>OX578215.1:470000-5470000 GCA_951216915.1 Tetheella fluctuosa | reverse complement strand
TACAAGCTTCTCTGACGGCCGTCAGCTCGTGTTGCAACACATGAATGAACTGCCCCTCCGAAATGCCATCCCGGTACATAATGATACGGTGTGGTTTGAACCCGCCTGTACTCTTGTAAAACATTATCAGCAATTCCTGAACCATGCTACTCATTTCATGAACTATTTCTTGCCTGGAAAAAGACATACTTTATTCATACGTAGATTTTGTTCGAGATAACATAGCATGCTGACGATATATTGCATCGTTAACATGATAGGCAGTTTGTTTAGGAGGAAATTACACATACCTACGTCAAATGATCATGTAATATTGTTTGCTACTTTATATGATATGGGAAATTAAATAAAACCATGAAATATCATTATTGCTATGTATCGATCATATATCGATCAATTTGGAGAATTTCATATTCGTTCAGCCATTACAGCGTAATTAAGTAACAAATATACACACAAATATTGGTTGGATTATTTTTAAGGGAGAGCTCTACTTCAATAAGTACTTTATAGAATCTAATGGCAGAGAAGAAGACCTTCAACAGAAACACTTTCAGATCGACTTATGACTTTGAATCATCTAATTATTCTGTCTTAATCTAACAAAATAATTTCCTTTGATTTTACACTTGCGAACGTCGCGGTTTTTAATCCTACAATACGCTTGAGGTTTCGGAGAAAAGAAACATTGAGAGGAGGCAATACTAAGATGGTAGAATACCACCCTCATGTTAAAAATCAGCCGCCAAGCACCCACCGATGTGTTTCAGCAGGTGCACTTGAGAGCCAGTTCCCGTCTAGGCTTTCTGTGCTTACCTTCTACGGCCATAACACTGACCACCGTGAGAGAGATGTGTCTCAAGTCCATCCTTCATTTGTAACTAGCATCCTCGTTCAACCGCGATCGTTTACCCCCTAAGGGTTTCAATTTTGAGTGGATGCGTATGTTATATGAAGGGACCTGAGTGCAAAACCCTGCTGTTGGAGCGTTGCGTTGATTTGTAAATCAGACAGTTTTTCCTTTTATAATTACAGATTTTAGCCTGACCCATGAATTTCTACATTGGTTGTAAGTGGTCCACACCAACGCCAACGGTCCAGTTACTAGGTCTAGGTACAGGGACTAGGACATCTTTTAGCCGATAGGCGAAATGGCATTTATTACTTGACTTTTGGGTTAAATTGGAAATAATTCTGTGCCTCTTAGAAGTTATATCATTCACAAAATTTTACTTCACAGTGGTAAACTTAAAATGGACCAGCTATAGGCTAGGACTCGTCTTAATGCATCTAAGCGAGCTTATGCAGACAGCATTGTGATTGTGTAATGTAGTTAGAGGTTATCCTTACGTCACGTGATTGCCTGCGCCCAATAGTGTGTTTGTATGGTAGATGATGGCGACTCGAAGATGTTGACTTACCTGTTATGCCGTTTTACTTAAGTAACTACACAAACCTGGATAGTTAGGCTACATTCAGATAATGTTGATCTATGTTTTGTACTCACATTTGAATGTGGAAGAAATTTCGTAATAAAACCATAGCTTGGCGGTGGGATACAGTTTTACACAAACTCAAAAGTCAAACATAAAATGTGTATTTCGGCACCACTTCTTAACAGCTAGCATAGATTTAACTCGTATTGCATTGCACGAATCTTGAGCGCTCGGCGAAACCGGTTTGAGCAATGTACACTTATGGCACAACAACAATAAATAGTAGTACCTAGTAACCTACACTCAATATTTCTTACCATATTGATGAAAAGAAAAAATGTCTGTTCCATAATTTAATAAATATTTATTCATGAAATTGAATAGTAAAATTATTTTGTAAATTATTTTAATATTAAGTGAGTGTTTTTTCCTGACATTTTGTAGGCTAAACAAAATAATTCAAGATTGATTTCATTTATCATACGATAAGTACTTAGGTACCAAAAATTAAATTGAAACCAAAAGAACTTAAACTGCAAGGAATTTAATTTTTTGAGGTTCGTGTAACGGAACAGTGAACCAATCACGATGGGCCGCTTATGTCGCTTCGAAATAAGACCCTAGCGCCTCACCTCAGAACACTAAATCACATCTGCGCAGGTGAAGGTCAGCGCTCAAGATCCGTGCCGGCAACTGTACCACTTATAGATACAGACTGCCTTACCACAAGATTGCACCTTGTTAATACATAATCAACTCTACATTGGAGTGAACAGAAACCAAAATTATATTAGGCTCCATTGCTTCTTAATTTCGCTGCAGTGCGTAATAAAATAAAGTAATCCGCACTTGTGTTAACATGACCTAAATTATTTAGTGAAGGTTGCCTTTGTAAAGGATGGGTATGTGGAAAAATTGTGGTGATTGTGTTAGTTATTGATAGTTACCTGTGTTGCTGCACTCTGACGGTGGCGGCGTAGCGCGAGGGGTGCGCGTCCATGGAGCCGACGACGGCCGCGATGGAGGGCTTCTTGTTGTCGCCCGCCGGCGGGTGCGTCACGTCCACGCCCAGGAAAATCACCGGCTCGTTGAACACCTTACATTACATACAACATATAGGTATATCCCAGGTTACCTCCCTGCCAAATTTCATTACGATTGGTTCAGAGGTTTTGTCGTAAAAAGGCTTCGATCAACATCAACAATAAGCAACTAGATATCGGGTCGGCGCAAAAATATGTCTCGATAAATAACAGCGCACTTGAGACGTGAGCTCTTATTTTGTTCAGTTCGCTTGAATTCGTTCGTTCACAGCCAATGTAAACACGTCTCACAATGCCGCAGTGTGTATTCAAAAGTTGCAAAAATAATGTCGGCAAAAGCTATTTAACGGCCGGAGTATCTTACTTTCGGTAAGTACATGAAGAATAAGTTATATTTTATGCTTTAAAACTTTAAACTAACAAGTAATGTCAAATTCAATTCATTACCGATTTCAATCCAGCGCTAAAAATTTTTGGCAAAGACTCGCGAACACACGTACAAACTTTTGTTTAACAGAACAGTAGATGCATGGAGTAGATTTGTATTGTAATAATTAAAAAAAAAATGTTACCAGAACTTTAAAATTGGTTGGTTAAAATTGGTTAATGCTACTTTAGTGTATCTTTGTTGGATTAGATACTTAGCTTTACTTTTTTTATTTTAGCTTTCCTTGCAATCCATTTACGTGTGCAGAATGAATCTCGATTATTGCCAGAGAAAGAAAAGATGACTTTTATAAGCCAGCTAAGAATTCGGTTATATGTTCGGATCACTTTGATAAATAGGATATATCCGGAAATACTATCCGACATTACATACATTTGAAAACAACAAGCGTAATTACAATTTTGCGTACGACACATAAAAACACTGATAAAGTAAATAAACATACATATTACACAAAAACGTAACGCTAATAAAATAATAAGTGTGTAGATATTAACAAACATAGGTGCTTAAAACATAAAAGTAAACAACCAAACTTTTACGTTCATATTATAAATTACCTCCTGTGGTAAAATTCGAAGAAGCAAAAATAAACGAAACAAAACGATGTAGCTCTCAAGGCAAGCTTTGATTTTGTACGTGACCCGATATCTAGTTTACTTATTGTTGATCGAAGTAAAAAGGTAACAAACACACAGACGGTTACTTTCCCATTTACAATTGGGTGTGGCTGTAGTTTACCTCAATCATAACCGATCGGGCGGCCGAATGTGGTAAAAATAGCACAAAATCCACGTGTAATAAATATAGAGCTACACTAATAGAGTTGCTTTAATGGAAACGCTAACAAAATAATGTCAATTGTCAAATAATATATTACCTTGGGACGTAGTGAAGGCACCAGGATGGAGTTGATGCCGCCGAGTTTGACGTTTATCTTGAGGCAGAGATTACTCAACGTCTGCGGCGATGTTTTATTCACATTCTTCGCTTGCACACATTGCGTTGCCATACCGAGAACTGTGTCGCCAACTCGTTTCACTTCAGCTGTTAGGCAGAAAATATGCCTTACATTGCTACTCACAATTATTTCAATGACCTTGAAATATTTTAAGGTATTGAAATGAAAAGAAGAGCAAAATATAAATAAAAATAGTTTTCATGAACTATCTATAGGTACATATAATGTATTTACAAGCGAAATACCACTCACTCACGAAATCTCAAAAACTACAAGACATCCGAAAGGATTTTCCGAAATTCAACCCCAAAGGGGGTAAAGTAGGGAATCGCGGGTGAAACCTAGTAAACAATAAAACCATTTCAAAGAAAGAAGTTAAAGCAAGAAGATGATATTGTATGTAGTTTGTAGTTGCCGATAAAAAAATATCTACTAGATAATCGACTTGGCATTTCTGCCGACTTTACATTATAGGCGAACTTTTTGACAATATAAACTAAATGTTTACAGTTTTCTATCTCAAGAAAATTAAAAAGAGTGTAATAGCAACGCCTAGGGTCATGGACCCATATTACAACGATTAACAATAAAAAAAAATACATACCGTATACGGGCGTTTTACCGGGCAATACAACGACAACCAGTTGCAACTGCACAAACGTTGACTTGAGGTATTTGAACATCGGTTCTACTTGGTCCGGTCCAGTCGCGTATTTGCAAAAGCAAGGCTGGCCAATTATTGGCATACCCGCATCGTTGGATATCTTTTGAAGCTGTTGAGTAAAGTTCCTGAAAGCGGTTGAAGGAGTATATTAGGCCCGGTTTTAAGTTGACAAGCGGCTATAGGACAAATAGCTTCCATCTAGGTTTTCCGACGACATCCCATACCAAAGTAAGATTGTTGTCAAATACAAGACATCAATAGGTAGTTCTAACGAATACCTACAATAGATTAACAAATCATTACGTTTTATAATCTACTCTTTGCGTTCCAATAAATAGGTTTAATTGGTGGGATCAGTAGCTTATTTTTGTATTACGCTTAAGACCCACCCAAAATAAAACCCTGGTTGTGTAAATATAAGCAATGCGGAAATGTTTCATACTTGAGAGCATCTTCTCTGACGGTCCTCTGCGGTGCAAAACACGCGATGGCCCATACTCGTATCTCAACACCCATGAAGAACTGCTTCCCTCGCATATCCCACACACCCTGATTCGGCAACGCTTGCTGAACACGGCGACAATAATAAAACATTAGGCGGGAAGAAAAATGCACTAAGAAAAACATTTTCTAGAATTTATTTCAAAAGTTTATATTAAAAATAAATATAGGTTATAATATTTTGAGAGAATATAATGTGCGATTCAATTTTATTTTATAAGCTTTTCACCCGCGGTAGAACGCATCTTTTTACTGTCGGCCGGCCGGCACATCTTGCCTGACAGGATTATGATAAACCCGTCAACACTCATCTAGGGATATTTCCTCGATATTTCTGATTTATTACCATAACTTTAAAGATTTAAACGTCAATTTGTTACTGCCACATTTCTCTTCTGTATTCTAAATTCAAATTAAAAAAAGAATGAGAGATGCGGCGAAATTCAATTAACTTTATTACGATACATTTTCTTCTCTGTGTGTATTAAATAAATACTGTTGGTATTTCCCATACCAAGGAACACCAACATTTAACTGGAGAAGACATGTTGGAAGCGGACACGAACCAGTGTAATGTTGCTGATGTCATTGGCACTGTCAAATCGTCATATCAATATTGTAGTCTCGCTATTGGGATACCGGCTAGGTGGTTGAGCGCACACTGGATATATTCGGTTTACCAACGCAAGGCAACACCGATTTTATTTTTAAATCACGGCGATAAGACAACTTACAGTTACGGAAAGGCAATTAATTGATTTTACGTTTGACGTTACAGTCGGAGCACCAGGTCTTGATGAGTGATCAGACTGCGAGGAGAAGACTGCACGACTTTCATGCTCGTAGAACACTTCTGATCCTAGCACTATGACGAGGTGGAGCAATATTGGTACGGGTGTAAATATATATACATACATATAGCCCCCGACGGCTTTTATTGGGTTTGTCATTATCTAACCTATCTATAATACCTTTCGAGCAATTCTTGTATATAAGGTGTTAAAAAATTTACTTTAAGAAATTTAAGGAGTTGTTTAAAATCATATTCAATAAATAATCACGAAGAAATATATATAAAAAAAGGTAACGTTCAAAAGATCTGCAATTATTTGCATTACGCGTAAATAATTTAATATGCGCACCGTAATAGGCCGTTGAAGTCCCGCTTGCCGCAAGCGCCCGGCGCGCGTGGCGGCGTGCGCTCTGTAGGTACTCTTGGTACTTAAATACGTATCATACGTACCTACAATAGGATGTAAAAATAATGGCGGGCGGTCGATAATTAGGTTACCTACATTTAAATTTCTAATTCATAAAATAATCATAACGAATCAATAACGAAACTCGCGAGCAATTTGTTCCGAAGTTTTTGTCGTTATGTGGAGTGATTTCACGTAACAATCATGTTTAATATTAATAGGCTCCTTATTACCTACTTTATTCTAAATACGGCACTTCAAAGACAACCGTAGCCTTTTGGTTAAGCACTGATGCTTGTACCATTTTTAGGTAGGAAATAGATGTTTGCCAAAATTACGGAACATCTGTTATACTAAATTTAATTTTTGATTTGATTGATACGCCTTCTTGATTCTATATATCATGCAGAAGGCACACGTACTGATAATGAATTTGGGTTGCCTAATGCCTCTGATAGATAGCGTCGTCATCAGATCAGGCTCGTTGTAAGACTTTTTGGTGAACGATGCCTCCTTCCTTACAAAGGAAGATATTGATTTAAATTAGTTATGTCTCTGTGACGTTGCGGACTCTCACATAAAATTTATTGAAAATATTATATTTAAAAAACACGCTGCATATAATTAATAACATAAGTACTCTGAAGAAAGTAGGATACACAGGATTGTGCCGGCCGGCGAAGATCTCCCACGGCCTGTGACGTGACTTCCCTCTTGAAGGGATTGCAGGTGTACCTCAAGGATTTAAAGGTACGTGGGCCTTCGTTCTTTCACCGCACCGATATTTAGCATTTGAGGGTGTATCGGTCCAATCTTCATTTCGAGTAAACCGCGATCTACCATAATTTTAGGCATTGATTAATAAATATAAATTCTAAATCCGGAATTGGCTATTTACACGCCAACTATCCACCTTTTGTTAACTGATAGATAACGTATGTATGAATGATGTGCAGCTTACTGTAAACAAACTGCTAGTGCCGATTCTAATTTTCCCATCACGTTTCTCAGACTTTGGACTGGCAATTTATTGAACTTAATAATTAACGACTAGTTTTAAATAAAGTAAATTCAAAAAATTGGTATGCTTAAAATTTGAATCAGCCTTTTTACAATGATTATTAGCACAAATATGTATTTACAAAAGGTGCTGGAAATGTCTTCCACCTTGCTCAATGCACACGACGTATCACATTGTTTTTCACTTTCATTAATGTGTTTCGGTCACTTTTAATAATGTCGAATGCACTTATGATACGGGTTTTTAATTCGTCCACGTTTCTAATATTATTTCCACTATGTCCATACACTGTTACTGTACATAAACGGAATTATTGACATTAAGAGCGCGCGAAAGTTTCGAGATGACACTGAGCGAGAAACCCTTCCCGCGCGACAGATATCAAACGACTGACAATCGGGAGAGAAGCGTGTCACTGGCCGTGGCGCCGTGGCGCCGCGGCCGTCCGCCGAGCTACAAGCGCAGCCTCGCGTACAGTGTGTATAAAAATTGTTTTACAAATTACTTTATTTTAGTGAAAAATTAAAATCGCTCAATATATTTTTTTTTAATATATTTATATTTCGATAGCGAGCAACTTCGTAAAATATTTAAAGTTAATTTTTTAACACCCTATATATATAAATATATAATCTGAATCTCGGAAACGGCTCCAACGATTTGCAGGGGGTTTCGGGGGCGATAAATCGATCTAGCTAGGTTTCATTTTTAGAAAACGTAATTTTATCCTTTTTTTCAGGCAATGAAAAACGGCTACAATATCATTAGAATACGAAGGTAAATTTCACCACTATCTACAAGTTTATAATAGCTCAGGTGGGAAATCGAGCGGTCCTGAAACCAGAAGACCCCGGTCGTCTAGATACTTTTAATTAAAGAGGTGAATATGCCTAGAACCTATACCTATTTGATATTATTGCTATGTATAGTGTATGGTAGTATATATCTCTACGAGAAAATAAAGGTAGAAAGCCCTAAGAAAACTCATATTTAGTTGTTTATATGACTTCGCGATAAACCAAAAAGCTTTTTTAAATCTTTTGTTACTTTCTTTTAGTCGGGGGTCTTCCGAAAAATGTATTTAATTATTTTTCGATTACAACGTTTACATATCCGTCGTGGGAAGTTTCAACATTTTTAATTTTCCTTTTGACACTTTGCTAACACCAATTTCGATGAAATAAAGATGTTTCAAAAATGTATGGAGTCCCGGCCAGGTCTTTGTACACTATTCTCGAAAATAGGTAAAAATATATTAAACAGCTTCTAACTATCCATTTTCTTTTAAATGGCTTTGTTTTTTTGGTACAAAACAAGAATTTACACACAGAATTGCAACACAAAACAAAAAAAAACATGGCGGAAGCTGTCAGTGATCAATGAATGACAGACCTTTTGGCGGGAACTTGCGGTGTGACGTTGCGTTTTATTTTAATTTCATAAAATCGGTGTATTTTGAGTTTTATTGAATGATAAAAGACAAAATACAGTGGTGGCATTTTGTCCAATGAAGATCAATACAAGTGCACGAGTGAAGTGAAATAAAATTAATTCGTGTATCGTGACTTTTCAGGTTGTCTCAAATAGTTCACGAAATGTTTTAGTAAAACAGCCACCATTATATTAAAACCTGACTGACTTGACTATATGTACACCAGATTTGGCTTTGGCCTTTATATTTAAGCATTTAAGATATTGATATAAAACTAAGAAGAAATACAAGAATTGGCTGTATGGCTTAGACCTTTGCCTGTTCCGAAAAGGACGAATACTACTACTACTAATCTATAGTTTACCTAGTTTTTTACAACAATGTATTTGAGTCGCCATATTGTTGCCATTAACAATGCAATTAAACTGATAACAAATTATTCTTGTACCAGAAAAGGACACGTCTAATATTTTTTTTTGCATTTTTCCTGAGTTTCATGGATTTTTCTCGATTTTTTGAGTAAGTGTACATTGTCCTGGCCGGAAATGAAACATCTCCTTTACTAGTATTTCCTGAATATAACATTTTTTACCTGGCCACCAAGGGATGAAACGCGACCGCCATACTGCAGTTTCGGCGGCGGCAGAACGCGACCACGTACTTCCATCATGTTATTTGATATTGTCAAACCAAATTCTTTGACATATAAGTCAGTGTTGAAATTGGCACGTCGCACCAAATTATTGATCTCTCGTTCTCTGTATAGAAATTTTCCAAATTATAATTAATGTTCTCTTTTTTTCCCATCAACAAGTCAACCTTTTACTAACACAATTTAGTTTAGCACTGATGTAAACCATATTTTTGTACCAGGGCCTTAAAAGAAACAAAAGATGATTAGAGAGAATTCAATTGGCTACAGGCTTGCCTTATTATCCCAGAAGCACTTTGTGCTAGGGGTGCAATGTCCGGTAGAGCCATGTAGTGCTTGGCGTTGGCACTAGTCCCCGCTAGTTGTCCTAAATATCACACATTTTCCTCTATTAATAATAGTTCATAGACATGTATTATTTTTTCATGTATCTCAATCATTATGTAATTTAAGATAAGCATTTAATTGTAATAAGTAAAGGATCAGGGGATAAATATTCAAAACGTAAGCAGTGACAATGCACAAATCTAAGCAATCAATAAAAAAACGTTTATTTTAGTATCATAATACTGAAAGCTGGAATCTCACAATGTGTGTCAAATAGAACCAATAAATAAAATAAAAATATGATGCTTTCATGCCGCACAATTAGCATTGGGTAGGATAAAACTTTTCCTTATAGCAGAATCATCTATCCTGCTGCATGTTGAAACATTATGATAATACTTTACCTATCGGGTGCAGACCGCGCTGTGGCTTTGATCATGGTAGATGTTTGCATGTCAGTCAGTTTCTTGATACATCTCTGTCCCGGCACAATATTGCAAACCTCTAGTGGCAAGTATGTATGTTTGTGCTCTTGGCCCACTTGAAGACATGGCAAATGAGGGTATCTCAGTTTCATTTTATATTTGTCCAAGAAATATTTTGCTACTGTACATTCTACAGTTTGTCCATTATCCAACTGAAGAGGAAATCTGCAATATACCAAACAGTATTACAAATTTTGCCAAATTTTTAGTACCTATATAAAATTTTACTTGTCATGTACTTACGATTGCATCTGAGCAGGTCTTCTAGTCACATTACATACTCTATATTTTCGTTTCATAGTACCACAATGAGTAATCTCTATCTTGAGCCCCTTGATTTCCTTGGTAAATTTAACTCTTTGTGAGTCAGTTAGAGGTTTCCTTTGATCATTGATATCCCTTATGTCCAACACTTCACACATAAACTCTATGACTGGTTGTGCTTTGTAGAAGGCAGTTGCAGATACTGATAGGAAAATCAAATAATGTTATTCATCACTATCGTTCATAATTTATACATTTTTCATTTATTGTTATATATTCATTATAATATATATTAAAAAAAAAACTAATAAATATAATGTTTACAATTGTACCATCGATATTAAGCATCATTTTCCATTGGCTCGGTCTCACCGACTGGTGAAAACCAAACCAAACTTCTCGCCCACCACCTAGAGGGTGATAATATCCTTCAGGTGATGAGAAAAATGAACGACCAACGGGAGTATACATCATAGACGGCAAATGCCTCATAACTACATCTAGTGCAAGGATAGCATCATAGGGAATCTGCCTCGTTCTGCCCTCCAGAGCTTCCTCCAATGCAAAAAGTGATACCTAAAATTGAAAAAAATATATATTGTGATGAACTAATTTAGAATACATATATACAAGAACAGAATATATATCTATATACGGAGTGGGGATAATACGACATTAACAACTTTAAAGTATTGTATAATTTGTAATTTATAGTACTGTTATGTACTTTTTCTGTATTTAAATTATTGAGTTTATTGAGTACAATTACATTACAAGTACATAGCCAGTAGGCAATGACCACTGGATGGTGTTAGAACAGAATACTCACATAGAGGTTGAATTGTCAAGGTCATTGGACATTGATACCCGTAATCTAGGCTTACAAAGTGTACTTGTTGGAAATCAAAATAAAATAAGAAACAAATATAAATGATGCAAAATAATTCCAATAGTGAACCTGAGTTGTATACCTATTTAATTGTTTATTCTTACCTGAGCAACCCATTTAATAGTCACACGGAAGACTCTATCTTTTCCCTCTCCGGGCAATATAACCTCCAACTCCACTCTATCATTACCAATAGGTAGAGGGTCTCTTGTGTATAGATTGTTTCTACCATCGAAAACTGGCTTGAGGGCACCAAATATTTTGTTATAAGAATTGACCATGGTTTCAACTATTTCTCTATTTACCTGTAACAATCATAGAGGGTTATTATGGATAGCCTTAAACAAAATCTAATGCATATGGTATGTGATATTAAATTATTATCACATAGGTACATATTTGTTGGATTGGTATGAACTAGTAACATAAGATCCAAGGTTACCAGGTGTGCAGCTTTAGTTGGACATGTTAGGGTTTTGTTTGATTGTCTGACCAAAATTATGGGAATCTGGCTTATAAACATGCATAGCCAGCTGGAATAAGAATTAAATTTCAGTTGCGGAAAACCAACCTATAGTCTCTATCTGGTTGGTTATTTAAAAGCTTAGCAAAGGCTTTTATTTGAAAAAGTTTGATATACTAAGGGTAGATTTTTCAATTGCTGGATAAACCTCGGATAAGCTATTCCTCCGATAAGTCCATACAAAAACTGTTCTAATTTCAAATTATCAGCCAGATACCATTTATCTGGCCATTGAAAAATCAGGCCTTAGTAACAAAATAATTTGAAAAAGTATTCATGTAGTATATTATCATCTAGTTTTCATATTAAAAGCTCTGCTTGGTTAGGAATCAGTTGGCTGTATGTATACACAGCCTGTCCACAGGAATGTCCCAGGATATTTATTATTATTATTTATTGATAATGTCTGGCCCTACTATACAAATATCCAGCCTGTTAAATGACAATGTCTGGCTTCGCAAAAAAAATACAACTGTCAACCCGATTTAGATCAACACTTGTGATTTTTAATATTTTGATTAGCCAACATTTATTTATGCCAATTGAAACATACACTATGTATAAAAATAGTGATCGTTATTTTGATTTAAAAAAAAACTGTATAAACAATAAACATACCTTTCTTGGACATTTATCAGGTTGTATATTAACATCATAGTGGTGTACGAATCCTCTGGGCATTGATATTTGAAAGTGATTAGCACGTAACATGATCGGCCTTCCTTCATGACCGAGGTTTGGACGGCGTGGACAGGTTAGCACAGGCAAGTCGGGGGGAGGCGCCACGGCTGGGGATACGAGGGCCATAGCACCCGTGGCTGTTGCAGCACCAGGCGCAGGCGCCCCGGTAGTAGGCGCTGTGGTCGGAACACCAGGCATAGCACCTGTCGTGCCCGCTGCCACACTCACTGCCCCCGCGACACCAACTGTGCCAGCACTCGTCTCCCCCGCTGGAGCTATTCATAAATGCAAAAATAACATCAGTCCAGCACAATGATAACATCATTCATTCTGATTAGTATTTAGGGCAATCAAACAAAGAATGATGCTACGAGAGACTCGTCTTTAGAACATACCTTGACCAACGGGGTACATCTTGATATATTATATAAATCAACAGAAATTGAAAAATTAAGAAATATACAAAGTCCTCGTGTTGAAACAGCCACAGTGTGATAAATTTATGTCAATAATCGGTGAGAAGGTATTCCCTTCCACAACTTGACGATATTGGTTTCTTTCTGCTGGCTAGCTCGGCTCTGACCATAGATGATACATAATATTTTAGAGAGCTCTGACTCAGAGTTGCCAGGACTTAATGTAACGTTACCTAGTGCTTTTGCTTTATCTGAATATACCCTTGATTATGGTTTTAATAAAAAAAAAAAAACTTATTGAAATTCAAACTAGCTATTACAAATGAAGAATGAATGAATCCTATAATGGCAAGACTGCTCTGTCAGTCTGTCTCACTCAGTGCTGCCAGCAGTCAAACGCAAAAAAATAGAATGATTAAACATGAAAAATATCTGAAAATGTTATTTTTTGTATTTGTTCTACGTCCTACGTTCATAGATATTATGAGACAAAACAGCTACAATAGTTTATTTTCATTTTGAATAAAGGAGATGGAATGGTGTATGAGAGCTGGTGGTCCTTGGAAACCGGCATTATCAGCACAGAAAATGTTTTTTTAATACCGCCGTTTTTTTTATAAAATTAATTTAATAACTGAAGTGTACATTACTAAAATGTACTTGGCAGCCCCACCCAAAACAGTGCTAGATGCGTAGCATCTCTCCATAGTCTGTGAGTGCTAGGGTTGGAGGTTTTCAGATAGATTTTTTGAAAAATGAATTTGCTGATCGATCTGACATAGTCAATCTATTACTAAATCAATTTAGTTAATTTCACCGTTTTTCCATATTAATATCATACCTGCAACTTCCAAAAAAAATAATAAAAAACGATTGCATGTTTCCTGAATCTATTAGAGCAGACAAAATCAATGCGGACAAGTTATAACTAGAATCACTGTTTTAGTATTTGCCTAAACGAGACCTTTAAAAGCTAAAAAGATGGAAGATGGATACGATCTAAGTAAGGTATTTTTCAAATGTGGTCAAAGAAACTGACAGCAATTGTAAAATTATTAAGTAATTGAGTCAAAGTAATTCTAAAAACTAGCAGAGCATATACACCTACATTTTTTCAAATAAGCATATACATTATAATAACTATTGGTTTACGCGGCTCACGCCAGTAAAGCTCCCAGTCAGCATGAATTTTTCCAACATCGTCAACAATCATCGTCATATTTCAGCCAATTCACACAAAACCTAAACCTTCCTCATGAATCCCTCCGTTCATTGGTGAAAACCGTATGAAAATTCATTCAGTAGTTTTTGAGTTTCATCGCGTACAGACAGACAGACAGATGCGGCGGAGGGACTTTGTTTTATAATAAATATGTATGTTAAGTTTTTTTAACATCTGTTACTTACTTGCTTTTAGTAAATCATACACTGTAACTTTAGTACTTTGCAAATATGTAAGTTAACATTATAAATATACATTTTTAATTTTAAAAGATTAAATTAAGTAATTTAAAAACAAAAGTTTAGCCAAAAATCGGGTGGTTTTTTTTTTTAATCAAATTTTCCACAGACTATGGAGAGATGCTACGCATAAATTTTCCAAAATCTAGCGACATTTTACACTGGATCTAGTAAAAAGATAATTTTTGAGGTGGCAACTCTGAAAAAAAAACAACTTACTTCATTTCACTCACTCGCTAAACCATCTTATTGATTTTTAGTGCTTTCTGGAAGAAAATAATGTCTATTCCCTACAGTGGCACTTTACGAAGATCAGGGGGTGTAGTTTCTGCTATAGGAAAACAGTTGCGAGGTGTAAATTTAAAAGCTGCTAAGAGAATTACAGTTAAATTTGACCCATTCGGCGATAACGTTACGCACACAAGGTAAATGATTTTTCTTTAACTGTTTATTGCAACCCCATTCTTACAATATTACTTTGCAACCATCAAGCAAATTGCATGCATGGACTCGAGCGATGGTATTGAATGCACGCCCACCAAGAGGAAATTTTAATGCAGGTATGGACCATGGATTGTGACTTGTGATTGCAGCTGCAATATTATAAATTATGAGCTGTCACAACTATTTTATAGCCATATTACACTGATGTTACTTATTTCATAGCTATTGAATCTACCAGCGTTTTACTGAAGATCCACAAAATTCCTTTTGTTTGATTGATAACACATAGAAAGATAATAATATAAAGTATGATGATATGTATACAAATACTAACTGCCATACCCAGTAGGGCTTGCAATTGAATATACGAATTATTCGAATAATAAACTGGTACAAATATTCGAATACAAAATTTGCAATATTCGAATATTCGATCAATTTCCTGAACGCCAAACTCACAATTCTGATATGCACAAAAAATATAATTTTCTAAGTTCATGCGCGACGTTTTATAAGTACCTAACTATATTTCCAACTTTTAATTTGACTTTATTATAATCAGAGGTTGAAATTAGGTAGTTTCATTTCTCTACTTGCAATGATATCATAGAGCAAAAGAATAGTATAGTTATTCCTACCTAATATCCCCGGATTTTAGGTTATCATTATAAAACGGGGTAAAAATCCTGTCCCGAATATACCAAAGATATCCCGGACATCAGCCTGTATGAGATTAGAATGGCCCTGAAACAGCATAAGCACAATAAGGCGCAAGGCGATGACAAGAAAGGAGATAACACTATTGTTGAGGACCAGACCAGCTTTTGATTCGATCAAAACTTGGGTGGTGCTTCAGTCTCTCAAATATCGCCGCAATGACTATCGGTACATCAGAGTATTGAAGTGTTTGTATAATAATGCGACCATGTCAGTCCGATCCGAGTACAGGAACACAGCTCGAAGGCGATTCCATTGAAAAGAGGCGTAAGATAGGACAGGGCGTACCTCCATAGATGCCTTCAAACTTCTGGAATGGAAAGGACTCGTCATCAATATTAACGGCAAATACATCACTCACCTTCAATTTGCCGACAACATTGTGGTTATGGCAAAAATGATGGAAGAGCTCTGCACGATGCTCGATGACCTCAACCGAAACTAAAAATCCAAAATTATTTCAAACGCCCGTGTTGTGCCCACCCCGGTGTCAGATGGAAACTCGGTTCTTGAAGTTATTGACTCTAACCTAGGACTAAGATTCCAACTATGAGAAAGATGTCCATCGCCGAATTCAACTCGGCTGGGCAGCGTTCGAGAAACTATGAAATGTCTTTTCCTCCAAAATACCTGAAAACGAAAGTCTACAATAAATGTGTGTTACCAGTGATGACATATGGCATAGAGACGTGGTCTCTCACTATGGGCCTCATTAAGCAGCTGAAAGTTGCGCAACGAGCCATGGAGAGAGCTATGCTCAGGGTTTCTCTACGCAATCGAATCAGAAATGAAGAGATTCATAGACAAACTAGGGTCACCGACATAGCCCAACGGATCGGCAAATTGAAGTGGCAATGGGTAGGGCACATAGTGTGTGTGCAGAACGGATGGCCGAAGAATTCTGGAGTGAAGACCACGGAGCGTAGGACGTCTACTTACAATAGGTGGACGGACGACCTTGAAAAGGTCGTCGAAAAACGCTGGATGCAGGCCGCCCAAGACCGGTCCTATTGGAGATCTTTGGGGGAGGCCTATGTCCAGCATTGGACATCTTGCGGCTGAAATGATGTTGATGATGCCATAAATAACACTAAGTACCTAATGCCAACCACTGATTATAACCTAAACCTAAGTATAGCTAACCTACTTCTTATTTACAATATTACTTATAGAGTTCCGTACCGACGAGACCGTACGAGACTATACTGAGCTTACGCTGTCTGTCTGTCCAGTCTATCCGTCTGTCGCAACGGGCCTTAATAGAATTTTTCTATTTTGCAAGTATTAAATTAAACATTCAAACATGGAGCCACAGAAACATGAATTGCGTTAGTGTTAATTCCATCTGTTCTTTCATGCTTAAGTAAGATTTTGTTTTGATTCAGAGAAATTAGACTTTAAGTAAGATATTGGCAATTAAAGACATGATTACTATAACAGCTTTATCTTTTTTTTATTATTCGAATAATACCCAAAAAATATTCGAATATCAAAAATTTTCGAATATTTGCAAGCCCTAGCTGTCAGACAGTGTTGCCAGAAGGTTACATCTTTCGTAACTTTTGACCCCCTCGCGTAATATGTAAGTAATTTTTAGGGTTCCGTAGCCAAATGGCAAAAAACGGAACCATTATACATTCGTCATGTCTGTCTGTCTGTCCGTCCGTATCTCACAGCCACTTTTTTCCGAAACTATAAGAACTATAATGTTGAAACTTGGTAAGTTGATGTATTCTGTGAACCGCATTAAGATTTTCACACAAAAATAGAAAAAAAAAAAAAATTTGGGGGTTCCCCATACTTACAACTGAAACTCAATTTTTTTTTTCATCAAAACCATAAGTGTGGGTTATCCATGGATAGGTCTTCAAAAATGATATTGAGGTTTCTTATATCATTTTTTTCTAAACTGAATAGTTTGCGCGAGAGACACTTCCAAAGTGGTAAAATGTGTGTCCCCCCCCTGTAAATTCTAAAATAAGAGAATGATAAAACTAAAAAAAATATATGATGTAAATTACCATGCTAACTTCCACTGAAAATTGGTTTGAACGAGATCTAGTAAGTAGTTTTTTTTTAATACGTCATAAATCGTAAACCGCCATTTACCTTTCATTCAATCAACTCAAATATTTAAAAAAAATGGCAAAAAGCAAGGTCTTACAGTACAAATAAAGGAAAAATTCTAAAAAATAAAAAAGTTGAAAATTTAAGGGTGTCCCCATACATACATAGTTACGCCAATTAATAAAGATCTCTGAGTTGTATGGGCGCTCATACAATATAGAGGTCTAGCTTAATTGGAACCAACCTCAAATAAGGTAAATATATTAAATAAAATTGTGCATTTCCCGTGATGGACGAACGATAGACGAAGTTTGTACGGAACCCTCGGTGCGCGAGTCCGACTCGCACTTGGCCGGTTTTTATATTTAATGCAATTTTCGTAACTTTGAACAACGAGATTGATTTTTATTCCAACCAGTTTATGAACGTATCCAAATTGAACGCACCTAAAACTGGCGCCTTTAAGGATAGTCGGATCCGATAGTCTGATACGGCGAACTGATACAAACTACTACCGATAACTACAAAAATATCTACCTACATTTTGTAAAAGACTGTGTATTATGAGTCACATCTCACTCATCTAGTATGTAAATATTATTGCAAAATATAATTTATATTTTGTGTCTGTGAAAAACAATTCATAATATAAATTAAATTCATCAACACCCAAAATCATACTTACATGAGATACATATGCAAATGTTATCTTCCTAGTGCATATCACTCCTGTTACCAGTCACTTGAACTACTAAATGAAATACTTTTTTAATTCTTACGGCAGCTTACTTAATGATAACTAAATAATGTTTATTGTCTGGGTATAATTATGTTTAAAAGTACTATAATAGGTAGTTATCTGGTTTTCATTTTACAAGCTTTACATCGTTTATAATCAAATGGCACTGTGTGAAGAAGTGTCCAAAGACACTTTTACTTACTTACTCATTTGTTTCAGGAATTTCCTGCACCTTATAAGTTCACAAAAAATAAGTCTCACAAATCCTAATTGTTCCCTTAAAACTGAAATAGTGTGTGATCGCAGTGAACCTACTGTTGATATAGCAATTCTACCATCCATTGCAGGTGACATGTTTATATTTCATTATTTGATGCTGAATCATATTATTTAATACAATTTTAATTATTAAAATTGTAGCTAAAGTATTTTCGAATAGAAATAAAGAATATTCTTTTATTTTTAGAAACAGCCAAAATCACAAAAATTTCATTTAGAAGTGCAAACCTCACTTGCTTAGAGCTCCTACAACTGCTCAACAAGCACGTGTCGATACTTGCGCCCGTAGAACAACCAGTATCTACTATCCAAACTAAATCAGAGAAAAAGAAGACGAAAAAGAAGTGAACACCAAAATGTCTAGAAACAAAGGAAATCTTCGTGTTGTTGACCATTTTTACGATTATGTACCAGCATTCACTGATGTGTTCTCAGAAGACTCATTTTACACATTTGTTGTATTTTTTGTTCTATCAACAATTTTGGTTGCCTTTATTTTGTCTAGATATATCACCATCAAAGCTGTAGAATAGTTTGAATATTAGTCCATATTACCATAATATGAATAAAGTAATTTAAATTTATAAAATATATTTATTGATTTATTTATATTGTTCCATCTCCATGTCACATCAGGGTATTGTAGGCCCATGGTTGTGGCCTTGTCTGTGCACATTTTTGTTATACAGTGTGAGTCTTCATAAAGTGCACATATCAAAATCAGGGAAACTACACCCTATTTCATCGACGGAAAAAAAAAACTTAATTGCTTTTTAATTTTTTTTAGTTGCAGCTGCTAACCCTATTTAAATAAATCGTTATAACTTTTAAACTAAATGTCCTATCATATTGGAATAATTTTGTAGTGATTGCTAATAATAGGCCTTGCCCATAAGCTAAAAATTTACACGAAAATAAATGCCATTAATTTTGGATAAAGAGGAAATCGTTGAAAATTACGTTTATTTTTCATCAATTATACAATAAATGTTGAATTTCAATAAAAATCGTCGTATTTACCATACCTTTTTTAAGGTTAGTTATTCTACATGGTAATAGCTTTCTAATGGTAAAAATTGCACGTTTATTACTCAGATACAACTTTTAAAATCGGCGTTTAAAAAAGTAGTTAACTCAATTAAACGCCGGAGTAGGAATAAAACAAAAGTATTATCTTTAACAAATGAAAATCAAAGACTTGTCATTAGGCTAATAATTTTGACCTAATGCATCAAATGTTCATGTAGCAGCAGCAACAAAAAAAGAATATTCATAAAAAAACATTTTTTTTTAAATGTTTTTTCCGTCGATGAAACAGGGTATAGTTTCCCTGATTTTGATATGTGCACTTTATGAAAACTCGCACTGTATTTACTTTCTATAACTGGCTCTTAAGTGCAGCTGCCAGGACACACCCTACCACAGTGCTATGGTTTCTTCATAATGTTTTCCTCCACCGAAAGCTGAAGTACACTATAAGATTCGAACCCACGACTTTCGCCACGGCACTACCACTGAGCTATCATCGCCTTAATATGCATCGATTCACCCGCTTGTATTAAATCAATTGAATTGCGGCAGGATCTAAGATCGCGTGGATTAAAGCTATTAAATAACGTACTTAAATATTATAATTAATATGTATATTTAATACAAGTTGCTTCATTAAATCTGAAGCTACAATTCTATTACAGAACTTTTGCGACAATTATTAAAAAATATCCACAAAGAACAGAATATTCCTGACCTCTGGGAATATTGAATGACGGTAGTCTTTACTGCAGTTAGAATTCTTGAGCTCCCCAACGGATCTGAAAATAAATAAAGTGTTACTTTTATGTATTCAAATCAATATTTATACTTGTGTAGCTACACTCTGCACAAGTGCATCTTATTCATACTTTCCGAAAGCATGTATTTAGTATAATTTAACATAATTTATTATTAGTTTTTAACCAGTTGTTGTTGTTCAGGTTATTATTTTTTATTTCTCATTTGTTGTTTATACTTATTATATATTCCAAAAACATATATACAAAATGTAACCTTGCTGAGTTTCTTGCCGGTTCTTCTCAGTTGAAGGCGACTTCCGAATCGGTGGTAACTTCAGTAGCTTCGACGTTCATAAGTGCCCTTCTTTCTAGGGCCTAAACTGAATAAATGGCTTTGACTTTGACTATAAAATTACTTGAAATTATCGATATCATCATAGTAGAATAATGATTATTTGCACTTTGTTAAGATTTATAGTGGTATTATCAACTTACATCTTGATTACGGGTTTTCTGTTTGCGTTCAACTAATGACGTCAGAGCTTCAGACCGGACAGCGAGAGAGTCGATCCTTTCAACAAGTTGTTGATACGGCGAGAGTGGCTGAGCACCCATCACCACATGCCCTAGCTTGGAATCGATCTTTGCGTCCAGGCGCGCATTACGAATTAAATTAACGATCCAACATTCAGCTTCATCAGGCTGCATGTTCAAGTTTTCAGCCAACATTCTAAAAAAACCAATCCTATTTAATCAATAATAACTAATACATAATCAATTATTTGTTACTTCAACTAAGCTGTAATGTTCCCTATTCAATAATTAATAAGGTCTAACATTATTAGAAAGTACGCTACCTGGTATCGCATCGGCAGCGCGGTTCCGTGTTTTTAGGGTTCCGTAGCCAAATGGCAAAAAACGGAACCCTTATAGATTCGTCATGTCTGTCTGTCTGTCCGTCCGTATGTCACAGCCACTTTTTTCCGAAACTATAAGAGCTATACTGTTGAAAATGGTAAGTAGATGTATTCTGTGAACCGCATTAAGATTTTCACACAAAAATAGAAAAAAAACAATAAAATTAGGGGGTTCCCCATACTTAGAACTGAAACTCATTTTTTTTTTCATCCAACCCAAAATGATATTGAGGTTTCTAGCATCATTTTTTTCTAAACTGAATAGTTTGCGCGAGAGACACATCCAAAGTGGTAAAATGTGTGTCCCCCCCCTGTAACTTCTAAAATAAGAGAATGATAAAACTAAAAAAAATATATGATGTACATCATTACCATGCAAACTTCCACCGAAAATTGGTTTGAACGAGATCTAATTAGTAGTTTTTTTTTAATACGTCATAAATCGTAAACCGCAATTTACCTTTCATTCAATCAACTCAAATATAAAAAAAATAAATTGGCAAAAAGCAAGGTCTTACAGCACAAATAAAGGAAAAATTCTAAAAATTTTAAAAAGTTGAAAATTAAAGGGTGTCCCCACACATACATAGTTACGCCAATTAATAAAGACCTCTGAGTAGTATCGGCGCTCATACAATTTAGAGGTCTAGCTTAATTGGCACGAACCTCAAATAAGGTAAATAAATAAAATTGTGAATTTCCCTTGATGGACGAACAATGGACGAAGTTTGTACGGAACCCTCGGTGCGCGAGTCCGACTCGCACTTGGCCGGTTTTTAGGGTTCCGTAGCCAAATGGCAAAAAACGGAACCCTTATAGATTCGTCATGTCTGTCTGTCTGTCTGTCCGTCCGTATGTCACAGCCACTTTTTTCCGAAACTATAAGAGCTATACTGTTGAAACTTGGTAAGTAGATGTATTCTGTAAACTACATTAAGATTTTCACACAATAATAGAAAAAAAACAATTAATTTAGGGGGTTCCCCATACTTAAAACTGAAACTCATTTTTTTTTTCATCCAACCCATAGGTGTCGGGTGTCTATGGATAGGTCTTTAAAAATGATATTGAGGTTTCTAGCATCATTTTTTTCTAAACTGAATAGTTTGCACGACAGACATATCCAAAGTGGTAAAATGTGTGTCCCCCCCCCTGTAACTTCTAAAATAAGAGAATGATAAAACTAAAAAAAAAATGTGATGTAAATTACCATGCAAACTTCCACCGAAAATTGATTTGAACGAGATCTAATTAGTAGTTTTTTTTTAATACGTCATAAATCGTAAACCGCAATTTACCTTTCATTCAATCAACTCAAATATAAAAAAAAAATTGGCAAAAAGCAAGGTCTTACAGCACAAATAAAGGAAAAATTCAAAAAAATTAAAAAATTGTCCCCATACATACATAGTTACGCCAATTAATAAAGATCTCGGAGTTGTATCGGCGCTCATACAATTTAGAGGTCTAGCCTTATTGACACCAACCTCAAATAAGGTAAATAAATAAAATTGTGCATTTCCCTTGATGGACGAAGTTTGTACGGAACCCTCGGTGCGCGAGTCCGACTCGCACTTGGCCGGTTTTTTTTTTAAGTTGCTATTAGATACTGGTTTCTTGGTTCATAATTATGATTTCTTTTACCTACATATTAATGTATTAATAGGACTACGGCTAATAATGTTACACTAAATGTATTATAGTGACGATATACTAAACAAAACAAATATAATATAAACATACCCAATGCTAATGACTTGATGGATGCGACAGAAAGTTTCGAAAATCATTAGACGTGCATTTTCGACAAATTCCTCCAGACAAGCAATAAGGAAGAAATCAGTCAAAAGTACAGCTTGACATTGGTTCAACTTCCTGCGCGCGGCTTCAAAATCGAAGTTCACGTAGAGATGCTCAATGAATTCCGTAATAGGATCCCTGTGAATAATGTTGTCAATTAAGTTTTAGTATTTACGAGAGGGAACATATCAATGATAATGAATGCAGTGAAGAAGGTTGTGGGTTCGAATCTTACAGCTGGAAGTTTCAGTGACGGAAAACATCACGAGGTTTCCTCAATAGCACGGTAGTAGCGGTATAGTGACGGTGTAATTTTAAAAAATAACACACAAGCTCCTACCGGTGTGTTTAGACAGTTACACTTGAGCCAGTTGCTCTCAAGTGTAACTGTCTAAATGTGTGTAAAAGCCGCCCAAGTGCGAGTCGGACTTGCGCAAGAAAGGATCAATTCAACGGAAGGAAAAATAAACAATAAAACTCAACTCAATTATGTAGGCGATGATAGCTCAGTGGTAGTGACGTCGGACGCTGCGGCGAAGGTTGTGGGTTCGAATCCTACAATGAGCTTGAGCTTTTGGTGAAGGAAAACATGGTGAGGAAACCAAGCACGGTGGTAGGGTACCTTGTAGTACCCGTCTGGCAGGCTACCACCCTCAAGTTGAAAATCAGTCGCCAACCAAACACCTATTGTTGTGTTCCGGCAGATGCACTTGAGAGTTCCTTCTAGGCTCTGTGTGCTTTCCACCTTAGGCTACATCATCACTTACCACAGTGAGATTGTGGTCAAACACAAGGCTATACAAAGTAAAAAAAGGCTCAATTAACTCGGCAATGTCGACAGATTTTTACAAAGTTGAATAGTGTAACTAACTTATTATTATTATTTTTTACTATACCTAGTACCTATACATTAGAACCAGACCAAGTTATAATACTTGTGTGTATTACCGTTTTTAAGACGGCGAGGGAACTAGGGAGTATTACAATACTACGTACTTATACCTTCGATGCAGTGCGATCCTCGAGCTGACAGCTGAATAACTATCTACCCAGTCGCTAGCAGTGTTTATAAATATAATTGTACTGATTAGTATTTTAGTTATTGGTATAAAATAATGCTTTGTTCTGATGTTATATTGGTATATGGCGAATGTTTGTATGTGTGTGTTTGTGTCCACTCAGTTTCGTAACGGTGCTGAACGGATTTTCATGAAAGGTATAATTATACCTATTTTAGTTTTGAATAGGAATATAGTCTCTCATCCCGGAAATGCTGGATGAAACCGCAGCCCTTACTTACCTGTAAGTATAGGCTTCCTGCTGTATAACTTTCACCAAGTCTTTGAGAGCGTTCCTTCGCGATCTGTTAATGATTACGGCGGTAGCCAGGTAACGCAGAATGTGGGGGCACATCGTTTGGATTGCATTAAGATACCTGTAAGAAAGCAGAATACTAGTTTTATTCGAAGTCGGATGTTTTAAGATCCCTAACAGAATCGGGCATAATAGGTGCAATAGCTTTGTAGAGCGTTATCTCTATTAATCTATGCTAAATTAAATTTGGCTGATTATCTGTTATACGTGTAACGATTACAATCATACTTACAAAGGTTTATACAAGAACATTTCAATGATCAAGTCGCGTCCTTTCACATGGTTGAAGAAGACGAACAGAGACCAGTGTACGAGCCACGTGCGTTGCTGCAGCGCTTGCATGTTGGTAGCGGTTGCGCCGGCCGCGCCGTTGTCGATGAACTCCCTCAACTTAGTCAAATCATCGAGAGCTCCATCCCAGTTTTGAACCAGGATTTCACTGGCCAATTTACCCCAAAGAGTTGATAGGTAGTTCTGAAAAAAAGGCGAAAGAAAATAAGCCCTGACTATTATCAGGGGGCGGCTGACCCTTAGGTTCACTCGTGCACTGCACAAAAAAACAAAATATCAAATACCCTAATTACATACCGTTTTTATAGGTACGAAGTTACAACAAATCAACTTAATGTCTTTGGCGACACATGAGCTACACGTGAGCAAAGACCCACACGTGTGTAGGTACATCTTACGTTACTAGATACGTTATTTCTACCCCTTGAAAAAACTTTTAAGCTATTCCATATAAATGTTATCATTTCCTGAATAGCTTCTGTATTTACCCCAAGTTTCGAAACAATCCTGTACCAGTGACATATCCATCCACCCACTTAGGGAGTTGATTTTGGAAAATGAAAAAAGCTATTTGATAAAAAAAAGCTCAGCCATTTCGTTCAGGTTTAAGCATTTTTTTTTACTAATTCGTGTTCTATTGACGATTCACATTAAAATTCTTTAGAACATGGTATTTACAAGTTGCATGCAAAAAACATCGAAAAATAATATTTGATTACCAAGGACTTATAAAACTTGAGTATACCTAGCTTGCTCAGCAAAGACTGAAGCACTACAATAGTGGTGTGTGTGTGTGTTATAATGAAGGGTTGCCATGTGAAACAAAAATTCGGAGTTTTTAGTTTCGTCGATAACAGAGTTGAGATCTGCGATCTGAGAGTTGATTCATAGCTATAGGAATGTACTACTTTCTTCAATTGATTTTAAAAGAAAAATTGAATTGTTAACATGTCAAGATAGTCACAAATGTATTATCAGATACATACATTTGACTGTTCTCTTAGCGACAATGCAATGCGCGATAGTTTCGAAGAGGCTAGCTTCGGGCCTGCCAACTTAGATTGCGGGTATTGTAAGTATGTACTGACATACGAGTAGGTACTTAAGTCGGAAAATGTTTTTAGTCCGATTTCATAATGAAAGAGTTAAATATGCACGATAAGTTTGCAAGTAGGTGGTACATTGAATCATATGAACAGGCTCTCAAGTGCAGCTGTCGGAACATGCATACCGGTAGGTGTTTGTCGACAGATTTTAACTTGAGGGGCAAGCGGGTACTACAGTACCCTTCCACCGTGCTGTTCCCTCGCGATGTTTTCCACCACAAAAGCTCAAGCTCACTGTAGGTCGAATCCTAAAAAAACCCGAAAACCCACGACTTTCGGTACGGCATTCGACGTCACTACTACCCGAGTTTTAGGACGATCATATCGCCCTAAAACTATAAACCTTTTTTGTTTATTTTTATTTATCGTTATTTCTCTATGATCACAAAAGGTGTCAGTGTCCGACGTCACTCAAATCATGATACTCGAATGAACGAAAAATGTCATTCCTCTTATCAAAACTAACAAAATTTTCTTGTAAAAGAATCCCCTTCGTTTATCTTTAACTAACGTGACATTGGCGGAATTGTGCTATTGGCTTCAGTCGCCATTCTATCAAGAAGAAGAAGAAGAAAAATGTCATCTGCTAAATTAATTATTAATAAATTTGAAACTGGTACCAATTTCAAATCATTATATATTACAATCAATGATGAGGATAGTACCTTATTTGAAACTAATTTCAGTGAATGGCTGGATGGTAAAAGTCAGCAAAAAAAGAAAGATGCGGAGAGGTCGTCACGATTAGTTGTGAAAATAGTTTCAGGAGAAGAGATAGACAAACTCAATTTAGATGCTTGTGCGATGAAGGTAGAAGACGTAGATAAATATTTGAATGATGTCCCAAGAAAACTTTTATTTGGACAAACATTGGGACAATATTCTTATAAATCTGAGAATTCGTCTGATGGCGTTATCTATAACTCTGAACAAAACACACATATTTATGAATATTTTGTTCAAAATGGTATAGAGACAAATAAAACATTTGAGAAAACTCTTACAAATCAGACGAATGAAGTAGATACAAACATTATCGAGCAATATGATACAGAAGACATACATTATTCTACAAATGAAGATATAGATAAATATTGTGCTAATAATCCTCTGGAACATAGTCTAGAAAAGGTCAAAGAGAATAATGCTCGTATTATGGAGAATATTCAAATACTCAACAGGACATTGAATTATACGAAAAAGAAAGAGATTCTTGATATCGAATGTCCAAAATCTATGAGATCTTATACTTGCACTACTTGTGGCAAATGCTTTGTCTATGAAACTGGCTTGAGGAGACACTACGCCATTAGACACGCTATGACAGAGATGCAACCACGCTGGCAAATTGTGTGGACATGTATACAATGCTTCCAAGTGTGGCCGCAGCAAGATCAGGCTTTAAAACATTCAAACGACTGTTGCAAGTCTGAAAATACAGATTATGCCAGAGAGATAAAAACCTCATCTCTATTACGATGTGAGTTCTGCGAAAAAGTGTTCACAAGCATACCTAGGCTTTTGAGACACTCCAAAACTCACACTACAGCAAATAATTACGAATGTAATGCTTGCGAAATGGCATTCCTATCATACAAAACTGCTGAGCAACATTGGTTACTATGTCCATGGTTGAAAACATACTACAGTTTTGCTTTACCAAAGTCACTCTTATGCAATGCATGTGACCGTAAGTTTAGGAATTACGATCAATTATATAACCACAGGTAAGCTTTTGATAATCAAAATACGTTAAATAATTACTTAATTACTACTGCTTTTACGGATTAATGTAACTTTCAGATACAAAGTTGGACACTTCATGACGAAGTCTCAATGTATTCCAGACAATGCTAATCCACTTGGCATATTAGTTTACCAGTGTGAAGTTTGTAGCCAGTGCTTTTCTTCAGTTCGGTCATTGCAGATCCATAGAAGTCAATTTCATACAAGTCACGAAAATGGGATTCAATTTCGAATTGTACGTATTTATTTCTGCTATAAGTACCTACTTATTTTTTACGTAGGTACTGAAAACTATACTAATGGCACCGATTTCATAAATTTATAAATAAATATGATGTAAATTGGCAAAGGGAAAGCAATGCAGGGTGGACTACTCATCTAGAACTTTTAGTTTTAGAATACTAATAGATACCGCAAACGCGGGTGGAACCTCAAGGCACAACATATATTATTTTCTTTTTAACTATTTCTACTTTGACTAGTATTTTTTTCTTCTGAATTAAAATATCGAGGTATGTATATCGGTTTCTTTTAGGTCGTTTAAAGGTAACACACACACAAAATTCACATCACCGTCACATCCACATCACCGATCTGACTAGTGGTGTAGGTAAATGTGTATCACGTCAAAAATAAAAGCCTTATGGTCCGATAAATTTACTTTAGTGCGTACTACGGCTCAGAGCAATGCCTTTGAGGAACCCGCGGAGTAAGAGCCTCAGATGACTTTAATATAAAATAAATTTGTATTTTTTATTTAGGACAAAAGTTATGAAGAGACTCGCAGTCACTACTATGTTCCTGCTGAAAATGAATACCAGGATACTCAGATAGAAGATAACCATTAGCAAAATGTATTGTAAGCACTTTAGAATTGTCATATTAAGTTGTTTGTTTTAATAAAGCTTGATTACAGACATAATGATATCATCGTGATCATAAAAAAATGTGTAGCATAGTTTGACCGCTGTAGCTTTGCCACTCAATCGCCGAGTGTATTTTTGCCAATTTATCTCATGTGCGTTTATCTCATAGCAGCACAGATACAGTGGTCAAAATATAGTACTTCTGGTCTTCTGACCACCGTCATCTATACTATATACACCAAATGAAATTGTGCTCAGTATGCCTAAGAATGTCGAAGATACCCCACTGTGATACTTAGCGATCGCGATTTAGCTCGGAGCTTCGATGTCACCTCTATGTAAAACAAATGTATACAACGCGATACATAGCGGGCTACTTGAAGGTTTACATAGATGCCTAATGAAAACAATAATTTTGTTTTTACATCGCGGCCCACGGCAAGCATTGATGTGATCTGGCTGATACACTGACTTAAATAAGAAACGATGCTAAAGATAAAACATGTATCATATGCATATGTATAAATAATATCTACGTATATCATACTTCATACTAATCATACTTAATATTATAAAGAGGAAAGATTTGTATTTTTGTATGTTAGTAACGAATACACTCAATACTGAACCGATTTCAAAAATTATTTCACCATTAGAATGCTACATTGAGTAACATGGGCTATATATTATCCCGGGAACGCAGGTGAAACCGCGCGGAAAAGTTAATAAATCTTATGCGTGTTTGATTAGCGCTCGCATGGTTGAGTGTGAGTGGGGGCACGTTGTGTTTGCACCTGACGCGTGTTGTGTGTGTGCGCTGCGTAGGGTACCGGGGAGTATATCTGTCCGTTTGTTAGTAGTTCAGGGCCAAGCTGTGGCAAGAGAGATGAACTCCGAAAAAGGACATAAGTAACTTAACATGACAACAAGGGTCTGTACCTGGAAATCATGTAATGGGATTTATAGATAATGCTAAGTAAATAGTAACCACGGACAAAAATGTATGAATAGCTTAAGTTTCACTAGTCTTAAACAAATCGGCTAAAGGATAATACTTGTAAATTAATGTATAAAACAATTTGAAATACTAAAAACGTGACTCCGAATCTTTGGCGTAAATAAGAACAAACAACTATTGAATTTGACGACAACATGAGAACTCGCCGATTTTTTCTGTTTTGGGTAAAAACTTTGCAAAGTTCAGAATTTTTGCCATCTCAGTGATATTTAATTTCTATTTTTATATTCATCTACATACAAGGTTGATACTCAAATCGGTTTTTTTTAGATTAGTGAAACTTATAGAAATCCCATAATACGATTTCCTAGAAGCATGTAATTCCCGAGGGATAATACTTTCACTTTCGAGAACATAATATTCTTCGAGAGTAGGTAGTAGAGTACAGAAAAAAATAATTAACCAAACGCACACGAATAAGCAACTGAGCCGTCCGATGCGACTGAACCCATGTGTTTAAACCACCATTCATGTAGAAATCGCGAGTATGGACATGGATAATCTATGAAATAAGCTCTAATTGCCACTCACTAGTGTCGCAAACAGGAGCTGAGCATATTTTGCCTAATAAAATTAAAACTTACCTTATCAGTAGGAGACATGACCAGCTGGCAGAAGTAGAGGTATGACGCAGATTCCACATAGTTACCACATTCATATCTGTACTTGGCCAGACGGAACATACTATCAATCATTTCAACTTTGAACTGAAAATACAATAAAAGGATAAATAAGAAGAATCTTGGTGACCAAGATTGTGGTCAAACAAAAGAAACAAAATAAAAACATTATAAATAAATAATCACCTCAAACTCTTTGTTGGTTGTTAAATGGTTGATGAGAGTTTTGGGGTCTCTCATGGTCTCAACAGTCTTCATTACATCATCTCTTTGCATGAGCCTCAGTACAGGCTCAACAGCATCTTGCAGTTCTTGAAGTTGGGAGAGAACTACTCCTCTGCGAGACTTGATTTCCTATCAATAGTATGCTATCATCATTTTTAAGAATTATAAATAGGCTTATACCAATATCTTTGTATTGATATCTCAACAAAATAATAAATTGAATATTTATTTAGAAGCTGTATTGGTTTTGGAAGCATGCAGTGGAAGTACTCGTCAATATTTACATAATATGGCAGTCAGGGTCCCTCCAACCTCCACATCCAACGGGCCTATCTTATTATTACACAATTCTTAAATTGAAAAACATATTCAGTTTTGAATTTGAAATATATATTTTATTCATGTTATAGATATAAGGTGCTTTTAAATAAGTATGGTCCTTTTGGGGGATTGAACATATAGGTAACAAGTAATCCTAAAAAAAATATAAGAAAAAAAAATATTGCAAATAGCAATACTACATATTATCATAATACCTCAGATGCAGTGTGAATAACCTTGGCTTACTTTGTACTGATGTTAAATTCAGTTTCATGTTTTGTATTTTCTCATTAACCATAATGATGAAATATCTGGAAATGCATTCCTGGTATTTTTTTTATATTTAATTTATGTTGTTTAGGATGTACCTTCCATTAATGAGCAAAGGAGTCAATATTTATTTATGCATACTTATAAACTATAATATATAGCTCTCAAATAAGTTAGAAGGACCATGTATATTGTTCATGACAATTTCAAAATTGGTCTTACATTACAAGTTGTTCATATTGAAGAGTTCATCCCAGCATGGTTGTATCCTCCGATTTTTAATTAGATAGACTAAAATGACAGCTGCAATCGACCTTTTTTTTTTTTAATGTTGCAAGCGTAGAACATAGTGTTGTACTATGGCTCATTATGAATGATTCATCGAACTGTTGTGACCTGACATTACGATTAAATTTTACTCATTACTGTAAATAAATGTTTAATAAATATAAACATAATAAAATAAATATAACAAAATTAATAAACATAATACATAAACTTTTCTTGTAATAAATAATAAATCAACAATGAAATGCCATCGATAGAATTTAATTCTATTTTTTACTCTTTTTGTTAGAAGAGTAAAAATAATAACAAAAGTTTTAACATGGCCGAAATTAAAGAACTGTTTAGTGATGGGTTAAAGTTGGTGACACCGCAACGGTGGTCAAGTTGTATCAATCATGTTATAAAGGAAGAGAACAAAATGATGCAACTCGACCACCTTATTGATGATGTGACAGAACGCTTTATAATAAATGTAACAGACTCAGATTCTGAAAGTGATTTTTCAGAAATAAATAGTGATTAAAAAAGTTCGGTTTTTCATTTATTTTTTCCATTTACTAATCAATTAAGTCAACAGAAATTACAACTAATACTTTAAAATTTTATTATAAAAGATAACAAATCACAATCACATGTTCGATTCTCGATCGAAATACTCAATCACTGAGGATACAACACTATTTTTACTTTACGATAACATGGCAACACACCTAAATGTCATTTTAGTCTACCTAATTTAAAAATCAGACTATAACACATTAAATATTCTAATAATAAATATTATCGGACATTCCTCACAGATGGCCATCTGAATTGAATCGACAACCTGCAGCATTATTGTTAGCATGATAGGGTAGCTTACCATCCATGCCAACTGGCCCGTCATTATTATTGTACGTTGCAATCAATCAAAGTTATAGCATAAATGGCAAATTTAAGCTAGATTTTTTTTTTATATAAGCAGTATGCTAATGACTGACTGAACAGACAGTCATACTTTTATAATCAACATCATTTATAGTTCATTTTTGTAGTAGTTATACCAACTAATTTCTACTATCACATACCTCAGGGGTGTCCTCATCAGGATACAACATTCTTCTGATATCAATAACATAATCAATCATGTTAGTCTTACTCAAGATTTCTAATTTGGCCTGCAGGAGCTCTGACTGGTCATAGGTCTGAAAAAATAAGGTAGCTTTGGTTCACATTCAGAAACGTAGAAGTAAATAGATGAGGTACAAGATGAACAATTGTAACAAACAGCGATTAGTCTTGGCTAAATAGGTGATATTTTAATTAGCAAGACATAACCTACCTCTTTTGCAGCCAAGAATTCCAATAATGGAAACACAAGGTGCCGGTCTAAATATTGACCTATTTTAAACGTTAGATCGAACTTGGAGTAACTCATCTTGCCTGCAGTGATCGCACAATATTAATTTCTCTAAAACTCATGTACCTACTCGTGAAAGTATGCAACTTGCAAATAAAGCTCAGCTCAACTCGGAGTTGACTGACAACATGACATGTCAGCTATAAACGGGTGAATAAACAATATAGCTATTTATTTTAGCATATTGTCACTTTCACACTCATTTTTTTTATTATCTGCTATCTCTCTTTAATGCTTAAGATATACCAAAAGCCCGAAATACGGCACGATACCATCCAAACTTAACCTCAAAATACACGATCACAACCATAGATCAAGCAAGAATGCGTCAGTGTTGCAAAAGTGGAAATTTAAAAATCGGGTAATTTTCCAGGTAATAATCGGGAGATTTTTTTGTCAAAATAGAACAACAGTATTTTATGCTATTAATTAAATAATTTGTGAAAAATATTAAAGGTACAGTGATTACTGATTATTCATTTTCGTACCAGAACGGTACGAAAATGAATATTTTTGTAAGCATATTTTGGTCAATATTAAAACATGTTTGACTATTTTCTCCGATACATCGGAGTCGGACATTGAATCTTATAGTACACACAAACAAAACTTTTAAATGCCTTTATCACAACAACAGTGCGGACGAACGAAACGATAAATAATAAACTAATTAAACATCTCAGTAGATTCATCAAACAACCCGAACTAATTCTCCACCAAACAATAATAAACTCTATTGAGAAGTATTTCGGTGTAATATGTTTTTTCTATATAGAGAGTTTGAGAGGCCGTGTAAGTATTTTTAGGGAATCCATCCCCGTGTCAAAGAGAATATAATTTTTACCTACCCGTGCATTGGTTACTTAAGTTTACAACCAAACTCCAAAATTAAAAATTCGGGAGACAGGGTCGCTAAAATCGGCATATCGAGAGGGAATGTTTAAAATCAGTAGATCTCCCGATTAATCGGGAACTTTTGCATCACTGGAATGCGTTGCTACGCATTCTTGCATCTCTCCTTAGTCTGTGAAGCAAGATCGACTCACTCCAATCACGTTATCAAATCGTTTATCTATTGAGATTTCAACGGAAAAAACCATATTACAAGTCGATTAAAATTCGACATTGATCCATTCAATTTCAACATTCAACCCATCTTCTTAATTCAAACTCAAAAATCAATTGGGTTAAGTGCCATATTCACGGTGCAACGGTTGTAGTGTCGTACGCCCTGCCAAAGTCACACGATGCACGATCAAAAAACTTTGAGTATCTATAACACTCAAAGTCAAAAAATGATAATGAATGATTAGCGTCAACCTTTGAGTATCTATAACTCTAGATTTATAGATAGATTATAGTTCTAGATACTTGAGTATGGCGTCAACGTAGGTTGGTAATTATTATTAACGGCTCGCTTACATATCTTCTCAATGTCACGCGACACGGGGTACCGGATCCGGGGCGTTGGCCTCTCGTCCGGGGCTTCTATCGCCGCCCGCAAATACGGGCGGGTTGTTGGAGGAAACTTGGATATCTTATTTGGTGTTGTCGTCTGCCCGTGCGGGCCATCCTACCAGGTGAGACCGCTGGAAAACCAGTGGTGGCCAAGCAGAGGCGGACAACGCCACAACAGGCGGCGGCTTAGGGATGAGGTTGAGGCCCCACATCCTCAGCGTCGTGTTCGTCTCGTACGATTACAACTTGCACGCCTGATTATACAGGGTGACTTTGTTATCCCTATCTAAATTTAAATATTATGATGTTTAGTGAAAATAAGAAATTACCTAGATTTTCTGTTAGTATCTCTCAGTACTAAAATATTGAGATATAGCATCACTAAATTGTACCACAAAAGTCCACGCTTATGGATATTGCGCGCCGTACACCACGCATGTCCGCACCCCGCGGCCCCCCACCCACCGTTCGCGTCTGCATTTCATTGATAACAATTTTAACGTCGTATTTATAATTTTACGTTTCAAGTCAAGCAACATCTTGTGTCATTTTACGCTATTGTTGAATGTATCGATTTTATCTTTGATCATTTTGTTCCGCTAGATGGCATTGTATTGTGAAATAATAATTCTATGTTCAAAACTAATCTCTTTTAATGGTTTTAAATAATTGAAATCTCAATCACCATGTAATCAATTTATGGACATTATTTAATTCTCTTATTTTACAATACAAAGATATCTAGCGGAACAAAACGATCAAGAACAAAATCCTCCAATAATAGCATAAAAAGACACAAGATGGTGCTTGAAAAGTGAAATTGGAAATACAACGCTACGCAATCATAAGTTTAACATACTGTTCAGTGATAAGAATGTAGGACTAACGTAATTAATCGAATACAACTAAATAATAAACACGGTAGTTAGTTATGACGATGAGCGCACACGACCGCCCTCCACCGCGGATCGTGGTGCCGTGTGCAAATCACTAGACCTTTAAAAATAAAACTAGCCATAAGTATTTTGCGTTCTGGCGTAAAAAATTTAATCAACTTACGTGTATTTTTCCATTTCTCTCTAAACAGTCTAGCTCGTTTTTGCACATTGTTTTTTAATTTGTTTAGCACAACAGACAGTGTCACTTCTCACAATTTTAAGTTTTCGTGGCACTCTACGTTTTATATCAACCATTTCATATTTGCGCAGGGGGGGTACACTTTTGGCTTAGAATTCGTATAGCCTCTGGGTACTGTTTAGGCTTTCACCACTCAAAATGTAATAACGTACCATTTTACAGTAGGTACGACGGGCCGGTTGGCGTGGTTGGTAAGATACGCTATCTATCACGCCGCAGGTCGTGGGTTCGAATCCCACTCAGGACAAACATTTGTGTGCATGAACATGTCTGTTTGTCCTGTGTCTGGGTGTCAAAGTCAAAGTCAAAGTTACATTATAAACGATAGCGCAGCAGGCCGCGGCGCGGGCGCGGCACACGGGAACACGGAACTCAGTAGTAAGCGCCCACTTCGCGTCGCGGGCGCCAAAGAGTATACATATAATCACTACGTTTTACTGGTCCACTGGCTGACCGTGACCCACTAACCGCCGGCCGGCCAATGCACATGGCCGCCCGCAAGGGTACCCTCCCCGCTGCACCCACGCTTCCCCCGTTCTCTCATTCACCGAATTGCGCGGCAAGCATAGTATTCAATGTTTGGCTTAGTAACCACACTGGATAGATAATTCGTTCAGGAAAATTAATTTTATGTGAAAATTTTACCTACCTTTTTTTTTCAAAAATGTAATCTTTCAGTAGTACTTAATGCCTAGAAAAAATTTAGACGATAGTACAAAAGTCACCCTGTATATACCTTGAACAGACGTACAGCAAGATGGAACGTGAATGATTAGCTTTAGGCACTAAATATTGAAAATAATTGGATGAACATGAATATCCCGCCAAACAGTGACCCGATTTAATCTTTTATTGCAAAGAGCAAGCCTCTTTGCCACCATCAGTGGCGAATCAGTGTCATTCAGAGTTTGATAACGTTACTAAATCCCACAAAAGTACCGGTAATTAACCACTACTTTCATTTAGTAAAGATACTAGTAGTATAACATGAGAGTAACATTCACAAATTATCGTTACCTGGCTACCGTAACGACAAATTAACGTTAAATGTAACGCTAATTAACAATTATTGTTGGTTGTAAATTAACTTATCAATCGTTTTTTGGTCAAACATTCCCCATTATTCAGACCTATTCGGTTTCCATTCCGAAAGAATAATTTAATTTCGTTAAATGTAGCCTACATTTAATGATGCTGTGTTAGTTGCACTGGAGGTCTATGTAGTGAACGAAACGAACGAACCGTTTTTTTATTTATCAGCTGGCAACATTAGTAGTGTTTCATTCAATTTTCTTTTTGTTCATTCATTCAATCAATAAAATAATTCAAGAAATTTGGAGTTTGGTTGAAAATAACCCTGTTTTTTTTAACCAAATGATTTATTTATTTATATTAAAACCATAGTTTCTGTTATCTATTTTGAAAGATTCTTGTTCGATATTTCCCGCGTTTATTCCCTGTGCGGTATTTATTCGTGAAGTTCGTTCAAAATGGCGTCAAGCGTGTTGGACTAAAATGCGTCATAAATAGACGCGGTGCATGCGATTCGAATTGCTATAAATAGAGGACTTGCACAGTGTTGATTGCATGAATTGCGATGAAAAATGTCAAATACGGTGATAACAAACTATACAGACCTCAATGGTCCTTCATCGAAAGCGGATAGTTCTGTTGTTGTTATTGTAAACAAGGATGGATCCCTGTCTGTGGATCAAAAATTGCTTGGAACTTTAATGGGTAAGCACTCGATCATAGCTAGCCTCAGCGAGGTCAGAAATTGGCGCCTCCGATTTACAAATAGATTCCTTCACTACTCTTTGGATATGCAACACAATTTTTAGTTTTTTTTTACAACTGCAATGAAATGTTCACAATTACCGCCCCTAAGGCTTCTCTCTGACCAATTCCTGTTATATTAATTTAACTTATATGAACCCATATATTGAATATTTGTCCGATTACACTTGCAATCCCATTGTACAATGTATTGTCTTATTATAGGTACTGATGGATCGCAAGGAGCTATAAGTGTGGTCAGAGTTGGTCATGAAGGAAAACCCGATGATGCTACAGATTCTGAAACTGAAGATGATAAAATTCCACATGTAACACTATCTGTAGATAGTTATTATGATGAACCTAATAGCATCATAAAATATGGTTTGTCTGTTTATTATTAAAACTTAAAGATTTATAGTAAAACACTCAGAACTTGTAACAAAGTTCAAGTGGTTTGTCCAAACTCATTATTCTCCTTTATCCAAACCCATTCGGTTGCCATTCCAATTGGAAAGGAGGAACTGTTAGTTTAACTGTTAGTCACAGAATTCATTTGCCGCAATCATGTACCAATCGATTGCCTCATTCCAATGGAAGTCTGAAATGAGAAAATAGGAGCCATCCTATTCAGCCTACTCAATCGGTTTGTCTACCCGATGGGGACCGCAACTGAGCAGGTCTGAATAAGGGGAATTATTTGTTTTTATCAGCCAGAAATCAACCTAAGAAAATCTGTGGAACTCTGTACTCTACATCTCAGTTGATTTAGTTGTATCTAAACACATTAAATTCTCAGAATTTAACATATTCTAACCACAAACCAGGAGAAACCAACCTGCATATCTAACATCACGCACCATCCAGTATCTTACAAACTTGTATGTAAATTTATGTTGTAATTTTTCCAGATAGTGGAGCAGAAATGTTACAATCATTACGAATAGAAACAAGAGAAAAGAGTTTAGTGGGATTCCACAATGATCACTGTTACACACCACTCACATCTCCAAGTCAAATTTTACCACAGAGAAGTGATTGCCATACAGCTTATGAGGAACCAGTTATTGAAATTGTACACAATCAGTTATCACATACACCACCTCCAAAGTCCATACCCAATTCAAAAAAGATCACTATATTGGAGCAACAAATCTTACCTAAGGGTAAAAAGATTGTATTGACACCTTCAGAATCGCCTATTATTCTTAAAGGAAATAATGTCTTGAACAAACCTTTACCTGTATTGACTAAGACTAAAGATGACAAATCTGAAGCAACCCATAAAACTGATGAAAATGATGATTCTTCATCAATAAGCTCCTCAGGTGACAGTATACCAGATAGAGATTCTGATTCTGACTACAAAGACACTAAAGATAGAGCAGTTTCAGGCAGAGTAAAAAAGGCTAAATTAAAACCTCGTATTTTGAAGAGTGCTCAGCCAAGTAAAATCACTAAGTCAGACCTAAAGTTGATGCCCAAGTTTAAGTCTAACAAGAATATACTGCGAAGAGAAAATAGAGATAAAATTCAGAATAAAAGTATATTAGAAAAGAAGGAGGTTGAAGTAGATCTAGAAAGTATTCTTCCCACTACAAAAATAGCAGTGAACAGTTCTAATATAGATGTCAGTAAGAGTATTGTTAGAGTAATTCCAAAACCAGTAAAGAAAGAAAAGAAAACACCAGCACATGTCACAGCTTTGTTATCTGATATGAGTTCATTATTTTCAACACCAGATGTTATCAGAAGAGTTTCAACGGATACTAAAATGCCCACCAAACCTGAGAAAGATCCTCTGCCTGCTGATAAAAAACCACTTACTCCTAAACTGTTAGAAGTAAGTAATGACAAGTTAGAAACTGCTGTCAAACCAGCTGATACTACAGACAAACCTAAACCTGTGATTGCTCCCAAAACCTATTTGAAGCCAAAAGCTATCACTCCAACAGACAAAACTTCAAAGGGATTTGATCTCATTCCCCAGATAGATGACATGAGTTTAGCTCAAATACTTCAAGATACTACAGGCATTCCAACAAATGCAATAAAAAACCAACCTTCTATTTCCACAAGTGGTACTATGAATAGCCCAGGTTTGGCTGGACCACTATCGCCAACATTAGATTTGTTGGGTGGCTTACAGCCAGAAGAGGAAGGCCTGACTGAAGATCTATTAATGCATGTAGCACAGTTAGTGGAGAGTTCAGAAAATTTACAAGAAGTCATTGACAAGCAGGTTCTTGGGAAAGTAGACTCTGTTCCAGCTAAAACCCACATACAATCACCATTCCAGCAGGTGTCTAGTAGCTTGTACACACAGACTTTATCAAAATCTGTCAAGAGTATTGCAACACCTCGTAAAGACCCCATAGAGATAGTGCGTCGTGATGGCCGAGTAATTACGTTGCCGCCTATTGAAGCACCTGCAACAAGGTCATCTAAAAGAAAGAGTCAAATGGACACATCACAGACTGAAGTACTAACACAAGTTACGTCTAGACCAACACAGCTAGAAGATGCAATACCTGAACCTCTGGTACAAGCTGTTTCGAAGCAGTATGTAAATAAAAAATTAACTAACAAGAAACCAGAGAATGTTATCCAAAATGTAGTTGAAGACAAGATATCTGCAGAGTCACAGGAAAGCTGGAACTCTGAAGATGATCCTTATCGGTATATAAAATTATATCTATATTAATATTATAAAGCTGGAGAGTTTGTTTGTTTGTTCGAACGCGCTAATCTCAGGAACTACTGGTTCGAATTGAAGAATGCTTTTTATGTTGCATAGCCCATTTAACGAGGAAGCTTATGTTTCCCGGGATAAAAAGTGGCCTATACCACTTTTTATCCCGGGAAACATAAGATCCTTCGGGATTGCGGTGAGCCCATAGCCTTCCTCGATAAATGGGCTATCCAACACTAAAAGAATTTTTAAATTCGAACCATTCGTTCCTGAGATTTGCACGTTCAAGCAAACAAACTCTTCAGCTTTATAATATTAGTATAGATTTGTAATTCCTGCAACTAATATTTAATAATTCATATAAAATTATTATGTGAAAATAATTATTTGTATTTATGGTTCTGATCGTAATAATACAACCATGTTTCTTTTCTTTAGATTGTGGTGTATTTGCAAACAACCTCACAATAATCGCTTTATGATATGCTGTGATGGATGTGAAGATTGGTTTCATGGAAAATGTGTTAATATAACAAAGGTTATGGGGCAACAGATGGAAGAGCAAGGTATAGAGTGGAGGTGTCCAAATTGCATTAAGAAAGCAAAACTTCCTCCTAAAACCATACCTAAGGTAATAATATGTTGAATACTTTTTCTTATGATAATTTAAATTATATTCGGCCTCCTTATGCTGTAGATATCTATATTTACAGCTGAAATTGTCCATGCACAACAAACGGCCCTAAGCTGCTTCTTTTCAGTGACTGTCAGTTAATTTAACTAGTTGTCAGTCATGGGAGGTTGACACGCTTAGTGTATTATTTCTTTCGTAGATGGGGCTACATCCTAAGAAAAACGAAAATGAGGAAGTTGTGCAAGGAACCTTGACTCCAGCTATAAAAGACTCTGCATCAAAAACAGGTTGCATAGTATGTAAAAAACCAGCTAGAGCTAGTAGTATATATTGCAGTGATTCTTGTATTTTAAAACATGCACAGGATTCACTGGGCAATCAAAGCTCTTCATCAAAAACTGATAGTGAAACTGGCAAACCTCAAGAGAAACATAAAATGGAGTCAAGAGTAAGTAATTTTTTCATGTGGCAAAAACACATTTTTTTTGTTTCTTTTAATAAATAATTTAAAAAAATGATGTATTACAGGTTATAGTATACGAACGCAAATCTGGTAGGTTGTTGGCTGGACCCAATGCTCCTACAGCAGAAAATTTAAAAGCTTGGCTACAAAAAAATCCCACATTCGAAGTAGTGCGTCCCGGAACTCTTAGCACTATAAGACCTAATGCCTCAAAAAGGAAATCTTCTCATGAGCCTAATAAAATTCAGACAACTCTAAACTTTGAGAGGATACCAAAAAAGATCGCTGACCAATCTACACCAACAAGAACACAACCAGAAGTAAGAGAGCGAACAATTAAAGTGCTACCAACTCCAAAAGAGGAACTAATACTGACGCCCCAGCCTAAAACCCCTGTAACGCCGAAATCTCAACATTCTCTAATCTTCGACACTCCCAAAGCTAGCACATCTTCTGCTAAGACCGTGAATGAACCCCGAAAGATAATTCGTGCCTCCACAAGTCGATCATCAATACATGACAAAGTAAGTTCCTTTCTTCTCTCCTACTTATCAATATTGGTTATTTTTTTATGATTACTAGCTTTCCATACTACATCTGCCAATTTTCAACAAAATCGGTTAGCCAGCTTAGCGGCGTTGCAAACAGGCAGATAGTCTCATAACTTTGCTTTATACCTGTTGTATTATGCCTTATGAAATAAATTAAATAAAATTTATCAGAAAATTATTCATGGAAAATTTGAGTTCCTTTTTTCCTCCATTCCTAAAACTGCGATATTATTTTAGTATTTGAGACACGTCTTTTGCCGTCATTCAAAAGTCATTTTTACGACCGCTTCTAGCGATTATATAATAGAACTTAAATCGATAAATCTTTTTGTTTTAATCGATTAATCGAAAATGCTGATTATTCGATTAATTGAATAGGTAGTTGTTTGTTGAGGGTGAAGCAGTCGTACGTTATGTAACTTATCAAATAAGGATGGGAATATTTTTTGATCTCTATAAACTTATAAGTAGTATCCTAAAACTTCACGTAATACAAAACATTAACCTTGGTTTTGTTTGCATTCTGATTATAATCTAAGATTGGCATATTTATGTTAATTATTATTACTTGACAGCCACCTGTAGTTTCGCCGTCGACATCGCGCAGGAAAGATACTCCTGACAGTAGGAACAGGATGAATTCTACAGAGCCAATTCGAGACAATGTAAGGAAAGCATTACAAGAACAGATAGCCAATCGTATGTCAGAAGAAAGTGGATTCAAGTTTTCAGAAGATGAAATCCATCAATTTGCCTATGATACCGAGTTTGAGTTACATGAGTTATTCCGTGATGTTGGCATGAAATATAAAGCCAAATACAGATCACTAATGTTTAACATCAAGGACCGTAAAAATCTATCATTATGGGATAAGATTTGTAGTCGTGAAATAACACCTAAACAGTTGGTAAGTTCGTTTTTTAAAGCAATAAATATATTTAAGTGAAATGTTACTTTTAGAACAAAAGGCTTCCGCCTCATAGTTTTACCGCCATCTAAGTAGGATTAAGATAAAAATACCTACTACTATAATAGGTATGGGGTCAATGCCCTTAATTCCTTAATAATTCAAGGATTAAATACATAGGTAACAGATTTCCACATTAAAATTAAATCTATTTCATATTTAATCTAATACCTTTAAACAAGCAATTCTTGTATATATGTATATACCTATATATATATAAACTGAATCTCGGAAACTGCTTCAACGATTTTCATGAAATTTAGTATGCAGGGGGTTTCGGGGCCGATAAATCGATCTAGCTTGGTTTCATTTTTAGAAAACGTCGTTTAAAAAAAAACACCGAGCAAAGCTCGGTCATCCAGGTACTATACATAATATTAAGAATTTTTAGAATCATCTAATTTTAGCATGAATAAACCATACTGGAAATTCCAGGTTCGACTTTCTCCTGAGGACTTAGCTAGTCAAGAGTTAGCACAATGGAGGGATAAAGAAGCAAAGCACCAATTAGAATTGATTAAGAAGTCTGAATTAGATCTATTGGCTGCAAGCAAAACTTATGTCCTCAAGACGCATAAAGGAGAAGAGGTACATGTTTTTTCTTATTGAAATTTACAAGTCTTTGCTATTATTTTCTTATAGTTTAGATGGAGAATGACACACCTAAATTGGTTCTGTTTTCAGGTAATGGAAACAAAAACATCTGTACAAACTGAATTAGATCCCAATGTGCCAGTAGAAAATTTAGTGAAAGCATTGAATGATTCAACTGTTGGTGAAATGGTATCAAATGAAAGTACATCAGAGAGGTGAGTTAACCAATAAAGTTTATTCTTTTTATCATACAAATGTTACTTACTTACTTACAATAGTTTTTTTTGGTTATTTTAGCACTCAAAGTAAAGCAGATACTCCTGACAAGAAACATAGTAGTAAAAAGAGAGATAGAGAAGATAGTAGTTCCAACTCAAGAAAAAGTAAAAGAAATTCTAAACGGGACTCCGACAGTCGCAAGTCACGATCATCCAGAAGAAAGTCAGAGTTGAAAGAGAAAGAATCGAAAGTTGAAGAACATAGAAGATCAACGCGCCGGTCGGAGAAGAAACCTAGAAGAACAAAATCGGCGTCTAAAGACAGATCTAAGGAATCTAAAGAGAAATCAGATTCCAGCGAGCGGTCTAGAAACAGGTCAAGATCGCAAACGAGATCTAAGAGGCGGTCGAAGTCTCGTGAATATTCTAGATCCGCTTCGAAAGGACGAGAAAGGTCACGTTCACGGGCGCGCTCGAGGCGACGCTCTGAATCCCGCGAAACCTCAAAGCAAAGATCTTGTTCTAAACAAACTCGTAGCAGTACAGATGAAAAACACATAACTCGCTCCAGATCACAAGATAATGTTTACACAAAGAACAAAAATGAGTAAATATACTTCATTAGTTAGTTACATTGTTTCAGTTTTATAAGAAAGCCCTAGTAATCATTATTTTCTTAGTTCCACAGATTCCGATTCCATTGAGAGGCCTAAGTCTGCTATGTTAAAAGAAACTCATCCAGAATATGATCCACATGAACCAATGATAACATCTGCATTTTCTGAAGAAGATTTAAGGAAGTCCAGAGAAGATGTATTTGAAGAGAGTTACAAAAATGACATTGAAGAGTACAATACTGAATATGATGTGGCTAAATCGTTTTCGATTGATTCTAATGTTATAGTGCCAAGCACAACTTTTGTAGCAAAACAAGACAAGGCTTCAGGTACGACACGAATATGAATACGAATATTATATTCGAAGTTATTTAAACAATACTAACTAGTTATATATATTTTATAGAGCCTGAGAGTGATCAAGAGCCGACCAGTACTGTTGACAACTCGGCAGTAACTGTTTGGAACGGCTGCATCAATATGGTAGACGTAGCAAGGTTTTATGTCGCAGCGCATGAGGTAAAGCAATTGTCTAGTAATATTATCACTCGTATTACTATCTAAAATACGTTTTATTATAATTTAATTTGTTTTTGATTCATAGGTATCTGGAAGTGCTACAGACTTGGAGGAAGACCTCACTACAGAATTAGATATAGTTGGAAGAATAAACCCTGACACTGTATGGGACTATATCAGTAAAATGAAAAAGGCTAGCAATAAAGATATTGTTATCCTGAAGCTACAAGCTGCAAACGACGAGGAAAAGATGCAATATATTGCATTGTATAGTTATCTAAGTAGTCGGAACAGGTACTTAGATATAATAGCCACATCACTGACTAAAATCTTATATTAATTCACCATATTTAATTTGTTTTTTGTTATCATTTAAGGTTGGGCGTGGTGAAGGTATCAAGTACGACAACTGTGAAAGACTTCTACATTGTCCCCTTACCGGCGAACACTGCTTTGCAAGAAGTTCTATTGCCGCTGGACGGCCCTGGCCTTGGAGAGGTCAAGACACATCTCCTGATTGCGATCGTCATTCGACTGAGAAAAAAACGCTTGCCTTCCAACATTCCTAAAGATATTATTCCAGCAAAGGTCAGTTTATTGCCGGAATAAATTGTGTAAAATACTTAAATAAATATTTATAGTTGTTCTGTTATTTAATTATATCCATGAATGATGATGAGTCATCTACTACCCATAGTACCACATAATGAGTAAAAATACATGAAGGTGCAGAAGTAGTTTAAAATACTTACATAGAAACAAACCAAAGAATAAATGATGATAACTTTTGTGGGTATTATATGTTACGCTATAACCACCACTTTCCTTTCGATATATGCCACACCAATAGAAGGTTTTTTAAACCCATATCGTTTAGTCGTACCATCAACTACGTAATGTAAAATAGAAAAATAATAATACAATGCCTACCCACACATTTTCCTCATAAACATATAATTTCTTGTAAGTTTTTCAGTTGTTTTATTGTAAGTAATGATTTGTCTTTATTGTAATGTTAGGTAGTACGCGAATCCCGTAAACGATCGTATACGCCGCCAATAATAAGTAAAAGTACACTCTCGCCGCCTGCATCGCCCAAGCGTCGAGTGCCGCTGCCTCTCCCGACATATACATCACCTGCGCTCTCTACTTCCGTGAAGGATAAAATTGCTGCAACTTTAGGTATTTATCTATTTCTTATGCCAATAAATAAGTTTTCCTTCTATTTGCCTATAAAATGAACGAATAATAATAATTAGGTATATATTTATTTGATCCTTGTCTTAGATAAGATATACAAGGAGCTAGGAAACTACATAACCTTACTGATATTGCTAAACTTCATAATTTATTTAAATGTGTGTAACAGTAGATATCCTTGAAAAGTCGCATCAGCGAAAATGAAAATATTTTTTGCGAGATTGCCTACAAAAAATATTACTATATTGCCTTTTTTTAGAGAGGTAGAGCATAGCGATATGTCGCTTAAAGAGCAGCTTGACTGGGAAAGCCGGGAACCCACCGTCGCCAGAGCTCATCGGGGTGGAGGGGAAGGGTCAGCAACGCGCGAGTGATACCCCTGGTGTTGAAAGCGTTCATAGGCTACGGTAACCGCTTACCATCAGGCGCGCCGTATGCTTTTTTGCCGATTATGTGATGTAAAAAATATATATATTGTAAAAAGCAAAAATAAGATTAACTTTTACGTGCTTTCTCCAAACATGAACTTTCCAGCGTCTGTTGATGATGATGAAGCTTACAGTCCCGGTTCGTCAAGCAGCAGTGCTAGCAACCCGGCAGTTGTGAGCGCATCGGCTCCGGCGTCTAATACATTAAGAACAAAGATGGAGGAACTTAATAGACAAATCGAAGAACAAAAACAACAGATACTTAAAATGGCGCAAGCGGACTCTTCGGTCGGAGAGGTAATTTTGAATACTTTTGCTGATCCTTTCAGATTTATGAAAACTTATGTACCTACATTCAATTTATAGATGTGACATCCAAATAAGTAACTACATAACATGATATGTTTGTTATTGTAGGATGAAGCTTATTCGCCTTCTCGACCGATGACTCCACCGACGGTGGGTACTCTCGCAGACATCGCGCTGCCATCCAACTTGCAAGAGATTCTTGCAACTATTAAGCAGAGGACCGAGACGTCGTCGTCTACAGCTGATGTTGACATGCGCACCATGCCTTTACCTTAGCAAATTAGTTGTGCATATGCATGCATCTCTATTATTACTTTAGTATACTACAAAAATATTACATTTGTAATGTATAAGCACAATATTGTTTTCATCATAGTACAGTTAATCGAGTATCATTTGAACATTGTTTCATACCTTAGGTACAAGGTTGTCTGGCGTGTTGTAAAGTATCGTAATGGTCAGGCTAAGAAACATTACGTTGTTTATAGAATGCATTTTATGAGCGTGCTTTAACTATTGTAGCATTAATTAATATTTTCTACTTTTGTAGGCTTGGTTTCGTTAATGATTTTATTCGTAGTAGGTACCTATGTGTTGATGTATTTTTTGGGTGAAGAATTGAATTCTACATTGGAAATGTGCAAAGCATATTTTGTAAACCGTAAAAATGTTATGTGCAATAAGTAGATCACAATATCAATTCTCATCTTAACATCATGGAAACTTGTAAATTGACAAGAATAATATTATGAAGTTCTGGTACTTTTAAATCATTTGAAATGGTTTCCATTGTTATTAAAAAACATGTGATTGTATAAATATCTAAATCGTATTTATATTGATAAAATTTGATTAATAGTGTACAAATATAGATTACGTTACATAGCATTAACATTTATCATAACAATATTTTATCTTTTTTCATAAATGTTTTATTATAAGATGGTAAGATGAAATAAATACATGTTTCAATTAATTTAAAACTTTAATTATACAAAACATCAATCCTCATACAGTGATCTCCTTGGTCTTAGTTTATTGTCTTTGAAACTCAATGTTTTAAATTTGGATTGGTTCTTGAAGTTGTTGTACAACTCCTCTTTCAGTAAAGGACTGTGTTTAATTTTGTTTTGCATTGCCATTATTTTAGTTTCCATCAGTTTCCTTCTTGGAATGTGTCGTAAAGAATACTCCCAATCTTTAGTCACCTTCAAATCCAAAAGTATTGGGATCATATGGTTTATATTCAAGTTCTTTTTTGCGCCTGGGGCCCATTCTAAATATCTATCTAGAGGTAACTTGGCCATTTTAATTCCATCACGTTTTGCTTTTGCTAATGAAAGGGGCTCATTATTTATCTGCAAAAAAAATATGTAAAATTATATTATTATGAAGAGATTATTAATAGTCAATTTGTATGTAATTTTTCCTACAATTTATACTACAACTAACGAAGATACTATAATAGATACTATAGTAGATAAACTACTAAGAAGATAACATTTTACGATTTTTCAACGTTAGTGGGGTAAAAAGTTTCTATAGGAACTATAATTATAAAATATTCCAAATTCATGATAATCTTATAAGTCATTATGAGGCAGAGTTGTAACAACCAAAACAGTATTAGTAAGAAGTACAATAATTTATCAAATTCAATAATGAAAAAATGGTAAATTTTCATACTTTCATACTAATATTATGAAGAGGAAAGATTTTATTTTTGTATGCTTATAATGAATAAACTCTAAAACTACTGGACCAATTTCAAAAATTCTTTCACCATTAGAATGCCACATTATCCCTGAGTATCATGGGCTATATTTTATCCATGGAACGCGAGTGAAACCGCGAACCGAATCTATTTGAGTTTTCATTGTATCAGTCGGATAAAAATATATCCGACTGATACAATGAAAACTCAAATAGATGTTGGTGTATGACATTTATACTTAACTAGCTTCCGCCCCACGGTTTCACCTGCATTCCTGAGAGATCTTATGTTTTACCGAGATAAAAAGTCTATGTGCTATTCCAGAGTATCATCTATTTCTGTGCCAATTTCATCTAGATGCGTTCAGCCGTTCTGGTGTGATTGAGTAACAATCTATCCAAAGTTTTGCATTTATAATATTAGTAGGATTCATAGAATATAAGCTAGCTAAGGGCTACTCAGATTAATCTATCAGGTAACTTAAACAGAAGCAAACAAATGGCCAATATTCTCAAAACTTGGGGTGGTGAAAAGGAAGTGAAAGATTTGTTTGGAAAAGCTGATTTCAAGGGGTGAGCTTAACATATGGTAGGAATAATAAAACATTCCGAGGTAATCCAAGGTATCCATTTGAGCGAGGCCACTACTGAACAGCTAACATGCAATTTAAAATTATAAGAAGCAGTAGTAATCCACTAATATATCAATCAAATGTGAAAGTTTGTGTGCATGTATTTGTTACTCAATTAATAAACATATTTGGATTAAATTATAGCAGATAGCTAAAACATGCCCTGGAATATTGTATAAGATATTTTTAACCTGGGAAAACATTAGATCAGGATAAAAAATTAACAAGGGATATAACTAATCATACCTTGTCAACCATGCATCCAACAATGTACACAGCATCATAATCATAATGTGTCAACTCATTACGACAATGAGGAGTCAGGTACACTAGTTTATCTTTTGGAAAAACGTCTAAATAACTTTGTGTGTGGATATTTAATGGGAACCATGTTTCATCTATAGATGGTATATTTTTCCGTAGCTGTTTCATGAATTCACCTTTTAGACTAACATTACACATGTGGATATTAAATGGATCTTTATGAATTCTGTTGTCACCAAAAACAAATGTCATTTGTTTGGCAGCATTGACAGTTTCTCGCCATACCATGTGTTCCTCATATGAACAATCTATAACAACTGATTGACCATGCATAATGGATTGTAGGGCTCTGGAACAATATAGTCTCATTTATTATCTTTATTAATTTGACCCAAATAAATTGTTATATAATAAAATTTACCTATAGTTGTCAAACATGTTTATAGACTGATCTCGGATTCTTATAAACAGTGATTGATCTTTGATACTATATGATAAATCATCTGGAAATTCTTTACTTATTTCTGGTGGAGTTATCTCAAATTCTTTCCGTCTGGTTTCTTTTTTAGCCTGAATTAAAAAAACGATATTTTTGTGTTACATTATTTTCAACAAATCTGACCAGCCCAATTCTCATAAAAAATTGTTAAAAAATTGATAAAATTGTATCAAATATCCCCTAAACAAACCTTAAGGTTTTCTTTAGACTTTTCTGTTTTCCATAAATATCTAAGATAGCTAGATCTTTGATTCCTACTAGACAATGCCATCAAATGTTGCCATTGTCCAGTGTTCAACGTGTTAGGTGCGCATCTCCCATCCTGACGCATCACCTCCACTTCCAACATCAATATCCGCAGTATCTTCTCCTGCTCTGGGTCTCCATTGCATAAGTCAGCAATAATTTTATCTTAAACAAAATGGTTATGTCTTGTAGATAAATCAGTACAGCAAGCCCCATAATCAAACCAATTCAAATACCTCCTAAAAATCTCACAGAGTAGGGCGTTTGGAACAAAATTACTCTGAGTTTACCTGATTCATCAACCACTTGGGTTACGAAACATCGTGGCTGATTTGTGGATCGCTTAACTTTTATTATACTTCTAAAGGGCGTTATTTTGTCCTGGGAAAGTTTCAAATGTGATAGAAGCGATCTGATGCAATACATTCTAAATTATATCGTAATGTCTAAATTATTGGGCTCAGACTTTTTGAAAGTAGTAGGTACAACAATCAAACAACGAAATAATATAAAACACAGATCACTTTATACTAGTGTGTGTACCACAGATAAGACAGTTGAAATTGTAGAAAATATGGTGCTTGTGCAAAAATTTCCCCGTAAGGCGCGGTTGTCGCCAAGCAGTGTTGGGAACCTTGCTAACAATTGTCATCGATATTCAAAACGTTATCGATATGATGCATCATATCGATAACGTTTTGAATATCGATATGGGAGCATTCTATTTTATTTTAATTTTTAAGTGTTTTCAATAATATTATATGAATAAAACAATAATAGTTGAATTAAACTTTCTTTTTATTTCGTAATCTATAAGATTTATACTCACTAAATGCTAATTGATGTATCAATGGCATTGAAGATATATTTTTGTCACTCAGAGCACCACGAAGAATTTTGTTAATAATATTGCACCACTTATGCACATGCAACCTTATGATTAGGGTTATAAAATATATTTTAATATCTTTTTTATGTTTAATACAACCCCAATCAACATTAAATTTATTAATAATTAAATTCGTAAGTCCTATCATAATTGTTTAGGAAGCTGTGGATATAATCGCTTATTTCTCTATATATTATCAATACTCTTTGAGTAGTAGGTATATGCCAATCTCTTACATCTCATTTGCTGGTATTCCCTATGATGTATATATTCGTGAATATTTTCTTGTGTCGTAGTAGTAAAAGTTTTTGTACATTCATTGCATTTAATTTTTTTTTGTCATTTTTCGGTATAAATATCCTGCAGTATATGCAGAACTATGAACACGGAATTTTTCATTAATTACCTTATACGTCATAGGGGTTACCGTACACGGTTCTGTTGTATTTATGTTAACTTGGGGTTCAATATTTTCTTTATCAAAAATTTTTGGTGTATCCAATAATTTTAAAAAATCAATCGTATGTACTCCTCTATCATCGTCACAATTGGAATTACTGGAATGTGGACCCATAACATTTGATAATATCAATGATTTGAATGCATAAATGTGGAAGAATCAGGGTTAACATTTTTATAGTTTATGGCCCTAATTCTTCCAAAAAAGTTTTCAAGTGGGTCTTGATTCACATTTCTAGGATAAAAATATTGAATTTTTCATTTTCATATATTCATTTATTTTGCAACTAAGTGTTATACAAAGGTCTTATTCTATTACACAGGACTTAAATAACTTAGTGACCTTTTTCAGGTATAGCAAAATTATAGGTAGATACCTATTAAGTATATAATTCATAATTAATTTTAACATTTTATAATAACAATAATTCATTGATTCCAATAATAATAAAATTAAGACATGCATTAAAATAATTTCAGACATAAATCATGAATAAATAAAAGAAAATTAACTAGTTATTAAAATATTCTTCAAGTGTATAGAAACATTGATCAATTAGGAACTTTTTTATTTTTTTTGTGAATATGTTAGGTTTTGTTTCGGATTTGATGTCAGAGGGTAACTTATTGTATATTTTTACTGCCATGTAGTATGGACTGCAGTTGAGCATTTTTATTCTGGATGGTGGTAGGTATAATCTATCTTTATGCCGTGTATTTATATTGTGGGTTTCTTTTATTTTTGTAAAAAGATGATTATTTTTAAAAACAAATGTACAAATGTCGCGTATATATATAGATGTCAATGTTAGTAGTTCGAATTTTTTGAAATATGGTTTGCAGCTTTGTGTATTATTTATTTGTGCTATTATTCTGACGCATTTCTTTTGTAGAAGGAATAGTTCGTTGGCATTTACACTATTACCCCACAACATAATTCCGTATTTTATCCAGGAGTATGCATACGCATAATAGGCCGATAGTGCGGTTTCTGTGTTTGTACTGTATTTGATCTCAAAGAGGGCATATGTAAATTTAGATAGTTTTGATTTTATTTGTTCTATGTGAGTTTTCCAATTAATATTTGTATCTATATTTAGTCCTAGTAAATTGAAAGTGTCAACTGTTTCTATTTCTTTGTTTTCTAGTTTTATATTAATTTCTAACGGGGGTTTTGTATAGGGTCGAAACTGTATGATTTTAGTTTTTTCTAAATTTATTTCTAGGTTATGATCGTGAAGCCAAAGTTTCAAGTCATTTAGGGTATTATTTATCTTGGTTTTTATATTCATGTTATTGTCAAATTTCATTAAGATTGAAACATCATCTGCAAATAAAATTGGTAATGCTAGGTCTTTGTTTAATATTTTCGGAAGGTCATTAATATATATTAAAAAGAGTACACAGCCTAATACACTTCCTTGAGGGATGGAGCAAGTTAGTCGTCTTTTTTGGGAATGTAATGTTTCTAGTTCGTTTGTTTTTTTACTATGGTATTCAATTTCGACCATCTGTTCTCTGTTATTAAGGTAAGACTTAAACCAATTGTAAGCGGGGCCACGTATCCCCGAGCCATGTAGTTTAGACAGTAGAATGTCGAATGACACTTTGTCATATGCTTTTGTCATATCTAATAACAGTCCTATAGCATATTTTTTATCATTTATGTGTTGAAGAGCCATTTGAATGTATTTATATACTGCTAATGAAGTAGATCTTGACTTTCTGAAACCGTTTTGACAATCGTCTAGGATTTTATATTTTTCGAGAAAATTATAGAGTCTATTGTACATTGCTTTTTCGAATATTTTTGAAAATGTGGGAAGTAATGCTATTGGTCGATAGTTGTTAGGTTTTTTTATGTCTTCTTTTTTATAAATTGGCTTTATCAATGAAATTTTTAGCAAATCTGGAAATAGGCCTTCATTGAAGCTTTGGTTTATTAATGAAGTTAGTGGTTCGGACAGTAATTGTGCGCATTGCTTTATTAACATTGGTGGTACGCCGTCTATTCCGCAACTATGTTTATTTTTCAAGTGTTGAATAATTTTTAGGACTTCTTTTTGTGTAACCGGATTTAGATAGAAAGAATTAATTGGGGGGTTTTTCACTGGATGTCTAGTTGTTTTTATATTTTTGTTATGGGTTTCTCCAACAGTAGCAAAATAATCGTTAAATGTGTTAGCAATTTGTTTTGGACATTTAATTTCTTTATCATTAATTGAATATTTTTATAATTTACCTTATTTGTTTTTCCTTTTTTATTGTTGATGATATTCCACATTGTTTTTATTTTATTATCCGACTTTGACATTTGTTGAATATAAATTAACCTTTTCGAGATTTTTACACTCTGCTTTAAGATTTTATTAAATAAATTGTAGTACTTTTCAATAACTTCACTTTTAGTTTCGTTTAGTAATATTTTCAATGATCTTTTATGAATACATGACTTTTTTAATCCTGTTGTAAGCCAGCTTTTTTTTGGTTTATTTTTAATTTTCATTTTTTGGATTGGTATATTCTTGTTTAGGTGGTTTTGTATTGTAATTTGGAATGAATTGTAATTTTCGTTTATGTTTTTATTTTCATTTAGTATGTTACCCCAGATGGTCTCTCCTAATGAGTTTTGAAATTGCTGAATATTCTTTTTTGTGAATAATCTCTTTTGTTTATATAGTATGCTATTATTTGTGTGTGATGGATTGTCTGAATTAAGTTTTAAATGGGTAGCTTTATGATCAGAAAGACCATAATCAATTACATACGAGTTTTCTGCTAAGGATTTATGGTTTGTGAATATTAAATCAATACACGATGCTGTGGTTTTAGTTACTCGTGTAGGTTCGTGAATTAATTGTTCTAGGTTAAAAGAGCGCATTGTGTTTAATAATTCTAATGATTGTTTATTTTTTCCGTTAAGATTAATATTGAAATCCCCTCCTATTACTATGTATTTATTTTTGTCTTTAAAGTTTAATTTCCTTAGTAATTTATCAATTTGTTCATAAAATATGTTAATATGGCAATCCCACATGTGTTAAAAAGGAGAGTAGATATCCTTTCAAAGCTTTGAAGCGATGTTATCCATCCTTCCAGAGAGGGTACTCTGATGTGAAAGCTTGTGGCTGCTTTAACAGCCCTCAAACTTGTACTATCAATATACTTAATATGCACATCTCGACAGAGGGTACTTGTTTGAGCCGTTTGGGGTAGAAACTCTCGGCCCGTGGGGGCCAGGGGCACACAGTATATATATATGGACTTGGCGGAGCGGTTAAAGGAACACACGCGTGACCAGAACGCTGGCTTTTATTTCGGTCAACGGATAAGCTTACCTATCCAACGTGGAAATGCAGCCAGCATTCTGGGCACGCTCCCATTTGGTGACGGTCTTCCTTTTTAGTTGTTAGTGTTACCCTTTAAGTAATTGTGTATTAAAGTAGTTATATACATATTTTTTAATATTTTAATTGCTTCACGCCAAAACGGTATATGTTTGTAAACATAAAATTGATTCACCGGCCGCATCTTCCATGTATGCGGTAACTACACACAGCAAATCAACCTCAAAACCAAGATCACAAAAAAATTAATCGATTATTCGACTGAAAAAATCGAACTAAAAATAAATTAATTAAACCCGTTTCTTTCAAATCTGCGACAAAATCGATTCCCTAATTCCCCTATGAATGCCAAATAAACATGGGCCTGATCTACTGGCGATAAAACACACTCAAGAGATAGTTGCGTTCGGAAACATATCGATCACTCGATTAAAAATTAATAAGTAAATATAATGTTTCAATAATAATTGATAAACAATTAAAGAAACACTTAGTAATTGAACTATTGATTAATTGGCTGCGAACCGTCTAGATAATAAAAAGTTACAGACAATTAGTCAAGGAAAAGTACTAATGTACGTTTAAAAATAAATCGATTAATAGATTGAATAATCGAATGAAAATAAAAATATTTAATAAAAATTAAATCATTAAAGAGCCGTTTTTACTACGTTACAGCAGACAGATTGTTAACATAATTACAGTAATTCACATTTTCTTCATACTTTTGACAGGCTAAGGACTGACAACATTTTCTGTTGGCGTATTTAAAATGAGAATCAATTTATTTACAACGATTTCTATTTTTATAGATTTTTTTTTTAGTTTTTATATATATTTTTTTTATAATCGTCATTTTTTATTTACAACGATTTTTTTCTAATATTCACACAAGCTACGTATGATAAATGTTGTCATAATTATCAAACGACAAACACGTAAATAAAATTACTTCTTGACGAAGATCAGTCTATATTTAACTCTAGTTAAATTTAGCATTTATTAAAATTAGCAGTGAATAAAATCGGATCAATTAAATAACAATCTTACACTGAATCACTGAACACAAAATGAATAGTTCCTGACATCATTTCCTTTCTTTTTTCCGTCTGCGGCCTGCAGTAGTGAGATAAAGCGAGACAAATATATATCCGTCCGTGTGCGGTGCGCAATGCGAGGGGTATAAATTTAGCATTTATTAAAATTAGCAGTGAATAAAATCGGATCAATTAAATAACAATCTTACACTGAATCACTGAACACAAAATGAATAGTTCCTGACATCATTTCCTTTCTTTTTTCCGTCTGCGGCCTGCAGTAGTGAGATAAAGCGAGACAAATATATATCCGTCCGTGTGCGGTGCGCAATGCGCGGGGTATAAATAACTCTACGTACCGAGTGAGTTGTGACTGTTAAAATCAACTATCTCAGATTTTTTTGTTGACACTAAAAAAAATTAGCTGTGTTAATTTAGCAGCTTATTATTTTTAGACCCATCTCTCTCTAGTAGTAATAAATAGAGTAAAACGTACGTAGTGATTTTTTTTATTCTCTTTGATAGAGCTGCAGCGGAGCTGCAGACCATTGTAGATTGAGAGAAGTTGTTTCCCAAGTTTTTATTCTACTAGGTAAACTCAGATTTATTTATTTTATTTAGATAAGAGCTACTGGAGTAGTACATAACATTACTATGTAATAAGTACAAAGTGGTAATTTTATTGTCACGCTTTTAGGTTAGCACAAGATGGCAATTGCGACTATGTTGCGCCGTTCACTGATAAATGGAACCTTATATTCGGCCGCTGCGCTTCGTTTTGCTTCAACTCAGCCTGAGAAGAAAGTCTATTTTGACGTGACTGCAGACGGTGACCCTCTTGGCAGGATTGTTATAAAACTTCACGCCGATGAAGTTCCAAAAACGGCTGAGAACTTTAGAGCGTTGTGTACAGGGGAGAAAGGGTTCGGTTATAAAGGCTCTTCTTTTCATAGAATCATTCCCAACTTCATGTGCCAAGGTGGCGATTTCACAAATCACAATGGTACTGGAGGAAGGTCTATTTACGGCAGAATGTTCAGTGATGAAAACTTTAAATTAAAGCACACCGGTCCAGGTATTTTGTCTATGGCCAATGCAGGACCCAATACAAATGGATCTCAGTTTTTCATCACCACCATTCCTACCCCATGGTTGGACCGAAAACATGTTGTATTTGGAGCTGTGGTGGAAGGCATGGAAGTAGTTCAAAAAATGGAAAGTCTTGGTTCTAAAACTGGGAAACCTTCAAAGAAAGTTGTTATTGCTGAATGTGGTGAGCTGGACTAATTAATTATAATATAAGTGTAGAAATTGTATATTGTTGAATAGAAATCTAGTTATTTCGTTTATTGTATCATTTATCTTATCCTATGGAAATTAATCAATAATCTCATACATATTGACCAATGGAAGATTTAATTTATTTATACAACCATCCATCTAGCCATCTCTATTTATTGTAGTAGTCATATTTTTGATCATGTTGTTTACCTCATTTGTGTAGAATTGTAAAACAGAAATCTAATTTATTATTATAGCTCAATTTTATTCATATAGACCAGGAGTGGCCATCTTGATTACACTCAAGATCTACTAATTTGAGTTAGAAAAAGGTCATCTTATCTCAATATGTTACTTGGTGCTTTCAATGAATTTGATAATAATTCATATGACCTTAAAATAAAAATCTTTAGTTTTTCTATCCTGGTTTTTTTTATGCTACTTATGCTTATTTGGAATAAATCAATAAACAAAACTGTAAAAGATGCACCTATTAGAACCGACAACCTCACCTGCTCATGGTACACCCTGCTGACCTCCAGAAGACTTGCCAAACATTGTAGTAAGATATATGCCTGACTCCCCTAACAACTACTTGTGTGAGTGAATCTGTCTTAAAGTGGCACACATTGTTTTGACAGAGTTTACCAGAGCCAGCCTTCTTATGGTTGTTTAAAAGAAAAAGTTTTCAATTCTCCTTTCCACATTTAGACTGGTATTTTAAATCCTCTTCATGAACTGCAATACAATACCACAAACTATCCATCAGTTTAGATATACTCATACTTCCATCATAGTTACAGATATATTTTTGTTCCATAGGTGACTTGGAAGAAGACCTTGCCATAAAGGCACAACAATGAGTGTTAACCTTAGAAAGGTGGAAAATTAGATAAAATAAAAACAATAAAAAAAATAAGTATGCAATTTTATTAATCACTAAATGCAACAAATTAGTTTAAGAGTTGCTATATCAAACATTGTGTGATTGATATAGCAACATATTCTATTATGTCTAAGTCAGTATCAATATCAAGTCTTAACACCTATTGTAGTAATAAGGCATTTTAGATAAAACACTCTTTCATATCAAACTATTAACCTCTCTTAACAAATATGTCACAAAAATTTACACTGACACCTTACTCCTCTTTGTCTTTTACTTCATTATGTGAGATAAATATATTGCTTTAAAATACATGTTCATTTTACACTAAAATAATATTTATACAGTAGTAATTGATTCTTAATCCAAATAGAGCAGCCCAAGAATTGACAAATTTCTTAGTACTTACATCAAAAATATAATTTTAAATTTGAACTTATAAAAATTTGATTGATCCAGATTTATGATATTTTTTAATTATAGTTGATAAATCAATATAATATGATAGATTTCAGAACATACGGAAAGTTATACATATATCTATATTTAATATTAAAATCATGAATAAAATTTCAGGCCTAAGTAAATTTTAACGATATTTGTTCTCTATAGTGGTACATAATAAGTTAGTGCCTATTTATTTAAGATAAAACTAAGCGCAATATAGATGACCTTTAAAGATCTAATGAACAAAAATAATATCTATGTAAAAGTTTAAAATTTCATTGTAAAGTTATAGAACAGTACAGCATCATTCAAATGGTTAGAGAAATGCTAAAAGCAAAACATGATCATAAATACTTGTAAACATAATATATTTACAAAATCTTTGCAACTACATCAAGTACCTAACACAAACTATAAAACCATAACTCTCCATCCTGCCACAACAGTAGTCCTTTTAATATTTGAGATCATTAAGAAATAAACAGTTTTACTTATACACATCATATAGCACAGTTGTATTCATAATTTTTGCTTCATATATTTTACTAATAAATCAGAGGAACGTTAGGTTGCAAAACGAGAAATAATAGTGGTAAAAGAAAAATAATGGCAAAACAGGCGATCATTTTGTTGATGTCTGAGATTGTGCAGATACATTTATAAGAAATAGAGGAGTGTGTGTGCTAATTACTAATAATAAAAATGTGATATGTAACTAGCTTTGTGGCATTTTACACACATAGTAAACAAACACTTTGTTCCGTGTTATTTGCTTCAGTCTATCAGTGGTAATAAAATTGTCTATTACGTACATCATACATACTACGTTTTGTGTTTTAATTACAAGGTGAATATTATGTATTTATACTTCATCTGCTTCATACATTAGGTAAATAGACTAATGTGACGATATAAGTGAACAAGATTGATGGACATCCATTTATTCTTAGCATATTATCACAATGGAAATATATATATATATTTATTTATATATATATTTAAGGCGATGATAGCTCAGTTGTAGTGACGTCGGACGCCGTGGTGAAGGTCGTGGGTTCAAATCCTACAATGAGCTTGAGCTTTCGGTGAAGGAAAACATCGGGAGGAAACCATAGCACGGTAGTAGGGTACTTAGTACCCGCCTGGTATGGCTACTACCCTTAAGTTGAAAATCTGTCGCCAAACACCTATTGGTGTGTTCCAGCAGCTGCACTTGAGAGCCAGTTCCTTCTAAGCTTTGTGTGCTTACCACCTTCAGCCACAACATCACTTACCATAGTGAGATTGTGGTCAAACACAAGCCTATACAAAAAAAATAATAATAATACAGGTGTCCAAAATTTTGGGGTACTTACTGAAAAAGTACAGCTTGACAATAAATCAACATTTCTCAAAAAATCTAGAGGGATCGATTCTACTGCCCGACAGAAATGTTCCATCAAAGTAACAAAGATATCGTTCTAGTCAAAATATCGAAAAAATATTCGAATCTATTGCAATTGATTGCGTTGAACAGGATGTATTTTTTTATTTTACTTAATTATTTACATATTTTTTTGAGAAATGTTGATTTCCAGTACAGTTTTTTGAAAACAGTATTCAAAAAACTACAAGTATATCAATATCTTCAGAATTTATCAAGTCCAGAAGAATACTCTTACATCACCAAAATTATGACCCTATAAATGAAAATGACATACATTTATGAATTAACATTTCTTTGAAATATAATTGAAGTATGAAGTATTAGCAGAGGTTGGGAATGTTTAGATATTGCATAATTTAATTTTATTTATCATTCCTATTACATGGACTATGACATGAATATGATTTTTTATATTTTTCTTATTGGTCTACAAAGAAACTGAGATGTATGAGAAGATGTTAAAACATCAATCATGTTGTAATCTATTGGATTCGCCATATTATATTACACAGAGATCGCCAGTAGCCGATAGTAAGCGAATTTGACGAAAGCATCAAGACTACACTATTAAGATATGATTCGAAATCACTCATTCATTTCTCTATCGCCTAGCTAAGTAGGTAACGAACAGTCTACGCGAACTTAAAACTTACTCAATTTCACTAGTCGAGTGTATCTCGGTCTCGTTCAAAGGCGCGGGTCGAGGCCGAGGGCCGGCGCGAGGTGGTCGACGCTACGGCCCTTCTGCAGGTGCAGCGCGTGCGGCGCCGTCTCCAGCGTGAGGTGGTGCGACGATGTGCGCTTGTGGCGCGACTCCGCCGGCGTCGGCTTGAGGTCGCGCGACCCCGTGCGTCGGTGACGCAGCACGGCACCGCACTCGAGCAGCCGCTTGCTCTCCTCGTCCCCGCGTCCCAGTGCCAGCGCAGGCAGCGGCAGCGCCGGCAGGTCGAGGCTCTCGACGCTGCGCAGCGCCATCTGCTTGAGGTGGTCGCGTGAGGCGGAGCGCGGCGGCGCTGGGGGCGGTGGCGGCGGCGGCAGGGGCGGGGCCGGGGGCGGCGCGTCGAGCGAGTGCTGGCGGCCGCGCGGCTCCAGCTGTATGGTCTTGGAGTCGTTGCGCAGGTGTCGGGAGGCGACCAGCACGCGCGGCTGCCCGCGCGCCGACTCGTGCGAGTACTGTGAGTCGGTGCGCTGCAGGCGGCCGCGCCCCTCGCCCGCCCCCGCTCCCGGCTCCATCGGGGTCGTAGTCGTCGAGCTCAGTCCCGACGTTACGCCCGAACGGAAGCCGCTCGCGTTATCCGTCGACGGTAGTTCCTCGAACACTGCCGACGATTCATTTGATACAGTTGCCGTCATCAAATACTCATATTTTCTGACTACCTATCTACGTATTATAATTTGGTTTTTGACTCACGTTTGTCGAGGCTAATGATAGATCCGGTTATATCCTTGTGCGGATCGAGTGGCGGCACGGTCTCGAAGTGTCTGCGGCGTCGCACGAGCCACCAATCCGCTAGGAAGATGCCCAATGCGACTATTTTTATACCGCCACAGAGGCCGACGTATCTATCAAAAAATAATTGATTAAGTGGTATACAAAGATATTTCTTCACAATAATACTACTTACATAATATTCCATTCTATTGCAAAAATTCGTAAGGTAACATACCTATATCGAAATTGTTCGATATCATATAGTAAACAGCGGCCACCCTTTTCTCCGCTGCAGGACTGCTTCCACAGAATGCAGGTGGAGTCGATGAGGTTGCCAAACACGATCGGCGCGGGGATGTAACCGAACAGTCGGAATATCACGAACTGCATGCCGAGAGCGAACGACCGCTCTTCCTCGCTTACAGATCTGGAAATTATTGAATAAAATTATCAGTTTGCATTCCATATAATTATGGAAGGTTATGCCTCAGCGAATTGAATGATGATGCATCATCATCATTAACAGTGTGAGGCCACACTGAAGCAATATCAAATCAAATGTAGGGCTTACACCCCTATATTAACAGGGGCATATGTAAATTAACAGGGGTATATATGTTTTTATATTTATAGGGGCGGAAACCGTACATTTGATTTGATTCAACAAACCCTGCAAGTTAGAGGACTCAATACAATAACATCAAGGACAAATACCTTAAGACGATCATGAGGAGCGGCATCTGGGTGACGGCGACGACGAATGTCATGAAGAAGAGTAGCACCAAGAAGGGGAAGATGGTGGTGCAGGGCGGGTTGCAGGGGCCGGCCGTGGCGACGGGCACGACGGTGACCTCGCTGTACTCGCGCGCGGCCGCGAGCCCGGCGCCGACGCCGGCCCCGACCCCGACGCCGGCGCCGACACCGGCTCCGACACCGGCTCCGACACCGGCTCCGACACCGGCTCCGGCGCCGGCCCCGGTGCCCGCCGTCAGCGCCGAGGCCGACGCGCCGCTCACTACTACGCCCAGGCCCTCGCGACTGTTCTCGTGGACACCTGAACAACAACACCATACAATAAGGTTAAACATATCATTATTATAGCTGTTTGAAAAAAAAACGGAAACTCTTATTTGGAAACGAGTTCTCAGTTTTATATTATAACCCAATATTATTTCTAAAGGAATAATATAATGTTCGGAGAATAAATATAGTCAAATTGAACAACAGCTAGCGGTAACAAAATTCCATTATATTTGTTGCAATGATACTCTACGGCTATATACATAAAAAACAATGTTTGTCTGTCTGTCTGTTTGTAAGCGCTCCTATCCGATACTGATAATTCGCAAGGTTTGATTAGTTATTGTGCAAAATTTCATTGCATCACACACTGGGGATTAGCTAGTATTTGATATATGTATGTATCTTGAATATAGGACAGTACAGTCCGCCTACGACGCCTAAGCTGATAGTGTAGGTGTCGCGTCTCCGGCCTTGTGCGCGGCCCGTACCTCGCGCGACGCCACTACTTTTATCTCGCTCGCACTCAACCGCTCTTATGGCGATCACTCCGACACAGATGTGTGCGAACAAACGAACAGACAGACAGAAAATAATTCTTAAAATAGCTGGATTATGTTCTATTACTCTTCTTTAGGTACATACCGGATTCTGCTGTTTTATTATATGTATAGACTATGTAGATATTAGTTATCTGGTTTCCATAGCACAAGGTGTGTAGAAAAAAAAAGATATAAGTGCCGTGGACGTTATACAAGAGTCATATCGGCCTGTACTCACAAGCGCAGTTAGTAAAGTTGGATCTGGACGAGAAGGCGGCACAGCCGGCGTGGCACGGCGAGAAGTAAGTGAGTCCGTTGTTGCCGCACACCGGCTCCATGTCCGTCTCCGTGCACAGGCAGTTGAAGTTGCACGCCGCCGTCAAATTCACTTTGAATGGCTCTAAGTTACTGGTGGACGATATATAAATAAGGTTAGAATATGATGCTACGATTATCAATTTGTGGCTTAAGACAAAGGTTTGTTGCGATCCTATTATTACTTCTTTGAATATAAATTCACTGCTTTATCATGAGGCCAGATATACTCAACGCGACGCAACAATCGCTTCTCTAAAGGTCAATTAAAAAGCTGCGACATTTACCTGTTGTTCGTATACGGTATAGTGGTGCCGGCCATTTTGATGTTGTCACAGCCGAGGAAGAAAAGCAACGCGTAGCAAGAGAGGCAGATAGTATTGGAGATGAGGACGAACTGAACAGCACCCTTCGGCCGGAGTTCCAGTCGCTTCAGTAGACACCCGCCCATGAATATGCCGATGCAAGCACCAGGGATCGCTATTGAACCTATTTATAAAAGCAAACAGCTTTTTATATGGAAAATACGAACAATAATAAACCAAATGGTTTATTATTTTGTGTGCCAGTTCTTAGCTGAATGTGAGATCTACTTATTTTGTTGTTTGTATTTAGATAAGGTTTTGCTTTTTAAGTTTATCTATATAGGCGTCTTTCCTGAAAAAGCGCCGGTCGGCCAGGTACTTATTATTATAAGCTGAAACATATCAATGAGGAAAAATATATGAATAAAACAAGGGAAGTTATTTTAATTTGATCACTATGAACAGGTAATCTATTTTGTATGTGAACCAAGTTTAGATAACTACGCATAAGTACTACTACCAAGTTTAGATACTAAGCATTTAAGCATCATAACCGCCTAAAATAATATTTATAAATAAAATACCTGTGAAAACGCTAGCTTGACTCTTTCCAAGGCTGAACTGTGTCTCGAGGTACTTTGGCAAGAATACTACGAAGCCGGAGACGATCATCAGCTCCATACACGCTCCAAGACAAGTGACCACGTACACTGGGTTTTTAAGTAGACGCCACATCGACACTGGGATATCTGCAAATTTTTAAGTCCATTTACATCTTCATGTCGTCAGTGCGTAAATGTAGTATTTTTTATAGCTACAGTATGCTTTTGCTTATTGCTGTAGTGCATGCTAGGTACTCTACCATCCCTTAGTTCTTATTTAATACCCAAGGACGAACGATGCTCATTTTGAGCCGAGAAATTGACTGTACCTTTCTCATTGTTCAAGCTAAAAATCAATGATGATAGCTCCTGGAACAGAAAAACAATAATCAAAATACTCTACCTTTTATATCTTTTCCATAACCGCTATCTTTGATATCAGATTGCGGTTTAGATGGTGTTTTGGACGTGGATGAGCCACTAGCGGCCGCGGCTTTCTCCACAAGTCTGATCTTTTCCTTCTCTCGAACCAACACCTTAGGGAACGAGAAGAACGGAATTGCCACAAGTATAAGGAGCAGCCCGCAGAGCAAGAAGCCGCCCCACCACATTCCAACCCAACGGTGGTCTCCTGGATCTGTGGATAATTAAACAGAGATGGATGGTAAACACATTTTTTTCTCAGGGATGGGAAACCCATTCCACAAAGTTTGTAACATTCATAGCTTCCGCCCCGCAGTTTCACCCGCGTTCCCGAGGGATCTGATTTTAACCGGGATAAAAAATATCCTGTGTTAATCCAGAACATATTCTATCTGTGCCAAATTTCGAATTGAGTGGTAAGTGTGGTAACAAACATTACACACCCACAATTTTTCGCATATATACTTAATATTAGGAAGACGACTTTTAGACGACAGCAGTGCGTTACGTGGTACTGCTGGACACTGCGACAAATTATCGTATTGGTAAGGTTTCCATGGCCGCGAAAGTTTGGGAATGGCTACATAAATCTGTGTCGTAACGTAGAACGGCTGCGCTAATTTGAAAGAGTACTAAAAATCTACTACAAACATGATGAAAGATGAAGATGAAAGAGGAAATGCTTTGTTTAATCCAGGTACCTACGTAAACAAGCAGATATCAAGGCCTTGTGTTGAGCATGTTAAAGAAAAATAAGGCCAAGAAAGAATCCATCCATACCTATTTTGATAAAAGTGTATTAGAGGCGTGTCTGTTATAGTGAAATATAGGTACGTTCGTAAATTTATATTCATGAACGTATTCGTCACGCACGGACTTTCATTAGGTACTGTTTTATGTATGATAGGTAGGTAGAAACAGTAATTACTATTGTAATTAATAATTAACAATATTTTTTTGATAAAACCTATGGTGAATTTATAATATTATTTAATTAAATAAGTACATAGCTTAATTAAACTGATATTAAAATAATAGTAACGATGATAATAACAATAAGTAGGCAACTGTGTTATAAATTATGGCATACATATTATGAGTAGGGTAGGTATATATACCTATCACTGATCGACGAAAAAATCGGGCCTTCCGATTATACCTACTCACTAAATGGTGGTTAATTCCATAACTTTATATGAGCGTGTAGGGGAACAATATGTCCCGATCAACATAATAGCCTTCCTTGTAGCTAAAAAGGTGAATTACCGCTAAGCATAATCATTATCGAGGTTGTTTCAGGATAAATATATAAACGTGAGAAGCTATGTTAATAATATCAAAACCACTGATATAATTAAATTAATTACTTGATTAGGGAAAACAGAAAAGCTTTACAGAAGTAATCTACTTAATAGTATATACTCGGTAACCTTGGATTTATTGAGCGATGAAAAGGCGAACGATAATCTACATATAAAAACATATAACTACAAGTAAAACTCACCTATGGATATAATGGCGCCAGAGAAAGAATCCATGTGAAAAGATAGTAAGTAAGCACCGAGTAGAAAGCCGAGCACAGGCCCAAAGGCAGCCATGCTGTACATACATCCTAGAAAATAAAGTATTCATAATTAGATCAAACAATAAGTAAGTGGTAACAGGTAAGATCAGCCTTCAGCAGTCTAGATGAGAGACGGCATTCACTATCGTACATGCCGTTCTCAATGTGTACCTAACAAAGATCCCGGAAACTTATTGTTGCATTTGCAATACTTGGTACAGAGTTGTAGGTCCGCGGTTTGAATGATTGAGTTACGACTTGCGACATTGTACCTAATAGATTTTATTGATATGCAATTATACTTAGTGAAAGTAGAATGCCGCCTTGTAAAGGCCACGTCCAAGAAATTTTGTTACAGCACGATTTATTTAAAGTTTGAATATTTAGAATTTATAGATTTATTCAGTCTTCTGCTTGGGAACTTTCAGTCTTCATCAATAAACAACATCAAAGTCAAAGCCATTTATTCAGTTTATGCCATAGGATGGCATTTATGAACGTCGAAGCTACTGAAGATACCATCGGAACTCAGCCTTCAACTGAGAAAAACCGGCAAGAAACACAGCAAGTTTACATAATTTATACATTTTTTGGACAGTAACTGTGTTGGCTTTTTTGCTTCAAATTATTTATCCGTACTAGATACAAAATTATTTTATTTGTCTATTTCTACAAACACATAAAGCTCGACATCTGAAACCACCAAGGCATTTGTAGTCAGAAAATAGCATGCGATACCTTGACACGCAGATACAGTACAGGCTGGGTACAATTTCTGATTTTATTGTGCACAGGTTCATAAAGACTAGTTTTTATTATAACGCTCACTTGCACTCTTTATGCTTACAAATCGTTACCATTTTATTATACCGTGACTCATGAAACATTAACGTCACACTGTTACTTTTATAATTTGAATATCAGCATATAAATTATTTGCAAGTATTCCCCTGCATCAAAATATGGCAACTGCAATGAAGCTTATTCGTCTGTAGATATTGCGGACCAAAAGTAGGTCAGTCTTGTTTTGTGACGCGGATTTCACGGGAAATACGAGTATCAATGACTTATGGCCTGCCAAGCATGCGCCTTGCGTGTGCAACATGTTTCTTATTCCTTGCACTCCATTAAATTTTCTTAATTTGCAAACGTAGGAATCGTTTCATATTCAAGATTCCGTCTCAAACAATGCAGTTCATCATTGGTAGTGATGGTTTAGGTATTCTGTTTGCATTGGTAGAATAGGTACGCTAGGATTGATTGCCATTACAAAACATTGGGCTTTGTGTGTTGTAGCTGCACAATCAATGATTATGATTACGTTATAAATAACACAATACATATTCAAACTCCTAGAGTTTTTGTGTTTATGTCGCAAATGAAAACATTGCGTGCTCACTGCCATCATTTCAAATTTCATTCACGCCTCATCAGTTGACATTCATACATAGTTAACAATAAAGCCTGTTTGCTTTTTTAAAATGATATTTATAATTATTTAACTATATGATAGAATATACCTCAATAATGAAACACGTAAGTACATAGTTCTTTACCAGCACGAAATGGCGATATAGTGTCTACCTACAGTGCCTATAGTGCGAGACAGAAGGACAGACCTACCTTAAATAGCTAGTAGCTACTTTTCCTTTTTTGGCGGGGTTATTCTGTAATATTTCTAGTTAGGGTGTTAAAATAAATTATTATTTTAGTTTATATACGTCTCTTTCTATACGCACCAACAAGCTTTTAACTTGAAATATATGTAAGTAACTATACTGTAACTTATAACAAAATACTTTTTAATAACAAAGATATTAACTGCATTTTAAAATTACTTTTCTTATAAAAAAGTGCAGTTCATTTTTGATTAGTTTTTCCACAAAATAAGTTGTTATAAAACCAATCCCTTGGGGGATCGAATCTACTGATGAAATTGAAATCTGGAATATAGTATACCTACATTGAAAAATTCTGTGAACCTAAACGTATAGTGTTTTTAGAATATTCAAAAACCGACAAAAATATTTTGATTACTGGACACTGTAGTAATTAATGGGTTGTGAGAAAATTGCCATGCAAATTATGATGAGTGTCAGTGTCGTTTGTAATAAACTACGCACTTGTCGAGTTGATAAAAATATGTTTATTGACCTAAAACATTAAAAGGTTTTAGGTCAATATACATATTCGTATCAACTCGACAATCATAACTTTGTCGTATAAATTCTTATTAGGAATACCTACCTAGTAGTAGCAATACTTACACTAAATAAATATGTAAGTAGGTAATTGGGTGGAAATCTGGTCCAATTATATATTGTCCTCGACATCCCTACTTATAGCTATATGCGAAAGTGTGTTTGTTGGTTTGTCCTTCTTTCAAACAGCAACAGATCGACGTGCTTTTTTGTGTAGTTTATGGACTGGAGAGTGACATAGGCTTCTTTTATCTCTAACAGCAAAGCGGGCAAGGCTGCGGGGGACAGCTAGATAAAAATAAGGAACGGAAGTGTTATGAAAGTGGAACAGTCTTATGGGCGGCAGTAGGCTCAAGAGATCTCGACTTCATCTTGAATTTGTAGGTCCAATAGTGACGAATATTTTCTGACGGTTGACTGTCATTTGTTTTATTTTGTTGAACAATTTTAAATGGATATCATCCTTCAATACTTTTGTTATCGTCTATTGAATTGACCGTGGGAAATTCTTCACGCACAGCCTGTCTGATATGTCTGATCCTAAACTATGTAGAGCTTGTTACCACCATATATATAGTACCTAAAGACACTAGATAAAATATTAAATGTATGTAATTAGGTAGGTACCTAACTACATAATTTTAATATTCATAGCGAAATGAAATCTGCTTTTACGTCGGTGTTTATGTGAAAAGATAACAAAGTGGAAGAAGGAAACTCAACCGAGGTATTTTACATTTTAAAAGATACCAGACTGTTTATCGCAAGAAGAGCAAGGTTAAGACACAAATTATGATTGATATACTCGTACAAGTACCTACTTACATATTTTTCATATTCACAGCGAAATTAAATCTGTTTTTAAATGTGTGTATTTTTTGTGAAAAGATTACAAAATGGGAGAAGACAACTCAATATTTTTAAATTAATATATAAATTAAAGATAGGTATTAATTTATAAAAATATTCGTTATTCGAGTTTCCGTAAAACTATAACTATAGATATTGTTCTAATTTATGAAAATAGTAGTGTTGGTTAAATGTTACTAAATGCACAACAAGTTCTGGTAAATATGTGTATAAAAGTGAATTCATTTTAATAAAAGACTCGATAGCTGATATGGAACCGGTTTTTCTTTGTTTTGTGGCTAGAACAATGGCGTAAACGTCGGGTGACGTCGCCAAGCGAATGACTATTGTTGCGACACTTGCAAACGGGTTAAGTATACCGTTTACTTCATTATATGAAGGCTAGATATTAAATGAAACTATAGTAAACAAACAATATGTAGTGTCAAATGTAGTAACTGTGACGTGATGAGGACATGCGAAGGAGAGCTTGTATGGGTTCAACAACCTACTTCATGAATTCATTTATAAAATGGATCGTGCAGTTTTATAGCACACCGCGTCGATGAATCACAAGTATCTGTCAGAAAGTCTGAACTACGAGTATAGCAAAACTGACCGTGCAATTTATTTGAGTATAGTAGTAATCTTTTATAAACGTTCATTCCGTTACTGATGCTTCTTAATATTTTTTCGATTTTTTTTTCTCACCATGGTAAATAATGATGTGGCCGAAGGTAATGTGCATAAAGCGTAACATTTTTCACAGATCGGCCTAGAGAGAGAGTCTGCACTTCACCTAAAGCCGGATAAATACAATATATTTATCGAACAAATTAATCCGTTCTAATTTTAGACGTAACGTAGTTACCAAAGGGGCAACTTTTGTTGTAGTAAGTATTGATAGATCTGAAACTCATGTCTGCTCCTAGAGTTTTTGACTATTTTGCTGACTTATTATTGTTTTTGTGCAATCAATCAATTTGATTTCAAACAATATCATCAGGTTTATCAGCAGGTGATCTCCAAGTGGGTATAATATAGTCCTCAAAATTATTTGTGATACCAAGATCATGTTCTTATTTCTGACTTGAGCATTAAAACCTTTAAATTTTACAGAAAATCGTCAATCTGTGCACAAACATTTTATGTTCCGCTTCGTTTAGGTATGTCGGCAGTGGGTGCGTGCACTTGGGTAAGGTTATGTTAAACAGTCGGGCTATTAGTTTTATTTCCACTATATCGATCCATAATTTCCAACATAGGACTTCACTTCGCTTTCTTATTGAAATAATCGCTATACAGTTATTATTATAAATATCAATAGATGATTCGTGCAAATATCTCAGCACCGTGCGTCGCCATCGGAACGCGAATGACATCAATCCCTATGACGATCATCATGAACAATGAGATATGGAGCTAAGAAAATTTCCTCTATCTAGCGTACGATACAGTTCATGAAATTTTCATTTATTTATGACATGTGTCATTAGTTGAATGGTGTATTATGTATCCTACATATTATATACTTAGCTCGGTGAAATTTGATTCATCTAAGCAGTAAACGAGACCTTCAAAATAAATTTCAGTCCATACCAAGACACAAGTTCACACTTTTCTGCTAGGAGAGTACGGAAACAACAACTATTTAATTATATTTTTGGCATGGCACAACGGATGAACAAGTCACCTTAGTGAGTACAAAAGTTTATGTCCGTAAAGGGCATTTAGATCATAAAACTTACCAATATACATGCTAGAAGACTCAGGGCGAACGTGATCGTCTACGTATGTCGTGCCAAGCGTCAATAAAGGCGAGCCGCCGCATCCCAGCAGCAGTTGTGCCACCACGAACACCATAACCGGCATGAATGTGCTTGGGGTACTCTGCCAACAATAACAATATTTCATATTCACAGTTGTTTGTTTTATAAAGCGAAGCTAACTTTTAAATTGGCTTATTTGACACATACTTTGATACAATTATCTGGCCTCAAATTGCTGGGTGGTAGGCCTTGAGATAAGCGCCCCAAACCTCCCATGTCTTGTTCTAGCGCATGCGGTAACCGGCAGATGTTGTCATCAGATTTATTGTTTGCCAATGTTTCGCTATTCACTTCCGCTATAAAATGCGGAACGACAAACACTAACGATCCGATGCCCATAATTACCGCACCTGAAATAACAAGACATAAATACACAATTGACTCACACTAGGGACATCGTTCATTATCGTGAATTTGATATATTGAGCTCATTCCTTACCGACTGCGATCCAAACTGGAATGTGTCGTCTACTACCCAGATACGAAACGAAGATCACAGTAATGACATTTCCGATCTCATAACTACTCGCAATGAGACCTGAGAGACTCGAAGGTATTTCGAAGCGTTTTTCGATTGTAGTAATCACAGAGTTTATGTACCCAGAGCTTAACGCCTGTTGAAGCGTCACCAGGAACGAAAGGAAAAATACAAATACCTGAAATGCAGATAACATTACTTGCGGGAATACAATATCAAATGTTTACACAAAGTTAAATTGTAACTTACTTTAATACTAGAAAATCTCTGGATTAAAAGCGGTCTCCACGACAAGATACCGCAATCTCGCGTGTCATGAGGAATGTCTAATATTTCTGGGAATAATTGTCGGGGTTTTTCTCTCTCTTTGTCTCGCTCGCGATCCCTGTGAACAATAGAGATAGCTTGTCGTGAATCTTATCGTCCTACGACCCGACATTTTCTGTTGTTAAACCAAGTGGTTTGTAGTGTTGTTGTTGGCAATAAAGTACCTGTCGCATATACCAGCCGAGGGGTTCCGGCTGTGGCATTTGATGGACTCCCGCGGTGGATGTGAAGGATGTGGCAGCGTGTTCGGCCCCGCGGCGTCGTCTCCAGTACCTTCTGCACACCCTGACTCCGCGTATAGCCCCGTCATCGCGTACATTGACTCTTGCCTTCTGTGAAAACACAATTAATATTGATTAATTGCTGATGAGAATGCTGCTTATAGAATAGACATAGAAGTCTTTGGTTTCTGGTAAATACGTTCACTTTTAAATAAAAAACAATTATTCACAACGAGATTACTTTGTGTATAAATATATAAGAATAATAAGATACTATCAGTAAGAAAATGACAACTTTAGTAGAATATTGCTTCGGAGTTCATGCAATTTTCAACGTAGCCCTGAAGTTTGTTCAATTTGAATAAAGTTTTGAGTTATATTAGGTAGTGTGCATTTAGAACGGTATTTATGTGGATTAGACCCGCAACCGTACCTCCGAGATGTTTCGTTACGTACATATTATAAGTTTATGGTATGGTCTCGAAATACAAACTAACAAGTTGTTAATTAATACTTACGACAACAACAAGATGCGTCACCTGTATAGTTACAATAGGGATGACAACAATAGTATAAATACCTTACAATCTAGCTAGAGAGAGTATTAAGAACTCAAGAACATATTTTAATAATGAGATTAGAAAGTGAAATGAAAATTGTGGGAAATGCGTCAATGGTTAACTGTCACTATAAATATTACTACACCGTGCGCTTCACATTAATGTTGACATTAAAATTTGTCTAATGATTATTTGTAATAAGCACTTACTTATTACAAAGAATAATATACTTACCTATAGTACAAATTATATTATTCATACACATACAGATAAATGAAAAAATAGGTACCTTTCTAACAAATAACGAAGTTGTTCTATTGGTTTTTCCGACATCATCGATTATAAATCACAAATGTTTCACAGGTGATTATTGAATACGGTCCCAAACTTGACGTAAAAAGTTACAACTTCATTTTATTTGGTACACATTTTGGAATTACAGGCATGACGCGTGCCACAACACTAATATCAATGAGACGACTGAGATGACTAAATTTAAGCTTTGTCAAAACCAAATGATATCAGAGTAACGTAAGTATTAATATGGGCCATGCATGTGTTGCAAACCTAGTGTTATCTATGATGACAACGGTATTATCAGCCAAGGGACGGTGGATGAAGTATTGAACGATAAGTAAATGTGCGTACTTAAGTCGATTATTCATTAATTAGGATATCATCCATGGGGTGTGTAATGCATATATAAATCTTTAGAATGTGACAGGTACCTAAACCAGAACCATGTTATACGACTTCTATTGTATGGATTGACCTAAAAATAACCTCCTACTAATGTATTGATCTAAGACCTCCAAGCTAGCTAGAGATACTAATTCGGCAATTTAGGAATATAATTAATACTCACTTAAAGAACAATATAATTCACTCGTATACGGTTTTATTAAATATTCCAGAAATAAATTAGCTCTCATATAAAAATAAATATGTTATGATTAAGAAGATATATGCATTTAAAAATTACTTTTGTTATACTTAGCTTAAAATTAGAAGGTAATAATAAAACCCAGGGAGCGATTCGTTTGGTATATCTTCTTAATCATAACATATTTACATATTTATTTTTTCATATACATAGGTATACTTTAGAGATACTAATAAGCTTTGTAGGAAAAAATACGTCGTCTACCTCTGATATTCGTAATAATGAAAATATTGTACTTGACAGAAGTGGCGAGCCATGGTAGTAAATATTACACCATGGTTAGGTACATACTATCTAACGACCTGCACACGAGTCACCGTTTGTTTTATTATATTACCTACCTTTGCAAGTTTAATATCTATCTGTCCCAAAGAGTTGGTTAGTTTTCGGAGCCTCATTATGAAAAGTCGTCAAGGTAAGTACAAAAATATTGTCTTTTTCGTGAGAATATGATACAGTGTTCTTGTCAGACAGTGTTAATTTCCAATTATTTTTCAATTTCATACATAATCAAATTTTATCATTGTTTACTTTCATGAACTCAAGCAATCAAAGAATCAGACTGATTTATCAGCAAAATAAAAATATGACCTACTAGTGGCTTTATCATAAATACATAATTATATGAACATACATAATGTTATGATAGCGTCTACTATAGTTAACGTGACGTGTAATATAGATTTCTAACATCCAATAGAGTACTCTAGGAGGAACTTATTTGGTACAAAATGTAATCAAATGATTATTGTATTATTAAAAAACAATGATTAATTCCGGGGATGCTTTTGGGGAATATAGTGTAGTAGGTACATACCTAAGTTTATTAATTACTTTACCACCAGCTGAGCACAAAATAAGAAGTAGTCCTACTACGTACTTCTGTGCCATCATGCGGCATCGCGTGTGGATTGTGCAAATAACCGATTTAGCTTATCAGTAGGAGCATATGGCCCCTTTTCTCCTTATTTATTGTACTTCAGTCACTCAAGTCCTCCCAGTTATTTCCATATCAATACTTACCCAATGCATGTGAGCAAACAATATTACGAAAATGAAAGAAATTAGGCATGGATTTGAAATTGTACGGTAGCGAATTTACATAAATTAAAATTAGGCGTGACTGGTTTAATCTTCTTTATTTAAGATCACATTTTCTCATGGTTCAATCTCCAATACGAATTGTGATTAACGTAATATCACATTTTACACAATAGCCTAAAATCGATGAGGTACATATTGAAGCACTACATTGTTTATTATGTAATTATCGAGCTATACTTAGTATACAGATGGAGTGAAAAGTTCAACGAACATCGATGAAGCCGACTGCTTTATCAGCAAACGTTTGAATATATTGATAAACGTTAAACAGTGAACAGCCGGCACTGGCAGCAGGTCTTATAATAAAAACGAAAACCTAAGTAGGTCATATTAATATAATAATGGCGAGCATTTTATAATCAGAGAGTACGAGGAAATAAGTAGGTATGTACCTAAGTACTGTGATAATAATCACAGAACAGGAAAATAAATTCATTGTTTCGTGGGAATTATGTACTTACTGCTGATAAAACAATAGGTATACAAATTGTAACAGAACATAAAACATCCATCATTAATGTTTTTATGGAAAACATGAAAGAAACATTTTGATTCTACTGATGATGCCGAATCGTACCAATACTTTTGATGGTCTATGCACGGGTGTGAGCGCATTCGCAAAAAGTAATTGTACTGTTGTTGGCAACAATATAGTAGAAGCAAATACCTACCTACATGAAAGAAGATAGTTTGCTATTTTGGAAGCTTTATGACTGTGAGTCACAGTCTGTGACGCATATAATTTTATTCCGAATTGAGAACTTTATGGCTGAAGCCAAAGTAAATAAAATATAAAGTCCTAGGTATTACGTAGAGAAATTTGATGAGTCTGTAAAATATTAGGGAATATGAACAATTTCCAGATATCTCTCACGATTTGCAAAAAACAGTTTACAGCAAGGCTGCAGGATATATTTTTTATGGATATCTAACTTTTACCAATAAAATGTAGGAGAAACCTGGTGCCACGACTAATGATGAGTTTACAGCGTTTGGTTCAACAATAAAACTGATCAAACCTGTGTCCTTTTCTGTGTTGGGGAGCGGCGTTGGTGCCGCCCACGTTCTGCTGTCTTTCTCCCTCCGTCATCTTGGTGGAGCACTCCGGGTCTCACCGTACGCCCATACCAGTCACCACAACACTCCTCCACCTGAAAAAACGGCCGCTTTAGGAAAAATCGTACCTAATCGTCTTTAACGAATAGAAACGAATAGAAATGTGTAACCAAATGACAGGCGAGGTCTGGAGTCGGGACAATAATTAGCACTGTCATAAGTCATGCTAACATAACACACCTACGTGTAGTGTAGGTACGATGACAAATGTTACGTACATTCCAACAAAATTGTTTATTTTTGTCGTAATGTGATGAGACATGACAAGCAATTAACAATGTTAGGTTGTTTTTATTCGTAACTTTGAAAAGATAATACATAGTAATGGTAATCAGTAAAGGTAATAGTTTACATGTTTTTTTTTGAAGTAATGGTTTGGATCTGTGTTATGTGTCACCTACACGTATAACTGTAAATGTTAGGCAATTTTTTACACAGTACTTATAGTTTAGTGTTCTTTGGTAGCGTGCTGACACGCCAAGGTCAGGTTGACGCCTCAGTCGTGACGGCTGATGGTTCCTCACTAATGATATAACGGGAACTTTTGTGAGGGTGCTTTATTAAATTGTTCCTGTATCTATGTAGATATGTATAGGTATGTAGGTACCTATTAAAAACTGTTTAGTATTCTGTGGTATTACTTAGAGAAAATTTCATTCAAAATTGTTGTAACAGGTTCATAGTGGTATGAATCTAACCTTTCTTTATTATTGCATTATTGCATAAGTCAGAGTTAATACAGTACTATCACTTGTACGTTTAGATTTGAAATATGTATGTACCTACAACAACAAAAAGAGACTCATGCCATCTCGTTTATAACATTTGTGCATTGTTAGGCAACCATTACTGAATGAATTTTCGCGTCTATAAAAAAAATACATCTGCACAGCACAGCTATGTAATATACATATACTTAGAACATAACGTACATCGGTAACTTATAAAATGATATCGTGTTTATAAATGGCAACAGTCTAATTTGTACCGTGGGTTTCATGGTTTTATTATTGGAGCACGTTCGACCCCCAGCATTGTTCAATAATTTGTTAGCAGACTTAAAAGTAAGGAAGGTTCTGTTTCCCCCGTATATTTGTATGTGCGCGCTATTTTCAGAAACTACGCGACGGTTTTTTTTTTAAATAATAACAATGCTTGTGTGTGGTTAACCACAATCTCAAAATGGTACGTGATAATGTGGCCGAAGGTGGTAATAACACAAGCCTTGTAGAATGGACTCGAAATCGAATACAGCTGCTAGAACCAATGATCTTATAATTGTTACTATCGTAACTAGATTAGCTGTTTATTGTTGCCACTTTGTATATGCCTGGCTGGAGGCATATCTGACATAGGTTCCAGCTTGACGTCAAGTGTCCCTATCTCGTTTTGACATACCTAATTAGTTTGACGGTAGAAGAAACGAGACTAACATGGTTTTCAAAGTTACCTACGTCTTTTGAACTCGCATATGGCTGCGCATTTCTGAGAAATGTTGGTAAGGCGTTGCTACTCTAGATTTGTAAGCTCACTGGCTGAAACTCACTGATAGGGGCTTGTCGACGTAGATTTTACAAGAGGGTGGTAGCCAATAAGCTCAAGCTCATGGTAGGACTCGAAGCCACGACTTACGACACAGCATTCGACGTCACTATCACTGCAATTGCTTTGTCTAGTACGTAGTGGATTTGGGTACGGCAGACAAGGAAACAATTCAACTGTAGGTACGTACATTGCTGGTACAACAGCTCATTCGCAGAATATGTATAATATGTACTCCTTGATTGCGGTTAAATGGCAAACTAAACGCACCGTGTTGTGTTTAACTAACGGGAAATACTTGCTGCGGTCAATGCTCCATGCAATTTGCGAAAAATTAAACGGCCATCGACAGCCTAATGACTATTACCGATACCGTATCTAAACCTCAGGTTAAGAAAAAAAAATGTGCCATATCGCAATGAAGTATTAGATAAGCGCCTCAATTACAAATCGTTTCACTCCTAAAATAGTAGATGATAAATATATTTTTCTCTGGTAATATGGAGATGAAACATTAGTGTCTTATGTTAGGTAACGCGGATTTTCTACTAGTTTCATTATAATACAAATCACATTGTTGCATCACTGTCGGATAAGCATGCGGACGTTGTAGAATAATTTCGAGATGTTAGTAAGTAGCAAATTTATTTCATATGCGAGAGAATCTTATTCTTCCTAGCTTGTCGCTAACATAAAAATTCTCTATTATTAGTAATTAAATACTTTTGGTTGTTATGTGAATAAAACTGAGTTGATTTCTGTACAGTTGGCAGTATTAGAGAATATGCGAGGCACCAATAACATTTGTGCCCAGGCTTCGATCGTATTATTGCTTTTTGCTCTCAATAGAGCCGGTTGATTAAATCGCCTTACATAGCATGTCAACAGAACAAGTTTTTTCTAAACTCCTAAATATTTTGCGATTCCAAAACAACTTCAACGTCCATAAAGATTTACATACCAGCCTGTCCAACTAAAGAAAACATTTATATCGTTTACGAAGGTAGACTGTATTCGTTTCATCGAAAGTTGAAAACTGAGTTGATTAGTGGGCGTAGAGAATAAATTATTAGATACGTTGCCTACGTAACGATGATTGTAAATGAATTTCACGTAAATAGGTAACGGCTACGGCTGTGTGAATTGAGAACATTAGTGAATAGTGAACGCGAACCGGGATCCCACGACCGCACGGTTGGTGTGAAGCTTATATCTAACTGTCTAACTAGCACATAACTGCGCCACCTGACCACACAATGTGAATGGATCATACACATAAAAACTACCGTAGATGCACCTGTTTTAAAACATTATATTAGATACATTTCCATACATTTTTACATTTATTATTTTTAATCCGATACATAAGGATTGAAACGAGAGGATACGCTTAGAAATTATATTATATGGCCAATACTTTTCTGAAAAGTATTGTTTGTAGGACTTGTTGGGTACAGTATATAAAGGCCGCAAAATTTAAACATATTATTTGTAAATATAGTGCCCAACTAACCAGCATTGCAACAGTGTAAGTATACCTAAATAGTACATTAGGGTAAATCAAAACAGTTTGTAATATAATATGCGTACCTAGATACCAGATGCTTGACGGCGGCGTGGATGTTCACCTTATGGCATGAAATGAATACGAAGAAAGAACACGAAGTAATGCCGTGGAATCTAGACAGATGTGGATACAAACGACATGTTTAACGGGACTTAATTGCACGTGGCTCTATACAATAGTATTTTACACTCTATAATGCGTCAAGGTATAACAGCAGGTGGCAATTAAAGCAAATAATATTTACCTGCTGTAATAATTCAATTTTATGTTTCAGTATTTTCTTATCAGTTTCACGTGGTAGCCATTTATAAACAGAAGATTTAATGAGATACATTGAACATCAATAAAACATCCTGCCGATAGCGTGGGTATACCTGCATTGTTACGTAACAATTTTGCAGAGTAGGACGGATGCCAAAATATCACTCCACCCACGCCACGCCACACCACACCACAACAAATTCTACCACCGTTCGTTTGTAGCACTTTGTACGGAGAGTAAAGGCTTATTACAAGGTAGCTCATTATATTGAAGATAGGGATGTTTGGAAATAGTTTCACTCTGCACAGGTGCACTTCGCATAGTTTTTTTATTTTTATTTTTTTTAGTTTTAGCCATTATGTAGCGTATTCGCTATTATTTAATAAGAACTTGTTTGCGTTACATTTTATTATTTACTTTGTATTGGTATTTTTCTTTTTGATTTAATTGTATATTGTATTGTACATTTTGCTGTTATTGAAAAAATATAGCCAATAGTCAGATTATAAAAAAAAAGAAAAATATATATAAAAAATGTAACCTTGCTGAGTTTCTTGCCGGTTCTTCTCAGTTGAAGGCTGATTTCCGAATCGGTGGTAGCTTCAGTAAATTCGACCTTCATAAGTGCCCTCCTAGGGCCTAAACTGAATAAATGGCTATGACTTTGAGTACCTACCAGTTGCACACGGATGTAAAAAAAAAAGAATTACTGAAGTGTTTTAAAGTTCCCTATCTAATATAAAGGGTCCAGAGGTTATTGCTAAGCGTAGGCCGTCTGTCTCTCACAGGGCTGTAACTTCAACCAAGATGGCCAGTTCACAGAATAACTATGGCCTTCAACATGACAAATATTAATAAAAACCGGCCAAGTGCGAGTCGAACTTGCGCACCTAGGGATCCGTTCTTTGGACGTATAAAAGGGCTATATCCAAGTTACTAGTTTATAAAGAAAAGAGATAAACCCAAACTAAGAGAAGGCATCTACAGGATATTTAAGTGGGGACATGGAGTTAAAACACAAATAAAATGCATATTCAATACTTATTGTAACTTTTATTTTAGTTGTTATATCGATACAATATACCTAATTTAATGATAAATAATAACTAGTGACAAGAGGGCTGGCGTATATTTTGCCCAAAGAATTGGCATTGCCATTCAGCGTGGCAATGCTGCCAGCCTTATTGGCACACTCCACTCGGCAGCGATTTGGGGCAATTTTTTTATTTATAAGTAAGTAGTATTTCGTTTTTAATTTTATTTCAGTAGGTATATATTAAGGTTATTTTATTATTATTTATTGTTACTCAAATACCTATACTAGTTAATTAAAATAGAGATATTTATAACTAGTGATAATATGTAATATGTATACATATTTGTTAATAATTCAACCCCTGCTAGCTCTTCTTGAATAGTGCATACTATAGTGAATAGTGGGGTAATATTTTTCTTTAAATACAAGACTGCTGGAATCTCCAACAAGTACATGTATTGTATTGATTTTCCACATTCCTACTCTCTCTCTCTCCTTGGTATTCAATCTATCTCACATGGTGGTGGGATCAGCTTCTCTTATTGCTCCCTGTCACATAGCCATATCTCGGGTATCGGTTTCGGAAACGATGCATCACTGCATATCTTTCAGCTTTACATTCATCCATCTAGTTTTGGGTTACCAATGTATTCAGGGTCGTCTTCTGAGAGGGTTTTAACATCACAGCCTTATAAGTTATAATATTCTAAAACTGTCTGCGGTATCACGTTCATTTACAAGAAATTGTCCACTCCACCATACCGAGCTAAAGAACATCGCAATACTACTTAATTTATGTTGATATAATATTAACATTACGTATTGTTATTTCAAATAAAATTATCGTAATTTAGTAAAAAATACATTATACAAACAAAATATCATTGATCTTCTTCTTCTTCTTGATTATTATATTTTTTTTAAGATCATATGACATTTGACAGAGACAAGTCAGTTTTTTTTAAAAGATTATTTATAGTGTCGATTCTTACTCAAAATTTCCATTAAAATTCAATTTTCACTTAATGACTTCAAATGTAAGTCTAAAAATACTTTGATGTAATGAGCTTGTATAAAAAAATATTAGTAACATTTATTGCACTGTCCGTAATTAAAAAAATATTTATTTAGATTAATTACCGGTTTTATTGTCTACACATATAAAAAACCTTTGAAATCATTCATTCAATTCCATTCACGAAATTGGTCCGCAACAATGTCTATGGAAACGAACGAAATAACTAAATCCGATAGTGCTTCGGAGTAGGGTCAACGTTCGTCTTTCGTTCGTGTTTCGTTTCGGTCCGCAATAACGTATTTCGTTTTTCGGAGTAAGCCTCCAGAACGTGAGAGAGACTTAATTAATAAAAGTATATTCTTAATAACTTTTTACAGTGTAACCTCTTTCTAATATTATAAATATGAAAGAGAAAGAAGAGTTCATTTTCTTGCTGACAAATAACATCGATAAATAACTTGATACTACATCGATCAATATAGAACATAGATTCGTCTATCTATCTATACGATACTGTATTTTACATAAAGTTCTAACATGTTCGTAAACTAGGCAAAAAAAATGTCGCATGTATTTATACGTAGCCATACGAACTAGTTTTAGAATCAATAATAAATCAAGGCGAAGGCTATTTAGTTGCAAAGGCTGACCCATCTCAGCATGCAACGGTATAACGCACCAGTTATATATACCTAGATACATCGCTCACATGCGATATTATAATTAGTTTTATTATTCGTTATCCTTGTGATGGAAATAACATCTATGTGCGATTATGCTGAAGTATAGCTAGATATCTTGCTCGTTATAAATTTCAGAGGTACTTAGCCCATTCTTCGCAACGTTATTGATCACTTGGGACATCTCTCATTATCCTTCTAGGCATTGTGTGCTTACCACCTTCGGCCACATCGTCACTTAATTACCATAGTGAGATTGTGGTCAAAGTCTGAAGATTTGTCTTGGTCGTCAAGATAAAGTCTATTGGTAATCTAGGCTATCTATCGTCGCTACTTCACGTCGATTCGGAGTATGGCCACTACTTGAAGAAGTTCCATACGAGGAGTTTCTTCAACTCCAAGAAGTCAGCCAGTCAGCTTATATATAGATATAGTACACCTACGACGACGACGCAGCACCCAAGCAGGTGAGCGCACAGTAGACCTTGTTACGTATGAACACTGAAACTACTCAGGCACGTGACGCAGAAATTTCACTGCTCTAAACATAATAAAATCTGCTATGCTCTGTGCTACGTCTAAATCGGTTAATTATTTCCGGAGTCCGAACATCCATAGACGAATCCAGCACCTCCTTTTTAGGGTTCCGTAGCCAAATGGTAAAAAACGGAACCCTTATAAATTCGTCATGTCTGTCTGTCTGTCTGTCCGTATGTCACAGCCACTTTTTTCCGAAACAATAAGAGCTACACTGTTGAAACTTGGTAAGTAGATGTATTCTGTGAACCGCATTAAGATTTTCACACAAAAATAGAAAAAAAAACAAAAAATTTTGGGGGTTCCTCATACTTAGAACTGAAACCCATACGTGTGGGGTATCTATGGAAAGGTCTTCAAAAATGATATTGAGGTTTCTAATATAATTTTTTTCTAAACTGAATAGTTTGCGCGAGAGACACTTCCAAAGTGGTAAAATGTATGTCCCCCCTGTAACTTCTAAAATAAGAGAATGATAAAACTAAAAATATATATATATGATGTACATTACCATGCAAACTTTCACCGAAAATTGGTTTGAACGAGATCTAGTAAGTAGTTTTTTTTAATACGTCATAAATCGTAAACCGCAATTTACCTTTCATTCAATCAACTCAAATAAAAAAAAATATTGGTAAAAAGCAAGCACAAATAAAGGAAAAATTCCAAAAAATAAAAAAAGTTGAAAATTAAAGGCGTGTGTCCCCATACATACATAGTTACGCCAATTATTAAAGACCTCTGAGTTGTATGGGCGCTCAATTTAGAGGTCTAGCTTAATTGGCACCAACCTCAAATAAGGTAAATAAATAAAATTTTCCCGTGATGGATGAACGATGGACGAAGTTTGTACGGAACCCTCGGTGCGAGAGTCCAACTCGCACTTGGCCGGTTTTTTTTTATAACTAATTTATTAGTATTAAATATGTTATGCATAATGAACTACTATGTTATAATATTATAAAAACAATATTATATTTCTCTATACTAAAACTATAAATACAATAATCACTTTGTTACATAAAATAGTCTAAATTAAAAAAAGTCGCTATCAGAAGGCAGCATACCCAGAATGCTGGCGGCATTGCCACGTTGGATGGCAATGAATATAAAATAATTGAATATTTATGTGTAAGGAAATTGGGACCAAGTGATTAATAACATTAATTATTTAGGTACCTAACCTATTGTCGGCAGATGAGGAGTCCATAAAATAAATACAGAATTTATATTCAATTATTATTAATTATTTATTTATTTTATTCGTTATATAATTTACACAGTACTTGTTTATAATAGTGTCTCATAACCTCTTTCGAGTTTTACCGTACACCAGAACAGTCTTAACATAAAATATTTAAGGTTATAAACTATGTATTTCACAAACTAAGTATATATTGCCTGTTCTAAATATAATTCAAATCATTATTTATCCTATAGTTATACCAAGCACGGTAATAAGGTAGGTATGCACCTAATAACAATAACATTTGAATGTGTTTGTTAGTATTGTAATGTATTGGATTACTAACAAAATATTATTTTCACTGACCTTGATGTTTTATACCGACCGGGTCATAGTCAACATATATTATTGTTTCCATGTGGAAATCTAAAAATGGTAGGTAACTGATATGTAGCTATAAAGTGGTATGCTTAGAATAATAATAATGGTGGTATGATTTGGTTTTGATGGAAATTATGATAAGCTACTCGGTCATGTTTAGATATTACCTACCTAGACCTACCTATTAAAAATTCAGTATTACAAAAAAAAAAAACAAAATAGGTTTGCAATAATAAGTATCTATAATAAAAATAATGATGTAGGAATCTAATCTGACTTTATTTTCGCGATTGTGTCGATATATCGGTGTGAGGAGGTTGAGTATCGACTGTCGGTACCTACTGAACCTACGTTTGCTCGTAAACTGATAAGCCCAGCCCACTTAGGCGGTGATGTTTCCATTTACATTAATCAATATGCAGCAATTGACAATATTTTCAGATTTTTAGCACTTAGCTGTTTAGCGTGTGGGGTGGAGGCAAATGACAAATTTAAAGCTTGATTTTCGGGATACCTATAGTCTTTTTGATTCACTCAGCGTTTGAATCGCGGACCGAAAAACAATAAATTTTGTTACGTCCAAATTTGAAGAGGTCGATTCAGTCCGCAAAAAACAAATATGCTCTAAAGGACGTTCAAGGATAAAACCTAAAATTTTCTTTATATTAAAAAAGTTAAATGAAATACAGAACTCTAATGTGCGAATATAATAGGATAACAGCGGATGTAATTGAATGAATTCGTTTGAATTCAATAACATCATAATATATGTAGGTTGTACGTGCTTAGTTAATTTAATACGCCCGGGATAGAAAAACATCGATATTTCATATAAAATACAAGCGGCCAAGTGCGAGTCGGACTCGCGCACCGAGGATTTCGTACAAACTTCGTCCATCGTTTATCCATCACGGGAAATGCACAATTTTATTTAATTACCATATTTGAGGTTGGTACCAATTAAGCTAGACCTCCAAATTGTATGAGCGCCCATACAACTCAGAGGTCTTTTTTAATTGGTTTACCTATGTATGTATGGGGACACCCTTTAATTTTTATTTGTGTTGTAAGGCCTTGCTTTTTGCCAAATTTCGTGATTCTAGGTTAATGGGAACTACCATATAGGTTGCACCCAAATAAAAGGGCAAAAAAATTGCGTTTGTTGTATGAGAGCCCCCCTTAAATATTTATTTTATTTTATTTTTAGTATTTGTTGTTATAGCGGCAACAGAAATACATAATTTGTAAAAATTTCAACTGTCTAGCTCTCGCGGTTCTTGAGATACAGCCTGGTGGTGACAGACGGACGGACGGACGGACCGACAGCAAAGTCTTAGTAATAGGGTCCCGTTTTTAGCCTTTGGGTACGGAACCCTAAAAATGAATCTCTTTAAAATAACTAGAGTAGTCTCGGCCACGCTTCGCAGCTTCGTTGTGGATTTGTCATTTTTATTTACAGTACAGTAGTATATTATGTTGACAGGACCGCGTGTGTACTGCGGTCTCCGTGGCGGCGAACGCCTGCGAGGCTTAGTTACCTAGGGAAAGGCTCTATCCTCCGAGGTCAACTAAAACGTGGGCGACACTGCCCGTTTGGAATCGATTCAAACGTCACATACTGCCGCAGAGCCGAAAACTTTGATCTATTACAATTCATTGTTCTACAAACGCTTTTTAAAAACGTTAAAATAGCTATCATTATGTAGTTTATACCCCCAGTCAAAGATTCATCACGTCACATCTGTTGTTCAATAATATTTCATTCCGAAATGTACCGTCGTATCTTCTATTAGTGCTCATAATATAAAGTAAATCCATTAAGCATATTTAGATGCTCCAATTTCAATGATTAATAAGTCATCATTTACATTGCCTACCAATCATGTCCATTTAGAACACTTACCATTATGTATTACTTTATTTAATATTACATCATCTATAATAGTATAATAGCTTTTATTCCTCCTGTGGCTAGTTACTCCGATATAGAAGTAGTCGAATGTTGAATAAATACGGGAAACTGGTGGAGGTTACATAACTACCATGTGAAATCACAACATCTACCTATTTCTTTTTATCAGTTCGCAATTGCTTAGTGGTGAGAAACTAAGTACAAAGAAAGTTATTAATTTAACATGAGAATGACACGTGTCACGAAACGTGTTTTTAGATTTGAATGGTTTTAAAGCATTTTTGAAGTCAGGTATAGACAGAGAGGGGCTGAGTGTAATGGCAATGAACGTTCAAGACCCTGCACGGGACCGGTTTCCCCCGAGCAAGATAAACATGAAAAAGTTGAATGATGACTCATTTGTTGACAAAGACATTCTTATAAACTTGTATATACATGTAGTATATTCACCGAGGTACACTTTTGTTGTGATGCTTCATGAGAATTTATCTCTATTTTCGCTAATAAATAAGAAAATTACTGAAAGTTGCACTTGCAGCTCGAACTGCGACTTGTTTGTCAGACAGAAATAACGCAGAGAATTCGGGGATAGTAATAACGTCATCACAGCGTCATAACAATTGTAGATACAAACATAACTGTTTAAAGAAAAGAATAAACTTCAACAAATTAATTATTGAGAGCGGCTCATTGCGTTTAGTTCAGGTACAGTTGTTTTGAAGCTTAACCTTTAGGATAAAAATATTATAAGTTACATCGTCAATATCGTTAGCGCAGAAAGTAATCTAACTGCGACTAAACATTAAAAACAGGCCTTGTTGCTTTGAGTTTAGATTTAAAATACAACAACAACAAAAGACTCGTGCTATTTTGCTCGTAACATTTGTGCACCGTTTGACAACCAATAGCGGATAATATAATTTCGCGTCTACCAAAAAAATTATATCTACGCAGATACATTGTTGTAACTTATAAAAGTGGTTGTACTGTATAAACAATATGACAGCTATGATTGCAGAAAACTGAAGTGCCGCGCCATTACTGTGAGGCGAGTGCACGTGATGTTTGCACATCTCGAATGGCTGATGGAAAACAGCTGTATACTAACAGGAATGGGTTATGTAGCAAAGGAATTTAATATACCTAGTAGAGCTCATCTTGTGTTAGAGATGACTGCCTACCTGCATCTAAACTATTCGTTTAATATATTTAATAATATTGGCGTGCACCCCGTGCAACCAAATTAGACAATTCAGTAAGATTTATTTATTTTTACCTTTACCACGTTGCTGGGCTAAGAACTAGAGTTAGCATTCCAATATCTGAAACAATATACAATATTGTGAGTATCTTTCTGTCGTAGTTTTACTCAGGTATTCCATGCGCTATTAATAAGTAGGTACCTACCAACACGGGGTACAGAAATATTTTAAATTAAATAAAGCCAATGTACATTTCAATTTCAACATTTCATATTCACCTGCTTGAAACCATAATTTTATGTTTGCTATAAAAGTAAGTCAAAATTAGTTGGTAATGTAAAGAATATTTACAAAAAATATACATACACACATTTATTTGACGATGTACCTAAGTTCTATAAAAAGCGTATACAAATTTAAATTATCATGTATTGCTAGATAATGAAGAATTGGCTTCTTGGATTGCACGATTTTTATCGATCTCATACATCCAGACCAGAGACAGGTCAATGTCTGCCATATGAATCGAGTCAATACAACGGCAGTTCTTGAAATACTTACGAATTTAAAACAAGAATTCGTTTAATTGACTATGATACGCGATGTAAAAGGCACCATATTCTTCCCCTGGAGTTACGGCGGACTATAGCAGACGTAACTCTCCTAATGAAGATAGCAAGCGGATATATCGATTCCCATTCTTTACTGAGTAACATTAATTTATGTGTTCCTATCAAATCCCAAAGACATCCAATGCCTCTGTACATTCCCAAGACAAATACAAACTACAGGCAGAATTATTTCTTTTGCAGAGCCAGTAAGCAATTTAATAATGTTCTTGATGATGTATCTTTAGATCAAATCAGAAATGAGGAGATTCGTAGACGAACAAGGGTCACCGACATAGCCCAGCGGATTGGCAAGTTGAAGTGGCAATGGGCAGGGCACATAGTGCGCAGAACAGATGGCCGATGGGGCCGAAGAGGAGGCCCACTCTGGAGTGGAGACCACGGACCGGCAAGCACAGCGTAGGACGCCCACTTGCAAGGTGGACGGACGGACGACCTTGTAAAGGTCGTCGGAAAACGCTGGAGACAGGCCGCCCAAGACCAGTCCTATTGGAGATCCTTAAGGGAGGCCTATGTTCAGCAGTGGACGTCTTGCGGCTGAGATGATGATGATGTGAAAACATTTATAGCTTTTAGTTTTTATTTTCGCTACTTTTGTTTTATATGTTAAGCTGTTTGTTTTCCAAATATAATAAAATAAAATATTTTCGGTTCCTGACACAATATTTTTGTAATCTTATGAAGGTACATAATATAATTTAGCACCCGTGGGTGCCTCAGTAGTTATCGCGGTGTAAACATTTACTATGACGTTTTTAACTTTATCGGTCTTTTTTTCACATTACATTTTTCTTATGTAGCGTCACAAAGAAATTGACTCATGTGGTAGCGTGGCGTGGCTTGTTCACAATATATAAAATATCTTTTTGAGGCTTGTATTTGACCACAATCTCACTATTGTAAGTGATGATGTGGCCGAAGGTGGTAAGCACACAAAGCCTAGAAGGAACTGGCTCTCTGAACAGTGCAGCTGTTGGAACACACCAATAGGTGTTTAGTGACACATTTTTAACTTGAGGGTGGTAGCCAGCCAGGCGGGTACTACAAAGTACCCTACCATCGTGCTATGGTTTTCTCACGATGTTTTCCTTCACCGAAAGCTCAAGCTCATTGTAGGATTCGAACCCACGACCTTCACCGCGGCGCCCGTATACTATTCATGTATTTTTTTATTTCGGGAATTCTATTATATTCCTAGTATTCCTAATATAGTAGGATACTAGATAGGGTTGGGAATCTTCGAGGGACTATCTGGCTGCTAGTCAGCCTTGTGACATACAAAAACAAACCAATAATATATACTATATATAATATATACTTTTATTATGGGACTAACTGTGAAATCATGAAAAAAATATCAGCTGTTCCATACAACAGTTCAATACCTACTCGACCAAAATGTATAAAGCAACCGTTTTATTTTACGCGATATCAGAGTTAGCCCCATAATAAAAGTTGTTCACATTGATGAGTACTTCCACCCCTGCAAGTATTGCCAGTGATAAAAAAATCATCCTGTTATTTGTATAATTTTTGACAACAAAACACACACTTTTGCATTTATTATAGGACTTCCACCCCGCGGTTTCACCCGGGTTCCCGAGAAAAAAGTAGCCCATGTTCTTTTCCATACCATAGGTTATCTTTCATCGCGATCGGTTCAGCGGTTTAGGCATGAAAAGGTAACGAACGAACGGGTTTGCTGTAATAAATAGGACTTTCTAAAACTTATTAAAGCCATATTAAAAATGGACATTTATCATCATAGAGAGCAGCTGTTCCAAAAGGTACCTACCTAGTTAGATAACATAACCTGGCGCAACGCAAGGAGGTTAATCTAACAGAAGTTTGCTTGTATTGCGCGCGGTGGATGGAGGGTAGTAGAGGTGAGCGACCGAACGCGACGTCACGGTAAAGTTATTGGCGACGACGTCGCGTGGGTCATCGACGCGCACGCCACTCCACTGATTCATCTCAGTTAGTTAGCTCATATTGCACAATTTACTAAATAGTAATGTTCTTTTTATTAGCATTCCAATAAATCGATAAATCGAGTTGAGTTTATAGAAAGAAAGAAATAAATATTTATTTAGACACACCTTACGCAGTAATGGGTACAAAAAAGAATTTATAAATAACACAACATTGTGTCGAAAATTAGTGATCGCTCAGCATAAAATTACGACGACAAGCGCCCGCAAAGCTGGTTGTCACCTACACACGAGCAACATATAGGTAGGTGATAACTTAGAATAAAGGGTGATAATTATGTACAGACAGTACATACAGACAAACAGTACAGGTAGAAGGAACATAGAATCAACAAACTTTAGATAATTATAACAATATACTAGCAAATAATAGCAGCAATTGATGACACACCATTTCAATAAAGTAAATAAAACAAACAATATAAACGCGAAAGTTTGTATGTATGGATGTTTGTTACTCTTTCACGCAAAAACTACTTTTTTTTAATTTTTTACTTTGTAGGCTTGTGTTTGACCACAATCTCACTATGGTAGGTGATGATGTGGCCGAAGGTGGTAAGCACACAAAGCCTAGAAGGATCTGGCTCTGAAGTGCAGCTGCCGGAACACACCAATAGGTGTTTGGCGACAGATTTTCAACTTGAGGGTAGAGCCAGGCGGGTATACTACAAAGTACCCTACCACCGTGCATTTTGATGAAATTTGGTATGGAGGTAGCTGGCACCCTGGTTTAACACATAGACTTTTTATCCCGGGAAAACATAAGATCCCTCAGGTCGTGGGTTCGTATCCTACAATGAGCTTGGGCTTTCGGTGAAGGAAAACATCGTGAAGAAACCATAGCACGGTGGTAGGGTACTTTGTAGTACCCACCTGGCTGGCTACCACCTTCGAGTTGAAAATCTGTCGCCAAACACCTATTGGTATGTTCCGGCAGCTGAACTTTCCAGCCAGTTCCTTCTAGGCTTTGTGTGCTTACCACCTAACATACAAGCCTACACAAAGTAAAAAAAAAAAGTGTAAGTTTTTGTTGTAATAACTTGGGTAAAGTCAGCAAAATTATTAGGTGAACCAGATCTGAATTCATATTCATGCAATTAATTAACATCACTTAATTATTTATTTCCATATTAATATCGATAGATAATATAAACAGGTGTTTTTAGGGTTCCGTAGCCAAATGGCAAAAAATGGAACCCTTATAGATTCGTCATGTCTGTCTGTCTGTCCGTCCGTATGTCGCAGCCACTTTTTTCCGAAACAATAAGAGCTATACTGTTGAAACTTGGTAAGTAGATGTAAACTGTGAACTGTGTTAAGATTTTCACACAAAAATAGAAAAAAAAAAATTGGGGGTTCCCCATACTTAGAACTGAAACTGAAACCCATACGTGTGGGGTATCTATGGATAGGTCTTCAAAAATGATATTGAGGTTTCTAATATGATTTTTTTCTAAACTGAATAGTTTGCGCGAGAGACACTTCCAAAGTGGTAAAATGTATGTCCCCCCCCCTGTAACTTCTAAAATAAGAGAATGATAAAACTAAAAAAAATATATATGATGTACATTACCATGCAAACTTCCACCGAAAATTGGTTTGAACGAGATCTAGTAAGTAGTTTTTTTTAATACGTCATAAATCGTAAACCGCAATTTACCTTTCATTCAATCAACTCAAAAAAAATTGGCAAAAAGCAGGGTCTTACAGCACAAATAAAGGGAAAATTCCAAAAAATAAAAAAAAGTTGAAAATTAAAGGTGTGTGTCCCCATACATACATAGTTAAGCCAATTATTAAAGACCTCTGAGTTGTATGGGCGCTCTGTATGAGCGCCCATACATGTTTCGAGCCTCGAGACATCTTGGTTGAGATTTTAAAATGTTTTCCCAAAGAAATTCCTAATAATATAGGTAGGTACCCCTTGTATTAATTTCATGGTTTTCCTTTATTTAAGGATACTGTTTTACTAAATTTAGTTTTTATGATTGACTCTTTCGATCGGTATCATAAAAATACAGGATGTTGTTCTTGTGGATTCTCAGTTGAAGGCTAACTTCCATCTGGCCAACCAGGTGTGCTATATTATAAGGATATATTATATGACTGAGATGTTAACGTTGAGATGGATGAGTGGTATGACAAAAAAATATAGGATTAGAAATGAGAATAAGGATTTGACACCAGCCAAGTGCGAGTCAGAGTCGCGAACGGAGGATTCCGTACAATAATAATAAATAAAACCAACTCACTTTTGTGGCTCTGTATCTCAACTGGACTATGCTGTGACAAAACTAGTAGGCGCAACCAAATTTATGTTAATTTCATTATGTTACATAAGTAGACACAACGTCTATTTTACTAATTTGTTGTTGTTAAGAACAGGTTATTAATAAGATTTTATTAAAATTACAGCTTCTTACGTCAACGCGCTTTCAAATAGGTCCCGACAGAAAAACATTGAAAAAATACAATTATGTCGGTTATATGAAGCAAATAAGATATGAATGTGGTAAAATGGACACCCTGATATACAGAATTTTGTTTCAGTCAAAATTGTAATTTACTTTAGGAGTGGAAAGTTAAGACACCCCCCGCACCGTAACTTAAAATACGCTGTTGCGGTGGCAGCGTATAATTCGCTATATTATTATGTTGTTTGATGTAATATCCTCCTTGTCATATACATAAGGTAAATTTTCAAAATAACAGTGACCGCATTGATTACTAATACGCGGCTTTCACGTCATTGCAGTGTAATTGAAGGCCTCCCTCTCTCCTTTCCTCATTCATCGTCATCACGCACGCAAACCATTTCCAACTCATTTCGGTGAACATTTAAATTTAAGTCTTTGGTTATAGTATAATTGTAATAATACGGCAATGTGTGGCATTAATTTAATAGTGCCCAACGGAGGTCAATAATATCGGATTTTATCAGTTTGCGAGAACGTCGCATCGTCGCAGTGCGCAGTTGATCAGTCGACCAACTATTGACACTCGATAACGAACGTTGGTTTTGATTTTTAACCGATTTCCAAAAAGGAGGTCATAGAAATTCTATGTAGAAGGTTCTATATTCCCGGCGTATGTTTTCTTTATTCTATGATCACCGATTTATCGGAAACAGCTTAACCGATTTAGATGGTTTATACTGTATTCTATTATGGTAGATCGGGGTGCTCCCAAATAAATTGTATTATGACCTGACCGGAAGAATATCGCAAATGAAATATTTTATTCATTTATTCATTCATCTCAGCCGCAAGACGTCCACTGCCGTCCCCTAAGGATCTCCTATAGAACTCGTATAGGTCGTGGGCGGCCTGCATCTAGCGTTATTCGACGATCTTATTTTATTGAATATGCTCTGTCAGTGACAAATCTTGCGAGGTATTGAATAGGTACACTTAAGAAACTCATAATTCAAAAAATAATTAAACAAACAACTATCTACCTAAGTACCTACCTACCTATCTAATTACTTAAATCCACATTGGGCGTTCATGCACAAAGTAAAGAATTATTTACTTTGTGGTTCATGTATCATGTTTTGAGATAAAAAAAAAAACACTAGGTATGCACGGAAATCGATATGGCGGACCAGACAGCAAGGTCAACACGCCGTCATTTAATATACAGCCACGCCTGTTAAAAATAATTAAATGAGAACGAACTAACGCTGCTAGACAAGAGAATGAAATATTTACAAAATAAACAGTGTTCAGATTGTATAGTACCGACTTAACCAAAATCTCATTACTGGTAAGTAGCTAAGTTTTACGTTGTTTACTGATTACAGGGATTTAAGCTAATTGTAGACATTGAGAACGAACTAACGCTGCTAGACAAGATAATGAAATATTTACAAAATAAACAGTTCAGATTGTATAGTACCGACTTACCCAAAATCTCATTACTGGTAAGTAGCTAATTTTTACGTTGTTTACTGATTACAGGGATTTAAGCTAATTGTAGACATTATGCGGCTCTATGGATTATGTAGAGGTGGTTCTTGTCTGTATACCTACGGCGGCATCGCAGCACCGATGACCATGCAAGGTCGCTGAAACAAGACCTTTGGCAGAGTTGAAAAAAATAATTAATCTGAGTGACTTTTTTATTAGTATATGTTTCATTGTTTGCAAACTGGAAACGTTAAGTATAATGCATGGTATGTGAATTATAATAGTGGCAGCACTGTAATGCATTAAATAATGTAAAACTGTATTCCCTTTATTACATAAGCTTTAAAGCAATTCTAGAAAAATCCAGTACATATTAAGAAAAAATTGTTATATGACGTCAGAAAGTGATAAATATATTTAAAACGTATGTTTTACTAGACTTGCTTTCAACCATCCCACGTAATAAGGGTGTATGTGTTTTCCTACTTCATAATCTACAGTGTTTTACATTGATAGGTTTTGTCGCTGCGGCATCGGCATATGAGTTCTCGCCGGTATGCAGCAATGTCTGTATATACATTTCTTGAACGAGAAAATAGTCGATCGCTTACGCGTCGGCGGTGGGACAAGTCCCAATTTGCTAATTTGTGCGGTAGGCGAAGATGGCAATATAGCTTATGCGTATAAGACATTTTGAGGTATTCAGATTTTTGAGCCATTCCTTTGACGCTTAGGTATCGATCTACTTCTTTGGTAGGCAATCAAGTTTGGACAGTAAAATATTATGGTAAAATGCAGTAGGACGATACCTACTGCATTTACCCTTACACTACGCCGTATTTATTACTTTGACAGTAAATAAACTGTGCCGTAGTAGAGTAACACAGTCGTCCAGCTTATTGAAGGTAATTGAGAGCATTATAAAATGATGCAGTTAATGTTGAAGTGCTTATTTGTGATGTCTTTTAACCCGTTATATCCACGGCAGCGTAGGTAGGTTTATTGAATTAAAGGAACTGGAAAATATAGTCTCAATGGAAACGATTCAAGAAAGGTAATAGTCTATAGGCAGGCAGGTTATTTGATATCAGATCAAAATATTTTGGGCCAATTTAGCTTAAATAAGTTTAAAAGCGATATACCTACATAGGTAACATGAGATAAGCTGTTATGGAAAAGTTTGCCAGCGAGAGTATTATTATTCTAAAGGTGGCAGTATGAAAAATGAAAATATTTTTTATTCAAATAGGCCTTTACAGGCACTTATGAATAGTCTGACTCTAACGCTCGATTCGGAAGATTTTACTGAGAAGAGCCGACAACAAACTCAGCAATTACTGTTTTCAAAAACCAACTCAGATTTATTACATTAGTATCAGTACCTGATGACGTTTTCTAAAAATTAAACCTAGCTAGATCGATCTATTGCCCCCGAAACCCCCTGCATACTAAATTTCATGAAAATCGTTTGAGCCGTTTCCGAGATTCAGATTATATACCTATATAGGTATACTAGCTGTCCCAACAGACGTTGTCCTGTCCAACTCATACACAAAATTTCATCCAAATCGGTCCAGCCGTTTAATCTAAACCATTCTCGAATCTCCACGAACACACACAAAAAATTTCATCAAAATTGGTCCAGTCGTTTAGGAGGAGTTCAGTCACATACACACGCACACAAGAAATATATATATTAAGATATATACAATAATTGCTCGTTTAAAGGTATTAGATAGATAGATTAAAAACCATTTAACAAAGAAGTTTGGCAATCTATCCGTACCTAGTATGTACAATGCAATGTAATGTCGCTGGGTGATATGCAGTTCACGACGCGGTTTGTTACGACCTTGTTATTTCCGACTTTCATACACAGAAAATGAATGTAGATAATTAATAAGCTAATCTTGTTTAAAATATCAAAATAATATTTCCCTTCGATACATAGATCTAAAACGATAAATACATTACATTATATTTTCCCAAGTGTTTCAGTAACTCCATGTACAGTCAGCAACATTAGTGGCTGAACAGTTACAAAATTTACAAATAACCTGTGCTATATTATGCATCATATTTTATGGAAAGACAAAAGTTAACAGGTGTTTTGTAAATGTGTTCAGCTACTTATGTTGCTGACCGTAGGTCTAGGTCTCGTACCTGCCGTAGGAGGACAGTTGATGGCACTTATGAAAGTCGAATTTACTGAGGTTACCACTAGTTTTGAACAAGTAAAAGGTAATCCCTACTAAGTTATTATAAATGCGAAAGTGTATTTGTTAGTTTGTCTTTCTTTCATGCAGAAAAGGAGCAACGCATCAACGTGATCTTTTGTATTCATATAGTTTATGGATCGGAGTAATATAGTGATATAGGGTTACTTTTTATCCCGGAAATGTGGGTGTAACCGCGGGCATAGGTATTTCCTTTATATCTAGTATTTTTTAGGGTTTCGTAGTTCAGTCTGTACGTTACAGCTAGTTTACTTATCTATATTAATATTAAAAAGCTAAGAGTTTGTTTGGTTGAAGTCGCTAATCTCAGGAACTACTGGTTCGAACTGGTCTTACAAGTATTTCATTAAAAAACCGGCCAAGTGCGAGTCGGACTCGCGCACCGAGGGTTCCGTACAAACTTCGTCCATTGTTCGTCCATCAAGGGAAATACACAATTTTGTTTATTTGAGGTTGGTGCCAATTAAGCTAGACCTCTAAATTGTATGAGCGCCGATACAACTCAGAGGTCTTTATTAATTGGCGTAACTATGTATGTATGGGGACACCCTTTAATTTTCAACTTTTTAAATTTTTTAGATTTTTTCCTTTATTTGTGCTGTAAGACCTTGCTTTTTGCCAATTTTTTTTTTTATATTTGAGTTGATTGAATGAAAGGTAAATTGCGGTTTACGATTTATGACGTATTAAAAAAAAACTACTAATTAGATCTCGTTCAAACCAATTTTCGGTGGAACTTTGCATGGTAATGTACATCATATATTTTTTTTAGTTTTATCATTCTCCTATTTTAGAAGTTACAGGGGGGGGACACATTTTACCACTTTGGATTTGCCTCTCGCGCAAACTATTCAGTTTAGAAAAAAATGATGTTAGAAACCTCAATATCATTTTTAAAGACCTATCCATAGACACTCCACACTTATGGGTTGGATGAAAAAAAAATTTGAGTTTCAGTTCTAAGTATGGGGAACCCCCTAAATTTATTGTTTTTTTTCTATTTTTGTGAGAAAATCTTAATGCGGTTCACAGAATACATCTACTTACCAAGTTTCAACAGTATAGCTCTTATAGTTTCGGAAAAAAGTGGCTGTGACATACGGACGGACAGACAGACAGACAGACATGACGAATCTATAAGGGTTCTGTTTTTTGCCATTTGGCTACGGAACCCTAAAAACAATAAAAAAAAACTTTGCTACTAAGTAGGTAGTCAGCTGTGCCCATGCCCTCGCTCGCACGGGACACGCGTGTACCTACTACGCAGCAGCGAATCCCAGCGCGGTCATTCGCATCGCATTGCAACGTACGTAGGTAGGTATACGTACGTAGTATCTCCATACGCCGGTTTTTTTAAATATTTTTATTATTTGAATTATATTTTTTATGTATACGTACATCTTACTACACTTATATGTATCAAGTTTCAAGTATTCTCGTCTAGTAGATTCGGATAAAATAAGCCGAGACAGACAGACATGAGAATGATCCTATAAGGGTTCCATATTTTCATCAGATGTACGGAACCCTTAAACATCGAATACGTAGTATTTTTATAATTAAATGTGAAGGTAAGAGAGATTTTGATGTTCTAAGTAAATCAGCGCGGCACGCTTTATACCTATCTACTATCGGCAGTAGCAGCCAGTGGGATCGACGCGACGGCTGCCCTTGCGTAACATGATTGCGTCAGGGTACGGCTCGGGTAGAATGATAGTATTTCGGTGGTTCGGGCCCCAGCCTACACACTGATACAACCTCTACTGATCTACTTATCTACCGGTAGTCTATCTATAATAATACTAATAATCTATACAAATCTATACTTCTATACTAATATTACAAAGAGGAAAGATTTGTATTTTCGTATGTTTGTTTTTTGTATATTTGTAACGAATAAACTCAAAAACTACTGGACCGATTTAAAAAAATCTTTCACCGTTAGAAAGCTACATTATCCCTGAGTAACATAGGCTATATTTTATCCCGGAACGCGGGTAAAACCGCGCGGAAAAGCTACTAATATTATATAGACGAAAGATTTTTATTTTTTATGTTCGTAACGATAAACTCAAAATCTACTGGACAGATTTCAAAAATTCTTTCACAATTAGAATGTTACATTAACCCTGAGTAACATGGGCTATATTTTATCCCGGGAACGTGAGTAAAACCGCGCGGAAAAGCTAGTATTATATAAGTGAGGAAATTTTCAATTGATTGAAGAAGATGGAATTCAAAATATGGAGAAGTTAAATGTGACTGTTCCAATTTGCAACTTGAATACAATAAGTATCTATCACTATTGTTTAGTAGGTCATCATTAAATTAATTTATGACTTATTATGAGAAGCATTGATAACTGTTTGTGTTAAAAGGTGAACACATGCCTTTATGATGAACGCATGATTTTTATGGTGCTTAGTCGCTCGGCTACCGAGGACAAATAAAATTGATGATAATGGCAAAACGTAATTATGCGTTACCTTTAGTTAGAGCATTAACACGAAGTAGGTTCTACAATGTAGGTCAACAAGGCGTACCAACCTATCTACATGTAAATCTAAATTAAATAATAGGAATTCCTTTTAATGTCCATACATAGAATACATTTTTTTTTTAAGCAATTATGTTGCAAACACGCATTCAGCCTATTGTCACTTGCAAGTTGCAAAACCAGGAGTATCATTCGTGTTTTGCCCACCCAGCAAACATCTCTTCACACCTTGCAGAACCACATGCTGCCTCTACCTAGCTAAAATAATTGATGCTAGCTAGGAAGACCTACCACCTATCTATCTATGAAACAGTTAGTAACTACATAAGTGTCTATGACACCTGATTAGTAATTAGTTACTTACTCAGATACCTAACTCAATTAGATAGGTACCTACTTGAGAAGCTAATTACTTATATTCTGTTTAATTGCCATTACGTTATAATTCTGTGCTAAAGTTTATAGTTGCGCAAGGTAGCTAAAACTGGTTGTTCATCTTACCTACTGGGGCTTTCGGAAAGGCACTTTTATTGTTTGACTTGAATTCACATGCTAATTATAATGTGGTATACTTAAATAGGTGGGTTAGTTGGCAAAAGGTGCACATTTCTGCGCAGGCGACACGCCGGCCGAACGTCGACGCGGAAGCGCGCTGACCTACAATGCCATGCTCCACTCTGCTAAGCACACAATGTAAACGTTTCTTCAATTCAATTTTATGGAATCGAGGTTTTAATGCATGCAACTTGTATTCACAATTGTAATGAATTACAATATTTTATTATTTTGTAGCAAAGGAATTATGAAGTTAGCAGAAGGATGGTGTATTGCTCAAAGACATTCATATTATACGAGTTGACCCCCGCGGTTTTATGCGCGTTCCAGGATAATAAGTATTCTATGTTCTATTCCAGGACCTGAAGAAACTATATGTATATTTTTATAATACCTTTCACGAAAATCCGTTCAAATGTTAAGGAGTTAAATGGTAACAAACATACACACCCACACCCACACACACACACGCATACACACACACACACACACGTTGGCATTTATAATATGAATAAGATTACTGGTAATAACTGTCCCTAATGTTTTGTAAATATAGCCTATTGTTCATTTCATCAGTTAAATTCATAGATCTGTATTCAATCTAGTACAATCCAATCTCATATTGTTATGTAATTTAAAACAATAAATTAGGTACTCCCAGAAACCTTAAATTAAATCCTTGATGCAAGGTTTCAATAAACCTATTAGTATTTGTGTTGCTTGATAAGTTTTTTTATTGTATATATATTTATATGAGCTTGCATTCAATCTCAATCTTACTTAGATCTGATGGTCACCAATTGTAAGCTTTTAGTTTATTTTGTTGGTTAAAATCAAGTCACGCATGGGGATGGAGTGAGCTAATGTATAACAATCACAAAATTACTACATAATATAATATTATAAAGCTGTAGTTTGTTTGTTTTTTTGGTTGAATGCACTAATCTCAGGAACTACTGAAATTCGAAATGAAAAAATCTTTCAGTGCTGGATAGACCTTTTATCGAGGAAGGCTATGGGCTACTTTTTATGAAACCAGGAAAACATAAGATTCTTCAGGAACGTGGGTGAAACCGCGGGGCGGAAGCTACTTTCAGTCATGTTTATGATCTTTTCCTTGTTTCCAAATGGATGATTTGGTAGATACAATCTTGTTGTTTGTATAGGTTAACAGTCAAACAATGCATGCTTATTTTAAACTTATATGTGTGTACCCAATAACCATATCTATGATAATGATATAAGACATTGTGGTAAATATTTTTGCCCTGTTGTGCACCAAAGTAGGTACAGTTAGATACTTACCAATAATTTAATTATATAGACATAGTCTTCAATGGTATTTAACAAAGCATAATCACAGACACACATAGTAAAGATTTTAAACTATTTCATTCATGCCATTTCAAGAAAGAAAATTCGGTTAGAGAGTTGTCATTAATAAAAAGGAAGCTCAATGTCATAAGCAATACTGACAAAATTGGACCTAAAATTTTAATCTCAGAATACAATACCTACAATAGGCAATCAGCTGTGCAGGTTGACAACTCACGATAATATCTACCCAAAACTACATAAAAAAAAGTGATCAACAATAAAATAAAACAAATTTATGAATTTACGAAAGGGCATAAAAGGTGAAATCCATGGTATACTACGTCATCAATATTGAAAAATGTGAAGTATAGGTACTTGATATTGATCAAGATTTAGGGCAATTCATTCAACTTATGGTAGATCTTGCGAGAAATAAATAAATCAATATAGAAGGTTTCCAATCTAGTTTCTAAATCTGTTCTCTGGTTCTCCTATCCAAAAAAATAAATTATGGTACACTTACGGTCGGCGATTTGAAGTTGCTTTTCTAGTGAAGTGAATCAAATGCCCACGAATGCCCTTCTCGCGTCTTCGTTCGGATGCTCTGTTCCCGTCTATCCTTTGTGAAAGGAAATCAGTTCAACGCACAAGACTGTTTTTTAACAACATACGATTCTAATTTATTAATCGTGATCACACCCAATACAAGCCAAGAAAAACAATGTGGCATACACTATTCAATTAGATATCAACAAAATAAGTAATAAATGATTATTTTCCAAATTAATCGACCAAATGTTCAAATGACAAATACACAACCAACTTGCGAAATCGAAAGCGGACAACTGAAAATGTTGCCAACTACCTACTGCTACTTTTATTCTGTAGCTAGGTGTTATGTGAAAAGTAGCTAGATTGTACGATTTCTTTACCCAAAAAAGATTAATTCTAACTTCCTAATCCTACCCTACCTAACTAAAATAATATTATAAATGCCAATGTGAGTTTGTTTGTTACCTTTTTTCGCCGCTGAACCGATCGCAATGAAATTTGGTGCGCAGATAGCCTATGGTATGGAGAAGAACTTGGGCTCCTTTTTTTCTCGGGAACGCGGGTGAAACCGCGGGGCGGAAGCTAGTAATATATAAACCTCAGAGTAAGTTAGATGCAATAAAATTAATAAATAAATAAATAAGAATAGAGATATACTATTAAGGAAGGGAGAGTAAAAAAAGCATGAAGCTGCCTATTTTAAAATTAAATAGACTATGGGTAGCTGCACCGTTCGACTCGTACGTTCTGGAAGAAAGTAGCCTAGTGCTACTCATACGTAGCCAAATTGGAAAGTAAAGTTCAGTTACAGAATCCGGAAACTGAGTTGATTTATTTATTATTATATGGAACCCTTATAATATGGAGTACATGTCCAACTCGTACTTGGTCATTAGTTTGATTCGAACTCCAATCAAACGATTATTATAACTTTTATCTCGTATATGCGGTTGAAACAAATAAGCATAACTGTTGAATAAAAAAGAGCGTGTGCAACGTCATACACGTGCCAGAAGTGAAACTATAGTTTTTAGGATTCCGTACCCAAAGGGAAAAAACGGGACCCTATTACTAAGACTTCGCTGTCTGTCCGTCCGTCCGTCTGGCGTCCATCTATCTGTCACCAGGCTGTATCTCAAGAACCGCGATAGCTAGACAGTTGAAATTTTCACAAATTATGTATTTCTGTTGCCGCAATAACAACAAATACGAAAAACAAAATAAAATAAATATTTAAGGGGGGCTCCCATACAACAAACGCAATTTTTCCGACTCACACTTGGCCGGTTTTTATTTTTCTCTATGGCCAAGTTTTCCGTCTCTCGACTATGTCCACGCAGGTGCTCACACATTGCTTTTTTTGTAATACTTTACTAGCAACGTATATAGTTTTCTGTTTTTCTCTCTTTCTCTGACAAGTATTTATTTTCCGTCATAAACTAAACGCTACATGATCTTGAAATTTTATACTCATCAGGCCCAAAACTCATTCAATTAAAAAAAAACCATCAATAGTATCGTTTTAAAGGGATGGTGTAAGTAAGGGAAAGTGAAGCAACGGTTAGGTTAGGAACCATAGAACTGAAATAGTATCGAAATCATTTATTTTAAGATTATCCGGCAACACTGCTGGCATTATCTTTTTGTCTGGCAAGTGAACATAATCCCAACAATGGCGCATGAAAAACATTCGAACAGCTGTTTTTTCTGATCGTAGAGACATCTATATTTATGGAACGAGAATGCAAAATAAATGTAGATGGCTCTGTTTCATGTGAAACTGTCATGTAGTGACATCTATTTTTAGTTATTACTTAATTTAATTGGTGTTTCATAGTGATCTAGTTCTCATCAAACTCATTAGATGTCACTTTTGGACAAAAAACTCGTAAGCTACAGGGACGAAAAGTTTTATAATACAGTGGTATTTAATTTATAATTGTTAATATAATTATATAACTACAACCATACGAGTAATTATGTTGCAGCCGAAATAAATATATGTAGTATCATAATACAAAACGGCTTGCCATTTACAAAATTGTTCTGTAAAATGACTAGATTATTTATAGTTTATAAGGTTTAGATTAGACGGATTATAATGTTACAATTTTATTCTCTAATGCGACTAATATCACGTCACCGTTTAGAAAAACGGCGAACTAATCCGCCGCGCCGCTATGCGCTATGATATTAGTTCCTAATTTTACCGCTCGTTGTACATTTTCAATAAACGTTAAATTATAATGCTGAGGATGATATTCTAGGATTTTCGTTAAAGTCGTAATTTTGCAAGTAATTATAGTAGATAAAGTGAACGAATAAAAAAATATACTGTTAGGCTCTTTGCACATGAGGTGATGGCAACGCAACATATTCTGGTTGGCATGCAACTAATGTTCTGACACCGCGTGACTCAACTTCTAACGATTTTAGTCATATCTCGCGGCACCGTCCAACACCGGGCACACGAATATACCTCTCCTGATTGCTGGGATTTGATTACTAAAATTTTGATGTAAGTCTAATAAAAATTATTACTAATATTTTCCCCTCATGATTCTAAGTCTTTTCTGTTAAATCTTTCCTCGCGTATGTAATGGTAGAGGCTTGGATTCTTTTCTACCTCCTGTACGTGTTTAATATATTTTTTTGCTTCATCATGGCGATATTTGGCCACAATTTGATGAAAAAAATTGCGTTGGCATCGCGCTGGCGACCAGCATGCGAGTCGCCCACGAGTGCCCACGACTGGTTGAGGTTGAGTAGCCATTGTAAAGTCGTTTTCGATAAGTTCGCCGAGTGAGGACCGCCATTGAAATGTCTGTGCCATGCCAATGCGATCGGTTGTGTCGAAGTTGAAACCTGGTTTTATTTTTGTTGCCTCGTGTGAAAATGGTCTTATAATACTACGCCACGCCTACGCCCCATTTGTGCACTCATGGTTGATAAAAATATGAGATTTTTCTCAGTCTTTAATGATAAAGAAAAACATGTACTTTTTACAATGTTCTTTGATTTTTATTATAATTAAAAAACGCTATTTTTTTTAAAGTTTGTGTTTGACCACAATCACCCTATGGTGAGAGATGATGATGTGGCCGAGGGTGGTAAGCTCACTGAGTCTACTCAAGTGTAGCTCCCGGAACACATCGGTATGTGGTTGGCGACAGATTTTTAAATTGAGGATGATACCCGCTTAGCCAGCGAGTCCAGCCAGGAAAATGTAATTATCAGTTTCCTCACGAAGCTCAAGCTCATTTCTGGATTCGAACCCACGACCTTCGTCACGGCACTGACATTACTACCACTGACCTATCTATCATTGCCTTAATATAGAGAGAGATACGTAATTTATTTAAAAATATCTTTTATTTTAATTCAAACCAATTTAAAAAATTCAATCTGTCAACATTTCGACAAAACGCGAGCCGCCCGTATTGTTGAACGCGTTGTTGCTACAACAACCTTCCTAAACCAAACGGAGCTGTTTTGCAAAGCGGCTAGCCGTTTTGCATTGCATTGCAGCGGATGCTACAATTCGGCTGTAACAATATATTGCAATTCAATACCTTTTTCGCACATGTAATTCAACAAAATAAAAATTACATTTTGTAATCATAATAATATATTTTTTTTATGATAAAAGTACTTTTCTATACTAAGTTAAAGATAATAAGTATGTACTATAGAAAATTTCTTCGAGGCTACCGTCGCGGTCATCGCTGCCGATCGGCAAGGTTCCCAGCAGGCTGGCTAGCAGCGTTTCTTCTTTCGATGTTACAAGTTAATGCGTTAGCGGAAAAATAATAATTATATTACTCTAGCTTTATGAGCATGATTGATTTATAAGTCAATAAGTGTGGTGGCATCTTATTATAAATAAAAAACACTAAAAAGGGCCCCTCCGGGATTTGAACCCGGGACCTCCTGCACCCAAAGCAGGAATCATACCCCTAGACCAAGAGGCCACATGAGACATAAGCGAAAAGTATTAGTAACAATCTAAGAAACCTACATTTTGTCCGCTACGGTTACGAATATACAGCGTCACCGTAACTACACATATCTACGTCACACGGCTATGCCACACGGAGGGAACGTACCTTAAATATTGTAGAATTATAGACTGAAGGAAGACCTTAATTTCATTTTTAAAAATAAATAGGTAAATACCTTGGTACTTCATTCATAGATTTTTCAAGAAACACTTGCTTGAACCCGGATTTCCACCTACAAAATGTTAGGAAATACAAATAAAATGACTATAAATGATGCAATATGAGTTTGCATAATATTATGTCATAATGGTTATAGCTTAGAGCCGAGCTACCATATAAACTAGGCGTTATATTCATCTTGTACAACGTGTTTTAAAAAAGCACCCAAACTAGGCATAGTATATGCCTTTCATGCTACTGGTTTAGGCTGTGCGTTGTCCGTCAGAGTACTAGTATTTGCCAGAAAATAACCTTTTTTCGCTAATGGATATTTGCAGATGTCATATTTTCGAAACCTATTATGTTAGGTCCGTCATGCTGAACAATTTTTACTATGGGTTCAACTCTAAATTCGCGAAAACAAAATGTTTTTTCATACATTTTGATCATGTACCTAAGCAAGTTTTTTTCACTATTTTTAGTTGATAGATATTATAGTGGTGGAAATTATAATCTTTTTTTGCGAAATCTAGTTGGTATTTTTAAATTTTTGGTCAAGCGTGAACACTCCATAAACATAAATAATTATAGCTTCTATTTTGTATTTTTGTTGAAAATACTTGCTTTAAATAAAATAAGAACAGATTTCTATATATATTTCAATAATAATTATGATTGAAAACCATGATATTCGCTATTCAGTTGGGAGCCTTTGCTCTTTTTTTAATATCTATTAATAACGTATGTGTTTTATTTCTATGTAATCATTTTCCCTATACTATCATAGTTAAAACAGTCTATATCTACTTCTACACTTCTACACTATTATTATAATGAGGAAAGATTTGTATTTTTGTATGATTGTAACGAATAAACTCGAAACTGCTGGACCGATTTCAAAAATTCTTTTGCTACATTATCTTTGAGTAACATGGGCTATAATTCATTTAAAAAAAATAGAGATTCTTAAGAAAAATGCAATAAATTAACCGAAAGTAGCCAAATTTTGTCTATAAAATTCATTATTTGGCGTGCGCAGAGAAAACTATTTATTGAATAATATTGACATGATGAAAGTACGTAAGTAAAGGGAATATATCCAACTACATAGTTAAGTCACAAAAGCAGCTTTTATGTTCTAAAATTTAATTAGATCACCGTTAGAAACAAAAAGTTGGTTACATTCATATCGTAGTATTAATTCTTATTCAAATAAATATTTTTATCATCAAGGTTATTTATGAAGCAGTAAAATACTTTTTTAAATTCATTCAAACGTAAATCGTTCAACGCCGCTGCGACGTTCCCTACTCTATAGAGTGGCTCACGGCAGAACGGGTGAACGGATATGCATGAAATTTGGCACAGACATAGATTATAGTCTGGAATAGTACATAGGCTACTTTCTATCCCGGGAAAACATAAGAACCCTCGGGACCGCGGGTGAAACCGCGGGGCGGAAGCTAGTACATAATAAAATTATAATAGTATGGAACAAAGTAAAGAAGAAAGAAAGTGTTATAGAATATTGAAGGAAAAGAATAACAATAAAACTACGACATTTTTTATTAATATATCAATGCTTGTAAAATATATAACATCATTTTTTAACAAAATCAAAAAAGTGTGTGTATAGCTACTTATAATAACTTATATGTATTTAATAAATCATCCCGCGTGCCACTATTCATTACTACTCTACTATTCATTTGTAAAAACGACGATAAGATAATAAAGCAAAGATATGAAATACAGTTGTTAATAAAGGTTTAAATAAAAAGTATACTTATCTAATTTAGCAATCACCATCGTATGTAATATTTAAAAACATATACATGCATCGTAAAAGTTCACTCTCATCATTATTTCCCTAACGCACCAAAAGAAGAATAACTTCTAAAATATTTTTTAAAACCCAGCCTAATAGATTTTTTAAAATAATATTTCTATAAGCAATAATGATATACAAATTACATTATTATTGTGTGTGCTTTGTAGTAGTACCTATGTGGTATTGACTAACTGTCTCACTTGATCAAAAAGATTTATTAGCGAAAATTATGTAAGAACGTTTAATTTATTACTTATAACGGCACACGTGCTTATTAGTAAGACAAAAGCGTGTTTTGGGACTTATTTACAGTCGCATCGTGAGTGCACGTATTGAATTTGTAAGGCACAAACTGGAATAGACTTATGTCATTTGGCCACGCAATTTGACGTAATTTCAAATTACGTAGTGCGAGCCACACGAACCTGCGCCTGCGCCCCGACGAGGAAGCGTTAGCGTTACTAAACATGCGAATCAATCAACCATGGAAATTGTGTAATTTTACATATACCAGTGGCCTATAAATGTTATTAATTCATTATAAACTCATTTTAGGAAATTTCCTACCCTACGTAGGTTTAGGTCCTAAATTGAAATACAATGTTGTATTTTATTACGTAGGTACCTACACTGCAACACAACTGTAGTACTCTTGAGCCGGGTACTCATAAACGAGCTGTAGCCAGTAGCTGTAACCACTATAATTTTTGACAACAGTAACTTGCAGCGGTTACGGTTACAGCTCGCAAGTGAGTACTCGGCTTTGCAGTGTAATCTCAATGGTGTATAAGGTGTAATTAATATTATTTTCGTACCTAACCTACTTTATGTTAGGATAGATATTGACTTTGATTCATTGTGGCTGAAAGAAAAACCACGTGTTTTAGAATATGAATATTTTATGGTGTCAATTTTAATTCACTGCAATGTCCCCACAAATTATAGGCATTTGGTAGACATACACCCATAAATTGCCCAGTCCGTGAAAAGTCGATTCTATGAACTAAATATTCAATCTAATACGTTATACGTAACCTTTGCGGTTCATTTAATATTGTGAAATTGTGCTGCGTTTGCTTACTTATGGCCGGTCCGTCAGACAAACAACAGAAGGTCGTATTGCTCGATTTTAGTTGATATGTTAATAAGTCGGGGGATATTATAAACTATTGAATAACATGAATATGTAGTTTGGGGTCGCGCATCTGATTTTTATATTAACGATGTGTAAATAGCATGGTAAATCTATGTAAATTCTACCATGTTCAAGAGTGTGGTATAAGGAAAATAACTATACTGTCTCTTTTTACATTTGATAGGCTTATGTTTGACCTTAATTTCATTGGTAAATGATGATATGGCTGATGATAGTTAGCGAGTACACATGCAGAGTCTAGAAGGGATCTGACTCTCAAGTGCAACTGCCGTAACTTATCAACAGGCGCTTTTATTTTATTTTATCTTTATTGGACAGCCACAATTTTAAACTAGAAATTTATACTTGGTTTGAACTTAAAAATAAGAGACCAATTACAGCTATCCACGTTCTAAAATGGAGAATAAAACATAATTATAATAACATGACACTGTTTGAAGCAACATTTTACTTAACATAAAAAAGTATATAATGCTCAAGTACTTATTACACAGTTTTTCTAAAATATGCCATATATTTATGTGTGTGTATGTAAGGGTGTGTAGGGGTGTGTGAGGGTGTGTGTGAGGGTGTGTGTGTAAGTGATATAATAAATATATCTTAATTGTGAATAAATTTAAATAATGATCTATTTGTTATAACAGCTTTTGGCTATATCTTGCAACTCGAATGTGGTAGAGCACATCGTGTCCTACATGTACTTGCCTTTCCTTACAGTTTATTCCTTCAAGTTCAAGTTTATTGCCGCATTACGGTGGCGTATGTTGTCTTTCGTGGCGTCTGACGTCACTACAGTTTTTCCTCAATTTCAAGTCATTGATTTCTAAGAAAATATAACTTTAATAGTTTACACAAATCATAAAGTTTATAGGCTTTTCCCCCAATTTAAACACACAAAATGTTTTTTTTTTTTATGTTTTAATTTGAATAAATATCAATTTTATATAAATGAGGTAAGTAAATATTTGGTTAATTCAACAAAATAATTACAAAAACTATAGTTCTGCTTATGTTGCGATTTTGTTGTAGATTATAAAATTGTATTAATATGAAATGCAAATTAAATGCACAGATAGAGTATATTCACGCATCTATGTATCAGTCTTAGTTTAGACACTTTAGACCATTGGAATCCCAACCTTATTTTTTAATTGACATTAAAAATAGTTACTATCCTTCCGTTGTATATAAAAGACATAAACGCGCTCGTTGGTAAGAATAACCTGCGTGCTGGTTTTACGCACTCAACATATTAACTCTTTGCATGCGTACAATTTTTTTTTTATTATTACTTTTAACCACATCTGTTAGTAGTATTTAAGTATAATAGAAGGTCTACCAACCAACGAGTTTCCCTATTAGAATCCAGCGTTCAGACAATTTTAGGATAATATAGTCTGCCCACTGATCCACCATACGGTGTTTTCCTTGTCCTGTAAAATTTGGAGCAATGCACGAGCAACTTATGAGGATTTCATAAGCCCGCCGACGTTATGTAGATTTGTACTTACTAAAGCAGCTTGGCAAACGTAGAGTTTTTAGTTTTACGAGGGAAAGAGGTTTACCTCTTTCCCTCGTAAAACAGTAAACTGAATGATCACTTATCTGTGTAAACGATGCAAATGTGCAAACAATAATCATGTTGAAATATACAGGAATAAACTATTTGTCATCATTTATTGATATTTTTTTGATATAAAATCATGGCAAAATATTTTTTTTTTCAGAAAATTGTAATGACGGCACAAATTGATCCTTGGAGCCTGAGATGTATTTGAGGAATATATTTAGAGAATTACATATATGTTGCTAATGCAAACTTAATATTGGAACAAATTGAAAAGCCTCTATTTATATAATTTTGTACAACTCAATGTATGGATCTTACCATGATCTTTTATTTAATTAAGGGCTGAATAAATCATGCTACTAAGAAAGTAGAGCGTGTAATTTGAAGGCTTTTCTAAATCGTAATTCATTTAATTAGACGTAAGCAGAGTCAAGGAATAAATATAAATGATCGACATGGTAAATCACTTTCTAAACAATTGTAGAGTCTGATGGTTTTTTTACACGGACAATTAGAGCATCCTTTTGATTTACTTTCTATTTGATTAAGTGTTTATTTTATGTTTAAGATCTCAAAATAGTCTGTTATCCAATTGATTTTAAACGACATATCTTTTAGTCAAAATGTTATTAAAAATATAATGAATCTGACCATTTGCAAGAATCTACATAATCATATAATCTATATTCCTCAAACTGGCATGTTTTATTTATCAATCAAAACAAGTCATCAATGGACTGTGGTAACGTACACGTTGCATTCGTTTTCCTTGAACCCTGAAACGCGATGCTTCGCGTGCATCCTCGCTCCTCGCCCTCCCCTCGAGGCTTCACCCATTCAATCTATAAAAGAATTGGACACCAGCTTATTGTCATCTGTGAGTCAGTGACTGCAGTTGTGCTGTGTTGTGTACTACGTACTTTACTTCCGAAGGTACATACTTAATATATTACAGTTTAATCAAGTGTTAACAATGTGTAACGGGAAATGGATTTCATAATGTTTTTGTTGTAAATAGAGCTGAGAAATTAATTCTTTCACGAGTCGCTTAAAGTGACAGTGAAATTATGTTGTTTGGGTTTGGTCAGGAAATTATTTGTGTGCCTGCCGCGTTTCTTAAAAGAAAGGGCTGTATCTTGAGAAATTATTAAGGATACGACGATGGCATTGTTCTTAGGGTCTTTAAATATAATGTGAAAATACGTGGAAAGTTCACCATAAAATAATATTTCCTAAGTAAATTTTAGTTTTACTTATGAAAATACAAGAAAGTTATTAGAGGAATTAATTGATAATTCTGGATAAGATTTTTAGAATGACATAATTAATCAAAAAGTGTGAATCGGTATCCAGTATCTATATTTAATTTAATAAAAAAATATAATAATAGATATGACGCCGTAAAATTGCAAACTAAAACTGGCAAATTAAAATCGTATGGCTGATAAAGTTATACTGAAATGTATAATTGAAGTAGGATTAAAAGGTATTTGAAAACCAAACATAAATATTTTCGCCGACCCGACGGATTTTAATTAAAGATCTTAATATAGGCATTGTTATTCAGACAGAACTGCTACAGTGTCACGGGAACAAAGTTAGTTTTAGTAAGAGAGGTAATAATAGTTACGTGGAAGTTCAATATTGGGCTATCTTAATTTCAATTGTAACATCCTACTGGAATTCGAAAAATGTTCTTGCAATGCAATGCAATTTATTAGTATCTCATATAATATAACAATATGTCTGTGTATATCTCGGTGGTAGGTAGCCAAGGGGAGCAAATGTTTTCCTCGCGCCAGCCGCAACCGGATCGCCAAGTAGATGGCTAGGAAATGTTGAACGAAAACCAAATAGAAATGTCTCAATTTCCGTTGGAACGCTTCTTTGCAAAGTTGCAACATTTCTCTTATAGAAATTCTATATCGAAACATGTCTCTCAGAGTTTATATTACCTTTTAAATAGAACTGGAATTTTTAAATTCATTTCTATTTCTATTAGAATTTCTCGACGTCTTCTGAAATTATTATTTACAAATGATGAAAAATCGTAAATAGAATTCATGCAATATAATTTCACTGAACCAGTACAATGTCATTTGAATTTTGAAGCGATGCCAACAAATTTCAATGGAAATCAAATTTATATTAATTCGTTATTATATGTATATTTTAATTAACATTTGTACAGGTTAAAATATCATTTTCTTAATTATTTACAGTACTAATAAAATAACAAAAACATACATCTAAATAAATTAAAAACTAATGTATATTGAAGTGGATTCCAATCTAGGTACGTCCAATCCTAGGCCAGTCACATCACATCTCATTGACAATAATTAATTATATGTCTATATTATAATGGTACTTATCTATAGCATGGGCCTTGTTGTCTAAAATAAATGAATGTTATTATTATCATATTTCGCATTAAATTACCTTTTAGGTATAATATCAATGACGATCATTACTTTAATCGTCTTTGGTATATATACATTGTATTTTTGTAGTAAATACCTAACAAACTCAATAGGTAATAGAATATTTTTTCAATGCATATATAATAATAATGGATTATTAAAATGAACTGACTTATGGAGTATTATACCACTTCATTAGTTTTTGTTATTTTACTTAAGTGCATTAAAACTCACTTCTGCTGTCGTGACGAAGTCATTACCGATTGAAGAGTAACAAGGTAGTAAGGAACAATAGCGCAGAGTTAATTTTGAAGATGGGCCCATTACGAATAAAGTAATAAAGAGGAATTGTTAAAGACTCGTCCACTGTTCACGGTCGGAAGTCATCAATACCTGTCCAAAGTGACATTTGGATCGTCGATCAGAATGTTGTTGTTAAGTACCTTGTTTCAGTTAATAATGCACACAGATTTAAGGATTCTTTTAATTAATTATTTTATGTTTAATTAATTGTTTTTGTGTTTTTACAAGTACAAATTTTACATCATGGAGTCCTCATTTTAAAAGAACCTTTACGAACAAAGTTTCTCAAGCAGGCATGGGCGAAAAAATGATATTTTTATAAATTTCCAAATTGTCATACCTCTTGGAAATTTACCTTGCAGGAAAAGAAAACATAATAATGCAGACCTCAACAATCATAGTCCTCGCTTGTCTCATCGCTGTGGTGGTAGCTCACACGAACTATGAGAATTCCCCCGCCGTGGAGGCAGTCCACGAGTCCATCTACGACACTCCCGCGCATGAGAGGAGTCCGAGGACGAAGAGAGGCTTACTACTGCTTAAGAAAAAGCTGCTACTTGGTAATATAGTTATTTGCTTTAAATCAATGTTTTAAATATGAATCATACGAGTAACTAACAGGTGAAATTCTAGAATATTGGCTGACAACTAAAATTGGTAAAATATTTCTCTAGCTAGAAGTATTATATTTATTCTCTAAATATATTTATACCATGGTCACAAATATCATTATGACACAATGAGGTTAGAATTAACAAATTAATTGCGGTTGCGAAAAGATTATTCCGAGTATGTTTTAAGCAATTTAGCTTTAGCTAAGCAAATATTTCGTTTTAACATACAACCAAGGTAAGTCAAGGAGGTGTGTAGAGATTATTTAGTTATAATAGTGTCATTGCCATTTTAGCATGTGGTAGGTAATTATGATCGTCTAAACTTGGATTCTGTGAGTAACGTCTCACCCTTGGCCGTTCATTTTCAGGCCACGTTTAGTGTAAACTTTTGTTTAGGTCGCGCGTTATAAATCGACTCTGTTAATTCATTAGTATGCGTCAAGCGAGGTATTGTTCAATTACGTAGAAATACGATGCGTGTGTTAAGTGGTTAATTAATATGTGGGAACCCATTGTTTATGATTGTTTGATAAAGCGATCTTATTATATCAATATTTTCAACATGAAGTACATACCTTTTTAATAGGAAAACAATTCAACAATTATTTACTTACGTTCTGTGTCTCCGTTTGTCAAAAAAAATATTTTCTAGATAAATCAACTTTTTTTACGCTAGGTGATACGGTAGGTACCTATATTATGGATAGTCAACATCTAGAAACTTTGTGCTCAAAATTAAATATTCAGTTTTAATGGGTAGTTGGAGAGCCAGTTGGCGTGGAGGTTTTTTAACCTGAACGCTACGGTCGCTGGTCATAGGTTCGATTCCCATCCAGGACGAACATTTGTGTGCATGAACATGTTTGTTATTTTTTGGGTTTAGGTTTCAATATCTTTAGGTTTAATACTTATATATTTGCAAGTAGTCTATGTCAAGTTTATCAGCTATCTAATTTCCCCATGGAAAATATACAAGGTCTGCGTAGTTTGAGATCAAGTGCGATTTATAATAAAGGTCTGACAGGTCGCTTGTAAAGAAATAAGTCTAGAGGATTTTTTTAATTCCATTTAATTACCAAGTTATTTTTTTTTTAAGGTTTATCAACAATAATTTAAAGTTTAATTTAAAGATAAACTAACTCAACATAGATATACCTACACAATACGATACAAAAAAAATATTGAACTATATATTATGTTTACATTACTTTTTTATCAGGTGTTCTAGGACTGAAGGCGGCCAAGGTTGGTGCCATAGGAGCAGTGGGAGCTCTCGCCCTTAAGTCTAAGCCACGGTCAGTATCCTCAACTATTTATTAATAACTAAGTATAACAACAATAAAAAAATCATATAAATATATATTAATAATTTTAACATTATTATATGACATATAACATTATTATATTAAAATTACTGATAGATGAATAGAATTACTATAAATTTCCATAATATAGTTTGATTATTTATGTATTTATTTATTATATTGCTAAACACAACAGACAGCTATAACAAATAACAATATTTTTAGGTTATGAAATATGTTTAGAATTTATTTCACTTTATTTATTGTAACATCTTTAGTACTATTGACAAAAAAAATACTTAAAAGTATGAAGCTTATATAAAATATTCCAAATGAAAAAAGTCGCGAAATGTTTAGAATTAAATGTACTTCCCTTTTAATAAACAAAGTATCTTTCAACGATACTATTTTAATTTAAACTAAAATATTTAAAACTATTTTAAGCAATAATATCCAAATTCATTGAAGTTGTATTAGAAACGTAAAATATTATAATGTTTTATTGTTTTATAATCGAGTTCATGAAATTAATATTCATACGACTCATCTGGTCTTTTCTGTTCACCTTCTTGCTGATAAAACATAAAAACAATAAATATAAACAATAATTGATCAATAAAATACCTATAGTTTAAGTCTGTCGAAATCTGCCTGATCAATTTATTATAATTTTATTCTTCCCCACCCATAGTAAATGTTTTTTTCTGTTCTATCATCTCATCAAAAGGTCAGAGGTCGAGAATTAAGTAAAACAGATAAAGGAGATTCACTAAATCTTATTTTTGTTAAACATGAGTAACTTTCTCATACTTAGTAATATTAAATACTAGCTTTTCCACGTGGTTTCACCCGCGTTCCCGAGGGATCTTGTGTTTTCCCGGGATAAAAAGTAGCCTATAGCCTTTCTCGATAAATGGGCTATCCAACACTGAAAGAATTTTTCAAATCTAACCAGAAGTTCCTGAGATTAGCGCGTTCAAACAAATAAAAAAATGATCTATTAAATATTAAATTTAGTTACGAGTTGCTAGTTAGTTGTTAAGCTGGTCAGATTAAGTTAATGAAGATAAAGTTATTAAAAAAAAACAGGAATGTAAACCTATATGTTTTTAAACTCTATATCTAGATGTGTAAGGATTTTTAGATATTACTAGCGACCTGCCCTGACATCTTCAACAATCATCATATTTCAGACAATTTACACAAAACCATAATACCTATACCTTCTTCATAAATCACTCCGTCCATTGGTGAAAACTTTGTATTATAATTTCTATATAGTGATATAGGAATGTCATAGTAGAAAAAGGTGAATATTCGAGTAGATATCCCGTAACAAAAACCTTACGTTGCCACACATTATCCTGCGTGGTATATTCCATGGAAATCCAACACTCTATGTCAAGATGTACCAATTCTCTATCGTTAGGTCAACATCTCTGCCAGGGAATAAATATTCTTTTACCAAACCAATCTGTTATACATAAGTTTATTGTTTCAGCTCATGGTACTCATATTGGTATATTTTTCATCCTACTAATATAATGATGGCTGAATAGATTTGGCACATATACCTACTTATAGTCATAGATCATAGTCTGGATTGAAATAAGATTAGGTTCTTTTTATTCCGGAAAAACAGATCACAGGAGATGATGGGGTGGAATCTACTATAAATATTTACATATTTAGTGTGGGTTGATTGGTGATTCTTCGTAAAATATATATCTAACGAAAACTGAGGGAAATTATATACATAATTTCCCTAAAATACTCAATTTAAAATGAGACTTCCCATCTAAATGTTTAATATATATTTAGTATTTAAGAGCAAATTCTCTATAGTAAAGTATTTAAAACGGTATTGGAAATGCTAAGAAATAAAGTATAAAACAGAATATTCAATCTGTATCAAATAGTTTAGGATCACGTTCCGAATAGTAGGATTGTTATAAATGTCAGAAATAAATAATAGGTATTTGAGGTTGAAAAAACATTACTCTGCTAACTAAAACTTCTAACAAACATAATACGATATTTTGTGAAAATAACATGTATTATCTTTTGGTATTATCTATCTTACAGCAAAGCTCCGTCGACATCGTTCGTAGAAATACATACGTAAGTTTTTCTTTAGGGTTTCAATGAAGTTCGAAAGACTATAGACTCTATTAGAGTATATATACACGTGTAGTCGTGTAGATAGATTTTCTACCCACACACGAATCTTTCATTCTTTGCACTTTAATTTAGACCGTTTTCTTGTTCATTCTCATTTTAGATAGCTTTCTTTAGCGGTGACACCGCTTCAAAAAGTAATTTGCATAAATAGTTAAAAACAATTTTTGTTAAATACCTAAGGTTTGGGCGAGTAGAGTACCATTCAATATTTATTTAAATTTTGTATTCAATATGTATACGTTTAGATACGTGGTATATAAGATTAAAATATTGACAAACACAGTTTCAATATAAAAGTAACAAGAATCTAGTTTTCAATAAAGTTACGGTGACTAGTGTAACCTATTTTGTAACATTAGGTAATAAAGTAGTACAAGATAGCTAATAACATTACATCGGGGTGTAGTGTTAATTTTCACGCTTTGTTACGTCTGCCTTTTGCTGCGTCATGTTTGGTATTGAAATGTTATTGGAGTCAAGGATAAGTAGAAGGTATTACTTACTTAAGAAATTATTAAATTGATTGTCTGAATTCCCATTTATAATAATAAAATCATTGTTTGTTGAGTTAAAATTAGGCAATGAGGATGTAATCATTCGAAATCAGTAGTGATGGAAGTAATGCCATTCCAAAAGAGTTTCATTTATAGAAACAAATAGACAGGGATGTTCTTTATATTCATTATTGGAATGCTCTTGAAAGTGAAATGAATTGGATAGTCGTTAATCTTCATTGGATTCAGTTACATTGTAGATCTTCGTGTCGAAATTCTATAGTAGTAATCTTTACCTTTACTGTTTGCACATAACATTTGATAGGTTTGTACGATTAATATAGCAAATTTTCTAAAGATCAGTTAATTTTATGTAAATAAAATATTTTCTGCTGACAAATACTTATAGATTGAGTTTGTCCGCGAGTCAGCTCCATACAAAACGCAGTATGTTCCAATTTTGGATATCAACAAATAAAACCCAATGAAATATTGAAAACATCTTGTAACTGACATATAGGCCTGTAGCAAGTCACTATAATGTTTTAAAACCACAAAAGTCCAAAAACTAAATTTTTGTTCAAAAATCTTAATACAAACTGCTGCCGCCACACCTAGCTTCACTCACGGCCGATAAATATAGATAGGTACAATACAAAAAAAATAAAAACTAAACGCACGCGGCCTGGTGATAACTACTATCCTCTTAATAATATTTGCAATTTAACAAAATACCAATATGTTTGTAGCCTACGTTCTTATTGTTCCGTTTAATGGATAATACGACCGGTTTTTGATTCTATAATAACCATATATTACGTTGAATAATGTTAGTTATGTGATCTGTGAATAGTATTATTAGCTGGTAACATTATTAGGCGGTTAGTGGTGAAGCTAGTTTCATAGTTGTTTAAAAGTATTGGAAATACCACATTTTATCATTATTTAGGAATGCGGATTCCTATTTGATAACATCAAATTTATAAATAAATAAATCGTTGAACCCTTTGAATTTAAATTATGGTGACATGTTATTCATTTGAAAAGTGATAATATATTGTATAATATACCTACCTAACAGTGGACATAATTTTAATGGAAAGTTTTTTTTATTTCATCTCGCTAATCATAAATCTGCTGTATAAATCACCATTGCACTAAAACCTGGGTTTATGGATTGGGTTGTTGGTATTTGACATAATTTAAGACGATGTACTAATAAATTGATTTAATATTTTCCAGAATATCCAGAATCTCTCTATTGAGTGCACCGTACTTTATTATGTAATAAAAATTGATTAACTGTTATATTTTTTTTTCAGATGGTAAGCATTTTCTATGGTTTTCTGGAAGGATAATCGGTGTACATTACAACAGAGAGAAAAGAAAATAGGCTATTACATTTGATTAAGAATGAGTGTTCAGTGCCATGGGCATAAATTGTTAATAATTAAAAATATTGTATATTTTTAATATTCATTGAACCGAAGTTATGACTAGACGCATATGCAAATTTTTATACTACATTTGAAAATATCAAGGATAAATTGTTTTCTTAAATATCTCTAAATGCAATATTACGAAATAATTTGGCAATGGACGAGACAATTTACTGAAATAATGTATTATTTTACATACTCAACAAATATATACATGTCTATTTTAAAAGGTATATATGTATTTGGCAGAAAACATCTACCTACATCAAATTATGTTTTAGTTTGTAAGAAATCAATGTGTCCAAAAATATGAAAGGCGCGTGCCATGTAATTTGTAATTTAGTTGGATAACTTAGATCTGAAGTTACATTTGAACTACTTTTAAGTCTTGTAAATCCTTGGAGTTGTATAATGCGATGATCGTAAATGTAAATAAGTAGGTATTATGGTATCGTTTGCACATCACTACTTAGTGATAATCTTTATACTGTGCGGTTTCCCAAAGGTTGCGATTATTGTTTTATACAATATTCATGTTTTAATTTGAGTTATTTGTTCGAGATTTCAATTGGTGTTCACATTAATGGCAGGTGTTATTTGTTATAATATTTATAACATTGGGACTTTTCTGATTTGTAAGTGCATATTGATTGTTATTTGTTTTTTAATAATTAAATAAATTTGTAAAGATATTATGTTTTTATCCCCATTATGTAACTACTAGCTTTCGCCCCGCGGTTTCACCCGCGCTCTCGAGGGCCTTATGTTTTCCCAGGATAAAAATCGGGATCGGTTCAGCGGTATAGGCGTCACAACGTAAACAAACAAACAAACCAACAAACAAACTCACTTTCACATTTATAATATTAGTTAGGATACTTATTAAAGTAACTTTTAGGTGATGATAGCTCAGACGTAGTAACGTCACCTGCCGCGGGGCGAGAGACATATTCTTTATTGAGCTTGAGTTTTCAGTGAAGAAATTTTAATACATCGTGATAGCACGGTGGTTTCCTACAAGTTGAAAATCTCTTGCCAAGCACCAGTGTGTTTCGGCAGTTATACTTGAGAGACAGTTCCCTTCTAGGCTTTGTGTGCTTACTACCTTCAGTCACATCATCATTGACCTCGGCGAGATTGTGAGAGCTAATCTTACAATAAATATCAAGTAAATAAATACTTAATATCCTGAGACATTTCTCACACTTGCCATCTGATCCCAAACTAATCAGAGCTTGTACTATGGAAACCAGATAATTGATACACTACATCTACTTTATTTTTCTAAATATATACTTATATAGATAACTAGTAACACGCACATCACGCAGAACGGATGGCCGATGGGGCCGAAGAGTTCTAGAGTGGAGACCACGGACCGATAAGCGCAGCGTAAGACATCCACTCACAAGGTGGACGGACGACCTTGTAAAGTCGTCGGAAAACGTTGGATGCAGGCCGCCCAAGACCGGTCCTATAGGAGATCCTTAAGGGAGGCCTATGTCTTGCGGCTGAGATGATGATAGATAATTACACCCAGACTCAGAACTAACAGACATGTTCATGCTTACAAATGTTTGTTCTGTGTGGGAATTGTACCTACGACCTGTGGCATGTAAAATATATCAAAAATATAAATATGTAGTGATAATAGTAATAAATTTTGAATTCAACCTCAAAGACAAACACGTTCGGAATTGTACTAACTAAAGAAATTTTGCAAAAAAATAATTATGTCTTTTAATGTAATTTATTGAATTTTTAACTTATTGTTGTATTTCAACGAAAATAAGTATTTACTGCAAATAAAACTGATATTTAACTTGTAAATATTTATTATTTCCTCAAGTGTTCTCGCTGCTGAAGTGAAATGTTATGTGTGTTACACGAGAGCAAAGTTTTTTGCATCTCATGCCTTTGAACCCCTCGCCACACTCAGGATTCAAAATCAGCACTCGCAGCAAAAAACGACTTTGCTCTCTTGTTGCACAAATAACTATCATTTAGCTACAGTTAGACATATGTTATGCATCTTTGTATATTTTTTTGTTGGATCAAATATTATTTTTCTATTCTCCTCACTAATTGATCACGTTAAAATAAAACGACGATTATTAAGGTAATGAAACTAACATTTTTTGTGGACAGAATTTAAATTAGTTGGCACTTTTTAGAATTACCCTACAGCATTCCTTTTTTATCTACTTATAAAGAAAATTGACTAAAATATGGTCAATGCAATTAGCCAACATTTGTGAAAGTGGTGAAACATTTTTTGTTTATATCAAAAATGACAAATAACTTTGTATGAATTATTCATCTCCAAAATTAAAACATATTATTAGGATAGGTACATCGTGATAAATATAAAAATTCGTAAAAATACGTCTTATTAGAATTCATTAAAAACTAGTTTGCGTTTTGCTCGTAAGCCCATAAGCCGCTTTAAAAAGCAATATAAATCATCATTTATGCAAGAGAAGTCTATTTTAATAATGTGAAACATGTAGTCACCTTGCTGAGTGAAATTAAAAGTGTATTTAAAGTTTAAAATGTAAATTTAAAAGCGAATATTTTGATTGGCATTTGTGTGGTAATATTTCATGTCATAAAGGTATTTTATAAAAAACTTAGAAATCTTAGATTAAAACAAAATGGGGAAGATACGGTATCTGCTTCACTGCAGGACATGGGACAACAAAACTACGTTTCGCTGAAAGTTGTAGCAGAGTTGTCGTCTCGATACTGTTTAACTGTAACATTAAATGAAATTAAAATGATGTTAACGGCTCCGTTTAGAATTACTTAGTTACTATACTTATATTGCAATCAATGTAGACGTAGTTTTATTGCCCACACGTGGTGATTAGGTACCGGTAGGATTAGGATCTTTTTGTTATAATCTAAGTTAGGATAATCTAAGCAGGCTGCTAGCCTGTTGGGAAACTCGTGTCCATCAGCAGCGGCACCAACCTCCAGGATTGTATTTAATGAAAGTAAATATATATAGGTTATCTTAGTTGAATGAGATTGCAAAATTATATCTCGATCTTGGTATTGACTTAATAATTTCTGGCATCATGTGCTTGACATACACTTATGTATAGTTCACGCCCAGTAGTATCCTAAGTATAGAGTCAAATAGGTGCGAGATTTGACATGAAGTCATCATCACAATGTTAGCAAAAACTCGCATCTCATTTTTTCTAGATTCCATTCCTTATTGATTTCCTGGTTTTTTTTTATTATTGAAATGAAAGTAGTAAAATGTAAGTGTGAAAAATTCATGGTCTCAAATAGATACCAATGGGCTGGTTATATCTGTACCACTCTAACTCTCTTTAACGATAAATAATATCATGGTCAATAAATCTTGGAGTGGAGACCACTTACTGCCAGATTTTTAGGAAGGAAGGTGGTAGGAAGCGGTTGGCTGAAGAAATCACGGGGTAGAGGTATGTATCATGAGAGGTTTACGCCCAACAGTGAACAAATACATAATTGGTAGGCTTTAGATTATTTTATGTAGGTACATAAAAAAATCTTAAGTTCATTCACCTCCTGAACATGTTAATTAGTGTATGTATGCTAAAAGACTGAGTTGGCGTCACGTAGATGAATTGGTATTGTTAAGTAAATATACGTAATTGGTTATAAATTTACTATTACAACCAGTTTGAACAATCAGTTAGAACTCTTAGTGCAGAGTTCGCCCGGAGAAGTACTACCACCATATCTAATTCCGCCTTGAAATAGTAGTGCACTTGTATTACTGTGTTTCGGTTAGGAGGGTATGGGAACCGGTGAAATTACAGGCACAGGAGACTTAACAACTTCATGTCTCATGGTTGGCAACGCGTGAGTGATACCCCTGGCAGGGAAAATATAATATTGTATTTTCTTTGCTGGTGGTGTTAGGAGCGTCTATGGGCTACGGTAACCGTTTACCATCAGGTGGGCCGTAAGCTTGTTTGCCACCTAGTAATGTAAAAAAAAAAAAAACCATAAAACTATTTGAATTAGTACAAAGGGTCACCGGAAACAAAAGTGTGAAAATGTGATGACACTATGTGATGAATTGCTCAAAAAGTTTTTTAATTATATACAGACTAGCTTCCGCCTCGCAGTTTCACCCGCATTCCCGAGGGATATTATGTTTTCCCGGGATAAATAGTAGCCTATAGCCTTTCTCGATATATGGGCTATGCAACACTAAAATAATTTTTCAATTGAAACCAGTAGTTCTTATATGAGCGCGTTCAACCAAACAAATAAACTCTTCAGCTTTATAATATTAGTATAGATAGATGGAAGGATTGAGCATGCAATGAATTAGTTTAGTAATTGCACATCTGATTATCACATTTCAAGTAAGAATAAGTAAGTCATGCAATCATCACGGTTTGAACACATGCTGCCAGGCTTCGAAGTCTCAAATGCACCTAGAAATATAAATACCATAGATTTGACTTGATGAGGCCGGAATAAATTGTACTTATAGTAAAATAGTAATTTATAATACGAGCTAACCTTTTGCATCCTTATTAAATATTCAAATAGCTACCTATATTTCAAAGAGAAAAAAACATTATTTTAACGCCGACGATTTGCTTTGTCATGAATCACGTTCATGAATGATCTTTTTTTTTTTCTGGCATAATTATACTTATCGACAAAATGAAAGCCATTTAAAATCATTCATCTTATTATCTTTTATTTACACCATATATGGACAACCATTTTGATATATATATATATTTTTTTTCAATTTTAATTTCATATTTATTTATTTGAGTATCTGTATACGTATGAAATGAATTTAATTTATTTTAACTGTTGGAAACTTTGCCCTTCGGCAGCGGCAGTATAGCTTCGAGGAAATTTTCTATATAGGAATTATTAAATAAATTTGAAAGTTGTATTGACCAAAAACTCAATAATGTTCGTTAAATGCAAGTTGTATTCATTAATAATAATAACTATCTACATATCAATTAGCTTAATTAACTCGTGGGTTCGATTCCCACTCAGGACAGTTATTTGTGTGCATGAACATGTCTGTTTGTAAGGGTCTGGTCGTAATTATCTATATAAGTATGTATATACGAGAGAAATATGGTATATGTAGTATATCAGTTATCTAGCTTCCATAGTACAAGCTTTGCTTAGTTTGGGGTCAGATGGCCGTGTGTGAGGAATAATGTCCCAGAATATTTATTTATTTATTGATATATAATTACAGGTAAATGCTTGTAACCTAACAATATCTTTTGATTAATACTCATGGAATTTGCGCATCACTCACAAACTTCGCAGTTTGGAAACTATGCTCATCAACAATTTCATGTTTGTAATAACGTTTAATGAATATTGAATATCTGAAACTAGTGGGCATAATATTATGTTTGTACTATTTATTGATGTCGTTCTAAGGTAGGGCGGTACCATCGGTACCTTGTTGGGGAAATCGACATATTATACATAATATCGGAGTCGTTTATGTCCGCTTCGCCGACCTATAAAAGACATTGGCAGGACTCTATCGGACAGTAGAATTGTGCCAGTTTGTGACAGTGCTAGACGATTAATTAAACAGGTAGGATAACGAACAAATATTATCACATTTTATTCGTATTGTTTTTAATCTTGCTTAAATAAAATATTGTAAGTGTTTAAATAAATAAATTATTTGACATTATATTAAAAATACATATGTTTCACATATGGAGTTCAAAGTCTGATACGTGTGAGAATATGGTATTAATTGATCTGATTTAAAAAAGTTTCAGTCACATTACTTTACTTTTCCTTTTGTTGCAAAGAAAAATACAAAAAGAGGCCTGTAAACATTTACAGATAACAAAATGAGAGTTAGCACGATAATCTTCGGAGTGTTGGTGGCGTGTGCGGCGGCTATGGCCAGTGATCTCGGACCCGTGCTCCTAGTTCTGAAGCAAAGCTCTGAAGAACCCACACAACAAGTTGCAGTCGAACCAGTCCAGGTCAACAGGCAGAAGAGGAGTTTACTACTCGGTGCGTTAATAAAATTTATGTCAATATGACCAGTAACATTATTTGCGGGTGGGTTTCAAACTACATGTAGATAGATAGCAAAATATTAATAAAATTGATATATTTTTTTTAATATAAGGAAGGTATATAATTATAAGTGTGATGCAACTATGATACATATTCGATATTTTCAGCTATTAGCAAGAAATAAACGGGTTAATGTGAGATCTTACTAAAGAGCAAACTCATTGAAATTTCATTCTAAAAATTTTTTAGTTTTATGTAAAATATCGAAATGTCATTGGACGAGCGACCAATGACATCATTCTATATTTACGTAATTTGCGTCAAATAGCTGCCTAGTAACCCATTACAATAACTTGACTCGTTCTTTACGACTTTTTATAGAGCGTTATTCAAATTACAAACTTACTTACTACCTATACACATATGTGTTATAATTCAAATATTGACATGTACTAGAGTAAACCTGGCCATGCTTCGCTGTGGCTTCTTCAATTTTTTTTATTGATCACACTAAAGCTCGTTAATAGCTCCTAACAAAAAAAAACGAGCCACAAACAATTAAATTTTCTGTTTTGAATTGTCTACGTTGCTCTTTACTTAAAGTACAAGGTATTTATAGCCTTAAAACATCTTTATATTTAAGAAATAAAATAGGGTTGGCAAATATTATGGTTGTTACGTATCCAACCAATCATGTATTAAATACCTTATGGGTAAAAATCTTAAGATTGCTTTTGAAATGACCACCATGTTTAGAAAATGTATATGTAATAGCATGTAAGGAGCAAAGATTCAGTACGTAGGTAATTCCCAATAGTGTTGTTAATTTGCGTATAGCGACACGTAAGTATTTACGCTACGTAATTTATTACTACCATATAGGTAGCTCGAGAGTAACTCGCTTTCTACCCCACGGGAGGTGATGATGGATATGATATATCATACAATAATTATTGATAATTAGTTTAATAAAAGCAGCGCGTAACTTACCTTATGAGATTAATTTTAAGGCGATGATAGCTCAGTGGTAGTGACGTCGGACGCCGCGGCGAAGGTCGTGGGTTCGAACCCTACAATGAGCTTGAGCTTTCGGTGAAGGAAAACATCGTGAGGAAACCATAGCACGGTGGTAAGGTACTTTGTAGTACCCGCCTGGCTGGCTACCACCCTCAAGTTGAAAATCTGTCGCCAAACACCTATTGGTGTGTTCCGACAGCTGCAATTGAGAGCCAGTTCCTTCTAGGCTTTGTGTGCTTACCACCTTCGGCCACATCATCACTTACAATAGTGAGATAGTAGTCATACACAAGCCTATACAAAGTAAAAAAAAATTAAAAAATTGTTAATTTGATTGCATATTAGTTTGTGATATAATTTTTAGTAAATATAACATTTAGTATTTACACCATATGTATCATATTTTATGTGTAATAAATACTAATAGTGAGTCAACTCCTTTGTGAAGTAAATGACCTACCGGACCGCAAGATGTCGCGGCCATGGTTATGTTAAGTGGCTGTCATAGAATTATTATCTATAGAAACCGATAGAAACCGAGTACGCGCGCGTCTTACGCGCCGATCATTTGGGTCAGAACCTGAAGTTTCTTTGCCTGTCTGTTAGTCCTTATAACTCGAGAACCACCTATATGATTTTTAACAATTATAAAAAAAGGATTAAAAAGGCAGAGAATAGGGAAGTTAGAATGTTGTTAAGTAATATTCATTTTTGAGGTTCCTTAAAGTTAATACCCTAAAATCACATTAGTTTCGTACTACTACCATACCAATAAAAAAATATTCGTTTAGGAGCTGGTCTCCTCGGCGCTGGAGCGCTCGGCGTTGGAGCCCTCGGCGCTGGTGCCCTCGGCGCTGGCATCCTCGGCGCTAAGGCTGGCTTCATAGGTGGTGCCGTGGCGGGACGCGCTCTCAGTAGAGGTGGCTATGGCGGCGGCTGGGGCTACGGCGGTGGCTACGGAGGCGGCTACGGCGGTGGCTACGGAGGCGGCTACGGCAGTGGCTACTACGGAGGTTATGGTGGCGGTTACGGTCGTGGTTACAGGTAAAAACTTATGAGTTCGCATATAGACGTTCACGCACGTTTGGTATTTATTATTGCCTAGGGCAATAGTTTTTAGGGATTTATTTTTGCTAGCCAAACCCGGCCATGCATCGCTGTGGCTTTTCCTTTTTTTAATTGATAGCACTAAAGGTCGCCAATAACATAATATCACAGACAATAGTCTGTCCAGTTACACTTTCAGTTTCACCACTTGAAAATCCACAGAAATGATATCCTTGAAAAAATCAGCGTCAAGATGGGGCCTTTTCAATCAAAATGTTGCTAGGTTTTAAGCCCCTGTAATTTTGGAACTATAAAACTTCACGGTAATATGAATTTCCACAAGCCTAGATATGTAATTAGTTACTTACAAGTTATGGTGTATACAAAATTTTACATAGTTAAAATAGGAACATACTTCATTTTTTATGGAGCTGGCTCAGGGTTATGTGAAGCTTAGGATTTGTAATTCTCTCACTCGTCAAAATCCACAGCAGGGTCACCATACAGCTTTTTTACGGAGTTATAATATCGTCAATGAACCATGTAATATTATTATGATTTTTTATCCTTATACAAGATTTAAATATGTAATATAGAATCTTTTCTATCAAGATCAAGAACAAGAACAAGATTTACAAAACCTTTCTTGTATTTTGTGAGGTTGATGGATAAATACATATGTATTTGTCAGTCATGATTTGTTTGTCAAGTCGTAACAGTGACCATCAAACATCTGTATTGTTGCAGGACTTACTACCCCTCATACTATGAAGTTGACCCCTGGTGCTGAATAATTACTGACATTGTTGCTCCAATTATTTTGTAATTTAAGATTGTGACAAAAAATTACATTTACATATTATGACTGATGGAAATGAAAATATAAATAGAAAATTTGGTAAACTGATTTAATTTTTTCCTAACTTAACTTCCTAACTAATATTATAAATGCAAAAGTGAGTTTGTTACCTTTTTACGCCTAAACCGCTGAACAGATCGCGATGAAATTTGGTACGCAGATTGCCTATGGTATGGAGAAAGACATGGGCTACATTTATTTCTCGGGAACTCGGATGAAACCGCGGTGCGGAAGCTAGTAATAAATAATGCTAAGTTGCTTAAAATGTCATGGAGGATAAAGCTTAAATTTTCTACTCTGCTATTGGGGGGGATCAAGAGTCGTAAGCTAGAATTCCTGTTCAGTAAACTGCCATGGATTCGCAATCAGAATAAATATCACACGAGAACTTCAGAATTCCTATTAGCAACCAACCCCTCGCCATGGCTCGCCGCCTTCCGGGAGAGTTTCAGCTGCTATGGCGCTACAAAATGTAGGAATAATTTGCCACCACCTTTCCATACAATCAATACTGTCCACCTGTTTTTGATTGAAATTTAAATCCTTCGCACTGAATCTACAATTGGACGATCAACATATTATGTAGGTATATATATACTGGTTACTGTGACTCTTTGAATTATTTTCATTGTTTGTTAGCTTCTGTCGGCGTACTATTTGAAACGAAGTTCCTTTACGCGGCTTGCGGTAGCAGTTGACTGGCAGAAAAGAGAACGTAACGAAAAAGCGTTATATACGTGTGTGTGTGAATTACAATTCACATAAAATGATTGCAATTGCTGCAATATTTATTATTATATTGAACTTCGTTCCTGGCGGGGCCGGGGTCCCCCGAACGCACATAACTTTTTTAAATTTAGTTTATTGCAGTCACGTTTCGTAAGTATGAGTTAAATGTTTTATGTATAATATTATAAATGATTTATGTTTAGTTACCTATATTTGTGTAAAAACCTAGTAACATTTATTTTTTTTAGTTTGGGGTCAGATGGCCGTGTATGAGGAATAATGTCCCAGAATATACAGGGTTATTTCCCGATAGCAGACGCTACTATCGCCTTTACGTAAAATTTTGTATAGGCGAAATTAGTTCCATAAGTATACCGCGAAGTGCGTTAATGTGCTGTTTCAAATGCTATAAAGAAATGTTGTAAACGCAAACGTGATAATAGCGTTTGCTAACGTCAATTCTCTACACGGGTATATACACGAGCATAAGTATTAAAAAATAATAATTTTGTATAGTAGCGAAACTCCTTTCAAGTTAAGCAAAGCCGACAGAAAGGTTCGAATTTTTAAAAACAGTAATAGCGCGTAGGGTCGTCATAAAATTATGTATAAAAAATAATAATATCTATCTAATAATTAACATTGTCACAATTCCGTTAATGTGTATTTTATTTACATTACCTGTATATGTATATAAAATGGTAAACTGACTGACTGGGTGATATATCAATGCACAGCCCAAACCGCTGGACCAAGAGACTTTAAATGTACATAGATAACTTATACAGTGAGTAGGTATCCACTAAAGAAGGATTTTTGGTAATTCCAACCCTAAGGGGGTAAAATAGGGGTTCACAGGTGAAACCGCAGGGCAGAGAGCTAGTCACTCGTAAATGTACGTAGAGCATCATACCTCTGCCCAAATAGTTAGTCCATTCACCAAAGAAAACCCCATTTGAAAATAAATTCACTATGTACGTTGTTCATCGACGCTTACTAATAAAAATTATGTTAAAATCGAAATGACTATCTATTTTCATTGATTAGGCATCATCTTCATGGTGAAAAAAATTGCACCATCTCTTGAGAATTTACTTTACATCAAAAAGGATCATTTAAATAATATTACTCGCCAATAAATATGGTAGTTTGGCGAGTAGTATATATACTTAGAATTAACCTTTTGTAATAGATAAATGAAAAAAAAGAAGGTTTTTTTATTGGAATTATGACCAAACATACGTAAAAAAAATTATAACGAAAAAAGTTTTTTTTTCTGTCGGTTAAAAGAGATATGTTTTAGTGTTGGACGATTCAAAGCGTTCCAATGAAGACGTTACGTATTTTCCTCGAAGGTCATAAAGCAAAGTAATGAAGAAACACAAAGACCAGCCTCTATCTCTCCAGAACAGATCTCTGCAAACGGAAGCAACAATGACAAAGATTAATTACAGCTCAATAATGATGGAACAATCTTATCCAGCGCTATTGATAGAATAGATTATGAGAAACGTTTGCGAGTAAATCGTCTAGTCATCAAAGTACGTAGTCACTATTCGTTTCATCACCTTTTTATTTGTTATTTTGCCAACGAAATGGTAATTACATGTACTGTATATATGTATACCTAACCTACAATACATGAGTGCCAATATAATATTAACGGGTACTGATCGGATTTGAAGGTCCTAGGGATTATCAATTACATGATTACATCGTAAATGATATGATTTTTAAATTGTTTCAGAGACAAACGTCTTTCATGTGATTTTCATATGAAGTCAATTGTGTTTTGTTTAAATATTTGATTTTAGTTTAGTAAACGTAGGTACTTTTGTTAGTGTAAAATATGACGTTAATACTTCTTATCCTACTAATATTATTAATACGTAAAGTCGTGTATGTGTGTGTGCGTGTAGGTATCTATGTTAATTACCACTTGGCTCTTTAAGGGTTGAACGGATTTTCATGATATTTGGTATATAGTTACATTAGGTCCAGGAATACGACATAGGGAACTTTTCATCAAAAGGTCAAACCGCGGGGCGGAAGTTAGTTACACATAATTTTCATCCAACAAAGTCCCGTTTCTAGGAACAGGCTGTTAGTAAGCCGTGATCATCCAAACTTTTCAAATAAAACCAATGGGAACCTTTGTTTACGTACTTTGTCCTCGTATCCGCCCTTTTCTTTGTTCAAATCCAAGTTTGTCCAGTTCTTTTAGTAATTTGTGGGCATTTGTTCCAACTATTTTAGTTTATTGGGGTATATATACTTCGATGGTGTGGACGTCCATGGGCTGAATATGATGATGATGATATTTATTCAGGTACCTGTTTCCCAATTTTAACCTCATTTGGTTTCTGAACGATCCTTCATATTGTATAGCGTTGATAAAATTACGTGTCACTGGTTTTTGTGACGTAACCATTATTTATTTATTTATTGGTAGGTCACCAATTACAATAATTTAAGATGACATTAAAATTAACAATGATAAAAACTACACTATACTGTAGCATGGGCTGTCTAGTGACTTGGCTTTTGGTATTTATATCTATATTTTGTTTTGGTAATACATCGAAATTAAAATAAGGTGCAGGGTTTGTAGCTGGCTTATGTATAATGTATATTATGTTATGGAGGGGTTGCATGCTTCCCTGAGCCGCCCCATGCTAAACCTGGTCGTTTAAAATCTTATTGAAGCAACATAAATAAATAACTAGAATCACCAACACCATGGTAAAAAAATAGTGATCCTAACAGCTTTTTAGAACTTTCCCGCTATAAATATAAAGACGTAACTTTTCAATTTACTGTTGAAGCATTTTTTTTTGCTAGAATGGATCCTCTTTCATGTTGTGGTAAGTACTTTTAATACCTAGTGCTTTGTCTGTCACGCATACTTCGTGCTTATTTATTTATTTTATTTTAATATTTTATTAGCTGTTCCCCGCAATTTCACCCGCATTCCCCGTATAAAAAATTCGATGTTTTAATAATTCAAATTCAAATTTATTTATTTGGGACAAATTACAGAAAATAGTACAAAAATAATATAAGAACATAGGACAAAATAAAAGAAAACAATTTATAATATACCGACTTGAGACCGGCTTGAGACGTCACGGAACAGAAAAAAAAACATACAAAAGAAAAAGAACATGTAAGGAAAGTTACTCGAAGACAAGTTGTGAAACTATACGTATAAATATACAGAACCAAAATAATATAACGGACAACCGATCAGAAGACAAAAACAAAAAAATATATAAAAATAATAAAAAATATTTAAAAACAAGGTTTACAAACATTATTACTAGAACGACAGAACAGAACAGGACAACAGTGGGTGAGTATAAAGATAAACTAAAAATATAATATGACACTAAATCGATTATTATTATTCTGCTATTCGGGACGGAGACAAATCCCAATCAAAGATCATAAAAATCGGTCCAGCCGTTCTTGAGTTATAAATGGTGTTACTAACACAAAAGTTTTTAGTTATTATTTGTATTACTTATGTAGATTAACACCTACAAAGTTCCATCAATCAATTGTAAACAGCAATATTAGTGTAAGTCTAAGTTGCAAAGTTAATGCTCTATTTCATGACATTTGATTTACATTTAATGAGATGGTGATTATAAAATGAATTTGCAATTCAGACCGACTCTGGGAGGAGCTATGTCAAAACCGAGGATGTTACATGCTTGCTCAGAAGATACTTATTCATTTTCTTCTTGATAGTGTTCTAGTTGTATGTGTCAGGAAATGTGGTCGCTGGAAGTGTTTCATTATTTTGGAACACAAACACGTAAATCTTCGCTTAAAAGAAGAATCCTAAAGCTGATATGTACCTAGTAAGTTACAAAAAGTATATATTTACAATATATTGGCCGAAGTAATCCCAATATGCGGGATATCGATGTTGATTGATAGGATGAAAATTCTAACAGCGCTTTGCGGTTCGATATGGTAATAAAATGATGATGGAATTGTTCGATCCCCAAAATATATTATATAGAAGAATCAGTATGTCAGGCAATGAACCTTTTGGCGAATAGCTAGGCTTGTGAACTTTGCCCTCACTCACTTCGCAGCGCCGATGAGTCGCCTGGCATGATGGTCTATTGCTCTATTGACTCGAGCGAGAGCTAGTACTTGGCGGATTCATCCGAAAGGTAGCAGTAGGACCCATGCACAGACTTTTATAGGTTGCAGCGTGAAGTACCGCTTAGCCATAAAAAAGGGTGCCTAATTTTCTAGCAGTGGTTTCTGCTTTTGACCTTGATGTTAGCTTACAAAATCATGTACTCGTATATCACACTTGATTGCACTTTACTTCATAGTAATATGGCTATGCTACGTACGAGTAATACGTAAGACAGAGGTAGGTAGTATTGGGTGTATCGCTTATTTGTATCTCGACAAGTCTTATTAATAACTGGGTGCTTCAGGGAATTAAAGCATTTATCGCTCAGATAAACCCTTTGAAGCCTCATCTAGCAATATGAGGCTCGCTGAATATTCATAGTATGGGCAAGTCATTAAGGCACTCCTGCTATATTAATGAAAGCAAATTCACTACACGGAGCAAATTGCAGGAGGTTTGTGTTTATATAGGTTCATTTATGAATTAGTTTTGTTTCCTTATAGTATAGTATAGTATAGTACAGCTGTAGAAGACATCTGCCGAGATATTTATGTTAGGAACTGTAAAGGATCGATTTAGTTTGGAGTTTAAAATTTTTGAGTAACTATGATTTACAAGGTTCTTGTTGTAGATGGTCAAATATTTTACACCTAATTTGGTAACTAGTTTAGAACTATTTATTTTATAGATTTGTCCAATTTATTGGCAGCTATGGAGATGTGAAATATTTAATTACACCCTCACTGATTAAAAAAATAACCAGCAATTATCCAGCCTACTTTGAAATATGGATACCAAATATTTGGTAATCGTATTTTGTCTTATATTACTTATATTTTTTTGGTAAAAATTTGTGGTTTTTTGTGTTTTATTTTTATGCAAAGACGATAACTTTGATAACCTTATCTAAATACAAGATTTGATCCAAATTGGCATTGCAGCGTTTAGTTAGAAAATAATAAATGCTACTGCGCAATCAATGGTAGATAGCAAACTTAGAACAGGTGATGTGATCTATGTTTTCTGTAAGCATCTTAGAAGGTAAATATAGTCTTTGTAGGTATGCAAAAAAGTGTTAGTAATTTAAGGCTGTAAGAAATAGGGTTAGGCCCCTAGGGCATGCTAGTACGGGCGGTATAAACGAGTTGAGGCAGCAAAACTTTCCAGTTTCCGCCTGTAGTAACGAGAAATATAGAAAACTTTAGAGGCGATCCAGTAAACCGTAGTAATTTCTAAGAAAATTCCTCATAAAATAAGGTAAGAAACTTGGATATTTTCTTTGACTAGCAATAAAATAGTGTATGTATAGTAATTTAAGGCTTTGGTGTTATAAGTTTCCAGTGTTTGGTATTTAGGATAGACCGTGATTTTTAATTGGTTTCGGAAACAATAAACAATAAGACATTGACTCTACATCTTAGGGAATCATTTGCCATGTTATTATGTTGAATACGATGGACCTATACTATACATATACATTACATAAAAACGTTATGTATATTAGACCTATTGGTCTAGTGCAGAAAAACGTTTGTACGAAATAAAATAAAATAAAATAAATAGCGATACTAAGTAATATGTTGCCATTTCATAATTAGGCATGCATCAACAATTTATTAACATCTGCATTATTGAGAAGCGTTTATTGTAAAACACGAGTAAAAAAAATATCTGAAAAGTTCACCTCACAGGTACAGTCTACACTTTATAGCCTAGAATAGCAGCTACGGTGTTCCCCTGACTGTCTTAAAGGCGGCTAAAGGGTCTCTTGGGGTCATGCGCAATCGGGGTAGGGGCCCTGAGTCCCCAGAAACGGCCCTTCAGAGGATGATGAGTCTATGTGGTCACGACTCATGCTGGAATAGCACAGCGAAGGAGTTTTAGTACTTGTTCCGAACAGAGACCCGACCGCGCAGCTGGTGATTACGGTGAGTAAGTTAACCTCGTCTAGCATAACTTGGCCACTCTCCCCGTGGTGGTCAGGTATCCTGATGGGAGTTCCCTTGACTAGAAATTCCATCATCATCATCATCTCAGCCGCAGGACGTCCACCGCTGGAGATTTTTTTATTGTAATATGTTTATCACAAGATTAAAATCGGTTGAATAAGATTTGGTCTATAGGTGAAAAATACTGAGATTTTGAAAGTGATTTTCAAAATGTAATCTACGATATTTCGTTTCCAAGTAAACTCTAAACTAGGTTTGGTCAGATAAAGATATAAAATATAAAGGAACTTTGGAAATATTTGCTGTGAATGCAGTCTTAGTTATTGCCAAATTCGTAGAAAATGTAAACTATTATTTAATAGTTTATACAAGGCAATGTACCTATCACAAATCACAAAAAATATACCCCAATTTTACCCCAAAATAAATGACTAGAGCTCTCGCTATCATGTTGTAACTTACAAAAACTATACATCGAAGAAGATTCAATTGTTTCATTTGAATACCTGTCAGTATGTTATTATTTTGTCATATTTATTTACTGAGTCTTTGTGTAAGTAGGCTCTCCGGAAAACGTAAAGCTCTGGGTGGCTCTGGGGCTCATCCATCAAATCAAAATTGATCTTTGTTCGATTTATGAAAGCGGATAGTTTACTTTACGTGCCGCCGTAATAATCTCTGTCATATTGAAAAACTTTTTGAGGAATCGGTGTTTTGTCGACAACTAATAAAAGGCGATTGTGTTTGTTTTGGGTACAAGTGGCTCAACGGATATTTTTGATTTTTTTTCTTAAGTACTTTTAGATCCATCAGTATTTGTGTATTGTGTAATGAAATGTAAAACAACACGTCGTAGCCACAAACCAAAGATCCACAAACAGATAGGTACGTCAGTGAAAAAATCACTCCTATGATTAGTTATAACTAATTAGATTAGAGTTACATCTAATAGTACACTTATACGATAAATAAAATATTAAACGAGTCAAATGACTACATTATACATTTATTATTAGACCCAAAAGTCTAATTATAAATGGAAACGCTGCCAGCCTGTTGGAAACCTTGCCTATCGACAGCAGCGAGGGCTTTGAGGATGTTTTCTATATGTCATAGTTTGTATTTTTTACATTGATTGTAAATAGTTATATAAAATAAATAATTGTATGACTCAAAAGTGTGACCACATTGAACATAAATTATATTATAGTTTGATTTATTACCATGTAAAAAACAAGCCTTAACTAAGCTAAATACTAGCTAAAACCTGCGATTAGTTATAGACAGTTTGATCATATTGCTAGTGTCTTTTTGTGATAGATATGAAAAAAATATTATTTTCAAATATTAGAATCTATATGACATCAAAGAGAGAATAATGAAAATAAATAAACACAAACTAAATATTACTTTATGGGTAACCCGGTAACTAGCTGTACCCCACGGTTTCACCCGCGTTCCCGAGGGATCTTATGTTTTCCCGGGATAAAAAGTAGCCTATGTTCTTCTCCATACCATAGGCTATCTGCATATCAAATTTCATCGCGATTGGTTGAGCGGTTTAAGCGTGAAAAGGTAACAAACAAACAAACTCACTTTCGCATTTATAGTATTTAAAAAGTTAGGATTAGGAAGTTAGGAATTTAGGATTTATCGACATCCCTTGAGTATGCATCAACGAAACAGCATGTTCGTGCTAAAAGGCTTGTTTGTAGAAGACGTAAGTGAATAAGGCTATAAATATAAAACATAGATGAAAATTACTCTCCAGACTAATATCAATGGAGACGATCTTATACTCATGCTGTTATGTCGCGTACATTAGCGTTTGCGATATCGGTTACATTGTTTTTAACCGACTTTAAAAAAAGAGGAGGTTCTATGTCTGATGCATATGTTTTGTTTCTTGGAAACGGCTAGACCGATTTTGATCGTCTATTAATTGATGTGGCCTCACATATATTTTATTATGGTTTGACCAAGAATTCTGAAGATATGATAGAATTCCTCAGCAGAAAATAGCATGAATATCCCGATTGAAATATTTTATTCAATGTAGTTGCACATCCTCAGTCAGTGACAAATTTTTAAAGGTTTTGAATACCATATAAGAATCTCAGTATTAAGGCCGTCAGTATTTCCAGCGCAAAAGTATGATTATGCATAATTAATTCTAATTATGATACTAATACTAATAGCCATACTAATAGTATGGCTTTAGGATTTAAGAAAGCATTGCATATGCTTTCTCGTAGGTATTGCCATGCGCGTATCTACCTAATTGTTATTTTGTTCGTCTGACACCTCATCAAACTATAGCAGTCGGTAAATGCGAGTAGGCTATAGTTTGGCAGGGTGGCTGTTGAAGTTTGCCCCGATGAGCTGAGTCGGCGGTAAAAGTTGGCACATCAATATGCAGGGGCGCCTGGCTCGTGGCCAGCCTAGGATACGCCAATTGAATATTTTGGCCGTTCCAGGTCCCCGTTACACATCCGCGATACAAAACTTGCGACGAGTTTAATGGTGTGCTCATGATACGTCCACTCACTCCATGTGTTTATTTGTGCCCTCTTTTCGTACTAGAATAGGTAAGCTTTAGTGATATTTATACGTGTTGTTGTGTCGTGAATCTGTTAATTTATGGCGTGATAGTAATACTTCACAAACAAATAAAAATAATTAATTTTCCTGAAGGTCTAGGAAAAGTCAACATATTCGATTTAAAGTGATCGGTTACAAGAAATATTTTCTTCAAGCTTTAATTAAACAAGCAACGTAAGGATTGTTTAAATTTAAATAATACTATCTACATGTAGTAGTTATATTACTACCGTCCCAATTTTCTGTGCAATTTTCTTAATTTTTCTTCCCGTAAGAACCTTCTACAAAGTATCAGAAAACTTAAAAAAAAGATGAATGAAATCGCTAAAGTCGTTCTTAAGTTAAGGCGTGACCAAGGAAAATATGAATTCATTTTTATAGGTATAGACATATAGAGTGGTTAATTAGAATATATTAATTAAACGAGAAACCTGCTAGAAACTCACTAGTACAGATGATATGTACCTACCTACCTCACTGTAAATTCTCGCGCGGACATCTTGAAATATCTATGTATTATTATTTCTCCAAGTATCAAGCTCCCCACAAAATAAGCTTTTATATACTTATGTTAACAAACCATTATGCTACTCTTAGGTCAGTATTAACCACATTTTTTCTAAATTGTTGTTTAAAAAATGCGTAAAAAGAACTCTTCAAGGTCAGCAACACATGGGAGTCCCGATATTGCGAATATTCCTAAGCTACGACGACCAATTACCATTACGTGGACCTTCTACCTGGCTGTCAACTTTTTGACATGAATAAAGTCTATCTCAATGCCGCTCCTTTTAGAATTTATAATTTATTTTTTGACAAAATTTTCCTAAAAATATTACTTTCGTTCTAATTTGATAACGTGGAGTTGCTCTTCAGTTATTAGTTATTGGCATCCTACGCACATGATATATAGATAGGTATTCTATGTATATTACATTAGTGAACAGGATTGTTATTGTTGTAATGAGCTTAATTATACATTTAGAGGACGAGTAGGTACTCGTACGATTGATAATAACTTTGTACTAAAATGCGGGTTGTGTGGAATCATACAGCTCGCATATTAAATTATAAAGGTATTTTAATTAATTTTATTTTCATATTTACAATCAATGTATAAAATACAAACTATGATATATAGAAAACATCCTCAAAGCCCTCGCTGCTGTCGATAGGCAAGGTTCCTAACAGGCTGGCAGCGTTCCCTTTTTGGATGGCCAGCTTATGCGTTGGCGGAAAAAGCTCCCAGCCCGTCGGTCTCCCGAAGCCTCGATGAGCTTAGATGATAAAATCCGAGCAAATCGGCGAGCCTCGAACCCCCATGGACCCCATGGTTTCAACTGCGAATGGCATGAACAAAAAATTAGAACCAAGACTAGCGTATTTTTTGAATTTGGATTTTTCAGTACCGGTCGCAGTCGCCCCAGCGACTTTACAAGTCGCCAGTAAGTGGGAAGGCGCAATTTTATTTTAGTTGAATTATTTTAGTCCTAGAATTTGCGATGTGGTCGTGAATTATATTCAATTTAAGTCCAATCCAATTTGTGGTCTTTATGAGTACATACAGAGATTTGAATGGATTACCATTTTGAATTATGACTCAGAGAGTCAAAACCTTATCACTTAGATACCGTATGAGGTACTCGATACAAGTAATATAAATCCTATGGGGTAAACCTATTTCCAGGTGTGGTAATTTTTTTTTTGGTATTCAACTCAGAATATTATGTAGTGAGTAGGTACTTACATGTTTTATAATTCATAAGTTTCCACACTCAGAAAGTCCGAACGAAACTCTGTTGCTGTAGCTACTCCATCTGTCCGTCCGCCCGAATGTCTCAGGCATCTACTAAACCAGGTAAGAGTCTATCTTACCTAGTTTAGTAGATGAAATTTTTTATATTTTAATATGCCTAAAGATGAACAAATACTAATAATAATTAAAAATAAAGTATCGGACGCGATCATGCGAAGTGGGGCCAAAAATATTTTCATTTTCGAACCCAAGTTTTCGAATAGGTACCTTTAAATACTCGAATAACATAAAAAGAAAATAAAAGGGAGCCAAAAAAATTATAATAATATTAATATAATATAATTGATCGGTACGGTCCCAACGTAATTTGTTAGCGACAGAGTTATCAACGTGTAGCTGATTGTAAGTGAGAGAGCAGTGAAAGAGCAGTGTGAGAACAAACAAGGAAAATAACATCGTTCTCTCTGTCCACAGAGCGAATCTCGATTTGCAAATTCTAATTGTACCGTAGCAAGTCGAAACCGCATCGAAAACCTTACGACTAAAACGCCGCTTGTTTCAAAACATTCTCAAATGGAACTAGTTTGTATGCAAGTGAAGTTTTTCATAAACTGTTTTCAGTTCAAACCACGCCAGGCGTTACTGCGAAGCAAAAAGTGTAATTAGAGCAAGAATGGAAATGAATTCGTTTCATTCAATTTCTTTGAATCTTGATTTTTATACTAAATTATATGTGGGTGCCCGTGGTTCAGGTATTATTGAAAGGAAAATATTACAAGCTTTTTCGATCAGCATTGTAATATTAAAACACAGTTGGCGAGATTTTACTCGGTAGTTATGCAATTATTTTTATATTTTTTATGTACCTAAGTGACATTTTGCTGACTGATTTTAATAAGCGTGGTAATCACTCCGAATTATCAGAGATACTATTTACATTAGACCAAATTGATTATGGCAAACCAAACTTTGAGTGAAAAAAATGTCAACAATATGACCGACGTTATTTATCCGGAACGTGGGTGATGGAACCGACCGTGGGCGACACGAGACTGCACTGCCTGTAATCCGATTATCGATGGGCAGCTGTGCACGAAACCTGTGCCACGCTGTTTGAGCTGTTACACCTTTACGTGTACCTATCTTTCTAACGTATTATATGACGTGTCGTTGGTGTCAATATTTTTTGAGGGAATATTTAAACCATGGTAAAGATTTATTCCCTTAAAGCGACTAATCCCTGTGTATTTACTGCAATCAATAGCGTTCAGCCGGAATCGAACCTATTACTCTCTGATAATAGATTCGAGCTCATAACCATAACCACAACCTAATTCCACCATCCCCATTCCTACACCGAACCACTAGACGCCGGGAAAATTTCCACCCGTACGTTGTAGACATCCCAAACAAAACGTTTTGCATCCTCATTTATAATGCGAACAGCAAAGGAGTGAAACTTGCTCCCGGCGTCATTGTTTCCTGACTCCTACAATATAGGGACTTTCAAGGTCAGAGTGAATAGGTTTCTTCTGGGTAAGCGTGCTCCATCTTAGGCTTCGTCTTCGTCTTTCGACGGGTCAGAAGCCAAACGCAAGCCCATTTCAATAAAAAAAAAAAAACAACCATGAGGCTTATGTCCATAAAATGTGTATCCATGCTATAATACGATAAAGGTGTTTTATAGCACCTTTATCGTATTATAGCATCTATCGTTTTTAAGTCGACACGTGGATGTTGAGCGTACGATTTAATATATTTCCGAGAAGTATACCGCACCGTGCTTCGAGAAAACTTAATTAGTCAACGCCTGTTTGTGTATCAGCGCAACGTGTCGTAAAACTGTGCGTGTCGTTGATATTATACCGGTCTTGTCGATGAAAACATCACTTGTTTTATTCTTTATTTATCTTGCTAGAGACTTGGTGAAAAAAGCAAAATGCGTTATTTCCGATTGTGGGTGTCAGAGGTATTACTCACAACAAGATCATTGATTTTGGAGTGTTAATTTTCGAATTTAGATTTAAAAGCTTTCAATGAGTCAGAACTGTTGGTAGATAAAGATATTTAAATTTAAGCTGTTTAACAGATTTGTAGGTAAACGACGCAAGAAGAACACATGAGTTATCTAAACGCACTATCTAAGTTGAGCGTTAGCTAGTGTACGGGTATATACCTGAATGAATTTGGATATATTACACTTTTATTTACATAAGCATTTCTTGTTCACATTAACCTAGTTCTCCACCAATCAGTTGTTACACGAAATCATACGAATTATTTAATATATTGAGTCTATAATCCAGATTCCATTGACAGTCTAATAGGCCTAAATATTATACAGTTTCTACATTTAACAATCTATAGTAACACAGATAATATCAGATTACGTTAATGGCTCTGTAATGAGCTCCATCGGGTTTGAATCTAAAATTCAATTAACCATTCAATTAATTAACCCTTGCCATTCAATGTCGACTCGAAGTTCGTTGTGTAATTTGTGTGGTGTACTTTCGTATACGTTACTTTGTTAGCTGCCGCCCGAGTCCAAGACAAAACAGGATATTTATATAATAATGTAACTAAGTTAGAGTATGTATTGGTAAAGTCAGAATTTAAACACTATTCAATAAAGATTTTTAACTATAAAAGATTGTTAAATAGACAATTAATTGATGAGCGAGAAATTAATTCCAGACGCCATTAAAAGCCATCAGCTATTTTTATATTTGCTCTGATAATTCTTGAATTTTATTATTTAAGTAGATTTTTGAAGAAACTTTTACAATGCACTTAGTAAGACTTCTATTTAGTACCTCGATTTACAATTAAAGCAGGTACGAGGTCAATACTATAATAATTATTAATACAATAATAATTTCACAGACGATTTGCTAGGAAAAGCAAAGATTTGACTTGCCATTGTCTACACATATATTTCCTGTTGTGTAACCTATTATGATAATTGAATAATTATAATCTTACTCTACCCTTTACAATGATTTAGTTAGTTTATTTTAAATTAGATATGTACATAAACAATAAAATAAATAAAAAATCTGAATATATTACTATATGACTGATATATATTTGTTTTTGTAAAATAATATTTTTGTAAACCATTGGAATATTATAAACAGACACATCAATAGATTAGATTAAGTAACCTAAACAGTGATATGATATCAATATTAGACGGGGTACCTAGTTGATGGGCTCATCCATCATATGAGTCAAGGGAGCAAACCAATACTGTTGATCTCAAATGTCAATCTCACCTGCACATATCGTTTATTATCTATTTGTCTATTATAAACGAGCATCATCTGTATATTTACAGATGATGCTTTAACATCTGATTCATCAAAAAATCGATTAACTCCAGGCTGCCATTATTTTATCGATTTTATTTAAACTTAATTTATAATTAATTAGCTTTTCCGCGCGTTTTCAACCGCGTTCCCGAGGGATCTTATGTTTTCCCGGAATAAAAAGTATACTAGGTATACTTCCTCGATAAATGAGCTATTCAACACTAAAATATTCTTTCAATTCAAACCAGTAGTTCCTGAGATTAGCGCGTTCAACCAAACAAACAAACAAACTCTTCAGCTTTATAATATTAGTATTGATTCGGAATACGCTACCTAATTCAACGTAGACTGATATGAAGTAATAAAACGCTGGGTGCAGGCCACCCAAAACCGGTCCTATTGGAGATCCATAGGGGAGGCCTATGTCCAACAGTGGACGTCTTGCGGGTGAGATGATAATTAAGGGCATTATCATTACATATAAAAGAGTACGGCTATTGGCTGACGTAATCACTGATAGACTACAAATAGCCTGCTGTTAAAACGGCACAAACATTATACTCTTCTAGCACCACTTTTATGACGTACGATTAATATCCATTCTTCAGCCTGCAACTGTTTAAATGGATCATAAGAAGGTACATAGTAAGTTATCAAATTACAAGCTACATTTATTTTAGGTTCGCGTGGAAAATATTCCTGATTAAATTACCCAAGCCATACTAATTTCATTAGTACCTAGTAGTATAAACATAAGTAGCTGAACCATAGATTACTATTATATACTAGGCTGAACAGATCCATATTGTATACCTGTATACTATAACTATCCATAACATGGAAAGATAAAGTAAACGGGTGTTTTGTAAATGTTTGTCTACAAAAACCTACGTACGATAAATTTCTAACTTTTTAACGTTGCTGACCGTAAACTTTAACACTAAATGCTAGATAATTCGGGTCCTTTGTAGTTATAGCTGATATAAAATGCACGACAGATATTACAAAGTATATAATATGTAGCCTGTTTGTGCTACTTGCTACTTGCATTGCAAACGTATGAAATTGTTACCCAATTTATAAAAAAACATATTTTTTTGATAATAATTGTTGGTTCCGTTTCCATTATAAATTATTCACTGTCATGTCTATATGAAGATATTGTATTGTGTTATTTTAAGTAAGTACCATATTATGCTTGTGCGTGAAATGAAACTACAAGTCACCAGGGTTTCAGGGCTCAAACGTAGTTATGGGATTTACACAGAAACACGCAGTACAATGTTTTATTGCCTCGTTGTGTTAGAGTTCGTATTTCCCAAAGGGGTTCAAATGTATTTGGAATTGCATGTTCGATGTGAAATCTACCTTGATATCAAATAAATCCAGCTGTTCTCGCTGCATACCAACATTGTAGTCTTGTAATGAAATGCATGGGTACATTATTGATAAATCAAATTCAGTATTGTACGCAATCAGTTTGGTAGCAACGTTGAACAGCAATAATTTACCTATATAAAATCTTGAAAAAAATTAGATCTTACTATTTTTTTTTAATTTATTCGATTTAAATTGTAGTTACGTCATTTATTTAGTTATATTTATTGAGTTACCTTAGAGACTAAAAAACTAGTGTTTACCTAAGATGTAACCATTGCGGTTATCGGATAAAAATCGTCACTGATGCTTAGGAAACGTGTTTACGTAAACAGGTGTAAAATGGATCGTTATGCGGCCGAATCAGCATAATGTTTGTTGTCGAAATATTCGCTCGCCGAAACGGAATATGTAATGAGTGGGTCGACTCAGCCCGCCAGATTTTGCACGTTTATATGGCTTGATATTCGTTAAAGGTATCCCAGTAATTTTATGCAGTCATAAATTCAATTCATACTTTGTTTATGAGGGTTAGTCTTGCGTATAAAATAAAATGTGGACGTATCTGTCGTAAAGTATTTGTTAACGCTAGGGCTGTTACTGGTTCACTTTGTATACTTCCTATACAATAACAATATAAATTCACTCGGAGGGATACTATCGAACATAAATTTATAAGAATAAACCTTCCTTGGCAGTCGCATAATAAGGGCATATCTCGTACTTGTTGTCATGTTATAGGTAAGATTATGAAATGAAACAGATTCACAATCGCCTTTGTAGCTCGCTACTCAGTTATTCCCAACCGAATCGAGGTCTATCTCAGTGTTTAATTAGTAAAATGTAGATATGTAATGTCAGTACGCACAGCCCTATCTGCAACTCATAATGAAGACAAACTGCGCAGTATTCTTGCAGCGGGGCATGTATTGTGCCTCTCCTGGCTTCGGTCCAGACGTGATGCGCCTGAGCTTCCACGCCCCCAAACGTTTATTTCCATATTATCCTACACTAATAATCAACGTAAATTAGTGTTAAACATAACGTTGGCACAGCGGCAGAGGTGTTTTCTACGAGCTTATACGTTCACTCCAATTTTAGAGGATTTGGTTTATTGTTTATTGTCACGTGTTGTTGTTTGGATAAGGTAAATTGGGTTTTGAGAGCAAATGAAATACGATTGAATATATACGATTCGAGTATGTACCCTGTACTCATATACTAATGTTTCATGTTTGTAGTACGTTCAATTTAGGAATCTGATACAATTTTTTGGTTGGTAATTACTTTCGCAATTGTAAGGCATATTAAAGATTGTAATATTTAATTGTGGAACAACTCACAATCTCATGTTAATTTGTGAAATTTTCAATTCATAGCTGAATAATAATAAACACCGTAAGATAATTTTATGCCAAACAAGAACCAAAACATAATGGCAGTGTCAAAGTATTCCTGCAAAAGCAGTTGTAAAATATATAAATTATTTGTAAGACGCTACAGAATCTGGCCTACAGCCAGTCTTTACTAAGTATCTTCAGGCGAAATAATACCGTTATCAATTTTAATTTAAGTAAACTATCTTGTAACTCTGAACTAATCGTTATTTACTTTTAAGTTGTTCTTTCTATCTATACTTGGATATCTAATATTAAATTTGCATGATGAAATGTCTGTGTTTGATATTTATAGATCCACAATCATTAAAAGAATATTTTTTAAGGTATAAAAAGAAAGTTACAGGGTTTATTTGCGTAAACTCTTGTCTTCTTGAAACAACATAACTTTTTTGACTTACCTAAAACCTGCCTGTGTGTAGGCACCGCAAGTCAATAAGATGTGACATCATATTTTATATGATTTACATTCCAAGCGTACAGACTTCTAGTCTTTCTTCCATTCTTTACAACCACTTTATACACTTCTATAAGGTTTCCTCGAACTCAGAGAATAGAAATCAAAGTATAAACTTTTGCTTCGAGTTTTGCCTTTTTGTTTTATTTCTACGTAGGTTTTTGAAGAATATATTTCCTTTTGTTACGAACTCAATGTACTTTTTATTAGATTATCGCCATTCCATGACAAAATTATTAAATCTACGGTGTCACTTGAAATTCTGTTGTTACCTTTCTATAAATCTTTAGTAAACAAGTCCAACTTACCAATTTATTTAATTTAAGTTTATCGGAACCGTGTACGTTCTCAACGTTGGCGACGCCTCAACTGACCAAACTTTCTCAGATGTGGTTGATACTGTAAGCTTTAAGAATCAACTACTAACACCAGGTGCCGATGAGACAAAATTGCTTTTTCCAAACCGAAAATGGAAGTAAAACTAGACCCATCTGCGCGGCAACTCGTAATTACTTTGGTCGTATCCACGAGTAAGTTGTATCACTCTGTTCAACAATAGGTGTTGTTTTCTGATATGTCTTATCTGTTCATCTTATCCTAAATACATTGCTGGCTAAGTACCCTCTTATCCTATTATTTTAATACGTTCTATTTGGCTTTTTTCTTATCGTCTAGATGGTACTTAAAATAAATACTCGCTGTCGGAAATCAGAAAAAACAACTGTGAGAAACGTGAATGTGATTCAAACATTTTCTTAAATGTTTCGGTTATAAAAAATCTGCTCGGCGAAGAAAAAATGTGTTGAAGTATTGGTCAGTTTTCCCTTCGCTTGGAGCTAGCGAAAATACCTGCGTCACGTTAACTGCCGCCATAAATCTCACGACTTCCGAGGAGATTTCTCGTCGGGACGCCTTCTCTTACAAACTTTTAGTACGCGTGCTCCAGACAGCCGTCCAACATTTTCAAGTGCTCCTAAGGATTTTTGCCAAATTATGGCAAGTATTTCGTGGTCCTATTTGAGCCGTAAGTTTCTGTACAGAATGTAAGATTTATTCTATGTTAATTCAGTACGTTACTTTGGTATTTGCTAACAAATTTACGTAAATTTACTACAATATGCTTGAAGCTTTGTATGGCGATGATACCTCAGTGTTTGGTGACATCTGATGCCGTGACGAAGTTCGTGGGTTGAATTCTCACAAACCACAGCACGGTGGTAGGGTACTTGGTAGTACCTACCTAGCTGACACCACCCTCAAGGTGAAAACTGCCTATCGGTGTGTGGGCACCTGCACTTGACAACTAGTTCCTTCTAGGCTTTGTGTGCTTACCACCTTCAGCTACATTATCACTTTTCCCATGGTGAGATTGTGGTCTAAAACCGGCCTATATATTAAAAGAGTTGTCCAATTTGAGTTAGTCATCAAAGTTTAAATGATATTAAAATAAACATGGGGTATGAGTACCTATATATTACTTCCCAATTTAGTTTATATAATATATTATTTATTCCAATAAAAAGGGTCTGCTGACATCAATCCATACAATGAGCGATTAGAAGCCAACTAAGCTCATGAACAATAAAATGTTAAAGAGAATATTGATTGTTTGATATCAAAGGCGAATGGTTGTTTTAAGCCTTATGGCAATCAGGCCAAATAGCCGGCCAGTGTTTAGTCTCGCTCGTTTAATATTTTTCCTTCCATAAACTCAGTCCAATATTATGCAAATACGATGTTATAATCTTTAATTGCACCGCTGCTGGTGCCGCCACCGTGGCAGAGTACGCCGGCGAAAATAAAGGAAGTTTATATTGTTCTTTTATTTCTGATTGTTTTTATAGGCACGCGTTTTCTTTTAAGCTTGAGATTGTGTAGCGTAATATTGCTAAAGGCTTTTAAAAAAGTTCAATCAAGTTTTTCGTAATGATAAAAGTTCCTTTATTATTATTATAGCGGTACCGATTTTGCGCTCCGGTTAAAGAAACTGGTGTAAATACGGACCATTGTTTATTCTGAAATATTTCTTAGTACAGGGTAGTATAACGTCCCAATAAACCTCTATCCTATGAAAATAAAATGGTCATGGTCTGTTAGACTGGGCTGAAACTCATTAAGCTATTACATTATACGAGTTCCAATCCAACTTATTAATTGTAGGTACTTCTTGTAATAAACAACTACGCTATGACTGACTTCATCATCAGCTATTAAAAGTTAATCAAAATATGCATAAGCGCGAAACGTGTAAATGTTGATGTTGAAGAAGAATCATCTAAAAAATAAAGAGCACTACTTCAATTATTCGGTTTAGATTTTAGTTCGTTAAATATAGTAAGGGTACCTATCACAGAAATATATCTAGACTATATATTTTTATAATATGATATATTTCAATTGTAAAACATAAAAACTGTTTTCTTGACACAATAAAATTCAAGTTAATAATTATATGTCCGTTTTGAATAAAAAGAAAGCAATATTCTATTATGATATGCGAAATCATTTAAATTTAAATATAAAGTGTTTGTTCCCATAAATTTTAATATCTCACAATTTGCTGCTGGTGAGAGTTCGGGAATATTAAATTGTAACTTCAGAAAGCCATCTATTATGATTTTATAAATAGCTTAACCACAACATAGCACTGAAGCTACGAATATTGTTAAACTTAAGTTAGTTAAGTTCATAAGTCTTGGACTCTTCAGTGGACGAATTGGATTACCTACTTAATCTTTGTATATTTTAAATCAGACAGTGTAATTTGCTAATTGCTGTAGTTAACGATGTTCCATTTATGTACTCACCTGTATCTAAGTTTATTACCTACCTATTTTCTTATATGTCAGAAGGCTAATAAGCATTCAGGCAGATCACCTCATAGTAAGTGGCTATATCATCGGTATCAACTGATATGGTAAGCAGTAAGATCACAACAGATTACAAAACAGAAAACCCCGACAGTCGTGCAGGCCTTAATGAAGAAATGGCTATTTTTAAGAACATCAGAAATATTTAAAGTGTCAGGGTTTTGGAGATATTTAAATATAAACATTTAAAAGTAGCACCATGACTGTTTTATAAGGTAATATCTCGGTTATCGAAGGTACCCATTTGGGCCACTGTTATTGAGATGAAGAGAAGGCACGCAACACGTAAACTCGATTATAATAAATATGACCTACTGAAAATAATAATTATTTTACTCAACTCCATGTAAGCTACAGACCTTAGGACTAGGTACTTGAATATTCTTTGCAGATAACGGAACATTTAACATTGCTCCGCTTAAACTTCGATAGCATTCAGTATTCAGCGAAGAAAATTATTTCGGGACCATTACCTCTCACAGCTGCCACATAGAACTTTTATGTGTATGCATCATGAAATGTTGCTTCAGTCATGCCCATCAGTACAATAGTATTTGTCGTCATTCGAAGAAATTCATAAGTTAAATAACCCTCCTTCCGGCGCAGTCGGGTAAAAAGATAAAAATGAAAATATTTTTTATTCAAATAGGCCTTTACAAGCACTTATGAATAATGTGACTCTAACGCACGGTTCGGAAGGTTGCTTTTACTGAGAAGACCCGGCAAGAAACTCAGCAATTACTCTTTTCAAAACCAACTCAGATTTATTATATAAAATTATTTATTTTGTCTCATTGACAATATTTGTGTGTATATGACAAAAGGGAAAAAATATCAAAATTATGAGTAACTTAGTAAATAAATGGATTGCAAACTTAAGCAGACCAGCCCCCACAAGCAGCACCTGTTCACAAGTATGACGCATGTGGCAGCCATCGCCTTCCTCGCACTTATTATAGGGATGTGGGCGACCCGATATGTTATAGAACCACCTATTCGTGATTAAATACAAGTTAGTAGATAAACAGGAGTTAAAGCTATTATCATTATTAGGTAAACTAAGAGTGCGGTACCCTAGTGCTTGAATACTAACACAGCGCACAAAATTTATTGAAGCCACATCGACCCATTCTGGCTATTCATGAAATGCACCTCCACGAACAAACGGCGGACGCCGACAACGTATTCATTTGTTCCATTCAACGGCCTAGCACTAAATAGTTTTCAGATAATTTCCATAAACGATCCAACAGCAACTTTTATTGACCATTTTCAGTAATGTGCACTCGACTATATGTATTATTAGTATGTAGAAATTTTGACAAAAATGTTTTTATTCTTAAAATTTTGAAAAGATCCAAAGTGAATACTGCCTCAAACCTTTTGAAGGACCCCTATAACCTTTTTAGTTTTCGAACACATTAAAGTTTGACAGAATAACAGTGTAGGTACGTTTCAGGTCACCAAAGAGCTAATATTCGCGCCGGTTCTGCTATTGATCTGGTATATTTGTGGACTATTGCATTTTAGACGAGGTGAAACGTCTGGCTCCCATATTGAACTACATTTAAAATAGACATGTCCGGCTTATCTGTGATATATAAACTCTTATATTTTCTATGAGAAGCCCATTAAATTATTTTGTTTGGAATATTCAGTAGAGCTTTTAAAAATACTATATTAACAGGTTCAACAAGACGAGGTACCTACTGATCTTCATAGTCTCATAGGTACTATTAAGGACTTCTTGGAGTGTTCTTATACCTGAGATTCTTAGCTTATAATCATACCATGGTAAGAGATGATGTGGCCGACGGTGAAGCACTAAGTATACAAGGCAACTGGTTCTAATGTGCAGTTTCTGAAACACACCAAATAGTCTTGCTACTATGATGGTCGGTTCGACGAATGAAAACATGACAACAATGAAGGAGAGTTAGCGTGTAATATAAGCAGGGATATCTCAAATCACAAACCACCGAGTATTATGTTACACTGTGTTATTGTTTTATTATGGATCATTGTGGTAGTGCACGTGAGGTAATTTGTCTTTAGTGATGATCCTTTCACTGTAAGAATTATTGCGAATCATTCCTCGTAATAACACCTTCGCTTGGTTGGTGTTAAGATTTACGATTTTATTCAATCCAACGTCCCGGTAAATTACGGGGAGCCGAGATCCATTAAGTGCTTAAGTGCCTCCCGAGCACGAAATTGGGGATGATAATGGAAATGGGTTCCTTACTATGTTAATATGGGACTTTACACAGGGCAGACCAATTCTTGCGTTGTTTCAAGCAATATGCAACGGCTAAGTGTGAGGTGAACGTTTATAATTTTCATCGTCCCCCCTTGGTAGCCTTTTTTCATTTTATTCACATTTCAGCCACACTTCACGAGCACTAATGAAACAATACTGTAATGACTCATTGTTTGGAGCGTTTTAACGAATAATTGCTGAACGTTTGAGTTGAGTAATTTGAGGGATTGAAAAAAAATCATATCTGCTATTATAGAAAGTCTAATGGGTCGTTTAAGTAATTTTTCATGTCGATTTAATACACGAAGATTAAATATTAATTATTCGACGCTTACACAATTTAACGTCAGTTTACGACTCTCCCGGAGTTTCGCGTAGGAATGGCTGCGGTGCCATTTATCACTCACAAGTTTCATACCAATTCGCCTAGAACTATATTTATGTGACGTAACTAGGCATAATATAATAATTTATTAGTTTGGCCTTACTAACTTGATAGAAATGGAAATAGCCATTCTCATTCGCAACTTTGGCACAATAAAGAAGTTCCGATTCCTTCACGCCAAGGCTACAAATGGGATAAGTTTAAGAAAGCAATCGGCCTTATATGGTCGTTATGGACCACTATGTAGAAGCGGGCGTGAAAACCATTGGAAACTTTCCCTTATCGCTTCATTTGATATACCAATTCTTTTACAATAGTATTTTGCGTTTTTGTAACTATTAACTGGGAAAGATTTTAATAATTTTGTGTTAAATGAATGTAAAAGGAAGGGATACCACGGCGTGTTCGGTCCGGAGTCTAGAAACAAAATTAATTACGAAATAGTCGAGGAAACATTTGGGTGGGCGTCGCGTCGTCGGAATAACTGTTGCTAATTGAGTTCCATCCACCTGGTTTAAACGGAAGGTGGGCAAGATGAATTACATTTGTGAGAATGACTATGTGTACTTTACTGGTGCAACTAACGAGTCGGCTTTTAATTACACATATTTCGCACTTACTTGCGCGCTAATTGAAGGTAGCTAGAATTTTTACGAAGTTCTGTACATTCTGTAGTCAAGTTTTCGACAATATTTTTTTATGCTGGATTCAAGCCAGATAAAGGATTCATATTTTAAGCGAAATGCTTGAACATTTTGTAGAATGATAAAAAGCTTTGTGATTATTCGTTTAAATGATATATATGTAAAATAATAAGGAAAATGCTTATTTTTTTTCACCGTTCTGCTCACCACCTGTTACATAAACGGGATCCTGTCATCAACCAAAATTGTATGTCACTCTTGTTATATAGATATTCCAGCAGATACAACCATCTATCAACCTCTTTCTGGTATTTAAATATAACTGTCGATTAAAAAAATACATAATAGGCCTATCATCGAAATTAGTATTAACAGCAAATAGTAGCAATAAAACGTTGTATCCTATCAATTGTGTTTTATTTTCCTGCTAGTGTCTCGTCAGTAAAAGTATCATCTGGATTGTTTTTACGACGTTCTTTCTACGTGATTGCGGTAATGAGCCAATCGTTTAATCTGTGATTGGATTCGGAGATTGCGGACGTGAAAAGGGCGTGTCGAATTTTTACGGCAGCGCGTAAAAGTATTTGAGTAGTATTTTTAGACCTATTTCACCCTTGTTAAGTTACGAACTCCATCTTAAAGAAAGGGATATTGTTGTATGAGGGTTACTGTTGTATGAGCTTTTCAACTCAAATAATTCGTTAAATTAACTACTTGAATTAAGTAGCTACACTTACCTGCCTACAGACTCATATAATCCAAAATATGAGATCATAATAAATTTCAATGTAAATTATAAAAGCATATTTTTCAATGACAATCATGTTATCATGAATAAATATTAATGTAATAAATGATATAATAAAAACATACCATGCGGGATTTTACATACAATTGAGTATATTCCCGAATATAATGGGGAATATTATGTTTTCAATAAATTTATTATTAATTAAATTGAAAAAGAGGTTGCAAAAAACCCGTTTGTGTAGTGGACAATTCATAACGTACATTTTGGTACAAGCTCCTATAATATGCATTAGTGAGGACGCGGCGGGCGAGGCAAGGGTGACGCGCCGGGGCGGTGAGGTACCTAATTAACATGAAGCTAATGAATATGTAATACGTGCCATGTAATTGAATTATGTTGCCTTGAAAGTAGAATAAATGCAGCTTCTTTCATCATTTAGGTATTGTTTATTGGGTAAGTGTCTAAGAAGAAAAATACTATTGTTTAATTTGTAGCTCTTACTTCAAATGTAATGTTATTTTACACAATGAATAACATTACATTACAGTATAATACATTTAAATTATGAGGTGATGATATAAATTATGTACAAAGGCGAGCTTAACTAACCCTAAAAAAAGATATATTTTTTCCAGCAAACTTATGATATTTCTTCTATAATTACGCATAGTAGGTTAATTCGCAGTATTCAGATGCTTTAATTAAATTAAACATCTCTACAAGAACTTATTAGATTAAGAAATGAACTAAACAATTCTGATTTTTGTATTGAGTTCTTGATTTTTGTGGAAGTTAAAGCACTTTTAATAATTAACTTTTTCTCTATTCTCTAATTATGGGACACAAACTTTAAGATGAGTTTTACTTTATAGGAGGCTGGAGGCTGAATCGTTGGTCGTAAGGTGTTACTGTCGTACTACAGCATTAGTAATGAAACAAACAATGAATATAATGAATTGTTATGAATGTATGTCAAGAGGATCGTTATAACTTTCGAAACAATATCCTAAAATAAAGTGGAGTTACTTGTGATTTGCATTAAAAGCTCTCCATTGGACAAGCGTGACTGGGGCGGCGCGACGTAGGTATAGACTGAGTGCATTTCGACGTTAAGAGCTTTTAACATAATGTATTTCGATTCGAAAAATGTTTCATTTCATTTGTTGCCCTTCTTCATTAGCCTATAACGCAATAGGTTCTTCTTGTTTTGACCTCCATATTCCCGTTTTAGCTCCGTCTGAAATTAATTTACTTTCAAAGCAATCAAATTAAACAAAGTAACTGTTGAAATAGGACGTTGTTGATAAGTACTAAGAAATAAGTACTTTTTTGCTAAAGTTTTTAATGACACTTGAACTAAAGTAAGATGTAAGTGATGCTTGAAAGGAAAATGGGTAAAAAGTAAGAACCGTTCAATAATTTAATCAAGCTACTTATACAGTGATTGTTCCATACAGTTGGGTATCCCAAATTGTTAGGTTTATTCTCTGTGTGTGACGTAATTCACGATATTCTTTATTACAGCCTAATTACAGCTTTCCAGTAGCAGCTACGCTTGCGTGGATGTCTTAAAACAGGAATAGAATAAGAATAATTTATTAAACGACTTCAAAAAAGGAGGAGGTTCTATGTTCCACTGTATATATTTTTTTTGTTATTGACATAAGTTTTGGACAAACTAGTGTAAAAATTTGTTTCAGGAACCAGCGAATTCTCTAAACTTGTGATACTTATTTATACATAAACTAGCCTTCCGCTCCGTGGTTTCGCCGCGTACCCCTATTTCACCCCTTTAGGGGTTGAATTTCCGAAAATCCTTCCTTAGTGAATGCCTACACTGTACAAGATATCTATGTGCAAATTTTCATGTCTCCAACTTGCTAAATTTAAACAAAGAATATGTAACGAATAGCAAATATCATTATTTGTACCAAATTTTAAGATCACCCTTCGAAATAAGCTCTTCCCTAAAAAACTTAATCAATATTGGTTCATACGTCAAACTTAAAAAAAAAATCAAATCAAAATATAATTATAATAATAGAATAATAATAGAATTAATGTTAAATATTGAAATAATATTTAACATTAATTCTCCCACCCATCTAGGAGCGGATTTTGGAATACATATCTTAACCCGGGCTATATTTTATAAAAAATCCTTTCTTATTCTCTGGTCCCGTAATGAAAGACAAACTTGCTAGCATAGTGTAGCTATATAATAGTGTGATATTATGATATGATTGTCTTCACTTCAATAATATTCGAGCAAGGGTTTATCGGGTTTCCCTTTGTTATCTCGGTCAAACAGTCTTACGTTAAAGGAACTATCTTGGTATGTCCTTTGTATCGAATTGAAATGAAATGAATTCACACTGCTAACCCTGAAACTTCAGAGTTAATTTATAGCATACTTATTCATCGAAACAGCAACATGTTGCATTAAATACTTTTACCACGAGCTTTTACGAAGATAAGCAATCTGAAGTGGCAAAGTCGTAAAAATAATAATCATTGTGGTTGAGATATTGAATGGGAACTGCGTAGTAAATACAAAGCATAAAATTTGATACCAACTTCCCGAGTGGTTTTATAAAGTGGGAAAGCGATACATAGTAACAACATGAAGAGTTGGGGACCGAAATAGAAATTTTGACAATTTGAGGATCACTTTCAGAAAATATGATATGAGTCGTTTCAGTTTGATTCTTTATTTAAATCCAGAATCGTGGATGTTTCTAGAACTTCAGACGGTGTCAAGTTATATCAGTCACCTACTCTGAAACCGGCAGTGTCAGCCTTCGAGAGATCGATCAATGACGTCGCAGCTTTGCTACGGCTACCTCACTCCACTTCTCCAATAATATGTCTATTTATGCAAGCCACAGGGGTATTGCCAACTAAACTTGTTTCAGACCGCTGTAGACGCAGACTAACTCGCTTTTATGGTGATATGAATATAGACCATAATGCGCTAGCTTTAGAGCTGCCTTTATCTAAAATTTTCTTAAGTATCGCGCTGGTGCTCATGAATACATTAAAGGTAATACAGGTGACACGGAAAGTGCATCGCAGTCGACCTTCGGTCAGTTGTGTTATTCAATTCGAGTAGCAGTAGAAAAATTAATGCCTGGCATTTGGTGTAATTTGGTGTAATTACAATAGATTTGAAAGACTTGCTACCGTCCTAGGCATCACCCGCGTAGAAGGGTATTCAATACATATAATTGATTATATTTATGAATGTTAATGGTGATTGATTTATAGACAAAATAAATATAAAATTCAAATTTACTACCAATAAAGTTATTAAATTACTGAATGTGGTTTATGTGGAATGTAAAAAAAAATAGTAATTAAACATAATTTGTTAAAAATTAAGATTCCCCTTGAGACAGACGAAGGCAAGGTGTGTAGTGTATATAGCGTGGGGTAATGTAGCTGCAGCTCGTATGTACGTAGCTACACTTATGATTTGTGGCAGAGTGACAAGCACTCATTGCGAAGCCCTGCGGCGCGCGACACCACTCCACTCCTCCCTATTGTTGACTTTTACTTGATATATGAACTAACGCTATTGTATCCGCTTATATGCACGTTGCAATGTGTGAAATATCTTTTTCAGAGAATTTTAGTTGACAGGCTAAAATAAAACGTCCAGATTCTGTTAGCCTGCTTATATAACTTGTCTAGTGACGTCATACAATGTAAAGGGTGGATTTGAACCCTAAAATCTGCTAGAGTAAGTAGGTACTTTTCCATTATTCTATTACCATTTAATTATCTATAACAAAAGCGCCCACTGGAGGTTCATTTCTGTATGAATTGACACTTGCTTGGTACCGACAGTTGCAATTGGGGGGCAATTTCCTTCACAGATTTGTTTCAGATTCACAAATCCATCACAATTCAATTAATAAATGTTTTCAGCAAGGGTTTAATACTTCTTAGTTTTGCTACCACTCTGCTGAAGTCTATACGCTATACACTGTCGTGAAGTTATAACTATGTTGTGTTCATAATGACGCTCAATGTTTGTTAACATAACATGCAATTGTGTCTGTTTGCTTACAACGTTATGCTAATTCGTCCCAAATAGAGAAACTCGGCTCATAGACCCAATAAAAGCAATTTACAACAATACAAACGAAAACGGGTAACTTGCAATGTTACCCTCAATGCCGTCAGATGGCGTTACTATCTATTGTTAGAAGTAAAGCCCAGATTTGCATAACACGCCTGGGATCATTGGTTGTGATTGTTTCGATGCCATTTACAGGCCATGTAATTTGTAGGGATTTCAATGAATAAAGCCTGTAGATTTATCAAACGTTTTGTTTACGCTTGTGCTTTTTATAAGCGTCAGTAACTATTTCCATCAATTTTGAACATAAATCTGATGTTGATTTAATACTAAATATTACTCGACTTTATTTGACAAAAAGCAATCTCAGAAATGTAAATCACTCGATTTAAATAGTGATACCGATGTATTCATCTATTTTGACGTTGGTCTTATCAGTTTTTCAAATTAGTCTTAACATTGAAGAAAATCGTTAGGCTAGTATAGAGTGGCCGCACCGGGTGGGTTTCATTCTGATAATACATCACCTCTTCGTTGGAAAAAATGCGTTAATATTTCGCGAGGAATTTCATTACTGCGAGGCTTGTTGGCTTTCAAATAAATAGGCGTTTTATTGCTTTTCTTCTCTCGCTGCCGTCGATATTGTATTGTATATCGGGTTGAAATTAAACAACTTGATGTGCAATACCTAGTTATTTATGGATACCAAACTATTTTTGTTACCATTTTATTTGATACTAGCTTCCGCCCCGCGATTTCACCCGCGTTCCCGAGGGATCTTATTTTCTCCCGGGGTAAAAAGTAGCCTATAGCCTTCCTCGATAAATGGGCCAACACTGAAATAATTTTTCAAATCAAACCAGTAGTTCCTGAGATTAGCACGTTCAAACAAACAAACAAACTCTTCAGCTTTATAATATTAGTATAGATTCGACTATAACGTCAATCATCGGATGGCTTTGTTTTGTGATATATATTTAGTTTCATAGTCTCATTGTTGTGATGAATGGAAAATTCATTATATAACTAGCTATTCCCCGCGGATTCACCAGCGTTCACAACATAAAAAGTAGCCTGTTCCTCAATAAACTACCTATCTACCGCAAAATTAAGTTCATACAAAAGTCCCATACTTTCAGTTTATCCCAAATTTTCCAATTTGTTGCGCAATAATCTTTTTTTTTCCGTAAGAACCTTCTACAAAGTATTAGAAAACTTAAAAAAAGATGAATGAAATCGGTAAAGACATTCTCAAGTTATGGCGTGACCACGGGAAATAGGGATTAATTTTAATATTTAGAGGAATTCTGTGTATTACCTACCATCCATGGCATAGATACGAAATTATTTTTGTTTCATTCATAATAAATTTATGCAATAAACCCAATAAATAACGTATAGCATGATTAAATATTTGTGACACATTCTCATTTAATTGTGTTAAAAAATATGAATAAAAAATGATCGTTTGGTACAAGGTTTTTATTTTTGAAAATTATTTCCCTATTCAAAACATATAGTTAAAACGATAGCAAGTAGAAATTGAGAGAGAACCATTGATTAATAAAGTATGTTTTAGAGCAGGTGCTCACAGCTGCATCGTAGACCCTGTTGTATCGATTTTGTGTAACTAATCCCGTTCTATTTATACGCATATTTTTGGATGAATGATATTGCAACTAAGGTGTAAAGGCGAATTTGGTCGTTAATATTGTTTTCTTTTTAAACGGAACCCTAGCAACATTCTCGTGTGGCGCCGAGTGAAAATTGTACTCGAGGGAATGTAAGACGAGGGGCGAAAATGAGAAATGCAAATAGGTTGTTGAGCTCTCCCCCGCACAGAATAAGCCTATGAACGCTTGACAAATAGTATTATGCCAAGATTGCGCCGTCTGCCTGAAAATATAATAATAAATTAATAAAGTGGCAATATGTGTGCAACAGCCTATATATGGATACGGTTTTTAAAATGAAATACCACACTCACCGCCAGGCTAGTATATTTCATCAACGTTCAATTTCCGGGTTTGTGAAAAGGTACGTCGCACTATTATGAAAATGTCAATGAGCGGAAATTGAAATAAATTCAATAGTGAGTGATAATTTAACGGTTATAATGAATGAAATATAATATTCAAATATGGACAACTATATTTACCAATCGAAGAATCCAATTCAGCTGGTCAGCAACCTTCGTCATATCTTTACATCCAGAATACGGAATACACATACTTCAATGTCGATGACAAGTCTTCTTTTTTATGTATTTACGTATACGTCCAAACAGTGAGCTTCTGGTATCTACTTTATTGCTGGTCACATAAATAAGCTCAAAGTTACTTAGCGAGTTTTGGAACAGGCTATGCTTGGAATTTTTTACGTGACAAGTTTTAATATAGGACATACAAAGAAGAACGAATGCTATGGACATAGCTCGTAGCTTTCGCAGAGAGTCTTTGGATGCGAGCGGACCACAAGACCGTTCTTAGAGGATTTTTTGGGAGGATCCCATGCAGTAGACGTCCTTGAGTTGAATATGATGATGAAGAATAAAAAATGATTTTTAATTACCTATCTAAACAACCAAAACTTATGCAACTGACTGACTATATCTGTCACTTGTAATACCAAGTTCTTCGTAATACGCACACACACCTAACTTGCCACCTGAAAATGTTTTAAAAAAGTAATATTAATGAAAATCTTTTTGGGGTGTTTAGGCTTTAGTATACGAGTAGGTATATAAGTTGAATCAAATCCGTAATCCTTGTACGAGCAGGACAGCGGAAGCGACCTTTATAAACTTTTCATGGCTTGTGATGTTCAATAGATGGCTGTGGAAACGGATCTAAGAATTTACGCGAACTCGAACGGGAAAGGAGAAACGATGTAGTTTTGAAACGTAATCCGGGTCGAATCGATATCAGTAAATATCCCATTTTATGGAAATTACTGCTATCTATTGTGAGGCGGAACGTTGATTTTTTATTCAAAACGTTATTTACTCCACAGAGTCTTCAAGAAAATTTAAATTCTAACCTAATTTGGCTAAAACGAGCATCAAAATATATACAACATATAGTTTGATGTCTATACCAAACCTGTATCAAACTATATATAACAATGTTTGACTGTGAATGCGTTCCTATAGCATTCACTGATTACGATGAAATTTTGTTATATTGTTGTGATGGTTTCTGACTGACATAGAAAAAGTGGCATTGCAACGCATGCTAGGTTTAGCTAATAAAATTATGTACAAAATAAAACTCTAACACATGACTTACTGACAGACATCGCACTGACTATACAGGAAGACCTATAGAGATTTGAAATGGTTGAGTAGGTACCCTAGGAGTGCATTAATTAAGGTTTTATCAATATTCAATCCCTAAGTAAGTAGGGGAGTAAGAAGGGGATGGCGGTGAATCCGCGCGAAAAAAATAATACTTAATTAAAATTAACATATTTTTTTGTTGAAATTTGAACGGAGCTGTTGCTAAAGTAGTGTTGTTGGTTTTGTGGTTTTGAAATCCATAAATTTAAATAAAGAAAAAAACAGAAACGTCGTGCTCGTTAGCAACGAGGATGATATTTCAAAACTAAACAAAAAGATTCAACCCTCTCTTGTTCTTTCAGCTAACAAAGCTCGAATGACCCTTTTACTGTCGGCTACTCCTTTGTCAAAGCCCTCGTCGCTAAACGTCGAAGAAGATTAATTACCATACAAATGAGTGGGCAGACGCCCACTTGGAATAAAAACGAACATGTATTTTTCTAATTAATTTACAATAATTAGTGAAGGTGAATTCGTGACTACCAAATATTAGTAGGTACCAGTCCACAATTCAAATTTTATCAAGATGTATCAAGTACTTACTAGAGGTTGTATTGCTTATATTGTAAGAGGATGTAGCAACCGCTTACTGAGGGGGCGAGTGCGGCGGAGGTTCGTGGTGAAAGTGATTATACACTTCATAGGCGCCGGCGCCGGTTTAATTTAACGCCATTTGCACGACGAACCGCGACGCGTTCAGCGACCAATTAATGTCATCAAGTTAGTTTAGTAAATGACATTACCTGAAGCGAATAAAACTTCAAGCCTTCTAAATTTACGATATCAATTTGTTAGTTATTATAGTACATGTTTATTATTTGTTCTTGTGGTGTTGTAGTGGCACTATACTGGTGTAAAATATATGTCTAAAAATACTTTTGTTTTCTATATTCGATTTTTAACAATTTTGAAGTACTCAATTTTTTCACTGACGTGTTTGACCACAATCTCACCATTCGTAAGTGATAAATAGTATTCTATACAATGAGACATAATTATGCATTATTTCGTCTAAAACGAAAATATTATTTATTGGGTATCTATAATACATACTATGTAATCTCCATTTCCTTTCCAATAAAAGCAAGCTTTACTTAATCCTGATAATAATATTGAAAGATTTAAGCGCTAATGGCACACGCCATGCAATTCAAATAACATTGGTTCTAGTAGTGTTTGAATTCGCTACTCAAATAGGGAATGAGTAGGAACAACGTAAACCTAATCATCGAAAACCAACAGTATCTATGGCTGGAGCGACTCGGCCACTCGCAGCCGAGATGTGTTTGAACTTTAACTTGGAAATAGTGATGTATAATGTGGTTTAGTAACAGGATTAAAAATATGTTTAAAGATGACATTTTAACAAACGAGTGTATTCCCTACACTTAAAACTTGTATGCAACTTATAAATTTAGTTGTGTTTTGTAATATATTTTACTATCTTCTGCACCACGTTTTTTAACCCGAGGTCATATTTTTTACGGGATAAAAAGTATCCTATATCTTATTCGAGGATATATGCTCGAGGATGTTTACAAACTTGTCTATTAAGAAATTTAATGACCGACTAAATGCAAACTTCCTCACGGGTAGTAACTTCTGTGGCCTTCGACCTTCATGCCCGTCCTAGGGCCTAAACTTATTGAATGGATTTGTCTTTAACTTTGCTTTAAATTGACAGTATAAAATACATACGATATTGGCTGGCGTATTTAGATTATATTTTTAATTATTACCTGCATGACATTTCATGGTTTAAATAATCCAAATGGCTTCGGTATGTACATATATAGCGCGCTTTATAATTGGATCATCAAATGAATCGATAGGTAAATATATGATGGGAGTAACATCACTATTTACTATTTGATATTGAGTATTTATGTATATAGTTATCTTTATTTACTCATTTCCACGTGTATTTGTTTTGCAGAGCGAATATACTTGCAGTCAGTTTATGTTCTCTTTGAGGGCTCCGTAGTCAAACTAGGAACCCTTGTTTATAGTTCGACATTTCCGTCTGTCCACCTGGTCATTTTAATCGGACACTACCAGAGATCTGAAGCTGGAATGTTAATTATAGAAAGTCAAAGGTATATTTGACGCAAACAAAGTGATTATAAAATATTAGAAAAAAATACGGTTAGGTACTTCCCCTACATGTAATGTGGTATTTTTTATGTTTGTACAAAAATATAGGGATTTTCTCAAAATCTTTTTTAACATTAGGATATTTTTACGGAGATCAATTTATGTTAGAGTTCAAGGTCTACACTCAATTCGCTAAACTGCTACATAAAAATGAATGATGAAATTTGAAGTTCCATCGACCATCCGTTCGTCGACAGACGTGGCCGGCCCATTGCCACTTCAGCCTACCAATTCGCTGAGCGATGTCGGTTACTCTAGCTAGTGTGATAATATTGCTATTTTATTATTATTTTATGCGTTACATTAATATATAACACCGTGTTAGTTTTTAAAAAATGTATAATGTGGTTGCCAACGTTGGCGTAGAGTTAGTCGTGCCCGTCCTGACACACGTCCGCGATCCGTGCTCTCATGGAAAAAACCTGAGTTCGTTTCTACACGCCTGGTCTAGCCATTATTCGAGGTATTTCCACCATTTGAATACCGAGTTTACCAAAATACGTGACGAATTTTACATTGAATAATAAAATTTTGGGTTAATTATAGAGATTTTTTTTTTTTGAGAACCTTGTCGCTTTTATTTATGTTTACGACATAGTAATGACTACGGAACCCTACATAGCTGTGCGTGGTCAACCAAGCACTTGGCCGGTTTGTTAACCGATATAAAATATGTGATTTTGAATTGGATTTATATGTATGCATAATTAATGTTTTAATCAACTCTGTACTAATCCAATATGTGCTGCAAAATAAAATTGAACTTTAATCTTGTCGAAACAATTAGGTTTTGAAGTAAGGGACAATAATATTTTTTATTCCCACAAGTAATCAATTAATTTAGTATTTGATGCTCAATAATGAGGTAAACAAGTATCCGTTATAGCTATTCAACTCAACCTCAACTGAATTCTTTATCCCGCATAAGATGAAGGAAACTGCTGAGTCTAATCATTAAGTGACTTAACTTGGGATTCTTATTTTAAAGTAACCACCAAAATACTATTATATTCAAGTTCTTTGCCTTAGAATCACATTAAAAAGGCACAAGTGCGTTAAGATTATTTTCTATAAAAACTGATAATTTGTAATGCATGAGGAATAGGCATATCATAATTTGTTATGAAAACGGCGGATTGCAAAAAAAGTTCAGAAAACCTTAATTTTGTTTTCATTATTTTCAGTACGTATGATGACAACACACACATTCATACCTTGCTATTAATTATAAATCTCAAATTACTTAAAAAAAAAAAAAACTAATTTTACTTGCTTACAAAATTGCCAAGCTGTTGTCTTGAGGTTGGATAAGCGCATCATCACAACAAAATATTTAATTCCTTATATAACTGAGTTTAACCGCAGAGTGAAGGTAGTTGTATTATAAAACTCATAATAAATTCCATTAAAGCTTGGAAGCTTATGAAGTCAGAATCGTATGAATACTATAGAAGATAGGATTCCAATTGGCTTCCACATTGTTCCATTTTAAAAGCACGGCAACTACAACAACAAAAAACAGGAACAAGCGCTTTTATACGCTAATACATTTCTTTGCTGACTCCGTAGAATAGGCCGAGAGTGGGCAACAATATGAAACGCTCGGGCAAAAACTGGAAAACTTTAAAGTGGCTTCATAGAAGCCGGAGTGTTTACGTCACTGTGGCCGGTAAAACACTGCATACAAATCAGCGTTGTGGCCGAGTTTCAACGAAACTTTGTAAAATTAACTTTGATCGCGGTTTAATGCTTGCGCCTGTGGTGGATATCAAATTATAAATTTAAATCCACATCTTTATTGAAATAGTTCTCAAATTAGTTTAGGGTCAAGTTGATTGAAATAAACGGAGCTAAAACTTAAAACGGTTTAGGTTTAAGCTTGGGGTTTAAAGTTATTTTTGATATCGCTTAACTGCTTATTTGACCGATTCGATTTTCATAATACCTACATATTTGTGTGAGTTCTAGACTGAATAAAGGTCGGCAATACATTAGCAATGCCTGGTATTGCATTAGCAACCACCACAATTACCCTTATGTACGAATGTACAAGTCCATAGGTGATGGTGTTTTCAGTATCATCAGGTGGACCATCTGCCTGCTCGTCAGCCTTCTGACATAAATAATTATATTGGAAGTGTTTTATTTTATGTTCATTAAATTAAGGACTCGATTTTAAGCAAAGGTTAGTTAGGTATGAATTTATAATAAATACATTTGGTTAGCTCACTGACCGTCGTTCATGGAAAACTCAATGAGAAAGTCTAAACTGGAAATTAAAGGTTTAACAACATGATATACAAATTATATTACAACAATAAAAATAAACTATGACTTAATTAAACATTAGGTAAAATAAATTACAAACATTTACCTATCACCGGTTAAAAGATCCAATTTAGATGATTTTAAATATACCGCTTGCTCGCCCAAGTAAGGTGTATGGCGAATACCAAAAGAAGGTGCTGGCATGGTTCGTTTCGAAATCATGAACTGTGGACAAAAAGATACAGTTAATTACTCTGAAGAAGAAGGAACAATATTTTTACTTTAGAACAAGCAAGCTACATTTTGGTCATTGATGTAGCCACTTAATATATTAATGTACTTTGGCTGGCTACCACACTTGTAACCCAATTTCCCTTATTCGCTTTGATTACCACCTGATCAAACGCATGCCCATGGCAAAAAATACACTTTGTTCATACAGGTACTATAAAGAATGACTTTTCGGTTCACTACGATAAAACACCTTAGCTTAAAAAAAAGTAGCCTATGTGAGACCCAGTCCAAGGGTTTAACGATATCTAGGTAATGGTCTAACTACCAATGCCATGCCTTTACTCTCCATGGTTTCAGCTTATCTGTGCGTCAGATAAACAAGAAGACCATGAGCTGAACGACCATGACGGAAGCCGCAAGTCTTGCTGTTGTTAATCAACTCGTGCTCCTCTAGATACCTGAGGATATGCCGAACCTTTCTTGCCGGTTCTTCTCAGTTGAAAGCTGACTTCCGAATCGACACTCATAAGTCATCCTTCCTAGGGCCTAAACTGAATAAATGGCTTTAGAGGGAAGAGAGGTTATCGTTATAGGCCTGTAGTTTGACGGATCTGTTTGGTGTTCCTTTTTGGGAATCGGCGTAATTTACGCCGTATCCAGTTTTACCTCACCTTACCATTGCTATTTTATTTTGTGGAAATAATCATAAGCTAATTACTATAATTTTAATGGAATATTGGTGTTTCAAAGAAGAATCGTTTCGCCATCAATATAAGTAGGCGCTGAGTGGAGCGCATTTCGCTTATCTTTGAATTGATCTGAGATCGATCAATCACTCGTATAGCTATGGGCGGTACGAACACTAAGCTTCAGTGGAAAAACACCGCCAGCATTTAAGATATATAAGTAGTACATAAGGATTTGAGGTAAGCTTTTTAAAAATACAAAATCCAAGAATGCTTTTGGGACCACCTAGTAGGTATTTACTTATACTTAAATGTTTGCTTAAACATTTTACCATAAAGCGATTTAGAATGTTTAATAACAGGGTAGGAAATATATAGCTTTACTATAAAAAATAACAACATTTAATTATAAGAGATCTACATGGCACTTCATAATAATTATACGATCACATTCTTAATTTAAGTACCTACCTAATAATATGACCATAAGAATAATAATGATGTGAGTATAGAATGAAATCTCCATTGTGCGTGCTCAAAACACCGCGTTATAGGGAAAGTAGGTACTTTCCCTCATAGCCCGCAACACCCAGCTGTCACCCTACAAATGCCGCCTTCATCAGAACTGACTAATTTAAGACCTATTAAAAATATTTACTATATAATACTATCATTGTTAATTACAGCATTACAAAATAACAAAAGCAAGGACAAAGGGCAGGGGAAAAATAGGTACGTATGTGCGAGCGCGTGGCAACAACGGAATCCCGTAGCCCTGACTACGAGACGTTAGGCTATTATCGTGAACTTCGAACTTCAAACACGTCTGTCGCGACAATTTCATTCCTATGGTACATTATTTATTATTCTTATGACATGACATAACATGGATGTCCTATGTATTAATAATAATTGTTCTAAATAATGTCGAATAGATACTTTGTGTTTGTGCTTACAGCTCCACACTCCAGCGTAAGGTATATTTTTTATGTATGCTATTGCCAATATTACTGTAATAAAGTATATATTTTAGTAGATAACGTACCTTTTTTTCACAGTAGTTATTCGGAGCAGGTATAATTGGCGGTCGGATCTCGGGTCTCGGTGCCCCGAAGGAGTAGGCAGGTTTGTTTTTCTCCACTTGTTTATAGTTGAGGTCGTGTTCACCGGGGCCTAGCAATCCCTTCGGTGTTAGGTCTCTTACAGGGTATCCGAGCGAGTACGCTGGTGGTTTTCTGAAAACAATCAGATATAATTGATATACAGAATTTGGAGTAATATTACTATGCATATTTGAAATAAACATACTTTTCAATATAATGTTATCATTGATAAATTTATAACAAATAAATGATTACAACTTGACTACGAATTGTTAAACGCTACTGGCCTCTCTATCAGGTTTCTACACCAAGAGGCCTCTCTTGGTTTGGCCATACATGGGTTTTACCAGGTTTTACAAATGTGATCCTGTTTGAGTAGGAATATTTAATTCAGTAAGGTTTGATGACTCCTTTTACATACAATACTTTATTTATATTCTTTAAATAATGCTAAATAATAGTGTGTTTAACAAAACTACTTTAAATACTGTCACTATCTGTAAATATTTTAATTTAATTTTATTATATATTAGTAACATATATTATATTATCAGCAATTATTTCTTACTTCCGAGGTATAGGCGGACAATACATATTAGGTGATGGAGTCCACTGGTCCCAGGGTTGGTAAGGCGGGCGCGCCGCAGCTCGTACGCTGTACGCCGGCGCGCGCTTATAGCGGCACTCGGCGCGTGGCGCATACGTACCGGGCCCTGGTACCTTCAGCTTATCTCCCGGTGGCTCAATTTGTGGTGTAATTATGCCGTTATTTAACCTAAATGGACCTGAAAAGTAACACTGTGATACTAGATTTAACTATATTTAAATTCTGATACGAGAATGTGACGAGTTGACATTACAACCAGATCAATTCACGAATCTAGTAGGTAATAGTTAAAAGTATGCAGTAAATACCTTTTCTCCCCAATCCTCGTATGTTAAACATGGGTGCATTGGGTGCGGCCGAAGGTTTACTGAAAACTGTTTTAGTTAAGTGTCCGAATGTGTAAGCTGGTGAACGTTTTATCTTGTTGTAACCGTTTCCACCTGCAATATTGAAGAGTAGGTATGTTAATATTTCTTCAAGAGTATCTTTTTAAGGGTAAGAAGATCTCAGACACTGCTATATCGTTAGTGTGTTTGAACAAAGCGTTCTATGAACGTGTTCAAGCGCTAGAATGTTCTTTAAGCGTGTGAGCAAACTACATACGTTTTTAAATTTACATATTTTCTTATCTTGAGCGCTCCTTGAAATAAAATATGTATTTTCTTCTGAATGTACCTACGTATGTTTTTTGAATTCCTATGTTCATACTAAGTACTTATAGGTAAGTATGAGTTTCACAGCGAGAAGTGTTTGTTTAAAAACCATATACTTACAAAATATTTGCGGTGGCTCATAATGATTTGGAGCCGGAATTGTCACTTCAGCGGAGGAAAGACCTCGACGTTCGGTAGGCTTCGCTGGCACCTGTTTAATAAGCTTCGCCCTACACTCCCAACCCCAAGGCATTTTTAATAGTTAAATAACGGAAATTGTAATAAAAAGTTCAGGAGCTATTGAAATTTTTCACAAATATGAGTAATTTACGCAGCGAACGATAATAATGATCAACTTTTAAGGTTATAATAATGAATACATTGTCATGTAAGTAGACACATTTTTTTAGTCATCTAATTACGACGTGAGTGATTTAAAAACGAACTAAGCTCTCATGAACAGTCTGAAAAGTTTTTATTGAGCTTGATTTTTCACATATTTTTTATATCTTACGTAGAGCACATTTTTTTTTTCAATGGATATGAAAAATAAACATAGCCTACTGCTTACTTATTTTCTTTGCTTATTATACTTAACGATGATAAATATTGAATCTGCTCAGTTTTAACTTAATTTTATTCTCAGTGTAATTTCAGACTGTCAGCAAAAAAAAACACAATAATAAATAAACTAAAACGTATTCGATGAATAGGTATCCCTCCATATTGACAAAGCAACAAACTAAACAGTAACAATCCCAAATAGCGTCTCCAGAATACGTTGCGATAATAGTTGGAGATAAAAACGGTACGAACGTAGGAATCACGAGAGCAAATAAAACTCGGTGGGAATTTCCACGCTCCAGGAAATTGAGCTGCACCGGATATCGTCGCACCGGAACGACGTGCGACGGAGGAATGGCTTCCGGCCGAGGTGGGCCGTCTTCATTATTCCTCCATTCTTTCACAATTCAATACTAAAATATTATAACATTATTTGAAACGTCTGCTAGTTATTTTATTGAGGCTAATGGCTAATCAATTTGCTTTGCTTAGACACAAAGATTATCATCATGCTGCTGATTCTATTTTAAAACCGTTTGATGTGTTTATGACTGGTGTACCTATTTATATGTACCTACTATTCATAGTGTTAAAATAATTGATATAAGTAGTTGAAAAAAAACTAAAAAATACGCTTGTATCACGCACTAAAAATTAAATAATTTAAATCTTGGGGCGTCCGCCATTTTGAATGTCCGTATTCTTCTCAGCAAACCCTTTCATTTTGATACCCACATCATGGGAGTACATAAAAAATGACTAGTCCGCCATCTTTGGGAGTCCGCTATATTGGATTTAGAATGACGTCACTTAGCTAGCCATGCATTTTCATCCAAACTAAACGTATATGCAAAATTTCTGCTCAGCCGGAAACTGGGAAGTTGGTTAAATTTCACTTCCAAGACTTTTTATATTAGTTTTAGTTAGTTACAGGTGAAGCTAATAAAAGCGTGTTAATGATAAGAAAAAATCAAGAAACTTACTCTCTCTTGATATCTAAAAAAATGATACCAAATGAGCTAAGTAGTCGGAAGAGTTCGCTACTTTTTGTAATATTGGCATGCTCAAGAAAAATAATATAGCCGTTGGACAACCTGACCTTAATTTTATATTACAAGTAGAAGTCACAACGCAAAATATTGAAGTTCAAAGAAAGCGAGTACATTTCCTACGAGAACACTCAAAAAAGCGAAATTTCACTTTGAATAATCAATAGAATGTAATATACCGGTTCGCGTCTGACTTATAATTTATTCATGTAAGTAATGGAAAAATTAAAAAGGAAAACGGGGCAATATGCCGGGATCGTGGCGCATTTATTATTCAAAACATAAAGCTGGGACATGCGAATCGCGGGATTTTAAAGATTCCACAATGAATGCGTTCACAATATACTTAATCAAATTATGCGAACTAAGTATAAGATATTTGTTGCCTGTGGACAGAAAATTGAAAAACAATTAAAATAAGAGACAAAGAAAAGATTACGTACAAAGTTCTACGTTCTACCACATGAGTAATTACCGAGTAACGTACATTCATTAGCTAATATTTGTAAATTACGTTACGTAATACACGAAAAAAGTATTATTGACAAACTTATAAGCCAATACGCTACTTGTATTTTGTGGATATTTTGTTGTACGAGTAGTAAGCAACAAATAGTAGCAGAGTCTGTGCACGAAATTAATAAGATGATGTTGAGAATAGAGATCTATTGTTAATATCTTGGAACTCTAGGGACTCATCGCGTACGTGGCATGCGTAAAGTTGTTTCATAGTTATTAATCGGGCGTATATGTGTAGGTACGTAAAATAGTCATCGAGAAGCGATTGGAAAAGTTTCCCAATTAGAACGTACTATAATAACACAAGTTTCAATAAACTAATCAAAATATTATTATATCGACGTCACTATCTCATCAATGTCCGATAAATGTTAGAATAGGTAGGTAAGTAGGTAATGTACCCTGCCTTATTTTTTCTCAAACTCTTATTTTCCTGTCAAATGTTTACGTTCGTTTTATATAGGCACTTTGTATATTTAATAAGATAAACGACGAGTATGAAAAAGGTACATTAATAATTTACATAATAAAGACACGGTTATGGAGTTCCCGGAAACTCACATTTCATTAAACATTTAGAAATCTAGCAATATTATTATTTTATTATACGCGTTATAGTACTGAGTAATGATACTCGGTATCACGACATTAAGCTTATGTTAATAAGAGCTGTTCTTGTAGGAAAATCTCTCGCTTCGCTGCCTTTAGCGCACTTTGCGGTTCACTAAACTTTATTACGTCTTTTGTTTTCGGCAAAGTATTCTTACTATAAAGGAAACCTCCTAGGATATTCCATGCTGGTGCATATAAATTAGAATATGTTTTCATTTTTCCAAGAATGTCATAAATTACGTTTAAGATTTACTTAAGTTAATGTTAATGCTTAAAATAAATTAATAATAACATAGTAAATATATTAATAAATAAACATTTTCTTCTTGAATAGGTTTAAGAAGAATCACAAGGAAAACAATGACATAAAGTCGAGTTAAAAATCGATGGGCGAGGTTGGCAAAAAAAAAAAAAAAAAAGGTTGGCTCACTGCCGCTTAAGCTCTCTGAAAAAAGTTCACAGTTTGAATTGACTTTGCCTGTTCAGGAGGTGAAGTTCCATTATGGTTCAGTTGATCGTTGCTCGCTTGACCTAAATTACCTTCCGATATATTATTTTTATTAAGGGCTGATTACAAACCTACTAATATTATAAAGTTTGGATGGATGGATGTTTGTTACTCTTTGACGCAAAAACTACTGAACGGATTTTTTAAAATTTGGCAGAGAGATTGATTATAGTCTGGAATAGAACATAGACTACTTTTTATCCTAACAAAAACCTAAGATCCCACGGGAACGCGAGTTAAACCGCGGAGCGGAAGCTAATGTTTAATAATTGTGAACAAATAAATGAATTCACTTAATGTTAAGCAATATTAGTTTGTGCACTTCTAAGAATTGCTCATTATTTTTCGATTTGAATACGTTTTTTATATCATCTTATTTTTTAATATGGATTGGCTTATATTTGACCACAATAAGTGACTCATATAGTAAGTAATGAAACGTGTAGTCAAAAATAGTAAGCACACAAAGCCTAGAAGGGAACTGGCTCTCTATTGCAGCTGCCGATAGGTGCTTGGCGACAGATTTTCAACATGAGTGTGGCAGTCAGGTTTGAAATTTCGAAGTTATTTTCGGGATTTCAGAGTTGGTTCTATAGTAAAAATTGTACAGCATGACATACTCATCATGTAAAGCTGCCTGTATGTACCTATATAGGTATTATGCAGCCAATTCAATAAAAATCTTACCTACCTAAATAAGTAGTTTTGAACATTCAACACGAACGATCCTTGCGGACAATATAAGACGAGGTTTGTAAAACATCATTTATAAGGTTTTATAACCTCATAAATGAGGTTACAATTTTAACAAATTTTCATTAATTAATTACTAAAATTTATTCACATAATGTTTGTATAGATAGGTCCTAAAGATTCTATTTAGCATTTATATTTGGTTTCCTCCTACGATAAAATTAACTTTAATAAAAAATAAAGCTAACTTCAATGTGGATTTACACTGAAAAGTATAAAGTAACGATGTAGAATAACTCTAATATAACTGTGTAAGTAGGTACCGCGAATTAAAAAATAATCCTATTTTTAAATTTTGAGTTGACTGTGTTTTCAAGATTAGTAACTGACCGAGGATATGCATATTTGATAAAATTATTGTTGACAATCTTGACTCAAACAAAACATACGATCATCAGATTCCATTTTATTATAAGGTACCAACTGAAAACATATGTGTGTACGTTCCAGGGTGGTAAAAACTTTCTTCAAGAAACAATCCGCTACACTGAATAATTAAGTATATTGCGAATTACTTTTCCTTTTCCACTACTAAATCATTTCCAGCCAGTTACGTTCTGGTTAATAATTTATTTGAGTGTGGGTGTGTATGTGTATAGATAACGTACCTATGATATTATTTTTCATAGATACTTATCCCCTCACACAATTGTAATGAAATGAAATGTAAAATGGGTACGTAAGACACCTGCGTTTAAGTACAAGTCTTATGGTTTCTATATTTAACTACCAAGTAGTCCTTTAAGATGTGGAATAGGACAATTTAGGTTTAAAGATAAGAACTCACTGTAATAACAATAAGTAAAATAGATAAAGTTTGTATCAAAAGACAACAGACTGTACACTAACTAATCAAGTCCGTGTAACCGCGACTGATCATCAGCGCACGGTTCTGAATATTCAACGGAACAATTATTAGTTAAATCTCTGGTGTCTTGGTGAGTTAGCCCTTACTTAGTGAAACTGTCTAGATTACATTTCATTCTGTGGTATTTCAACTATTCAACTCGAGAGCTTAGTTAATGCTTATCGTGCTTATCGATATCGTTTCTTATCATCTGGTGAAATTATAGTCAAATCGCAATTCAACTCAAAACTAGAACAAAATCGATGTTATTTCAGAAACTGTTGCAGAGTCTGGTGGTGTAAAGCGTTTAGTGCGAGTTTCAGTATATCAGTCGCTTGTGAGTTTGAGATTTCGTAGTAGTGAAATCCCAGGAAACTGGTAGACTAGTTGCGTTCGGTCAAATTCATTGAACAAGCAGTTTTAACAAACCTTGAAGTCAGCGCCTCCTCGGTCATTTGTTAATTATTAACTGCACTGTACCTAATGTCTTAAGAAAATTAAACCATCCACGTACCTATATGTAGTCTTCAAAACATTAAAAAAAAGGTTTATAATCTAGAGTCATTAAATCAAAAATGGACAGCTCATTAATCCTATATTGTTTGGGCCTAACATAATATTTTTGTTTATGGTGGGAATTGAGTATTAAGTTTCATTGATAAGATTTCCCATTTCCACTACGAGAGGGGAGAAAATCATCGGGAATCTCCGATTTGTTCTGGCGGGATGCATCGATAATTGCGCGTATGCGCGTGTGTGAGTGAGCTGCAACAGCACATGCTCCCGCGACCCCGCCTTTGTATGAACATTCTTATTCATCGAAATGGACATTAATCTGTGATTTCTGACGTTATTATCAAAATATAGTGTATTGTCGGTGCTTTGGGTGATGCAGGAATTCATGGTGAGTCCTTAGTTTTATACTGGGACACTCCTCGTCATAAAAAATATATTTTAATCGCTAATTATACTAAAAAGCGTCCATTACATCCTATTAATTCTACTATACTAGTAATTTCTATTCTTACTAATATTAATTTATAATGCTGAAAGTTTCTGTATATTTTTGTGTGTAAGTTTTACATATAGATAGATTATACACTGGATTAAATAAGAGGATACGTTTATCCAGGGCAAACATATGCCTCAGGAAAATGGGTGAAACCGAAGGGCCCCGCGAAAGTTAGTAAGTAGGTCATAAATATGTCCTCACTGACTGCTAGGACTAGAGTAAAGACAAATGGAATGGAGCTTAAAGTTGAAATCAAAAATATTTTATTCAAATGGACCTGCGCAGGCACTTGTATGTATAGTCTCACTCTCATGCACGGTTTGGAGGGTTGCATTTGCAATTTGGAAGTGCCGACAAATGAATTACACTATTCAAATCTACGTTAAATTCGTTACATAACATTAGCATATTAGTTTCACAGATAATACCTAATCGTGTGCCCCGGGGCGACAAAAGAACAAGTAGACTCTATTAATTAAGTACCTTATGATCTTTTACTGATATAATTCTAGCATGATAAATCATACTTAGTTCTAAAAAACGTTTCCACATAGGTATGATCTTAGATAGAATAGAAATTATGCATTAAGGTGAATAAATTTATCCTAATAATGCCCTAAATGCGAGTATGAGTGTGTGTGGTTATACCTGATAACACCATAATGGCTGAACGATTTTGGATGAAATTTGGCACACACATAAAATATGTACCGGAACACATACTTTATCCGGGTAACTGCAAGTTATTAAATAGATATAAGTTCTCTCAGTCATAGCCGCCCCGCGGTTTCTCCCGCGTTCCCGGAATAAAAAGTAACCTATGTTATTCTCCAGTTTATAAACTATTTTTATGCAAGAAATCACGTCGGTCCGTTGCTTCATTGTTACACTTTCACATTATAGGAATATAATAATAAGAAATATAATAAATAATCGAATTGAAAATAATAAACATAATAATTTATAATCTTAACTTGCTTTTGAAATAAAAATTCCACGCGAAACGACAAAGTCGCGGGCACGTAAAAAATCGTTTATCGCGCCAACGTGTTCTTTTTCAGGATAAAAAAGCGTGTTAAAAAAATAGTTTATGTCCTTTTCCAGGTCCCAAGTCAACTCTCTCCCAAATTTAAATACGATCAGTTTCAGATGTACAGTCGTGAAAAGGTATGAAACAGTAGACAAAGTAGTGTGGAAACCTAATTAGGTACGTGAGGACAAGACCTATTCCAAACATGAAATACTATTTACAAGAGTTTTGGTCTAAATGTGTAACATACTGGAAACGTTCGAAAAAGATAATAGGTACAAAAGAATGAAATAAGGATAAAAGAATGTTTGAAATTAGCAGTATTGATCCGTAATAAATTAGTTTTGTAAACAAGCTGGAATTAAAAATGGCTGAGAGATAAGAGAGTTGAGAGTAAAGTACGAAAAAACACTGAAATACTTTTAACATCTTCAAAGGCGAAGGCTACAACAAGAGTCTGTTAGGACGTAGGCAACACTCCATTTAATTAATTGTTTCCGTTTTTAACTATACGTTTTTCTCAGGCTTTTAATTAATTAATGCCTTCAATGTGCATGATGGCAGACGGTCGACGAACAATAAAAGAATTATCTTTTCTAACTCAAAATGAATCCTCGTAAAGATTTTAAGAGCTGTGCAAATCTCATTGCAATCCATTTAATTATCGTTATTTTAGTAGTTACTTTTTTTTTTAAAATATTCACGCCTCACCGATGACACATTGTTAATTTAAATGAAAGGAATTATATTTTAACATTAAAATCTAAACTAATATTAGCCTACAACATATAGTAACATGGGCTAACTTTTATCCCGGATACACGGGTAAAACTGTGGTCCCCAGCTAGTAATATATCATTAAGTAATTAACTTTATTTCTTAATTAGTATAATCTACAATATAAATATTTTCTCTCCTCTCTCGCAGCTTTCAGTTTTGCGTAAAAAAAACTAACACTAAACTAAAAATGTCAAAGAATGAGACCATAATAATATTAAATAGCGTATTAGTTCATTACAAACGGGAACGGGAATCAATGACAAACCGCGCTTAATTACTAGATATATCAACTCAAAGAACAAAGACACAATAGTGCGTACGTACGATTTACTTGAGCTATGAACAACAGTCAACAACAAATCAATTGTCAAAAATGTGCTATAAAATGAGGATTGGTTTGAGTCACTCACTAATAACTATAACTTGTGGCTGTATGAATTTATCTGATCTGCTTTTGCCAGTATTAGTCAGACAAGCTGCGCAATATGTGAGTAGGGATGCGAAATGCTATTTCCTAATTAAATACAAATCAGTCGTTTTACGTAAACTAAGACTAAGGTTGTACCTATGTCAATAAAAGTTATAATAATAATAATAATACAGTCATGTACATTTCACACATTAATAATATATATATCTAATACCTTTAAACGAGCAATTCTTGTAAATATATATATATATAGGTAATCTGAATCTCGGAAACGGCTCCAACGATTTTCATGAAATTTAGTATGCAGAGGGTTTCGGGGGTGATAAATCGTTCTAGCTAGGTTTCATTTTTGGAAAACGTCGTTTAGAAAAAAATCGGTCATCCAGGTTCTTATACCCAATATTCGCATGATTACGGCGTTACACTTATTTTACAATGATGTACACAATTTTACTCAAAATACCCATCCGAAACTATTTTGTATAGGACATCAAACACAGCATTGTGTTTGATGAAATGATGACGAATGAAAAAATAATGTGCTTTATACAACGCCAATAAGTAATTAGGAGTTAAAATAATGTGTAGCTGCTCTACTGTCAGCTAAGCTAGGCATGAGCTCGTGTAATAGAGCTGCCAGTACCCCACCCTCGACATAAGTGAATAAATGTTTAATTTATTACCTAAATATTAACGTATGTAGTTAATGTAGATGTCCTACATGTATACAGTTATGAATTCAAGAACACCCAAAAAAATTTCGTATGCGTTCGTTACTCAAAGTCAAAGTCAAAGCCATTTATTCAGTTTAGGCCCCAGGAGGGCACTTATGAATGTCGAATGTACTGAAGTTACCACCGGTTCGGAAATCAGCCTTCAACTGAGAAGAACCGGCAAGAAACTCAGCAAGGTTACATATTTTTTATATATATATAAGATCCTAATAAATGAAGTACGGTCTTTTTGAGGGATGATAGTATAGTAGTATAGTATAAGTAATGCTAAGTAGTGATGAAGTACAATTTCAGGTTTTTTTTCATTAAAATTACGATCGAATATTTTTTTTTAACATTTTCGGAATACTTATGACGTTTTCTGATATTCTGGGACATTATTCCTCACACACGGCCATCTGACCCCAAACTAAGCAGAGCTTGTACTATGGAAGCCAGATAACTGATATACTACATATACTACTTTTCTTTTGTAAATATAGATAATTACACCCAGACACAGGACAAACAGACATGTTCATGCACACAAATATTTGTCCTGAGTGGGAATCGAACCCACGACCTGCGGCGTGATAGATAGGGTATCTTACCAACCACGCCAGCCATAAGATAGAAAAACACGATGTTCAGTGCAAATAATATTCATAATGGTAAGGAGATAAACGCAAGAATAAATTGAGTCGGATTGAAGTTTAGAGCATTTTGATAGCTCCGTGATGGATAGACGCAAATACCTACTGTGACGCTCAAAAAATGATGGGCATCTCATTGTTCCCCGAAAAGTATTTTAAATTCAAATCAGACTGAGAGGAGTTTTGGACGTTACCTTGCGAATATTACTTGAGTGGTGCCGCCGAAGATGAATAAAAAAATACTTATCAACTTTTTTTTGCCACCTTTTACATAGCATAGTACCTACGTAGAAATAATGTTGAATTTTATTAAATGAAAATTTAAAATAATTACCTACTGTTAGTGCGTAATATAGGTAAAATAATTATAAACTGTGATAACTCAAAATATTCCCGTGGAAGTGAAATATCTCTGTGTCATTTTCCTGTGACCGTTTACTGACCCATGTCAAATTTCTATCATGTATCAAATTTTGCAACCGCATTATCTATTACTTGCGTGATAACAATTATACATACATATAATAATTATGTCCACCTAAAAGCGCGCAACGCGACCGGCGCGACTGGTGGGTGTGTGAGCGGGAATGGGTAGAACGTAGTGATTATATCCTCTTTGGGAATGGGACTTAGCGACCAAATGGTAAAAGGTTAATGTAAAACTACGGGGCACTAACTTATACTGCCACAGCTGACTGTGCGTGGACATACATATTATGTGCGTGTGTAAGGGTAATATCCAGTTCATTTTATTTCTGATAACAATTTAAAAACTAGAAATTAAATTCTGTTATAATTGACAATTCTCCCGCAACTTATAATTATGTTACCCTTTATGTTGCGCAGTCAGCGACAGTATGAACATAGTGGTTCGGTGGTATCGAGATTCAATGAGCATTGAAGTTCAATCAAATTTTGAATCTTACTAATATTAAAATAAATATATTTAATAATCTAAAACAGAATTATACCTAATGATCAAGTCACTTTGAATTTTAAAAAACACTTACATTAGTTAAAATATGAATCACTGCGAAGAAGACGTTATACGTACTTAAATAGGTACCTATAATTAAATAACTAGCAATTTATATTTGTGAGATCCTTTGGCGTAAACAGCAAAAGGAACTACTAGGTAAGCACCTAAGCCAACGATGTTGAACATAGGTAGTTAGTAGGTACTGCAGCTTATATTCTAGCTAGATCGTACATCACTTTATGTTACCTACCTATTTAATTACAACAGACAAAGCGACACCTGTGGTCTGGTAGATTACTATGTAACTCCGTATAATTGCACAATCTAAGTAGTTATGATAACTATGATCTTATGTTTTTTCGGGATGAAAAGAAGTGTTTTTTTCCAGGATATGAAATTATTTTGAGCCAAGTCTACCCACGCACACACACACACACATAATCACACCCGTATATACATACACATACGCACATACACATACACACTACCGGCAATAAACTCAGCAATAACCTGTTAAATAGTTCTGGACTAACCAACCGCTTTTCACAATATTTAATAATACAAGGCAAACTCATAAAAGTGATTCGTACTCGTAAGTAGTTATAAATAGTCATAATAACTAGTTGCGGTTGCAAGTTGTGCAGTCACCTGTACACCATCGACTACAACGCTGAATTTTTTTGCATTCCTAAAGCTAACTGTACCTGTGAGATATTATTCTCTGTGGAAATCCTACTTATATATTTCATCTTTTTATTCGCAATGCAAGAAGGGTCTTCGTTTATATGTAGAAAAATTATTGTAACAACGGTGGTGTTAGGGTACTTTGTAGAGCACGCCTGGATGGCTACCTCCCTCAAGTTAAAAATATGTCGCCAAACGCCTACCGGTGTTTTCCGGCAGCTGCACTTGAGAGCCAGTTGCGTCTAGGCTTTTCTTCGGCCACATCATCATTTAGCATTGTGAGGTTGTGGATAAACACAAGCTACAAAGTAAAATAAAAACCTACCCTATAGGAGATTCACAAGTTATGCCGGTTTCGGCATAAAAATGTTATTTACATAGTATTGTCTTTGATAGGTAAAATATAAGCATTGTGGCATAAAATTTACACAAAAAAAATTAAGAAAATTTCGTAAGTCTAGTAAACTCGAGAGCCAAAGTTTTTTAAACTATTCAACATTTTGAATATACTACAATGTTATAGAAGGAGGACACTGCGTAATTGCTTTAAATTACCACATAAATAAATCGTTGTTGAATCACAAGAGCTTCTCTTTTGTAGTTAAAAACATCAATTGTAAAATAATCGATGTAATTTTATATAGTTAATTGTAAATGAATGGTTGAAAATAATTAATTACACTGCATATCGAAGTCACTATCATTGTATTAACAAGTGTTATACTCTATTGATGTCAATATAATATCGTGGTATTCATATAAAATCAGGTTTTAATGTTAATTGTAATATAAATTTAATCACGAATCTAGTTCGCAAAAGTTTAAAAAGTAGACAGATAAAAAAATATACTTTTGTTGCATGACCGAAAAATCGTACCTGGTGCTTCTCAAAACTCTCGGCTGGAAGTGAATTTTCGGTTGACACATCTCTATAATATTGAGTTTAAAAGAAGACATGTTGGTTCGCATGTCTTCGAGGGACTAAATACATGTGCCATGCGACTAGTGCGTGCTCTTGGTATCCGCTGCGCATCCCAGCACGATGGATCTTATCACATTCTCTGAGTTTCAAAGTTACTGAACCGATTGAACTTTCTTCCGATGCTATTTAAGTCTCAATGAGCCAGAGACAGACATATTTCCAATACCTAAGCGTCTCATGCTTGCGTATTTGATGTTAATGAGACGGAAAAATAAGGCTATGTGACGAAGAAAAATATAATAAAATGAGTCCAATCTATGTTTTACCAGAACTGAGGATACGTAAAAATATTTTATTAGAATAGGGGATTACTGAGAATTTAGTTGTAGATATTTTAGTTGTGTTTGTCTGAAATATCCATGGTGGTAGCGGGTATTTTATTTTAATTTGAGGAACATTTTGTGATTCTTGGAATATAACAACAATAGAAGGTATTCGGGAATAAAAAATCAGGCTATATAATATCATACAGAAGCGTTTGAATCACTACATTGGATCGCAGTGTGGGTTTGAGGATTTGTTATGAGTATGTTTAGATGAGTATAAACAATGAACCATAACAACATTGACGTTCTTAACTCCTTTAAATATATATTATTGTTAACATTTTCATTCTAGTTCAAAGCAGTGACCATAATTTAATAGAAAAGGAGATAGAATAATCTTTTAGCAGTAATGTATGTCGATGTACTGGCTACCGTCCAATTCTCGAGGCATTCAAATCCCTTGCTTCTAAGCCCGATTCCAATATACTTAAGAAAATAAAGGATATTGACGACATTAATGTACAAATGTGCCCTAAATCGGGGGGAAAATGTAGAGGCACTTGTGAAGATAGCGATTCCCATGATCGGTGCTCAATAAACATGGATAAAACGGGATCAACTCCAGTGTTACCTAAAAAATATTAAAATATGCATACCTATATCAAAATAAATGATGTAATTTTGCTTCCTGGTAGGCACGCTGGCGGGTAAAACATGATCATTCAGATTTTCTGTCTGATATATTCCTTATGTTTGAACGCTTGAAAGCAACTGTAACATTAAGTAATATTATCTGCTTTCTTATTTTACACATGATTATTAATTTTGCTGAAGCTTTGAATTTGCAATATCTGCTGTATTTATTTCAGTTGATCGCAATATGAGTCACATAGACATGTTACTTTTACTTCAGATTGCTTTAAGGGAACAAAACACTCATGCTAAAGCTAAGTCTGCATTTCTATTAAAATACAATCACCACAATCACCTAGTTGAAGAAACCTCAATATTTTTTATATTTTTTGACTTTTTATAGGCTTGTGTTTGACCACAATCTCACTATTGTAAGTGATGATGTAGCCGAAGGTGGTAAGCACCCAAAGCCTAGAAGGAACTGGCTCTCAAGTGCAGCTGTTGGAACACACCAATAGGTGTTTGGCGACAGATTTTCAATTTGAGGGTGGTAGCCAGCCAGGCGGGTACTACAAAGTACCCTACCACCGTGCTATGGTTTCCTCACGATGTTTTCCTTCACCGAAAGCTCAAGCTCATTGTAGGATTCAACCCACGACCTTCGCCGCGGCGTCCGACGGCACTACCACTGAGCTATCATCGCCTTAAAGGTATACATCCAAAATCTACTCATGGGTTTAAAACAGAAAAGTTTTTAATTGGGTGTAACATTTTTAACAATAAAATATTGCAGTCATTTTTGCATCATTTGGAGTTTGAAATTTATCCTGGTATGAATTCTTTGTAACCGTCTCCATGGAGAATATCCATATGAAAAAAAACTGCCACTAAGCCTTATTTACAGGGTAGCATATTTTTTTTAAATTATAAATATATGCATAAAACTGTGTCCAGGAGATATATTGAAACCTATTTATAAGTCTGGATCAACGATGCCTACAGAAGACAGACGACCTGTAAACCGTAGCTATCAAGAATATGATACAGATAAAGGAGATTATCCTATAACACAACCATTATTAAAGAAATAAGGCATAATTCAATGTGTGGGTGAAGTCATGTATGCTGACGACAAAAATGAGATTTTCGGATTATTGTTCATTCAAAAGTACTTAACGAAAAGTGAAATTGAATTATTTGCGGTGACTTAAGAATAATGTTTAAGAATGAAAAATTTAATGAAAGAGTATGTTTCTATAATCAACTTATTACTGTTGTTGTTGCTGAAATACTATATTTAGCTGATAAAATAACTTATTTAGTCAATGTTAAATATAAGAATATTAGTTTCGTGAGCTGTATTTACTATAGAATATACTGTCGATACTATACTTGCACTGAAGAACCAAACTAAACTTATACCATATCCTGGAATTATTCCTAGAGATAGAGGAGTTAATGTGAACCGAGTTATTAAAGAAAAATTTATATCACCTTGCCAATATCATATCCTCGGGTATGTTCGCAGAAGCGCGCACAGACTGCTTTAACGCGTCTATGCGTAAGCGCGCCGCGTCCTTGGTGCGCAGAGTGCGGGCCAGCTCCAACACCGTGCTGGCGATGATAGGGGAAAGGCTGGACTGTCCTTTGATCCAGCACTGTTCTGGCAGACATGTTGCTGTACCTGTGCCGGTGAGATGTCAGTAATACTAGGTTAATTTTTATTTTTAGGGTTCCGTAGCCAAATGGCAAAAAACGGAACCCTTATAGATTCGTCATGTCTGTCTGTCTGTCCATCCGTATGTCACAGCCTCTTTTTTCGGAAACTATAAGAACTATACTGTTGAAACTTGCTAAGTATTCTGTGAACCACATTAAGATTTTCATACAAAAATAGAAAAAAAACAATAAATTTTGGGGGTTCCCCATACTTAGAATTGAAACTCAAAATTTATTTTTCATCAAACCCGAATCAAATCAGTGTGGCGTATCTATGGATAGATCTTCAAAAATGATATTGAGGTTTCTGATATATTTTTTTTCTAAACTGAATAGTTTGCGCGAGAGACACTTCCAAAGTGGTAAAATGTGTGTCCCCCCCCCTGTAACTTCTAAAATAAGAGAATGATAAAACTAAAAAAATATATGATGTACATTACCATGCAAACTTCCACCGAAAATTGGTTTGAACGAGATTTAGTGAGTAGTTTTTTTTAATACGTCATAAATCCTAAACCACAATTTACCTTTCATTCAATCATACATCGTGTCCCCATACATACATAGTAACGCCAATTAATAAAGACCTCTGAGTTGTATGGGCGCTCATACAATTTAGAGGTCTAGCTTAACCAACCTCAAATAAGGTAAATAAATAAAATTGTGCATTTCCCGTGATGGACGAACGATGGACGAAGTTTGTACGGAACCCTCGGAGCGCGAGTCTGACTCTGACTTGGCCAGTTTTTTAACCGACTTTAAAAAAACCGGCCAAGTGCGAGTCGGACGTGTGATAAGTGTGATAGTTTTAATATCTTTGTTTAAATATAATGCCAAAATTATATTTTTTACAAGAAATACCCTGTACAAGGATTGTACTGGATTTTGGAGATATAGTAACGCATTATCATTCATTCTTTGTCCCTTTATACATTATGCATTAATGTTTTCTGTTTGTAGATTTTCCACTTAAATTATTTATGACAATCGAAATATATAAATCACATAGTAGAAATTATTGTAATTTATGGATTTTTTGGAGGAGCGTTTGTACAATCGTTATCTTTATGGAGTCGTAAAAAAATTATACAACGAAAAAAATGAAATATGCACAGACCGAACATGGAATTATAAAATTCTAGCTTCCGCCCTGCGGATTCGCCCGCGTTCCCGAGGGATCTCATGTTTTCCCGGGATAAAAAATGTCTATGTTCTTCTCTATACCATAGGCTACCTGCATACCAAATTTCATCGTGATCGGTTCAGCGGTTTAAGCGCGAAAAGGTAACAAACAAACAAACTCACTTTCGCATTTATAATATTAGTTAGGATTAGGATTAGTTTATTAGTTAGTTTGACTTCTGTGAGTATTTAAATCGTAGAGCAGTAAACCCAGTTGGTAATTTATGGTCCAAAGCTTCGTTATTGTTGATAAGGTCCAAAGGTAACTTTAATCTTAAATCATCATTGGAGTGAGTTATCAGTTTTTTAATGACTATAATATATTTTTTTCTACATTATTACTATTTTGTAATATGGAATAAGTAATAATAATATATCATTATATATATATAACGTAAAATTGTAAATACAGATAGATATAATCTATCTCGCGATATTGTAAATTGTCGAAAGATTCTGAACCGTATCATTGTGCTTACAATTTAACGCATTATTATATATTTCGGTATATTGTAATCTAGCGAAGTGAAATTGTTAAATCACAATCTGTTGCACGTTAAATTGTCAACAGTCCGAAGGCTGTCCCTGATTGGTCGGTCTTAACAATCGGTATTTTCGGCTAGAAACTAAGGAAAAAGTTTTATAGTATTTTTGGAAATTCTACCGCTACGGGGTGAAAATAGGAAATAAATATTTGTATGACACATCAAGTTGAGCTATCTATATCTTAGGAACTATAAAACCTACAAACATGAAATTTGACAAGCAGGTTTCTTATAGGGTGTGTATATGAAAGAAATTTCCGAAATTAAGCCCCTATGGGGGTAAAAAGGAGAAATATAGTTTGAATGTAACTATTTTGTGGACAGTAATTAGAATACCTATCTTGTTGTTTGTATGGAAAATATATTGCACTGGCCGATTATCTCGAAACTTGGTGTAAATATATTATGCCAAATGTATCATTACTCCCTTATGGATGTATCTACAAAGACAGAATTTTCTGAAATTCATTCGGGGGTAAACAGGGAAATATAGTCTGTATGTAACTTTTTTATGAAAAGTAGTTAGAATACGAATCTTGCTTAAATATTGCTCAGAGCAGATTATTAGAGTTATTAGTATTATCTCTCTCTTTTCACCCGAAAAGGTGGAAAAGTTTTAATGGGAAAACAATTTTTTTTCAAGGTATGGAGTAGGGAGGTACACTTTGTGTGTACGGATTAGGGCTTTTATAACGTAGGGATGTTCTAAGAAAGGATTTTTTGAAATTCAAATCCTGATGGGGTAAAATAGGGGATCGCGGGTGAAACCACGGGGCGGAAAGCTAGAAGTATATATAAAACGATATCATTTAATGACCTCCAAAGGTGTAATGTAACTAATTTAAAGACATAGCCACGTATTTGATTGAAAATCTTGCCAAGCGAGACAAAGCCGTAAGGTGTCATTATACATCAAAAGCCCGCGGGTGATGGTTCGACCAACGGCCCAACGTAGCGGAAAATAGCCTGCTCCGGCGATACTCTTCCTGCTTGCCTTGCGACGCCGGTTGCAGTCTAATTAGATAGGAAAATCGAATAACAATTCGATTACTATATTACACATCAGTGTAATTTTATTGAAAGGAGCTATTACATTAGATATTTAACTGTGTCTCTATCTGTGTGTCTAAACTAAGACTCCGTTATTAGCCATTCATTTTTTTTCTCAACATTCAAATATTCCTATCCTGTCTTGTGAAATATTGGAGGTGTGCTATTAGCCACACATGGTTTTAACATTAGACGTTGTGACGGTTTTGAACACCGCAAACGTCCAAAGTAAACATTGGCCATAAAACTTTCAATGTAAACAGAGCCATGAACGTCCGGAGAAATTATAAAAGATGAATAAAACAATGAGTCGGGTAGCCTTTGATGTCAATAGCGGCTGATTTAAGATCGACCATAACAAAAGAGAAGTTAATTTCTGGATCTTTCATGCGCTAATATCCAAATATTATAGTAAATAGGAATATTTCAAACACGCCTTGATATTTGAGTATTTATATTTATTTTGGGACCCACGTATGACGTGTAGTAACGAGGCAGCGTGGTTCTCCGTCGCTGCTTGACGACTAACAATAATTCATTCTAGTTGCCTGTCAACAATTCTACCTCTATTTAGAGACGCTACCTCGTGTCGACACATTTCAACCTTCACTATAATAGGTATAAAAGTGAATGTTGCTTCTAAAGGGAGGTATAATATCGTCAGTTATTTAGTAACCGCACATTAAAAAGTTTTTTACAGTTGGTATTTTCCTAAGCGTTTGCTAGGTTTATTGAAAACCGGCATAGCTTAGTATAAAAATTAAGAAAAAAAATAGGGGATGAAAATTAGATTGTCTTTTCAAAACTAGCGGCTGAACGAACAACATAAGTGGCAGTTGCATTTATTTGGCACGTGCCGTTCTGAGCTTTCGGTTAAATAGTTAGATTGTGTTTGTATTGATCCGAACTATTCTAGACGCGACTAACCGGTGCTACAGACGGGATAAAAATACACTCGCTATTATACCCCGATTGTCCTCAATCAATACAAGAGAATCGTGCCAGCCATAAAATGTATAAATTGCTAATCTTTATCATCTGTATCTATATCCATTATCGGATACTGATCGGGTTGAAATTTAGCATACAGATAGCTATTATAACGTAAGCATTTGATAAGAAAAGATTTTTGGAAATTTCACTCCTAAGGGGGTAAAATAGGGGCTCGCGGGTGAAACCACGTGGCGGAAGGCTAGTATAATATAAAAGGAGACACGGGGTGACTGACTGACAGATCAACGTACAGCTCAAACTGTAGGGATTTTATTCGGACATTAACTGTAGGGATATTTTATTAGTGATTAAATGTGTTCAAATGTTTTATCGTAACATATTAACAAAAAAAACTTCATGTAGTAGTTAGTATAAATTAAATATTATATTGTTTCAATACCACATTGCCCGAAACCTATAAATATTGACCTAATATCGGAAAATAGTTTCAAGTGTTCCAGGTTGTTTGGAGTAGCTCACATATTCGCCTCATTCAACGACACATTCGTACACGTTACTGACTTATCTGGTCGGGAAACCATCGCCCGGGTGGCATGAAAGTGAAGGCTGATCGTGACGAGGCTTCGCCCTACGCCGCTATGTTGGCCGCACAGGATGTTGCTGAAAAGTGCAAGACCCTGGGTATCACAGCCCTACACATCAAGCTCCGTGCCTCCGTTCCAGCATGAAAATTGGTCACATTGAAGATGTTACTCCAGTGCTCTCTGACTCCACACGCAGGAAGGGTGGCTGAAGAGGACGCAGGCTCTAATCTGTTAATCTGTTAGTACTAGGTAACAATATGTTACCGTAGTATCTGTGAAATATCATACTCAAAGTAGATATAGGTACCTATTAGTTCGCATGTTTTCGCAAAAGTGACAATAATCCATTTATTTATGTATGTATTTTCCTCGGAAATCTTATAGGTATTTTCAGGTCACTTCCGTCCGAGTCACATGACTAACCAGCGAGGGATACATCTAATGTGGCCCCTTTTGGCACTTTTAGACGTTAATCTTTACTTTAGGCTTTTTTTATGGATAATAAAGTGTTAGTTCATTATCACCCACTAAAAATATAAAAATAATTACTTATCACTTCTTTTATATCCAATGACTAATTCAAAAAGTGTGGAGCGCTTTATCTAAATTCATTAAAAGTACACATATGTAACGTAAAGCGCTTAATTATTTTTATATTTTTAGTGCGTGATTAAAGCGTATTTTTTATAGTTTTTTTAAACTATAAAATTTTTGCTTGCTGGCTGTTTTCCGCTATATTGCCCAAGCACTGCGTGAATTAAAAGAGACGGGGAAACCCATTAATTTCCCCGCAATGTAATTTTTAGGTCACTTTTGTCATAATTTATGAAACCATAATAATAGCTGTTCTGTCACTAAACGGAAATTAAACGTGTTCAATGAATTTTCGCATTACTGCTTTTGGTTAATTTGTATAATGAGTATTGCAAAAATTTGACAAATTAATAAATTTCACGTTTCAAAGAAGAGTATAATTATTGTTTTAAAAAGATTTTAAAATGTGGTGTTTTATTTCGTAATAATCTTGTGATATTTTACCCAAGACTACATGACCTAGGCCCGATTCACAGATTGTATCAAATCTAGCGAGGGCTCTAATTTTTTCTATTATTACTATTATTAAATATTACCTTAATTTTTTGAAGACTTTTTTTTGTTTTTTAATTTGAAATACATCAATTAATAACAGTCAGTTCACGAAATGATTATACTAATATACCAGCAGGCAATTGCTTCAACGTTGGTTTTGCCGGTGTAATTAAAGTTCATCAAACATTCGCGTCGCGTCTTCAACTTGCTTGTGTTGCTTGTATATTGCTTTGGTTTTAAACCCACTACCTAAGATAGACCTCCGTTACTAGCTTTGTATACCCATCTGAGGTCTGGGCTCTACCAATAGGCGGGGGAGGTGACAGGCTTAACGACAATGGACGCTACCTGTTTGCGGTAGCAGTAACGCTGCGTTGACCTAACTACCGTCATAAATTGTACAACTGGCGAAGCCGTTCGGAGTTTTTCGTAGCAAGGTAGCAAGCCTTTAGAGAACACTCCAGGGACCGGTTCGAGCAAAGATTTCTTGTGTAAATTAAGGCAGCGCCCACACTTGAGAACTAGCTTAGTAGCGTAATAATGTAAAGTGCAGCTAATGTGAGCTCTATGCAAGCTAAGCACGAATGTGTTGAAACAGCTGCAAATTGAACATAAAACAGAGGATACAGAGCTTGTTTGTAATAGGAAAGAACCAATTGATGTCTACAATACAGACCCACTTAGTTATAACCAATTTTCTTTTCGTATTATTAAATAATTTTTCAATTTGTAGGTAATAATTTAGTTATGTTTTGTTAATATCTGAATATCAAGAAGACTTAATACTAACATATATTACATACATATTAATAGAAAACTTTAGCTTCAGAAACTACCTACCTATTTATATGATATAATCTAAATTAAAAAAGTTACTATCATAATGTACCCAGAATGATGACGGTATTACCACGTTGGATGGCCATGCTGATTCTCCGACCAGGCCTATCAAAATTTCGGCATACTTATTTATTCAAATAAATAAGTATGTAATAGACTCGAAACAAATTGAATAATGTCTATCGTATAGTTCTTGTTCCGAATAATATATAGATTTCAGAAATAATTATAATTTATTTCTGAAATATGTGGACTGATCGATCGTTGTGAACTCAACGTGGCAATTACGTTGGTTAAACTAGGACAGACCATTCGATTAATAATATGTAGATAACAAGTCATCAAAATAAAACATCACTATAGTTTTTAAATTTTAGAACACGTATGATTAGCTACAATAAAAAATTAGAATTGGGACTTCTCGGTACTACGAGAACATTTGCCGTGACATGTGGGATCATTCAGTCCGGAATATTATTCGAGACAACGAGCTTCACAATGAGACGTAGCCCAGCAAATTGCTGGCTTAACCAGCCCCGCTCTCGGCTCAGGGGAAATTAAAACAGTTTATTTAGAGACAACCAAACATATACCAAGAAGGGAAGAATGCGCCTTAAAAGGTTGCACAGAGATTAATGTCATTATGTAATGTTAATGGTTTATACACGTCTATACCCTTGGGTTTGCAGTAAATTAAAAATTATTTGTCGTATCATTTGTACATTTTTGTTCAACTATGTGCCTGAAATGCATGAAGTTGAATTTAATTAAACGTCTAATATTAAAATGCTATGTTTTTGCCCCATGGGTTTATCCGCAATCACCTATTTGTCCCTCACAGTGGTTGAATTTAAAAACCCCTACCTTAGTGGATGTCTACGTTATATGGAATCTATGAGCAAAATTTAAAGAGACCAGACTCTAGACCCTCTAGACCCCTTCTAGACCCTACGGTTTGAGCTGTGCTTTGATATGTTAGTCAGTCAGTTTCTGCTTTTATACGAGTAATATACCTATACAGATCAATTGAGTTATTTATCGAATTTAGAACTTTGATTTAGGCTCAATTTTCAAACGTTTGATAGATGTTCTATATAAAACTGTCAAATGGCTATATTTATCTTGTCGATAAGTGCTATCCGACGTTAATAAAATTGGAACTAAAAGTGAAAGTTTAAAGGTAATCTCGGAATACAGAGTAATAAAATTTATTATGATGCTTTAGTTGCTAAAATATTTGTCGCTTTAATCTAATTCATATTATTATCATAATAAACATAGCCAGTGTTTTGAGACTCCTTTTTGACTACTTTACGCTCACGAGTTATTGATCCTAATATCAAATGTAAGTCACTTTGAAAAAACTATACGGAAAACCAATAAGCTTATATTATTTGCAATGGAGATAACAATGAGTCGCTCTTTAAGATAGATAGTAGATAAAATGTGATATTCTTAGACGTAAAAAGTGCTACCAAATAAAAGACAAAACAACGCGATGTTTTCGACGTCGGCAAAACATCCATCATAGCGGTTACGTGGCAAATCGCTGACAATATCGATTGCCACCAAGAAAAATAATATTTATGGCACTCCCAGTCAACTTTTTACATTATTCCCTTGTTTGTTTCACATTTTAGGCAACAAATAAAGAAATACGTTTTCTTCTCAGCGAAAAGTTACAAAATTTATATCGTAAAAGCAAAAGTATGAACGTACATATTGTTAGGGAAAGGGTTTGGTGGTTATTTGTTTATTAGTCGACTTAATTGAACTAACGCGATAGGTATTATAGGCTAGAATAGAATATGAACGGAATTGAATTAAGACTATGTTCTGTAAACCTTGTATTGTGGCAAGGCTGTTGCAATTGTTGTTACTAAATTGTTTATTCCCTCCCCGATAAGCCAGCGATGAATCCGTATTCGAAACGTTAATATACATTATGTATATTGATTTTGCCTAGTTCCAATCAAAATATATATAATTTTACTAGCTTCCGCCCCGAGGTTTCACCCGCGTTCCCCAGGGATCTTATATTTTAATAAAAAGTAGCCTATGTCCTTCTCTATACCATACCTGCATACCAAATTTCATCGCGATCGGATCAGCGGTTTAAGCGTGAAAAGGTAACAAACAAACTTACTTTCACATTTATAATATTAGTTAGGATAATAATATAATATAATAATAATTTTATAATTTTATACCATTGGTATAAATGAGAATTTAAAAAATCTTTACATTAAGTCGATCCGCTATAAGGAAACCATTTCGTTAGTAATAATCATAAATAATAATTTAGGCACTCAGAGATATTGAATTTTAACAATAGAGGTTAAAAAAATCGTTATACAACTTTTCAAGAAGACCACGTAGAGGAAAACATAGTCGAGAAGGGAAGAGCGCGCAGGCGTTCTACCAGGGAGGGGATAAATAGCTTAAGAGCACTTAGAAGGAGATTCGATCCTCGGTTTGGGTAGTAGCTGGTGAGTAGTGGTCGGAATGTTTTATGCTACCGGTAGTGGGCGGAACAGGGGACAACTTCTATGGCCACACCGTTGTGTCAGTGTCTGTTATGGGTGTGTCTGAGTGTACAACAGGACAGGCCAGAGCGACCGTGATTGGGTCATCGGGGGATTGACACTACCTTTAGCACATATTGCTATGCATCATTAATTTATTTACATATTTACAATCAATGTATAAAATACAAACTATGATATATAGAAAACATCCTCAAAGCCCTCGTTGCTGTCGATAGGCAAGGTTCCCAACAGGCTGGCAGCGTTCCCTTTTTGGATGGCCAAGCTTATGCGTTGGCGGAAAAAGCTCCCAGCCCGTCCTATACCTAGTCTTGCCATAAATATTGTCACAAAGAAAAAACATTTTTTTTTATTGCAAATAATATTTATTACTCTTACAGTATGTTAGTTTAATACATAAATAAAAAACAATTTAAAATATAAAAAGCTTATTCGAAGTGGTCTCCATTGGCTGTAATACAGTCCTTTAAACGCTGAGGCCAGTTATCAATAGAAGCACGCACTCTTTCCATGGAAAAATTCTTCACTGCCAATCGTATGGATTGTTTTAGGGACTCCAAATTATCATGGCGTTTAGAGCAAGCCGTACTCTCTAAAACTGACCATAAATCATAATCCGGCGGATTAAGATCGGGACTAGACGACGGCCAGTCTTCAGCTCTGATGAAGTCCGAAACGTTTACTTCCAACCAAGACTGCGTGGACCGAGCTTTATGACCCGGCGCCGAGTCTTGTTGGAAGGACCATACTTGGTTATTGAACATGGTGTTGTTAAGGGGCTTAACTACCTTCTCAAGAATGGTATCTTGATACACTTGTGCTGATGTTTTGATATCTTTTTCACAAAAATATGGCTCAGTCACTCCTTCATAGCTAACACCCCACCAAACCATCACTGAAGTCGGATAATGCCCACGTTGCACTCTGTCGACTAATTGGGAAGCTTCCTTAGAGCTGTGAGCATAAATACGATCATTTTGTTTGTTAAAATGTTGCTCAACTGTAAAGATTTTCTCATCCGTAAACAAAAAATTTCTGTGACCTTTGCGTACCGCTTCAGTAGTTGTTTCGATTTTACCATCCTATTCTTTTTTAAATTATCAGTTAAAAAATGACCAGTGCGTCTCTTATAGGCTGCAAGTCCTAAGTCATCTTTTAAAATACGCGACATGGTTCTGGGTGCTATCTTCATCTCCCGAGATAAAATCTTTTGCTTTCGGACAGGATTTCTTCGAATTCTTTCCCTTACTGCTTTAACCACCTTTTTCGTACGAACACTACGTGGACGGCCAGATCTTTTTCTGTCACAAGCAGAGGAGGTCTCATTGTACCTATTAATAGTCCGGTACACAAACATTTGACTAATACCAAGCGTATGGAGAGTTTTAAAAATTGCATTTGGCTCCATACCAACTTTGTGTAATGCAATCACAGCGATTCGGTTCTCTTTATCACCCCACTCCATTTTAATATCGCAAAATATTGTCCAATGTATTGACGCCAAAATTAGAAAACCCAATGAACAATCGTATAAAAATGACAGATTCCAAATTCAAATGTAATATCTTTCTTATTTTTAATTGTAACAGTATTTATGGCCAGACTATGTATATAACGTCATAGCCCGTTGCTATGCATTATTTGCGAGTCAAATATTGGTGAAGTTAAAATATGAGCTAGCAATTTTTTTATGAAAAAAAAGCATGGTGTTTTATTTCGGTTAGTATCTATTATTTTGCTAAGTTGCAATAACAAGGGTAGGTATATCGTTGACATAATATTTTTTTGGGATATTTGACCTTTAATAAATAAATAAAATGAATACCTACTTATCTATACTAATATAATATTATAAAAAGGAAAGATTTGTATGTAAGTAAGTAACGAATTGGCTCAAAAAGTACTGGACCGATTTTAAAAATTCTTTCACCGTTAGAAAGCTACATCTTCACCGAGTAACATAGGCTATATTTTATCCCAGGAACGCGGGTGAAACTGCGCGGAAAAGCTAGTAATTTATAACAGAACCGGGATTTAAAAGATGATTCGAAACCTATGAGGAAGAGGTGGGCAACAAATAGGAAAAAAGGTTTGGTTAATATACAAGGGGAACTGCGGGTAAAATATTTCTTAAAAAGGTCAAAACAACATAAAAGGTCGAGTCGGTCTAAGAAACTTATATCCATTCAACACTAAAGCTTATTTTGTACCTTAGACTACGTATGTCCTTCAATAGGCACAGTGAGCATTATGTATACGTGGTGTGCATGGGATAAGTAGGAATGTACATCATCGAAGTAAAGCGGATCTTTTTATACAGCTCGCCAAATACAAATTATCTTGAGTTTTTTGAAAATTAATATTTAGGAAAAGATTTATTTACTATAAAAATATAAAATTCAAACTATAACATATATTAATTTTCCTCAAAGCGACCGCCGCTGCCGATGGGCAAGGTCCCAACTGGCAAAATTTATTATACACCAGATAGTTTTTTCATCAAGTGTTGTATTTGCGATAGGAACTATATTCATCCAAGGAACTAACTTACCTATTAGTGAAAGGACAACTAAACTTCCAACTAAAAAACTTTCTAATACTACAAATCTAACTATTATCATCAAAAAAAAGCTCTAAAACTTACCAAATGTAAAAATAGTTAACTTTTGTAGATTTATTTCCTGACTCTTCATATCATCATATTTTATGTGACTTCTAATTTAATACATTGTACATCAGTTCCCCGAGATATTCAACGTATCAGTTACTTATGTAGGTAGGTATTTGTTGTGCATTCTAATTATAAAAACTTGATGTTCCAACTAGATGAGATTTGGTTTCTTAGTAAGATTGATCATTGAAATTCTTGAAGAGAGGTCTTCAAAATAGGTACTACGAATTGTAGGCTCGTAGCAATGCCGTGTCTTTTTATCCCTATTTAAAGTCATCATAACGTAGGTTTTTGCTTGATATTACCACTGAACTTTTTGGCCAGCATCAATTAAAAGCGATAAATTTGTGAGGGTAAAAACGAGTGGAACAATCATGACAGTGTCGTGTTCGCGCCCAGTATAATACGTGGAACTGCAGACGACATTGAGCGATTTACGTTGACCTGGGTGATTAATATGGATCTCATCGGTCGTTTCACGAAAACAATGCGGGGACATCCCCGTCGATAAACGGCCTATGGTTTTCATATTTGATATATTTTTTGTAGCTCTTAATATAAGTTTTATTTCGTTATTAGTGTCTATCACACATGTCTTAGTTGTTGTGACCACACCAGGGCCAGTGATATGATCTGATTATTTTTATAGAGGTAAGAGCACAAAAATAAGAGTATTCAATATGAACTTTTTGGTCATATACTCGTATGGTTCAAACACCAACCGATTGAAGGATCATTCCTTTTCACAGCAGTTTGAACATCGACAATAGTATAATAATTTTCAGCGTTTTTATGGCTCTATTACATATTATAGCTAGGATAGACGGACATGAACTATAAGGGATTCATTATTGCAATTTGGCTACGGAATCCTAAAAAGGGTAAGGTAGTGATAATACTTTTATTTGTGAAAGTTGAAATATTCCACTTTATATGCGCCAGGAGTAAATAAACTACTTCCATCTTATTTCCGTATAATTCTACGGAATCAAAATATCTGTTTGTTGTAATTCTATAGGTAAAAGCGGGAACTGTAGGCGTCAAACAAGACTGATGGTCCGGAGATGGCCTCCATTCCTCCTCCGGGCGACATTTTTCACTCTCCCTTCAAATTACCAACTTAGTTCATTTTGAATAATTTATGAAGCGATGTAAGTCTCATAAATTTTGGGTCGATTATTCGGAATACTGGCACACGACGCCACAAAAGAGTTGCGTGCGAAGATATGAAATATTTTATAAGGAAATGGGTGTGATTAGAATTAATTTCAGATTCGTCAATGTTTTTGTTTTTGCTATTGCGTATATAAATAATACTTTATTTTTTATTTTGATACGTATTTAGTATATGTTATAAGTTCAATAGTAGATGTAATAGTAGTTTTAAAAAGCGCAACGTAAATAGTGATTAATTGTAGTAAATATACAATTTATGTATTTCGCAGCGGGGATTTATTAAATAAATGCTGGACAACTAATGAATATGATAACTTCTGACGCTAGAGTTATTTATAAATAACGTCGTCAGTTTATCAAATACCTTGACTGTGGGCAGCGATTTAAAAATGGTTTGTTACCTTTAATTTAGTTGTGGGTATATGTTACAGTAACCCACCCGTTTAAAGGTGTTTTTTCTAGAAAAAACTAGTTTCAACAGAGGTCAAAGCATATTTTTGTGTTACACATATAATAATGCTTATGTGACATATGCAAATATTATTACAAAGTGACATTAAAAGTATCCTATAACGTTATACCAATAATATATGTAGGTACTTGTGAGGCATGTCCTCAATAAATACTCAATAATAGAAATTATTTTAATTTCCAATCAACACTTTAAATATTTTTAGCTGACAAACTAAGACATAAGATCGTTACAGTGAAAGTTATTCTCATGACACTTGTCTTTCTGAATTAGGTGAACAATGTAGCATTTACAATATTAATTCAATTTGTTAAAAGTATTTTTTTCTGAGAAAATGCAATTCTTAACATCGTAAGAACATCCTTTATTGTCTGACTAGCTTTCAGTCCATTAGTTTACCGCGTTTCTGAGGAATCTTTTATTTTAGGGGGTATAAAAGTATCCTATATGTTATTCCAGGGTACGTCCAACTTATGTGCCAATTTTCACCCAAATCTGTTTAGTTATTACGGCGTTATGGAGGAACAAAAATCGACAAACTTTTGCATGTACTATATTAGAACGATTATTATATAGATATTATTATTAAGATCAAAATTAAAAACTTTACTGCTAAAAAAAACAACTCCAATCATTCCATCAATTCTCTAGTACCTATTACCAACGTACTTTCTACTAACCTACGTTTAATATTATAAATGCAAAAGTTAATGTGTATGTTTTTAGGTGTGTATTATGAGGATATTTGTTACTCAGTCTTGCGGCTTTTAGATTAAATTTGGCTGATAGGCCGGTTGGCGTGGTTGGTAAGATACCCTATCTATCAAGACACAGGTCGGGAGTTCGATTCCCACTCAGGACAGACATATGTGTGCATAAACATATCAGTTTATCTTGAGTCTGGGTGTAATTATCTATAAATCTAATATATAAAATTCTCGTATCATAGTGTTTGTCTGCAAACTCCTCCGAAACGGCTAGACCAATTCTTATGAAATTTTTGTGTGAATATTTGGTAGGTCTGAGAATCGGTCGTAAAGTATATTTCATACCACTTTCACGTGGGTGAAACCGCGGGGAACAGCTAGTATAATTATACATTTACAATAGAAAACTAGTATATCAGCTATCTGGCTTCCATAGCACAAGTTCTGCTTCGGGATCAGATGGCCGTGTTCACACACGGAATAGTTATATTGTATTTTCTTTGCCGGTGGTGTTATGGGCATCTATAGGCTACGGTAACCGCTTACCATCAGGTGGGCCGTAAGCTTGTTTGCCACCTAGTAGTATAAAAAAAAAAAAGTGTCCCAGAATATTTATTATTATTATTAATATCCTGTTATAAAACAGGATGCTTTTGTAAGGCTCAGTCAAGTCATACCGTTTCGTTAATTGCTGCATTTACCCATGGAGTTGTTTACTAAGACTTACATTTCTAGCTTTATTAATTAATAATGCGACCACTTCAGTCCGCTCTGCAATCAGTTTTCCGTTTCCCCTTGTTTATTTAATACCCTTAATAAACGAAGTAAGAATCGTCGTTTGTTAGGTTTAGTAAAACAGCACGGCAATTAATTTTTATTGAACTGTTTTTGTGTACCACGAATTATTTCGTATTTATAGTAAATTTGTCCTAACTTTCCGTTTTTCTTTGTCCTAACGTCATTTATTTTGATTTATATTCCTGCATGATTGAATCATTTGCTTCCATAATCTTAACAAAAACAAAATAATCTAACAATGAAGATCCCTAGCTGATTGAAACTGGTAATATATTTTGACGGAGTGAATTAAATAAACATAGAGCGCCTAACATTAATCAACGAACAGAAAGCCTTTTAATACTGAGCCTAACGATGTATGGAAAATAGCCATTACTCATTGTCCTTTTGTAACAAAACGAACTCGTATTCATAAACAATAAATTGAATCCAAAAATGTTGAATAAACACACAACTCTCTTGTAGGGGACGCTTTTACCAACTACTGGGGACTAAAACTGGAAATGATGTTGCACATTTCTTGTCCACTCACTTGTTCAAGTTTTTCATGTAACGTAAATTTCATGCGGTGTAGAAAGTCTCGAAGTTAGGTCTCCGATGTCTTAGTTCGCATCACATAGACGTCGACGTCGGTCGTTTCACTACAGTTGTCGCTGCATCGCTCACCGTCTGCAAATTGAATTTCTAAGTTATTCCTAAACTTGTGAAGGCACGAATGAAGCGAGCTCGTGTTGTTGTTTCTGCCGAGCCGAAGCTTTGGGCTCGATGATTGGAGCCGAGGGCACGGACGACTTCGTTTTAGTGGAACTTCTTGTTCAACAGCATTGTTCGTATTGTAAGCGATTGGCGTTAACATTGTTTTCAAAGTAAACACTTGCGATGCAAATTATTTAAAGTTGAAATGTTATAATGTTACAATTATACTATTAAAGCTTTAGTTTACAATGCGGGTTAACTTTTCCCTTTGTTGTTTGATGATGGGGAAACGCTCGCTGTTTACAAATGGTAGCCCAACCTCCCTCATTATAAAGGACAAAAGTAAATAATTTTAGTCTAATTGTCTTAAATTAAGAATTAAATAAAATACCTTGAATTTTGCTAGTGATCAAGCTTACTATTTAAATTATACAATATTTTTTGAGTTACCATTATGGTTAAAAGTTACATAGATAGAAATAGCGTGAGTAAAGTGTTATGAAAATACAATTGAATACATTATCTTTTGTCAGTCGCACTTAGTCTGTGGTCTGTACAGATCCCTAGTTTAAGTGATTTTGTAGAACATACAGCCAGCTCTTGACGTGATGCCCTTGAAAGATAACTCGCTCATTTCGCGAGTAGATTGAACCGGTCCCCGCGTTCAAGACATGAATTTAAAATGCTCGATTTGCAATACGGTACAGGCAAAATAACCCTAGCTTTTTGTTTAAATCTGTACCTTTGTTACAAACGTGATTAAAATTTTAATTAGATTTCTTTTTTCCGGCATTTGGAGCGCGCAAGTCCTCGTGGCTTGCGTGTAGACTATGCATTAACACGCCCGCTTCGTACCGCGTTACTCTACGATAATTGCTATTATTAAGTCCAAAAATACCAAAGGAATGTCGACTCTATTTACCAAGTAAATAGACTTTTTTTTGCTTCGGACTTAATGAACCACTTTTTGCTTATTACTTCACTCGGTGCTTATTATCACTACTCTATAACATACGAGCATTTCCCGTCTTTAGAGATTTCATATTACGTTGCATTACTAACCATACATTAATGAGTAGAAGGTAAAAATATTTTCAATGAAACTAAATCAGGTTTATTTTATCATACTTAATCAGCAAATAAAGATTTTTCATTATTTCATTATTGAAACAATGTTATTACCCAACATCAAAACTTTCAAAAACATTTTATATTTTTTTTAACAAAAAAGTTACAGCTCTTTTTAATCAACCCATAGAGAGATCATTCTTATAAGAACAGTTCGGACGAAAACTTGTTCCCGAAAAAACTTCCACATAATAAATACAACAAGGGATATGCTATTTATCATTCTAATATTACCATGTGAAAGTCGGCTCGTTCATCATTACCGCGCTGACTTTTCTTTTATGCCAAGAGGTTACGAAGTGTAAGGGCGTAAAAGAGATTCAACACCAGCATAATCTATGTGCCCATAGTATAATTTGTTAACAAAAGGTCGAAAGTCGTACTTTTTAAATTTATTGCTTTCCGGGTACCTTCATGAAGGGGCCTACCTACAACGGATAATGTAATATAGGACGTAGGATTGAAAAATAGCGTTACCTTTTCCGTGTCTATTTAGAGGTACAGATTTAATCTTGTCTTACAAAAGACTAAACTATTCTTATAAAAAAAATAGTTCCGTTTATTACAGCTACGGAACTCTGAGTTTCAAATGTAGAATATATAATGGATATGCAATTTGTAAATCAAAAGTCACTTCTAGACTTAAATTTATAGCATGTATATCCGTATTGTACACAAACTAACCATTTATATCCGTTATTCTAGAAGCAGGCAGTAAATGCAGCGTAGGTGTACCGTTTGTAATCCTGCACGGAGCGCATTAATCGAGCGTGCGTCCGCTAAACGTATACAGTGAGCTACAGTGACAGCACAATGTTCCCTTATCTTAATTGCCTTCCCAGATACGATCACTCTAGAATTTATCTGCGGCGCCGCCAGAATAAGTACGGCACTTTTTAGCGGTCGACGCGGTAAAAAGTTTAATGATAGTGCCCGACGCTATCTGGACGACAGTAGCACTTTTATCTCGCACAATTAAAATAGATGCTCCATGAAAAATTGATTGTATTTTGCTTCAGTTCCTGTTTATTATACAGGTAGGTATATAAACATATTAAACTAAGTTCATATAGTAATGTTCCTACTACTAAAGAATAAAGTCTGCTAAGATAATTACTGCAGCGATAAGATAAACGTTCAGATGTTTTACTTCGAAGTTAAGAAGTTTAATAAAGCTATTATTATGTGAGTATACTTTAAAGTTTAAAGACTCGTTAGACGGGCGGTTTAGAGCTTTAAGATATCATCTTACTACAAATACGACTGTGTTTGACTACACTTTCACCATGGTAAGTGATGATGTAGCCTTGGGTCACACAGTCTAGCTAGAAGGAAACCGGTTCTCAAGTGCAGTTACCAAAGTACACCTTTAGGGAATATCGTATCCACCATCATGCAATAATTTCTTCAAGATAATTCCTTCACCGAAAATTCAAGCTCATTGTAAGATTCGAACCCACGCACGACCTTCGCTATAGAATCTATTGAGAGGTGTTATTAACAGCTGTAATGCATTTTTTTATGATACCTACAGTGTAAACAAATGCAAAGTATAATTTGTAAATATATTATGATTTAAATTGTTAGTAATATCACAGTGTAATATTATTTAATATACCTATATGTATATTACACAAATAAACAATATGATTTAAGTATATAATATTTTCGAAAAATCCTTAATTTATGAATCAGCTTACTCAAGTTGAACTTTGCTTGCACGCTCTATTGTATCTTGCGACCGGTGAGTTAACAGATTAACAAAATGAATTATTAAGCGCCGTACAATGAACTACGAAAACCAAATTGAAACTCATATCCATAAAATTTTCCTGCACATTAATATTTTGTTTGAGTTAGAGTAATTCTGGTATTATATTATCGTAGCAGTAAATACAAAATTATTTACATCATATGTATAAAAACCGGCCAAGTGCGAGTCGGACTCGCGCACCGAGGGTTCCGTACAAACTTCATCCATCGTTCGTCCATCACGGGAAATGCATAATTTTATTTATTTACTGTATTTGAGGTTAGTGCCAATTAAGCTAGACCTCTAAATTGTATGAGCGCCCATACAACTCAGAGGTCTTTATTAATTGGCGTAACTATGTATGTATGGGGACACCCTTTAATTTTCAACTTTTTTTATTTTTTAGAATTTTTCCTTTATGTGTGCTGTAAGACCTTGCTTTTTGCCATTTTTTTATATTTGAGTTGATTGAATGAAAGGTAAATTGCGGTTAACGATTTATGACGTATTAAAAAAAAACTACTTACTAGATCTCGTTCAAACCAATTTTCGGTGGAAGTTTGCATGGTAATGTACATCACATATTTTTTTTAGTTTTATCATTCTCTTATTTTAGAAGTTACAGGGGGGGGACCAACATTTTACCACTTTGGAAGTGTCTCTCGCGCAAACTATTCAGTTTAGAAAAAAATGATATTACAAACCTCAATATTATTTTTAAAGACCTATTCATAGATACCCCACACTTATGGGTTTGACAAAAAAAAAATTTTGAGTTTCAGTTCTAAGTATGGGGAACCCATTATTGTTTTTTTTATTTTTGTGTGAAAATCTTAATGCGGTTCACAGAATACATCTACTTACCAAGTTTCAACAGTATAGCTCTTATAGTTTCGGAAAAAAGTGGCTGTGACATACGGACAGACAGACAGACATGACGAATCTATAAGGGTTCCGTTTTTGGCTACGGAACCCAGTATTGCCAGTGACTAAAAAGTCACCCAGTAGGTATACCTACTGACAGAAGTTGGAACTCCACACTCAATTAATTGTGAATATCAATATGAGAACGATATACAGGTGTAATAACATTTAACACTTTCTATGAATATATATTAAATGTCTGAAAAGCAAATAGTCGTTAACTGGCCAGTTGGCAGAGAGCAGTGCAGGCTCCGTTAATTCCGAGGGCGGTCGCGCTACCGGTTAATGTGTCATGTTAATGGGTCCCAGTTAAAATATAGCACGTTTTCATTTTATGATCTTCCAATTTTATCCCCCAAGTGGTGCTGATGCCGGATATACTCGTAAAATACTGTCGACATTAAATACGCTCTTGTTATGATCTCGACTCGAATGTTTGAGATTGTGTATGCGAGTAGGCGAGTACTCGTAATCATACTGTACCATTTTTTTTCTATTAAAAACTACCTATGTATGTAGTAATTTAAAATAATCAATATAAAAAACGGTTAACTAATATCGCATTTTTTTATGAATAACGCTGCATTATGCGCCTTTTAATAAAATACCTTTAACTAAGAGTGATATGCATTACAATAATTTTACATATTGTAATTTTTTACATCGTTCGTACATTTACGCGACAGCTTGAATCAACCATGTGACTGAAATTCTAATTGAATATGAACATATTCAGTGGAAACCCAATTTGGATAAAGGTTGAGATCGGCATCCTTTCAAGTTTAAATTCTGTCGCTAAGCATCTACCGTTGTGTTGCGGTAGTACTTACTTGTACTTGAGAGCTAGCTATTTTCTAGGCTTTGTGAGGTTGCCGCCCTTGCTCACATCGTCACTACTGTGAGATTGATACAACAAAACTTTAGAAATTGAACCCACCCAGTTAAAACCCACTATTGAATTCTAAAATGTGCTTCCTACGAGGGTTATAATCCTTAATTCACGTATTGCAGTGAACTGGCGCTAATGGTTATGAATAAAAATTTATAGGCTCCGAAATAGCCTTCTATTCTGTAAAGCTCCATCTCAATTAAAGCCCTATTATCTACTCAAAATGGCTGCCGCCATATGCCCGCAATTGCCGCTATGAGTGTTATTAACAGAAAATTATAACACTGGCCTTTCATAAGTTTCACTGACCAATATTATTATTAATGGTCTTAAAAATAACAGTTTATATTGATACTACCTATAATCTCTGATCTGATTTAATAAAAAACTCGAATGATCGAGAACGATGTTTGTGAAATGGTTGATTTCACTAGGTTAATGTGTAAGTATATTTTTTTACTTATTGCATGGTAGAAAGAAAATATCATTGGCTGAAAGTTCTCTGAACGAATTAATTACTTTTAATGTAAAATGTCAAAATTCAGTTGGTTTATAAATGATTCAAACAGCACTCTTTAGAATATTTTTTTATAACACTAATGTGGCAATCAAGCATATGGCCCATCTGATGGTAAGCGATTACCGTTGGATGGTAAAATAATGTAAGTAAAGCATGATATTTTTATGACGTTCAGAAACTTCATAAAACTGTTTTATAATTAACAGACCTTAGTTCTCCTTTTCATGCAAGTTCTTTTTAGTAACTGAATTACTTCTAACCACTGTATTCTTAATTAATATTCATTTCATTGACACAAATCTGACACCTCTAGGTACTCGGACCAGAAACAAAGTTCACGTCCACACAATAATAATAATAATTTCGTTCAAAAATTATATTTTATATCGATCTAACTTGTAAGAGTAATTCACTTCAGCACGTAATGAACGCAGAGAAGGGAACATTGTAACGGTAGGTTACTCTTTTTACGCAAAATCATATTTATCCCTGTTTTTAAAAGCTTTTATTATTAAAAAAAAATCCTTCCTAATAGCTCATGATTAGGCTTAAGTGGCAACGTTGCGACTCTATGGTTGCCACCGTACGTATATTATGCTTATGAATAAATTATTTGTCGTTTGGGCTGTTAAAAATAATTTGTTTTGTAGCTGTATATTTATTACCTTTTTAGTCGACAAAAAGCTTTGTGAATGGTTCTGTATATCTACATAATGAATCAAACGGGCTCTCAAGAGAAAGTAGGTACTTACCGTCCTTAAATATTGAGTTAGGTATAACTATCCAATAAAAATATGCGAGTAAGTAATAAAATGAATATTTTATTACTAGTAATTTCATGACATCATTTGATATAATGACATTTTAGAGCCATAAAAATAGGTTAGTTTTATTATTATTGTACAAAACCCTCCATCTGTGAATCCAAATCGCACTTGGCCGGTTTTTTTATATTAATTATACAATCCATACCTATTCCTAATATTTGATATATGAGTTAACTTATGTACAAAAATCTCATAAATAATAAATGTTGACAGTTTAAATTAATCGTTCAAAAGTTTTATTATCAGTTAGCCGGTGTTGCAATGAATAATAAGGAGTTTGCCAGTCAGCGCGAAGTTTCGCTGGCAACCCGCCCCGTCCGGACTCCGATGGAGGGTGTATCTAACGGATAACTTAAACAACTATTGTGAGTAGCGCCGTCAGCTATTTGCAAAAATATTACACTACTTTCCAACTTGATGGATTACAAACACTTGTATGAAAAGATGGTCGAACTAAAACACACTGCGTCCGACTTCTAGATGTGATTATTGGAAATAGATTTACAAAGCACAATGTCGTTCATTCATTCCTTCGTAGGCGAACCACATGCGATTTTTTTGAAGACGTTTCATGGTACGAATTTTAGCGGTTCTGTTTAGGAACCTAGATTGAATTGCGTCGGAAATGAATCGTTTAGTAAAAGTTCATATTAGGCCTACAGTCGAGGGGAAGCAACATATTTAAATTCATATAACCACAAAATACAATTTAAATCTCTCATAACAACTGATATTGAATGTATTAAATAATACAATTTTATAAAAAAAATTGTAAGATTAATGTGGTAAGCATAAAACTTTAGCAAATGATTTACTTATCTTTACAAACTTTTAGTAGGTATCTCCGTATATATCTACCAATAACGTAGAACGATATGCTTTTGGTCGAAGATTGAAGGAAGCCATCACGGATGGAATCCTTTTAAGGCGAGTGCATGCAACGTTTATTGATACTACGTTTTACGGAAACTAAAATCTTATCATTCTTTTGAATAATTTTGGATAGTGTTTTATTTATTAATCTATTTTATACTTATCTATACTAAAATTATAAAGCTGAAGAGTTTGATTGTTTGAAATTCGATTTGAAAATTTCTTTCAGTGTTAGATAGCCCATTTATCGAGTAAGGTTATAGGCTACTTTTATCTTGGGAAAAATAAGATCCCTCGGAAAAGCGGGTAAAACCGCGGGGCGGAAGCTAATCTAATCTAACTAATTGTATAAATGCGAAAGTGAGTTCGTTTGTTTGTTACCTTTTCACGCTTAAACCGCTGAACCGATCGCGATGAAATTTGGTACGCAGATAGCCTATGGTATGGAAAAGAACATAGGCTACTTTTTTCTTCGGGAACCCAGGTGAAACCGCGGGGTACAGCTAGTAATATTATAAAGCTGAAATGTCGGAAGTTGCTGGTTTTTTTGTTTGTTTGATTGAACGCGCTAATCTCAGAAATTTCTGGTTCGAATTGAAAAATTCTTTTAGTGTTGGATAGCCCATTTATCGAGGAAGGTAAGTATCGGGAAAACGTAAGATCCCTCGGGAACGCGGGTGAAACCGCGGGGCGGAAGTGTTTGTTTCGGTTTATCTTTCTTTCACGCAGCAACGGTAAAAAAGGTTAAACAGTAGCGTATATCCTGTGTTAAAATATAGGAATAATATTCTTGTATAGTTTTATTTTTATATTTTTTTTATATTGTGAAAAAATAAAAATATAAAGCCAATCAAATGCAACTTCATACTAAAAATAATACAATATGCTGAACTCGCCTATGGAGGGTTCCGAACCCTCCTTGGACGTATAATATACATATCTAATAATGTTTAAATTAAACATTATTAGATATGTCTATAAAAGTGGTGAATGTTGGTGAAATTTAGCAATACATTTTATTTAAGATGTACTTTGTCACAACGAACCTTTTTTAATTTTCTAATTTTACTCCGCAAAATTAACTCTCAAAATCGGAATTCGTTTTATAAGCTATACTACCTACGTCTGTCGTCCTGTAACTTCAGAGAAAATAAGATGTGACAGATAGACACACGAGTGATGGTTATTTGGGTGACATTTTATCATTTACTTTATCTTGTTATTTTTCTTTTTGTTTTTAATTGTATATTGTACTTACCGATATTGTATATATCGCAAATTTTGAAAAAATTATAACCAAAATAGTCAGATAATAAAAATAATATATAAAAAATGTAACCTTGCTGAGTTTCTTGCCGGTTCTTCTCAGTTGACCTTCATAAGCCCTCCTAGGGCCTAAACTGATTAAATGGCTTTGACTCTGACTTTGTTCTGTTATTTCATCGGAAGGTCAGAATCCTAAAAAATATGGAAATGAGGTCTTATGGCTATATTTTAAAATTCTCTCGCAGTCTGTAAAACGGTTTTTTTAATATAAAGCTTGAATAAAATTTTCAATAGGCGGAAAAAATACTTTGTAACTTTTTGCCATATCTATGAAATAACTTTATCTTTTCATTTGGTATTATTTTTATAATACTATGGATGGTTATGTTATGCCTTTCATACAATTTGTCCAAAAAATGGAATACTTATGGAATTACCTGGGAGTGGATCATATTTTTCTCAAAGGCTTAGTTAGTCATTATAGTTATATGTTACAGGAACATAGGCGTGTGGTTATAAATACGAAATTTCAGCTAAGGAGGTTTCAGGGATAAAACGAGAAATTAAAAGTTGTGTTAAATTTTATTGATATTTTTTAAAGTGCTTTTTAAGTTAATAAACTCATAGCTGCAAAAGTAAAGCAGGGAAAGTCTGATTAATTGTAAATATCTAGACACGTATATATTAGTTAGTTTATAATATTTTGTTAAGCTAAGTTAATTATTTTATGTTATACTTCTACAAAAACAATTGTGAATATGTATATTTAATTTATGAATTTATTTTATTATAAATAAACAAATTCACTTTCGCATTTATAATATACAAGGTTATTTTTAAACCGGCAGTGTTTTAGGGGTGGAAATACTCATCAATATGAACAACTTTTATGGGACCAACCCTGAAAGCACGAAAAAAAAATACTTTTCATAAGATCAACCTTGCTCAATCAAAATGTATGAAAAGTTTGAATTTTTTTCATTATAGTACAAACTTTAAATTTTATTTAATTATGTATGTACCTTATATTTGCGCAAAATATACCTATTCTTTTCATGTTTCCGATATACTTAGTAAATATTTTATCATATAGTAAAATAAAAGTTTAAAATACAATTACGTATTTCTCTGGGTAGTCATTCAAATTTTCAATAAACATGTGAATTTTGAATTTAACGTCAAATCCATGGAATATTTTGCGACAATGTTACAATTTATTGGCAAATCTGAGAAGATGCTGGAAATATATTTATGGACTGAAAATTTTGTATGACGTTACTCCGCGTAAACTCGCTGCATTTTAATGTGTCATCTTGTTTTGTTATGGAAATGTTATGTCCTCATCATTCTAGGTGTTCGTTTCGTTGTTCCTTCGGACACTTTTTCTATTTTTTGTAAGCACATTGAAAAAATAAATTGAAGAATAAAAAGAAAACCTTTTTTTGTGCTTCTGGTTTATGGTACCAGTGCTAACAGCATCTAAAAAGTTAAGGATCTCCATTGGAAGGATTACCATTTTACAATAAAACCTCTCTTTGAAGAACTATATCGTGAGAATCGAATTCTTAAACTAAAAAACCGGCCAAGTGCGTGTAGGGTTCCGTAGTTGCCCATCACAATAATGTGGACTAAGAAGAGGCCTTTTTGTTGTTTCATGTGTTTTTGTTGTTAACATTTAACGTTAACGGTTTAGGCGTCTTAATAATGTCTAAAACGGTTTTATAAGCTGGTCGACTATTACTCGTAAACTTGTAAGACCTACTTAGTTGTGATAGCTATCCTTTTCGTAAATATAGCTTCGTTATATATACTAGGTACTACCGTGATTTTTTTCACATATCCAAAAACAACCATTTAGCTGGCAAGTGTCACCACACATGACTAACAAAAATTTGCAATTTAAAGCTTAATATTTCACAGACATCAATTTTTCAATTCAGGGATCGAATTGAAAAATTGATGTCACAAACCTTCAATATTTTTGAAAGACCTATCCAACAATACTCCACCCTATGGGGTAGACGAGAAAAAAAACATCCCCACTTTACTCGTAGGTCGGTCGGAGGTAGGTCTGTACAAAAAAAATATTTCAAGATTTTATTTTACTATTTTGTCGATATTCATGCCAAATTACAGCTTTCTAGTACTAAGAGTCTCTGGGCTAAGCTGCGGACAGACAGACAGACGGTCATGGCGAAACTATAAGGGTTCCTGATTGACTACGGAACCCTAAAAACGGCGTTATTCTATGTATTAAATCTAGATACGCCACTTCTTGATCTCTTACATTTCGTAGTATGACGGTAGGATATATTAGCTGCAGTGCAAAAAAAATCATTTTACATGCGGATAAAATTGACTGCATTAAATTGATTGCGACCAACAAGAAAAGGATCAACGATCATGGAGCGTATGTCATGGACAGAGAAAAGGTTTTATGTGCGGCTTAATCTGCCTCTAGGGGGTCAGTCGCCATTAATTAGGTCGGTCAAGCCCTACCGCGGTGGTTTTTGCTGTGCGACAATTGACGTACGTCTTTCTTACTACGTTGCTTGTTTGATGAACTTGGATGTAACGACCGTATTCTCGAAGATTTTCTTTGATATCTTACAGCCGTTTTTTTTATTGCCATATCAAATAATATAGATAATAAGAATCAATGCGTCATAATCATTGGATAATATATCTAATGAAATAATCCCTAACAAATTTAAATCCCGCGACATACTTATAGGTGTGCCGTTATGAGATTTTCTTTTTTTGAGATTTATTATCATTATGACGGTTACTGTATGTAATATAAAACTTGAATAATGAAGAAAAATCCTGCAAAGTTCTTTGTATGACTATTTCTCCACTGTACACATCACATACTGATATATACCATAAAATTATGTAGAAATATTGGATTCACATATTTTAAAGGGCGTCGTATACTAAATAATCCGCATTGTCCCTATTGATTGTGGCTATTTCGAGCTTCGCTGTCGGCGTCGCAGTCGTCGCAACCCTAAAATTGTTACAACAACTTTGTTGAGGAACAATCCAAAATAATACCATTATTCCGCGTATGTTAGTTATATTTTAGGAGCATTACAGTGCTACAATATGTTTATATGGAGAATTTTATAGAAGCTTGAGGAAAAACAATCACACATTCTGAGAAACAAAATAAGACGTGCAAAGTGCAAACGTCCAAAAATTTGCCTCACCTGTCTTGGAAATTGAGCTAGTCAAAAGGTATGTACCTATTGTGATATTATTTTTTATACTTACCTATCTAATGAAATAAATAGGTAAATAAGGTACTTATGTAATACTAGCTATTGCCTGCGACTTCATTCGCGCAGACTTCATAAGTTTTATTTACCTATATTTTTCTCCGTCAGTCGAATTTCACAAATTAAAGCCTAAACTAAACAAAAATAAATCCCAAAGTAAGCTAAAATTAATCGTGAAAACTCCCTGATAATCAAGTCTGCAGATTGAGAGATTAGCGTGCTGGAACAGACAAATAGACAAACAATGAAAATGGTCTATTTCCATTTTTTACTCATCCTACATCAGCCCCATTAGTTCGTAGTAGTTGGTAAAGTATTCAACGTACGAGTGTCAGAGTACGTTTCTACAGTCTGGTATAATATGTACCTACCTATATAATATAGAGAGACATTCATAATAGGTACCTATCAAAATTATAGAAATTTTATATTTTCAATTTTCTTTTTGACTCCAGTATTTTTCTATCAATTTGCAGGAAAGTAGGCCTACTATATAAAGCATACAGGTAGTGAGCACAAAAAGATGTATAGATAATTTTACCTTTTTATTTGTTTCAAATCATGGGTCACGTAAGTAGCGTATGAATAAATAATTGTGAAATAAATATTTCAATTTGTATCAATGCTAGCCCATTCTTCCCCGCCATTTCACCTGCGACCTTATTTTACCGATGGTTAGAATTTCCAAAAAAACATCTTAGCCAATTATACTATGTTAAATAATTCAAGTTTTTAACTCAAGTGGTTCAGGCTGTTCGTTAGTTGATAGGTCAGTCAGTCAATCAGTAAGGGTAGGTAAGTTTTTTATATGTATAATGTATATAGATTTAAATTAATAAAAGATTTTACTTTTCCAAAGAAAGCAGAAATCACTAGAGGTCGATCATACAGTAAATTCTAACAGTTACGTCCTATTCTATATTAGTATGCAGCTCAGCAAATGTATCCAAGACAATTTCGTAGATATACAAAAAAGTACAATAGTAAAGGAGTGGGAGATATGTAGGCGCAGTGTTTACATGGACATTTAACGCGGTCGTGACATCGTTTCCGTGCAAAAACGGCCAAGTTCTCGGCATTCACTTAATTCGAATCACGTATCGCACACCCTGAATGACATTGTAAACATACCTAGACGGTTAAATAAATACTACTTTAACTCAATGTAAGGATAAATATTCAAATATAAATGAAATCTTTTGTTTAAAATACAACTTAAAGTGTGATAACTTAACTATTATTTACAGATATAGTAAAAGAAAAGACAAAACAGGGGGCTTACAGGGCGTCAAAAAAATCATCCGCATCACTGTCAACAGGAAAAGTACCCAAAAGACTGGCAGCATTGCCACGTTGGATGGCAATGCTATGCTAATTCTTTGTTTAAATGATATATAACCTTTTTTTTAAAAGAGTTTTTATTCGTAGTTATCTAAGAAAAATAAACATGGCAGGTAAGTACATTACTAAAGAGTAGGTATGTACTAATTTACTTCACAAAATCTTTAAGTACCAACATAATACAACTCACAAAGTCTTGTTTGATATTTCTTACGATGAGAGATTGTTCTGAACCCTGAATTTTGTATGTCTTCCTCATGTTGGTTATAATATTCAAACCTAATATCTAATATTCCTGTCTACCTATCTAATTTTAAAATAATAAAAAAAGTAATTCAATATCTTAATTTTTAAATTATCGGCACAGATAAAGACCGATGAAATATCACCTTGTTTTCAATTTCAGTTTGCGACTTTTAAACAGAAAAATCACATGGAGCAACAGTAATTTATTTATATAGTTATTAATTTACTTTAAAGATATTGCAATTAATCGGATAAAGTTTCAGGGTGTCAGTTAACTGTCGAATTGACCGGCATAAAAATACGATAAGGAAGCTATCAGGCTGTTGGTTATCGGCTCGGCAAACATAGGAGTACCCGTTCATGAATAGTTAAAAAGCGGACCTTTTAGGTTACGTCCACACAGTGGTGAAACACTTTCACAACAGACCTTTCGCTTCAGAACTCACAAAGTAAAATTTCGAACGTGGAATTCATTCGATGAAGTTGTTGTATAAATAAAAATCTGTGTGACGGAGCGTGCGAGCTCTTTAGAAGACGTCGGTGTGAGCTACGGTTTATTTTGAAAGGGGCATGCGCGGTTTGGGTCCGGCGGGCGAGCCTGGTACAGTGGCATCCGGCGTCACGCGGAGCCCGCTCGCGAAGCGCCGCCCGCCCTATCGCGGCCGCGTATTCGTGCCTACTTACGTAAGTCACGTTAAAATTAAATAATAAAATCGCGGGACTATTGTTTACAAGCATTATATATAGTGATTTGGTTTAATGGCTGAGTTTTACGGAGGTTCTGAATTATACGCACCACTTTGTGAGTTTTTATAAGTGAGTGAACATCTGTGCTAGTTTGACATTTCAGTGCTTCTGCAGACAATACTGATGTTCATATTCCGTGTCATGTGTTAACTTGTGGTAAGTTATGTTATTATAATATGAGTGTTTTAGATAAAAGTCTGCCAAGGATATGAAAAATTATAACATGAACAATTTCCTATAGTAAAGATTTTCAGGACTCCTAACTGGGCAAAAATGTAGAAATAAATATGCAGTTGTAATTATTTTAATTATTTTTTATGGAAAATATTATTTGATTTATAGAAAAACACAATATAGAATTCAAAACAAAATATACCTGCTACTTTTAAGTACGTAAGGTACCTGATATCAGTAAGTACTTGAAACAATGTACAGAAGACACTTAGCGCATTATTTTCAAGCAGTGTGAAGAAAAGTGTGGGCTTTTAGAAATACTTAGCTCAAGAGCTCAGCGTGGCAATAAAAAAAAATATAAATAAGGTTTTAACTAATTATTACAGTTAATTATACGATATCTATTTTAATAGTCCTCATTTAGTAATGCATAATAATATTTCACTAGAATTAAAAAGCTATCATAATAGAAATATAATTATTAAAAGATTGTAAAAAATTATAAACATTGTAAAAAAATATATGTTTGCGTTTGACGTCAATTTCCCAGTGCCAAGCAAAAACACATTGGTTAGGTATTTGGCAACAGAGAGGTTAATTCCGTCACATTCGCTTAGCTTCATAACTTTATATTATTATGTGAGTAAATAAAAAAATGGCAAAACGGTCATTAAACGGGTGTATTAACAAGCGTACTATAAGAATCATGATTGAAATGCGTAAATAATGCCACATATAGAATGATATGACTGTATAATTTTTTATTTTTTTTATTACATTTATTTTTATTACCTATTTCAAATAAAAAAAAACAACCTACTTAAACTAAATATTAAAATAATAAAATAAATATATGAAAATAATTAAAGATAAAAACTGCGTTTAGGTCGCCACCTGCAGGCATGGTTCCCAAAAAGCTGGCGACGTTACCTCGTTGAATTGCAAGACTAATACGTTGCCCAAGGAAAGCGCCAGCTCTTTGGTCACCTGTTAAATCAACAGAAATATATAAATAAATTATGATATTATTATGAGAGTGTGTGGTGTGATCGAAGATTTGGAACAAGTAGCAAAATAACCTAAATAAATACAAGAAGAATAACTACTATGATAGGGAATAATTGAATAATATACCTACTTACAAGTTGAAAATAGGACGCCAAACCTAAATAGGCGTTATGAGTTTACCACCTTCAGCCGCATCACTTCCCTCATACCATGGTGCGATTGTGGTCAAACCCAAGCCTACAGATATAAAAATATATAAACATTGTAACCACATACTACCGACCTATTCTCATCAACCACGTTTTCAAATATTTCACACAAAAATATAGTAAATCAGACGAAAGCAATTTGCCTGGCAAACAAATACGTAAATATTGTAATAGCAAAATGTGTAATAATTGTCTGTTTATAATAGTAACATGAGTGATAATAATTAATTAATATTTATAAAAAAAAAAGTTGAACAATGATGTATTGAGGGTTGTTAAATATTACTTACGCTTTATAAGCAAATAAAACTACTAGATTTGTAGTGGAAATTATAAAGCAATTTAATTTATTTTTATTCCTGACTTAGGTAAGTAAACTAATTCCTTTGAGGTCTTATATTTCTGTGAAGTCACCACAGACATGATGTTTGGTTTATATTTTTTTTAGGAATGTGTTTTTTGTAGGATTATTCCTATTCCCTTCCGTGAAAAAAACGCGGGTATGTCTACCGGCGGTTTTGGTTTTGTTATGTTTGCCTCAGATGGGTTTTACACCCTTACGCGGACAAAATAAATGTCACATATGCCACATATTTTTGGAATGAGGCTGATTGTATCGATTTTATTCTTTGCTCCTAAGAATATTATTTTTGTAGAATTTTAATAGAGGCACGGATCGTGCAATATTCTTGAGGTTAGACACAAAGGTTAGACGGGTATCAAAGAGGATATAATAACTACGTTTAACGGGTATCCTATTTGTGTGGGCACTTATGTGGAAAGCCTACTAAAACATTTTGCAGATATTCAAATTCTGTAACAAATTCACTAATAGTTTATGTCACTGAAACATTACAAAGGACGTCAATTTCAGTGACAGCTCTGTGGTTTCTAATAGAATAACAAAAAATAAAACGGACTCCAATTTACAATAAACAGCAAAATATTGAACTAGAAAGTAGTAGGAACTCTATTATGACTATAGTAATTAGCTTAGAAGCAAGTAGAGGTCCATACAAATAAATGTTTCAGTCAGTTTTTTTGCCGTCAAATACAAATAGATATATGAATTTTCGACAGATGCACTACATGACATGCCTGAATCGTGGAAGAAATTAAACAGCGTATATGTATATAGTATGGCCGAATTGATAACCTCCTTCTTTTTATTGTTTTGTTTACATAAATCTTTGAATTTTACACAAATCTGTGAAAAATTTAATGATTTATATTGTTTCGAATAATAAGCTAAATACTACGTACTTACTACCTACTTAAAATTTTGGCCAAAGTATGTCGCAATTCGGAAATTTAGCGGCAATATGCGACATCACACAGCGGAACCCGTCATCATCATTACGTGCTTAGAAATGATATAGTAAGTAATGTCGTATCATATTTCTTATATTCAGGTGAACTACTTTAATACACAATTACTTAAAGGGTAACACTAACAACTAAAAAGGAAGACCGTCACCAAATGGGAGCGTGCCCAGAATGCTGGCTGCATTTCCACGTTGGATAGCTAAGCTTATCCGTTGACCGAAATAAAAGCCAGCGTTCTGGTCACGCGTGTGTTCCTTTAACCGCTCCGCCAAGTCCTTATATATACTGTGTGCCCCTGGCCCCCACGGGCCGAGAGTTTCTACCCCAAACGGCTCAAACAAGTACCCTCTGTCGAGATGTGCATACTTGCGCCGCTTGAGGCACTCCGCTGATGTTGCTGCGGAGCCGGCTCTCTCTGATGTGCCTTGAAGATGAGACGGCGCCAAGGTATCAACGCAGGTGGCATCCCAAACCAAGGGTCGTCCCAACTTCCAGGGCATGAGAGTCATTCCGTCGGGCCTCTTACCATCGTCTCTCATGAGGCCACGGGGCTCGAGTGTGGCGGCCACACTGACGCTGGTTAAAGTCAGGTGAATCAATTACCTTAGTGTAGAGTTAAAAGCAGTTATGCTTGCTATATATGTTCATTTACTTCAGTAATTAAGTTAATTAGCCAAGTAGTTGTTGACTTTTAAATTTATAATATGCAAGCATTTAGCGTATTTTTATCTTATGTGTAGAAAGTAGTGCCCTAGTGAGGCACTAGTTGCTTGTTGGTAATCAATTCGTCGTTCACTCAAAATGAATCACTAATATCGATAATTGTAAAATGTTACTCATGAGTTATAAAATAATATATGGGTGTTTGAAGTTAGACGATATATAGGTCGAGGAAGATCAACCGCGGTTGAGTAATGCACTATTTCACCGTGAGGTCGGCACTTTCATTTTTTGTATGCAAGCGAGAGTGCCAAAAGTTTTGCGCACTGCGACGCCCTGTCGTCGCTCCCACGGCTGAATATGTATGGGACGAACTTGCCAATTCAAATTTGGTTATCTACTTTATTCACCACATTGCAGTCCTATTGATTTTTTCCATAATACTCCTTATATCTTTAATTCAATCAACATTTACTTTTAACATACATTAAAGGAACTCAATTGTCATTTAGTGGATAGTCAAAGTTATAAAAATTAAAACCGGATGAAACACTAATTTCACTGAGGTACGTTTGGCTCGAGTTCCGAATACATAGGCATTGACTCTGTTATTGTGGTTTTGTTTTGCCGCTATTTTACCTAATCCTAGAAGGATTGGGTGATTCCTCCTAAATTTTAGATTTTTTTAAGCTATTGTATAGCTTTTATCGCGGGCTTCGGGCTTTGAGCGCGGCGACCGAATCAAGAAATTTCGTAACGAAAAAACCTAACACCTCCCACACACACATACACGTATATATAGGTGTATATATATAGGTGTATAGGTATCTATTAATATCAAAGAAAAAACTTGAATTAATATCAAAGAAAAAAAAAATATACATAATTGCACAAGTTGATAAAAAATGCTATGCAATAGCTTTACGCGCCACACGTATTTTTTTATTTTCTCTTAGTTTGGGGTCATGTGTGAGGAATAATGTACCAGAATATATTATTATTAATATTAACATGAGCCAAGCGAGTTGGGCCAATAATCCAACTAATTATAAGAATTGTAACTATCATCATTCAATCAATAATCTCAATTAGGTTGAATATAAGACGTATCTACCTACGTAAGTATCGTCGTGGCGTACGTGGTTTTCTTTGATTATAGGAGAATATGGTTTCCATTCCCGGTGATATACAATAATTAGTTAATCAAACATATGCCAATTATTATCTATGTTTACCTACGTCACGTACCAAAATGTGGCTAGAACCAAAACTAATTTCCTTGTAATGACATGCTTGTTATTCATACCATATTAAGGCTACCAAGGCCAAATCCGCAAACCGGAAAAACGGTAAAATGCCAGAGAATAACGTAACTTATTTGTGGCACTTTCACACTGTACTGAAATATAGATTCAACTTTAGATGAAAAGCTAACAATAAAACTTTAAATAAAATAAATTGTGGATAATTTTAGTCATTATTCATTAAGATAATAAGTCATTTATCTTCAAAGATACAAAAATCTTTAAAAAAATACTATGAAAAAGTTTTCTCAACTCTGGGCGGCTGCAACTTTATCAAACGCAGACCACATTATGTTGCGTAATAGAGTACTGAATTACAGGGAAGTGTATCCATTTACCAGTTAGATTTAATTACCTTCGTGTACCTAAAGGTGGGCCACTCATATAATCACCACCCCTAACTTGATTCCTTACTTGATTACTTCAAAATACGTTATACACTATCTACGTAATTATAAAATTTGAAAAGCTGTCTACCCATATTCGTAACTTAAAAGTGTTAAATAAAAATAATTTATAAATAAAGAAAAAACCGACTTCAAAAACTGAAAGCATAAAATAAACATTTCCTTACTACATCATTTTGAAGTCGGTGCCAAGTATAACATAAAAATTACTTGGTCTTCAGGTTACTTTCTTGATTTGTTTTGTTTCAGCGAGTTTTCTTTATAGTTAAGTAGTATCTATAAATACATACTAAATTAATATTGTTGTCTTTAGGTTTATGTATTTTTGATTATATTTGGAGTTAGTGTGAATGATTGGTTTTAATATTTTTTCGTTGTAATATTTTGTTTTTGTTGTTTTGTGTTATCCTTAGTAATTTTAATGTTTTACATGGCACAGACTTCAAAATGATGTAGAAAGGAAATATTTATTTTTTGCTTTTCAGTTTTTGAAGTCGGTTTTTTCTTTATTTATAAATTATTTTTATTTAACACATTTAAGTTACGAATATGGGTAGACAGCTTTTCAAATGCGGAAACGACGGCTAGATGAAACGGAATAAAACAGAACCGTAGAGAAACAGAAATATTGACAAAAATATTAATGAAAGTCCGTAAGAGTTGGACCGTCACGGTGCACAAGTTACAGGGCACTACACTTGATGAAGCTGTTATAGATCTTGGAAATAAAAAAAAAACCCAAAAGGCCTAAACCCTAAATTTGTATGTATTTAGCTATCAGTCGCGTAAACCTTTGAAGGAATAGCACTGTCTAATTTAGAATCAAATAAATTATTGAGTAAGCCACACAGACTCTTTCGTCAAAGAGCATTGCCAGAAATGATAATCTTTATAATGTTCGCCTTTAAATTTTGCCATGAGATAATATCCATTGGTACTGAATTTGCACATTCGAGGGAGTTCAGTTGTATGCATTCCTAGTCCATGTTCAGTCCAGTCCAACACGTCCTTGATCATAGTTAGGTACCTCCTCGTAATAGAATTGTCATAAACCTAACTATACCTCAATCACTACACAATTCCTATCTGGTATATCTTCGGACCAATACCAATGAAATTTAAATGAAACCATTTTAACGCTACACTAAATCCAATGCAAAATAATTTATTAAAATCGGCTCGTAAATGACGGAGTAATGAGTGAACATACATTAAAAAAAAATCCGAATTGAGAACCTCCTCCTTTTTTTAAAGTCGGTTAAAAAGGATAATAGTTCATTTTTAATTTATAACATTTTATAAGTCCAATTGAGACCAATATCAGCGTATTTATTAACTTACAAGAGACCAAATAACGTCATGACCGTAGAGTTACATGCCGTCCAGCGTTTTCATCACACTACTCGCGGAATTTGAAAATGTAAAATTTAAATGCATTTTTATGGCACTAATCGATTGAATAAAATTTTTGTGTTTTTTTTGGTGGCTAATTAGCACCTTAGGAACGAATTGAGACACTTTTAAAAAATGGGTGTAATACCCTATTACCTTAATAAACATGCCGTAGCCATACTGTAGCATACCGTAGACATTTTATTGTCATATCGTAGCATTTTCGTAGCTAAATCGTAGCCTTACTTTAGCCATACCGTAGCCATGCCATAGCTCAGCCGCTATGTAGTACAGCTTAAAAGTAGCCATCATATCACCCTACCGTAGTCTTACCACAGACTTAAATAAGCGTAGTCTTACGATAGTTATACCAAAACCATTTCATAGAAATGCCGTTATGAATCCTTAGGCTGAAGTCATGTCGTAAACATGGCGCAGTCTTGCCGTAACTATACCAAAGCAATACCGTAACTATACCGTATTAACATGAAATACCCTACTTAGTTATCGAGATGTACCGGATCTCTGTTCTTAGTTTAGCACCTGCAGAAGTTTGGTTTGGTAACAAAATCAATAGTGACCTATTTTGCAAGGAGTAAAACGTGAAGGAAATTTGGGATAACAAAGTGATTTCACCGTAACTCAGGAGCTTTTACATTTTAATTAATATTTTTATTGTTTTAATCTTAAAAGTTAAGCAAAATAGAAATATGCTTTTGCTAAACCGTTTACCTTGTATTAACTAGAAGGTAAAAGAAAAAGCGGTGATGTAATTCGCCACACGATTTTTTTTTTCATTTCAAACGTACACCAAATATAATTCACATTAAACAAAAGAAACCGAACGCTGTGCTAATTAAAGTCAAAGTCAAAGCCATTTATTCAGTTTAGACCCTAGGAGGGCGGGCACTTATAAAGGTCAAGTTTGGAAGTCAGCCTTCAACTGAGAAGTACCTGCAAGAAACTCAGCAAGGTTACATATTTTATATAAATATTTTTTATGATTTGACTATTTTGGCTATACTTTTCCAAAAAATTTAAAATATACAATATAACTACAATTAAAAACAACAAAAAAAATGTGGCATCTATTGCTTTTGTTGAAAGATCAGCGAATTTGACGTGCAGTCAGTAATTATGGTGGAAACCATAAAGTGGAAACACACTCAACAGTAGCCTTAATCAGTAATTTATAGTCATAGGGCAATGTTACACAGGGTAAAAAATGAAATGGTCGCGGGTCCAAATGCTATAGTGAGCTTAAGCATACGCATACTTATTCATAATTTACATACAATAAATAAAAAGTTTTATACTGAACAACATTTCACAAATCGGTGCCAAAACCATACGAAGCTGTTGATGTTGAGTTTACATGGTCTACTATACAAATTATTTCAATAAATATGTATTTGCAAATTATGATAATTGCTTCATTTATTATGGCGATTTCATTAAATTAATACCCCGTTTCATTAATACCGAAATAGGTGGACAGTGTCCAATTTGGGGACAATATTAATGCTGAGTTCATTTTAGGATCCAATCATATCAGCAAAACATTTCCGCATAAATTATCAGCATGGTTTCTATTTTATAAAACTTTCTCTTGATTTTTGAAGTGCAGATATTATAATAATAATATTTTTTTTATTTTTGCGCATAATGTGAAGGTATGGATTGTCATTTTTTTCGAGTTATTTTCCAGTATTTATTTTAAAAGTTACAACTTTATGAAAATATCAAAATGTAAAACTTTGGTGTACTAGAACGAAAATAATGTTAATAAATTTAAATGTGCGAGCGTTAGTAGCCGTAGTATATGTTCCTAGAATGTTATTTATAGCAATTTTGAAACTCGGCCTGAACTAAAGGTACACTGAATTAAATTTACTATCTCACACAGCGGTTCAGCGGTTTAGGCGTGAAAAGGTAACACAGTTACTTTCGCATAAATGTATGGATGCTTGCTTATTCTTACTAAAACTTAGTAAAAACCGTACACAATGAAATGGTTCAATAATATCATTATACAATAATAACATTATCTTTTAATGGAGTCGAGACGAGCTTTATGAATATGGTAAACATATTACGCAACCAAGTATATGCCATTATTATTTTAGAAATTCCCAATTAAGCGAGTTATTTCGCACAACTCAGATGAAAGTTATGCCAAAATAAATTTATGTTCGGGGTAATTCAGCTCCAGAGGACACAATTACGAGGGTGGTGCTTTCATTAGAGTTCATGAAGTTAGTCACGATTTATGCCGTCAGAGTTTCAAAGAGTTGTGCGCACCGGGACCGGGCCCGCATCGCTGCAACGCGGACTAACGTGCATCCAACCTGTATGCCTTTATACTTTTATACGAAAGGAGATAAGCGATGTTTATTATAACTGTAATACGAAATCTTTTTATGATTTAATGTTCCTTTTATAAAGCACTAGCTTCCGCCCCGCGGTTTGCATTTGGTTCGTTTAGTGATTTCGTTCATTCATTTTTCGTACCATGACGGCAAATATCAACCTAATCTGGACCGCTACTGTCAAAGTAAGCAGACCAAATAAAGTTACTAATATCTTGCCTAAACTGAATTGTTTTCTAGATAAGTTGCAAAAAAGTGATAAATTACGAAGTTGAAGGTATTTCGTATTATTAAATAATGTTTAAAAAATAAATAAATATGATTTATAGTTTTTCTTTTAGATGAGACAAATTCATATTTTTTGAATTCATACTAAATTAATTAAACTCACTCGCTGATATTCCAAACATTACCGCGTTTACATATTCGGATACTTTGCTGCAATTTTATCGATATATAAATCTAAACAGTAAATTTTGAAATATTTATTTAATTAATGTTATTCCAAGTTTAATAAGAATAACTATAAAAAATACGTTTAGAATATTAACCTTTATATTATAATCATTCAACAATACCACTTTAAAAAAAATATCACAAAACATAAGTATGTACACTTGTGCATGTATCCGATTGCATATTTGGACAAGGGTTACGTTCTTAGGTCGTGTTAGATTTTTTACGACAAGTCAACATTCTTATTTGTTTTAAATTCAATAATATTAAGTCCTCTTGATCATCGATGGCTAAGTTAATAAAATAAAGTATAATTTAAAAGTGTGAGACGTAATTAAATCACTTGTTTTTTGGTAAAAATGTCATAAAAAAAACCGTAACTTACCGCAAAATCTCATAATTAGATTTCTAAACGTATCGCATACGGTTCGAGTAAAAGAGACGGACTTATGTGATGTCTGTGTAGCGTCATCACTTTCTAGCAAAACGCGGATCAGAGACAATGTCGTTCATTCATTCCTCCGTAGGCGAACCATATGCGATTTTTTTGAAGACGTTTCATGGTACTAATTTTAGCGATTCTGTTTAGGAACCTAGATTGATTTGCGTCGGAAAAGAATCGTTTAGTAAAAGTTGATAGTAGGTCTAAGGGTATAATTTATCATTTCTCAAGATTCATCCAAATCCATTCCCCCGTTTCGGGGCTGAGTGGTAACAAACATACCTATACACACACACAAACTTTCACATTTATAATATTAGTAAGGTTTTTGAAAGATTACTAAACTGATAAAATAGAGCTCTAGGATAGTGCCGGATACAATTTTATTGAGATTCAGAAGTTCTTGAAAGGTTAATATAGAGTTTCTGCTTACCGATTATATAACTTTAATACCGTGGAGAATTTAATACTTCAATACGAACACTATTTCTAAATTAATGCTAATATTATAAATGCGAAAGTAACACTGTCTGTTTGTTACATTTTCACGACTAAAACTCTGAATGGATCCTATTGAAATTTGCCAGAATTTGCCTATTTTTTATCTAAAATAAAAAAGAAACGAGGCAAAAGCTAGCTAGAAATAATTAAAGTACTGAATTATAATTCGTTGAAGAACCATCAAAGAGAATAGAAACAATTACCAGGAAACAAAAAAAAACCCTTTTTACCCTGAAGGCATAAATCTTCCCCGGTTTGGACTTACTTCTTTCGACATCGGAGGGGTCCGAAGAGAGGGGCCAGTTAACACATAAATATAAATTGTTTTCCTTTTTATGTCCCTGTTCCACTTAGCTAGTGAAGGTATTCCCTTCTTTTTCACTCGGCGAACGTTAGGTTAGGTCATCATATTTTATAAACGCCATCAAAATAACGCCGGTGGAATTGGCTATATAATATGTCATAAAGGGTGGTGTCAAATAAACGACTTCGATATCTTTATACACAGCTCTAAAAGAAACGAACAATGGGGAGATATTATATTTGTTATACAAATAGAAAATAGAAATAGTGATTTTTGTGGTCACAAAGATTCCTTAATCTTTAGTTAACATTTTAAGTACACATTTTCAAACCGTTTGAGTAGCTTATAATTATAGTTAAGTTAACCATGGGTCCATGGGGGTTCGAGGCTCGCCGATTTGCTCGGATTTTATCATCCAAGCTCATCGAGGCTTCGGGAGACCGACGGGCTGGGAGCTTTTTCCGCCAACGCATAAGCTTGGCCATCCAAAAAGGGAACGCTACCAGCGGCTTGCCAACACTCCACGGGATCAAAGTCATACCATCCGGCCTCTTGCCATCGTCACGCGCAATTCCGACTGGTTCTAGTACAGCAGGCACGTTGGCAACAACAAGAGCCCTACGGATAATATCATTAAGAGCCGCGTGGCGTGAAAAACGGCCGGCGCTTAAAGAGCACGAAAGCCCATGGTGGCCGAGCTCGTTGACAAAGTCTCCGCAGCGGCAGCGATGAGGATGATTGGTCCTGGAACCAAGACGGAGACAAATGCATAAACTTAAAGTGATTCGGTCTAACAAAGCACCGATGTTTGTAGATGGAATGGCTTGCAACCAGAGACCCGATTCCTTCTCAGATACAGCTAACAAGCGTGCGCGGTCCGAATTTGAAGAAAAATTGGAAAATAGTATTTGCCAAGTTTTTTCGCATAGAGGCTTGTCCCACTCTCTCTGAGAGTGAATTAAGGTTAGCGACGGAATATTTGTGCCTGGACAAGCTGCCTGCCAGGCATTTCTCGCATCGGACAGGTGAGAAACCTCAACGGATCCAATAGATGGGTCCAAAACAGATCCACGACTTAATATTTAATGTGTAAATAATAACAATAAATATCCTTGGACATTCTTCTCATACCATTTCTTATCCCAAAATAAGCAGAGATGGTATAATGAAAACAAGATACCTGTTGCACTTACTTCATATATAGTAATTGTAATATTATTTACTATAAGTTTTTAATATATCCGTTACTTTCGAGCGTCATTTGACAAAACCTTTTTCCAAGACTTGTTTACGTTATGAAACCGATATTGTTCATGTTCTCAAATGTTTATTCTGAATGAGAATCAAACACAATTGCAGTCAGGCTATGTAATCTAATTGGCTCATCAATAATATTCGTTTAACTATTATATATATATAATGCACATGGAACATTTTCTTACACATACTCGTTTATGTAGTTCTCGTAGACAATTTTCAGGTAAATAAAATAAAGTTGTAATAAAAATCTTGAATTATATTCATATTGGTATGATAAATGCTTGTATAATATGAATAAGAAAAATATTACTGTTCAGTATGAACTTGGACGATATTAAAAGGTACTCAACTTAATGAAAATATACTTTAATGAAGAAATAAGCCACGAGTACCACTTACGGCACGGCATAGACTTTTATTGATGCAGAGATACGGATTCCCTATCAAAATTTAAATACGGTCCATTCGGTTTTTTCGGACTGTGGGTTAATGAAAATATCCTTTATTTTCATTTCTGTTGTATATTGAGGTTTTCGTCTCGGTAACTTTCCTTTCCAGCCAATCCAAATATTTGGTGATTACGATTATATCAGATCGTGTGTTATTGCAGCAAGTATTATATATAATATTATTTTTAGAACAAAAAACAGATAGCACAAAACGTTAGGCAACTCGCTGGAGTAATAGCGCTTTCATAAAACCCGAGGTGTCATTTCCTTTTTGAATAGTTCGTTATATCTGCGCTCGGGACGAAGCCGTATATAAAAGTCTCAGGTTATTCAGGTTATTACGAGTCGGCCACGGTCCTTCCGCGTCGTTGTGTGTAGGGCGCGTTGTAAAACGGACGCTAAATCTCGCTTCTATTGACAAATGATGTTGCTCGTTACAATACTGTATCGTTTTCCATTCCCATTCCCATAACATTTCATACTTCCTTCCACCTTTTTGATATCGTATGATCATAAAATTGTGTGCCATCGCTTCCTTCCCGCCTAACGTAAAGATTGAATATCCTCCCTTTTCCTAGATACATATTTTCCTCTATAAATAAGGTCGTTACATTGGCATTCTCTTACTTAGTCTTCATTTTATTGCTTTGTTTTGTGACTATTTAGAGTAGATATCAATATATTTTTTTTCATGTGCCATACAATATATACACATAATAATATGATGTTCATAATAAAATTGTTTTATGTTTTGATATTACTACATTTTTTTGTTTGTTTAATCTATTTCCTAATGTGAAGTAGTAAGTTCTGTTATAAAGCACATATAACTTTGCACGAAGGCTTCTATTACATCGTAAGTTACAGCTCAAACGTAATTTTGAATTTCAACGGAATATCTCGAGGAACCACATGCGGGTAGACGCAAGTGGATTTTGTTATTGAGGAAACTATTCGACGCTGCCATTATTTAAATGTCTACATTTTTAGAATTAGAATTTCTAAATTTTTTTGAATACACAAGACAATCTTGATACCGGTGTCAAATAATTAATATATTAATTAAGAAAAAAGAAAACTTTATATTTAATTACCTACTTTTATATTCATGCTATATAAGATTGTTAAATAAAGGCTATTATTATTATTATTAATTTCTACATTGAAAACTGACATAATTACGACAACCATGTACACAAATATGTTTTTGAATCGGTGTTTCATGAATATGTTCCGAGCGTACCTAATAACGCTATAAACCATTGACTGTAATAAATTAAACATTTATTGTTACTATAGGTACCTACTTGTTTATCAAATTTTCTAAAATTAAGCCCCGTACGGAATAAATTATCATCAAAGTACCTACTAACTTGTAAAGGACTATTATTATGTATGTATAATGTACTGAAACACAAATCCTCACATTCAATACTTTTACATCCCATACAAACGGTAGAATTTATTACGTTCCGATATATAAGTATGTATGTATAAACCCACTTTGTGGGAAGGGTCATAAATCACCCAAATAAACCCAAGCCTCCATTGACAAAAGTACCATCATAAATAAATAAATACATTCTTACACGCTTCCTCCACTTTAACAGAACTCCTTCAAGTGATGTTACCTTTGCGTGAATAATGGTAAATACGCATTTTACACATTTCGTATTTGTCGAAGGTGTCCCGATAAGATGATTCGTTTGTTCTTTTTTTCTTTCGTAAATGAACTAGAAATCATTTTTGTTAAAATATTGTATCTACCTAATTCAAATGTAGCATCTACTACACATACCTAAATTTGACAGAGCTGATTTACATCTCCAGCACCTGTAGATATATTATATTAATATAACTAATTATAGATTTTTGTCAAACAGGAATATAAATATAAATTTGTATTATTTAGTAGTAACCTACGATAAATAAACATGATGATGATGAAAAGTTTTCACAATGATTGTTTAGTTCATGCAGTATCTACTATCAGCACAAATAATAATGTATAGTAAGTACCTACATATCTACCAAGCATTCAGGGGTTATAAAGCGGAAATATCATGCGGTAGTACAGGGGTGCCGATATCAAATTCACCTCAGAGGACATGGCGAAAGGATCAATTCGATTGGAAATAATCCTCATTTTCGTAGAGGTATCGTAAATGTTCCTTAGGAACTTCTTATCTGCGAGACTTATCTTGATATATCACTCCATACCATAATACAATAATGAACCATCAGGTTTTGTTATTAGAAATAAGTACCACCTACATTAGGAAACTAGGTGACTAAAGAAAGACTAAAGAATTTCATTTTTTTTACGAAAAAGCGGATCTGTCTATAGGATATTGTACAAAACTAATAATTTCGGTTACGGTAGCGATATTATATTGATTGAGTGGGAAAAATATATTATCACGGTTGAATCTATAGTACCTATACCTTTTTCAGGAAAATTAAAATCTATCTAGAAAAAAAAACTTAAAAAGTAATAAGAGTAGGTGATACAAATAATTAAAAACACAAGTCTAAGTGTGCAAATGGAATGATTAATGTAAATAACATTATATCTACTGTACTACTCCTCGTAATGTACATTACGATACTAGATATGTATTATATATAATATCATTATGTACACTCAGTAATGCATCGGTAAATCTTTCCAATACACTGCTGAGTTTATGAAAAGTGTGAGCCGAAATGCCTAGAGTTTGCCGTTTCGTGAACTGCGGGGTAAAATGTTTGCTTGCAAGTATAGTTGCAAGACATCACAAACACAAACAAAACATATCAAGAGTGCATTTTCATGGATACCTCGAATAAACATTCAACAGTGATGCGATTTAAAAAGCTTACCCAACTAGCGGCACGCTATGTTGGCAGTTTTGACATGAGGGCATCTCTATATACTGTCTCGCTATGCTTCTCTTTTTAGCACATGTAGTGGTTTCACCCGCGTTCCCGAGGGATCTTATATTTTCCCGGAATAAAAAGTAACTTATAGCCTTCCTCGATAAATGGGCTATTTAACACTAAAATAATTTTACAATTCGAATCAGTAGTTCCTGAGATTAGCGCGTTCAACCAAACAAACTTATAATATTACTAGCTTCCGCCCCGCGGTTTCACCCACGTTCCCGAGGGATCTTGTGTTTTCCCGGGATAAAAAGCTTATAGCCTTTCTCGATAAATGGACTATCCAACACTGAAATAATTTTTCAAATCAAAACAGTAGTTCCTGAGCTTTATAATATTAGTATAGATACGATAGATTTCCCTCACAATGTCTCTATATCAAACGATAAGTTCATGTTAGATATTGAACCCATTATTGTTGCTGCGGGCGTTAGACGACGCCTCTTCTAACTAAGCAAAAGGACACAACTAGCCATGTTGTATGCAGTGGGCTTATCCTAATATATAATATCATTTGTAGGCTGAGTTTGTACAGGTATGAACACCCTGAAGAAATGCAAGTAAAGCGTTTAAAATGAAAAATAAATAGGAATTCTTCTTTTAATTGAATTGAAATTGTATTTAAATTCAATTATTTTACTAACAAATGTGATTTCATTACTTTTTGTTAATCATTTTGCATAATTGATTAACAAAAAGTATGACTGATTCGCCTTCAATATAAAACAGCTGATATTTTTACCACTGACAGATGGCCATTTTTCTATAAGCGACTTTATTATTACCCATGTATTGGTACTGTTTTCAAATATATTTGACAGATTTAGCGTTCATGATATTTTTTAAATAATTGTTTTACTAATTATTTAGTGCTAAATAGCGTTTATTAGTATGGGGATGTAATTAATGAATATTTATATGTCTCTGACTGGTATCAAACTAATAATAATAAAATCATTCACTTGCAATAGGAAGTGCTGTTATAGTGATAATGCAACAATTTTCTACAAACTGAATTGGAGCTTGCGAGTGACTTTCCTCAGACGTGGCCGTCTCCAAATCTCCTTGGGAAATGATGAGCGGAAATGGCAAGTAAAAGGCATTAAATCTGTCTGGGGCGTTCGATTTACATTGAGAAAATTGCATTTTCAAGTCGTTGGCGACGAGGAGGCGGTGCGGTGCGCGCTTGCAAATGTTTGCGAATGTGTGGCAAAAGCTTTCCTTTAGATAGAATGTTGCCTTTGAAGTAACTACTACATGCAAGACGTTGGCCTACCAAATGAAGAAAGTGAATTACGTAAGAAAATACCTCATTAACACTTAAGTCTTTAAGTACCTACCTACAAGGCTAGACATTATAAGTGTTTCTTCAAAGAAAACCGCAAATGTATGGGATTGACAGACACAAAATTCAATGTACAGAGGACAGATCTATAAATCAGACTCATAGATTTTATATCATGGTAAGATTGTGGTCGAATACAAGCCGTATTAATGCCTAAAACTGTTTAAAACTTTTCACCTAAAAGTTAGATCTATAGATACCTAACTGTATAGTTTTATAACTCAACGACTAATGTTGCTATAAGCTCCACACTCGTTTCTCACGGGAAGGGTAGAAAAATATTGTATGGAGGTGTGTGCTTGTTTGATGATTAAAGTTAGTTTTAAAAAATACTGGCACCAACGTGAAAGATATTTTTAAATAAAATATCTTTTCGAATTCATTCAAAATTGACAGTTGGAAAAAATTGCTATCTATTTAGGAAAATACTAAAAATTCCAGTAAAAATTAAGTTATTTTAATATTATGAAATAAAAAAATAATACAACTTAGAAAGATAACGTAAAATAATAAAAAAATGGATTGTTGTTACCCTGATAATTGTAGAGAGTACTCGGTGACGCCGATACTCATGGCGCCTTGTCATCCCACAAAATGCTGCGAAGAACCGCCGGTATGCTTCCCTTGTCTACCACGGTGTACTAAAAGCCAGGTTGTGTATTGCTGTGAGAGAAAACCACCAAGGACTCCACCAAGATCACCACGCTACGATCGGGAAGATTGTTGTGATGGTTATCACAGGATGGAATCCTATGACGTCAGTCCAACTAGACGTCGGTATCCTCGGTCACCACCTCCTTCGCCAACCAGACAAGAGCCTTGCAGCCCTCCACCAAATTATTGTTCAAATTGCTGTCACCCTACATGCACACCTGTCAAAACTAAATACGTTATACCATGTTATCGGTACGAAGACGGCCGGATTGTAAGTAGATTTTCGTAATTAATCTTTTTCATCACTTAAATGTCTTTGACGAAACATTATCATAATTTCTTGAGTTATTCATTCATCGACAGGTCATTTTAGTAATAAGACTATTCATGAACATTAATTGATTGAGCGGTTATAATCTATCTCGACATTCGATTTTTTTCTAAAATGTGTTGTCCTGAAACCAATGACACGGGTGATCCTCAGTCGCAAATAATAAAAAGCTTTAATTTGTAGTTCAGAAATCTTACTTTTCTAATTTTGATTATACTTCTAAAATGCTATGGCATTATATAGAATCGTATTGTTTTGTTATTGATTTCAGGAACGATATGTTCCTACGCGTCACGGTAGGCTTCCTGTATCCGCATACCAGCGGAATGGAATGCAAGATCAGGTTCATGGGTACAGAGGAGCAATCAGATATCTGTGTGCGGGTGCAAACCAAACTGGTTGCTGTGTGTACACTGCAGTTGATCCCATACGGAAATTGTATCCCAAAATCACACAAGAAGTGTTGCCATGTAAAAGGAAAAAAGAAAAAAAATGCTAGCGCCATAATATGATATTTAAATAGAAGAGAAGGTGTTTAGTAGGTAGTCAATTCTGTAAATTTAAATAAATTCACGACAATGAATTCATATGGCAGGCGAGTCCTCTGCCATCATCTGCACTAAAGAGGAACGGGCTCCAAGATCAAAAGTTTCTTGAATGTGGAAGCATTTCACACATCCGCAAGTGCTGGCATAATGCGACGTGGAGCTATCATCCCATCGCAATTCCAGTCAAACCTACGAAGAAGCTCGCTGCCAAAATTACTAAGAAGTGATCACCTTATCGGTGCGTAAATTGATTAATTTTGTAATGAGGCATCGTATGGCAGCGAGTATTAAAATATTTTTCATTTAAATTAGCCCCCTAAGGTGAAGTTCAAATAGATATTTAACGAAACGAGGCGGGTGGGACTAAACGGTGACTATCTGGTCCGTTGCAGGTGCGCAAGCTACCAGTGTCTGCGTTTAAACGAAATGGAATGCAGGACCAGGAGCACTCAAAGCTGCTGGGCACTGCAAATTTCCTCTTTCGAAGTCCTCGCGACGTAGCAATTGAATGTGACGTGTGCACGAATCCTGTGAAAGTAGGAGATCCAGCCAAAGTGCCGCTGTGTACCAACAAGCCCGAACTCGGATGTAGCTTCCTCAGAAAGAAACCTATTGAAGTGTCACTCGAAGATATATTAGATGATTGACGCTTGTAATTTACCTAATTGAACGTATTACGAGAAAAATATTGTTGATATTAAGGGAGCTGAATAATAAAGGAAGTAGCTCACGTAAGCAGATTTATCTGTGCATATCAGCATTTCTTTATTATTTAAAAAACAATTTACGTTATATGTAGGTATGTACAATCAGTAGGTAGTAGTACCATTAATAAAATAATATGATTTTCTATTTTTTTATTTAACAATTATATTTGCATTGTTACAGCAAAACCAGCCAACGTTACTTATGCGCCGCGCTTGTGAAGTGGCTGTGGGTACTCGAGTTCGTAGAAAATCCATGATCGAGCCATCATACATCAAGGATTCTAGCAACAAGTTTCACCACCGATATGATGCTGAAAACGATCGGGTATCTTACAGTTAGTTCTATCGTTGTTTAGTTGAAGTTTGGATATTCACATTTAAATTGTATTTAGGTAGATTGTACACCACTGTAGACCAATCCTTGAGTAGAGTAACTTCATACATAAGCATTTCAAATGCATGTGCGGAAAATGAAAATTCTTCGTTCAGTGAATTCTTAGACATTTATTTATGCGGAGTCGATTGGAGAATAATTCATAAGCTTGAAAAGATTAAATCATTTGAGAGGTAAGTTTGAAGGATCATCAGTGCTTATCACAATTATTATGTTCAATTACATATAGTTACCTAATCAATATAAATACAAGCTTTAGTATGGGATCAGATAGCCGTGTGTCAAAAAATGTCCTAGACCAAAACATAACCTTGCTACTTCAGCTTAGCTGCCTATGTTCGTAGCTTTTATTCATGGAATTAATTTCGGACTCTATCACGTAGAGAAATTACCAGCATAGCCCGTTTCATAGCTCGCTGGATGACTAAGCTAATTTATGTGACTGGCAGTAAAAGACCACGTCTTTGTGCCGTATCCCTTTATCGTTAGCAGTTTGGTCGCAAATTACAATCCTTTCGATCTCCCTGGGATAATAATGTAGCCTTCGATAAAAACAAAATATTCAATTAATTTCAATTGAACCTCTTGGTATTTTATGAAAAATTAATATTCAGTATGAGGTAGGAAAAGCCGCCACCTGATTTGATTCCCACGCAATATCCTTTTAAAAGCCAAAGCAAAAAGCCGAATAAACGCCGTTGGTGACGCCAAAGAGAAATTCAATTTCATTACAAACTGAGTTCAGAGCTAGAAAAATGAATCTGGCGCGGACTTCAATCGAAAACAAGATTAAAATTTCAACTTAATATTAAAAACTTTGTAGACGTAGGTAGTTACTTAACAGCCGCATTATTTCGACGAAGTATTTAGCATTTTGTTATCTCTATTAGATTTATGCAAATTGCATATTTATTAACCAGATAAATATTTTAATAGTCGTTTTACTATTAAAATACCCTTATGGTTTCATTATATCCATCTGTCCGTGTTTGTCTGTCATGGTTATTTTACTCAGAGACTTGGCATTGTTATACATATATATGTCGCAAACAAAGTTGTCATTTTAAAGGTATATACCTACTTCGTTATTTTCAATAAGTCTTATTGATTCGTTAGCTAGAAATGAAATTGTTCAAGATCAAGTTATCCATTGAATCAGAATTTTAATTGAATTTTTGTACTACTACCCATTTGTGAGGAGATTACGTAAGTTAGATGTTATTTTGGGGGTCGGTTGTTTGGTAGGTATGTTTTGACATCGATCGCGTCGACTTCTTAGACCGCAATGTTTATTAGTTGATTGGGGCGAGGGTTCAGATGGGAATTTATTCCCTACTGGGGAATCAAGATACGACTCTTCGTGATTGAGCCCTATCATCCGAAAGCTTGCAGAAAATTGACATTTCCTGAACACAACGCATACATTCCCTGAGCAGTCCGTATTTTATTGTTTCATATTCCTGAACTTTAATTGAAATCAGGGTTCTTATCACGATAAAAAAAAAACATTCGATTTAATGTCAATCCAAATAGACATGCAGATATTATAATTATTTGTGAAGCCAGTTGATAGATTATATTATTACTGTCGAAACTTTTAACCCCTTTCTTTATCTTGATGTAATTAACAGAAAGCGTACGTAATTATTATTCAAACACGAGAACTTTTTGGAATGGCATTTCATCTTACGATTCGTGCTTTTTTACCTGCAAAGTTAATTAATTTTCGGGATTCGAGTTTGAGAAACTTATCTGCTTATGCAAATAAGAAAATTGTCGTTTCCCGTTGAGCAATTTAAAATTTCATTAAGATTTTCATTTGTTGATTTGGTTTATTCTGATTATCTTACGCTCGCTGAGACTACTTCTTTAGGTTATCATTTCATACATCAATCGTTAAACTATGTATCTACCTATCTAATTTAATTCTCAATCTGTTTATTCTGTGTTTGTTGGAATATTTACGTTTTTTTAGGTTTCCATACCCAAAAGGCAAAACAGCTGTTTACTGCCACTCTACTGTCTGTCGGTCTGTTCGTCCATCCGTCAGTATGTCACGCGTCTCTAGCTTGTAATCGGAATTAATTAGACCTAAAATTGGGATAAATTTGAAAATTTCTGGTTTTTATTTAATTTCCTATATACTTTGTAACATAAAATTCGTAAAGTAGTTGATGGATTAACTTAATTTTTTTACACAATGCTGCATTCCTATTTAAAAGTGTTATTATAATTTTTTTTGCCCTAAGTTACCCCTACGTTTTATCTCAAAGATTAGACTTTAACTTTTTTTTATTTCAGTACAGGGACAAATCCTAACAGAGTGATTATGTTACTAAATGTTACTAGCCTTAAATAACTCTTTTTACGCTTTATTTGAAGAATTCCATAGTGTAGCGCTGAGAGAAAACCGTAATTTCTGTATATCCTTATACAGCATTTAATTAATAAATCATAATGTAGTTCGTAAGATATGACCAAAACAATTAAAAAAAATCCTTATGGGATAATTTTATAGCAAGCGTAGCGGTATAAAAAAAAAGTCTACGACCGATTCTCAGACCTACCGAATATACACAAAAAAATTCATAAGAATCGGTCGAGCCGTTTCGGAGGAGTTTGCAGACAAACACTATGACACGAGAAAATTATTATTAGATTCCATAGTACCTAACTTAACTTTATTCAGAAGAGCTACAAAAATTACGTTGGTTTTAGACGGGTATATGGCCGGTTTTTTTATTTTTAAAATTGTTCGTATTTAACATCCGTTTCAAAATCATACTTTTTTATTAATTTGTTTTTTTTTCTGAAACAGGGTAAACGTAAATATATAGAGAAGAAGAAGTCGAAGCCGATGCCTGTATCATATTGCTATTTTGCTGCTCATTCCTGTGAATCATACCCACCTTGTAATGATTACAAGGCATGCCAGCCTTGTCAGCCTTGTCAACCTTGCCAGCCTCGCCAGCGTTGCGAGCCTTGCGAGCCTGGTGAGCCTTGCCAGCCTTGCCAGCCTTTTCAGCCTTGCCAACCATGCCAGCCTTGCCAGCCTTGCGAGCCTTGCCAGCCGTGCCAACTATGCCAACCATGCCGGCCTTGCAAGCTGTGTCAGCCTTGCCAGCCTTGTCAGCCTTGTCAGCCTTGTCAGCCTTGTCAGCCTTGTCAGCCGTACCAGCCTTGCCAGCCGTACCAGCCTTGCCAGTCGGACCATACCACTGTGCCGTGTCATCCTTGCATGTCTTGTCCTCAGTGCAAATTCGTAGATGGCGTCCAAGCGAAAGTTGTTGATTCACAGTCGTGTTGTTATTATTGTTAAAAATTGTATATGTGATTTCGTGACTTGAATTAACTCCAGAGCTTAGCGGCTATGTTATTAAAGTTTTTTTTTAATTTAAATATTTTATTTATTACCAACACCACAGAGGAATAAACGCAATTTGTGCCTACACTGTGCACGTATATCGTACATGCCTACATAACATGACTGACTATACACAAATTACATGTATTTCATAAAATATAATCACATTAAATACAACAAAGGAAACATGCCAAAAAAACTAAATAAGTAGGTAGGTATATTAATAGTTGGTAGGTAGTAGTTTTGTTTGCCTATGAGGTGAAACCAAAAACCTGAACCACCTGAAACTGACCCATAGCAATATAAGCTACCGTAGATTTATTGCTCGTAGATGTTTTGTTTACCACATGAATCCTAATCGTAATCGTAAATAATAAGAATAACTTTACTATTACATAACTTTACTACTATATTTACTACGATTATATTACTAAATAACGAGCAAGTATTTGGATATTTTCTTGATTATCAGAAATGCTCTGTCCTTGCCGCTGACTAAAAGCCAAACGTACATAAATAATTAAACATTTTAAAATTCAGGTTAAAAAACAATGCAAGATAAAGATACCACACGACACAATAGATAACAAATAAATAAGCGATACAACGCATCAATCTTGACCAAATCCATAGCACAATCATCTATGTATTACTTTACATTTCATATTGACCAGGTTGAACGCAATATGTAAATTCAATGTTCGATCTATATCTGCCAAGTTTCATCTAAATCCGTCGAGAAACAAACATCACGACCGTTAGGGCCGTGCGGCCCCAGTTTCTGGAGCCTTCAAGTCATATACCAAGTTTTAGTACCCCTTTCAGGAAAATTTGAACCTAGAGCCACATAATTTGTACCGCAATAGGTTCGGAGTAATCAGGATTGGAAGGTGGTCGTGCGGTCCTGACGCTTGGTAAATATGCGACATCTCGTTGTCAGACTAGCCTGTCTAGAGCACCAAAAAAACACGCCGTCCGAGCCCGGCAGTCTTCTTCAACTTTAGTCTAAGAACGGCCGCCCCGAATTCGGCCTCTGACATTTCCAGTGCCGGGCCATCCGCCTCGGTGACCACGTCCTTATACCCAGATCAACTCAGTTGGAAAAATCAGACCTATACACAAAAATGGTTCGTATACAAATATAAATAATTACAGACCAATCATGTATAGATAAGAGAGGTATCTCGGTCATGAAATTAACAAATACTTATCAAAAATTTATTTAACCAACAACAATCAGTTTGGATTTCAAAAAAATAAAAATAGCTCCCAGTTGTTATCAAAACTTTGCAATGAGGTCAACAAGTACCTGGACAGGTGTGAACATGTGCTTGTTGTCTTCATTGACTTTAGCAAAGCTTTTGATTGTCTGAGTTATGACACCCTGTTTATCAAATTACGACGAAATGGTAATGGGGTCCGCTAGAATGGTTTAAAAACTACCACAATCATTTACGTCAGTAAGTGTGGCCGGCTCGCTTAGTGACTTGATTCCAACCGACAAGGGAACGGCTCAAGCTTCGATCCTCGGGCCGACCGAATATTTATTGTATGTGAACGATATGTGTAACATATTTAGTGAGGGCTCTGTATACCAGTTTGCCAACGATACTTGCCGGTTAATGCACACAAAAATTTAGAAGAGGCACGAAAGATAATGCAGTGTAACTTTAACATACTGTGTAGGTGGGCACACGATATTGGTCTAGTGATTAATGAAAAAAAACTAAACTAATGCATATACATTCTCCATATCTCACATAGCCCTCTGAACCACACATCGTTGCCCACCAACACATGTGCTTTTACCAAACTGGCAACTCACCTAGCTGCCAAACACTAGAATTGATATCGCATCACGTATATTGTACTTAGGAGTGGTCATAGATAATAAATTCCACTGGAGAGCCCACATTGATAAAGTATGTAATAAACTAAGAGCCATCCTTTCAAAAATGTATATATATACCTACTCAAGTATAAACTACCGTACAGAACTCTTAGAACTATGTAATATGGCACTAGCTGACTATGTAATTAGTTACGGTCTAAGTAGTTACGGGCGCACATATAAGACCTATGTTGGAAACAATGTTTTCCAAACATTTATAAACTACAGTTGAAAATATTGAAAACAATTGTACCAAAGCATATTAAATTACAATTTCATGAAAACGATAAAGGTTTATTCAAATTCACTGTAATGTTCTGAATGTTTTCGACAAAATCCGTACGTGTATATTATGTGAGGAAATCCATACATAGGAAATATACAAAGAAGAAAAAGTCCGAAACAACTGCGTAAATTGTCTTATTTACCAACCTATGTATTACCTAAATGTACTAATATTTACGGGATGAGGACGTGGGAATACATGATGCCTGATATACTAAATGACCTACCTATCGAAATCCAAAATGAATTAGACGTCTCTAATTATAAAAAGGTTCTTTTAAAATATTATATAAATGATTCAATATAAAAAGTAAACGCAGTTTGCATCGAGCTGTGCCTAAATGCCACAGTAAACCCGCGATGGTTTGTGTGGCATCTGTAGTGCAATTTTATTATTTTTGGGAAATTTGTGAACAATAGGTAAATAAAAAAAATAACATAATTATTTGTACTACATTCATGATAATTTATGTCAGATATTTTTTTTTCTATAATTTTGCAGGCCAAGAAGGCGGGACATAGACGAAGCAACTGATTCACTGAGTTTTCTAGGTTCGAATTTCAAAACAGATATTTTGAAAAAGAAACTTATGTTGCGCTTCCACCTGAACGGCATAGGAACATATAAAGCGTACCTAAGGAATTGCGTTCAAATAATCCTTACGCCTGGTATGTTCCTATGCCAATCAGGTGGATGCGCAGCCTTAGGGGCAGTTTGTTGATGCCCCTGAAAGAGTCTACTCTACGAATCTTCACTACCGTTTTGGCATTGAAGTTTTTACCTTACAAATAGCTTTTCAAAGTCCGAAAAAGTGAAATGAGTAAGAGTTGTTTTGATCCGAGATAAAAAAAAATATTTCTCAGTTGAGTTCTCAGTTGAAGGCTGATTTCCGAACCGGTGGTAACTTCAGTAAATTCGTCCTTCATAAGTGCCCTACTAGGGCCTAAACTAAAAATGGCTTTGACTTTGACTTTGATTTGAACTGGCTGTATGAGATAAGGCTTCTTTCCGAATAACACGATCTATTCTGGAGACTTGTTTCGATCATCGCTCCATAATCATGAATCCGCCAGTCTATTGTATACCTACCAATTTACTTTCATTACTTTGATTCGAACCCATCGGTGCGTTTTGAACAAGTAACAGAGGTTTGGTTTTGTTGCAGAAAACATGCTGGCTGAAATCTGGAACGAAATCAATTGGAAAAGGGAACACCGAGAAGATTTCTAATAAAACAGCAATAAACTAACTGTATAGTGCAATAACAGTAAACCAACTTAAGAGTTTCTATGCAATCATGCGAATCGGGGTACATTCAGATGGTGATAGTGTTTCTTTTTCCGTCTGGTGGTTATTGTGAATGTTTGCGTGGAGTGTGAAGGGGCCAATGAGAAGGCGGCGTGGGTGGGCGGGGCGAGGGGCGCGGTGACTGCGCGCGCGCACCATGCGCCACCCGCTGGCGCTACTGCTGCTCGCCGCTACATGCGTCACCGCTTCGGCGCAAATTGCGTGGACACCGATTTTTCTTGACGGGAGCAGTAAGTGACTAATTCCACTGAATGTCTTATCTTATCCCTGCTTATCAGAGTGGTTATAACAGACATAAAACCTAAAATAGGTAGGTATACTTATTTGTTTAGAAACATAAAATGCAGCCAAAGTGTGTTTGATAAATCACACAGGTAGGTATATAATCGGAAATCGTTTCGATTCAATACGGAAAAAAAACTACCACCGCAACGTTCAAATCGATAAAGTTACCTACTCATAGATTACAATTTGTTGTGTAGTTTATTCAACTGAATGCGCTTTTGTTACCGTTAACAAATTCAATCAAAGATGCGAATTAAAAAGGAGGTTATTGTTATAATGTTATTGGCATAGATTTAGGAGACAATTAGTGTAGGTATACTTTCATGTTGCCTACATGAAAGTACTTTACTTTCTGTTTCCGCTGATACCGATTGATAGTCTATACTTTAATTAACTAATTATAGGCCACGGCCCTTCATACCGTAACGCGCCGCTTCTTCTTACATACCTAACTAAAAGATCGTTTAGGAGGAAGGCAATACTCAGGCATTTAAAAACAGATTATTAGAAAAGGGAGTTTTCCTTCTACTCGATATAAAGTTATTAGCTGTTTTATGGTAAAACAGCGAAGCTCAATCTAAGAATTCTCCAACTTACTTATATGTCAACTATACCGTCACACAATTTCGGGCTCAATACAACTGGAAAACTACCAAAACGATAAACGCCGAACATCGTTCTGAAATATTAATCATTTAGTTAATATTCATAATAACACTACATTAAAGTCTCGTCAGTTTTACTGCACGATGTAGACCCTCTGGTCTTTAGTTAATGCACATATACATTTGTTATCAGGTCAAGTGGACCTCTGGACGCAGTCATCATCCGGCTGCGCATGTCCAGGTGGCGTTGGTGAAGAGTGCGCATGCTGCGTGCGCGACGGTGCGTGCCCGTGTGGTGACGTTGCACCCGCGCGCTGCGCACAGTGTGGTCTCGAGCAGTATTGCGCAAATAGTATGTTACTAATAACACCTCTGACATTGTTGCTGAAACAGCCCAAGAGCCTTCATACTGTCCTATTCGATATTTGGTGTAGAGACATAGAGCTGGAGATCTTGAGACTTGGGTATCTTACCGAGTGTGTACGGCCATCATCACAGAGCCGGTGTAATAATTATATCGAATGTTTCTCAAGTTTCACATGCTTTTACTTGTTTCATCGAAAAAAAATAAGAATTTAATATTCTTTTTCGAAAAGGTTACTACGTATAGGTACTTAAGTGCATAAGTCTTGCGTTACAACATAATAATATTGTCTAACTACTTGTCTACTTGTCTACCACTCAGGCCCAGTGCAGATTCACGAAAGGATATTAAGTTATATCTTTTGAATTTTATATGAAATTTATCGAGATATTAAATATTTCATTACTGAAATGCCAATATTAGATACACAGACCGCTACCAAAGATTCACTACAAATCTATATATAAAACGTTTGTCTATAAGTCGATTTGTTTGTTTGTATAACGTATGCATTCTTATATCATTCATCCGATTGCGATGAAACTTTAGCTAGTTGTTATGCGCACGCCCGCGATGGTTTCTGACAGAAACAATTATCGAATATCTTAGATGATTTGACAAGTTGAAAAATCACTCGAAACAAAGAATAACAACGCCATACTAATAAATACCTACAGGAGGATGCTGGAGTGGGTCGATAGTATTTTATATTATTAGGTACTAGCATTAGCGGTATGCCAAAGAATATAACACTCCGCTACTGATTATATTGGAATAATACTAAAAAAACGTTAATGATGCTTTGATGTAATCTATATATTTAATAAAAGAAAAAGGGTTACCATACGTTTGTTGTTACATTTAGGCATTTACAATCCCAAGTGTATTTTTAGACTCGGGCCAACCCGGGCAATGTTTACCTTTTTCTCCAAAATGGAACTCTTATTAGTCCTCAGCCAATATGTATCTTTCCAATGACCTTATTTATTCACAGAGATTACAAATATGTTTTCTTTTAAAACCCATTCTTAGTTATTGTGGTGAATTTTATGCATTACAAGGTGGAACTTTTTGTTTTAGTGTGCAACATTACAATTGATTCCCGTATTCTCAAGAGCAAGTCAGGTAAATCCTTCGGCCAGATTAAATCACCATCGATCGAGGGTCCCGGTACATGCTCCTACTTTCTGCAACCTGATGCAGGCCAGCGAGTGGAAATACAACTCTACAGGCTAGTGTCTGTCGGAAGATTCAACGGCACCAGGCAAGTAAAATAAAAATAGATAGCAAGCTAAAGAGAAGAAAATATGAACTAAGGCCTACAAATTTGATTCAAAACCTTATAAAAACTTTGTCTAGCTATAATTTTAAAAGAGACATAAGATATCTTAAGGTATGATTTAATGTAGTTTAGTATCTTTTATATAAAATTCTCGTGTCACAATGTTAGTTACCATACTCCTCCGAAACGGCTCGACCGATTTTTATGAAATTTTGTGTACATATCGGGTAGGTCTGAGAATAGGTTCTTATCTATTTTTTAAACCGCTACGCGAGTGAAACCGCGGGGGACAGCTAGTATACTGTGAATAAATAAAAATATTCAGCAAACTTCACGATAAAAAATAGTAAGCACATTTTTTACCCGGAAGCAATGACAATAATGCAAATATTATACAAAAATTGTTACAGTTTGCAAACTTACATGAAAGACAGATGGATAGAAATTGTAGTGAGGAATAGGGTGCGGTGGGCCCTCGGGTTGTCATACACATGCGGGTATGATCAATGTCCCTTCAAATTGAATATTTGGAGCAAACCGTCTTCGGACCGCACCGTGACCTAAACTGGTCTGTAATATTTGGTATGAGACACAATAGCACATTGAGCAATGTGCCATTGTGGTATAACAAATGTTACAGATGGCTTACCCTTCGTGATTTAAGTATTCTTACACAATATTTGTAGATTGACCATTTTGATGTGTTCATTCCTTATTACAATATAGTGCGCTCAAGTGTAATTTTTGTTAAATTATATAAAGTGTATAATTTTTCTTCTTCAATGATATGGGCCAATCCCCACTAACGAGCCGGTTAACGTGGTTGGTAAGATACCCTATCATGCTACAGGTTTCTATGGGCTGACCCCAAATGATTGGGAAAAGGCTAGGAAGAGGATGATGATGATACTTATATAATTACACCCTGACTCAGGACAAACAGACAAGTTCATCCACACAAAGATCTGTCCTGGGTGGGAGTCGAACCCACAACTGTAGCATGGTAGTCTGGGTATCTAACCCCCACGTCAACAGAACCACCAATAAATCAATATTTCCGATATTATAAATCCTTGAAATACACAAGTATTGCGTTACTAAGGTAGAACTCGTATTTCGTTGTGTAGATATCTTAAAATAATTTTCAATTTAGTTATACCAGTATTTTATATATTACTAGCTGTCCTCCGCGGTTTCACTCGCGTAGCGGTTTAAAAAATAGATAAGAATCTATTCTCAGACCTACCCGATATGTACACAAAATTTCATAAAAATAGGTCGAGCCGTTTTGGAGGAGTATGGTAAATAACACCGTGACACGAGAATTTTATATATAAGATTAAAAAGATATATTATTACATAATTATTATCATCCAATTTGTTATTAAAAATAAATAGAATTGTTAAACGTATTCAATGATATTCAATTCCTATTCATCATCACGTATATTTAAAATCATCATTATCAGCCAATAGACGACCACTGCTAGAATATTAAATTATGTAACTATAAAATACTATTTGATTGATCATATAGGTTTTTTTGTAGATACACATAATTAGAAATCATAATCATTTCAGAGTACTTTTTCATCAAAACGCATACGAACTTATTAGCTATAACCATCGCAGTGATGTTTGCTTATAAGACAGATAGTCAAAGTCAAAGTCAAAGCCATTTATTCAGTTTAGGCCCTAGGAGGGCACTTATGAAGGTCGAATTTACTGAAGCTACCACCGATATTTATGTATATTTATCTATTTTAAAGTACTATTTATGTGTCTCGTAGCTGCGTAGGCGGTTGGCTACAGTTGAGCAGTGCGAGCGCAGTGCGGGCGGGCGGCGTAACTGAAACTCGCCTTTGTGGTGCCAACGAGCGATACACACCTCCTGTTGTATTATTTGCGGATTATGGTGCTTCTACTCTTGAGTTTAAGTAAGTTTTCAATATTTTAACATTATAATTTAATAATATTTTAATAGAATCTGCAGGGACCGTACCGGAGAAATTATATCCTTATTTGTTTTTGTAATAAAACATTTATAAATACATTGCCAATGGCCAATTAATAATTACTGTTAAATATTACGTATTCTTTTATAATGAAAATTAATACTTCATCACCATCAATAAATAATTAAAATAAAGAACTATGCAAGGAAGAACAAATTAAACGAGCTTGCTTGTTACCTACTACCTAATTAATACACAGAAAACAACATGCCGCATTAAAATTAATATTTGATTACCAGAAACGCGCGTAGACAATAATTTATGTATGAAAACGCGCACGTGTTTCAACAGGCGGAGGTACATCGATCATTAAACGTAACGAGTTAGAGCCAATCCGGCCTAGTCGTTCCATGGCGGTAATGAATCCGACCAAAATGAACAATAATTAATTACATTTTCATACGTTAATGGGAACGGCAGGCACTCAAATGAGCATTATTTCCGGATACCGAGGCGTTGCGGCCGCGTGGAGTATTTCTGAATTTATCTCCATTAACAGTTCGGTTCGGAAACGCGAGTTCCGCCAGCGAGCGGGGCATGGAATCGGAACAAAAGGTCGTCACAGCGGAACCGGTAATGCTCGATTCAGAATTGCGGCCGGTAGCTGAAGTGCTGTGCTGCAAATTCTCTTGACGTCACCGTGTGACCTCGAGATGCATCCTCATTATGACCGTTTAATTTATTCGGGAAAAAACATCACGAGTTTATTCACCCAATAACAAAAAGATATTATGACACCAGTGTACAGATTTGATGACAAAGGTATGAGTATCGGGCCTTTTTCTTTTTATGTTACTTATTAATTTGCTTGTTACCAGGATAACAGAGAAGACGGTGAGGTCACAATTTCTCGCGTTCTTCAGTTTCACCTCGTTGAGTAATACTCAAGGAGTTGGGTTTCATCCTAGAGGCGGCTCTCGGATACCGCACACGGGTGAGTCATAAACAAATCTAACATTGTGATATCTTAGTTAAATTCATAAGCGAGTCTATATTTTCATAGATGAATAAGATTGATCGAAAGTACTAGCAGATACTAGCAGAAAGAAAAAATGGGAAACTATTGTGGAAAATAGTCATCATTTTAATAGAAAAGAATTCACTATTTCCGTAATATAGTATCTTAGAAATATCTTTTTTGAAGTAACGGCAAGTGCTACAGACGTTGGTGCGACCCTCGTCACAAGTTGGCTTATAATTATTACCAAGATGTACCTATTTCCCTCTTTGACAATACAGCTTGTGTATATTTTGATAGTCCTTTACGTCATGCTTATACCTATATTTATTTATATATTTTGTTGCGAAAATAGAGCCATGGAACAACTAAGTTTATGATGAGCTCATACAAAAGTCTTCCATCCCATTTAGCTCATCGTTACTGGCAAATTGACCATAGACTAGATAATATTCTAGTTGTTGTGATGTACGAAACATGTTATTTTACTAATGTATACTCGTATATATATGGAGTAACTGTATTGTTTGCTGTCTGTCAAAATGTATCTTAGTCTTTAATCCTTCTTCAAAACGAATAAGCCTTATTGAATTTGACTAAGGTCGCACGGTATGTTTTTGAACAGAGATTTCTCTTTATGTGACATGTTCAATTTATTTAAAAAATTAGGATATCTCCATTACTTATGCTCCATACCTATAGGTACATATAATAAATCTATAGATTTGGCGTATAGATTAGAAATATATGAAAATAAAATGTTTTGGGTTAAAGGGTAATCGTTACAACCAGTTGCTAACTAATTTTTGTCTAGTTTGTTTGTGCAAGCAACACGTAAAAACCTACATGCCGAACGCATTTAAAGGTTTTTAGCAGGACTTTGAATTTAAAGCTTAAAGTTTTGATTTTAGCATTGCATAGGTACTTTTCAAATATGTAGCATCGTCATGAATTCGAAATTGTGCAGTACGATAAAGTAATTTGAAATACTCATTAATTTATTAATATAAAACAAAGAGACCATTTTATTATTTCTGTCTCGATATTTGTTTGTCCGTTTGAACACGCTATCTCCGAATCCACGAAACGGATTTTATCTAGGATTTCACTAGTAAATTAAAATTGGCTTGGGGCAACATATTATCATAGACTTTATTTGATCAAATTTGGGTGGCGAAAAAAATGTATAGAAATAGCAGAAGCCGCGTGCGAGAAGCTAGTTGAAAATGAAATGAAACTATGTTTCTTATACGCATATCCTATTGTTATATTCTTTATACAGATTGCGACTGGCTATACCAGGACGTGTCATGCCGAGGTCCTGGCACTTGTGTGCTCGCCAGCCCAGGGTACCCAGGGCTGTACCCACCACATCGTCGTTGCCGCTATCTCTTCGCAACAAACTCCGTACACACGAGAGTCAAGATCATTTTCACTTCGATACTGCTTCCCAGAAAGTGAGTTTTTATTGATTATAGCTGGCGTACATGGTTCCAACCTCATTCGTGAGGCTCTAAAATGCCATTAGTAGATCAAATAATTTATATTGTTCAAGCGCGTGCTCCTCACGTTATTCACGCACGCAAGTTTTGCGATATGAGCCTCGGATATACACGCGAGTGTTTTTCATTTTTATTATTTTTTATGTGCAGCAAAGGTATTATGTATATGTCACAGTAAAATACAATACATCAAAAATATCTAGGGATCAAGCATTATTAGCGAATGTTGCAAGTGAGGTTCAAATTGTTTTTTTTATTGAATTTATTTTGTAAATTTCATAATTAAAAAAAGGAAGAGTTTTGAATTTCGATTAAAAGATGAAAATATTCTATCATGTCGTATTCCTATAATATTTTGCAACGGTTTGAGACAAGAACAGTACCATTTCTACCACTGAGTCGAACCAATATAAACTTACGCCATATAGAGTAGACGTCACATTATGATCAGAGCCGTAGGAATGTTGGCAGGTGGCTCTCGGCAACGGTCTATGGCCATCGCTCTGAGTACTACACAGAGTGACGTTGACGACATTGCAATGGAGGACGAACTCGTATCACCACACGCAGATAAGATCGTATCATACAAATCATTGCTCGTCGAATTCCTACAATGGCTGCGATGATGTTGGTTACGAGGCTTCATCGCTCTTCAAGGTCGTTAATAAGCAAAAAAACCATGAGAAATCATTCAATATTCCAGCTTTACTTGTATTAGTAATATTTTATTCATGTAGGACGTATGTTTTATGCATGTGTGCATATAATATATGGAATAGAATGGAATTAAACAGACATGGGCTCTATTTAAATATACTTTATATTGCATTTACATTAATATGCTGTATAAAATACCTTAGTAACCATTATTAAAATTTGTTAATATTAGGTAATAGTTTCATGAGAGCGGTTCCACTTCAAATAATAAATTTTTCAAAGGTCTATGCAAATAGTGAAACGAATCAAAAGTTGCATTCTCAAGTGCAGCTCTCAACTACTGTAGAATTTAAACGACGCTTTTTGCAAAATACCTTCGTTCGTACAAGAGTTGAGTTACACATGATTTAGCACTTTTCTCATAGTATTCTATTCTGCAAATTCGGTTAAATTATTTAAGTAGTTGTTTATCTTTTATATTGGAACGGAATTTACCTTTTTTTGGGGTGTTTTTACTAGAAATCAAACTATATGTTGCAAATATTTATTTTATCTGTATAATTACGTTCAAGTAGAAGTGTACTTCATGTTAAACGACAATTTAAGACTGGATTAACCACCTCGACACAATTAACACACCCACATAACTCGGCTACCTGACCCTTGAAGTAACAATAATGATACTTGAGCTCAAGGAGATATTTAAAGCGAAATTTCTTACCTTAGGGTTACGCTATCACATGGAAATTCGGTCACATAATGAATGAGTTTAAGGTGACCTCCGGAAGGTATTAGGATTTATGAGGTATAACGAATGTGGATCACAAAAGGCGCATTAAAACCAGCTACAAAGGGTTCCATTGGTTTGACTATAAAGTCTGGCCTGATTAATGACATGAATGCGTGAAACTTGGGAAAAATTGTGTATAATACAAACAACTTAACATATTTATATCACCAAAAGTAGCATATTTGGACGGGCACATGAAAATCAAATTAAAAAACGTTTTTGTTTTCTACGCATACGAGTACCTATGCCTTAATTATTTGTGACACTAATAATTAGAAAATATAACGACGTTTCAATATTGCTTTCAAGAACTCAATATATGATTATTATCGTGTGTCATATTACTTATTATATTTTTGGATCGTTTCCCACGAATTCCTCACCATATTTTGTCCAACAATAATACTGTTGTGCCATGATGTCTGTCACATATTGTCCGAGTCTTTTCGGAAGTATTTTTATCAAGCACCCATATGAATCCAACCGTTCGAGTTTGAAAGGTTGGCGAACAATCGTTTCGGTAAATAAAAGGAGTAATCTCCCTTTCCACCCCTGTGGGCCCGCACTGTCGTGCTGCTGAAAATTTACGTTGCAATCATTGTGTTTTAAAATACCACATACATTAACCTTCTTAAATAGGCAACAACCCTGTTTAGAGTGATTGTTCGCAGATTAAATAAGAATCTCTTTATTATACGTCCTGCTGTTTAGATATGTATCTGTTTTGTGAGCTAAATAAAGAAAAATAAAATAATAATAAGATGCAGTTTGAAATTATAGTATATTTTTGTAGCAATCGGATTATTATAAACCAACTCTTTGAAAGGTTCGGTTAATATAGGAATTATTAATTCATTAGGTATGAGTAATGTACTAATTTTTGTACTTTTGATAAAAAAAGAAAAAATAAAGTTTTAATTAGAAACTACATTTTCAGATGATTCAGCAAAGCAAATGCAAGAGTAAATTACTGTATTAGAAATAATCTTAGATAGCCACAACAGTTGATTAATATGCGTAAAGTGTTTAATTTACCTTTTTAATAGTTTTTGATACCATGCGACCTACAAATTCCTTTATAATGTAAGCTATCGTTAATTCAGCTCACACCAACTTTGTCTTAGTAACAACGCGTTTGCCTACAGCTGTTTGTCACACGATACATTCTCACTGTTATTTATCTCCATTGTAATAGAAATACCCTTGTATTCAAAATTAAGTCCGTTGTTCCTATGGTACTTACTATTCTAGTCGTAAAATATTTTTATGAATACTTCACCAGGATGATAAAAACTGACTGTATTCATACAAAACAGGAACCTTTTTATTTATACAAGTTTGGTTTTTTACTCTTGTTTTTGAAGCATGGGTAATATTTCGATGGCCGCAAATGTAGATACGGACATCTACATTTTTGCGGGTTTTTTTTATTACAAAAATGAGCTTATATAAGCCTTATCTACAAGTCTGTATTAAAATTATTTCACATTTCAAAATTATGAAGAAAATTTGGAACGTAAATGAAGACATCTACACATGATTTTTAAAAAGCATCGCAGTTTACTTCAGAGCTTCGACAGACGATTGAAACGTAAATAAAACTATCAGTCACTTACCTGATTCTGGTATGTAGCGGTTATCTGCGTAAACACGGTACTGCAAAAACTTTGACGTAGAAGAAGACATCTGCCTGATATCCGTTTATACGTTGTGATCAAAAAACGAATGGGCGTAAACACGGACATCTGCCACTTATCCGTTTCTTTAAATAACCTTAAAGTATTAGCGAATGGGCGCTTTTTTAATCACAATATAAATAAATAAATATAAATAATGAATAAATAACTAATCTAGAATATATAATAATCTCCAATAATACTTTTAAGGATATTTAAGGAAACGGACAAGTGGCAGATGTCCGTGTTTACGCCCATTTGATTTTTTGATCACAACCTATTAACGGATATCAGGCAGATGTCTTCTTCTACGTCGATGTTTTTTCAGTGTAAAAAAAGACATCTACATTATTTCAGTAAAACAACGATATATCGATAAAACCATTTATACAATAAATAAAAAATGATATTTTAATGCATCATAGAAAATTTCATGTTAATCGGTCCATAACTCTCAAAATGGTCACTATTTATTTCTAAATGTGGTCTCCTGTAAAATTGCGATTTTGTAGATGTCTTCTTCTACTTTGCTGCCATCGATTTGTTACCCAATATTTATAGGTAAAATATTTGCGAAGGTTTTCTTGAAGTTTACTTAAATTAGTACTATTTCCATTTAATTATTAATGATTATGATATAATTTGTTTTTGAAAACCTCAGTATAATATATATACATAAAATTCAATAGTACCTTTAACTGCTTTGTTTTGTTGTTGAACTAAATAGCTAATTCCTAATTTTTACATTTCACATTATTTAAAAATAAAATTTCATTTTCTGGCTGTATAAAAACTATATGTTGCTAGTATAATATATAGGTACGTACGTCCATTATTTCTACATGGAAACATCTTTATTTAAGCAGCATTAGTTCGACGATAAATCCCAAAGGAGTGCAGGGTAGAGAAAAATAAAGGCGCTATCTCGCTGCAATACGTTCTCCGACATACTTATAGGTACACCGCTCAGTTCACACGAATGCTGCTGGTACCTCCTACTAGATTTAGTATGAATACTGGACGCGTGTACAGTATAACTTTGAAGAAAACTTTGCTTACTTTATGGTTCTTACATATACGCAATACTTTTCAAACTTACGAAAGTCATGAAACCTTTTCTTAGTCTTTTCCTCATCTACTTTTAGAAATAGATCTTTAAATATTTTTTAATTTACTAATAACAGTACACTGATCTCTGAAATTTTGCCGTCAGTATTATGACGGTGGTGCAAATAATAGTATTAAGGAAAGCATATGGGGGACCCGCTGCTCACGATTGGATTTACCAACCGTAGCAAATCTGCCACACAGATTATCAAATGACAAGGGTCACGAATACCCTATGGTGGTTAACTAATTAAGAAGAAGATGAATGATCACTGTAACATATAAATGCCCTCATACCTATTGCAAAATGCTAAACGTTACTTATAACTACGTAAGTACTCCTTCGTATATGCAATCAAATTATATGCTCTACGATGTAAGACGGCAGAACATGATTCGTGCATGAAACAGTGCATTTGAAAACATATCGACAGGGCTGTAGGTTACATAATATTTTTGTGTAACTATAGATATCTCCCTATAGTTATTAAAGTGGATTTTACATAGACCCCAGACGGGCTCTTTTTAACCGACTTTAAGAAAAAAAGAGGAGGTTCTCAATTCGGTTGTATTTTTTTTTAATGGATGTTCACGTATTACTCCGTCATTTATGAACCGATTTGAAAAAATATTTTTTGTTTATTTATACCTCCAGATTGGTCCCATTTTTATCAAAATTCAGTTCTGACGATGGAATCCTGAGGAATTGAGGGAACTCCTCAAATATTATAGGCGAATACATAGCGATCTTGGTATTTTCGGTAACAAATCAAGCATTTGCATTCAGAAAGTATCATTTGGTGATGTGAAACTGATGAAGACGACCATAGACGACCACCGGAACTTCTCAATGATTCTACCTATTTCTGGGGATAACTTCTTTGCTTTACGAACCGATTTTAATAAATTATTTTGCATTGGATTTAGTATTACGTTAAAATGGTTTCAAATAAATTTCATTGGTATTGGACAGTGGACTCCGAAGATATACCAGATAGGAATTGTGTAGTGATTGAGGTATAGTTAGGTTTATGACAATTCCATTACGAGGAGGAACCTAACTATGATCATGGACGTGTTGAACTGGACTGGACTTGGACTAGGAATGCATGCAACGGAACTCCCTCGAATGTGTAAATTCAGTACCAATAGATATTATCTCATGGCAAAATTTAAAGGCGAACATTATAAAGATTATCATTTCTGGCAATGCTCTTTGACGAAAGAGTCTGTGTGGCCTACTCAATAATTTATTTGATTCTAAATTAGACAGTGCTATTCCTTTAAAGGTTTTTACACGACTGATAGCTAAATACATACAAATTTAGGGTTTAGGCCTTTTGGGTTTTTTTTGATTTCCAAAATCTACAACAGCTTCATCAAGTGTGCCCTGTAACTTGTGCACCGTGACGGCCCAACTCTTACGCACTTTCATTCATATTTTTTTCAATATTTCTGTTTCTCTACGGTTCTGTTTTATTCCGTTTCATCTAGCCGTCGTTTCCGCATTTGAAAAGCTGTCTACCCATATTCGTAACTTAAAAGGGTTAAATAAAAATAATTTATAAATAAAGAAAAAACCGACTTCAAAAACTGAAAAGCATAAAATAAATATTTTCTTTCTACATTATTTTGTAGTCGGTGCCAATCAAAACATTAAAATTACTGAGGATAACACACAACAACAACAAAAAATTACAACGAAAAAATATTAAAATCAATAATAAAACCAAACTCGAAATATTATCAAAAATAAATTAACCTATATTATGACAACTTAACTTTTAGTATGTGTATAAACACGTGTGTGTGTAGTAGGTAGTATCTATAAAGAAACTACTTAACTATAAAAAAAACTCGCTGAAATAAAACAAATCAAGAAAGTAACCTGAAGACCAAGTAATTTTTATGTTTCACTTGGCACCGACTTCAAAATGATGGAGAAAGAAAATGTTTATTTTATGCTTTTCAGTTTTTGATGTCGGTTTTTTCTTTATTCATAAATTATTCATGTCTGTATATTTATTTTTCTGATCTAGACAATAATATGATATTACCTACTTCTTATCATCCATTTATAGATTTTATTTAATTACGTACAAATAATTTAGTATCGATCAAAATCATTCAAATAATAAAAATAATAAAAAAATGCGATAATGGCATCTAAGAGTTGGTACGTTAACAATAAGGTATTCTTCCACAGTCACTGTACAACAGATTATCTGACGCTACGAGCTGGAAGCTCGCCTTCAGCGTCGCTGCTCGGCTCCCTTTGTTCTGAAAGATCTGCTACTTTGGAACATCCTGGACCCAATTTATTACTGGAATTCAAGTAAGAATGAGATAACTCTTTGACTATTCATCACCATATTGTTTATTTAGCTCTAGAAAGGGCGGATGGGACTTTGCCATCGATCTATCTACAAATGGGTAGATATTTGCATTTTCTTATATTGTATTTGACTAAATTATTGATTTCCGTATTAACTACATTTTCAGGTTATGTAAAATACATGTAGAAAATTGAAAAATGTAAATTGAAAAATTGAAAATTTAAAGTTTGGATGGATGGATGGATGTTTGTTACTCAATCATGCCAGAACGGCTGAACGGATCTGGATGAAATTTGGCACAGCGATATATTATAGTCTGGAATAGCACATAAACTTTTTATCCCGGAAAAACATAAGTACCCTCGGGACCGCGGCCGCGCGGGTGAAACCGCGGGCCGCGGTAAAAGAATATTATAAATAGAAGATTGTAAAAGAATATTATAAATAGAAGATCAATTTCAGATGAATTTGCGAACTAATAATAAGACTAGTATTAAAAAACATTCAAGATCCTTTGAATCATTTTTATATGAATAGGTATGTAGGTATATTTTGTGAGGCTTCAGCATAATGACGTGAATATTTTCCCCGTTCAGTTCCGGGCCATTAGTGCCTCCGTACGATTACAACGGATTCATCGCGAAGCTAGAATTTATCGAGAGGATTGACAGCAGCGGATCTCCCCCCACTGTTGTCCCGGCATCACCACCATTAGCTGCACTCACACATCTTATACATAATGGTAATAATAACCTATAGTATTGGAATATAACTTTCCAAAAATACACAAGGATCATGATATTATTAAAAACAAAATACCCTCAAATTTATACAGATTTATCAGTTGTTGTTGTTTGTTGTATTATTTCAGTTTCATGTCACAGATGTATTATAGAAATGGTTACAAGTGCGTTACAATATATAACCTACTATTGTTATCACAGTGGACAGGGTAGCTGATATAGAGAGCAATGCAGTGTCAAATGAAGTCTCTAACAGTAATGGCGGTGGTCGCATCGGGTGCGGCGCCAGTGTCCGCGGTTATGGCGCGGGTGGAGTCCGCTCCGGACACTTTGACACGAGGGCGACGAGCTGGCGGTCACAATGTGCCATACACTTGTTGGGCACTCCCACAGATGTAGTACAAGTGTCACTTTTTAATTATAATTTAAGGTGCGCATTGTAAATAATTTCATTTTTATTTACACTAATATTTGAAATTAATTTGCTTATAACATAGACCATACGGATGCTTTTAAGCAGCTTGTTTTAATGCAGATGTACATAATACAAACTGTATTCTCGTTTAGTTAAACCACATTTCGTTTGAACTAATATTTCTGTCTACCAGGTTACAAAGCTGTCGATCTCATATTGAGATCTTAGAAGGGCTTCACGAATTTGGTGCGAGAGGTGAGAGAGGAGATAGGTCTGAAAGAGGTGACCGAGCTCTTCTTAGAGTTTGTGGACCTTCCGTGAGGGAAGCAAGGGATCCATCCGGAAGGTTCCTAATACGTCAAGCGGTGACGTCTAAGGGTGCTAACTTGACAATTCTGGTCCGACGAGCATCGACACAGTCAGCTGAGGAAGAAGAGTTTGTCGATGGAGCGTTTGCTTTTCATGATGGTAAGTGTCTAAAGTAAAATCCCTGAAACAAGTGGCAAGGAACATCGTGAAAACAAATGAATGCTTTGTCGCGACAAACAATTACAAGAGATTTTCCTTGCCATTTGGCGCCATGACGTTACCTGAATAGCCAGAAATAAATGGATGTTAGACACTTTTAGAGTGAAGAACAAAATATCCAAATCTTTATTTGCATAATAATATTTACTTTAGAGTAAGTAGATTTTGAAGTTCATAATAGATTTTAAAGTTTTAAATATAGGCTGTTATGGCTCAATTACCCTACATTCATATTATTTAGAACTACATGAGGGCACAGCATCACCAGAAGCACCGTGTGCTGCAACTCACTATGGTCTAGCTGCTCCGTCCCATGGAGGTGTATCAGCACCATCTCATCACCATATCTTCTGGAATATTGAAGAGCGACTATTGTGCACGCATCGTTTTATACCTGCTGCTAATCAAAGTGTGACCATTGAGGTAAGAGCAAGTTTTAGGGATTTTTAATGAGTCAAATTACATTTCGTATAATTTTACCTCTTCATACAAGTACTGAATCGGTATTTAAACATACAAAACGCAATATTTTGGTATCAATTAAAGATTTATATTATATTAACATTAATGTATCCTAATATTCATCTAGATCCAACGCTTAGAACGTATGTGGAGTGCCGAGCCCACTGGCACGGCGGGTGCTTCAGGGTGCCGCACGGCTTGTGGTGACGCAGGGTGCGAATGTAGGTCTAACACTGAACTGTTCTACCACGACCATGTCGCCCTGGTAGCTGGGGACGGAACGCACCTGTCCTGTCTCTGTGGGGATTTCCAGGTAAGTAAGATTTAAATCTTATCGTTAATCAGTTTTGTTTAAGTAAATTATGAGCAGGTTTGAAAAGTTTAATAAATGGCGTTTAAATTTTTTGACAATACCTACTATATGACGCCGAACAATAACACAATCTGGGTAAAATTATACCTTAAATGAACATCCCTTTTTTTAAATCATTAAAATTTGACAGTAATTGATGCTGAAATTAATTACCTGCCGACTGAAATACATCAAATCCATTGACAAGAAAATTGACGCTAATTGCTTGAAATGTGAAAGGCAACATCGAAGGCAGCCGGCAGGAAAAATCACAGTCCCGGAATAAATGTTCCTAAACAACTGATTATAAATTTAACGTTGAAATATTTTCTTTGAACGTTACATTCTCTAAAAAGGTGGAAACATAGGGTTATAAGCAAACAGGTACCGAAGTGATCTAATTTGCAAGCTCTTCAAAAGACACCAACAAATAAATTAATCGTGTTACTTGGGCCTTATGCTAACACAGCCATGGGATGAGCCAACCCTTCCATGGCCGTCGCCCCGGTTGCGGCACGATACGCATAATTAAGTAAGAGGGTTACTATTAAGTATGTAACAGCAATAAAGCGTGGAACGACCACCCAAGCGTGTAGGGACTTCTCCGTAAAAGCAAATATGCCGCTAAATAATTTAGCTACTATGTTTACTGCTCCTTCATTGCTTCTATATTAACTTTCCATGTTCCTAACTAGAAATGCCAAAGAACATGTTATATATTTTGGAGCAAAGAATATTATACATAATAAAAAAAAAAAGATGGCTTGATATTCAATTTCACCTATTTGTTATTTATATTTCTAAAATCTGATTATTTAACCATTTTTAACATAATTTTTAGCAGTGCGTAACGGCAAGCAATATGAAAATTAAGTAAAACCCAATTTAATTGCAAATTATACCTAAAAGTTTTATTCCTGATTTATTATATATCAAGTTCGATAAATATCATATGTTTCATGTACGCTATCACAGTTCCTAGTGAACGAGAAGTGAGAGTAGCTCACAACGTCTGTTATCGTATCGTGCAATACAGAACCAGCGCGTAATTTAATTATTAACAGCGTTTTACCCGTATCATGAGTCGACGGCATCCGCGCGAAAATGTTACGAGAACGAGGGTGGATGTATTGTTGCAAAATGGACTTTCAGTAATGTCTGAAATGGGTAGTGTGCCGTGGCCGGCCATGTCCCGGTACTCATAAAACACAGTCTAACTGGTGGCATGTCAACCGTCCGCCCCTGTTATTAGCGGCGGGGCGGCGCGATTCAGGGCGACAGCCCAGAGACTCACCCCTGAAAATTCAATTACTTAGTAGGCGACTACGTATGCGTATTGCGTAGAATGGCGAATGAACATGGCGAATTTGTCAATACGCAACGCACGTACGGATATATTATGATGACGGAACGCACCAAGTAATTGCTGTTTGTTTTTTTATTCTTAGGGATCATTCAGATTGACAAATTGGGACCAGCGACAAAAAGAAAATCAAATATCTATACAAAGAAATTACTTTTTTATCTTTCGTTGTTTCGAATATATTATGTTGTAGGTATTTCTAATGTTGCAATAAACTATTTACTTAATATTTTCATACACATAATCTGAGAATAGGCAATACCGATTATCGAGAGCCCCTGCAATAAAGGTGTTGTACTAACTACCCTAACTTTTACCCTTAAAATAGAAAAGGAAAAAGGTATCTACTATAAATTAGGTACTATACATTGGTCATATAGTTACCTATTTAGGTCAGAATTACTTCAATAAATTATAAGTAAATTCTTTTATATTTGTCTGTAGGCAGTTTGGTTGCCCGTGGTAGTGCGAAGCTGGACGAGTGTCCGACTCGAGTACTCGGTGGCTCACTTCACATATGCTAGTCGCGGGTTCGATTACGCGGCTGCATATAGCTTCAACGATGATGCTATGTGCGGTCAACGCACCTACACTACGCATTCTGGTAAGAAAAGTTATTACCTTTCTTCATCCCTCTTGACTCCTCACTCCACAGTAAATAACCTCTAGGTATTATATTGTCAACGCCAAAACAAAACCCGAGGTAATTTGATTAAGATGTCTCGAAGAGGGGAAGGATAATCTGCAATTTATCTTGAATGAACTCCATAGGGCCCCAATCGCATAAAGCGAAAAACAAACACTTCTATTTGACATTCGACGTGCGTCGCAGACGTTTGGAAAGCGCGTCGGATATTGTTCTCGGTGGCGCGGTGGGGCGCGTCCGAGAAAATTACATGGCACGTCGACCCAGTTTCACGTAGTAGCACTGACTCGAAAAAAACCTCGAACAAGATCGTAAACTTCCAATTACAACGACGCTATTGCGGCGACTCGTCGTATCTGCCTTTTCATCGCATTATTGCTCATACCTTCGTGTTTCAATGTTGCGCTACAAATTCTTATTTAATTTTATTTTTCTCCCTCTAGGTGAAATATCGTCGAGGAACGTGTCAGTAACGGGCAGTCTAAATGAGTTTTTCTATCAGCAATGTACTTGGATTCTTGACTCAAACGTCGAAAGGCAGCTTTTCATAGACATTTCCTCTGAACAGGTTAGATGTTTTTCAAGGATAAAATATGCGGAACTAAACTGAACAAATTGAATATTAACGTTTTATATAAAATAGCTTGAAATATAGAAATAATATATTTAAAACGGTCCCTTATTTTATAATGTGTACGTAGGATAAGTCCTGCGGTTCATGGAACATCACACTCCACGAGTGGTCCGGTCCTGGAGCACAAAGTGACGCAGGTCTGGCGGGTGCGGCCGGTGAACTATTATATACCTTCTGTGCCCGTCATAAGAATCATACTTACACGCTACCTTGGCGGCTCAACACTGTAGTTATTAGGTGAGTAAACAAACAATCAATCTGATATTAATTCATTATTTTTTAATTTGTGATTAGTATTCAATTTTATTTATCTGAGCATTTTCAATTTTTCCAAAAAGGTGCTTACTTTTAAATTTCAAAACTATCTTATTTTAACTGACTTCATATTGAATAGCCATTGTTTGTGTTTTTTTTCTGTGAGATTTTATCAAAATACCTCTGCTCGTAGCATCAAAGGGACTCGAGCTTTTAGCACGATCTAAACAATTTCCAAAAGAAAGTGAAACACTTTGAAGATATCCCATTTGATAAATTATTTATGAATGGACTCTGGCCCTAATATACCAACCGACACGTGACGACGTGCCAAATACGTAAAAGCGCATGCTTTTATACAGGTACTTTCTCGGTATAAAAAAAAACTTTTTTCTTTGTGCATATTAAAGGCAGCTAAGAGGGTGGCGTGGCGTATTTCCTAAATTACATTTTCACTCGTAAATCTTGAATAACGATGTGTGAAAACACACCTTTGTTGACAAATCGAGAGTTCCGTGGTGGAAACATTCCTTTTGTGGACTAAGTATGAATAGTTTTTGAAGTTTCTATTCACAATGTAAAACAAGACGTTTGTAGAAACCGTGTTTTTCACAATATGGAGCATAATAGTTTAATTAATTTTAAAATAAAAATCAAATCGCTTTGATTCTGCAAATATGGTTAAAATTATTGATTTTCTCTGCTAAGGTTTTCAGTAAAAATGGTTACACCAAACGGTTAGTGGTAAACGTTTTTTGTTCCTGGACAACTAATATAATCAAACGGAACACCGGAATAGTCAAATGTTAATTTTTTCATGTACAGGTTGGTAGCACTGTCACGTCAGCAGCCCCTGTACACGATACGGTGGCGGTCGCAAGTAGTGCGGGCGAACAATCGTTTAGGCCCACCGACGCCCGCACCCGCAGCGTCCGCAGCGGCTGCTAGCCTCACTACCACCTACGTACTATTTTATTGTATTCTATGGCTCGTATTGGATAACATAAAGTGGGAATAGTGCTTTGTTTCAGCTTATACTTTATGACTTGGTGTCGAAAAAGCAACGTACATAATAGTATTCATATCGAACATATTTCCTGTGATGTGGATATTATAATATAATGGATCAAGAATATGTTGAATTAAATACCTCACAGTCATGGCATGTCACCAAAATTCCAATTAATTTGAGTGAAGCTAGGTGCAACAAAATACAGTACTAGTGAAGTGTAAACTGTTGACACAAGGTGTAAATGGTGAAAAAAATAGCTTGATACATCAAATTGTCTTAGAAATAGTACAGGGATAATTAAAACAGTATTTGTCGGTGCAGCACTTAATTTCGTAAGGAAACTAGGGAAAAACTAGAATCTTAAGTGGAAACACAGCAAGCAGTTAAGATTTGCTTTTCTGTTGGGGCAATTTCTGAATGGATAAAAATTATTGGTGTACCTTTATTCGTAAGGAATTTGTTTTAATGAATAGTATTGCACTAATTAAAATTGAATTGACATGCATTTGTGAATATTTTTATTAGGTTCTATTTTTATTTGGTATCATTGCCTATAAATTACATAATATTATTAAATATCGTGTAAGTTATCTTATTGTCAATTACAAAGTAGTTACTAATAGATACAATCATTTTTTTATATTATTTAACGCACTTCTGTGCAAATGTGGCTTTATATTTTTTGTAATAGAAACAATAATGATATGTTTGTCTGTTTGCTTATAACTTGATAAACATATTGTACGGGTGTTGATATGGCCTACGGTTTCTTAGGGTTCTCTTTGTAAAAGGTTTAGACTATCATAAATTGGGGACGCATGTGATTCTCCAGGACAAACGCTAGTACCTAATTTAATAAATAAATATAACACCGTCTTGCCGCTAATAAATGAATTTATAAGATTTTCATAAGTTTTATATTTTTTAATGTAAATTGCACTTCACAATAGATTATTAACAAATATAATACAGGATTATACAGGATTCGTTTTAATTCTTTAACTAATCTTTCGGAGTTGAAAGTATTAATTAATACAAACAACTTTCACTACGGGACCAACCTCGAAAACGCAAAAAACATCTGTTCCATGATATAGTTCAATACCTACATAATATAAATGTATGGAACAGCTGTTTAATTTCGCGCTTTCAGAGTTATTCACGTAGTAAAAGTAGTGAGTACTTTTTCTAACATGAAAGTTTAGCTAAACAACAAAAAATAGCCCTATTATACCGATATAATAATTATTATGTTCTTATTGCATACTGCTTATGCAGACCAGCATAAATTATAAAATTACTGTCCACAAATTATACTGTAATAATTACAGTTTCTACGTATCAGTGGTATTTTCTATAAGCACTATAGTATGAACTGTTTTACATTTAGCATATTACTATGTCCAGCCACCAACAGTCGTAGAAATATAACGAAGCAATAAAACAAGAGTTTCTGTAACGGCACAATTTACTAGTTCAGGATATATTACACATTGAGTATTGTTTTTTTGATGTCAGCAATGTGGTATCAGCTTTATGTACTTAATAATATAGGTTGGTGTATGACCATAAATTTTGTGTACCTAATATTTATATATCACTTCGGTAATTAAGTAGGTAATATAGTTGTGTAGATGTACATAGTAAAATAAAGCAGCGTCTACATTGTGAATTTTATAACATGTTGATGATGTAGAAACTGCTTTATTATAGGCTAACCGAATGAGGCGCCCTAACTTTAATAGGTAGACGATTCTATAAAATAATGTTTGTTACACCGAAATAGATGAAGTGAAAATTATTTTTGTATTATTCCCGTTCATAATCCTTATGTTAATTCAAGTATCATGGAAGAAATTTAATTTATAATTCTGTACATTTATAACAGTTTGAAACAATACCAGTTGTACCAAAGTGAAATTCAAGAATCCTTCGCTATTTAAAGTGTACATAAAGTTAATGTTTACGTTTAAACATTCACTGAGGAGTACGACACTAATTTTAATATTCTGTTTTGAGAATATGCTAACGAGTGATCGTAAAACTCCCTTCAAACATTTGATTTAACGAGTCACTAAAGTTAACAAAATCATGGAAGCAAACACCGAAGCGGCGCTTTATCAGTGAGATCGGGCCTGAGCTTAAACTTTACATTTGAAATGTTCGCCTCTGCCTTTCTTTAAACTTCCACTCTTGCCTTTGAGGTTTCTTAGACGGAAACTTCTTTTTACGATAGGTTCCGAACTAAAGTGCTTTTATTTTCCTTCCTCGCTGCCGATCGGCTATATCGTGTACGAGTGCTTGCAACGTGGTACTGTAACTCTTTTGTATTTGTTCTACAACATTATATACTCGCATTATGATACGAAGACAAGAGCAACGAGAGTTTTTGTATAAATTCATTATATAACTATGCTTGGTATTTAGATATCTTGGAAAATAAAACTATAAAGGATAGGTCTTCAGCGTCAAATAAATAAGCTACCTACTTAGTGAAGTTTTAGTGAAGAACAATAGTGCCATTCTAACAAAGGCAAAGTTCATACAGTAATTATGAATATTGCCTTTATTTTATTCTCAGTTTGTCATACACGAGTATATTCTCAATATTTTTTAAAGGTTCTGTAGTCTCAAGCAAGGAGCGATTGTATTATATATTTTGTGCGCCTGTCCTCTCCCTAACAATTAAACTGCTACCTATTTAGCATATTAATATATATTTGATTTAAAATAAAATGTATCATCTAATTTCCTTTTATTGTAAGTATGTTCAGTAGGTGTTACTCTGAAAAACCTCGTACTAATTATAAAACATTACACTGAACGTGTTTCTGTAACGAGCTTGGCCGGTTTTTAAAATTCAGTAGGTATGAAATCAAAATATAGGTAGGACTCAACCCGGTCCAAATTTCCTAAAAATCTAGAATACTTCCTTCTAACTTTGCAGCTTTTGAGTCGCTAGCACTTCGCCACTCCAAAAGTTATGTTCCCTGAAAAAGGCTGTTGGCAAGTCCTCCGGTAGATGAAGTTCTTCCTACCCAGCCACCGTCTTTGTGCTCAACACTCAAAGGAAACGCAATTTAAACTACATGCGGGCACGGCAAATATTCATTCCCTTAACCCACAACTCTTTTCAGCGCACAATTTGCAAGTTTTATTTAAGGCTTAGTCGCTAAGCAGAATATCGCGGCCATCCCCATTCCAGACTTTCGTCTACAACAATTAAGCAAATTCAAATTAAAACGAACTTTTAGCGAGCTGTATGCAGTTCGTTAAAACTCTGTAGTTAATTGGAGCTCAAAAAGTATACGTCCCTATTATATTATATTGGTATGGACTTATCGGGAACAAAACAGAACACAGTCGAGGATTAGCTGGGATATTATATTATCTGTAATAGGTTTTCTTTTGAGTTCGTATTGCATTATAGTTTATAGATATTTTAGCGTTATTTGTACTTATTCAACACCAATAATTTCTGTATTTAGTATTAAACTAGCCTTTTGCCCGCGCAGTCTTCATTTTTTTTTTTTTGTACTTTTTTATAGACTTGCGTTTGACCACAATCTCACTATGGTAGGTGATGATGTAGCCGAAGGTGGTAAGCACACAAAGCCTAGAAAGATCTGGCTCTCAAGTGCAGCTGCCGGAACACACCAATAGGTGATTGGCGACAGGTTTTCAACTTGAATGTGGTAGCCAGCCAGGCGGGTACTACAAAGTACCCTACCACCGTGCTATGGTTTCCTCACGATGTTTTCCTTCACCGAAAGCTCAATCTCAATGTAGGATTCGAACCCACGACCTTTGCCGCGGCATCCGACGTCACTACCACTGAGCTATCATCGCCTTATAAAATTTCTATATATTTTTTGTCACCAATTTCGATAAAATAAGGTCTACTTTTATGTTAGTCCGAGTGAAACGTAATTTATGTGTGAAATCCCCATGATAAACCGTTTGGTGTTCTTGGAGATTAGCGTTTTTAAACGGACCAACATACATACAGACAGACAAATAAAAATAATACTTTTGTATAGCCTAGTGGTTGACCACAATCTCACAGTAGGTGGTAAGCACACTGAGCTTAGAAAGAACTGGATCTCAACTGCAGCCACTGAAGCATACCGGTAGGTGTTTGGCGACAGATTTTCAACATGAGGGTGGTAGCCAGCCAGGAGGGTACTACAAAGTATACGCCCACCGTGCTATGGTTTCCTCACGGTGTTTTCCTTCACTAAAAGCTCAAGCACAGCCATATTAAAATTATAATTACCTACAATAATAAAGAACCCAAACAGGATCACCTTATCGACACCCGTTGAGGAGTTCCATTGAGACCTCATCATCAGTCCCTAGTTGCCATGGATATATAAATGGTTTCAAAGACAAATCGAAAAAGTCCAAATATGATATTGCTAGTATAATCAATTGAATTTCTATTTCCACTACATCATTAGACTCTCAATTATTTCGCAGAAGACTTCAAAGAGCCCAAACACCGTATTATCTGAAGAACATCACAATTTTTCCTTATTTTTGTTAAAAAACTGGTCCCAACCATTTAATTTTCAAAATTAAAGAAAATCCTGTAATACGAGTGCTTATTTTTATTGCGGAAGTCTTCATTCAAAACTTCGACTACTTAGAGTGAACGGTGTCGGCAAAATTGAGGTTTTTTGTTAAAACTTTGACCTCCTTTTTGAACCCCTTGGGGTGCGAATATTCAAAAATATTTTCTTAGTGTGTTTTCATCCCTCTATAAACACTCCCTCCAAATATCAAGTTTCTACGTTCAGCGGTTTTGGCTGTACGAGTACGTTGTCTGTCAATTATCTAGTTAGTTATTCATTACCTACAAATACAAAATGTTAGTTTATTATAGAATTCAGTTTTAATACGGAGTATAAATATAGCTGTTATATTGAATGCTTTTATTTTATGGCTGTTTATTTTTAAATACGAAAAATAAAGTGTTACAAATAAGTGTTCCAGTGAAAGTAAGTACACTGTTCTCTTTAGAAGACAATAATAATGACTTCCATTGTGTTCCAACCCCGCTGTGTACACTGTCGTTCATTGCTGTCATAATTAAGTTTTTAACTAAGACAAATTAACTGCGAGATACGTTTTAGATGTACAAAAGGAAAAACATTATCTTAGTAAGAAAAGCATCCAAAATGAAACTTATTACATTCTATTGTTTTGTACATTACTACAAAATGCTATTGTTTGCAGGCACTGAAATGGACTGAAAGATATGACATTGTTTAAGGGTTTTTTTTGTTATAAAATTACACCTCATTAAATTACTTTTTTAACAATTAAATCAAATCTTTAACATAATAAAATATAACAGTGTGTGAGGAATAATGTCCTAGAATATTTATTTATTTAATAAGCGTAATTGGTTAACGATTAAAATATATAATCAAAGATAGATATAAGATATTAATTGGCGATTGACTTTCGCTGGCACCATGCAGGAGTGCCCCTAATGGATTTGTATCTGCTATTCTGGTCCGTTCTGTACATCCCTATTGTTTTACATCGTACCTAAATACAAGAGGCCTTAAGAACCTAAGTTAGCTCTTAACCGTCTTTAGAAACATCCCTACCTATTTCGTAAAGAGCGTACTTGGAGTTTCTTGTACTACTTAGACGATACATTAATTAAGAAAACGTTAACAGACAGTTAACGATTAAATACATCAAACTTTCTAGATTGCATTATCTCGAAGAGTTATCTGTAGACAAAATTAAGTAAGCGTTCAAGCAATGTTGCGGTCATAACAGAATTGCTTATAATTGGATGTGCTTGATTATGGTCGGGTCACCAATATTGTCACTACTAATTGCAGCCCTACATGCTTTGCTAGTCCCTTATTTGCATAGCTGTGTTAATGCTAAGTACCTGTTATTACTAACTAGCCTACCGCCCCGCGTACCCCTAATTTACCCCCTCAGGGGTTGAATTTCCAAAAGTCCTTCCTTAGTGGATGCGTACACTGTATAAGTATAAGATATCTATGTGCACAATTTCAAGTCTCTAGGTCCAGAGGTTTGGGCTGTACATTGACATATCAACAGTCAGTTTACTATTTTATATATACAGAAGATGACTTTAAATAATTTAATAACAATAACATTACTTGTTTATTATTACCATAGTAAACTCATGAGGATTACATTTTACCGTTCATCAGAGCGGGCGATATAAAACGCTCAAAGAAATGTTAACCGGGTAGAAAGAATACGATGACGACCGCGTACCTATTGGAAAGTGCTAACTGACCTTCCACTTTTTTAACTAATGACCAGATTAAATTCGTCTGGAGACCCTGGATGTTAGTTGGATATACTGTTTATTCAGCAATGATCGGTATGTAGGCTGACTATGTACTTTGCACACGTTTGGAATGACTACTATATGTTTATTTAAAAGTATTTAATGAATAGCAAGTAAATGTGTTTGCTTGTCTAACGCCGGAAAATTAATACTGAATATTACCTACTAGCTTGTAGCTAAAAATCTACATCATATTATAACGCCTTTCACACGGTGAAGATAAAATATATTTTATCATCAAGTATACAGAAGATATAACTATACATAGATACTATACTACACATACTATATATATATATATGCTTGCTGTCGCCCACGATTTCACCCGTAGCGGTATAAAAAATAGCCTACGACCTATTCTCAGACCTACCAAATATACACAAAAAAAATCATAAAAATCGGTCAAGCCGTTTTGGAGGAGTTTGCAGACAAACACTGTGACACGAGAATTTTATATATTAGATATAGGAAAAGAGAATTTACTACATACCTTCACTCTCCTCCTTTTTTACTATAGTCTCTCTTGAGTATCTGCAGATACTTGGCGATAAAATGTAGGTATTTTATCAGCACCGTGTGTAGTCAGTTTCATTTAATATGTTTTACCAAAGATCTACTCCTACGCGACTAGAATCGACACTCCTCTATTTCGGTTCAAATAAGGATGTTGGCCTAGTCGTGAAACTGCAAGCAACAAAAATGCGCAAAATGCAGGAAAATAGCAAACGAGAGCCAGTGTCACCGCTCTGTTGTATTGCGCTTCTGTACTATTATTATGGAGTCGGCACTCAGGACAAAGTCTTGAATATATTACTTCACTTTTTATTTATTTATATACTTTCTTAAAAGAAGAGTATCTAAAATCATCTCCCTGAAAAGTAGAGCATGCATTTTTTGTATATTTTCTAGTCATAGATAAGTAAACGAATTTCGCAGCTAAGATAAAATTTTCAAATTTATTCGTGAACCATAAAATTTTCTATATAATTCATAAAGAATGAATTTGACAGGAATTCTAAGCTTAAAAATGTATTCAAGAACGGTAACAGGAAAATAGCTCACAATGAGGAAAGTTAGGTAGTAGTCTTCTTCATCGTTTATGCTTAGTTATTCGAGTAGAAGTTAAATTAAACTAATTAATGTACTTTTCAAGGCACGACATTTCTTAATTGACCTTCGTGACAAGGCAGAAGTTCCACATTTGTTAATTGGAGTTTAGAATTACAGTCCGTCTTCACAGAGTTTAAGCTCCTTCAACGGGCTTTCGCTAATGAACTAAAGAATTTCGCAAGTGTGTTACTTACTTAATTTTACGATTAAATTAATTCGTTGAACTCTGTAGAATTATTCCACAAGTATAGATGTAAATCCTTATGAGTAACCACATTCAGAATTGAATACTGAAGTCTTCTATTTTCTCTTTGTTCCTAAATACACATAGTTAATTTTCGATAGAACTTCGCGAGTCGTACAATTCAAATGTAAATAGAGTATGTATTGTGAAGGCACGTTTATTTATGAAACTGGGCTTTGGTATTGTTTATACTGTGCCGAGTATTGGATATTCAAAAAAAAAGGTGAAATGAAAGGTTTCGCTGTTGAACTGTTCGGTGTGAAATACGGTTAGTTTGCTTTGGTGCCGAAGCAATTTCGGCGTGCAATGGCCCGAGAGACACTACCCTTGGGCGGGCGACACGCACCTGCCCGCGAATACTCCCAATACAAATAACGTTTTAAATGGTAATTTGAAACTATGATCATCTGAATTAATCCATATAAAACATATTACATTATACTTCTGGCTTTGAAAATTAACTATAAAAATAATATATTTTTAGTAAAGGAAAAGCTAAATTTATTTTATAAATAATATTATGAATGACATGAAATATAATGATATTTATTTTGACCTTTTTTGTGTATTTTTTAAATAACTGTCCAACTTTTGGTCCGTGTATGTATAAAGGTACTTCAACGAATAGAAGTTTGAAAGTAGAACAGAGCAAAATTAAACAACAATTAACCCTCATCTCGAAAACTTTGCAGGCACTCTGTTATGCGTGGATTGTGGTTATGTTATATAAACAAATGTACGCGATATTATATAAGAATCTAAGAGGTTACTATAGAGGTATAGGTACTATACATATAGTAAGGAAATATAACTACCTAACCTACGTATTTGTACAGGATTTAAAAAATATTTTATTCATAGAGATAGAAAAACTCTCACACTTATAAAAAGAGGAACCATGTTCTATACCTTTAAAAGGAAAAACGGAACCCTTAATTAGCCCTTATTACAAGACTTTTCTCCAGTCGACAATTAAAAAAAAATAGATTATAATAGGGATTCCGATAGGACAAAGTATTTTTAAATTAATATTGTATAGTCTGAGGTATCATTTGATGGAACCACATTCTAGAAATATTTGTTTTATAATGTTAAGTAGGTAATGATGAGGCCGAAGGTGATAAACACATAAAGCCTAGAAAGAAATGGGTTATGTTCATACACACCGGTAGTAGTTTGGCGGCAGATTTTCTACTTGGTACTTTCTACTTGAGGGGTGGTAGCCTGGCAGGCGGGTACTACAAAATGGTCTCGTCACGATAATTTTCTTCGCCGAAATCTCAAGCTTATTGTAAGATTTGAACTCATGACCTTCGTTGCGGCATTCGACATCACTACCACTGAGTTATCATGAGCCTTAAATCGGTATTGGTATGGAACCCTAATTGTGCGAGCCGGATTCGCTCTTGGCGGTTTTTTTTATCAGAAAACTGACTTGTCTTTCCCTGTTGTACCTATAGTTATAATCAAATGCCCCTGGAGTATGCCAACTGATGGCAAGGATTTATTTCGTTTCGCCCTCGGGGATATTGAAGAGTAAAATATATTTGGTATCCTAAAAATAAGTGGCTATTCCATATTTATTTTTCATCTAACTGCAATGGGGTTTATACGTGCTACTTCTTTGTTTTGAGGATTTTATCGTCAATGTATCTAACCTATACCCTTTTTAATAGAAATGGTCAGAAAGGCATACAATCTTTTTATGTTTTATTATGCAATTTATCATTTTAAATATATAATAATTGTAAGACTAACTTAGATTAGTATAAGGTAACTATTTTACATAATTATGAATTAACATTTTTTAGTTTATATGCGTGTAACTAGTCATTCTATTTTAAAAACAAGTATTTAAAATGTAACAACAAATACCTAAATTGTTTACCTTTTTGGCCATTTCCATTGAAAAATGGGAATACCTTAACATAAATCCTGATAGTGACAGTAACGTGCTTATTGAAAAGTACGTTGTTAATAATAATTTCATTGTACTGAGCCTGTGTAGAGCCTTATGGCCGAAAAATATTGTGCCAAGTGACATTTCATATTTACCTATTCTATTCATATCGTATTCAACATGATTATGGACTTGTGCTGTCCGACATAATGTGATCTAAATATGCTTTGCCTCTTTTTTATGTGTGGTATTTATTGCCACCTACCCGTGTGTTATCATCGTTGACATTGGTTTTATCGTGTTAAAAAGATTTTCGTGTTTGAAGGTAATCGATTGGAGTTACCTAATTATACTTACTAGCTTTGTAGAAATTTGTATTTTCCGTAAAAATACTATATATCTAATACCATTTTGTAAAGATAATTCAATTTTGTAAAGTAAAATAAAAACGTCATTTATTTTATATCTACTTTTGTTTGTAGAGTTGACTTTTTAATAGCTGGATAAACGTTGGATAAGCTATTCCTCTAATTAGTCAGCTCGTTTTTAACATCATTAGAAACATTACTATCTAATCTCTATGCAAAAAAAAAGTAACACTGGTATTAGTAACTAAAATCCTAATCGGAAATACAATGTCTGCAGAAAGGTATTTATTACACATACCATAATTTATTCACTGTTCATGACTTTAGTGTTATACAATAGTTCTTGTAGTAACAAAAACGGCCAAGCCACATATTTTGACTAAGGCGTAGAGTTTGTAAAGTTAGGACTTGTAGAGTTAGGGCATGTAGAGTTAGAAGCTTGTCTCTACATGAGATCTGATAACTTTTTGACAGTGCGAGCCATATGGTCTCGTCTTGGCAACATTTTACATGAAAATGTTTTTGGTGGGATCTCTATGTTCAGGGCAAATATATTCCGTTAAACGTAAGGAGGGGTCATTTTAACCTTTATGATATTTGCATGCTTACAACTCTCGGCGCGGCCTTCAACCGAATGTTTTCGTGTCAAAAATATTTATAAGAGACTGTTGACTCCAGCTACTGAGAAATACAGCAAGGACGCGTGAGTAATAAAAAAAATTATAAAATGTAAACATGCCGGGTAAATAATTACATTATCAATATCAATATTAAGTCACTGGCGGTTTAGTACCTATCATCCTTTGGAGAGAAATAGTCTCGCTCTATGTTTTCTACCGTCTATAATGGGAAGTGTACTGAAGATCGCATCGCTCGCCTGTGATATGGAGCTCATCCTCATATACTCGAGCTGCCTTGATTAACCACACAATGATTCAGACGGACCTTCCTATTGCGGACCATTAGCATGTGGAATGGGCTCCCCAATATGGTTCTCCCTCACCCTATAGGGTTCTTCAAAAAGGGCGTAAAAAGAACTCTTCAAAGTTGGCAAAACGTCGGCAATCCTCTGGTATTACAAATGTTCATAGGTGACGATGATCTCTTAAGATCAGGTGGACCGAATACCTGTTTGTCAAGTAGGAACATTTTCATATTAGACACGACATGAAAATTAACAAGAATATTTGTACATAAAACCAATGGTAAGAACTCTTAAAATCCCATAGCTTAATATAGATTTCAAGTTTTATAAGAACTATTGCCAATGCTTAAACTCAAAGTACTCGCATACATCACCAGATATTTGGGATTAACCAACAAAAGCCTTGGTCGACGCTTGAGTAAGTGACCATTTATTCATCGGCTTAAATTTCTAGAAAGCATGTTGAACCTTCAATCGTTTAATGGACGACATGTATGACATGTTCCACCTATCAAAATCTATTATGCATAAATGTATTAAACCTTCTACCTAATATAGAGGACATAAAAAAGTAAATTTTGTTTCAGATTTCTAAAATAATATAATAATACTTTGATACTTCAACAGGTTTAAATTTAATCAAAAGCTAAGGTTTTGCGGTCGAAAGTACTCATTGCAACAAAAATCTTTTATTGAAATTGATTCGTTATTATTGTAAAAGCTGTAGGTACCTATGGCAGCTTTTTGACTGAATTAAACAGTGATTGCCATGATATTGAAGAAACGTCATAACAGTTCCTGCTAATATTTTCCTGATCTTAGTATCTACAATATTTATCTCTTTTTTGCCTTTAACGGAAGCTGCTTATTTGAAATTAAATATTTAGTCGACTACGGCCAATGAAACTAGGAGATATGTAGCGTAGAGATATGTGTGATACCTACGTATGATTTCATATTCACTATGTAATTCCACCGTGAAGCACTAATGCCTGGACCCATTTCAACAATTGAGGAAGGTAGAATATATTTATGGCGACAGTCCGACAAATAGGTAACTAGTACCTTTAAAAAGAAGATTAAAAGAGCACCTATTAGAAAAAACAGACTAATAACTTAGAAATAATATATAATGCATTGTTAAGTGATTGTTAAGGTAGTTCATAAGTACCTCTCTACTTAGCATGTAGGTATAAAAATTGTAATAGTGTAACGCCTACAAACCGCGTCAGTAGTTGGCGATGACATATTATAACCGTAGTAAGCGCTAAAGCATCCCCCTGTTGTCAGTACCACGAATACATTGCGTTCGTGAATATATTTATTTTATGTAGAACCAGATTTTTGTTTAGGAGCCTTCCACCACTCTTTATTCAAAATTAATGGTTTTGTAAATACATAAAACTATACACATAGGTCCTAGCTACTCTGAAATTCTGCCAAAAAGTAGTTATGTGGTACATGAATGAAAAATAGTTAACATTTGTTTGGACCGACACCTGTCCGATCCCAGAATACAGTTACCGCTACAGCAAAATGGACCTTTTATATTTATTTCAATACACTTTTTCATTTCGAACATCAAATATATATTGAATAAACATAGCTACCATTTACAAAGTAGGTAATGTTAGCTTTTTTTGCTACCCCAAGCAATGATAATTATAAGTAAAAAGGTGTAGATAAGTTACCTACATACATTCGATCTTCAAAAACGGCACACTAACGCACACATAAATAACTAAATAATTCGTTACAAGAAGTGCATCCATCGCCGGCAACGCGACAGAGTGAGGTCAAGTCTGGCTAATTAACCACATTTTAACGTGTCGCTTGCTGAGCGCTTATAACCTATCTACACCTTTTTACTTATAATTCATTGGCCAAGCTCATAAAATGTAGAGATGATTTTAAAGCGTGAAATTTAATTTCATTCCAAATCATTGTGCTTTAAGCTTAATATATTCCTATTATTATAAATGTGAATATGTGTTTCTTGGTTTGCCATTTCACGTAGCAACGGAGCAATGGATCAAGGTGAGTTTTTGCATAGAGATAGTTTATAGATCGGAAAGTGACATATGCTACTTTTTATCCCGTGATATTGGGTTAGCTAGTAGATAACGAATAAAAGAAAATCAAATCTTCAAACGATTTGAAATTGGCATAAAAGATTTCTGGAGATCAAATATCCGAACGAGAAATAGAATTGTCAGCGTTTTAAAACCATCGCTCAGGTATTTATCCATTGCACTATAGTTCCTTTTCTGTTTTTCTTCGTCTTGAGGAATCGTAGATTGCATAAAAAGCATAATATATTTTTTAAAACTTAACTTTAAATAAAATTTTGGATTAGCCGCATTGATTAAAAATGCACACATTGCACGCCTGTTACAAATTACCACGGAATTATGCCTACGAAGTGTTACTGTGAAACACGAACTGCTGCAGGCAGACACGTTCTTGCATAGTAAAATAAATTAATTTGGTAAAATAAAATCTACCACCGTAATATTTAAAAAAAATCCCTCAGTTTCAGCGCAAATTCATTTTTAATCCAGTTACGTAATTGTTGTTTGGAACTCGAAATGAATGCACGCGATAACAATTTTTTTTTTTCCTTTTTGGAGAAAACAATTTATTTTACGACTAATAGCTATTATAATTTATTTTAGGAACTGGAAACAATTTTATTATGAAATATCAATTCAACTAAAATGATTTTAACTGTATCTCATAGTAGACTATATTGGCTAGGTGAATATAATCAATGAATTAATTACGTGGTGTGCGGTACATGTGTGGTAGAAACAACAATTAAATTATTTTATTACCTACATATAGAACCAGAACCATCACAGCTACACGATCTCTATTTAAAGCTAGAGTTCCAAAAATACCGTGAAGCTTGCAACGCGTGGACGAACTCGGGATGAGCTCGTCACTTGGAGCGGAGTGCTATGCGAGATTAAAGGCTTACCCGGCTGTAGCCAAACAAATTGCCCATCTAATGGGAGAGTAGTGCGGGTCTCGCCGCGATTCCACCCTCGCCACCGATAATCCCGCACAGTTAAGAGTTTCAACCCATTTTTGTAAGCTTACTTCAATTAGACTACCGCTTCCGAATGATGCCCGGAATTTTATTATATGATGATATAAAAATGAAAATTGTTGAGTTGAACATCATCAAGAAACATCATTATTCGTATGAAACCAAAATAAGACTGATAAAATTAGTTATGGTAAGGAAAGCCTTGAGATATATTACGACGATGTATGAAAATAATTGTGATAGACATTTAAACAAAGAATTTGCATGTATCACGAATACATACAATATTTAGGTAAGTAATATGCAAGTAAGAACATAATAATTTGTATTTCAATATGACCATGACCATTGATGTAAAAGCATCTATAAAAACTTTGATGCAATATACTACTACTGTATTTCACCGTAGGAAACTAATTCAATTACTAATGCAAATCACATACATACATACATGATTGCATCTATACGTAACGAACGATACACGTTTCGAGACAGTTAAGCAGCAACGTTGGTTAGCTACACTAGGTCTACACATTTCACTTGAAGATTACCTATTGATCCTATGATCTTCATATTATATTACAAAAAAATAATGAATCAGTAAGTACCTATAGAATTAAATTCAGTCAGTTCTGTTGTACGTTTTAGTTTTCTCAGTGTAATGATGCTATGCTCTGCTGAGGCTGGCAAATAAAATATGTTTTTATCAAAATATATATCGCTACAATATTCTTATAAGGTGTATTAAAAATATATTAGCAAATAGTTTACACGAGAATATTTACACATACGGTCAATAGTTGGGGAGTTCCTATTGATCTGATAAGCTATATAGGAAACAATCACGAGGCCGGGGCCCAGTCAAATTCATCAGCACTTAAAGTAAAGGATCCTTGATCCTTCTCTCTTCTTTTGTGTGCCCCAAAATGAGCAAAAAATTCCTTCAATCACAGCGCACATTACACTGACGGGACATAGAGCGAAGCCCTAAATCTCCACGGAATAAGGGTAATTACGAACATTCAGATTTTATGTGGTTTCTACAAAACGTATGGCTAATTACACTGTGTCTCACGAGATAACATAGATACATGTTTTATTTGAAATCCTAATAAATAAAGATAAAAGTAAATAGTAATAAAAATACACAAGAAGTGAATATACTTACATCAAGAAAAAATTGTAAGCTGACTAACTTACAATATCATGCGAGTATCAACAATTATAATAAGCCCCTAACCCGTATATGCCAGGAAGGTGACAAAGTTTGGTCGTATATTCTGGTAATTGGGATGTTTGCGTCACCAACTTGGCCCCATATTATACTTTCACTAACTACCGTTTAATATGAATTCAAAGCAGTATAATCATTTTCAGCACGTAAACTTATATTCTATTCATTAAACATAAAACCTGAATCATGGTATTCGTCCACGTAGAGACTATAAATCTAGCGGTCTTAACAGCTCCAGCTAAAGTGGTCGGACGACACCTCGCCATTTACCATGTGATGACTTATGGACGCGTGGAATATAGGTACATATAACGTTGTTGTGAAATTTAACTTCGTCCCTATAATACTTACTTTAGTGACCACTTTTGTTTTTGATTCAATCTAAAGGCACATTCAAATGCATACATAAACAGCGTTCTATATTACTGCGGTTGAAATGGAAGACTAATCTTATTGAATGGATTCCCTAACTCCATCCATTCGTTCAGTATTTGGACCGCATTTGATAAATTCAATTTACTTTTTGACGCACTACAAAAGAGATTCGAATTCATTTCCAATTTAAATTTAAATCGGGGAAGGGTTTACGTCCTCGATGGACTAAATCAGTTTAATCAGCTACTCAAATTATTAGTATTCTGCAGTATTTTGGACACAATAACGTAAACATATACTTTTGTTTTGGCAACAAAATGGCGATTGCTTTGGATATAGGGTATCTCAGAAATTATACAAAAATCGTAGTTAAAAAATAGGCTTTCCCCAGCTATTGTCAATAGGTATACTGATTAGATTACATTCGGAACTTATCTTTAGTTCCATAGTATTTTCTTCGTCCACTGTAAAAATAGTAGACACCTGATGTACATATTGTAGTTGGTTTTCTTAGAATTAAACAAAGTTTTCCTCGCAGAACATTATACTCGAAAGCAGCTATCGTACCGACTCGGCCAACAAAAAAATTAATCCTTTATTTAAACAATAGGTTTTTTTTTACAGTTTACAAAAGGTACAAATACAATTTTGCTTTCTGAAATCTTTGTATTTTCAAGCAATACTGAATTATACGAATGATTGAATCATTGTTACCTTTGTTTTTTAAATTAACTGTTTCAAAGGTAAAAAAGTAAATGAACTAGAGAAGTAGAGCCTAAAAAAGAGACGATTTTTTCTGACGAACCCGAGTTACTTTAAGATTACCCGAGTGAATCTGCAATAGGAAAGTTGCAATAGCTAAGTTGATCATTCGAGATTACGTTTATGAAGCGGGCAATATATTTTGTTGCTATACGTTTGAATGTTAACCAGCGATAGCACACTTATATTAAAATGTAATGAGTTCGAAAAAGGAGGAGGTTCTCTATTCGATTGTTTTTTGGCACAAATAATATTTTTTTCTGTTTCTAATATTTCCTTGTGTCTAGAAAAGCAAATACATTTAAAGCATTTATATATGGGTAGTTTAGTTATCATATCAACTTCATCACGTGGTACAACTATACACTAATCAGCCAAATCACGGACGAGCATACAAGGCATACTGGTTTCATTAATAGGTATACTAAGTGTGCCAATTCCTACTAAATTAAGTACTTCCAATCAATATTAGGCGTCCGTAAGGATTTACTATACCCTGGAGTTAGATTTAGATTAGAGTACCTATGCATTGGTCCCGACTTAGGGGAACTGTGTCTAGATTTTCTCGATTTATAAAGGTCCTTTGAAGATAGCGGTAACATCAAGTAGCTTTAAAGATTTGTAGGTAGGCATATTTAAAAGGCAAAATGTTTATGTTTTTGTAGGCTTGAAGCTTTGGAAGAAAATCGCTATTTTGGTACCAAGCACCTAAAGGTTGAATGGTTTATAGGATTTCGTAAAATAGTTACCAAAGGAGATTTAAAAATGTTTTGTCTTTGATAAATATGTACCTAAATTTTGCTTCTTATGTTTCATATTTGACTGTTATTGAATAACAATTTATTTGTAAAAATAATTAATTTAGCAAAACACTTTAATCCAAATATTTATATATTCTTTAATAGTTATAAGAATCATATTATGATACCTAAACATGCCATAGTAAATTATACGAAAGAAAGAATGAATTTAATGTACAAAATAACCATCAGTGTTATCATTAACCAAAGTGTGAGCTTCGGTGATTCGGTCGGTAGTTCGGTGATAATTTCTTCGTAACAAACATTCAACCGGATTTGTTTCGAGTGCCATCGCGAAAATCATATTTCTTAATGCTTAAATTGCAGACTGTAGCCCTACATCTGCCGTCTGCTCCATTAGCTCTTGGCCGATAGTCACTGCGACCGCAGACAGATTGTTCGACCTGCCCTCCGTAACGTTATATGTTCCAAAATGCATATTCAAGATATCTTTGTTGAATCAAGATAGTTTGTACTAAGAATAGGTTTACAAAGATAGTAGTGTGCGGTTTTACAAAACGGTTTGTAAACTACAATATCAAGGATTGCGTTATAGTTGCCGTAATGATAATAATTAAATCGAGCCACACGCAAACGTTTTGCTAAAATAATATTCAAAATTAAAAATAATAAGCCTTTAGACCCTTTTCACAATATCTTCAGAATTTAATTTATAGATCCCAATGTTGTCTATCAATTAATGTAAGATTAAAGAATTTCTCACTAAATTGGTATCAAAAGTGCCTACGGCTTTGTAAACAAGAAAATTAAACGAGATTAAGCACTTTATATTTACGAGGTAAGGCGCTACTCCTTATTAAGGAGAAAATACAATTACGCAATTCCAGCAATTTAAGAAGATCTAGCGTTGTTTAATTGCACCACCATAAATTGCCTTCTGAACAGATAATTTCTTGGTATACGTTTTATAGGTTACTCGTAAAATTTACAGCACTTCAGCCACAGAATGTACAAACCCATTAAATAAAATGTAGTCTCCATCCTAACCTAGGAGAGGAACGAAAATGAACATTTTATCCTCCATTAATATTTATTGCTAACGTATAAGTGAATAAAGGTTGTAAGTATAATTAACTATCATGTCACGATTCAGTCTTAGGGCATTAATATTTTTTTTTATAATATTGTCATCCTTTTAAAGCAGGGCACTGTAACCGATACTGATAATAATCTTATTATTTATAAAAAAAACATTCTGGAACTTCCCCTTTGCATTAAACAATAGATTTGATATTTTATAAAAAACTGAAATCTCTTTGTTAATCTTAACAAGGTCCTCTAGGTTTATTACTTCGAGTAATCAAAGCAGTTAAATTGTATTCCGTGACGTTAATCAATAAGTAATTATATTCCAACATATTCTCACTATCGAGCATAGAATACATGAGCATTTGTACTCTAAATAGTTACTATACAGGATGATATTGAAATCGATGGAATTTATTGCGGGGAGTATACAACGTGTAATAGAAGGGTGAAACAATATTAAAGGATACGCATGTATATCGAATAGACAATCTCCTGTACAAGTATTGAATTACTTTTATATGCAAAGTTGGGTCTTTCGTTATTGAATGATACCAAGGTTATTTAAAAAGTGACCATATATTTAAGTAAAACAAAACCGGACAACGATATGATGATGCAAATATCAGCGAAATTGTGGCAGTTTTTTTATTATTTAATTCAGGTCACATGAAGCTTGTTAATTATAGTATCTGACGTAATAATATCACGTTACTTTAATAATATCATTTTACATATCATTAGATCTTATGTAAACTCATACGATCAGTATACATAGTACTCGACGAAGGGTCCAACTGTGAAATTGGTTGAAAAAAATATGTTGTACACGTAAAAGTTCAATACCTATCGACCTAAGTTGGTCCCATAGTGGAAATTGTTCAATTACTTCAAAATCATCCTATAGTAAGAGAACAAACAGATTGCACAATAAATTGCCAGTGAAGAGTTATATTTGAATAAGACGAGATTCGTTGATTAAATTCCAAGATATTTCCTTTCGCATCTTATTAAATATTAACAAATTGTACAGAATCCGAATTAATTTTGCAGAATCAAGCTCCTACTTTATGTATCTACTGAAGATGTGGTTATATAATACATAACTTAACCGATGTTAAAGTTCAGTTTCAGTGTTTAAATAAACTGGAATTAATTATCTCGTCTTCTCTTAAACACTATTCTCCAAATCACTTCGACTGTAAAAATTAGGCGAAAAGTAATAAATGTTGAACATTATACGAAAGGAGCACGTCCGCAACAGTCCCGGAGTACGTGATATGACGGAAAGCTCTTGAAAGTCGCATAAGATTGTTTGACTGGAAAGGTGTTGAGCGCCTCATTGCCAAAGCAATAATTCCTGAAAAAGATAAGGATACGCTACGTGAAGAGACAATGGTAACTTCAGTAGCTTAGATCTTCAGAGTCTAAACTGAGTGTTTAGATATTGATTAGTATTTTAAAAGTATATAAAAGTACACATAAACAAAACAGGTAGGTACTACCTACCTACTGATACAAGTAGGTAGGCTCAGATTCGGCAATGAAGAAGTCAAGGCTCTAAATTAAAAATACAATCTTTGTTCTGTTCTAAAGCCCAAGCACAGCCAAGGCGTAATCACAAAATATATCTAAGTACTTGAAGAGTAACAACCGATAAAAGATTTATCAAAGTTTGTCGTTTCAATACTGTTATTGAAACCTTACGAACGTATCGAAAATTTCAACGACGGTTTTTGACGGTCACAAACTGGCAAGATCTTTTAATAAATGTCAGAGGTGGCTCCAAAGTGATATATGACTATTTTCTGTGGCCGGACACAGCTCGATGTAAAAACGCTGCGTCAACAGCCTTTTATAATATCGACCTTTTCTGTTGAATCACGATAGGTATCACTTATTATTTATAATGGTCGTTAGAAGAATTTGAGGCATAAGTATGTGTTAAATGATCTTATTGATAGTGGTATACTAAAAGTTACAGCATACACATTATATCTAAACAAGCTCTCCGCCCGCGGTTTCGTTCACCTAGACTGTTATTTCGTATATATTTTTCCCCATCATCAGATTTTGATAAAATAAAGCCTATAAAACTTATATAATTTCCTAGCACTGGCTGAAATATATATTTCTTTAACTACATACAAAACAAAATAAATACAATGTGTGAAATACTTAACTGGTGGCTGGGTTATTGCTTTTTTATTATGGACTAGCTGTTTGCCCGCGGCTTCGCTCGCGCAGACTTTATAAAATTTCTATAACTTTTTTCCCGTTAGCCAATTTCGATGAAACGAACAGTGGTTACTACTTATAAAAGTAAATTCCAAAAATCTTTAAATAACGATAACTTTTTTTGCAATATCCGAATTTAATGAAACAAAGACTACCTATATTCTACCCCAAATTAATTCCTGTCTACCTGTGAAATGTAAATAAAAATCCGTTCAGTGGTTTCGGAAATGTGCGTTAATCAACAGATAGTTCTAAAAATCGCTGATTTATGTTCTGTTTAATTAATTTAATAAAAGCCAGATTAGAGATCACCCAATAAATGATGAAAGTGTCACTGGACACCTCACTCAGTAGATTACAAATCCAGAGTAAAATCAGCCAAAGAAGTAGCTCATTGTTCAAGCAATGCATACAAAATTAAATATTAAAATATTAATTTAATATTAAAATTATTATGAAGAAAAAAAAAGTTCTATGAGCTCTTAGAACTGTTGACCACAAAATATTCACATTTCACTTTATGAAAATACGTTGAATTTAAGCGGCATAGAATTTTAAGCTTTCATTGAAATTCTATTAGGTATGTCGTAGGATGATTTGATAATTCGAATTTTCGCGAAAATCCTAGTAATATTGCGAAAACATGGATAATAAGAAAATGGTGAAACATTTCTCAATATGAAGAGTTTCCGTGCAGTTAAAAAAAATAATCACTTCTAACCTAAAGTATCCGAGTCATTTCTGAACAGGAAGAGATTTTAGAAATGTTTTCACCATTTTCTTTATACCTGTGTTTTCCCAATATTCCTAGGATTTTCGCGAAAATTCGAATTACCAAATCATCCTGCGACATCTAATACCTTTATAAAATTCTCGTGTCATAGGTTTTTTGTGTATATTCGGTAGGTCTGAGAATCGGTCGTAGGCTATTTTTTTTTATACCGCTACGCGGGTGAAACCGCGGGGGACAGCTAGAAGGTATATAAACTTTGGACCTTTCTAAATACGTTAATGCACTTAGCTCCTTTTCGTAAAATTTGTGACTTAGCTCTATTGATTGGCCTCCAAAGCGACGATTTTTAAAGTAAATCCAGATCAAATTAACAAAACCACAATGGAAAATTGTACGTAATATAATTATCTGTGTCTTTCCTTAGCATGTAAAATCAAAGTTGTGTCGTAATCGTAATGTAGGTATATCGTATTAATTATTAATAGGTACTTACAACTGTCTCATATATATTTATACATAAGAAAAATATCCTTACATGAACACTCGTTGAAAACATTACAACGCCATCTTGTGTAAAAAATACATGACAATATAATATATCTAAGTCAAATAAACCAAATCACAAAGCAAAATCGAAATAGAAGGTAGTTATATAGTTTTTTATATGTAAGTATTCCGTAAAGTTATTCGCAATATTTTTTTTATAATTTATACATTAATTTTATTTTTAAAAGACTGATCGAGTCGTTAGTACTTCCCGACATTGTATAAAAATCTTAAAATGACGATTACTTTTTTTTTTGCAACATCCGATTTTAAAGAAACAAAGCCTATATTCTGCCCCAAATAAATCTCTGTCTACCTGTGAAAACTACATGCAAATCTGTTCAGTATTTCCAGTGATGTGCGTAAACAAACAGACAGACAGACAGAAAAAAAATCTAAATATCACTGGTTTTTGTTCTATTACCCTTCTCTAGTTACCCCCTTTCTATTTTTATAACTTTTCTTCAATGTACAGACACACCAGACTCTACTGTTTTATTATAGTATAGATAAACGACAATACCTAAAGTAAGGTGCATCTTGTTGCTCAGGGAGTCCAATTCTAAACCTTCTTCGTTTTTCGCTAATAAAATAACAATAAATACCTACTATTATTTTTTTAATACTAGCTTTTTAATTTTTAGTACCTACCTACCGATTTATTCATTAACGCCGTGTTCCATGATGAAGTTTAATAAAGGTTCCAAAAAGTTAAATATATTTTGGAAAATCTTGAATCAAGTATATGTTTATTTTATCTCGGGAGACTACATTTAAAATTTCGACTGTCTAGCGTGAGCGGTGGCGGCAAAATGGAGGTTTTATGTTAAAACTTTGACCGTAATTTTGAACTCCTTGGGGTGCGAATTTTCCTAAATCTTTTCATACTGTATGTTTTCACCTCTCTATAAAGTAACCCTACAAATATCAAGCATTAACGTCTTGCAGTTAAGGCTATAGTACGTTGTCAGTAAGTCAGTCAAACATTTAATTGATATCACATGTTAACGATAACAAAATAGTATAGTTACTACGAAAAGTAATGTCTGAGCGAAGTGTCATGGTCCTTATTAGTAATATTGTTGACACTATACTAAATTGAATGTAAAATTATCATAAGATACGTTTTACTCGTCCAAAACAGTAAGTACCTACATATTAACGTCGGATAATAAGGAGATTCGATTTCAAAGACAGGAGTAGGTAAAAGTATATCTTTGTTTATAAGAAATATAACACTCACTATTTACGAACTTCTATTGTTCTACTAAAATATTTTGTATGAAATAATGCTTGAGTTTCCCTTACGTCAGACAATTTCTGTCTGAATAATATATTTCATACACAGAGGTGCTTACGTTGTTAAATGTCTTTAAACTAATGTAGTCACTTATATACATATAATATATTTTCCTATAAATAGATTTTATAACGAAGCGATTCTGATTTCATTTGAACACAAAATATTATTTAAACAAATTATATTTGTGGACAATATATAAATGATCAAGGATGATATATTATGAAACAAAACAAGTTGTAAAACATTACATGTTAAACAAAATAGTGGTACAATATCTTGAATATACCGAAGTGGTCGGTTCTTGACATCCGACATTCAAAGCAAACATAAATGGGCAGGTTTCTGCTGGCGCTGAGTGTATATTGCAGCTTATAGCGCCTGTCCTAGGGTGGACACTCGAGTATCCTCAACACGTTGACCCGGCGCCACTGTTAAGTGTTAACAGACTCTCGACTGCACAACTGCTAGTTTTGGCTGAGTTGTTACTCAATCACGCTTTCACTGAATACTGATCGAATACGAATGAAATCATGCATACAGGCTATCTGTGATTTGTACTACCTATAGTTGTTTTCGAAAGTAAATATAGGTATTATATTCCCTGTAACTCATGTACCGGAAAATGCCATTAAATTGTATACTATGTATTTGTTAGTATAAATAAATAATCTTTCTAATATGGTAGTTATATAATGCAAGTAGAAGCAATCTTATACATATATAGATTCCTATGGGACTAGTTAGATCAAGCGCCCGAGGCGCTCGTCCATAAAATTGTATGACGGAAATTTGATATAATTCGTTTTACGTACAGCAATTCATACAAATTTCATAAAGCATCCGAAATACAGTATTCCGGGCGCTTGCTATACCTAAATAGTCCCTATCTCTATCTTTCTGCTACGTTTTCACGCCTAAGCTACTAAACCAAAGTTAGAAATTGTCAGAAGTACCTATAAGTATCAAAGTGAAAGTTGGACATACGACTATTTTTATCTAGCTAAGGAATATAGGGGCTGTCTCCCATAATAAAAGTAGTTAATAGTCGTTTAAAATAAAACATTTCATTATGCCAAAAAACTTAGAACTGATAATGAAAATAAATCCACAGTCAAGAATTAAAATAGATATTCCGAATGATCCACGATTACATATGATCTGAAAACTAGGGAATTCATAACCTTATTTATAGTATTTTATTAATGATACGCTAGGCCATTTGACCGGATTACGGAATCACAATTAACACCCAGCATTATTTCCATCAGCAGCAACTAGTTTAAATGTCCCAGTACAGTTCACTGTCAATTGAAATAAAACTCCATTGACCAAGCTATAGGTACTAATTAGAAGTCTACATTGACATAAATAAGAATAAAAAGCCTTTCAATATATTTGCCATACCATATATTATAAATGTATTGGACATTTATTTCCTTATATAATGAATGTGAGTAGTGTATTAGGTACTATTATTATTATACAATCATAAGTAGAATAAGAACTAGAAAATATACAAACATTCTTACACAAACTCAATTTATAATAATAGTTTTTTTTACTTCCACTGTACTTATATCTTTGAATGTAAGATAGTAATATGTGGGACCCTTGAGAAAAGTATTCGCCTGTGGGAGGAAAGAATTCGTCCCTCGATCCCAATTAGAATTCTAAGAATGTGTCTCATTCTAGGAGTAAGTTTTAGCCAGGGCTATTTTACCAATATTGGCAATAACATAACAAAATGCAAACATTTGCTAAACTAAGCAAACAAAATCAATGACACCTGTTACAGGGTTCACTTTCACTTAACTTTTTTTTAGTATTCCAACGCGCATGGCGTTATGCAAATACTAGATATTTCACGGTACAATATTCCGTAGCAATTTACAGGAAAATTGGGCAGAAAAGCAATTGATATTCTGATCTCGTTTGGGAATTTTCGTGGGGAATTCTGTCGAATCCACTTCTGATTCACCGTTCACGTGTAGAGCACATCTCTCGCCCCTCGATGGAATACTGAAAATTGCAGAAAAATAACAAATATTTTATTTAAAATTGCAGATAACAGCGTTTAACTTCCATCGAATTTCCGACTAAATGCCGCAATAAATATTCTGAAAGCGTCAGTGATATACTGTGATATTTGATATTTTCAAAGTAGGTATATGTGCATGTAAAAGGTATTTTTCTTAAAATAGTATGAATTATTTATAGTTGCAAATCTAACTTCTAAAATAATTCTACTAGTTAAATTAATAAAATAAAAGCTCCTGCCAAATAGCGACAAAAAATTGTCATAACAGTTGACCGTTTTCCGTTCACGCGGCACCGTTCCAAGTCGATTTACTCACGCACAAAAAATATTCTGAATTACAATCGGAATCTATCGATATTCCGTCATAAAAACAAATGGGAACTGCGCTATTACGTTACTAGTACCTACCCTCTGTCCTCCATCTTTGCCCAAATACCCTACATTAGGTAAACAGGAAACTGTACATCTACTACGGTGTTACATTTAGAATGAATTTGTGTGACCGTAATGGGTCACATATCCTTTCCAAACAAGCATTTATTAAGCCTCTCCGGTATAAATAATAGCCATAATTTGCTCATGCAGGAATTTATATTTGCCGTATAGTGGTTCTAAATGCTATATCGTCCTTGCCATAATGTAATAGCATTTACGATTTAATAAAGGCCAATGACGTAGAAGATGGAAATTAAATTTGCCTCTTATGAAATATTTCTTACCCGTTTTCCTTGCCTACCCCTGGTACCTAAGTAAATTGATTTCATAGGTAGGTAGGTACTCATACTTAAGAGTGCCAGACTATATTAAATAGACATAACTTTATATGAAAATGGTTGGTTCATGACGTAACCTTCAGGTAACTGTTTATATATGCTTGTTACCGAACGCAGCCTTTGGAATTAAGAAATAATTATCAAAGGTATTATATGCGTCATGCATCTAAGGAATGTGTACTTAAATAAGAACTTCGGGTTTGATGTGTTTTGTTGATCTACTATAAGCATAGCAATTGTCATAGAATGTCAAAATAGGTAAAAATATATTGTTTCTGCCATTATGTATTACTTTGTACAAATAGATATATAAATATTCTGAGACTAAATACTAAACTATGCAGCAATAGCGGCTGGTGGATCTCCAATCTTTGACAGATTTCTAATAATACTGGTCGATTACAGTAATCATATACACTATATACCTAGTCTATATAAAGCCCTATTCCCACGAAACCTACTTCTGTGAATAATCAATATTAGTTTGTATCATATGGATGTAAAATGGTATTCGTATAACTTTGTATTTTCTGCAAGGGAATTGCAATGCTTCTATTCAATATCCTCACTTCCTCGGAGATTCTTTTAGGGTGGTCATACATTTCATTACTGATTCATGCCACAACATAGGATTATATCTCAGGTTTTGAGTTGTTTATTATTTACAGTTAACACTGTGATACCAAGATGTATGAACGAACAAGTAAAAATGTATTGTAAAGCTACGGTTGATAAGCGTAGAAAGTATTGTTGGTATGATTAAAAAAATCCAACCATTTTTCACGAATAAAATAGTCAGTACTACGAGTTGCTACGCGGTGCTACAAAGTGCTACGAGGTGCTACAAGGGGTTACGAGTGCTATATTTTGTCTGTAGCGCGACATCACAATTCCAATGAGTTTTGTGGCATTGTTTTTTTGCAATTTGCCGCAATGCCTTTAAATGTTTTAGCCCTTAGATCGATAAATAATCAATAAAACTCTGGATAATTTTCTATATAAAATATTTTAGTTTGTATTTTTTTTGATTGTAAATACTTGTTGTAAAAAATGTACATCGTAGCAACACTTAAAAGTCCTAATTTTCTTTTCTATACAGTTGCAAAATTTTAATAACATGAATTATCTTACAAGATATATGTAACATTATTTAGAACATACTACACTACCTATGGTCATAAGTAGGTACGTACTGAAATACCATTCCTCGAGCGCCACTAACGTATATAAATACAATGCCATCATTCTATACGATACGATTATTGCAGAGATTGAAAAATGGTTAAGCCAACGAGTAAGGGTGGTCTTCGGCTGTATTATTTGCCGATGTAACAGATCTTCCATCCCTAGGGAGCACTTCACAGATCGCTTCGAGGACGACAGGATTTCACTGCCGCTGTCGCAGTATGGTCACAATTTACAACTCTCACTAGTGCAGTGCTCAGAGTATCGGTTCTATAAATATTTATGGTTACATCAACAGTAAATTTATATATATTATATATTGTATCGAAAAAATACTGACGGCTTTGTTGGTTTTCAAAAAGCGTTTCATTTCACACACAATTTACACATGCAGTCTAGCATAAGTTATTCATTATTACAATTCAATAATATTTTTTATATTACCTAACATTTTTTTAAATACATAGGCACCGTATCTGATCACCTTTTTTTTGGTTTATTCAACCACCTGTCGGACATAGTCTATACCACTAGTACTTAATAAACTACAATATGTATTTCACTCGAATAATATTTAAATATTTATGCAAAAGATTATGAAAACACTATGACACAACTTCCTGTTATTTTGGAAAAAAATAGCTCTAGTAAACTTTATTGAAGGTATTCTGTTTTGATTTAAAAATAAAACTGTAAAATTTTATAGATTCGGATTACAAAATTATACAGCAATTTAATTCATCAACACCAAAATATTAACTTTTTACCACTTAACAGCACCTCGAAGGATTGCTTAGTGTTACATAATCTACGTTTGTTAAATTTTGACAATGGCGTGTGGTATTTAACGCTTGTTAACCACAATGCGTTCATATATTAAAAATGTTGTTAAAAAGTGAAATGTAATTTTACTGTATTTAGGTATTATCTAAAATAAATTAATAATAATAATAATTTAATTGTACGTATATAAAAATCAATGTTGTTTGTATGTTTGCCTTCAATACGCTCCTAAATCATTTATCCGATTGTGATGAAACTTTGGTAAGTTACTGTGAAAAAATAGGAAAAAAGAAGCATTTCTATGCTTGTTGGGGATTAGCTAATGCTTAATAAAAAAAAAATTAATTGTGAGCGAATAATTGAAACAAATAAATACTTTACAAAACTCGATTATGTATAAATAAACAATAACTGGGACATATTACGTATCAACTGGATACATAAAATTGCCAGGCATTTCTAACTCTAGTATTTATGCATGCAAAGGTTTTGATTAGTTTTGTGCAAATAAAATAACTCCTCAATATTCGCCTATTTTTGGATTGAATAAATAAATTACAAGTCATTCGATGTTTTAATTCATTTTATATTTTTTAAAAATACGAATATGTAGTTCGTTTATGTGTAACTTTAGTAAATTTCAAATACAGGATGGCAGAGGAATAACAAATTGTTTATTTATTGGTCACCTTGACTTTTAATCAATAGCATTTGTCTTTTTTAAACAAAAATTAAGAGGTAGGTTACTTTGAGATGGCAACTTTTCGAAACTTAGATTTTGACTTATTAACCCTTACCATATGCATTTAAACAAGTATGTGTATTTAAATGTATATTTTGACAGTAATACGAGCGACACCTAGTTGGTTGATTTTCTCACATAATTAAAAGGCTCCAAGATTACTTGCGCTACTTCAACTTCAATGAAAACTGTCTTCACAAAACAAACAAAATACAGCAGATTATTTCAACTGCACGCCAAACATAGTTATCCAATGTTTGTAGTTACCAGCTCCGCAGAGAGTAGATTAGTTGGGATTTTAATAATATATTCATTTCAAGTCTGTTTGCTTAATTTGAGTAGTAATAGATGGTTTGTAAACCGACTCCGTGAGATTAAAGTACTCCCTTTGGTATAAGTTACAGATATATACTATTGCATATACAGGGCGTATATAAAAAATTCTGAAAGTCACCTCAAGTCTGAGTGGATTTACATTCGTCGTAAATGATCACATTAACCTTTCAAACCTAAATGTATCAGGCGCAGTAAAATGGTTTTGATCTTAGGCTTATGAGATTATTTTTATTTTGAGAGAAAATATGTTACACACAGAATTAAATATGCCTATTAAATTTATGGATTAAGTTCAAAACATATACAAGGTCCTAATAAATTATGTACGGTGGTTTTGAGGGTTGAATGAATAGGTAGTATTCATCAAAACACACGAGAAAAATATTTAATCACAGTTAATTAGAAAATCCAAAACTTCCGAAATTGAACTAAACATCAAGGTACAATTAAGTTACTTAAGTAATAAATCTGTGGTACATTATTTAATTTTAAAACATAAATATAGATAGCGACTAGGTAGGTAGGTAGTCACATGTGCCCGTGACACGTCTTATCCTCCCAAGGGCATTCACACTGCATTGTAGGTAGCTTTATCGATTCGACAATTGTTTACTTCTTTGTCACAGTAAGTACACAAGCACCAAAATTAATAAAAACAAATATTATCATCTTAATACAAATTAAAAATAAATAAGAACAAATAGTAACTATAACTGATGGCAATCAGAACTATAAAAACATTGAATTCTTGTATCGATATTTTGTCGGTCCAGTCAAGAGGTATCGACTGGAAGTTTATCGTACAAAGTTTGACGTTTGCGAAGCATTTCGAAGCTTCCCGGACATTTACTTGAAAATAATGTCAGAGGCTAAGGCAAAGACAGCAATTTGTTAGTTTGCGCAGCGTAAGAACTGGCGACCGCCTCTCCTCGAGCGAACAGACAACATTTACATATATGAGCTGGGAGAGCGGAAAATAAGTTACTTATAGAGATACAATTATTTACATAGGCACTTACATTTCTACCTTTGTCTGTATAGTTCCATTTTCCAGCAAAATCGCAATTTATATTTAACTTTAATGAATTATATACCTAAACCTTTCCGTTCAGTAGTTTTTGAGTTTATCGTGTACAGATAGACAAACAGGGAATTTGTTTTAAAGTATGTAGTTATAATGCAAAGAAATAAAAATAATCAAAGCAGAGATGAAGCTACCAATAACATATTTTAAATCAAAACTTATGCTTATTGGATTTTTTTATGGATACCCCACTGGAATGAAGACGTCTGTCTAGTTACCTTTAGTCACAGTTTATATTCGGTTCAGAGCTATCATCATTTATACGAGCTCATATCAATGAACATAAACATGAACATGAATAAGTATGTCGGCTTTATGATCCTGGTCGTAAATCCAACCAAGGTGGTCATTACGCGTAATGTATCAATATGGAGACACCATACAGGGCCCATATTGATATGATACCCATCTCGAATGCTAATTGTATCAGGTCTAAAATGAAAAACACTTCCTCTCCTAGACCTATAAAAGAAACTAAGTGCGTTTTAGAAGAGTCCATGCAGGAAATTCCGAAATGAGTAGGTATGATGTGTATGAACGTAGTAAAAAACTTATAAGTGCAACATCTCTGTTACTTATACTGTTATTGTATATAATACTGAAGTCTTCCATCGACTATTGTTAATAAAGCCTACATGCCAGTGTTACTTTATTTAGAAGTAGAAGTTTAGCGTGTAGGGGTGGGGGGGGGACACCCGCAACTATAACAAAAATGAATGAAAACTTGATATTGCGTGAACGAATCTTTATATCAAAAAAGAGTTTGATGATCCTTTATATTTATAAAATACCTTTTTATCAATAGCTCATTCGATGTGATACACAAACAAAAAAATATGGTTTTTTTGCTTGATATGACGTTAGTCTCTGGACAGACAGACAGACAGACATGACAAAACTATTATAGAGTTCCTTGTTTAACTTCGGAATCCTAAAAAGGCTATGAGGCCATGCTTTTCATTAATAATAATTCTGCCTTTAAATCAGAAAATATTATCTATCATATTTATTTATGCTTCTGTGAGCTATCAAAAAGTTTTCTTCAAACGGAAATCATAAGCAGAGATATTTCAAATTGAAAAATCCCGATCCAAATCTAGCTGCAAGATATTGTGTCGCGCTATTCGACGAAACGAAATCTGTTACTGCATCGCAAAGCCTGTATTGCTTTCTTTGAACAACCACAGATAACAATAATGGATTTGGCAACAAATATTTTAAGGTAATGTGCTTCCTATCAGCTTTTGAAACCAGTCCAAGATTCAATTTGTAAATTATATAAGATAGGCAATGAATTTCGGTGGAAACAGCTTTTTATACTCAAACTCTATCTCAAATTCATTTATTCAGTTTAGTCCTTAGTAAGGCACTTATAAACGTTACAATTGTTTCTACCATTCTACTAATATCTAGACTATTTCTCCTAAATTCACTCAACTCAGTATCATAAAAAATACTGAATAACACTTTAATTACATACCTTTTCTCAAACGTAAATTAAATCATATTGTTTATACTTATCACAATAAAAAAACCGGCCAAGTGCGAGTTGGACTCGCGCACCGAGGGTTCCGTACAAACTTCGTCCATCGTTCATCCATCACGGGAAATGCACAATTTTATTTTCACTCCTCTTGCTCAAAAAGACCGTCATTGTGGCGTACCAGAACGAAGAAAAAATAGCAATTCTTCCTCTAGAGGAAAAAGTTTTTTTTTTAATTTTTGTGTGTCTAATGACAATGAGCCTACAAAAACGAAAAAGTCTTTAGTCATAAGTAGAATAATCATGAATAAAGACTCGACTTATTACTGTTTCATAAAAAAATAACTTCATTTTAATTTTGAAAATGGAACTAAAATCGGCGATCTCTGGTAGAATGCATGCAATGTGTTGCGGCTACAGAAGAAACAAAAAAACCGGCCAAGTGCGAGTCAGACTCGCGCACCGAGGGTTCCGTACAAACTTCGTCCATTGTTCGTCCATCAAGGGAAATGCACAATTTTATTTATTTACCTTATTTGAGGTTGGTGCCAATTAAGCTAGACCTCTAAATTGTATGAGCGCCGATACAATTCAGAGGTCTTTACTAATTGGCATAACTATGTATGTATGGGAACACCCTTAAATTTTCAAGTTTTTTTTTTTTTGGAATTTTCCCTGTATTTATGCTGTAAGACCTTGCTTTTTGCCATTTTTTTTATATTTGAGTTGATTGAATGAAAGGTAAATTGTGGTTTACGATTTATGACGTATTAAAAAAAAACTACTCACTAGATCTCGTTCAAACCAATTTTTGGTGAAAGTTTGCATAGTAATGTACATCATATATTTTTTTTAGTATTACCATTCTCTTATTTTAGAAGTTACAGGGGGTTATCCATAGATACCCCACACGTATGGGTTTGATGAAAAAAAAATTTTTGAGTTTCAGTTCTAAGTATGGGGAACCCCAAAATTTATTGTTTTTTTTTCTATTATTGTGTATAACAGTATAGCTCTTATAGTTTCGGAAAAAAGTGGCTGTGACATACGGACGGACAGACAGACAGACAGACATGACGAATCTATAAGGGTTCCGTTTTTTGCCATTTGGCTACGGAACCCTAAAAAGGTTCATATAAACTTATTCAAGGATAATAATTTGTTAGTAGAGCAGAAAACAGGAAATCAATATTATGAATAGAGCGAAATTGCAAATCCCATGTAATGTAGAGCAAGCCTTTTCAATTTAAACCGGGCTCTGTGACTTGTACAGCGCGCAATTACAGTAGGTACATTATACGCAAACTAGTATTTCCTTACAAAGGAAAGGCTATTTAGAGTATCGTAACATTGGAAGTATTTATTTTAATTAGTTGTTTGCAAGGAAATGTTATCTTTACTTTCCTTTTTGTAAGTAGGTTGGATAGTGTTGCCGGTGAAATAAATAATAAATATAATACATTATATAACTTATTACATCAAAATAAATTTTCATTAACAGCAGATAAATTTTTGAACTCCAGTATTTTTTTCTATCTTAATTAGTCTTGATTGAAGTCATTTAAAACATTGCTGTAATAACGTCTTGTTAACTAATAGAATTCCAAATTTCCAATCAAAAATCAATGATTAGGCAGGTCGACATTATATCTTAAAACATTTTCCCTTTTTAACTTTTCATGTCCAAAAAAAGCGTCGACCTGAAGAGATTCATTTTAATTAAGTTTTTCACGAGAAATAACGACTTGGAAAAGTACCGCCTCTACTTAGCTACCAATCTTCATTAGCTTCATTATTTCCATGTAAAATTGTAACTCTTGTTGCCGTTTTGGTGTGGACCAACGAGGACATTTGTGACACAAAAAATAAACAATAAAAAATATAGGTACTTACTATTGGATCACATTGAAACAGTAGGTAGGTATCTGAATAATACATTGGAAAAGTGGGATAAACAATGCTCTAAGGATAAACAGTTTCAGGTGTTTAGAATTTCCAATGACATTATGCACCTTAAAAATAAGAGAACATAATATTATTCCGAAGAAATTTGCATAAAGAATCGTCATTAGGAAATGATAAAACAACAACGGGCTGCGTTTGTGTACTTTTTATCCTTCGTATATTTATAAGTAGGAGGACTAGGAGGGTGGGGGTATTATTTGATTTATTAAACTGAACGCGCTGTCGTGACCGTACATTACTTAGGTAAAGTTGTGCAGACATAAATCTCCAACCAGTTCAGAAAGACTAGAATTGGCCCAGATGAATAATTTATTGAAAAACCACGAAAAGTACCAGGCTTAAAAAAATATCTTTGACGAAAATTTTGGCATTTAATCCACTAGGAGGATTAATCAAAAGTGAGGGCATAACTCCAATACATATGCCTAATAATAGTTGAACTTAATCCATTGGCTGTCTAAAAAAGTAATTTTCACTGCATAAAATATAAATTAATAAATAAGATTCATATTTCATGTAGGTAGGTACCTAATATAAAAAGGCGAAATGTTTCCACGAATAATTAAGCAATACTTAAGTGTAAACAAAATGGAATGACCCAAGTTTTATTGTTCTGAATAGAAAAGTTTTGATTTGTCGGAAGACGACTTGAAACTAAGAACAACAATTTTCTACAACTTTTCATTGTTTGGCAACTTTCCATTTCATCTCCAAATAACTTGGATCTTTAAATGGCACTGATGATTTATGTGGTTTCACTTGGCATAATAAGAAATATGATTTGTTACATACCTATGTGTTATGTATTTACAAGATATAAAGTACGTAGCAGATGCTTGAATAGAAAACTTCAATGTAGAAACCCTAATGAACATTGTGTATTATTGTGTAATACTTAACATGATCTTAATTTGTGTATACAGATTGATTTTTTAGCCATTGGGATTAAGTACTTGCAGGGGTGGTAGTACTTATCAATATGAACAACTTTCAGTATGGGACACTCTGATATCGCGTAAAATAAAACAGTTGCTTCATTCATTTTGGTGGAGTAGGTTTTGAAAGTTTGCATGAAAGAGCTGATATTTTTTTCGTGATTTCATAGTTGGTCCCATAGTAAAATTAGTTCATATTGATGAGTACTTCCATCCCTGCAAGTAATGCCAACGACTAAAACATCAGCCTGTATATAACATTAATAATTTGCTAACGGTTATTGAACAAAATTCTTCGTAAACGATGAAGCTTGAACTCTGTTCAGGAGAAAGTTTAATAAGATGTTTCCTGTTCATCATAGTGGAAAGGGATCCAAGCAACATTCAAGGAATTCTCATGAGGATACTTTAGTTAGGAATATGTTGGTAAAGTATTGCAAATATAATGAGATTCTTTGCTTTGCTCTTAATTTATATTTGATGTTCGATTTTCAAAAAAGATTTTACTTGTTTTACCGATGTTGTTTTGTTTCGGCCATGAATTGCGAAATGCTGGTGCTATTTCGCGCAAACATGTAAGCAGAGCGGTAAAATAATTACAAAATGCCACAACAAATTAACTCGTATAATAAACATGGGCACAAATTTAAATTTGGACAAACAAGTCTCACTGAGTCCCTAAATATAGTTAAGACCCTTACGTCTGCTAATATGTATTATTCACTAATCCAGTTTTCTGGTTGCTTGTTTGTGCTGTGTGTTTATTTCATTGAAACTTTAATGGGACATTTTTAGAGAAATGTGCTCTAGATGTTATCACATACTAGCTATCCTCTACGGTTTCACCCGCGATTTTAAAAAGGATAATAATTATGTATGTTTATGTCACTCTCTAGTCCATTAACTATCTCTATACAAAACATCACGTTGATCTGTAGTTCCGTTGCTGCGTGAAAGAAGGACAAACCAACAAACACAATTTCACATTTATAATAGAAATAATAAATAGGGATGCATATTAGTAGGAATTTATCGACATTTCCCCTCTACTCTTTAAGCTACCAGTACAAGCGTAACCAAATTTGAAATGTTTGTATTGTACAACCTTTTTAGTAAGTTTGTCAAAATCATTTTTAGAGATGAGACCGGGAGACGGGATGTCATTTTTTTTCCTGAGACGAAGGTTCATAATTGAATTTCCGATGGGTCGCAATAAACGTTGGAGACAGTTAACATCATGGGGCACGTCGCTTAAAATCCTCCCTGGATTTTAATCCTCAATTAGGATAATTCGACCTCCCGTCACAAAATTGTTTTCATTATTAACATTTTCCTTTTTAATGAGTAGGTAAATATATGACTGGACATAATAAGGGATTATGTAAAATCCATTTAGTTTGTCAATTGAATGTTTGTCAACAAAATATTACTCGATGTATTTTCCCGAATTTTGATTGACCATGTATCGGGCGGACAAGCCATTCTTCATACTATTAGATAAATTTCCTCAACATTATCTTTGCTCTGCGTTCTTTTTTTATGTCAGCAACGTATTGAATAAGGAAACCAGGAATGCCTTTAGGGTAAACATACACATTCACCTAATATACATATAATACATTTCGTTGCTCATGTCTAATAATATGGTGTGATTGTGGTCATATAATAAGGCTTACTTAATAAGAGTTCCACAAAATGTCTTTGAGTACTTAGTATCTTCCGCCGCATTACCACTTACCATGGCATGTAATCTCGTAACTAAAATACATTTAAATTCCCTAAAAAAGTGACAAAAAGTAAATTTGTTAATATTCCTTTAATCATGGATTCTTTGAATTACAGTAGGTAGGTTGTGCAGAATCCATTAGCCCTTAATTGCTTTTTGACCAAAAGAAAATCTTTAAAAAGACAAGGATTAAAATATTAAAAATATATCGCTCGGTGACGTTTACTAACTAAATATAAATTAATTGAACGTAAAAATTGTTTGAGACCCGTCAGTATCATTTTATTATATCTCTAGTTACCAACAAAAACTGCCTACGTCCTCGGAGTCAGTCAGTTTTTTGTTGTTGTCATATATGAATGACTAAGGTCTGCCTCGGTTTCACCCGCGTTCCCGAGGGAACTTATGTTTTCCCTGGATAAAATACCCTAAGTATATGTTTTTCCAAAGTATGATCTATCTATGTGCCAAGATTCTGATTACCTTATTTTGAGAGTGAATAGAACAGCCACGTACCTCATATAACTGAATTATATTTAATGAACTGTGTCGAAAGGCTTTGCTGCTTATACCTTATGCTTAATTCCTGTAAAATTAAGTGCGTCAGGTTTTCTCTTAACGCGATAACCCTATTATAATAGTTGATGAATTAATATAATCCCACTTGTTATTACTATATGAATAAAATTGTAATAAATAGAGGTTTGTCAATAAAATTCTATACTACCACTAAGTAACTTACATTAAGTAACTTATATTTGAATCGAAAATGTAATTACATAAATAAAACAAAGATTCACAAAAGCGTACTCTGAATAAAAGAGTTTCGAGTTTGATTTGACCACCAATTAGGATCTGTTCTGATGTTATACAAAATATACCTAGTCTTGCCATAAATATTGTCACAAAGAAAAAACATTTTTTTTTATTGCAAATAATATTTATTACTTTTACAGTATGTTAGTTTAATACATAAATAAAAAACAATTTAAAATATAAAAAGCTTATTCGAAGTGGTCTCCATTGGCTGCAATACAGTCCTTTAAACGTTGAGGCCAGTTATCAATAGAAGCACGCACTCTTTCCATGGAAAAATTCTTCACTGCCAATCGTATGGATTGTTTTAGGGACTCCAAATTATCATGGCGTTTAGAGCAAGCCGTACTCTCTAAAACTGACCATAAATCATAATCCAGCGGATTAAGATCGGGACTAGACGACGGCCAGTCTTCAGCTCTGATGAAGTCCGAAACGTTTACTTCCAACCAAGACTGCGTGGACCGAGCTTTATGACCCGGCGCCGAGTCTTGTTGGAAGGACCATACTTGATTATTGAACATGGTGTTGTTAAGGGGCTTAGCTACCTTCTCAAGAATGGTATCTTGATACACTTGTGCCGATGTTTTGATACCTTTTTCACAAAAATATGGCTCAGTCACTCCTTCATAGCTAACACCCCACCAAACCATCACTGAAGTCGGATAATGCCCACGTTGCACTCTGTCGACTAATTGGGAAGCTTCCTTAGAGCTTTGAGCATAAATACGATCATTTTGTTTGTTAAAATGTTGCTCAACTGTAAAGATTTTCTCATCCGTAAACAAATTTTTTCTGTGACCTCCCTTTGCGTACCGCTTCAGTAGTTGTTTCGATTTTACCACCGTATTCTTTTTTAAATTATCAGTTAAAAAATGACCAGTGCATCTCTTATAGGCTGCAAGTCCTAAGTCATCTTTTAAAATACGCGACATGGTTCTGGGTGCTATCTTCATCTCCCGAGATAAAATCTTTTGCTTTCGGACAGGATTTCTTCGAATTCTTTCCCTTACTGCTTTAACCACCTTTTTCTTACGAACACTACGTGGACGGCCAGATCTTTTTCTGTCACAAGCAGAGGAGGTCTCATTGTACCTATTAATAGTCCGGTACACAAACATTTGACTAATACCAAGCGTATGGAGAGTTTTAAAAATTGCGTTTGGCTAAATACCAACTTTGTGTAATGCAATCACAGCGATTCGGTTCTCTTTATCACCCCACTCCATTTTAATATCGCAAAATATTGTCCAATGTATTGGCGCCAAAATTAGAAAACCCAATGAACAATCGTATGAAAATGACAGATTCCAAATTCAAATGTAATATCTTTCTTATTTTTAATTGTAACAGTATTTATGGCCAGACTATGTAGTTATAAATAAATATCTTCACATTAATCATCCACACAGAGGAATTCTTTAATAACACAGGTTTTTTTTAACACAGGTTTTTTTTAACACAGATGTTGTTAGTAATTTTCCATTATATGTGTATCAGAGATCAACCACGGAATTGATACACAATTGTAGTGCGTAGCAGTGCGAGCTTAGCAGGCGAAAATTCGTACAATGACCCGTCAATCAATACTTGTCTCTTTCAGTCGGTCACAAATATTATGCCGTTTCGCTGAGATTAAAAAGAAACTCTGCCTAGTCAACGCATGTATTATGGTTATAGGATATTTATAGCCCGATTAAAAATATGTATGTTAAAGATTCCCCTAAAATATATCATACAAAGGGAATGAGAAAAACAAAGTCTGGATTAGATAGCATATCAATGGTTTTTGTTACGCACTGTCACGCATCTTGTTAGACCAAGATTACTTTGTCAAGGGTAATCGACTGAGAAATAGAACTAAAAGTAATAAATTATTCGAGAAAATACCTTTACAAACATACAGAACAGAAATGCTCAATGGAAAGTTACCGCGTTTATCAAATACAATTTATTTGAACATTTTTTTTGTTTTAATTCGTTTAAAAATACGAGTTGGCACCATCCATTGCACCTAAAAAATAAAATTGAATAATTAATTCCAGTGAGTATTTATATTTATATTTTTTTCTGCATTGAATATTCCCCTCGTTTCGAATAAAATGTAAATCCGAATTCAATTCATTGATATTATTTCGATAATAAAATTTATGATTTATCTGACCGAATGAAAATTCGTTTCCATTTTGTTTTCTAAAAGGAAAAAATAAATAGGACTATTGGTGAGGTGATGAGTGAGTTAACTCACAGTGCTCAAGGCGTGGAACTACATACTCATCAATATTAACAACTTTTACTAAAGGTCCAGCCCTGATTACGAAAAAAAAACTATCGTTTTATGCATTTTTTGATTATGATTTGTTGATTTTTTGTATGAAAAGTTTGATTGCCAGGCTTGTCAGCCATTTTTGGAAGTCGGCCATAATGGATTTAGAACGACGTAACTAACCATGTATCGTCATTTAAGATTGTCATCCAGTGTAAACGTGTACCTATGCCAAATTAAAATTTCAGCTCAATCCAAAACCGGGGGGTGAGTCAAATTTGACTTCCAACACTCTTTCTTACATAAGTTACAGGTGAAGCTAACCCTGCATAGAGTTGGTTTTTCATTTACAATTCGAAAACGAATATATTTATGCGAGCGGGTAAAAATCTATCTCGTTACTAACTAGTACAAAGTAACTACTTTGTATTGTATTTCATATACTTCTTTTTTTTCTTTAGGGCTTTATCACTTTGTGATTATGTCGCCCTTATGAAGCCAACATAATAATTAATATAGCAGTTCAAATGCTAATGAATTAAAATGATATATTAATAAAAACGTCCCAAGTGAATATAAGGTTGATACATGAATACCTATGCATTATCGTAGGTAGGCCTTGATCACGAGGCATGGTTCACCGACCCGTTCCCTTCTCCCTCGTGGACTAAAACTTCACGTGAACATCAATAAGACAGAGTGCACGTTCATATTATCTACATACATATAGCAAGCATGACTCTATCTTAAGTGACTTCCAAGCTTATAAAGATCGTGTCTAATATGACTATAAGTTATAAGTAAAATGAGAAAATATTTACTGTAAAGTCTGCAGGTATTTAATAACTCCGTCTAACGGGTACAGAGGTCAACCGGCGGAAATTAGAAGAGACTGCAATATCCCAGGTCGTTCACATATAAAAAATAAAAAATGTTAACTTGGTATACGCCACGAAGCCCGCTTGTATACCATGTATGCCTATCTGATATTGGACATTCAAGTACTAACGAAAATCAATATTTTGAACAATTTGCATTGAATACCTTGCATACAATGTAAATTATATTAAGTTATATTAATATGATATGCACAGGAACGCATTATTTTAGTAAGGGCGGCGGTGGAGGGTCGAAACGAGGGTCGTCTTCTGCCTGAGACGAACTTATAAGACGCAAACGATTAAAAAATCACATGGCAATGTCAATACCTAAAAAGAAATAGTTAAAGATAGTAGGTACTTAAGTAATCTAAAAAATATATAGACAAAACAAATTATGAGTCATTCAAAACTGGGTTAACGATTATTGGTTGCGAACAACGCCTTCTAGAAAATGGGAGCTAAATTCAATAAATAAATACTTACGCAGTAAAGCTCATCGATAGCTAATATTCCCTGTCGCCTGTCGGTTATCGGCTCTACGCGTGAACTTACTGAAAGGAGTGAAGACATATTATAATTTTATATATATATTTTTACTATGTTTTGTTTATTTCTAAAACCTTTATAATATATAATAATCTATCTATATATATATATAAAAGAGAAAGTATGTATGTATGTATGTATGTTCCTTTTAGACTCCGAAACCGCTGAACCGATCGCGATAAAATTTTCAGTCAATCTTCATATTAGCCCCACGGGTAGTCCTGTAAGGTTTGGTGGCGATCGGAGCACTCGGGACTCGGGATCGCGGGTGAAACCGCGGGGCGCAAGCTAGTATATAATAATATTAAAGAACTATATTATAACTATGTTATTTTATATCGTTTTAATAGGTCCTATCATAGTTTGATAAATCTTAGTAATTAATAAAGAATCTTATTAAGACCTATCTCATAAACCACCAACTAAATACAACGTAAAAAGGTAATAATTTAAGGTAATAATACTGAGGGTTAACTAAAGTTTTTTTTATCATAAATTACTTCTGCCTCGCTGTTATCCCGCAATATTAAAGTATTTAATTTTGACCGGTTTTTTTTTAATCTAATGTGTTATTCTATGCTAAGTAATCTATATGTGCCCCGAATTTCATGAAATTGTGTTTAGCTATTACGACGTCATTAAGTTTGAAACGTACACAAAATTTCGCATTTAATAATCCCCTTATTCAGACCTGCTCGGTAGTGGTCCCGATCGGCTGGACCAACCGAGTGAGTAGGCTACTGAATAGGATGGCTCCTATTTTCTAATTTCAGACTTCGATTTGGAATTAGGCATTTCGATCGGTACACGATCGTGGCAAATGAATTCTGCGACTAAAGCCGTATCAGCCTAAATTTAACGAAATAAAATCGTCCTTTCCAATCGGAATGGCAACCGAATGGGTCTGAATAAGGGGGAATATTAGTAACATAACTTTTAAGCTAACGTACATCACGGTGACGCGTTTCGGTGATGAAAAATATCGTGAGGAAAATCCACTTGCACAGGATATAATAAAAAAAAATGAATGCTGCCAATCTACACTGGACCCACCTACTTATCACCTTAACATTAATTTCTCGTTGTAAGAGGAGCCTCTTGCTTTATAGTAATTATAACTGTATGTATACCAGTTGTTGATAAAGATGAAGAAAAAAAAGTTTGTTATATTAAGTAGCCATTATTTAATTAATGGTCCACTCTTCTTTCTACAACCAACTACAAATTATACAAATCGACATCACAGATCGTTTCAGAACGGGAGATAAAAATTAGTAATTTTAGTGAGCAATTTTATTTCGATAACATTCGTTACTATAGAAGTCATACAAATATTTGAATAAGCCCAACTTCTCTTAGAAAATCTTTTATCATTTCCACGACCGAACCGAGCGTGTACGATCACTGCAATCAATAAATCCCGTGAAAGTGAATTATGTTGTTTGTCTATCAAAGTTATTTCCAACTGTCGCAGCGGGCACCAATCGCCGGTTAATTTAGACATTCAAATATTGAACAAGGGGCCACCCTGTCCCACCCTCAAACCCCTGTTTATTTGCGACAATAAAAAACTTATCTAGCCGACTTGACTTCAAGCTCAATTTAACTTTCGCTTTGATTACTTGAGTTACGTTTATTAGAAAACGGATTGTTTACAAAACTAACAACATATAATTGGTGTTTGGGTCTACCTTTTGTATTTGTTATTTACCATTACTTGTAAGGATATTTTCAATTTGTTTAATTATACTTTTTTTTTTCTAGAAGTTTCTTCAAATGGTTCGTAATGATAAGACTGGTGTTCTACTGTAAATAAACTTGGTATATAGACGCCAATAAAATTATATGCTTCTTTCAAACAAATACGCGTGTTTGATAATTTTACCTATGTACAAAAACAATATAACTTTATGTACGTTTGAGGTAAATTGGATAAAACTTTCGCTCATAAATATCTCAAAGTAAACGTGATCAAGAAAATCACGTTCCGGTATTATCTACGGCATGAAAGAAAAATAAATTAGCTCTATTGCTTGTTTGCAATTCTTATTTCTCAAACAAGCGATAGAATTGCAAATTGCTTCTCTTTTCTGAACATAATAGAAATAAATGCCGGTGAGCCAAAGTTTGTCATAAATTATTCTAGACTACCTATTTCTTTTTAGGGTACCTAATTAAACCAATGAACCCTTATCCCTATAAATTCCTACTATTATAAATACGAAAGTGTATTTGTTGGTTTGTCCTTCTTTCATGCAACAACGGAGCAACGGATCAACTATTATCCCCGGAACGCGGATGAAACTGCGGGGTGAAAGCTAGTCTGTATACATAAAATAACAAGTCCTGATTGATTGATCGACTGAGAATGGTTCGCGTGGTCCCTACTGATCATAGAATAACCGAATAACTGTGCAATGGTTCAATACCATGAAATTTGGAGAATATATTTCTTTTGTAAAGTAGGGGTATATTAAGAAAGGATTTTTCAAAATGCTACCACTAATCGATCGCGGGTGAAACCACGATGCGGAATCTATAGTTTTATATTATTCATCAGTTCTTCTGTATGTCATAGCCCTTTCACTTGTAAACTATAAGGTCTATGTTGCTAAAATTTAGCACATACATAGATAGGTACTAATATTGTTATCAAACAATTGGATTAACTTTTGGAAATTTCAAATTTTAATAGGTAGGTAAGTAGTTACATATATATAAACGTTAGACCCTTTTATTAGGTATTTAAATACGGCTTTTACCTAAATGGGTTCACTGCAAAGAGATCTGACCGTCCCCAATTAAGTTACCGTATCAAGGAAATCAATTGCAAGCTCTGTCACACATAATTGTCAGAGGAAGCTCTGAGGACGTACCAAAGGTGGTTCACATTACACTGTTTATGAGCTTGTTTGCTGGTTTGTTTGTTTGTTTCCTTTTCACGCCTAAACCACTGAACCATGAAGCCACTAGGCTACTTTTTTCCTCGGGAACGCGGGTGAAACCGCGGGGGAGAGCTAGTATATCTTAATATATATAAATCTCCTGTCACGATGTTTGTCCGCGATGGATTCCTAAACTACATAACCGATTTTAAATTAAATTGGCACACCGTGAGCAGTCTGGTCCAACTTGAGAGATAGGAAAAACGGCTGGACCGATTTGGATGACATTTTGTGTATGAGTTGGACAGGACAACGTCTGTCGGGACAGCTAGTATATATATATAAAACAAAGTCGAGTTAGTTACACCATTTATAATTCAAGAACGGCTGGGCCGATTTTCATAATCTTTGATTTATTGGATTAAGCAGAAAAAATATTAAAATATTGCTTTTTTTTATACCGGAAATGCGGGTGAGACCGCGGGGAACTGGTAGTAATTAACATTATTAAAGTGAAATATAGTCTATACTAGCTTCTGCCCCGCGGTTTCACCCGCGTTCCCAAGGGATCTTATGTTTTCCTGAGATAAAAAGTAGCCTATGTGTATGTATGCTATAATCTATCTCTGTGCCAAATTTCATCCAAATCCGTTAAGCAGTTTTTGCGTGAAAGAGTAACAAACATACATCCATACATCCATACTCACAAACTTTCGCATTTAAAATATTAGTAGGATGCCTGCAGACATAAGATAGACTATATTTCAAGTTTAGTTACAGGTAAAAATGTAATAAACATGTTTATTACTAAACTAGCGGATCAATTTAGATGGACATAGGATAGGTAGGTACTGTGGGTGACAGCTAGTTATATTGTATATAACCATTTAGCCAAAATACGACCTATTTTGTGAGAAAAATTATGTTTTCATTGATTTGGGTTAAGATGTCATCTACAGCTAATGATGCCAAGGGCGAGGCAGTCGGTTGACTCTCAACGGCAAACATCAAAGGGCCCGCCCTCGACTAGAGTACGAGAACTCTTAGTAGCTAACGAACAGTCGGGATAAAGCTCTTATACTTGTACTAGTTAGGATATTAAAGAGTTCAAAGGAGTTAGTTGAGTTTTTACTTTTCCGCGACATAAGTTATGCAACTAAATATTAAACGTTTGTTTGGAGTTGTCAAAAAGGGAATAGATACCTATATTAAATGGTGCCACTTAATGCAATTGAAAATATGATACAAACCTAGTGCAATTTGATATATTAGAACAACAAAATCATGATGGTGTGATAATAATACATCGTTAACCAATTAAAAATCAAAATAACGAATTAAATAATAATGTAAAGCTAGACAAAAAGATAGATCGATTCAAGATGTCGAGGTAGGAAAACATATATAGCTCAGTACTTTGTAATAAAAACTCAGCATTATTAAGGTTGGAAATCATAAAATTCTCCCACTGAGAGTGCGACAATGCTCCAAAATCCACTCTCAACAATAATTTCGACTGCAATGCTACGAACAATCGTTTGCTTGTTTATGACCAAAGTTAGATGACCTCCACTCCATTGATGGAGGCGAGGCGTCACGTATATTCCTTCAGTGAAGTTCTCATAAAATAACTCGAAATGTATCTCGTAAAATATACACCATTATTGCTCTACAATGTATTTTACACGCTAAGTTAATTTGGACTGAGTTATTAAAAGTTTCCGTTTGTATTGTAACCAATTCATTTAACCTGTTTCTGTTTTTAGATAACACGTCACGGAACTGAACTTAGTGGGTTTTGGTAACTTAGTTTCGGTGGACCTTTCGGCTATGAGATTGTTATTTTTGGCAATAGCAAAGTTTTAGAAAGTAAACTCCATTTCATAAATAAATTACATAAAACGATGTTAATTTCCATAGGGTTACTAAATATTTTTATTATCAATCATCTCTAAAAACACAAAATATATTGAAATGTTCAATACTTAGATTTTTTCCTTAGGCTTTTTTCACATAAGACAGCAGAAAATCACCGTCTAGACTAGAGAGACCGAATCTAATGTGGTAGTTTCGTTGACACTTCAAGTCAGTTCAGTTCAAGTTCAATTGGATCACTATCCAACTTACTCCAAGTAGAAAAAAAGGAATTTTCTCTTAAAATCACCATGAAACGACTCATAAATAGTGAATTCAACACCAAAAGAAACACGTAAGGCTTCAATGTCAAGCCCACGGAATAGATAAATTTATCTATTCCGTGGTCAAGCCTTAAAACCTCTTCGAGGTTCCAAAAAACAAACGGTACGGTCTTTACCCTGCAGCCCTGGTATGTGCTTTAGATTAGTCTGATGTATTATACCGATTTTTATTTGTGATTTAGAGGCACTCCCAAAAAAGGTCCTAGGTCTCCCAAGTGAAGTTATTTAATACTAAAGTCGAGTGATTTGAGGTGTCCCTTTTAAAGCTCTTTCCCTCCTACGATTCGGAATATTCCAATTATTTATACCTATTGTTTACACCAAAACATTACAAAATCGTAAGGGTAAATGTAATAACTTCAATATCTGTTGTCTTTGATATAATAGAACCCTTACAACGGAGCAGAGTAAGGGCCCGACGAGGTGGATTTGATTTGACAAGCTCATTCTGATAGTCAAAGAGATGCTCTCCGGTTTAACTATGACATCGCTGTAATGATATTTCTGTTTGCGACAGAGACGACATCAAAGTCAGGAATCGACTAACACATTTTAGGAAATTAAATAGAAAACAATATTTAATATTGTTATTATAAGAAATAAGACAGGCGCCTCACAATCAATATAAAATATTTTACATATTTATTCTAATAATTTTATGCAGCAGGTACATAGGTACCTATTTTCATCTATTCGAATGTAATAGTTTTAAAACTAGTGCTACAGGTACTTGATTACTCATGCATACCGACATAAAATGAAAGGAACCGGAATGCTGGCTTTCAACCTATAATAAGATTGGGATTTGTACATCAAAGACAACGTTCTTAATAATTTTTTTTTGAAAAATCATTCTTGAGTTCCTTCGAGTCCTCTATTTTTATTGCTTGTGATATTTACCGATACCGCTATATTTAAAAGAGTTTTCCGCTACGCGGATCCTCCCATAATCCCCTATATTTTAGGGGTTGCATTTTGGAAATTTGTTTTTTAATACACCCTTACGTTACAAAAAGAACATACCCTAACAAATTTCCTGTTTCTAGGACCAGCTGTTTAGGCTCTGCGTTCAGCCGTAGTTTATGTATGATGCTCAAATAATAAAATATAAACAAGTCAGAGATATAATCTAAACACCATATCGTACCCTTTTTGGAAATATCTTCAAAGTACAGACCTACAGACACACGTCTGTTATAGTTATAATAGTATAATAATATATTTAAGACATTTTGACGTAATTACATTTGTCTCAACCTGTGTAAAGTATAAAAACAAACATAACAGGTGGCTTTCACGCAAGATGACTGCCACGTATCACCATTTCGACTTTATTGCTCATTTGAACACAACGACACAATATAACTATTTGTACACAGGTAAACAATAAAATAAGTTATCTCTTTTGATTATGTGTGAGTGTTTCTTGGTTGGGTTCCCCAAATACTCTAGTGAATATTTCTTCCTCATCTGGATAGTTATTATTTTATATGTCAGTCGGCTATAAGCTAACAAACGGTCCACCTGATTGTAAATAGCCACCCTCGTCTGTGGTATAGCAATACCATGGGGATTACCAATATGCTGCCAACTTTTACGAAGCCTAGAAGACAACTGGCTAATGATTATAATAAAATGATTTTATTCTGTTGCAGCATTAACTGTAATTATGACCCTATTTTTTATTTATTTAGTATTTTAATAAAGAGTTAGGGAGGTTTAAAGTAAATACAAGAATTATCATAATTATACCACAAAAAAAAATGCTTTCACTTCGAATTTAAAACCCGTGTTTTCATGTAGCGTGTAACGCAGCGAGTTACGCTGTATATGTACTATTTCTTACTTACTTAAGTATCTTCCAATTCCAAAACAGGCGACAAGAACAAATAATGAAGTCGGTTAAAAAACTAACACATGTTTTCATCTTATATTATATGCGTTTATCCAAAACTTAAGCTATTTTTACGAAATATTTTCAATACTAACATACATTAATCTGTTCCACACTCTCTTCTGTCTATTCTCTCCTACCTGTCCTGTATGTGTATAAGAAAGAATATTTCATTAAGTACATTCATTCATCAATAAACCTTTTGTGACATTATTTAGGTAGGTACAGACCTATATAAATGTTTGTTATGTTGGTACATTGATTGTTTCCAGTTGGTACTATTATATGTCTGTGCCCACATAAGTAATATAATTTGTAAGGACCAATATTATTCTCTGTATCCATTGTTTCAAATTTGATTTACTTAAAATAATTATTCTAATACTAACAAATAGGATTATAGTATTCTCTAGACTTAGTTGCTGTGAAACTGGTATCAAAACAAATATAGGTAGGTAGCGCTCATTGGAATAACTTGATCTCATTTTGATACGATACCAGAAATTCAATTTACATAGAATTCCGTACCCATATTGACTTCGCTGCGTGGAAAGGGTGTGTGGGGAACAAAGCTCTGTATTGCTTTAAATTAACTTACCTTGAAGTTACTTCAACATGCCTATTTTACCCCACTAGTATCTATATCTACGCGACTATCATCATGGTACTGTCAAAGCATGTATGTAGCAACGTCAGGACATGCGGTACATAATTGATTTAGTAGGAACTCGCCTCCTATAAGTGGCTTCCAATTACATCTCGCCTAACTAGTGTCGGAGATAAAAATAAGTTATTATTGCTTATCAACTTTGTTTACTATCCTCCGATGGTAATGTTTCGTAAATGTATTGATTTTATAAATCTGTCGAGACCCCCGGATGAGGAATAAATTAAAAATATTAATAAATAAGTACTCCAACTAAGTAAGGACTTGAATGGAAATTCCGTCATCCTTGCCCTACTTTGTGAGGATAAGCATTATGTAAAGTTATTATACGTTACAACAAGGATTAATGTCGCTTTTGGTATAAATGTCAGATTATAATTAATTCCGTTGCCCGTACACATATTATGTGCAAGAATTAATGTTTCTGCAAAAAAATAATTTTAAGGGCCATTTTGTAAAAGTCCTGTATCTTATGAAAGTTATGAACCAAAAATATATAAATAAAATGTGCCATATAACATTAAAATCATTTGTGTTGTACTATCTCTGCATAAAAATGTAGTTCTAAGATAAACTGGAGATTTCACAAATAACATTTAAGTACGTATGGACACGAATGTTTTTACAGAAACTTCGTTTACACAAACTCATAAATATACAATACTGTCAAAAAATACCACTTTGTCTAGAACAATGTATTCCCTAAAGCGATGAAACTTCTAAACTAAACAAACAGACGTCATGTTTATGTATTAATACGGAATACACTTGCTAACAATGTTGTTTATTTATGGTTAGCGGTTTGCCTATGTGTGTATGTTTTCTTTATATAATATAATATATAATAATTATATTACATCTAGTCTGTATGTTTGCAGGTTGCTCACATAAACAGCATTTTAGTTAGATTTTTGTATTTTTAATAACAAACTTACGGCACAATAGACGTACATATATATATTAACTAGCTGTCCCCCGCGGTCTGACTACTTTACGACCTATTCTTAGAAAACCTACCAAATATGCACAAACATTTTCATAAAAATCGGTCGAGCCGTTTTGGAGGAGGTTGCAGACAAACACTGTGACACGAGAATTTTATATATTAGATTATTAGGTACCGTAGTGGGATAATAATTACACAATACTAAAAATGCGAAAATGAGATTGTTTGTTTGTTACCTCTTGACGCTCAGCGGCACAATCAAACGTGATGAAATTTGACCAGCAGGTAGCTTATGGCTTGAAAATAAACACAGTACAAACAACTACAAACAACTTTTTATCCCGAAAATACGAAAACCATGGGTGACAACTAGTATTACTATAAATAAGGTAAATTCTACAAGTATTATAAATGAAAATGTTTGTGTGTGCTCCGTAACGGTTGAACAGATTTTAATGAAATTTAGTATATACACTATAGGTCCTGGATTGGGCATTGGGTAGATTTTATGCCGGGAGAACATTAGATCCCTCTGGAATACGGGTGAAAATACGGGAGGGGGGAGCTAGCATTATATAAATATGATCCCCATATTTTACGCGGCTATATTGAAATCCACCCATGACCCGAACAACACATAATACATAATGATGACGCGGATGATTGATGAATAATGAATTTCACTTGCCATTATTCACGTAGGTACTTACACCAAGGGCAATAACTAGAGAGAAGCAATAAAAAAATTCAGGGAACATGGAAAGTTTTTCTTTCTAAAAGGCTTTTTTATTAATGTGCATTGAGATTGGGACACATACGAAAATAGTGTTTCTTCGATAGTCGCTTAATGATCATTCATCATGGAAATTTACATAATGACTTTCAGATAAAAGTATCTATAGGCAGAATGGATATAAAATGTGGGGAGGTATACAGTTGGTGTACTTGCTAGATACCTCATTCAACGAGAAATAAAACTCGAATTGATTTTTAACAATATGTAATAAAATTGAGAAACAATAATTTCAGAACCTAATATATGTAAGGTTGTTCAATGTGTTATTTCACAGCCAAGAATTAAAGCCAGAAACCCAACAGTTTCTGAAAAAAATAATGTCAAAGTTTTCATTGACTTTACATCACAATCTTTCACGTTCGTCTTATTTTAGTATCAGAGTTAAAGTCAAATAGCCCGATTGGTTCCATTAGTTAGTGATTACTTATATAGTTCCATGCAATCAACAAGGTTGTCCAAAATACAAAATAATAAATTTTTCAATGATACCTATTACTTATTCAAAAATGTTCAATATTTTATATATGATTCTCTACTATAAAATAAAAGTAAATCCCTTTTCTGTTACTGTTCTATTACACGTTTTGTACACAATATTTTGTACATTATTATGGCCAACTTATAATTACCTTTTCCGTGAAACGCAGCACATTGGCGTACGGAGTGACAATAGAGAGGAAAACCTACACTCACAGAGTATGCAGATTTTTTTATGCCTGGGGGATAACTTGCTTTTGATTTTGATTTAAATTTGTTTTAGATTGGAATTAAGTAAACTTGTATTATTACTCGATCTAAAATATTATCCTTAAAGTAAATCGAATAGAAAACCAAGTTTTTACGTAAATATTTTTATATTTTAAAATCAATAAAAATTTGGCAACCGCTGCCCAATTTCAATATCGATTTTAAAAATATTTAAAGCTTTAATAATGTTGTTGCGGAGAAATAATTTAAGTATTTTTCTAATTTAAGTAGTTAGTGATAGAATAAAATGTTATTATTTATTTTTAATCCAAAAAAAGTCAATGTCAAGCTTCGCCCTTGTTTCATGTCAACTTATCCTTTGCAAAGGTAATACTTATAATCCAAATTACCGTTCAGTGCGCTTAGGATGCTGTATGTATATGTCACTGGCCGATTTTATTATTGGTTATAGCTTGAGTACTATGGTAGAACCTACCAAACATATATGGATAATATCTATAAATTACAACTAAGTAAGTCTACTTAAAACAATTGTACCTAATACAGTAAGAAAAATGTGTAAAGGTAATGATGAGAAATTATTTAATTATTGTAATGTTATTAACATATAACAAGTTTAAAATTCCATTACTGTGTGATGATGTTCAAGAAATGGATTCCCTAAAAAAGAGGTCTAGACCGGCACATTTTCGAAACCTATCTTCCTTACCTACCCTAATATGCTTTACCTCCATATACCAATGTTTATGGGAAAAGAACATGGGAGTATCTCCTCCCAGATATTTTAAATAATCTGCCCGAAGATACTTATAATAATTATACGAAAATGCCTTTAAATGTAAGTATATCTTAAAATCTCTCTTCTTACCTAAAAATACACATATTCCACTTGGAGGATCTGGGTGTTGAGCGGTTGTTGCACTGTCCAATTCGTGGAGGCTCTAATTAGGAAAGCGGAAGGTGTAATCGTAGTTAGATTCCGAATTCGTGTGATTGGAAGGTCTTAACTCAAATTCAGGCGACTTGATATCAGATCCAACCCATTTTTCAGCATGACGACATCGAAAATATGCTATCCTAAAATATCCACCATGTAAATATTGCTCAATTCAAAATTGGAATTAACAATTTCTTATTGAGTAACATTGGTGTTCCATTGTAATAACAGAAACGTATAGTGAGCACGCGTGTTACCTGCCTCAATAAATCTATGAAAGCGGGCTCGGTGCTCGCTCCTTATTGAGCTACAAGAGCGACACAGCTCTTTAATTGTCAACGGTTCTTTTGTCTATACCCTGATATTCCAACTTAAAAACAGTTCACGTTGACAATTTCAGTACACATTGCAGTTGACATCGTGTGTAATGAAAACTCTCTGTGTATATAGTCCCGCTTCATTTATAAACTTTTAATTCATTCATGGTTCACGTAAATTAAATACGCTGACGATCAATGCGACAATAAAGGTAGAAAATTGCTTTTATGTCATGTTCATGCAGTAGTAAAATGAGATAATAAATCTAATAACCAGTACCATCACGTAAGTTTATACACTCGGAGACATTGCATGCAAATTTCCCTGAACAAACAAAACGGTCTGTCAGTCCGTCTGTCTGTCATGAAAATTTTAATCGGATACTACCAGATATCAAGCTGAAGTTTTGCACAGTTATACAATATATATGCTGCTAATATAAAACCGCTAAACCGATACTTTTTAAAATCTGCAATTATTCACAGTAGTACCTAGCGTATATCATGTTTTTAAATGATAAGAATAACCGGTAGGTAGGCTTGACTAGTTTACAAGCAATAGTCGATGGGCGCTTATCGTTCTTAATAATTAAACTTTACTTTAATTCAAATTGAGTCTTTGGTTTTATTCTGTATGATTTTAGTCAGTATGATGTAGATACTGACTACGGAACCTTATACTGCGCGTATTCCAATATGCACTTAGCTGTTTTTTTGGGATCTTCTTTCGTTTAATAAAAATATTAATTAAAAGTAAAACCTGTAGAAGCACTGTGTGAACACTAAGTACCATCTAATCTAATCTACCACCATAAAATACTAGATTTACCCTAAAATTACAAGTGATAGAATGTACCTACATTCATTTATAAATATGTGATTGCTAAATGAAAACCATTTTTGATAATGGACTTTACAGTTAGAACAAAATGACATTACAATACTTTACAATTATGAATAGCAATATCTCATCGAATAAATTTTCATAGTAACTAATCAGTAAAAAGGTCACAATTTAGTTCAAGAGCTTAAGTCGCTCCCTTAGTCCTAATAAATGGATCTCGAAAATATTAAATCAACATTGTTAACGCTTCAGACTTAAAAAGCTTTACATTTATGAAATATTACTAGATTAAATTATATCGTTCACTTTGCAAATGGTAGTAGCACTTTAATAAGTTACGTTAAGGAGTACAACGCCGAGTAAAAATGATTTAAAATACCAATGACATCAGGCCTATTATATGTAGTTGCTTTTCATTTAGATTTGTGAGTATCACTTCTTAACGTAGCAATCGTTAGTATTCTTTGATTATCCGTTGCATAGTTTCATAGAGTATCAGAAACACAGCAACATAAAAATAGAAAAAAATAAGGCGACTAGTAAAGTTGCTGGGGCGGCTGCGACCGGTGCTGAAAATCCAAATTTAAAAAATACGCTTATCTTGGTCCTAATTTTTTGTTCATGTCATTTGCGGTAGAAACCTTGGGTCCGTGGGGGTTCGAGGCTCGCCGATTTGCTCGGATTTTATCATCCAAGCTCATCGAGGCTTCGAGAGACCGACGGGCTGGGAGCTTTTTCCGCCAACGCATAAGCTTGGCCATTCAAAAAGGGAACGCTGCCAGCCTGTTGGGAACCTTGCCTATCGACAGCAGCGAGGGCTTTGAGGATGTTTTTTATATATTATAGTTTGTATTTTATACAATGATTGTAAATACTTGTTGTAAATTGTTAAAATATTAAAAATACCCACCATATTATTAATATTCTATAACCTGCTGATAATGATGATTAAATCTGCTGGAGTAGTCTGTTTAGCAACGGCAGGATTAATAGGTAGCCACTAACCCGCCAAGGCTTCATCAAAAACAAATTACATAACGTTGTATTAAAACGCGTAATGGGCGTCAAGAGGAAAGATAGAATAAGATTAGAAAAAAATAAAAATACAACTAAATTTAAGGATGCAAAGAAAACTTGTAAAACTTTAAAATGGCGATGGACTGGACATATGCTTAGGGATACGAATGGAAAATGGACAAAAACCATAACAGAGTGGTATCACAGAAATGGGAAAAAAGTAAAGGGCGTCAAACAAAAAGATGGGAAGATGACCTCAAAAAGGTAGCGGGTCCAGAGTGGACGAGAACAGCGAGAGACAGGCAGAAATGGAAAGATTTAGAGGAGGCCTTTGTCGGAAGACAAGCTGTGAAGTGAAACAGATCGTGTAGCCGATCTGTTAACAAACTAATATTATTATTATTAATAAGAAAAATGTGTGTATGTATTGTAAACTTGTAGAACAGCAATAAAGACTTATTTTATTTTTATTTTATTTATTTATTTTATATTAAAACGCTGTCAACTTGCTAATAATATTTTACTAAAACCGTTTCGGCTATCTGATATGGTAATCAAAACATTGCGATAAATATTTTACGTTGAAAATAGCGTTGAATCATTTGAATAGGCAATTGTATGAATCTAGCATGATTTTCACGCTATTTTCTATAGTGTTTGGATTTATCAATAGTGTAGTGTAGCACAAAGAGAAATTATACGGATACATTTGCCAACATTTTATTGCCGGTCACAAATCTTCATTTAGCGATGTTGCCCAAGGCCTTTCAGTGTTGCCGTATACGTGAAATGAAAATGCTACCATCTAGGTATATTTGATTTACGCCTGGCAATAATTATCGCGATCGCTGGGAATGTTGGGAATGTTGGGATATATGTTGTTGATTTCAGAAAAATCGATTAGATACTTTGCAGTATTTGGAACATTTCAGTTAAATATTAATATTTTTTGACTCGTCGATATAATTAATTATCTGCTGCGTAAATGAGACCTCTCTTTCAAGTTGGACAGCTTCCAAGAAATATAATCGCGAAGATTTTGACAGCGTAGAATTATTATTGTTACTGCCTGGAAATTAATATTTTAGATATGCTTATTAGACAGAATCTTATTTCCCGCTGGTAACAGAACTTGAGCAATTTTATTTTAAGTTTTTCAATCAATAAAAAACAAAATAATCATTGATAAAACATTTAAAAATATTCGTAACCTATTATACTGAAAATCTTTTCCCAGAGTGGAAAATATACTAAACTTTGTTATAGACATGGTTATTTTTAACCAACTTTATTTGTAATGTAGTCGTTAAAAAAACCGGCCAAGTGCACGTCAGACTCGCGTACCGACAGTTCTGTTCTAACTTGTAGGTAGGTATGCAAATAGTTCGTCCATCACGGGGATCGTAACGAATAGACTTAACTTTGCGTTGGGAAACCGTTGTCCCCATACATCGACATAGATCGCGGGCTATAGGTTTTGATTCCCTTGCGAGTGTCTAAATATGAGGCATAAACCGTATCTTTTAATTGACTTAGAAGTTTGATTCACAGCATTGCAGACCTGAGTATTTGATATTAATTTCAACTTGATACCTCCACGCGTTCCTGAGAAAATGGGTCTTGACAGACTGAGAGACAGACAGGTAGACGGACGAACAACGAAATAATACTATAAGGCTTACTTTTTTTTACTTTTGATAAATGTTCTACAACAATAGCTAACTATTTTTTGTAATTTTTCTAATTTGCGTTCTAATCTTTTATCGAAAAAAGCGTTCTCTTAGAGGAACTACTCCTAACTCAAAGAGTTGAATCAGGAGTACTTTTCAACTGAAATCTGATAAAGTATCCACTTTAATACTTCTCATTGTCTTGTATCTTAAGACAAAGGAACATTGTAGATCAAACGCTGTACCAAAGCACTCTAGTATTGCACGGTATTTATATTTGGAAACATTGTCTAGGTGTTCTTAGATTCTACGTATACTAGGTTTCATATGAAGAAGCTCCGCGGATTTACTCGCATTCCCGAGGGATCCAATGTTATACCGCGATATAAATTACTATAGTAGTTTTATTACAAGCAATATATGTATTCAAACATCCACACGAACATACACATAAACTTTTTCATCCATAATATTATAGTAGAATAAATAGCAGGATTGTTAGGGGTACAAATTAAATGTAGTTTAATATATTATTATACATTCCTTATAACAGTTACCTATATACACGCCAAATGCAATAATGTGAACTGTAACTATCCTTACTCTGTGCTAACTGCATATATTTTGCGATATATCATCCATATCATATATGTACCTAAATTATAAGTAACTGTTAGTTACATACCAGTTACCACATTCTGTGGTTTTGTTAAGTAAACTATGTACCTACAAGTTTTGACCACTGCGGAAATGACTTCGCTCTTGTGGGGACAAAGTGTTTGTAATTACAACACAGTTTCAACAATAGACAATCCTTATTCTTACTTGTTTTTACAAGGCCATCCTAGATAAAATAAGTATGTAATAAGTATATATACCTATACATCTGTCAGTTTTTTCGTAATCATAGTTGAACTATATACATAACCGATTTTGATGAAAATTGGCTGAGGGGATAACTTTGAATTGGAAATTAGGACAGTTACTTTTATTTGTATCTGCGGGGCGCAACTATGTCAATATATTTGTAGGTACACAGAACATGCCACCTTCTTAAAGTTCATTCAGATAGGCCTTTAAAAAACGATATAAATATCAAGAATATTTACTCTAAATTAATTACTTAGGGGCCGTCCTTTAATCACGTGATGTTTTTTTTAGCATTTTTATCCCCCCCTCCCCCTTGGTGATACGGGGTGAGGTTTAAGACTACCCCCCCCCCCCCAAATCACGTGTATTTTTAGTACCTACAAGAATCTTAAAATTTTTTGAATAAGTATTATTTTTAAATACAGGTATAAAGTATAATCTAATTTTATTCTAGACAATCGCAGGATGAATTAAGCGCGCGGGGACTTCGTTCGTTGCCTGGCAACGGCAAATCAAGATCACACTACACGCCGCTTTTCGGTTTAGAAATCGCGCGTTTGACGAAAAAATTAATACACGTGATATCTTACTACAACCCCCTCCCCCTAGTGATTTTTCGTGATTTTTGCCGAAGCCACTTCCCCCTCATTCGAGCCTCACGTGATTAATGGACGACCCCTTATGAACTTTTAGTTTCGGTTATTGTTGACCTTTTATATTATATAATATTAAGTATTGTTGGAAAATCTTCACTCAAATAAGGCAAAAACTCTCCTTCTAAAAATGACACGAAATATAATAGCGAGAATGTTACAATTAATAAACAATCCTCCAAATAATGGAACACCTGTTAGCATTACAAGGAAACTCTTAAGCGTTATGCGGAATCAGCGCTTATCTTCTATTTCAGACATAACAAGGGAGTTTAAGTAAATTTAACAGCAATTTGCAGTATGTTAACTGTACCAGTGGCGCTTATTGCCACTCCACTCTCGTTACACTCTCAGGTCGGATGATATTGCTAATTGAGTTTCCTAGCTGCCGGAAATCGTATAAAGTTTAACTAATGCGAAGGCTGCTGACACTAACACGTGCGTCACATTAACTTTTCTTAATTAAATTATTTAACTTTGCTCTATAAGCTATAAATAGCTTAAAATAATTGGTAATTTAATTGGAATCTCTGATGTAGTTGAGTATTCTGTGCGTAAACACATAAATGTAAGACCAAAGTATCCGATTGTTAAATATTTACTACTGAGTGAGTAGCCTATCCACTAGAATAAATTTAAAAATTAACTAAATAAACAGACATAATTATATATATTTGGCATGGCGTCGACACAAAATTGTTTCGCTAGTATATTTTGACAAACAATATGATAGCTATTTTACGTATTTTTATTTTTTCTATTAGATGTTTTTAAGTCTATGTTACAAACAAATTACACTTTCTAAAATAGCCTTAATGAATTGATAGAAAATACCTATGATTAAAACACGATTCTAGGTAAGTACTCATTTACCTTTTCAATCCATTGCTTGTTATAATGATAATATATAAATCATGGCTTTTTCTACAAAAAAATACAAAATAATATAGTAGATTAGTATAAGTACAGTTTTTATGTTTCTTTAGTTTACTGGGTCTATGTATATTATGATATGGCATATTTATAATGAAAGAAAAAAAAAATTATGTAGGTATTTGAATTTATCTTGTCTTATTGTTTTTTGATAAACAGTACCAGACACTTGTTAAAGACAAAAAATAGATTTCTAAGAAAATAAAGAAACAAAATGTCCCTCGAAAAAGACTTACTAAATAACTTCAAAGCGGGTAACAATTTATGTGTACAGGATGAAATAATTAAATTTGTTTTCGCTGAGCTAAAAGCTCTATTTTGTTAAGGTTTTGATTCCCATCAACAAAGCGAACGTCGTTGGCCGCAAATTGCAGACTCATTGTTTGCCGCAAACAAACATTCGTGGGGCTCGTTTCCTTCCTTGCACAAAAGAACTCCATTTACGGCGAACAGCAACCAAATCATTTTCATTGTTTTTTTTTATTTTAAATTTTACTAATGTTATCAACTACGGCGTCGCACTTCATATTAGCGCTAAGTACGTAACATGAATAAAGAAAGACTAAGTTCTACTTAAAAGTGTAACAGGTACCGGCTGGGAGAGATCAAAGCTTTTGTAAATTTGATAAGATCGCTGAGTTGAACATTGAGTGTCCCTTTGCGAAGTAGGTACTTTAATACATTTCATACAAAATATTCTTCAACATATTACTTAAAATGTATCTAACGTTTATTATGGAAAACGTAATTTACCTTTAAATGAGACTGCTCCCTACCTATCTACCTAACGGCTCGTGTTTCATTATAAATGTATAATAAAGCTCCCTACGAATTTCAGAATATCCAATTAAATACTAGTATACAGAAATGTACAAAACATTAGCTTATTTGTTCGTACCTTTACTAAAGTTGTCATGACTGAAAAAAGACCCTAAAATAAAACAGTTAAACATACTATATAGAATGTAAAATGTTTTAAGGGGCGAAAGTACTCATATCTTTTGCTATGGGCAATTCTGAATTTAATAAAAATATAAGCTCTTTCATAATAAGATAAATCATAGTCGAATACGGCAATCCACTTCATTCGGATGATCAAAAATACGCACTTCTTTAGTTCAAACCTTTTCGTTTGTGATGCGCACAAACACATAAAAGCATAAAAATTCAAAAGAGCGTTCCAATTTTAAGCAACGGCCAGTATCTGCTATGGTTCAGTAGAAAAGAGACGACTTGATTGTGCTCACTTGACGGCTAAATTCGTTCACGTGAGGGAAAAATGTCAAAGGCAAGGAAAATCAAATGCTAGCTGTGCCATTTTCAACGATCGGCGAGCCTTTGTTACTCATATAAGTAGATAGATAAAATACTGTCGCATTTCCTGGAAAAATGTCCATAGGAAAAAAGTATGGGACAGTGGGAGAGTAAAACAATAGAACCAAGAAAAATAAATAAATAAAGTAAGACATTGATAAACACAGTAACCGATAACTTTGTTTTTTTTTTTCAATAAAGATTTTACGAGAAAATCGCTCTGACGGCCGAATCCTTAGAGCAGACAAACTCTGGCCGCTGTAGCGGTCATTACTTTACACAGCTGTACAGCTCCTGCACGAGTCTCGTAAACCAAAGAATAAAAGGTTGTAGTTCGCTATGCAGATGCATCTTGCAGCAAGGTACATGTATAAGTGCTTCAAGCTGCCAGTGTTTGACCTCATTTCGATTTTAAATCACTGATTGAAACAAATAAGCGTCAGAGCTTGACAAAGAGAAAAATCGATCCTTTTTTTATTATTTTGCCATTCTTCTGACTTTCAATTGTTTTTATGGTACTAAAAAGCTATAAGTATGAATTTAATATTTCAATATTTAGCCTGGTGGATTCCACGGCTGATAGCCTTCAGCCTTGCTATAAATTTTCAAAAACTAAACGTTTGCGTTTATCAAGCGTTTTATAATCATTTTATCAATACATTTACAAACAAAATTTGTTATATCTATAAAAGTCATTAAAGATGTGCAATTGTTGAAATGAATTATAAGTTACTACCTATAGCTAGTCCCAGCATTACCTTAGTAGTTTAATTTTATAAATTATGTGTAATTTTTTGACGACCACAGATATAGTTTCTATCACAGGAATTACCTTGTATATATTTTACTAGCTGTGTCCCGCGGTTACTCACCCCTCACCCTATTATATTGGTATAGATATGGAATAGAAACTACATAATATATAGAAAGGATGAGGATTCATATTCATACCCCAAACATGGAAAATACCTCAACCAGATTATCAGAGCACAAACTAATTCTGGATATCCACCACGGTATTTTGGTAAGACATCACGGCAAATATTTGTGATATTGGTGAATGTAATGCGTTCGAACAATGTTAATTAAGCCGGACGTACCTACGTTACGTATACGACGGCCTCCGGACTCTACGTCCGTCCATAATTGGGTTGAGCAACAGGCTCTTGTGGATATGGCATAGTATAGAAATGTGGGCACAAATTCTGAAAATATTTTTTCACACAGTTTAGGTACAAAACAATAGTAAATCCTAACTTCCTAATCCTAACTAATATTATGTAATATTATTTATTTATATATTTATTAAGACATCCAACAGCATTTTAATACAGTTTAACATAGTATTTTTAATTTATATATCTAGAGCCAATAACAGGATATCACAACAAAGTGTAACAAACGAAAAAAAAAAAACAAATAAAAAACAGAACTACGAGCTATTTACCTCAAAATGAATAAAACAGTGTGATCAATTATTGAATTTAAGTGTTAGATGTGTATGACGTATGTGTATACCTACTATAGGGATGTATGGGATTTTGTTACGTATACTTACTTTATTATTACTTTATTACGATTATTATATTACTACCCAACGAAGGATCTTGCGCTAGTTCTGGTTTCAGTAATTACTATTATATTCCTAAAAGAGGACTAAAATGGACTATGTTTAATACATTAATACCTAGGGGCCATACAAACAAATACATCCCATCATCAAACGTTTGGAGTACCTACTTGGACGACGGTACCCTAGGCGGCGAAGCTTATTCTGTTTTAATGACCTCAAAAGTATTATTCATGAATTCAAACAAATAGGAATTGAATTAAACCTGTCAAAGTGCAAATTATACATACCCGATTGCAAAACATCAAAAAGTGAAATTATAGACTTTTTCGCGGCAACTGCACCAGGAATCAAATCAATAGATAAATCTACGCTTCGTCTCCTTGGTTCGCCGAGTCTCGACGAGCCATTGTCGGATTTCATCCAAGATAAAATTCAAAATTTCAGAGACAGTTCGGATCGTCTGCTCAAAATGAATACTCATGTGGCTTTTGTAAATTACATTTTTGTCTTTTTGTTCCAAAATTCACGAAATGTAAATCATGAAGGCTTTTAGTTCTTATCTCAAATAAAAAGTAGGTACGTTAAAAATATTATTTGTTTCAATTCCATCAGACCAAACGAGATTAACAGCAAAAGTATAAATAACTTACTTTCGGAAAGCAGAATATCTTTCTCAGCCAAACGATCAATTTCAAATCTCATTTCGGGTAAGACGAGGGTCTCATTATTTGTTGACTTATGTAAATTGTCAAGTAAAATGCTCAATAAGCCGTATTTAATATGTTGTAAGCCTTTATCAACACGGGGCAGGCATAGGTATCGGCTGCTCACGCGGCGAAGGCGACGGAGGGCCAAGAACAACGCCCCCGCACTTTATAAATGCCTGACACTCGTATAAAGCGGGGCTCAACGGCTCTGTTTTAAGGGTTAAGTATTTATTTTCTCACTTATTATTTGAGTAAATTGGTTTGTGTTTATTTGTTTTAATATACCTACCTACTTACTCTCTAATTACGAAAAAGCGTTCTTCAATATTTATTGAAAATTCAGGCGTTTGTTACACATACGAATATCAAGGACATTCGACAATTTCAGGTTGGAAAGCTATAAACCTTCAGGTGAAAAAAGCTGGCAAGATTTGAAAAATGAATACTTTATTTTTTTTTATTTGAAATAATATTTATTCAGGTCGCCTGAATACAGTTAAATGTAACCTACCACTTATCATCTTAAATTTTTAACAATATTTCAATAGACTGCATTAATTACAACATTATTTATACAGCATACAACAGGTTTACTAACAAGTATTGGCACTAGTTAAAACCCATTAACAAAATACTTACTGGGTACTAGGGTAGGTACTCTAATTAGGTGCAAATTTCTGATTTGATTAAAATTTATTTAACGTTCACAGGATCATTACTCCGTCTTACGTTTGAATAACACTTCTGTTAAAGATTTCATTACAGCCGGATTTAATTAAGTTTGCTATAATTTTAAATATTTGTAAACCGTCTGTCTATAGATAAGTTCCTTTTCATTATCCAATCAATGTATACCTAGAGGTATGTAGGTATATTTATTTAGGTACGGATAAATAACTGACGATATTTACTGAAAAGTGAAATGAAACAATGAATTTATAACACGTGAAATCCTGACTGATTCGCGAAATGATAGTGTTTTTATTGGCATCTCGCTTTAGTCTAATTTTAGTACACCGAAGCTACTGTGTTCTAAGCAAAACTTGAGGATTTTATTCAGTGAAAAAATATTATAAAGAGTTTCAATAATTCTAAATAATTCAAGACAAACTGACATTGAGTTTTCCATTGAACTTTCCTTTCTGAGGAAAAAATATGTCGCCAAGAAACCGTCGGCACTTGTTTGACAAGGTCTTTTATGTTCTGTCCTTTACCTTATTTTTACTACTTCGTATTATTTTGTAGATTTCAATTTTCTGAAGAATAATTACAGCACATTATTATGTATTACGATAATTGTAGGTAGGTAGGTACCTTTACTTTCTTCAACATCACAACTTTAATTAAGTCTCGAATGTACAAACGAGTTGCCAAAACTAGTTAACGGCCTTAATAACTATAATTAATGTTACACCAAGTTATGAAGGGGATGGGAATTGTTATATTTTCTTGAGTAACGATCTTATAACCTACTTTTCTTTCAGAAATGGACTTCCATCATTTGTACATCAAAGAGTTTTCAATGTTATGCGACCCTTTGCATCTACCGTTGATTGATATAACAAAGGCTTTTTGTATTCAGTTAAAATTTCCTCAAAATATTAAGTGAGTTGACTTTGAACTGATGCAGTGTAAAATACTGAATCATCATATTTCACTGCATCATTACATATCTAGAATCTATTATATATAATATATTATGTAATCGAGATTAGAGAATTTTAAAAAATATAGCATTTGAATTTGTTATTATTGTAATTTTTATTGAGTAAATGTGAAAAATTTTACCCAGTATAAAAATTTCGCTATTTTCCAGATCTTTATATTGTATATAGTATAGATTTATAAAAATATTCTCAAAAAGGGGAAAAAATTTAGATACTCAGGGGTAATTCAGCCAGGACTCAGAAATACAAAACAATAATAGCATTTCATCACATTTATACTGAACATAATAAAAAGTACATTTGTAAAATAACGCGTTCAGTAATTGCTATCAAATTTTAATAGAACGTTGATGCAATACTATTCTGTTTGTAAAAGACACTCCACTTCAAAACAATGTTTCCCACAGTAACATTCGCTTATGTAACAAAGTAGAGAATAGCGTGCATTGTGCAGTATAAGTTCCTTCAACAGTTCTAGATAGAACGTAGGTACATTAGAGCGCCTCAGAGTTGTTGTCTCGCGACATTAGACTACAATTGTTGCTTAGTGGGCACAATACAAGCAAACGTTATTGTTAGTAATGTACTGTATACTGTATGGAAGTACGATTTGGTGGTAACACAGTAACAATATGAGCTCAATATATAACGTGTAGTTTCTATCAACAAAGTTGTATATCAAAACATGACCAAGCCCTCAACATCTCTACCTATGTACATTCCATACAATTCACGATAGATGATATTATTCGTACCTAATGTATTGCACTTTAGGAAATCGATTTGCGATATGTTTGTGGAAAAACAGGTCGGTAATACGATACCAGGGATAATGTGTCTGAGTGGACCTCTCATACATGCTACATGCTGTTAGCCCCACAGCCCCAAGCATGGGGCGTAAACTCGATGATCTCGCCAACTGGAGCCTTCAACGATCCTTTTATGTCATGTACTCCGCGCGGAAAGGATTTCGAAAACTATATAACGCTTTTATATTACTGTCTCGATGTTTAGTGTTTACCCTGAAGTGAGGTTCTGTTCGCGGAAACAATATTCACCGACTATTGATTTCAGACATAATTCATACCTTAGTTTAGTCTATTCGACTGTAATATTCTCTTTTCTAATAACATTCTGAATAACAAACATATGGATTTTCATGTGTGATACTGAGCTTGAATATATCGGTTGTCTGAAAGCAGAGGCACAAACATTCTTTATGATAGGTATTATTATGTTTGTTTCTTTTTATACAAGTCGAAATATATTTATCGAAATAATGTGTATTATTCCACTTTGTATAATGAAATGTGTTTAAGTCGTAAGTATGCTTTTATTGATAATAATAATTACTGAATGTAATATATTATGATCTACAATAGTTAGGTAGTTGCAGTACCGATAATTATATATTACGAACTCATCAATAACAGCCACTAAAAGGGCCGGTTGCGATTTGTTGGACCTTGCCGTACCGCCTGTCTATTTACGTTGGCAAGTGTACGCTAGCCAATTTCTACCTGTAATTCGTTTACCTAACTTCTCAAACTTCATTGGAATACCAAAAGTATTAATGTAGGTAAATAGAGGCGCTCTCTCGAAGCAATTAAATTCGGCATACACCATAAACGCCGCTACCACTTTTGCATATTAAATCGCAGGGTAAGCAAGCGAGTCGGAGACTTGTCACAGGCTAGTTTGTCCCCCGGTGTTTGCCGTTAAACCACATTTCTGCTCCATTGAAAACTTAATTATGAGTGTTCCGTCCCTGGCCGGCTCTGGGCTAACTCGGCCCGACGCGGCACGCCCTTGTTGTTACAACGTTTTCTTAATATCATTAAGAGGCTATTAAGTGGAGTGTTACTTGGCTCTTGGAAAACTAAATATGTGTGGTGGTTTGCTTTGGGAATTCCGTGCGCAACTTCGGCCATCTATTTATTTTGGAGCCAGAGTAAATAATTTTGCACGACTTGGAAATGCTTCCAGAAGTTTTCCTTCGGTATAACACTCGTATGATGGATTGTACCAAACTTATAAATTAATGAGGTCACACATTCGTCTTAAGATCCGAATCCCACCAAGGGTTGTTTAACTTAGTTAGATTGCATGTAACAGTGACTGTGTCTAATAGCTACTAGATTAATTTACGAGTTTTTTTGTATGGGCATACTACATTTAAAACCTATCAGTAAGTGTAAAACGGTCACATTTTAGTATATCTATATTCAGGATATAATGAAGCATCATTATTATTATATAGTTTATAAAGTATATGCACTATGGTGCATACCTTTACCTATGTATTTTGAAGTCGGTTTTCTTTAATTAAAACTTAACTTTTGATCCAATAATAACATTGATCATCGGACATTCGAACATTGGATATCCATTTGATTCTCATTTACATTTTGATTGCCTGACTAGCTGGGTAGTCAGTCATTATCCTGCATATGTATATATCTATGAAATTGCCATTTCATTATACAATATTGACATGAGTAAGCAATGTCAATCTTGTAATTTGATAATTTTAGAGAATCGCATTTGAATATAAATTAACTGCAATGTACGATGGGATAATTATTAGATATGTAATACCAGTCGGAGATTTTGGGATGGCTTCTTTTTGAAACCTTCTTCGGTTCGTCAAGTTGAAAAACTCAACCTTGCTTGATCAAAATTTGGTTCCATAGTAGGTTATACATATTTAGTACATGTAGGTTATAGCATGACTAACTAACTAATGATGAACATTTTCAAAAGAAGCAATCTCCTACCACCCAGTATATCTGTAATAACAAAGTGAAAATTTAACAAGGGACTCAACAAAACATTATTAACCATTGCATAGAAAGCGAGCTGCTAAAAACAGACTTCAATGTTTAAAGGTACAAGCACAGCTTGACATTAGGTATCTACTATAAATTCTCCCATGACTCGATGTATGTACAGGTCATGTCCAAACCAAAATTTGTATTTCTACACCAACGAACTGTTGTAATTTCTCTAATTAACCTATATAGCCAGATTTTGTATTCAACTTGTTTTTACAATTCAAACATCTGAAACAAATGTTCACCGTTCATATCACACCATTCTCCAATAAGAGAATTATTAACAGAGTGCAAAGTTGCCGAGTTGCCAAACAAGGAGAACTTTAGTGCAGACGTCTGACTCTCACTCTACTTTGGTCGTATTGTTTTATTATAAGTAGGTATGTAGGAAGCACAGCTCCCCGTATGTGCCCGAGACGTGCCGCGCCACAACGAATTAAAACTTTTCTATTTAAAAGAAACATGGCACTAACAGAACTGTACCATTTGGGAGTAGAAACCAAAATAATAACACCGTAAGTCATACATTGTTTTTGTTTGTTGAAAAAGAACTGCTAAAGTTTGTCCCATAATGTGTTTTTAGAATATGAACTGTATTTGTAAACATAAAACGATTTCGGAGGTCGTGTACAGTATGTTGTAGAAGGAAAGGCTTTATTCCTGAGTTCATTTACAAAATTCTGAGAATGTTACACGAAGTTTAATGATCCGTTGGGAATATTGTAAAGCGTGCGTACCTTCTATATGAAAATGCTTACTGAAATGAACGTAATACGGTTTAAATTTTATTAGGTGTAAGCATTGAAGTACCTACTACTAGATCACTTCAATAGGTAGTCAATATACATTAGAGTAGGTATTTATTGATTGTAGGTACATACCATACCACCTTCAAGCATAATTGTTTTTCAGGGTTTTGGTATGTGTAAAACCATCTGTCGCCACCGGCAGCACTACTTGTGAGCTAGTTCCCGTCTAGCCTTTGAGAGCTTTCTATATTCAGCCACACCATCACTAAAGAATGTGACATTGTGGTCAAAGTCAAACAGAAGAAGAATAATAATAATAATATTTACGGTGCCACATACTTATGAGTATATACAAAACTTTTAGTTCTTATTAGATATACCTAATAAACTTTTATAATTATTCAGAAGATACTTACTTTTGATAGGTATTTGATTAGGTTACTGATTATGATAAGGTTCATGAGTTATTACTTTACTCTACCTACCTAGTGAGTAAGTACCTACATAGTTTATAAATGTATGGATGGACTACTAATAAGGGTATGGCAAGGGCAAGGACCATGAAGGTAGGCTAAGTGAGATAAATTACAGTTTTAATTAATGCTTGCGCGACGCAACGTCCGCTTGTCTGCCAACCGTACCGCCGCTACCGCTGCACGGGAAAATTTTCAAAGCCTGAAGGCTTTGGTATGCAAATTACCGCCATCGACACTGTACTGATATAACCGTTAAATTCTCAACTCTTTAAATTAATAAACTTTCGCTGAATGTTACCGATTAAAATGTTTACATGAAGATTTTAATTCCTTTGGAATTTTTTATTAAAACTTTATTATCTTGTTAGCTGTTACTCACTGTTTTACCCGCGTTCTTGGGATGAAAAATAGGGCTTTCGAACGCAAAAAGATTTTTTCAAATTGGATCAGTAGGTAGTTTGGACGCAGTAGGTAATCAACTCTTATAAACTTTACCCCTTTATAAATTTAGTATAGATATATTATTATTAGCGGTTAAAGGAACACACACGTGACCAGAACGCTGGCTTTTATTTCGGTCAACGGATAAGCTTAGCTATCCAACGTGGAAATGCAGCCAGCATTCTGGGCACGCTCCCATTTGGTGACGGTCTTCCTTTTTAGTTGTTAGTGTTACCCTTTAAGTAATTGTGTATTTTACTTAAGTAGCATAAGTATAGATATGAAAGATGTATAATGTACTCGTACCTATTTAGTTATTTTTGTTTATGGATGTAACGTTTTAGTCAATTCTGGGCAAAAATACCGGGTTTAGGGTTCCGTAGGCAAATGGCAAAAAACGGAACCCTTATGAAAATGAAAATGAAAATATTTTTTATTCAAATAGGCCTTCACAAGCACTTATGAATAGTCTGACTCTAACGCACGGTTCGGAAGGTTGCTTTTACTGAAAAGAGCCGGCAAGAAACTCAGCAATTACTCTTTTCAAAACCAACTCAGATTCATTACATCAAATTATTTACCTAGTCTCACTGACAATATGTGTGTGTTATATGACAGTAAGGAAAAAAATATATCAAAATTATGAGTAACTTAGTAAACAAATGGATTGCAAACTTAAGCAGACCAGCCCCCACAAGCAGCACCTGTTCACAAGTATGACGCATGTGGCAGCCATCGCCCTCCTCGCACATATTATAGCGAAGTGAGCGACCCGCCACACGACGCCGCCGCAAGCAAAGACCCCAAAGTGAGCATGACTACAAATAATACAAAGAGAAACTATTTCGAGAAATACGAATTATAACACACAATATGTTATCACTGAGACTATTAACAGGTTTATGAATCAAAATAATAACAATAATAGTACACAAAAGTAACAAATCTACCAAGCATTAGAGTCTTTGAAATAATCATTTACAGTATAATAAGCATTTTCTACTAATACAGCTTTAATCCGTTCCTTAAATTTTTGCAAAGGCAAATTTAAAATTGAAGTAGGGATTCTGTTATAGATGCGTGTACTTATGGATTCGTCATGTCTGTCTGTCCGTCCGTATGTCACAGCCACTTTTTTCCGAAACTATAAGAACTATACTGTTGAACCTTGGTAAGTAGATGCATTCTGTAAACCGCATTAAGATTTTCACACAAAAATAGAAAAAGAACAATAAATTTTGGGGGTTCCCCATACTTAGAACTGAAACTCAATTTTTTTTTCAATCAATCGCATACGTGTGGGGTATGTATGGATAGGTCTTCAAAAATGATATTGAGATTTCTAATATCATTTTTTTCTAAACTGAATAGTTTGCGCGAGAGACACTTCCAAAGTGGTAAAATGTGTCCCCCCCCCCACCCCTGTAACTTCTAAAATAAGAGAATGATAAAACTAAAAAAAATACATTGATGTACATTACCATGCAAACATCCACGAAAATTGGTTTGAACGAGATCTAGTAAGTAGCTTTTTTTAATACGTCATAAATCGTAAACCGCAATTTACCTTTCATTCAATCAACTCAAATATAAAAAAAAATGGCAAAAAGCAAGGTCTTAGAGCACAAATAAAGGAAAAATTCTAAAATTTAAAAAGAAAATTATAGGGTGTCCCCATACATACATAGTTTCGCCAATTAATAAAGACCTCTGAGTTGTATGGGCGCTCATACAATTTAGAGGTCTAGCTTAGTTGGCATTAAACTCAAATAAGGTAAATAAATAAAATTGTGCATTTCCCGTGATGGACAAACGATGGACGAAGTTTGTACGGAACCCTCGGTGCGCGAGTCCGATTCGCACTTGGCCGGTTTTTACTTATACTACTACCATATAAGTAGGTATGTAATGCTACTACTCATAGTACATGTATCAGCAGGTAGGTACAGGTTACGAGCCTTAGTAATAATGCACGGTAGTTATACAAAAATATACCTATGCATATGTTGGTATCTTTGTAGGAGGCTTTTATCCCGCCCTCACTCTTTTGAAGGCACTCGACTTTGTGTTGGCATCACGACTCCAACACTACACACTACTTACATTCCATATCATTTGTAGTTGCTACTTCACAAGGTATACATAACTAGACTTTTAGATAACAATAAAAAGTTATTCTCTTACTTTTAATTAACTCAAGCTAAATTAGAAAAAAAGTCGAACATTATTTGTAAAAAATACGCCAGTTTATCATGTTCTTTTTTTATTATCAAAATCAATAATTACAGTAATAGCACCTATTTTGTCCGATATTTTTAATGAATGCATTGATCCTTTCCCCGATTTAATGAAGTTTAGTAAAATAGTACCTATTTTTAAATCCGGTTGTAAGTATAATCCATCCCATTATAGATCCTGTGTACGTTCTTCCAGCACTTAGTAAAATATTTGAAAAACTGTTACTCAATCAAATGTTAAAACACTTTAATGAACATGAGATACTGCATGGTCATCAGTTTCGTTTCACGAAGGGAAGATCTACTTCTGATGCAGCTGCAAAATTATTGAAATCCATTTATGAGGCTTGGGAGGGTTCACAGGATGCAATTGGTATATTCTGTGATCTATCCAAGGCCTTCGACTGTGTCGAGCACCGTACACTGCTACTAAAGCTAGACTATTACGGAATTCGTGGAACTACTCATGATCTTGTTCTATCTTATTTATCTAATGGTCAACAAAAGGTAGGGATTCGTAGTACAACATCTAAGGTCTCTTTAATCGAAATGGGGGTACCCCAGGGCTCAATACTAGGACCATTTTTGTTTTTAGTTTATATAAATGATTTACCATTTGTTGTAAATGGCCTCTCAGATATAGTCTTGTTTGCTGACGATACTTCGTTGATTTTTAAAGTTGATAGAAAAGACAAAGAACTTATAAGAGTGATACCTTGTCAATAGTCTCCAAATGGTTTGCTGCAAACAATTTGTTACTGTTTTGTAAATGTTTAAGATTCTCTCTACCCAATGTAGCACAAGTAGATAGTCAAGTAATAATAGATAAAAGTAATTTGGATATGGTTAATAAAACTGTATTCTTAGGATTAACATTAGATAATAAATTATAATGGGGTCCTCATCTAGATTCTTTGGCAGGTAAATTAAGTTCTGCTGCATTTGCTGTAAGAAAAATTATTGACGAATGTCGAAACGGCTAAACTAGTATATTATGCTTACTTTCACAGTCTTTTATCATACGGTATTTTATTATGGGGAGCAGCAGCCGATATTAAAACTATTTTTATACTTCAAAAAAGAGCCCTCGGGACTCATTAAAACATTTATTTAAATAAATAAATATAATGACTTTGCCTTCACTTTACATTTATGAAAATATAATGTTCAAACGTAGAAATATAGGAATGTTTAAAACAGAAGTACTTAGATGTCCATAATATAAATACAAGGCAAAGAGAGAAATTAGATGTTCCATATTTTAGGCTAGCCAAAGTTAGCAAGTCATTCATTGGTAATTGCGTTCGATTTTATAATAAAATACCTAAGTCGGTAACCAAGATGACCGATTTTAAATTCAAATTGTACGTAAACAAAGTTCTGAAGGAAAAGGCTTATTACAAGGTAGCTCATTATATTGTAGATAGGGATGTTTGGAAATAGTTACACTCTGCACAGGTGCACCTTGCATATTGTTTTTTTTTTTTAGTTGTAGCCATTAGCGTATTCGCTATTATTAATAAGAACTTGTTTGCGTTACATTTTATTTTATTTTTTTATTTTTTTTACTTTATATAGGCTTGAGTTTGACCACAATCTCACTATGGTAGGTGATGATGTGGCCGAAGGTGGTAAGCACACGAAGCCTAGAATGATCTGGCTCTCAAGTGCAGCTGCCGGAACACACCAACAGGTGTTTGGCGACAGATTTTCATTTTGAGGGTGGTAGCCAGCCAGGCGGGTACTACAAAGTACCCTACCACCGTGCTATGGTTTCCTCACGATGTTTTCCTTCACCGAAAGCTCAAGCTCATTGTAGGATTCGAACCCACGACCTTCGCCGCGGCGTCCGACGTCACTACCACTGAGCTATCATCGCCCTACTTTTTACTTTATATTGGTATTTTTCGTTTTGTTTAAATTGTATATTGTAGTGTACATTTAGCTGTTATTGAAAAAAAAAAAATATCGACAATAGTCAGAATATAAAAAGAAATATATATAAAAAAAAATTAACCTTGCTGAGTTTCTTGCCGGTTCTTCTCAGTTGAAGGCTGATTTCCGATGGTAACTTCAGTAAATTCGACCTTCATAAGTGCCCTCCTAGGGCCTAAACTGAATAAATGGCTTTGACTTTGACTTTGATTATAATAGTATAATTTTTCAATAATGATTATAGTACCTAATATCAAATCATTATGAATTACGTAACTTTGTTACAATGTTCCTATTTCAAACATATCGATACAATATTACGTCATCTCTATTCAGTTGCAATGCGAACTCTGTTTGTAAATTACAGCTTTCAGAAGATTAGGTACCTTCTGAAAGCTGTAAATAAGTTATAGCAAAACCGCTGTTTACAACCGGATTTAAATAGAAACCAGAAAGCAACAATGTAACGTAGTCGACCCGCAGCTTTGAAAAGGTATTGCTCCGAATTTAATACTGTCGTACGTATTAAAATTAGTTTAAGTAAACGATTAATGAGTAAGTGTTAATTAAGAAGTTCAATTGTCAGATAAACGATGATTCTTTTCAATGAGGGCGACAGTTCGCTAAGCCACAAGATTAAAGTCTCCGCGTGATTCCGGAACAAATTGGCCGGTTAATGAGATAGTTTGGAAGCGGGCGGGCGAGATTAAGCCTAAATGAATCAAAGTTGCTCCAAGTCTGAGTCTGGGTTTGATGCGATCGATAACACTTCTGATGTATGTCCTATATAATCTTTGGATTATTCCATTAATTATTTCACTACAGTTTACTTCATTGATACTGCATTGAATATTAACTCAATTATTTGGGAACTCTGTAGTATTAGATATTTGGTTCCAAAATATGGTTTAGCTGTATTAAAATTGAGTATTTTTTCATGATGTTCAACATCTTGACTAAACTTGACTGACTGATTTTATATAGGTACTGATTCAAGTTGGACACTTATAAAAATTACTTACTACTTTGTCATTTCTGAAATAACAAGAAAACCTAGAAAATCAAAGCCATATTGAAAATGAATGTCGCTGATAAAGCTAAGCTGAATTCTGCATTCAGCTAAATAAAATAGCCGACTCAAAAGTTTATAATGCATGTTTTAAACGCGAGAGGTCAGGGAAACAGTTGGTAAGCCAAAGGGAAACCGAAAATCCCTAACGCGTTAAATTTACAATGAGCTACGGTTTTTGCCTCCTGGCCTGCGCGTGGGATGATGCTAGGCCCTGCCACTCTGACGCTCACCTGTTGAAACTTTAAAATCCAATAATAATAAGTATTTGCGTAGAGAGTGTACAGTCAAGAAGTGAAGTGTATTAAGCCGTTATCTCTGTGTAGTACCTACATTGTTGCTTGTGACGTGAGGGTCCATTGTGTTCGAGACTCGAGTAAATCAGAGTAAAATTTCTAGATCGTATTTAATTTTTGAGTACAACCTTTTATACGAATCTAAGCTGATTGACCTTACAATATCGTGACGTATTGGTCAGAAAGAACTATAGTACTACCTATAATACTAGCAATACCGTTAATATTTGACGGAAATTCAAGGTATGGGCGCATGCACGGACATAAGCAAGAGACGAAGTACCTAAGTACTTGACCAGTGAGAAAAAAAGAGAGAACTAAAGTTTCACTTCGGTCACATGTACTGAATTGCACGCGCTCTTTTATTTTTTAATTGTTCATGCTTTAATTGTTCGTGCTTATTTTTAACTGGAACAATATTATTCTTATGGACAATATTTTATATATTAATATTTATTATCATTGCAACTGTACAGGGAGGAGTAATAACGACTACTCACTGAAAGTTTCCGAGGTAATGTACTCACGGAGCGGGTGATCCTTAAAATGATTTTTATGAGTGCCACTTTTTATGATTCGACCCGCGCCAAACATTTGTGTGCATGAACATTGTCTACTTGTTCATGTCTGTGTGTAAGTCTCTATTTATCGCACCAAAAAAATATAATAACTGGTCAAATACTATTTAAAAACTTTTGAAATCTATACAATATACATAGCCAAATTAACCTCTTTCTATTATTTAATTATCAAGCGTATTTATTTTAATTTACAATACTAATAACCTAGTTGTCCGTCATCACTAACATTTATTACAATATTTTGCTATCGTGTAATCAAAATTGTATTACATTTCTTAATAGTAAAATATTTGTTCCTAAGTACCTCCTTTATCTGTTTCTTTTACGATCGAGCTCAGTCACCTACCCAATATTACTTTTTTACAACCTAGCCATCACAACAACGCGAGACGATGTTTTCCAAGATATTAAAAAGGGCATTTTATAGGACAATGAACAGACATAAGTAAACGGTAGATTATTATAAAAAAATCCATTTTACGTCTATCATATAAACAGAAAATATTTCAGACATGAACGCGAATTGGATCAAAGCTTTTGTTCTTGAAATAGGGTAAGGTTTAAGATGCTTCGAACAAACTTTGTTATATCTCGTGAATATTCACTTTGGAGGTCAAGTCTTACATAAGTGTTTATCTTTATCATTACCATGTACCTACCTACTACAATTTTATATTTTAGGTAGTTTTGGTAATTAAGATAAGTCTTAGTTGGGTGACTGACTGACATTTTCAGGACATAGAATAGGTACTTGGTACCTACTTACTATTTATATATGTATATGTTACTAATTACATGTTACAATTTTATTTTATTTTATTTTTGGGAACCTTGCCTATCGACAGCAGCGAGGGCTTTGAGGATGTTTTCTATATATCATAGTTTGTATTTTTTACTTTAATTGTAAATAAATAAATAATTATAATTTTATGCTATAATAGTCAAAATATTCAATTACAATGTGCGGATAATAAGGATATTATATTATTTTAGCATATTTTCCTTATTAATATTGTAGGTAGGTACGGCGAAGATCGTGAGTTCAAATTCCACAATATACCTAAGGTAAAAGAAACGCCTTCAAAAAACCATATCACTGGGGGACTACAGATGACTTACCATCAGGTAGATCCCTTGCCCGCTTGCAGCCATCTGACTAAAAAAAAGATGAACGTTTCTACCCCTTAATTGTATTTTTTTAAATCGTTAGTCATGCACCTCCGGTCTTTAGTAAACTAGTACAAAGCCAGTCCTGGTTTATACCTACCTGGGCTGACTACCAACTTTAACTTGAAAGTCACCAAGCAACTACCAGTGTGTTCCAATAGTAGTGACCAAACGAAAGCTTCTATTATATTCCGGCTTCCATGGTCAGTATACATACAAACATTGTTTTAGACCTAATTAGTTTGCAGGCCCCTAACTTTACTTATTTTGATCTAAGTATTCCCACTCAGAATAAAAGAAAGGAATCATAATAAAAAGGATAAGAATATTCATTGAGATCTTGTTGTACCTCAGATCTAAACCGTTATGTCAAAATAATAAATGTAGGAGTAAATATTGTTGGTGATAAAAATTCCGCGACCTACCGTCTGATGAAGTATATTTATTTTTATTGTTGGGCATCCGACAAATTTAATGTGTAATTTTGGTGTTTTTGTAGGTCAGTATTTTTAAATAAAAAAATAATTTCTGTTTATGTGTATGTGTGTGTGCACCGTGAATCGTATAAGAAGTATTTAGGTATATCTGGGAACAAAAGATACGTAATTACCTAAAGAGAAAGGGTAATATAAAGTTAGTGGCTTTTAACATGTTCAAGCGTTCAGAAACCGAGCGGTTGTTTCTCATTCGAAACTTCGGTATGAACTTCCTCCCTCACATTACACTCATTGTATGCAAAACTGTGATGATTTGAATAATTTTGTATGAGAATTTAATAAAATTCCACTTTGTTCTTCGTCACCTCTTTTATCGAGGATGGATCATTTACATTCAAACTTAAACATGCGTTACCCATAACTTTTCCTAATACGGATTATATATATCTACTAGCTGTCCCCCGCGGTTTCACTCGCGCGGTTTAAAAAATAGATAAGAACCTATTCTCAGACCTACCCGATATGTACACAAAATTTCATAAAAATCGGTCGAGCCGTTTCGGAGGAGTATGGTAACTAACATTGTGACACGAGAATTTTATATATAAGATAAACTTACCAACAAAAAAAAACTAAAAATATTTGTAAATTGATGTCATGATATAGGTACATAGTGCTATCGAGGAATGTTATTTTACAAGAATAATCAAAAAAATATAGGATCTCGGCTGACGTGGGAGCATATGTATAACAGGACCTACATTAAAATGTTTGTCCATGTGATTGAAGTAGGTAGACTCATAAACGCCTCCCTTGGAAGCAGTAGTAGTATTTTGCAGAGTTCTAATATTAGCGTTCACAAATATAAATCTCTTTATAAAAAAGACGTAGGACGATATTTGCTTGTTAAAAAAATACTATGTACCAAACAAGTGTATGTTTATGTTTGTGTATGTTTACGAATGGCATACCTACCTGAAATTTTCTTGAAAACCAACCATAATTAAATAATTCTAGAGTAAGTGTGTTAAACGTCAGAATTCACTGCTTGTTCATAACTTAAACGTCTGCTCAAACATCTTGCCATATTATGCTTTTTGTAGAACACCCTCAAAAGGAGAGCAATTTATTTAATGGACCAGATAGTTGTTTCCCCCACAATTTTCACGATATGTGAGTGGGTTTCACGTGGTCTATTTACTATTTCCTGTTGAAATTGCTTTTAACAGAATATTAACTGTCACAAACTGTAAGTTTTCTACTAGTAAAAAGTCTACATTTATTAGCATTTAAAAATTTAAAATACTAACACAATTCTTCATTTCAATAAACTTCACGTTGTCGGTACGAGTACTGAAATAAGTATATCAAAATAAATTTTTGGATACGAATATAATTCATAAATCAAGATAAAAGACTACAAATATAAATACAACGACATAAAAATACTGTTACAGGTGGGTATGTGTACCTAAGTACATTTTATAATTATTTCACGACATAAGTATCATTGAGAAGTCCGTTGAATTAATGTAATAATTAATTAGAGTTATAACTGAAATGGGTCAAATATACACTGTAACAGTGAATAAATTTAATTTTCCGTTTATTTCGCTGGAATAATAACAGGATTCGCTGGAATAATAACAGGATTATTCTAAAATTCATTCGTGTTTAGGTACATTGATTTTAACCATTGATTTAATTCATCCTCGTTAATTTGAATAAACCTAATAAAAAAATATGACAAGCTGTTTGGAAGAAAATCAATTCTAGAAGTTGAAAGAAAAAAACGTTGAACAAATTATTTTATGCCGACATTTCACTCTGTGAACTCAAATTGAATGTTTACGGAAACGAATGGAAAATACGATAATGTTTTCTGCTTCATTCTCAAATTGGCAACCATTAAGACGTTACATGTTAGACGACTTTGTAAGTCTTCCAAATTTATGTACAACATTTTTAGGATGAGGGACGAAACTTTTTAATGGTAATCTTGAGCCTATCTCACTTCTCTCATTGCTCAACTCATCGCATTTCTTTTGATAGGTACACGAGGAATGTTATTGCGTTCTTTTATTATCGTTACGTTTTCTGACTTTGTAGTTCAATATAAAGGTATGGTTACAACCCTAGTAAAGCGTTTCCACCTATCTACATAGGTAATGTCGGGTGCATAACAACTATGCATGGCTCATGCACGTCCCACTGCGGCGGTTTATGCTACATTATTTCTCGTGGCCACCGGTTAATATTCCGACGGTGTCTGGCGAACAAACCCCTCAAGGAATACAAATTCTACACATTTCTAGAACTAACCATGAAACGTTTGGCAAATGTCTCGAAAGTATAACTTAAAGAATACGTGAAATATAAATAAAGCAGACTAACTTTGTACTCTTATTGTATAGGGGCTTGAAAAGCGCTCGTGTTCGGATTACCTACGGTCGGGCACATGGTTAAACATGAGTGGGCTATGTGTTAACAGGTTTCTCACTGAACTGTCTCACTCTTTTGTTACTATTTTATATCCTTATTTTTTCCACCAGTGAATAGCGACATTGAATTGTTATTACCTTCTGGATAATGCTCTAAATCGCGGTACCCCTGCCGACTGATTGTCGACGTTCTAACACCCAATTACTTACTTACTGGTACCAAATGCTCTTTATCAGGCTAGCTCCAACTGAATATGTGCAGTAGTAGGTACTTCTATATTTGGTAATTGCTGTCGGGGGTTTGCTGAAAATTTTATTTAATCCTTTTTGGATTAGTACAACTTTTATTCGATTACAATATTTACAGCCGTCGTGGGCTTTTTAAAAAAAAAAAATTGTTTTTTTTTAACTTTTTAATTACTAAGAATTTAAGCAAGTTGAGGACTCATTAAGATTATAATAAACTTGAGTAAATTATTTATTCAAAACAAATTCAATTAGATATATCCCCAATTACTTGGTAGCGATCGGGAAGTCTTAAAAGTCGATCATAAGGGCCATTACAAATTGATTAATAACTCAATGGGGTGAATTTTGAAATTATTAAAATTTAAGATGATTTTCAATTATTAAATGTAATATAAGACAAAATTATTTTTTTATAAGTACCTTATTATTTGAATATTTTAATTTATAGTATTTTAGAAAGAAATATTCATTCAAATTATATTTTCCAATAAATATTAAAAAGGTTAATATTCGTTTTTTATCGGAAATTAAATTAACCGAGCTATGAATGAAAACAAAAATATTTTTATTTATTTAAATAGGCCTTATGAATAGTCTAACTCTAACGCACGGTTCGGAAGGTTGCTTTTGCTGAGAAGAGCCGGCAATAAACTCAGCAATTATGATTCTAAGATAGAAATAATGAGCTTACTATCACTTCAATACGCTTATCCTCCGAGCAATGTGGGTGGAACCCTAACTTTAGTTTCCCGTCGGATTTCTCTTATCGGATCATATGGTTAAGAGAAACGCAGTGAATATTATATTTTATTAGTTATAACCTTTTACTTTGTACTGTTAATTTAAACTAATATGTCTCTCGCAGTTTCACATGATTTTTAAGTAATTAGTAGGTATATAAATACATAATCTTTAACAATCATTAACTTTCATCGTCTACGTTATACCTAATAAAAGCGTGTTATATTTTGATGGCAGGAGAAATAAAACACGTATTAATAAATTGGTATATTTCTTATCTCAATTTTATTATTTTTAACTTTTTAGTTCGTTTTTATTAAGAAGTAATAATAAAAGCTTCTTTTTAAAAAAGTTTTTTTTCTTTTAATTTTATTTTTAACTTTTTAGTAAGTATTTATGATGCGGGATTTACTACGGCGTAGTTCGTAGTAGCGTTTTCCGTTATGAAGCTCGTAATAGTTCCCACGAGTAATGACAAAAACGGTTGCATACGGATTTTTCGTAATTCAAGCAAGCAGTCAAGCAACATAGGCTCCGTAATTTTATTTGAAATTTAATTACAAAAGTTACTGTTTATATTTTAAAATATTGTTAGTTTACTGTAACAATCATAGTCTTTACGTACAAATGTTAGTATGGTAATCTAAAAACGCTAAGTGCTAAAATTAAGGAACTAAATCAGTGACAGTGAACAATACTTTTGCAACCAGTGACTTATTTCAAAAACATTTTTACAAACTTTGTGTAAAGAAGTGCTAACTGAATGGGTGTTTATTGTGCTTTTCAAACAATTATTACATACATACAAATCGATTAATAACTAATTTAAATATTGTTATTATAATAAATAGTGTGGCGGTTGGTCTTAAAAAAATAAATTTCCATGCACCTCCAATATTATTTATAAAATCCTCATTAGCCATATATGAACAAAAAATTCGTCAAGAGTCTCTAACAACCAAGCAGCGTAGTTCGTAGTGACTGCAGTAACGTATATGCCTGCCCCTGCGACACCCGGGTTCGAGCCCAAGAAACGTAAGATTTACTTTTCTATAAGATCATTGGTTATAAATCATACTCATAAACTTATTTCATGTTAGCAAACTAATTTTCACTAGATTGATTCATAATAGTAATAAAAATATTTTCAATTCATAATATTATAATAAAAAAAAAAGCTTCGGATATCATTTTTTTTTTTATTGCAAATATACTTGTTGCAAATTTAATTAAAACCCTAAAAAATATAAATAAAGTTTTTTTTTTTTTTTTTATATTATACATAATACATTAGGTAAATAAAACCAAAAACCGTATCGTATTTTTATTATCGTGTTATTTGTTTGTTTATTTGTTTCACATTCTCTTACACCGAACTCCCGAGACCGAGCCAAAATGATGACCCGCCAGGCTACAGCCAGAGACATGGAGAACAAGCTCAAGTTGGCACTCCAGGAACTTAAGAAGTCTCAGGACCTCTGTGACCGGCTCATGAGGGAACGGGACGAAAGCGAAGAAGAAATCCAAATTATTATTAAAAAGAATACGGAACTTAAACTAGATCTTGCGAAATTAGATACTAAGTACGCGGATGTCGTCGATCGGTGTAATAGGCTCCAGGCCGAAGTGGATTCGTTTGACGAGTGTAGTAACACGCATGTGAGGGCTCTGAGTCGCATCACCGAACTTGAGATCACCCTTAATGAAACTCGTAAGTCTATTGTACATCTGGAGACTGTAAAACAATCTCGGGAAAGTGACACCACTCAGAGCCTATACGATGAATTAGTCGTCTGTCACTCAGGTAATAAAACCGAGGAGCTTCCTTTAACCATTGATTTAACGTCTGACAATGAATATAGTCCTCACGCTAGTATGACAAATAGGATTAATTTCAACAGCAGAAATAAATTAAAAAAATACATAAAGTTTAATAAAATTATCCAAAAAACACAAAAACTTTTAAAGAAACAAAAAATTGCACAAAACCTTAATAAATTATTAAAAAAGGAACGTTTTCATTTAATGAATCAAATAGAAACATGTAACATTAGCAATCAGCTAAATAAAGATCTATACGACAGAAATACTCAATATCTTCGTGACGAAATAGACTTACTTAAGCGCTCCTTAGAATCCATGAACGCTAAATACAGTAACGCTCAACAACAAATAAACGAGCACATCCTAGCGGCAGATGAGCTTATTAGGTTAGGGGAATATAATAGTGAACGTCTCAATTCTATCGTTAATAATAATCATTGTAACTGCTCAAATGCAATGCCTAGCTCTCCTTCACATTCACACATAGAATTAAATATTAGTAGCTCCATATGTCAAAATAAAAAAACACAAAATACAATAACAAATAAAACAATTATCATAAGTGACAAAATTGGACAAGGTTTTGGCCCCATCCTTAATAATGAGATAAGAGAACAAGTTATTAATAATTGTTACCCCGGGGCTCCTTATGAGCAGATAATAAACACTATACATTCACAAGAGTTACATCATAATACAACGGTCATTATATTATATGGAGATAGTTTAACCATTAGGAAAAAATACATTATTAATAGTTTTAATAAGTTGCTTGACTTACACAGCCAGTTTAAATGTAAGTTTGTTTTGTGTGCCTCTCCTTATTCAAATATGTTATCTCAGAAACAGAATAGGCACATATATGATATGAATATGACACTTTATAACTTAATTTATCGTCATAGTGACGCCATGTTTTATTTTGACATGAACAATTTTATATCTAATTTTAAGTTGACAAAAGATACACTCTATCTGCCAATTAAGTTTAAGCGACAAATCGCTACATTGTTAGCCGGTAATTTACACATTTATAACCAAGCTACTAGTAGCTTGGTTGGGAATATTGACACTGGTGTTATTGGTGATAACGAGGTGTCCAGGGGGGAGGAGGTTTTTCAGATACGACAAAGGCTAAGCTCAATCATTTAAATATTGTACATCAGAATATTCAGGGCCTAGCTGGCAAGGAATTGGAAATTGAACTGTTTCTAGAATACCACAAGGTCAATGTTTTTTGTGTAACTGAACATTGGATAAAAAATCATGAGCTATTGCTCAGTTTTCCTAATTACAAACTGATAAGTGCGTTCGTTAGAAAATCAGCTATACACGGTGGCAGTTTAATTTTAGTTTCAAGTGATATTAAATGTAAGGATCGCAAAGACATTGTAGACTTGTCAATCGAACGCACTGCTGAATTGTCTTGTGTGGAGTTAGAGCGATTTGTTATAGTTTGCGTGTACCGTCCCCCTCTAGGTGATTTTAGTTTATTCGAATTAGTCGTAGAAGATGCTCTTAAGAAAGCTCAAACGTGTAACAAAAATATAATAGTATGTGGTGATTTTAACGTGAATTTGTTAGTAGATTCACCTACCGCAGTAAGATTAATTAACTTGTTCAAATCTTTTAATCTAAATAATTTATTCTGTGAGCCAACTAGAATCACGGCAACATCTGCCACTTGCCTCGATAATATGTTCTGTAGCTGTGATGTATTTGAACAATCGGTAATTAATGAGCTAACTTCAGATCATTGTGGTCAAAAAGTAGTTCTATTAAATGATAACAAAATTACCCCCCATAAACTAACATGTAGACCTATTACCTTAAGTCGCATGGTTCGATTCAAAAACAATGTAAACAAAAATATTGTTTCTATTGAAATGGCACAGGAAGAACCAGATAGTCTATATAACGAACTTTTTGATTTTATAAGAAAGCAATTTGACAATACTTTCAAACCAAGGACTTTCAATGGAAATAAACATATTAAGTTTAACGATTGGGCAACGGTTGGTATTTATAAAAGTAGAGCTAAGTTGTATGAGCTGTATGGTATGAAAAAATTTAATCAAAATACTAATTTTATTCAATATGTTAAAAAATATTCAAAAATTTTCAAGAAAGCTTGTGCCTCTGCCAAATCCATTTACTTAAAAAATAAAATTAGTAAATCAAGCAATAAAATAAAAACAACTTGGGACATTATAAACTCTGAAAGGGGTAAGATTAAAAACCATAATAATAGTATTGAATTAAATATTAATAATAAAATTATTAGTGGAGATAGTCAAATAGCACACGCATTTAATAACTTTTTTAGTGATATACCTATAGCTACAACCAGCTCCTTAAACTCTTCACCTAAAGATGCTGAAATAATGTTAAAAAATAATGTATCGGAATGCGATGAGTTATTTAAATTTAGGCATATAACATCTCATGATATTGTAAAAACTTTTAAGACTTTGAAAGTTAAACGCACTGGTGATTTGTGGGATATATCTGTTACTGTTTTGCGGGGTATCATGGATGACATTGCTCCCTATTTGGCTTTGATTTTCAACAGATGTGTAGACTTAGGTAAATTTCCAGATTTAATGAAACACAGTAAAGTAGTACCACTCTTCAAAAACGGAGATCCTAGGGATCCTTCTAATTATAGGCCTGTTTCCATTTTGCCAGCCCTCAGTAAAATATTCGAAAAAATTATTCTATCGCAACTACTTGCTCACTTTAATTTAAATAAACTTTTGCATTGTGAACAGTATGGTTTTACGAAAGGTCGTTCTACGATTGACGCTGGGGTAGCACTTTTAAAAGGTATATTTGATGCTTGGGAAAAGTCACAAAATGTAATTGGTGTGTTCTGTGACCTATCCAAGGCTTTTGATTGCGTTGATCATGGGACACTTTTACGTAAGTTAAATTATTATGGAGTAAAAGGTATGGCACTTGATCTTATGAAATCATATCTAGGACAGAGAATTCAAAGTGTCGATGTAAATAGGGTTAAATCATCTGGTTCTCCTGTGCATATGGGTGTACCGCAGGGCTCTATTCTAGGTCCTTTTCTATTCTTAATTTATATTAATGACCTTCCTTTTTATGTTAAAAATACCTGTGGAATTGTACTGTTTGCTGATGATACCTCACTGATTTTTGGTGTTGATAGACTTAAATCTAATTATGACGATGTAAACGGCGCATTAGCTCAGGTATTGAATTGGTTTACTGTTAATAATCTAGTGTTAAATGCAAAAAAAACTAAATGTATTAAATTTGCATTACCCAACGTAAAAAAAGTAGGCTGTAATTTAATGTTAAATAATGAAGCTCTAAATCTTGTTGAGTCAACAGTATTTTTAGGGATTACTTTAGACTCAAAGCTTCAATGGGGCTCCCAAATTTCATCAGTTGCGGCAAAACTCAGTTCGGCAGCTTATGCAGTTAGAAAAATTAGACAGCTTACAGATGTAGATACAGCTCGATTAGTATATTTTAGTTATTTTCATAGTGTCATGTCCTATGGCATTTTACTTTGGGGTAAAGCTGCTGATATAGAAACAATTTTTATTTTACAAAAGAGGGCAGTGCGAGCTATTTATAACTTGGGCTCTCAAACTTCCCTCAGAGATAAGTTTAAAGAAACTGGCATACTCACAGTTTCATCTCAATATATATTTGCAAATATATTATTTGTGCATCAAAATATTAGTCTTTTTTCGAAAAAAAGTGATGTGCACTCTATCAATACTAGAAATAAGCACAAACTTGTAACTTCTGCCTATAGACTCCAGAAAGTGCAAGGCTCATTTCTAGGACTAAGTACACGCATCTATAACAGAATCCCTACTTCAATTTTAAATTTGCCTTTGCAAAAATTTAAGGAACGGATTAAAGCTGTATTAGTAGAAAATGCTTATTATACTGTAAATGATTATTTCAAAGACTCTAATGCTTGGTAGATTTGTTACTTTTGTGTACTATTATTGTTATTATTTTGATTTATAAACCTGTTAATAGTCTCAGTGATAACATATTGTGTGTTATAATTCGTATTTCTCGAAATAGTTTCTCTTTGTATTATTTGTAGTAAGCTTAAGTTAGTCATGCTCACTTTGGGGTCTTTGCTTGCGGCGGCGTCGTGTGGCGGGTCGCTCACTTCCCTATAATATGTGCGAGGAGGGCGATGGCTGCCACATGCGTCATACTTGTGAACAGGTGCTGCTTGTGGGGGCTGGTCTGCTTAAGTTTGCAATCCATTTGTTTACTAAGTTACTCATAATTTTGATATATATTTTTTTCCTTACTGTCATATAACACACACATATTGTCAGTGAGACACACACATATTGTCAGTGAGACTAGATAAATAATTTGATGTAATGAATCTGAGTTGGTTTTGAAAAGAGTAATTGCTGAGTTTCTTGCCGGCTCTTCTCAGTAAAAGCAACCTTTTCCGAACCGTGCGTTAGAGTCAGACTATTCATAAGTGCTTGTGAAGGCCTATTTGAATAAAAAATATTTTCATTTTTTTTTCATATTATATAGGACCAAAGTACTCATCAAGACGAATCAAATGAGCCCAAACTCGATGGGGCTGTGTCGTTCCAGCTCCAGCATCATATCAACTCCATGTCATCATAATATTGCATTATTACGCGATATACTTATGCAGTGGGTAAAATTTTACTTGCAAGATTTCATTACCGCCACCGAGACAGGTGAAACTAAATAAAAGCTTGTAATCCAGCTCCAGCATCAGATCAGCTCCATGATATACATATGCATGCAAAATTTCAGCTCAATCGGAAACCGGGAAGTAGGTCAAATCTTACTTGCAAGATTTCATTACCGACACCGGGACAGGTGAAACTAAATAAAAGCTTGTAAATAAATGGTTGCGTAGTTTAGCCGTGAAAACGTAAGTCACGCAGACAAGCTTACTACATATAAAATATGTATATAATTTTAGTTTAACTAAGTAATTTCAGTGTTATAGTGTTTTATTAAATACAAGCTTCTTTATTAGTATAGATAGATTTTTGTATTTCAGGATACATAACACCGCTACGCCCACGTGTATTATATCACTACATATTATAAAACAATGTCCTTCGCCGCGACTGTCTGTCTGTTCGCGATAAACTCAAAAATTACTGCACCGATTTTCATGCTGTTTTCACCAATGAATAGAGTGGTTTTTGAGGAAGGTTTTAATATATAATTTGTCAAGTTTTTGTATACATTGGCTAAAATATAATGATATTTGTTGGAGGTGTCGGAAAAAAATAGGCCGTCTGGGAGCTTTCAACGAAAACGCTGCCTAAGCCCTTAGAAAAATATAACAAAATAATGTATGGTGGAGCTATGTATCTTATATAGGTCTACAGAAAAGTCCGCGATGGCATCTGTTTATCTCTTAAGGATAACATACTATATCCGTTTTAGTACTTTAAAAAAAGGGCAATTATAAAGCGGTAATTGGAAAGCTATTTACACAAATACGGTATTAATCCTTATCTTTTTAAATAAGTTAGAGGCTTTAAACATTTCATGCATATTATTTTACTTTTTTACACCATATAATTTAAATGAGAAAAAATGCAGGTATAATATATTATGCTCTTCTACCCGTGCGAAGCCGGGGCGTCGCTACTAGTATATAATGTAATGTTAAATCTTAGTTGTAAAATTTATGATTATTTAAAGTTTACACTATGTAACCAAATATTAGGCAAGAATCTAAATGTAGATGTTGGTCCTCAACAAAGGCATGCCGATAGAACAATATTTGAACTTGTTTTAAAACCACTTCTACAAAATCGTAGGCACAATAACCTCGTAGGGGAAATACAATTTACTCTAAAAGTTAATACAGAGTTGGAACTGTTCCCATGTCCTAACATAGTTACTCTGCTGCTGACAAGATAAACTTCGTTGAAAATGTTGTATTCGGTTTAAAGAAAGATTTTAAATGCAATTTAAATATACCTTTTTCATATGAAGCAATTTTTTTTGTTTCAGCTGCATTCTACAGAGCTTATTCAAGAAAGCATATATTTATGAGAAAAACAATATTTTATTTAACATAGATGAGTATCGTTGGATATGGCTTTCAAGCGTTTTCATTATTTGGGTAGGTAATTTACATAAATAATATTAATAATAAATATTCTGTCTGGGACATTATTTCCTCACATTACGCTTACGTGCTTGTTTACATATAAAAATACCCTAGATTCATACAATATAGAACATTAAATAGGTCCAAATAAAATTAATTTAGCAGCCTACGTCGTGGACAGACAATTTGAGATTTATTTCGCAAGATACTTTTCTCTGTTTCTTGTTTTGTTCTCGCTAAATAGGAGTTCACCGCACTGAAGTTTTTTTTTCCCACCCAACCCCAAAGTTTAGAACGAGTTTGAATAAAAGGTTCCTTACAACATTTGTTGGTTCTTTTTTACCCCCGACATTAAAAAACGAGAGCTGGTGTCATAAATTTGACACCTCTATCTGTCTGTGTGTCTATCTATGGAAGATCCTTCCATCTGTGGAAGTAGCTCCAAATGATGGACCAATTTCAATGCAGTTTTTTTTATTATTTGAAAGCTAGTTTAATCTGGATGGATGTCAGATTTTTATAAACGTCATAATAAAAGGATAGGCGGTAGACTACCCAGCTCCTTGATATTGAAGGTTATCGTGTTTAGGTTAATTCAATTGTGATGAGTAGTTGGTGATGATGATCAAATTCTGACATTAGAACTGGAAGATGGTCACAGGAACCAGGAAGGTTTTAGTGATAGCCACCCATTACTATTAGTAAATCAATCTCTCATTGTACCTACGTTGTGCATTAGATACTACTCCAATCATAGTATGATAATGTGGTGTAACATCTACGTAAAGTATCTAATCTACCTATCTTATACATAAAACATCAATTTTAATGCACAATTCTGCATGATTGGGACTCCAAGATACAGACTTGCCCTAGTTTAGAGTCCACTGCTACACTTAAATGTTACATTGCCACACTTATATACACCTATATTGTGAAGACCAAATTATAATTTCATTCATTTATTATGACTCCTCTTGGGACAATAGGAGTCAAATTTTTTGTCTGATTTATCAAGTTGCCATAAAAGCCCTTTTATTACTCAGCTACAGGCGCTATGGTTCACAATTTAGCTTAAAAATAAATGTAGTACATATTTTATTTCGAGGTGAATAACTAAATGTCAACAACCTCTGGACGCTCGCCAGAATTTTTAATTTTATATCCTTATAAATTGATAACTACAGTACAGCGTGCTACAAAGGGTATTGAAATGGTAATTTTTGGCAAAAAATTAAGGAATTGATGAATCCTTTCAAGATATTAGAATAATCTGTCATGTTATATAAATAAGTTTCACATTAATTTTCGCATTCAGAAAAATAATATATCTTACTGCTTGTTCAAGGTGATGATAGCTCAAAATTTTACTATATTGGTAGTGACGTTGAACAGTACGGCGAAGATCGTGGTTTATACCACCAGCTTGCGCTTTCGATTAAGGAAAGCATCATGAAGAAACCAGAGTAAGTTACAATAATTTCAACCTCCACCGAGATGAGTTTCTGCCTCCAAACTGCATACACCATTTTTAGAAGACATATATTTACACACAGATATAAAATAAGAAGAAATCATTTTTTCCAGTACATTTTATTATGCTTAAATAAATTAAGGTTTCATAAATAGTAGTTGGCGAAACCATATTATGATTCTTATTCACTTTACAATTAAAAGCTAAAATTGATAAATTTCCTCAAATTCTAACTCATCACACAATCACAAGAAGCTGATAAAGTTTTGTCCAGAAATAACGAGTGTAAATTATTGCATCCGACCGGGGTCACGTGCTGCGTAAAACTGGACGGAGCCATATTAATTTCTTTGAAATTTAAATTTATAGGCGAAGTTGGCAAAGCGTTGAATTAATATTTAACAGTGATTCATGTCGTGCCACCGTCCCCAAGGGCGTAGGGTTTCTCCGCATTGGTCGTGAGGTAGTAAATCCCATCTTTCCTGAAACGAAACAATAATACTCGTTGACCTCCAAGCAAAGAAAAGATTGAAGCTTATACTGATGCTACTTAAAAAAAGTGTTGTTAAATATCTAATCATGGAAAAAGTAAAAGTTAATATACAAAGTTGATTTTACATATTTTATTTTGGTACAGAATAATTTTTAAATTATGAGACTCGAGGCACGTAATATAATAAGTTACACAGTGATTAAATTAGTAGCCGCTTCTTTCATCATTAATTATTATTATAATTAATGTAAATGAAAATCACATCCCAAAAGAGAGAATTTTTTAAGTATGTACCTGATTATACCTACATATTATATACCTACTATATTATACTATAATTGAGAATATTTTTTTCAGGAAAATGTCTTTTTTGCTCAACATAATAGCGGTTTATGTTGTAAATATCCAATTAACTCAAATAATCAGTATGATATTTTAATTGGCTGTAGCTAAATTAAACACAACCAATCAAATCGTATTTTTGGAACGTCCATGACTTTATATATTATAACTTTAAAAAAAGTTGAATAGTATTCGAAACATGAAAGTTGACTGATTCGTTAGCTGATTATTCGGTCAAATATAAATGTTTAAATTGGCTTCAACGGTTCAAAAGATTCAACTCCTTAATTAACACTAGACATGGGAAACAATAGTTCATTAATTCCATCAAACAGAAGGACTATAATCTCATGTTTCCCTAATTGAATCATCCCACAAGTCGTCGCATCATTATTGGCAGCTCATTGTGGTTGTCGTAGCTGCTGGGACCCGTCTCTTACAGTACTTTTTTTTGTCCAGATTAGCCTCCGGTAAGGCACAAAAGAACGTTACAATTGACTTTACTACCGTTTCGTTATACACGACTCCGGAAAAAAATGAGCTGAGGCAAATAATTTAATTTTTATTGGAAATATTTTTGCTTGCTTGTCAGCCTTAACACTTACCCGTAATGTATGTCAAATCCGCCCATAACGAGGGTCTCTCCGGTGCCATCACAGGTACCTTTGTAGTAGAGTTCATCATAGTCCACGCAGCGCACTGCAGTGAACGGCATATCTGATATTATGGACTCCGAGAAGAACATATGAGCTCGATTATGGGCACATAGACCTGGAAATGTGACGAAATTACGGTCAAAATGAGCCTTTATATTTTAACAAAATGTAATCGTCAAGTGTGTGCGATATCATAATATAATTGTTAGTAAATATAAGAGAAATTAAAAATCTTTAAATGAATATCGAAAGTACGTTTCTTCATGTGTAAAAACCTTTTGAAAAATTAACCTCCTATACATTTACTATGGCATTCTAAGGCGCATCGCCCACTGGTAAGTCGAGGCGGCGTCGCGCGCCGCATGTTCAAGGCGTGGAGTCGAGGCGCGGGTGGCTATGCTTCCTTTTCTCTTCTAAACGTAGGTTACGAATGAAACCGAATGATAAAATGGCGGAGGAGTCGCTGCGCGGGCATATTTAGCGCCCCCGCCGCGCCTCTGCCTCGACGCCGCTGCACCCACCCACACCTCGCCCGTGCTGCGACTCTAGCACATATGTGAGCACACTGCCTATTCATAGAAAACCTAGATGCGGCGCGCCTCTTGTGCGCCAGTGCCTCGACTCTTGATCGTGTGGGCGATGCGCCTAAGACTTAAGTTTATTATAAACATAAATGTTTTGGATTTCGAACATCAAAAATTATTGTTTTAAATTTTTATTATTTGTAATGTTGTTGTTCAGCCAGTTTTATTTATTATAAACTTTGTTAGATAACGAGATTAATACTATATATATTATTATTATGATACTCTATTTTATTAGACAACAAAAGAGCTTAATTACCATTTCATAGATGTTTCCATTTTCATTTCCAATTTATTCTCTACAACCCTAGAGGTTACATTATCCTCGTCTACTTTTTTTATCAACAGTCTTATCCAATAGCAAAAAATTTAATCTTACCTCTGTAATCGAATCCGCAGCCGGGTTGTCGAGTCCCACCATTAGGGTAGAAGTCGATATGTCCCAGAGGTGAGGAGAAGCCGAGATACCCTCCGCAAGTGTGGATCACTTCCACGTGGCGCGCGTCGTGTTTATCCAGCCGTGCATCCTTGTTGCCAAGGGTGAATAGCGGTAAAGCTGGATCAAGACCTGGAATTATTTGAAATTAGAATGTAAGTTTCCTATACAACGAATGACATTGCGACAAGGAGGTTGAGACAAATAATAGGTATTTTACTTATAGTAGGTACCTACGATTAAATTATTTGATTTAGCATATTATTCGTCTGTCACTCTTGCTCTCGTCGTATTTTGAAATAAAAATGTGGTTAAGTGCAACTTTATTTCATGTTGTTACGCCACTGACCTTCGGCCACATCATCACTTATCATAGTGATATAGTGGTCAAACAAAAGTTTAAACAAAGTAAAAAAAAAAATCCTAAATCAAGAAGGAACCATAGATGGACCCCACATAAAAACCGACCAAGTGCGAGTCGGACTCGCGCACCTAGGGTTCCGTATAAACTTGTAGGTATGTAAATAGTAGTTCGTCCATCACGGGAGTCGTAACGAAAATATAAACTGGATTGAGAGACAAACTTAATTTTCCGTGGGAAAACTGTTTTTCTATGAATTTCGAGGTATAATTACTTACTTGTTACCCATACAAAAGTTACTTTAAATTTATAAAGTTCCACTAACTTATCTGTAAAGATGACGGAGGCTCCACCATCGCCAAAATATTGCCTACATTTGACGTACCTCAATTGTTATTATTTTGTTGCTTAGTAGATAAAGAGAAACTGTAGTAAACTTACCAGTTATTGTATCAATAGGTCCCTGTTTCACAAAAGCTCCAGCTATTCCCACCACGTGAGCCCCAAGACTGTGCCCTATTAGGTGCATGTCATCCATAGAAACACCTTCGACTATCAAAAAGTTAAGGAATTCTGTTAGAATCCGACCCACAGTCGCCACGTTGTAACTGGCTAAGATGTAATTGACGTTGGCTGCATTACCCCAGTCCACTACTATTATGTTCAAATCGCTCACATTTAGATACGCTGAAAAAGAAAGGAAAAAATACTAGTTAAAGCCATAATTCAGTAACTACGTGGCCCATGAAAACCAGACTGGTTTTCTCACGGGACCCGCTAGTAACTCTCAGATAGTATAATATGTCATTCACAATCCGCCAGCTACTTACAGGGCCCGAGAAAACTAGAGTTGACAGTAACCAGTATATTATACGATATATTTAGGTATATACATCAAAAATACAATTTAAAAAGAAAATTCCTCGATGGACATAGCAACAAAAAGGATTTTTTTAATCTCAATCGTAAAAGATCAATGATGACTTAGTGGTGAACATATAGACTGACGATTGTACCTCTGAATTTTAATCTTAGGTACGTATTTAAAAATTGTGAAGGGAATTGGCTCCTAATACAGCTGCCGGAAAACATCGGTAGTTGCTTGGCGATACATTTTCTTAATGATAATATGATCGCAAAAGATTTTTTTACCTTCTTTGATCGATGTCGGCATGGGCCCATCGCCGTGATTGAGCCAGCCATGTGCAAGCACCTTTACTTTTTTACTAAAATCGAAGTTTGAGCCTAGAAGAGACTGCGTATCGTTGACTTTAATTACTTGAAAATCAAAGGCATTGCGTCTGAAAAGATAAAATGTACTTTTAATGACAAATACATCAATTGCTTCGCACTCTGTCAAGGTAAACTCAGGCTAATTTATTCAGTTTAGGCCCTGATAAAGCACTTATGAACATTGCAATTGACTCTACGACTCTACTAGGTACCGGTTCGAAATACACTTAGACTGAGAAAACTCCGACAAGAAACTCTGTCACATAAATACTAAGTACTTACCTTAGCTTATTGTATTGTAGGTATACAATACTATCACCTCATGACTTTATTTGTTATACGGTACCTAGGTACTTTGGAAAAATAATATCTTCTCTATTTCAGAGCAAATTTGAATAGAGGTGGTAGAGAAATGTTACATATGTAGAGAAACCCATACAACTTAAGTAGGTAAATGTGAAACCAGTTATATATATAGGAGAGGAGAGGAGATATTAATTTACCTCGTAAATAACCTGAACTCGACGTCCTGTTCATAAACCCAACCGGAAAACCAGAACCTGGTCTCATTAAACGACGACACTGGTGGATACTCCTGAACGCTGGCCAGCCAAACCGGATCGTAGGGCGTTGGCGCGTCCCATCTCACCGCAGTCACAACTGCCGGCAGAAAACAATAAAGTAGTACTTACCTACTTTTATAACCTATTATGATTTGGCTATCTAGGAATCGAGCTCGAAAAGCAGTCCAGCCGGTTTTGTAAGCTTAGTATCAAGCATATTTAATGCAAACTTCAAGAGTGGTAAGTTCCAATCTAATAATATCATACGTACCTAAGTAGATATCTAACCTTTTAGATTAATAATAAAAAATATTGTGAGTAGGCATGTAAAATGAAATGAAAATATTTTTTATTCAAATAGGCCTTTACAAGCACTTAGTCCACCAGTCCGACTATTAAGACTCTAACGCTCGCTTCGGAAGGTTGCTTTTACTGAGAAGAGCCGGCAAGAAACTCAGCAATTACTCTTTTCATAAACCAATTCAGATTTATTAAAATTATAGTTAAAATTATTTCTTTAGTCTCACTGACCATACTTGTGTGTATATGACAAAAAGGAAAAAGTATCAAAATTATGAGTAACTTAGTAAATAAATGGATTGCAAACTTAAGCAGATCAGCCCCCACAAGCAGCACCACAAGCGTCCACAAGTATGACGCATGTGGCAGCCATCGCCCTCCTCGCACATATTATAGGGAAGTGAGCGACCCGCCACACGACGCCGCCGCAAGCAAAGACCCCAAAGTGAGCATGACTAACTTAAGCTTACTAGTAGTTAAGCGTTGTAGCGTAGACAAATTGTTTTAAACGGACACAACATAAGCGATTACAGCTCTTAAACGTAATAGTGCAAATATTTAAACGTCTTAACTGTATAATAGAAGTCACAAAAATCTGAATAAATTCTACGTTAAGCATAGACATTCCTAATGAGAAAATCACGTGAATGACGTATTTTGTATTCAAATGGTAACGTTTTGTCAATCACAAAATAATGTAGGTAGTAAAATTGTAACTGTAAGAACAAAAGTCGTCAGTAGGTAAGAAGTAGCGGCATCACGTGATAGTTTTAGTTTGTATTCAACACGGTGTAGGAACATCGATGTCCCGTTTTACTACATCCTGATAGTTCAGTAGAGTCTCCGGAGCTTATTTGTTTATTGTGTTTTAGGGCAAATCTTTTTTCTAACCTAACCTAACCACAGATTAGGAAAAAGTGTTGATTAGGTAACAAGTGTTGATTTATGAAGTGCCTAATTTCTGCCATTTATTATAAAGTATCTGACCATTTGTAAACTTTACCCACAATTCCTATCTCACTTCGCAGTTGTGTAATAAGTTAAATAACCTTGCTAGATACTAGATACAAATCAGAATTTAAACATCACCATATGCAGCGTTCCTTTAAAATTTGGGGTTGTAATTGAAACATTAGGTCTACTTTATATTACGAGGTAATCTTTGCTTTGGCCATTCTAGAGCTGTCGTCACTAGACTCCATGAATATCACGTGAACCTCTCATTATTATTCGTAAATGGTAGGAACATTTATGGTGATGATTTCTCCTTTCAAAATAAAATTGATCCTGATCAGCTATTCCACAGGTGTATTACAATTTCATTATTTTTAAATCGAAGTCGGCTACAGTGCTTATAAGGTTCAAGGATGTAGATTGTCATCTTCAAGTTAGCATTCATGGAATGTTTGAACACCTACAGCTACTAATTTTTCGTCAACAAAGCCGTGAAAGTTCTAAAACAATTAATATTCATTGTTTTAATTAAATGCAGCACTTGATTAAGAATTGTAAATACGCTTCTTTTTGGTTTGCTATTTGCAGTATCCGCCTATGGTTAGTCACTCTTACTTTTTATAGTAGGGTGTACGATCTTATTTAAAGTCAAGTCTATATTTATCACTATATCTATTCAAAAGTTTCCACGATAGACTTTACTTTTTTCATCAATTAGGAATTAGGAATGACTATTATTATCAAAATTTTAGCTTATAAAAGAAGAGTGAAAATGAACACATTATTAAAAAGAACGCTTCTTTTTAAATCTGATGGCAGTCATAAAAGGGCCTCCCCCATTTATGGCTGCCAAAGAAAGTAATTGTATGATTGTGTGAATGATGGGTTGAGTAAGTGTGGTTTGAATGAGGATAACAGATCGGAAAAATGGAAGGACAAAATAGAAAAATAATTATAATATTTTATAAAAAGGCTATACAGGTAGATCATTATTATTACTACATAAAATACGGTGAATCTATGTACGCAGGTAGTACAAGTAGCCTACATGTAGAATTTTTTATTCAGACTGCCACCATATTAGTTTCAAGATAATAATTATTTCGATACAATCCTAGACCATGTCATCGATGTCATTAAGTTTAACGCCATATTTGTGTGCTATTTTTGCTATCGAAACATTTTTGAGCCACGTAAAAAAGACTAGATTTAATAATCTTGACTTGAGTCAAGATTTTACTTGATTAAGTACCTACTAACTACTTTAAAAATTTGGAAAATCAAATCAAACACGAACCTGCAAGAACAGCAATCAACCACGGAATCATACCAGCTCCGTTTCCACGTTACGAACATCAGACTCACAGAAGCCAAAATCAACTTTCCATACATCGAACGAAACTTTGTTATACTTTAAACTAGTTAGAACGCTCATTTTGAAGCTAAATCTAATAGCAGGACTGTCGGCGAGGACTCCCACATTTTCACTGCACACACGAGGTGGGTTTTGAATCTAAATTCAAATAACGGTATGTCGGAGACCAACATTACGATTCGTAGGACGCGCCAACGGCCTGTTCATCGATCATATTAATCACACTAACCTATTAGCATTACCTACGATGCGTGAAGCGTCAGTGCTGGAATCGTTAATGGGCAAATCTGCTAAACTTGTCAGCTGAATCACCCACCATGCACCGTTCCACATTTCACCGAATAAATTACTCTAGCCTGAAATATTGTAAGCTACGTACCTACTGACTTATTCTAGTCATCATCTAATATTTAGTTACCTACTCAAGTGCAAGCATGTTACTGTTACAACTACGAATTAAGTACCTTCCGACGCACGAGAAAGTGACAAAAACAGTAGGTTTACAAAGTTGCGTTGTTGGGCCTTCTACCAGCTCCACTTTCACTTCATCATTGGCTAAAGAACTGATCAATCAGGACAAAGAATTAGAAGATTTCTTTTACAAATAAATAAAATTGAAGTGTCTGTTTATAATGACAAAATATCAGGATTTTACTACATGCAAATATGAAAGTATATACCTACGCATTGGCGTATCTAGGGTAATTTTCCAGGGGGGACCGGCCCCTGAGTTACGATGGCCGATGAAGCTGAGCGGTAGAGAATATTATATTCCTTGAAGCTGAATAAGACTACTCTCTGATCAAGTCGACGCCCAATGTACAGTCAATGAGCAGTAAAAGTAAGATTAAAAAATGTCGGTAACTATTCTACTCTGACTATAAAAATAACAGCCTCAGGAAAACTCTAGAATCGCTGTCAACAGCACGTGGGGATCACTGTGGAAGGCCTACAAATACCTAAATAGGCCCCAGCAATCATCCTATCCTGTAAGATGGCAGTCGTCCTGGGCACGTACCGACCATGATTAATTAGAGGCTTTACCGCGCTCTTAGGCTAGGTATTCATATCGACCCATAAGTCTTACCGCAGTACCTATCTATCAAAGCTATGGTAAAGGATTTTCCTCAAAAGACTCAGGGAGTTAATGAACGAGCATGAAATAATACCCGGGCATCAATTTGGTTTTCGTAGAGCACACTCTACCGTTGAACAGGTACATCTCGTGTATCATTGTCTCAGGCAATGCTTAGAGAACAAAAATACTGCTCCGCCGCGTTCTTAGATGTATAGCAGGCCTTTGATCGAGTCTAGCACAAAGGACTGCTCTGTAAAATGAAGGAAAAATTAACACAGTCCATATTCCACATTCTAGGATCCTCCGATAGACTATTTCAAGTCAAGCAAGGGGATCCTAGATCCTCCTTGATTCACATTGAAGCTGCTGCGCCTCAAGGGTCGTTGCTGTCATCTTCACATCAGATCTACTAAGCACCGAAGATGTTACTGTTGCCCTCTATGCCAACGACATTGCTTTTCTGGCCGTGGATAGTGACCCTGCGAAAGCTAATGAAAAGCTTCAAAAACTCCTAGACGATACTTCAGATTAGCTCTACCTAAAATGAAGCATCCGAGCTAGTGCGCAGAAATCCACCCATATAAGCTTCACTCTAGATATTGTAAACGCTCAATGGCTTGCGAAGAATGAGCAACAGTGGCTTTAGAAATAGAGCGCTTTAAGAATCAGCATATTGAACGCCTTCTGGATTACTCGACAATGCCAATGTGGTTATGAGATTAATACTCTGAATGAGAGAATTTAGCCTGCAGTTAAAAACCCTGCATTCACTTAACATAGCTAATAAAAACTGATTGCAGTTAAATAATTGAGCAAAAAAAACGTTTTAGGTGTGCAGCCTAGAATTTCGAACAGTGATATTGGGGGGTGGGCACCAGACCATTCTGGGGTGGGCACGATAGCTGATGTTATAAGGAGTTACGTTACTTAAGGAGTTACGTTACTTAGTTACTTCTATACCGGGAACGTGGGTGAAACCGCGGGAAACAGGGTTGCAAGCCGTACGAGGTTCCTCGTACAAATACGAGATTTGTGGTCTGCTGTACAGTCAGCGTCAAAAGTAGCTTGGCACTTTAATACCGTGTCACATTACACAATTCATAATTTTCATACAAACTGCACAAACTTTATAGCATAATTCAGTGAATAGAAACTGGGGGCTCCAGCATTTATGAAAATAAGTGCAACAGATTGTTGATCAGTGTAGCGACATCTATCAAGACTTCCGCTATCCGTGGATAGATGGCGCAACAAGATTCTACATCGCACTGACAAAGTTCGTCGAGTACTACAAGACTCTAACAATTACAGCTGGACCGCGGTCCCCAGGCACGATGACCCAGTCTGGCGGAAGATTTTCCCTTTTCAATGGAGGAGTCTACCACCTTGCTCCTCCAAATTCATATTATTATCTAAATGTTTTTCCCGTGGAGTCTTCATATCATTGTGTTGTTTTTTTTTTGTTTTATAACATTTTAAAAGCTTGATGAATGTATGAGGTTTGGAAGCCAAAATACAAGATTTTTAGTTGTTTATGTGCAAGGAAAAAAGTTCTACGGTTGGTAACCCTAGAAGTGGCCTATATGTAGAAATGGCCTATGTAGAGTAGAGGAGTGGACAGAGTGGTTAAGGTAGAACGTAGTCATTATATACTCAGCCAGCCAGCAAATGAAAGGTGCAGATGTGATGATGTATTTTTTATCGGAATCTAGCGGTAAGCGGATTGAAACTGATTTAGCGAGTGAGTATTAAGTCACAGACTATGGAGAGATGCTACGAGTAAGTAAATGGAATCGCTTGACGGCAACACTGTGTGAAGAAGTGTGAACGGTTCCCAACTTAGGGATTTTGTCCCTAAATTTAGGGGCTAGAAGTGTTAAAAGGAAAATTTTTAGGGACGAATATTTTGGGGATTTTTTTAGGGATTTCAAACAAAACTTGCAAAATTGAAAACAAAGCATGTGTTTTCAGTTTTGAGCGTAGAAAGGAACTCACGATAGGAAACGAGTGAACTGCGCGGTGCATTGCCGCAATCATTTATGTCACTCACTCACCTCACCTCATTCACTCACACCTTCATTCGTTTTTGTCGTTGACGACAAGTCAAGCAAGCAAGAGATTCTTGTTAGTTTATGTGATTTTTTTGTGACTAATTGTGTTGTGTTGTAATTTCCATACGTTGTCTATAATTTAAAATTCTATTTAGGGATTTTTAGGGAAATTAAAAAAAAGTTGGGGATTTTTTTGGTAAAGGTTGGTAGCACTGAGTGTGAGCGAGCGCGCTTGTTCTAGTGAAAGTAAAACAGGAAAAAATCAATCAAATATTATTTCCAATACATACATAGCAGTTCGATTGTGTAAAATATTTTTCTCATAATCTTATCTATTTAGTGTATATAAATTGCACACAGGCTATTGTAATGGAAAATACAAAAATCCTTGAATTTTTGGAGCTAGTCGGCCGTCTAAAGGTAAGCTGTGTTCAACGCGGAAATATAAAGCTTTTCTTACAAGCTTGCAAAATAATTAAAATTTTAATTTCTTTTAATAACCAGAAAGTACAAAGTATACTCACTCAAAAGTAAACTCTCATCATAAACCTGCAGTTTTACCAGGAAAAGTATGATGCTAGCCCATGGTATGAACTATCTATGTATTTGCCAAGCTAGATTCAAAACCCATTTAACCATTACATTGTGATGTAGACATACTTACATAAACTCAAAGTTGGAGTATATGCTTTCACATTAATTTGTAGGATATCAAAATTTTCAGCATGTCAAAAGAACAGGTTGGGTGTTGTGTGACATCAATGAATGTGAGTCTATTGCTGGACACATGTATCGAATGGGACTGATGACATTCCTACTCACTGAGAAAAATAATCCAACAAACCTTGATCGATTCAGATGCCTCCAAATAGGTAAATATAGTGGGCCTTGTATTCTTTTTAGTTACAGGTACTTTTTAGGGTTCCATAACCAAAGGGTAAAAACGGGACCCTATTACTAAGACTTCGCTGTATGTCCGTCTGTCTGTCTGTCTGTCTCACTCCAGACTGTATCTCAATAATCGCGATAGCTAGACAGTTGAAATTTTCACAAATTATGTATTTCTGTTGCCGCTATAACAACAAATACTAAAAACAAAATAAAATAAATATTTAATTAAGGGGGCTCCATACAACAAACGCGATTTTTTTGCCCTTTTATTTCTATATGGTAGTTCCCATTGACCTAGAATCGAAATTTGGCAAAAAGCAAGGACTTACAGCACAAATAAAGGACTTACAGAACAAATAAAGGAAAAATTCTAAAAAATAAAAAAAGTTGAAAATTAAAGGGTGTCCTCATACATAATTATATAGTTACACCAATTAATAAAGACCTCTGAGTTGTATGGGCGCTCATACAATTTAGAGGTCTAGCTTAATTGGCACCAACCTCAAATAAGGTAAATAAATAAATAAAAATGTGCATTTCCCGTGATGGACGAAGTTTGTACTTTTGTACGGAACCCTTGGTGCGCGAGTCCGACTCGCACTTGGCCGGTTTTTTTTATTACCACTGAATAAGTGCACTCATGACAAAAAAAAATATAGTTGTTAAGTTAATATTTCAATGATATCAGTATCACTACAAGTGATATCAAATGCTGTGATGAAGGTTGTGGGTTCGGTACTTTATAGTAGCTACCTGACTGGTTAACAGATATTATTCATAATCAAAGTACAATTTTATTGAAAGAAATTCTATTAAGTAATAAAAACAATTCAAAATTACAATTGCTCTACAAATAATCTTATTATTTTGAGGAGCTTAACCTTCGTCAAAGTATGAGCTGTACTTTGTCATAATTTTTTAAAGAAATACTTTGAAGCAAACAGTCTTTTTATTACTATATGAAATAGTGAGTCTATATGGCCCTGTGTTTGATCAAAATAGCTCTCAAGTGCATCTGCCGGAACACACCGGTAGGTATTGGTAACACTTCCACCTTGAGGATGGTAGCTTTGTTTCAATAGTGTTGGTTAATTATGCAGACACTTCTATTTAGCTATCAGTTTCTATATGCATTTGAATAATTTTTTTGTATGAATTCCAGCCCTAGTGCATGACTTAGCAGAGTGCATTGTGGGGGACCTCACACCTCACTGTGGTGTGCCGCCTGATGAGAAACACCGCCGGGAAGATGAAGCTATGAAGAAGATCGCCGAGCTCACTGGCATAGCCGGCGACAGGATGTACGACTTGTTTCAGGTGATTATTTCAATTTGGTTTTTAACTCTCACTATATCAGTTAATTTGAGTATTGATTAGGTACTTACTTTAAAAAATCCATACAATTTTAAGTACTGTACTAATTTGTGGCGTTTGCACAACCGCAGTAAATATTATTGTATAGGATTTAGCCATATTTTAGTGGAGAAACTTACTGAATTTAACCCTTTTTTCTCGCAATTTTACACTGTTTCTTGCGGGAATTAAATAACGTAATATTTGCCGAGACCCCCCCTCTCCTCCACGTGAGATTGGATGAGATTCGGCTAGCCTATATTCCAGACTATAATCTATCTTTGTGCCAAATTTCATCCAAATCCGTTCATCCTTTCTAGCGTGATTGAGTAACAAGCATCCATAAGAACTTTCACATTTATAATATTAGTAGGATAGTAGGAAGTAGGATAGGTATATTAGATTATTAGTTTGTATGCTTTTTATAGTTTCGGATTAGGCCACCTACGCCCATTTAAGAAAAATCATCCTGTATAGTATGTCTGCAAAAGGGTAAAGCAAACAATAAACAATGCAGTTAAAAAATATTTATAGGATCAGTCACGTTCACTTGAGATTCATTGCCACTTACGATAAAATAAATAGGTACCTATTGACAGGATTATGTCAAAATATGCCCTATCTATGCGTAATAAAAATAAGATGTAACTTATTGCATCTTAGTATTGTTATTGTTATTGATAAATATTTTTGTCATTGTCACTATTGACTGCAAGTCACTTATGTAAGTCCTATAATTTATTTATGTTTCACTTTTAGGAATATGAAAACCAAAGTTCACCCGAAGCTAAATTTGCCAAAGACTTAGATCGTTATGATATGATACTCCAAGCATTTGAATATGAAAAACGTGAGCAGGCACCAAGAAAACTGCAAGAATTCTTCACGGCAACTGAGGGGAAGTTCAATCATCCATTCATTCAGGATCTAGTCGTAGAACTATACAGACAAAGAGAGGAGTTTGAACTAAAGTCTCAAATAAATGGGCTTACGTAAATGTAAATTTACTTATATTTTTTAATGTACTATTATTTTAGCATTCAAAATGCCCAACCCAGTTATAAATGCTTGCATGGCTAGTTTTTACATATAAGTAATTTAAACTAGTCAAGTTATTTTGATTTAAACAAACTACCTATATTTGGTTATCTATAGGTACATATAATAAAACTAAGATAATAAATCAATAGTTATGTTTTAAAAACATTGCAATACCTCAGTCAGAACACAAGAATGTTACTTAAGGGGCCGTCCATTAATCACGTGATGCTCGTAAGGGGGGAGGGGGTTCGGCAAATATCACAAGGGGGAGGGGGTGTAGTAAGATATCACGTGTATTTATTTTTTCGTCAAATGCGCGATTTCTAAACCGAAAAGCGGCGTGTAGTGTGACCTTAACTCGCCGAACGAAGTCCCCGCACGCCGCGATTTTCTAGAATAAAATTAGATTATACTTTATACCTGTATTTAAAAATAATATTCTAAACAAATTAAGATTCTTTGTAGGTACCTACTAAAAAATACACGTGATTTTGGGTGGGGAGGGGGGGTTAGTCTTAAACCTCACCACGTATCACCTAGGGGGAGGGAGGGGTTAGAAAATGCTAAAAAAAACATCACGTGATTAATGGACGGCCCCTAAACAGTTGGTTAATGGTTATTATCTTTCTAGCTAAACGAGTTAATTTGTTTGTATATTTTTGTTGAGAGTATGATAGTTTAATTAGCTTAACAGTAAACTAGCATAAGATAATTTCCTGTTATAATCGTTACTTATTAAGTCTTTATAAGAAATAACTTGTGTATGTATAACAGTGAAATTATAGTATTAGTTAAAACAATATGGTTGACTAATGTCATTATAAAACATTTTTTTAATAAAAATAATTTGTGTAACAAATCACTTATTATTTAACTTGGTTTTAGGGTTCCGTACCCATAGAGTAAAAACGGGACCCTATTACTAGTCCGTCGTCCGTCTGTCTGTAACCAGGCTGTATCTCAAGAACCGCGATAGCTAGACAGTTGAAATTTTCTTAAATTATGTATTTCTGTTGCCGCTATAACAACAAACTACATATGTAGTGACTCAGCCTTGGTTTTCTGCACATCGATTTAAGGGGATGATCGCTAAGTGTTAGTGATGTCGAATGCTGTGATAAAAGTGGTGGGTTCGAATCCTACAATGAGCTTGAGCTTTCGGTGAAGGAAAATATCACGAGGAAACCATAACACGACGCGAGTAGGGTACTTTGTTAGTTAGGGTACCTGGTTGGCAGGTTACCACCTAAAGACCAACCAGTTTGTTCAGGCTGCTACATTTGAGAGTCCTAGGCGCTTTGTAGACTTACTACTTTCGGCCACAAAATCACTTGCCTGTGAAATTCTGATCAATCAGGCCTAGTTATAAAAAATCGAATGTTGTCATTAAATTCACCTTGAAATCAACTTTACTCAGGTCAAGATTAATTCCAGGATCGCTGAAATATTGGGTGATGTTGGATGATTCATTTTTCGTTTCCTTCTTCAACCTTGCATTTCTACATAAGAGAAATAAAACGTTAAACTCACTTTGTACTTTTAAGATTTTATTGTACAAAAATTGGGTAGGTAGTTGATTATTACATACAAACCTGTTCAGTCAAAATTAACATTAAGATTTGCGTAAATGCTATGACAAAATCGTAATGATTTTGTAAATTTTTAGCAAAATTATCAGATCATTTCAATTCAGACCCAAGGTTTTGCAGGCATTACCAGTAAAGAAAAGAACATTTTGGATAGATTGAATTAGGCAATATATAAAACTCATTATTTTATTACTCTAACAATAAAGATTGCTTATATCACAAACAATTTCAGCTTTCGACAATTAAGCTCAAATGTCATGTGATTATTACAATACATAATGTGGAGCAGTCAACTGTTAAGTTTCTTGCAGTGCATAGTAAATATTAAGCTGTTTGTGGTTGATTATTCGTTGTTGATTGTTCCTCTTTTTTCCGTTGCTTTTCTCTCATTAGTTCAGCATCTCTGTAACAAGCAAGCATTTATATTTTATGGCAGAGTAAGGGAAGTTGAGAGGGAAAGCATGGCTATTGAGGCACATACCAAATTTTCCCTTATAATTCTATTTTAGTAACTTAAAATTTCTTCAACAAACTTTTCATCTGATTTAATTGAATATACAACTTTACCTAACTTGCCCAGAAATAATTGCTATTACATTTGAAATAATCACTTCAGAACAAAATAAACATCTGGCAATGAAATGTTCTATAAGAATAACCAATCCAATCTGTATAATAATATTGTATAAATACATGTATAGTACAAACCCAGTCTTTTTAATCACTTGTTGCCGACTTTAAGGCTATTGTCTAACTTTATACAATTGTAATTCCTTTGGATGACCGTAGGCAACCATGTTTCTTGAGCCATATGGTACCTGATTATACTAAGATTGTAGAAACTCAATGGGTTTCTTTACTAAGTACATATTTCCATGATTAATAGGGTTCTATATAATGATATGTATACCTATGTTTTCTTTCAGACAGCGACATACCAGTCTTCTCATGGGAAGTTTTTTTCTTTTGCATCTCCTGTTGCTTTTTTTGGTTCTTGGCTCGCGCCAAATCTCTCTGGTTTCCACCTGAAATGTATATAAGTAAATTGGAGTTATCAAAACAAAAAATATTTTATTCAAAATTCAGATAGACCTTCGCACACAGGCCCATAAAAATAGTTTGACTCAAATTACCGTCATAGTACCAATATTAACTTTTTAGCCCTGTACTTTTATATTATACTCTCATCATTTCATGAATGTGAACCTTATTGCACAAGTAAGTGGTTAGAAATAATTTTATCAACAAAGAGTACCTAAGGCGTCATTGTTACTAACTCGTGTCATGAGTGTAGGTAGTCATATGGCCATAAAATGTGTACTCTAGAACATTCCATGGAATTTGATCTTCATAATGTTAAAACTTATCTAACACTAATTTAGCAGTTAGGCATTTGATAATTAAGCAACATATTGTAAACATTGTGAAGTGTGAAGTTGTGACATAGGTATATGTAAGTACTTACGGGTCATCTTGGATGGTTTCTCAACGCCAACAAGGTTGACAGTGTCACAAGTCGTAAATTAGGTAAGTACCTAATTAACAGTAACAAGAGCGCTTCACAAGTCCAGACGATACGCTAGTCCGGCCGAAACCTAGGACAACGCACCGCCCTCGTTTATACCAATATGAAAATAACTTAGGAAACAACTAAAGTATATTTACACTATAGAAAAGCCTGCGCCAGCTGGCCTGGCCTCAACCACAAACAAAATAATTACTAGACTCATGAATGAATGGAATAATAACAGATATATAAAATGTATAAGTCCATAGACATTTTTATTCATGGGCATGGGGCCATCCTAAGGCCGGGAATATACGTCAGATTTTTTCATCCGATAGTCTGATGCGGCGAACATTCAATACACTCCGATCCGACTATCGGATCGGACATGTATTGAATGTTCAAATAAAGTAATGGCTCCAACGCCTTCCGACAGTCGGGTCAGACTATCGGATCCAACTATCTGATGAAAAAATCTGACGTATATTCCCGGCCTTACCCAGGTTTTGGTCAGGGAAGGACCGAACATTTTTAAAAACGGTTTCGGGATGATTGGCCTACCGCGGACAAATAAATAAACGACAGATTTTGCAGGTAAGCATAACTTTGATAACATGTACATTGTCTCTTTCATTTGGGTGACACCTTGTCATTGTCTTGTCACAGCACCTCCATTAACTATAACAAGTAAGTTTGAAACAGAAAAGGGTACTATGCTAATTTAGATCGAAATAACTGCTAAAGATGATATAGATGAAGTAGGTGTTTAAAGGCGCGTATGAACTTGTTTTGTTTTGATTGGCGAGGGCCGGTGCAAGTCCACAACTCAGTGTGCCTCCCGGTGCGTCGCCACGTTTATGGGGGCTATCGTTTTTGTGCTCACCAGTTGGCGCCACTGTCGAGTTATATAAAAAATGTTATTACGGATTATAAAAGTTTATTATTACGGACATGAAAATCATGTTAACATTTATAAATCATATTTAATACCTTAAACCGTACCGTAAAAATATCGAGCATGCCTCAGTTTTGCGTAGTTCGTACGTTTTGTTCGAAAAAAAAGTAGGTAAAAGTTTCCGGAAGAAAAAACTGTCTCAAAGCACTGCCACCCGTAACTCATATTTGCCATAATTAATCTCAGGTATTGCAAAATATTCACAACATTATTCTAATTAGAAAGAAACCCGCGTAGCCCACCCAGAAACAGTGAAGTTTGACATTCCGAAGACCTCACGCTACACTAGCGCCTCTAGCGAAAAATTCACACGCGATAGCCCCCGTCGCTTATTCGTAACAGTTTGTTATATTTCGGCGCTTGTTAGAAACCTTCGGTTTCGGCCAAAACTTCGGCACATTTTGGCCGAAGCCGAAGGTGATTTTTATGGCTAAAGCCAAAGCCGTTCTAGATACTCAAAGCCAAAGCCCTTTGAGTATCTAGAACGGGAGTTGGCAAGTGACACTTTACCAAAAACTTTCTGCCAGTTTTCGAAGGAGGCAAGATAAACACGTACAGCACACATTTACACAAAGTACATAAGTGCCCTCCTATGGCCCAAACCACAGTACTCTGTGGCTGTGCCCAAACTGACTAAAATGAAGATAAATGGCTTTGACTTTGAAATTCTCATACGCACACATACGAAAAGTTGAGATGTTTCTAATAAGCATACACATACATAAAAGCTGTACCACAAACATAAAACCTGCACACAAATAGATAATGACTGTTGTTACACTATTGTTTAGTTGCACACTAGCGCAAAAACTAGTGATGAGGTATGGAGACCGATTAAAATGAATGATATAGGATTGAATGAAACCAAAGTTGTTCATTTTTGATTAGTTTACTTTTCACTTAAATTGTCCAATAGTTCTTGTAAATTGTTTACCTTCTTCATTAAATATCTGTTTTTCGCCTGCAAACGCTTAATCTTTTTACTCTTGTATGATAATTGTTTTTTAAGTTTTCTCTCCCTTGGTGTATCAGTCTGTAAAAAAAAAAAAAATGACACCACCAAACCTATTTTTTTCCTTGTAGATAGATTTTCATCGACATAATGTCAACATAATAATATGTCTCTACGGGATATTACGTAAATTATTATTAACCCTCCAAAAGTCACACAGGCCGTTTAAAGATAAAGATTCCACATATTATTTGAGTCGCGCGACATTTTAAAGAGGGAGAATAACTAGTCATTGTATTTTATTTTAAATAACAGTCTAATTTTTAATGCTTTGGAAAAGGAAATAATGCAGAATAATAAAAAAATTAACAAGTAGTGACTGCGATGCTGACGACGACGGCATTGGTTGTGAAGACGGCATTGGCACTGACGACGGCAAAGGATCCATCACGGTTGATTGTTGATCACCTGCGGTGTGCACTTGTGATTCCAGAGTTGTCATGCTTGACGATATTATAATACCTGACAGATCATTCTCGTTGGTTGAAGTTGGTAACTTCAATTTCTAAAACAAACAGTAAATTATATTTATTTTCGCTATACTTGCACATAATTACAGTATGATGTTACGTCCACTCGCGGCAAATTAATTCAAGAGGTTATACTTATAATTCATATTGTTAGAAATTCAACACAGTTGCTAGTACCAAATACTTACCGTACAATAACAATGATATATCGATGGCTTGGCAATTTCATTCAAATGTCTCTGTTTCTGATTAGAATGTGGTTCAAAGCATGAAGAATCAAAATGTTCAGAACAAATTCTACTTGTTCTTGTAGGAACCCAGTTACCTCTTTTGCAAAATTCTACCCATGCTTTCCACAAGATAGGGTTCTTCGGAAATCTGTAAATTAGTGTTTTTTATTATTAGCTATAAGTAACAAATAGCCAACAATATATTTCGTAATTAAGGAATAAACCGATCCGACGAAAATTGTAGGATTGTCATTTAGTACTTTTTACCTAAATGCAATTGACTTAAAAACGTAAATTAGTAATATTTACGAATTTTGAAATTTCTAATAAATACTATGTATAAAAATAAAGTGCCTTAGTTATTTACAACGACAGCTCATATTCTTTATACTATCCACTTTGCGAGAGGTTTGATTGTACTAAAACCTAAATTCTTTGTTACTTGGTCAAAAAAGTCTTACACTTACCTTATTTTGTACTATGGTTGACATTGCCTGGCAGAAAAGTTTTTGAATTTTATTTCGTTCATTTTAACTATGTGTCAAACATCTGTTACTTCTGGATGCATCATTTTGCTTCAAATATAATTATTAAATACTGGGGCTTAATTAATTTTACATGTTTTATAATAATTTTTTACTGTCGGTAAGTAATTTTTACCTTTTTGTGATTTTGATTAAAATTTTACTAACCGACACTATTTCTTAAAGTATTGAGAAAATCCATAATCTTTAAATGCCAGTTTACAAAGTTTTTAAGCTGCATTTAAAATTCGTTGGAATCCAGTAGCAATAGGAGATTTTTGATGGTTTTTCCAAAAAAAAATAACTTTAAAATGCTCTAGTGTAAAGTTGCCTATTACGATCTCTGCAGTATTCTTATTAATTTAATAAGAATAATGTTATACTTTAAATAAAATAGTTCCGTATAATCGTTCGTTCATTCATTTGTTCCTTGTGTGGTTACATCACTAATCCTCCGTACCAAGGAATTACGTATCGTTATTTCTGTCGTATACATGCAGTAATAAAATGCATTTTGTGATGAAAATAATTGCTTAATTTAGTAATCAATTACTAACTTGTGATAGGAAACTCCATCTTTACTCAAACTTGAGGTTTCTGACCGCCTTTTACAGGTAAGTATTGCACAACCAACCATTTTATGGGAACTCTGTACTAGCGACAGTATGCAAGCACAATGGCTAATGATCGCGGCCAACTAGTTTTTTTAACCGCAGTGAACGAGCGTTCAACTTCATTGGCAGAGGGGAACGCCTAGACATGTGACTCCAGTTCTAGATACTCAAAGCCAAAGGTCGGAAGACACTAATGATTCCTTCAGAGACAATCTTATGCAAATTGCTTAGTCAAAAGCTTCAAGGAACTGAAATCTGATCTGACGTGATGCGAAATCAAATTCTAGTATGGATTAATCGACTAAATAACTGAATGTGTAACTTAGCGTAATTCTTTTCAAATTATAGTTTAGCCTGGCAACACCCGTTCATAAAATATTTTATTAGGAAAAACAAACTGTCAAAATGTCGGTCAATGCACAAGTTCATTTGAGCAATAATGAAAATAAAAAGAGCGATAGATCTCTTAAACCTTTGTTTCCAAAAAGGGACGATTGTTCACATGTGTCTTGTTATTGGTAATCATTGTTTTATGTATTTATCAATATCTGCATTGCAATACTTCGTAAATATATTGAGCTTTTGTTTGTTTCTATTTTACAGCGAGGAAAATGTCTGGAAACTATGTCAGGATGTTTCATTGAGGGTTCCAGAGGAATTGGATAGATGTTTCATCGTTTTCATTTCCAACCCTTGTCGCACAGTACCGCTGTGGAAACAAAGGGCTGGGCGTGAGGAGGACCGACTCGTTATATGGGTGTGTACCGAAATTATGTCACACGCTATATTTATGTAGAGGCCGATTATTATCGATGTTAGGTTTAAATTACTTATGAGCATGGCCACGCGTCGCTGCAAGTAGGTCGAAAACGCCTTAAAGTTGACTTATAACATTTTTATGAAAATTTCAAAAAAATTGGTACATTATCATATTTATCTTTTTTATCTCTTTCAGGATTATCATGTGATATTCCTGTACTCTTGGGATAGCAAGACATGCCTGGTCTATGACCTAGACTCGGAATTGCCATTCCCCACATTCTTCCATAAATATGTAACAGAAACTTTTCGTACAGACCAAGTGCTAAAATCTGACTTCCACAGGTACCATTATGATGTTATTTTTATAACAATAATTAAGTCAAGTATTAATGTCTTTTTGTACCTATCCATCACAGTTATCCTAGTTCCGATTTTCACCTCTGAATGTAATGGAATGGACTCCAATTCACATAATATATTATAGCCAACTGGTAGAGTTCAACTACCTGTCGCTTTTAATTATCATACAATAGGGTATTTAACTGACATTCAAATCAGCAACTTTTTATGAAATGTGAAAACGATAGGTTTATATGGAGTTTTTGTATGAAATACAAGCATGTGACGTCATAATTATATAGCATACTCTTTATGGTTAGATTGGTCATTAAAAATCATAATAAGGACAAATTTAATAAAATAATTGTGGTTTCTCCTTTTTTTTAGATGTTTTATACATTGGTTAGTGTTGGATAATTTATTTTGAATACAGGCAGATACACAGGGTATTGAGTCATTCAATTTAAAATTGAAGCTGAAACTATAGAATATGTATGTGTGTATAGTTAATTCTGAAAAATGTCTCATCCAACCTTGCACTTCTTTAGCACAATTTTTATTTTTAATATGAATATAAATACATTTTCAGATTCTTTCGTGTAGTGCCTGCTAAAAACTTCCTGCAACATTTTGCCTCGGACCGCCGTCACATGAAGCGACCAGATGGTTCATGGATAAAGCCCCCACCACCTTATCCAGCAATTTGCACATCAAGTAAGTTATTTAGTATAATTGATTAGGGTATTACACCCATTTTTGAAAAGTGTCTCAATTCGTTCCTAAGGTGCTAATTAGCCACCAAAAACAGCACAAAAATTTTATTCAATCGATAAGTGCCATAAAAATGCATTTAAATTTTACATTTTCAAATTCCGCGAGTAGTTTGATGAAAACGCTGGACGTCATGTAACTCTACGGTCATGACGTTATTTGGTCTCTTGTAAGTAAATAAATACGCTGGTATTGGTCTCAATTGGACTTATAAAATTTTATAAATTAAAAATGAACTATTATCCTTTTTATTAGTGTACGGTTCCTGAATGCATGAATACTAGTGTAAAAATAATAATAATAGTACTTCAGTTGACACTTTTTAGTTTACACACTGCTGTGTAAACTAAAAAGTGTCACCGTATAACGTCATTATAATGGCGGCTACTGTTTCGCTTGTTTAGAAACATTAAAAAATCTGAAAACTTTGAAATTAATTAAGTTATTTTATGAACTAAAACTAACATTTTCCGACTGCTTATTGCCTAAGCTATGTAAATTGTACATTTTTAGATTTTTTCTCATATAGAGTAAAATACCCCTATTGAGTGAATTTTCAAAAATTGCTCCATTTCTGAAGCAAAGTTTCTTAGCGTGCTATCAATGAACCAAAATGGAAGAAATGTTTAGGTATGCAATGCATGATGATCCTATGGTGTGTCGATCGCCGCAAGTTCAATTCAATTTACCAACGATATGTGAAATTTAAAGTCGAAAGTAGAAAGGTGAAAGTTGAAAAGTATAAAGGCAAATGTTTAATGATCGCCGCTTAATTAATTAGATTTTATATAAGCGTTGCTTCTGTCTGGTGTCACGACACCTCATAGTTTTATTGTTTCAATATAAGGTGGAACATAAAGGAGAATAAGAAACAACCACTAGGTATTGGAAATTAACATTAGTAGTACAATATTTAAATAGCCACTATGCTGTGTCGATGACTGAAGTGTAGTGTCCGACCTAAGGTCGATTTCTAGAGAAGAAGAGAAGACTGAAGGTTTCACCTATGGTGTTTTTTGGCCGAATGTTTGGTCGGATACTATTTGAAGTGTGAGGCTCATGTACTACGTTTTTACAATTTTTGACGTCACTGATCGGGGACGTGATTGATGTGTAGGATACACCTTTTTTGGAAGATTTGTGTAACCTGTACGTACATGGTATTTTTTTCATATAATTCAATTATTATTTTATTATCAACTAGCTCCCACCCCGCGGTTTCACCCGCGTTGCCGAGGGATCTTTTGTTTTCCCAGGATAAAAGTAACCTATAGCCTTCCTCGATACATTTATCGATCTATCCCAGGGGTTCCCAAACATTTTCAGTTCGCGGCGCACTTATAGGTTTAATATTTTGTTTCGGCGCCCTAGCTAGTCGAAATAGGGTACAATGTACAATGATACTAGATAGATAAACATCTACAATATTATGAAACATAGTTTTTTATATTTATATTGATACACAAGAATACATTAATTATTTATGAAAACAGGCCAAGTGCGTATCGCGCCACGCGCAATGTAGTGTTCCGTAGTTGCCCATCACAATAATGTGGACTAAGAACAGGGCTTTTTGTTGTTTCATGTGTTTTAAAACTCAACAAAAATTAAAACTAAAGCTTAATATTTCACAAACGGATCCCTGAATCGAAAAATTGTTTCCACAATATTAATGTTTTTTTTTTGTTGGCGTAAATAATATGTATATACATATTATGCCAAATTACAGCTTTCTAGTACTGAGTCTCTGGGCTTAGCTAAGGACAGACAGACTGACCGACCGACATGGCGAAACTATAAGAGTTCCTTGTTGACTACGGAAACCTAAAAATAGGAAATAAAATATATTGGCAACTGTGACGGCGCGAGTGTGTGAGGGCGCCGCGGCGCACACTTTGGGAACCCCTGGATAGCCCCGTTGGATAGCCTATCCAACACTAAAATATTTTTTCAAATCGAACCAGTAGTTCTTGAGATTAGCGTGTTCAAACAAACTGTTCAGCTTTATAATATTGGTATAGTTTAATGGGCTTGTGTGTATACGTGATCGACCAATGGCTGACCTAAATGAAAAAAATAGATAAAAAATATTATGATAACCGGAAAAAAGTTTAAGAAATAGATTTTACATGTTGGTTAATTCATACTAATATGGTTGTTTAACTTCCAGCATCGACTCATAACTTAGATGAGTATATCAACATGGATATGGAAATAGGCCCTGGCCAAGTGTTAAACCTAACAGACTTCGTGCAGCGTTTCTACAAAATAAACAAGTAGTAAAAACAAGAGGCTGTTAGATAGACTAATGTTATTTAATTTATATTAAGTTCATGACCCCAATTAATTATATTAATTTATGTTGATTATGTTTTAATAATCTTTGTTGTTATGTCTTGTTATATTAACTTTTGTCAATCTATCACAGTAATTGTGGTCAAATTACATTCATTTCTTTATTTTACATATTTTTTTGTCATGTTTATTATCCTCTAACTAAATCTTGAAAATCACTGTTAATCTATATCTACCTACTATTACACAATCGAAGTGACTTTGCACAAATATAAATAAATTTATGGTACCAATTGCATTGAATTGAACTTTTACGGGCATATTAACCGTGTAGGTACTGACTGATACATCATTTATTATTTAGTTTTACTCGATTATATTTGGTTAACTAATTATATAAGTTCAGACACCTACATGTGTATGCTCAACATACTAAATCATTCTATTAATCATTTGGATTCTCATTCAAAAATATTATAAATATATATGTATGGTGAGGTAAGATCGGATGTGGACTAAATTAGTCCTTTTTTTACATAATTAATAATTATATTCAGTCTACAATATCATGTTGGCCATTCTACTATCAACATATTGGCAATTATGTTTCACATGTTTGATTTAACAATTTTGTAAAAAAAAGACAAACTTATCCCGTATCTGATCTTATACCACCTTACTATATTATGGCATAAAAAGTTTTAATAAATAGACACTTCTATTCCTTCTGAAATAAGCTTACGCCCTATTCTATTAGGTAGTTAAATTATAAGGATAGATAAATTTATGCAGAAGCTAGTGATTATCATTCAATTTTATAATGGATCATGACGATTGGATAGTTTTCGGATGTTCTTCAAATTATTATTATTGTACCTAATCCTCTATTATTATAATTATTTTCTATTTGTCGTTATTGTGAGAGTACCTATATTACGTAGGCCATATTTATCCTCATTTTGACTGATGTAATCATTGATTACGTATTGTGCGTTACCTTGAGTGATAAATTAACGTTTAAGTAACATTATTATATTATATGGTCGCGAGTAGCTTTTGTATGTTGTTAAATCTATTTAATAATTTTGTATAAACTTTTATACACTATTTTTATTCTTCCCTAGCACCCTTAGCAAGTAACGTATATATTATACTTACTTATATGAATAATTATTATTATATTTTATGGATTATTGCATAAAGAGTTTAAAAGTGTTGTTATAAAAAATGATTTTAATCATAATTCATAATATAATGTTGATTAAAATCCAGAAAGTTTAAAGTTCAGTTTAAAATTTTACAACAATGTACAAGATACCCACATTTATTTAATTCAAATTAATCTATTGTTACTCGTATTTAATGTTCTTAGTTTCAAATATTTAATGTTTGTTCCAAATATTTTTAATTTATGCAAAATGTATTTTACTCTTCTCTACGAGTTAAAAAATATTAATAAAATAGAATTAAGATTGTCGTAACTCAGCACAAAGTTTTAACATCATTATTTATCGTGGAACAGAGGTATTTTGCATTTATTAATTTTATATTCCATACTTTCTGCAGGGTTGACAAGCTGTGTTCAAAACTTTACAGTTTACTAGTCAGTGTTTAGTATTGTTTTTAATGAGAGGTTTTAAGAGTATGCAGACTAAATCTTGATAGTTTTAATTGCTTAAATGTATTAAAATTAGCCCGATTATAATATTGTGGAACCTTTGATCTAGTCGTTACTTAATTTTTCTTAAATTATTAAGTATGTATCACGTTAGCATAATCAAGGCGTAGCTTTATGATGTATGGGACCAAACTTTGTGAATGGATGTGGTGGAACCCAGAGTATATAGTGATTATATTGGATACCGGGGTGTAAACGTCCCATTGGTTACGCCTTTGTCCTATTACATATTATTATATTGTATTATCCACATGTCACTGATTTGAATGATACCTTCCTTCCATGCCTTTGATGTTTTGTCTATTGACTGACAACTATGAGTGATAAATTATTGTGCTTGTGCTTTTAATGTACCAAGTTACATGTATTTAATTTAAGTTTTATCAAGCAAAAATAAAAATATTACACGCTGAACTGATTTTCATTTATTAATTGATCAAATAATAAACAATATAAACAACAAAACCCATACAATAAAATATATCACAAATAAAAACACTTCTATGAAGCAAAAACCTACAACTATATCACAATCTATTTGGTTAGGATTTCAGCTCCATCTTCAGTTATAAGAATAGTATGCTCAGCTTGAGCTGCTCTTGCACAGTCTTCAGTAACAACTGTCCAGCCGTCTTCCAATATTACTGTGTTTTGAGTACCGTGTGACAGCACTGGCTCTATCGTGAACGTCATTCCAGGCTTCATAATACCAGGATACTTATTTACTGTGGAACGAAAACGTAATTTCAAAGTGGAGCGCGGACTACGAAAATGTTATAGACATTCATACAATTTTAATAAATCCTTACCTGTATGATAAATTTCAGGTGGGCCATGAAAATATTGTCCAATACCATGGCCTACAAATGCAGGTAATACTGTAAGACCTTTGCTCTTTGCGTGCCTCTGGATCTTGGCACCAATTTCCATAAATGGTACATCAGGTCCACTTGTTTTAATACCCTGCAAATAAGTATAAAAATGTTCCGTGGCTCTACTATTGAAATGCGGTATGGTACATACTTCCAGTACCTAGTACCTATAAAAATTATTTAATTTCTAAGTAAGTAAGTTCCATACCACTTCAAGACATTGTTCAGTAATACCAATAAGTTCTAAACCACAATCATCAACATCGCCAACTACAAATGTTTTTGAACTGTCACCATGGAAACCTTCGAAAAAAAGCTGAAACAAAGCAATTTGTGTTGGTCTTAGAATTGTTTTCATTGGCAAAGAAAAGGTCCATTAATGTGAGTCTATCAAGGCATTCATTTAACTATCAAGAGCCAGGATGTGGATTACATAGCCTTGTTGCAATCAAAAATAATCTCTAAAACAATGTTGAATGGTTCCATTTGCAATGAAATAGTTTGCGCATGCAGTTACCAGAGCATAAAAAAATACCAACCAGAAAATTACTATATTGAACCAGTTTCAAATTCAAACTGATTGCAAAAAAGTTATGCTATAGGCCCACTGGGCCACCTGGAGAGCACTGGTGGAGAATAGCTCCTGTCATGAGCATGTGACTAAGTGTTAGAATAAGTTTTCATAGAGTGGAGCAAAGAAAATTGATTGAATTTACCTACTTGTAACATGATATAATTTTTTTATGTGATTGGTTATCTTCACTATGCTCCATCTCAATAGAAACATATCCTAGTCTGCTATATAGGACCAATCCATTCATTTGATGTTTTGGCAGCTGGCTCTTTATCTAATTCAAAGCCAATATTTATATTTACATACAGTTATATCAACATTGACAATATCACCATCTTGTAAGAGCCTCAGGTCTGGTATACCATGTACAGCAACATTGTTAACAGAAGTACAGACACTCTTCGGAAAGCCGCTGTAATGTAATGGGGAAGGGTAAGCACCTGCTTCTATTGTCATATTGTGAACAAATTCATCAATATCATCTGTTGTTATATTTGGCTGAAAACAAATGAACATAGATTTTAAAACATTTCAAAACACAAAACAAACATTCAATGGTAAAATAAATAAATCAGTGGTAGTGACGTCGGATGCCCCGGCGAAGGTCGTGAGCTCGAATCCTACAATGAGCTTGAGCTTTCGGTAAAGGAAAACATTGTTAGGAAACCATAGCATGATGGTAGGGTACTTTGTAGTACACGCCTGGCTGGCTACCACCCTCAAGTCGATAAACTGTCGCTAAGCACATATTGGTGTGTTCCGACAGTTGCACTTGAGAGCCAGATGCCTTCTTAGGCTTTATAAAGGTTGGCAACATATTGGCAATCCCACTGGTATTGCTAATGTCAATAGGTGACAGTTGCCACTTACCATCCAGGTGGACCGCCTGTCTGCTTGCCAGACTTCTGACATAAAAAAAAGTATTTGTGTGTCTTTGGGCCCAGGAAATATGTAAAATGAGTAAATATCAAGACTAAGACTTTAGGAATTATAACCTAAAATATTTGAATTGGTGGAGAAAGATGCCTCAATGATAGCTGCTTCGAACTCAATAAGGAAACCTAAAAACGAAACTGACATGGGTACTCACTCTCACAAAGTTTTCAACTTGATTCAATATCCTGGCAGCCAGTTTACAACTCTTTCTCATTCCATTCAATTGATTTACATCTTTTATTTCAGGTAGACTAGGTATAAGTATTTCATGTTTTTTTGTTATATAATCTGGTTTTTTAATATGATTAGGGACGATTCTACTAGGTGTAGACTCTGTTGGTTCTACTATATCATAAACACCAAATTTTTTTCTGTGAAATAAATTATTTTAATATTAGGTACCTAACTGTTTAGTTTGATGAAAAGTAAAATTATTCAGGTAGTAACAGATATTATGGTATTGAAGTGCAGGTTAAACTTTGTTTATGTAAAGCAAATAGTATGACAATGTGGTGATAACTATCTCAAAATACATACATTGCAAAAAGTACAATAAAGTAATAATAGTAGGCAAGGAAAGCCATCAAAAAGCTAAAGTAAATAGTAAAATATTTAAGTAATAAATTATGGATATGACTTACATTATCTGTTTCTGAATTCTTGGATTGAGCTTCTTAGGTACTCTCATCTCAAGATCAAAAACAATATTTTTTAATTTGTGTTATTTTATTGATGATGGATGGGTGATAGGTAGGCTGGTTGGTAGATGCACACACCACACACACGTGCGAGTCAGTCTGACATTCATTTCCTTCAAATGAAAAAAAAAAGGTTGTAACGTAACACTACTTTGCAGTCATAGATGAATATTTTGTAGTTCAGCAAGCAAACAAAGTGAAAACATGTATGAATGATATTAGATAAAAGCGAAAAGAAATCAGATTCTATCCATAGGGATCTGGCCAAGTGATTATACTTGGATAGGTAGTAGGTACTATTGTTAGAAAAAAATAAATTCTTATCAGATTACTCCTTACACACTAGTTCTCCAAAATCGGCTTAGCGATACAATTACTTTATTTGACAAATCCATAATTTCCACTTTTTAGTAATCCACAGATGACCATGCCTCCTTTGATCATGTCTGTCTAATGTCTATTCAGTCTATTGGTTACCAATGTTACCCTTACCTGATTACCTCTACTCTCCCTCCATCCATATTATTAATCATCTGTTGATCTGTCAAAGGTGCCAGATAGCAAACTCCTTCCCTGCAAATTCGGAGGTTTTTCGACTCTGGGGAGAGATTCGAGGGGAAAGGTTCTTTGGGGACATTTTTGGGGTGAAAATAAACGCGGAAATTTTGGAGGTTTTTCTTTGAGTCAATCACAATCATTCAACCTAAACATATTTTACATCACTACTCTATTATTTTTGTATTCTCATTGATCACTACCTATTGGTAACAGATGCCACTAAATTGCCCATTGGTATCTTGTCCCTGCATTTTCGAATGCAGTTGTTGAAAGAGCATTTTCGCAAGTGAATACTATAAAAGACAAATTGCACAACTGAATGGCAATAGAAACTGCCGAACTAGTTTTTCGAATACGCTGCCAAACGGTTGTGTCAATTTTGTTTATAGATCGGAAATGTTAAAAATGTTTAACTCTGAAAACGTGTACAGATAACAACGAAAATTAATGTGATAGTAATTGTTTAGTAATAGTTTAAGGTATGGAAGACTTTGAATAAATATAAAAAAATAATTTGAAATTGTACTTCTGCTTTAAAATAAGTTTTGAGGTATTTTTTTTCAAAAATCTAATATTCGGGGGGATTTTGAAAAAGTTGGGGGGAAATTCACATGGTCATCTGGCAGCACTGACTGATCTGTCTGTCGGTTTTGTTTGTTTGTGGTGAAAGGGTATACATTTTAATTTTATTCTGCTGATTGTTTCGAATAACAGACATAACTGTATTCCTTGGTTTCAATAATTCAAGAGAAAAGTCATGTCTCAAAGTAAGCGGACGCTAATTATGAATAAATAGGAGCTAAGTTAATGGAACTTTTATGCATTCTTTTTTATTTTTCTATTCACCTTTCAGTCACTGAGAAACCAATATCAAATCAGGATGTTGTCGACCCCACAGGTCCAGCAGCTCGGAAAGGTATTCTCATTTCATTTAGGACAGGAAAAACAATGGAAATACCTGAAAAAGACATAGTAAGTAAACATAACCTAATCAAAAATAACCTATCGTAAACATTTACCTACTTCTGTCTGCCGGTTTTCTTTAGTTGGCAGGTACTCGGTGTCCCGTGTGTATGACTATGAGATTAAAAAAATAAATAAAAAAAGCTTGCGATTTTGCTTTGAAATTGGGGAAATTTCCAATTCCAAGCATTCTCTTGGTAATATATTAGTTATTTTATAGTACATTATGCTACTGCCTATAAATATAGGTAACACAGCAAATTTTTCCCTCGCAATAAATTAATGGCATTTTAATTTTTCCTATGCCTTGCTGTTTTTATCGGACTTCGCTGATGGGCCCACAATTGTAATTTTGAAATCTCAAATTTATAGTCATAGAAATGTGAATAGTGCTTCATTTTAGTACTCATAATACTTCTGAAAAATTCCAGGCCTGTAACTTAAGTAGTATCGGTGATAAAGGAGGCTCAATATGATTTGTGTACCTTACTTTATTGCACAGAGTGAATGTGGTGAATAGTCCTAGACTTTGGCCTGTAAAATTAATTATTCTTACCTGTTATCACATATATCTATACAGTGTAAACTCTTTATTAATCTATAATGAAAATCTCAATATTACATAGTAAGTTGAGCTTGGTTGGTGTACCTTAATTAAATTCCTTACATTAATACTTTCTTTATAACACAACAGCCATTCTATACAACAATAAATATTCTAGTATTTAGACATCAATAAATGTTTATTAATGTTTATGATCTTTGTTATAGGTTTAAAAAAGGCCACAGCTATGCTTTTAAGGTGCCGAAATTTCGAACAAAGACACCTGTGGTCATAAACCTTTGTTTATTGCTCATTGCCTATCACATGTTTGCCAAAAGTTTCTGGCAAAATCTAAAGGGCTAGATAGACTACTTATAGTATCATCAGCAGTAAATAAACTTTTAAACTACCAACATTGTAAATCTTCATAATAACAATAACTCTTTTCAGCTCAATAAAGTACTTGGTCTCTAATATTGTTACAAAGAGTACACTGAATGTTGAAACTAATTAAATATTCTTTGGTCCTGGTCAATATTGTTATCTCTCCATAATATTGTAATATTATTAGCCCGTTTGATTTTTCCAGCTGGGTAGATGCAGGTTTGTTGGTGAATTTGAGAAGTTAAACAGAATTGGGGAGGGCACATATGGAATTGTGTGTAAGTTATATTAGTTTACTTGAGAGCCGTTATTGTAAATCACTATTCATATCAGAAACCCTTTTAATTATGCAATTTTTATGCAGATAGAGCCAAAGACAAGCTAAATGGTAACATTGTTGCTTTGAAGAAAGTCAGAATGGATGTTGAGAAAGATGGATTACCACTTAGTGGACTACGGGAGATTCAAGTATTGATGTCTTGTAGACATGAGAACATTGTACAACTCAAAGAAGTATTAGTTGGCCGTTCTCTTGAGAGGTAAGTATTCATTTTTGTAATGGATGGAGTCGGTGCAGGTGTAAATGATTGAAGACTCGATAGATTAAAATGTGATTTAATGTACATAGAAAAATGTTGTACAATGTGGTCTATGCAACACAAATGTCTATAGTCGAGTGATGAGGGTGGGGGCGCGTCTATCATCCTACGTCGATATGTGACATGCGTGTCTGAGTGTGTGGATCCCCTTGTAGTAGTCGCACAATAATGAAGATCGCTTCGACAATTTATTACAAATACATTTATTTGTTTGTATATGATTTACAAGATGTCAAAGTAATAAAACTATGTATCCTCCCAAAGGAGGATTTTTTTTTTTTAAATCTCAAATATAATTAAATGTACCTTGACTTACTATACAAGTACTTCATCCATGGCTATGGCTGACAGTAGGACAAATTATAGCCCTAATTTATCACTATAGATAAATAGTTATATCCTACTAATCCTACTTCCTACTAATATAATAATATTATAAATGTGAAAGTTTGGATGGATGGATGTTTATTACTCAATCACGCCAGAACTGCTGAATGAATTTGGCATAGAGATAGATTATAGTCTGGAAGCACATAGGTACATTTATCTTGGGAAAACATAAAATTCCTCGGGAACGCGGGTGAAACCGCGGGGCGGAAGCTAGTATTAAATATTTGTGTGTATTCAAAACATTCCACTAAACACTGAACAGTTTTCACTCTTATGTAAAAAAAAAACTTCTGTTGTATTGTTGTGTATCATTACTTTTTAACCCCAAAGCCCCAAACACAAACAGGGGTGTTAAAAGTTTAATGTATGTATCTGTCTGTGGCATTGTAGCTCCCAAATAGATGAACCAATTTTGATTTAATTCTTTTACAGTATCTTCCTTTCAATGGAATACTGCGAGCAGGACTTGGCGTCACTTCTTGACAACATGTCATCACCATTCACCGAGTCGCAGGTGAAGTGTCTGATGCTGCAAGTGTTGAAGGGACTCAAGTACTTGCATTCCAACTTCATTGTGCACAGGGATTTGAAGGTCTCAAACTTGCTTCTCACTGACAAAGGATGTGTTAAAATCGGTGAGGAAACATACATTATTGTCACACCTATCTTCCATTAGGGAGCCAGAAACAAAATAATTTACTCACTACTATCGCTTCATCTCTAATCTTAAGTCTTTGTGAATGCACTGACTCCAGTTTAGGTGCTTTTTACCAGCCCCGTTTCCAGTTCTATTTGGTTGGTGTAAGTCCTTCACCTGGCCTCATGTTATTTCACTGGCTAAAATGAGCATAATAGACAGACTATACAAGAAGAAACTATAAAAGAGGAGTTTCTATATTAGGCGCTTATGTTTTTATTATCTTTGCTATATTACAGCGGATTTCGGCTTAGCCCGTTGGTTGGGTGCCCCAGCTCGCAGCGCGACTCCCCGGGTGGTCACGCTCTGGTACCGCGCCCCGGAGCTACTGCTGGAGTCGCTGCGACAGACCCCAGCGCTGGACATGTGGGCAGCTGGCTGCATCCTTGGCGAACTCCTCACGAATAAGCCTCTATTACCAGGCAGGACTGAGATTGAACAACTTGAGCTGATCGTTGATTTGCTTGGTAAGTAAAGTACAGGGTAACATTGTAATAATTGGTTTACTCACATTTACTTAGTCATAAAATGTTATGATGCTCTTATTAGTTAAAATTACAAAGTTTTATGATCTACAGGCACACCATCAGACGCCATCTGGCCAGAGTTCAGCGCTTTGCCAGCGCTACAAAACTTCACATTGAAACAGCAGCCATACAACAACTTGAAGCAACGGTTCCCCTGGCTCTCGGCTGCAGGCCTTCGATTGTTGAACTTCCTATTTATGTACGATCCGAATAAGCGCGCCACAGCCGAAGAGTGTCTGCAAAGTTCATACTTCAAGGAGCAGCCTTTGCGTAAGTTATTTGTTTCATCAGTTAATTCCTGTTGCTATTTTTTTTTGTCTTTATTAGTAATATTTATTTTGTTTTTATATTTTACAATACGATGATCGGTCTATCGCTTATCCTTTTTCGGAGTAAACCTGTAACACACTCGGACTCCGTCTCGATCTTTACATATCTTTATGAAACGTCGGGTGTCAGAAAATGTTGGAATTTTAATTATCAAATGTTGCGCATTAGCATTGAATGAACACTGGACCATCCCATCACCATGCCTACATTGGAACGTATTCTTATAAAAAATAGACTCTTGAGACATTTAGCATATACTTGGTATAAAGTGATCTTCATTCAAAGTACAATAAGCGCCCAGGTCCCTTTATTCAGTAATGTTGATTTACTCAAATGAATTTATTCCATTAAAACTTGTGTGACAACGGTTATTTTTGTTGTTGCAGCTTGTGATCCTAAACTGATGCCAAGTTTCCCACAACATAGGAACATGAAAGGACAACAAAAGAGTACAACAAATCAGCTAAATATACCTTTGTCAAACCTAAATACAGGGGCTAATGACCAGACCAACAACTTACCGGCCATTTCTGACCTTCTTGGATCGTTAGTCAAGAAACGGCGACTGGATTGAAGAAGAAATATAGTTTATAAATAATTAAGTATTTCAATAAACGAAAACAAACTAAACGTTTTATTTTAAATACCAGCAAAACTTAGCGAGTCGAAAATTTTACTTATGTTACAATTTTTTTGTGAATCTAATCAGTGGATGCCTCTTCGTCTTCCGATAGTGCCATTGCTTGTCTGAATTTATGATATTTTTGCACCGTGACCGCGTCTTCTTTGCTCTTTACTTTTAATTTGTCTTTCTGCAATAGAATATAGATTAAGCTAAAATTGATTTGACGAAACTAATTTTAGTATAGCGGATATGTGTTTGTCCTGAGTCTGGATGTATATATGTAGGTATGTATTTTAAAACAAAATTTAATTTATATTAATATCATTTATCTGGTTCCTATTGTACAAGTTCTGCTTAGTTTGGGATCAGATGGCCGTGGTGAAGAATGTCCCAGGATATTTATTTACATAGGGTATGCGTGCCTTATCCATATAGGCAGTCGGTCCACCAAAGCTTTGTAAATAAAAACCTATGTATAAATTGGGTTCCTAAACCCAATTAATTAAAACTGAAACTCAATTACGTACGATTGCTTGCGCGAAACGTACCTTCTGAGAGAACCTATGAATAGTTCTTTTTTGATTAAAAAAAAAACCTGAAGTTTTTATTCGTATACCTACGTTATTACTACTACGGACACTAGCTTTTGTTTTTCAATATTAACTTTATACCACTGTTGAGCTGTTATAACCGTGGTATTATTTGTTATACTTATAGGGGTACGTAAACTATAGGTAACTTGGCTCTCGGGCGCAGTCGGTCAACGTTAATTATTATGTAAAATTATCGTAAGTATTGCGTTCTTAAATTACCAAACAGCTCTTTTCTCTGCAAATTCGATGCCTAATAATTTTATTAATTTTAAATATTGTTTTTTGGTTTAAGCAATATAGGCACTACGCCTATATTGCTTAAACCAAACAATTACCAGAAATATCTATGACACTTGAGGACAACACCAGTCAGAATTCATTGTCGATGTTATTATTTATATCGCGATACACGTCCCTATTACCGTTGAGTTGAGGTCATATTTTAATTTATATGGAACCAAAGAGGTATTATTAATAATTCGTTGTATGGGACCATTTCGAGAAAATATGTCTCAAAAAATAATCATCTAAGGCTGACCTCAGCCTTCGGCGTCACTACCACAGCTTTCATCGCTTTAAAAAAAGTCGGTAAAAAAAAGCGAGGTGGAGGTAGGTTTAACATAGAAAAAATATAATATCATAATAAATACATTATTACAAAGTAGGTACATACCTAAACATTCAAATCAAAGGGTTCTTACAATTTCTTTAACTTCATAGAAAAAAAAAACAATATCGATCTAAACGCACATTCCGCACAGTGAGTGCAGCACTTTACAGTACTGGAGTTTTCTAATATCGGTACTCACAATTTCTTTTTCTTGTTTCTCTAAACCTTTCAATGTACGAATACATAGTGAACACAGTATGACGTCTTCCATGTGGTTGACTGTCTTTTTACGATGGTGATGCTTCAATCTGAAACAAAAAAACATTGAACAAATATTCATAGATACCGAGATGTCAAAATAAAAATAATTTAAGGAACTCAAGTTGTTGTCAGTGCAATCTATTGCCGAAAGGTAAGTAAATCTTTATGTAAGCTGTATCTTTATGTAATTTATACATAAAATGTCTTGGTTTAGACATAATTATATACAAGTTTATATATTTATTTTTTTAGCTAAACTTTTAAGGGTTTAAAAGAACTCATTTATTATAAACAACTTTTATCTACTATTATGACAAACTCTGAAAACGTGAAAAAAAATTGCTATTCCATATAAAAGATCGAACAATAAAAGGAGATGCTGTTATAAAAGGATAAACTGTCTGATTGACGTATCAGCGCACTGCTCAAACCGCATGGAATCTTGAAATTTTGCAACGTTTTGCACTAGGGAAGAGTTTTTCAAAATGTACGTTGTATGAAAATCCCATTTTTGATGATAAATCCATGAAAATTTGTATTTTCTATTCAGCCATTTGGTTGAAAATCAAGTGGTATTTTAGACTTTTTGGAAAAACTCGTAGGGTGTGAAAATGGCAATTTGTATGGCAAATAATAATTTTCTAGTCAAATTGACTTGAAATTTGGGATTAATGCTTCAGATTTTTTCAAAATTCATCGCCCATGCTGCCCGAATTCCTTTCTCCCCAGAAGGTATAAAGAAGTAAGTAGAAAATAGATAGCCACTTCTAGGCTTTATATAGGTCGCAACTCATTGGCAATCCTCCCGGTATTGAAATAATACACTTTAAATATATGGGGCTACTTATAGCGTTCTCTATGTTAACGTAACAAAGAAAGGATTTTCGAAATTCAACCCCTAAGGTGGCAAAATAGAGGATGGTGTGTGAATCTGCAGGGCGAAAAGCTTGTGTTCTATAAAATGTTTCAGTTTATTTGTTAGAGTTCACCTTCTGGGCGCATCGGCTCGGCGCGTAAAGACATTGGTATATCAATGTTTACAAATTACAGTCTTTGATTTATAATTTGGATTCAGCTTTCAACCTTCAACCTTCTATGTCAGGACAGCGGCAAAAAGTTGTCACCTTTTCATTTTCATTCATTAAATGCCTACTTATGAAAACATTATTTTATCTATGCAATAGTGGAATGCGATAGAACGGCGTACTAGGAAAATGATCGGTGATGAGTTGTTAATGAGAGCAAGATTCACAAGCCTCAACCACCGCGACTGTATCAGGTAAAGGTTGCGGCGAATTGTTTGACCTTAAATGCGCCTAATCTACCTACATACCTATATAAAAGCAAATACTTATTTATTATGAACTTTTAAAAACACATTTTGTGTTTATACTAATACGTTTATACTTATATTCCCATGAAGTAGGATTTAAGATGAAGAAACAAATGTTATTTACGTACAATTTACCACAATAGTCGCATTGCAGCTTAACAGTGCGATGTGTAATTAAGTGGCAGCCAAGTTCATGGTAGGTGGGGTAGCGCTCCGAGCAACGTGGGCAGATGATCTTGCCGTCCGAACGACCACCGTTACTCTTATGATCGATCAACTCTTGAGAGGTTTGAAAGTTCTGGTGGCAACTTGGACACCTGAAACATTTGCATAGTGGTGACATGGCACTATCTCTGAATATGTTATGAGTTAGGTATTACTCTGCAGTTAGGTAGGTATTTGTACGTTTTGTAGTAGGTACCTACCTACACAGATATTGACTCTAGGTACCTAGGCTTTTCTGAAAACTTACATGTTGAGTAGATAACAAGAAAGTTCAGTGTTCCTAGACTTGTAAGCTGTCTAAAAAAGAGCTTGCGAAAAAATAAAGTAGGATAGACATTTTGGCGGAAAAGAGACCTATATGTAGGTACCAATTTATTTTATTTTCATAAAATATCAATAATAGTTGTCAGTGAAATTAATAAATGAAATGATATACCTAATACAGTGATATTAATAATATTAAATATATTTTGAGTTTGATCTATAGGTAGTAATGCGCCATAAGGTGTATAGCAACTGTTGCAACCAAGTGGCTTATATTGAGAGTAGAGTGAAATAGCGTGCAGCGGAGCGGGGCTAGGTGTGGACTTGAGCAGACTGGCTTTCTTTGTTTTTAGCAATAATATGAGGGGAACTTTGGCAAATATGGAGTTAACTGATGCAAGGACCGCATATCTCCAGCCACTAAGCTCCACTTCAGTGGAAACACGTCTCTATTCACAGCTCCGCTCTTCGCTAGAAGTTGTACTGTTACCTACCTTAATTGCAAATTATTAAAATCACGAGTCACATTATAAGTACAACTTATTTGTTAGTCTGTGCTAGCTACGTATAGTATAATAAAAGTAAGCCTTACATAAATATGTTTGCTTGAAGATGGTAAGCCATATGCTCGATAATTTTCTTAGGATAGAAGTAGTGGAACTTTTTATCGCAGCACGTGACATAGCCGGGCACTCCATGTCTATCTTTGTAATGTCTCATCAACGATCTAAAATGAAACCCATTCTCGTGGCAAATACAGCATTCCATTTTATAGAACAAAGTTATCTGTTTGTCTAAAGCCGAGCCCTGTTTAGCTGGTCGTCCATCAATTAACACTACAGGGTCTAGGGTCTCATTAGATAGATCTACTGACTCAGATTTGGTATTTTCATGCTTATGCGTTTCCTTTTTCTCTATAGCCGGTGGTTTAGCGGCAGCAGTACTAAGTAATACTTTGTCCACTTTCTCCGTTTTAGCGAATTCTTCCAATGTCATTACTTCCATGAATTTCATGTCTGCAGGAGATTTTTTCTTTGGCATCTGTTTCGGTTTTGTTTGTTTTACATCTCCATGCTGGTGTTCAGACGCTGGAGACTTTACCTTAGGGTCGTCAATTTTTTTGTTAGATTCTGAAATATTTTGTATTGATAAGGGTGCTATTAAATTATGCATTTTTTTCTCTGTAATTTGATCACGTTTCTCTTCCTGAGATTTTAATTTATGAAATTGTAAAAACTTTTGTGTTTTCTCCACCTTGACAGCGTAAAGATGCATTGTAGATATTTGCTGCAGACAATCGTGGCATATTGCTTTCGGAAGGTTATCATCTGTGCGAACCTGTGAAGAGATAGTTTTTGAATATACATCATCATCCTCCTGTAGTCATATAGTGTTGATTAAAGGGCTTTCACTGATCGCGTACCTACTAAATTTCCAACATAATACGCTCGTCTGTTTATCTCTTTAGTGCATAGTATATAAATTAACAATGTACGTTATGTTATACCTACGTACGTTTATGATTACCTACACGTTTTCGAAGGGATCAGAATGATCTATTAAGTGAATGAGATTAGAACTTACAACAACATCGAAGAGTCGCTTCAATCTGCGCTTCACCTCGGCACTGAGCGGCTTCAGCTTGACAACATCCGTGCACAGGCACAAACGACACGACAGTTCACGCACAATCGCATTCTCTAAACATGAAAAGTCATTCATATTGTCGAATTTTAAAATTTACTGAGATATTTAAAAAAATGTATAAAATAATACTGTTTGTTTATTTTAGATAGGTTTAGTACCTACATGGCAAAAAATACTATTTTATAAATCAATCTGTAAATCAACTGATAATTTTGGTAGAATGTGACAACTGGTAGAACAGATCCATGTTTGTTTGTTTGTTTTTTATTTTCATATCGACAGGTGGCCAGCGCGAGCATGAATTTAAGACTTGGATTTGATGATTTCTTCACATATTTTTGGTAATATATTTTATATCCACAAATATCACTAAAGTAATAAGTTAAAATAATCAAAAACTACTTAATATTTTTATGTCTATACTTAAATAACGGGTCTTATAACGGGCCTATAATCTTTAGCTGAAAAAATAGACTTAATAAAATATACAAACACTTTTTTCTATTGTAATATTTTTATTAGATAAAAACAGAATCAATATTTAAAATAAACATCCAACTGCGCAAAACAAGTACAATTATAATATGTTACTTGTCTTTAAGAACTTATAATCAATTATAATAAATATAATTTAAATAGGTTGGTACATATTACAAAATGTTAGGATATTAGCTGTTTCCATAACAAAGAACACTTTCTTTATATATTTTTGGGTTACAAGATGTGGGTAATAAGGTAGCGTAATAATGCCCAAAAGCTTTACAGATTTGACAATCTTACATCATACAAACTCATAAAAAACATTATACAATGTTGCAATGTTATAGGTAATGTAACATTTTTTTGTATGCTAACTAGGAAATATTTTCATGCCCTTTGATATTATAATTAAACCTTAAATACAGAGAAAGACCCAGACACATAATGCAGGATCTGGTGACCCTTAATAAGCAAATACACAAGTCAATAATAATAAATGTGTTTTTAGGGTTCCGTAGCCAAATGGCAAAAAACGGAACCCTTATAGATTCGTCATGTCTGTCTGTCTGTCTGTCTGTCCGTCCGTCCGTATGTCACAGGCACTTTTTTCCGAAACTATAAGAGCTATACTGTTGAAACTTGGTAAGTAGATGTATTCTGTGAACCGTATTAAGATTTTCACACAAAAATAGAAAAAAAAACATTAAATTTAGGGGGTTCCCCATACTTAGAACTGAAACTCAAATTTTTTTTTTCGTCAAACCCATAAGTTTTGGGTATCTATGGATAGGTCTTCAAAAAATGATATTGAGGTTTCTAATATTATTTTTTTCTAAACTGAATAGTTTGCGCGAGAGACACTTCCAAAGTGGTAAAATGTTGGTCCCCCCCCCCCTGTAACTTCTAAAATAAGAGAATGATAAAAAAAATATATATATATATATATATGATGTACATTACCATGCAATCTTTCACCGAAAATTGGTTTGAACGAGATCTAGTTCGTAGTTTTTTTTAATACGTCATAAATCGTAAACAGCAATTTACCTTTCATTCAACCAACTCAAATATAAAAAAAAATGGCAAAAAGCAAGGTCTTACAGCACAAATAAAGGAAAAATTCTAAAAAATAAAAAAAGTTGAAAATTAAAGGGTGTCCCCATACATACATAGTTACGCCAATTAATAAAGACCTCTGAGTTGTATGGGCGCTCATACAATTTAGAGGTCTAGCTTAATTGGCACCAACCTCTAATAAGGTAAATAAATAAAATTGTGCATTTCCCTTGATGGACGAACAATGGACGAAGTTTGTACGGAACCCTCGGTGCGCGAGTCCGACTCGCACTTGGCCGGTTTTTTTTATTGATTATTCCTCTCAAGAGATATTTGCTGAACCGTACCATATAGGTACCAAGAATAATATGATATGTACATACGTACGTAGTACTATTATACCTAAATTCGTCGTTTATCATATAATTTCATTAAATAGAATATGCCTAAATAGTTGTTAATGCAATATATACCCGTAGGACGAAATAAGCCCTAGGCTAGTTCTCATTGTACAAAATGAAAAGTTTATTCAAATTGTCCTGACTCTGAGTGTGCTATAGTAACTAAACCTATACTAAAGTCAATCGTTTCAAGACTTACCTAATCTGACGTCTGGATCGAACTAAACCTTGAACTACTGTGATAGAAGTTTAGCCATCTAAAGCCTCTTTAGCCCTTTTGTTTCTTAATAGATTTGTCCGATATATCCCCGCCGCAAACTTCTATCTTCTTCAATTGTGGTCGGACGGATAAACCTACTCGTAAAGTCATTCTTTAGTGGGTTTTCTTGAAATTGTAAGTCAATAAGTAACTACTTATTTTATATTTTTCGGAAATTCGAGGAACAACTAAAAAACTTTTTAACCAATCTCTCGTTGTAGAGTTTCGTTGAAAAGTTTATGTTTTCTACCTACCTACTTGAATTTTTGGCATTAATTTTGTGATTTGCAGCGTAGATAATTAATTATTCCGTATACCAGGTGAGAATGACAGCTGGAATAAAAATCAGGAAGGAGCCGTAGTGGGTGGATGCGTTTTTAAGCGGTTAATATTTTCCAATTTCCTTATTCATCGACTATCAATTACCTATTTACTTGATAGTTATACCTACCCACTTCATTCAAGCGATTTCAATGGAATTAATCTTTATTTAAATATACTTAGGTACCTAATAATAGTAAACAATAGAGTTTGATTAATGTGAAGGCACGAGTTTCATTTATATTTCAATATTTGCATTGTTTGTGAGATGGATCGTTAGGAAATTGATTATGGCTTTGTAATAATTTGTTTTAATAGAACTGGTTTTCATTTTAACCGGGTGCTGATTCTGCGGAACTTAATACTCAGACTATGTCTAATTATTTAACCGTTATAATTTTACCAATTTTACCACCGAGCTATGGGTGCCTCACGATGTTTTCCTTCACTGAAAGCATAAGCTTATTGAAGGCTTAGAGCCCTTCGCCTCTGCATTCGAAGTTATTATCACTTAGCTATCAATCGTCTTTAAATATTTATATATATATATATATATACTAGCTGTCCCGACAGACGTTGTCCTGTCCAACTCATACACTAAATTTCATCCAAATCGGTCCAGCCGTTTATCCTATCTCTCAAGTTGGACCAGACTGCTCACGGTGTGCCAATTTAATTTTAAATCGGTTAAGTAGTTTAGGAATCCATCGCTGACAAACATCGTGACAGGAGATTTATATATATTAAGATATATATATAAATACTAGCGGGCCCGACAGACGTTGTCCTGTCCAACTCATACACAAAATTTCATCCAAATCGGTCCAGCCGTTTAATCTAAACCATTCTCGAACCTCCACGAACACACACAAAAAATTTCATCAAAATTGGTCCAGTCGTTTAGGAGGAGTTCAGTCACATACACACGCACACAAGAAATATATATATTAAGATTATAGCTTCGTTTCCTGAAAATGGCTGAAGATTTCTTTATAAAACTTATACATTAAAATATAGTAAAGCTGTAAGAATATTGCAATTATTAGCTTTAAAATAATAGGTAAGTAGGTTGTAGCTTATAGTAAAATATTATAGTTACGATTAGATACATTGTTTATTAGCTTTATTACTAGTTTAAAAATGAACCGCATAAAAAGTGTGCGGTCACAAAAATACCTTACATAGATTAGCTCAGAATTTATCTTCCTTCCATAAAATATTTTTAGCTTAACATACTTAGTTCAAAATTATTGTCAAAAGTGATGGTTTGAAATTTCAATAAAGGTTTCCTATGAAATTATTACTGTGCTCGATTTTAGTAGAGGCAATAAGCAGATATTAGCAATCATAGATTCCGCATTAAATGGATATCTGCTAGTGCTACTTATATATATAACGTGGCTAGGTATTTTGTTTTGTTAAACAGCAGTATCAATATTGTCAGAAATCAGAATAAGTTCGCTACAAGAGGTGGGTTCACTATTTTCGTGTCTTTATTTTTCCCTAATGTTGAAGGTTGATGAAACATTTTTTATTTTATTATTTTATTACTAACCATATAGTACTCATTAGAGTTAAGCACAGATAAGGGTATATTTACATAAGTAACGAGGTACCTAAATTGCAGCAACGTTAAATGTTTTCACATAATGATTAGTTGTAGATATTTCGTGAATTTTATGTATTTCCATACTATTAAAACCGTTGAAAAGAGTATCGATTCTATGCCGGTGCTGGGCTTTTGTAATTGATTAGTTTCACACTTGGATGCCTCATGCCCGCCACGCTACACGGAACACGCTACCATCGACACATCGAATATGTTTCAATAAAACGGGCCTTTTGATAACAAATACGATACTGTAATACGAAATAGAATATTTTACTAAGAATAGCCTTTGTGTTTGACCACAATCTCACCATGGTAAGTTATGATGTGGCCGAAGGTGGTAAGCAGACAAAGCCTAGAAGGGACTGGCTCTCAAGTGCAGCTGCCGGAACACAACGGTAGTGCTTGGCGATAGATTGTCAACTTGAGGGCCAGCAAGGCGAGTAATACAAAGTACCCTACCAATGTAAATTGATTTATTAAGAATGCAAAATGGTTATAAAACTATAATGAAAGTCGCTATATGAGATCCGAAATCTATGTTAAGAATGCCCTTCTAACCTTTCTACGTAATGACACATAAGGTCTCGCAGGACGGTTCAGTTGAACATCAAATAAATCCAAACGACATTAAGTGATTAAGGTGAAGACATTAAGCGTACGATATATCTAATTTTAGAATCTTTCTGTAGACATTGTCTACACAATAAGTTTTCGGTTCGTTTAAAATTACCCTTATATAAAGGGACCAAATACAATTGTAGGTAAGTTTAGATTTAAGAAAAGTGGATATGGTATTTACATCTTGTCGCGTATTATAATGAAGATTGATAAAAAATCCCATCATTAATGAAAGTAGTTATATAACCAGGAACATTTTCACATATGCCTATCAGATTCTAAATTAAGCAGAGTATAAATACAAACATAAATAGATATTTACACCTAGACTCCCCAATGAGCATTTATGCATGAGTACTCAATGCATGTTCAGGGTGGAAATCGAACCGACGACCTGCGGCGTGACAGGACAGTCAGGGTATCTAAACCTTCACAGCATCCGGCTCGTCTTATATAAAATGTTTTGTCTTATGTATAAAAATAAGAGTTCTTAGCTTGTTAAACAATTTACTGCGAAATGTTTTGAAATAACGTCAAACTTACATAATAATATAATTGATCTCTCTTCAACGTCGACAGATTTTTATAATACTTGAACAATGAACCTATCAATAAATATAATGGAATATGGAACAATTACTATACTTATGTATCCCCAAATACAGAGACGATGAGACTAGAATTCACATTGCATTGCATAGATTAGAGTAGGTGTTGAATTTTGCATTACCTTTGTTTGACAACTGTTCGACGCAAATTTGCAATACAATTCTATTATTAGCATTTCAAGTTGTTTGATGATAGTGTCGTTGTTGTAGACTGTATTGTATAGTGCCATCAAAAGGCATCGTAGTGCAAAGCAATGTTGACCTTTGCTGTCTTATGTTAGTTTTTAGCTGTCATTTCGTAGTTCTCAGGTATTTATACTACGTGACGAGTTTTTTACGTAGGATTGTTTTTTGTGCTACGAGTAGCAACTGAGGTGCTACGAGTACTGCTACGAAAGATGACTACGAAATTTTGTTACAATATAATATTTAACTCTGCTTAATCTTGGAACAAATGTCTCTGAATGAGTTATTTATTTTTATTTGATATGATGCGTGATTTAGGTAACTATATAGTTTCCTGTCAAGGTTGATTAAAAACTATAGAAATTCCGATTGTTGTACTGGGACGCAATGTTTTTTTATTCTAATTCACTTTTAGTCTCCTAATTTATGTAATTGATTACTGTGTTTCTCTTCTTTTTTAACTTTCATTCTTATGTTTAGAAATTATTTGAAACTCTTTACTTCACCACATATTTTTACTACAATCGATTATTTTCTTTTTACAAATGTCATATCAATCACTTATTGATTCCTCGGGCGACAATTACCCGTATCAGCGCAGTGGTTAACGGTAAATGGTCGGTATACGAATGCATTGGGCGGTAAATCGTTAAGTGAGCTGGGTTGCCGCCTCGACAGAGCGGTACACCTAATTGGTTTCTAGACCTCGCTTTTATATACTACTAGCTGTCTCCCGCGATTTCACCCGCGTAGTGGTATAAAAAATTGTTTACAACCGATTCTCAGACCTACCAAATAAGCACAAAATTTTTCACAAGAATCGGTCAAGTCATTTCGGAGGAGTTTGCAGACAAACACTGTGACACGAGATTTTTATATATTAGACTAGCTGTCCCCCGAGGTTTCACCCGCGTAGCAGTATAAAAAAAAATAGCCTACGACCGATTCTCAGATCTACTGAATATACACAAAAAAAATCATAATAATCGGTCGATCAGTTTCGGAGGAGTTTGCAGACAAACACTATGACACGAGAATTTTATATATTAGAAGATTTACTTACCTACATACTTTGACTCGTATGCTTGAGTTTTATGCTACGATCGTTTAAATTTATTCCTGAATTAAAACAAAATTGAACCATTATTTTATGCTGCTGCTAATAGTATTTCAATGGTCATTTCAATTTTAATAAATCATTCAGAGCAAATTATTTATTTTACTTCAAGTTTGAATGCTTTCCACTCGAAACCAATCATTGGAAATCAAAATTTATTGCTTTATGAAGCGTTAAATAGAAAACTGCAGACGCTTGGTATCAAATAACGTTTCTTGAAATAATCTTTATTGAATTTCTGGAGTGACATAAATATAAATATTAATCCACATTCTCGCATATTACATTCCTATATTCAAGCATAATAGTTGATACATTTATCATGTAGGTATTTATACACACTCCAATTTCAGTAGAAAAGTCACCTATGCATAACTATGTATTTTTAGGTTTCTTATCATATCACTGATGGCACCTAATCCGTGCCAAGCTTACGGTAAAGCTGCGTTCCATTACTTCACTAAATATCATAACAATGCAAATAAATCAAAGCTTAATTTTAAAGAATATTTGCTCAATTGATACCCTTTGATACCTCATCAAATATCTTGTAAAACAATTTACGGGGCTACTAATTCTCCCCACCGTGTACCGTAGCGCTGCGTCGTAGCCCGTAGCACCATAGCCGTGGCCGCTAAGCTCCCTTTCAAGTTTCAGTGCTACGAACGACGCCGCGCCCGCTGCCGTCGACGAGCGATGCCGCCGCACGCGCCACACACACGTAACTTCCACTCACCACGTAGCTAATCCGCATTTCATGAACGATTAAAACTTCATTGTAGTAATGATATTTTATAATAAGTAAATTTGATTAAAAAATATTATCTAAAAATAAATAGTACTAAAATATATAATTAAAGGAGTTTTGTGATGAAGTGGCTCATATTATAAATGTGTTAATTTGCTTATTATTATGTTATCCAATATGATATCCTCATCGATCGCACGGAGCATAATATGGATGGCCGCATCATTTTGTATAAAAGGTATGTACTTAATTGTACAAATAATATTATTGATAGATTTAAAATTAACTACTTGTTGGTTGTTTTTAGTAAGTAATATAATTTAATTTATAGAAATAACTTCTCATTCCCATAAATTAATTGCTATTTTATTAAATGACTTTTTAATAGAAGGAGCGGTTGTTGTTTACTGTTACAAAATATAAACGCATATATTTTTTAAAAACAACTACTCCATGGATTTACACTTGATTTACATTATTATTTTTTAATTGAAATTTATATTACTCTTATTGGTTATTTATTTTACTTTAGTTTGTTTAGTAATAAAATATAAGTTGTATTAAAATCAAATTATAAATGAAGGTAGTCTTTTAAAGTCGACATTTCCTTTAATGTAAATTGATTAAAACAATGAGGTACATTTAATACAGAAAACATTACAAAGTCTGTTATTGTCTACAAAAGGGATTCCAATTAACAAATACCGACCATTCATACCGAGATGAGAGTAATTAGTCCAGCTTAAACGAAATAATTTATGAACATCTTTCATTTGTATATTATAATAATAACTGGTTATGAATCTGATTCATCGCTTTTTGATACTCGTGTAGATAAAATGGATATATAAAAATCAATTTTATCGAAATCAAAATAAAAATGAAGATTGATTAATCAGTCAGACGATTGCCGACGAGCCACCTTATAATGGTAAGTGACCATCGTCACCTATGGATATCAGCAATAGCAGACTGAATGTGTTGCCGACCTTTGCACTGTTTAAAAAGAAGGCTTTAAGCTCTAAAGTGCAAATACCAGAACAAATCAACAGGGTACATTTTCAAAATAAATTATAATAAAACCCAAACCTCACTAAAAGTTAAGTGTAGCCTACTGCTTTTGCCAGATTACTCGTAGAGCTTTTACATTTTTTTGTGATTTCAAAATAAGTTTCGTATTTGGAAACCCTCATCACGTCTGTCAAATCTTATTTGTGTTGTCGTAAGCCTTTATCATTTTAGTGCATGGAGAAAAAAACGCAAAGCCAATGAAAAAATTCAAGCGATAGAGAATTTTGTTTAACAATTGTAACCAATTATTAGTAAAATTGTTTTGTAAGATTTGCTTTATACACCTACGTAATTCCATTAACCTCTGCCAATTTTGGTATCAAAGAGATTTCAACAGAGTATTTCGATTTAGGGTAATTGGCGGGGATCGAGTTGAAATGTTGGAAATATTTAAACAGCTATTGAATTGCTAAGCAAGTTACAAATTATTACCAATTGATAAAAAAGCTTATAAACGTTATCTATATGGCTGTTTTTATTTTTACTTTATAATTAGTACGCGGTAATCTCGTAGCACACTGTAATCTCGTAGACGCAATAATCGTTAGGCAGGTTTTGGAGTAGGATTGCGAAGATTGCGATTTCTGTTGGATAGCGAGATTTGACTTTTTCAATCAAGTGAAACCACTGCTTAATGTTTTAGTCGAAGTTAGTTTGAATTTCAATAATACTTTGGTAACAAAGTCTTGAGTAAATACAGAAATAATACCATATAATAGCCAGCAGTGGGTTGATTACTATTATGATAACTAACTTTTCCCCGTGTTCCCGGAATAAAAAATAATATATAAGCCTATAAAGTTCCTCATCAAATGCAGAAATAATTTTACAAATCCGACTGGTTGTTCCAGAGATTTGCGTGTTCAAACAAACAAAAAAACTCTTCAGCTTTATTATACATATTAGTATAGGTATGTAATTAATTTATGAATTATATTTTTCTGCTTTTTAACTTTTTAGCATTCGGTTAGATTGTGATTTGGTGATATTGGACTAAGTCATGATGTATCATTTTAAGTATTCTCGTAGTAAGTAAGTATACACATTACGAATAAAAATTTGTTATGGTAAAAAGTGTTTCTAAACGTACAAATACTTATAATTTTAGACACTATTATAGTTACACAACATCTCATCTATATCTAATCTAAAATTAGTACAGAAACAAATCTATTTGTAGGTTTAAATGATTCGAGAAAAAGGGTCTACGTGTTTTATTTAGAATTTCTAGATATTATATAACAATGGACGTCACAGCTTAACTGTTATCTCGACTCTCGAGCTACAAAATATCTCTATACAAAACGGCACGTGCTCTGAATTTTAAACATCACCATTGAAATATTGACGAAATAAAAAAAAAAAGCTGCGTTCAGTAATTTATTATTGGCAGAATTCTTTCTGAGACGTTTTGAAGGTTAGTAAACTTAATTATTTAGAGCCTGGGATTGGATAAAGGCTGTTACTGGTTAAGTTTTAGATTATTATTTCTTATTACTTAAGAGTTTGTGATTTTAAATAAAGCCTTTTCTTTATGAAAGTATAATTATATTGGTACTTAGATGTTTAAAAATTGAAAAAAATTTAAACGATGCTAAAATACAACATTGTTGACGTGATTCAATAAACATGTAGTTAAACTTAAAAGCTTCGAACTTTTAACATTTTAAAACAATAAACTGAAAAGCGTTGTGAAACTTTCCAGCACTTCAAGGCATGTTGCTTTTTGGAAAAACTAGATAAATGAGATATTCTTAGGTATGAAAATATTATCTATACTGATGATAGTACGACAACGATAAAATGAAGGCTATCAAAAGAAAAATAACTTTACAATGTAAAAAAACATCTGTGTTAAAAACTAATAACTTATAATGATTAGGTTTTCGATGCTCCTATCAATTTTCAATAATATCTAGGTGGGTTTTCAATAAATTCCGTTTATTACGGAATCCCTTTACTTACAGTAAGTAATTAAGTATGTATGTATGTAGGGTATGTGTTTTTAAAGTTAATCCCAACAGCAAGTTTACCAATGTTGTACTCGTAAGTCAAGAAAGTACAAATTTCGTGTTTTCAGTTCAAATAATTATATTATTTCTCTAAGAAATTTTCTTGAATCAATCATCAACATGAAGTTATTATGTTTACTTACCTATATATGTTACATTATCATTGTAGTTTTAATATTGGTACACTAATATTTAGAAACATGCAGACGTAAAGCACTTCACCTGCACACCCATTGTTTATCCTACGGCAATACTCTCATTAAATATCCATTGCGAATGAAATTCAACATAATGTAAAACATTAAAAATCTTTCACTCATGGGTATGCAATAATATTGTTGTTATGATAACCCTGATGTTTTTAAAGTCCCCATAAGATAATGTATACCTAATAATAATTCCTCGTAATTAAGTATCCGGAAAAAAACTTAGGCGTTACGACGCTCGGATATATCAGTAAAAAAAGTGCAAGTTGTTGCTTTCCGAAATTTACAGCTCATTATTTCATATAATTGAAGAACCATGCTTTTTGGTGGATTTCTAATAAGTACATGTTATTCTGGAATTTCAAAAGCTGCCAACAATATTGTGAATCATAAAAAGGAAACGATAGTTTAATTCGAGTACGATAAATCGCTGCAAATATTATCCCAGTTTACAATATCAATTGAATGTAGTCCGGCAGCCTGGATTCCAATACAATACAATACTGAGAAATACACTGGATATATTTCAAATATTAGCTAATAGTAGTGAAGATATCTTTAACCGTATACATTTCTAATGTCATAAATTATTCTGAAGCCTATTATATTTAGTTGATGAAAATACGATAGTAATTCTATTAAATCAATAAATAATAATGAAGAAGTCGTTAGGGTGCCTAAAGTTAATTTGGGAAATTTTAAAACACTCAAACTCAAAACATCTCAATTACATAGTAGTTTATGAGTTCATCGCAAGTATTTTTAATCGACACATTTCACGTCAAGATTCGAATGTCGCCTCGACTCCACCGGTGGAAGTAGGTATTTATAATTCTAGAAGTGGGAGCCAACTGAAGTATGAAATCTTGTAACGAGAAAGCTGTTCTGCTGGACAACTGATTGATAGGTGCAGCGTAGGTTCGGCGTCTAACTATATGATTTGTACCTATTCTAAAGTGGACGTATGAAATGTCTCAATGAAATAAAACACAGTAGGATGATTTTTTATGATTTAAAATATTAACTATATTCCAATTACATATATAAATCGGTTGACGTTATGTTTTGGAATTTGGAGGAATTTGAATCCTAATCCTTGAGTACTAAGATTGCACTATGGAAAGGATTTTCAAAATTCTACGTCATTGGGGCTGATAGGGGATACGCTGAGCGTAAAGCTATTTGGTTATATTCTGAGGAATATATTTATCATTTGCTTTATTCACATAAAATTAATCACAATTTTCCTGGCTATAACTAATATCATAAGTTTGAACATACATATACCGGCCTATGGTTGATCCAGTAAATGTGCTGTGCACTGGCTGCAGGTCAATTAGCATCTGCGCTTGACATTTCAACAGTAAATAAACAACTGTGTAAGTTTTATGAGCAACAGTGAAATATACTGCCAGCAGATGCAATAGAATTTTATTTTTCCGTGCACATGGAAGTTAATTTCTTCTTTGTTACAAAAATAGATAGTTTTATTGCACTAGTGTTTGTTAGTATCCTTTTACTTACAGTTTGATCCAAAAAGGTATTGTTGAAGGTGTGGAATTTTAATTTTATTTTATGGAATTCAATCCATATTCATTATTTTCTCTTTGCAATACATAGATTTATTTATGCCAATTAAAGTAGGTAATAATGACATATTTCGTGATTAGATATCTAGAATAAATATTATTAGGTGAATAATAGTAATGTTAATAGAATATAAAAAATCAATGAATTTGACCCCAACTAAGCTTCTTTATATTGGTCAGAATTTACTACATTATTTGCTCTCATTTTTCAACAATGCGATAGGTAATGTTGTATGAATAATAATTTAATTATATGCTTATTAATTGAATCAAAAATATATAACAGGTACCTAATGTACGATGTCTATTCTATGAACAGTTAGTATCTAATTGTTGGTTCTACTAAATAATTTTATATTCTCAATATTTTAGTACAGTATTCTTTGCATTGGAAAAGATTTGAAAACGAAGAATAGAAAATAACTTTGTTAATAATAATATAATGTATTCATTACATTAATACTTTCACATTTATAATATTAGTAGGATCTATTGATCCTACTAATATTATAAATGTGAAAGTTTGTGAGTATGGATGTCTGGATGTATGTTTGTAACTCTTTCACGCAAAAACTACTTAACGGATTTGGTTGAAATTTGGCGCAAAGATAGATTATAGTCTGGAATAACACATAAGCTACTTTTTATTTCGGGAAAACATAAGATCCCTTGGGAACGCGGGTGAAACCGCGGGGCGGAAGCTAGTAATTAATATGTACCGTTTTACGCGAGCTTAGATTGACTACGTTTTAATATTTTTGCTAGTCTGAGCTATTTTTCTCGACAAAATATCTACAGTAATCGAAAGGACAGCTCTCGGTGACGGAATTCGATTACAGACACTAAAGTTCTTCGCCAAATTGTGTAACCGAACATTTACTTGTGAAGTCAATTAGTAACTGTTAATGGCAACAATATATTTGATTTGCCTAGAGTGATCCCATTGGTCAGTATTTTAGAAACATTGACACTAACTTCATAATTATGTATTTAGTAGGCTTTATACAACCCGTATAGCAGACAGGTTGACAACCCTCGGAATAACTTTGTTCGTTGCGATAAGTACAAAACTTGAGACGAGACACGAAATCAATTTATGAAGTGGAGTAGGTACCTACTTAATCTTATTTAAACTATACTTACTCATTTTCAAAGTTGCAACATCAGATTATGTATAAAGCTGGCAACTGGTTTAATTTCAGTATTTTGAGACTAGCTAATAAAAGTTTTAACTGAAATTCTTTGAACTCTTTAAACAACAAGGTTCTTCAACAGACATGGAGAAAAAAATATTGCTATGGACATTAATGTATAATACATAATAGGTGTCATTTACATTTCAAAATATATTAAAACTACCCTACAGGCTATTCACTAGGCACCAGAGATTTAATTCGTAGATGCCCCCTTGCCATACAGAAGGCGCACGAAAATGTGTCATCGTTGGGATGAGTGAGCTCACCGCATCGTAGTCGCTTGTAGGAAAGAGTGAACGGTGCACATTGGGCAGTCATGAAACGTGGACCGTTTTTGCAAGCGCATGGCACATCTAATGATTTAAATCTCTGCTAGGCACTACACCTACGGCTACATGATACCTAACCAACCACTGCCCGATATTTAAAAAAATAATTCATATTAAGAATAACAAAATGTATGTTCCTGTCCTCAGGAACCCTTTGCTGTGATGATGAGTACAGGCTGATTCGTCACTTGATGCAGAGATACGACGCTTCGGTACGTCCCGTCGAGAACTCTTCGCATCCACTTTTAGTCACCTTCGGTGTTTCTTTGCACCACATAATTGATGTTGTAAGTACCATTCTCTGTAAATTATGATTAGGTAGGTATTTATAGATCTGCATCTTTTAATTATTTAGCATACAGAGGTAGGTTAGAAAAACATTTGGACGAGAAAAAATTATATCGACTGAAACGAAAAGCATTTTTTTATTTATTTCGATATTATTAACGCTGAAGTAAATTAGTGCAGTAGGTACCCACTTATTATTACTACTTAAGGTACCTACTTACTACATATTTACACTTTAAAATTAAAGCTACGAAAGAGATGTAAGTCAGCAGGTAGGTACTGTCATTGTCTAGAATTAGGTTGTCGTATCAAAATCAAACAAATAAAACAGATTCTAATTTCGCAGGCACTTATTCGCAACGATAACCTCGTATCGGCCCTAAGCTATATTTATGATGACGCTGACGACGTCAGTAAGAGGGAAAATTAAAACTGTCTTGGAACTAATGTAATCAGTGGAAAAATACGTGGTTTAGAAAATTGTTCATTAAATACGTTGGGCTTACACAAGGGCAGGGTAAACTTGTCGTGTTCTTGTTTCCTTGGGCAATTTATGAAAAATGTCTACACAAAAATGTGTCGAGAAAACTCCCTAGTATCCTTGATAATCATTATGTTATTTATGTGAAAAAAGAAAATGTTTGGTTACGTACATATTAATAGTGGATTTTTTTATTATTATTTTGGTTTATTCGTTACTAACTATACAGGGCGACGTAATCACAACTTATTTTGAAATAAGTTGTGATTACGTCGCCCTGTAAAAATTATGAATAATTATATAGTAATATGGTTACCTTACAATTACGATCTGTACACGATAAATTCTCTTTTGAAATTGTAGTTCAGTATAGGTAGACTCTTTCGATCAATGACCCTGACTCTGTCACTCGTGCACAAATGTATGGATGGGTCATTGACCGAAATTCCGTCTGTTCCAGGAACGCACTTTAATAATAAATTGTTCAATTAAATTTAAGATTTTGTCCAAAGTTTTAAACTGGTTGTCCGTATTTTAATTTATTAAATAATGATGCCTGTGGTAAGTATTCTTATTTAAATTTTTCTGATATGATAATGTATTTTACCAAACAAACAGTATACCATACAGACATAAGAGTAGTTTCAATAACATGACTTCGATCTGCCAATTCTATTACAAGAATTAAGGTACAAAATTTACTAGATTTTGGTTAGTTTGCTGTACCAAATCACGCCCAAGCACGAGGCCGGCCACGACGTCACACAGAAAACCTAGTTATCGTATTTTGACCGATTTCCTACTCACGTATGGTGAGGATGTCTTTAAAATTACGTTACCATGGTAAGGAAATAATAAATCATTTATTGAGTTAAAAATAGGAGGTTCTGATCACGCCTCTCATGTCTCCCTGTATATGTCATAATTAAATCGCTTTAATTCTATTTCATCTGACATTTAACCATGGTCTAAATATAAATGCGAACCAAAACCATATTATATAATTAATGAATGAGTGAACGCATTCCCGAGGGTTTTAATGTTATTCCTGTGATAAAAAGTAACCCATGTTGTTTTCCAGGATACTATTTATCTATGTGCTATGTTTCATTCAAATTTGTTCATCCGTTATGAATGAACGATTGAGTATCAAGCATATACACAAACAGACCCAAAGTTTCTATAACATTACGAGGCTAATAAAGTAGAAAACATAGTTTTTAGTAGATATAACAACATCTGAACAAATAAAATAGCTTATGAACCTTGATATATTTAATAACAACGCGCGTATATAACCTATAATAAACTTACTTTGAATGCGATCTCACTAGAATTTGTCGTTTAGAGGAGTATATGAGATTTCGCTGTGGAAGTAGCAAATTTCCTCTGCGAACGCCTTATTTAATTTTCATAGCCACCTAAATTCGTTTGGAGTCAAATCATATTTTCGAAGCTACGCACTATTGCGAAATGAAATACCTCATGTTATTTTATCCCTATAATATCTACTTAAGTACATACTTTCACAAAGACAAGAAAATTATGAAGCAGCTTACTTGTTTGCGTAGAAAATATTTATAAAACTTAATAATACACTGGGCTTAAAGACTTTATTTTTTACTGCTTTAAATGAAGGCTACCAATAAACCTACCAATAATATTATAATATGATTTAGTATAAAGCTTATAGAAATGTTTAATATGTTTTCGAGAAAATTGGAACATATAATAAATACCAAAATTTGTTATTTGAAGCAGTAGGTATGAATTTTATGAATTTAGGAACGTAATAGGCGCTCACAGAATACGCCACAAAAAAGTTAATCACGTTCACTCGTTTCTGCAGGTTATGCAGCAGCGTAGAAAAACATATCTGCCCTAGTTCAACATACCAGTATATTATTATTCTAACTTATTGTGTGCCTTATTTTCATCTATATAAAATATTTTATTTTTAATCTCTTAGTAGGTATACAAATCAAAAAACAGTAGGTAGGTATAACCAGCGTGTGTGTGCATTGAATTTATTTACTAAAAACTGATTGGGGACGATGAAGGTGGAAGAGTATAAAGATACAAAAAGATGATTTAGAATTTTTAAACTGTCTATACCTTAATATAATACACTAGCTGTTCCCCGCGGTTTTTCTCGCATTCCTTAAAGGGGTTCACACACGGCGAAGATTCGATAATATTTTATCTTAAGATATATGAGACAGTGCTATACCAGCGAAAGAGAAGGAAGGTAAGAGGTAGGTCGTTGCTTCTCTTTTCATAGTATAATGCTAAATATCTTCGCCGTGTGTGACTCACTAATTGGGCTATCAAATGAAAAAATACTTTTTAAATCCGACTGTTAGTTCCAGAGATTAGCGCGTTCAATCAACAAAACCAATAAACTCTTCACCTTTATTATATTAATATCTTAGATAATAACTTAAAAACAACCTCTAAGTATTCAGTGTAAAGGAAGTGTAAACCTGTAAAGGAGTGGAAGTTCAAGTGTCTTTTCCTGTTTCGTCGAAATAAGCATCCCGGAATTAGAACAATCGGTATATTCCTAAAAGTGGCCTAACAGCAACCCGGCTTAAGTGGTAAGGGTAATTCTACCTAAAAGACACCCACAATTAAATATTAACACATTTCTTAGTTATCCACTACAAAACTTGGGTTCTTCGATTGTTTGAACGGGTTTCAGATAAACAATCGATTTTTGATACCTAAGAATGAGTGCTTTAATTAATTAAGTAGGATATTAGTTACATTGTATGTTGGTCTGTACGTTTATTGTTTATATCTAAATCTTTAATCACTTATTTGTATAGCTAAAAACTAGCTTCCGCCTCGCAGCTTTACCCGCGTCCCCATGTACCCGAGGGTTATTATATATTCCCGGGATAACATGTTTTGTCTATTGGATTAAAAAAACTGCACATATAATCAATGTCATGATCTATGTTCGTGCCAAGTTTTATCTAATTCCGTTAAATATTACAGCGTGTTTGAGTAACAAACATTTACACTATCTTATATCTACACTCATCATTTAGTAGGGAATTATGTAAAAATAACAAATTGCATACAATATTATCGCTTAATATCTTTCTATGTACTTATGTAAAAGTAAAATACCACCCACTCACTCACTAATGACGGACTTTCAGAAACTATAAACCCTACTACCTTATGAATTTTGGTAGACGGGAAGCTTAAAAAACATAGGATATTTATTATCCAGGGAATACGGGTGGAACCGTGGGTAACAGCTGGTAGGTATATTATTTATATGATACCTGTGATTTTAGTGTGATATAAAACTAGATACCTATATTATAATGGAATAATCTTTCTAGCCAGATTTAATTGAAAACATTGTCCATAATTATTTTGAATTTATAATATACCTAACTGCATAAATATAATAATATTAATGCGAATGAACGCATATCAAATTAAATATACTTAAAGTTATGTTCTGTTTCGAGTTTTCAAAATAGTTAATTTAAAATAACAACTCCATAGGACGGTACGTACTGCTTTGGCCTCATAAGTGGCAGCTATTCATCTGTGTGAGTTTAGTGTTCCCGTAACTTAATATCCAACCGAGTAGTGAAGTCTATACGGTCTCCCTTTGGTAAAATTATATTCCATTAAGTGCATTACATTAATTAATTCCTTCCAGCATAAGTAAACGATTGAAATACTATTTACTCTGGTCCAACTTGCTTGTAATATCAGTCATTATTCTTTATAAAAATAAAGAGTGCTGTCTGTACAGTACGTAATTCATCCTTTTCAAAACCTAATAAAAACTCTTTATGCCAAAGTTTGGGAGCACTTTCATTTATTTTCTATGAACACTGAGTTTTTTGACATTATTATAAGGCAAAACACTTCATCAGCCTTTGCCATCGCCTTTATTTTCAATTAACTCACCTGCTCTCTTTGTCCCATTTGTTATGTACAATGTTGTTTTAAAATGTAAAATGAAATGTCAGCGCAATTTAAATCATTTATACAAAGTGTAAATCTTAACAAATTTTGTATTTATTTTCGACAATGGTTTTATTCCGACTTATATAAATTTTGTTAGGTTCTAATGATTATAATCATTAGTAATATTATTTATTATGTACTTACAAAAAAAACTTTGTTTTATTTAAAGAGGCCTTTTGTTTTTAAAGTTCAACCTACAAACGTTATAAATATAAAATATTTTTTAATTAACTTTACAAATTATAATAACTAAATAATAAATAAAAATACCTACTTAATATTACTTAAGTATTTATCTCATCTCATCACTAAATGAGATAAAGAAATTTTGTTTTTGATGGTATAGGTTCTCATTATAATTGAATCTGTGAATGGCATATTGAATACAATAGATTGTGTGAATGCACAATGCATGCATTCAGTGGACCATTAATTCTAAACTCGTTTCTCTACGTATGTAGGTATTATTCTTTTCATGACTTACGTGAATAAATAGCTTGGTATCCAATTAATTTATACTTGAAAATATTTATGCTTAAGCAATATAAACCATTTATTTGACAGAACAGTTGATTGAGTTTTTATAACATTTCGATTTTAAATACTACATAGATAGTTAGTTTGTTTTTAGTTACATAGGAAAATGTTCATAAAAAGCCGTCAAAATTTTACGAGCATACGAGCAAATGTCGTCTTTAAACTTTACTTTCATTTAGATGGCTGGCTCTACCGATAAGTTCCGACCAAGGAGCCCGACCTGCAGGAAGAGGCACCCTGGTGTATGCTGTTTTCCGGTGATATTATTCTAGCCAGTGAAAATGAATCCGATGTCTAGGGAAGGCAGGGGAAATAGGAACAAAGCTGGAGAATGTTGGCTTGAAAATCAACAGAACTAAAACAGAACAAATGTTCTGCGATTTCTCTTCTTTTGTGCCAATTTCTCTCAATGAAGTGTCACTCTCAGTCTGCTCCGACATTCGGTACCTCGGTTTACTCATGCTGAGCGATGGTAATCTTGACCTTGACATAAAGCAAAGCATCAGCTCAGATTGGATGAAAAGGCGAAAGGTCACGGGAACAACCTGTCATCCACGGATGAGCCTGTAATCTTGACTGTAACATAAAGCAAAGAATCAGCTCAAATTGGATGAAAAGGCGAAAGGTCACGGGAACAACCTCTGATCCACGGATGACCCTGAAGCTAAAGGGGAAAATGTATAAGTCCGTGATAAGAATCACTAAGTCTTAATGTATGGTTCAGATAGTTGGGGAGTAAAGGCGACGGATGAAAGTCGATTGAGCAGCTGAGATTTGAATGTTGAGATGGATGTCTGAAGGGACAAGATTGAATTAGGTTAGGAATGAGTACATGTGAGGATGTTTGAAAGTGACTGAAAGTTGAGAGGAAAATGACGTTTTATGGGCTTGTTATGTGGAGAGATGAAAGTTAGGTTACTAAAGAAATTATGAAAATGTAAATTAGTTGGATATACGGGAACAGGAAGACCGAAGAGAGATGAATAGATTGTGTAAAAGATTGTATGAGTAAGAATGGAGTAAATGCAGACATGACGGATAGAAATACCGAATGGAAGAAGAGTAGGTACGTATTATTGCACCCCGATTGATAAAAAACATGAAGATGATGACGAGCATTTCATTTAGATCACTTAAGCACATAATAAATAAAGTTTAATGGTATCTGTGACGTAACTGTTTAGCTTACCCTTAGAAAACGCTCATAAATAGGTACTACCTACTAAACGAATAAATAATGAAACAAACTGATAATAAAAAGTTGTGTTAGGGCATAGAGATAAAATATAATATCTCATATTGTATCATGAAACATCATATACATGATTTGTTCTACGCATTTATTAGCAATATTATTACTATGACTTTATGTATGTTGTAGATATACACTTCTCATCATAGAATACGGAAATGGTAAAACTACGAAACGGAAGCTAGCTGTTATAAAAAGGTTGTTTGGATGTTTGTTGCTTACTCATACACGACATAATGGCTTAATTATTAATCAAACTGTAGATGAAACATTAGATTCCTTTGAAGCGCTAAACCGTGAGCCAAAAGATATAAACCGGTATAAAGCTATAAGGATCTAGTCTACTAATGATACTGAGTAAACATATAATAATATAAAACAATAAATAAATACTTAATTAAATTAAATAATAAAAAAGCCATTTATTTTACTTCCAAATAACTTAAAAACTATTATACCGTGTAACTGCACGAGAAGTATAAAATAGTGTATTTTAAAATGCTAGAGCAAACAATTTAGGCGGCCTCATCTCTGAAGCGATTTTTTCCTGTCGAAACTAGGGTTATTAGATGGTAATAAGATATTTTTTTTGGCTAATGTAAAACATAGATAGCTACGTTGAATCTTTAAATATACAATAAATTATTTAGATTTAATCTAATGAAAGTAAATTAAATAATAAATAGTCGTTTATTGCTTCATCCTTAATTTTAACGAGATTTAAAATGCTTTCATAAATGTTAAATGTTTCTATCCTTTGGTTTTATTTTCAGTGTTTCCATATATTCAGTTTACACTTAATAATAAACTTCATAATAAAACCTAATAAAAATGCTTGCACACACATGGTTTTTTTTCAGCCTAACGAAAAATATCGGAATACATTTAACAAAGTTCACAATGTCACGCATCTCAGTCTTAAGTTGTACTAATAACAGTGATTAAGGTTATACAGGAGTCCCATTTAGCTACTGGAGTCACGGAAATTGACTATTATTTGTCAAGTAGCAACCTTTATGATGCTCCTTTCGTAAGAGATATTTTCTCAACGTGAGGAACGCTATCTATGTTTTAATATCGACGTGTCGTCATGTCGTGTTTGGAAACTGAGTCGTATAAGGGTATATTCTGCTTTTATGTTATGATATTTGTATTTCTTATTGAAATCAGTTGTGTATAAAGATCTCTACAGCTTCAAAGGGTCTAAACTAGATGTCCCTAGATGTCCGTAAAACCAGAGATCAAAGAAATTGCCATTCCTCTAACATGAAATATTTTCGCACATTCTGCTATTTTAGTTATTTGTTTTTATTGTCCAGACGTCGAATATTCTAGTGATGAGAACGTTGAGCCGAGCGTTTTATTAGAAGAATTATTACTATTAATTAGTTTGCAATTGCTCGCTAACGAGGTTATTGAAACTTATTTCAACCGTTCTTGAATCTGGTCGATATTCTCTATTAAAAATCAAACTTTTATTTTCTAATACCAATCAAAGCGAGGACATATTCTATAAATACCGTTTACATGATAGTATAGCTGCAGTTTTACTGTGAACCATTTCGTTTCCGATATTCAAGAAAGCACTATTCGCCTAACAATCGCTTATATTCCGGGATGTTTGTCAAATGTACCGAGGCGTGTTACCCTCGGGGTGAGAGGCTATGAGCGCCCACACACGGCTATTACATTATGAACAGACAGAAAAACGATCATAATATTATATTATATTTAGACTGTAGGTAGGTATATCATTTCTTCCTTGTGACCTTTGCACCACTGTGATTTTACTATTTCTCGAGAGTATTCAATTTATTTATTTTCCTAGCTATTTATATTTTACAACAAAGAATAAATGTAGCAATAATTTTCCTGGATTTTTTTGCCTTCATTAAAACACCATTTTGTCGAGTGTATGCAGGAATATAGGTTCTAGGTCTGGGAGCAGTTGCCCCATGAAGACGTCTCACGTTCTTTGATTTGTGAACTTTAATTCTTAACATCATCACAGTCATTTGCTTCATCTTTTTGGACCTACATTAGAGCATTGAAAAGAGAAAAATCAGATTCTTCATTCTTTATTATTTATATTATAAATGAAATGAAATGAAATAATTGAAATAATTTATTCATTCAAATAGGCCTTCACAGGCACTTAAGAATAGTCAGACTCTAACGCACGGTTCGGAAGGTTGCTTTTACTGAGAAGAGCCGGCAAGAAACTCAGCAATTACTCTTTTCAAAACAAACTTAAGACTATTACATAAAATTTATCCTGCAAGAGCGAGCGCTACACCCAAGCATTGTCGTCATTTAAATATTCATTAACGTTATAGTATGCCTTTTGTACTAAAATAGACTTAACACGTTCCTTAAATTTATGTAATGGCAAATTTAAAAGTGCAGGAGGGATCTTATTATAGAAGCGTGTACACAGTCCCAAAAATGAACCTTGCACTTTTTGGAGTCTATAAGCAGAGGTTACAAGTTTATGCTTATTTCTAGTATTAATAGTGTGCATGTCACTTGTTTTTACAAAAAGACTTATATTTTGTTGTACAAATAATATGTTTGCATAAATGTACTGCGATGCTACTGTGAGGATATTAATTTGTTTAAACTTATCTCTGAGGGAAGCTCGAGAACTCAAATTATAAATTGCTCGCACCGCTCTTTTTTGCAAAATGAAAATAGCTTCTATATCAGCGGCCTTACCCCAAAGCAAAATGCCATAGGACATAACACTATGAAAATAGCTAAAATAAACTAATCGAGCTGTATCTACATCTGTTAGCTGTCTAATTTTTCTAACTGCATAAGCAGCCGAACTAAGCTTCCCCGCGAGACATGATATTTGGGTGCCCCATTGAAATTTTGAGTCTAAAGTAATCCCTAAAAATACTGTTGACTCAACAAGATTGAGAGACTCATTATTTAGCACCAAGTTACATCCTATTTTTTTTACATTGCGTAGTGCAAATTTAATACATTTAGTTTTCTTTGCATTTAAAACTAAATTATTAACAGTAAACCAATTTAATACCTGAGCTAATGCACCATTTACATCGTCATAATTGGATTTCAGTCTATCAACACTAAAAAGCAGTGAGGTATCGTCAGCAAACAGTCCAATTCCACAGGTATTTTTGACATAAAAGGGAAGATCATTTATATAAATTAAAAATAGAAAAGGACCTAGAATAGAGCCCTGCGGCACACCCATATGCACAGGAGAACCAGATGATTTAACTCTATTGACATCAACACTTTGATCTATCTAATCCCGGTGTCGTATGCCTCTTTTTTAATCGATTCGACGAATTCTCTTGACCGTGGGACAAGCTTTGGGAAAAACTCTTTTGATACATTTCAATTGTGTATCTATTGTCTTTTCTATTTTAGGCTTATACTCGTAGCTACCTAATAAACAGAAAAGACAATATTTAAAAGTCAAGATCTGTTGGTCCGATGATACCTTCATAAGTTGTAAAAATACATCGAATGTGATTTTCATAAAACTTTTACTTTTTTATGGTTTTATGCAGTCACTCCAATAGTAATAACCTTTAGCCTTTCTACCCGCCTTTTAGCTTGATATCTAGAAGCAAGTTTTCTCATCTTTAATATCCCGTTTGAGGGGTTGAGTTGAGAGATTGGTTTGGTTAGTTACTTCACAAAGGGATCGAAATATAATACTTTTAGTTCTCAGTCTCTTGATGTGTTATTGCTTCTCACATGTGCCTAGTTTTATTTTAGACAACTTTAATACTTACTGTAAATACAACTTAAGTTATATCCTGTTTGTACTACACGTGTATAATATATTCTTTCTACTTTCATTACACATTTTGTTAACAAAATATATTAAACCTTGTTTTTTTTTAATTAGAGGCCTACACCTGCATAGTATAAAAAGCATTGTTAAAATTTTAGTAGAACTAATTCATTAAGCACATAAACCATGTAAACGAAGGATATTTTTCTAAACCTAAAGTATATAGTTACAAACCATTTAAGTAATATAGTATAAATGGAACTAATTAATATATGCGAACTAATTATATCTAATGCTGAAAAAAAAGCATTATAAATGTTCTTCACTTTTGCTACTATACGTTTGTTTTATTTTCATTTGGAAAAATAACTATATGGTATGTTAGTAGTAAGTAAAGACTCAATATCATTATGATATAATTATAATTTCTTTAAAGTCCATAGCGCTGACAATAAACCACATTGCAAATTGTTTCAATAAGTTGAATAATAAATCGATATAACGAGGGCGAAGTATTGGGCAACGAGGCCAAATCTGTGCGAAATAAATATGGTAGCACTTGATTATACTAAATTGTGGTAAGTATATACTTACAAAGAAAATATGTCAGAACATATATAATTATGTATACCTAATCATAATTTATTTATGTTTATTTCATAATTATAAAATATTCTCTTCTTCGCGGTAGAGTCTGAAACGAGGACTTTCGTAGAAGTACAAAAGCGACGGATATAGCTCGTAGAATCAGTAAACAGAGGTGGCCACATCACTCGAAGAGCTGATAACCTATGGGCAAGAAAGGTTCTCGAATGGCAACTACGTACCGAAATGCGCCGATCGGGACAATCACTGCCTCTCGGTCAATGTTGCTGGGAGCCGCTAGATGCAAGCGGACCAGAACCGTTCGTTGCGGAAATTAATGGCGAAGGATATTTAGAATTGGGCATCCCTAAGTTGAATATGATAACGATTTTTTATAACATTAAAATAAAAGGCCTTCCTTTTACTATCTCATTAAGTATCAACGAATAATGGTACGAATAGATAATAAAAAAGAAAATTTTGTTACGAAGAACAAAGCCGTTAATTGAAAAATGTTTTTAAATTTTGGAGTATGTTATGCTAAGGACATTACGGTCGCCAAAAGACAAAAAAATAAGAAATGCTTTGTCTAAGATCATTAAGCTGAATAAAATTTAGCGGAGTAAAAACTAGTGGACTTTTATAATTAGTTGTGCTAAGTGGAAATTAACGTAACTTAATATTGGAACCAAGTTGAACCAGAGATGAAAAGAAAGTAAAATACCTAGTATAGACTTATCTAAATATTCATAAAAATGACTGTATAATAAAACATCACTTTCCTTTTAGATGGGTTTTTAAGATCTTTTTTATTCTTTATGAATCATGAATATAATAAGCGTTTCCATCTTATCTGGTGCCTGTAGAACCTCCTCATAACATGGATCAAGGACAAAGCTAACAATGAGGCTCTCGAATAAAATGTAATTACATTCACCTCTTATCTTTCCTGAAGAATGAAAAACAGATAGCTATAGAAATGGGATAGGTTTATAGCATAATAAAATAATCAATCATTAAAATTACATTGACATCTCTCAATGCCGGCCTTAGTAATGCCTAAAATAGGTATACAACTACATAATTATCATTATTTTATTTATTAAAAAAAGTGTTTTTCTTCATGTATTTTCTATAAAATGTTGTAGGTAATATAAAAACGCTGAGGGCGCGGTAATGTTTCAAAAATATCCAATGATATTTTGGGAGTGCGCCGGGAATCTTGTTGCGTGGATTTAATGAGCAGAGCCCCGAGCACGAACATCTATCGTAATCGCAGCGTCATCGTATCGAGTGCCCTAACTCAAATTTGTATGAGAATTTGAAAATCGAAAGGAGCCAAACGTTAACGGACCTGCAAATCGGCAGCACGAACACATTTGACAGTTGCTACGTTTTCCGACGTCACGCTCGTGAACGTTACGAATACGCAGCTTGGTATTGAATTTGGTAGCAGGAACATATTTTGACGTATGGTATCGTCTACTCGCTAGCCAGCTAGCGTCAACCGTCTCGCTGCCATTTTTTCAGTGACAGCGTTTCTTGAATGTTATTTTCACGTGTAGTGGTAGGTATTGGTATTTTTTTTTTGTGTGATGATTTAAAAAAAAGTGTTATGATTTTTAGTTTATATTTAGTATTTATAATCATATTCATTAATTTTGGGAAATCAATCACAACATTCTAAACATTAAATAGGGAAGCCTCGTGTCCTTTTTTTTACTACTATACGAAAATCAACCATTTTGATTTAACAATATTTTCGTGCAATTTCTTAGTCATATGTATTTTTTTTATTAATTATAAATGTTGGATTACAATCTCACCATGATATAAGTGATGATGTGGCTGTAAGTAGTAAATACACGAAGCCTATAAGGCAACTAGCTCTCAAGTGTGACTGCCGAAACACACCAATAGGTGCTTGGTGATAGATTTTCAATTTGAGAGTGGTAGCCAGACATAGAGTAAGTACTACAACGTACCCTACCACTATGCTTTGATTTCTACACTGAAAGATCAAGCTCATTGTAAGGTTCGATTCGAACTCACAACCGGCATTCGAGAGTAATTATATTAAATAGTTTATTATGAAACTTCATAATAATTGTAATAAGATTTGTAATGAAAGATAAATGTCAATAGTTTAAGTTAAGTGAAATCCAATCCATTAACACTGCTAAAACAATAACTAAAATTAAGGATCACCGTGTTAATTTCCTTCGGAGTCACAAGATTTCATGTCTTACTATTTGTTACTTCTAAATTCAAACCTATAAACTTAGATCTCCTTGCTAAAAATAAAAATAAATTAAAAAAGTATCTTCGCGCGCTTTTTTGCCTTTTAACAATTTTGACCAAATAGACTACGTTCAACAATTTTAATTTCTCGATCAAGAATTGGACTGGAGAAAAAAACAATATACCCGTGAGAATTTTGTTGTTATATTACTTTTTATTTTTATCTAAACATATCAAATATGCAGGTTCTTTATTTTATTTTATGTTTTTGTGAGTAAATATTTTAATTTTGTGTGTTTGTACATAACATTAAAAAATATTGCTACAAAATTTCTAGACGAATTTAACGTAGCTCGCAAGCTGGGTATCGAGATGACGATACAACTTCTGTCAAAAATGACACCTACTCGACACGATAACTTTACCAAGGCGATACGCAAGTGGTTCGTGCTCAGGGCTCAGTTATCTGATAGGAACATTTCTGAGTTAATATTGAGGTCTCATCATATTTAAATTTACATCTTTCCTTATTGTCGTTGTATAATGTTTTGTAGGTATAATATTGATGTAGATACTTTGCATGACTTAAAGTTCAGATTCAGAATTTAAATGCTTAGGTAGGTAGTAGAAATATGGGCTGAAACTAAAGCTAGTTAATTTCTACTCTAATAAGCTATTTTTAAGGTACTAGCTCTCAAGTGCATTTCCCGGAACACATGGGAAGGTGTTTGGGACCCTACCACCGCGCTATGGTTTCCTCGCGATATTTTCCTTTCAATGTCGTTGTAGGATTCGAACCCACGACCTTTGCCGCGGCATTTGTCGTCACTACTACTGACCTATCATCGCCGTAGTTTTTGTTGGTCTTCAAAACGGCCAATAAAAACTAATTTAAATTATTTTTTTGCAAATGTTTAGTATTTATTTATCGACACAACTCAGTAGGGGGTCGCTGCAATAAACGTTATGATATCTAAAGATACACAGATTTGTAGCGAAATACACCAAATACATAAAGTTTGTACTCGATTGACTTGTGTCTCGGAGTATTGATGAGTGTTTTACTCGAATACTACCTTTTTACATCTATAAAAAAAAAGATTCCAGGAAATGAGGTATTCTTGGATTCGTGTTGATCCAAAGTATCCTATGTGTATGTCCTATGTGTTTAAAGCAAAATTACTACCCAAAAATTATTATCAAGATAAATACTTAATCAAATGTGATGAAATTTACAATTATTATTGTATCAGGGTTTTGATCTTCCTCTATAATATTATAAGCTTGTTTTCAGCTTTGCGTATTAATGTCCTACTCTACGTAATGCTCTTGAAGAAAAATATTGAATTGGCTGAATTTTAGTAACTTTATCCTGTTTCCCCATTTCATCCCAGTCAAGGATATTAAGGAGTATTATGCTCGTTAGAGCATTCACAATATGCTCTAACGACCGCTCCTCTATAAGCATAATTGTAGACAAGGTTTTATATATTGGATGATTTATCTCGGAGGTTTCATTATTTTTTTATAAAACTGGCCAAGTGCGAGTCGGACTCGCGCACGATGGGTTCCGTACTACATTATCTATAAAAATGGCAAAAAAATCGCGTTTGTTGTATGGGAGCCCCCCTTAAATATTTATTTTGTTTTTAGTATTTGTTGTTATAGCAGCAACAGAAATACATAATTGTGAAAATTTCAACTGTCTAGCTATCGCAGTTCTTGAGATACAGCCTGGTGACAGACAGATGGACAGACAGTAAAGTCTTAGTAATAGGATCCCGTTTTTACCCTTTCAAAGTCAAAGCCATTTATTCAGTTTAGGCCCTAAAAGGGCACTGATGAACGTCGAAACTACTACAACCGATTCGGAAGTCGCCTTCAACTGCGACAAACTGGCAAGAAACTCAGCAAGGTTAATTTTTTTATATATTTAGTTTTTTTTTTGACAATCTGACAATGTTGGCTTTTTCCCATTAATTGTTTTACAATTATTAAAGAAATATAATACACAAAAATGAAAAAAAAATAACAAGTAAAATGTATAAAAAATAATAACCTGAACATGTTCAAATTTTAATTAAAAATTAGTATCTCTATGTACCTACTGGCTTTTGTATAAAAGTATGTACAAAATGCACTTGTGCGGAGTGCAGCTACTTCCAGACATCTTTATCCTCAATGTATTGAGCTACCTTGTAATAGGCTATTTCTTTTAAAACTTTCTTTATGTATGATTTGAATTTAAAATCAGTCATCTTGGTAACTGAGAAAGATATTTTATTATAAAAGCGAACACTACTTCCAAGAAATGACTTTTTAACTTTAGCTAACCTAAAATACGGAACTACTTGATGAATTGATATTATGTATCTCCATTTTTTATTTAAACATTTCTATATTTTTTCGAATGAACATTATATTTTCATAAATGTAAAGTGAAGGTAAAGTCATAACGTTTATATCTTAAAATAATTCCCTTCCCTTTGGGTAAGGAACCCTAAAAAAGTGAATCTCGAGTAGGTCTTGAGTTGAGGCGTGCTGCCTGAATTCAGATGAAAAGATTTGCATCACTAGGTTGGCAAGGCAACTGCATTAAATCTAAAAACTGATTTAATTTACTGCCTAAAAATAAGTAAGTTATAATGTTTGTACGGATTTGAATGAAACGTGGCGTATAATAATTATTAATCTAGAAAGCAAAGAAACTTCAAAGAATACATTTTATCCCGGAAATATATAAAATCCCTCTAGAACGGTGGAACGAGGTGGAAGCTATATTAAATTTTACCTAGTTACTCATTCACATAGGAATGACTAAACGGATTTCAATTAAACTTGGCACATAGATAGGTTATACTTTGGAATAGCTTAATAGTTCCCAGCTTTTGTATCTTTTGAAGTAAAATTTATCAAAATAGGTATTCCTAATACGATGGCCACAACTCAGCTGTATGCATGATTGTGAGTCAGCCTTCTGAAATAAACCAAATGGTATCATTATAAAAACCTTTTGGATTTAAATCATCAAATAATAAATAAATAAAAGAATAAAGAAACCAAATTGATTACATTGGACTTGATTGGACGGTAATTAATTTTCGTTCTAATAAATAAGTAATTGCCTTCATAAAAATACAGGATTGATGCTTCCAATAAGATTTGAAAATCTCCGTAAACTTATCTTTGTATAATTTTGGTTATATTAATGTTGATAAGGAGGAGAAAGACCAGCTGCTGACGACCAACTGCTGGATCACACAGATCTGGACGGACCACCACCTGCGGTGGAACACCAGTGACTTCGATGGCATCGGCGTCATTAGAATACCATACGAGAGGGTCTGGAGACCTGACATCATATTGTATAACAAGTAAGTTGGTTTCTTCTTTAGCCTGGTTTTCACGGAGCCCTGTAGCTGGTGAATACTACATGACTATTAATTATATTTATGTTTAAGATTCAGTATTTATGTAGCTTTTCGCTCGAGGATTCGCTCGCGCAATCTTCGTGAGGTTTCTATAAATTTTCTTGCTGTCAGTCAAAACAGGTCCATAATAAGTGCTTAATAAAACTCTTTCTCGAAAAAAAATCTAAAACAGTAACTTTATACCCCCCAAATTGATTTTAAAGGGTTTTATTTTGTATTTTCCTTTTATACTTATACAAAAATGTTTGCATTCTCTTTGTATACTTACCTACATTAATAATATATGGGCACCCCTTTCCAGAGTTCGTGTTAAATGAATATTATATCCCACCAAAAATAGAAATGTGAAAATGGGCCAAGTTCAGTACAAACGACGTTCAGGGCTATCAGCGTCGCCGATTAGAGAGTTTGGATCTAAACGAGTGCCAAGTTCCTTAGCAGTTCCTTAATCATAGCTATGGGAATGAACAACGATCTTCATTTAATTTAAAAGAAAAGTTCTTTGATACTCAATTTATAACTCGGCCAGTGCGAAAAATAATTCACAGCAGTGCTGACTGATATGACCGAAAATCAACAAGTTTTATTGGGGTTGTTAAAAATAATAACGCAATTTACAATATCCAGCATTATACTAGGAAAATTAATCAATTAGAAATCAATTGCTAGTTCTTACGTTACTAACAAGCTCGCCGTGGCTGGATTGTGGCGCCTTTACCTTGTTTTCTTAGCAAATGAACGTCGCTTTGAGGAATAGGAACTGTAATTGAAACGTCTTTGTAATTTATTGCGTTCAATACCATCACGTTTTATGCGACCTGCGAGTTTGGTAATATAAGATTCAATTTATAAAGAATTTATAGTATTCAGACGTCAAATCAAATTTGTAATTTATTCACTGGATAAAATCGATTGCAATAGTTTTTAAGCCATGTTATTTAAGTATCTAAAAATAATACAACCATAATAAATGCAAGGAAAATTTTACAGTTGTTGTCTTTGTGAGTTTTTTTTTATATTTTTGGACAAAATATTTTTTGTGTATAATTAATAAATAATCTTGTAACCTAGAAGACATTATATTTCTTCGTTTACAGCAGAAACTAAACCTAAATACTCCTGAGTACATTAGTTGATATAAGTGGCGAATAATAAGGAAAATTGTTATTATTACTTGAGTAATTATCTTGAGATTGGAGAGACGTAAGATGAATATTATGATCACGGAGATTCAGAACATGAGGTAAATGAGATAAAGATATCTAATATGCGTGAAGATTTTTACATGTTTTTGGAAATAAATCTATTACCTACAACAGCAACTGAAACGTGCAACCTAAATTGATGTATATCACTCAGAATAATAAATATTGTTATGTAGTACATATCTATAAACCATACAATCTAAATTATCAAAAGAAAAAAGAATAATATTAATTTGAAGACGGAATCTGTCTCATACCTTGTACATTAGGTAAACGAACAATACAAAATTTCATTAGCGTACAAATAAAATCGAAAAGCGTATTAACAAACTCTTACGAACCCTAAAGGCATCGTCGTAATTTCAACCATCCAATGAATACAGCAAAAATCCTTAAATACATATATGTATTAATAAGCAATGGTCAAATACTTGGAGTTAATTCTTTCCCGCCGTTATCGATTATTTTAGTTGTGGTTTTATTAGTGATCACAGTTGTTTGGTTCCGCTTTAAGCAGAAGCAATGAATAATTAAGTTTGGAGAATACCTACTAAATGTCTTTGAGTGCAGAAAATTACTTCCCTAGATATCTACTTTAAATCTTTACATAACTTTAGGAACCCTTTTATAACTCGAAGGCTTATCACGGATTTTCAAAGGATTTTTTCCTACACTCGAATTAGAAAGTTTGGCATTTCAATTTATCAAAGTTTGTCTGTCTATTTGGATTTTAGTTTCGCTGTTCGTTTATGCTTCGTTGGTTTAAGGGAAAAGGTTCACTTTGGCTTTTGTACCAGTTGCCTCTGTCTGGTTGTAGGGTCAGGCATAACCTAATAGCAAATATCCGATGATTGGAAGTATTTTTTCTTTTGCGTTTTAATATTTATAAAAACTTTGAAAAATAAAATTTTAACTTTTATAACTGGAAAGGCCTCGTGACTTAATATTTTAACCATCTTCTTTATTTAATTTATGAAATCAATCAAATCACTTTGTTAGTAAATGAGAAAGCCGTTGGTAACAGTAGGTACACCAAATAATGGTAGAAACAATCCCTTTGTTACGAAGGTAAACCTGTCACTTTGTTTACTGGCGAATTTTGCTATGTTAACTATTATTCAGAATGTGTATTACCAACATCATGGGCTACAAAGACTTGATTGGCAGAGATTCTTCAAAGATAACAAATACCCTTTTGTATATTTTCACATTATGGGAGCGTATGTGCTAAAAATTGAAAAAATGAAGCGTTTAAAAAAGTAAGGTTTTGCGAATAAAAGTACATTTTATTTATGATAAATTATAAAGGTAAAATGGCAATATAAAACGAAACAATACGTAGGTTTTGTACATACGTACAAATGTAATTACAGCATAAGCTGTATTAGGTACATTATCTGGTATTTAGTTGTATGTACTCCTATTAATACCGCATTACGATTACGGATATCTAATGTTTTAAGTACCATTTTTAGTAATATAAACGTATGTAAAGTATGATGTTCTAGTTTACCAAAACTTTATCAAGCATTTGTTCAGGCCCCTTATTATAAATATTTTTGTAATCCAGCTTTCCACTCCGGGGTTTCACCCACGATCCCTATTTTACCCCCATAGGGAATAAATTCTGAAAAAATTGTGCATAATTTCGTGTTTCTACACTCGGCGGTTTGAGCTGTACGTTGATATGTTTCAGTCGTCAGTCAGTTTTTCCTTTTATAGATATACAGTGTGATTTTTTTATCACTGGCAATAGTTGCAGGGTTGGAAGTACTCATCAATGTGAACAACTTTTACTATGGGGCTAACTCTGATATCGCGTAAAATAAAACGGTTGCTTCATACATTTTGGTCGAGTAGGTATTGAACTTTTGAATGGAACAGCTTATAATTTTTTCATGATTTCACAGTTAGTTCCATAATAAAAGTTGTTCATATTGATGAGTACTTCCACCTCTGCAAGTATTGCCAGTGACTAAAAAATCACCCAGTATACAGATTTAACTCCTGCTCAATAAAATAAGGAATATGTAATTTTAGCACATCACCTGTTTTGATTTTCCATAGAGAATCTCAATTATTACTCAATTACTTTCATATGCTACATGTTTTGTTGCAGTGCGGACCCCAATTACCGGTCAGCGGTGATCAATACGAACGTGATAGTGAAGCACACAGGCGAGGTGACGTGGTTGAGTCACGGCATCTACGTGTCTGTCTGCGACATCAATGTGGAGCAGTTTCCCTTTGATGTTCAGCTGTGTACCATGAAATGGGCCTCATGGACGTACGATGGATTTCAGGTATGTTAGGCTCTTATACCGTTCATCCGATTGCTTGCGATTAAACTTTTTGTTGCGTTTAAACTTGAATTGTTGTGCACATAGTACCCGCGATGGTTTCTGACAAAAAAGAGACATTGCAGTGCACGCTGGGGATTAGTTAGTTTATTATAATATACTTTTTATTATAGGTATGAATAGGCATTTCATTATAATTTTATTTCTCTTAAACTATAATTCTATTACAAATACTCAATCATAATCATCATTTCATTTTAATTAATTTTATTTACGTTAAACAGGAATATGTTTATTTTTAGAGTTTTAGGATTTAAACTAATACCTAAAAACTTTAAGGCTTATCATAACAAATCGCTACAAAACACAAACAGTATATAAAGATTTTGCTGCGCCGTCGGTGCACTTAACTTAAATGTGTAGTAGGTATTCAATTATATCAACACTTTTATTTCCGTTGTGTCACTATCACTACCATGGCTTTTGATCTGGATTGCTATTCACTATGTGCAAAATGCGTAGTAGCTATTTTCATCGATGAATTCATCATTGAAATACCTTTCATGCCACCTTAGTTTGGCGAATGCCGCAATCATTTATATTTAATGGTTTAATGATAGAATTTTAAAATTAATTAAGTTATTTATGAACATTTTTTAAATTACCTTAAACTAACTAATATATACGTGTCTAGATATTTACAATTAAAAAGGATTTATCTCATATTTTGCATGCAAGATGTTAGTCTATCCATGCCATAGACTCTATGGTTTTAAACATTAATTATGTAGCTTCGTTGTGCCGGCGTCGAAAGTAAATTATAAGTAGGTACATACAGATATACTGTCTAGTTAAACTATTGTTTTTATTTCTAGGAGCTAAACATCGTAAAGAGTAATAGAACACAGCGGAGAATAAACGAAAGAAAACTAAATGTTGTCTGCGTAAAGAAAATTAAGCACTAAACGTTTAAGATGTCAGCTTTTTCTGATATTAACCAAACTGTTTTGGAAAAATAAAAGTTTTTATAATTCGTTGAACATTATTCAACGAACATATTAACTATAAATACCTACAATACAATTTCATAATAATCAGTTTTAAATTTATATATATTTTTTTGATTTCATGCCTATTTTCAACAAAGTTATATTAGTTGACTAAGACATCCAATGATTTGGATGTGAGATTTACTAGAATTCAAGCTGACGTTGATGATGCGAATATCATCCTCAAACCCTTGAACCGCCTTAGTCGTTCACGCAACATTCCTATTGCGGACCATTAGGATAAGGTATTAGCTTCCATTACAATTTTCTCACAGCTCTACAACATGGTGTTCTTAAAAAAAACATAAATAGAGCTCCGTCCACGTGGTGATGACCATGTACCATCAGATGGAACGTCCGTCTGTTTGTCAACCTTTTGTCATATAAAATAAAAATAAATAAACAAATCACAATCTCAACACGCGAGAGTAGAATCATAAAATTCAAACTGTTTACTTACTGTATACTCAGCGCAGTACGCAAAATGTATTTTTCATGAATGCGGCAGGTAACAAACGATTCATCATGTCTCTGCGAGTGACACACGACAGGGTAGGTGTGCTTATTTACCAAAAAAATGTTTAATACGTTCATATTTTAAGTCAAGTGTTTAAAAGTATGCAAAATTATACGAGGAGTGCTAATATTTTCTACTACTTGAGCAGAGTTTGAAATTTGCTTGCTACCAGCTGGCTGATTCGTTTTGGATTAATCGGCTATATTAATACTCAGCCTATTAGGGCCTAGCTAAAACTTAAGTATGAAAATGTTAATAAAGATAAACTACCTACTACATAACTAACACCCACAGTTTAGCCCGTATTCCCGGGATAAAAAGTAGCCTATATCCTTCCTTAATAAACGGGCCATTTAACGCAAAAAAACGTTTTCAAATCGGACTAGAATCGGATAGTTCCTGAGATTAGCGCGTTCAAACATAGAAACAAACTCTTCGGCTTTACAATACTTAAAATTTTCTCGTATATTACGTTAGTAGCAATTCATATTAGGTACAGTCAGCGGCAAAAGTAGCTTGGCATTTTAGTACCCTTTCATAATAATCTATTGACATTTTCTTGACAGTTTGTATGAAAATTATGAATTGTTGTGACACGGTACTAAAGTGCCAAGATACTTTTGCCGCTGACTGTACAAGCAATTTTAAAAATGAGTTTAATTTTTGTATTAATAAGTTCAATTCAAATACTATTGCTCAGATATAAACGACCCTTTCATTTGGTACTCGATTAATCAATCCAAAATGATAAATCAAATAAATTTACTTATAGGTACAGTTTTTTGACGGAAACGTGTCTTGAATAAACCAAAGGTTTGGATGGTAAAAAATATCAGGTTGATTTTGAACAATAAACGCTTAAAATATATCTTGTACCTATCAACAAAAGCTGAAATCTTCTCATTATTTAAATGGAGCTGGAACAAAAATGTACACGACAAATCAAAAAATACTTCTTCACAGTGGCAATGTTAAATAAAAACAAAGGTTGGGTTCTGCAACACTTGTTTTTAACAAGGAACTCTTGACTATAAGAGAATTGTTATGGACTAGAATGTTTGCAGGTTGACTTGTGTTTTGTTTTTATTTACCGGGACAAACTTTAAATTATTTGTGTTGTGTGCACAAAGTAGTCAGTCAATTCGATTATATAAAATCATCTTTCTTCAATTGTCTATTTTTCTATCAATTGTATGTGGTTATGTATGTGAATCGCAAACCCAAATTATACAGGGCTTTTAATTAATTTGCTAAAGTTATAAGGTTGAAAGTCAAGTACTCATTAGGATGATTTTCAATAAGATGCATATTTATTTTTTACCAAAAAAAAATCGGAAGATTTGATACCGAATTTTCCGTCATTTTTGGGCAGATCAAGATCATTCTTTTTTCAGGAAAAAATTCCTGCCGAACCAAACATCATAATTGTTTTTTTCATGAAACAGCTACTTCTTTAGAATAAGTAGTAGTCACATTACGAGTAGGTACTTACATTGATATTTTATGATTTTTCCTAAAGTCGTTTTTATTTTGGTATTTGTTTTGTAGTCGATGAAACATCTATATATGTAACAGCATTGTTATGATAGGTTTATATAACGGTGATTCCTATAAATATTCTAGGCTACAGACCAAAACGAGTCCTAATAGCGAACGCCAGTAAACTAGGATCTGAATACGAATTCCTTTGTAACATACGAGACCCATTTCATAGGATACACTATTGTCTGGCATAAGTATTTTTAAGAACCTACATACTTATTGTATTACAAACCAGAAAATATGTTGTATGAAATAGGGTGGTGATTTTACCAAAGTATACCTACTCTAACGAGTATTGCGAAAGTTAAAAACTTATCATGTCTTTGAAATATCTTTCCAGTCTACGGCACACACATTCTAAGTTTTTGAATTTGAATAAACATTGAAGTTAATTATTAAATTCATTTTCTAATTTGTATATACTTAAATGCTGTTATTTCTGAAAATTTATCCAAGAAACCCAACAGAAGAATGGCATTCTTAGGGTTCCATACATCCGATGAAAAAATGGATCCTATAGAATCACTCTCGTGTCTGTCGGTATGTCCGTCAACTTGTCTGTCATAGCTATTTTCTCCGAATCTACAGTAGGAACATTTCATACAAGTACTGAGTTAGATAACTCAATCATGGTAGGTATAGAGTATGTAAATGAATTCTGATTCGGAAAATTTTTAGTCTTTAAAATTCTCATGGAAAACGGAATGGTAGGTATGGAATGGCGAATTCGGACTTCGGCCCGCAGTTGAACGGTTTTTTTTATTTATTTTGGTACTTTTAAATTTGTACTTTCCGGTTTCAACTAAAAAACAAAATTTTAAGGCATGATTTTGAAATCAATTTTACATTTTCTCTATAAAAATGGAAACGTATCTATATGCTTGATAAACTCTATCTTGATATATCGTTTGAATCACAGAGCCATCTAAAACTATTTCTATTTGTCTGAAATCGGTATCGAACACATCGATCTATTCGATCGCTAGATTTAGCGATAGATTGCCCTTTATGCTCTTATTCCGACACCAACAATGCGAACGAGATCACTCAAACTAGTGTTCGTTCAATCAAAGCTAGCTTATCACTAAATCAGGCCAATGACGACTACTATTAAGCAATTACTTTGCAATCGCAATCTTTATTCCAACTGCTATTGTTGTCTAGTCGAAACTGATTACATTTGATTGGATGAAATTGTTTTCTCTGAGATTTTTAAACTGGTGATCGTATATAAAGATTACTAACATAACCAGTGGAAATTGTGAAATGGCAATATGTAATAAGTTCATAATAACTTTAAAACCCGTAGAATATCACAAGGAGTTATTCAATATATACGGCTGTTGATAAAAATTGGTAAAAGAAAATAAATAAATTCTTATTAATAATCAAATATTTCAATAAATATTATTTGACCAACTTCAATTTATCAAATGAAAACAAGACTACATATGAAGTTGAAATAATTTTATTCTTATATATAGGTATATATAAATCAATGTTACAAGCATTGAAACTTAATATAATGTATCTACTGTAAATAAATCGCCCGAAGCGTTCGGTAAAACTAACTTTCAAGCCATGTTTGCTGCCACCGCAGCCTACTGAGAACGTATATGAGCTGTTGATGAAACGCTTGATAAACCTGAATTAATTTCCTTAATAAATCTATTTTTTAACCTCGTTGTAGCTTATGGCTACACACTATCAAATAGATTAAATTTGCGACAGTAGGAAACAAGGTTGAATTTAAGTAGACTGCGCTCGAATATGACACTGTCCGAACATAAATTGTAAGCTTTTTCTTACCACGCAAAATTTTCACATTTCAATCAAGTTATGCTGTAGGTGTAGAAAGGTTTTAGAAATAAAATTTTATTTTAATAATATTTATTTCATCCGTTCATGAAATATTTTACTTACCTACTTACATAATTTTAGGTTACCAACATGAATTTCATAAAGGTACCTAGAGATTTACTCGCTAACGAGCAAAAATTTGTAACTCGTAAAAAGTAAAACTGAGTTATACTAACTTCAAGTAACTACGAGTCGTTTGCTACACACACATCAACTGAAATTCATGAGCTAACCTCTTTTTATTTATGATTTTTATGCGAATATAAAAGAATCCTTAATAAAAAAAAAGTCGTTTATTGACAAAAAGTAAGAAAGAATGTCATTGTGCGTAATCTGTGAGCCGGACGGCTAGTCCTTTTGTATACAATAGCCTTCAACGTTTGCTAATATAGCAGATACCTTTTTCATACCACGATAAAATTTTAGGTGGATGGCGCCTATTTTGAATTTGTTTAAAAAGTTTATTGTATTTGTTTTAAATCTCGCGTTTTAGTTTATTACGTCTATTTTTAGCGCCGGAAGTAATATTATGATTCGCGCATAAGGTGGATTATTGTAAGTACTAGTGATCGCCCGTAGTCAAAATACAAAAGAGTATATATAGTATAATTTTATAATTAAGAATGTAAAGTAAACTAAAGTAAATCACTTCACTCATATACAAACTCTTTTCTTTGAGTTTGTCTTTGCCGCGTTATCGACTTAGCATAGAGATGTCACGACTGACAGTCAGTGGTGACATGTGTGTGTGTGTATCTATCGCATGGTAGTGTGTGTAATGTTTTTTGATTAATTTAAATTATTTCTAATGCATTATATAAAAATATTAGCTTTCTGCACTTTTTCTCCATATTTTATAAACTTTAACTGTGCTAAATTTCATACTCCTCCGACCGCGTTATGCTTGTAAAAAGAGGTACAAAGTTTTTGGTTCTCGTAATAATAAATAATATATATAATATATAATAAATATATAATTACACGTAAATTTCGTTTTATATTGATAAGGTCAATAAATAACGAATATTTGTAAAGAACCAATGTACATTTCCATGTCGTTTTGAATTCATAATAAATACATTCATAAAATTGTAATGCCATACGCTCCAGGCGGAAATCATAAGATAACGTCTCATAGGCGCGCGCTTTCAATTTTATTGAAATAATTATCTATCTAATTAAAATGTAAGAAATATTCTTTAAAAAATCAAAAAGGTGATCCTCAAAAGCACTTCCGTTTTAGTAATTGTTAATTAAACTATTAATAGATAGCTATAATATTATAAGGATGATGATTAATGTGGTTTGATTACCTTACTCCAAAATATTAAGCTTGAATAAACACTTTTCATATTATTATATACTTTTTTCATAATTTAGAAACTCCTCATGAATCTAATGGCGTTATTTTTCGAGTTTGGCGCAAAAAATAACTTTTAATAAACAAAAAAAGTTAGGCTACTTCGCGTATTATTTGAATTTGTTTTTCAATTTTCAAAGAGAGAGCAAAATCATTAGCAGACCGAAGTCAATTTGAAAAAATATTACGGGGATTCTGCGCCGTCTCATGGAATGGTACATAAGTGTTTTAACTGAATTTCGACGTGGGCAAACTACCACCACCAATGACGCCGAGCGCCCGAGAAGGCAGATTTAGGTCACCACTGAGGGAAAAGCCTACATACCGGTGATACTTTTCCATTGAAATTAATTATATTATATATTTATATGCTAGTAGTGTGAATATTTTTAAATTTTCAGACGTAACAGTTTAGCAAGCAAAAGGCTCAACTCTATTTATTTTATTAATTTAAGGTTTATGTTTCGTAATCGAATCTTGATATTTAAAAAGAGTTTGAGACAACGCTCTAAGTTTAAAAAAAACCTTTTAACGATACTCGAGGTGGTACGTAAACAATAATATAATCACCCCAACTTTACATGTAGGTAAAAATGATTCTACGATTTTATTTGATAATTTTGTATGCGTCATAGATATGCATAGGTAACTATGCAAAAATTCAGCTTGATATCACTGGTAGTCTACTTATTATACAGGCTGATTTTTTTGTCACTGGCAATACTTGCAGGGGTGGAAGCAGTGATGTTATATCTACCAGCTTTTTGGTAGATCTACCAATTTTCACTTCAGTCTACCTATCTACCACCCTAGACCTAAAATCTACCTATTTCTCCCTAGACCTAAAAACTACCTATTTTTTAATTATTTTGACATATTATCACCACTTTAAATTATTTTTATATCGACGAGCGACGTTTCGATATGTTGCGTGAGCCATGCGACGATGCGTCAAGCATACATAGCAATGCATAGAGTCCAGGCCATAAACCACAAAAAAAAAACGTCAGCAACAGGTTCGCCGTTCGCGCCATTTCGCGCCCATAGACATTATTCCCGGTTGGTTTGTTGCGGAATCAATGGTGAATCTTCGCTCCTGTTTTGTGTTGTTTTGTTGTTAAAACTAAATAACTACGTATTAACGGTGCTGATTGTTCTGTGTTGCGTGCATTTATTTATATAATGGATTCTGACAGCAGCGAAAGCGATGCATAGTGTTCTAGGTTAGGAACTCCGCCACGAAAAGCTAGTAAAAGGCACTATGACCAAAAATATACGAAATTATGGGAGAAAGTATATCCAAAAATATACATTTTAAGAACAGTTCATGCATTTTTAACCTTAAAAAATCTTCTAAATTGAGGTGGTAGATCTACCAATTTTGCATTTTACATTCTACCAACTTCTACCAACATTTGGCACATAATCTACTAATTTTCTAAAATTCGGGTTGGCAACACTGGGTGGAAGTACTCATCAATATGAACAACTTATATTATGGGACCAACTCTGATATCGCGTAAAATAAAATGGTTGCTTCATATATTTTGGTCGAGTAGGTATTGAACTTTTGTATAGAACAGCTGATAATTTTTTTCGTGATTTCACAGTTAGTCCCATAATAAAAGTTGTTCATATTGATGAGTACTTCAACCTCTCCAAGTATTGCCAGTGTCTAAAAAATCATCCTGTATAATAGATATCTTTGTTTGGATGGTTAGTTTAGTTACACAGTTATGCCGTTATTCCTATTTTTTTAAATAAACATTTTTGCTGTTTTCAAAATCCGCAAGTTCTTGAAAACTATTGGCGATCTCTATTTTAAAATAAATTATAATAAAAATATGTGAATATTTCCCTGATTATAAACGTTATTACATCACCTTCCATGTAAATTTGAAATTGAGTTATAAAGAATGTGGCCCGTTTCTTTGCTCCCGAGTGTACTATTAAAATAATAATAAAACGCTAACATGCAATGTAAAATATTAAATTTTTGTCTTAGTTAAGTTCTATAGGTGCTCTACTCCAGTTCAATTATTCATTAGGCCATATTATTTCATAACACAAAATACACGGATTGTTATGGGAAACTAACCTCATTTATCAACCACCAATATAACGTATGTTTTCATTCTACCAACTTTAAAATCGTATTTTTTTACGGCGAATTAACGTTTAATGGATATGGCACCGGCGCGGCATTATACCACTTTTTAACGGTCCGTGGTTTAATTAAATATTCGATTAAATTACTTAGTATTTATTTAAACATTTTAATGTTGTGATTTAAGGTCTCGAGCGTCTCTTGTTTGGTATGCATTTGGCAATTATTGTTATAGTTCATTTGTTGGTATCTATAACCAACTTAAGTCACGAAAACATTCATAGTAGGTACAAGCTCCGCGTAGTAGGAATGGCCTAGGATTACTATAAAAAAACATACGAATCAGCACCACACGTTCATTTAACAGACAAAAAACGTCCCCTATATCGAGGGTAGTTATAAGGTTTTAAAATTTATTTATCATACTAAAAGCTTTACAGGATATTGAGAGGTATGAAATACAGCCTTATTTTTGATATACGGCTATCAGCAAGTTAAGTGCTTCTGGAAAATCTTTGAGCGGGGCTCGAGCGCTACCTTTAAGCGGATTGGTTGCCACGCCTCACTAGCTAACTCATATTTTCCTTTCAATATCCGTATTAAACTCATATGCGCGCGATTCTAAACTGACTTTACATGAAAAATAACATTGATTTATTAGCTTCAATTATCAAATAATCCGGCTCAAAGGACAAAAGAGTACAATTATGAAGATCTTTGCCAAGTAGGTAACTGTTATAAAATTTATGGATGATTTTTCTGTTTTCCTTATTTCATATTTCACGTTGAATAAGTAAATGTTAATAAAAATTAAAGCTTTCCGTCAAATCATTTCAGGAAATTTCTTTCATAAAATATATCTTTCAAGATTTTTGAGTTTATTCTGGGCTCATATTATTTGACTTTTAAATAGAGGTTCTCTTCACTTTAAAACGGACTTTCGTGCGGTACGAGAGATATCAGCTATGCTTCATGGAGATATATTGATCTGAACTGAATTTATTCATGCAATGCCGCCAGTCTTAATACGTCTTAGTACGTTTGCACAAGGTATTTTATCTACTATGTATAGGCCTGTGTCTGATCACAATCTCACCATAGTAAGTGATGATGTGACCAAAGGTGGTATCCAAACAAAGCTTATAAGGGAATAGCTCTCAAGTAAGGCTGCCGGACCACACCGGTAGTGCTTGGCAACAGATTTTCAACTTCAGGGTGCTAGCCAGCCAGGTGGTACAAAGTACGTGCATGGAACACGTACGTGTTTGGAAATAAAATAAAAATATTTTTTGTTTTTGTTTTTGACTAGCTGGACTTAAAAAAGCAGTTCGACGAAGGTGATACAACGAACTACCAAACGAATGGTGAATTTGACCTTGTGAGCTTCGAGGCTATCAGACACAACCAGTACTACTCCTGCTGCGTGGAGCCGTACCCTGACATTACGTACGTCATCAAACTACGAAGGAGGCCCATGTTCTACGTATTCAACCTCATCCTACCTTGTCTCCTTATCAACGGCATCGGTAAGATATACATAAAAACTTTTTCTTCATAGAATAGACGATATTTACATTACAAAAACGTTACACGTAAATACTATTATCATACTCATAAATAAATCATTGAGATTCGTAATACAGAAAGTAGATTCAATTTATTGGAAAAATCCCTTGCGTGAAACATAAGTGCTTGAGACTCGACCAGCATATAAGGATAATCCTTAAGACTATTTTAAAATTTAACGAGTATCCGCTAGACGGAAACTAAAACTAAATCTTCGAAACGACTTAAGTCTTCCTCAGATTAAGCGAACCATGATAAGCTCCGTAACATCTTTTACAACAAGGCTTTCTGGGCAATACCTTCATTTAATATTTTATTCCCTCTGGCTCTATTAGGACATTTACTCAATGTATATTTTACTAGTAGCTTTGTCATCTACAGTACATCTACATCATCTACATCTTAGTGTAGGTGTAATAAACAAAATAAAGCGAATTTCAATAGAATAAATGAGGTCATGACAAGAAGATATGATTATAAATTTAGATTAAGGACAATCTTGAATTAAATATTTACAGAATCTGTTAACTAACATTTTCGGTCAGGGTTACCAAGATCTTCATTTAAAAATAAATTACACTGAAAAAAGCATCGTTTTTTGAAAAAATAGCTGCACTACTAACACTGCTTACAGTATAAGCACATAACTTTGATTCTAGTACAGTATTTAGGTGTTAGTTTTATGTTCTTACGTTCTTTTTGTGAAGAGTTAAAAAAGCCTTGGAAATAACTACATCAGAACGTCTATATGTTAATTGTATTTTTTTTCTTAGCTCTTCTGGTATTTTACGTCCCATCCGAATCAGGAGAAAAAGTAACCCTGGGCATCAGTGCACTTCTGTCGATGACGGTCTTCTTAATGACCATAAGGGATACTTTACCACCGACGGAGAAAACACCGTTAATTAGTAAGACACTACTATTTAATTATAATCATTAGCTTCTTGGAATATTTCATTATGTATGTTCTTGCATAAAGAAATTCTTAGTCAGAATTTAGCTCCGGTGATACAAATTACATGCTTTTTTGTTCCCAACGTCGCGGTTCCTACTTAATTCCCGTTTTATTTTTACACATTCATTGTTATCTTTTTAAAGTGCGAGCGTGAATATAATTTTTTCTACGCTTAAAAGGAATTCCGAGTTCCCCTCGTCATTTTTGTTTTATTATTCTAACAAATTGTTTTGACTTAATAAAATTGCTCGAAGTTGTTTTAATTCTTGTGCTTTATATTTCTAAGCTGTTTGTTTACTTTCAGGTCTGTATTACGGAGTTAGTACGTGTTTAGTGTCGTTTTCAGCCTCGCTCTCCGTCGTTACCCTCAATATATCTTACAGGCGAGTTTCAATTTCATATTTGCACAATACTGTAATGCTTCACCATAATGATGTGATGTTTTATCAGTGGTTGTTAATCAAATAATACAATCATGCAATTTGCTGCCGAATGCAAATGATTGCGGATGTTTTAATTTATACCCGTGCAATATTATATTTGCAAAAACATTAATGTTTACCGTCGGAAGTAACTTGATGTATATTGACTTGTTCAATATGATGTAATGGAACAATATATTGATAGTGAAATGCAATTTATTGAGTTTGGTGTAGCTCTCATGCTTTAGGAAGAAGGATGTAGCTAACAAGGGAGTGTTGCCAAGTGCCAGAACACATTTCCCGTTCAGAATACTTGTCGAACGCAGTTTCTGCCGGAAACTATGTTGTAAATTTTCAGAAATAAATTAATGGCTTTATGTACCATAGGTTAATTTTGATGAACTGGCAGCCTTACCATGTGTACAATATCTAAACCTACTGTATTTGCTCGTAGAGGAGTGAGAGGGCAGCCGGTGCCGGCGGTGCTGCGCGAGCTGGTCCTGCAGAGGCTCGCGCGGTTCCTCTTCATCAACCTCGACACCGACGCACCAAAGGTTCGTCAAATCTATCCATTCATCTATCCATCCCAAACCCATTCAATCAAAGCGATACGAGTATTCACGAGCGAAGTTGTTTTACTTTTCTGATTAGCAACTGATTCCTTTGAGTACTTGAAATTTAACTTTAAAAAATATTCTAAGCGTGATACTTCTGAACTCTGAATTTTTAGACAGTTTTTCTAATTTTAATAACTATTTAAAATAGAACGTATAATATTCTCGTGGCCTTTTCCAAGAATATCAGTAAATAAATAACAGTAGTAATAATTCGCCACATTTTATCGACGCGCGTAGGTGGGTAATGTTATGGTTATTAGGTACATGACATTTTGCTGAAAGTCTCGTGAGAGTTCCCTGACGTACACCGTATAGGCAATAAGAAAGCTGAATACGATCCCCGGCGGCTATGCCTATAGCGACAAATTTCTACGTAGTTTTTTTTTCCACATAACTCGTTCCATAACTGCGATAACAAAATGAGAATATGGATAGAAATGTTCGGCGTGTGTGGTCTATTGGGTATTTCTTTATTTATTGATACGAGAGTGTGTTTAAAAACTGTACCTACAGAGTAAGTAATACTTAATAATTTTATAGTGTACACCTATATTTAAAACTTTCTTACGCGTTTATTTAACCAATTTACTGTTTTAAAATAAAATATTTTCCCTTTGTTAAATTTAATATTTTAATATTTAAACAAAAATAAGTTGAAATCCCTAATATCAGATAAGAAAAATATGTAAATTAGTTCACAAACTCGATAAAAAATCTGTGTTAACTTTCGCGTACTTTGATTGGCTAATTTTCAGTAGCGATCATTAAAAGTTCGCCGAAGCCTGATGTCAAAGTCGATTTTCAGATAAACATTTTATTCGCCATAAGCTTTCTCTCTGGCGCGTTTGATTTATCTAATGACTTTGAGTATGGAGTGTAAATAGAGATATCGTGGGTTTCGTTCCTATTTAGGATTTGGTATATTAATACCTTATGATAACATATTGACTTATTTGAATATTCAATAAGTAATTGAATACTTTCATTTTGAATATTTGATTTGATGAAAGGTTTTATGTTGATAAAGTTAAAAAGTAACATGACAGTAAAAGTATGTTACATCGTTCTTAGAAAGTATGTGCTAAAAATAAAGATGATTAGGTACCCACACTCATCTCTATTTTTAAGTTATGATTTATTATCGTCGTGTTTGTAACGCAGCAATGCTATATTGATGAGTGATGCGTTACTGACTAATCTCTCATCAATATTGCAGTCTAATAATTTGATTCTACGCATGCCTTGCTTCTGTCGGGTGTACGACGATACCTCAATACTTTGATTTACATTATGTATTTACATTATGATGTATTATGCATCATGGTATAGCATTTATCTTTCCGATTGAAAATTATGAATTGTATTGTTCTCACGGTATAGACTCCTATCGAAAAGTAATTTTTGTTCCCTGTCTACCAACTACTGGGACTGTAAAACTAGTACTTTATTATACCTAGTGTTGTATAATATCTGTTGTATAATGTCAGGGTGACAACGGCGGCGCGATGTCGACAGCTGGGGTGCAGGTGAATCCACGCACCGGGTCGCGGCTGAAGGCAGAACTTCGATGCGATGGCACGCCTCTGCCTCCAGCTTCACCACGCTTCGCACGACACAACCACAATCATCTGGGTAAGATGCTTAATATATAGGTATACAGATGTACAGTACAGCTCGATATTGAGAGATTCCTTACCCTTTCTGGTCTTATAGCAGTTACAGTTAGACTGTTATAGTCTGCCCTGCTATGTTTTATTCCAAGGTATGATCTATCTATGTACCTTTTTCCATGCAACCATTGCAAAGTTGAGTTAAACTTTCATATTTATAAATAGCGCTGAAAATAATCTAACGCCGGCTAAGCACAATGAAATACAGATTGTTCCTTTACGTTTAGATTTGAAATACTACAATCTGCAGGAGACAAATGTTATAATCAAGATAGCACGATCTCGCTCATAGCATTTTGGGCACTGTTTGGCAATCAATATGTAGGGGATGCAATATTTTCGCGCTTATTAAAAAATTGCGTAGGTAGCATATCGTTGTAACTTATAAAAATGGTAGTAAAAAACTCGCTTTGTAACAAGAATGTTTACTACCTCAAAATAACTAATTAGTTATTATAATTTGAAAGTTTAAATGTTTATTTTAACAGATAGGAAGATCATTTGAAAAGATAGGAAGTAGTAAAATTATTTTTATCTATTACTCAACAATTAATGGATTTGTTGTGGCTATAATAAAAAGCCGGCCAAGTGCGAGTCGAACTCGCGCACCGAGGGTTCTATACAACCTTGTAGGTATGTAAATAGTTCATTCATCACGGGAATCGTAACGAAAAGTGAAACTTGAGAGATAAACTCAACTTTGCCGTTGGTAAACTGTTGTCACTTGTCCCCATACATCGACATAGGTCACGGTCAGTTTACCAACTGCAAATAAGTTTATAATCACAAAACAAAAATTAACAAACAAATTTACGGGTTTCGAATTTATTCCTTTACTTGTGCTATAAGACATTGCTTCTTGCCAAATTTCATGATTCAACGGGAAGTACCCTATAGGTTTTGATTCCCATGCGAGTAGTTGCGAATCTCAAAATATGCGGCATAAACGACCGTATCTTTTGATTGCGTTGACTTAGAAGTTTGATTTTTACACAGCTCTAAGAGATTGCAGATCAGAGTATTTGATACTAATTTCAACTTCATTCCTCCACGTGTTCCTGAAAAAAAGGTCTTGACAGACAGACAGACAGACGGACGGACAACGAAATGATCCTATAAGGGTTCTTTTTTTCCTTTTGAGGTGCGGGCGGAACCTTAAAAAAAAGTTAACCGAACTGTTTATTTGGGTAAAAGGGCTATGATATTATAAAAAAGATTAGGTATTCAGTCAAACACGAATGAACATCCTTAAAAATGTTTTAATTAAAGAACAATCAAAAACAAATTGGTTGTGAAATAGGTTCCTACCTAACTGTAATTTTGAAGAAGGTTACTTTTATCTCTATGCCATCAGAAAAAGTACCTAAATGTTTTTCAGGACACGTAGGTACATTCTCAAATCAAAATTACTTGAGCATAATACATACTACCTACTCGCAAGGTTATAGTATCATAGACACACACAGACTCAATCGTTTATTAACTTTTATTTACCCCTATTTATTTTTAAACAGTATTTGATTATCGTGCTTATTCCTAATTACTTATTTATTTGAATAATTATTATTAATGTTGTACATATATTTAAAAACAATTGCAAGTTTGGTGCGATCAGTTTATGACAATATCGAAGGATTAGGATTTAGGATACATACGTACCTATAATAAGTAGTAAGAAGAATATAAATAAGGTAGCGGTCTTTGTAAGCAGGCGGAACAGGCGCGGTAGCGGGCGCGGGAACAGTTGCAGGTGCCGTCGCAGGTGCGGTCGTGGGCAGCGAGCCTATGTGCACGGCCGCGTGTTCGCGGTGCGTGTGTTGCGGTTGCACGTTGCGGGAGGCGGCCGCCAGGCACGAGCAGCGGGTCGCCGCCAACGAGCGTTTGGAGCGTGCTAACTTGGAATGGAAACAGGTTTAACTTTTTTTATAAACTGCTTGGTGACATAATATTCAACTATATAGTCAGTTACATGTTTTAAGTGATTTAAAATAAAACAAATCATACGATGATGACATTATTACAATTTTCTGAGAAATGTTTTTGGCCAATAAACTTCCTCAGGATCACGAAAAAGTGGGTTATTAAATTCGTTTTGATTAAATATTTTTCCAATTTCGTAGAATTTGGTTTGAACTTTCATCTCATAGTCTAGACAAGTATTTTGATATTTAGGTAAGTTATAAAAAGCCTATATTATTTAATGCTAAATCAATCTTATTTATGGGTGTTTCCACAAAAATCCGGCAACGCTGTGTCCACAACACTTTCCACTTGATATAATTAATAAATTCAATATTAAATTACTTACAACTAATTTCATTAAATTTTGTAATTTAATAAAACATTAAGGCTCCAGTCTCCCTAAAAACAGTGTTCTTGCGGAATTTATCAGAAAATAAATATTTTTTTCTTTATTATTCAGAAAAGCAATAAATGAAATATATTTTACGTTATTTTAAAGTGTGAGATTTGAAGTTTCCAATACATATTTTATTTTTTTAATTTGACGCTATTTTTATTAGCTTTGTGAGGCTTTAAACATACCTCTATTTACGTTCCACGCGTAGAAGGTCTCATTCATGCACACGCCACGAAAAAAATATAACAAAAACAAGAAATGTATTCAGATTACATTTGTCGGCAAATCCTCTACAATAATCTTATCTAGTTACTTTTTTCAAAATCGTTTCAATTTCTTATTTAAAGTGCTTTAAAAAGTTATAGTTTTCTTTCTTAAAAAAATATATGTTGCAAGGGTCGAACCTTGCAACATATATTTTTTTCAATTACAAAGTAATGGTTCAGAGAAATCACACTTTAACCTCTCCGAAAACAACTACTTATCTGTCGAATAAAAAATATATGCATTCAAAAAATCATTTTAAATAAATTTACCGAAGCCAGATTCCGAAGTCGAACTCTGCCAAACGAGTTCTTCAAACCACGTAGGTGCTTGGCGAATTCTTCCGGATGCTTAATTTCGTGCCAGGACCGTTGGGTCAAATAATAATCCCGTAGGGAGTGAATATAAACCAATTGATTTTTAAGAAAGAGATGAAAGATATCAGCAGACTACACTCCCTTTGCAGTGGCCATTTTGTAAATCAGTGCAATCGCGGCAGTTGCTGTACAGACATGTGTTGATCCAGTCACTTTGTCAGTCCCTCGATGAGTAATTTTATATAAACTATAATATTATATTTATAATTATATTATAAAGAGGAAAGATTTGTATTTTTGTATGTAACGAATAAACTCAAAAACTACTGGACCGATTTCAAAAATTCTTTCACCATTAGAAAGCTACACTATCCCTGAGTAATATGGGCTATATTCTATTCCGGTAACGCGAGTGAAACTGGCGGAAAAGCTAGTAGTTAATAATAGGAAATTGGCATTAATTAATTAATATTTACGAGTTATTTAGATAGTGTTAGATATCGTAGTATAGTGGTCGATCAGTATTTTATTTTTAGTTTTACTCTGAATCGTTATTCCCTGAACGGTCAGGCCTTAGTTGTGAATGGTGCTAGGGACTGACATTCACTTATAATTATATACGCATATTGACTTTTCCATAAATATGTTTATTAACAACTAGACAAGTTGAAATGTAGATTATTATTTCGACCAATACATACAACTACATCCAACACTTGCCCAAAACTTTAAATTTCTCATTAAGTTATCATAAAGTGACTGGCCCTTTTATGGTATGACAATAAATTAATCACCCATTGTATTGGCAAATGCAATAGCATCTTATATATAATGACAAAAGACAAATTACCTCCTAAAGTGGCCCTATTTTTATAGAAACACCCTTATACGATTATAACGTTTTTTTTCTGAACCCCCTCAGTAGTTCGGTTGAAAAAGGGATGATTTGAGTCTGAAAAACTTTGTACTTCATTAATCACCTGTCGTGGTCGATCTCAGGATCGTGTTCGGGAGTGGAGTTTCGACACTATAATTAATTTTTACACTGAAACATGCAATGTTGTCAAAAAAAGAGAGTGTTGCGGACGGATGGATTTAAACCAAAATACAAACCCTTCCATGGATTGGAGAATGATGTATGATATTATTATATGATTTCATTAAAACATACATGCTTTATGAATTTAATGAATTCAAGGATAGGAATTGAAAAAATTTAAATGTTTGTAGACTTAAAAAAAATATCAAAAAATATAGACAGGTAATAAAGTATTCAGACATATCCTGATGAAGGACTATTGGGTAAGACTTCCGCACCTTGAACATGTTCCGACTATTACTTATTGTGTAATGACGCTTTTACCCTAGTAGGTAAATGATAACCCTGAAGAATAGTGGCGAGAACCAGACACGTGGTTAGTACAAAAAAAAAGAGGTGATTGAATATCTTTCGGTGTTTAGAATAATGTCAAATAATATAGATCACATGAAATATTCCACGGAAAAAAGTAGTCTTTGGCCTAATTACATTGTATTCTGGAGCTCTAATAATATTTTAAATACTTCAAGATTACTTAAGCAATATATTTATAATCCAGGTGGCAGTAGTAGCTGACCGTGCCCTCCTCGCAGTGTTCGTGCTGGTTACCGCCATATCGACTGCCGCCATCTTACTTCCCCAGCTAAATAACCTGCATGTCGGCAACACGCCGTTAAAACCACCAACTTAGACAATATTTCAATTGTGAATCCAAGCAAGTCTGCCAACGAACCAATGTGTTAATTGACAAAATGTGCCATAATGTTACTTTCGTGTCAAATCATAGTACCTACTACTGTACCTACCTAGTCAAGTTTTTGTAATATTGTAAAAAAGTAATCTTTCTTTTCGTAACTCTGTTTGTAAATGTAAGGTAGTAACGAAAGGAAATACTTAATGAAGTTTTATGGTACTTTACTTCTTTTTAGCTGTTATTGTTTTAAAACTCCGTTGAATCAATCAAATTAATTTATTTGCTTACGGTTATCAAGTGAAATAATAATGCAGACAATTTCTGAATATATTACTAGAAAATCTAATTTATTGATTAATATAACAAAATTATGTTATATAAGATTTTGACTCAATTAATTGTGCCAATATTATTAATAGGTCAATTGACAAATTAAAATAAAACTATTGCGTAAATGGGTAGTTTATAGAACGTGTTGATATTCAATAACTAATATATATGTATAAATGTAGATTACATAAGCAAACTATTTTATAATCTTTTTATGAAGCGATACTCAAACGGATGATAAGCGAATAGAAGCGAATGTTTAATCTGCATATCACATCCCAAAATTGTATAAACTGAATAAGTAATTTTAATTGAATTCAAATACAAAAAGTTTTCTCAAATTCTCATTATAACTAATGTATACATAAACATATAAAAGGATTTCGCAATATTACAATATATATGTATAAGAAATCGATTAGGTTTGTTAATTGACAGTTAGATAAAATAAACTGTACCTTCGATGTATAATAATGTAAATCTAGGATACGCTCAAGGTTGTTACCAAACTGTACATAGGATATAGATAACATAGGTACAGTTATTACATGATATGATTTATTTAAATAATTGTACAGAAAAATATAATAAATGAAAATATTTGTCGTTTTACTATCCATGTGTGTATCCAAATTAGTTTTATAAAAAAGTTACATAAGAAGATGGTTACATTACATTTTCAAGTACCTAAGTAATTTGAATATCTCCATTTTATCTGTGGAGTGGTTTATGGATAATTATCACAAACTAAATTATCTTCATTATACCGTAATACATATATCAGGGTCGCCAAATGGCGGACGGCGGTCCGGATCCGGATCGCAGACCTATATTGTGCGGACCAAACTTTGACAAACAAAAAAGTACACATGGTTATTTTATCTAATCCGCGCACATCCAAGGAATTGATCTAAGCTTGGTCACCAGTCATCATCTACCAACCGGACCGCGATAATGTTTTATATTTTTTAAACTGACCCCTAATAGACCTAATTGGTGACCCCTGACCTAAATCATACATATTATGTTATTCCACAAATCGGTATATATAGAAGGAAAAGGTGACTGACTGACTGATCTATCAACGCACAGCTCAAACCACTGGACGGATCGGGCTAAAATTTTACAAATAGATAGCTATTATGATCCCTAAGGGGGTAAAATAGGGGTTCGCGGGTGAAACCGTGGGGCGGTAAGCTAGTGTAAGATAATAAAACAAGTGGTGTTGGTGTACCTAATAATGTTAAATCAAATTAGTAATGTCAAATTAAATTATTTATCAAACACTTAGGTATAACATGATTGAGTCAAAAAGTAGTTTAATTTACAAGGTCTATCTGTATCAGAAATTATATAATCGATTATGAAGATGAATGTTTGTTTGTATGATTATACTATATGCGTTCCTAAGCCATTCATCCGACTGTGACTTTGGGGAATCAAAAAAGAAGTTGCAATGGACGCTGGGAATTAGCTAGTTTATTACAAAATATTATCTTTTTCGAACAAAAAGTATGAAACAACTATTACTTACAACTTGCAATTGGTATTGCTAAAAATCCCCTGGATACATAGCTATGAATAGTAGAATGTTACAATTGATCCTTAAGCCTTAAGCCTGTCGACCCAATTTAAATCACTCGACACTCGCAAGGCCGTCAACAAACTAGCTCGCCTTGAACTGAAGAAACTGAAACGGGTAATTAAATACGGACATTGGTTAAACATAATCATATTGTTATGTAGTACATCAGAAGCTTGATATGTTGCTAATATTATAAATCTAATTATTTTGTATCAAAATACCAAAGCAAAGATCTTCACATAGACACAAGCGATCGATAGATTATATAATTATTTCCTTAAACTATTATAAATGTTACTTGGTTTGTTTTCCTTTCACCCAGCATCGGAGCATCGAATCGACGTGATTTTTTGCATAGACATAGTTTATGGACAGAAGAGTGACATAGGCTTTTTTATGTCTCAGAAACGTAGGTGAAACCGCCGGACGAAAGCTACTAGTTTGATATCTATTCTTGTTATTGTGTTGCGTAGGTAAGTATAAGTAGGTACCTAATGTGAAGGAACTATTTTACAACCAGACATGTCTCAAGTCCTTGAAGTCTGAACTGAAGATTTAGTGGGAGCTTAATATAGTAGGTATATCCAGTATTAAGTTAATTAGTTTCGCTTCATATTCAAGATTAATCTATTAGAGTATTAATACATTAACAGGTTAATGCTTCGTTGATTGTGCAAAAAGTTTGTAACTAAGCTTAAGAACTACCTTCATATCTCCAATGTTATTCTGTAAACAATTGAATCAAGAAAATGTATAAACTGAAAACGAAACCTTTTAGAATATGAATTATAAAATGTGAAATCCGACAAGCATTGTTACCGATTTCATAAAAGTTTTAAAATGCGCCAAAGTTCGAGTGTACTTCATTAAAACTTTGCTGGTTACTTAATTGTTTTGTTTTTGTCAATGCACTCTTGAAATTACATTTGTTTGATGATAAATTACCAAATCAAATAACAATTCTATTATAAGTAACAAAAAACACAATAAATAAAATATACTAATGTAAAAGTGTAGTTTGTAGGAGCTGAGCGGCTGTAACTGGAAAATGTAGATGCTGATTTCGATAGTAAGAAAATGACATAAGATAAAAACATCACACTCATTGAATAGATTTATTACAAATAGTATGTTAAGCAAACAGACAACCAAATACAGATAACAACACATCCGATAAACTCATTGTTAGCCTCAATTAATTAACCTAACTAACATGTTACAATAGTTAGGGGGATTAGCAGGAAACTTTTGGAAAATACCTACAGGTTTTTGTTCCCCAAGGTTGATACACACACTAGGTATAAACCTAGTACATAGGTATATGTGTTCAGGAAATTATTAGATACTCGTAATGAGATAAAGATATTCTCATCATATTCTCTCTCCAAGGACTACACTGTAATTACATCTAGACAGAATGATTCAACAATTTGTGAGCACAATAAAAGCCGATAATCAGGTACTTACGCACCTTACAAAGCTCTAAGGTGAAGAACCTTAGAGCTGTCTGGGAAAAAGGTAAGGAAACGCAACGCGAACGCGACCAATTATTGTTACATTGAAAGAACCTATATCTATAGGCTATAAATTCTTTCTGTTTTGTAATAAGATTTTTTTGAATTTGAACGCACGGTCAATGAATACCTACCTACGAGGTGACTTAAATAATATTTTTCGAAATTGAATTGTTTATTGTTTTAGTATTGAAACTAATTGAAATCTCATGATTTTCACAAATTCTTCTCTAGTACAGTGTCAATCAAGTTGTGTACCAAAAACATCACGTGAACCGCAAAACCTTCAGTGCTGACACTTTACGGGCGGGGAACATTTTCCCTGTAAAAGGAGGCTTCCAGGTTATGTTACCCCTTTGATGTATGCCGTTAAATTACCTACGGGTCATAAACAAGTCGGTATTATAATTGAAACACATACCTTGAGCTAATTGTTTACGTTTTGTAAACATAGGTGTACGTAGGTATGGAACAGGCATGTGGCTGTGGGTTTTCAGACATTGCATCGGATACAACGGGCTGTAAGCTGTATGGAAGGTATTATGGGAGGAACAAACGCGGCGCCCCAGCCCACGAGGCCAACGCCAGTTTCATGTACGTACTTGCCTACTTTATGCTCTGATATACACACGCCACTTTAGTGATGGACTACATATTTAGGTGGTTGGCATTAACGCTGATAAATTTAATTTTTTAACTAAAAATAGGTACAAAAGCCAAAGCACAATTTCAACTTATTGTTGCGGTAAATTTTAGAGAGGGTAAGTTATTTGGTGACCTTTTTATATGTATACACCTTTACAATGTATAGGCCTTTTGAACTCAATCTTATGTTGCTCAGGTATGTGATGATGTGGCCAAAAGTACGCACATAAAGATCAGGAGGAATTGGTGTTCACCTCAAGCTCATCGTAGGATTCGAACCGTCGTTATGGCTTACGTCAGTAGGTACCACTAAACCATCATCACCTTAAAATAATACAGAAAAAAGAAAATACCTGTGTGTGTTTTATTACATAGATAATGAGGTGTATTATCTGATTAGGATATCGTAACTAATATTATCCTAACTTTTTAATATTATAAATGCGAATGTGAGTTTGTTTGTTTGTTTGTTACCTTTTCACGCCTAAACCACTGAACCGATCGCGATGAAATTTGATACGCAGATAGCCTATGGTATGGAGAAGGACGTGGGCTACTTTTTTCTCGGGAACGCGGGTGAAACCGCGGGGGACAGCTAGTATATTATAAATGCGAATGTTAGTTTCTTGATCGAGGGACAACACTAATAAGTAGAAGAAATTGCAAGGCCACAAGCATTATACAAGCAAGGAAGATTCCACATTTCACTTTTATTCCTTTGGACAGTTAATGTCAGATTTTTACTGGGATTTTTTAAAGCTTTTGATTTCAAGAAATAAGAAGCAAGGCAAGTTTGGTATCCAAAAAATATGAGAAAATATATGTAAATTCGTACGATACATACAAATAAGTAGATGCCAACCGTTTTGAAGCTTAATAAAGTAGCAGGTGGTTCAAATAGAAGTCGATCTATAGAATTATTCAAATAAATCAGTCGTCATTTCTTAATATTCTGTCATAAAAATGAGTATTGTATACATAACTATATTTATTGTTTTATATTGTTGTGGATATCCCTAGCTACTAGTACCTACTATTAATAGGATAATACTGAATAATATTCTTAAATCGAATGACTTCAACGTTTATACTTTTAAACTACTAAACCGATTTGGCATATTGGTAGCAAGCATGTAACTTTTATCTCAGAAACGCGGATGAGACCTCGGCGCGTAGTTAGTTTATTTTTATAATATTATTGAATATACTTTAAACTTACTAATTAATTTAATATATTCTTATACAAATTTAGGTCCGTGGTATTCATAGTAAAATTTTCTGCGGTAAGTACGTAAGTACAACTTTTAATCTTAACTTTTTTAAGGTCATAAACATTTCATACAATAATGTGGTTTTGGGGAATTTTATGTGAAAGCTTTCTACATAATTATCGAGAATTAGGAATTAAATTAAATGATCTGGATTTTGCAATTATACTCACCCTTTGGTGGCTGTAGAGTTAGACGATTGTTATAGAATCTACCTATCTCAAAAATATTATTAAGAATTCACATCAGCTTTTTTATTTGATAATATTTTATAGGTTGGTACTTAGTAGAATAATAACGCAATATGGGAGAAATCTCGGAAATACTGGATAGTTCCTGAAAATTAATTTCCTACAGTCATCAGCTATAGTTTCATGTATGTGGGTTAATAAATATTTTTTCTTTCTTTCTATCGATACCTATCATGACTTCTCTCACTTGCTTCATTCAGGCAAGTGAATCTGTGAAGCAAAAGCTAGTTTCACAATTCCACCTATATTATAATAGCAGCTGTTCCCCGCGGTTTCACCCGCGTTCCCGTTATAAATAAAAAAAAAACGATTTTTTTTATAATTATTCTGCTATTCGGGGCTGAGACAAATCCAACAAATCAAAGATCATAAAAACCGGTCCAGCCGTTCTTGATTTATAAATGGTGTAACTACCTACTAACCCTTGTTTTATAATCTTTTGTTGTATATATAATACATTGTTATATATATATATATATATAGATTATTAATATATGTATATATTATAGTCAATTTAGATGTTGCTTTGTTCGCTTCATTTACTATGGCGAGTTTATGGTCAACCACAAGCCTATTCATAGTTAAGTAAAAGTAGTATTAATTTATTTTGTGATTCGTAGACGCCATATTTAAATATGGCTTCTATATTATAATGTCACTCGCACAATTTAAGACGAATATAACGTCACTTCATATGTTAAAATCAATCAAGCCGTTTCGGCTACAGAGCGTTCCAAAGAAATATAGGTAGGTACTATGTAGGTATATGTACACTCGAAAAACATTACTCTCCTTATGAGGTAGTCAGGAAGAAACCCAATTGAAATAGAAAATTACATTTCAATCATAATCACGATTGATTCGTGGTTGAAATTGCGGGACGATGCTATACAATATTGTGATATTCGAAAACAATACTGATATATTGGTAGGTACCTAATTACACAGTCAGTAATCAAGCTCAAACGGTAACAAGGAATGGTTATCTCTTCATAACAGTATCCAAGTCATATTCAAGTACAATCCGATAGGGAATTGAATGTCAACAAATGCTAACTAGAGTATTTCAAGTATCTATTCAGAGGTTACATTAGCACTACGGTTACACCGAGGTATAAACATGTTAATAAAATGTATTGTATACATACAGGGCTATTTTAAAACTTCAGGGTTGAAAGTACCTACTCTTTTCAAATAATTCTTACTGTGGAACCAACTGTAAAACAAAAATCAACTGCGGTATAATAAAAGTTGTTTATAGGTATTTATTAGTGAGAACTTTCAACCCTTCAAACTTAAAGACAATTAAAAATTAAATACTAATCCTGTATAGATATTATATTCTTCCAAATAGTCCACAGTTCCAGTAGTTCCACTGCACTAGTATTATGTTTTATACTTGTTTTGTAGTAAATTCTAATACAAATTCTCATTAATACTTTTGTTGACAAGTCTTGTTTAAAACAAGTTTATAATTTGTATGTAAACGTTGTGTATTAAAGTAGGTAGGTATAACTTTTTAGCTTTTCACACGATGAGACATTATATATACTATATAATCGAATATATAAAATTCTCGTGTCATAGTGTTAGTCTGCAAACTTCTTCGAAACGGCTCGATCGATTCTTATGAATTTTTTGTGTAAATATACACAAAAAAATTCATTACGGTAGGTCTGAGAATCGGTCGTAGGCTAGTACCTAAAATATAAAAATGAATCCCTATTTCCATTAGTTCCGCCATAACTTGAGAACGACTTTACCGATTTCATTATCTCTTTTTTAAAGTTTCCTAATACATTGTAGAAGGTTCTTATGGAAAAAAATAAGAAAATTGAAAAATTCAGGAAAAACTGAAAGTATGTGATTCTTGTATGAAATTAAGACACTGATATTTTTGCGATAGATATGCAGTTTATTGAGGACTCTAGACTACTTTTTATGTTAAAAACGAAGGTGAAACCGGGGGAGACAGCTAGTCACCAATAAAAAAGCAATATTAATAAAATGGAAACAAATTATTCAAAATAAAGTTCACAACAACTAATTATTCGGCCATTTATCATAATGAATATTGCCAGTTTTTCCATTTACCCGGGTGACTACAAATATCTGAATATTTACTCCTATAAGCATTGAAGGAATCATTTGCTATGGATGGATAAATATATATTTCTTCTATTCATATTAAATTCCTGAAATATGGCGCAAACTGTTCTCCGCAGCCGGAAATAACCTTGTCGCCACCTTCTCTAAGATCTTTTTCACGACATAAATGAATTTTTTACATAACGCCTTTTTAATTTTGAATTTTTGAAGTATTTCTTCTTTATTATTTTCCATTTATTTAAAAGCTGGCAAAAAGGATCTTTATAGTAAAAAAGTATTAGCTTTCCAAAAAAAAGTTCAAGACTACTCCACCAAAAATATGCGCCTAATTAAAGTTGTTCATACCTACTTTAATTAGTTGTTGTTTGTTTATACCTACATCTATTCATAACTTTCTATTGCTCGAAAACTTGATCTCAATCATAACCAAGCTTCGTCATAATCCACCGCCTTACGTAGGTATTCTTATCTATTTCAACTAAGCTATTATAAGGCTTCCTCTACTATGACATTCTCTCCATCCTATTGATGTAACCATGTTCTGTAACCTTCTGCCCTAATCTTCTATGATGAAACATACAGTAGATGTGCGGAATCAAGTTATCAGTCAATCATATAAGTACTGTCTGACACAGCTAACGATGGATGTATGCGACTGCAACTATGATGTCTGCCGAGTGCCTTTACATTGTTCAAGAAATCACATTTCTAAAAGATATTGTACAATCCGATCTTTGGTTTTTTTTTGATGAAGAAATATAGTAACGGAACATGTCCGAGTTACTTTGAAATAACTTCAGATACAAACACATATCTCTATAATTTTATCCGCAATTTCCCATTTCAACCTTTTTTTAGTAACCCCCTACGCTATAAGATGAAATCAAAATTCAGTCTCAACTCCAAATTTTTATTTTCTATGAACAGGAGTTTAGGCTCTGCGTTGATCTCTCATCATAAATTGGACAGCCTTTGTTTATTTATGTAGGTACCTATACATATATAGAAGATATATTAATGTCTCAATTGTGTCATTATGTCTTTATTAATACTCTGAATTAATCTGCCAATTTGTAATTAGGTATATCGATTTCGGTTATTTCTAATAACAACACGATCCATTAAAGTAATACTGGAATTGTTTCCTTTGAACGATGAAATATTAATAAATAAATGATAAGAACCGGCTAAGTGCATGTTGGAAAATGCGCAGTATAGAATGAAATGAAATATTTATTCATTTAAATAAGCCTTCGTGTGTGAGGAATAATGTCCCAGAATATTAATATATTTTTTTCACAGACATTTATGAATTGTCAGACTCTAAAGCACGGTTCGCGCGGAAGGTTGCTTTTGCTACGAGCCGGCAATAAACTACAGTGTAAAACCCGACTGAACATAATTTATGTTCACTATGTTTTGTACTATGTTTACCTAAAGGAAAATAGAAAAACATATGTACGTATCATTGTATATTATACTGAAGACTTTCATCGACTATTTCTCGTAAATTAGTTCTACACATCGGTGATACTTTTCCTTTTAAATTCATTATATTATACTAACTTGTTCCAAGCGATTTCACCGTGTTCCCGTGGGATTTTATGTCATTTAATTTCATTTACTGTAAATATTTTTACACTTTTAAGAGTAGCAGTTTAGCGGGCAGGGGGGAATATTCAACTCTAACAAAAAGATATAAATTTATAGCTTGATATTTTATAAACGAATCTTGGTATCAAAAACTATTTGAAACAACCATCTATTATTTAAAATACCTTTAACCTTTAACTTTAATATTCCATTTGAGGTGGTCAGTGAACTAAATAATCCCAAAACCCTAAAAAAATTATCGCTGGTCGTCATCGAGTAAAATTACCATGACAGACAGACGGACATGACGAAGCTATAAGGGTTTCTTGTTTGAATACGGAACCCTAAAAATACCTATTTTAAAATATTTTATGATCCTGTAAAAGGCCTAAAGGCTTCATAAAGCTATCATTATTCCGTTGTAGAACCGAGCCGCTAACAACAAAGGATCATAAATTAATTAAAATTCAGGTTTTGTTCAAATTGTGGCCAAGTGTTTTCATACCTATTATGCCGTTTTAAAGTATAGGTTTCTATAGAACTCAAAAGCAAGATAAACATATTTCAGTTATTAAATTAATCCAGTTTGAATCATAAAAACTATAGCACATATTTTACGTTTTGAAAGAAAAATCTAAAAGGCAATTAGATTTGTTTCGTGACGTACAACTGTTTGTAACAAAATAATTATTAAATTCTCGTGTCACAGTGTTTGTCTGCAAACTCCTCCGAAACGGCTTGACCGATTCTTATGAAAATTTTTGTGCATATTCGGTAGGTCTAAGAATCGGTCGTAATCTATTTTTCATATCGGTACGCGGGTGAAATCGCGCGGATAGCTAGTTATTATATATAATAATGAAATATAAGAAATATATTGAAGTGAAGAAAGTAAAAAGAAGAAAAAAATAAATGAAAACTATATGTACTTATACTGAAGAGGTACGATTATATACCTACACTTGTTCATAGTAGAGCAGATGGACTTAGATTAAAACTAAGTCATGTGCGAATTGCGATACGCCTACCCACAGCATGAGTAATTCACAAGCGAGAGCGGGCGTTTTCCAGCAAGAGACACGGCTGCTTTACTCCTTTAAAAGAACATATAAAACACTTTTATATGGCAAAAGTATAAACTAGTGTCACCAGATTGTAGGTCTACGAGACATGTAGAACGTTGAATACATAGTTGCGATTCTTTTATTACTTGCGGGCTGTCGCTTTGTGACAGTCACGCCTGTGGTCATTGAATAAATTGTTGTACAGTCACAGGCATAAATATAAATACTTACACTTAGCGAAATTCTAAAGGGATTTCATCTTAATGTATTAATTGAAATAATAATATGATGGTGTTACGAACATTGTATTTTATAAGTGGATTCATACCCTTATACCCTATCCAAATTGTATTAGCCAATTTCAGAAAACGCTGTTAAAAAGCTACTTTACAGCAGATAGCGATCAAATTTCATGATAATACTCCTATCTTGACTTTATCTCGATTGAAATTGTGCTAAATGTCCTGTTTTCTAGCTCCAAACTCAGAAACAAAGGCCTTTTTCTCTGAATTCTGTATTTCTGAGTATGAAACGGCATATCCAGTAGGATGAAGGACTACCCAAAGATTTAAGATTTAAAGATGAGATCAAAACGCATTATTTACGACATAAAATTTATACCACAAACACCCACGATCGGCAGTTAATTATCCTTTTCACTGCCATTACCTTTCCATGCCAATGGTTAAATATAGCCTATCAGAGAGTAGGTACTGGCCGTAATCGGTGCTTTAAGTAATTACCTAAGTTCCTAGATATCGCATCTTAATAGGGTCGCTACTGCCCAACTTATGTACATAATTAATATCACTACACCCAGTCTGTTTAGCACTTAACATTTTCTAGTATCTGATTTTACATTTTTCCAGAGATTTTTTTAAAACCCTATCGTGTTAGTCTTTGATTGCCAAATATTTATAACGTCTTCTTTCAAGGTAAAATTATTGTCTTTATGATGCGTATGGGACATACATTTACATCATAGGTGAAAAGTAGCTTTACGGTATTCAGTACCAATACCCCTGTTAAGTTTTCGATGGATAATATTCGTGAAGATATTGTTTATTATAAAGTTTATCAATCCGCTAGTTATGCTTCTGGGACCATACGCCATTGAATGCGGAGGGCAGATACAATGGTTCGTAGATACGAGATGGGACTACAATGCCTTGCCAGCACAACCTTTGACCGGTGCAATTTATGACGCTACATTGAAACTACTCTTGTATAGATTTGAAATCCCTTCTGAAAACATATAGCAATTTGTCTACATGTCCTGAGTGCCATAGCAAAATCGCAAATTATCAATTAGTTAGATTATTATTTATTGAACCTTATTAAAATTTTGTTTTAATTTATAAATGATATAATTAAAAAATAGTAGTCCATGATATAATTCTTTATTTAAACTTAATTAAACGTTATGTTGAATATACTGATAAAATGCTAATGAACCTTAACCCTTCAGCTGTTTTTATTTCCATAAGTTACATACCAAAAAAGGATCTACAAAGGAAGTTATAGCATCTGCATTCACATTTTCATGCTAAAAAAATCGGCCAGATAATTATATAACCCGTTTATAACGATTATATATTTTACCATCCACAGCTGTTTATGATTGAAACATACTGTTTTATTTTCTCCTCACCTTACTTTATAACCCGTGACATCATAAAATATACACATAATAGTATCGGACATAAACATATGGTCGAATGTAATAGCCACAGCGGTTGATCGGTAGAAATATATCACATTCAATCGGCAATAACAAAATATTGTGACTCTTCCATCTTCCTCTGAATGACAACACTTCTCTGATTTTATATAGCCGTAATGCCGTAGGCATTTATTATGTTCGGTACTTTCATTATTGTTTCGTTGTTCGTTTTCCTTTTAGTAAATTCCATAAATCAAGATTTCATGAAAATGTACAATATTGTTCAAACTATACTAAAGAAGCACATTATACTTTTTATATTTGTTCTCAAGACTAATTTGTAAATTACATTCATGTTCCCTACTTGCAAGCTATACAGGGTGACCAGATGATTATTTCGTATATACATATAAGATAGATATATAACAGAAAACTTTAAACTGATATCAAATGTATGTTTCCTAATAAATATGTATTATTTTGTTATAAAATGAGAATCATCTAAAATGTTTACTCTAATTAAACACTCCTATATCTTTACTATGACATTTGTAGAGAGTATTTTGAGGTACAGTGCGTGTATAACCCAGGATTCGTTCATCTTCTCATAATAGATTTCACCTAGAAGTTTGTACCAAACTTTAGTAAGTTTAGTATCTAGGCCGTAATAAGGGTGTGTGATAACTTGAGGAATCTGAGAGATATTTGGACGACTGCTTGTAATGTGATTCAAGAATCCAAGCAAACTGCCGCAGTTATTGGTCGAGCTTATCTCGTAGTCAGCAAGTAAGTTATTTTTTTCAATTCTCACTCACAGCTGTCGTGTGTAAAAAGTTTGCAGAGTTTGGTTTTACTTGACTTTCCACACACTCGATATTTTAATAATAACTAGAGGAAAATCATTGAAAAAAATATGATATTTGTCGACTTATTATTCGACTAAAAAAATGTGATACTGGTCCAAAGATGGATGGATAAATTAACTAGGACAAGGGATTTTATGATAATAATAAGATGTATAATTTGTTCGATTGCACAAAATACAACTAGTCTAACTTAAAAGTAGATATTTTTGTATTTATACTATAATAATACCGTGTAATAAGTAAATGAGTAAGTGAATAATGTCATTTGCATATTATCATTGTCTAGAACTGAGAAACTAAAACCAAAGATCAAACTTCGAGAGACTCCAGTATCGTATTTTTGACTTATTATAGGTAAATAAGGAACAGGAATCATAAATTTCATCTCACTCATGTTCGTTTTTGTGCTACTCGTAGCTTCTTCAATAGAATAAATATTTTCACGAACTATCTTATTCAGGTAAATAAATAATATTTTTCAGACTGTTATTGTTGTGTTGCAAGATAAAAATTAGGTTTTAGAGTGTTGCGTTAGTTTATATTTTGATTAAAGTACCACGCTGACATCTTGTCATTATTTCTCAAGTTTTTGTGGAATCTTGAGTACAATAGAATGTTAAATAAATTGAACAATTACTAATGATGATGCAGGTAAACTGGTAAAGTCCAATTTCAATGTACAACATTTGCCACGTTCCTTATTGGAACATTATTTTATTAATATAACAAAACCTTATGTAAAAAAATTAAATGTGTTTGAAAGCTACACTAAAAAAGTTTTGTGATATTCATACGATAGCTACTCCTGCAAATTTCTCTATCTATAAGCCAGTAAAGCAATCATTGGATTGGTCGATGCAATGCAATTAATTTAATATTGTGCAGGCATCTTACAAATTTTATATATCTACATGTGTAGGTAGAATATCCGATTATGTACAACAAAATAAAATTGCCATATGAATATTTTGTATATCATTGAACGTGTTATTTAAGTAGGTACCTACCGATAAATTATACTGACGACGTCAACATTTTTCGATTACATTCACTACGCACTCACTACTCTCACACATTTTTCATCTTCTTTATCTTTACATATCTTTACAATAGTATAAAACAAAGTCGCTCCCGCTGTCTGTACGCTTAGATCTTTTAAACTACGCAACGGATTTTAATGCAGTTTTCAGCAATAGATAGAGTGATACAAGAGGAAGATTTGTGTATATATATTGCACCCGTGCGAAGCCGGGACGGATCGCTAGTTCATTATATAATCCTGCTTACTGTATCGGGATGTTTTAAGAAAATGTTGTACGAAAGAAAAAAAGTGTTCTAAGGAAGGTAAGTATAATAGCGTACCTATGTTTGCTATCTACCTATCCTTGATCACAAATAGAAATGTATTTATCTTGAAACAAAAAAAGATTACCTATCGCAGTGAATGTACGAGTCCGATCCGAAGAAATTGAAAAAGTCAGCGTAAAATTTGATTGTAAAAATCGCTCAATCAGAGACGATTATCTCACGAGAGAATTCAATCACTCGTGCGGAACATTTCTCGGTAGTGACTGACAGGCGCAGCTGGGTCACTCTTACAAACTAAAATGACACGTTACATGACTCAATACGAACTCCATTGTGACACTTTTTAACTATCAGCTAAATCTGCAGATGAAGTATAATGGAATGACTGACTGTCGTACTGAAATGATGAAATAGCCAGTTATAATATTTAAATAATGTGTCCTAATCCTAGTCCTAGTCCAAATAGGAATGAAATGTATTTGATACTATTAGTACAGTTAGCATTAAAGAACTCGTTAAGTCAAATGGATAGCAAATACGGGTGTCGTGATACACAACCTTGCGTCCTCGTACAGGTAGTCAAATATTTACAATTTGTTTCTTACTGAAACGTTACAACGAACTTTAAGACTTGATAATTAGATGGGTTTAAACGGAAATGTATGTGGAATTCTGTTTTATCAAGAATTAAAACGCTCATTAAGCTATTTTAACCTGAATAAAAGTAACATCGTTTATAGTCTCGGGTAAAAGTTATAAACGATGATCAATGATGACTAGACCATTATTATCTTTTGTCTTCTTTAATAAACGTCATAGCATTAATAACTGTCTCATATCAGAATAATGGCTATAACTACACCCTTGGGGTCAATTGCACCATTAGCGAGTGTCTGGCCGCTTTCACACCGGACTGTGGCCACAAAGGGATATTCGAGCTGAGAGTCTTCTAGACGTCTCGGAGATAAGATAGCCGTGTCATCTGAGTAGGTTATTTGATTTTCTGATAAATTTTTAGTCGTTTTTGATGTAAATTTGTATTTATTTGTTGTTTAATATGCTATGTTGCATCTGAGCTACCGTCACTAAAATTGAATTGAAAGATAGTTAACTAATGACCTGAAAAAGGACAAAATTATTATATTTGTATCGGGAAAACCTGTAGCAAAAAATAGTATTAAAGTTATGACAAAGAGATTATCAATTAAAAATATTTCAATATTTGGTTTAGTCACTTTACTTATTGTTTGAATTTTGAAAGGTGTAAAGGTGTAGAGGTCTAAATGTCCGCCACTAAGGAGACTAATATAATATCTTAAAAAAAACTACTTATTTCTCAACATCATTATAATTCAAGTAAAAATATTTATGTGTGGTTTGGACTAACCAAATATATTTTGGCACATTGCTTTTATATAAACTATTAATTCTATTAAAAATACGGTAGTAAGTATCTACCCGTTTACACTTCAGGAACTCTTTCAGGGTATCTTCCTGGTATATATTCTGGGTTATTCGGATTATATTCCCAGATGAGATATTCAGGCTCATTGAGATATAGAGGTGGTATTTCGTCACTTGGCTCTCTTTCTTGGTTCAGTCCGTTTTTGTTGCGCTCTAATAACTCATTTACTTTAGCTTGGGTTTCATCTGATATATCTGGAAATCATTTTAGATTTAGAATTTTTCATTTTTTTTTTACTTGACACATTGATTTGTATAAAAAAGTAGTTTTTAATGTCTTCGTATGTTCAGATTATATTACCAGCTTCTTAATACATACCTACACAAAAATATTTTATAAACCTAGCATAGTTAAAATATTCCACAATAAAAATAGCAGGTTTCATTTCGACAGTCTTAAGGTATAATTATTTACTTAGTAACGATATTTTAATTCCGCAGGCTCTGAAACTATTTATTTTGAAATGCCTCATGTTTTTCCTTAGGCACTAAGATTTAATTTGTAACGCAATTTCAATTTCTCTAAGGATCTTTATTTTATTGTGCAAATTCTGCTATGATTCCATAATTGGCGCGTGCCCCTGTGCCCCCCCCCCCCCCCCCCCTAAATCCGCCCATGGGCAATCATGGAAATGTTTATATTTTAGATCAGTATATAAAAAATTCAAAGTCCTTACTGGCATATCAACACACAGCCTAAACCGCTGGACCTAGAGACATCAAATTGGGAGGATGGGATGGGTTCCTTTTATAGTGTAGGCATCTACTAAGAAAGGAATTTTTCAAAATTCAAAACTTTAAAGGGTAAAAAAAGGGAAAGCTGTATGGGTAATAATATGTCTGTTCAAAACCCAAAACTTGGTATTAATGCTCATCGACACGTTTTTCAAAATTTTAATTCTAAGGGCACCCCCTTAGAGGACAAGGGCACAAGGGATGCAAAACTTTGTATTGGATAAAAGTTTTGTTCTTCTTCTAACATGGTACTAACACGATCTTAGAAGCTTTAAATTTCTTTAAAGCTTCTTAGTAGAACTGGGGTGTACTAAAAAAGGATTTTCCTAAATTTGAATCCTGGGGAGGTAAAATAAAGGATCGCGTGGTGGAAAGCTATCATAAATACAAATGTTTTTTTTTCTGTTGATCTTCTTGTGTTTGACTAAACTCCTACTGCGATAAGTGATGTGGTCGAAGGTGGTAAGCACATGAAATAGAAGGGAACTAGCTTACAAATGCAACATGTGGTACCACCACGTTTTTAGTTGAAATCTAGATTTAACTACATACCTACTGCTCCAGACAAATGCAGTAAAATTATTGCTTTACGTATGGTTTTTAAAAGCGACGAATGTATGCTCTATTTATCTTACAGGTCATTAGATTATGGTGGCTCTAGTTAGTAATTTTGTGCTGCCGCGTCGATATATGCCGTTATAGATATCTGACATTTAAACGAGATATTTTAGGCAGAATATAGCTTGCGACCTACATTAAAAAATCAATTTAATTTTATAGCTTGATGATGTATTATATAGCACAGTGTGGGATTTTGACTCAGTTTTGGCCATCTTAGTTTTATGTTTTAGTTTTCATTTGATCAATTTTATCAAATTATGGATAAGAGTGAAACTCCCACAATTTAGCTATTATAGTTTTGGAGATATTTAAGAACTTGAGAAAAATCCATGGAAACCTGAAAAACGTAATTTCTCAGTTTACATATATTTTTTTGAATTATCTAATTATACGTTTAATTTAGATAATCTTAAATTATTAGTTAATAAAAGTTGAAAATCACTATACTAGACGACGATATATATTTTTTCTCAAATTTGAACTTTATATTTTTCTCTATAATCACACAATAGTAGCGATTTATTTTTATACAAAACAGTTCAGTATACTATATATTAACACCTATAAAAAAACGGTACTGAAATATCGCATGATTTCCGTTATATATTTTTTTTTAAATTCCAGTTAGGGTTGTCACTTTCTCCTTCAGTAGTATTCAGTAAATACGAAATACCAGTTTTTTATATCATCTAAAAAGTATATTTACTGCGCAGCGTAGATATAACTATTTTAACTGATTCTTCATGGAACAGCATTAACACTGCAGCAGAACGGTTATGTCTAATGCTGACACCACGACTTTTGTTGTATTAATTAAGCCAATACCTTAAAGTATAAATATAATTGAGTGCGAGTATCACTCAGTTTACTCAGTACTATCGTAGGCAGGATGAGCTATAGATACTTACTTATATTGATAAACATGTGACGGATAGGGAAGGACTTATCGATAACCGCTACATAATAATATGTTGCGCCTACCTATTAAGTAAGTCCTTGTAATTTTTTTTTTCATAATTACATGCGGTTGCATGCAAAAAAAATATGCAAAAACAAAAATACACATTTTTAAACATTTTGAGGTAACTTAGTGCCTGTTTAACCGCTTCCTGATAAGTTAACATACCCAGCAGGGTTAACATGCGCGTCATGGTATAATTTTGTAACCGCATTATGAAATCCTCTCTATCTAATCCTCAATGCCTCTATACTTTAAATTCTTCTTGGAGTACCGCATTCAAGAAACATTTTTAATACCAATATAATACTTGATGTATAAAAGTTACATGAATACGTTTTACTAAGATTTTTGAAAGTTAAAAGTTCAATCAAAAAATTTAGGTTGTGTTTTCAGGTTTCCGAGACTCTCAATCGATGTGTCATGAGTAAGAGAAACCCCTTTCGGAAACCCTAAAAACGTGTTATTTTTGCTCTATCTCGCTTCCTTTTCGAGATATAGCTGTTTTTATGGTTTTCTTGAGGTTAGGTCAATAATATGTCGAATTGACAACCTTTTTTTGAAGTTGGTTAAAAATACTCTCGTCGGTTCTCACTTGGTAACGCGCGTTCTACCTATATTATATTTCTATGATATCTAGAGAAGCGGGGGTGGGGCGTCATGAACCCGGCAAAGATCCATGGCGCTGCTTTGCCTTAGCAGGAGCTGACCCGTTCTGCTGTGGGATATCCTGCCGGGCTTCGACCTGGGGGCTTAATGCGAGAAGTGCATGAGGGCGCCAACCCTCATGTTTGTCGGCGAGTGGCAAATGCCGGATTCTGTTTGCTTTCCGCAACTATGTTCATTAGAAAAACTCTTTGCAACGCAACTTGAAATTTATAATTGTTCAGTTGCAGTGGCAAAATCATTTGGTTCCACACAATTTTTGTGGCTCACTCGGGTAGTTTGCCGATAGATGTTGCAAAATTTCGTGTGTTTTGTTCTTCAGTGACTGAAAAATATGTAGAAAAGTATAACTGGTACTACATGTCAGTCACTGTGCACAAACAAATTCTGGAGGTATGATTGGATCGATCGATTTTCTACAAATTTTTCATGTGTTATGCCAAATTTATAGAAAATCTACAATCTTTGACATGTATCGCTGTGCTGTTGAGTTTTCAGATCCCTATTTAACGAGTTTAACACTAGAAAACCGTGCAAGTAAATAAAAGCGGGCACTAATTCATAGGTAATAAATAGTTCTTTTGTTAATTTGATTTTGATGTTACAGGTGTTTCGGGCCTTTTACAAACAAATTTTAACTATTTCTAAATTAAAATCTTTGCTTACTAAGTTAAGTCAAAAATAAAATAATATTATTGTTTTGATCTCATATTGACAACCCTATTTCCATAGAATTCAGAAAAAACTAAGAAATGCCATAAATCCTGAATCATTTGAGATTATGGACTGAAACTTTGGTCTGTTATAGGTACACTTGTGCTAAATTTAATAAAAATAAAATAAAACGCTACTACTGTAAGATAACCTGAAAATAAAAACAAACTTAAAAAAAATAAAAACTTAAATATCTTTTCATTTAGTAAAGGTAGAATGTTGAATTTTTTAATATATCATTAGAACTATTTTCTAAATGCTAAGAAAAAAAATTAAGGCATTGTTGATTTTATTTTAGGAGATAAAAAATAAACACGTTTGGTAAAGGTTATTGACCTTACATTAAAAAAAATATAACTTGAAAATTACACAAGATATTCAACTAGGAGTTTCATGGTAAGCTTTATAAAGACATAATCAAGACATAAGCAGTTTGCACGCCTGCTTGTAAACATTATTTCACAATTTCTTAAATAATATGTTTTAATTTAATCTGTGGATAATGTTGTTGGTCTGGCATTTATTAAATCCTACTATTAGTTTCTTACTGTAATCTGCAATGTAAGACTGTTTGTTATCCCAAATAAATAAATAAATAATGCAAATAATTATAACATTAAATGATGGTGACCAAAATTCATCCAAAATCCCACACTGTGATAGGCGCAACAAAATACCTACTAATTTTGTTACATACATAGCCATAACTTTTAAATATTTTATATTCTAAAGTTATTAGTACGTACTGTTTATGTAAGTACAGGATATGAATAATATTAGGACCAATTTTTAGCTTCATACGTAATAAAGTTTTCAAGATAGAGCCAGAGCGGAGGCCTCTGAGTTTTGAGAAATACAAATATAACATAACAACACTTACGCGTTCTACGCAAATCGATTCTAAGAACGTTTCTGTTCTGTTCAAGTGCACTAATAAGAGTTTTTTCAGCTTTACCCGACAGATCATTCGCAGCCATGTCCAATCTTGTCAGACCTCTGTTCAAGCTGAGGAGCCCTGCCATCTAAACAGACAATAAACATACGCAGGTGCTAAAGCAATAAATTGAAAATGCTATTACTTTCGAGATACGAATCGATAACAATAATATACATCGTTCATAATGCAGGTTGATGTAACAAAGGATAACAAGTTCCATCGCGTATTTCAATTTTAATGATTTATGAATACTTTATCTCAAGTCCTTATTACACCAAGGTTATAATTTAATATTATGTTGACTTCCAATAGATTACAATTATCTAGAACTACGTATCTTACTGTAATTTTGGTAGATAATGTTGAAAGTATTATATTTAGGTATACCTTCTCTGCTGATACTCCATGAAAACCACAGGAGTTAACGATTAACGTTTGAGGCTTTTCCTTGCAACGTACAAACGCTGCTGCAAACATTGTTGCACAGTCGATCGACATGGGATTTAAACTGAAATCTAAAAGCCAGCATGACATTAATTAAAAACCTTATAAAAGAAACAAACTACCTTATTATTAGTATTATTTAGCATACCTAGAAGTTCAATGGGAGCAGCTGGTTTCATCTGCAAAGCATAAGCTATTCCTTGAACACCAACCTCTTTGAAACGATTGTTGGCAATTCTCACTCTTTTCACATTATTATGAATGAGGATAAAGCCACCAAGTGCCTTCATTCCGTAATCACCAATCTTGCAATGATTGAAATCTAGTTCCTCAATACTTTCTTTTTTTACCAGGTTTTGTAGTAACAACTTCACTTTTGAACAGTCTAAATTACTGCGATTTATTCGGAATGTTTTCAGATGTCTTAAATCCACAAGACCCCTGCAGAGTGATTCACAATCTCCAAGGGAGAATTCAAAGAATCTTGTTAAATAATTGTCTTTTAGGTCAGTTATACCAAATACTAGTGATATTTCTTGAAGATTGTACAGCTTAACCAACACTGGTTCTAATGGAATATGATCATAAACTTTTGGAACACTGTAAATACAAGTATCCTCAATATCATTTCCATAAGGAAGATTTGGTTCCGGCTGGCGAACCATTTGAAGTTGATTTATTCTTAGTTCATAAATGTACGGGCTGACCTGAAATAAAACACAACATGGGTGAGTAATGAGTATGAATCCAAAAAATAATAGCAATAATCAGATTTCGAATGACCAGTGTTGAAAGTTCGACAGCATCTTCTTCAATGAACACGTCTGGATTTACTGATTCCAAATAGTCTTGTAAACATGCCGATAAGAAGTGTCCTTTCCAAAAAGCCACTCCAAGTTCTTTCTTTGCTGGAAATTTGGTATCAAATGATCTTTTCCAGTATTGTTCATCCTGAAAAGGGAAATATTATTGCATGAAATTTATTGATAATTGTATTTTATATTCCGCCTTCTTACAATTAATTTTGCAACATCAAGTAGGTTAGGTTAGTACCATTCCAGACTCTCTTGCTCGGTAGTCGTTGACGTACCAATATTATATTGTATACATTTTCATTCAATAAAGTAATAAAAAATATTTTGTATTTTAGCAAATGTTCGTTTTATTTTATCAATCGTTGTAATACGTAGTATCTACCTATATAAAATGTATTTACCTTGAGTACCTAACATTTATTCTAGATTTATGAAGTAGAATTATTGTGTGCTGATAGGCATTCTCAAGTATCTATACAAACAGTTTTAAATCTTAAAAACTACTTAGATTTATTGTAACAAGTACCTTGATGTACGGTACACTGTACTTGAGAGGAATATCAGCGGGATACAAATCCATAAGCATATCAACATCCTTTTGTAGTATGCTATGAAGTGGGTTAATTCTATGGAATACTCTGGAAAGGCTGAGAGCAGCAAAATACGTGAGAGGTGCTGGAGTTAAACCGTCATCCCACTCGAAGTCTTCGGGTACAATTTTCCGAGATGTCTCACCTACCGAAGCTTTCATGATAGCCGCGGTGGCGTACGCTTCGCGTGTATTCAGGGACACTACGTACGGGAACTTCATGATTTATCAAATTATGAGAACAATGTTTTCAATATTCAATCGTAAAAAATCCACAAATTTTTATTTTAGCTCGTGAAACGTACAACAGAAAATTATATTTTGTGACTTTTCATTGACAGTTAATTTTTATTAATAAAAAGTTTATTTTTAATCCGTATTAGTAAGTAGAGTTCGCGCCACCAAAGAAGTCCAGATCTTATTTCTTCTGCGATAGAGCTGGTCTTTCGGGACTTCTTTAGCTTTAGTGGCGCGAACTTGTATGTACATTCTATTAAAATAGGTATATAACAATAAAATGTATACGATTTTGTTAGTTTAATAAATACCATCAATTTTTTATGATTCTGCATTGCCTCGCGTTACCGCTTTGGTTTTCATCTGTAAACAGACTCAAATATACAAAAAAAAATAAAGCTTAAATATAATTCAATTCAAATTCAAAATTTAAAATAAGGTTTAATTTAATATTTATAAATATACAAAGCCAAAAATTTTCTAGGTGGTCTTCCTATAACTCTTGGATCATGTCTAACCTATCCTGCTGAATTGAAACGGCAAATACACCATTATCACAGATTACACCAATGACCATAATCTTTGTGTGGCTATCTACGACAACCTACGTACAGTCTCGGGTGTTTCCGGATTTCTTCGTGCAAGTTCGGATCAAAACATAACACTGCTCGAGTCGAATGTCGATGCGGACTGCGCGCCCGCATTGCGCCCGTAGGTAGTGAAGTGAGTCGTTTGACGGCAATTTACGTTCGGTTGGATTGGTACAACTACAGTGTAATGTCATTATTATTGTATAGTCGACCGGCGTGCGCGAGAGTCTATTTACTAACAGTTTGATATCCCGTAAAACTTATAAATACTTATAAGATAAACATAAAATAGTACTGGTTTTAACTAAAGTTTAACATTATGGATTCTCAAAATAAAAATACGACTAAAAAACGTGATACTCCACCAAACACAAGCTACAACCCATGGAATTTATTATTCAGCACAAGAACCCGTACAGAAAGTGAGAACAGTGTTAATTCTAATTCATCGACAGAACAAACAAGTAAGCAACATAACATAAAATGGATAAACCATTTTATGTTCTACGCATTTGTTTTACATTATCCAAAATTTTCTAAATATAGATTAACGCACGTCGATGATTGAGGATAAGATTTTGGTAGAGACATTAATATAGTTTATCCAGGCAGCGAAAAAGCAATTCTAAACAAAGACAGGTTACTTATTCCAAAATATGCATCATCCACGCCTACATCGCACGTAAACAAAGAAAAAAAAACTCCATCATGTAGGCTCCGCATTGTGTATGAATTAAGTCACGTCTCACGTCACGACTCGAGATGTAACCTTAAACGTGCTTTAACTAAGTGATTGTAAACCGGTTGTTTGTTTGCAAACCAATATAAATTAATAAGCTATGGAAATAACAAAGGCAGATGGTTCTTATTGATTGTTATATGTCATTTTTATATTTTTATTTTCTATTTAATACTAAAAAAGTTCAATATGTCCTTCATATAAATAAAATAAGGAAGGACTAAAGTCTATCGTGATTATTTTAAAAACTTGTTTACTTCCCGCATTTTTATCAAGCATGATAATTATAAATTAACTCGCCATTTTAAATATAATTGCCATATACAATTCCAATCGTAAACGACCATTATTTTTTTAATAAGTATTTCTGTTGCCCACAAATATTAGTATCTTAGATAGCGTTTGTTTTTGTTTCTATTAGGTAGTGAAAAAAACACAATAAAATATAATATCTCAAATAACTAATCGAGTCAACAAGAGTAAATCTAATGTCAATCGCTGAAATCCATGATCCAAAAACGTTATTGAGGCCATTTGATACAACAATATACAATATACACGTAAACTTGATACAAACACGTTAACAATATCAAATTGTCCTTGTCACTCGTTGCTGTTTAAAATGCAACATCGTTAATATTGCATTGCATTCTATAAATAACTGATGCATGGTTTGAAAGCTTGAAGTTAAGAACTCAGAAATGGTTCAATGGATATTATGTTTGATATTTTGTATCTATGCTTACAATCTGGATATTAATAGGTACTATGTCTTCACTTCTTATCAGTGTCTTTATAAAATCTTATCTTAAAGTTTTTTTTGTTAAAGCAGGTATAGATTTCGAATCATAAATTTGTCATATGTTTTTGTCCCTTTCACTTCACGTGTGTAAAAGTGAGACAGTTTTGTGATGACCCATATCCGCATCATGACTACACATGATAGAGTATAGTCGTAGTCAAAAAGGTCACCATTACCACCATTACGTAGTCAATTCGTTCCGTGGTCATTTATTGAGAATGCAAACGCATACAGTAGCATTATGTGATTTAGTTGGGCAAGAAACAGGTAAAGCTGGCCGGCTTATTCAATATACAGGTGTGCTTTTTTTTCATAATAGCAATTCACCTTTCTCTTATTTTTACAAACATGTATAACTAAGCTCCAAGAAGGTCGACGTTTTGTTTCATTCAAAAAGGCTAATTTTATTTTTAATCAATCCTTTTCAAATTTGTTTAAAACCTCTAAATATGTCCATTGTTGTCTTTGATCCCCAATTTAATTCCCTTAGTTAGGGGATGAATTTTCAAAAATTCTTTCTCTGGAGTTCCTAGTTATTATAACGTAGCGTAGTAGGTGAGCACTATTAGTGTTATATAAGCTTATTATAAGGAACTCCTGTGCATATCATGTTTCTAGACCCACTGATTTAAGCTGTGAATTGTCGATATTACATTTCTTTGCCCAGTACCAAAACAATACAGCATCTTACCCTCTGAGAGAACCTAGATGTCGTACCATACAAAGTTTAGTGGAAAATAAAAAGTGATAACATAATACAGTTCACGTTTATCATTTTTACAGGTCCCCAGTTCGGGGCACTGCAGAGACAAACAAGTAAAACAAACGAAGACTATTTATGGATGATGTGAGTATTTTTATTTTATTTATTCTGAAAACCAACAGCGATACATAATTTTACAATAACTGAATGACAAAGTAAAGTACAAAACAGAAGGCTAATTAGAGGTTTTCACGTCTAGATATAAATGACTAATGTAAGGGAAGTAGAGTCAACAAACAGGATTTGGTGAAGTTGTGTGGGTATAGACAAATTATTATTTATTAGTATTAATGATATTTAAATGTATTTTTAAAAATATGTATAGAACTCTGAAGTGTACCTAACTATGTCACGTCATCTATTTTGAATATATTTAGTTTGTTAGTTTGCAGAATAAATTGTAGACTGCTGACGCCTTTTGAATGAGTGATGGTCGTACTAAATATATGAGTATTATATCGATATAATTCTCGTATATGGTTTACCGCCAATCATTGAATCCATTGAAATTGATACAAAACTATATACTTATATGCTATTACGTGAGATGGTTTAAAGCAAGTCTAGTAAAACTCAGGTTTTCAATATATCCGTCTTTATCTAACGTCATATAACAAAAAGAGCTATTTAAAACCCGATTAGGTTTTGTGACAATTCGGAAGTATGATTAGTTAGATAGGGAGATTAGATTATCCATAGTAGTTAAAAAATATCCATGCATGTAGGTTAAACCGCAGGGTTAGTTCACACAGGTTCCTCATATAACGTTAAGGAAAGGTTTTTCAAAATTCAACCCCTATGGGAGTAAAATAAGGGGTAACGGGCGGGTGAAACCACAAGGCGGAGAGATAGTAATGTAATAGGTTTTTTTTTGTTGTAAACATACGTTTCTACGCATAGTAGGTTTTCTCATTTTGATCTATTGTTGAGCTCTATTCTAAAAAGTAATTTGGTTAGCTTTTGATCGAAACGAATGGAATGAAAAAAAATGCATCTATTAAAATAGATCTTTATGATAGGAGTCATTATATTAATAACTCTAACTAGCCATTATTTTGAATAGATATAGAAAATGGGAGTATAAATATTTATGTTAGAAGCAGGACAAATTTTGCAACCATCCATTTACTGATGAATTATTTATTGTCCATCATCACATATTTCCTCACATCATTCAAGTCAAGACCAACTGGTGTTTTGGCCTCTAAGCGTATTGCTCAGCAATATACGTATAGTATAAACGTGAAATTCTGCAACCAGTTCTAGATGCTTCGTTGAATCAAATATTAATTCGCCACTGGCCTTCAACAATATTTACTTCTCCAATATAGAGTAGTTAACGTTATACAATGAAAATAAATTATATTCCTGAAACTATTTTGCTCTGGCAACATATTTATAAGCATTGAACTTTCTAGATCTCATTATTTATTGGAACTCTTTGTTTGAAATCTCGGAAAAACAGATGCTTGGTGAGTCATGAAATTACGAGATAAACATTTCTGGTTCAAATACCAATAATATAAATATGGTACAGGCAAGTATTTTTGTTGTGTATGTCTGGTTGCTTCAGAGAATGGTATATAATGAATATGTACACGTACTTATGAGATATTGAAATGAATCTCAGCACAAAAGCATCATAATTTACAAATTCAAAATGATTATGCAAATTATTCTCCCGCCAAATGACCGTGGCCATTTTGCTTTATAACTTACGTACGTCTGTGTGCTTGAATAATGATGACGATTTATATTATGCTAGCTAAAATAGTTATATTGCGTCAGCATAATTGTTATTACCTGCAGATATAAATCTATCTAGAATAATATACATAAACGGTTATTCTGAAGGTCATAACGTAGGAGGAAATATTATAGTATGTGCCGCTTACGCAAGTCATGTTAATTTATTCCGTAGGATCTTAGATTGGTTAATCAAAAAAACACATCTTAAACTTCACAAAAGCTGTAGAATCCAGACGTGTGTCCGCAATTTAGTATTTTAATAGAAATAGGTACATTACCTATCTATAGCTGTACTAAAACGAGTATGACATTTAATATCATGAAATTAACGGGCAATGATACACCCATATAATGCTTACTACAGCTTTTATTAATACATCAAATTTACAGTATATTGTGCAATGCAACTCGGCTCGTTTTTATTAATATAATGTATTGCAAACATGAATGGGAACAAAAGTTTTCTTCGAGGACTAGACAAAATTATTATTTATTTATTAACTCAAAGGAAGCCTTTGGCTATTGATTATGTATATTTTGCACTGTACTTACATCCACTTTCCAATTTTTTTACAATCAGCTATTTTCACATGTACAAAGTGCACATTTATTCTCAGTGGGGTCACTTTCCGTATCTCGAGTCATTCTTGATAACTATTCTGTTATGGCAACATGCTGTTGTTATGTAGTAACTTGTATATCTACATTATTGGCCCATTTATCCTCCATGAACAAACCTACCAGTTAAATTGGGCACGTGCGTACTTAATTATAATAATAATTAAATTATACTTAATGCGTATTATTTATTTGAGGAAATTGATTTCGTAATCCTACTCACTCATATTATAATTGCGTAAGTTTGTATGTCTATGGTCTACGTATGATTGTTACCACTCAGCTTCGTAATGGTTGAACGTGTTTTCATGAAATTAGGTCATATAACTGCTTAATGTCCTAAAATATTACATAGGTTACTTTCCATCATGAAAATACAGGTGAAACCGCGAGGCACAGCACGGTAGAAAATTATGATAATACTTATTAAATTAAGTTAATTATATAGAATACGTTACCCCGATAGTTATATCGATTATAAATTGATAAACAAAACATTTTATTGTTCTGTGCTTACATAATATTATGAAACGTGAAAATAAGCACAGAATAAGAAATAGCTTAGTAGTACTACATAAGCCGAGTCTTCAGTCGACGTTACAATAATTTTTAAATCCTTACCCCAGGTTATACACTATATTTTACGCCAATTAAGTGCTGTGTATTACTAAAAATAGCTTTGCGCAACAATCTTATATTCCTATCTTAAATATAAATATTACTTTATTTTATAAAGGTCGGCAACACATTGGCAATCCCACTTGTAGCTTGTATCCATAGTCGACGGTAGCTACTTACCATTTAGACAATAGAGTTGAAATGGAATGGTTTTGGAATGACATTTTTTTACCATCTGTCAGCTTGTCTGCCCTCTGACATAAAATATAAACAATCCTTTTTACCTTCTCCTTCAATGCTGTTGATAAAACAGGATTGTTACATAAAAAACTTCTTAATTTTTTATTCAATAGTTGTATATTTTTTGTGCTCTACCGTAATTGTTTTAGCGTCGTCATCATTTATCTGATAGATGTGAGCCATTGTGATTTCCATCCCAATTCAGTATAAATAACAGAATTCATTACAGCCCCTCTGAGTAAATTTCAAATCATTACCACGCTTTGTAGACATTGCCATAATTTGTGTATTAAGTTATTATGTATTTACTACCAGCCTGATCCAAATAGGCCGTGAAACATGATATACAAATTATTTACTTGAATGGTCCAGAGAGTAAATTCTTGGCAACTGATTGCAAAAGACGAGCTTATTAGCAATAATGGTGGATTTAGAAGGTCGTCAAGTTGCAGCTGATGTAGCGGTCGCACGCGGGTACTAGGGCGGCTCTGTGCGTGAGAAGGAGACGAACCTACAAGCACGGCTGGTCCCCTCTCGTAGATGTCGAAACCTTCGGTTGCATGTGCGGGCGCAAGCACCGCCGCTCGCGGCCACCGAACACGCAGTACCCAGTTGGACCACATCACAATACCTTACATTGTGCTCTCGGTTGAAAGTGATAGTGATAATAAGTATGGAGCACATGTGCTTCATTACTCCAGGATAACGAAGTTCATACTGTGAACGGAATTGTTTTGTGTTTGCTTCGGTTAGTTGATTTTTTTTGTTTAGTTTTAAATTTTATGAATTCAAAAGGTGTTTTGATGAAGTAATGTAGGTTTCTTACGAGTTTTCCAATATAGTACCCATGGGAATATGTTTTTGTGCACAATAATTAAATAAATAAACAAAAATTTTACTCGGTTTCTTGCGATTAATGTAGAGGCCAAAATTAAAGGTTCAAAAAGGTAACCTATATTGTCTGACAAAAAACAAAAGAAGACATGCTATCTCGATTAGCTAATCTCAATGGACTGACAGTCAATGTCATAAGAACCAGTTTGTGACGTACGTACGTAACAAGAGCTCTTGTTGAGATGTTTTCATACATTATCGTGGACCACAGAAAGGTAAAAAGACGTGTTTTATTTAAAATTTTACAGTTTTTATGTGCCAGTGGGAAAATACCTTAAGTGATGCTACTGAATTTTATTGTAGTCTTTACGTAGAAATTTGTGCTCATGAACGAAAATTAAAAAATTATGTTTATCAATAAAAAATGTTCACGTTGCAACATTATGGTCGCTTCGTCACTTTTCCACCACAATAAATATCAAGGTAAAAACAAAACGCGTGTATTCGTGTTCTTGACACTGTTTAGTAGTTTACTACTTTGAGTATTTAGTAACTTCATAGCTACGTTGCTTTTATTTATAGTAAGAGTATGAGAACTTAAACTTTGACGGAAGTGTTTTGCAGATAATTGCAGAATTATAACAGTTCAAAAGTAAAAAAGAACACGTTTTGCAATACATGTTTATAGATTGGTCAGATTCCAAGATTTAGACAATGGTCCATTGAAAGTAGGTAAACAATTAAACATTATAAACATTTAATTAACTCTTAATGAAGCATTTAATTAACATTAACACGTGTAAACTGTTTTCCCCCCGGTAAACGCAATAGCGGAGTACATGATACTTAATCTGTGCCACCTGCCCGTTAAGGCGATGTTATACGCGAATAACCCTGTCCCGCACTGAACTAACGGGCGAGAGAGAGAAGGAACAAAGGCTATTTCCTAGTAAACAAGACGTTTAAATTTTATAAAAAATAAATCGTGAGTGTCGTGGAACACTCGGTTGGAACGAAGAAGCACGCACCTATGACTGGGAACAGCCAATAGCATGAAAGGGTCATGACTTCGTCAACTTCGAGATTTTTGAACTTCGTTTCAAAATCCCTCACCCCTCGACCCTCACCCTCTCAGATCTTAGAATGTCTGTTAATATTTTTTAAGTTATTTGGATGGGTAAAATAGGAGAAAAATCCATTTTTAATTTTAAAAAAGGCACATATTCTCGATTTTTTTCTGACGTTATCAATAAAAGTTTAAAATTATTAAAAAAATTGTTCCATGACATTAATTTTCTAGTTTAACATTTTTTTTTACATATCTCTTGCATTAAAGAATACAGAGAAAAACTTAATTTAGAATCATCATTTTGCTTATAGCCTCGCCTTAAACGCTGCACCGTTGACGGGAAATGGGTAGCGTGGTGGATGGGATAATTATTAATTTCATGTAGGATACTTAATGAATTTGAATAATTACTATACATCAATCAACGCTGGATGCAGGCCGCCCAAGACCGGTCCTATTGGAGATCATTGGGGGAGGCCTATGTCCAGCAGTGGACGTCTTGCGGCTGAGATGATGATGATGATGATGAATCAATCTTCGCCGAATTGCCAATGTATTTTGAAGACGCTCGTAGGTATATAGAAATAGTTGAGTACTGCCTTACATCTGCAAGTTAAGCTAAACAAGTTGGAGAGTCGGTTAAATAATAAAATAGACGTACATTTAATCAAAACTAGCATGTATAAAATGCTTGTACAAAGAATAAACTTAACGTCAACAAAATGTTATGCCCCAAATATCTTTTATTACAATAAAATTCTGCAACAGTAGACTACGAACTTTCGTCACAATGACAATAGAGTAGTAATGGGATGGTGTCGGAATGACATTTTCTTGATTTCCGCCCAGCGGTTTCACCCGCAGTCCGCATTAGATTGAGTATAGAATAGGGGTTGCATTTGAAAATAGCCTTCCTTAGTGCACCCCTATGGTACTCAAGGAATATTTCCTCTAAATTTAAAATCTCACGGTCCACCGGTTTACGCTGTGCCTTATTTGTTAGTCAGATAGTATTAGGTAGATTATTATATACTATTACCTTACCGCCCCGCGGTTTCACCCGCGAACCCCTATTTTACCCCTAAGAGGTGGAATTTTCAAAAATCCTTTCTTAGCGAATGCCTACATCATAATAGCTATCTGTATGCCAAATATTAGCCCGATCCGTCCAGTGATTTGAGCTGTGCGTTGATAGATCAGTCAGTCCGTCACCTTTTCCTTTTATATATTATATATAGATGAATATAATCTCTATGTAATGTTTTTCTCTCAGTAAATTGGTAAATATATTTTATTTCTATTGGTTTGGTTATTTTTAGCAGCACGTGAAATCACTGAACCAATTATGATACTGTCTTAACTGTTTGAAGTCCAAAGGCTCAACCTCAAAGCCTAAGCAAAATATTTATTTCATATGGAACGAGGGTGAAACCGCGGGGTGAACTTTGTACATGGATTACGGTTCGAGTATCGAATAAACTTGCTTAACCAGAAACCAACTGTTGCGTAGAGATCACTTTATGGTCATAAAATGCGTGCCATTGAAACCCAGCCTTGCAAAAGTCGTATTAAATTGCAAAAACTATAATCTGACTTTATGACACAGCCCACAAGCAAGCAAGTCAGCGGTATTTTTTTCGAGAAACTATACTAACTAACAAATCACAATAATTATGCAATGCGGTCTGCTTCGCGCATACATTTTAGCAAAGAATAAGCCTGTCAAATGAAAATTTAAAATGGCTTGATGTGTCTTGAAGTGCCTGTAAAATTGTGTGATAATTTGTTCGACTAAAAACTTGGAAGAATATAAAGGACTAAATAAGGAAGAATAGTACATAAATCTGACTTTTAGATCAACCAAGAGAGATGAGTCACTAGATATATAATATTGTTTCTCTTAAAACCAGACCATCTCTAGATTAATTTAATCATTTCATAGAGAGAAATTTACAGTGTTTTTAACGATATAAGCATGTAAGTTGATTTTAAAACTGTGATACCAATATATACGCGTCTAAAGATAAGCAGTTCCTCCTATGGTAGTTTGAAGGTAATATCCGGCAATTGGAGATGAATGTATTAGTCCACCCACACTCCACAGTTCTGGCTCATGTGGATGTTCGACTGACGATGAAATTTGACTGCCAAGATATGTTGACATTAGCTTATATCTACTTACATATGTCATGAACTATTTGCGATATAAAGACGTATCGCTTCCCATCACATGTGATCTATTTCTGTAGGTATTTTTTGAGATAATATCTCACCATAGTATGCCAATCGAAAATAGACGCTCGGCGCTCCAATGAAAATAATCAAAATGACAATAAAGACGTTTAGTATAATTTGTCACAAGGGGTGAGTAGACTTGAACACACACAACCTATCTTTGTTTTTAGAGTTCCGTAGTCTCTATTCCTATCTACGTCATCCATCCGTTCGTCTTCTTGTCTGTTTGTCATAGGACAATATATTTTTAACTGTAATAAGTAGCTAGTTGAAATTTCCACAGAATACGTACTACCATTACCATGGCCTATTTATTTGTACTAGACGTCGCCCGTGGTCAAAATTAGACCATAATTAAACAAAAGAGTATTATACTAGGGCACTCAGAAAGTTTTGAGAAAAAAAGTTTTTATGTATGTGACACTGGCCAGTTATAATTTATCTAGAAAACACGATTATTTATTAGTAAAAATACAAACATTCCAATTACAAAACATCCCTCCACTTTATTTAAGAGCTAATTTGAACTATCGTGTCTCATTGAAAAATAGATATGCGTCAGGAACACTTTCGCGCGATAATTTTTTATGATTTCAATTGTCGTCTTAAACCGGACGAATCGTATGATAGACTTCAAATGTCATTTATTTATGAAGGCCCTTCTAAAGCAACCGTATACCACTGGTATAACGAATTTCATCGCGGTCGACTAACTTTGAGGGATGAAAAACGAAGTGGTCGCCCTTTGACAGCTGTTACGGAAGGAAACGTGCTAGCAGTGAAAAAAATAATTCAAGAGAATAGGCGAATTACGTATGAAGAGCTTCAGCACATACTGCAAATTGGATCGGGAAGCGTTCACGAAATTCTACATGAGCATCTTCACGTGAGGAGGATAGTTTCACGCTGGGTGCCGCATGCGCTAACAGCGTTCGAGAAGGCCATAGAAAAGGTGTCTCGCGGCGGATTGGAAAAAGTGTTTCGAAAATTGGTTTAGACGCATGAAACTTAGTATAGATACTTGGGAAGAATTCTTTGAAAAGATTAAATTTTAAAAAATTAACTCATAAAAGTTTTTTTTTAAGTTTCTCAAAACTTTCTGAGTGCCCCGCGTATAATAATATTATGAATGTAAAGAAAATCACTTCACTCATATACGAACTCTTTTCTTTAAATTCTGTCATTGCCGCGTTATCGACAAAGCATTGACAGTGGAGACATGTGCGTGTGTGTGTGTCAAACGCATGGTAGTGTGAGTAATAATTTTTATTAATTTAAATTTGATTACTACATAATGAATATTATATAAAACTATTAGCTTTTTGCGCTCCTTCTCCATATAAACTTTAACTGTGCCAAATTTCATACTCCTCCGTCCGCGTAATTTTCGTAAAAAGGTATAGGTACCAAAGTTTTTGCTTCACGTATTAATATTATAATAATAGATGAAAATTTTGTTGTGCTTTCTAGTAACTTCCTAGTAAAAATGTCCAGTATAAATTGAGACACAGAGCTACAAATTTGCAAATGAAAAATTTCAAAGCATTCACTTTGCTAGGTTTTGGCTACTTATTAATAGTTATATAACCCGCTACACGTTTTTGATTTACTTGCTACGAAATTTTCGTAGCGCGACATCAACGCGGGTTACCACATACAATTTATTACAGTAATCTACAAATAAAAATCTTTTTAGTTTTCATTTTAATATTATTTATAAAATAATATACTAGCTATTCCTCAGTGTGCAATTCAGAGTTTTCTTTTTTGTTTTCTATGTCAGAAACCATCGCGGGAGTGCACACATACGTTACAAAAATATACATACTAACATTAATTTATAAAATATAAATTATAACGTATACCAAATCTACAAAAAAAGTTTAATTATGTGCATTTACTAAAGTTACCTTTGGTACAAGGTATTCCAAAAAATATTACATTATAACAGTTTGAATAGAACTACCACTAACGCAACTGGGGATTCTATCAAATTACATAGGTACTATTGTGAAGAATTCCGCGAAATTTTTATGAACTATCTCACTTAAGCAGCACTTAACAGCACTTTCAGTGCAGTGCTAATGGTTAACGGAAACGAAATAATAAAGTCGTTAATTAATGTTCTATCTTCCGCCACGCAGTTTTACCCGCATTCATTCGATTCATAGAAATCCGTAAAAAAATACAGTTTGATTGAGTAATAAATATACGCAACAACTTTCGCATTGTAGTAGGTATTATAATAATAGCGAAATTATGAATAATACCTAAATATTACCATTAATATTTCTTGAGAAAATATTGTAGCATACGGCGATAAATTATGACAATAAACTGTGTCTTTTGGGGTCGAAGGAAGTGCCAATAAATATATCATATCATTCCGTAGGTTCTATTTTAGATGGTTCTATGAATTATTTTGGTTACTTTTAGATTAACCATAAAAAAGTGTATCGTATAATTACACAAGATACCCATAATAATGTATTTAAATGTCTTCATTCATTATTTAAATGAAAATAATAAACAAGAAAGTTTTTGTAAGTCTCTTTTATTAAACAATAAAATGTTACAGCTTGATTAAGGTATTAACCTCTTATAAATTATTTTAATATATCAATAATTAGTTGTAATAAATTATGAAGTTTATAACTGATATTATGTATAGCTACTAGATAACTGTTGATAAATGATAAAGAAACCTTCGTAAGCAGGATATTTTTATTGATCGTTCAATAATACAGGGTGATTTTGCTATCACTGGCAATACTTGCAGGGGTGGAAGTACTCATCAATGTGAACAACTTTTATTAAAGGGCTAACTCTGATATCGCGTAAAATAATACGGTTGCTTCATACATTTTGGTCGAGTAGGTATTGAACTTTTGTATGGAACAGCTGATAATTTTTTCATGATTTCACAGTTAGTCCCATTATAAAAGTTGTTCATTTTGATGAGTACTTCCACCCTTTCAAGTATTGCCAGTGATAACAAAATCACTCAGTATACTCTGGGTAGGAATAAATATGTATGTATATTACATTTAGCTAAACACGTTTAGATAAAGAAATCAAAATAAATATTGATAACACTAAAGGCACTTTAGATAGGTCAACAACTGATAATCGTTGTCTATTCATGACTGGGTCAAGTGTTACCGTCATAACAATTACTATTAAATTAACTGAGTAGGTAAAGTGGTTATACCCATTAATAAGTAGGTATATGTTTTTAATTACTCATAATGTTGTATTACAAGTAAGTATCATTAGCATATAAGTGTTTGAAACGATGATAATATGGGTAGAGTTACATCCTACTTATATTATAATAAAAAGGAAATTGATAAGAAAGCTATTATTCAAACAATAAACCTTATTATAAGTTTGTAAGTCTAACAACCCAGGTCGGCTTTTATGTTACCGTATGAAATGCATACAAAATATCACATAGAAATTAGAAAGGAAATTTAAAACATAGATACCTTCTAGTTTTATAATTAGGTACTTTAAGGGCCAATCAATTGATAAGCAAAAGGAATTTATTACACAATCAAATTAAAGTTTGTCAAAATGTAATTGGAACAACTATAATTTGTAATTACAAGTACCCTTTCTTTGTTCTCAGGTGGCGTTCTTAGTAGCACGCACATCGACAGCTTGAGCAATGATATGACGACTGCGAACGAGAACACATACAGTTTTAGTTACTACGTTTTTTTAGTTGTATAATTATGAACTATTTGGAAATAGTGTTTAGTACGTAACGTGATAATGTTGGAGCAGATAGCGTTTGTGCCCACGTGGTTGTTAATGGCGTGGCTCGGCGCCTGCGTTCTCTTTAGTCCTTTCGCAATATTCTTTGTGATGTGTTTGCCGCAACTGCCCCTTCTAGTAGTTAGGAGGGCGTGCCATATACCATTCGACTATATCTAAAACAGGATGAAAAATTGTAAAACTTTTGTATTGGAGTGTAGGTACTAGTTTAATTAAACATAAGCTGTATACATTGTAAATAGATCTAATGAATAAACGATTATATTTTATTTTTTGTATGTCGTTATTTATAGTATCGTCAACCCTTTAGTAGGTAAAGATATTTACTGCTTATAAATAGACTTTTACAAATAAGAAGATCTTTAGTCAGTTTTGCGCTACTCGTCTTTCATTTATCAAAGGAATATTATGTAGAATCAAGAATTCGAATGCCAGGGCTGGCTTCGTTTTTAATATAATGTGCATTTTAAGGTTACGTCATATAGGTTATCTAATCTATATCTATAATATCTAATATAATCCTATAATAGCTGTAAGCAATTATATCAACGGACATATTGACTAATATTGAATAACTTTGTTATCTGCCACTCGTCCTGAGAAGGATAGGTACCTACCTATATTATAACTACCACTTATTATTGGCTGTGATAAAATGTTTCATTGAAATGACCGGCCATGACTCCTGCGCGTTGCGCCATTCGTTAACTAGGTAGGTACTTCACATATTATAATATTCATATTGAGCAAGGTATACCTACTTTCCTGTAAGCTAGACTATCAGGTAAAATGTTATTAGATAATACTAACAGGATTTTTCAGTCATTGAACATTTATATAGGTACCTAAAACAATTTCATGAATAGAATAAGTACTAATAGACACAATTAAATCTCTATACTTAAGGTATAAAAGACAAATGTAGGTACATATTACTTTTATGCCAACAATTTAAATGATCTAGTAAAAACTAAGCTAGCAGCGTTTTCTATTGTCATTGAAGTCTGTGCGAAAAGGTTATTGTAGTACAAGCCACTGGACCGACCTATCTATAACGTATAAAATCTTTTTATTATTACACGAATACCTACACGAAAAAATGTTTCAGGGTTCATATAATAGTGTGTGTGTATGTGAGTATGTTTCTCCGAACTTCTAAATGCTGGAACTAATTTAGAAGTGTGGTATTGTAGAATCAAGGAATTATAGTAACAAAGGTATATACATCCTATCCTCGATCTCCTTTCCTCCTCTGGGTCAATGTCGCATTGACTTTGCCTATTTCAACTAGGTAGGTACCTACCTAAAGTTTTTCTTCAATATCTTGTGCATTTAAACACTGCGTTGAACCAGTGCGGTATTGCTGTTTCTTATTCTGCAGTTGTAGGTATATACTTGTTTGAATATACAAGATGCATATATACCTACGTGTTTTTAACAAAGCTTGAAATAAAAATATGTTTTGACAATAACAAGTAGTACCTACTTGTGTAGTGTAACTTTTTCAAAGACGTTTTATAGGTAGGCCAGGTACTCGTTTTGTAGTAAGTAGGTAATATTTCGAACACGTCTACATGTTACTACCTATACCACAGTCTACAGTCGCCACAGTCGGCCAACGGACACGTCTAGGCAGAGCAATCGTGCGGGGCTTGCGGGTTGAGAGAGGGGTGGTAGCGAGCCCAAGCTGCCATTCATTCGCTTGGGACACAATGCAGCAATTACGAATTCCTATACAAAGCGGCATTTCGCGTGACTTCAAACGCGATAGACCACTGTATGTAATTACGCTGTGTGTGCCTATACGACGTGATCTGACATGAGCAGTATGAGCACCTATAAGTACAGAAAAAATCTTATTGATGAAAACAAGAACAATTTGAAACTTGTTTCTACTAACTAATACAATGTATGCAATTATGTAGAATAGATAGGTATCTGTTTATTCTCATAGCGCCATCTATTTACCTTATGACATAATATATCCTATGGAGGTAGAGGTACCCTCTCCCTAGTATCAGGGGACCAAAAACGCAAATCGTTTAAATATAACACTAGTTTGTATTCAAGTTTATAGGTGGCGTTTTGAATAAAATTTTCAGAGCCAGCTCTGACTAGAGACCATGCCTAAAGATGTCGCTTAATTTTAAGTCGCTTGTTTGATGTAAGTTACAAAAACTAAATCGTAAGCGCTAGTATCTTTATACTGTATCCATTATGACAATGTATCTATGCCTTACTTTTGAACAGTAAGTATCAATAGATGGCGTTGTGTAGCAAATGTGTAGCAATATCTCAAAGTAATTAATATTATGTAGGTATGTACTTTGTATAATATAATATGACAATACGAAGCACGATGACTCACGATGTAGTTATTCTATAAATTGAATGATCTCGCTTATAAAATCATTAATTTGTGTCTCACTAGATGAAGCCTCAAGTATTGAAAGCTTGCACAATACTTTTCCATTATTAGGGATTTCTCTCGCTCAGGGATATTTTATGTTAACAGGGATTTGGGGAATTTTGGGGAGAAATCGAACCCAAAAAGTATAATCACTACGTTTTAAATCGAACCCAAACCCTGTTGTTTAAAGTAGGCACCACCCAGTCCAAACCAAAATCTTAAGTGGAAACACTGAACCAACATTATGTACTTTACGTACAATTTTATATCCAACGTAATTCATTAGTTTTTGTGTTACTGCCTTAATGTTTTGTATACTTACTCAATGGTTACCTGATAAAAATGAGTGCAAAATTTTGCAACGCTCGCTCGGGGCAAAACGGGTACGTTGGGGTAAGTTAACATACAATATAGATGGGGGGCAAATAGGGCAACACTATAGCTAATGAGCGCGGCGACAGTGCACTGCCTACCATACCCGCGCGCCCTCAATCACAACACAAATCAAGTACAAAGAGTACATTTGTATATAGGAGATAGATGTAACTTGAAAAATCCAGACAGTAGCGCTGCCTGGCGGTCGGTTCACGCAACTTTCTTCTGTACATAATTATGATCCCATAATATAAAACTACTAGCTATTTCCCGCGGTTTCACCCGCGTTCCCGGTATATAAAAGGAAAAAATCGGGATAAAAACTATCTTATCTCATATGTTGGAACAAATAACACATTTTAAAATAAATACGTTAAGCTAGGATAAGTAGAGTTCTTCGCGGACCATCATCGCGTAACGGGAATTTGACAATTTACTCAATACGTTAATAAGTGATTTTGATGTTACCCTAGATTTTTTATTGCGTGCTATTTTCATAGAGGTAGACAATAAAACAAAACATTTAATTTCAAGTTACTTTATTTCACAGAAGATCGTATCATCCAATAATTCAATGATAATATTTGAAAACCATTTAATTTTTTTTTTGTACCAATTAAAAATAAATAAATTAGTACTATACAATTTTACTGTTTAAAAATAGAATTACCATAAATCGCTATAAATCCTTGTCTAGTACAGGAAACTTGTGTAGAATAGTATTGTCTGCACCTGGATTATTGCACATCATCAGTCTTAGTTCTAGTCTACTGTGAGTCAAGAGTGAGTACACAACACTTTCTGGTCGATATTATAAAATAGATGATGCGTGTATATAGCCAAGGTTAGATCAAGTAAAGCAGTGCCGTTGAAATCCAATGGATTACTAGCTGAATCGTGAAAAACAGGGTCGTCGGAGTCCTAGATGCAAACTAATTCGTCGATAAAAATCCAAAAATCACACAATTCACTCAAGAAAAAAACGGAATAAAATTTTAAGTAAGTTTGTCAATTTTGACATATACGTTGATCCGTTCTAATATAAGCAGAATTCCTACTTGTCGTGATGTACTATTCATAAATATAATTTATTAGATTTTGACATAAATTTGATACGTAAAAATGTTTAAAAGCACCATCTAGCAATGGGTACAGGCAACAGGCACGGATCCAGCGCTCGGTGGATCCACGCTTGACAGGCAACTTTTTCATTATAGCCGATCTAATTAAAAATGACGTTAGAAACTAGAAAATACCTTAACCTACGAACGTACTTAAGCTGGTTGGTTTATAATCCACCCAATTTCTTTTAAGTAATAACACCACTAGTGAGTATCCATCCACTAGTCGCTCGCTTGAGTCGCTTGGGTGTTAACGCACGTGCATGTGGGGGAGTAAACGAATAGCAACAATAATATGAATAAGTTATTAGTGTATCGAATGTTCTGATGTTTGCTACGAGTTCTAGTGATATGAAGGTCACCTAATATTAGTTACCGATATTAAAATAAGAAAAAATTGGAAGTCATTTATCCCAAAAAGGTATGCATATAAATGACATGACATGACATAAAATACTAAAACATGACTACGACATAATAAGAGTTAAAATTATTTCAATACCCGTATGTATGCCTCGTCGGACACCGACTTGTTGATATGTGTCCCTAAATCCGTTGTCCTGTGGTCTGTAACGTATCCGACAGAATAGAGGCAAAATGGGGCTATAATTTGGTAAAACCATCTTACCTACATATAATAAATTATAAAAATATTATACATAATTACAATTATTTAATATTAGAATCATTCATAATGCAGACATTATGTTCTCACTACCTGTATTTACGCATATGTGTAAGTAGGTATGTGTAGAATACCTATGTGTAATATTGGATATCATGTTTATATTTAGTAGTAGTAAGTGAGTATATTAGGAGTACTTATGTTGTCTGCAGTTTGTAGGTATTATTTATAAATTTTTTATATTTTATACAGTGTTTAACTCCTCTCCATCCAAGTTTTTAGTGATAAAGTCGCCATTTGTAATACTTTCACTGTTAGTTAAATTTTGTATTACTAATCCAATTTTAGGTAGGTATGTGGTGTAACAATGAAGTGTTAACTATCTATATTGGGTGATTTTTTTGTCGCTGGCAATACTTGCAGCAAAGAGTATAGTAAATATCCATAAAGGAAAAGAGAGCCATCTCACTTGTTAAAATAGGTCCTAAAGAGCTAAATAGCTACTCCAAGCATATGGAGTGCTAAACTAATGCACTATAGGTACATAGTACATGTATATATTATTTAGGAAGGTATTTTGGTTGTTTTATACTTTTGACTGGAAGGTGGGAAACTGGTGTAACCACCCACGCTAGCTTAATAAGCAAATTATACTTCATAAGATTTGTTATTCATATATTTTTTTGAATGTTTAAAAAGTTATTTGCTTACATAGCCAGAATGGTACCTTTATAATAAAAAAGTTAAGGTTTGAGCTATCATTTATTATAACATTGACAACATAATAAAGTATTGGTAATAGAAATGACAGTAAAATATTTTTTATGCTTATGTGACAGATATCACACCGAATCCATTATTTATATATGACTACTAGCTGTCCCAACAGACATTGTCCTGTCCAACTCATACACAAAATTTCATCCAAATCGGTCCAGCCATTTATCCTATCTCTTAAGTTGGACCAGACTGCTCACGGTGTGCCAATTTAATTTAAAATCGGTTAAGTAGTTTAGGAATCCATCGCGGACAAACATCGTGACAGGAGATTTATATATAGATAAGATAAACAGAGTGCACATCCAACAACGGGTAAACATAACATCATTGTCATCATGATATACCAATTTTCTGATAGATTATGGTTAATTGTTCTGCACTAACTGCATGTCAAAACATTCATTTAGAAGATTCAACAAAAAGATTTTTTACATTCTGCATCATTCGTCACAATTTGCATTTACTGATTACATACATTACTAATCTCAAATTATGTAATAAAAGAGTTTTAAATACACCCTCAAACATGTTACCAAAATATTTTTCCACTGGATCTTGAACATTCTTGGTAAGTATTCCTTTTTACTGTGCTTATGGGATTGGGATTTTCAACTGATAACCACATCTTTATCAGAGAATAGTTATGTTCCAATTGCACTGAAATCCCTCAAGAATAATGTACACCTGTGAAGTAAAACACAGATAATTAGTCAGAGTAGTCGGGGCGGTTTAACAATTGCAAATATATAAAGTATACTACTGTCTATGTTACTTTTATACCTACTAGTTTTAGATCATATAATTTAATACATTTGGGTATATCATAAAGAAATATTTTTAAATCCATTATTCGCAAAATGATAGGCAGTGGGCTCAGTACCGACACGCACATTATTACTTCCTAATAAATATTTTCACACACATTATCCCCAAAAACAAAGGCTGAGGGCTCTGTACTGAGAAACACAATTTACCAAAGATATTTACATACAGTAATTTACACATTATAACAAATTATAGAAAACATCTACAATATCATTACGCGGACTTACCACTCTAATGAAGTGGTGAAACTGCAGTGCGTGTTGATACAACATTTTAAGAAACAAATTAATAATAATTAGCTAACAAAAACGATAATCGCAACTTCGCAAGAAAAACTTTTCAACAGAGATCGTATATCCATGCCATGTCAGCTGTCAAATTATAAGAGGTCAACTCTTTTCTGACATAAAATCTCTTTGCTAAGATTTAAAAAAGTAACCGTTCGTTTTAGACGGAGTATCTTGATAAACCGTGCGTTTTACATTACAATAACGCACAAGTACGTAATGAAGTACATTACGATATTGAAATTGGTGAAATAAGAGACCCTTTACGAGCAAATGTGTTATAAAAAATATTACTGGTCTTTTTTTTTCTTGTTTGGTAGAATTATTTAATAGGAACAACTTTATATTTCAAAGTAAATTATGAGTAGAACAAAACGCTTGCACTGCTGTCGCACTCCCATCTAGTTTAGTTTGTGAACTTTTAAGTCACAAATTAATTTAAACAAAATAAAGAGGAGCCACCTTACATGTTTTGCATAATATAGTCACATCGAGGTTAAGGTGACGCCGCGTTAGGCTGGGAATACACGTCAGATTTTTTCATCCGATAGTCGGATCCGACTATCGGAAGCCGGCGAACATTCAATACAATTCCATCCGACTATTGAATCGGACGTGTATTGTATGTTCAAATAAAGTAATGGCTCCAACGACTTCCGATAGTCTGATCAGGCTATCGGAACCGACTATCGAATCTGACGTGTATTCCCAGCCTTAAGCTTAAAAATCTGAAATTCAACGTGCTGCGTCCCGCTCTCTACTATAGCGACCTCTCATAGAAAACCCGCGTAAACGGAAAGGGCGTATGCGACAAAATGGTTTCTATTGTTTAATTTAAAAACTACTTACAAATATATTTCATAAAACCTATGTACAAATTATAGTATCAGTTTCAATTAATATAATATTATGTAGAAATTTTGGAACCTCAAATCGATCCTCAATGTCGGTAAAATTGGAATCTCTTATTTTAAAGAGGTCTTTTTGATTAATTATTTTGTGTTATAAAAGTAAACCAATCGAGTTATGCAATGGACAAAATAAAGTCAAAGACATGATGAATTCTTGCAATAAATTTCATTTCGTTCGCTTTAGTCATTGTTGAGAAAAATCGGTATCCTTGCAACCAAAATCTTCAAGGCGTCGCCTTAAGTAGGTACTAAGTTTCCACCCCCTGACTTGCAGGGGTGGAAGTACTATGCGAGGCAAATAAGAATAGTACTGTCAAACGGCCATCTTGGTTTGCATTGCGCTTCAATTTCAGGGTGTAGGATGTGCAAAAAAAAGGAACATGTCATTTTTGTAATGCTAGCAAAAAAAAATACAATGATCGTCGTAATATTTTTCGGTTCCTCGTTTAACTTTACATATTATACAGGATGATTTTTTAGTCACTGGACATACTTGCAGGGGTTGAAGTACTCGTTAATCGCAAAAAATAAAATCGTTCCTTCATAGATTTTGGTCGTGTAAGTATTGAACTTTTGTATGGACAGCAGATATTTTTTTGTGATCTCAAGAGTTAGTCCCATGATAAAAGTTGTTCATATTAATGAGTACTTCCACCCCTGCAAGTATGTCTAATGCCAAAAAAAAACGCCCTGTATACTAATGGACTTATTGTTATTGATATGACTTGATATTATAAATAGACAAAAAAAATACATTTTTTATTTAAGCCCTGAAGTGGTCAGCAAACCCCATCCTATTCATAAATGGCTCGCATAGTACCTACCTGGTACTCATCAATATGAAAATCTTTCACTATGGGACCAACTCTGATATCGCGTAAAATTAAAAAGTTACTTCAAACATTTTGGTCGAGTAGGTATTGAACTTATGTATGGAACAGCTGTTTTTATCGTGATTTCACTCACAGTTGGTCTCATAGTAAAAGTCGTTCATATTAATGAGTACTTCCACCCCTGCAAGAATTGACAGCGACTAAAAAATCACCGAAATAAAAATATCATTATTTTATTTTAGAATGGTAAGAAATTACGTTCGTAAGACTAATAGAGGGAGTTGGTCTGCGGAACAAATTAATGGTGCAGTTACAGCTGTTCTAGATAGAAGAATGAGCTACGGTTTGGCTGCAAAAACATTTGGGATCCCTCCAAGTACTTTATCGAGGAAAGTTACGCGTGCTCGTAGTATTCATGCCATAGGATCGTTGAAAAAGCTTTCGAAGATAACTTCTAATCTTAAAAAAGAAGAAGCTCAAATGGTAGAGTATAAATTATACCTAATTACTTCACCCCTTATTTCACTCTAAAAAATGAAATATATACTCAGATAGATAGGTATAGGTACCTACTGAGATTACGGTTGAGCTCCTTATCATTTATATTTATAGAAAACTAGCTGTTCCCCGCAGTTTCACCCGCGTTTCCGGTATAAAAAAAATCCGATGTATTAATAGTTATTCTGCTATTCGGGGCGAAGACAAACCCATCAAAATAATCAAAGATCATAAAAATAGGTCCAGCCCTTCTTGAGTTATAAATGGTGTAACTTTGACATTATAGGAACCATATGTCTGTGAATTAACCTGATTAAAATAAATCAATATAATTATTCTTTATTTTTCAGCCATCCACTTGCATCATAGAGCAGTCGGATGTTTATGAAGAGGAAGACAGTACCGAAACTGAAAATAATTATCTAGAATCACCAAATGCTATCAGAGACGATCCGATCGCAATTAACAATACCTTAAATGCAATAGAAGAAAATTATGATCAGGAAATAGAAAATAAAGATGATATCTGTGAACTCTATGGGAAGCTGCTTGCTAAAAAATTAAGACTAGTTCCAGAAAACGAGAGGCTAGATATTATGTATAAGATAGATGGATTATTGCTGAATAAACTTCAACGTTCGATACCAAGCAATTCATCATCGTGAAATAGCATAAATATTCTGGGTCTTCACCAACCTATGCAACCCAAATTACTGTGTTTTAATCCTGTTTAACTCAGTTGAAATTTTTTTCACTCGTGAATTTTATTCCTATTATAAGTTAATAAATGGTTATGTAATTATTTTTTAATTTATATTACTACGAATTAATGACTAGGAATTTTACTATTAGGATTACCTATTAGTTAAATAGGCTTGAAAGTGCAGGCGCAGTGCTCGTTAAATAAACTTTACTTTTGCCTCTACTACATGTACCTACTTGTAATAACTACCTATTTTCCTCTCACGCCGTAGTTCGTTAAGTGCTTATTAACTCTTGTTGGTTACCTTGACTTAAGCCCTACTCTAAATTTAAAAATCTTTAACCATTTTAATCTGTAGACAGCGATTTTCCCATAGTGAACCCTAATATTTTCACTGTACGAAAATTATATACCTTCTTTTAAAATTATTGACCATAAAAAATAATACTGGGACTAAGCTACCTACATCTATTTACTTTCTATTTGCTAAACTGAATATGATGTATTACCTATTAACCAAAAAGCTTATCAGTAAAGTAGGACAAAGCACAGTAAAATTGCATTCGCCAACAAGGACGTGGGCAAAGATATAAAATCACTAGAATAGAAACTGCAAACATGTGAGTGTACCAAAGCATGTGATTGTAGTTATTTTTTAAAATATTATGTCATGGTCAACTTGTTAGCGTTTACACAAACAAGCTGGCTGGTGCCATTAGATGACAAATGATGGTTTAGGCAATAGCTCTCCGGTAAGTACCTAGTTAAAAAACCGGTCAAGTGCGAGCCGTACTCGCGTGGAGAGGGTCCCGTACCGATCCGTTTTCCTGTAAACTAGGCGAGAGGCTCTATTTTTCTGAATTTTTCACTCAGTAGTTTCAGTGACAAAATAAATATCTTGGGACATTCCTCACACACGGCCATCTCACCCCAAACTAAGCAGAGCTTGTACTATGGAAGCCAGATAACTGATATAATAGTAGGTACCTAAACTACTTTTCTTTTGTAAATATATACTTATATATAGATAATTACACCCAGACTCAAGATAAACAGACATGCTCATGCACACAAATGTCTGTCCTGAGTAAATGATGTTGCAAATTAAAGTTATCGTTATTTAAAGGTTTTTGTAATTAACTTTTATACTGTTCGTTTCATCGAAATTGGCTAGCGGGAAAAAGGTTATAGAAATATTATATGGTCTGCGCGAGCGAAGCCGCGGGTGAAAAGCTAGTAAATATATATAATATCTATATATATAAATGAATACTTTTAAGGTTCTTACGGAAAAAAAAATACACAAAAATTGGAAAATTTCAGAAAACTTAATAATACGGTATCGCGGGTGAAAGCTAGTATATAGATAAATTCACAATGAAATTACGTAGCAACAAATAATAAGTTCATTAAATCATAGATTAAATGTAAATCATGATTATTTATCTACAACCGAGAGGAAAATCAAGAATATGAAATACGAAGGAAAGAAAGTGTAAATCTTAAAATTTTGATACTCACTTACGTTAATCATTATTGTATTTCCGTTTAATAACTATTTATCATACAAGATTTAATATCTTGATCACTTTGGCGGTCCATATTTAATTAGTTCCTACGATAACATTAGAGCTAGACTAATTAAAGTTTACAGACAGAGTGACACTTCTAGACGGTCACTGGTTTACGTCTGAAGGCAAGGTGCTCGTGCGCAATCACCACGCCACCACTCCACCACCAGTCGCCGAAGTGCGCGCAACATGGCTGACCAGCTTCACTGTCTGCGCGTGAGTGTTATCTCTTATTTATTTTATCGTTATAACTGTAATATTATTCATAGACGCTAAATTTCACAAATAAGTGTGATAATACAGTTTCATAAGTGCTTCAATATAGTGGTTAGAATAGTTGTCTATTTATCTAGTAATGCCAATTGTGTCTATAATTAACTCAATTTTTTATCATAAACTTCAGAAGGTTTAGCATGAAGCAAAAATATCCTTTCTAGTAATTATATTGATATATAACCCGTGCAAGTTACCTGTTAATGAAAGCTATATTTAATAAGGTTCTTTAGAGATATTTTCAATTGACCTTCACTAGATGTGCTTTTGTTTTGATTAATGAATGAAATTATACTCGCTGTTCTACTTATTATAAGTACATATTATTTTATGCAATACAATTATCTAATACCTACTGATTATTTTTTTATGTCTACATAAATAATATTACAATAAAATATTTTTTTAAATATAAATTAAAGAACTTTCGCACGTATAATAATAAAACTAGAACAATAATAAACCAACTTTTAAAAATAATATTTATATATCGAAAACTAATAAAGGTGAAAAACGCGTTTAATTTGCCCACTTAATATTAAAATACATAGGTAATATTTTTGTTAATGCAATAAAAATAAATCATAATTTTAGAAGGTGTACGATTTTTAAGCAGTAGGTATATAGGTACCCTGTCTCCAGGCTGTATCTCAAGAACCGCTATAGCTAGACAGTTGAAATTTTCACAAATTATGTATTTCTGTTGCCGCTATAATAACAAATTCTAAAAACAAAATAAAATAAATATTTAATGTTGTATGGGGGCTCCCATACAACAAACGCGATTTTTATGCCCTTTTATTTGTTTTGTGGTAGTTCCCGTTGACCTAGAATCACGAAATTTGGCAAAAAGCAAGGTCTTACAGCAAAAATAAAGGCCAAAATATAAAAAAGTTGAAAATTGCAACAAAGGATGTCCCCATACATACATAGATACATACATAAAAACGCGATTTTTATGCCCTTTTATTTGTTTTGTGGTAGTTCCCGTTGACCTAGAATCACGAAATTTGGCAAAAAGCAAGGTCTTACAGCAAAAATAAAGGCCAAAATATAAAAAAGTTGAAAATTGCAACAAAGGATGTCCCCATACATACATAGATACGCCAATTAATAAAGACCTCCGAGTTGTATGGGCGCTGATACAATTTAGAGGTCAAGCTTAATTGGCACCAACCTAAATAAGGTAAATAAATAAAATTGTGCTTTTCCCGTGATGGACGAACGATGGACGAAGTTTGTACGGAACCCTCTCAGTGCGCGAGTCCGACTCACACTTGGCCGGTTTTTTACTCTTAATATTCAAAATGCAATAGTGAGTTTGTTTATTGTTTTCCTTTTGACGCCTCAACGGCACAACTAATCGTGATGAAATTCGGCACGCAGGTAGCTTATGGCATGGAGAGAAACATAGGCTACTTTTTATCCTAGGAATGTAGGTAAAACCGCGGGGGACAGTTAGTATTTAAATAATTTACAAACACTAAAGTCTCCGTTTAGTCTAAACTAGTTTTAGATAAATTAATACATGAAGCATTTAAAGCTAATTAATTAATTGTTACGCTTATCAGGATATGATGAAACTGCCTATGACAAACCTAGTAGATTCTTGAGTATGCCTACTAGGTTTATCATAGGTAGTATGAAATACAAATGGTAGGTGCTGTAGTGGTTGACTAAAATATCCATAACTAATTAAAACATAAACTGGTCAAGTACGAGCCGAACTCGCGTGGAAAAAGAATACGTACATACGTAAATCCATATAATAGGGTATTACACCCATTTTTGAAATGTGTCTCAATTCGTTCCTAGGGTGCTAATAAGCCACCAAAAAAAAACACAAAAATTTTTTCAATCGATAAGTGCCATAAAAATGCATTTAAATATTACATTTTCAAATGTCGGGAGTAGTTTAATGAAAACGCTGGTCGTCATGTAACTCTACGGTCATGACGTTATTTGGACTCTTAAGTAAATAAATGCGCTGAAAACTTTTAAATGAATTTTAAAATTAATTAAGTGTTTCTATGAACTAAAACTAACATTTTCCGACTGTTAATTGCCTAAGCTATCTAAATTGTACATTTTTAGATTTTTTCTCATATGGAGTAAAATACCCTATTATGTTATGTTTAAAATTTAGGCGGAGTAATTTTGTATATAAAGGGAATGCACGACCATTAAAAGTCCATTCATGAATGTGATTTTGAAACATTGACCCTTTGTTTTTGTATGTTAATTAATATAATAATTTAAAAAAAAACTTTCGTTTAATTTGGGATTCAATCAGGTCATAAAATCGATTGAAATTACAAACAGGATTATACGAAAAATAAGTTTAAAATTCAATAGATTTTCATTCAATTAGTTATTAGTACCTACTCAGTTTGTTTTTATCACAAAGTTTTTCGAAAATCTCTTCAGCTCTTGGAATTCCTATTTACAACAAAAATACAAATTATAATATAAAATCTAAGTAAATACACAATCGTTGTTCGTCTGTTTGTTTGTAACGTATGCGTTCCTATACCATTCATGTCATTGCGTTTTCAAAGAGAGGTACCAATGCATCATTGGTGAGTTGTTGTGGAAACGTTAGCGAAGATTTCTAACAAAGAGGGATTGCAAATTGCAACGAACGTCAGGATTTGGCTAGTAATAAAAATAAATTTAAAAATCCGAATAAACTATAGTGTCATCCCCAGTACAGTAATCCAACGATAAAAGTAATTTAGGTACGTATAGATATATTTTGGAATGATTCCAAAATCCACTTTACGTGGATTACGTAACTTTGTTGCGATCAGTTTCAATTTGAGACCTCTATTTATCGATCACATAATACAGAGGACGTCTGCACATACATACATAAGTAAATCGTATAAAATGATACTAAACTGAAATCGCAATTTATAACGATTTTCAACGATCGAAATAAAATGTTTATTTTTGGTTGGTTGCGAGTAATATTTCGATAGTAGAAAATTGGTGATTGGTTATCACATTTCTCTTCCACTTAGGTACCTAAGTATATTATAGACATAATGCATAGTTTCTGGTGAAATACGAGTTAACAATAGAACCAAACAACAATGTGGACATCGTTCTGAATTATGTTTAACAATGTGCTGTGATGAGCGTGAACATTATGTCTAAGCTGTTTATTCATATCATTATGACATATATGGGCATGTGAATCCGTCATACCAGTATTTGGAATAAAAATATTACATAAACCAATTCGAGTATATTGGATTGAACATCATACATAACCCTTTTACCTGTGCTTTTACTAAGACTCGAGTAAACCGGACCACGCTTCGCTGTGAATTATAAATTTTTCAAAAAACTTTTTTTTTTGTTAATAACACTAAATCTCGTCTATCGATTCACAAGCAGAAAAGAAAATTGTTCCTAACTATTTTGTTTTTGCTTATTTATTTGCAACAATTATTAATAATTGTATAACATACAAACTATTTGCCTATTTATCTATGTAGGTATACTATAAGCTGAAGAGTTTGTTTGTTTGGTTGGTTGAACGCGCTAATCTCAGGAACTACTGGTTCGAATTGAAATTATTTTAGTGTTGGATAGCCCATTTATCGAGGAAGGCTATAGGCTAAGCATAAGCACAAGCTAGGCATAAGATCCCGCTTACTAGCTTCCGCCCCGCGGTTTCACCCGCTGGGCGGGTAAGCTAGTATGTAATATATCTGAAGGAAAATTGTTCCAAACCAAGTTGTTTGTTTTTGCCTAGTTATATGACTATGACTTATTTCACTGAAACGGTCATTGCACAGCTCTCTTTAGTCACAGCGCAATAATAAACAACAAAGCCTTGTATTCCTAAGATTAGGGATAAATCTAAATCATGTGTATATTTATCACACAATAACATTAAAAAGGGCAGGACTTTGACATTTCGCAGTCAGTGAGAGTTGTGGAATAATATATTGTCGTTACTTTTATTTCAATCCTAAACCCTTATTGAAGTAGGTAATAAAACATAATTAAAAACTAGTTAATCTTAACAAAATTCTCTAAATATAAAGCAACTTTCATTGTTTATTAGACTTAAATATGACTTGTATACATCCTGAATAATCCTAATTCCAAATACATTATCTAGTAACATGGCGCTTATTATTTTATTACAAAATGCTAATGAGATCACGTTACGACGAAAAGTTATTTTAAGCTCATAACAGCGACAGTTTACATAGCTTAGAAAGAGAAACTTCTCATGGCATTTAGATGCAGCCCTATGCGCGTCGCGTCGCCTGCGCAGGTTCGACGACCCCGTGCAGCCTTAACAGAGAATGCACAATGATTGCACGGATCTCTTCGCAAATGTTGCACGTTTATTTTATATAAGATGAAAGACCTTACATTTTTCATTTTTAGATATATGAAGGGTACATTACATACACTTTAAAATGCCACTACTTTTTACAATTAAAATTAAAATATTTTGGCTTGGTATATTTGCGAACTTATAGCTACGCAATCTAATCTAATTTAATACGTATTTAAAAACATAAGAACATAATTTAACGTAAGTACCTACCTAACAGTTTTTAACAGCGCGGGCGGAAGTCTATGAGTATGTATTGTGTAGATAATTATGCATATCTGAATAATCAATTGGCTAATTCGGTGACCTTACTTTGTGCCAGTTTTTTTACGTTCCATTTCTTAGACCTTAGGTGGGTGTGGTCAAGGTGCGCGGACGGCGCGGTGCGCTGCGCGGTGTGGCAGCATTGTGCGCTCGCGCAGGTTTCCGGTTCACAACCGGATACTCAATAAAGACAATTATACCTACTCAGTAAAAGAATTCACTTTTGATCGTCTCCATGACCCTTTCATATACATTTCAAGGAAATGAATTTATCAGTTAATTACATTTAAATTGCATCGACCTTGACTTTAAGAGTAAATGTAAAGGATCCGTAATTCTTTTAGTAGGTAAACTAAGTATCATTGTGTTTGTTTAGTGTATTTTGAAATGGTGTAAGATTTTATATTACCAAACTACCGCTGAAATAAGTAATTTATAAATAATTCGAACACCGTTACACACACAAAACATGACGAAACTAAAATTGTATGATCAACCCACATACAACAGGGAACTGAATTACAAAACTCAACCAACAACAATGACAAATTAAAATTGATACAGTCTCTTCACACTGGTGGTACTTGCAGGGGCGTAGACAGATGAATGACAATAGCTAAACAAAGACACCAACGTATCAAATGTAGTTTTTGTAGATCGCCTCATAATCATTATAATAATATTTTCACGTGTCTGAGTGTGAGTGCTGCAATTCCATTGGTTCATATTTGAAAACCATGATCGGCCTATCGTGTATCGTTTTTCGGAGTAGGGCAAAGTGGTCAAGTCAATCTAGCAGAGCAAAGTGGTCAAAATTGAATTCAAATATTTTTATAATTAGGTGCTAATATTTTTTAAAAATTTGTTTTTAATGTGAACTGCCTGCTAAAGATGAAGCACTTTGCTCTGCTAGTGACGGAGCTTCGGAGTAGACCCTTTGTGTATTTGGCTATTTCGGAAGCGACACCTGCAAAATGAAAGCTATGCTATGCTATCTCGCTAAACCCAATACGTAGGGCATATAAGGGCGTTTTTATTTGCTGCTAGTTCTTTACTTCTTTGTGGTTGCCAGTTTCGATCGACTTACCATAAGACTGAATCACAACGAATTGTATTGAATGAATGAAAGAAAATGAAATAAGTAGGCCTTCACAAGCACTTAAGAATAGTCTGACTTGGTTCGGTTTCAGTTGCTTTGGCTGAGAACCCCCCTTATTGAGACGCATTCGGTTGTGATTCCGATCGGAAAGGACGATTTCATTTCCTTAGGACCATGCGTCATTTTGGGCCCACTTTTCAAAATTGTTCAACAGTAATTAATTATATCATGTTATGAAAGCTCTTAAAGTGTATTTTATTTCATTCTATGGCAGCTATGTTCCAACCAGCGCGAAAATTGTGTTTTGGTTCATTTTTGTTTAGCTATTTACTAATTTAATTAACTGTTAGGCAGTAGGATTATAAATAGCTTTTCAGCAATGAACCATGCAATGAAACTCAGCAATGAACTTTTATAGTGTAGACTAGAACTAGTAGTACCTAGTGGATAGCCAGCGTGTGCTACTACGCTAAAAAAAGGTCTAAAACCATCTTCTCATTATTGATTTTCTAATGAAACCAGTTTGGGGCACATCGGTTGGATTGGATGGTTTCAAAGTCTATAACGGACATAGGTAGAAACAAGTATTTGTTTTTATATAGATTCTGTAGTAAATCCAGTATTTTAATCATTGTATCGTATTTGTCAGTAGTAGGTATACTATTAGTATTATACAAGACTAGCTTCTGCTCCACGGTTTCACCAACGTTCCCGAGGGATCTTATGTTTTACCGGGATAAAAAGTAGCCTATGTACTATTCCAGACAATAATCTATCTCTGTGTCAAATTTTATCCAGACCCCGTTCAGCAATTCTGGCAGTAAAGTTATGTGTAATAAATAAATAAAATGAAGCAATATTATGAAGAGAGTCTTAAGTATGAAGGTAAGAATAAGATGTGTAGCGTATAAATTGTATGGAAGAGGACATGACGATTCGGAAAATAGAGTGGAATGAAATAGGAAAATAGGAATAGGAAAGAGTTGGAAGATACAATTATGAATCAACTCATAAGCACGACGCAGTTAAACAACTTCCTTCGTCTGAGTACCTATAAAAATAATGTAAATATGGGATATGTATTCACTGGCTGTATAGCGTAGGGTTTGGATACACGGAGAGCCAGTGAACGTAGGTATAGGATATTAAATTATTTATAAATAAAACAACACAATAAAAGAACGGACTATTTATATGAATCACTAATGCTGCTTTCAAGGTAATTCGTAATTGCACTCTTTGCAGTCTATATACCTACTTATAGTTATGTTATTCGAAGAACTAGTTTCCTTTACAAGTAAAGGGGAAATTATAGACCCATTACATTATAGAACTGAAGCGTAATAAAAACGTAATGTATGGATATTTGTTATGTAGGTATTGAATATCATAACAAACGTAAACACTTGTGGCGCCTCAAATCGCACCTATTTTAGAAATCAAGGCAACACACAATAATAGACATGTTGTCTCTGCCCGGAAGGTGTAATAGAGAGAGAGTCCTTATGCACGGTGAATTACCTAAATGTGCCTAAGGCTGGGAATACACGTCAGATATTTTCATCCGATAGTCGGATCCGACTACAGCCTAAATAATAAGCCTAAATATGATTCTGTAAAACTTATAATACCTATATCAGTGAAGTTTAAAGTCAGTATTTTCATTAATACTCAAGGAAGCTGGTTATCGTCATTCTCATAACCACCAGCACCAAACACTCACTTTACTGTTGTTTGAATCAATCCGACTACTATAAATTTGACGCTTTGTATGTTTGTGACTCAATCATGCTCAAACGGCTGAATGGATTTGAATGAAACTTGGCACATAGATAGATCACACTCTGGAATAACATACAGGGTACTTTTTATCCCGGGATAACATAAGACTCCTCGGGAACGCGGGTGAAACCGCAGGTCAGAAGCAAGACGCAAAATACATAAGTTAGCGCTAACATTATATTATAGCAAGTCGTCATCGATTCTTTGTCCCGTAATTCACCCGCCTGAAAGACCGTTAGGACTTTGTAGTAACTAGCCTGCTTGACTGCACTAACAGGTAGCTATACAGGGTGATTTTTTTATCACTGGCAATACTTGCAGGGGTCTTTACTCATCAAAGTGAACAACTTTTACTATAGGGCTAACTCTGATATCACGTAAATGAAACGGTTGCTTCATACATTTTGGTCGAGTAGGTATTGAAATTTTGTATGGAACAGCTGTTTTTTTTTATGATTTCACAGTTAGTCCCATAATATAAGTTGTTCATTTTGATGAGTGCTTCCACCCCTGCAAGTATTGCCAGTGACAAAAAATCACCCAGTATAGCACTTGATAGGGAGTTCCCTTGCAGATAATTGACTCGCGACACACACGTAACACGTTTTACCGAAATAAAAAATATCCTATATATTTCAGGGTACGATCTATCTTAATGCATTGTTTCATACAAATCCGTTGAGCCGGTACACACATTATATTATAATATACTACTACTATTTTTAGGTATAGTAAGTAGGAATGGATTATTTGTTTAAGTACCTACCTATATTATCTGCATAGTGTTGATCAGCACTTTCACAAATATAGCTTGCACAGAAGGTCAGCTTCATACAAACGCTCAATAGCCGTGCAAACATATAGGTTACACACCGGTTCAAGGAAACAATACGCTAAAGACATAATAATGGCAAATATTCCCAGAGTATCATTGCATGAGGAAAATTTGACTTGACGTTTACTTACAAGCTATTACTGTACGGCTAACTGCTAAAACTGTACGTTAAGTAGCAAAAACTATTACTGACTTACAAAATGGATATTTACAACAAAAAATACTATAGACATGCACCTATACATTTAGATAGTACCCGATGTATGAAGGTGGTAATCACATATCTATCTATACTAATATTATAAAGCTGAAGAGTTTGTTTGTTTGGTTGAACGCGCTAATCTCAGGAACTACTGGTTCGAATTGAAAAATCCTTTTAGTGTTGGATAGCCCATTTATCGAGGAAGGCTATAGGCTACTTTTTATCCCGGGGAAACATAAGATCCCTCGGAAACGTGTGTGAAACCGCGGGGCGGAAGCTAGTTATATTATACCTATGATGGAATTATTTTGAGTGGTAGTGTCATCGATTACCGTGACGACGGTCATAGATTCGAATCCTACAATGAGCTCGAACATCAGGAAAACATCGTCAGGTAGATAGCACGATGGTAGGGTACTTTCCGGTATCCGCCTGGCTAGCTACTACTCTCATGTTAAAAATCTGTCACCACCTACCAGTATTCCAACAGCTGCATTTGTGAGCATATTGACAAAGTTGTTACTAAGGCATCAAAGGCACTTGGTTTCATTATGAGAACTTCGGCAAACTTTCGCTCACTAAAAACAATTAAAATCTTGTACTGTGCGTACGTTCGGTCTAACCTAGAATACGCTTCTCAAGTGTGGAATCCTCGTGTAGCGGCGTGGCGAGCTGAGAATGCAACTCAGCAAATTGTCATCGCGTTTCATATAAGTCTCAGACTCGCCAGTCGCTTACGTTCCACCGTCCTGTCGTGTTTGTTGCCTTTTCGAATATGTGAAAATGTGTGAACGTTAATTGTGTGAACGAATTAGATAACTTAGAGTCAGATCAATCATCTTTTATTTAACAACCCAAATAGAATATCACCAAATACCAAAACTCGTTACCGGATATATAGTGATCGTATCGAGAGCATCCAAAAGCGTTTCCTGCGTTATTTAGATATTAAGGCTCGGCAAAAGTCAGTCGATTACTATCACCGCTGTCATCGTTATCATTTTTTATCATTGGAAGTTAGGCGTAATATTAGTGATTTAAGCTTTCTGGTAAAAATTGCTAATGGTACAATAGACTGTCCTGAACTACTTTCTAAAATATCTTTAAAAGTACCTACTAAACATGTTTAGTCCGATGCATCGGTTCGTACTTCCAAACGTGGACTGAGAAAACTGGTAAAAAAATCAGCTAGGAATTTAATCGTGGATCTTTCTTTAAGACTGTACTACATCGTATTGCCTACGGAATCCTACATAGCGCGTGTTCCAACGCGCATTTAGCAGGTTTTTAGGTTTCCGTACATCAAAACACAATTATAGAAAGCATCTTCAAAGATATTTATATTCTCATTTTCAGTTGCTGTGCCTCATCGCAATAAGCGTGTTGGCGGACCCTGACCCTGGCCGCATACCGAAGGTCTACAATGCTCTCATAACGTCAAATCAGAACTTAGAACCGAGTAAGGCGTATCCAGTGTACCAACCTGTTCTACACGAAGCTTTCTTCCCGTTCCAGTCTCCGGTCTTTTATGGAGGAGAGATTCCGATTAGTGATGTAAGTAAGGCTTATTCTAGGACTTATTATACACGGCCATCTGACCCCAAACTAAGCAGAGCTTGTGCTATGGAAGCCAGATAACTGATATACAACTATTGTAAATATATACTTACTATATAGATAAATTACACCCAGACTCAGGACAAACAGACATGTTTATGCACACATATGTTTGTCCTGAGTGGGAATCAAACCCACGACCTGCGGCGTGATAGGGATAAGGTATCTTACCAACCATCCTAACTGGCCCGTCGTCGTCGTTAGAAGTATATTGAGGGAATACAGGCCGGGACGGGCAGCAACGTCCTCCTAAGTAATACCAAAGAATACCTCATATTATATCATGATACCTACAATAAATTACACCACATTACCAGGAATATGGTGTATTTTGTGGCGCGGTAAACTGCAATCTAAGTACTGTATATATATACTTAGAGATAGATGAGCACCCTATGCGTCCCTCCTACCTCTGTAAAGATCGTCAAAATCAATAGGAATTATCCATTGAAAAAAAATGTTATCATGATATGCAATCAGCAAACCATGTGACAGGTGTGAAAAATATTATTACAAACTCTCTTAATTCTGGAACGTTGAAATACGTACCTATCTACCTATGCAATTGTAAATTTTATACAAAAAACATAAACTACTAAACGGAGACATGGGTTGCTGATAAATATCAGTTGCAATTCACACGAAAAGTATTAGATGAGCGCTCAAACTTAACTTTATATACTCAGTTCCACTTTTAAAACATTCCAGGGTATATTCTCCGCACCAGCTCTAATACCAAAAGAGTCACAACCTTCCCAACCATCACCTGCTTCGGTGCCAGAAGTTCCAGCAGAGCCCTCACCTTCTACCGTAGCTCCACCGTCAACACCTCAACAAAGCTCTGAAACCGACGGTAAAGCAACTCCCGCACCACCGCTGCCGCCGAATACGCAGTCACCTATACCTTTGAATGAATTTGGTCTGCCATCGCAAGTTTTGCCACTTGGACGCATCGATCCAACTTACAACGGCTTCACCCAAGTCGGACCTTTCACTTACTCGTACCCGAGCGTAAGATTTTACGATCCTTACGACCCGTTCCGATTTAGCCCGTACGGAATTCTGCCTCAGCTTTACCAGCCTTTGGCAAACGCTCTCGGTCAAAGCGCTCCAGTACTTGCTGATAAACAATTAGTGGTTAGACCCGCTGCTGCACCTGCAGTGCCTTCGGACCAATCCGCTTCGACTCCACCCCCTGAGCCGAGTGACCTCAACGTCCTTAACTACTCGTCGAAAGACCCTGCTATACCCAACGTACCTCCACCTCCTCTACCCCAAGGCGGCCTCAAGTCTGATAAATCTGAATAATCGTATAAGTACAATATCTGTATATTGAATTGATAATAAGTATGTTTCTAGAGCAGCTGTCAATCACTTCTTATAACAAAGGTTGACACCTGTGGCCTTGAGGCATGACAAAAGTTCCTGGTGGTTTTTATGTTTTATTTATTGTATTGTGCAAGTTGAATTTTTGAAACTTTAGTTATGATATTTTATGTAAAAATCGAAATCCTTAATTATGTTTATATTTATTGAGTCAAAAAAATATTTTACTTTGTCTTGCCACACACGTGCTGGTTACCTCAATTAAAGTAACAAAAATCTAATATTATGTATAATAATCACAAATGTAGTTAGTTTTTAATATTGTTACAAAGTAGCACGATTCATAACTCATAAATACATAACGCTGCGCTGCAAAGACTAGCGTGTGTACATAATGTATAGGCTGCTCCAAATGAATTAAACATTGTATAACACACGATCAACTTTTATTTACTTACTTATGTTTACTTATCTTCCATATTAATTTTAAAAGAAAATATTATTATTTTTATCTTTTTGGAAAACAAACAGCAATACATAATTAATTTATAGAACAAAACAATAAAAAGCTTGTAAAAACTTTTAATGAACTATTTTGAAATAGATTTTATTTATCTTTTGGAAGAGAGTTTATTAATCTGGGTACGTACCTACATACTAATAATTGGGTAATTCGCTAAACATAGATGATTATTTCACCTATTATGGTTACCATTTTTTGTAAGTTTCCTGGTAGTAAGTATTATTATGATTAATTATATTTTCATTGTGAATAAAATCATTTTAATTTATGTACATACATATGCATGTCTATTTCTTTGGCACGCTCTGTAGCCTGATGGAGTTTAACATGAGGTGTCATTAGATTGTCCCTCCTGGAAATAGAGTAGAAAAAAAGAGAGGGAAAATGAGAAAATAATATTCTCAGATATCATTTGTATCGCTCAGATTTGTAAATTACTACGCGATTTTTTTTTTTTTTTTTTACTTTGTATAGGCTTGTGTTTGACAACAATCTCACTATGGTAGGTGATGATGTGGCCGAAGGTGGTAAGCACACAAAGCCTAGAAGGATCTGGCTCTTAAGTGCAGCTGCCGGAACACACCAATAGGTGTTTGGCGACTGATTTTTAACTTGAGGGTGGTAGCCAGGCAGGCGGGTATTACAAAGTACCCTACCATCGTCCTATGGTTTCCTCACGATGTTTTCCTTCACCGAAAGCTCAAGCTCATTGTAGGATTCGAACCCACGACCTTCACCGCGGCGTCCGACGTCACTACCACTGAGCATTGTACCAAATGTTAAAAATAAAACGTATTTTTACACTAATACCTATGTATTCTGTTTATATGAGTCCAATTAAATGGTACGCCGTTTTCCTAATTTTATGTATCGAGCCTATATACAACATTTTTATATTATAATGATATTCATCTACTGCCTACTGTTAAAGATCGTGGAAAATATTTATTACTTATATCTCGGAATATAGGTAATATGTATATTATGGTAACATGCCATATATCGCCATATAGGTAACTAAAGAATCAATTACACTGATACTTGCCTATACCTTAATAAAACGTTTTTGTGACAACGTTGCAGTGCTTAAGCGTTGTCAACGTTGAGTATGATCTAAATAGAGAAGTAAAAATCAAGACATAATAATAATAAAAAGTAATAATCTATACTAATATTATGAAGGTGAAGAGTTTGTTTGTTTGTTTGAACGCGCTAATCTCAGGAACTTCTGGTTCGATTTGAAAAATTCTTTCAGTGTTGGATAGCCCATTTATCGAGGAAGGCTATAGGCTTTTTTTCCCGGGAAAACACAAGATCCCTCGGGAACGCGGGGTTAAACCGCGCGGAAAAGCTAGTAAATAATATAATAATATTATAAATGTGAAAGTTTGTGAGGATGGATGGATGTCTGGATGTTTGTTACTCTTTCACACAAAACTACTGGAAGGATTTAGATGAAATTTGGCACACAGATAGAATATATTCTGGATTAAAACATAGAATATTTATTATCCCGGGAAAATATAAGATCCCTCGGGAACGCGGGTGAAACCGCGGGGCGGAAGCTCTTGTAAATTTAGAGGATAACTTACATACGAATATTGCACGGTATGTTAACTATTTACAGATAAATAATTGTTTAACTAAAATTCTTAAATATGAGAACTATTCCTTTTTTTTACTAAAATGTCACAATTTTATTATGTGCTGGCTGAGTAGGTATAGTGTTAAGCATCAGCATAGTAATCAAATGTTCAATTTCGGTTAATCTTCCCATAAAATTATGAAAACTTAGTTAAAAGGTTTAACTGGAGTATAATTTTTGATGACTGTGAATGTGCTAATTACCTACCACAGAATGAACAGAACAACTTTGCATAAGTAGATTAAAGTAGAATAATTTGATAGGCAATTCTACTCATATTTTACAATATTTCTATGGAAAAACCGAAAATTATAATATAGGTATGTTATAGTTCTTTATTTCAAATAATGACACAATAACTAACCCTTTTGAATAGAATTTGAAAATAGAATAGTTCTTTTATTGACAATTTAATTTTTAAGGTTCATAAAAGTAAATATCCCAAGTCATGCCTTCAATTACTCCAGTTGGTAAGTACCATTCGTAATAGTAGTATTGGTGTTTGCGCGTTGCGTGTAAGTAAGTGATACGCGAGACACAAAACTGGAATTGGTAGGCTGTATTCCGAAAGGTGTCTTCTTCGTAAGCTCTACCTTTGAGAATAATACATGTCGGTAGTTGCTTCAGATCTATCCAACCCTAAGGAATAAATTATACAACTGTAATATCAGAATATAATTAATTATCAATGTTTAATACAATGTTAAATTACTATACACTTACCCTTACTATTACTTTCCCTGTAACATTAACATCCTGTACATTATAATAAATCCTTTCCTTTTTGTCTGCTGTCGTGCAGTCTCCGAATATATATTCGCTGTGCGTGTGCACTATAAAATATAGATTATATGTAGGTATTAGAATCAACATTCTAAACAATACAAGATGTTTGGTGGTGCTGTAAGTTTGAGACCCCTGTGTATGTGTCTTTAGCATCACAGCTATAAAACGACCGAACCACAACGACGCCTTTTCTTAAAAAAATGTATTTGCCAGATAGTTTTGGCCATGTTTAATGAAAATCAGATCAGATTTTTCCAAGATATTAAGGTTTGAGCATAGCCTGTATGCGAATTTCGGCTCGTAATAAACAGTTAAAGGTTCGTTAGGCTAAAACGGTGCAGGGAGCTCATCTATCTAGAATCTAGATTCTAGATCATTGTTTCTGACTACTTCAGACTATAGTATAGTGACTTTGTCTAAAAATTTAAATATAAAAACTATATTTACTTGTATCTGAGATTGTTCCATTTAACGATAATTCACTAAGAGTTTTAAAATATTCCCAACTATTCGTTTTATAAACTGAAAAAAAAAATGTTATTACACTACAATAACAAAAATATTACAATTCTTCTGTAAACTTTTATCTCACCTAAACATAATAGAAAACAGAAGTTTATGTAATAAATATGTCCCATTTTTGTACCTACCAGAAGGAAACTGTAACATTATGTCCATCGTAAACTATTAGTACGACGCTTTTATACGTCTTGAATAATGTATAAACAATAATATTTAATTTGTATGTTAAACAATAATATTGATGTGCTCTAATTACTGTAAATTATTTGATAATAATAAATTTTCTCGACATTATTCATTACCGCAACTGTTTTAGATAAGTAACCTACACCTACATATTGTATTGTTTATAGCCCAGTGAGTTCCCCTATTCCACGAGAAAGGTGACTTACTTACTACCCTTTTTTATACTACTAAGGCAACAAACATGCATACGGCACTATGTGTACCTATTGTGCCAAAATGCCATAGTTTCCTCATGTCAATTTTGGAAACCAACCTACTAAATCGGATATAAAATCATGCATTGTTTCCATCATCCTCCTTCCTTTTCCTATTGTTACAAAATAAATAAAAATGGTATTTTTTTATTTTACCTACTCATATCTACGAATAAATAAAATTGAACTATCTGTTTGTAAGTAATATCAAAATATCAGTCAAATATCATAAAAATGATCAATTTTTAAACAATTTTTGTGGGTCTGTCTGTCTGTCTGTTTGGTCAGCCTAATCTCTGAAACGGGTGGATCAACGTTGACGGGACTTTTTGGTGCAGATAACTGATGAGGCTACATTTTATACTGGAAATGTGGGTGAACCCACGGGGAACAACTAGTTTTTTATAAATAAATAGGTCGCCCCCAAAATATTCACTATTAAAATTCGAAAGTTATATAAATTGACACTAAAGCCGATTACCTAGTACTGCTAATGTCCATAGGTAACGGTAGGTAACCACTTACCATCAGGTGGACCACCTAACAGCTTGTCAGCCTTCTGACATTAAAAAAACCATTGTTTCTATCTTATTCGTGCAGAAATTCCATAAGTAGAGAAATAAATTAATAAAACTCTGATAAAAATAGAAATGCGCAAAGCACTTAGAAAATAGATTATTCGGAGTGGCCAATATCTATTAGATAATATTATTTCACTGCACGGTAAGTATAACTATATATATAACACTTCACATATTGTTGATTCAGCTAAAAGCTACTATTTCTATAGTGCAATATTTTTTTTCCATCTATTTCTTTTTTATAACATACTTATTTATCGTCACAAAGTATGTAGCTCAATAAAAATGCTTACGCACTTTGCGAACTTGTTTTGTTAGAGACTAATGCTACCAGGCGGTCACTAGGATCACACGGTACTCCGTGGACAGAGATGTGAAAAAATAGTTTAGAAAAAGTATTTAAATACAAAATGCAAATGCATTGTAACTTTACTATTTCAAATAAAAATACTAAATAGTTTTCAATAAAAGTATTTAAATACAAAATGTAAAATACATTTTTTCAAAATGGGTCTTTACCATATAAAATACCTTGTTACTTTTTTAACTGATTTTATTTTAATACTGTAGGTATTTGTTCAAAGAGTTCATCTTTCATGTTCAAAATACAGTTTGAATGACGCCATTTACCTAACATTTGATTGAAATTTTAAAACGCGGCCAGGTTCTCTCTGTTCCTGGCTCCAAAACACATAAACTTTGCTCTTTTTACACTTCCAAGTCTTTCCATTATAGCACAGACTGCACACGGATATACCTATATCTGTCTACTTTTACTGTAGGTACATGTTCCCCTCTACAAAGTACTGCTAAATTAAACTAGATGAAAGCAAAAAGTAGATACGCAGTACGTTTTTACTTCGCATTATTGAAAATTGAACCCAATTCTAGCAAGACGTGATAGGAGAAGATATGTCTGTCGTTATGGGTAGGAACCTATTTACTATGTGATTTTGTGACCGGCACGAAATATCTTACAAATACCAAGCCTAAATTATTTTAACTGAGCTCACGTAAATATATTTACATAGGTATAAAAATTCCAGGTTGTCATGTATAAAAAGGGGATGGTGGTTTGTTCGAAGTGGTGTAAAGGGTAAAATCGTGTTTGACAATGAGAGAAAGGTGAGATGATGTTAATGTGGTTGCCAAGACAGCTCGCGGAGGACCTGAACCATTGGAGTCCAAGGACTTCTTGTGCGCTGTTGGGAATTGTGGGGTTTACTCATAGCAAATAATAGATGATATTCGTGACATGAAATATATTCGAAAATATCGCGACATGGCGGTTACGGCCGCAGTGAGACAATCGGATTCTTATGAGCTACACTGACTCTAACGGGGCCGGCCAATTAATAAAAGAAAGTTGACTCACGGTACCGTGGAACGTTCTAGAAGTAGGGATAATACCGTCTGGATGGGCGCGCGTCTGTCAGTGACGAGACGCCACTTTGGTGATGCGCGGCTCCGGCGCTGATCACCGTTGTTAGCGTCCAGCCGGGTCCTACGGAACCATCCTTGGCGTCACGCCGCGGGCAAAGCCCGGCGGCGCATCCGGTTGGAACCTCCATCGGCATAAGCGGCAACGCGGCGACGCGGAGACGGCCACAGGCCGTATCACGTTTGTGGCCCCTGTGACGTCATCACCTACCTACGCTATAATTTAAAATATTTTTTTTGTAGCAAGTGCTACACCACTTACCTCGAAACTTTCATGCAAACGTAGTAACGCTCTTATTTACAATCAACTATATAAAGTACAAAAATACCGCTCTCCTCTTGATTTAATGATTGTTTCTTCCGTTGATCATGTTACCAACAACGACGGTAAGTGCCAGTTGCCAACGACGGTAAGTGCAAACGTTGTGTATTATATTCTCTTTGATAAGTGCACTGCTGATGACTTGTCTTATGACCTCGTCTATCTTTTATACAAAAAAACAATCTCCTAAACACATATCTAGAAACCTTTTGTAACGAAATTTTGGAGGTATCGGTCTAGAGCTTAGAGTAAGTATACATAAGCAAGCTATAGAGTACGCCTTACTAAGTTTGAACTAAATTGATTGAATCTTAATCAAAACATTAAGATGTGTAGAGATGCAAACGGACGCCCTATCCATAAATGTGTAGAAAATGGTGAAGTCTGGAAATTCCTAATATCTTTAGAGGTTGGAGAATTTAGTAACTATTCAGTCACAACTAAAATTACAATGAACAATTCAAATTTAGATCTTCTCAATACTTCTCTTCGTCAGTCAGCTGTGATGCTGTCATGAAAACTATACATTAAATAACCTGTCTTCTTTACAAGATCCCAATTGTATGTTAATTTACCGCTTGTGATGTTAAGAGGCATATTCTCTCCATTTCCTCTAATGCTGTTGGCTGTGATAACATTAGAGCCAAAATGATCTTCCCCTTTTATACTTCTTACGCCTATTATATTATCTTATTTTGTTTTGGTCACAAAAATCGCGTGATTTTTATTTTTACCAATATTAAAATGAAATGTATTTTCTACACAACACTCTAGGTGGTCCTAGGTTACTTATATGTATCCAAAGTAAAGTTTGTAATATTCCTAATTCTATGTATGGAGCCTGCAGCAGTTTTTACATTTTGGTATTCCTAAGTACCTACTGTTAAAGTTCTGTAAGCACATTTTACTTATCAATATTGGTCTGTTACCTATATGGCGTAAAATCAATGCAATCAGCTACACTGATAAGTGCAGATAACTTATCAATGGCGTTCACATGACACGAATATATAATGTCTATGATGTTATTATATTAGTATTTATTTAGATAACAGATTTAGAATAAACGTACAGACAAGCCTATCATATACTATGATCATCGTAAAAACCAATTTGATAGTTATTTCTACTAATTTCTAGGGAAAAACCGAAAACTATACATATATAATTTTGACGGGCCAGTTGGCATGGTTGATAAGATACCCTATTTATCAAGCCACTGGTCGTGGGTTTGATTCCCCCTTAGGACAGACATTTGTATAAAGTATATATTTACAAAAGAAAAGTAGTATATGTAGTACCTATATCAGTTATCTGGCTTCCATAGCAAAAGCTCTGCTTCATTAGGGGTCAGGTGGCGGGGGGAAGGATAGTCACAGAATATTTGTTCCAGAATATTTTATATTTATTTTTTGCCAAAAAACAAAACAATAATGAAAAAAATTTTTGTTAAAGAATTTGAAAATTCTGTCTAAATTTTACTGTCGTCGTTGTTGTTATTTTCCTTTTATTACCATGTCATATTTGGTGGTCCATAAAAGTAAATATCCCAAGTCATGCCTCCAATCATTCCAGTTGGTATGTACCATTCGTAATAGAAGTATTTGAATCGCCGCTTTGAGTGACAGTAAGTGATGCGTGGGACACAAAACTGGAATTGGTAGGCTGTATTCCGAAAGGTGTCTTCTTCGTAAGCTCTACCTTTGAGAATAATACATGATGGTAGTCTGGGCAGGTCTATCCAACCCTGAGGAATAAATTATACAACTATTATGTATATATCTTTCTGTAAACAAAGTTAGTTACACCATTTATAACTCAAGAACGGCCGGACCGATTTTTATGATCTGTGATTTGTTGGATTTGTCTCCGCCCCGAATTTAGAATATAAGCCCCGAATAGCATCTTAAAGTGGTTCTTAAACTAAAAAGTAGATATAAAATAACAATGTAAGAACTCTCTTATCTGACTGTAATCTGGATCTACTTCAAAAAATCTACAGTATAATAATACTGGTGATTTTCTATGAAACACAAGCTACTCTTTAATAGCATATAATTATTAAATAAAACTTTTTATGATCTTTCGGGTACCCCTGTTTTACCCCCTAGGGGTTGAAATTTCAAAAATCCTCCCTTAGTGGATACCTACACTATATATGGTAGCTATGTGCAAATTTCAAGTCTCTAGTTCCAGCTTTTTGGGCACAGTCAGTTTAGCATTTTATAATATAAAGATTATTTCACACTATCCAGATGGAATGGCAAAACGTAGCAAAATATATAAGTTTATTTATAATTAAGTGTAATTCTCTATTTTAGAACGTGGATAACTGTAATTGGACTCTTATTTTTAAGTTCAAACCATGTATAAATTTTTAGTTTAAGACTGTTACTGTCCCAAATAAAGATAAAATAAAAATAATAGAATATTAAATCTCTGTACACTTACCCGTATTATTATTTTCCCTAAAACATTAATATTCTCTAAATGAGTATGAGCGTAAAAAACCCTTCCTTTTTCTGCTTTTGTCGTGCAGTCACCGAACAAATATTCGCTGTGCCTGTGCACTATAAAATATCAATAAAAATATATTAGAATTCAGAAACCATAAAAAATATAGTTAAGTAATTGTAATTTTTTTTTTTTGTGTTACCCTTTAAGTAATTGTGTGTTGTAGTAATTAATAAATCTAATGGTAGTCAAAGTATTCATACATATACAAGACTTGCTCGTTTAAAGGTATTAGATAAACATAGCCCTGTTATGGATCTCATCTCGGCTTGTATGAAACAGTTTTAGGTTTTAACCAACATTTAGGGTAGGCCAAAATGATGTATTTCAACAAAATATTTAGTTCATTGGTTTAGACTAGGTACTTCAGGACAAATGCGAAGATGGGGTGGCGAGATGATTTAGTTAAAAACTATACTTACATGTATCTGGGGTTGTTCCAGCTAACGTTAACTCGCTCAAAGTTGTAAAATATTGCCAACAATTTGTTTTTTGAACTGAAAAAATAAATAAAAATATTATTATTCTATAAAATATCAAATTTATGTTGTAAACATTTTTCTCACCTAAATATAATAGAACACAGAGGTTTATGTAATTAATATGGCCCATTTTAAAATAAACCAACATTCTCTATCAGCAGGAAACGCTTACATTATGTCTATTGTAAAGTATTAGTACGGCGCTTATATAATATGTCTTGAATATTGTTAAAACAATATTTTGTATTTAATTATGTATGTTTATTAAACAAAGCAATAAATAATTATGTGCAATCCTATATTATTATTTATTATTACATCTTGTAGAAATCGCATGGAGAAACTGATGTTGGAGCCGCAGACGAAATTTAAGATCAAGTGACTGATAACTTTCGTAAGCAGAGCCTGTGCTGTGGGAACCAGATAACTGTTAATATACTTAATTTACTACTTTATAATATATACATTTACAAATACACCCTCTAACTAGCCTTGGAGATAGAGGAAAGTCGAAAAGGCCTCGAAAGCACGGTTTTACAAATAGTACTTGGCCAATGTGCGTAAGCTTAGATTTTTCCCATCTTCTAAACGATTATAATTTATGAATGGGTTAGACCGTAAATTGGCCTCATATAACATAAAAGTTAACGGTATTTTTAAAGTTATGTAAATGCATTAACAATCGCAACATAAAAACTTTAATTTAATTTGAACTTATATTTCATTTTATTACTTAAGTATCATTTATAAATAATTGCCTAAGTAAATTTTCGTCAGCTGGTTTAGTTTATCCTTATTTGTGATATGAAAAGAAAATTACCCTAATTACAGTTAAAATTGTATCACTTTTTTACGAAGTTGCAATTGTCAAATAAGTTTCATATCACTTTTGTGTTACATGGTAAAATAACATAAAAGCTAACCTCTCGTCATACTCAATTTTACGAAATTACGATATTTGTGCTATAAGACATTGCTTCTCGCCAAATTTTATAATTCTAGGTCAACGCGGCAACGGGATGTATCCTATAGGTTTTGATTCCCTTGTGAGTGTCAAAATATGCGGCATAAACGGCCGTGTCTTTTGATTACGTTGACTTAGAAGTTACATTTTTTCACATTTTTCAGATATTACCTACAGACCTAAGTGTTTGATATTAATTTCTATTAGATACCTCCACGCGTTCCTGAAAAAAAGGGTCTTGACAGTCAGACATAGAGACGGACAACGTAGTGATCCTTTAAGGTGCGAAACCCCAAAAAGACTTGGTTTCAATTAACTTTTTTTCAAAAGCGAAATGGTTCGTGTTATTTTTTGTTATAATAAATGTGTACCTAATCATTGCCCCAGATTCGTGCCAGTGTTTCATTAACTTGTCCTGTGCACTCCCGTGCGCTTGGATATGGTTAACAAACAACACTTATCTTTGTAAGTACCTATGGAACAATTTCTGTAACAGAAAATGCGTGAATACTCAGTTAGTCCTGTTTCATGGGATATTGCGTGTGGTTCTATTTATAACAAAACAAACTTCTAACAGATTTTTGCGAACAATTGAATAATGAATCAAAATAATCAATACTGCATATAAAAATTAATATACTTACTTAATATAAATATACCATCGACCAGTGACAATGAAAATATTATTTTTTTGTGCAGTAGTTTTTCTGATAGTTTGTCATCCAAGCATGCAGGTAAAATAATAGTGTTACTTACAATAATGAATGAGTGGATGTTTTTAAAAATAAGCTACTTATATAATCGTTAGATCATTACATACGCAATTCTATCTGATTAGTACAAGGCTCCAGTCTCCCTAAAATCAGTGTTCTTGCGGAATTTATCAGAAAAGAAATATTGTTTTTTAGTCATCAGAATAGCAATAAATGAAATATATTTTACGTTATTTTAATGTGAGATTTGAAATTTCCAATACATATTTTATTTTTTAATTTGACGCCACTTGTATTAGCTTTGTGAGGCTTTAAACATACCTCTATTTACGTTCCACGCGTAGAAGGTCTTTTTCATGCACACGCCACGAAAAAAATATAACAAAAACAAGAAATGTATTCAAATTACATTTGTCGGCAAATCCTCTACAATAATCTTATTTAGTTACTTTTTTTCTAAATCGTCTCAATTTCTTATTTAAACTGCTTTAAAAAGTTATAAATTTCTGAATTTGACCCATGCAACATATTTTTTTTTCGATTACAAAGTAATGTTTTAGAGAAATCACACTTTAACTACTCCGAAAGCAACTACTCATCTGTCGAATAAAAAATATATGCATTCAAAAAATCATTTGAATTAAATTTACTGAAACACTTTAAAATAACGTAAAATATATTTCATTTATTGCTTTTCTGATGACTAAATAAAAATGTTTCTTTTCTTATAAATTCCGCAAGAACACTGATTTTAGGGAGACTGAATAATACGGTAATAAAAAATATTCATTTCATTTATTTTGTTCCGATTTCGATAGACGAAATCAAAATAAGAAATATGTTTCACTTGGAGATGGTTACTGGGTTCTTTGAATTTGAGACTTAACAACTTCATGTCTCATGGTTGGCAACGCGTGAGTGATACCCCCTCCCCTGGCAGGGAAAAAATAATATTGTATTTTCTTTGCCGGTGGTGTTAAGAGCGTCTATAGGCTACGGTAACCCGCTTACTATCAGGTGGGCCGTAAGCTTGTTTGCCATCTAAGTATGTAGTATAAAAAATAAAAATACCGTGTGTACCATTTTTTAATCTCAATGAAATAATCAAAATAACAAATTAGAGTAGACTGTAGAGTCATGACACCCCCCCCCCACCCCTCAAAATCAGGTTAAAGATTATCCACTCATTACGCCACAGTCTGTAATAGTAATGGGCCCAATGTCTTGTATGGAGGTTTATTATCTAGAATTTTCGATGGCTTTATAAAACATGTCCTAAAAAAGTGAAGGCGAATTTTTAGCTGGTAAATTAATTCCTCCGCTCAGCAATTTGCTAAAAACTAAATCAGACAATTGAAGAATGTCAAGTTGGCCATATTAGTTTATTTAGCATATTTTCATAGTATCTTATGGCGTATTACTGTGGGAAGCTGCAGCAAATATATAAACTATTTTTATGAATTTATAGCATGAGTCCATGTGAATCAATAAAATAATTAATTAAGGATATACCTATAAACGTTATGACTTTACCTTTTCATTACATTTACGAAACAATGGCAGTGACCTAAATTCTATGTTTTATTTATAGTATTTTATCTTTTAATTTTAAGTAGACTGTAACATATTATACTATTCCTTAATAATTATGAGATTTTAATTAAATTTGTAATAATGAAAATAAAGTTTCAAAGAACCTTGCCCATCGGCAGCAGTAGCGGTAGCTTCGAGGAAATTTTCTATATATTACAGTTTCTATTTTATATTTTACTAGTGGGCCCGACAGACGTTGTCCTGTCCAAACTCGATTACGACGCCATCTACCGGGTCCAATTATATTTTAAAACCATCCAGGGACCCACTCATATATACACAAAAAATTTCATCAAAATTGGTCCAGTCGTTTAGGAGGAGTTCAGTCACATACACACGCACACAAGAAATATATATATTAAGATTGTAAATACTTGTTGCAAATTATATCACATTTTAAAGTAAAAAATTAATTTGTTGTTCCGTATTTTAGATTAGCAAAAGTAAAACACAAATATCTTTACAGAGTTGTCCGGAAGAAGTGAGTCATAAAGGAATAAGTGTCATATGGCACGAAAGCAAACCCGCCAACAACGTTGAATCCTATCCAATGTGTTACCACGAAAATGATATTATCACAAGAAATTGTTCTGAATCCAAATGGTCACCCTCCCTCGATGAAACAAAGGCATGTTTAAAAGTTGTGGAGTATGTGGATTTGACAACATGTCCTCCAGGATTTAACAAAATTTCAGACAGTAATGATGAGTATTGTTATCAAGTCGGTGAATCTTCACCTTGGGATTATCCTTGCTTTGAAAGCGGTGGAGCATCGGTTGTGACAGATTTAACAGAAGAAAAATTAGACTCATTATTAGGTTCATTGAAAGCAACAAACACTTCCAGATATTTTTGGCTCCCCGCTCAAAGACAAAAACTTTTTAATCCAGTTGTTTGGTTTATACCTGGGCCAATGTGGGGACGGCGAGTAGAAATAAAAAATGGTCTACGTATTCAAGCATCAATTACTAAAAACTGTTTACTATTCGACATAGAACAACGTATCTTAATCACTGACGTTTGTAGTAAAAGCTATCCCAGTTTATGTTTGTTTGTGAATGATTTACGTTATCCGGATAAATGTCCCGATGGTTATTATGCTTTCAGGTTCAAACCAGATAATGGCACTTGTTTTGGTATTGAACAATCAGATTCGGACTCTGGCTTATCATATGATGATTTCCTTCAAACCAAATGTAATAATCCTATGAGAGATAGCCAATTCAATGATTTAACTAGATTTATTTTTAAAAAGATAGCGGTAATAAACGATCTTAGTAACGATGTTTGGTGTTGGTTCAATGCGTCTTATGCTAGTGAAGGCACACATATATATGAAAGTAGTAATAGTAATTCTACAAGAAATCATACAATCATAAAATCTCCAGATTTAAAAGGCGTCATTAATAACGAAGGAACAATGAGTTTGATGAACAAAATGACAAACTTATCCTGCATGGCGTGTGAGGCTAATGTGTTATATGGTGAAACAGAATTAATGTTTGAATACAACGAAATAGAAAATATTATTTACCTTACAATTTATTTCCCATCAGGTTTATGGAAGTACGACTACAATGATAAAGGTATTCAATGTTTCTCCGATGCGAAAGGATTTGTTAAAGTGGTCGATGTCAACGATGTACCTTTTATGGAAGTAAATTCTTATTTACAAGAACAAACTACAGATGTAAACTATATTGAAAAAATTGTTTATGCTATAAATCTAGTGACAGAGCGCTCTGCTCAATACTGGTGTGAAGGGCATACTCATAATTTTTCATTCATCAGCACCAACAAAATAATCGTAAACCCTAAAGGCAATGACGTTCATGTTTTTTCATTGGTTTTTAAATATTACACCCATGAAGATGACATTCAAGACCTTCCAGATAGCATGTCTGAATTGATTGAAAACATCACACTAATGTTTGAAGCTAATAAAGTATTAATTATGGATATTCTTGAATATACCTTAGATTACATCCATATTTTATTGCATTTACATGTACCGATAGAAGAAATCTATGAGGATGACGCGTGGAATTTACTGAAGACTTACAATAATTTATTAGAAAGAGCTGTTGTAGAATTTCCTAAGCATAATTATACATTCATAAACATATCAAGCTCCATATACTGCTTAGCAACGACATCTGATGATATTTTTACACTCCACTGGGAGATGACTCTTATTGGTCATATTTCTGCACCGAAACAATTCTGCTTACAAACCAATGGCTTACCTGTAAAGAGACATTGTCATGGGTCTTACCTTCTTGGAAGCTTATGGGGTGAAGTTGAAGGTGTTTGCGATACTAACTATGAGCCCTCTGAAACTACAACATTCCTTTATAATTTTGCTACAAGACCTGGACCTAATAATTATACCAATCGATTTCTGATTGATGGTCTCGGATTTGTTCTTGAAAATGTTGATATAATTATTCCTGCAGATATATATTATCTATCAATGTCATTACAACAAATTCTAAATATTGCTAAAAATAATAATTCTTTTGTAGACATGGGAGATATAGAAAACATTGCTTGGGTTATGGATAGAGTAATGGTTTTTGATAATCAGTATTTAAATCTAGCTCAAACATTAAATTCTACTAACGTTATATTAGATTCCGTTAATAATATAATTGAAACATTAGCGCAAAGAAATATAAACGATAAACGTAAAAATAATAAAAATTACACTTACCAAATAGCTGTTAAGCCACAATTCATCGTACAAATATCATATCCATCGTTCAATAACATAACTGGCATTGCTATTTCAAATAAAAACCTAACCAATCAATTTACTGAAATGATAATACAGCCACTATATAAAAACACAACCCTAAATCAAGTCCTTTTGATAGAAAACTTAGAAATCGCTTCGTGGGTACCGACATATATTTTAGAAACTTTAAAGAAATTTGACAACGACAGTGGCAAGAACACAATAAAGCAAGAAGATGTCCACGTCGTGATAAATGTATTTCAAAATGACGCAATATTTCAAGAAATATCACCTAACAAATATACTGTCAACAGTAAGATAATAGGTATCACAATACCAGGGTTTATATCAAACCTCAAATATCCTGTGCCTTTAGTCTTCAAAGAAATAAATCAGCTAAATCGCGATGGTCGTTGCGGTTACTGGGATTTTCAGACGCAGAAACTCTCTCATATTCCAGGATTTTGGACAAATAATGGATGCTTTTTATTGAAGTCTATTAATAACATTACAATATGTGAATGTTTTCATCTAACACACTTTGGACAACTACTAATGATATCGGATTCTTTAAACAACGAAGAAAATATTAAACATCAATATCACACAGTGGCTTTAAACATAATCACACTAGTGGGTAGCTTTATGTCGTTACTTGGTATTGTTGGCATATGGATAACTGCGTTAGTATTCGCAAACTGGAGAAAAAAAGCTGGTACTAAAGTTTTACTACAGTTAACTACTGCTATATCTCTACCACTCATACTGGTAATCGTTTTTAATTTTGATGATATTATATTCTATGAAGATGAAGGTAAATACACGGTAGCAAAGAACAAGAGAATTCTTTGCGTAATTTTGGGTGCATTATTACATTATTCGATCCTTGCTAGTTTCATGTGGATGTTAATTACAGCTGTTCTACAGTTTATAAGATATGTTCGTGTATTAGGTGTTCGTCGACCATCCAGGTTTATGGCAAAGTTCACACTAATAGGGTGGGGTACTCCATTAATTCCTGTGACAATTGTCTTAGCTATGAATACCGAAAATTATATACCCAACACATCTTACAGTAAACGCATATGCTATCCGAGTGGTTATACATTAATCATAGGAATTGTGGTACCTATCTGCTTAATTTTACTTATCAACGTAGTTCTTTTTATATTAGTACTTCACGCTATATCTCGAGGACCCGATGGAAAAATGAGGTCCACTGATATAGACCTTGTTCGTACTCAATTGAGGCTATCGATATTTTTGTTTTTCTTGTTAGGTCTAACTTGGATCTTTGGTATATTTTCATTTGAAAGTAATTTAGTATGGTCTTACCTTTTCTGTTTAACGTCTACGTTGCAAGGATTTGTACTGTTCATATATTTTGTAATATGTGATCCGACGACTAGAAATTTATGGATCACTCTAATGAAACCTCAATTTAGTACGGGCTCGTCTAGAAATAGTATAACAAGCATAAGTACTAATTAAGCTAATTTAAATACATATTAGTCAAGTCTATTTAGAATTTAAAATTACAGTAGACAGTTCAACATTCAAATTTTATGTTATGATGTTATAGTATACTAATGTATAGTTAAATTGGTACGTTATATTTTTATGAGCTTTTGATAAAATTACCTGTAGGTATAGCTTCATGTTACACAGTGCACTATAGTTATAAGTAGGATAATTGTAAATAAAATAAATAAATAGTTATAGTGAATTTTTACATACGCTTTACCAAAAATGTTACTGCCGCTTTAATGCTTTTTTTAAATAGAATCGCAAGTTTCCCCATACTATCTCAATTAAATAAAACACATGCATATCTTTTGTATAATATCCTAGAATTTAATTACGCTTGTAAATAAATAAATGAAGATATCAATATTTTAGTCTACATCATTAAAATTGATAAATTAAAATATTGTATTTATATTTAAGTATATATGCTTCGCGGTTTCACTCGCGATTTAGGAATAAGAAGTATTTTATATTTACGCTTTTATGAATTTTCATCAAAATCACCCTGTATATATAATAAATATTGAAAACCAGCGCGTCTGTACATTATTTTTGTTTTACCAAACATGGAGTGTGGGTGATGTAAGAAGAGTAACAGAATGCAAAGAGTTCTTCTTGTCCGTCTGTCTGTTTGACGCTAATCTTCGAAACCACTGAACGGAAGCGGCTTGGCTTGGCGTTTTGAATTAGCTTTATTTCATTGAAATCGGGTGAATGGAAAAGATATATATGTATATATTTTATAGTGCTTAATAAATTAAAAGTAATTAAAATAAATGTATTAAACCATTTTATTTTGTTTCTTTTTACTATGTCGGAAACCTTTGCAGGCGTGCGCCCAACAACTAACCAAAGCTAAATCTCAATCGGATTATAGAAACGCATACGTTACACATAGACACATACATTATTTTTTAATTAGGTATAAATAGAAAAATAGACTATTTAGTATCTAGTGTCGGGCGGTTTTACCATCGCGTTCCCGATCTACTTTTTCTACATTGTATGCCAAGTTTTAATCAAAACCATTCAGCCATGATTAAGTTAAAAAGTCCTTAAAAACATACACAAACATTACAATGAGTAGAATCGCGTCATTCACATTTTACACACGATATTGAGATAATTTAAGAATTCATTTTGGTATGGAACTCGGGATGTTAACAAATAAACACAAGCTGTGTATGACAAACAAACAACTAGGTATCACTGTTTTACATACCAAAATGTTAGTCGTCTTCGTTGATTATCTTCCCTCGGACACAACTCATTTGTGCTCTCTACCTTCAGCGTAAAACACCTGCTTAGAAAGGATTCAAGATAACAGTGTCCAAAATGATTGGCAAGATTCTATTTATAGGGATTTTATTCGGTACGTATTTTTTTATTATTTTGGATCCAAAATATCCAATGTGGACATACTGTTAATAATGCTAACGTGTTACGGGATTTACTTAGCGTAACACTAATGAACGCAAGAAGTGTTTGGACCTCGTAGGGGTGAGATTAGGTATTCCTAGCATTAGTACCCGCCACATTTGTTAATTAAAGAAGTGATTAAATATATTTATTTGATTCTATTCTATCTACTACTTTGTTCTACTATCACTTCCCACAACACAGGGAATGCCAGTTTATGGATTGGAGAACTTAGTAATCTGTTCTTAAGTAATTTTTTATGTTATACATTACTTATTATTTTTCACTGATTCACTATGCCTAGACATACCTACCTACCTGTATGTGTATAGGTATGTATGTTTGTTACTACTATGCTCCGTAGCGGCTGAACAAATTTGTATGAAATTTAGCACACAGTAATACTATTCTTTTTATCTCGGGAACGCGCAGGTGAAATTGCAGGGCGGAAGCTAGTTTTCTAATATATCTGAGAATTTATTTTTGCTAGGGTTTCCTCACGATGTTTTGTGTACCGAGATGTTTATATATATTTCTTTGGTTTATTTTAAAGTATTAGATAGATACTAATTAACTATTACTGTTGTTTAAATACAATTAATTGCTAGGAAGATACTTCTCCTTATATTAACACAACATTCGGAATAATACCTCTTACGTATTCATATCATTTAATTTAAAACTGATATATTTGAAGAAATCATATCCTAATTATTATGTAATGGTACACTAATACTTATTATTTTATTTCAAAATCCATACAAATTCCTATTTTATGTCGTCATTATGTACATATTTCGATACATAAAATAATTAAACTTTCAATTCTTAAGTGACGACTGGTGGTGGATGGAGGGCAGTTCCAGCAAATCAGGCATTATATGCATTGAGACAAGCGTTTATACCAAATCAAAAAATACTCCCTGACGAACAATTACCTCGAAGTAAGTGTCTTTATTATCATCATATTAAGTAAGAGTTTCAAAGAATAAAAATAATTATAGCATGTTAAAATTTGGAGCGATGGCCAGGAGACGGATGGTATTTTGAATGAAACTTCTAGATATCATAATGTGTAGTTTTATTTTATACGGTGATCAAAACTGCGTGCTACACGGAAGCGTATGCATCTAGCTAGGTACAAAGGCGGCTCCAGCTGAGACACCTATTAGTCTGTCCTGTATTGTTTTGCGAAAAGTATGAAAATTTCATCCGTATCCAGCTATATACCATTTTTTTGTTTAGCAATAAAAATACGGTTCAATACAGACCGCCCTGGTCCATGCTGCATTATCTTGCAATATTTTTTTTGTTTCATGTGAGTAGTTTGGCTCCGAGATATAGCATACTTTTTATTAATTTATATACAAGTTTTACTAAATCTATTAAAATATTCTATTGCTGTTTTTCCTTTAAATACGATTTCTAAAATATAACTAGGTATTTTTGCTGTATTGCAGTCATTCTCTTCAAGTATAGGTATGTGGTAGGTAAATATTTAATTTGTATTATGATTTATCATCGAATAAATTTTCACAGTATTTTAGAAGTTTAAGATTGGCATTTATCGAGCTTCATGCATTGATAAAAATTGATTAAATATTTTTAGCAAAATGTCTATCTCCGAAGATCTTCATCAGATATTTTGAAGTCGGTTATAAATGATCCTATAAGAAGGAATGACACAATCATGCGATAATGTAAGCTCTGAAGAACATGCTGTACATTCAAAATATATCGTAATATGTCTTACGATACCATAATATAGGTATATTAATATGCGATAATATATATTAATATGCAATAATATGTATTACAGTATAGTTTGGTGAAGTCACAGAAATATATATCATATCTGCGTGTGCGGTCACTCAAAGATTGTATTTAAAATATATCGTAATATGCCAAGCTATAATTTATATTAATATATATTATAGCTACGTCTGTGACGGGCTTTAAGCTGTGTTGAATGAATAATTTGTTTTCAATACACTTACTCATAAAGTGACCCTTATTACATCGCTTTTAGGGCCGTAAACCAAGCTATAACACACGCATGCATATTATTTTATGTATATTATTTTATTATTCAGGGCTTCACTTACTTATTTTTTTTATTTTTTTTTCTTCCATTATTATTTATATTTATTTGTTTCAAAGGCTGTAAGTATATTATGGTTTTCTACTTTTTGTTTAGTTTTCGTCCGTACGTCACCAAAGGCATGAGCTGAAAATCAGCGTTGTGGTTTTACCGCAGTATCATGCTCAGATGCATGAGCTCAGGCCTTTTCTGACATTGCTGCGCGCTGGCTATCTGCATATACTATTATTCTCATTGTGTTATTTTCTTGTCATTGTCTTGTTTTCGATGTGTATATTATGTTTGTTGTTGTGTGCAGTTGAGTCAGAATAAATGTTTTCTTTCTTTCTTTCTTTAATATTACCGCACTAGTGCGTGATAGAATTATCCCTACAAAGTTAAATTAGTACCTTACTACAAGTTATGTGCACTATATGCGAGTATTTTCAATTGAACTGGGTAATACTTAAAGTTTTTTTTTAGTAACAACAAAGAGATTTTATGCCGCTGAAAATCCATATACATCTTTGGAATAAATAAATGTGTACGTCTTTAAAACATTTATTTAATCAAATTATTCACAATTTACAATAATTTGTTATAAAATATTAAAATATTTGCATTTTATCACTTAAAATTATAGTTTTGAAGTAGGCTGTATGTTCATTGACCATCCATCTGGCGCGTGAAAAAAAAACTTGCGCGCCATTTCCCATAATTTAGATATTTTGTTTTTATCGTATGTCGCTGTGTGGTAAAAATAGTGTTTGTTTTTTCCACACAAATGTATTGAAAACCGTCGTATGAAACTCGTGAGCTCTGCTCATTACACACTCGGCTGATTTACGCCCTCGCCTAAGGCTCGGGCTGCATGCAACTCACAGCCTCGTGCGTAATGAGCAACTTCGCTCACTTGTATCATAATATACTATTAATTAACAACTAGTACAATAAAAATACAAACTAGTATATATTTGAGTACCTATCTACAATTTATGAATAGCAAAGTCACTACTTTAAACTTTGAGCAGTATTTACTTTGCTTATTGGCAAATCCGGTCCAATAGCCCAATCATCATAGTGATATATTAAATAGTGGAATTGCTCACAAAACGTACAATTTTGTGCAATTCTACTACTATCAAGTAAGTGCGATCGCTAATGAGAGCAACCACGGCTTTTAACTTCTTACTTGCTGAAATGAAACTATTTATTTACATACATAAAATTTCACACGATTAAAAGCTAGGAGTAAACCTGTGTTACAAAAGTCTACGCAATAGGATCTATAATTATTTTATGTAAATTACCTTATAATATTAACATGGTAGTACAATATTATAATATCTAGGTATTTATAAATACCATGTGTAAGTATGTAGCATGTGTTAAGGTGTATGCATGTATAGTGTGCGCGTGTGTGTGTGTATAGTATAGTTTTGCTAGTATAGATTTATTATATTTTATTTTCAGCATACATTCATAGTATCTACAAATTTGGCTGGTGCACTACCGATGCGTCGGCAAGCCAATTCTTGAGGAAATCGACAAACTTAACAATAGAAACATGGCAGGACCATCAAGCAACTTACGTTTACGTATGTAACTCATTACAATTATAAGAAAACAAATAAAGACACAAACATATTGTACCTACGTAACTGTATCATTTAGAAAACAAGCCAAATTTAGAAAACCAGCAAGAAACTGTCCTGTTTCGGAATAAAATTAATTTATATAAAAAAAAAACGAATATAATTAAAATCGCTAAAAGGTAGGATGAGTACAGCTGATTTTAATTTTACATTATAAAAGCTTTTGATTTGTTTTCGTTTTGTATGATTATTCATCCACATCATCACTTATTATGGTGAGATTGTATAAGGCTGTGTATCTTATTAGCTGCGGAATAAATTAATATAGATTATAATATATCCTTCAAATGCTTCTCTTTTTTACAGTTGCTCGACCATATGCACACGATAAGATACCAGCTCCAATGCGTCAAGATGACTACGTGGGTGGCGAGAAAGTTTCTATTCCATAGAAGTCGGCTACCAGTGTACTATTGTCAAGGGATGATCTTTATCATGATGTACAATTTCGTGCAAAGGCTGTCAATCCATGAACTTTACTTACACGTTAAGCTAAGATTACCGGCGACTTTTCAATTTGAATTCTTCCAACCAACAATGTTATAGAGCAAGAATAGTACATTGCAGCACGAGCCGAAGACCTACTGGCGTACCTAATGGAGCCGAGAGAGACCAATGCTCACAATATGGAAAACAATATGTGAATAAAATTTCATAAACTAATTTTCCTTTGATTTTGAAGGCAACAGGCTGTCACTTGCATTTTGTGGCTCTGTAATAAATTCTGGCAGCGTCTAATCTATATAATAATATGGCTCTTCTTCATCATCGACATTTATGAAATAATCACAACAAATATTTATTTTATATAGCGCGGATTTCTTTTTGGAACGAAGTTCCTTTACGCGGCTTGCGGATTGAGTTGAAGGTAATATAACGAAATAGCGTTACTTATATACGTGAGTGAATTGTATAAAGACAGTCGTGACGTCACCAGTTACGCCCCCTCCTCCATGTGACTTTCTCTCTCTCTGTATGTCTCTATCTATATATACGAGTATCCGGTATATAGGAATGTGTGTGTCCCCTCTAACTTTTATATTATGGGGTGGAAAATTCAGAAAAAAATTAAGGTAGTAGAACATAAAAAAAACACTTTATTTAAAAAATAGTGACAATTAAATCTGTTCTGTAATTTTTGAGTTATGGGATTTTTTCGGTAACACGCTATTTATACTTTAGCGGTCGCAGAAACGACATTATTTTTTCACAGTGTCTTTGAGGAATACAATGAAAAACAAACTAAGGTGTATTAGCTACCGATAAAATTACTTAGGTAATATTGTATATTATAACTTACTACTTTGTATATGCTAACCCTTCACATTGTGTGTGGTCCTACACGAGTGAGCGAAGCGAGCACGCGTCAATTTTCGTGAGACTTACCAAAACAAATAATACCTGCTATAATCAAGATTTATTTGTTCTTATTCTTATTTAAGTAGTTTTTAATCATGGACTTCAGAATTTTCGATGTAAGCTATTTGAGAATAAATTGTAAAATAAAACATTTAATTGTATTTTGCTTTTTTATAACCTAACATATTAGTTAATTAAGTAGTTAAATACCTAGCAGAGGCTTACTATTTTTTTTCATATTGCCTTCGAAGCGTCATCAAATAAACTCTATAACCTGATTTTTTATATTATTAGCTAGAATTGAGAGGTAATATTTATAGTAAAAGTTATCACATGAATATATTTTTGTAGAATACAGAATGGTCTGAAAATTTACAGATTTTTTACAACATTCGCCAGCTACGAGTAGCAAACTAATACAATCATGTCATATACTTAAAGTACACTCTTTTTAAGCGGGTGAAACCGCGTGGCGGAAGCTAGTAATACATACCTGTACTACCCTTATGTTCTGAAATTAATTATTTGTATACAAAGTATACAGTAAAGTATACAGTATATATACTAGCTTCCACCCCGCGGTTTCACCCGCTTAAAAATTTGCCTATGTGCTATTCCAGACTATAATTTATCGCTGTGCCAAATTTCATGCAAATCCGTTCAGCCGTTCTGGCGTGATTGTTTAACAAACTTTCACATTTATAAATAATATTATATAGATAATAGGAATATTTAGTAGGATAGTAGAAAGTAGGATTTCTCAATCAAGAAATAATAGTCGAATCTTAGGACTTGGATACACTTGAGACTGAAATTATTTTTTCACTGAGGGATCGACCGTATTGTTCCGGTAGGTACTTGTGGGAATAAAAATATTAAAATGCTAAGAAATAACAAAATAGGGTATTGGGTATATCCAACATATTTCGTGATTTATTATTTTCCCTAACTATCCTAATGAAATTATAATCAATATGTGGACTATACTTATGAAATAACATCAGTAATATATCGTAGGATTATATAAGTAGATAATAAGATATAATATTATATGCCTGTTCAATGTCAACAATAAAATGCCCTCAAAGTCTTAAATAAAAATTTATTGATTTGCCAATTTCATGATTAAAATAAAAATACCGGTTTAGATTAAATTTTTAATACTAGCACAAATTAAAATTATTTAGGCGGACTCAACAGATACCGTGTCTTCATCATTTAAACCTTTATCTCCTGTTGGACTCCCTGGAAATGTGGGTGAAGATGATGAAGGCTCTTGAGGAAAAGTTGGGTTCGTAGGGAACTGCGGAAACTGTGGGAAACCTGGAGCGGAACCTTGAGGGAACTGAGGGATTTGAGGAAACGAGGGACCTTGCGGTAATTGTGGGAATGAAGGTGGTCCTTGGGGCAGTTGTGGGAATGAGGGCCCTTCAGATCCTTGTGGGAATGTGGGAAAGTTAGGGAATGTATTCGTAGGGGGTAATTCGGAAGGTTGAGATTGTATTGGAGCCTCGGTTGCAGCCGGTAACTGTTGCTGATCTTGAGGGAATTCTGCTGAATCAATGACTGCTGTATCTGCGTCACCGGCTTGCTGTTCTGGGGGAATGCTGGGAGGTTGTCCTGTTGGAAGTGAAGGAATAATTGGGACAGCAGGAGCTTCAGGAGCTATAGGCGCGGAAGCTATGGGATTTGAAGGAAAGATCAAGCTATTTGATGGGAAATAACTAGGACCTGCGATAGGATAGTAAATAGGTTGAGGTGGGGCAAAACCATTCAACTGTGGTATTTGAAATGCGAATTGAGGGTGATACTGTACTGAATATGACGCCGGGAGCTGCAAGAGAAGTAAATTAAATATTAAGTTAAAAAGTAGAGCATTTGATAGGTATAACATTTTTTGTACAAATTACAGTATTTTATCAAGACAGAGTAAAAGGAATTAAAACACATCTTTAAAAATCTAGATTAGGGCTTTTTTCATACATATGGTATATATATAATTCCTTAGTCTAATTCTACACTTGCCGTAGGTAAGCGTAATTTTAAGGTCAAATTAACTTACGGAATTAATATACTGTGTTGTAGAGAATCCGAAGGCTTTAGTTTGCGCAGGCACTATAGTCTTGAGATATGGAGAAGAGATTGCTATAGGTGCGCTTGCACCGCCGGGCCAGGCCACCACTCCCGCAGATGCCCCGCTCGCCAGCGCGCACAATAACGGTATAACAAACACCTGTTAAACAGATAATTAGGTTGATATACATTTAAAATCGATTTTAAAATTAAAATGAAAATGTCTATAAATAATTTTTGATCAATTGTATACTTTTGTATTAATTACTATTATTATATTCTATGGACAAGATTCCATTCTAATTTTGTCGCTATGAAGTTGGACTTCGGGGTTAGGACTTAATAAAAATAAAATACAATCGGTTTATTTAGTTATTTTTAGTACGGTCTATACTAAATCAATACATCCTACATATTTTAATTAGGTGAAAACAATGTAGTTAGGCTAATACCTATCATTCAAAATGTGTCATTAAATGTGGACAGTTTTTGCAAGCGCATGGCGCATCTAACGATTTAAATCTCTGGAGCAAACTTATTTATGGAACGTGTTATACATTGAAAAGCCCTGTATAGAAGAGAAGAGGTAGGGGGGCATTGACCTACTCCATCCGGAGTACTTTACTTAATCTTTAACACAAATAAGGATTAATTGCTTTTGCAACTACGCTATGATTATCATATTCTTAGCCTTTTTAGGGTTTCTTACTAAAAGGGTTTGAATGTAGCTCTATTGTTGTAGCTGTCTCAGCTTTCTAACTCATAAACTATGTAAGATAGAGTCTTCTACAGAACTAAAAACAGGATTTATTATTTTATAAATATGTGCTATCCTATTGGCTTTAGAAGAAGAATAGGAAAATGTTTATTCTTCGTAAATGATCGATCAATTAGCAGGGCGAAATAGAGTGATGGTTTTTAGACCTTTTTGAAATAAAGTATTTTACGTTATGGCTCTATCTCAAAAATGCCGGTAAGAAGCCGCAATTCCTATCCTCTATACGTACAGGATAATAATAATATACACCTATGTATATTATTGTACTAATACCTAATAGTTAAATATAAAACATTAACAAGTTACTTATTTATAATGAAATGAATATTTAGTTTGTTTGACAGATTTTCACAGTGTAGATTATTGATGTATAAAGATAATTAATAAAGATTTATCTATAAACGTAACTCTTTCTTTTATATTGACACATTAAATATAAAGTTTCTATTGAATTTTTACAAATACCTTGAGATGATGAAATCCCTGCCATTTCGTAACAGATAATTTCTCTAAACTCTAGCTATAGTATCTAACTGGACGCGTATAACGGGGGCTCTCTCCTGCTGAAACCGTTCTTTGTTTATAGCTGTTACAAAATATTTATTGTCATGCAAATCAATATTTTTTTTTTAAACTTCTTGAACTACGCGCGCGGAAAAGTGCCCTGTTGTGAATATTGTTAAGTGACGTCATGCTATAGCCGCGCACCACTCATACTTAGTAATTATGGGCCAATTGGGAATTAAACCCTCTCACACTTAATTTTCTTGTCTCTTGTGGATTTTAGTTAGCTTCTGCGACGCGTAAGGCACCCACCCCCCCGCACCCTAAATGGGTGTAATCATTAAATATCTCGGAAAATTTTGAAGGATCCAAATATTTTTTTATGCTGATCAAATCAGAACCATAAATTTAAGCTGGTTTTATACCCTTGCATGCGCGAGTCCGATTCGCACTTTTTTCTCTCTGGTCGACTTTCTCATGCTCTTCCTCTTCTTTCAATCACTTGTCAATACCTCAAGGTCACACAACTACGCAACCATTGGTAGACAACTTCACGGTGGCAAACTAAGAATGGGTTCAATGTTTACCGTTAACCATTTTGTTTGCTCTGCATCGCCAGTAGAATCAATTACCATGGTCTGTCTTACTTTGTTTTATTGTAAAATAGATATTATTGATGGCGTATATATTTAGTTATTTATACGGCGGTTGCAGTTGGTAAGGATATTGCGTCATATGCATGTAACGACAACACAATAAAATTACTTACAGATTAGATATAATTCAACTCTACTATTCAGGGTTGTGCAATATTCCTATAACCAGTCCTGGATTATCCCATAAGCAAATTAAGCAATTGCTTAGGGCATCACGTCTCGCGGGGCACCATAAACAGCACCGTAAATTATTTGCTTGTTTAATGCCCGTAAAAATCGCATAATTCGCAAGTCACATTTGTATAAATAAAAAAAAAAAAATGGTTTTTATCGTAATACCGTATCTCTTTCGTACATATTCTAAGGTACGTAATTATCTATCTCGTTGTAATAAAAACCTACGTTAAAAAAATTAAAGACCGATACTAGTTTACTAGTGGATAGGGGAGCCCACAGACGTGGATTGCTTAGGGTATCAAGTAGTCTTAATCCGGCCCTGCCTATAACATACTCCAGAAATAAGTTTGATCTGTAGAATTTATCCCTACGTGTTTCATGGTAAGTTATTTTATGACAAAACTGATCATAGACATTATTAAGAGCACTTTTCATATAAAAAAAGAAATTTCAAAACAACCATATCTTCGTAATTATATGACATTTTGTAATTAAATTGATCATTCTTCAACATAAAATGTTGTTGAAAAACGTAAAATGGGGTGTATTAGTACTCCGGTATACTAAAAATAACGTTGTATATCGATTTTTAGAAAAGTTTTTTTATTAGTACCATGATTAGTTTTTTTATGCTACTGTTAAAGACACACCTATCATTAAAATTGTAAGAGATTTAATATTCTACTGTTGAACTTCGTACTATCACTTTCAATAATTTGTATAATAACACTTTAGATCGTCCACTTTATAAAATCACAACAAACATAGGAAACTAGAACAATGCCAAATAAAAAAAAAAACAAAGAATCAGGCCAGTGCAATAGATTTTGATGGAATATAATACATAACTTAATACATTAAGTATAAGTAAAGATGCACTTAAGTTATAACAAATATGAATCACACTCCAACACGTCACTGGCAAGGCTTTTGAGTACTTTGTTTTTGAAGTTCAAGGTTTTCGTACCTTCATTTTGGAAGCACCAGAGAGAGGAGATCTACAATACAAGAGTTGATCCCCGGCGAGTCTCTTATATACTAAATGATGTGGGCGGGGTGCCCACGAACGCAGAAACAAAGAAACTAGATGTGCCTCAAGCGTATTTAAAATTTTACTCCATCTGATCATGAAAATAAAATACATAAAGTGAGCCGTAGTACTTGTTATCGGGGTAGTTTTTAGCATATTATAGTATTGGAGATTATAATGAAAAACTTGGTTACGGTAGATGCAAATGCGACCTCAGCATTACAACCATTTACTTATTAAATTAGACCAAAACATACATTTATGTATGTTTCATCAGGATTTTAAAGGGAATGAGATTTAAAAACGGTTTTTTTTATTAAAATTTTCTAATTTACCTATTTTTATATATGACATAAAAATAATAATTTCACACCTATGTATGAACCAAAGCATGACCTTCTTTATTTTGCATCAATGCATTATAATATTTTTATGAAAGAAACGCGTAATTTATGCCTTCGCTTCACATTATATTGTAGCAAATCTCGTACAAAACCACACTCCTACAAATTCTCTTCCAGTGATAAATTTATAGCAGTACCAATTAATATACCTAGTAGGTGCAACCTTCAAAATATTGAATTGTTTATTTATGTAACTGCTACATACGATAAACGACATTTAAAAACATATAGTTTATTCACTTCACGACACAACAATTTCATGTTTTCCAACTACTTTTGCTCGCACGCGGCTATATGAAAAAAAAAACAGGTGCGAGTCAGACTCGTAAACCAAGAGTTCCATACGTTCCTTGGCTATATAAAGCTATATGTGCTTTTACTGTGGTCAAAATAAAAAGAAAAGCAGAACCGATTTTACATATCTTATACCTTTACACAAGGAACTAAATATAAGTACTTTTATAACAGCTAGGTCCACCACTTAGGCTCAACAGATGTAATTTTTTTATGTTAAAATGTCACCGTCGCCGTCGATGGAAATGTATAAGGTAATGTTAGCTCAGTGATACTGTGACCTACTGTGACGAAGGTCAGGCGAATCCTATGATAAAATGAGCTGGAGCTTTACGTGAAGGAAAACATCGAGAGGAAACCATAGTACCTACGGTGGTAGGGTACTTTGTAGTACCCGCCTAGCTGGCTTTCTGTTACCAAGCATCTATACCGGTGTGGTCCGGCAGCTGCAATTGAGAGTAAATTCTTTAAAAGTTTTATGACCTTCGGCCACATCATCACTTACCATGGTCAAATTGTAGCCAAATACAGGCCTACACAAAGAAACCATATGGACATATACATGACAGTGTGTAAAACAAAAATGAACGCATGAAATTATGTAAATCTAGCATGGTATGTCAAAATATTACCTACTTACAAAACTTCATACATCCAGGTCAGGTGGCAAGTGCGTGTACGATGATACATAAGTATGTTTCCAAAGTCTTTATAGATACCTTCACAATTTTAAACCCGCAGCTGCTGTTGGATGTAATCTTTCATATAAACTGGTACATCTGTCATTTTGACCATCTAAGTGCCCTCCAAGGGCCTAAACTGAATAAATGACTTTGACTTTCATTTTGACATCGTGTGCTGAAAGTACAAGAATGTGGATAAAAGAAAAGAATTATAAATATCCTTAGATATCACTTGACCATCTGTACGAACACTACGAACATGTACTAACACCAGAAAGCCTACCACAGAATAAGAATTATTTTATATTGAGTCGACAAATTGGCATTTTTACAGTTCAGTGTTTATATTTGTTAATATCGTATCATTTTATTGTTGTTACATCACTAGGTTTATATATCAGTTCCTTCTATCAGGCAACCAAGGTAATATAAATATATAAGGTGGAAATATAGTAAGTAAAGATATATAAGTAGTATAACCCATACAACAGATTACTTTAAAAAAAAAAAATTATTTGCAAATGCTTTTAATAATTTTGATACGACATTGCTATACTTGTTTAACATAATTTATGAATTTACGTCATCACTTTTAGAAACTTAAAATTAAAAAATAATTACGTATACGATAGAGTATAATATTATATCGATTTAGAACTGCATACCTAGTTTCCTATTTTTAAATCGTGTTTTGCATTAACAAGTAACCTTGGTAACATTATGCAGTAGCTAAATAAACATGCAAAGCGCCATTTATTGCCAAATCGATACCGAAAAAACAAAATGCAGCTGATTACTCCATTTGACTTGAAATTTTACTTGTTATCTAATACAGATGTTTGGTGTGGCAAGACTAGTATTTTATAAATGCACACAATATTTTCTGAATGATTTGTTATCGAAATGTAGAAGTTGGAGCCCCTTTCAATTGCAATGATAAAGGTCGTGTTATTATTAAATGCCATGTACAAAGTCAAAGTCAAAGCCATTTATTCAGTTTGGGCCCTAGGCACTTATGAAGTTCGAATTTACTGAAGTTACCACCGTACGAGTACAAACTGGTAAACGAGCGGGTCTTATAAGCTCGCTGGCTATCCTACAGGGCATTTATGGTTATTTTAATCACTATGTAATCTTTCATGGAAGAATTCGCCCAAATTTTTCACCCGCGAACCACTATTTTAGTCCCTTATGGGTTGAATTTTGAAAAAATATATTTATTAACTTATTCCTTGTCTACATCATATAATCCTCAGTCCAAAAAAATGTTTCCTAGGTTTGGCTATAGTAAATGGTAAAATATGAAATTCCTGTGGAATGCGCGTGAAACCAAGAGGTGGAAGCAAGTAAATAATAACATAGTTTAAAAAATATTTGCATTTATAACTAATAAATAACAATACGCACAAAGTGAAGTTTTTGAGTGATATTCGTTGCTATTTCATCACCATTTCCTTCGATAAGTATTTTTATATAGATAAAAGTAAAAATGTATAGACATTCTACTAATGCGATTTCTTCTGACGTTCTTCTCCTACATCTGGGAAGAAGAATTCCACGACCTTATCCCTGAACAGATACACAATAGGTTTCGGTACTTCATGATGAAAAGGATGAGCCCCACCCACATGTGCAGGAGCCCATAAGTTCTTGAAATTCTGTAGGAATATTCTCAGCACTTTGACTTGAGGCATCTTGGCCGCTTCCGTGAACTTACCTGTAATTCAATAATATGCATGGTGAGTCATTTTTTTAAAACCATAGAGAGAAAAGAATCGGCTTATTACAAGGTAGCTCAATATATTGAAGATAGGGATGTTTGGAAATAGTTTCACTCTGCACAGGTGCACTTCGCATATTGTTTTTTTATTTTATTTTTTAGTTTTAGCCATTATGTAGCGTATTCGCTATTATTTAATAAGAACTTGTTTGCGTTACATTTTATTATTTACTTGGTATTGGTATTTTTCTTTTTGATTTAATTGTATATTGTATTGTACATTTTGCTGTTATTGAAAAAATATAGCCAATAGTCAGATTATAAAAAAAAATAAAAAAATATATATAAAAAATGTAACCTTGCTGAGTTTCTTGCCGGTTCTTCTCAGTTGAAGGCTGATTTCCGAATCGGTGGTAGCTTCAGTAAATTCGACCTTCATAAGTGCCCTCCTAGGGCCTAAACTGAATAAATGGCTTTGACTTTGAATCAATTGGCAAACCCCATTCAGTGTGGTGATAGCTCAAGTTAGTAACGTTTCACGCGCCGGCGTAGGTCATGAGTTCGAATTCTACCATCTACTTTCAGTAAAGAAAAGACATCATGAGCAAGCTCAAGTACTTAAAGCAATAGCCTATTTTTTTACACAGTCATATTTACAGTAAATAAATAATCAGTACTCACCAGCGCCAGAACCTTGCCTTTTAACTCTAATTTTTTCTCCTTTTGACACGGCATCACTACAAATTGGTTCCGATGTGAGAAACATCACCTTCATTATTTTAATAAAATAGGGCGTTGTTGCGGTATTATTATTCTACAAAATGAATAATATTTATTAGAAGAATATGTTGTAAAGAAGGAAAAGCAAAAATAGTCTGTATGTATCTATACTTACAAATTCACAAAATACAGGTTGGTACAAAAACATCGATATCACTAAATATAACACGAAGTTTATTTGCAAGTAAATCATTATTTAAATTGTATCAAAGCAGAAACCAACTCAGACTATTTTTCCGCGGTATAACATATTTATAAAAAATATTCATAAACAAATATTGTTTAGTTTCATTCACAATACTTGGTATGTTAAATATTTATCGATTTCTTTATACAAATGCTTTAAAATATCGATAACGATACGATCAATAAATCACCATATTTCTTTATACTCTTTTACGTTTCGTCATAGTAATGTGACCAACAATTATTGGAGACCACAAGGCATTATTTTTAAACCGACTTTAAAAAAAGAGCAGCTTCTCAATTCACTTCGTTTTTTTGTTGTTGTTACCTCGGTTCTCCGTCATTTATGAACCGATTTGAAAAAAATATTTTTATTTGAAAGGGATACTCCCAGATTGGTCCCATTTTTACGAAAATTCAGTTCTGATGATGGAATCCTGAGGAATTGAGAGAACTCCTCAAACACTATAGGCACACACGTTGCGATTTTAATATTTTCAGTAACAAACCATTTGCATTCAGAAAGTATCATTTGGTGAAGTGGAACTGATGAAGAAGACCACAGATGACCATCGGAACTTCTCAATCATACCTATTTCTGGGCATAACTTCTTTGTTTATGAACCGATTTTAATAATTCTTTTTGTATTGGATTTAGTAGGTATATCTTCAATGTGGTTCCATTTAAATTTCATTGGAATTGGACAGTGGACTCCGAAAATATACCAGATAGGAATTGTGTAGTGATTGAGGTATTGTTAGGCTTATGACAACTCCATAACGAGGAGGTACCTAACTACGAGTATGATCAAGGACGTGTTGGACTGGACTGCACTGGACTTGGACTAGGAATGCATACAACGGAACTAACTTATAGTTGCCAAATAACTTATAGTTGTGTTCCTGCGCGTGAGTAAGGTCGCCAGGAGCTCATCGGGGAGGGGGGAAGGGTCGGCAACGTGCGAGTGATACTCCTGGTGTTGCAAGCGTTCATAGGCTACGGTAACGCCGTACGCTTACCATCAGGAGGGCCGAATGCTTGTATGCCGACAATGTGGTATAAAAAAAAACTCCTTAATGACAATCAGCTCGAACGTATAAACTCAGTAAGTAATGGATATACCTTGTTACAACGAAAAAACATTAAAACCAAACTTTCACACTAACTCGAAATATTATCAAAAAGAAATTCACCTAAAGACAATTATGACAACTAAATTTAGTATGATGTAGAAATTTTTGTAAAGCAAATCTTTCAAAGTAAAAAGGAAATTAGGAACGGATAGAGGATTGGCTCTTAAGTGGAGTACCGGCATATACTTACCACTAGGAGCTTAGCAAAGGACAAAGTAACCTATCACCGTGTAATAGTTTCCTCATAAAGGATTTCAGGATCCACTGTTGAGTATTTATTCAAACTAGACGTCGCCTGTGGTCGAAATTTGACCATAATTAAACAAAAGAATGTAAAGAAAATCACTTCGCTCATATAAAAACTCTTTTCTTTTAGTCTGTCATTGCCGCGTTATCGACAAAGCACTGACAGTGGACAGTGATGACATGTGTGTAGGTGTGGGTGTCAAACGCATGGTAGTGTGCGTAATGTTGTTTTTATTAATTTAATTTATTTCTAAATATAATAGATATAAAAATGTTAGTTTTTTGCACTTCTTCTCCATATAAACTTAACTGTGCAAAATTTCATACTCTTTCATAGTCCGCGTAATTTTCGTAAAAATGTGTAGGTAAGGTACCAAAGTTTTTATTTCACATATTAATATATTATCTATAGATACTTATAATATTATAAAGCTGAGTTTGTTTGTTTGTTTGAACGCGCTAATCTCAGGAGCTACTGGTTCGATTTGAAAAATTATTTCAGTGTTGGATAGCCCATTTATCGAGGAAGGCTATAGGCTACTTTTTATCCCGGGAAAACACAAAACCTGCATGAATCCGCGCGGAAAAGCTAGTAATAACATAAATGCTAGAAACAAACATACAAAAGGAAGAGTGCATGTATATTTTCTTATCATAATATACCTCCATAGATACATACGGTTATTATTATGTAAGTATAAATTGTAGGTATTCGGCAGTACAAGGCTATTGCTCTAGATCTCGATTGATTATCGCCAGCTCAGCTGACATTTAGGACGAGCTACCGGCCTCATGTCTCTCATTGACATTTCTACCATATTCGTAGTTACGATTTCATGTAGGTACGTATCTAAGTAACAGATCAACTTTTGCATCATTGACTTTCTAAACTACGTGGACCTAGTCCGTCGTAGTGCTTAAAATATGTCATGAAATTATTTTGATCAATAAATAAATAAAAATAAAGCATAAGCAATGGAAATCCATACATTTGTTGAAGCTACAAAGTTACTACAAGTTTAGAAACTGATTGGAACATAAAAACCTGAGGAGTAGTAAACACTTAACTTATCTTTTGAACCCTAGAGTCATCATCATCTTCTTGCCCTGTTTGCATTTGGGGTGCAATACATACTCTTTTCCCAATCGGATCTTCTATCCGACATGTCTGCATTCACTTCTTTCTCACTCATATTATCTTTTACACAATCCATCCATTTCTTTTTCGGTCTTCCTCTTCCCGTTTATCAATTCACTTTCAAATTCATAATTCTTTTAGTGGCATGGTTTTCATCCCTCCTCATAACATCCATATAAATGGTTCCCTCTCAACTTGTCACTGGCGCTACTTTTAAACTACTGTAGCCAGGACCCAACTCTTCAAGGTTAAATAGTGGGCATGTCGTGTTTGTTTTTCATTACCTACTATGAAGTTCCATTTATAAAAATACTTGACCATTTTTGATACTGAAGCCAGGACAAACGGTTGAAGCCTTTGAGCATAAAGCCAACGTTAAAGCGCGTCGTGTCTGCGCCACTCACTAGAAGGAGGCCGCAAGTCATCCTAGTCGAAGGATCAAGTATCTATCATCCGCTTAACAATACTGATGATTAAAAAGGTTAAAATAAAATATACATGCTGTCTCACAGCTATGGCACACAGAAGGAAAGTACTGCTTTAAATATTGAAGTTAACGTTACTATAAGAAGACATAATTTTATTTTTTTAAATAAGTACTGCATACATACATAGATTCTTATTGCTGGCATGAACCGGGAATCGATCTCGTGAAATGTAAAAAATACATTGTGTATTTTAGTATTTTTATAATAATGATCGAAAGGGACATAGCATCTAAAATAAGGATAATCTAAGACTGTGAAATTTTACGTTAAAATGACGTTTTGGTACTTCTCTCAAAAACTTTCAATAAAACACCACACAACTTTGAACTTATTTTTAAATTACACGATGTATTGTGTTACGCATTCCTATATCTTTAAATATATAGAACTTTCCCTCCGTGTAGTATATTTGTGGGACACCTGTATTATAGAAAAAAAATCTAACACATTTTTTATTGAAATGCACTAAAATAATAATAATAATATTTCTTAAACCATTATCCGTATTACTGGTGTTCACTCTTCGTACCGTTATAATCTTTGAGTATAAAGCCAACGTTATTATAGTAAAAGTTTTTTTTAATAGAACCTTTTGTTGAATTTCAAAGTAAGAAACTTTTATTTTAATGTGAATGTCAAACATTTCAGTGAACCATAATAATTATGTACATTGTCTTTGGTAAACTTGATACTGGCTGCATTTGATTAAAACTTTAAAAAATATGACTTTTATTTTACAGGTTATATCATAAACTGACAAAAATTTGCAATCTGCTGAAAACTTATTAAAGATTTTTATTTACTTAAATCAGAAATGAAATGCATTATTAATAACACAGAAAACGTAATATATCCAATAATATTCTGTAATGAATGAGAAATGTCAGGTGAGGATTAAATCAAAACTTCATTATAGCCACCTGGCACCTTATATTACACGTTAAATATTTATAAATTTTATTTTGCATAGCAACTGACTCGTCGGTTCAAACTCAAGAAATTAGAAAACCAAAAAGAAAATGTAAGTTCCATCTTTTCATACGACAAGTAGGTCTGTAGCTACCTACCTATAAAATCTAAAGAGTGCATTACATTCACTCATTCTTAAATAATTTTGGGAAAACGAACTCAAATATAGATAGAAACAATCTTAGAGCCCACAAGAACAAGTATTATTTTAGCTTACCACCATCAAATGTACCAATTTACAAGAAACTATTGCTCGGAACACGTAAATAAACTATGAATGAATGGATATTTGATCGCAGACTTTTTATTGGATGCCCTCACAACCGATCATGAAAAGGTATTAAAAAAATGCGTGAATCATGTCCTGCATCCATAATTTTGGGGATTTAATTTTTATGTATTTTAAATTAAACCACAATCTTTATTTTCATACATTCACAAAATTAAAGAGATTTCCAATTTCCAATCCACATCGGGATTGGGCCAACTTTTATTTAGCCATTCTTCTACAATGCAGTGAGTGGGAATGCAATAGCAACATATTTGCCGAATCCCGATAATGTGCCGTAGCATTAGGAATCCTTACGTACTGATTAATTGAATGAGAACACTAAAAGAAAAATATTTTCCGGCGTGACGCGCGCCTTCCCCGCGCGCCCCGACACGCTTTTCATAAGCCTGGGACGGTTTTTAGTCGGCCGGCACTCGTCGTGGAGTGCTGAGCTCGCTAATATATCGCTCGCACACACAACACTGTTTATTTACAACTAGTACGTCACATTGACAACAAGAAAGGACACCACGCACTCACGTACGTTTGATATCGTAATTTCAATGAACATTCTGTTTTGCCACATGTTTTTTGTTGCACGCGATCAGCACGCAGTTTTCTACGGTATCAAATTCTAGGTACACATTGTTGTGTTTTAGGCTATCTATGTCTGCTTAAGTGGACGCGATTTAAGTGTCCCATTGTGTTTGAAGCGTATCGTTAAACAATGAATAATACACCCTACTCATACATTATCCACTAATATACTTACAATGTGTACCTAATACCTATCATGTAAAATATAACTTTTTGTAGATACAACACTGAACTAGCATCGTTTTCAAATTGTGATCAGCTGCGTTGCCAGGTCTAGGTCAGTGGGTTTATTAGGTACCTATATCATGTTATAGATACACCAATATCGAAATACTTTCAAGACAACAAAGTCAATGTTCACATTCCCAAGTATAATGAATCGTTTTAAATAAAAGCCGCTAATTAACTGCACGAGTAAATTCAATGCAGAGAAGTGCCAAAAACACTAAGAAAAATGTTTTGTTTCTCTGTCAAATAAAAATCGAACTCTTAATTTGCTATTTATGAACATGGAGCAACTAAATTATACACTGAAGTTTCCGGATATATTAAATAGCAATGAGCATATTCCCAGACAACAATTCAATAAAAAGAACACACAATTTATACGCTTTCATTCGTTTTATAAAAAACTTCTGCGTCACATCATCACCAAAATCAAGTAAAAGTCAAAGCCATTTATTCAGTTATGTCAAGCTACTGAAGTAATCACCAGTTCGAAAGTCAGCCTTCAACTGAGAAGAATTGGCTAGAAACTTAGCAGTGTTACATTTTTATATCACTTCCAACTACTGCATAAATCTCTTAAGTTTACTTATTTCCATACAAGTATTTGAGATACAATTTGGTCTGCAAAGCTCTCGAACAACACTTTCCGTTTGTTTGTTTGTTCTTGGCCTTAGGTATTATTATTATCAGGGCTATTGTACTACCTATAATAGCTGTTTGTTTTGTAATCATTTGTGCAGCATATCGCATGGCGGACGATTCAGCAGCTGACTGCCTATTTGAGCGGCTCCGTCTGCATCAGCAGCGCGCGCCTGACTCCACAGAGGTGGCTCGTGCCATCACTGCACGGATCAACTCTAGGCTCACATCACACGGTAATATAATTCAACATTAAACCTGTCACACGGTAATATAATTGAACATTAAATCATCTATTTAAAAGCAAGATCAAAAATTATCATGAGCTCCAGTTTAAATTTCGAAAACCAGGGCACCAATTTTATGTTCTTAATTTACGACGCCATAATTTCGCCATGGTTATTTCAAGCCACATTTATAATGAAATCTATTATAATTTCCTGGCTGCTAATTGCCTCATGTTTTCAGAAAAAAAAGCCTATATAGAGCTTTGTCGATTAAACACAAACACATTTTTTTGTGGCCAACAGAACAATAGGTATCATTGAAGCTGAGTAAGCTCACTGAAAATAGCCGACCCGATTTCAGACTAACCGAAGGATTATTTCAATATCCACCATATTGGAAATATTTGTATGCAAACGATAATCAATATTAGACGTATTACAATATATGGATACTGATTGTTATTTATCACAGTAATAGTTTCAACTAATGTAATGTAGTTGTCAAAGCTTTTGGGAAAACTAATTTTCACGCTAAATACAGAATTTTAAGAAATATCACCTAGTATAATGAATGAAATGAATTAATGAAATATTTTTATTGTATTCATCATATACAATTATACACACAAGAGAAGTAAAGACATATAAAAAAATTAAGAAAGTGAGTACAATCTAGGCGGCCTTATCGCGATCAGAATAAAGCGTTAGAAAGTATTATTTTTTGTTTTTCATTACGATTAGTAAAAATGTCAATCCAGAGAATCTATAATACTACCTACCGCCCTGCAGTTTTACCCGCGTTCTGGAGATAAAAAAAATCCCATCGGGCCAAAAATTATACTATCTTTCAAGCTGGAACCAACCATACACATTCACAAAATTTCATTAAAATCGATTGGGCGGTTTCGGAGATAAGCGTGTACATACAAACACAGTGACACGTGGTTTTATATATTATTAAGACTTAGATAAGATAAGGTTATACAATAAAATATACATTTTTTTACTCTACACACGTAACGTCACACTGTGACCACTGTGAGACATTTCTTAGAAGAGTAACAAATCTCAAACTAAAAATTCACTAACGCTGTTGAAATATATTATTATTAATTAGGTATACTATTAGTAGATTTCAATTAAGTATTTTATAACGACTCGTCTACTTAATGTTCGTCCTGCGTATGACATGTTGCACGTTATTTTAATGGTATTAAAAAGCTGTAATACGTCCATAAAACTGTATCTTTCGACCCACGTAAAACTCGTAAATTCTTATTTTTATCCACTACAAGTTTCCGTCCCGCGGTCTTACCCGCGTTTCAGAGGGATCTTAAGTTTTACCGAGTTACATTATCCTATGTTTAATCCAAAGTATGATATAAAGTATTATATTTGCTAAGTTTCAGCCAAATATGCTCTGGCATTACGTCGTGATTGAGGTACAAACATCCACACAAATTTCATATAATACTAGTGGATGGTAATCATGATAAGGTAGATAATCAAAATACAGAATAAATGTGATTTCCAGATGACATCAATAGTATAGATAGGCATTAATAAAAATATAATTATCTCAACATAAATTTCAATTTACTTGGACTATAACAGACATATTACTAACTGGCATTTCGCCCCCGGCTTAGCTCGCGCAGACTTTGTAAAATATTTTCTTCCTTTCACCCGATTTCGATGAAATCTCTTTGCATTCAACGTCACTCCATTTTTGTAAAAAAAATAACGCACAGACACGCTGGTTCTACAGATTTATTATATGTATGTATAGATAATTAATTATTAATAATGTACTTTTGGTTCTCAGTTCAGTCTTAGATACTAAATTTGACTATTATGACCAAAGTTAATGGTATCACAGTTCGTATTACTTGTCAAAGTAGCTGATCTGATAAAGTTTGACATAATTCATATCAACGTACAATTAATCGCATCATAACCATTATTCGACGTAGTGCGTCGGTGTCGTACCAATTTTAAATTGTTAATTTATTGTTTTCTGATGACAATTTCAAGGGCTTTTGCATAATTTACTGATACTCAATCTATATGGATCGATATTCGGGTCTCTTCGTAGTTAGGTACTTTAAATACGTTTATTATATAAACGTACTCACTAGCTTCCACCCCGCGGTTTCACCCGCATTCCCGAGGGATCTTATGTTTTCCCGAGATAAAAAGTAGCCTATGTGCTATTCCAGACTATAATCTATCTCTGTGCCAAATTTCATCCAGATCCGTTCAGCTATTCTGGCGTGAGTAAGTAACAAATCCATCTATCCAACTTTCTTTACACTTTAACATTTATAATATTAGTATGACTTAGGATTAGTATGATATTGTAGGATTAGCAGGATATAGTAGGATTAGTAGGATTTTCGGTTACACACAATTTTCAGTTGGTCCTTATCTGTCTGTACCAACCGCAGATATAGCTTTGTTTTTCATAGTGTCTCTGAGAAATACTATGAAATACAAACATATATTTCCTGACGATAAAATGAACATAAATTTACTTTTATTTGTACATTATTTTCCGTAATTGCAGAGATTATCCCATAATTAAAATTGTACAGTATGACGAACCAAATATGCATAGATTTTAAAAAGATGATATATATTATTGTACAATATATTTTACCTATTTTTATTATAATCTCTCCTCGTATGAGCGCCTATCTATATGATGTGCAATTTGGTTATTTGCCAAACATTAGTTTTGACAGCATCTTTCACTAAATGTGAAAGTGAAAATTCCACCTGAACAAATTACAAATATTATGTAAGTCACAGTGTAAATCTGTTTTAAAACAAAGTGTCCATTGAGTACTTTTTGTACATTTGACGCGAACTAAATTCATATTTATAGTCTATCTAGCTATTCCCGGCGGTTTCACCCGCGTTCCCGGTATATATTTTTTTAGTTATTCTGCTACTCAGGACGAAAACAAATCCAACAAAGCAATGATCATAAAAATCAGTCCAGCCGTTTTTTGAGTTATAAATGATCTAACTAATACGACTTTGTTTTAAATACAGGGTTACAGGCTAAGTCGACCTACATCCTTTAGGGTAGTTTTCAGACAAACTTTCGTTTAATGGTTAAGTTATTCAGACAAACTTTCTGTGGGGTATGGTGTTTCATAGTCAAATCAGTCAGACAGAAATAATGAACCCCCTAAAGGATCTAGGTCGACTTAACCTGTAACCCTGTATTAGATAGATATATTTTTATTAGCCAGTATGGGTATGTTATTATTGTGCTTCTATATCATACTACGAACTAAATCATCAATCAAGTCTCAAGTTATGTAAAATATTACCTAGTTACATATTATTATTTACCTTGACCATCATCGTACAAAATTTTCAAAACAAAATGGTGTCCCATTTAGTTTTAAGCACAGCTGAATTCTTTTGTAAACTTGTCGTGTTGCAATTCTCAGTTGAATTGATGGTATGAATGCAATATATGGGAGACAGATGTTTTAAATCTTATACCGTGACGTTCTCATCTACAGTAGGTACTTACTGTATTTTGTGATAAATGTAGTTCTGAAACTTGTTAAAAATATAAAATTATCACTGAAAATACTTGGCGTTTAAAGTTCTTGGCTATAGATTTTCAGCTCATAGTTCATTATATTACAGTCTAAAACGTGTAATAGTATTTTCACCTTCATTTCATTAAGCCTTGTAACGAAGTCAAACTTTTACTGATCGAGGGGAATGTTGCGTGACTACCAAATATTAATAGCTTTAATGTAACGGGAAGAAGCCCTTAAAGTTTGTTTCAGTTACTTTAATATTGAACAGCTCTATCAAAGTTACTTTGACGCGTTATATTTCTTGCCGTCGGTTTGCAAAAAGAGTATTATGATTTTTTTTTTATGATACTATGACTTGGAATATCTAATTTTTACTTCATATGATATTCCATGAAAAAACTACATATACCTAGACCATAAATAAACATTGCAATGCAGTGCGGGAGTTCGAGTCCGTTAGTGCTCTCCAAATCTAATCAAAAATTTTAGTCATCTCTATACATTTAAAAAAATGTTTGATTGACTTATTCATCAACCCCGGGCCAAAACCACTGAAGCTAATTAAATGAAAATTGAACAAGGGTTTCTAAGAAAAGATTAACGATTCTTTTTCTTAGTGGATGTCATTTAGTTGGGTATTGAAAACTACTTATTTCAAGTACTTTGTAAATCAACGTTTTGAAATCCTCCAAATTGCGGGTAAAACCTCGAAGCACAAGCTAGTTATTTACAGTAATAATAACTTTCAAGACGAGAACCATACATGGCCTAATTAAAAATTTATATGTTTTTAAAGTCATGTTGAGATTAAATTTCCAGCAATTTATATGAAACTTGATGTTATATGAAAATTTTTATTAGCTCCGTATAATTTAAATAACATCTGTATATATAAAAGGAAAAGGTGACTGACTGACTGATCTATCAATGCACAGCTCAAACCACTGAACGGATCGAGCTAAAATTTAGCATACAGACAGCTATTATGAGGTAGGTATCCGCTAAGAAAGGATTTTTGAAAATTCCACCCCTAAAGGGGTATTTATATAGGGGTTCGCGGGTGACACCGCGGGGCGGAAAGAAAGCTAGTAATAAAATAACAGGCACCTGGGATGAATTTGTAATGTCATACTACTTCTCTAAAAATTAATAATCAGTTAGGTAGCGATTATTTATTTACATTCACAATTCCTACGTTATAAAGTTCATCATAAACGGATTGTAAATTCACTGTCAGACCTTTCATTCAATGTCATAAAGGTGTAGATCGCATTACTCATGCCATTTACATATTGCATGTGAGCTTTAAATGATTTAAATGGCTCTACCTTTACCATTACTACCTTTACATTTACTGAGCTTTCGCGGGTAGCAAAATGTGTAAAGGGTGCAAAGGTATCGTGAAGGACTAATGTCAGACTTATTTTCTTAAATTATACTTTAATAATATACACACATTTGAACCGAAACGTTTTATTAACTCTAGCTAATTACCGACCCTTTTTATTTTATTTTTGTCTATGCCAGAAATATAAGCATAATAACTCATCAAAATATAATTGCAATCAGATGAATGTTATAAAAATGCATACGTTACAAACAAACAAACAAATAGATAGACAAACATTGATTTTAATTTTATAGATTTATTCCAGTACAAAAATAATAAAAAATGCTATTTATTTTACAGAAGAGATTTTTCTATTACTTACTACATTTTTTTTAATTTAGACTCCGATTTAAATTAATGCAATTTTATATGACAAGTAGGAATCTACTAGTCTATACACGGAAACAGAAATGAACAAAGATCACGTCACATGAACATAAAATCTCAAGATCACTAGTTGGATAACAATACAAATAGATGTCATAAAAAAATGCACCGGTAAATTTCATTGACTTTACCATTATTGTTTAGGTGGTAAATGAACATAAATCCAAACAGTGAGGCGTCATTACCGTAGCGATATCGCGTGCCATCCATCCATATAACAAAAGTTTGGTGCATTGGGCCCTTAGCCAAAGCGCCGCCCGCCCCTCCCGGCCACCCGCCTTGTGCCGCTTCACCAAGTGTTACCATTAATTTATTCTACGATATTACCAACATATTAGCGATTGTTCGGTTATAACAACCGGTACAATCAGTACCAGGGGGTTGTTGTTTCCACCCTTTGTATCGTTTCATACAGCTTAGTATCATTTGCATAGTAACCATTAAGTGTCTGTTGCCGCATTGTTAATAAGTTTTAAATAAGGTTTTAGGATCTATCATGAATGTCATAATAGAACTGTTTGATTTTCAAAAAAAAAAATATATATTGAAGCATCCATGCTGGCTCTATTATATTGTTGTGATACATTTATAGGTAACACATTTATAATCAAGATCAAACAAGTTTGAGTAGTTTTTAAATTTATAAGTTGTTATGACTTTGATATGATTTATTATTCCAATTAAAAGTTGATAGAATGAGGCCATTACATCCTGCGGCTTTGGTCTTAAAACGGAATTTCATTTGATATTTTTTAAATATTTACGTGAACATCTATTTTTGTAGCGATGTAAATTATGTCTCGCCTTGACATTGGACTATAAGACAGATCTTTTCAATGTTACAGCTCCAGTACGCCTGTAGATATTTAATTGATGTGTGTTTTCCAATTGATCTTCGGCTCCAATCCGCTCCTTTTCGCACTTAACGTAACCTTGAACCTTCACAAAAAAGTAGCACTCTGTAAATCAGCAAAAAATAACTTTTATAAGGGAAGGAAATTGTATGGTAACTTTTAGTGTTCCGTACTCTGTTTGTAATATTTTATGAGGAAAATAATTTATTATACTGTCAAAAGGGAACACTTATGGATTCTCCTCTGGTTGTCTGTCTATAAAAAGGACACATGCTTTGTGTTGTTGTTTATTTTTATTCAACACTAGCTGTCCCCTGCGGTTTCTAAGAAAAAAAAGTAACATATGTCCTTCTCCATACCATAGGCTATCTGCGTACCAAATTTCATCGCGATCGGTTCAGCGGCTTAGGCGTGAAAAGGTAACAAACAAACTCACATTCGCATTTATAATATTAGTTAGGATACTTAGGATTAGGATTAAGAAGTTAGGAAGTTCGGATACACCTTCTTCACCGAACAAAGTGAATAATAGTGGAAATAAAATGAACATAGATTGGTTTAGATTGATGGAAAATTATCACGAATGGATTAGTTATTATTAGGAGTAAAATAAAATAGTAAAGAACAAAAAGCTGCTTGTTCAAGAACAACTTGCACATCGTCGGTATTTTTTTCAATTTTGTTGGTAATATTGTTTAACTCTTTAAAAATGTACCTACCAAAACTAACTAGAATTTTTGGGGATATGCAATTTATTTTATAAACTGAAACAAGTAACATCTTTATGTTTTCATCTGCATTTCATCTAACTTAATTCATTATCATAGTACCTAATTCCTAAAGTTATCCTTCAAGCAATCAATTAAAATGTAAATAATAAATGGTTTTACAGACGAGTAATCTGGCACGTTTGCCAAGATTGAATAAATTTATCTAGTTATTGACATTTTACTATGTTGGTTATGTTAATTATCGATATTATTCCATTTTTACATACCGATAAATCAATCATTTGTCAGATTGGTTGATGTAACTCATATATATAGTCTTTAAATAACTTACAACGAATAGCATCAGATAGATAGATATATTTTTAAGTTTCCGTAGCTAAATGTGAAGAAACGAAACCCTTATAATTTCATCGTTTCCGTCTTTCCGTATCTCACAGCCATTTTACTCGGAGACTAATGACTAATGGCACTATATATGAAAGTTGGAAGGTAGGTTGCTTTTTATGAATTACGAAAAAAAATGCGATGGCACTCCATACATGTCACTGCGGCATAACAAGCGTAGGTATATGGGGCATTATTAAATATGTCTTAAAAATGATAAATAGATAAATTAAAGTCGGTTAAAAATTAGTTAATAAGAAAGTGCTACTAAAGCCGTAAAAAGTATGTGGGGGAGTCGCCCTAGTTAAATAAAAGTTGGGATCAATTTCTAACATTTTGAATTTTTGTATGTACAAGCGTGAGAAAAAAGTACCTACTTACCTCCCGAATGCGTTTTTATTACAAAACAGAGAGCCGAACTCAGTGTGACATACGGACTTATATTTTAATTTATTAAAACCTAGTATTTAGTACCTAGGTACTCTAAGAAGTTGTAAAAAAAGTATGAGGTAAGATCGAAATAGCTTTTTTTATACTCGTATAGGTACCTACATTATCTACATACACTATTAAATATAGTCTTGGGACTAGACAAAAAAATTAAAAGACAAATCTTTTTTTTAAATAAGCTTTTATTATTATCAACTTGTTGATAAAACGTACTAAAAAGTTAAAAATTATTTAATTGTGATAAGAAATACACCATTTCATAGATACATAACCTTCAACGATCATTAACTTTCTTCGTCTACGTTATAATAAAAGCGTGTTACATTTTGATGGCAGGAGAAATATAACCTTCTAGCTCCAGCATCAGATCAGCTCCATGTCATCATAATATTTTCATTGTCTCGCGATATACATATGCATGCAAAATTTCAGCTCAATCGGAAACCGGGAAGTGGGTCAAATTTTACTTGCAAGATTTGATTAAAGACACCGGAAAGGTGAAAGTAAATAAAGCTTGTAAAATAGCGGCCATTCATATCGATATTGTAATAATAAAATTATGAAATGTTATAACTTTATATCATACCAGATGAGATCGTGGTCATTCACAGGCCTACCCAGTGTAAAAAAATACAACATTTTTAAGTGCAAATCATAGATAATGTTTATTTATTTGGCAGCTTAGGGACAGGGACGTATTTACGATTTTGTCGTTGGCAACCGTTCCCCATGTTGTGATGAGTTGCGTATGCGACGTAAACGGTTGTTAAGGCATTCATCATAATTATATATCAACAAATATAATGAGATGGTTTTAATAACTACAGAGTATCTACAGGCTATTTATGTATGTATATGTAGATATTTTTCGTACTGTAATAAGCCAATTTTAATACCACGCCCTATATTTTTACCTTGCTCTAGTAGCTAGCCTAATTCGTCTAGTAGGGGAACATAATTTGATGAATAGATATCTAAGCTATAATACGGTTCAAATTAAAAAAAGCTGCCAAAATATATTGATATACATAAATCTGCGTACAAGCTAATCGTTGAGATGTCCGCTGTGGCAACATACTGTTGCTATGGCGTCAGCAGTTTCTAGAAAACATCACGTTTTATGAGACTGGTCGTTCCGCTGCCGGCTGTCCCGCATGTTTGTATTGCTGCGATGACGTCCCGAGTACAACCGGGGCCGGAGCTGGCACCCAGCCAGCAACCCGACCGAGACGGCCTGTCATTGTCATTGCTAGCTGCCCCACTAGGCCATTTACTGCATGTTTCGACGCCACATAAACAACATTATACTTGAACTAATTTATATGAATATACTTCCGTAATTCCAATCGATGTTATGATGTGATTGAATTTTTTTGTAGGTACCTACTCAAATTAACACTCGTTGTTATATAGGACATTAATGTTGATTTGAATATAAATAAATATAGTTATTATCTAAATTGCTTTTTATATGAATTTATAGGTCTAGTAAGGTCTTCATTTAATTCGGCCTAAAGGACCAACCATCACACCTATATCTGTTCAATCAACTTATTTACAAAGCAACTTTGGCAACGGTACTGTTAGTACTGATAGGTACTGCTACAGTTTTTATAGAATAATTGATATCGTTAAACTTAATGATGCTAAAATATTAACTACGATTATTTTTAATATCGATTTATGGCGCAAAACTCGTTTTGGCAAGCATTATCGTTAAGCTCCATTTAAACTTGTTCAAGAGAGCGTCAATTTGCTTTATAAAGTCACATATCGAATAATTAACGAGAATGTTGTTATTCGTTGAGATAAAAATATTTCACTAGTAAAATACCACTAGTCGGCCTCCGATGTTCTGCTCTGCCCCAGTTGTTGTGTACTGTTCAGAACAATCTCGCGGAAGCCATACCGACAGTGGCAACGTACGCTTCGTCGTCACCAGCCAGTCTCAGAGCAGGCGGTCATCGAGCTTCCATATACCTGTACGAGACTAGTTTATACACACATGCAAGCCCTACATGCATGCGTAAACCTCACAGTTAAATGCTATAATTATTTTGAATGACCTTTATAGAAACGTTAGATTTTTCCTTTTTGTTCCAGACAAACATGTCCGACAATGCACGTTGGATAAACTTTGGAGCAAACAGACGGGAGCGATTCAAATGCTCCTTTCTATATTGGAAGTATGGCTATAGACTGCTTTATTATTTTTTTATATCTCAATAGTTTTCTTATAAGAAACTACTTTATTCCAGAACTCGAGAGATACCGCTACATTAACTTACATAACATCTACACTGAGAGAAGCATTGTGTCTTAAACAAGGAAAGGGAAAGAAATGCTCAGGTAAACTTAATTTAGTTTATTGAGGATGAAATATAAAGTTACAGATACTAGTTTTTGTTCAACGATAAATAGTAAATAAAAAAACACATTCATATAGTTTTAATTCGGTAACGCGTCACCTAAGAGTAGAGATACGCAGAGTATTTGCAGTTTCATCGAACGTCATGTTTTTTTAACGCGATTTATATTTTGAATAAGAGCTCAAAATAGTAAATACGTTTACCATCTGAAAGGTTTTATCAGTATCAAATTAATATTAACTATCAAATTGATATAATCGATCGACAAACTTATGATCTTAATGTTCTATTGTCGATATACAACTGCAATTACAATGCGAATTTTTGTTTTTATAATTACATTTCTCTGACGAATTAGTTCCCATTGAAGTACAAGGAAACATGAAGAAAGAAATCAAAAAGACGGGAAAAGAGAACAAAGTGCCTGCTGCAAAAAAGGGTACGTCATTTGTGTGGCGCTTACGTTACATAGGGATTGGCTGGCTTATTTCCTATAAACTATATCACCAATAACAATATTAATTGTAATTAAGCTCAGCATGCACTTGCCACTTTAAATCACATAAAATACCCTGTAATATTGTATTGTACATAAAAAAATATATACGAGGTGTATAATATTAGAAACAAAAATGTCTTGTTACTATCACGTCACATTACGGAGTAACTGTTAATTTCGATATGAACGAGTTTGTCGCACAATATTGCACGCACGTCAACTATTGAGACATTTGGCATTTCAACGGCTGCTTAGCCAAATAGCCTTTCGACTTAGTAGCTTTCCTGCCCACTGACATTTAAGACGATCTCATTTAAATATACAGCGCCATTGGACCAATTCAGTTGACAACACGACCTTGCAAAATGAATTAATATGATTGTAAATACAATTGTTATAACTCCGCAAATTAACATATATAAATTGAAGTTATGGTTTTATGCTACATAACACAGGGCATATTGAAGCACGTGTGTTTACTCACTCGCATTATATTTCGTACCTAACAAATTTGGCTTCTGTAATTTAACAGTATATATTGTCTGGAACAACGTAATAAATAACCCTGCTCCAAATTCAACACTGCTTTGTTCCTTCGTCGAAGTTGTCAAAATTGTCGATATCGATAATTTCAGCAAACAACGTCGCAAGGCAGCAGTGCTCTCAGCACTTCATGTCAATAAACGGCACCCAGGTGGTGATCCGCACGATGATCGCAACGCACGGCAAACGGGACGGCAACGTCGGCACCGAGCTGATGCTACAGGACCTCGTGTGGATCCTCGCCTCAGTAGCACCTAGAGGTACGGAGCTTAATTTATGCTGTATATTCCAGCTAACAACCAGGAAAGACATCACTGCGCTCAAGATTTCGTATCGATAAAAGGTACTCAAGTGGTCATAAAGAAGGTAATAGCAACTATGCATGACAAAAGAGATCGCCACGCTGGATCCGAGATAATTTTGCAAGATCTGCTTTGGATACTTGCTCCGCTTGCCTCAAGAGGTTAAATTTTGAATTGCATTATTGAAAATAAAGATGATTCTAATTTTGAATAAAGGGATTTTTATATTTCTATAAAATGTATTTATTTATTGTTTATTTCAGATCCTAAATTTGCGATGAAAGTAAGAATGCTCGGTTGTGTCAGAACTATGCACCTCATACTAAAGGGCCACTTTACTGACAACAAAATTATCTTCCCAATGCTCGTCATCATGAAACAGCTGGCCAAAAATGGTAAGTCTAAATTACTAGTGCTACAGATTAATATTGAGGTAGCTATCTACCTATCGCCCAAGTAGCAATCGCAAATAATGATTATATCCAACATTGCTGTATTACGTTACGTTGGATTTCACGAGGAAAAAATGGATTTCACAAAGTCAACTTTTTCTTTAAGTCAAAATAGTTTTAAAATACTGTTTTTTCAGTGTGTGTATTCCCAAAATAACGTTAAGTATTCTCAAAACGATTTTGCATACAGTATATCTACAACGTATATATGTTTAAATCTTATTTTACTGTACTGAGATTATTGTGAAGATTCACATAAAACTGACATAAAAGAAGAGCGACTCTAGTCCTGCTTAGGCTAAAGTTTATAGACAAACAGTCAAGAAACTTGCATCGTGAAAATGGGCTATTCAATGAAAAAATAAGATTTTCTAAAATATATTTTTATTGCATTAATAAGCAAGTAATATTATCATTTAAGAAATTCCATTGTTTCTGACTGACTAACAGTTGATAAATCAACACAGAGGCTAAACCGCTGGCCCCAGAAACACGAAATTTGGTATGGTATGGTAGGACATGTTTCTTTTGCAATGTATGGGTGAGTACTAAGAGAGTATGCGAGCGAGAGAGCGACGATGAAGTGTCAATTTGATATATAATAACTACAAAAAGACAACTTTACAGGAGTCATAATATAATTCGTAAAATTTGTTATTTTTTAAATGTATATAAGCGAAATGTAATGTGGAAAGGAAAATAACCTTTGGGGGCATGTACATTACCCTATTTTAAGTACTATAATGCTATAAAACTAAAATTGCCAAAATGTTAATTATTTATATTATTATATTGATACTTCATTAACCATTTAATCCAAATCCATTCCATCGTTTATGTGTGATTGACTAACAAACACCCAAACATACAAATTCTCACATTTATTAGAATAATGGCCATTTTACGCTATACACATACGTCCGTTTTAAATCTATACAAAGTGAATCTTTAAACTGAGCATGGATGGCCAAATCCGACAATATATCGAAATATCTCAAATGAGTTGCCGGGTCGATTTTTATAGAAACTAAATCTACTTAGATTACGTTAACTTGGTATTTTAAAAATATTCAAAATATTATTAGAATAAAGTGCATCTATATTATCTTGAAGATATTTTACTCTTACTTCACATAGCCTTGAGGAATATCTACATGATATCTTAAGGGACATAATAGTTTTAGTCAGGATTACAGCTGGGATTCGTTATTTGCCTTCAAAATATTTACAATACGTTTTTTAGACAAGGCATTGCTACTTGGGCGTAGACTATCTTATTTTTATTTACTTATAATCTTGATTTAAATAAAAGTATTTTCGTTTCATAGTTCTTAAAATCTCTCAAAACGGTGACTGTCATTCGCAAAAATTGATTTCAAAATTTATTTGTTTCTTTTATTATCAATCAATTACCAGTGCCTCTGAGAGCTGTAGACCTCGCGCGTTTTTTACGTTTTCAACCCCCATACCTCCGCCATTTTGTAAATTTTCTTAAAACTTAATATTTTTTAGAATTTATTTACATTATCAAACCTTCCCACAAAATTTCACGCGAATCGGTTGAGAAATGCAACCTGTAGAGGTGAACAGCAGACCACCATTCCTGAAACAACCACGACACACAACAACTAACATAACATGAACCATCGCTCATAACAACCTCCATACAAACAGGGGTCTGTATATATATCCGCCATTTTGAAACAAACACCAAAACATGAATCGACGATAAAAAAAAAAACATATAATTATCGAACCTGCTCACAAAGATTCACGAGAATCGGTTGAGAAATGCGACCTGTAGTGGAGAACAGCCGGACATCCACCGGATTAGGAAAGCATTTTTGCCCAAGGTGAAAAGGAGACGCTTCGCTCGCGCTTCACGCTCGCTCAGTCAATAAATCATGCTACAGCGCTAACTAGGAATCTCAAAATAGACAAAATTTTACATAAGGAAAATATCTCATTGTGAGCCATAGAACTTGTTTGTTAAAATATACCTTATTTATTTCAGTTGTAACAACATCAATTCTGATTCGTGATGGAGTGATAGCAACATACGAACGAGTTTTGGTAAGCCTCGGGTTTATACCAACTGCAAGACTCCGACTATGCCTCGACGCCATTGATTACTTTAGTAAAAACAGTTACGTATACACTCAAAATATTTTAAAACTAACTACTACTAGACATTCTTCTTGAAGAATGATAAGGAAAAATAATCATGATTGTATCTGTTTCTATTATTTATCTGATAGATTAAACGCAATATTCACGATCTTGCACAATCAGGGCGTGATGAATGTCACTAGAACAATTGAATCCAATTTCATCTGCCATAAACCCACACAAAAGCACATCAAGTCACATTCTAGAATCTAGAGAGATGTTGTATTCTATGTTAATTTAGTTGCTAACTATGTGTTGCATGTCCAATGTAACGACATATGTATGCCAGTTGAGTCATACGGGCGTAACTCACACAGAGGTGTGCTGCATGCAGATCGTGAAGACAGGCCTCTGTAGCGTGCTCGTCAGAGTGTTCGACCGGTGGGACCGCTACGAGGGACGCATGAGGCTCAAGATATGCGCGCACATTCTACAATCATTACAACACCTTTGCAACATAAGTACGTATAATGAAAGGAATTCGATCAAATTATTCCTTTTTCTTATAATTTTGATGGAACAAAGCCTTTGAGCTCTTTGTTTTCTTCTTTTCCTTAAATAACTTTGGTATCGTCAATATTATTTGTTGTTTTTTTAACGAGTTGTATGTTTAATAATTTACTTGTTACTAAAAGTGGGATTGTAACAACATAATAACATTATGTATCTCCAATCGGACGATAATCATAACGAGAAATAAGAGCATGAAAGTTTCAGTAGATTATTGCACCCATTTGTATGGAACCGTTCTAAGTAAATTAAGCATGGCTCAGAAATAGATCTTTGAATAACCACATAATAATATGAGTTAACTAAATTAGGATTCCGTTCACTTTTCAGAGGCTGGTCGTCGCGCCTTATGTACCAAAAAACACGTACAGACTCTCCACAGATTTTGTGCTCAATGCCCTGATGAGCCTGAATTTGACGGACTACTGGCACGTGTATGTTCTGTTATCACGTTGTGCCTGAAGCATCAAGCTCTTCCTGTCCCAGCCTCCAGCCCAGCGACATTCAACCTTAACCCTATTCTAAAAGGTAAACTACTTTCTATGTATTTTTTTATAATAAGAGATTCGAATGTAGTTCCGTCTGTCCGCTTACGTTCGAGCGTTCGATAGAACTTATGTACCCACTTTGTATCATTTTGCTGTTACCTTTCATGTTACGTCCTTTCGTTGTTTGCTTCTAAATAAGAAATAATTAATTATTTTTCTGTACACTCTGTTTACCTTATCTTGTGAACATTGTTTCTCAGTAAGTGAATTCTTATGAGGAAATAAAGATATTAAACCATATTTTATAATTAACTAGTATATTATAATCTAGTTCCAGTACTTAAAACTATCTTTGAACGGCTTTAAACAACTACTGCCATCTAGTGACTGAAGCTAGAACAGACAAATAATGTTTGCTCTACACAAACCTCTTTGACTACACATAATAGCACAGTTCATTTTTATTTTCAAACCTATCGCTGGATCTATGGTAGAGTCAATTAGAGTTCATTAGTGCCTAAACTATTCAGTTTTAACCAAAAACAAAACTCTAACTCAAAACTCATTAATTCAAATGAGTTTTGAGTTAAAGTTTGACGTCAAATCTAAAATTATTGATTCAAATCTCAAAGGCACTGTTTTTGGTTTACAAAAGCAAAGAAACAAATAACTGAATATTTGACTGATGATTATGAGAATGACCGTTCAAAAACTCAGTAGTCTATTTTCATCTGGTTCTTTTTCAATGCCTAATTGCGTAGATCGAGAGATCTGTGATTTTTTTTAATGTTGGTACTTAGGTACAAAAATGTGACTAGAATACAAAGCCCCGCCTCGGAAATAGGATTGATGATTGATATTTCTAGATATCGTCATCTTTACACAAACTATGTTGGATTCATCATACTGAATAACTTTTACTAAGATACCATTCTAAACATTTTGATCTAGAAAGATTTAAAAAGAAACGCAATTTCATTTGACAATATTTATAAGTGTAACATAAACTAGTGCTATAAATAAGTTATACTTATTTAACTTAATATATGTTGTTAAACCAACAGGTACAAATACATCATGGCCATGTCACGAAGATGAGGAAGATGCAGCAAATTCCGATTCAAAAACTATTAACTCAGATGATGATGATGGCCCAGATTCGGATAACGAGGGTACTGACGAGTTTCCTGATATAGATTTTGAGGAAAATGACATAAAAACTGATAACAATGAAGAAATTGATAAACCCCAACTAAAAAACACAGATAGGTTACAAAATGCACTGTGGATTAATCCTAATGAGAGAGATATAGAAGACTTAAAAAAGTAAGATTAATTCTTTTGCAAACTATTATATGTATGTATAATCATAATAAAGGCGCTCGCCCCCATCGCAAAGTACCTACCTAATACTAATTGTTTTTTCAGATATTTCATATATTTTAAAGAGTTCGGCTCTTACAATAAGCAAATAAAACTAGTCAAAAGTCGATCAAACTCCCGTGGATCAATTCTAGAAGATTTCCTTCTTTCTCAGTCTGGGGTCAATAGAAGTATGCCATCGTCTCTAAACTTATCACTAACGGGTATATTAGGCAATACGGATTATGACCTTGGATCCATTATGGGCCCAAGTCAGTCACCATCGTCTTCGATGCAAGGATACCATAAAATTCATGAAAGTACCTGTAAGTATGAAGCAGTTTTACTAAAAGCATTTCTCATAATAGTATTGTTATGTAAAATTATAACGAAAAATGATAAATTATACGGTTCTTTATACTTATATAATTAATACTTTATTTCTACGATTCTAATATCGTTTCGCAGCACAGAAGAGAAAATAAGGATTTCCCTCTCTCTTTTATTTTAACTTGCATTGCATATTAATGATCATATAATTTTGTGCCAACAGCTACCACCTCCTGTTCATCCCTAAAAATCCACAAGGATATATCCAAGTATAGCCAATTTGCTACTGTATACTCCATGATATCGTCAAGGGTGAGAAGCGTGATACAATTTGTAAAAGTAGCTTACCCTGACATGATGGGTGGCCAGGGTCTAAATCTACCGGAACCACTCAACAAAATGGAACGAGCTGCGTGTAGGTTAGAGTCATAGAAAACTTTAATTTTATTATCTCTGAACTCAAGTAAGATAATACTTGAGCTTAGTAAAGTGAGTTCCCGGAGCGGGTGAAATTTAGTTAAGTAAATAACCCGTCCATACATGTCTCCTGTCACTCGAAATGCGGTGTGCGAGCGCACATTTGTGCGAAATTTCAACTGCTCCGGGAACGCACTATAGTAGTGGTTATGCTACGAATGCTGTTCACCAACACTGTGTGGATTTAGAAATATTTACTAAATAATATAAATAGTTATGAGTGTGATTGTTTTTTTTTAGAATCAAACTACTTTCATGTGTAGACAGAGCAATTAATCCAGATTCTTATATGAATGAAGTCGTATATGATTTAGATCAACTATCTACAGCTTCTACAGACAGTCCATCACAAAAAAGGTAAAGTACCTTTGACTATTTAAAAATAAGTGTGTTCAAAAAATAATAATGGCTTCTTTATTTCAGCTTAGACACCCTGTTCCTTTCAAACAATGACGAGCAAGAAATCACAAAAGTTAACAGTTTTGCATCGCGATTAAGTTTCGAATCAAGATTTGAATCTGGTAATCTTAGGAAAGCTGTTCAGGTAGGATTAAAGTAACATGACTGGAGTTAAACATCAGTCATTAAAAACATAATATGCACATATCACATTTTAGAGATAAAAATAACTCCAGGTAGGTCCGAGAGAGTACGAGCTGATTCTAATGCCTGACGTAAACTCCACGAAGAGACATCAGTGGTTTTACTTTGAGGTGCGCAACATGCAGCAAGGCCGTCCCTACATATTTAACATCGTGAACTGCGAGAAGTCCGATAGCCAGTTCAATTTCGGCATGAAGCCGGTTATGTATTCCGTGAAGGAAGCGGTTCTTGGAAAACCTGGTAAGAAGAATGATGTTCTAAAAAATACATTTACTCTTTTCTGAAAGTTATAACGGCAGGTTATAACGGAACAAACAATCAGATTGTGGTAATAAAAGCAATACAAATATAAAGATTCTACGTTGAAATGACTGATGATGATAATAAGAAACATCTCCGTTATTTTTATGTGACCACCACCTTTTTAGTAGCGTATAAGAACACGTGCACCACCTACTACCTCTGGCCGATTGGTGAGTGACGGCCTCCCCTCGAGTACATCTACCCTACTGTACCATTACTCATTAAGCGCAATTTAACTTAAACTACCGTTTAAATACTCTGGTGAATATCATAAAATTAATTTAGTAAAATAGAGCATTTTGAATAGGTTTGTTTCTTTTGTATCGTTCATTTACATATATCTGAAACATGTTATATTTGTCAGGCTGGGTGAGAACAGGTTCAGATATCTGCTACTACCGAAACAGCTACCATTATGCGAACCAGAATAACCACAACAAGTGCTACTTGACTGTCACCTTCAACATCGAGTTTCCGCACACCAATGACGTCTGTTACCTCGCTTATCATTTTCCCTTCACGTATTCTATGATGATGGTGAGATATATTCAAGATAATATTCAGCTCTAAAATTGTGATATAGGTACAATAGGTACTTAGATAATAATTTTATATTTTATTTCATTTTTCGTTCTACCCGAAAAAGCTCCCGACCATACAATAACCTTTTATTTAATTCCTACTGTCAAGACTCGCATCTGGCAATGGAGCATGCAGATGCCTCCAGGCGCATACTTTCGAGCTGAGCCGCTCTGCTACTCACTCAACAGCAATGAGGTGCCGCTGCTCACTGTGTCCGCTGAGGACTCTATAGCTAATCCTATTGTGGTATGTTACGTACATATCTAGTATGTATTCTATTACTATAGAATCTACGGCAAGATTAGTTTAATTTAGTTATTTTCACAGCTTGATGTCTTACGGCATCCTCGTTTGGGGTAGTGGTGCCGACATCAATAGAATTTTTATTCTGCAGAAGAGGGCTATTCGTGCAATTTATAAATGATGTCCTTGAGTTTTTCTTAAAGATAAATTAAAATCCATAAATATTATGACTGTGTGTAGAAGCTGCTTCTATAAAGATTAAAATCCTATTATGGGTTGCCCAGCTTATAGGTAATCTATTATCTCTTCTAGAGAGGCATAATATATATTTTACTATTCATACCAATATTCCAGAAGTTCCAATTTATTAATAAACTTGTAATAGGGCAGCCAAACAGAAGTATGCGTCTTTTACATGCCTTTAAACCTTTTCGATCAGGATCGCAAGATAGTATTCCTGACGGCCCGCGTCCACCCTGGCGAAAGCAATGCGTCGTGGGTGATGGATGGCACATTAGGATGTCTGCTCGGTGACTCTGTCCCCGCCGCCGCACTCCGGGCTAAATATGTCTTCAAGATTGTCCCCATGCTCAACGTCGAGGGGGTCATCAACGGCTGGTGAGTACATGCCTTATTTTTAGGGTTCCGTACCTCAAAAGGTAAAAAAAAGGAACCCTTATAAGATCTCTTTCTTGTCTGTCCGTCTGTCCGTGTGTCACCACCGATTTTCTCAGGAACGGGTGGACCTAGGAAGTTGAATTTTATATCAGATACAAGGTTATAAATTCAAGGTCCTAAGTCAACACGATAAAAAGATATGGGCAAATTTAGATTTTTGCGAAAACTTGTACCTAAGTACCAAAATTTACCTTAATTTTCAACATTTTTTATTTTTCGGATTTTTTCCTTGTGCTTTAATTCTAGGTCATGGTAGTTCTCGTTGACCTAGAATCACGAAACTTGGCAAAAAGCAAGGTATAACAGCAGAAATAAAGGAAAAATTCAAAAAAATAAATGGTGAAAATTAAAGGATGTCCCCATTCATACATAGTTGACGCCAATTAAGATAGCCCTCTGTGGTGTATGGGCGCTCATACAATTTAGAGGTCTAGCTTAATTGGCACCTACCGCAAACAAGGTAAATAAATAAAATTGTACTATTGTGTGAAAGAAAATAAAAGAAAATATTTTGGCGGTAGTTACGGAACCCTCGGCGCACGAGTTCGACTCGTATTTGACCGCTTTTTATTTAATATACTGTACTGGTATAATATATATAAAGTCCAGTTAAATTTGGTAGGATAGTTGGAATAAAATAATTTTGTTGCTTATAAAGTTTAAACTTTATTAACATCGCTACATCACTATTCTTTAAATTCTTGAGTTTCAACTTAATATACTTAACTAGGTACGTCACGTATATAAACACTATGTTAGTCCTCTATTTCGAATGATATGTTCCGACAAATAAAATATTCACTTAATTTTCTTAAATTAAATTAATACATTTTACGGTTTTTAATTGAAAACACCAGAGATCTGACACACCTACTTAATTATCTTAGCGAAGTTTGGGTACCTATTTTCGAGGAATACCTATTCATTTTGGATATTCAACGTACGAAGACGGAGGCAAGTCGCGCAGTGCAAGTCGCCAGCACCTTCGAGAGATATATTTCTTATTGTCCCTAAATAAACCTTCGAAGTCCCCATAATCAAATGTCACTTAGATTGACAAATTAATACAAATGAAGAAATCTCATTTACATTGCGTTAAATTGATATATCAAGGCGTTGCACCTTCGATACGCAAGCTCCTAAACTAAAGCACCTTAAAAACGCTTTCTTAAATGCATTGAAATAATACTTTGGGTAGAATGAATACCTATTTGTCACGAAACTATTATAATGTGAATAGGACCGCCGAGGCGGTTGCTAATAGGCGGGGGGTGCCAGCATGCCGCTGGCGTGGACGGAGTGCTCGGTAGCATCCGGCTCGGCGGTAGAAGCGACCTCGTCGGCAACAGGCGCATTGTGCGCTTCCTGACTCAGATACGCAGCTGGGTCGTCTCCCATCATGCCATCGTCGTCCTCATAGGGACCCTGAGTCACCTCTTCCTTCTGTTCTTGCTCGTGATCATGAGAGTGGGCATCAGCAGCTCGCGAGTAGTGGGAATCGATTTGAGGTGGGGCCTTAAGCAGCGCGCTGGTTTTAAGATGTGGTGATTGTAGGCCATCAAGAGAAGATGGTCGCATTTTCCCGATGAGGTCGTTGAGGGTAAAGTGAGTTGGTAGGTGCTCGGAGCGTGGCGGTGGTGGCGACGACGACGTGAGAGGGTGGGCAGTCGTCGTAGTCGTCAGAGATAGAGGCTTCCTGTCGAACAAACAGACCGACCCTCGTATTAGAGAGTCGCTCGAAAATTACTGAAATCATCATCACTACTGAAGTAGTGATCCACAATTTCAGCCTGATTAGAATGATTCGAACTGAACTTAACATAATATTATTTAAAAAAGTATATTGTTAGTGGCTATTGAGACACATACGTTAGAAACAAATAAAAAAGAAAAAGTATCACTTGAATAAGAGATACCAAGCAAAGCCCCCTTCACCCACCCACCAAATAATTTAATCAATTTTGAAACAAAGTTTTAAGTATTGGATATTAAGGACAAAGGATATTTTCCTGTAAAAGCCAAACATAATGCTGGGTGTAGGGCTCTTGTTTGGTGGTTGGGTTGCGCAGAGACCTGATCCCGCGGGCTCGCGCGCTACGGACGTCAAGGTCGAACCAAGGCATTACACTTGGACTGATACCATGTTAGCACATAGATTACTCAAATCTAACCCAATACAATTAAAGTGAAAGACATCATCGTATTGACGCATTGTGCACATCAAAATAATGTAGTGTACTAAAGAGTTCTGGACAAACAAAGAACTAGATAAAAGTTGTGGGAAAGCGCGCGGCTAGTCGGGGAGCGGGCCTCCGGAGACGGCTGGCATCTCACCTGGCATTACCCCTGCGCCGAGGAGACGGGGATGGAGCCATAGTTGTAGTAGTAGCAGCGCGTCTGCTCGCAGATGAAGTCCTTAATCTCGCCACAGTGTTGGGGCTCCCAGTGGAAGGTCGGTGCTTTCAAGGAGACACATCCGTTGGTCATTACGTGTTCCGTTCTGAAAAGCCGAGTAGTTTTTATTAAATACAAATAACTGCATGCATAACTCTTTGATATCGTAATGAAATACCACTTATAAAAGAAGTTAACGTAACCAGCGTAGCGTGTCGTGGGAAAATCTTCTACTATACAATTTTCATAGGAATACAATTTCCATGAACGACTTTTAAAGAAGAAATATAATTCAACCACAATTGTTTCTATTTTTGAAAATTTTATTTTCTACGCTAGATACCTACTTATTTTAATTGACAGCCCAAATAGTGAATTTTCCATAAATGATAATAAGTAAATATACGTACCCGTGCCTAGCTGTGCGTTGAGGCGCAGTGCTACCCTGAGGAACATCCAAAGGATCGATGCTGTCATCAGTATGCTGACTGGGGGCATCAATAGGTAACCGTCGCATGTAGTTAAACGTGGCGTTGAACGGCAACCCGGTGCTCATCCATAAATACATATCAGTGCCGAGATTGTTGCCCGAAGTCCAAAAGTCGTACTTGTTATAACCTGTAATCAATTTTTTTTCCATTATATTACGATCTAGCCGTCTAGGCTAATGAGTAATTTCTATTTATCCTAATCTTATACCTAAAACTATAAATTGTCTATGAATATGTCCACTGAATATTCTTAGTTTTGTTTCACTTAAGGGGAAGACACTTTGTTCTTGTAATCAATATTACAACATTTTAATATTATGGCCTGATAAAAAATATAGCGCTGAGCCTAAATAAAGTTATGGAAAATATAACAAAATGGAATCATTGGTGTCAATCAAGAAGTTGTAAATTTATTTTTGTTTTTATTATTTAATTTATAAAAACCAATACAATTAAAATTTATAGTAATTGCCTATATAAAAGGTGGTGCCCGATTCTTAACATCTATCTTACCTGCATTTGTGAGGTATGTCGAGATAGAATCAGCCTTTTCTTTTGTCTCAAATGATGCTAACTGCAAGCCCAATGATCTGAAATTACAAGGAATATCAATTTAAGTATGGTATTCCCATTGTTCACGAGTAGACATAGGTACATATAACATTTGAGCTATATCAAAACATCTTTAAAATGTAAATTATACTTGCATAATCTCATTACAGGAGTAGGTACAATGGTAGTGAATCTGATATACACGCTACTAATTTTAGACAAGCTTGATTTTATACATAATAGTTGGCTCTTATAAACTTGTCCTACCGGATCTATAAATGCTTTTTAACTAAATAACTATCCCACCTAATCGCATTCAGTTATTATCTCTTATATATAGAGTCCTGTATCGCAAAGCCTGTTTATCGGGATGCAATTTATTCGTTAAGGGCTGCCCGTGTCCTTGCAACGATAGGACCGCATTCCAACTCCAAGTTCAGAACACTCTAGGAGATTAAAAAAGTCGACGACACCGCGTAAACGAGGTGCATGAGCCTGCTCATAATGATGGACAAAAATACGTAGAGCAAATGATTATTTTTAGAGTTCCGTACCCAAAGGGTAAAACGGGACCCTATTACTCAGACTCCGCTGTCCGTCCGTCTGTTCGTCTGTTCGTCTGTTGCCAGGCTGTGTCTCATGAACCGTAATAGTTTGAAATTTTCACAGATGATGCAATGTATTTCTGTTGCCGCTATAACAACAAATACTAAAAAACAGAATACAATAAATATTTAAGGGGGGCTCCCATACAACAAACGTAATTTTTGTGCTCGATTTTGCTCGATATTGATAACGGCAACAGGTAGATAGTTTTTAAATATCTTTCGGTTTCGTTACAACATTTAAAACCCCACATAAAGTTTAACATTATAGCTGGATAAAAACCATTTCGCACTCCATTTGTCATTCAAGGAGATCGTTCGTCATTGAAAAGCAAAACACGTTCCCGTTTTTTGCAACTGAATTAAAACATCATAAATTATACTCCTCTTGAATTCATGAACTTGTGCAAAATGTATGCTCGTTTCCATTAGGTTCCCTCGACATACTCTTGGCATTTAACTCTTTTTTGCTCCTATCCCCCAACGTTCCCAACCAGTTCAGTTTTAAATACAATGAATAAAAGCATATTTATGTTCATGCGACTTACAGAATTTCGAGGTGTTATGATATAAATTAATGAGCTTTTAAAGTTGTATGTCCTCATTTTTAAATGAACTGCAATTCTGGATCCATTATTGGATCTCCTTTTTAATCGTAAGCCATATCGATTTCTTGCTGATAATTCAACGATGAGGTAACAAAAAAATCGCAAATTACTGTCAAGCATTTTCACTGCTCACGTCGGTACCGTTAGTTCCTTTTTGTCACGATGATCAAAACCTATACCGTAGCACGGCACTGTGCAGTTTGTACATTATCCACGGATCCCGGTGTCGTCGCTACTCGGTTCCAAGACGCATGAGCATGACACTTCTCGTCACGCAGCACCTGCTCATAAATCGAATCACGATACGCTTGTCAAACGACTGACGAGTTCGCGTCATATTGTACATCAAATTAACTTTAATCGACTTTTCAGATCAGCATTTTTTACAATATTTTATTTATCTTTGATTATTTTTTCTCATTCACAAAAACAATAGGTTCTCATTACGGTAAAAGAAAAACGAAATGTTACTTATAACCTTCATCGTTAACAATTGAAACTGTAAATAGGTCGTGACAGCGACGCTTTAGAAGGACATCGTGACCGAGCAACGAGGGTACTGACCTCTTGAAGCAATTTGAACGTGCACGTGGTTCAAACTAGATCGCGAAATATGGCACCCTTCGTGCACTCCATGTGCTCTCTAATTTACCAGTACCTAATCAAATTACAGAACGTAGAACTATAACCAAGTATTTTCTCATCACACTTTTTGACAACTAGGACAAGTATCTAGAACTCGAAAATAAAAAAAATATTAAACATGGTGTGATTAAGATACGTCGTTTCTTTGGGATCGCAGCTTCAAATTTAAATTTTGGCTAGGTGGTAAGTACACAAAGCCTAGAAGAAACTGCCTCTCAAGTGCAGCTGCCTGAACAAGCTGGTAGGTAAATCCTATTTATAATAGCTATTCGGGTTGAGAATTATATGAGATAGTATGATACTACCAATAACATTTATATAAAAATAATAACTAGCATAGGCATAGGTATGAAAATGAAATATAATAAGACTTCCCACTCTGGAATGCAGGAAACCTGGTTTTATGATTACATCTTCCCATCCGAGCACGTCACAAGTAACTCCACATAATACCTATATATTATTAGTCCTTTGTTAGTTAGGATATTTTAGCGGTGGCAATGGCTTGCGGAAGTAACTCACGGAGGTGCCGATATTGTTATCGAGTTTTCCCAGAACCCCTAACGGTAATGCAAATGTCCTTGCACTTCCTGGTCGAGAGGCGTTGAAGCAAACCTAGGTACGCTTGTTAACACCGACCTGGACTTAGTTATACCAGCTCTTGTACAGGATCGAAAACACGACACACTAGATAAAGATTATTCTCAGTCACGATGGTGAATTTATCTCGCGGTGGGCTTTTCGCCTTGTTATCGAGTGCAAAAATCTTGCTACGTTGCATGAACGCATAAAAGGGTCAGATTTAAAGTATCACTTATACAATATCCAGATTATAAATAGCTTTACCTGCAATATTGATAAGCCAAGAAATAGTTGAGCTCCGGGCTATAAGGGTTCATTCTTGAGATAAAGTATTGTACGCCATCCAACTGTATGGTCGTTATCCTTTGTGCTGTAACAAGAAACATGAATAATATTAGGTATGATTTGGAGGAAGAAGAAATAAATATGAGTATAATATATAGTATATAGTATATTCATGCTCACGGGATATAAAATAAACTAACGCCTACTTGGTATCATTAGTGTAAGTCTAACAAAATAGGGTATTTTAAGGGAAGATTCACATTAACTCACTTTTTTTTTGTGATGTAAATACTACCAGTTGCAGAAATAACATAAAATCACTAATATTGATTAAATTTAGGATAAATTTAATAGGAGATGTCGTTTCCGTTAAATATCGTTCTCCGACTAAGCAGGCTTGTTAATGTTATCATCTAACAATCATACTCATACGTTATAATTGAGGTGTAATTGGACATTTCGTAACGTGGATACAATAGAATAACAGATAATGTCGGCCTGCGAGTGGGAACGACACTCTGAGAGAGAAGAGGACACACTATAATGGAACTTGACACAAAAATGAATATGACCCCGAAAGATGCGCGTCCCTCAGCCATTCATCTTGCTTGATGTGACTCGTTACGAGCTCGACGCCTCCACAGCTAAAATTGTTTGTCTGTCTCTAGAATATACGTCCGTGTTTTACCCAATGCATATTTTATTACTACTTATGCTCATCAGAGATTCCTAATAAAAAAATACAGGTCTTGAAACAATGTAACATTTCCTTCACGTCAACTTATTCATTGTGATGAATAGGGCGCGGTGCTTCGAAGCCGTATCAGAATCTTTCGCACATTCATTTAAAATGTGGTGGTATCAGGTTCATAATACTCGCACGTGAAGCAAATACGACAAATAAAATTGCAGTCAGATGGAGTGGAGGGAGGCCTGGATCAGCTTCGTTATGACGTGCCTATTTAAATCAGTTAGTCCATATCTTGTTGCGATCAACCACAAACTTTAATACCTACTCCTAATTTCGACGATGTATTTATTAATGTACATGAAAGAAATGGATTTCATTTTTTAAAGTAAAAAATTGTCGTTTCATTTACAAAATGTATTCTCTAACAATTATTGTAGCCTAAAAAATGTTATAGATGTAAAAATTTGGATTCATAAGTTATTAGATCTATGCATGGTGCCTCCACTAGAATAAAAATCACAAAAGCTGATTGTCAAAAAGAAGACGACGTAGCGTAGACGCCGGTCAATAAACCGAGATAATAGATTGGAACTGCAGTGTCATCCACTTTACAGAGTACCGACGCGAAACTCACGCTTACTGCCGCTCGTCGAGCACGAAATACTACAGAATGCATTTCTACGGCCACGACCGTGTTCAACTAGATGCCCGCAAACAAAGAACATTTTGTTTGTTCTATGCAAAGATTACCCAACCAACTTATTGTAGAACTAAACGAGCATGTCGTGCAAATGGTAATTTAAAATATTACAGAACGATACCCAGAGGAAACGAAAATGAACATCCTGTCTACAAGTCAGTAGAGTTTTATTAAGCCATCGCGAGGTTGATTAATAATACATAATTAAATGCATCTTACTTTATGTCAGACGGTAATATAAAAGACTTAAGAAAATTTATAGCATTACTAGCTTTAATCTGATTTGCATTCTAGTTATAGTGGAGTAGGCGCATTAATTGGTTTTGTGATTGATGGATGTCAAACATACATTTAGAGCAGTAATGAGCTTTAAACTGGACTCAATTATACTTAAAATTTTCCCAACGAAGGCTTGATAGAGATTTACATTTTGCAATTTAAATAATTCTATATTAAAATCAATTAATCAATCAATAAAGAATCTTAAATTATATATGAGTCATTAAACTCGAACTAACATGTGGTGTTGGGGATCATCAATTATCTCAAAATGATGTATATTATGAATGACACATGTCTTAGCTCATAGACATAGGACCTCATAAGGAAACAAATAAACCGAACTCATATCTATATACGGTGTTATTGCTTTCCGACAGCTTATTGAGAGAGTCAATTGTATAGTGCGTACGTCGTTAAGAAACCAGAGTTCTACAACTGGGCTTTACTCGGCTATTAGAGGCCCTGAGCTTGCGATTGGAATCCATGCATAATGCAGGCTCATGCATAAACAATGTCGCGCATTACTCGCTTACTTCGCTTACTTCGCTTTTACTTCTTGTTCGATGTTTTTCCTGATGAATGTTGAATTCTTCAGTTGTTTTAATAGCATCAGCTATTTTTCTACGCAACTACCTCGAAAATATACATGCCCCATTGCCCATTTAACTGATAATGCTAGTTTGTGAAAGTACGATTAAAAGAAGAGTAAGGTAAGAAGAAGGAGAATAATATGAAATGTGACTCAATATCAAATTATAAAATACCAGATACAGCCATACTACGCAGTTACAATAAACTAACGGTATCTTTCTCACGGTGATAACTACAAGCCTATTCAATCCGTATCTCCCGAAGACATATGAGATTAAAACGCAATATATGTGCATAAAAGGCGTTCGTTAGGGGCGTTTAGAAAGTGCTGGTTGACAGAGAGACGAGTATACACAGCAACAATGAGCGTGTCGGGGAGGCGGGTCACGTCGCGTGAGTCATGCGCGCGCGCCGCATACTGATGAAGACATGGAACATCGGCACTCCCGGCCGCGGCCCGTCCGCGTTCGTGCACAACTCCACGTAGGTACCTCAACAGAACCAACGAGATGCCGATGGTTCTGTATCATACTACAACACTAGTTGTGTGCGCTTGGTTAATCGTTTCATCAGGGCTCTAGCACTTAAGGTTTTACCACGTCGAAATATACTACAATCAAAATACTTGTACAAACAAAATCTGAAACTAAAGACGCAGCAAAATCCTACGGAATATTTTTTTTCGTCTTTACTTTTTTTTTTTATTGACAACCCTAAAAGTATAAAGGGGTGAGTGCACTCGTACCATCGTTGGCTGCGAAGGAGCCCGTCGCATGGATATCCGGCGAGCTCATCCACCGGATGCGGCATTTGTCTCTAACGGACCACTGTCCAAAAGAAAGTGTTGCAAATGTCACATTCGATGAACTACCGCGATACCCTGGTTCATGAATGCGGAATTATTATATTGAATAGTCGGCATTTTGCAAGGTTTGTAAAATTGTCCCGAATAGTGTAGTATTTTATAACTATACGATGTTATAGTTACAATGTCGTAGTCGAAATTTTCCGTCCATAAATAAATCAATACATCCGTCAAATATCAACTGTCGACAATCGGAAGTGAGCAGATGTAAGCGTACACGCATATGGTCTTTGCTTCTCATTATAATTCGTAAACGAACGTATCTGAGACGGAATCTCACGTATCATGTAAGACTGATAACTTCCTTTGTCCTTGAAATGTGGATGTCAAAGTTAAAACATGTATTTTTGTATATATTTTTTAAAATAATTCAATAAAAAAAAATTACCCTCTTTAACGTGTCACATTAAAGGACATTCAACAGCTTCGTGTCTCAATATTGGGTTGATATTGGGCAAGTCCATTGATAAGCCCAAGACTATATATATCTTGTCTAAGTTGTCTTGAGGTATGATTGTTTTCAAGCGGCGAGTTACTGATCATTTCTCTATTAACGTTTTAGCTAGATGGTTAGGGTGTGTATCTTTTTATATTCTTGGTCATTGCAATAATTTCCTCTTTTACAGGCCTAATGTCGAAGTCTCTATGTAGTGTGTCATTTGTCACATACCATAGCGCATCTGTCATTATTCTCAGCATTTTGGACTGGAATCGCTGGATTATTTTATACCTATTGGAATGTGATGCTGTTCCCCACAGCTGTATGCCATATAATCATTTTACTGAAGCAAATTTTATAAAAACACAACATTAGATTTACTTATACTGAAACAACGTGTAATTAACATTGGCTTTTTATACTAACATACTTTTAAAATGTAACAAAAAATGGATATTTACACTTTAACGAGCTTAAAAAAGGTAGGAGTTATTTCTTTTTTCCACAATGCGCTGCTTACTTTGCACCCTTTAATAACAACATAATTACGGCATTTACATACACATACGTGTTCATAGAATCTATACAGGTTCTCTGCGGGGCCTTGTAGCAACAAAGTAAACTATGACTTACTATAGGTATAATATATACTGTTAGGAACACAACGTAAAAGATTTGATAGCTTTGAGGTAATTACTTCTTTTATATTTAAATACAAATGAAATTATGTTCCTACTAGCGGTTCCCCACGGCTTCACCCGCGTTCCCGGTAAAACAAATCGAGAATTTTCCGATGTTTTAATATTATGTGTAGATTATTTAGAAGGATGGTCACCCCTACACACTTTACAAGTAGAAGTGTCTAGTAGAACCATTGAGATAGGATTGTTTTTTAGTTATTGAGTAGAACTCACTAGACAGAAAGACAACCTACGTACCTACCTTATAATTTATAAGGTACGTACCTACCTTATAATTTATAAGGTAGGTACGAGTACGTAGAGATAAACATAATAATTTGCTTCTAGCTATCTTTTGATTCTAAGTTCAGTGTAAACAGTGTATTTAGTGTAGTGTGTGGCTTTGTGTACATCACTTTGGCTACATCACTTACCATAGTGAGATTGTGGTCAAACACATGCCTATACAAAGTAAAAAAAAACTAAATTTTATTAAAAATAATCAAAAACTAAAAAGAAACTAAAAGCATGAATAGTTATCTTTTTTTAAAAAATATCTAAAGTATAGTATATTTCTTTCTACTAGCTATATTTCTAAATAAAAGGTGTTCAAAATGTGATCTGTTTTGCTGTCGACACAATTCTGCTCATCGCCTTAGATTCTCTTTCAATCTGCCAAGAGCAATTGCTCTCCCAAAATGTTTAAAACATGTTTTTATTACAAGTAAGTACCTACCGTATATACCTACATCTATACTAATAAAGAAGCTTGTCCTGACTGACTGACTGATCTATCAACGCACAGCCTAAACCGCTGGGGTTAGAAATATGAAATTTTGTACACAAATTCCTTAATTAACGTAGGCATCCACTAAGAAAGGATTTTTCAAAATTCAACCCCTAAGGAGGTAAAATAGGGGTTGTACGTTTGTATGAAAATACTTTATTTTTGAGATGTTTCCATAAAACTTGGTATTTGGGCTCCTGGCTAAAAACTAAGTATTTTTTTGTAGTATTTATGGAAATTTCACCCCTAAGGAGTGGAAATGGGGATTGTATAATGACACATCAAGTTGACACATCTATATCTTAGGAACTATAAAACCTACAAACATAAAATTTGGCAAGCAGGTTTTTTATAAGATGTTTATAAGAAAGAGATTTCCGAAATTAATCCCCTAAGGGGGGAAAAGGAGAAATACAGTTTGACTGTAACTATTTAGTGGAAAGTAATTGGAATACCTATCTTGGTGTAAATATTGCTCGAAGCAGTTTATGAGTAGTGTATTTCAAGTTTTTGTAGAATTAACCCCTGAGTGGGTGGAATTGGGAATTAATCTTTATATGGAAAAATATTACACTGGCCGATTGTCTCAAAACTTGGTGTAAATACATAATGCCATAATGTATCATTACACTCTTATGGGTGGTGTATCTACTACGACAGGAAATTCTGTAATTCGACCCTTAAGGGTGTAAACGGGGGAAATATATTTTGTGAGTAACTTTTTTGTGGAAAGTAGTTAGTACACGAATCTTGCGTAAACGTTATTCGGAGCAGATTATTATAATAGTTATTATTATTATCTCTCTTTTTTCACCCGAAAAGGTGCAAAAGTTTGTATCGGAAAACATTTTTTCATGGTATGGAGTAGTTAGGGAGATACACTTTGTGTGTACGGATTAAGGGTTCTTATAACGTAGCGCGTAGGGGTGTACTAAGAAAGGATTTTTTGAAATTCAAATCCTGAGAGTGTAAAATAAGGGATCGCGGGTGAAACCGCGTGGTGGAAAGCGAGTGCTCTCATATGCATTTAGTAAAAAGCAGATATTTTGATATTACAAAATACAACTTCAATTTTATTTACTTGTAAATAAAAGGCCGGCCAAGTTCGTGTCACATGGACTGAATATTATAATCAAAAGACTTTTTGAAAAGGTTACACAATGTTTTATTTGTATTTACTAACATAATATGGATATTTACATCTACGTCATAAACTTCTCTATAAATTATTATTTGAAATACCTAATCAACGATACGACACACAATGTGGTATGCAAACAAAAACAGAGAGAGAGAGAATAGAGATAGAATATATAAACAAAGTGTATCCTAACATCAGATATTTTTAAAGTGATAATGTATTTAGACGGTGATTAAAAGCTGTGAAATCTTGTAACCGCAAACCGTTGGCGCCAACGGCGTCGTCGGCGCGAGCGCAGAGTCGATATGCGTGTGCGTGTGCAATGGATTACATAACGCGAACCAGTCCGGCGATGTGGACCCAGCCGAGCCGCGGCCCGGCCATGCCATGCCTCGAACGACCGCGTGCAGACTGCAGAGCTCTGCTGTAACGCTCATTGTTTTACACGAGTTTATTCTAAGGCTACCACACACGTTCTAAGTCAAACAATGCATAGTGAGTAACAAAGGAACAAACCCTTACAATAAAATAATTGACGAAAAAATAACTAATAAAATATTGAATAAAGCATACACAATTCTTAGAAGCAGAATAAAACAAAAAAAGTAACTGGAACGTTGAACCTTCAGAGTCTAAAATTGCTTCACGTCAAAGCCATTCAAATAGTAATTGATTCTAATAATCTTTATGTGATGATTCAAAAAGCGTCTGAAGCCACAGGATAGTCATCAAATTACCTATCTTAAATTAAAAAAGTGTGCAATTTAATGTCTATCAAATTTTTTTATTAGTGGTATCCGTGGGAACATTGATGGCATCGTTCGCGGTCGAATAACGATCGAAACGCAAAAAAGGGATCGAGATAATGGCGATCGGACGAGTTGGAGAAGACGAGCCCAAGGACGGCGCGCGCCCTCTCCCCTCCCGCACTAGCCACGGAATGTACCTCTGGTACTATTTTTAGTAATCAAACCCGATGCTGACCCGGTCCATCCTGGCCAACGAAACAAATGTTCACAAATGCTAGTAATTCCAATGATATTTATTTATTGCTAACGAGACCCTGTGTTGTGCCTGTTACAAAGATAATATTACTATTAGATAGCCACGAGAACAGACGTGCGCTGACAACAATGTACGCTATCGTTTCAGTTAAAGGATCATCCCAACAACCAACTTGACAGCAAAAAATATAAATCTCAAATTACGTTCTTCTGATCGCTAAGAAAGTAAAGCTCCTTTTTTTTATATGTAATTTGATATAGTAACACACCACTATTGTTCGAGCTAGAGATATCAACTTTTAAATTATAGCTGAAAAAATGTAAAGACAACAATAAATAAAGCTTTGGAAACCCAATAGATTTAAAGATTAACTTCCTTTAATGATTGCATTCCATTCAGCTTTAGGCATTTTTACATTCAAATCAATCCAATTTAAATTAAATATGTAATAGTAGGTAAATGAGTATCAAGAATAAAAATAAGTATCAAGAATAATAATTAATTAATGTTTTAAGATTAACTATTGATAACAATGATTCACTCAACACTAATATAAATTATGTTTTAGTAAAGGTTGAATAGATGTTTATAAACATGTGATGCAGGCAATGGTTTATATGGGAACGTTCTAACGATGATGGCACCTGCCTATCATGATCTTACCGGAACAACATTATTTACTATCCGACGAAGACAAAAACATTGTGGGCAATCCTGTCCCCCGTTTTAGTACCTATATTAATATGGTGCAAATGCTTTTTTAAAATTATAAATGCGAACGTTAATCACGAGCTATAAATAGATAGACAATATCCTGCAACAAAGGATACTTTTATCACGAATAATATTAGATCCTTCAGAAACGTTGGGCGGAAGCCTCATAAAGGAAACGCCTAGGACGGTTGTATAAAAAAACATCTTTAACTATTCTAAATTCAATCAATAATCACATATTTATTGACCCAATTTCAACTCTCTACAATTTGTATTATCTCTTCTATCGTTCGGAATACAAATCTTAACTATCTGAACAAGAAATATACCTATTACATTGTAGGTTACATAGTTATATACTTACGTAACAAACACTTGTTAAGAACAAATATTCCGCATGTTTTTGTCAATACATCGCTCACTGGAAAATCTCGTGTCATTTACGGTACCCGTACAGTGTAACAAGTAGTCAGCGATGCGGACTTACGGACGCACCATAATATTATTCCATGGAACTACAGCGCTAGATGTCCTGACCACGCGGCTAGTCGAGGGGCGATGAACCCCGCACCTGTCGCTGCTCCCTCCACACCCCTCACTATTTTTTTCTCAGCACAGACTTCCGTTGAAAAGTTTTTGCCGATCTGTCGATAACCTGTCCGATAACCGCGGACACGCCTCATTAGCGGAATCGCTCCCTATTATGTTGATTGGTGTAAATCGTTAACTTTTCTCACAGATTCTTAGTGAGCAGTTGATCGTACTCCTTGATTCTTGATGAGGTAATTCGCAGAATTCCAATGAATGGTTGTCTACGTCGTACGGGTGTCGTTGACATTGGAGTTAAATTATTTCCAAGAATTACGGAAATTTTGAGATTACTACTCCAAACATTAAACTCGTTATGCTTAGAGGGATATTTTCTATAATACGTACATGATTTGACATATTTTTGCCCAGTAAATGCCTATTTATCTATCAAAACTTCTATTAACAGCAACTTGACAAAACAAAATGACCTCAAGTATTCTAATGTTATCTAAAACTACGAGAAATTTGTAAAATTAGTTGTTTATAGCATGTACACGAAGATTAATATTGGAATAGAATACAGCCAGTCCTTAAATAGTAATGCAAGTCCGCACGTTTATGTCAGGATCTCGTGTATAGGAAAGGGCTGTCGCATTGTTCGAATGTCGCATACCTGTGAACAACCTAGGAGTAGCACCAAACTCAGTGCCCGTAGTAAGTACACTTGAGTCAACACACGTAAAACTGTCGCGATCTGCTAGCAGCTTTATACCACACAATTTATGTGTATACGGCGTGTTTATAGCTTAGCTTTCATTCGATGTCATAAGCTTTGTTGATGTTTCGTGCACGCCACATGGAATAATACGAGTTTTATTGTGCGCAACGATTAATGTACAAACAACCTGTACAACATGGCCATTTAACTTTATATTTTCATTTAGGGTCTAGCTCTTTTCTCATGTTATATTTTCATTAGTAAAATGAATGAGCATGATTTCATTTGATACTTTAGAAATGGTTTAGTTATCATAATTAACGCGACGAAAATAATTCAAAGTAAAAAAATATTAAGTTCTATTTGATTTCTTATAAGATGCAACTAGGAAATAGTATAATGTTGGTATGCTAAAATAATGGTATAAAAAGTAATGGAAGTTATTCAGAGGGTAGAACCAGCCATTGTACTCTAATGAAAGTTGAACAATGAAGGTCGAAGACCCGTAGGTCACAAGACAACTGCCACCTTGCTACGTCTACTGAGCTCTATCGTTATAATGGCCCTTTCTCTAGCCCTTGGATATGCATAATGAATGGCATCTCGTAGACTGTATGTTTTGTTGCTTTTAATTCTATTTTGGTTCTGTCTCTTCGCAGCTTTGTGTTACAACAAATAGATGAATGAGCATTAACAGATATAATAGGGTAGGAAAACACATCCCTTATCTTCATCTTTATATAGTTACTTTAGTCTTTACTCGAGACAGTGACAAGAGAAGACGCGCAAATATGAGCCAGAGCGGAAAACAAATCACGCATTCATTTATGGGTAGTAAATATATGTTTAATTTGATACATCTAAGATGTTTGAAAATTTTCGAAATGTATATATATTTTTTGCTAAGTACGGAGTAGTTTAAGTACCAGTAGATTTTTAGTTTTTACCATTCAAATTCCCATCGATCTCTATAAACTAATTTATTCAAATTGCGCGCTTTGAAAAAGTCATCCTTATAATGTTATTAATGTTATGTTAATACAACCATAACTTAAATATTAATTTGTTAGGTTCCTGGAATTTATTTATAAGTAGGTAATTGACATGTCTTTATGATATAAAGTTCCTTATGGATAACGTATAAAGTGCGCCTAACGGACTCCTATCTATAAATGTTGAATTATGAATATTCTATGAGAAGACATTTAGGAAGTAAACCTTACGGTTAATTAAAAACCAGACAACAAACACAAATCCGTCAACTGAAAACTCAAACAGGGACCTCCGCTTGAAGCCAGTTAGTACAGTAATTTATGCAGACAAATAATATACCAATTGCATCACGAGAGTAACCGAATATTATACCCTTTACTAAATCGGACATTTTCCAGTTTTCATGTCTTCTAGGTGACATCCTATAACGTTCACGCGTTAAATTTAAATATTATACAATGAAGCGATAATGAAGTAAATTATATCGTATAACCATATAGTAGAGCCTTATTGAACATACCTGCAGCAGGCCCGAGGGTGGTTGCGAACAGCAGAAGACAAGATGCCAATACAAGCTGCATATTGATAAAGTCGGACGGTATCTGCGGTATAAGTGAATTAGAGCAGGCACTGCAGGAGTGCGCACACGCAACACGGGACACACGGGCACACTGAGCGCGCGCTGCCCGGGACCCCCCCTTATAACACCGACGCGTCCCGCGCGCACCACCAGCTGGGTCTGCTAACGCGACAGACGATTCTAGCCTCACGTACACTGCTTTCTCGATAACAAACTACTTAGAAATACAGGAAGTGAAGCGGTAATGTAAAATCCTCCGTTGCCCCAATCCGTCCCGGCGGTAGTGTAGTGTCGTCAGCCGCGGACGTCCGGCTGAGGGCGGACGCTCGACTCGGCGGCGGCGCCCGCGCTCCTCGACACGGGAGTTATCTCGGCAAATCGAACCGCACAATAGTTCGCGCTCAATTTGTTCTTATTGCGGTCGACGCGAATTCTTCGCTTGTTCAAAGGGTTGACGACGCTGTCGTAGTTTTTTCTCCTTTCGCGATATAACCCAGCGCACTTCAAGGGTATGCCTTTGTTATATCTCTCATTGAAGATCGCACGCAACCTGACGCCAATTAATGTAAGCTCAGACATTTATTCAATACTGCTCTGAACGCGTACCTATAAGTATAAAAGATAGCACTGAATTTACAGTATCAGTTGGTTTATAAATCAGTGCGAGCGAATCAACAGATCACAGTGGTGATCCTCTAAGTCATTTCGTATGTTTTCCAGCTCACTCCTTGTATAACATATACTAATGTTGAAGATATAAGAAACTATAAAAGTGTCTCATTCATTAGTGAATCCACTATACACATAAAAATATCAACGGGTGAGTTCAATATTACCTAGATCTTTGCTGAAATAAAAGCAAAGAGGTCAGTCATGAGTCATGGACTCACGGTGCACTTGAAAGCCGCCGCCGCTGTTCACCACTTCAAGCATGTTGCTTTGAAAGCCACGTTAATTGGTGGGACGCTGTTTGCTTTGCACGCCATAGCCCTTCCAGCTTTGACATAGGCATATGGACAAACTATAATATATTCCTATACTAGGTATGTACATTATGACACACAATCACCTCCGCGGCATACTTGGAACCAAACAAACGTTAGTAAATATAAGTAGGTACAAACAAATTTCACATCAAATTGAACTCCTCAATAACAAGATACTGCACATAAAATGGAGTATGCAAAATTTGAATTGCTGTAGCTAGAGACTTCACAATCATTTAAAAAAATATTTTTTTAATCGTATACAACCGATCCCTATCAGTATTGTTTTACATCGGATGAGTTACGTTCGAGGGCGATACGAGTCGATAAAATAAAATTCACAGTTTTATTTTCATAAAAAAAACATGGTATTACTTTAATAGCTATAAAAGGAGCAAAAGGTATAGAGATTCGAACGATACACAGTTGTTTTTTAGGTTCGAAGATGTTACTCCGCTCCGAGGGGTATTTAATTGAACGGGTGCATGACTCCGATGTTTTGAATAGTAGATATTTATACGAGCACACAATCCGCCCATACAAAACTAATAATGCATCACAATCACACCATGCCGTGCAACTAGCCTTGCCAATGACAATGAATATATTCTGATACTTATCATTCGATCTACAAGTTTCTCATTTCCTAATTAATACAAAATCAGTTTTATGCTAATTAAAAATGAAGAGTAGGGATAAATGGATTCCATGGGAAATTGCACCCAACACCCCACTGCTTTGTATATTTCTTCATTATTCTCGGTAATGTAAACAAGAAACAAAACTACATAATAATAACGATCTCGTTGCAATAATATCTATACTAATATTATAAAGCTGGAGAGTTTGTTTGTTTGTTTGAACGCGCTAATCTCAGAAACTACTGGTTTGATTTGAAAAATTCCTTCAGTGTTGGATAGCTCATTTATCGAGGAAGGCTATAGGCTACATTTTATCCCGGGAAAACATAAGATCCTTCAGGAACGCGGGTGAAACCGCGCGGAGAAGCTAGTCATTATATAAGCTTCAGCTGCTGTATTAAAACACGTATATTTTCTGCAGTCCATCGACCTTTTACAATTAATATTACTACCTACATATTTGTTTGTATGGATAAGCATAAAATTTCTTTGAAAATAAAATGTGAACCTTTGTCGTCTGCGCTCAGTCATTGCTGCCATCAACTCAGCGGTGATCATTCTGATGCGTGTAGTGGCAGCTCCTTAGGTGGTCCTCACCGCGTACTCTGATTACGACGATTACGATAAAAATGTATCCCGCTATCGTTTTAATGCCGCATTAAAAATAACCGCGTAATAGTCAACCGCAATAGCAATGGACATTAAAAATAAAATACTACGAACCTCGACAGTCCCTCGGCCTGACGTTTCTGAATAACATTCGGAACATTGCCTTGTCATTACAAAGGGAGCAGCGCTTTGCTAATGGTTCGACATTTACATAGAATTTGCACTATTAACGTAAGATTCTTTACTTGCTAAGGTTAATTACGTATCCTTGGTTCGTCATAAAAATAAGATCGACACGATTAAACTTATTATTTTTTTTTGAAGCACGTTTACCAACACGAGCCAAGAAGGCTTTATCTCACTACTAATCTTGGGGAGCCTATGCAGACATGCAACTTGCATTTACATTGTTCCATTCTTCTCTTTTATCCATTATTTCTGAAAGAAAGGCTTTTTGATACCACATATTTGTAATTAATTACATAGAAGCTTTTTCCCTGTCAAATTCTTTAACAAGGTAAATACGTCAGAAAAAATATCGTAATATTTTTAAATTATAAAGTGATGAATAGATTACACTGCTAAAAATAAGCTGGAACATTATAGATTATAAATGTCATAGACACGATTAATTAAATAATGAATAGCTCATCTGCTGTGTAATTACGATAAAAATATAAATCGATGTGACAACATTCTGTAATATTGGAGTTCTATGTATGAATAAACAATTTCGACGAACTACTCTGAAACAATCCAGCAGGCATACATGAGATATTAAAACGAGATGTTTAAAGTATATCTGTGAAGGCTTCGATATCTTGACACCCACACAGCGGCTTTTAACATATTATTTGTCGTTAAACTGGTAAACCAACCTCATAACAAGTTCATAATATGTGTAAAATACAACAAGATTTCGCTACCCATAGGTACCTACTCTCATTCTTTCACATTATAACGTCACATACGCTGAATAGAGTTGTCACCTATCGACCTGTAAATCATTCTGGTAACTTCTCATGACAAAGTGCTTCGTGTCGTGTTTGTGGTGAGACAATCAAGACAGGCCTCTTAATCTTCACCAAATCCCTAACAACCCTTCTTTAGGGTGATCATCGTTTCGCAATGGGACGCGCGTCCCGAAACTACTACATATAAAAAAAACATTGTTCCAGGAGTCGCGAGTCAAGTTATTAAACATATAACCAGGTTATTAATTTCAAAACAGATCAGTTAGGTACATAATTGTATTTGTTTCAACATCAGCATCAAATCTTTTAAATCAAAAACATCAATTAATTTTAAATCAACTATCTTTTATTCGTGACTTCGTCTGAGATTCAATTAAATTTCTGTTCAATAAGTATTTTTATAAGAGAAGCAATAAATACCTACAATAAAATACTAGTTTGGCTTCCCATCTTTATTGAATTCTTAATTCGTTCTTTAATTCATTTATCTCATCAGTTTTTCCAGACCGAGTTGAACGAACTAACGCGCAATTACCCTTTTTTGTTTACAACAGATATTTAATGCTATCCACAAGTTTGGCACGGCGTAAAATTGACTGAACGAATCGCTACTCTATAGTTGGCACTACTTTAACTTACCCAATGCACGAACCTCATAAATCTGTAAATATATTATAAAAATATCAATTCATTCATATAATTTAAATATATATAATTATATATATTAAACCCTTTCTGTACCTTAACAAATAAACGCAAAAGGACGATGGTAAATTGTAAGCGCAATCCTGTTCAGGGATTTATGACAGTACCTATTTGAAGTAGAATTCCAATCGCACTCGCACATGAAATAATATTTACTTACAAAATACACCTAAGTAGTACATGAACTTCGTAGAACCCTTCAGCCCTCAATATTTTTATTTAAAAGAATAATTATAAGATAAAGATTATTAAAATAATCAAAAATAACTCTATATAGTCGCTAATAGAATTTTCTTACATCGTGAACAATTTAGAAACTTTTTCTCCCAAGCCAGATTTCATGTTTGTTCAAAACTGTAAATTTGAAAATGCATGAAGTGAAATTATTCACAGAATCGTTTATTTGAAATATTTAAGGATTTGATTGATCCCGGTGCTTAGGCAGGTGTGCAGAGTTTTTGCACGATAATTCATGACACCGAGTCGACTGAATTCGACAGTACCGGTCCACGGTGCAATTAGAGTTTTTTGGCCCCACAATGTCCCGCGCGCAACGCTATTAACGTCGGCATAACCCATTTGCATGCCCACTGGCTCCACCGTACTCCTCTCGCCGTGTTACGATGACACCACATATTTATAACTGTGAAATATGCAACTGCAAACTGTCACCAAGAAATGTTGGGGTCACTGCTACCAGCGAAACATTTTTTAAAATAAATTTGCGCATGATTCTTCTGTATGATTTGATTTTTGAAGTCTTACATTTATCCATTCTAAGGAATAGGACTAATTCCATTCCTAAGTCTTTAGTAATATTATCCAACAGCAAATACTCGCAAAAAGTGGACACTTACAGTGAAATAAAGTAAGCTCTTATCTCTAAACGTAATTACAAATAAAAATGGAGCCTTGTGCAGTTCGCTAAAGAACTAATAGATTCGATCTTAGCTCAAAAGGCGTAATGCATCAATTCGTCTCGCTACATCGTGACATCAGTGGTTATGTGTTTAAGCAATTACTTCCAACAGATTGAAGCTGCATCAGTCTGGGATAGGTAAGATCGCTTCCCGTTATAATTGGCGTTGTACGAGGCACAGCGGCCGAGGTGTCAGAACAGTGGTGTGGGCCGTAGAGGTACCGCCTCAACGTTCCCCTATAATTTCCCCCCTGCGATTCCCGGCCCGACAACCCCTCATCACGTATGTGTTTAGTAAAATCATTATTTTCAACACTCTTGCGCAATCCACCGTAATAAATCTCTCTCGTTGTATTATTTCTGAATTCAATTATGTTCACAGAGATTTATTTCACTTAAATCATTAAAGTAATAAGAACACGTGTGCAATGTGAATTTTCAACATAATTTTTTATAATCTTGTCATAATTTTAAGTCAAAGCCATGTTTATTCACTTTAGGCTCTAGGAAAGCTGTTATGAAGGTTGAAATTACTGAAGTTACCACCGGTATCCATCGAGGAGAATAGTATATCCTCTTTGCTATTACCTACGTTGCGTCTTGCTGTAATTAATTAATTAAGTCGGGGTCTTGGCGGTCGGTAGAGTCAAAGAGTGCAGTAAATAATAAGTTAGTAGTAAAAGCGCAAATGGGCAAACGCGCACATGTTTATCGATATGACTATATTTCTGCATCACATACTACTTAAAAAAAAACTATTATTAAATGAGATGATCTGTTAACTGGTGATTTAATTTTACAAAAAGTAATAAAGAAGCAAGCTAAATACTTTGATTGGATTATAGAATAAATTTAGACATATGATTTAAACAGTTAAGCTACTTATTTGAAACTCTGTACTTATCTTTCTTTTTTTCTTATAAGGGGTAGAAAATGGCCGAAATACCTATCTGAGATATCAGTGCTTTATTCACCTATTGAACTATTAGATTACGCGTAATATCAGTAAAATATCGGTGTATTCCAGCAGCTGCACTTGAGAGCCATTTCCTTTCTATGTTTTGACTTTCGGTCACATTTTAGGGTTTCGTAACCAAATGACAAAAACCGATCCCTTATAATTTCTGTCCGTCTATCTGTATATCGCAGCCATTTTACTCGGAGACTATTGACATTTTACATTTGAAAGTAAAGTGCTTAGGTGTTTTCTATGAACTGCTATACAATTTTGATGTAGTGAAATTACATAAATAAATAATAATATGGGATTGCACTCCATGCATGTAACTGAGGGATGAAATAAATCCAGTGGATATAAATAAGCGTTTAGGGTATAATTAAATATGAATTTATAAAGTAGTATTTCTTGCATTTTAATTTATTTACGTCGTTTATTACGTCACGAACCATTCACCTTAAAATATCGGCGGGTTCATACATTTTTGTCAAGTAGGAAGTAGGTATTGAACTGTTGATGTCATTTAGATTTGATGGGATGGTATACAATACAATATCAGGCCCGCGTTTACCTATACCTACAAAGATCCCATCGTTATTTCATAAGAATTATTTAATTATGGAAGTGTTGAGGTGTCGAGGTGTGATTTCCTTCTCACAGGTTCAAGGTTACGAACGTGATTTTGAAATATCGTAAATCCAATCTCTATGGCTCATCTGCGGCGCCGATCACGGCTTTCTCACGACAGACGTCCATACTAACTTCTTTAGTATTATATTACCACCCTTATTCTTATGTGCCATAAGATCATAATCCCTGTACAACGCATCAATGGCAGCTTAAAAAAATATTTCCTTTATGTATTTTAAGTGTTTAGCAACCAGTTGTGCGGTTCTTTGTTATCTGTGTTTGCTGTGACAATATTGACATTAAGTCAACTTTGTAGAGCATTTATTTACCATATCGAATGCTAGACCCAGTACATTTTATTGAAATGTGTCTGGATATCTGCTTTATACATATACGCGGCAACCGAAAACCGAATGCAATTATAATGCAAGGTAAATCGAAACATAAATAAAATTCATACATATTTCATTTCACACTGTGGTACATGAACGTATGATGGCTATAACTAAACTCTGGTACCTTGTGATGCATATGCAGAATCTGAATAAGAAGTAATCGATCTTTTTGCTTTTAATCTTGATTATCAATCCTGCCAAGTGCATAAATATATAAAACATGATTTGCAAGTAGGCTTTATTTATTTATGCACTAGTAGGTAGGTAGTAGTAGTAGGTAGGTAGTAGTAGGAGGTAGGTATTAATGCTACAATTATACATTTTTTTTCTACAAATAAAATGTTGCATTTACTTGTGAAATGTACATAAACACAATCAAGGAAACTCTAGATGTCGCATCTTGTTGGCTGGAAGCGCAACGCGCAGCGGAGCGGTGTGCCCGTAGCTAAAGCTCAATTGCACAATTAGCGATGCCTCCATTGTGCTTCCGGATTCCCTCGGGATTGCGCTAGAGCACTCAGCTACATTTTCCGCATCAACGCCTATCATATTCTAGATACTTCCACAGCTATGGAACGGTCGTGTCATAATAGTTTCTCACACGCCGGTAATAAATTTCTGTCATAAACTTTTACACAACTCGATTAATAACTCTTGCGAATTGATAGCGGCTAAGTATTAAAGGAACATTTCCGCACGCAATGCACAAACACGTCCGCACTGTGATTAATATGTATATCAGCGGTATCACCTTGAGTTTGTATCCAAGGATATGAGCATCAACCAACACCCAGCAATTAATATATAACCCAGAACCTTCCGGGAAATTGAGGCATGAGTTCCCGCGGTCGCCGACACCGCCCTGCCACTCGTCAATCCTGCTCTCGTAAAATAACAACACGCGATCATAATAAAAATGGAGTTTTAGATTACAAGATGAACCTTAGGCTAACTTAGTTGGATACTCACTTACCTAAATGAAATCTAAAATCAACTGGCTTTTGTAACTTAGGTATGTAGAATTTTATAGAACAATCTAAAGATTTATTAACATTTGTAAACTCAACTTTTTTGAGACACAAACAAAATATTTTTACAATATACGTACTTACCAAATGTGAAGGGAAGAGATCTGTTAAAAAACTTGAAACTATTTTATGGATCCTTGTCTCGTAAATACTCCTGTAATAAATCATAAAGATGTAAGCCGTAAACCTATGAAAACGACCTATGAAAGGAACATTGTAACATGGAAAACCTTGACCTCGGATAGTCTATTCAGATGTCCTTATTATTCCGCACTCGTATAACCATTAAGAGTGAGCTGCAACTTTGAAAGCACACTACAAGAAAAGTATTCACGAACAAAACCTAAGCGGTCATAAATAACACGAAGCGAACAGAGTCAGCTAATGAATTACGATGGCAGCGAGTTCGAGCTTTATAATAGTGGGTCGCATCGCACGCGGCGCTAAATGCCGCGCAAACGGACGCTTCGCGCCGCCATTCGGCTGCGGGCATTGTACATACTTACGCGTTGCGCCTGCGCTGCGCCTCCTTCAGCGCAGCGCGGTACTGCCTGCGCTGGTGGCCGCTGACGCTTTTCTTCCTTCGCCGCGCATATAACAAAGAACGTCGCGGTCGATCTCGTGCGAATAGTTCATGCTCGGCCTCTTGCATCATTGTAATAGACGGATGACTCGGAGTCAACGACATTCGTTGGCGAGTCATCGTCGACATCACTGAACTTGAATTTGGTAGCAACAAGGTCGATTATCTATTGTAACTAATGAATCAAAAAAAAATATTACGATGCATTTTATATGATGGATTTAAATAACGGTAAATAAACGAAACAAAAGAAGGTGGTGTTGGTGGGGATAAGCGACACGCCAAGGTCGCCCAGTCCTCGCTAAAGTAAATAATGCATTTTGCACTTTACCCCTCTGTGTCATTCGCCAACCAAACAATACCTACTTGCTCATCCTCTCGAGCCTTTTGCAATAAACCTATGCTGGAACTTAGTTCTACTCATGGCTCTTCATGCACCTTGTTGCTTTGTACGAGAGGACAACTCTAAGATAGGTTCTCTCTACGGGATATTAGTCTTCCGAAGACCACCTTGTCAATTGATAGAAGGATAAATGTCTGAATCGATATAAGTTTAATTATCATCACGGAAATATTTCACTCCTTTATAAGCTTTTAAATGTTGCTGCTGCTGTTGCACGGTTGCACTGTATCGATTATTAAGTATCAATTATTAAGTATATGAGATAAATATAATCTATTTTACTGTTACTTATTTTAATCCATTGAATTCCTTTGAAAACCTGAATGTTGTTTTTATCCCTTTAACACAACTGTATCACAGGTGGTTTTAATCACGACAGTGAAATAACATACGCCTGCAAATAAGTGCTTCTTGGATAATGATGACTGCATTCCGAGAGTGAGGTCTGTCGCCAAAGAAGAGACTCGTGTCATTGAACCGTCTTCTGGCGAATTCCCGCTACCGCCAACACTCGGTAAACAAAATCATCAACTGTTTCAGAGCAATGTTAGGAGAACTTAACATATTTCACCACGAGCTCGCTACACGCAATAATACTCGGCCGGGACGAGACCATCAATCGTAATGTTCACGAGTATTTATGAACTTGTAAGATACAAATAAAAAGAAAATAACCTATGCAAGTGGGTACGCACATATCTTCATACTTACTTGCAACGACAAGTACGGGTCCACTGCACATTCTCTTACTAATGTTTACTGCCATTCCTTGCGAATGATTCAGCAACTCTATAAATACAAGCTAGGCACGTGTGTTAATTCCAAAGGACGCTATTTAATAAAGACAGACACGTCATGTTATTGTCGTGGTAGCACCGGATAAGCGCGGCGACCGGCCGATTGTCTCGCGACTATCGTAAATAACTCGCAGCGTGTCCGGTGTCGACCAACGAATACAGAGTTGCCAGCGACAACGCCAACGGTTAGCGAATCCTGCCATCAGCGCGCTTGACTCCGCTCTGACACATCCCCTAACCTGAGTCTCGCGATCTCGACTTAGTTTATAAGACATTAGACGCCTACAGCTCCGTAGCAGCCGTGAGCGGGCCCACCACAGTTAGACGGAATCATCGAGAACTCGTAGTTGAGGATGCTCTCTGTGCAACTCACAGGAAGCAGCCTCCGCGCTCGGAATACGGATGAGCGTGACGTGTGCCATGAGTCCACCAACTTATCTAAGCCCCTATCAATGTTGGTATCTAACACAGGTAAAGTATTGCTGTTTCTTTGGAATCATTCACATAAAGTATGCTACGAGTATTTATCGACGCGCAATTTGATCAGAATGCAACGTAGCGACGATCCCGAACGGAGGTGGCTGGAAATGCCCGTGGGCTATGAATTCCAACTGAGGCAGAAACAATGGACATATGATATAAATAGGTGGAATAAATATAAAACGGGAGCTTTTATTTGTTCTATTTAACTGGTCGAACGTTATGCGAGGGGTGAATAGAGGGCGGGTACGGATCGAGTGAGGCCGAGGTATGGTCGAGGTCCCGATAGCATCGGTGTACAGCGCGGGCTATAAATAGACGGCCAGGCGGACCCTTGAACCAACGGCGGCGGTCGTCACTACACCTCTTAAAGGGTTACTACGTACTGAAAAATTAAAAAATATGCATGTCACAGACTGTCGCCTGATGCCACCTTATACATAAAAAATATGTACTTAGGTATAATATATCTACATCTAGAAATGTAGGTAGGTACGAGAAGCTACAGTGGTTAATATTATTATCAGGTAGTTGGTAAGTATCTGATTTTATTTCTGAATCGCTTCAACAAAGGTAGGTACTTATAGACATAGTTCATAGACATGAAGAAGGTAATATATCAATTGAATTCAATTAAATTATTAATTAAATTTAAAACAATAATCAGATCGAATACCGTGACGGAGGTCACGGTTGAATCCTACAATGAACATGAGCTTTCGGTGAAGGACAACGTCGTGAGGAAACCATAGATAATTTCTAATTCGTCACCAAGCGCCAAGCACCAATCGCTTACAGATTCCAGCAGCTGCAATTGAGAGCCAGTTCCTTCTAAGCTTTGTGTGGTTATCACCTTTGGCTTATCACTTACACAAATGTAGCCAAACATATACACAGGCCAGTACAAAGTAAAAAAAATATATAGAAATGGTTTTTGTAGGTACCGAAATCGTTATTTTGATCAAAACTACTATACCTATATTATTATTTTATTTTATTTATTTATTTGCAATACTGTTGATATTAAGTAATATTATTTACTTACATGTCCTAAAAACTCTATCAATGATTGAGTCGTTTTCATAATAATTATATAATCAAATTATAACGTTATTCAATAGTTTCCGTCACACGATTTTATTTTTAACCGACTTAAAAAAAATGAGGTTTTTTTTTTTAATGGATGTTCACTCATTACTCCGTCATTTATGAACCGATTTGGGTATACCTCCAGATTGGTCTCATTTTTATCAAAATTCAGTTCTGACGATGGAATCCTGAGGAATTGAGGGAACTCCTCAAATATTATAGGCATATACATAGTGATTTTGGTATTTTCGGTAACAAATCAAGCATTTGCATTCAAAAAGTATCATTTGGTGATGTGAAACTGATGAAGAAGACCATAGACGACCACCGGAACTTCTCAATGATCCTACCTATTTCTGGGGATAACTTCTTTGCTTACGAACCGATTTTAATAAATTCTTTTGCATTGGATTTAGTATAGCGTCAAAATGGTTCCATTTAAATTTCATTGGTATTGGACAGTGAACTCCGAAGATGTACCAAATAGAAATTGTGTAGTGAGCGATTGAGGTATAGTTAGGTTTATGACAATTCCATTACGAGGAGGTACCTAACTATGATCAAAGACGTGTTGGTCTGGACTGGACTTGGACTAGGAATACATACAACGGCATTCCTTAATAACAAACAGCTCGAACGTGTAAATTCAGTACCAATGGATATTATCTCATGGCATAAAGTTGAACATTATAAAGAGTATCATTTCTGGCAATGCTCTTTGACGAATGAGTCTGTGTGGCCTACTCAATAATTTATTTGATTCTAAATTAGACAGTGCTATTCCTTCAAAGGTTTTTAAACGACTGACAGCTAAATACATACACATTTAGGGTTTAGGCCTTTAGAGTTTTTTTTATTTCCATGATCTATAACAGCTTCATCAGGTGTAGTGCCTTGTAACTTGTACACCGTGACGGCCCAACTCTTACGGACTTTCATTCATATTTTTTCAATATTTCTGTTTCTGTAAGGTTCTGTTTTATTCGTAACTAAAAAGTGTTAAATTTTAATGTTTTACTCGGCACCGACTTCAAAATGATGTAGAAAGGAAACATTTATTTTATGCTTTTCAGTTTTTGAAGTCGGTTTTTTTTTATTTATAAATTATTTTTATTATGGATTTAAACGGTAATAACCTCATAAGATTTTTTGCTTTACCCGGTCTTTGCCGATTTTTGGCCTTATAGGGTCAGTAATAATCGTCTTTCTAGGTACTATTATGTCAATGCAAAAATGTATTTTACCGAAATTTGAAAACTTTTTTGCCCTTGGGATATTTAGTTTTTGAAACATCGAAACCTCGAAATAACGGTTGGTCTAAAAATCTTCTGACATCATAGTCGACTGATTTAAGTAGGTACGTATCGTTCATTTTATGTTTGTTTATTAGAGTTAAAACTACGCACACGTTAACTTCGTTAGCTCCATAGCATGATATAACTAATGCCGTATTGAGTACCTACTCCAATGCTGCTACGATCTCATTAGGTATACTTGTTGGTATACCTCGGAAAAGAGCCCCTACGACAATATTAAAAAAAAGTCTTGTTTTAATAAAGTAGATTGCAAAGATAATTACATCTAAGGAAACGTGATAACCCTGTTCGTTGCTCCGGTACCGCAATGATCTACCATAAAACACGCGGGCTGGGGGCACCTTATTCTCGCTTATTCGCTTTCGTTCGCGAATGCGGCGAATGCTTATTTTTTTTCCCCTGATTAGAGTAAAAGATGCGCAACCGGTCGGCGGGCGAAGGCCGCGGCCAGGGACGGGCGTACGACTCTCTGGAGTCGAAGACCTACTCCGCGCCCGCGCCGCCTCCGCGCTCGCTAATGATGCGCCTCCACTGAACCACTCCTAATTGGATGAACGCCCAACTACTCCAGGAAAAAAAATGCACATAAGGGAATCCGCACAACTTCACGCTCTCTGAGTTGCAACACGGCCCTTTTAAATCCCTCTGAATCATACGAATTATTAAATTCCACTGAAATTGACCGCATTAAAAAACTGCGAGCATACAAAACATGTATCCTTATCTCGGAAATAATTTGTCGATACTCTCAGCCTCGCTTTCTCTTATCGAGATCTGTGGGGTGTGAATTTAAAAATCAGTTCTTGGGAAGCCGTTTAGGCGTTCGACTTTTGTTTTAGTATAATCTCAACATGTTTTATAAAACAATATAGAACTCATAGGTATATTGCCATTCTTGTGTACTATATAAAAATAACAGTAATCCATAATTATCTTTTTCTATTTGCAACGTTACGTACCAGTGCAAATTATTTAAGAAGCACGTACACAATAAGAATTGCCCTTTAATAACGGGAGAACTGTAGTGAATTGTCGTAGATTGCAGATGCACTAAAGTTTACCTAGCTGTAAATAATGACACAATTGAAACCTTGCCGTTGCCGTAGTCTCATTCTACGGTATCGGTAGGTAGCTTTGTTTACCTCAGTAGATTTCTAAATTCTACCAGTCCCAAAGAATTTGTCAATTCCAGGTTTACATTGATAACGTACTCGTTCGCTTGTTTCTGAGAATTAAATAAGTAGGTATCTAACTAAATAAATGTTGAATTTATAAAAAGCTGACCGTATGAATTTATTTTATTCGGAAAATGAAATGTCGTCATAAAAATAGATTGTTCATAATCTAATATAAAACCTATACTAATATTATAAAGCTGACGAGTTTGTTAGTTTGAATCTATAGGTACTAATATTATAAAGCTGAAGAGTTTGTTTGTTTGAACGCGCTAATCCCAGGAACTACTGGTTGGATTTGAAAAATTCTTCCAGTGTTGAAAAGCTCATTTATCGAGGAAGGCTATAATCTACTTCTATCTATCTATTTTTATCCCGGGGAAACACAAGATCCCTCGGGAACGCCGGGTGAAACCGCGGGGCGGAAGCTAGTCTAAAATAAAATAAATAACACCTATCGGCTTTAAGAATATCTAACTATACTAACCAAAATAAAAATAAAACCATAAAAAAAGATATGATACGACCGTCAAAATCTCAGGAACGTTTGATGGTACCTACAGGCGTAGGTATGATGTCGTGTCGTCAAGGATCCCTACGTGGTCAGCCATTCATTTCATTTTAATAGCTTGTCATATCAAATTGCCCCGTAAAGTTTTGATTGTCAAGCGGTGAGCCTTATAAGTGCGTGAATCAATTATTATACCGGTACGTGTGTAGCTTTCGACGCGATCGTGTCGTGCATCTAATGAAATATAACCGCTACGATCGGAGTCTTGTATATTAAGTTGTAAATAAGCGAATTCGATGCGGCCGTTACATCTTGATAATAAAATGCCGACGCTGACTCTCGACCTGAGAACGAGTCATTCCGATTCAATGGACATGTCCAGGCAGCTTATCGGCGCAGCTTAGTTGTCGCTCGAAAGATTTCCTTGGTTATCTTAACTCGACCTGTAAATTGTAATTTCTTGTTTCAGCCATCGATGCGGCCTGACTAATGAAGATTTAAATCGACGATGGTCTAAACCCAGTCCCGTTTTGCATCCATCTATTTATCATACTAAGGTAAAACGTTTCTATGATATACATAATATCTACCTACTCTTATCTGCCAATTAGTTATTCTAAACACCTTCATACACGCTATTAATTTACAGGGACTTATAGAATATTTAGTGCGTGTTTGGAGGAAGCCACCATTAGTGTATTGTGATTACCATGGACACTCACGAAAGAAGAACGTGTTCTTTTACGGCTGCGCGGGCGCAGAGAGCTGGTGCAGTAATGACCGTCTAGTCCAGGATGAACCTGTCAAATACCTTGTAAGTATGTTTGCCTAAATCATTCCATTTCCAAATTCAAAAAATACAACAATGTAAATTTAATTTCTAAATTTATAACAGATGTTACCAGCTCTGATGCACAGAATATCACCAGCGTTCGCGCTGGGGTCTTGTTCGTTCCGAGTAGAACGTGAAAGGGAGAGCACTGCCAGGGTAACTGTATGGCGCCATCTAGGCGTCACCAGGTCGTACACAATGGAGGCATCATTCTGTGGCTTTGACCGAGGGCCGTTTAAGGTGGGACTACGTTGTAAAATACGAAAAAAAAGATGTATTAAACTCGACCAAAAGGTGGAAGACAATAATAATATTTGTGTAGTTATTATGCCGAAGATAAATTAGGTAGTTAGTAGGAAAGCATAACTACTAAATGCCTTTGGTTACCATACTTGATTCTGAGATATAAATAGAAAAACTATCAAGCGCACTAACGAACCAGCCAGCTAACTTAACGTTCCGGTTCAAAATGCAACAACTTCCAATACATATTAAACTTATTTGTAGAAAAAGAGTATGAGTAGATATCAATTAATCATAAGTCATTTGATAATGATACACATCCTGTCGCACTTATATTCCAATTAGAAATGACAGCATATCTGCAGATAAATGATAACGATACTTAGTGGCTGACACGTGGGCTAATACATCTAGCGGTGTCCAAGCCATACTCGTTACTAGATCTGCCCGATAAGGGTCGCGGCTGCAACAATTCTGTACTCTGGTTATGTGGGAAGACATCCACTCGCTCGTTGTTTTAGTAGGTAATTAACTTCAGATTGAAGCCAGGCGTCTGTCAAATGTTTCCTAAAGTAACCTTGATATGATACCTATTGCGATGACAAATCTATACTAATATTATAAAGCTGAAGAGTTTGTTTGTTTGTTTGAACGCGCTAATCTCAGGAACAACTGGATCGAATTGAAAAAATATTTTGTTCCATGGATTGTTGGATAGCCCATTTATCGAGGAAGGTTATAGGCTACTTTTTATCCCGGGAAAACATAACATTCTTCGGGCGAAACCGCGGGGCGGAAGCTAGTTATTAATAACTGGAAAAGAAGAATCCCGTATCCTGCATTTAAGGCTCCAGTCTCCCTAAAATCAGTGTTCTTGCGGAATTTATCAGAAAAGAAATATTGTTTTTTAGTCTTCAGAAAAGCAATAAATGAAATATATTTTACGTTATTTTAAAGTGTGAGATTTGAAGTTTCCAACACATATTTTATTTTTTAATTTGACGCCACTTTTATTAGCTTTGTGAGGCTTTAAACATACCTCTATTTACGTTCCACGCGTAGAGGGTCTCATTCATGCACACGCCACGAAAAAAATATAACAAAAACAAGAACTGCTTTAAAAAGTTATAAATTTCTGAATTTGACCCTTGCAACATATATTTTTTTCTATTACAAAGTAATGGTTTAGAGAAATCACACTTTAACCACTCCGAAAGCAACTACTTATCTGTCGAATAAAAAATATAAGCATTCAAAAAATCATTTGAAATAAATTTACCGAAACTAAACAAATAAAACAAAACGCATCAAAATTCCATTCAATTCTGCTGGGAATTGACAGCCGTTCGTTGTGTTATATGTTTAGTTTCAGTAAATTGATTTCAAATGAGTTTTATATATGTTGCAAGGGTCAAATTCAGAAATTTATAACTTTTTAAAGCAGTTTAAATAAGAAATTGAGACGATTTTGAAAAAAAGTAACTAGATAAGATTATTGTAGAGGATTTGCCGACAAATGTAATCTGAATACATTTCTTGTTTTTGTTATATTTTTTTCGTGGCGTGTGCATGAATGAGACCCTCTACGCGTGGAACGTAAATAGAGGTATGTTTAAAGCCTCACAAAGCTAATAAAAGTGGCGTCAAATTAAAAAATAAAATATGTACTGGAAACTTCAAATCTCACACTTTAAAAAACGTAAAATATATTTCATTTATTGCTTTTCTGATGACTAAAAAACAATATTTCTTTTCTGATAAAGTCCGCAAGAACACTGATTTTAGGGAGACTGGAGCCTTAATTTCATTTAAAAGTCCCTTATTATATTTACGTACCTACATAGGTATGATAGGATTTTAACTTTTTATGGATGTAATACTTTTATGGTATATACAGTCAGACATTGACGGATCTTGCTTGACTTTAGCCTATATGAGAAAATGCTTTTCCTTTTTTCATCTTTAGTAGTCAGTCTCTCATCAACTGTCATGTTCAATGTTGAACGTCTCATAATTCATTCTGTGTATGGTGTGATAAAGGTATAAATTCTATTTGCAATCTATTTATAATAATTAGCATAATATATTCCCATTTCCATCTTCTTCGCTATTTATTTAATAACATAAAATATACAATTCACATTCATAACGTACCTTCATCAAAGTGATAAACATAATAAATGAGTCTAATTTAAAATTTTAATCTGTTCAGGGTTTCCACCTCAACACGCAGCACCTCCAGAGCGTGGGCAGCGACTTCTGCGAGGCACTCAACGGCTTGAACGATAACGCCAACAGCGTCGACATAGAACTAACTAAGGACTTAAACGGGTAAGTTCACAAATATATTATGAATATTTTCTATTATAGATTATTATAATATCTTATTTATGATATGTACGTATTCTTTGACAGAAATATCATTGAGATTAAATTGAACAATGCAAGAGGCAACAGGCAAGTCGTTGGCAAAAAGAGGGCGTGATTATAATAAAAGTAACTAACTAAAAGATCATGCATGTGCCTACGTATTCACTAACAAACGAAATGTTTGCATATCAATGTTCCACTTTTTTTAAATAGAAGTGTGTACCTACATTTTTGGCATCGTTTTTATATTATTTATTTTTCACTACATGTCGCTCACATTTGCCGCTTGTCTTTCAAAGTTCCCAATAGTGCCCAGACGGGTAACGAAGTGCTCCTGGGGTATAACACGCTTTATGTATGTTTATGTAAAACACCTCTCATTATCGCGCACAAATGGCCATCGGAAATTTCATTTACCTATGCATATTTATATTGTCCACAGTGAGATTGCGGTGGACAGCGAACCCGGCTCTGGCTCCGACAGCGTACTAAAGACAGACTCCGATGAGGATTTTGACTAGTTTTGAACTAATATTAACTTAAGCTAAGCGCTTGCACCTTAAACCCCACGATTCAAGCTCTTGCCATTAACGTTTGCGTTCTACCGAAAGGTAGTTGTGAACGCTCTTGGTAAGACCGATCAAAATGTATGTTTTCAATAGAGTTAAGTTATTATAAAATTTCTAAGTTTGTGAATTATGATTGCAAAAGACTGTAAATTCGGATACAGGCAGCTACAATGTTTGGAATACAATATTAGGTACAATTAATAGATTCTAGATACGATAAATACATTACTGATAAAGTCGTACGAAAGAGTTTTTAACAAAATAGTAAAGATGTGTCCATTGTTGATCTAAGTTAATTAAGTTATCGTTTAAATAACAAAATTCGATTGTATTATTTTGTGATCATAATTAATATTATTTATTTTATGTTAGTTTGATTTGATGTGATATATTAATCAAATTCTAAGTTGCTTGTGATCTCAGTTACAAATAAATTATGAAATCGCATTCTGTATTTTGATTGTTTAGTCATTCAGTTTTGGGTGCATCAGCAGTTTATTATCACCTTTTAAACGTAATATTTTTAATAAACTCAATAAAATATACTACCCGTGAAATAAAAAATAAACTTGTGAAAATCGATATATTATATCTCAAAACTCAATATATTGTCATCACCAACAACAAATCACATTTAAATACACTTAAAGTAATAACATAAATAATTTGCACTACTTGCACCTCATGATAATCTTGTTGAGATGTCCACAAAAAGGATACAATATTTTTGCACACATCTAAACAACAATACATCAAGCAAAGGTAAAGTTTAATATATGTAAAGCACATTGAGTGATTGTATTTTTTAGCTCCATAAAACTGGCAGTGACAAATGGGCAAAAAAATTGAATTTGTTGCTATACAGCAAATTTTCGTATTATCTTTACGTAAAGCTAGCATGTTATCGATTTCTCGAGATCAGTTCGAGCAACAAAATCGATTTATTAGCAACTAATTACCAACAAATTCGGAGATTTTTTGCCCATTTGTCATTAACAGTTTTATGGACCTGTATTTTTTTTTGTTTATTCAAGTAGAAACCGATTATGCAAGTATTCGCATAGAATAATAAATCAATGTTAGGGAATAGATCCTTTCAATGCACAAAATAATCTTTACCTCGGCCCTTTACTTGCACAATGTCATTGTAACTTACATACTAAATTGAATTTGAATCACATTAAAGGGTAATTTGTTTGATAACAGTCTAATGTGATGATATAACATTTCGTAAATTATTAACAAATTATACATTTTTATTATATTGGGTGTTACATACAACGGCTATAAATACTGATAAATTATAATATAATAGATACTCATATAATTAAATACCAATCATCGTAACTTGTTTAGAGCGCTATTCCGTACGTTTTTGTAGTATCGATAAGTTTATCGCCTCTTGAAGTCCCAAAAAAGTAATTTAATAATAAATTGAACTACATACCAAACGAGAAAATAAACTATCATTGTATGTTCTTATATCAACAGAACAGATATTTGCTTAACATAAATAACCAAAATAATTCACCAAAAATTACCTTTTGCATATATTATTATCATAGGAATTTATTTAAATAATTTAGATATAGTTTACATATTAGCTTTTTCATTGTTCTTATTCTTTTTGTTCTTTATTATCAAAAATATGTTATTTATTCTCCTAATTGAGTATATTGTTAAACTGTTTTATATTTAGCATTTGAAATTAAAAACTAACGTTAATTATTATATTTTATTAACTACTTTTAAATGCAGTTGAGCATTTGCATAAATAAAAGGTGAAACTTATGTTTAAAAGAAATCTAGGTTGCTGTAATTATATATTAACATTATTTAGGAGAACAGCCATACCAGTGGTAATTAAAATTTAATTTCTACTATTAGATACTGATGTGACACGTGCAAATTTATATTATACGAGGGAACTTTAGTAGGCATTCAAATAGTAAAAAAAAATATATATATTCTCTTTCTTCGACCCTAACGCACGGTTCGGAAGGTTGCATGTTCTTTGAAGAGCCGGCAATAAACTCAGCAATTACTATTTTAAAAACAAACTTAGTTTCATTACATAACATTTACATAGTCTCACTGACAACAATCGCGTTATTTGTGCAACAAGAGAGCAAAGTTCGTTTTTGTTGCGTTCGAATCCCGAGCAAGCGAACCTTTCTATAATTGAATTCTAAATTAGAATCCGCTCTCGTGTGACACACGTTTCACCACACTAGCGAGAAAAAACAACATGTACGAAAGATATTCTCGAAAGAATTAAGTCTGTAAAAAAAACAAATAAAACAAATACTTACTTCTTTTTAAATACAACATAAAATAAATATATTTACTATTTACCCATGTGGGTTTCTGAACGTTTCGTGAGCAAATGAAATTAGAAATGCCAATATGCAGCATTCTAAATTCAATATAAGTACTTTTTTTTCACTATGTGAGCAATTTTTTTTCTCTTTGTACACAACAAACGCGCGCTTTTTGAGCTAGTGAGATAAAAATGATATTTCCAATGTTGACATAATATATTACACTTGTCGTAAAACGTAAGACATACTTACATTATGTATAAAAAAATACACATAAATATTCAACACTGTGGACAAATCGCTCATTTATTCTATATAATTATTAATTACGAAGTATAGATACAATTGACATTAGATTTAAAGGTAGAGTGGTATGAGGAACGAACGAATTACATTGCGGTAAATATAGTATATAGCAAAAACAAAATATACGAAAATACACATAAAATCATATAATAAATATAGCAAACATATCATTAATATTATATAAAGAAAGTTAATGCTGGATGCAATAATCACACATGGAAAAATCTTTTTAAATTTGTTCAGATTTAAAGCACACTTATTAATATCGCAACGTAAAAATAAATTATACATTAGGGTGAATGAAAATTACTTTACATGTACGATCCAGTCGTTACGTCTTGAGTTTTACAAGAAACAAACGGGCCCCAACTCACAGAGTAAGGACGTCGCATATAAAAACACGCGTGTATCGTTCAGTAATAACAAGTGGAACGAATGAGAGCAATACCTGCACACAAGCCCTGCGCTTGTCAGGTCACCTACACGGAAAGCCAAAAGCATTTCGACTAACCACCACTTCCCGTTATTTTATGAATATAAACTTCGTTTAACTTGAGATCAAACGATCATAGGAAAGAATATGCCAGTATCGTCTAAGGTAGAGGATTGTTCAGCCTTATTAAACTCACTAGGAGCTATGAGCTGGAAGTTGTGTGAAAATCCATCCTTCAGCAGCAGACATACCTACGTCAAATATCATGATTAAGTGAATAAGTATATCCCGCGCTTGTGAGCGGGCTTTATGATTGTATAAACAAGTAACGACTGCCAGAGAATTATGGTCCACTCCTTTGTGAAATACATACACTTTAGACGGTCTGTGATCTTATGGATTGCCCGACATACGCGCCCTGTAAAGTGGCTATGCCACCGTAGTTTTGAGGGAACGAAGCTCCATTTTGCTCGAGCAAGAAATCTCGACGGGTCATTTAATAAAATTGTGGCTGTAAAAACTTTCCACAGTTTTTTTTAATCAACATGAACACGCTTTATCACTTCACTTCGTCGATATTCGTATAGAACTTTATCGTTACCACGCTACCCAAAATTTCACAATCACGCGATTTTGTGTAAAATAAAATTGCACGTAGCCACCGAAAGCAGTCGTCAGTAAATGACAGGCTTTAGAGGAGCAGGATGCGTCATTGCGCGGGCGCGGAGGCGGAGGCGGAGGCGGACGCGGAGGCGGGCGAGTGGGCGGAGGCGAGGCGGGCCCGCGCGGGCTGCCTGCGCTGGCGCGCCAGGAACGAGTGGCCGGCGGAGAGCAGCGCGAAGCGGGACTCGACCGCGTCGCGGTGGCAGTGCGCGCCCAGCTGGTACCAGGCGGTGGCCACCAGCCCCTGCTCGCTCGGGCCCAGCGCCGCGCGGCCGCCCTCCTCGCTGCCGCTGCCGCTGCCGCTACCGCTGCCGCTCCATCTACATACAATTGTCTCGTATACCCAAACTGTTTCAAATCGGTACCGAAGTTTAGGGGTATGGTGATAGTTTGCCCGGTTTGATTAGTTAAATTCTACATGGCTACTTTTAAATACTTAAAATATAAGTTGCAGTAGATAGGTCCCGTCACCCGGTACTATCTCAGGAGCTTACTTTCCTGTATATATACATCCTAGCATTGAACTCGGAAATATCGACAGATTTACATCATACATACTGAAAAAAAAATTATACTTATACTATTGACATTGTGTCATTTGAAAATTTCGTGAAATCATGCAATGGTCAAAGCTTAATCAATAGAGAACTTCAGTACAAACAAAAAATACGTTTTACATGTTTTGACATTACTACGTAAAAGCCTAAATCATTGCGTTTCCAAAATACTAAGTTAAAATTATAAAAATCAACAATCATCTCAATTATATTGAAATAACGATATGCCAGTCTCCTCAGAAATAAATAAAAAATAGTCTGTTCTATAGCAATGATTTACATAATTTAAAAAATGTATCCTTACATATATATAAATAATCACAGATACGACATTTGTCAAAGTTCTATTGTATATAAGAATAATAGTTCCTGAAGCTTACATTACAATAAAAGAAATAATGTACCGCCAACTTTGAGATAACATTTCGGCCGTCGATCCATTTCCAAATAGGGAAGGGAATACGTGATATTACAAATATGGAAGATAAGTCATCCTGATTACTGATAGCCATTTCTAAGGAACATCGAAAGTAAGCTACACTGCGGTTCAATACTAGCATGCAATTGTGTCGTGCATATATTGAAAAAAAAACCTGGAATCGTTAAAATGGAAATTTTCTGTTGCCAAACAACGGTGTATTCTGCTGCTGCACTTGAGTAAGTTTCTTCTAGGCTCTATGTGCTTACCACCTTCGACTGGGACCTTCGAAGTGATGATCCCTTGCCATGATGAGCACAACTAGTTTAGAAGTAGTGGAATAGCTCACGCGTGTCTGTTGGCGTTGGCGCCGGCGTTGTTGTTGGGAGTCGCGTCGCGGTCGCTGCGGGCCGCACTCTTGCCGCCCGCAGGGTAATTGCACATCGTTATATCCGACAACGACTGTTGGCCTAAGAAAAAAAAAATATTCTGACACATCTTTTTACACAATTAATCTGCACTAATTTGGGCTCGTACTATGGAACCCTGATATAATAATAAATTGACACTTTTATTGCACAGAAATATTCTTCATGAATGGAATTCCACATCGGCCCGTCAAAAATGTACAGGACGTCCTAGTACGGTGTGAAGTTTATTAATAGTGGGACCGGGTGAAACACGTCTGCCGTATATAATATGACAAGCTGAGCCAAAATAGCATAGAACTAGGGAACTAACAAAAAAATTTACGACGCCACAGTAGACTTAATCGGAGATGGCAGAACAAAATAAGACTCCTTTTAGAACTGGTTCTGTAGTATAAATGTGAACTTACCAGTAGTTCTAGGATCTAATGTCTTGATGACTTCTTTAGCCTTTTCAACGCATCTTTTGTACTTGTCCTCCAACGCCTGTAGCTCGGCGTCGCGCGTCCCTAGGGCCTCCTGCAACTTGCTCGACCGCCGTCTCTCTTCCGCGAGGGAGTTCTGTAGTTCTTCTACTTGAAGTGCTGCAATACAAATTGGGTATTGATTTTTAAATCTCAGACCATATTCTTCTGACATTATCAATCCTTACAATCGTACTGTTTTCACAGCTAAACAACTAAACCCATTTTGGATGAAGTTTGGCAGGGGAGCAGTATGGAACCCGGAGGTAGCAATAGTGTTATATATAGTAAAGCTGGGACAAGTATAGTACATACATTTCGTATGGCCGTCATCGGAGGCGGTGGCCGCAGCGACGGGTACAGCGGCGGGTACAGCGGCGGGTACAGCGGCAGCCGCAGCGGGTACGGGCGCAGGCGCGGGCGGCTCGAGCGCGGCCTCCAGCTGCATGATGCGCTGGTGGGCCTCGCGGTTCACCTCGCGCTGCTTCTCCAGCCGAGCCACGTAGTCCTCCAGCAACGCCTGAACATTACTGCTATTTAGTACAATCGAAAAAATAGTACAACTTTAGGATTTCGAACCAAAGAGTCCTTATGGTGCGATTCCGGCGGTCCGTCTGGTTAAACTAAACGGTACATTTTAATGATTTGAATGTGGAAATCTAAATATTGCTTACCCAACATTATTGCAAATGAAAAAAAAATCTTAGCTACTTGTGCAAGTGAAGTATCGTATGAAGGGGCTTTTTGTACAAACGGCTTTATTTTTTTATACAGAGTAGTTTTCGACTTATGATTCATTTTTTTGACATTATTCATAATGTCAAAAAAATACTATTCCCTCCTAATCTAAAGTTTACACCTAGTTTAGGTTCATACAAATTACGTTTACTGGTGAATATTTTCAATACAAACCTTTAACTCAGATTTAAGACAAATAATATTAAACAGTTATTATGACCATTATTTATTGTCCGATTTGAATATTTTCAGTCACGAAGTCACGACCCTTTCTTTAGTGTAGACGGTTATCCAAAGCGCGTATGCTATTGGCTGTGCCCAGTCATATGTGAGCGCTTCTTCGTTACAACCGAGTCGTTTCCACGACACACACGTTTTTTTTTATTTTGATAATTAAACTTTTAATATAGGAAATTGTGCAACTTCCTTATTGTTGATTTTAAAAATAATTGGGTAAGTAGTATCTTAAAACTAATATTAATAAGGATAGATTCCGCTTATTCATAATTAGTATATTTATCCTAAGGGGTATCCCAAACAACCAATCACTTAAAAACCATCACCTAATGTCAGGATTTAACCATATAACTCAAATCACCTGTACCGAAGCTTGATCGGATTGCGCGCCCTGGTTTTGTCTTAGTAATTTGTTTTCGTGTTCAAGCCTTATGAGGCGCTCCTTCAAATCATTGGGTATTAACTCTCGAGAGACGTTGTCTTCACTCGCACCTGTAACATCAAATTATCATAATTAAATAAGTCATGCCGTGTCTTCTCAATCACTTTCAGAGGTCCAGAGATTGGATTTAATGGCCAATACAGAATGAGTAACAACAAGATAATATTCAAATATTATCTTGTTGTTACTTTTTGTTTTTTTTTTACTCAAGTAAAGATTGTGTTGAATAATAAATGGTGAAAGCAGTACATTGACCGAGATATAAATTTAACTGATGAAATTACATTTAATTTTTGTTTTGTGAGATCCTAAATGATCATCATGCTTTTGCCAGAAATATGCTTTTGGATTGGGAAAATCAGTGATTTAGTTTAGTAAAGTACATAAAATACATTTATGCACTAAGACTATCTCACTCGCACGTTAAACGCTCCCATATATTTGCACGTGTCATCACCAAGTACTATCTTACTCACATGTAACACAGTGTGAAATGTGAGTGAGATACATGTTCCTACATATATCTGTCTCAGTTGCACCTACCTGTAGTTATATTGGAGCATCGCAGTTCATCGACTGTCTCTCTCAGTGTGTCCCTTTCTTGCAGTAGCGTGTCACGTTCGCGTTGTAACGAGGTCGACCTATTACTCAATTTCTTGTTCTCTATTTCTAATTTGTCAGCTTTTGTTATTTCAGCGTCCAATTTCTCATTCAAGTCAGTCACCTGAAATATTTTCGGTGGTTTCAATAATTGATAAATTGATGTAAGAAAAATGAACCATACATTATTCTTTCATTACCTAAATGTGGTCTCATAACCCAGACAGAACAAAACAATAAACTGTATCTTATCATCTTTGTATCTTTCACATAATAATGTACAAAGAAAATTTGACTGTGCGCATAACATAGTTTAAAAATGTAAAAAATTTATGTTAACTCTAGAAGCTTTTATGAGGCTATTTTATTATTAAATTCAAGAGAAAGTGGCCACCAGATTTCTTGAACATCTTTTGATTGCTTTCTCTTATAGACCACGGTGTTATACAAATTTAATGTTCTGTGCCATTAACTGCACGCCATTGTATAAATTTACGTCATATTTAGGAGGCGTCATCTGCGGTTACCTTTGCTTAGTTCTCTATTGTCATTATTTCTCATTTGAAAAGGTAGACAATTTGCTTCTACGCATATCGATCGTATTTTGTGGACCAGTGCTGGACAGGACCGGTGTAGGTTCACATTTATTTTTGGAACGAAATTCCTTTTCGGACGGTATGGCGGATGGGGGCTAGACGAACAAAGTGTAAGAATTTTCCGTCACGAAAAACCGTCACGCGCGTCTTTTGTTTTATGTTTGTGTTTAAAGGCACGGATATCGTGCGAGATGGGGGATGAGGAAGAGGGTGAGGGACGGGTGATGGTTAAACAGGGGCGGGTGAGGGGCGGGTGTGGAGCGGTTGAGGGGCGGGTGAGGGCGGGTGGGGGGCTTCGAGGCTGGGTGAGGCGGGTGAAGATCAAGGGGTCAAGAAGTCGACGAAGTCACGACCTTTTCTTTAGTGTATATAGACGGTTATCCATATCACGTAAGCTATTGGCTGTGCCCAGTCATAGGTGCGCGCTTCTTCGTTCCAACTCCAACCGAGTGTTCCACGACACTCAGTTAATTTTTGTTTGAACTATTTCTTAATTTCTTTTTAATATAGGATTGCATAAAATAAAACGGATTTATTAAGTGTTCGTTAAAATTTTAGGAACCGCTAATCTAGACTATTTATACATACAAAAATTATAAAAGCATACTTGTTTTTTATAGATGTCTAGTTGTGCTCGCACGGCGTTGGCCCTCAGCGCGGCCTGCTCTTGTTCTATCGCGCGCTGCACGTGCTCGGTGTTCGCGTGCTCTAGCAGCTTCACCTGACAATAATAATAAATATATTAATACAATAACCAACCAATGTCCTTCCTTCTATTTGTAAATTAGGCCTTTGGTTTGATATCTATCCCATAACTGATCATTTATTTCGATCTTTACTGGTAACTATTTGGTGAAACTTACCTAGAAATAAATAGCAATTTATGATTAACACTATCATCGTGAAATTGGCTGAGTATACCTGTCTTCTTAAATCGACGTGTTCTTCCATCCTCTTCTTATAAGAAGCAACCGTGGCTTCGAGCGCAGCCGCCTTGGCAGCCGTCTCACGTAACGCGTCCACTTCATCTTTCAGTACCACGTTTTCCGATGCAGCCATCTAAGTAATATAAATATCGTAGAGTTTCGGATAAAGCAATATATATTTGTGGTCCAAAACTAGCCTAACGAGATTTGAAACAATAGGAACATTTCGTACCATTAAAAAATAATCAGATAAGCCCCGAATTAGTTACAAGGTAGTAAAGGGTATTCAATTTAATTTGTTACTTTAAGCGAATCATAAAATAAAGTCATCAAGGTAACCAACCTGTAGCTCCTCATTCCGCAACTTATAAAGCGCCAAATCTCTTTCTAAGCCATCGGCGCGGGCGCGTTGGTCGTCTCTCTGCAACTCAACTTTATCGAGCTCCTCTTTGATCGCGTCTAGTTGCGCGCGCATGTTGGTGTAGCGCAGCGTGCCGGCGAGCGCGGGCCCCAGCGAGGCGCCCGCCTCGTCCAGCTCCAGCTCCGGCTCGGGGTCGGCCGCCGCCCGCGCCGCCGACAGCCGCCCCACCTCGCTCAGTAGAGTCATCTTCTCTTCTTGAAGGACTTTTACCTGATCAATTTATAGGGGAAAATTGATATTTATTCGAGGCCGTGCCGTGCACGAACAATATTATGTATTGATAAGTATAAAATCAGTATATAGGCTATTGATATAGCATCTCTAAAATATAGACTATACAAGAAGCAACGACTATAAATTGAAGCAAGTGAACTCTATTTTCCACCTACATCGACGATATTTTCTTCTTTTGTATACCTATATAAATGGAAAACGTGACTGACTGACTGATCTATCAACGCACAGTTCAAACCACTGGACGGATCGGGCTAATATTTGGCATACAGATAGCTATAATGACGTAGGCATTCGCTAAGAAAGGATTTTTGAAAAATCCACCCCTAAGGGTGTAAAATAGGGGTTCGCGGGTGAAACCGCGGGGCGGAAAGCTAGTATAGTATAATAAAAGTACTCCTAGAGACGTTTTCGACCCTTCCAAATCAAGGCCAGATACAAAGGCACTGAAAGTAGTTTCAGCACAATAATAGAAATTGTTTGGATGATTTATGTGGTCCCGCTACCACCATGGATAATTTATAATCAATAAAGTAAGACAGGGATTTCCGTTATAGAAGACGGTGCCGATAAATACCCGTCAAACAAGCGCTGTATCACAGTATCAAACCCTAATCTTTTTTTTTTTTATAAATATTTATTTACCTAATTCTGATTCGATGTTGTATATTCTTGTAATAAAAAAAATATATTTTTCTGTATTAAGAGCCAGTAATATTTTAGGCTTAAGTCACATCGTAACCTTTCAAGATTGTGTTCAAAAAAAGAATTATTTATGTTAAAAAAAATGTGTACGAAAATGTATACAGCTACACGCAAGCCTCCCATATATAACAGCATGAAAATCATTAATTTTATTTGTCTTCAGCCATAAATTAAACTTACAAAACAATAGCATGGGCAACATATGTTATTAATGTTTTATTATTCTATATTATAGTAACACGAATGTTAATAAAATTTCAATATTATTTTACCAGATACGAAAAGAAATGACTCATGGACAAAGACAAGAAGTCATACATACAAACTGTCTGAAAATACGCCCTCTAACGAACGATTAGAAAAGCCTTTTTTTTTTAACTACTTTGGGTTTGAGAAAATTCAAAGCTTGTAGCAGCAGATCTAACAGATACATCATAAGTTATTGAGTGTGATCAAATACAAGCTTATCAGCAGTAAAAAAAAATAGTGCAAAAAACCTGTCTAGCTCCAATAAAGATAAAATACAAATTTATTTATTTGCTTTGAATATATACATCACAAAACATAATCTTAAAACTTAACGTCATTATAGTAAGATAATATTATCATACAACAAACCTGTGTATCGAGCTCATGGCACCTCTGCGCGAGCACCTCTTTCATGTCAACATCTGCCTGATCCCCGCTCGGCGTGTCCAGAGGCACGGGCCCTCGGATCGCGCCTAGCGTCAGCGTTTCCAACTCCTACCAAACATATAATCACCAATTAACCACTAAATTCACTGACACTAATACTGTAGGTAGCCCATTCATTGATGCTCCCTTCACCGTCGCACGCGCACGTCAACTAACACATCGCACCACCGAGTGTATCGTGATCCAAGGATATAAATATAAAGCGTAACTAAAACACTCAATTTCTTTACGGCGAGCAACGAGCATGCAACTTCGAAAGCGACGTTGGGTAATAAACGTATGCTTAATTCATTTTTGCAACGATGAACATTATATTGTAATGCTGCGCCCATATGTGTATGTATAATAACGATTATAGTTCAATGCATGAAAATGCGGTCGAGTGAACTAAATTATACGTTACATAAGAAAAAGTGAGACTAATTGGTTACGGCTGGATAAAAGAATAAAGCGTTTAAGAACACTTCTTAGTTTTTTAAAAGTGGCAGTTATTTCTTTTAAATTGCACACAACAACCAAAGTGAAATGGCGTGTGTTTTGAGTATTTTTTTATTTATGGTAACTATGTATGACCTAGATAGATTGTTTTTATTTAGAAATGTGTGCTCCTGGGTAATAGAGTAATTAGAATGCAAAAATACAAGGTTAACCACAACAATTATCGAATTCAAGTGAAATACTAATCTAAGCTTTTTATTTTGTAACTTTCATGTAATTAAACTATATATAATTTAAAACATAACTAAACGATCTTATTGATAACTCACACGTTACATCATAAGGAAAAGAAAGTACTATGAAATTCTTGAAATAATTACCGTCCGTGCATATACCACAACTAATTCAATTAATTGGAAATTGAAACGTTCGTGAAATATTCTACATCAACTAGATATTTATGCATCACATACTTATAGCAGTTAATTTCAATTTTTTTTTGCTTCATCAGTTTACAAATACTACGATTAATATTTGATGTGCCATATGCATGCGCTGCGTGTGCATTTGTTTCATCAGAGGAATAATTTTGTCTTTGTATAAATACGCACTCAGAAACATAATAAAGTCTTATCATACTTTATACTAATATATTAATATATTTATATACTAATATACTAATAAAAATATTATATAGAGAAAAGATTTCTATTTTTGTATGTTTGTAACGAATAAATTCAAAAACACCTGACCGATTTTAATATTTCTTTCACCATTAGAATGCTACATTATCCCTGAGTAACATGGGCTATATTTTATCAGGGGAACGCGGGTGAAACCACGCGGGAAAGCTATTTTAAATAATGTAAATACTTATGTAGCTTTCTCCACAGTTTCCATTGCTCCTCAGGGATAGCTACACAATAGCTTCATTTAAATACAAATAAAGTGTGTACAGACCTGTATTGCTTGCATTATGGACCGCTGGCATGATAGCTCCATTTCCATAATGCGGGTGATATATTCTTCCTTTTTGATGCAATTCACTGCACAACCTAAAATCAAAACCAATTCATTGGTAGTTCTATAACATCAACTATTCTATTTTTTTCTTAGTTCTCCTCAAAATTATCGGATTATTTTAGGAGAAAAATTATAATTACACAGATATGATATTAATGGAAATATTAATTTTAAATAAGTATTAAAATTCACCTGTGAAAATAATACACAATATTACACAGTATTACGGACTAAAGACGATACGAGCTTGAAGCTCCCATATTCAAATAAGGCCAAAATATATATACATTATATCAGTTAAGGTTTAATAGGTAGGTAACGTGAGAAAGTAATAAAATAGTATTCTGTTAAAATTTAACTCTTTCCATTAGTTTACCGCATAACATTATTTCCCCTGAAATTGATCCTTATTAGCAACACTCGAATGGTGTAATAATACTTTTATTTCAAAATCAACTGTTTCGATTGCTGGCTAGGATATTGATTTTTCAAAAATCCAATGATGCAGTTTAGTTTTTATCAAAATTGGGCTCAAGACTCATTTGAGTATTTTTCATTATTCCTTATAGTTTAGGATTTGGCCATCCACGCGACTTGAAAAATTCACCTGTATATCATGTAACATAACATAAGATACCATCACATATCGTTTTTAATTAAACTTTTCTTTAATTTATGTTCAGTCTTGACTACAGAAACCTATACTATCTGTACATGTTCCAACATGCACTTGGCCAATTATTAAGATTATGGAGAGCATTTCCAGAAAATAAGTTATTTTATGTGTGACCCTAGTTTTTTCTGTTCCGTGGTGTGACCACATTGTGACTCAAAGTCAAAGTCAAAACCATTTATTCAGTTTAGGCCCTAGAAGGGCACTTGAATATGGAAGCTACTGAAGTTACTACCAGTTCGGAAGTCGAATTTAACTGAGAAGAACTGGCAAGAAACTCAGCAAGGTGACATTTTTTATATTTTTTTTTTTGGACAGTCTGACAATGTTGGTTTTTTTCCATTAAATTTTTAGCAATTTAAAAGTAATGCCAAATGAAAAAAAAAATAACATCAAGAAAAATAAATAAAAAATAATAAACTATACAAGTTCAAAATCTATCAACTGACTATTTATGTTACCCATGGTATGTGATGATGTGGGCGAAGGTGGTAAAAACACTATAGTCTAGAAGAGTACAGTCTCTTAAATGCAGCTGCCGGGAGACACTGGTAACGAATGTGGTACACAAGGGAACAATAGCCAGCCAGACTAGGTACTACAAATACCCTACAACCGTGCTAAGTTGTCCTGATGTTTTCCTTGACTAACAGCTCAACCTCAAAATAGGATTCGTACCTACTACCTTCGCCACAGCGTTCGACGACTATCACTGAGCTATTATCGCCTAAAATTTAATAAATTTGTCTTTTATATAGTAACGCTAACCATACACTTACTTAAAACAAGTTGCAGCAATCTTCCCAAATCTGAAGCATCAGACGTCTCGGCAATATTTATCACATCTGGCCTTGAAAACTCCTGAAGACTTAAGCTTAATATGTCTTGGTGATAATCTAAAAGAATTGTTGAACTTAAGCATTAAGAATCTTAAATCTTCTATACAAATAAATAAAATTGAAGTGTATGATTGTAATGTCAAAATAACAGTCTGTCTGTCTGTCGGACCGATTTTGACCGGACTTTATCTGGCAAATAGCTGATGTCATGAGGAGTAACTTTGGCTACTTTTTACACTGGGAATGTGGGTGAAACTGCAGGGAACAGCTAGTTAAATAATAAAAGTAGGTTACTTAATGAATTCACACATAAATGATGGGCCTGTTACCACGGAGGAAAATGTCTCTTTTTTCCAATGATAAAAGAAAAAGCTTTATTCCAAGTCTGGGTTTAAATATTTACAAGTTGTATATGTCCTGGACCAGGTGATTAATTGGGCATTGTGACTAATTGGGCATTTGTGATTATGAACTTAATTATTTATCAGACTAAAATCTCTTCATATTCAGAAATCACCTGGATACTTTAGGTTAGAAGTGTATGGCAATTGCCATACACTTTGTGGTATTTTTTGCCCTCTCATATTGGCCAATTTATCAAAATGCCCACGCATGATGTATAATGCCCAATTAATCAGTTGGTCCATAACATATACATATTATGTATTATCAGTAATCTGGTTTCCATAATACAAGCTCTGCTTAGTTTGGGATAAGATGATGGTGTGTATAATTAAATGGATGAATAAAAGTAATATAAACCACATACATGTCATTAACAATTTATTATTGACATTACTATTGTGAAGTATTAATTATATACATATATTGAAAAGATGTTTGTATTCCATTTAATATAGTAAGATACTCTGCTTTAACCAGTGGTTTCTCATGAGACAACGAATCTTACTCTTACTAATATTATAAATGTGAATGTGAATCAATCACACATAAACGGCTGAATGGCTTTGATAAAACTTGGCACATAGGTAGAACAAACCCTGGAATAACATATAGGGCAAGTACTTTAAATCCCAGAAAAACATAAGGTCCCGCAGAAATTGTGGGGCAGATGATAAGTATTTTCTATGTGTCTCTCAGGATTCCATCAAAATTAGTTGGTACAATCAGCTCCAACAATGTTATGAATGAACAAGTTACACATACCAACAACACCCTCCAGTATCTTCTTCAGATTGCTAACTTTCAGCCTCCAGTTATAGCCTACATCTGTCTTGATTTTGGAATTCCAAACAGGTGTGAAATATTCTGGAGCAATCTGTGTGAGTGCTTCTGCTATTGCCACACCATCAGATAATTCTGTAAAATACAATATAAATGTAGAAAACATTATGTGAACAATAATAAAATATCTAATTAATTTTAAGTCATTTATAAAACTGCCCACCTACTCATCATTACATTATTATTTAGGAAATGACATCAAGGAGAGATCAAGATGTATGACCATTTTTGTCATATCAATTGCCATATAGTATAGCCAAATGGAATTACACCAAAGTGATGAATCAGATAGAGAGCCGACTGCACTTAATACAAGATTAATGCAATATACTATGCCTGTAATCGTTACGGATTGTGCAAGAGTGTCGAGAAGAGAAATGTACTATGATATCCCAATGTAATAAAAGCAAGAGTTAAATGATGAAATTATCCACTTAGTGCTCGAGGCGTGATGCGGATGTACTCAAATTATAGTCAGTTTCAAATTACTGTACTACACAAAGCCTAAGCTTATACGATGCTACAAAGCAATATCGTAATTACCTGATGGATTTCCATGTTTAGCCCTAAGATTTAACGTCTGCAACCACTTTATTAGATTGTCACACAAAACAACACTATTTGCTTCCATTATAGATAAAGCGTTATACCACAATATGATTTATAGCTAAATATAGAAACACTTTATTTCTGTGAAGGCATTATAATTCTGGACCCTGGAAATACAAATTTGATAGCAAAAAAACAGAAATAAATATTTTCTGTGATTCGTAACTTGTGACGTCTGCATAGGCGTTTAGGGAGATCGATATAATTCATAAATTCTGACGTTTACATACACTGTGTGACTGGATTTCTGTTATATTGATCACATTAAACTTTCTTATGAAAGTAACATTTAATATTTCGGAAGAAGTAAGTAAGTAAGATCATAAACAAAATTATAATTCTTGTGTTTATAAAGTTATAGGAAATTTTGGAAAAAACTGAACATGAGAGCATTTACGAAGAACGTTTCGCCATTCCGCTGACCATGATGACATTGATCGAACCAATCGAAATTCAAATGAGTCTCAATGGTGAATGTATGGCCATGAAACAAAGCATTTTAGCGTTATCCCAAAGACTACCCACATCTCGATTTTCTCCCACACACAATAATAATATACTAGTATCACAGCTAGTATGTTGTAGGTACCTAATTACAATGAAATATGCTTCGTTGTCATCAAATCAGATTTTGTCGGTCCCTTGGTTCAAAAGTTAAAATTGTACCTATAAAGTATCCTCTGAATAAATATAAATAATTATTATACAAAGTTTTTGTCTTCTAAACTAATGACCGACAAAATCTGATATTTGGCGACTAATTTTAATTAATCATATCGATTTCGTTTGTATTATAAATGCGAGTGTTTGTTGGTTTGTCCTTGCAGCAGCAATGAAACAACGACGCAAAGAGGATATAATCACTACGTGCAACGACGTGATTTTTTACATAATATAGTTTATGGACGATGAGTGATATGAACCTGGACCGTGGGTAAAATCGCGGGGCATAAGCTAGTTGTAATAAATAAAACAAGAAACCATACAAATCATTAATGTTTATTATTGTTACTTTTTCTACAAAGATCTAATGGCAAGTCACAACCCATATATTTATCAGACTCGACGGCGTGATTTACAACTTTAAACCATAATGGGTCTTTGCTCAAAAGATGGGGATCGCAGAACAAAATAACAGCAACTTGAGCTCTAGTTAGAGCTACATTCAACCTTTTTGGGTTTTTCACAAATCCAAGCGTATGTTTCTCATCATAGGATAGATGTGATTCAGTTGACCTAACTGTTGATATTAGGACTATTCGTCTTTCTTGACCTTGAAATTCTTCGACGGTCCCAACCTTTGGTTGAGGAAGGCCCATAGCATCGAAGAGAATTCTTAAGTATTTGATCTGTAATACAAATAAAAATATTAGATGAAGTCGGTCAAAACTTAACAATGATTTGCCAACTATAAATGTATGTTAAAATAAATATACTCGAACTATTTAACCAAGACTCTCCATGCGGTAGAGTTGCACAGATGCCGCTGCTGGGACGGTTTCAGTTAAGGGGCATACCTATAGTTGCTATATTTATTTATATGCTATAGCTACCTGGGCAATATAAGGTGCTATTACACCAATCTCATCTGCAACTATCCCTTTCTTGTACAGTTTGCAAGCTGTTAGCGCTAACATTGACGCTTCTTGAGGGTTATACCAGGAGGGGCTATCTTCTGCTCTAGCATTTATTCCCTTAATTCCATAAACAAAAATTCCACCTGTCTTTTCTTTTGACTCAAATATCTCGGACATCACATTCAAAATTTTCTCAACCCACGGTGCATTCCTATTCAAGTTGGTCACTAAGCTTGCATCATAAAACATTTGACTGGGTAAAGTCAAAACTTCTGGCAAAGATCTATAATTATCATTCAGCTTCGTAATTAATTTTTGATTGAAACCATTTGCAAATGCTGCAAAATCTTTTTGGTAGGGGAATGTTTCGAGAATCCGACATAAATATGACTCATCTAAACCAAATTCTTTACAATATTTTGATAAAACTACTGGCCCCAACTGCATTGGATCACCGGCTAGAATAATTTGACCATTCTCTTTGTCAGTAAATGTCAAAGGTATCATAATTTCGGGCTCCAGCGCTTGTCCTGCTTCATCTACTATGACATGTGTGAAATGCCCCCGAGGGAATCCCATCTGAGCTAATAAACCCAAACAGTTGCATGTACCGATAGTAACGCGATGTCGCCCAATAAACGATTTTTGACAGTTAGTATTTATACCATTCATCACGGACTGTTTAGAGCTCACGGTTCGTTCGGTGGCTATATCTAACGTTGCACAAAATGGTTTTATTATATCCGGAATGTTTTCAGAATCAATCAAATAATTTGCGATCAGGCGAATTATGGAATTAGAAAATTGTTTCCTGTATTCTATTAACCTTTCGGTAATTAAATTTGCAGCACTATTTGATGGAGTTGCAACTAAAATTCTGCTACCTGGAAGGAGAGTCAATATTTGCAATATAGCCTCTACAACAGTGACTGTTTTTCCAGTACCTGGAGGCCCATAAATACAGTAAGGTAATGGACGACATTGACCCAAAAGAACGTTAGAGATCGCTGCCTTTTGACCTTCATTCAAATTTTTGTTATACCATTGAATGTTATCTAACACTTCTGGTGGTAGTTGGTAAGAGCGTGACGAAACTCGAGATGGAAATAATATTTCTGGCCCGAGGTTAGAAATAGCTAAATTGATTGCTTGATGGGTTTTTCTATAATTTCCTCTACTTAACTGGAACTCTAATGAAACATCACTTCCTGAATAAGAGCCATGGAACTGTGGACTGAATTTCATTAATACTATATTTCCATTCATATTGTGAACAAAACCCTCGTAAGCTGGGGCATTAGTATCCCAAATATCTTTGACTATGATTCTATCTCCTTTTATAATGGATGGTCTCCTTTCAGAAAGTCCATTTACTTCAATGCCCAGGTATTCTTGGTATCTTATCAAAAACACTTTTTGCATATCAAATGATCTCAAATTTATATTTGCTTGAATTTCTTCCATGAACATTAAAGTATGCCATCTATCATTGTAATTGCTCATATTTAAATCTTTACACAAGCAAGGTAAAATTGTTTCAATCCTTGAAACAATTTTGTTAAAATCAGAACTGTAAATTGTTTGTTCTGAGTCTCCTAAAACAGCAGACCAAATTTTATCAGGAATTGGATAAAGTCCAAGCTTAACCGGAATGAAATTAGGTCTTCGGAAATGTTTCGCTCCAGGGATAAATTGAGTTTCCTTTCTAGACCGAATATTTTTCATGTATTCAATTTTTTCTTGATCTGTTTTGAATGATGGAAGTTTGACAGTCATGTTATGATTAGCTTCAAAACTTTTATCAACAACATTAATCTCGATAACTCTCTCGATTTGGAACCCCCTAAACAATATGATAAAGTTTTCTTTAGCATTTCCTAGGAACTTAGGTTGACAGGTAATATTAAGGTGAAACACCTGTTTTGGGTAAAGCTTTTTTGGTCGTGCAAGGATTGGACCAATACTAATTTGAGAATCTCTTTTTTTACTAAGAACAATCCACTTATTTACAACATGAACTCTGTCAGCATTATTGGTTATACTCAAGGTAATACTTGCAGTTTCATTTATATCAACATTGTCAAACTTTACAGGATATGTGACTTCAACATTTTGTTCATTCTCAACAGATAAACTATTTTCTTCTATGTTATTGATATTTGAAATATTTGTACTTTCAACTGAGGGAATTGAAATTATTATCATCTTTATAGCTCTCCATGCATATGTGCTTTGATTACTTTCAATCGCTTCAATAAGAACCTGGAAATATTAAAATATTATGTGAAAGAAGAAAGTAAATAATGTGTTGTTCATTCCTTGTGGACTTTACATATTCAGAAAAAAAACAGTATCAGAAATAATGCTTTTATCGACTGACCTTTGCTCCAACTTGTGGTTCATTACCATTTTGAATTGAATCTTTATTAAAGTAAATTTGTCTATCACAGATTCCATAATCACCAAAATATTCAGTTATAACAGCACTTTTGATTTTCATCCTGAGTGGCTTAAGGGACTTAACTTGCAGTACCTTTAAAAACATCAATTAAGTGCATAAATGAGAAACAGCCTATTTAAAAATAATGGGAGTTTGTCTATTTCACCTCTTAACTCTATTAATTCCCATATTTATTTTTTTGTTTACTTTGTATAGGCTTGTGTTTGACCACAATCACTATGGTAGGTGATGATGTGGCCGAAGGTGGTAAGTACACAAAGCGTAGAAGGATATACCATTTTATTATTATTATGAATAAAATTCCAAGAATATATTTTTATGTTCAACAGATACAAGTTCAATAAAGGTGCTTAAACTTTAACTTTTACCTGTGCAGCAGATATATCTGTTGGCTTGTTCACATCAAATTGTACAGAGCATTTTAATTCCAACCAGTCACCTTTTATAGGTACAAATGACGCCTCTACATCATCCAAACAAAATTTCAGATCACTGTCTTTAATAAAAACATAACGGTCTTGTCTGTAATCAACTTCGCCAATGATGACATGCTCTATAACTTCAAATTTGTTTTCATCAACATAATCCTCTTCACCCCAAGTTGTGCCAAAATTTTCCAAAATACGGACAATAACTATGGATTCATTTTTATTCTCGTAACCAAGGTATGCAATTTTGTCATTTAATTTTAAACTGATTGAACAAGCTGATAGATCAAAGTAGATCATGCCATCAATAAGAGCACCATTATCATCTGTGTAGGTAACTATTCCTGAAATTAAGATGGAAAGATTTTGTGAGTGTTTCATTGTTTTTCTATTTATTTTTGATGTTGACAAACAAATACAAATTAATAAAGAGACACTAATTGTCAAGTTAAATATTTTATCATGTTCAGTACTAAACAAAACATGGCACCTTGATGAAATCAAACATACATACCTACATTAGTTGAAAACTATTTAAAAAAAAAATCAACTGGGCATGAATGGGCAAATCTGAAAGTATTAAAGAAAAATGCTCAAAAGGAACTGAAACTGTAACTGTCAACAATTTCTTACCTGTCCTTTGGAAACACATAGCACTTTTAGGTATATCTGGTGTATCCAACTTCATATCTTTTTGTGTTTGTTCATTTATAATCTCTAAATCTACAAGTTCTTCCGCAAGAAAATTCTCTTTTAAATAATCATTGTCTTCGTCAGTTGTATTTTTAGCAAAAAAGTAATTGAAAAATGATGTAATGTAGGAAATCATTTTGTATTAATATACCATTACTGCACAAACCCCTTATCAAATTCAAATTCCCATTCAGTAGTCTTCAAATAATCAAGTTCTTTTCTTAATGATTGAATTCTTTTTTGATGTATTTCCTTCTGTGCACTTTTGAGAGACTGCTCTATGCTGTGACCCAGCTCCACATGATTCAAAGACTGATCAAAGGTTAGGATTCTATTTGGAGCAGTGCCCTGAAAATATATATTGTATTGAACATTCAAATGATATGGTGCTGCTATTGACACACTCCACGGATAATATCTGTGCCTGTAATTGAAAAAAGTGCCAGATTTTTTTTTCATAATTTTTCATTTTTTTTTCATGACTAATAGAGACACAACTTTATATATTTTTGACGTGGAAAAATCTGTGGCTCTAGTAATATCCCTAGAAATATCTGTGCCTGCAATTTAAATGTGGGTTAGCAGTAATAAAAAAATCTTATCCGTGACTGTAATTGGAGCCATTAACACATTCACACCCGAGCCTGTTATTTAAAAAATAGCCAATATTTTTATTTTTTCATCCATGACTTCAATATTTAATTTTGACTTGGAAATTTCCGTAGCTCTAGTAATACCGCTTGAAATATCTGTGCCTGCAATTTGTGATATTGTGCATTAAAAAGGTACATGTGCAGTAAAAAAAAAAATAACCACAAAGTGTATCACTTCTAACCTAAAGTATCCGGGTAGTTTTTGAATAGGAAGAGATTTTAGAACTCATTGATAATAAGTATTTTTTTTTATTATTTGTTATATTTAAAATTTATTGTAAAAAAAAAAATTGGTATAGAAATTGTATAAATAAAAAATAGCAAAAATTTCTCGCGTTAGTGAAGTCACATTACATTAGGTACTGAGATTCCAATTTCCATCCACGGTTACATTTAATTTTCTTCCGTGATTATTGAATGTTCCGGGACTCTTACTCTGATTTCATCCATGGAATGTGTCAATAGACACACTCCACGTAAATGATAACATGCATGATTCCACTGTTATTTATGATTTCTCGACTATATGACAAGCTATTCCAATGTTGTACAAGTCAACCCTGTCTAGTCTACCCACACCGCTTCCTTGTGCTTATAAAAATGCATTAGGTGAACAGGTCACCTGAGGGGTTTCTGGTTCTGACGGAGAGTATGTAGACTGTGAAATATTGCTGGAAGTAGACATCACCAAAGCGAAGGTAAATTACGTCCAAATCAAAAAGCTGTCTAAAATTTCTTCTTCTTGATAGAATGGCGACTGAAGCCAATAGCACAATTCCGCCAATGAACAAACAGTTATCAAGATAGATAGATCCACAGACTTAGTAGAGATGATAGATCTTAGATGCTTGCAAATTATTTACAGGTTCTTTTCGCTTCACTATAGTGAGTGAACGCGATTGAACGCACAGATCACTTTATACTAGTCATAGATAATACACATATACTTGATACTAGTGTACCAATTGAACGCGATCACTATTCCAATTACAATTTATTATTAGTTTCGTGGCTCCCTTCCCTCCATCCATCCTGTCCACACACAAAAAGATAAAGGGTATGTTCCGATATACACTGCGAGCACTGTAAGGTGTGACGTCATTTAGTATACTGAGAAGTCGTTCCTTTATAGTTAGCTATACTGGGTACTGTTTATAACGGAACGCAGTCCAGTATACTGTGTGTCATCCACGCACGTATATGTAAACTGTCATTCTGGGCGCCGTTGATCACGTGATCATAGCACTGAGAGAGAGCACCTTACCTCGAAAACGCCAGTGCTCACAGTACAAAAATAGCGACGATTTATGACGTCATATATTTCTCTAGGATACTGCGGAAGTATACTGTCATCTATAACGTAACGAATTTCTCCCCAGTAAGAGTACTGAACAGTGCTCGCAGTGTAAAACGGAACATACCCATAAAATCCACAGAAGGATGGTAATAATAATGAAAGTAATGAAACACAAATAAAGGGGGTCACACTCGGCGAAGATACAATAATATTTTATCTTAAGATATATGAGACAGTGCTATACCAGCGAAAGAAAAGAAAAGTAGGTAGGTAAGAGGTAGGTCGCTGCTTCTCTTTTCATAGTATAATGCTGTCTCATGATCTTAAGATAAAATATTATAGTATCTTCGCCGTGTGAGACCCCCTTTAAGCCCGTCACAGACGTAGCTATAATATATATTAATATGCCGAGCTATAATATATATTATAGCAAGCTACCACACACGGGAGCTATACGATAATATATATTTTGCCCTCACTCGGTCTGCGGTCGTCCTTGCAAGCGCGCGGCTTTAAAGCTTATTTTCTGTACAGGATGTTCAAATTTTGAAATAACACTATAATCAATCTAGGTACCTAAATGAATTCGAAAAGAGCACAACTTTAAGATATAATTGAAAGTTTTTTTTTTAAGTGAAAACTTCTTTAGCCGCGTTGAGCGTTTTTGGAGGGGCAAAACTTATAGGTTCGCGTCACCGACATGCTCATGCTAATAGTATATCTATAGCTATGAGTAATTTTTGCATATAATTTCAATTAGTCTTAAGTTAATAGTTTTCACTTCTATCGGCAGTCCCCATGACTGCCTGTTTTTTTTTTTGTTTGACCACAATCTCAATATGGTGAGTGATGATGTGGCCGAAGGTGGTAAGCACACAAAGCTTAGAAGGCCTAGAGGATGATTCCGATGCTGTATTTGATATGAATGTTGCCTTGTCAGGAACGAAAAATAGAACCATCATATAAAACAAAAGAGAACTCGAGGCTAATTTAATTTGTATTATCCTTTATCATAGAATAAATTTGCACAGTATTTTGGAAGTTTTCGGCATTTATCGAGCTTCATGCATTGATAGTAAATTTTTTTTTAGCATAATTAAAAATAATTTTATTTTTCCATTTTTAGTTCCTTATGAGGGTGTACTATACACATTTATTTACCCCCTAAAACCGTACAGGCGTGGTGTTATGATATGGAATGGTGAAACAATTTTCTATATATCATAGTTTGTATTTTTTACTTTAATTGTAAATATGCAAATATAATTAATATCATATAAACTTGTATTAATGTGTTTCGGTTAGGAGGGTATGTGAGCCGGTGAAATTACAGGCACAGGAGACTTAACAACTTCATGTCTCAAGGTTGGCAACGCGTGAGTGATACCTCTGACACGGAAAATATAATATTGTATTTCCTTTTCCGGTGGTGATATGAGCGTTTATAGGCTGCGGTAACTGCTTACCAACAGGTGGGCCGTAAGCTTGTTTGCCACCTAGTAGTATAAAAAAAAAAGAAAAAAGGCATAAGATCACAGTGATCGGGGGCATTTGCTGTTTGTTATTGAAGAGTTCCATTATCTATCTCCGAAGATCTTCATCAGATCCTAAAACATTCACTAAAACCTTCCCTAAAAAAATATGCATTTAATAACAAAAACCCCATCCAAATCGGATCAGTAGTTTTTGAGAAAATCGCGGTCATAGATACATACATACGGGTCGAAAAGAGAACCTTCCTTTTTTGAAGTCGGTTAAAAAATTATATAAGAAGGAATGACACAATCATGCAAAAAAGTAAGCTCTGAAGAACATGCTGTATATTCAAAATATATCGTAATATACCATAACATATATTAATAAGCGATAATATATATTAATATACGATAATATATATTCAGATACAATACTATATATTACAGTATAGCTTGGTGTCGTTACAGAAATATATATTATAGCTGCGTGTGTGGTCACTCCAAGATTGTATTGAAAATATATCGTAATATGCCGAGCTATAATTTATATTAATATATATTATAGCTACGTCTGTGACGGGCTTTAATCCAATGATTACCGTCTCTCTGACCAATTAAATTAATTATAATTTGAAGCAAACATAGTAGGCATGCATGAGATATACCCGAAAATTCAATACCTGGCCTCATACCCGTACGTATCGCCACATGCCTAGTATTAAAATACTTTTAGGTATTTTCAGGGCTGGCCTTAGCGGCCTTCTTCTGGAGACCTTGCTGGAGACTCTTAGCGACCTTTGGAACATATTTTGATGACTAGGTAATAAGTACAAGGCGTTTAATATATTTACCATTTATGTGCTAATCAGTTATCTAGTTTTTATAAACAATATTTTTATCTAAACATGGTTTGTACAGTATTTTTTTATTCAAAATCTTTCATTGTCAAATGGCGCTACATTTGCATGAAAGGCTGGAGGCAGCTAGGTAAATCACGCATCGTAGCTTCGCTAGATGTCGCTTAGATTAAATATAATTTTATTTTGATATTTTTTTTATGTGTTATTCTTAATAACTAAACTGTTATAGTTTACCTCTATATACTCTTAGAAATAAATAACAAATTTATCTCAAAGAATAACATGGTTTAGTACACCTAAATCATACGTTTCATTCAATACGAGCACGATCGGGAGGCGCCGTAACCATTCGGTTAACTTCGTATTCTGTGACGAGGCGCGGTGTCGAACTGGGACCGGGTGCGACCGGTATGTGCCTATACGGCTATACCTGTAACTCGCACCCGACGATCGGGAGGCGCCGTAACCATTCGCGTAACTTCGTATTCTGTGCCGAGGCGCGGTGTAGAACGGGGTGCGACGAGTATGTACCTATTCCCGCTCGACGGGTATGTACCTATACCCGCCCGTCGGGTGCGAGTTACAGGTATAGCCGTATAGGTACATACTGGCCGTAATGTCATACGATTTCGTTCGGCGCGTAGCTCGTGCGACTCCGACAATACCTATCGGGTACGGACCGGGTCTCTGCCGTACATACCCAGTATGCGTACTGGCAAGCTCATACTGTTCTTTAGACCTGGACCAGTATACACGCCTCATCCCTAGAGTATAGCAATAGCACAGATTAATAAATACTAACGTACAGAAGAGTTACTTCGCGCAAAAAATTATAGAAATAGCGACTCATGCTACTAGGCAACAAAGTGCAATTCAGCTCGTATAAGCGCTCAGTGCCTAACGCGATATTCACCTATACGTTGCCGCTCTCTTCTAATGTAACACGTTACTCTGTCACTGTCTGGCGCGGAGTCCCGCGCTAGCTGAGTCACTAGGGTTGTCGGCTTGCCGCCAGTTGCTATTATAATATTAATCGTCTACCCGTAATCTATCTTATGTTTGATGCGTATGATTACACGGTCAATTTTAACCAGATCTGTGATCAGACATTCTTGTTGTTTACTATCCTAACTTCCTAATCCTAATCTTAACTAATATTATAAATGCGAAAGTGAGTTTGTTTGTTTGTTACCCTTTCACGCTTAAACCACTGAACCGATCGCGATGAAATTTGGTATGCAGATAGCATATGGTATGGAGAAGAACATAGGCTACTTTTTATCCCGGGAAAATACAATATCCTTGGGGAACGCGGGTGAAACCGCGGGGTGGAAGCTAGTTTATAATATTACGCACGCGCGAGCAGTGACAACCGACTGGCGGCGCGGCGCGACTACGAACGAAGCCGCGTGAAAGTGTAGGCACTTATCGCTGTAGGTACGGCCGAGTGAATGAAGTCTTGTAGTCGCTGCGCTACAAATTAGTAGTTAGTTGACACGGTAACCGTATCAGCCATTGTCACCCACCTCGACTAAACTGAACAATCGACTACTTCGATTAGTTTTAGTAATTATCGCCCATCGCTAACTAAATCGGAAACGATTAGACCTTCCGATTTCCTAATTAGAGTTTCTACTAATTGGATAGTGCAATAACCTCTTTAGGGACTTCTTTGATTAAACGAACTAGTTCTTCCTTGAATGTACTCACTCTTTCTTTTAGTATCCAGAATTTATTCTAGAACATACCTACTCAAAGTCACTCGAAGTCGCTCGAAGTAATAAAGGGCGTCACACACGGCGAAGATACTATAATATTTTTACTTAAGATCATGAGACAGCATTATACTATGAAAAGAAAAGCAACGACCTACCAAACCTACCTTCACTTTCCTTCTCTTTCACTGGTATAGCACTGTCTCATATATCTTAAGATAAAATATTATAGTATCTTCACCGTGGGTGACGTCCTTAAACCAAAACCACAGATTATATGATTATATACGCTTTGTTGGGCACTACCCTAATTAATTAGGGACCTGTTACGGCCGCATATGTACGTGCGGAGACGCCGCGACAAGTTGGCAACACCGCACCGACGCCGACATCTTATTTTTTTTGTCTTGACTGTGTAATAACCTGCTTGTGGCGCACTTACGCAGAAATTAAAGTTATTGTGACAGAATCAGCATTTTCACCGTAGTACAGTCCCCATCAGTTAGCATCAGCTAAAACATTGGTCCTTCGGCCTCAAAATCGTAAAAACTACATTTCAATAACTAACAACAGTTTAAACGGAGAAACACCGGCCGATCGCGCCGCCATTGTGCATCTTTGTTGTGCATCGCGTCACATGCCATTGGCACGGAACTAACCAAAGGATACCTGTGAAGGAAGACATATTTCCAACATCGAGGATACCTCCGGTTATTGTGATCGGTCAAGAATAATTACAAGCAACGAGTCATATAACGTTGCAAATCTTTTGCACATCAGGATACCTAAGTGCCCACCAATCTACTCATCCAGCTCAGATTGCCATCAAGATTTTGTGAGGCTACCCAAAATTAACCTACCTCATTTCGACGGCAGCTTTCAGCACTGGCTCGAATTTAGAGATATGTATATTTCTTTAATACACAATAACAAAAGTATTAGTAATATAAACAAATTTCACTATCTTCGTGCCGCCCTAAAAGGCAGTGCATCTATAATAATTCAAAGCATAGAATTCAGATCAGACAATTACGAGGTTGCCTGGAACCTATTAACTAATAGGTTTGATAATGAACGGCTATTGATAAATAATCACATCAATGCAATTTTCAATTTAGAACAAGTGCGTACAGAATCTAGTGTTTCGTTCAGAAATATTGTTGATGTAATCAATAAAAACTTATGTGCACTTGCAAGTCTAGGACAGCCCACAGACCATTGGGATACGCTGTTGGTCTATATTATGTCTAAAAAATTAGATAATATAACATTTCGTGAATGGGAAGAACATCGCAATTCAATTACAAACTATCCTACGTTAAAACAATTTATTACGTTTATAACAAATAGGGCAGACTTACTAGATACCATTCAACAAGAAATGTCACACAAACAGAACATACAGAATAAAAATAACATACAAAATAAACAGAACATACAGAACAAACATTATTCACATAATGTATCGTCAAACAAAACAAATGAAAGACTAGAAACACATAACATGATTTGTCCTCATTGTAAAAAAGGTCATTATCTTTTCAGTTGCCAAGAATTCAGGGACCTAGACGTGACTACACGTAATAATAAAATGAATAATTATAACGTTTGTAAAAACTGCTTGAGACCTGGTCACACAGAAAAACAATGCAAGTTATCTCATTGTAAATACTGTAAATTAAAGCACAATACTCTTTTACATATAGATAAAGAGACAGAACCACAGGCCAATATAGTTTTTTCAGCGGACATTCAAACCCATAACAAAGCTTGTATTTTACTTTCCACAGCATTGGTAAAAGTGGCGGACTCCACCGGAAGACTTCACACGGCTCGCGTCCTGTTGGACTGCGGCAGCACTTCTCACTTCGTCACACAGCGCCTCTGTGAGAAACTAGGTCTGGTAAGGCATAGCGTAAACTCCACTGTTGTAGGTATAAATAACCAACAAAGTCATGGTGCAGAGTCTTGTGACATAACCATCCACTCATCCTCAGGTGGTTATCAAGTCAAACTCAATTGTTATGTCTTTCCTCAATTAACAAGATCGTTACCTTCGTCTTATATAGACATCAAAGATTTAACTCTTCCACCGGGCATAGAGTTAGCAGACCCATCGTTCAATGTCCCCTCAGCTGTCGATATTTTAGTTGGGGCAGAGATATTTTGGGATATTTTAATGTCTAACTCTATTGATCTGGGCAAGCAATGTCCTAAGTTGCAGGAAACGAAATTAGGTTGGTTAGTATGTGGTGCCATATACACAACTAAAAATAACGACACTCAACATGACACACATTGTTTTCTCAGTCAAAATGAAGAACTACAACTTACTCGCTTTTGGGAGCTGGAGTCAGTGTCTTCCAAGTACAATCTGACTCAGGAGGAGCGATCCTGCGAGCAGAGCTTCGCAGAGCACACTTATAGAGATGTTGAGGGGAAGTTTGTTGTAACAATACCATTAAAGGACTCACCTAATGTTCTCGGAGACTCCTACGCGATGGCGAAGCGCCGTTTACATTCTCTAGAGCGAAGACTTCAACGCGACTCAGTCATGAATGAGAGATATCTACATTTCATGTCCGAATATAAAAATTTAGGACATATGACTGAAAATAAGCAGACCTCAGACAATACAGTTAACTATTTTCTGCCTCATCATGGGGTAATTAGGGAGTCGAGCACGACTACAAAGTTACGAGTTGTTTACGACGCGTCAGCCGTCACAACCACTGGTAAATCTTTTAATAATATTCAAATGGTAGGACCGGTCGTTCAGGATGACCTTTTATCTATATTGCTCAGATTCAGACAACACAAATACGTAGTCACGGGTGACATAGAGAAAATGTACAGAGCTATTCTTGTAGAGCCCTCACAACGTAACTTACAACAGATCTTATTCAGATTCACTCCCACAGAACAAATTAAATCATACACACTAAATACTGTGACGTATGGCACGGCATCGGCACCTTATTTAGCAACAAAATGCTTAGTTTCTCTTGCAGAGCAGTGTCAAAATGCTGAAGCTAGGAATGCTATCAGTAGAGATTTTTACGTTGATGATTTTCTCAGTGGAGGAAACTGTATCACATCAGTTATAGAGCTTTGCAGAGATGTCATCAAAACTTTACAGTCAGCTACATTTAGGCTACGCAAGTGGCAGTGTAACAACGTAGACATTTTAAAAAATATAACTGATAGCAATGAGACACAAATAACGGAAAAGGCTTTAGATTTGAACGAATCTCTACCCAATAAAACCTTAGGCTTATATTGGGATTCCTCAACAGATAATTTACAGTTTTCTATTAATATTGATCCTAACAAAAAGAAAGTGACAAAACGAGTAATTCTGTCATTGATAAGCCAAGTGTTCGATCCCTTGGGACTTCTTGGGCCCTGTACGGTAGAAGCAAAGATATTGATGCAGAAACTCTGGGTCAATAAATGCAGTTGGGATGATGAGGTATCGTGCGATATAAAAATAAAATTTCAAAATTTTATTCAATCACTGTCGTCCATAAATTCACTTCGAATTCCACGCTGGGTGTGCTGCGACGCAGCAATATTATTAGAAATCCATACATTTACAGATGCCTCTGAATGTGCGTATGGTGCATGCGTGTATTCAAGAACAATTGATAGAGATGGAATTGTCTGTGTTCGTCTTCTTACTTCAAAAAACAAAGTAGCGCCCTTAAAGCCCGTTACTATTCCCAGATTAGAGTTGTGTGGAGCGTTATTGGGTACAAGACTTTGCACTAAAGTTATAAAATCACTTACAAAAACTGTCGAAGCTTGTTACTTCTGGACTGATTCGATGGTTGTCCTAGGTTGGCTTAAAATGTCACCAAACCGTCTTAAAACATTTGTTCGCAACAGAGTAGGTGAAATACAAGACTTTACTCATATTAACAGTTGGAGCTACGTACCATCACAATGCAATCCTGCTGACCTGGTTTCTCGTGGAGTGCGTGCAGACTACATTCATAAATCTTCTCTGTGGTGGTCCGGTCCAAGCTTCCTTCACCAAACGCACATAGATTTCCCACACATGCCATCCACACACACACAAGAATCACTTCCAGAAATATCATTACACGCATCCCACACTCAGACAGACAAAATAGAACAAAACATTATTTCTCAGCTCATTCACAAAACATCAAATCACAACAAATTAATTAGAATTACAGCCTATGTACATAGATTTAAACAAAATTGCAGAAACCCTACAAATAAAAAAAAAGATATTCTGTGCTGGTCAGAGCTTCAAGCAGCAAGCAATATTTTGATACGTGTCGCTCAAAAAGAAATGTTCCCAGATGAATATCAATTAATCAAATCAGGACAGTCCTTACCCAAGAAAAACAGGCTTAATTCTCTTTCACCTTTCATTGACAGCGACAATATTCTGCGAGTCGGTGGACGCCTTAATAACTCAAATTATAGTTATAATATAAAACACCCTATTCTTTTGGACAGCAAACATCACCTTTCACAGATCATCTTTCACAAACTACACAACGACTTATTACACGCCGGACCGAGTATGCTACACTCTCATGTTAGACAAACATACTGGCCGTTGGGGGGGAGGAACCTCGCGAGGCATACGGTACATAATTGTGTACGTTGTTCTAGGTTTAACCCAAAGTCTGTTCAGCCGATAATGGGTAACTTACCGCGAGATAGAACGCATTTAGAGTTTCCATTTCTTCATACAGGAATCGACTATGCCGGGCCGGTGCTGATAGTTGATCGAAAAGGTAGAGGTGGTAAGCTCATAAAATCTTATATATGCATTTTTGTATGCTTGGCAGTCAAGGCGGTACATCTGGAGCTCGTCACGGACCTGACAAAGGAAGCTTTCTTAGCCGCTCTTCACAGGTTCATGAGTCGTCGAGGAATGCCACAGACCATTTCCTCAGACAATGCCACAACATTTATTGGAGCTAGTAATGACTTGTATAATTTTTTCACATCTTATTCAGATGAAATTCGAACAGAAATATCAACACAAGGTATAGAATTTAAATTTATTCCACCCTATTCTCCACACTTTGGCGGATTATGGGAATCAGCTGTTAAGTCAGTTAAACACCACCTTAGACGCATTCTCTCATTAACTCATTTAACATATGAAGAGATGTCAACATGTTTGGTTAGAATAGAGGCTGTGCTTAATTCAAGGCCCCTTACTCCATTGTCACCAGACCCATCAGATCTGTCATGCCTCACCCCAGCCCATTTCCTTGTTGGACGAACACTCTTGTCGGTACCTCATCCTGTACTTCTTGATGCAAATATCAATCGGCTGCAGCGGTTCGACAGGATTGAAAAATTAAAGCAACACTTCTGGCAACGTTTCTCACACGAGTATGTTTCACTTCTTCAACAGAAGGTCAAATGGCAGTCTTCAAGCAATGATCTCAAGCTGGGAGCCCTGGTACTAGTACGCGACAAGAAACAGCCTCCTTTGATGTGGGTTATGGGTAGAGTTACCAAACTATATCCCGGTTCAGACAACGTCAACAGAGTGGTCGAGGTCCTGACGAAGAAGGGTGTTATTCAGAGGGCATACAATAATATATGTCCTCTCCCCATCGATCCTTCATGTTGAAGTTACTTCAACCCCGGGAGCATGTTACGGCCGCATATGTACGTGCGGAGACGCCGCGACAAGTTGGCAACACCGCACCGACGCCGACATCTTATTTTTTTTGTCTTGACTGTGTAATAACCTGCTTGTGGCGCACTTACGCAGAAATTAAAGTTATTGTGACAGAATCAGCATTTTCACCGTAGTACAGTCCCCATCAGTTAGCATCAGCTAAAACAGGACCAAAGAAAGAGTATGTAAAATTGTAAACACAGCACTACTTATTTACAATTTTTAAAGTTACGGGTATGTTCCGTTATACACTGCGAGCATTGTTCAGTGCTCTTACTGGGGAGAAATTCGTTCCGTTATAGATAACAGTATACTGCCGCAGAATCCTAGAGTAAGTAAATATATGACGTCATAAATCGTCGCCATTTTAGTACTGTGAGCACTGGCGTTTTCGAGGTAAGGTGCTCTCTCTCAGTGCTATGATCACGTGATCAACGGCGCCCAGAATGACAGTTTACATATACGTGCGTGGATGACACACAGTATACTGGACTGCGTTCCGTTTTAAACAGTACCGAATATAGCTAACTATAAAGGAACGGCTTCTCAATACACTAAATGACGTAACACCTTACAGTGCTTGCAGTGTATATCGGAACATAGGTACCCTACATCATCAGTTACTGTATAGGTCTATTATTTTACTCTTTGATCAGTTAGGTAGTTATTGTTTGTTTTGTTCAGTTTGTAATGTCTATCTATTCCCTTCCCTGAATTTTATATGTTTTTAATCACCGAAATAGATACGTTTATTTAAAGAAAGACTACAGACAGATTGATTGAACTTAACGGAAAGGTTAAAAAATGGTTATTACACTATCTTAATAGAGACTCCCTAAGGCACCCAAAATCGGAATATATCTGGAATATATATTACTACGATTACACCTTCCGATTTCCTATACTAACTAAAGTGATTAAAAAGTAAATATGTCAGCGAAGAAAAAGTTAATATTCAAATCTGTGGCATACAATGATGAGGACCAAGAACCCTTAACATCTCAGTGTTTTGAAATTGGCCCTGATGTACAACTGAAGGATGTGCCTACAACAGGTGAAGAATACCTTTTGCATGTTATAAAAGAAAGGAAAAAATGCCTAACAATTACGAAATGCAAGGAGGATTATTCAAAATTTGCCAAAAACCAATCTCGTTTTGTGAAAGAGGTAGGTCGCATTATTTATGAAACCCAAGGCTCTGACCGAAAAATTATATTATTGTACGCATATTTAATAACTAGCTTCCGCCCCGCGGTTTCACCCACGTTCCCGAGGGATCTTATGTTTTCCCGGGATAAAAGTAGCCTATAGCCTTCCTTGATAAATGGGCTATCCAACACTAAAAGATTTTTTCAATTCAAACCAGTAGTTCCTAAATTAGCGCGTTCAACCAAACAAACAACACTCTTCAGCTTAATAATATTAGTATAGATTGAAGCAGGATATACAATAAAATAACGTCTTTTTTACAGTTCCCATGTGCTAAAGTTCCAGTTGAACTAAAACCAACAATAGAATGGCAAAATATTCAAGTAGCAGATTTTTCTGATGTTCGCATGTACATATCACGTTTGCTTGCCAATCGTTCGTCATGGCAAAATAAAATTAATGGTATTGAAATCCAGGATACTTCTTGTGAATGGATGATTTTTTTTGAAGAAAAGGAGCCAACATTATCATGTGTACTTGGTCTTCACCTATCAATGCTAGACCGTGGCATGGAAGTCCTTACAGACATTTTAGGAGAAGTTCAACCAGGGGATACAATACCTCATAAAATAGGTATTTTCTTAAATTTTATTACATACTAGCTATCTCCTCCGGTTTCACCCACATTCCAAATAAAAAAGGTATTCTATGTTTATCTTCAGGATCTTACCTACCCCTCTGCCAATTTCCATAAAAATTGTTTTCATATTACACAACTAACTTCCGCCCCGTGCTTTCACCCGTATTCCCAAGGGACCTTATGTTTTCCCGGGATAAAAAATAGCCTTTCTCGATAAATGGGCTATCCAACACTAAAAGATTTTTTCAATTTGAATCAATAGTCCCTGAAAATAGCGCATTCAAACAAACAAACGCTTCAGCTTTATAATATTAGTATCGATGAAAACATGACAAACAGAAGGAAGATGGACAGACTTACTTTTCTTTTATTATGTGGGAGGATAAATATAATGAGTTAAGGAGGGAGGAGGTCTTACTTTGACTTCATTAAAATATTTTTTTACTTATTGCAAAGAGGATATTATAGACCTTGAGTTATAATCGCCATAACATATCATCACACTTGAAATAAGCAATCATATACCTACATAAAAATATATATTAGAAGCAAAATAAGAGAACTTTGTGTGCTTACCACCTTAGGCAACATCATCAACCTATTAAAAAATCTTAAATGTGTATATCCTTGAAAGATTTTCCGACTATGTCTGAAATTGGATTTGTTAAACAAATCCACTTTCAAAGAAACCGTGGTCATCATTCAATTTATCATTGATCACCTAAAAATATTTGGCATTTTAGGTTTTATTCAACAAAAGCATTAAAGATTACATAAATAAATATATTTTAATGAAATTTGAGTTACATGTATATTATACCCTATTGAATATAACATAATGTGCAGATGCATTGTACACCAACTCTGAATCAAATATAGGTCTTGTAAAAAGTGATACATTTTTCTAAATAAAATTATGCTGGTATTATTTTATGTTTATACCTGTTAATAAAGATAATTTTCCTTTTTTCAGGACAATGGATATATGCCTTCTTAGCTTGTACAAGACAACCCCTTCTTTCTGATACAACAAGTATTTTAAGAGATTTAGCTAGGAAGTGTGCAGAAATCAGGTAAATAATATTATTTTTTTAAACAAAAATTATTCACATTTAGGGTCAGCATCGACCGCGATATTTTGAAGCGGCGTAGCAGCGAGATTCGTATAGCGCTACTGAGACATTGGGGTAAAGAAAGAATAGTGGTGCTGCAGTGTTGTAGCTGCGTGGGTTTAATGTCTCTAAGTATATACTGTAGTCTTTGGTTTAATGTGACTATATCGCAGCTGTGGCTGCAGGCCCTAAATGATTTGAGTGGTAATACAATTTACAATGTTAGTATTCCCAATGATGTCATAAATGAATTAGGTATTTCCTATGAGCCCTTTTGATCGTCATAGAAACTGATAGTGTCAATTACTTTTACATTTCCTTAATTTATGATTTACTCACACACACAGATAAACACTTACACATTGTACTTATAGGCTAGGATAATGCTGCTGGTGAGCCCTACTCTGGCTCATTTGGCATATTTGTGACTCATTCTTAAAGTTCAGTAACATTTTGTTAAACTCATTATCATATAAATAATGTGGATAAATATGATGAATAGTGTATTTTAACCAATCTATGCGACTTAACAGTTTTATGTAAATTGACTTTTAAAAAAGAGGCACTGAATAAATTCGTTAAATTTGATGTGATATAGGTTACATCATTTCAGCTTAGACTTTTCAATAAATATGTGCATAAATGCTTCGCATGCATGGTATGTTCCAGATCTCACATAAATCCAGACGATGACAATGCGAGATATGCAGTGGCCCCCTTGAACATTTTCATATGTTTAATAGCGCGGTATTTCAGACAATATGACTTAGCAGATTAGATTGACTAAATTCTATAATTTTTATTGAGTACCTAACTAGTAAATGCGATGAAAAATGAATGGTATGTATGTATGTATGGTTTGGTTTGGCTCTAAATACCGAATTATGTAAATAAATGATAAATTATATTTTTTATAATTATATATTTCATTTTAACTGTTAAAAACAAATAACATTTACCCCACTTTAATAACATAAGTACTTATTGTAATAATATTCAATTGCTAGTGCACTTGAAATGATCAAGAATATTCCATATTATCAATATCATAGTGAACTCCAACTTGTTTTCGAACACTATCTTCAAGCTTTGCTAGTATAAGACTGTCCTTATGTGTCATTCGCGGCGATTCTAGAAGTCCTAAGAAATAAAATTTACGCGAGATTAATAAATTTTAAAAAATAAGAACAAAGTAGATTAAAAAGGTTATAGCTCTAATGATCAATGTTTATAGTGTCGAAGAGTAGCCTTAGTTGTCTAAAATTTTCATAAAAAGTAGCTTGGAGCACTTGTATATTCATACATTCAAAGCTTTACCTTCTTTTATGCACCTGGCAACTTCAATAGCTTCATACACTAATCCCTCACTGTTTTCAAAGTTATATGGTATGTTGGATTTATGCAATGGAAATTTTTCCACAACTCCATTAGCCTTAATTAGCTCCACAGGAAAATGAAAAGGGTCTTCAAGCTAAAAAAAATAACCGTTATAAAATAACGTTCGTGCTTTTTAACATTTCATTTATCGTGTAGCTCGAAATATTTAAGACATTTCGGTATAATCAAGATCACGGGCCTAAGCCAGGTGAGCTTCATGGTGTACTAGTTGTGGATTATTTAGATCTTCCTGTAAGAATTTACGGACAGTGCGACATGTGTTCAGGATTGAGGCCTTTATTATTATTATAGAATTAATTAACATGGTTCTCACCGTAGCGCGGCCTTTGGTGCCGTAGACCGTGGCTTTATTCCAAAGCCTTACTCTAGTATCAATATTAAGTACAGCGCGTCTTTCACCTTCGTACTCTAATATAATAGTATCGACCACGTCCACGCCAAACTCATTCAACTCTCCAATTGCAGTTACCTTCTTTGGTTCATCTTTAAATATGTACTGGGCAAACTGTAGCACATATATACCAATATCTAGGACTGCACTTCCTCCGAGTTCCTTTTTGCTGAAATATTCGATCGCTACATTAGACAATAGGTACCTACCTGATGGATATTTGATTTATTTACTTAAATCAATTTTGAATTTGTGTTAAAGTGAAGAAAAAACAAAATAAAATCGTGGTGTAGGTGTGATAGATTATACTTATAGTATGACTATCATTGTATTATATTTTTCTTCTCAAAATACTGTTTATTATAGCCATACAACGCGTAAAGTAAGAAAAAGGTTAGAAAAAAGGTAAAAAAAACCCGATTTATTTTCTTCGAGCGAAATTATTTCAATCGTGTTTTGAAGCCCGGTGGAACTTAGGATATATTGTCAACTGTTATATATTTTTTTCCGAACTAAAACTATTTCATTTTCTTTACATACAACTGAATCAAAGAAACGCATGTTTGCTCTCACGGCGCCTTAAACACATAACACAAGGTACCCATGCTGCCTCAAGTTGATAATTTATATATCTTTTATATTAAAATGAGTCAGGTTTTCCTTCCTGACGCTATAACTCCAGAACGCACGAACCGATTTCCACGGTTTTGCATTCGTTGGAAAGGTCTCGGGCTCCGTGAGGTTTATAGCAAAGAAAAACATAAGATCCCACGGGAACGCGGGTGAAACCGCGGGGCGGAAAGCTAGTCTTTTATATAAATGACACTACCAACGTCTATAATCTTTCAAATACATACCTAAATATTAAATACTGGAACCTCTAGTAACATAAGTTTTTAATGCAATACTTATTGCCTAACTGATTATCTTTATCGAATATCTATAATAAATAAGTATTACATTAATACTTGATAAAGGGGTTATCAGAACACCTAATATTATGTAAACTTTACCTGACCCTGTCGACCTTTCCAATGACCACACCAAAATCAACTTCGACAAACTTGATATCTCCAAGATTTCCGGAGCTGACTTCTTTTTCTAAAGCAATATAAGAGGGAGAGAATCGAGACCAAACTGCTTCCATCAGGAAGAGTTTCTTCTTCTTTGCAATGTTGATTAAACTCTGCGTTTGCTTGAAGTTCATGCACAGTGGCTTTTCACATAGAACATGTTTACCATGTTCAAGATATAATACTGCGAGATCATAGTGATGACAATTCAAGGCCCCAATATAGACAACATCTGCAAACAGCATCAGTCGGTCATTGGTTTATGTTTATTAAAATATTTGAATTATAAAACAGAAGAAGTAGTTACCTACTTACACAAGGTTCAAACTGAAGATTTAAAAACTTACTATGAAATTAACTAATTACTGGGTAAGACAATCAACTAGATTCTTTTGGATACTGTCCATCCTCCCATCTTATAATTGGTACCATGATCAGGGCCTATGCTTGCGGGCGCTCGCTCCCCACAATATGGGTGAGAGCTGCCACATGGGACATTCTTGTAAACAGCGCCTACTTGTGGAGGCTGGTCTACTTGAGTTTGAATTAGTTTAATTTTTGAAGGGGTCATATACTTCGTTTTAATTAGTTTTGGGATAAAAAATACATATAGATATTATGAATGTGTAAAATTTACCTACTCAGTAACCGATAGTTAACAAACTACTTACCAATATCGTTGCTTTTTGCCAGCGCGTCGTATGAGTCATATGCTTTTTTAATGTTGTGCAGTTTGGCAAACTCTTGCGCCTTAGCCATGTCTCTGGCTGCCACTGCCGCTATAATCTGATCTCCTTTGTCGGAGTATGAGTTCAATGCATTTGCGAAGTCATTGCTTATTTTGCCAGCAGTCACAATTCCCCAGCGAATAGTCATCTGATAAAAAACTCTTTTTTTCAAAATTACGGAACATAGTTAAATGAAAACAAGGGATGCCCATAAGATAATCTCAAATTACAGTTTATTTGTCTGCAATTTAGTATGATTGTGCATATAGCTATGACAAACAAATAAATAGATTTTACAGACATAGAATAGGATTGCAATTAAATTATTTCTTATCAGGTTGCGGTTTCACCCGCGTTCCCGAGGGATCTTATGTTTACCCGGGATAAAAATACCCTGTGTGTGTTACAGGGTCACAAACATCCATACCTACCATACCTAATATTGGTAGCATTGCCATATAGTACTGATGGAAAATATCATAACAATATCTGAACTGCCTGTTTTATTGCAAGACCTAAAGTACCTTTATACCAAATTTTATGAAAATCTATTCAGCCGTTACGGAGCTGAGGGGTAACATACATACCTACACACACACAACTCGTATACCAGGGAAAACGACCGAAGGTCTCTTAACTCGTGCCCCGATGTGGCTGAAGCTTTACTTAAGCAACATGTTCGTGAATCATTTCCCAGTTTCAAATTTAATTACGTTACTGTTAGCGATATTATAAAGTTATTTAATTCTCTTAATTTGAAATGTACTGAAAACTTATGGGGATTTTAAAATCTATAATAATAGTAATTGCACCTATTTTTAATGAATGCATTGATCAGGGTACTTTTCCCGAACTAATGAAGTATAGTAAAATAGTGCCAATTTTTAAAACTGGCTGTAAAAATAATCCTTCTGACTATAGAACAGTGTCCGTATTTCCGGCGCTTAGTAAAATCTTTGAAAAGCTGTTGCTTAACCAAATGTTAGATCATGAACATGAGATATTACATAGTCATCAGTTCGGTTTCACGAAGGGGAGATCTACATCAGATGCAGCAGCTAAATTATTGAAGCACATCTATGATGCCTGGGAGAGTTCACAGGATGCCATTGGCATTTTTTGTGACCTATCCAAGACATTTGACTGCGTTGACCACCGTACTCTGCTCCTAAAGCTTTTATGGCATTCGTGGAAAGGCTCATGATCTTGTTTTATCTTATTGAAGTAAAGAACAAAAAGTAGGAATTATTATTATTATTTTAAGACCTTATGATGTTAATATTTGTATCGACAATTACTTACGCTTACATATAAAATGTTTCATTGTATGGTTCGATATCGAGATAGACTCGTAATAGCACAAGTTTAAACCTTAGTGGTTTTTGGTTGCTATTTTAATATGAATTATCCTGTATTCTTTTGTATAAATAATAATTTAAAAAAAATATATAAAAAATGGTACAACTTCCAAGGGCTCCAATGGGCTGATTTACCATCTGTTGTAAATGGTCTCTCAGATATCGTCCTGTTTGCTGACGATACTTCATAAATATTTAAAGTAGATAGAAAAGACAAAAAACTTGTTAAAGTAAATGATACTTTTAGTTTCCAAATGGTTTGCCGCTAACAATCTGTTCCTAAACTCTAAGAAAACAAAATGTTTAAGATTCTCTCTTCCAAATTAATTAATTTATTTATTTATACAAAAGCCAGTATGTTATATCTCTATTCATAATTTTATTATTATTTTATTTGATAATGTTTTGAACTTGTATAAGTAGGTTATTATTTTTTATTTATTTTTCTTCATGCTATTTTTTTTTTCATATTGCTTTTAGCAATATAAAAAAATTGCTAAACATTTAATGGAAAAAAACCCAACATTGTCAGACTGTCCAAAAAAAGAAATTAAAATATATAAAAAATGTAACCTTGCTGAGTTTCTTGCTAGTTCTTCTCAGTTGAAGGCGACGTCCGAACTGGTAGTAACTTTAGTAGCTTCGACGATCCTAAGTGCCCTTCTAGGGCCTAAACTGAATAAATGGCTTTGACTTTGACTCAAACTTTCGCATAGGTAATAAGAAGTAGGATAAAGATAAAGTTAATGGACACACAATGTATTATGTTTAATCCTTTCTTAGGGCTGACGATCATTTCCCAAGGAAATAATAATGGCCAATAGCCATTAAAATAAGCCAAAGGCCTCCAACTGAGCTTCGGGGCTCGGTCCTACTTTCCCCTACAATATCTAAACCTCTGATAATATAGTTATACGACAACAGTACTTCCTTATAGTAAAAACAAAGATATACATCACGAACCATATCAACTAAGTTAGTTATGGTAAATAAATAATTATTTAAAAGGGCATAAGTTATTGCAATTTTATAAAAATAAAACATACCTTTTCAAGATATTTTATGTTTCCTCAACCCAGTGAATTTACAAGAAATACTATGGTTATTCCAGTGATATTAACGTTGGAGCTCACTAGTGATTCTAAGTAGCTTGCAACGATAACTGCTATCGGAACGATAAATACCTACCTATCATGATAACAATGGCACTACAGAGTACAGATATCACACGCTCAGACACGTAAGGGCAAGTCGACTATTCAAAATGAACTCTATTAGATATTATTTCAACTTTTAATTAAAAAACTTCATTAATTGCTAATATTAATACAATAATCACTTTGTTACATAAAATAGTCTAAATTAAAAAAGTCGCTATCAGAAGGCAGCGTACCCAGAATGCTGGCGGCATTGCCACGTTGGATGGCAATGCTGATTCTCTGATCAAAATATAAGCCAGCATTCTGGTCACAAGTTGCTTCGACCAGGCGTTTGGATATTTCGCGATAAAGATGGTGAGCTCTCGACCCCCACGGACCCAGAGTTTCAACCCCAAGCGGCTCAAATATATAGCTTGTATCTATGTTACTATATTTGCGCCGCTTGAGGCTCTCTGCTGATAACGCAGCGACGCCAGCCTTATTTATTGTTTCTGGAAGATGAGACGGTGCCAAAGTATCGACACACGTGGCATCCCATACCAAAGGCCGTCCCAGCTTACAAGGGATAAATGTCATTCCGTCGGGTCTCTTACCATCGTCACGAAACAGGCCATTCGTTTCTAAAATAACGTTGGCGCTGATAAGGGCCCGGCGGATGATATCATTGAGACTGGCGTGTCTGGCAAATCTGCCAAAGCTTTTGACGCAAGAAAGACCGTGGTGACCGAGTTGGTCGACAGCAGTGCCACACTGACAGCGATGTGGTACGTAAACTGGTAATCCCAGACGTAAACATACTGATGTTCTAAAAGTGTTTGAGTCCAAGAGTGTGCCTGTATGAGAGGATGGGTGAGCCTGCAACCACAGTCCTGATTCCCAAGCACTTACAGCAATGAGACGGGCCTTATCTGCGGAACTGGTTGTGCTATGAACCGAAGACAGGAAAGCTGGCAAGGATATACTAGAAATTTCACGAATGCCTAGGCCTCCATACCTAATAGGCAGAGAGGCTTGTGACCATCCTCGGCTATCCAGATTTATCTTAAAAATGGAGATGAGTGTATCTCTAATAGTATTGTCCAAGCTTTGTAATAAATTGGGAAACTTCCAAAGTGGACAACACCTAGGGGTATACACAAATTTTGGCACAAAAAGGCAGTATTTGATGATTGTAAAGGCCATGTGTTTATTAATTTTTGAAAGACGATCTGAAACATTCTGAAAATTTTGTTTTTTTTCATCAACAGAGGGGTAAAAAGATTCGTCAAGGATAGGGGAACCTAGGAGACGTAGCGAGCTACTGTCTAAAAGTTTAATATTAGGGGCCAAAGTATTAAAATTTTGAAATGCCAAATCTTTTGCTAAGCAAATATCTGTAAAAAAAAGTTCACATTTAGAAAATTTTTATTCTAAACCTATGTCGCGAAAATCTTTTATTAATAAATTTCAGTGTAATTCACAGAAATATCAAGTACTAATACCCACAGAGGAGAGTATTTTTTTTATATCTGAAAATATGATGCAAAGATGTTAACACCAGTTTCACAGAATAAAAAATTCTTAAAATAAACATCTGCTAAACATCTAACCAAAATGAGGTAGGGGGAAATCCACTCGTGAAATACTGAAACATGAAAGTAAAAAATGCACAAACTTAACCTTTTGCGTTGACATTGTTAGCCTCAATTGGTCCGTAGTCCTATTGTGTCTATAAATATACATTAATATTTTTTTATATCTGAAAGTAATGCATGGATTACCATGTGCTAGCAACGCTGCATCTCGTTGTATAGTTGGTGTTGGTATTAAACCAACTATATTCTGGCGTTGCCAGAAGAGAACAAAAAGTACGAATTTCGTACTTTTGAGTAGTGTACGAAATTTACCTTGGGTCTCATTTTAGTACCTTTTTCAGGAGACTTAGAACTATTTTATCGTTTGCGACACTCTTTTACACATCCAAATCTAAAATGCATTTCCAACTTAATTTCCACAATAAAATAAAGGCCTGGCTCCACTTGAAATAGCGCCTTAACTGATACAAAGCCTACAACTCATCTGCTTGACAGATAGCAAGATACAAAAGGAAGAAAAAAATCGTAGTCACTTAGTGTTACCTTTTTAGAGCTCCACGTACCTTTAAATGTTCTAGTTCGTAGGATTCGCCACATATTATCTGGCAACACCGCCGATAGAAGATAGTGATGTAAAAGAACGAACCTAATAGTTACCTATCTATCTATAGGTACTTAATTAAATCGGACTTATGATTTTCCAAACATAGAGGGGGGTTAGCTAGCAGGTATAAATAAAACTAGCGCCGACTAAATAAAGTAAGATATTAATATTAGTACAACGATCCAGTTTAAGTATATACAAACTAGTTATATTTTGCATTTTAGATGCGGATTAGTTGGCTTGGTAATTGTTAGGTATATGCATAGAATTCTAATCCTATGGGTATATGATAGCTTTCGATGAAGGAAAACATGAGGAAACCATAGCACGGTGGTGGTTGAAAATCTGTCGCCAAACACCTTTTGGTGTGTTCCGGCTGTACTTGAGAGCCAGTTCCTTCTGGGCTTTGTGTGCTAACCACCTACGGCCACATCATCACTTACCATAGTGAAATTGTGGTCAAACACAAGCCTATACGAAGTAAAAGACTTTGACTTCGATAAATAAAGCCAATTCGAAGCGCCAAGCCAAGGTAATGCCAGATACCTGTGGAAACGCCTTCAAAATCCGTTATTATTTGCTATAACAGTATAAAAATAAATTCCAAAAATCTTTAAATGAAGAAACTTTTTTTGCAACATCCGATTTTAATTAAACATTCTGGCTTCTGCGAATAGTTGCAATATCTCCTTATATATCTACTGTGATGTAGGTACTTAGTGGACCTTTGTATAACGATCACTTGTGAATAGTGATGTCCATAGAGGACCCTTGTTAACGGTACATTATGGGATGTTTATTTTATATGTGCTTACAATGTATAGCAAACTAAGGAAAATTATAATAAAAAAAATAGTATTTAATCATTAAAAAACAAGATTTATAGCAACAAATTCAGATCACGTTTTATTTTTCTTATCCGTATACAAAATCAAAATAACTTGAAAATAATTGGAAACAGCGAACAATAATTTGATACTAATAAATATCTGACACAGGTAAATTATTTTAAGATCTTAAATAAATAAAACAGAATCAAGATGTGTATATGTGTTTATACAGTCACAATTCGTAAAATAAATAAAAATATATAATATATTATATAAAATATTCTTTAATAGTATTAAGAATTAAATTGTATATTTATTACATTGTAAAATTTTATTTGTGGTGTATGTATATGTTTATTTTTATTAAGTGCGTTTCTAAAACTACAGCCTTTAGGCTTGTCTTTTTAAAATATGATGCAAAGATGTTAACACCAGTTTCACAGAATAAAAATTTCTTAAAATAAACATCTGCTAAACATCTAACCAAAATGAGGTAGGGGGAAATCCACTCGTGAAATACTGAAACATGAAAGTAAAAAATGCACAAACTTAACCTCTTGCGTTGACATTGTTAGCCTCAATTGGTCCGTAGTCCTATTGTGTCTATAAATATACATTAAGTTTAACAGTATATATACATAAAAGAATTCTAAGTAGACTTGTTGGAACGATTGAAAGTCATATATGTTAATATTATGTCTATGAATATTTTTCAATAAGATTTATTAAATATTTATACCAACAATAACTTTTCAAATACCATTTAAAATATATAAATAATATCTTATAACTATTACGTGTATTGATTAGTACCTTAGCATACGTAGGTATTAGTTCAGTAGCAACCAGAACTTTGTGAATATTTGAAATAAAATGTGTGTGTCGTGTGAGGATAGTTTTCTGCAATCTACTGAACTATCGTGCTTGGTTGATATAATTATAATGATTTATCTTTTTATTCGTTTATAAATATTCGATATCCAACATTTATACATTCAATGTGTAAAATGCTATGATTATTTCGATTTAGTTGAAGAAACCCTTATCATGCAATTGATGTAGATAGTATGTTGCACCATTTTGATGCTTCCCTCTTGTCTCACAATAACGTTTCCACATTGGTAAGACTATAAATAGACTATCTTCTACTACATAATAGAACTCTTGTCAGTGTGACCGATGGGTCAAAAAGCATGAAATTTGACTACTTTTGAGAATTATTATGCTTTTAATTTAGAAGAAATTCACATTTCAGAAATGGAATACAAAATAACATGGGTTGTGACAAATTTATCGAAAAACAAAAAAAAATGTTTGCATTTATTGTTATAAACTGCCAGTACTATGGAGAAAAGTATTCGATAATTAAATGTATTTAAATGAACAGAAACCGCTATGCTATTCTGTACTAAAACTCGGCAGTGAATTATCGAAGTGACTATTGTCGCTCCCGAAACTGAGTAATCAGGAGTTCACGAGTGAGACAGAGAATAGTCACTTCGTGTTTTCACTGTCGAGTTTGAGTACAGAATAACATAGCAGTTCTTATTTTATTTACATTATCGCACCGAGCTTACATTAAACGTGACACGTTGAACTATCGAAATTTCTTGTTTTTATCCGTATTTTAGGTGATTTTATCTCAGTTGTCAATCATATATAGGTACTAATTATTCCTTGATTTGTGTATAATATGATTAGTAGTGTATAGTGTATAATTCTATAATTTTGGATTTATAATGTCATAAATTGTATTTGTAAATTTTCATAGTTAAGTGTGAAAGTACATATATACTTACATAAGTAAGTATATATTTTGTTATTTGTTTTTAATTTGTTTTGGTTTAGCATTTGAGTCATTTTGTGTTATGTTTTGTAATTTGGGAAAGATACTTTTTGGTGCTAATTGCGCTTGAAAATGACAATGAAAATATTCATTATATTTTTTTATAATGGTTGTGGAAATGTTGATGATTGAGGGGCAGAATGTCCAACAGACTTGTTTCTATTGTATCTTTATTTATTAATAGAACCCAAAGGTGTCTTTTGGAATCTTTAACGGAATAAAAAAAATGCGAAGAGAAAGAGCGCAATTTATAACTTAATCCTAGAGATTCTCTTAGAGATAAATTGAAATCCATGAATATGAGTGTCGCCAAGGAACATATTATATGAAAGTTTAATTCATGTTCGAAAAATGATTCATAACTTTCCTAAGAACAACGACACTCATAGCTTGAACTGTAACTGGGCTTAGCAAAGGTCCCTCACTTTGGCACAAGGGGCAATATATACCTAAGTTTCGAAAACAAAGTATCCAAAGATATTCAAGACAGATTTGCGTTTAGATTTAATAAAAAGTTACGCTTCATAAGCTATTTAAAAAATATACTTAATTATATATTTTTTGTAAAAAAATATTGAATGATACTTGAAAAAATATAACAGAAAGATATAGAGACGATAAAAAATACTTGTAATGAGTTAATTTGAGGTGGATGGTCCCCATTTTGATTGTTTAACGATATTTTTTTCTAACAATTTAATTTACTTATTACCTACGTCTATTACAAGCACTTGATTTGCGGCGTATGGTTATGATTTATGTATGAATCAATTTTGCATTCAAAACATACGTATAGAACCAATGATATTATAATAAAAAAGTGGCAGATATGTTTCTAGCGCGCATAGTGAAGACTCAAACTTCCCAATTGGGACGTATTGTCTTTAGCCACGTCAGGCAGGACGACGAGCTAAGTCACGTGTAGTGCGACAAGATTTTAAACGTCGGTACTATGAACGTAACATATCTTGAGTACAATATCATTGTATAAACTATAAATTGATCCCTTGATAATGAACCAATGTATGGTTCTATATATAGTTATAAAAATTAATATATACAATATTCCGCATGCGCAAATCATGAAATTATGTCCCAATGGCGCTTAAAATTGATTTAATAAATTAAAACGCAAGAAATATCCGTTAAAAATACAAAATGGGATCATCTGTCTTAATAAAAATGCTTTGAGTTTTAATATGCATAATGATGTGCATGGGCAGATCGTGTTTAGGTATGCGAGCTGGTGGGCTCTATTACGTCGACTCAACAAGCACTCGAGGAGATAATTGGAAGATCTGAGATTGACAAATGCTTGGCTTCTGTGACTGTGGACAAGTTGGACAATTTTGTGCCGATACAATGGTACATATTGCACAGGCGATTGTTGCTCGAGTCTGAAATAGTCAAGCTGATGTTTTTCAAAGAACTACAGAAAGGGACCGAGTGCAAATGAGGATGCGATCGTCTTTACGGGTGAAAATGGAAATTCGCCTCGGAATATTGTCTTTACTGTTTCCTATAACCAGCATGGACTCCTCAAACACTCCAACATGAGCCCCCATATTGATCTAATAGATTTTCCTCTGGTATTTTCCCGAGGTGAACGTGGAGATTTGTGCCACTGTGAAGGTGACGAAATATCTTTACAGTATCCCATACAAAAGACATGATGGCGCAAAGATGGATATCACTTTTGAAACAACTAAGCATGATGAAATTATTAGATACATTGATGGTAGAATGGTGGTCACGCTAACCATGTGCTCGATCTGGATCGAGCACATGGCTGGTGTCATGAAAAATTTTTGAAATACAATAAAAAAATATTTACATTGCTAAAAAATAAAAAGCACGAGGAACGTTAAAAAGCTGCTTCGAATGCTTGATCTAAATCTTGGATAAGATCTTCAGTATCTTCGAGGCCTACTGAAAGTCTAATGAGAGAATCCGTGATACCAAGTTCTGTTCTCTGCTCGGCAGGAACTGATGCGTGTGTCATAACCGAGCTAAAAATTAAATAAACTATAATAAATACTTATTCTAATAAGAACATCAAACTAATTGTGACGTGTAAATACTTACGGTAACTCTGCCAAACTCTCGTATCCACCAAGACTTTCTGCTAAAGTAAATACTTTTAAGGAACTTAAGAATGTTCTCGATTCTTTTAAGTCGCCGGTATGCCTAAAACTGAATACTCCGGAATGTCCTGTCATCTGTTTTTTAGCTAATTCATGTTGTGGATGCGATGGAAGCCCTGAAACAATATTGTTGATAATAGTATTGTAATTCGGCAGGTTAATTGATTGTGTTATTTAATTTAGGGACATGATAATTATAGCAAGTCGAGAGGCCACGCGCCCAGATCGCGTGGAAACCAATCGTTGTATAAGAATGGCGCGCGGCGGGCGCTTATATGTATTGATACATGAAGTGCCATACATTTTGTCTCAAGCTGACCTAAATTTAAAGCTTCTAGTTAATGTTACCTGGATGCAAAACTTCTGTCACTTTAGGGTGATTTTCTAACCATTTCGCAATAACGAGAGATGATTTTTTGTGCTGTTCCATTCGCAACGCTAATGTTTTCAAACTCCTATTAACGAAGTAGCAATCAATAGGTGATGGCACTACTCCCATTGCTGTGAAATAAAAAAAAATTAAGTCTTATCTTACATACATCTCAAGCCGTCTAAGTGGATTATTCAAAGTCACATAAAAAGATAAAAATAATATAAGTATATTGTTTTAATTCACAAAATTATCGATTTTGATAGTGTAGTTTACTTATGTCGACGATTCGGTCAATTTTGGTAATCCTTTTATATACCGAAGTAGAATGAGCGATTTATACCTAATTTTATAATTTTGTGTGAATCAGAAATTACATATTTTCATTATTACATATTGATTTTCATTTATTCAACATACTTCTACACTATTTGATTCGAATTAATACACCTAAAAACCTACATGGCTTTTTCTTGGCTATTAAATTTCCATTAATTATATGCACCTACACACATTTATGCAACCTACTTAATTTAGAAAGAGCAAGCAATAAAAATAAAATAATTAAATTTGCTATGTAACTTTAGGTACAATTTCTAACGTTGCGTTGGCAGGCATTGTTGATCGAAGTTGGCAGGCTTATGCTTACATTTGTAACAGAGATATATAAGCAAGGGTTCCCGTAGGTAGGCCATTTGCGCTTTCGACTTAGCGTTGTTACCGTGACCACTGTTTTGTTTTTTTTAATTATATTAAACCGCTTAAATCTCTTCAGGTTAGTCATATTCGAAGTAATATAGTAATTCTGATCTAATATGACGCTCATCATTGTTCTAATTTCAGAATCGACCCAGTGTAAGGCCAATTAAAAACTAACAGTTGATACATCGAGCTAGATGGCAGTAGAGTTCGTTCTTGGTAGAATATTTAAATAAATAGATTTTATCACAGTTAATTGCTTCACTCATGTAGTACAATATCGTTTGTACAATAAATACAAAGTTGATGCAAACAAAGTTATTTGACGTAATTTTATTATTGCTATTGATGACGTTTCATTTATATGCATACGAATGCAAACTATATTCAACAACACTGTTTGTTTTGTTAGTGGGTTATTCTAAAGAATATCGGAAGTCATCCTAGATAACCAATGACTTGCAGATTTTTCCCCAACCATACCATGATGCTGCTAATTTTAATTATGGTATCATTTTACGTCACCAAATATGCTAATCATGTATTTAGATATAATATGTTATGAGAAGTGTTTTTTTTAGTTCTTATCGTATTTGGAATGTTATTATTTAATACATATATTTTTTAATATATTTATTTAGTTATAAGTACTCGTATTTATTTGTTATGTAGAACTAAAATTCATTCAGTCATTAAACTGCTGATAAATACATAAATAATTTATCTCATCTCACTTATGTACTGGAGCGCTTTCAAATTATAGTTATAATACGGATCCACTTACCGTTTTGTAAAAATCTAAGTCTTTGTTCGAGATTCTTATCACTTAATGCTGCTGCTCCCATTATTACGTCAGAATGGCCATTCATATACTTTGTTAAAGAGTATACAACAATATCAGCGCCGAAATCCAGAGGCCTTTGTAAGTACGAAGTAAGGAAAGTATTATCCACAACTACAATAATATCTCCTCGATTTTTAGCTAATTCCACTATTTTAGCTATATCAACAATTTTTAACAGAGGATTGGTAGGAGTTTCAATCCAAATCATCTACAAGAAAACGTAATATTAGTATTCACGTAATTATACGGTATAGTGAACATGAACGTTAACTTAACATAAAAATAATTCGGATAATGCATTAAAATTTATCTAGAAGCCTTATCGGAATTGCTAAGAATATGCCATAATATAATGTAATATTTACATAGGGAACACAGCGTTCTCTTGATAAAGGTTGTTATGGTTAATTGATTACTAGATAGGTGCCTACTACGTTTTGCATTTAGTTACATCACAATATTGTAGATGTAAGAATATACACATTTTCGTCATTTTAGTGAATTCGATATGATATTTTAGGATTTTTAAATAAATATGGGTTTCATGTCATTTCTTCAAATTATAATAACTTAAACTTATCTGATTGATAAGAATTGAGATTTATTTTGAAATATTAAATTTTGCATGTAGTTTTGTTTCAAAGTTGTGATGACAGATTATTTTTTACTTTCTAATTATCGAAAAACATTGCTGGGCTAGTTAATTATTATTACATACCTTAGTATTTTCCTGGATGGCTGCAGATACTTTTTCGGGTTTCGTAAAGTCCGCAAAAGTAGTTTTTATTCCCATCCGATTCACAACTTGCCTGAAAAAAAGATATGCGTATTTTTAGTCTTAACTTGTGTTATAACCTATCCTATACCTACCTATAGCGAAAGTTTGTGTGCTACTATACGCCTGATCGGATTTTCATGCAATTTGATAGGTTACCTATTGATATTGTTTCGGTGCTTATGAACTCAAATTTTACATACCTCAATAGTCTATTTGTACCTCCATAAACATCATCAGTGGATACAATGTGATCTCCACTACTAAGAAGTGAAACAATAGTGGTTGTTGCTCCAAGGCCAGACGCAAAAGTCAGTGCATGTTTTCCACCCTCTAAGGCTGCTAAACATTCCTCTAAAGTGTTTCTTGTTGGATTTCCTGACCTACCGTATTCGAAACCCTAAAAAAATCGAACAAACATTAAAAATCAGTGGCTAGTCAAGTCTAGAGAAATAATTACACATTATTATTAATAAATATGATACATTAAATTAATAACTATTTGGTAAGTAATTAAATTCATATTTAAAGTATAACTTGATAACCAAATACCGTATGTTCGCCGGGTGCCGGTTGTTTGAACGTGGTTGATGTAACAATTGGTGTTACAACAGCACCTGATGTCCACTTTTCTGGTTCCTGACCAGCGTGGATAGCCAGTGTGGCAAAGCCGGCTTTTTGCTTCAGAAATCCTTGATCAGCCATCTAGATTTATTTGAGAGTCAGTAAGTATGAGCGAATCATTTGATTGATATAAATTCTAGTAAGAATTTAAAAAGTGTTCGTTCATAATGTGATATATTATAAATAAAACATCGAGTTAATTATAATTGGTTACTTTATATTTAAGTAATCACGATTTTAAAATAACACACGTTCTATTACATGATTTGAACTGAAATACTACAAGTTTTCAAACACATAATATAACGATTTGTTTCTTACTATGTGCTAAAATAGCTACGAAAAGCTAATTTGAATTCTAAAAAAGCAGAAAGTCAAGGTTGCGGCTACGGTGTATAGGACCTACTGAAAAAATGCGATAATATTACATCATTCTCCACGTACCTATGTACAACTACAATATAACATAATCGTCTTATCAATTCTATAATTATTAATTACAGTAAACGTACCTTATTTCTGTTCAAAACGTGTTAAATATCGAAGCACAATATTCCTTCAAACCCGGCGCGGTTGGAGTTAAAATCACAAATGTGCCAGATTGAGTATGTCAAACTGTTTTTATATTGAAAGAAACCAACCATGTAGGTACCTAGGTAGTGTAGGTAGGTAGGTAAGTACATCTTCCACAGATATAAAATGAAATTGAATCATAATTAAAATTATAAAAGCAAAACAAATATTGAGTAGGAGGTACAAACATATTTAAATAATTAATCTAATATCTTATTTCACATATCGTATAAATAAATGTGACATTAAAGACAATAAATACATACACGGATTCAATGAAAAATAAAAATAACTAAAATATTTACATACACTAGAGCCACATACGCGCCGAACCGAATCCTTTTTTTTGAAGTCTGTTAAAAAATAGATATTGAGTCTATTTTATAAAACAAGTCAAACTAAAAGAACTATGAAATTATGAAGACTAGAAATTATTATTATTATGAAGCGAAGACATTGTTTTAATTTGACAAAAATAGAGACTAGATTTCATAAATAAGAGGCTGTATGGGTTAAAACCCTTTGCCTGCTCTATATAAGGGAAAATATAAAAAAATAAACAGCCTGACAGAAGAACGAACGAATGAATGAAAGAAAAGAAAGAACATTTTCGCGCCAAATGTATAAATAAACTGTGTGTGTCAGTCAAAAAAATTAACAAAATAAAACAGCAAGTTATACGAAGTTTCTTTTCTTTATTATTCTGATCTAAACATTATCGATAATATTTATGTATCTGTTTACTTTTTACACTTATTATAATTCTTCGAAATGAAAATTGAGAGCAAGCCTCTGAGATATGCCCACGCAGAGGGACATACTGATGTATGCTACAATGAAGACGGGCAGTAAGTATAAATCCACCTATCGAACCAAATAAATGTTAATTTTTGTGATTCTTTCTACAGAATTATTTATTTTAGGCATATTATAACATGTGGACATGACGGTGATGTAAGAATATGGATGGGTATAGAAGACGATGATCCTAATTCCCATTGTGTGGGGGAGAGTGCATTAGCTATATGTTTCAAGGAGAAGAGGTTGTATGTGGCTACTGACAACCATGCGGTGCAAGCTTACACATTTCCCGCATTCGATAAGGATGGTATTGTTACTAGATTTACTGCACCCGTCACTCAAATCAAGACAACCAATAAAATTGAGGTGATTACTTGATGACTTCCATTTTTTTTATCATTTACTTGTGGTCCTTAGGAAATTAATGTTCCTGGTTAAATAGTAACCTATAACTTATGCACAGGTTTAGTATATTGTCGACCCATCTAAATCTATTCTGCCATTGTAGCTTGAGTAACAGGTATTGGAACATACTTATCTATACCAATATTATAAAGCTGAAGAGTTTGTTTGTTTGAACTTGCTAATCTCAGGAAATACTGGTCCGAAAAATTCTTTTAGTGTTAGATAGTCCATTTATCGAGAAAGGCTATAGGCAACTTTTTATCCTGTGAAAACATAAGATCCCTCGGGAACACTGGTGAAACCGCAAGTGGAAGCTAGTTTGTAGAATAAGAATGTTGTAGAACTTAGTTGGCATTATGATTAGGTTGCATGAATTTATGGATGCTGTGGGTGTGATAATTTAGTGGTTGGGTTTCCCTACCCAATGGCACCCCCTACTCACATAGATGTGGACAGCTATGTTTTAAACTCAGTAGCATAGTATTTAGCCCTAGAATTATTATTCATACAAATGTGGTGTTTATATGTATATCATATAATGATTTTGTATTAAAAGAGTTGAATTGGGTGTGAACCTTAATAACTTTAAATAAATAATTGCAAACCTTTTACAAGTTTGGATTAAACAAAATTTAATGCGATCTCTGAATGAGTTCTCAAAAAAACATCATTGTTGCTTCTCAATTGTGTAGTATTGTTGGCCTTGTTATGGTGATACAAAACAACCCATCTAATCCAAATAAGTAATGTTTTTTCTTCTTATTTCATATGCATACCCAAAGATTCTCTTTCTTGTCTCTGTATTTATAAAAGGAAAAGGTGACTGACTGACTGATCTATCAATGCACAGCTCAAACCACTGGATGGATCGGGCTAAAATTTGGCATATAGATAGCTATTATGATGTAGGCATCCTCTAAGAAAGGATTTTTGAAGGGGGTAAAATAGGGGTTCGCGGGTGAAGCTGCGGGGAGGTAAGCTAGTCTTGCATATCTGTAAATTCATTCAGCCATTATCGTGTGATTGAATAACAATCATACACACTAAACATTGCCTACATGATTTTAAATTTAGTCATGTTCTCACATAAGTTAATATGTAGATTAATGCATGGACTGATTTTCTTAGACAAATATTCTGATTTAATATTTCAGGTATTAGGATGCACATCGGAGAATATGGAGGCAAAGATTTGTAGTTTAGAGGGTGGGGCACCTTTATTTGTTATGTCGCAGCATAAGGGACCAGTCCTCAGTGTTGCAATATGCCCACACATGAAGTATGCAAGTACAGCATGTGGCGATGGAATGCTGAGAATATGGGATATTGACACACAGAAAATGGTGAAGGAAATATCCTGTATTCCTAAGATAAATACATTTTTTGCTGCTAAAGTTCTGTGTAAGTTATTTGTATCCGGTTCACATACAGCAGGGAGAGAAAAAAAACACTGCATATGTGGATTTTTTACTCCAGTACTTGTCTTGTACTCTGTATATTAAATAAAAATCAGATAAGAGTATTTACTCAAAGCAAAACTTTATTTATTATATTACTTATATGATTTTTATTAAATCCTTATAATATTGTTTCGTCTGTACCAATACTTTCAACTATACAGTTAAGATCAGCTTGTAGCTCTCTTTGAGTATGTTATAACATCATATTAGATTCATTTGTAACATTCATAAGTGCCTCATTAGGGCCTAAACTGAATACCTAAATGAGTTTGAGTTTTATTATCAACATACATGATCTGTTGATGATGAAGAACTTAGAATATGAATGTTTCTCCTATCAGCTTTAATTCGCTGTAACTAGGGTATCGTTTAATACCCAGATATTGAAAACTAACTCATTTTTTAGGTCGAATGGATTTTGAACCTATAGAAGGGAAATATCTGGCATATCCAAATAACAGAGAAATTATTTTACTGGACTCTGAAACTTGGGGCCAACGGTTGACATTTACACATACTTCGGTTTGTATTTCAATTACCTCACTGATTGTGCATGTATTTATGTTACAAAAAACAATTAAAACAATATGTCTCCTAAATATTTCCTTAGCTACCAACTAAATAAAGTTAAAAACGTAATCAATTGTTAATTCAGATAAAATGTGCTATATCACAATGCCTTTTCTCACTTTGTGGGCAATACTTGGCGGGAAGTACAGTGGCTGGTCAGATTGCTGTTTGGGAAATTGAAAGTGGAACATGCATGGGTATCATTGAACATCCTACTTCACATAATGTCTCCTCTATGGCGTGGAACCCAAAAGGTAAGGGAATTAGTTTTATTTTGTCCTCGCATTTTGTTACGTCATCAAAACAGACTTTACACAATGTTGCACACCCTCCCATCTCTTCTGCTTTTATATATCATCCCTTATATGAAGATCTATCACGAACCTTATTATTTTAGTCAAATAATTATATCCCTGATATAATTATTAATTTATAATAAATCAATTTGTATCGTGTATTTCATAAACAATCATCATAGATGTCTCATCAGAATTTCAAATGTACGCTAAATCTTAACACTTCCTCAAGATCAGACGCAATGCAAGTAGTATGATTTTTAAGTCACTAAAGTTGAAAATCATTGTGTTTGTAAGTTCCAGTTTTGATGTACGCACGGTTTTACCGCTTGAGAATTTATTTAGACCCTTTTCCCCAAGGAATACGTCTGAATTTTGATGTACGAGTATAATCTGTTATGGCTACTTTTTTTTTCTGATAGGCAATGGTGTCCTGGCATATTGTGATGTGGCAGGTCAACTGGGTACACTGGTGAACTGCTATGGCAAAGATAGCAGCAAATCGGACGATGATGCTAATCTGGATGATATTGAAATGGTCGAGAGGGCTGAAGGTAAAACACTGTCCTATATTGAGGTTTGCTGAGACATCATCGTAAAGCTATTTACGTATTTAAACATTGTTTATTTTTCTCTATTTTCATTGCATCCATTTAGGATATTTAATTTCTAGTGAGGTAAGGAGACACTTTATTGTTTATTGGAATAAACCGTAGTGTGCACACTGAGCTTGCCATGAACCATAGAAAGGAAATTGTATCTGATGATGTTCAACGTAGTGGATTATTACTGTACTATACTTTCATATGTTTAACCCGCGTTATCGGTAAACAACCGTCCCCAATATCTAATGTTTCATTCCATCTATGTGCCAAATTTAATCCAAATCTGTTCAGCCGTCAGTTACGACGTGATTAAATAAACAAAATCCACACAAGCATACGCTTTCGCTTTTATGATATAACTAGCTTTCGCCCCGCGGTTTCATCCGCGTTCCCTAGGGATCTTATGTTTTCCCGGGATAAAAAGTAGCCTATATCCTTTTCCATACCATAGGTTATCTGCATACCAAATTTCATCGCGATCGGTTCAGCGGTTTAAGCGTGAAAAGGTAACAAACAAATAAACAAACACATTCGCATTTATAATATTAAGTTAGATTAGGATTTGTCGCCTAAACCTTAAAACCCTTATAAAATTTGAATCTGGTAAGGACAAAATCAAACGACAAATTAGCGACATACTAATGTTGGCCATGCCAGTAGTAAGGGTCACACCGAATTCCCCCCGATACTAATTTTGATAGCTAATTCATCTTTATTTCTAGATAATGATGATATGGTCGATGACCTGATCCAGAACTACGAGAGTGATGACGATAATGTAATATCATTAGAGAAGATAAAGAATGAAACACTGGGGCTAGGGATAGAGCGGGATGAGTCTCGACCGGAGTCGCGGCAGGCTGCGGCCGCGCCTTCTACTGTTCCTCCTCAAGCACCATTCCAGCCGTCGTCGACACCGACGCATCTTGAACATAGGTATGCTGTAAACATCAGGGAGGCTATTGGGAGCTAACTCAAACTTTGAGTTAACAATGGATTGTAAGATTTATACCACATACTTAAGCGCCATTTTAGCTCATATTGCGTGACGTGATTATGTCATTTGATGACACTGAACAGTGATGTACGGTAAAAAGCGCAACACGCGGCGCCAGTACTTACTAAGTCTTTAATAAAACTACAAACTTTCAGATATATGTGCTGGAATGATATAGGCATTGTACGCTGTCATACCGTAGAAAACGGCGAATCCACTATCGACGTGGAGTTTCATGATACAAATGTGCATCACGGTATACATCTGAACAACTACTTGAATCATACAATGGCAAGCTTATCATCAAGTGTACTTGCATTGGCCTGTGAAACTCCCAGGTAAGTTATTTACTTAAATATGTATTGTTGACTCAGCTGTTGCAATATAGGAAACCAGGAAATAGTTTTTTAAAATATATATGTAGTTTTCCTCACATGAAAAATCATGGGTTTTATGCAAATATCATTTTAATTCTTGGAATATGAAACGCACAATTTTTGTCCTGTTTTTTGACGTCATTAACATGACGCTGACCCAGCTTACCCAGCACATGAAATAAACAATTTTTGTCCTGTTTTTATGACTGACTTGTTGACGGTTTTTATGTTGCTGTTAGAAAAGTGAAATATATTTTTTATTATGAACATATTACATAACATACTAATTTATATTTAACTAACCAATGGCGACTTCCGAATCGGTGGTAACTTCAGTAGTTTCGACGTTCGTAAGTGCCCTCCTAGGGCCTAAACTGAATAAATGGCTTTGACTTTGACTATGAATAGAATACAATATAATTTATAGTCATAAGTTTGCTTAGAAATACAGCCTTGTTGAAACTTTGCCATACACTTGCAAGTTTATAAGATTATTCTATAAAAACGACAATCATGTTCATGTCTTTTTTTTTCAGTAAGTTAGTATGCATATCACTCGTAGGTAGTAGTAAAGAGTGGAGTGTGTCTATGCCCGATACAGAAGAGATTATATGTGTGATGGCCGCCAGTGGAGTCGTCGCGTGCGCAACTAATGCGCGTTTGTTGAGGATCTTTACCACTATGGGCACACAGAGACAGGTATTATAATTTAACGTTTTGACAAATTTGTATATTATGTTCATATGAAATAAGGTTAATTTTAGAGTGGCTTGCGTAACATTTGTTTATGCTTTCATAACTTGATAGCATGATATACCACCATCAAAACTAGAATGAGTAGTGTTGTATTGTAGTTTTGAAATAAAATGTTCTTTCATAGGTGATATCTTTAGCCGGACCAGTAGTGGCACTTGCTGGCTTCAATACAACGGTCCTTGCTGTATACCACATCACAGATCCTGGTGTTTCTGACCAACATCTTGCTATGGATATCATAGCTTTCAATGGTAAGGATGGTTTTCTGTAAATCATACAGTCATGTAGTGAAACAACAAACGAAAAATATTTGTACTTAAAAAAATATCCAAATTGAACTGAGGGATAATTTTGAATTAAAACGTATTTTACTGCTACATAAATACCCTTGATGATAAAACTATTTATTTAAATAAAATAATACTACGATACGAATGAACCAACTTTGGTTTCTAACGGTGATCTAATTAAATTTTTCACTCCTCTTGCTCAAAAAGACCGTCATTGTGGCGTACCAGAGCGAAGAAAAAATTCTTCCTCTAGGGGAAAAAGTTTTTTTTTTTTTGTGTGTCAAATGACAATGAGCCTACAAAAACGAAAAAAGTCTTTAGCCATACATAAGTAGAATAATCATGAATAAAGACTCGACTTATTACTGTTTCATAAAAAAAGAACTTCATTTTAATTTTGAAAATGCAACTAAAATCGGCGATCTCTGGTAGAATGCATGCAATGTGTTGCGGCTACAGAAGAAACAAAAAAAGGACATTGGCACGAAATCTTTATATTTTTTCTCTAATTGCAAATTGAATTGGTAGTGACCATAATTAATTTTACAATAGTGAAAATGTCATCATCTAGTGAGAATAGAGACCCTAATTTACAAATAGAAGAGAAAGGAAAATAAATAATTTTCAATCTGTTGCCGTCAAGGTCACAAAGCATTTATTTAAATACTTACGAAAAGTTTATGAAGTGGAGAACAGAAAAACGAGTGGATTCTTGTATTGGATTGTTTTATTTTATCGCAATCGTAGTGAAAAGTATAGTGTAACACACGGCGCTAAAACCCATTAAAACTCGTGTTTCTATTTACTCCCTCGCTAAGAAAATAAATTATAGCCTATTTTAGTCAGGAATAATGTAGCATTCTAATGGTGAAATAATTTTTGAAATCGGTCCAGTAGATTTTGAGTTTATTCGTTACAAACATACAAAAATACAAATCTTTCCTCTTTATAATACTACTAAGTGTAGATGTAGATTTCATAAATAACGTGGGAATGAATTACAGTTACCAAGTGACGTTATTTAAGTGAAAATTTGGTGAGACTTGCTCCGACATAAGGCTAACTATGTGTCCCTCCATCTATTTTACCAACTGCAACTGTGTCATAAGAAAAAACAAAACAAGTAATCTAAAGGTACCTAATTAATACACTTTTAACGAACAGTTTTGAACAGGATACTCATATTTTTTTTAAATATAAATTATTTTATTCAATTTATCGACCCAAAAAACTGTATTTCAGAATGATATTATGAAATACCGACTTAAAACATATATGCTACAGAATCGTAGTAGGTGTTCCGACATGAACTTTTTTTCCTTTGATAGGCTATTGTCAGTCTGCAACCTCTCTGTAATAATGATAATATTAAACGATGTGTATGATAATATACAAATATTTCAGGCCGCCAAGCACGCAGCAAAACCGTGGCAGTACCATTAACACCTAGCTCCAAACTAACGTGGATCGGTACAACAGACGCCGGCTCGCCGTGTGCCTTCGACAACACTGGCGCGTTGAGGCTGTACGATGTCGCTAGTGGACTGTGGATTCCTGTCTGTGACACTAATGCACATTCTAGAGGGGTATCTGATTCGTGGTTTATTGTTTCTGTAAGTAGAATCACTGTTTTCGCTTTATTTTCCTAGGAATTTGATTTGTAATTAATTTAGTTAATTGTTGTATTGGTTTATAGACCAGTGCAGATGCCATTGAAAATGGTAAAAAGTGACATTAATTATAGTAGGATGAAACCCATTGGAAAAGGAAGAGAATATAAGGTTGTAGGTAGTAAAAAGATAATCCATAACTTTTGTATTTACACTTTTTTCACATAACCTCAAAATTTATGTGAAAAATTCAAATAACCAATTTTTTGGTATTTTATTTTTATCTTTTATTTTTCACGAAATTTGGTGAAACCTTACCTTTTTATGTCCCAAACACACTGTATTATTATTATTTTTTACCTTATTTTGACTTAGTATCGAAAAAACAACCTAATTTTCAAACGAAAATTCTCACGTCAAAATATCAGCTTTTTTAAAAAAGTCGGTGGGTATTTGTTCGTTAAAATCTTTACTTTCCGATGGTGTAAAAATATACATTACCATGGTAAATGTTCTCAGAAAATGAAACTGCTACGAAAAACAAAATTATTTTTCCTTTCATTTTTGTTATATTATCTTTTCCAATGGCTTTCATCCTACTATATTTTTTTTTGTTTTCAAAAATTATATGCACTGGTCTATTAGGTTTGATAACAATATCAACGTCGTTATTGATAATTCTGCCGAAGATGAAAAGCATTCTGAAGTACATAATTATTATACAGTCTCTCTTAGTTATAATCAGCTGTCCATACATAAGTTCAATACCTACTCGACCAAAATGTATGAAGGAACCATTTAATTTTTTGTGATCTCGAGAGTTAGTCCCATGATAAAAGTTGTTCATATTGATGAGTACTTCCACCCCTGCAAGTATGTCCAGTGAATAAAAAATCACCCAGTATAAGTATGCTGTAAATATCCTGGAACATTTCATAATGAATGGTTATCTGATCCCAAACTAAGCAGAACTTGTTCTATGGAAACCAGATAACTGATATACTACTTTTAAATATAAATTATACTCATATATATACGCTTGTAAAACTTGAGGAGCATAGAAGGCAGACATAGATTATTTTTTCCAATGGTGTCTCAAATTGAATGCTCGCCAATTTGAAAACAAATAATTTTGGGTCGATATTATTCTTGTTTTTTCTTTTGCAGTATTAGTAAATCTAAGAATCATAAAAAAAAATGTAATAATTTCTCAGGTCAATGAACCAACGCAAAAAGTTCGCGCTATCTTGTGTAGAGGCACTACGTATCCTGTGACTGTGCCCAAACCTATTATAGTGGAGTTACCTATACAGGTTGGTCTTTTACTATTTCATGGCATGAACATTTTGTTAATACTCGTTTTACTATATTCATTTTTATTTATATTTAAGATACCTTTATGTGAGATGGACTCTGAAAAAAGTCAGTATGAAGAGCAATTGGTGCGTTGGGCGCACACTACTGCAGATGTAGACGTCAAATGTGCTAGAGAGACGGCACTTAAATTATTTGCTGTGAGTATTGTAGATTAGATTGTGTGATTTTGGTTGTTCAAACAATTTGTTACATAATTTTACACAGATGTTAACTTTCAGCTCGCTTGCCGAAGCGAAATAGAACAAAGAGCATTAGAACTAATGGAACTGTTGAAAGATGATCGCCTTCTTCCGTTAGCTGCTAAATATGCGTCGCGACTTGGCAGAATGCATCTTGCGGACAAACTGACCAATCTCGCGGAGACATGGGAGAGAGACGATAGACTGAATGTGGCTCAGACATCGCATTTCCAGGAGCTGGATACCCAAGAGACGTATGACGTCACTAGTACAGAGCAGGATTTGAATGCAAGCTTGATTATACCTCAGAAAGCTAAAGAAAAGAGAATTGAAAGTGTTACACCTATCAAGCCAGTAGTAAGTTGTTTGTCGGTTTTTTTATATATAAAATTGATACATACAGATTATTTTTTTAAAACAAAACTTGATTTTTAGCCTATAAAATCTTCGCCGGGCGGAAGGAATCCATTCAAAAAGCAACAAGAAGCAACCAAAAATGTACAGAGTCCACTAAGTTTGACTGAAAGGACGTTAGTGGAGGTGCATTCTACGGAAGATACTTTAGAGAATAATGATGTTAGTAATCAAATTCTTTAATTTCGTTTTATCATTAATTATTTCAAAGTTTATTTAGATTATATTATTCAGTTGTTTCAATGTGAAATTCAGTACTTTTTACGAATTTCAGTCAATAAAACCACTTGAAGGTGAAACCTTTGTCGACTGGTTTACGCGCAACAAATCAACGTTAGAACGACAGAATCCTGAACTGACACCTTCGGAGCTGACCCGCCACGGCATCAGAACATTCAAGAGTGTACAAACTCAGAATGGTCCTAGCAAGTCAGATGTTGGTCAAAAGAGGAAACTTGTTGATGAAACTAATGGTTCAGATCCACCTATCACTAATGCTCCGAAACAGTCGAAACTCAGCGCTTTTGCGTTCCAAAAGAAAGCATAGTTTTTTTTAACTAAGTATAGGCATGTGCTTGACCACAATCTCACCATGGTAAGTGATGATGTGGCCGAAGGTGGTAAATACACAAAGCCTAAAGTAACTGGCTGTCTAGTGCAGTTGGTGGACCACACTGGTAGTGCTTGGCGAAAGATTTTCCATTTGAGAGCGGTAGCCAACCAGGTGAGTACCTACTACAAAGTACTCTACTACCTTGCTATGGCTTCCTCACGATGTTTTCCCTCACCGAAAGCTTAAGCTCGATATAAGATTCGAACCCACGACCTTCGTCATGGTATTCGGCATCACTACCACGGAGCTACCGTGCGTCGCTTTAAAAATATAGTTTTATTATATTTTGTTTGTAGCTAGAATTAAAAGAAAAGCACTACTGTTGATGAAAAAAAAAATTAGAGAGAGGTGGCTCAATCAGGTACTACTTGGTCGAATATGTGTATTTTTTTTTTAAACAACCGACTATTTAGTTAATCATGTAAATATTTTATTAATAATTTATGAGGAAGCAACAATAAAATTGTTCATATAATATTAAGTTTTTTTATTTCTCTTATCTACGCGTTGACTAGTTCTGCCTCATCAGGCAATGGGAACACTCCCGCTTTAAACATTCTTTGCCATTCGCTTCCATTGGGATAAGCAAACTTTTCTAAAGTTCCGGTTAAAAATTCTGTGCTGTAACCAGGTAACTGAAATAATGAAATGCAAACATTTTATAACATAATAAAACTTCAAACCATTCGAATGGTTGTCACCTTGTAAATCAAGGGAATTGTTACCTTAGGGACCAAATATTTGGCATTGTCGACTATACAAGGGTCGACGAAGTGCTCGTGCTGCTGGTCCACGTACTCAATGAGTCGGCCCTCCATGGTGGCGGACAGGCTCACGTAATCCCACAGCTGTAAGTGTTGCACCATCTCGCACAGGCCGACGCCGCCCGCGTGCGGACACACTTTTACTGCAATGAGGTTTTTCAGTTTTATACTCGTGATTTCTTCAAAAACAAAATAATAGGTATAATAATAGGGTATTACACCCATTTTTGAAAAGTGTCTCAATTCGTTCCTAAAGTGCTAATTAGCCACCAAAAAAAAACACAAAAATTTTATTCAATTGATAAGTGCCATAAAAATGCATTTAAATTTTACATTTTCAAATTCCGCGAGTAGTTTGATGAAAACGCTGGACGTTGTGTAACTCTACGGTCATGACGTTATTTGGTCTCTTGTATTGTATATAAATACGCTGATATTTGTCTCAATTGGACTTATAAAATTTTATAAATTAAAAATGAACTATTATCCTTTTTATTAGTGTGCTGTTCCTGAATGCATGAATACTAGTGTAAAAATAATAATAATAGTACTTCAGTTGACACTTTTTAGTTTACTCACTGCTGTGTGTACCTAAACTAAAAAGCACACACAAGAAAACACTTTTTAGTTTAGGTACACACGTACCTAAACTAAAAAGTGTCACCATATGATGTCATTATAATGGCGGCTACTGTTTCGCTTGTTTAGAAACAGATTAAAAAAACTGAAAACTTTGAAATGAATTTTAAAATTAATTAAGTTATTTTATGAACTAAAACTAACATTTTCCGACTGCTTATTGCCTAAGCTATGTAAATTGTACATTATTAGATTTTTTCTCATATAGAGTAAAATATTTTATTATGGAACGTGCCTACCTATCCCTAGTACGGTCGGTATCAAAAGATATTCTGTCTCACAAAGTACGTTGGTCTTTGAATGTACGTGTATATCTATATTGTTTTATTATCCGTAACAGAATTTGAAAAGAACCTCGCACACACACTTGGACGTCTATATTTAAAATATCTACACTAGCAGATCTGTCTGGTCCATCTGTGGATAAGTGGTCACCGCCGCCTATGGACATTTGATACTAACCGCAGAGTGGACCCTGGTGACCTGTAAACAGGTATTTTCATACCTATCTTCTCAGGTCTCAGTCTCACAAATAAAGGATAGATCTCAAATTAGAAACTAAGACCTTACTTAAAATTATATTTATCATTTGTGATGAAAAAATAACTAGATATCTTATTGTTATTATTCACTGTATTTCTTTACTCTATTAGAAAGTAGATAATACCTTTTAGTTTCTCAGCCATAAGATAAACTGAAAGTATTTCATTGATGCCGCCAATTCGAGCGGAGTCAATTTGGCAGTACTGCATGCCGCCGCTCTGCAGGAACTGTTTAAACATGACACGGTTCGCGCACATCTCTCCTGTCGCTACACCGATACCGTACGGCCTGGAACAATTCCGTATTATATGGTAGCCATATGCAAATACCAACAATACTTTATTCTCAGGATAAAAAGTATCAAATCCGGGGTCTAAGCTACAGAGATAGAATAAGCACGTCGCTTGTTGTGAGGCTGAGCGATAGTCCTGTCACTTTTTGTTACAAAGTGATGGATATACCTACATATTTCTCAACCCAGGCTGGCTTGCTTCAAACCATCTGAATCTATACTAATATTATAAAGCTGAAGAGTTTGTTTGTTTGGTTGAACGCGCTAATCTCAGGAACTACTGGTTAGAATTGAAAAATTATTTCAGTGTTGGATAGCCCATTTATCGAGGTTACTTTTTATCCCGGGAAAACAAGATCCCTCGGGAACGTGGGTGAAACCGCGGGGCGGAAGCTAGCGTTGTTATATTATGAAAGCGAAAGTGATTCTGTCTGTCTGTTACGTTTTCAAGCTAAACTACTGAGCCAATACCTATTGTTGAAAATTGGCAGAAGGGTGAAGCTGAGCATAGAGATAGATATTTATCTCAGAACCGCTGGGCACAGCAAGATTTTTTTATCTATACGTACTATTAGGTATTCTGTGTCTATACTACTAATATTATAAAGAGGAAAGATTGGTATTTTTGAAGTGTAAACTTCTTTTAGCGCGGTACGCATATTTTTAGATGAAGTAAAACCTCTGGACTTGCGACACCGTTTTGATGAGACGCAGTTTAACGTTTAGTTTCTTTTTTTATTGAAGTGAAAACTTATTTTAGTTCGGTACAGCAAAATATATATAGATTGAGATTGCGATTGCGATTGAGCCAATGTCCAAAGGGCAAAAAAAAAATTTCACTTCTGTCGGCACTCCCGGAGTGCAATTTTTTATGTTACAAACATACACGAATAAACTCAAAAACTACTGATCTGATTTCAAAAATTCTTTCACATTAGAATGCTACATTATCCCTGAGTTACTCAGGGGCTATATTTTATCCCGGCATGGCGGGTGAAACCGCGCGGAAAAGCTAGTTTCATATAAAATAAAAATATTATGATGTACATAATGTATGACACCTCAAAGCATTCGATATCGCGGCGTGTCCCAGTACATCATCAGGTGAGGTGGGCTCTTCGATCCACATCGGCTTCAGAGGCGCGAGTTTCTTCATCCATTCTATAGCTTCATCCACACTCCATGCTTGATTGGCGTCAACCATCTAAGAATATATATTTTTTAAATATAGTTTTTATACTACTGGTGTGTACAATCCAGTCTCATAATTTTATGATTGAAATAAAATATTCTTACCAAGATTTTATCATTGCCAATGTATTTGCGGACCGCGCTGCACCGTCTGTAGTCGTCTTCAAAGTTCAGTCCAACTTTAACTTTGAAATGTGTGAAACCGAGCTTTAAATATTTGTCACATAGTTTCTTTACAAGTTCATCGCTGTACCCGAGCCATCCTTCAAAATAAAATGTATGGTTAACTTTGAGTTATATCTATCTTCGACACGTTTTACTAAATAAAAAAATATAAGCAGTAGGTATGTAACATAGGGTAAAAAGAAAGTAAGTATGAGAAATTACACCAATGGATTTGCATGAAAATGGTACATTGATAAATATCCTGGAATTAAATAGGTAACTTTTTATTCCGGGAAAGTATTAGATCCTTCGGGATTGCGACTAACCGACGGAAGCTATTTTTAAACTAGTCTAGGGATCTCCCTAGCTAGACTAATTTTAATTTTTTTTGTTATTTTGTTTGTTAAATTTTTCTGTAAAGTTCAGACAAGTATTTAATATAACTCTCAAAAGCGCTTAACTATTAAATGCGCCAATTTGATTGTTTAGGTATGTTGTGCTCACGTAAACATCTACCTATTTTTTTTTTATATAAACATTATAAGAATCATGTTTTTGGTAACATAATGTACCTACTTTAGTATCTTTATTTACAGACACGATAACATTTTATTAAAGTTCGTTCTCAATTCTTAGGTACTTAATTATAGTAGTTACTTCTTATTTTACTTAGATATTTAAGAACTTTGTGTAATTTTGCGCATATGTTTTTTTACAGCACAATAGGGTATTTGCCTGTATTCAAAATAAATTATCGAACACTAGCCAATGTATAAAACATCTAAAAAAAAAAGGGAAACCACGATTATTTTATTGAAAATATCCTTATTATGATTTTTAATGACCAATCTAACCATAAAGAGTATGCTATATAATGATGACGTCACATGCTTGTATTTCATACAAAATCCATATAAACCTATCGTTTTGACATTTCATAAAAAGTTGCTGATTTGAATGTCAGTCAAATACCCTATTCTACGTATGTCGTAAAATAATATGTAGATATACCAAACATACGGACATACGTTTAGTCATAATCAAAGAGTATATAATCACTACGTTCGTCATAATGAGGACTGCAAAGGTAACTTGTTACCGACGTCTGTTTCCCGACTTCTAAAACCTATAGATCTTCATAGGTGTAAAGGCCTTTTCTGGATGAGTCTGTGGCGCCGCCAGTCCATTGGGTGGCGAAAATTAGAACTACTAACATCTCCAGCTCATATACCCACTACTTATTTACTTCAGAGCCACGAGACAATCTTTAAAACAAAAAGATAACTATGCAATCCCAGTCCTAATAGGTACATAAGCATCACACATACTTACATCCATCATCCATCTCCAAGTATTAACTTAGTTTCTCTATGTGTATTTTTTTACTTTGTATAGGCTTGTGTTTGACCACAATCTCACTATGGTACCTAAGTGATGATGTGGCCGAAGGTGGTAAACACACAAAGCCTAGAAGGAACTGGCTCTCAAGTGCAGCTATCGGAACACACCAATAGGTGTTTGGCGACAGATTTTCAACATAAAGGTGGTTCCTTCACCGAAAGCTCAAGCTCATTGTAGGATTCGAAGCCACGACCTTCGCCGCGGCGTCCGACGTCACTACCACTGAGCTAACGAGCGTAAACTTACCAACTTGTGTAGTGTATGCTGGATATCCGTTATCAATGAGATATTGAACTCTTTCCTCTTTGCCAGCCTGCTTTTCTTTCAATATTTGTATCGCTTCTTCTTTTGTTAAAACATCGGTAATGTAACGAAAGTCAATAGTTGACACCAACTCCTGTTAAGTTATTAAGTTTTTTAAGTGTTTTCCTTGTTTTTAGACGAAGTTTAGTTTATCTTGTTGTTCCGATAGTTTCAAGGAATCGATGTAGCTAGACAATTTATTCGCACAATGGATTTTAAATTATAGGTATGATTTATTGATTGATTGGTTGCCATCTCTGTGACATTTGAAACAAAAAAACCGGCCAAGTGCGAGTCGGACTCGCGCACGAAGGGTTCCGTACCATTATTTATAAAAACTGCAAAAATATCACGTTTTTTGTATGGGAGCCCCTTAAATATTTATTTTATTCTGTTTTTTTAATATTTGTTGTTATAGCGGCAACAGAAATACAGCATCTGTGAAAATTTCTAAATATCAATTGTCTAACTATCATGGTTCATGAGATACAGCCTGGTGGCAGACGGACCGACAGACAGAGGGACGGACAGGAGTCTTAGTAATAGGGTCCCGTTTTACCCTTTGGGTACGGAACCCTAAAAATACACACTACATGTGGATAGAGGGCGCCACGAGATCCTACCTCATTTGACGTCTTGGTGACCCGTGAGTGGTATAATACTAAAAAGTCTTAATACTTGTATTACTGTGTTTCGGTGAAATTACAGGCACAGGAGACTGGAGACTTAACAACTTCATGTCTCAAGGTTGGCAACGCGTGAATGATAGGTATCCCTGGTAGGGAAAATATAATATTGTATTTTCTTTGTGCGTGCGTTATAAGCGTCTATAGGCTACGGTAACCGCTTACTATCAGGTGGGCCGTAAGCTTGTTTGCCACCTATGTAGTATAAAAAAACAGTATTTCCAGCATGTAGATTGTATATGACTTTATTATTACACTTATAAAGGAACAAAGTGGTATACTCCTCCATTGAATGGGAAGGTCTTCTGCGGCTAGATCATCGTGATTAGGAACCACTAGCTATTTGAACATTATGGAAACTATATAGGTATAAATAGTTAGATTGCCGAGCCGACAGAACTTTGTTAGCGCGATATAAAATCTTGTGGCGCCATCTATCCACTGATTAGAGTGAAATGAATAGTTAGGTGTCTGTGCATTACCTCTGGTTCCATATCGATAAGAAGTCTCCATAATGGCTTATTTTCTATTCTAGCCCACAGGTCCCATAAAGAATTCAAAATGGCAGCAACTGCCAAATGCGCTACACCTTTCTCAGGGCCAATCTGCAGGTAGTAATAGAAAGTTAGTTAAGTAGGTATAGTTTAGTCGCATCCTTTTTGTACTTAAATACTGGCTAGAAAAGATAAATGAAAATTAATATTAAATAGGTACCTACTAAGTTCTTAAGATTCATCGTCGCATAGTAAAATTGGTAGCCATTACTACTTAATTCAATATAGAAAATGTATATCACAGTTTTAAAACGATACCCATCTCATCTGCGAATCATTTGTGATGGCGCGCCAAAATCCTGCAAAATCGTTGAAAATGTCCGCTGCGTTCTTTCCCAGGATGAATTTCTTCATTGCCCTTATGGTGAGGACCACCACCTCCGTGCCGCGGCCGCAAGTAAACGTCAGACCGAAGCCTTGCTTTCCATTCTCTGTTGTCGTGGTAACGTAGGCACAGGAGTAGTTAGGATCGGTGTGCTGTAAGAGAAAAACTTTTATTTTTTTTGCTAACTTATCTATAGATACTACTTAATATAACAAAGAGGAAAGATTTTTTTGTTTGTTTGTTTGAAACCGCTAATCTCTGGAACTACCAGTCGGATTAAAAAAAAATATTTTTGCATTTGCCCAATTCTTGAGGAAGGTTACTTTTTATCCTGGGAATGCGGGTGAAACTGCGAGGAACAGCTAGTAATTACATAAAGTTTCTCATCTAGGTATGAATCGGTTGGAATTTTGAATTACTAACTCCGAATACCTACTAAAGCGTGACCTATTGATGGAAAGTCATTGCAGTGAACATATAAATTGGAACTAAAAACCAGTCGCATTTTTAACAGAATGTAGTGAGAACCCCAAATATTCTATTATTTCAAACAGAATTACCATTTGTTAAAATGATGAAAATATGTAACGACAGATCATCATCGATGATGTACACAATATGTTACAAATTCTACACACATTTTGTCAGTTTTTAACACGATTTTCATAAATTTTATGGATGTTATGGACCGGTATACGTAGAACCCAGGGACATTTTAAATACCCTTTTGCGCCTATCTACCTGTACTTCTGGTAGTAACTTATACTAGCGACATAAACTTAGGCAATGCATATTTAAAAAAAAGGATAAAATAAATTATGTAGCATAATTTATAAATATCACTTACCAAGGCATCGGATCCGTGGCCTCCAAGAGATGTCGGGAACCGTACATCGTTCACGTCAATTTTAACAATTTTCAATCCACTTCGGTTCGGTATCGGCATCGCGAAGGCTTTAGTTAGCGAGATGTATGCGCTGAGCGACTGACTACTGTCAACTAGTGATAACCCATAGAAATAACTTGTATTATTTCTATATGATAACCCCGTTAGATCAAACAAAGTACAGATATCAACAAAATTATGTTGATTTAAAACGCGTTTATAGTTTAATTTGTAAGTGTTATAGCAAATAAGTATGGTGTTTGTTATCTACAAAATTTTACAGAACTACCTACCCATCAACTACGATTACTAATTGGTTGGTTTTGGTTATAATTTGCTTTCAAAATAAAACATTTAACGTTTACGATACGTAACGTAACGATATTTAATTAGTCATGAATATTACTTGCATTATAGTAGTCAGTAATATTATACAAGGATAGACTGAAAGGGTTTACTCGGCCGATAAATGTAGTAATGTATATACCTATATTATGTAGTAGTGGTGCATATTTTTATGCCACTAAGGTGGCAAACAAGTAATACGGCCCGCCTGATGGTAAGCGGTTGCCGTAGCCTTTTGATATTTTCAACATCAGGAATATAAATCGCGCGATGACGACCCTTCAAAAACCTTCTTGGAGAACCTGAACCTCATGCGGTACTCCCTTGGGAAAACCACGGCGGGGAACTCGTTTCACAACCTGACCGTCCGCGGTAAAAAGCTCCTTTGAAACCGCACTGTGTGTGATTTGTTTGGTTCCAATTACTTTACGTCATGTTGTTATCTATAAAATAATCAATTGCCAATCATGACTAGAATATTTCATATATGAATAAACGTGTTTTAGTTGCAGAATTTACAAAATATATTAATTAAGTACAAGGTATCATCAAACTAAAACATCTGAATGTTTTGAAAATTTGTACTTCAAATAAATTTAAAATTTGTTTATGTATAACAATTGTATAGTAGGTATACTGTACCAATAAAAACTTAAAATAATTAAATCAATTGATTACAAGTAATGACTTAAATAATTAAAAAAAATATAATTATATTAGCACCACCATAAAAAAAAGTATTTGATAATAACTTTATAAGTTATTATTAAATACATTTTTTTTAGAATATGAATTTTCATAATTTCATCTTAAACAGAAAAACTTGTGATGTATCCTTTTTATAAAATTGTAAGTAAACTACATACCTACATCATTCAACTTATGAAAACTAGACACAATAAAAATATATTATTTACCTGCCGAATTCACCAGCGTGAGCTTAAATTATTGATTATGTCACATTATTATGATTTATCATCCTGCCAAGATATAAAAATTCTAAACAACAGATGAGACGGCAGACCCATCTGTAGTTGTGTACCAATGATACAAAACGGTTAGTTTGTATCAAGAGTCCCCAGAGTTTAATAATATACCTACTACTTATTTAAAAATATTACATCACAATTTTCAATTTTGTATGATTATTGTCACAAAAACATCACATTTTAAATCTCAAGATAATTTTACATAAAGTATTTATAAAATATAAATTGGGTCCAACAGTATGTAGCAGGGGTCACCAAATGGCGGACCGCGGTCCGGATCCGGACCGCCGACCTCTATTGTGCAGACCAAACTTTGACAAACAAAAATGAACATCCAAACATACAATAATTTGATATATTAGTATCTAACATTATAGTAGGATTTATAGGAAAGGACCGCGATAATCTTTTATATTTTTAAACGGACCTCTAATAATCCTAATTGGTGACCCCTGGTATATAGTCTACTGCCCATTTTATATCTGCTTATAAAAATGTCAACTGTACACCATCACAGTACACAGTACAAATTTCAATCTTATTTATTTCTTTATTAGCCTATTTTTCTTGTACATAATAGAGAGTTCTTTGACAATTTGCCTCTCTCCTTCCTCCCACAGCAAAGTGGCTAAACGTCCAAGAGTTCCATCATCTTCATTATTCACCCAGTCTAGAAGGAGTTTGTAGCGAGCCTATAAAAAAATTATTAGTTAAGCTATTACACATTAAGCCCACAAATCAGGATATTCCACAAATCAGGATATTTATTTAATTAACCCCATAATAAATAAGGTACATAGCATGGTTCTTCATGCAGACTCTATGATCATAAAATTGTAACAATGCTGTGACAATAAATTATAATATTGATTTAATTGAATAACAACAGTAATCAGAATAAATTTTCCTTATGTAAATGCAATGAGACAATTTAGTTCAAGAATTCCTACCTCTGAAACACCATAACTAGCTGTGTCAATTTCAACAGTTTCAATTCTTCCTTTGGTAAAACCCAGTGTTCCAAAGAATGAGTGCCAGTTCTTACCAAGGTTCTTTGATACATAATCAATGTATTCATGTTCAGGCTGGAAAATAAATACCATTAATTGTTATATACCAATGAGAAGGAATCAGCAGTAATAATCTAAATATAGTCACAGCCCTATGTCTCTACATAGCTTAATTATGTTATGGTTGTGAATCATCCTCCTGTACTACTAAATACCTAGACACATATAGTAAATTTTAAATATTCAATTTTGTTTGTTCATCTTTTGGGTGAATATGCTATTGCATTTCAGCTTCTTGATGCCAAGTTTTTACCTAAAGTATTAAAAAGTAAATATTTTTGGAAGGGCCATAAATTTCCTTCTGGTGAAACAATAAAAACATTAGTTGGGCATACCTTTATTTTAGCTTCCATGAGTAAAATGATAAGATTGCATTTCTCAATGTGGTGTTTAGATTGGCCTGTTTCAGTTGGTTGTTTTTTGTTTCCACTATCCATATGGTAGATATTGCCAAACTGTATTTTAGATGAATTTACAATGTTGATCACATTTCCAGTAGCTGTAGTGAAAATAAAAAAAGTCATTAACGGTTAGAAAATAAGATTTATCATAATTATAAGTATGAATTTTGTTGTTTATTAGATTTCATCAGGAGCTTTGGAAGTATTCATAGCATTAAGGTGTAAAGCCATTTTAGCAGTTAAAACTAGATAAGACCATACCTTGAGTGTTAACTGTGCTACCACCATTTGCTTTATCACTATTTCCCTTTTTAGAGAATCCAGGATTATTATTTTTCTTGTTTGACTTATTAAAGAATGATTTTTTGAATTTTGGCTTTTGATCATCTTTTTTGAGGTCATCATCTGATTCGACTGTAATTTCTTCTGGATCGATGCCGTCGTATGATGTATCCACATTCTCATTGTTTTCCGTGCTTTCTTCATTTACCTCATAGATGTCCTCATGCGTAGGCCGTGGAGCTCTCGGCACAGCATCCGATTTGAGGTTCCGAAATATTTCAAATATCTTGCTACTGATGCTGGTCATTTTCAACAAGTTATCAACAAAGGAAATAACCTTAGTCTCGAGGAAAATAAATTGAAAAGTAAAATTAAGCGGTTTTGATTATTCTCCGACCTTTTAGTTTAGCACAAGAGTAAAAATACAAACTGTTGGTATTAGTTTAGATGTAGAACAAATAAATAAACACATAGGTATACGAAATCACACACTTTGATTGATTTGTTTGAGTCAAAAAGAGTGTAAAAATATATGGATGGAAGTATGAACTTCATAAAATTGAAACAGTGCTGCCAGATCAATATATCCATTCAGCGCTAAAACGACAAGCGCTAGATTTTACGATTTAGACGCTTCAAAAAAGCGCTAGATTTCGCGCTAAATTAACTAAATTTTTCTTGAATAAAATTGCTGCACTGCTACATTAGGGCCAGCTTCATCAATGTTTATTTTCTGACTATATTTTTCGCTGATTAAAATTCTGACGGAAGTAACGCTTACTAAAAAACATTGGTTGCCATGTTTTTTGCTAGCTAACTTCATACCTTTATATTTTAAGATGTCAGACATTAATTCAAAAACATTGGTTGCCATGGCAACCAATGTTTTTTGCTAGCTAACTTCATACGATGGCGCGTAACGGAAGAATGTGACGCGTAACGAAAAAATGTTACACTAAATTTTTTTCCAACCCCAATAAAGAAGTTTCACTTCAAAAAAAAAGTACGAAAATCTTATCGGTAAGGTAGTTTTCATAAATTAATATGAATTAAATTCTAACGTACCTGAGTCCGGGCATGCAAATATATGTTAAGGCAGGCGCTTTTTTCTTATTATAAAAAAGTAGCAAAATATCAAAATTTCTCAAGACCAATAAGCATTACTACTTACTTGCAGCACTTGACAGTTTCATCAATATTCTATCTGAAATGAGTTTTGTTTATAGCTATGAATTGAAGACACTTACAATAAAAAAAGAAAACATATAAATAAAATGACAGTAGTCCGATATTTTTTCACGAACGTAATCTTTTTGATACATGTGTTGTCAAAAGCGTTACGTTTTTCCAAGAGAAACCCGCATGAACAGGTTGGGGAAAAAGTTTTTTCGCATTATAGTATGTGTGAACTTGTAATAAAATCTCTTTGGCTATACTATTTGTATCTGGCTATCGGGTTTTGGTATCATTGAAAGTTAAAATTTTAAAGAACATAATTCCAAATTCAAATTACGAAAATTAGTGATTTTCATTTGTTTTTCGTACCGTCAAGATGAGTGAATCTAATGAAGAAATTCGATACATTTTATAATTTTATTTTTATAAATTTCTATAGCAATGGGATCATGTCCCTACCTACAAGATGGCAATAAGTTATCGAACAAAATGGTACCTACATACTTAAGTTAATTGTAAATAAACTATATTAAAAAATGTTTTGAATTTTCTTAAAAAATGCGAAGAAACTTTTTCCCCAACCTATTATACTATTACGTAGGAGTAATGCTGGCTGAGTATAAGTTCGTTTAACTTTGTGGTGCAAAAGGTACGGTTATACCTCAGCTTCTCAGTCAGATACGATTTTGGTACGGTCGGGTCATGAATAGTGCAGAAAACCGTACTAAATAGTAGGTCTGGCAACGCAGTAGTAGTTGTATTCATCCTTTTCGAGACATGCAAAGGTCCAAGTCATACAGCTAATTCTTGTATTTCTTCTTAGTTTTATATCAATGTCTTATATGCTTAAATATAAAGGCCAAAGCCAAATCTGATGTACATATAGTCAAGTAGAGTCAGTCAGGCTTTAGTAAAATGGTGGCTATTTTACAAAAAAAAATCGTGGACTATTTGAGACAACATGAAAAGTCACGATACACACATTCATTTAATTTCACTTCACTTGTGCACTTGTATTGATCTTCATTGGACAAAGCGCCACCGATTTCATTCAATAAAACTCAAAATACACAGATTTCATGAAAATAAAACGAAGACGCAACGTTACTTCGCAAGTTCCCGCCAAAAAGTGGTATTATTTTTTTGAGTTTTGCTTGACTTTAAGTGAACAGTGCTGCCAGCTCAAGGCTCAGACGTATTATAAACTAGCTTCCGCCCCGCGGTTTCACCCGCGGTCCCGATCTGAAGGGATCTCGAGGGATCTGATCAGTGGCGTAGGTAAATACCGGAGGGCTAGGCGGTGCCGTGCCCCGGGGCCCTCAAGCCGTTCGACCCTGATCAGCAAACCTCATACTGAAAATTTCGAAAATTTCTATCACCTTCATATTTTAAATAGTAAATAATTTTTCTGGGACATTTCTCAAACACGGCCATCTGACCCCAAACTAAGCAGAGCTTGTACTATGGAAGCCAGATAACTTATATTCTACCTTACTACTTTTTTTTTGTAAATACATACTTAGAGTAACCCCTAAAATAATTACAGCATTTACGCAGGCCAAAGAGCACCTATACAGGTGATAGGCGGAGGGTTAGCCAAACTCGCGTGGCGTGTAGACCCATTTAGATACACAATTTTTTTAATTTTTTTTTAGAATTGTCAAAATTTGACCTTCTAACGCCTGTAACTGTTTTTTTTACTTGTTCCTAAAGTTTTTATGTAATGTTTTGGGTGTAATAATGTATTTATAGTCTAGCAAAAGTACTGTTAGATGCAAATAAGAATAACATAATTAGTTCTGAGCTCTCAAATCAAAGGGAATGACAAAAATAAGTCAATACAAATCTCAAAAAAATAATAATACCTACGTGTGGCACTCGGGGACTGCCGCGGTAAAGCTATTTCAAAGCATTTTTTTTTATCAACTTATGCAATTCTAATTATTTATTTATTTAGGCAGTATTTTTTTCTTTGATATTAATACATACCTTCTCACAAACACACCCACACACGCACACACACACACACACGCACACACATACACATACACACACACACACAAACACACACACATACATACACGTTACTTTTAAAACTGTTGAAAGAATATTCCCTCAAAATTTCAGCCTTGTTAGGTTTTTTCGTTACGGTTTTTTTTTTAATCAAAATTTCTTGATTCGGTCGCCGCGTTCAAGCCCCGAAGCCCGCGATAAAAGCTATACAATAGCTTAAAAACACACTCTGTATTATTACACCATCCGATAGTGCTGCTAATAAGGAGCAATGTCTGGGAAGTAATAATATACGTCAAACTGAAGAAAGTGTTCATTTTTAACTAAATAATATTTTATTACTTTATTACGTTACCTACCTACAAAACCTTTATCTCAAAATTAAATAGGAAATATGTAGTGATTGACGTATTGTTAGGTTTATGATAATCCCATTACGAGGAGGTTTTATTTATAATTTAGCTTCCGCTGGGTTTTACCCGCGTTCCCGAAAAAAGTAGCCCATGTCCTTTTCCACACCATAGGCTATCTGCATACCAAATTTCATCGCGCTCGATTCAGCGGTTGAGGCGTGAAAAGGTGACAAACAAACAAACTCACATTCGCGTTTATAATATTAGTTAGGATAATTAAAACAAAAACGTAATCATAATGATATTTAAATTTAATAGATTTTGAGATATAGATAAGTTAATAAGGAAAATTGTTTAAAAACTCGTGCTTTTGAACATTTTTACCTAGATGGTTCTAGCAATGGGTATCTACAGGCAACTTTTCTATCATAGTCCACCTAATTAAAAATAACGTTTGATATCAGTAAATGCCTTAACCTACCAACGTACTTAAGCTGGTTGGCTAATAACCCACCCTATTTCTTTTGAGTTATAATATAACACCATGACTGTGAGTCTGTGACGCAATAAGCAACGGCCATAAGTATACATAATCTTAAATAATTATCATTTTGATTCAGAAGATGAAGACTAATTAGTTACGATAATAATATTTGTTAAATTAATAATATACAGGTTGATTTTTTAGCCACTGGCCATACTTGCAGGGGTTGAAGTACTCGTCAATATGAACAACTTTTATTATGGGAGCAACTCTGATATCGCAAAAAAATAAAATAGTACCTTCAAACATTTTGGTCGAGAAGGTATAGAACTTTTGTATGGACAGCTGATAATTTTTTGTGATCTCGAAAGTTAGTCCTATCCTAAAAGTTGTTCATATTGATGAGTACTTCCACCCCTGCAAGTATGGCCAGTGACTAAAAAATCACCCAGTATATCTATACTTTACATTATTGTAACTCTGTTTATCTTTAAATTCAGTAATCTTTTATCATATCTTCAAAATATAATCATACGAATATTATAAAGAGAAAAGATTTGTATTTTTGTGTGTTTGTAACGAATAAACTCAAAAACTACTGGACCAATTTAAAAAATTCTTTCACCATTAGAATGTTACATTATCTCTGAGTAACATGGCTATATTTATACCGGGAACGTGGGTGAAACTGCGCGTAAAAGCTAGTATATCATACTGACATTGGAACCCGTATAAGTCTGTTGCGCTCGCACTCCCACCCATCGAGCGTCATGACTACTAATACTCGGTGAACCAAGTAAATACCCTCTGGAGGGAATGTACTCTAAATATTGAAGATAGCAAATTTTACTTCAGAAAAGTTATATTATATTGTTTAAGTTAAGACAAACTCCATTCAAAGAATTTTTAAAAATCTCTTGCCTGAGCCGGACAAATGTGAAAAAAAACAACCTGTATTTTTATGATACTGATCGAAAGAATTTAGTTTTTATGATTAACACAATCATAAAAACTAAATTCTTCAAAGTAACGCAGTATTCTATATTAAAGGAAGACGATGAAATTTAACAATAACTATAAATTCATTTATAAATAAATAAAAATAATCAATCTTTGTATGTCGGCAAACCTTGCAAATCATTACCATAAAAGTTGTTCAAAATGGTTTTCATTCTAAACATAGTTACTCGAGATAGTTTAAATTGTACATAACAGAATTATTCTATTAAAAAAATACTACGCATTTGTATTTAATTTGACTATCTCCATATTATTTTCTTTTCAATTAAAATTCATGTTTATTAGAGACAAGCTGCCCCCGCAGTTTCACTCGCATCCTTGAGAAAAAAACGTGACCTATGTACCTCTCCATAACATAGGCTATCTGCGTACGAAATTTCATTGCGATCGGTTCAGCGGTTTAGGCGTCAAAAGGTCAGAGTTCCTTTCGCATTTAAAATATTATGTATGGATTAGAAGCTTATGGTAAATTTCATGGTCTTCCTTTAATTTAGGATACCGTGTTACTGAGAAGAATTTGGTTCTCATGATTGACCCCTTTGATCGGTATCATAAAAATACAGTATGATTTGTCCAGTTCGATTCCCAGCAGGTGAATTTTAAAAATTCTTTGAATGCAGTTTTTCTTTATTTTAAAAATAAAATAATGTTCCTTTGAACTAAAATTTGCTATCTTCAATATTTAAGGTACATTCCCTACAGGGGGCATTTATTTGATTCAACCTGTATACTCGTCTGGTAGATACTTGCAACCGCCTGAATATTCTGGCTGTTTAGATATACTTTTAAAACTGTTGAAAGAATACTCCTTCAAAATTTCAGCCTTGTGGGAAGCAGGTTATGAAATACAATTTTCATGACAACTTTGCTTTATTCTGGCACATACTTGCAACCATCAAAATAGACTGGCATTTTTTTTTTACGCTTACACACTGTAAATTAAAACATATTAAATTGTAGCCTTTTGGGAGGTTATGATTTTTTTTTTTTTTGCATTTTCAAAATTGTGGGAAACGGGTTAGTCAAATGGTTCAGTAGCTCTTAGGCTATAGTATCTGTAAGTAAAATGGAGGCCAGTTTTTATGCTACATTTACATTCAGCCCCTGCCGCTACCCTTCGCGCTGCCGGCAATAATTCCCTAATACTGCTGCAGCAGGATCGAGAGAAGTGTGTGTTTACATACTGCCCTACCATACCACTCACTTCGCTTTCGGCTTTCGGCAATGGCAGATGTCGAAATAATTACAGCGTCCGCGCTGTCTTTTTGCGATACATAATTAGGTATGTTCGATTATTAAAAAGATATCAAATACAAAAAAAAGAAAGTTCGTCGTAGAAAATGATGGATGATATCTATTATTATATGGCTCCACTCGGACGGCATTTCTTAAAAAAAAACTGGTCAAGTACACGCGCACGAGTCGAACTCGTGTGCCAATTAAGCTAGACCTCTAAATTGTATGAACGCCCATACAACTCAGAGGCCTATCTTAATTAGCGCCAACTATGTATTATGGGGACAACCTTTCATTTTTAACTTTTTTTATTTTTTGGAATATTTCCTTTATTTTAAAGGAAAAATTCCGAAAAATAAAAAAGTTGAAAATTAAGGTAAATTTTGGTACTTACAAGTTTTCGCGAAAATCCAATTTTTTCTTTTTATCGAGTTGACTCAGGACCTTGATTTTTATACACCTAATAGGGACTATAGACTTCAATATCTAGCATAAATTTCAACTTGCTAGGTCCACCCGTTCCTGAAAAAATCGGTGGTGACACACGGACAGACGGATAGACGGACAAGAAAGTGATCTTATAAGGGTTCCTTTTTTTTACCTTTTAAAAACGCCTTCTCCAGGCGCTCGGCGAGAACTGTGCGACGACGGAGCAGAATGAGCCAGAATGTAAACACGTACTGCCACTCGCGTTGCTGATCCTTTGACTTCCGCACAAATAACCGCTCTTTTGGGGAGCGCCGGGCAGCGCGAGTGGCAATGGCAGTGGCATGAGAAGTATCATGTTTACACACTCGTCCTGCCCACTTCTCTGCTCACTTTGGCTGAATGTAAATGTAGTATTAGATTTCAAACAAGGATTTGTATCGTATTTAAGTAGCCCACCTTTTGCCAATATTTTAATTGAATTCATTGTAAGCCGATTGAAAGGAGATGCTTACCTACTCCAGTATATGATAGGTAAGAACCATCTTGGTTCCTAGGATGAACTTAGACTTACTACCAAATACGTAGAACGTCGAGGACCGTGTCGTGTCATGTTGCTCTATGAATGAATACAAATGCTGACCTTTTTTAATCAAAATTAAATCATCAAATAAAAAAGTTCCAATTTTGAAGTAATGAATTGACAATTTGACGTTACGCTGTTAGTTAGAAAATCGTGTTACAATTTGTTACCTTTATGAATGTCATAAAATATTATTTTCAATATTTTAATTTTATAAAACTTGTACTTTACAAAACTACTATTCACAATGTTTAAAACCGAGGATCCCTCGAATACACCTATATCATTATCGAAAATATTAAAAATGTTTTTTTTTGAAACTATTTATGCTAAGAGTACCTCAGGAAAAAGTCCGTGTTCACCGCCGATGCAAACGAGCGCAGGTGGCGATGCACCACCCCGAAAGTGTACGTGCGTTCCCGAGAGCACCAAATGTACGGCTGGAAACCGCGGTAAGACTGGGGCCGGAGTCACTGGTTCACGCAAAGGACAGGTTTGTGACAAAAACGAAGATGTCCTTCCTGCAGGGGCAGTCAATCCGGGCCTCCTCCGTCACATACATAACGCTGCTCGCTACAGACTACCACAATGCTTCGAGGGTGGTTGCGTTTCAGTCAAACAGAACTCGAAGAATAATTGGGTCTTGGGTCATTCTCTAGCATTCAGCTCAGTATCTCCTGGAGGTTACAAAGTGTTGTTATCTTATGTGGACAACGACAAACCTACAGCTCTGCCATACTTCATAATGGAAGCGGCACCAGGCGGTCAGATGAGCTGTGAAGTCCGTGTTGGTCCCACTCAAACCACAAGGGCATCTGTTGTGGCACAAATCGCCGACGCGGAATTCTACAGTTTTGAGAGCATTTTTGACGCTTATTTCAACAGTTTTACGGCTTCTATCATTGCTGTAAATCGGGAGTTTATTGCCTTACATTATTTACAGGTATGCTTTTGTTAAGTTGAAGCTTACAGATATAGTTGGAATCATTCGATGCTTTAATTTAACTATCGTGTTTAATTTGCAGGCGATCACCGACCAGATCTCTTTAGGTGCGGAAGTGGTGGCGCGAGGTCACGCAGTGGAGCTCAGTTCGGCGTCAGGAGCGGGACGCTGGGTCGGCGAGAATCATTCAGTTAGCGCCACTCTCGGCAGCAGAGGCTTGGATCTATGTTATGCAAGAGCTATCAAACCCTTCCTGACTGTTGCTGCTATGCTTGAGGCAAGACTTATAAATACAAATACATTTTTTTAACAATTAGAAGCTATTTAAAAACATTAACAATGCCCCCTCCTCACTAGGTATCAAATAATATATAACTCCTGAAGATAGTACGGCACATATGGTAGTATAACGTTTTCTTAGTTTAGTTTCTGCTCTTTAATTTCGTGGGTAATTTATTCTTATGTTTTATAAGCTGTGTAAAAGTGAATAAGTAGGCACTTTCTAAAATTTACAGTTAATTTAAAACAGGTTGGATTTTCTATCCGTCGTGCGGTTGCTACGCTAGCATACGAGTGGCACACTGATGAGTGGACAGTTCGTGGATCAGCGGATTCCGACGGGCTCGTGGGAGTCACTCTACAGCGGGCTCTTGGGGGGAAGAGGGCTCAACTCGCTTGCGCCATCTCAGCTCTTCTCAATCATCCGAACGGAAAGTTTAGACTTGGCTTTGGTATAACTGCTGCCATTATTTAGGATACGATTAAAATTTATTTAAAAAATGTAGATATGCAGGTATGACATATAATTCATTGTACGTGGACAAATAGATAAGTGTTTTTGTAATTTATTGTATGAATAAACTTCCATTTTACTACAACCTCTCTCACCATCCATGAATGGATTCATGCAGTGGTAAGAAGTTGACGTGGCTGAAGGTAGAGGAGGCACACAATGCCTATAAGAGAACTGGCTCTAAAGTGTAACTAACGATACAATGCAATGTTTGACTACAGCCACCTAGGCACGTACTACAAAGTACTTATATCTCTCCACCGTGCGATTTGTTGTTTTCTATTGTACTATTAAATTTGATATAATATGCTTAGATGTATGTAACTTTATTAATAGTTTTTAATCAGCTATTTTGTATTAGGATTGTTTAGTTCAAATATTTGAAATGACAAACCTTACTTTTATTTACAAAGACTGCCCCCTTACCTTATCGTGTGTCGCAATTGATCCTTACCGCAATTATCACAATAATTACAACGATTCACGAAATATGCAATCTTTTTTTCGTGAAAACTTTACTCTTCACACAAACACAAGAAGCGACTGCATTAAAAATTCATTTTCAATATAACGATAATGTAGGCGTGTATTATTCGCCGTCGTAGATAGTGATAGTAGATAGATCAGTGCACCCGCACGAGACGGTGCGTAGGGCGGGCGCGTGCGCGACTTTTGGGCGGGGTCTATGATACCGCCCTTGCGTGTTTACTATTCAACAATCACCCTTCTATCGTGGTTCATAAGGTTACAGTTTTAATAAAGAAGGAGTAAGATTGGATGTGTGGGCGTGCGGATTCCCATTGCTGCAGTGTGTATTCCGTAGAGCGTAGCGAACGATGGCCGCGCGCGGCGACGCGTGCTCACGGCAGTAATGGTAATGGAGCGGCTGGCGGACTTCGTCAGCAAGTCACTGGAGGGTGGCGAGGCGCCAGCGCCCCCACCCGAGCCAGGGGAGCCCGAGGACCCCGACGATGTGGAGGTGGATATCACGGAGCTAGAAGAGAAAGAACCGCCGCCGAAGAGACCTAGAAACTGGCTGTTATCACCACTACCTGTACAAAACTGTAAGAGGGAAACGGCGCATGATGATGACGATGAGCATAAACATGGTGAGTCATAAGTTGTTTGTTTACGTACAAGATTGAGTTCTATGCCAGTCGATCACGATTGTAGTCGCTGAAGTAATCGAGTTTATCCATTTTGAAAGGACGCTTACAAAAGTAATAAAATTAAAAATATCTGGTATAAATTGTTACGTTGCGTATCCTAGTTTTCTAAAGGTAGATTGAAATCAAAGAGGAAAAAGAAGTCTGTAGACCTGTGTATATCGGCGTGCTGGACGCTGGTACACCCATCAATATTTTCACTGTGTAGAGTTATTTAATTAATTTCATTTATTTATTCAATAACAATATATTTATTGTTTTTGAAATACCTACAACTTATTTTTTAACTTATCAACCAACAAATATTATTAAAAAAACAAACATGCGAATATAAATAATATTATTTATGAATTACCAACCTATATTAATATAAGTCATCAAAATTCATAAATATTGTGTAATAGGACTTATCCAAGAGGAAGGCTTTTAATTTGCTCTTTTTTTGATACCTCGTGGTAAACGGATACAGCCTGATATTTGGGACTATGCTTCTAGGTCTTATCTTCTTATGTTAAAGGTACTTTCTCGTACTTACCCATACATACATAGTTACGCCAATTAATAAAGACCTCTGAGTTGTATGGGTGCTCATACAATTTAGAGGTCTATTTTAATTGGCACTAACCTCAAATACAGTAAATAAAAAAAATTAAGCATTTCCCGTGATGGACGAACGATGGACGAAGTTTGTACGGAACCCTCCGTGCGCGAGTCCGACTCGCACTTGGCCGGTTTTTTAATTTATTCGTCTTCAAATAATAATGGAGCTGATTCAGTTGTTTTGAAACTAAAATAATTTAATCTCACTTTATTTCACTTTCACTTTTATTTTTCTATCAAAAACATATGAAAGGATAGGATACAAGAAATTTAGTAATCAGTCCGGTTGCTTATTAGGGTTCCGTATCCAAATGGCAAAAAACGGAACCCTTATAGATTCGTCATGTTTGTCTGTCTGTCTGTCCGTCTGTATGTCACAGCCACTTTTTTCCGAAACTATAAGAGCTATACTGTTGAAACTTGGTTAGTAGATGTATTCTGTCAACCGCATTAAGATTTTCACACAAAAATAGAAAAAAACAATAAATTTAGGGGGTTCCCCATATTTAGAACTGAAACTCATTTTTTTTTTCATCCAACCCATAAGTGTGGGGTGTTTATGGATAGGTCTTTAAAAATGATATTGAGGTCTCCAACATCATTTTTTTCTAAACTGAATAGTTTGCGCGAGAGACACATCCAAAGTGGTAAAATGTGTCCCCCCCCCCTGTAACTTCTAAAATAAGAGAATGATAAAACTAAAAAAAATATATGATGTACATTACCATGCAAACTTTCACCGAAAATTGGTTTGAACGAGATCTAATTAGTAGTTTTTTTTTAATAAATCGTCAACTGCAATTTACCTTTCATTCATTCAACTCAAATATAAAAAAAAATGGCAAAAAGCAAGGTTTTACAGCAAAAATAAAGGAAAAATTCTAAATAATTTAAAAAGTTGAAAAAAATTAAAGGGTGTCCCCCTACATACATAGTAACGCCAATTAATAAAGACCTCTGAGTTGTATCGGCGCTCATACAATTTAGAGGTCTAGCTTAATGGGCACCAACCTCAAATAAGGTAAATAAATAAAATTGTGCATTTCCCTTGATGGACGAACAATGGACGAAGTTTGTACGGAACCCTCGGTGCGCGAGTCCGACTCGCACTTGGCTGGTTTTTTTTTTTACGTAAATTTAGTCCGCCGTCAAAATTGGATATGGCTATTTTCCGTTAGTACATGACAATAGCATAAACTATTGTGATAGCTTTAAATATTTGCTATCCTTTTTCAATAGTATTTGTAGGAAAGAGATATACATAGTGTGAGATTGAAATTAGTTTCGTTTGTAAACAAATTAATCAGCACCATTATAAGCCACTATAAAAATATGACTATCTCACGGCGTTTTCACTTTTGGAAAACCAGTGTTAGGTCTTTACAAAATGTAGTAAACCTACATCTTCATGATCGTTCATGTGCGTTCACGATTAAGGGACCACAGATTTTTTATGAAATTAATTAAGACATTAGGACCAATAGCGGATCCAGGCGGGGGCTAATGGTCTTAAGCCTCCCCCAAATGCATCTGGGTCCATCCCTGACAAACCTCAAATTAAGCTTGATATCCTACTACCCTACCCTCAGCTGGGTCAAGCCCCTTTCAAACCAAAATCCCAGATCCGCCACTGATTATCATCACCACGATCATCATCATCAGCAACAATTATGAACAGCAAAAAAAAAACGGCCAAGTGCGTGTCAAAAAAAAGGGACAAAAATAAATATAAGGATTTCCTTTAGGTATGACGTATTTAATGTACCGCAGCACTTAATGATAATATCGGCAGGGTCTTTGTTGTCGCCAACGTGGCATATGTACTGGAACTGAAAGTTGAAATTGCATGTGACAAGACGACAGGAGGATGGTAGTGACTTTGATTTTGATCCCACGAGGTGTCAACAAGCCTTTGGTGTGGACACATTTGATGTTGATACACTAGCACTACCTCACATACCGGTGACTTTTTTTAAATTTTATTTTTTTTATGTCAGAAGGCCGTCAAGCGTGCAGGCGGTCCACCTGACGGTAAGCGGCTACCGTCGCCTATAGACATTACCAATGCCAGGGGGATTGCCAACGCGTTGCCGACCTTTATAAAGCCTAGAAGGCAAACTGGTTCTCAAGCGCAACTTCCGGAAGACTAGACTAGTTCCGCTAGTGCTTGGCGACAGATTTTCAACCTGAGGGTGGTAGCCAGCCAGGCAGGTACTACAAAGTAATCTACCACCGTGCTATGTTTTCCTTCACCGAAAGCTTAAGCTCATTGTAGGATTCGAACCCATGACCTTCGCACCGGCATCCGACGTCACTACCACTGAGCTAGCACACTGACTAGTAAAGCCGCCCGGGCGCACCATCGAAACTATATGTTTATGCCTTTTGACATTGAAACCATGCCCATGGTACGTTGAAACCATGGTCCGTGGGAATCCGAAGTTTATTTATTTTTATTTATTTATTTTATTTGGGAAAACAAACAGTTACACATTCATGTTTAGTGATGAAATAGGAAAAAATATGGGATTACAACTTAGTCATTGCCTGGGCTAATCTATATGCCTGGTGCTTCTTATACTCAGATATTAGATCGAATTATTAATAGTTCATTTAATGAAAATACTACACTGATAATACTCATTGGAAGAAGGGGAAATGTAAACAAACAAAGACTCATAAAATACTTTAGCTCACTAGCACAATTAAATATAAATAATATTGTGATTGTTTCATTTCCATTTCTACAAAGTTTGCCACAGACGGAAAATATTTTAGGCATAATTTAAATATGACATTACACACTTTGACATGTCGTCATTGTGATCGTTTTCATTTTATTAATAAATGCTATCTTTCAAATTACCATAAGCGACAGGTAGCAGAATCGCTATCATATTATATTATTAACTCAGCCAAATATTTGGCTACTCGGACGGCTGCTTCTATTGAGCAACATAGTATTATACAATCATTGGAAGCTATTCCAAGTAGTTTGGATACATTGGAAGTTATTCCAAGTAATTTAAATTAAAACATGTGACAACAGAGGCAACCTCTAGCATTAGTTGTAAGAACAATAATAATCAAATTATAAATTTATTATCATCAGTATTACACAATAATAATAATCTCAATAAATGTAACAAAAATTAATATCAACCTGGTGCACCAAAATATTCAAGGAATTAAGTGCAAGGAATTAGAACTGGAGTTATTTCTGAACTGTGATAATATTGATTTTTTATGTATTACCGAACATTGGCTAAAGGCCCACCAGTTTATGTTTAACTTTAGTCAGCACCAGGTTGCTAGTTCGTTCAGTAGAGACCATTCTATACATGGCGGCTCATTAATAATAACGCACAACAATATAAAATTTAAGGAACGTAAGGACATTCAGAGCCTATCTATTGAGCGAACTATTGAAATAGCTTGCATAGAGCTTGAACAATTCATTGTTATAAGCGTATACAGACCCCCCGCAGCAGAATTCAATCTATTTGATAAATGTATGGATGAAGTATTATGTAATCTAAGTAATGTGAATAAAATATGATAATTTGTGGAAATTTTATGTAAACTTATTGGAAGATAATTTAATATGTAAAAGAATCAAATCTCTTTTTGAATCTTGTAAATCTTTTCTTAAAACCAACTAGGATTACTGGTAATTCAGCAACTTGCATTGATAGTATTTTTACTAATTTGCAGCCAGTAACAAGGTCAATATTTAGTAAATTAAGCTCTGATCACTGTGGCCAGTTGGTCTCCTTTAATAATCCTATAAAAAGAGTGATAAAGAAAGATATTGAGTGTGTTCCTATGAGTGACAGTCGCCTGGAAAAATTTAGATATAGTATTGTTAGTAAATTACCATACCTATCATACAACAATGATGTAAATTACCTTTATAACTCAATTTTTAATTTAACTACAAATAAGTATAACTCAATCTTTACTTCAAAAACTATGAAACAGAAAACTAGTAGGTATAGTCTTCAATGATCGGGCGACGGTGGGAATTCATAAAGTAGGCAAAAATTGTATGAATTACATGGAGAAAAACAGTATAATCATAATGCTGTTTTTTTTAATTATGTAAGGAATTACTCCAAAATATTTAAATGCGTTTGTGCCCTAGCTAAATCAATACATATTAGAAATAAAATTAAATGTAGTCAAGATAAAATTAAGATGACTTGGAAAATTATAAATAGTGAAACTGGAAAAGTTAAAGTACGTAATCATGACTTTCGACTTATGATTAACGATAAATTAATTGAATCGGACCAAGAGGTGTGGTGTTTTTTGTCCAAGGCTTTTGATTGCGTCCAACATGATTTACTGATCAGAAAATTACACCACTATGGCATTAGTGATATTGCACTCAATCTTCTGAATTCATACTTGTGTGATAGAATTCAGAAGGTTGATGTTAATGGAAAAATATCCCCTGGGTCATAGTAACTATGGGCGTCCCTCAAGGTTCAATCCTTGGACTTTTTCTTTTTCTTATTTACATCAACAACTTACCTTACCTTGTAGAAAAAAAACATGAGATAGTATTGTTTGCTGATGACACTTCACTTCTTTACAAAGTGAATAGACATGATTTTAATTCTGACGATGTGAACAATGCTCTTTCAGTTGTCGTTGACTGGTTTACTGTTAACAATTTATTGCTAAATGAGAAAAAACCAAGTGTATTAGATTCAGTCTACCCAATGTAAGACATTCAGACGCAAATATTGTTATTAAAAGCGAAAAACTGAATCTCGTTGAAACTACCGTATTCCTAGGTATCACTCTAGATTATAAGCTACAATGGGGGCCACATATTTGTAATCTGGTGAATAGACTTAATTCTGCAGCTTTTGCAGTGAAGAAAATTCGTTCTCTCACTGATGAATTTACGGCAAAATTAGTTTACTTTAGTTATTTTCACAGTTTGATGCCTCCTCCTTTGGGGTAGTGGTGCCAACATCAATAGAATTTTTATACTGCAGAAGAGGGCTATTCGCGCAATATATAACTTAAGTCCTAGAGTTTCTCTTAAAGATAAGTTTAAATCCATTAATATAATGACTGTCGTCTCAGTACATATATAAAAATCTAATTTATAATCGTAAAAACATACGTAATTTTCCTAAAAACAGCGACACTCATAGTTTGAACACTAGAAATAAGCACAAACTTGCTGTACCTGTAACTCGGCTCAGCAAAGTAAAATACTCTTTCAAAGGGCAATGTATACGTTTCTATAACAAAGTACCCAAAGAAATCCAAGAACTATCTGTACATAGATTTAAGAAGATAGTAAAACAGAAGTTATCTAAAAAAGGGTACTATAAAGTTTTTGATTTTATAGATGACAAGAACGCATTTGAATGAATTGTTCGCTCTGCAGGCTATTTGTTATAATATAAAATTTGAAAATTATACTTTATACCTACTTCTAAGTGCATACCTAATTTAAAAGAAATATACATATACAGGGTGATTTTGTTATCACTGGCAATACTTGCAGGGGTGGAAGTACTCATCAATGTGAACAACTTTTATTATAGGGCTCTGATATCGCGTAAAATAATATGGTTGCTTCATACATTTTGGTCGAGTAGGTATTAAACTTTTGTATGGAACAGCTGATAATTTTTTCATGATTTCACAGTTAGTCCCATAATAAAAGTTGTTCATTTTGATGAGTACTTCCACCCTTGCAAGTATTGCCAGTGATAACAAAATCACCCAGTATATTATTGGAACAAGTGACGATTAAAAATACTTGTAATGAGTTCATAAAGAAACTTTTAAATTTAAATTTGAAAATTTGCTTACATACAAGTATTACGTTATCCACATATTGTTAATTAAAAGTTAATTTAGATCAAACAACATTGAGTGAACCGAGTATTTTTTTTTTTTTACAAATCTAGTGATTTATAATAATATAAAAGTAGTACTTAGCAAGATACACACATACACGTATATCAGTGGACTAATGATAAGATAACTATGTAAGTCATTCAGTTTATTAATTAAGGCCCTTCTGAATTTAGGAGCAGGCAAATTAAATATATCCAAATCTGAAAAGTAACATTATAATTATTGGTTATGCGATGTAAAGGCGCGCGAACACCAGCGTTAGTGCGACAAGTAGCAACAGCGAAAAGTGGTCGTGTGCGCTTATTACTGTTCTAGGCACAATATAACATAATTTATTTGTCAAATATGAGCAGTCGTATCTATTATTGCAAAGACCAAACAAACACATTGATTCCAAGAATAGGCGTCTGAACCCCAAATCCCATAGCTTCCATCGGTTTTGTAGATCTCGAGTATTTAAATTACTACTATGGTGACAACGACGGTGAATTGTCCTGTTCGCCGTCAAGTTCGCCGATTCGTTCGGAATTCATAATCAAAACGCACCAAACTTTTCCGCCAACACATTAGCTTGGCCATCCAAAGAGGACGCCAGCCTACTGGGAGCCTCAAGCCAACTTCATCGAAAGCAGCTGTAGCCTTGAGGAAGATTTTTGTATATTGTGGATCGTATTTTTTGTAGTAAATATATTCAAATAAAAAAAATATATAAAAAAGTACATATTCAGTAGAAATTATGTAGCATATCAGCTGCTTGGTTTTACATCGTAACAAGCTGTCCCTAGTCAATGTCACGTGGATGAAGTTAGATCCAGGACATTTATTATTAAGTGATAATATAAGAAACAAAACCCAACCTATCATTATCACCGATTACAGAGCGAAACAAACAAAATAAATGGGGTAGAGATCTCAATCAAATAAATCACAGACACTTCGAGAGTAACGGCCGTATTCTGTGCATCGTTGTACAATTAATCACTGTTCTCAAGTCGTTAGATGTCTGAGGAGTTGGGATACCTCCGAGACGAAAGGGGAGAGCGGGTGTGGCCCGCAGCGCCGCCCACACTCGGATAATCCCTCCATTTACATAATTGTCGTATAAAAAGGAGAGGTTCCCAATTTGTTAAATTGCTTCAAATGACACTCTTAAAACGTATCGCTCGTTCGTCACCGTCTAGATGCGAATCGTGTTACGCTCTGTCGCTCGAGACTCGATAATGTCGTGCGATCATCAATGTATTTGCACTACACTGATTTATTTGATAGATACTTATTGAGCAGTAAGTATTTCTATAGCAATATCTTGTAATGGTCATGTTCTATGTTTTTTTTACTCTTTAACGTTTTTCGTTATAAGTTTATCAGACTCGCACTGGCTGCAGCTGCCGGAACACCGCTAGGTATTATTAGATTTTCAACATGAGGGTGGTAAAAGCTAAAATAGCACAAAGTAGGATTGGAATCCTCGACCATCACCATGGAATCCAACGTCAGCCAGTGTCTAATCCGCATAGTTATGATTCTGATGTTCATAGTTTGCGACTATGTTGTTAAATTAATTTGTTTGCTAATATAAGACAAATTGAAATGACGGTCGTCTACATTGAATGCACTTTATACACTCCAATTGCTCTACTGCTATATTGTTTAAGGTAGCGGCAGTATATTAGAGACAGACATAAATTCACTTCATCATTTTGTGTCAATATTTTTTTTCCCAATTTCATCGTCTTGATTTTTTTGAAAAAAAATCTGGAGATCTTTTTACTATAATCTACCTACACAGCCTACTTTTATGCCGAGAAAGGTAATAAGGGCAAATACTATATTATAGGTACTCTAAATCTACTCGGTAATACTAATCACACTGTAATCTGAAAAATAGATCGCGATAACATCTAAAAATTTTTTTGACAACTTCATTATATCATTATAGATAATAATGTAAACATGCTGAATAAATCTATACTAATATTATAAAGCTGAAGAGTTTGTTTGTTTGTTTGTTTGTTTGTTTGTTTGAACGCACCAATCTCAGGAACTACTAGTTCGATTTGAAAAATTCTTTTAGTGTTGGATAGCCCATTTATCGAGGAAGGCTATAATATAATAAGGCTACTTTTTATCCCGGGAAAACATAAGATCCTTCGGGAACGCGGGGGAAACCGCAGTGCGGAAGGTAATAAGAGATAAATCCACTAAATATTGGTGAATATTCAACTATCCAAAGCAAATCAGCTAAAACTCTATATGTACATAATTTTGTTGTTGGTTTTACCATTAGGTATTATTAAAAAAAGTTAATTTGAAAAATATATGTGGACTAAAAGCTATTTCAGTTCAGTGCTACGACGCCTACGATGCTACGAACGAACTTCGTAGCGCATGATCACGAAGTTTCTTTCGTAAACACGTTTATTCCTACCCACTGACCTAATATTTTAGAGATTGCATTGGTTTTAATATTTAAAATGCTTAGCTCCTTAGAGCCCGTACCGACTGAACCCCAGTGTTACCTCGCCCTCGGGGAGTTAGAGTAGGTACTGTCGACTCATGTGTAATGTTGATTTAAAGGGTATTGTAAACAATTCGTAAAAATAATGTTGCTTTTCACTTTTTCTTGTCTTAGTTATTAAAGTTAATGTAATTTGTGTAAAATAATCATATTATTAGTTTGTGTAGCATTTGTTACTCAATCATGATTAATTGTTCATTATGGGGTTGAACAATTGATACAAATATTAATTAAGCACTATATTTAAGGTGTCGCCGCGTTAAGCTTAAAAATCTGAAATTCAACGTGCTGCGTCCCGCTCCCTACTATAGCGACCTCAATCCGCGTAAACGGAAAGGGCGTAAGCGACGAAATGGTTTTTATTGTTTAATTTAAAAACTACAAATATATTTCATAAAACCAATGTTCAAATTATAGTATCAGTTTCAATTAATATATGTAGATATTTTGGAACCTCAAATCCATCGTCAATGTCGGTAAAATTGGAATCTCTTATTTTAAAGAGGTATTTTTGATTAATTATTTTGTGTTATAAAAGTTAGCCAATCGTGTAATTCAATGGACAAAATAAAGTCAAATACATGATAAATTTTTACAAAAAAAATCATTTCGTTCGCTTTAGTCATTGTTGAGAAAAATCGGTATCCTTGCAACCAAAATCTTCAAGGCGTCGCCTTATTAAAGAAAACAATATAAAATACTAATGGACATAAGTTTCATACTTTTAAGCCCAGAAAAATATTACCATTCTCGAACGTGAAAACCATGTTTCTACCTATGTTAAATGATTCCGGTGTTGCACTCAATAATATCTTTGAATAAATGACTAGATACTATTTATATAAAATTATTACTAAACATTATACTATGCAGCTTAGATAATAACATTATAAAACAAGATATTTTACATTATAGAACCTACATATTCAATTGCCAATAACGAATCTACTTTATTTTGTTTACCAGATGTTACGGACAAATCACCAAACGGCACAACTAACAATGGCGGTGGTAAACAAAGAAGATCCCGAACGAACTTCACCCTGGAGCAGCTGGGCGAACTGGAGAGGCTGTTCGACGAGACACACTACCCTGACGCCTTCATGAGGGAGGAGCTTAGTCAACGACTCGGCCTTAGCGAGGCTAGAGTACAAGTGAGTAATTAATACAATACCTTAAGCCTTAATTAAAGGGTTGAGTAAGTAGCCATGAATGATCACCATGTGACATGCTATGCTCAAGGCATGTGGTCGAGTACCCTGACTGTAAAGAATTCACTTAAGTAAATGCATATACACTTCTCATCGGAAAAATCGAAACGGTACTGCAACAACACCTCTGAATTTTGGTTTTAAATGAATTTTATGTTTTATTTTTACATTAAACAAAAAAAAGTAATAATGCCAGATTATTGCGGATATTATAAGGTATCGTTTAGTGAATATTAATGTTTAAAATTAAAATTGTTTAAATATCGAGTTTTTTTCAATAGGGAAGAATTTGTAAAATTTTAGAAAACGTGCAGCATGGAAGCAGACATTAGAGCCTGGGGAGGAAATACGAAATACACTGGATACACTTTTTATAAACATTTTTTTGTTTTACGTCTTCGTTTCAAAAAGTTAACAAAAAAAATATGGAAAAAACATACCTAGGTACTTGTTGAAAAAAACACGATAGTTGAAGGATTTTGATTTTTATTTGAAACATTACTATTTGTTAATAATAATAACAATAATCATTTATTTCGGACCAAAAACATATTCATCCATCCATAGTAGTTTTAGTATGTGTTAGTAACAATTTTTGGCTTATAAAATATGTTAGTAGGTTAGCAGCACATAGAAGATTATACAAACAAAACAAATACAATTCACAATATTTACATATTATTATCAGCAACACACAACATTTTAATTTGTCCTGCCCAGGACCACCTCTACCCAGTGTTTCTGGATAGGACAGTCCAACCGAGATGCAATCATTTTCAGGATACCGTTGGGGCTACTACGCAATCGAAGGAATAAGGATGCAACATTTTTTCGCATAATCGCGTGAAAACCATCGACATGTGCGCTTACAAACATTCCCGACGCGCTGCAATGTCGCGGTAACCCCAATAGTCCCCTGGAAGCGTTGTTGTATTGTACCTTTAGGACGTTGTAAGCTCGTTGCGTATACCGAACCCACAGGCCGCTCGAGTAAAATGACTGACAGTATGCTCTAAAAAGAGTTATTTTAACATCCTTAGTGCATCGAGCAAACCTGCGAGAAAGCATATTGCTCCTAACCGCCAACGCCCTACGTGCCCTTTCTATATCCAGATCATCCTTCAGATCATCCTTTATCATGTGACCTAAATATCTAAATTCATTTACAATTTTTAGGACATTTCCATCAAGTACAATTGGAGGTACAATATAGCTGGTTTACGGTTACTTGCTTTGAAAACAAGCACCTCGCTCTTTTTTGTATTGTACTTAAGGCCATGCCCCAAAGCGTACCGTTCACATGTTCTGACCAGTTCCCTAAGTGCGTTGATCGAGGGAGCCAGCAGCACCATGTCGTCCGCATAGCTAATGTTGTTGACGCAGGTCCCATCTATATAGCATCCAAGATGCATACTGCTGAGTTCCTCGATCAACTGGTTCACATACAGATTAAACAGGCCCGTCGATGTCAGGTCACCCTGACGCACCCCACATTCAAGTCTATATTCGTCCGACAACGTATCAACCCACCTCACCTGATTAACTTGGTTATTGTACCAGTATTTGAGCAGTGAGATACCTTCAGCCGACATGCCCGCCTCCTTTAGTTTTATCCAAAGTATGTCATAAGCAAAGCAACCAAATCGAAGGCTTTAGACAGGTCGAGGAAACAGGCATATGTCGGAGTTTTCCTCTCTGTGTTAAACGATACCTTATAATATCCGCAATTAACTGGCATTATTACGTGTTTTTTGTTTAATGTAAAAAAAAACATAAAACTCATTCAAAACCATACTTCAGATTCTTCGATTTTTTTGATGAGAAGTATATTACGTTTACACATTAGGTACTTACTCTATGCTAAGATATATTTAGTTACTCGGCACTATAAAAAATGTATGATCTGAGAAGTAACAACAAAGATTATTTGCTATAGACGAATTTAAGAAATTATAAAAATATAGTATGGTATACAAACTCATAAATATAATATAGTAAATATCGTTTTAAAACACCATTATTGATCAAAATATTAATAATGTATAATGGCAAGACATCACAAATATCAATTACCGGCAACTGTACACATCAGACACATAAAATTATCACGTGCGATATTAATTAGGGAGCAACAATATTTGACCCTTACCCCGTACCCTTGTATCTCGCACCCGACGCGACGTTACTTCGCGCGACCCCCTCATTATTAATGCATGTAATTAGCTGTGACCGTCCAACAAGTGCCTCTTTATCGGCAATATATCGAGATTAGTGCCTGATCGGCGTTAAGTGCCATGAGTGTCCAGTAGTAGGGGATGTAAAAATGTACAGAATAAATGGATAAATGCCTTGACCCCGGGGCGTATGTCTTCACTAGTGTCAAGTAAAACTGTAGGGTTTGAACCAACTTATATGTAAGTACAATTATAGGTACTTTATTTGAAGTGATTTGTTTTCTCTACGAATGGATCTTTCACAGATGACTGGTCGGATTATCACATTGATAGTACTCTGGTTCCTGGCATTAGGTATTTAATTATAGGAGTTATCTTAAATACAATTATAGTTCAAAATTGAGATAGCATTTCTTTTGATAACACGTAGACACGTCCTAGCAATAAGTCTAACACTTCGTACAGTTGTATTCAAACTCATTACTATTTATTAAGTTTAGGCCTTAGGATTTAGAACCTGTTACTGTTATAAACAAATCATATAAATACATCCAAATATAGCTCGACGTATAGATATATACAGCTAACTACAAAATATGCAATTTCATCATCATCATCATCACCATCTCAGCCGCAAAACGTCCACTGCTGGACATAGGCCTCCCCTACTAATTATCATTAATCAATCTACGTTCATTCATTGCGCTACGAGAGGTAATCCAATTCAAAAATTGGTAACAGTACACAATTTTATATGGTAACATGATAGTAGGTAGGTTGAAAATAGAATGAAAAGCCTATGTACGTGCATTATGTACCTAAACATATACGTGTGATACCGCGAATCGTTCTAATCCTACTAATACCTATTATAAATGTGAAAGTTTGTGAGGATTATGGATGGATGTCTGGATGTTTGTTACTCTTTCATTCAATACTACTGAATGGATTTGGATGAAATTTGGCACAAAGAATACATTCTGGATCAAAATATAGGATACTTTATATCCCGAGAAAACATAAGATCCCTCGGGAAGGCGGGTGAAACCACGGGATGGAAGCTAGTTATAAATAAAAATATTATCAGCAGTTTAGCACTTTAGATATACTTACATACATTTCATGATCAAATAGGTATATGTGTTATTAATAGATTAAAATAATTAAATCAAACCAATTGTTTAACGTAAAACGAAGGGGTGTGTTTGTATGTTTGTTTGTTATTTAGTCGAATTGTCTTATGTAATCAGAGCTAACGAATTCACCCCTAGTTAGCGTATCGGTCGTCGTCGGTAGCCGAGTTGCGTAATATGAATACAACATTTACAATTATACAGGCTGTAATCGTTTATGAAAATTATAACTTCTTTTTTTTGTTAAAAAGTTATTGATGTCATTTTTCTCATCAGACTTACGTATTTTCTATATCGGTTTAAAGTTATATATATTTGATATCTTTTATATTTACGGAATAATTGCCTGGTCACACTTAACCAGCGTATACCGGTTTTATATAAAACAATTACGACTATTTTAGGGTAGTTTTATTTATTTCATGAAATATTTTTGTATTGCTTGCGTTTGGCTTCCGACCCGTCCAAGGACAAAGACGACGCCTAAGGTGGAGCACGCTTACCCAGTAGAAACCTAATCACACTGGCCTTGAAAGTCCCAAGATTGTAGGAGTCAGGACACAAAAACGCCGGGAGCTAGTTCCACTCCTTTGCTGTCCGCATTAAAAAAGTGGATACAAAACGTGTCCGTATGTTCGGGATGTCAAGAATAATAATGCAAATTTATTTTTTAATCAATTACTGTCCTAAGTTAAATTTTCAGCGATAATTTTAATAATGATAATGTTTTAATTTAAACTAAAATACAAATATAATACTTATTAGTTACTGAAAATAGGGTACCTACCTACTAACTGGTTTTCTGTTACATGCAATCAACATGGGGCGCGTGCCCTCCTCACTAATGCGGTTACCGGTATTTGTCCACCGCGTGCAACCGTGTATAAACATGTACATTGTGCGACAGTGTACAATACGACTGTTGTACTACTCGTAGCATTTACAGTACAATGCTCTCGAGTGTACAAAAGCTATGCGCTACGAGTTAGTCGTAGTAACAAGATTACACGTCAGCCATCTCGCTCATCAGCCGAGATTTTCCTTATTTCATTCGTCAATAAACCTAAATAATCCAGTTATGTGAAAGTGTTAATTGCTTTATTATTGTTGGATGGATGTAGCGCTAGGAAACTCGTAGCCGTAGCTTATTATCAGAATTGAATAAATTGACGAATGAAAATATTACCCGCTTGTTATAGAAAAAGAAATATAGTACATTATAATTAATTATTAAATGATTCATACTATTTTTTTTTCATAGGTGTGGTTTCAAAATCGAAGAGCTAAATGCCGCAAACATGAAAGTCAGATGCATAAAGGTATGTCTTTATTAGATTCGCTTTTTGATCCGTTTATGTTTTGTAAAAATCGTTATTAAATAAAAACTTGCATATTCATTTACTTCTTTTGTACTGAATCAAATAAGCTCGTTTTAATAGAAACAAATGTCACACATTTATATTCAAAATAGATTCCATGTTTAATGTAGTTGAAAACTACAAATTGCAAATGACTCTGGCAAACTAGTTCCCTGCGAGTTGGCACCGCTGTGTAATCACAATGAATTCACTCGTGTGGATATTGCACCACATACAAGTAGTTGCCATGCACCGCACCGGGTATCGGCCACATAAACTGAAGTCAAGTAGTGTCGGCATAATACCTACTGCCGCATTATGTATTCTCCATGACTCCGTCTAACTCGATTACAGCTCCCGCCGGCGCCGCCGCCGGTCCGACTCTAACAGTTTTTTAATTCGACCATAACTCACGCAGATGAATAATTAAAATGGCGAACCGAGGCGGGAATCCGCGCAAACGCGGTAAAAAACTCAAGAAACGGCACACGCGAGACGATAAATTCAGGGAATTGCACAACGCACTTAGCGATCGACTGTCCGACCTGTGAACCGCAGTGGTCAACATTAACTGTAGAGTATAATATTAGGGGTTAAAGTATGAAATTGCCGAATTTTATTGAATAATTTAAATTCGTTTTTTTTAATTTGACATATTTATTTAATCAAAATAATTACCATTATTATCTATACATTGCTGCCATCTAATAAGAAGGTCATTTATGCCTTTGCGATAGAACTCTGGTGATCTAGATTCGACAAACTGTGTGAAAGCATTTTGTACTGCCTTCTGAGAAGAAAACTGTTTATCACGTAGAAAATTGTCCAAATCAAGAAAAAAATGGTAGTCCGTTGGAGCAAGGTCTGACGAATACGGAGGGTGACGAATGGTTTCTAATTGCAGTTCCTGTAGAGTTAAAACGGTTTCTCGTGCTGTATGAGGTCTCGCGTTATCATGGAGCAATAATGGTGAAGATCGATTCATGAGTCGGGGCTGTTTCACTGCTAGTTTTGCTATGATTGTTCGGTGTTCGGCACAGTAGACATCTGCCGTTATTGCTTGACCAGATCGGAGAAAGCTATAGTGAATAACACCATGCTGAGACCACCAAACAGTTACCATTACCTTTTTATTGGTAAGCTTTGCTCTAGGACACTGTTGCGGCGTTTGACCTGGGGTCAGCCATTGCATTTTTCGCTTACGGTTGTCGTAAAGAATCCACTTTTCATACTTTAATCCTTTTAATTATTAAAAAAAAATGTAAACATTGTCATAAATTTACCTTTGTAACCTTTTTCACCGAAACTGTGATAACACGTAAAATATTACCATACATTTTAAGCGATAAGCAACTGAATAGAAAAATAAATCCCTCTCAACGGTAATGAATTACATTAGCGACACACAATCCCACATCCCCAGTTACGCATCAGAAAAGATATAATTTGTTACATGTTCTGCGGTAACATGCCGTCTCCGCTCATAATGTCACATCAACAAACGAATTGTGACATTGCAGGATCGCTGCGAAAAAATCCAGGAGATAGCACTATTTCGTGATTGTGTGAGTATTGAGGAACCGCTAAACGGAGCATAAAGCGGAAAAAAGCCGCTCGCCGGAATCGAATAAAATGATTCCCCACGGGAGCCATTCGGACGCAATCCCGCCGTCCCCTGCTAAATGTCTTATTAACTTATGTGCCGCCCCGCACCCCGCGCCCCGCGCCCCGCGCTCCCCCTGCCTAACACGAGAATAATCATGTAAAGTGAAATGAAACGGTTATTTGTTATGTTATGCCCCTTTAACGGAGCGTCGAGATTTCCAATGTTATTATTGATTTGCGCAATCGTTTGTGGTGTCATATCTATTATTGCTGATGTAACTACGCTTTTTTATTTGTTGAAGTTAAACTTATGCGAGTTTATTTGTTAAAGCTTTTGTGTGATGGGAGAACGTTAGTTCTCTTGGTAGCTTGTGGATGGGAGTAAAAGGTTGAATTTGAGTGTGACGTAATCTATCCTATCATAGATTGAAATAGGTTATTTTTCTTTAAAACCTCAACTTTATTAAGAGCCTGTATTTGCCCCAGTATTTGTTATTCCAACAAAAGGTTTGACTGTATTAATTACATATTTGTAAAGACTTCCTCGAATTTATGCTACCCTAGTAATGTGGAAAACTTATCGATACATCGTAGACTAATTAATGCCTATTTGGACTAACTAAAACCTTAATTAACTATACTAAGGCTGAGGCCAGACGACTGGTCACGTAAATTAAGTGGTTTGACGGCAAAGAACTGATTTTCCTCTGGTGAAATGTCTGATTCCATAGTAGTAGCTACATCGTATATTATAGTGTGGCAAACGTTTAGCTAAGTTTGTCATACGCAATATTAAAACGCTTCAGCCATGGTTGGACTTATGGTTTTATTCATCACTCCCGGGAGCCGCCTCCCATCATCATCATGTAGCATAATCATCATCAGTGTGAGGCCTTCAGCCTAAAGCAACACTATAGGAATATAAAAGCAAATGTAGAGTTTACCCACACACAAGTATACACGAAAATGTCATAAAGGTTTTCAAATGTTTTTTTTAACAAAGAGTATTTAGTGTGTTTGTTTATGTGTTAGCAGTTTAGGTTAGCAGACCATTGTTTCCTTTATAATATGTTATTTGAATATATAACATTTTTATTTACATATTTACAATTAAAGTAAAAAATACAAACTATGATATATAGAAAACATCCTCAAAGCCCTCGCTGCTGTCGATAGGCAAGGTTCCCAACAGGCTGGCAGCGTTCCCTTTTTGGATGGCCAAGCTTATGCGTTGGCGGAAAAAGCTCCCAGCCCGTCGGTCTCCCGATTTATTTATTTTTAAAAACAGCAACTATATTTGTGAAATACTTATAATGACTTACAGTTGCTCACATTCATATTGCATTCACTTAGGTATAACTTTTCTAAAGGGTGACTATTTACTTTTGTAACATATATATCTAATGACAACGAGTAGGTATCAATTTATTTTAGGTTCGTAGAAAAGCAATTTGTTCAAAAGAAGGCACATAAAAGTGAGCAGTATTTTTTCCATAGCCTCTATTAAATCATAAAGGGTAGGTACTGAATCTTCATAAAATGAAGAATTCATATTTAACGAAGACATGAATCTCCACCGAGCCCGGCGCCCCCATTAAAACAATCACAGCCGCCGTGAAATTCAAGAATAAAAGAATACACTGAAGCTTAATTGTTCCCCTGTTCATAAAATTGTAAAGTTATTCGCGCACGGGCACGGCGAGGGTGGCGATATTTTATGGCGCAGAAACCGCTGTAAAGATGTTCCAAACGTTTTAAAATAAGCGAGTGAGCGAGAGGAGGAACACCCCGCTCCGGCTTACCTTCTAATTCAATTAAATTAAACAACTCAGAGTTAATCAAATAAATGCACGGCGGTCGCAAGGGGCGCGGGGTGAGGATCGGCAGCGGGGGCACCGGACGCGCACCCGCTCCTATTTATGTCGGCACTTCTCGAAAGTAATTCGGTGTCAAATATGGAAATAACTCATACGCTCGGGGAGCATCCATTTTGATAATGCCGACGGCGACCGGAGAGGCGCTGATTTACAGCGCGTATAGCGCGTGCCACCCGCCCTCGTTTGTCCGCTGCCTTCGGTCTTCGCGCGATATAATATCATTGCTTTGCTGCCTCAAAATAAAATTATATTTCTATGACAATCTGTTACATTTTTTAGCTTTAACTTTACTATTCTGTGTATTAAGTCCCCTTGGTCGTGTGTTCGAATGCCGCTCAAAGTTATCATGAACTTTGCGAATTAATGTATCGCACATAGACGATGGTCACACCCTACTAATATGACAGTAGGTACTTTAATACAACTGGTGGATATTTACACAAGTCATCTTTTCGAAACCTGAATTGGGTTCATGCAGAACAATATGAGAGTTGATAGTAAAAGTAAAAGATAGGTTTTAAAAAGATTACATCTGAAAATATCCACCCAGTCAAAGGTACATTTATCATAATTGAAAACCAAAGCCGCAGGTACAAGTAATTAAATAAATGAATCCTTTAGGCGAGACCCAACGAACACCTTAAGTCGAGCAGATCCGCGTTAATTTATTAATTGCCTACTTCGCTCCACGGGCGGGCTATAAACAACGAATCTCACTTAATTTACGAGCAAATTATGCTTTACTTAAATATCAATTTAATTAAGTGGAGTTCGGGAACGGATCTCTGCGGATTTGTGCCGCGCGCCGCCCGCCGCCGCCGCCGTCCGCTCGGCGCTCGTTTGTCTCTGCCAATCGAGTCGGATCAATGTGAACTGTCGGTGTCGAATCGGCTCAACTAGATTAACTTGTTTCATTAACATTTTATTTAAATGTATTAATTTACTTTATGATGGTTTATGTGTTTGTAGTTTCTTACTTTACGCCTCTAGCTAGTTATGTATTTTGTTCAATTGGTACCTCCTAACTACATGAATATTTAGAACATTTAAATTAAATGTCTTAAAATTGATATATGCATTGGATCTAAATTATTCGCCATTCACTTCCCGGAACATATTTACAATAACGCCATACAACGTACAATAAAATCTAGTCAACAATACAATAAACTGCTTTTCGTAGAAGTTTCGTAGACCTCGTAGCAGTGATATATTTGCGTATTTCTAATTTAGGTACATATTAAAACCTAACTTTGCTCAGGTCTCCTGGTAAGCGGCGGAGGTACGCCGCTAGAACCATGCCGCGTAGCCCCGTACGTGTCGGTGCCGCGGCTATCAGCAGTCCCGCGTCCGCCGCCACCGGCGCCTCCGATGCCGCCGCTCGCGCCGCATCCACCGCCCGCGGCTGCGTTCGCACCTTTCGACTCTGCCTTGCTCTCTGCTGCTGCACATCAGGTGAGCGTACTAAATTAACATATTCAAAAGTACACAGTTCACTTCTGTACTATAACAAAAATCAATTAAACCCAGCTAACTGCAGAATACTTAGTGAAAAATGACAAGTTTCCTATGATGCGTAATTCATTCGAATATTTTTTATCCCCTGCATTTGGTTGATAGTTGGTTATAATCTTCAAAAATCCCAATTGTGCAAACTGCTAAGTGTTATCTCATGATGAGAGTCGAGAGTTGTTTTTTTTTATACTACATAGATGGCAAACAAGCTTACGGTCCAGCTGATAGTAAGCGAGTAACGTAGCCTCCTAACCGAAACACATTAATACAAGTGCACTACTATTTCACGGCGGAATTACATATGGTGGTAGTACTTCCCCGGGCGAACTCTGCACTAAGAGTTCTACTACCTACTAGGTTTCCGTTATTCCATAAATAGCGTTTGTAACACGTTAAAGCTTTAAATTGTGTGTAGGTACATTATATAGTTATAAGAAGAAAGCATAAGAATTAGATCTTAACTCATTGCTGCAGTATGCAAGTGCAGCGGCTGCAGCAGCTGCAGCGTTGTGCCCGCCTTACGCTGGGCTGGCTGCATTAGCGGCAAGGTGCCGGTCGTCGTCCATCGCTGACCTGCGGCTGAAAGCGCGCCGGCACGCTGCAGCGCTGGCGGCGGCGCGCGCCTCCTCCCCGCCACCGCTCGCGCCAGCACCGACGCCAGCACAAACGCCGGCTGATACATAACCATATCCATACAAGTTGAGTGATCAAAAGTGTTCAATTGTGAGGATCTATTGAAGTTTAGTACCTATTGTTTACATGCACGTATGGTATGAAGAGGACAAGTTAGACTAAGAGTGAGGAAGTGGACATAGGTGGTGGATGCCTTGTAAAAGCTCTATAAGTGGGAACAACATCATTGATGGTGGAAACAAACAGTTTTTACAAGGCAATCGAAGATACTTTATTAAAAAAAAAGTAAATTGCTGGTTTAATAATGATTTAATCAGCCTATCATGGCTTATATCATATACCATGACGGGAACAATACATTTCTGATCCTATTTAAACACTGAATTATCAAATTACATGGGATCAGTGGAGAGTTGTCGTGCCGATACCTTAAATAAGCATTAACAAAAACAAAGTATTTCAAGTTTCTAAAACTCGGATACTTTCCTGGTTCCTAAAAAGTTTTATGTGAGGCATATTTACCTAGTTGTACACTAGAAGAAAGAAAACAAAGTATACCTACGCATTTGTGAACTAAAAAGATATTGCTTGGACGACGCACATTAGACAAAAATATGTATGAACGTTAAATAGAAAATAATCTGACCAATCGTGTAAATTGGACTGTGAAATATAAGTATGTAAAATAATAAGCTGTGATAAGTGTACGACTATTGGAAGGAGGAATTAATGATCTCAGAAGAATAAGTTATCCTACTTTATTAATGTATAAGTTTATTTATTTTAAGTTAGAATGCTTAATAAATTGATAATTGATTCAGGCAACAAATTGATGTAAATATAAAGATATTATCGATAACTAAAATATTAACTGGTTCATAGTCTCAAATATTGACGTTTTGTTCATAGTTGTGTACTTACAAATAAAAATATTAGATGACTATTCGGAAATAACATCTTTTCTTGAATATAAATACGTATATTTCCCCCACACGACAATAGTAATTAAAGGTAATTTCAAAATGGCTGTGCTAGCGTAGGTACCATCGGTAGAGCTCATACCTCAGTAAAAACCCATCAGAATTTTCGAGACACACGTGACCATGTATTGTACAAATAATATTAGTTTGTACAGGAATTTAAAATTCAATTCAGATGTAATATTTAAACTGCTCCATATAAAATTTAATCAAAACAGTACCTACCTATCGCTTAGCGACTACCACATAACAATGATACAGAGGAGATCCCAATTTGACATCCTCCATAAATCAGGGAATGAGGGCCGGGACGCGCCAGGGGTCGGCGGCGCGGCGGCCGCCCGCGCCGCGCGCCGCATCGGCAAGTGATATTGTTTCTACATTTGTAGGGTTGATTGATGACAACCCTGTTTGTCTGTTCACTCGAAAGGCCCAGATGACGACGGGTCTACTGCATTGTTAATACTTATTCTGCGAGTTTATCATAGATAAAGTTATTTTTACATTGTTATTACATCAAATAATGATTATAAGTAGGTATCAATCGAAACAAACATTGTATCCGACCAAGTCCGGCAAAGATACCAACTGTAGGGTTCCGTTATTATATTTACTGAAGTATAATATTGGGTATACATACATACCGATGAAGAATATTCAATTTTACACGGTAAAGCTACTGCTGCAGCTACATCCCAATTCAGTCCGAATACTTAAGTCGGAGAGGAACCTAAAATAAAAAATCCTAAATAGGTACTCTAATATAACATTCTTGTTATTTCCAAGCGTTTGCACATGTTTAACCTTTGCTTGTTTACAAGCATTTGTGCATTCATAGTTTATTCAAATGTTTTTGTTGGAGCACATGCAGAGTAGAGCGAGTCTCCTCGACTCCCGAGCCCGGGACGTTGCGTTCGGTCGCGCGTCGAGGAACGTATTTGCGCAAGCTGTTAAAAAAGCGCCCGCCCTCGCATCGGGTGCGCCCAATTAGGGCGGCGACGTTGCTGATTGGGCGTAATCGTGTTAGTATCGGCGACAAACACCCCGCGTCGCCCGAATGCCGATGCCGACGCTGCGTGCATGCGGCCCAGTGCAGCGTCTTTACAAACAATCGCTACAACTGTTTATGTTTACCTAAACGTTTATTCAATTACATTTTGTATATTTTGAACAAACTAACTCGTTCAGTGACTTGAATACGCAAGTGGAGGATCTTTTAAAATTTTCATGTAGATAGGTACCCATAAGAGGCATACATCTAAGGCACATTTGTGATGGTCTCTTTCTGCGCTTTTATGTTTATCTTGTATGAAATTAACTAAGTAGTTTGACCACAATCTCAAGGTGAGGGATGATGTAGTCGAAGTGATGGTAAACACACAAAGCCTAGAAGGAAACTGGCTTACTTGTGGGCTAAACAAAACAGCAGGTGCTTCGCCACTGATTTTCAGTCGAGGAGTCATTGCACGTATGAAATATATTTATTTGCCTGTATTATGGTAGGTACAGGTAATAAATTGAAAATAAAGCGCAACATAAGTATTTCGCCAGACATTCAGCATGCAAATTAAATTAAAAAATACAATTATTTAAGAGACTAGACTACAAAGACTAGATTTTACTCTCGATGTTTTCCTTTATTGTAGGTTTCGAACCCACAACCTTCTACACAGTATTTAACAACACTACCACTGAAGTATCAAAAAGCCTTTATAATTCTCTGTGTATGACATGTGTCGGATCTAGTAATTTATAATATGCTTATTTTATTTTATCAAATAGCTATAGAACCATTCCAGTCCAATAAAGTCAAATGAAAATATAATAGAGTAGGTAGTTTTTGTTATAATTACTTAGATGTATCAGCAATAAACAAATGCATGACCAATCCGTTTAACCCATGTATAAATAACAAAGATTGCAATATTTGTAAATATTATATTCATACCTAACCCATTCTTTGTTTATTTAACTATGCAAAACACGGATGTATGAGAGTCACGGAGTTATGATAACAAATTGATTTGAAATAACTTATATTTAATCTCGTGACTTCGCCAGCAACAATATTTTTTGCAAATTATACTTAAATCTGCGATGTAAAAAATCAACTTAAACAGTATTTTTAATAGCCACATTAAACGCACCATAACTCGTAGCCACTATTCGTAGAATGGTTCCTCGTAGGCTGGTCGTAGCAAACATGTTCGGGTTACGATTGCAAATAAATAAGTAAATGTCAATAATCTCACGACTATCATCATAAATATGATAGCCATCTAATCTAATAGAGCTTGTACTAATTATGGATAACAGTCATATTTTTTTTTTACCCGAACGCACTGATATATCTATATGTAGGTACTACTAAATTATGAACTTGTCTAGTTTATTATTATTCACTGTTTATGCTTATGATTTGATATTGCATTTGACAAAAATATCCAATATCTGAGTTTCTTACTGGTTCTTCTTAGTTAAACCATGCGTCAGAACCGGTGGTATCTTAAATAGGTTCGACGTTTCATAAGTGCCCTCCTAGCCTAAGAGTTTATAAGCTGAATTAATGGCTTTGTATTTGAGTACATAAGGATGTACTACTAAATGTAAAATATATTTACACCCAGACTCAAAACAATCCCACGGCTTGTAGCATGGCAGTCTCGGGTTAGTATTTATTATTCTGTGGTCTCGTTTATTTATTTAATTAGTATAAATGTACATCATGTTTATGAAACACTATTTAATTGAACCGACATTCTGACATCGGGTTGGCGGGTCAATTCTAAATCAGTAAAGTTTATTAAATTGGTCATTACCAAATGTACGTCAATTCTACGTATAAGAATTTAATATTAAAGTTACCAGCTGTGAGCTGACATCCTAAGTTCCTAACTTCAAATTGGCGGATTGTTAAACCTTTAAAGTAATTTTAATAAAGTGATTCCTACTAATCTCATAAATTTGAAAGATTGTATGTGTACATGTTTGTTACCACTCAACTCCATAACGACTGAACGGTTGGATGAAATTTGGCACACATAATTATGTATCTCGGGAAAACATAAGATCCCTCGGGAACACGTGTGAAACCGCGGGGCGGAATAGTATTAATAAGCGTTACTCACGTGTGTATAATAAACATGCATCTACCGTGCTTAAACAATAGTAGATAGATGCACTACAATCTAGATGTTATTTATAAGGAATTCCATTTATGCATACATCTTCAATGTTTGTAGCCTATTGAAATCATTTAGAATGAAGTAAACATGAACATTGTTGACATCAAAATCTTCTATATAGAATCTAGTTTTCATTGAGTATACAGGGTGATTTTGTTATCACTGGCAATACTTGCAGGGGTGGAAGTTCTCATCAATGTGAACAACTTTTATTATAGGGCTAACTCTGATATCGCGTAAAATAATATGGTTGCTTCATACATTTTGGTCGAGTAGGTATTGAACTTTTGTATGGAACAGCTGTTAATTTTTTCATGATTTCACAGTTAGTCCCATAATAAAAGTTGTTCATTTTGATGAGTACTTCCACCCTTGCAAGTATTGCCAGTGATAACAAAATCACCCAGTATATATATATATATATTTTTTTTTTCAGTAGGTTGACTAGCTGGCAGACGGTCCACCAGATGGTAAGTGGTCACCGCCGCCAATGAACATTTGCAATACCAGGGGTATTGCCGATGTGTTGCCGACCTTGAAGAGCTCTTTTTACGCCCCTCTTGAAAAACCCCTTATTGTAGCACTGAGGGAAACCGTGTTGTGTACCGTTTTGTGAACGAATTAACGTAAATTACAGTTATTTTTATACATTATATCTTTGTTTCTAAGAACCGCATCAATTGTAATTTTATTTTCATAAAACTTACCAGATGAACAGGGGATTTTATTGTTAGTAGATGTGAATGCGACTAGCAAATTGGCTTCGTACTTTGGTTGCGTGCACTACATCTACTTGTAACAAATGCCACAGTATAAAGTACTCTGTGATTGTGACACTAACTCAATAACAACCTCGACATCTCTAAGCACTCACGTGTTCAACAATGCATTGTGAGACAATATTGTCTGTATTATTAATATTATGTTTTTTCGAAGTTAATTGTAATATAGAAAATACTACAGAAAATGGTACTTTCTTGTATTTCGCATACGGTAGTAATTTACTCGGTAAAAGGATACATTTAAAAAATCCATCCGCAGTGTTTTATGGCATTGCTAAATTAGAGGTGAGTGCGATTTTTTTTATTGTTTGCGTTTGAGTTCGGAGGTTGTGAGAGTGATGTTCTGGTACCATTTTTTTCAAAAACTACTGGACCGATTGCGATGCAGTGTTTTGCTATACACGTGAAGAACGTGTAAGGCGATGATAGCTCAGTGGTAGTGACGTCGGACGCCGCGGCGAACGTCGTGGGTTCGAATCCTACAATGAGCTTGAGCTTTCGGTGTAGGAAAACATCGTGAGGAAACCATAGCACGGTGGTAGGGTACTTCGTAGTACCCGCCTGGCTGGCTACCACCCTCAAGTTGAAAATCTGTCGCCAAACACCTATTGGTGTGTTCCGACAGCTGCACTTGAGAGCCAGTTCCTTCTAGGCTTTGTGTGCTTACCACCTTCGGCCACATCATCACTTACAATAGTGAGATTGTAGGCAAACACAAGCCTATACAAAGTAAAAAAAATAAAAATAAAAAATACATAAAGTTAGTAGATTGACTGTTATTTTTAATAAAACGAAATAACAGGAATACAGACTGGATTTTAATACGTACATAAAAACATGGAATGGTGCCGTAGCCACAATAGTCGAAGACACTGGTGAAATAGTTTGGGGCGATGTGTGGTCCCTCGACATCAGTCAGATCAAAAACCTAGATGAGTAAGTAACAACCTTGAATTACTTATGCAGATTGGTTAATTTATGTATTGTTTTGTTCTGAATAACTATATATTATGTAACGTTTTATCATCACACTAGCTGGTCCCCGCGGTTTCACCCGCATTCCCGGGATAAAAAATAACTTCCTCAATAATTGGACTATGCAACAAGAATACTTATTTCAAATCCGACTGGTATCTAGTTCCAGAGATACCTAAGCGCTTAAAAAAAAAGTCTTCTCCTTTATTATACCTATTAATATAGATTGAATATCATCCTGACATCAACATTTTACATAAGCAGTACCTAAAACAGCAAATTCCAAATAGGTGTTGGGAGATTCATTTATAAAGAGAGTGAATCATGTATTATTGAATTAGGGTAGATTTTCCAATAGGGATCAAATGAGCTACTTTTTTATGAAATATCAAAACGATAAGTAGGTTTATATGGAGTTTTGTATCTATTTAAATACATAGTTATGACGTCATAATTATAAAGCATCAAAAATGTTACTTTGTATGGTTAGATTGGTCATTAAAAATCATAAAAAGGATAAATAATCATGGTTTCGTGGCTTTTAGATGTTTTTTACATTGGTTAGTGTTTGATAAATTATTTTAAATACAGGCATCTTCCCTAATAAACTATTTCTCCGATAAGTCCATACAAAAACTGTAAATCAGAAAACTGCTATAATTTCAAATTACAGCCAGATACCATTTATCTGGCCATTGAAAAATCAGGCCGTGTGTTAATAATAACTTCCGAAATTATTAACTTACTTAATCACCAGGCACCAGGCGTGTGACCCTTCCTGACAGGGCCCACCACCACAGATTTCAATTCTGAGTCGACAAAATTGTATCGACAGAATTGTTTCGGTATTTTACAAATTACTGTATTTTTTTCATGGCCATGCCAAGTAAGGTCAAACGCACCTGATATATAGTTAGCCACTCGTTTCGGACTGGCTCCCTTTACAGCTACTTACAACTTAAATGTATCTTTACATTATACACCCGCGTTCCCCAGGGATCTTATGTTTTCCTGGGATAAAAAGTAGCCTATGTCTTTCTCCATACTATAGGCCAGGGGTCACCAATTAGTTTCGCTCGGGATCCGTTTTAAGAAATGAAATGACCATCGCGATCCGCACAACATTTTATAGAAAAAAATATTTATGAAACAAATGTAATCACAGTTTGTATTTTATACATTGATTGTAAATATTTGTTGTAAATAAACATAAATAATTATATATTATATTAATATATATAATATAAAATGGTCATTTTGAACAGCCAAGAAGGAGTGAATACGGGTTTGTATTTTTCCAAGAATGTGACTGTGATAACTCGTGATGGGAAGAAGTTGTTAGCACGCACATACCAGGAAACAAATAATCCACGAAAACTAGTCAAGGGTGAAATTCTACCAACTGATAGACGACCTTCCATCACCTATCTTGAGGTATTTCATTTTTATTATGGATAGGCCTGTTTTTGACCACAACCTTACTAAGTATGGTAAAATGACGATGTAGCTGAAGGTGTTAAGCACGCAAAATCTAAAAGGCTTTCGAGTGCAACTACCCTAACACATGACAAGTGATTGGCTACAAATTTTCAAATTAAGGGTGGTTGAGGGTCCCGTCCGACCAGGCAGCTACTATAAAGTACCCTTTCACCGTGCTATGGTTTCCTACGATATTGAACCTCAACGAAACGCATTTTTTGTTGTTGTCAGAAGTCTGGCAAACAGGCAGGCGGTCCGCCTGATGATAAGTGGCAACCGTCGCCTATTGACATTAGCAATATCAGTGGTATTGCCAATGTGTTGGCGACCTTTATAAAGCCTAGAAGGCATCTGGCTCACAAGTGCAACTGCCAGAACACACCAATAGGTGCTGAAGTTCATTGTAGGATTCGAGCCCACTACTTTCGCCACGGCATTCGACTCGACTGATAGTTTGAAGAACTTACAGTGATAAAAGGGAAAAAAAGGATTTTATCCAAATTACAATCATTTAGACAGATAAGTACAAGATGTTATTAAATTCTGCCCTCTGAAAATGCTTTTTCGTGCACATCGCAATAAGATAATATAAATGATTTCTTAGACTATATAGGCTACAAAGTTAAACTATTCTCCCGGGAAACTTTTATCTGTATTGTACTTATGTAGGTAACACCAATTTCGTTTCAGGTAATAATTCTCGGCGCTGTCCAGTCCCAACTGCCGACTGAATATATAGAATACCTTTTTTCATTTCCAATGAATGGAAAATTTGCAACAAAGAAAAGGAGACATGAACTCGGATATCCGTTTAATAACATATAATTTAAGTCCTTTTCTACTTGGGGCAGTGTTTCGACCCTTCATGAAAATTGTATGAATTTCTGTGCAACGGATAGGTAATAGTGTTATACAACTAGTTGTCAACTAGGGTTAATCAAATAAATCAGAAAACTGCTATAAAAAGTTTTTTTGTTGAGAATTTCTCTCAAGCGCTCATAAAGAGATTCAAATGGCACAGGCTCATGAAGATAGGAAACCACTTTATTGAACTACAAATTTAAGGAATGGTATTGTGAGATATTACAAAATCGCCACATAAAGTTGAGAAATGAGCCAGCTAGCTAGTTCATGGGCCCCAGCGTTCAGAGAACAATAAAACTGTAGATATGGATTTGATATAGCTATGCTCAGGGCGGCTATGGTATTCTCAACAAATTACACGTGATTAAGCTCGCACAACGTTGCCGTAGAAAGCGGACTTTTCACTTTATTGCTACAACAGAGACAGAGCATAGCGATAGCCCGGATTCGTCGAGTTTGTTATTTTCTACAGAATTACCAGCCACCTATCAAATTAAGGCACCTCAAATCGTCGGCGACCTATATCTATCTCTAGAGAAATAAACTTAAACAAAATAATAGAAACGCCATTTTCCATCCATTCCATCATTAATTTTCGTGTGTTTAAAAGTCTAACAAAACTTCACCCAAAAAGGGGCTAATCGAAATAGGAGCTACTTATCCTCGAAATGGTATGTTCAAAGCTCATTCAAGGTCCCGTATTGGGACGTAGTTAAGGAAAAAAAATTAAAAAGTGGGGTCGGGGTACCCCCGCCAGGAACGTTCAATCTATAATAATGTTATAAAGCGAGTTTGTTTGTTTGAACGCCCTAATCTCAGGAACTAATGGTTCGAATTGAAAAAAAACAATTGCAATTGCAAGCAATTTAATATACAGATAGCTATTCCCTGCGGTTTCACCCGTGTTCCCGGGATGAAAAATAGCCTATAACGTTACTCAAGAAATAGGCTATCAAATGCAAAAATATTTTTTCAAATCCGACGGGTAGTTCCAGAGATTGCGCTTTTAAACAAACAAAAACTCTTCTGCTTTATTATTTTAGTATATAGTTTTTATGGGTTTTTTTGTTTTTATTTTTTATTCTTGAACCTCCGAGAATGAATGCATGGAGGATGCAAAATTAGTGACGTCACGTCTGTCTTTTATTATAAAAGACACAGGCGCGTTATACATACAACATATTTTTTTCGTTACGGTTCCCTTTTCTGCCAATTAACTCCTACCACAAGCTCCGTAAAGGAACTTCGTTCCAAAAAATATTAGGAAATATCTTTGTAACTCAAACTGTACACGATTTGGTCAATGTTATATCGTGTTTATATCTAATGATCGACTGTCATATCCTTGTATACTTAACACAATCCAAATCAAAGTCAACCTTTTAGAACTATTTGAAAGTTTGTTAGAATTTCGATGAAGCTTGGCAGGAAAATAGATTATTCCCTGGCCCTTATGAACCACACGATTTTCCTGAATCCTAGACAATCCTGGAACAAACGTACCTATGTCCTTTTTTATTCTTTATTTAATGGACATTTTTAGGGACTGGAATATTTTGGGGATTTTTTTAGGGACTTCAAACAAAACTTGCGAAATCGAAAACAAAGCAAGTGTTTTCAGTTTAGTGCGTAGAAAGGAACGCACGATATGAAACAAGTGAACTGCGAGGCGCATTGCCGCAATCATTCATTTATGTCACTCACTCACCTCACCTCAAGTCTTTATTTGTTTAAATGTGGTTAGTACAATTATAATGTTGGTCAATCTAAATTAGTAGGTATTGTGTTACCATTTAGCCACTTTGGCATACACATTTTTAATACATGAGGGTTTTCAAAATAAAGTGTACCTCCCATTTTTGGGCTGTCCCCTATGTTTGAAGTCATAGAACAATTAAAATTTATATTAGGGTTACTATTTAATTGTTAAAAAGCATTAAACACACTCAACACACAAAGTATTACTTTAAAACAATAATTTTACTAATTACTGCGTAATATTTAAATAATGACCATTTTTAAACAACGATGTGTTAGTTTTTGGCTAGTCTCCCACTCAAGCTCCTCGATGTTAGAAGCGTTTCTGAAAACTTTTTGTGCTAGGGTAGCATGAGATTTTAATATCGTTTAGGTAGTTTATAATTTAAATCTTACACTCATTTAAATACAGTTTGATTTCCAAAAAGATCGTAAAAACTTACCGGTACAGACCGGACATGTCGTTATTGTCACGGCTAAAACTGCTATTTGAAATTATCATACGACCGACTTATTTATTTTTTGAGTGGCAACAACATCTTTACTCACCGACCGCCATATTAAAAAAGCTATTTGTCAAAATACATCGGAGATACAGACGTGATTTTAGTGAGTGCCACCCATTCTTGAGTATAAATGTTCTATGTGCCACCGCCGTCAAGATTTTATCTGTCAGATTTGAAACACAATATCTTCCAATTCAAATAAGTTCATATAATTTAACTGTTTTCAGAGGATGAATAATATCTTATTGTAACGTTATTTACATTTGATAACAAACGTAGATAAATGTTTTGGACATAAAATAATTTTGAATATAAAATGGGAAGAGAGCGTCACGTCCGTTTTGCGCCAATTTGCTTCGTGACCTACAGGCTGACTAGCAACACTGACTCAACTGATTTAGATGTTTTATGCAGTCAGGTTTTCGTTTTTAATTTAAAAAAAAAAAACATTTTTAGGGTACACAATGCCACTTACTAGCGCAGAACGGTCTCAGAGGTATAGAGAAAAAATGAAACGAGAGAATACTGATAAGTTGACTGAAAAATTTGCAAAATTTGCAAAGAATGAAATCTAAGAAGAAAAAAAAAATTTAAAAAGTGTTGAGGCTAATTTAATAAAGCAGATTTATTATTATTTTTAATAAACAATGAAAAACATGTTATACTATGACACTATTTCAACCACGTACTTACATATTTTTGGGTTCAGTTTTTTCTTTTTACCCCCAGCCTTAGAATAAATTATTAATTTTTATAAATATTATTAATTTTTACTTTTTACCAATTTTTAGTATGCAGGGGTACAATTAATTTGAATGCATTCATTTTAATGATTTTAATGTTCCAGAACACAATAATTACTATGTTAAACTACATTTCGTTACAATATCGTAAAAATAACGGGTACTTTGGCATAAGTTGTGACAAAACCGAACTTAAAACACTCATTCAATTCGTATTTAATGATTTGGTGACTATATTGTCCTATTTTATATATATTAATTATGATAATATCTTTGTAGCACAAATAAAACATATTGCATCTTACTTCATAGGTAGTAATTATAAGTTAGCATAGTGTCGCAAAACTGTTTTTTTTCCTATAGTGCCAGTTTAATTTGTTGATATTTTGTAAAATAGATTATTCTACAAGCAATTAAATATAATTTCATTAACTAGCATGTATCATAATCATATCAAAATCAAAAAAATCATCGAAAAATTAATATTTAAAATAGAACCATGAATTCAGACATGGTACACTTTAAATTGAAAACCCTCACATATATGATTTTTAATATAAATTATGTTTGAGTTTATTGATTTAAACTATTAATCATAGCTCAATAAAATATATGTGATTTGTTGTAACTAATTGTGTTGTGTTGTGACTTCGATACGATGTCTATAATTTAAATTTCTATTTAGGGATTTTTAGATTTTTTAGGGAAATTCAGAAAAAACTTGGGGTTTTTTTTTGGTAAAGAAAGGCTGGTAACACTGCTGCTAACTCTTGTTGTAGAGTGAAAAAAGTGATTATAGTAAAAACATGTATGTAATGCTGCTACATGATTACTGGTACACTAGTATAAAGTGATCTGTGATGATTACTTCATTTTACGTACAATTGAGTAGGTTACATAGCCAAAAAGCTCATCATAATTTGATTGAATGCGGTAGCCCACAAACGGAAGATAGGTATTTTTCGGTCGGGGTAGTCAAATGTGAGTTTTGTTTATCAATCCTATATTTTAAATTTTACTTTGCATGGGGATGCAAGACAATCGATCTAATAAAACAAGCAATTAAAATTCCTAAAATAAAAGGTATCCAAGATTTCTAGAAATGAATTATGTCGATGAATTACGCGTTTGGATTCTCATTGTTTCTTCTCATTCTTGTTACTCTCAATATTTATTTCTTCTACACCCTAAATGCTGCCGATAGGCGTTCCTCTGTAACACTAAATAAAGGTAAATTTATACATGCACCATCAGTATTTAGAGATATTTACGAATATCTTAAATATTTACCTAATCAGTACAAGGATAGAAATCCAAAGTTTATACCAATTCAAAAGAATCTCATTCATTCATTTAGTTCAAACATTAGTAAATCACACAGTATTTGGCAGGATACAGAAAATGTAAGTACTTCAAATAAAAGATTACATACAATATGATAGTATAATCTCTGAACCATATCTACATATTTACATTTTAAATGTGATTCCAGTGGGCTGATGAGGAATCATTATTCCCTCATAAGAATGGAGCACCTGCACAAATATTGCAAGCAATTCAGACCACACACATAGCACTAGTTGATAATGCACCCAAAGGGACACAATTAAAACTGTTACTCTTGCTAGAAGTATGTATCAGTCAGGTGGAAATCATTTTGTAATTTAAATGGATCAAAGGTGTATTTTTTTTAAAGTTATAATCCTTTTGTTGTTTAAGGGGAAACAAAAATTGTATTTTAAGCCTAAGAGATATGACCTGAGTCATGTGATTAATGGACACATCTATGCTGGCTTTGACCGACATAACTCGGAAGTGTTTGCATATTACCTGGCGATGGTATTGAACTTCAGATGGATTGCTCCGTCTACGATTCGGAGGATTCACATAACAAAAGATGTAGTTCCTGTTGCAACAACAGGCTTGAAGAAAACTATGGTAAAAAATGGTAAATAAACATCTCTCCATCTATTTAACTCAGTAAAGAGCTGAAAATGATTGCTTGTAACACTTGTAGCAAGTCTGTAAACTTGTAAAGAATTTATTTGTATATTGTATTCAGTGTTTCTTATTTGTAGACAGTGGATCACTTTGTATTTATGGTAAATGTTTTTACTGCAAGATAAATGAAACTATATGCCCTGATGTCAAGGGTGAAATTGAGGGGGCAGCCATCCTGTACTTGGACAAACAGTTTAGGGTTTATAAGTCGCCATGGAGGCGTTCCTACAGTAGCAAAAAAATGGAGTGGGAAATGAATAATGATTTTTGTAAGTAAGTATTTCAGGTAATATTGCCTTTTTGAAATAAAAATGTCATATTTATTTACTTATGTGTGTAACCATTATTTTAGAAAAGTAAGCAAAACTCTAAGCGACAAAAGAATTCTCAATTTGATAGACATATCAATATTTGATTTCCTGATACAAAATGGTGACAGACATCGCTATGAAGTTTATAAGGATAAGATACTTCTCCTAGATAATGGCAAAGGTTTAGGTAATCCAATGGTAGATGAAATGGATATTTTAGCACCTCTCTACCAATGCTGTGTGTAAGTATTATATTATTATTTAAAGTAAGTAAATGGTAGATTATAACAGTACAATAGCTATATTGTTTTCTACTTTTTCAGACTATCTGCATCAACATGGCAAAATCTCGAAATGGTTTCTGGGGGTAGTCTAACAGAAACAATTAAACTTCTTTCTTCACCACTGGGAGAAAAATTTGCTAATGAAGATCATTATAAAGCGATGGAACGGAGGCTGTTAAAAATTTATGCTACTATACAATATTGCATTGGAAAACATGGAAGTGGAAAAGTTTTTAAAAATACATTTAATAAACTTTGGTACTTATATTTATTTTTGCCTCAACATCTCCACAAATTATTTACTTGGTCTATGATTTTGAATCTGGCAACCTACCTACATGTCATAGCTAGGTAGGTAGGTATACATGATCCAAGGATGTGACTATTTACAATCGGTAAAAATCGTATGACTTAGGCTGGGAATACACGTCAGATTTAGTTTCAGATTGTCTGATCAATCGTATTTACTCAATACACGTCCGATTTTTGCGTCAGACTTTTTCTGTACCAGTCAGTGATGCCAGATCGGGGGGATTCCCTTCAAATTCGGGGGCTTTTTTTTATTAACTCAATCATTGAATTTTTATCAAGCTATTGTATAGCTTTTATCGCGGGCTTCGGGGTTTGAGACCGAATCAAGAAATTTAGATTTAAAAAAAAAACCTAACACCTCCCACATACATGTCACCCATAACACAAGTTTATTCTTAGCTTGGGTGCCAGGAGTTTCAACTGGTTCTGCGACTTCAATTTCACAAAATAACACCTACGTAATATAATATTTTTTTAAACAACTGTTATGTAAATACAAGATTTTGTTAATTGTAAACTGCAAAATAAAGGAAACTTATCTACATGTACACGGCGTTCGCTGTATATGTATGTGTGTATGCTGTTTGTGAGACGGTATATAGGTGTATAGGTATCTATCAATATCAAAGAAAAAAAAAACTGCCTTAATAATAAATAAATTATTATGATTGCATAATTTATTATTATTATAAAATTCGTATACATACTTCGCTGTTGCCCGCTTTGGAATTATAATATTTTGCTGTCGAGTTTGGATGTAACTATAAAAAATATTTTAGCCCAAATTCTAAATTGTTTTCTTTCAGATAAAGCTTGGTGCCTCTCTTCCTATCAGGTTTGGAGGTTTAGGCATCCGCAAAATTTCCAGTGTTTCCTTACCTGCGTTTCTGTCTTCAACCGCTGGTCTTTATAGCAAAATTATTAAGAGTTCTTTAGGTGATATTCCGATTATGTATATGGCAGAGGCCAGAAACACATGGAATATGGCCTGCCCGAGAGAAAGTTTTCCAAAAAGCCTCCTTTCGTAGAGGCAATGGGACGAACCTCTTTGTAAAATTCTCCAAAATTCCTTAATTAACGAATGTGACAATATCAGGGATCAGGCTTGCTACTAGCGAACGCGAGTCAGGCTATTGGCTCCAGGCAACACCTTCGATCGATATAAATACTTTGTTGGATGATACAAGTTTTTCGATTGCAGTTGGTTTGCGTCTGGGCGTCTCCAGAACCGAACCCCACAACTGTCACTTGGGAGGCGAGGTAGATCGGTTGGGTCATCATGGTCTTTCCTGTCGCCGTAGTGCAGGACGTCTTTCGCGCCACGCCACCCTAATCGATGTTATCCGTCGGGCCCTTTCCACCGAGAACGTGCCGGCCATCTTAGAGCCGAACGGTACCTCACGTGACGATGGAAAGAGTGGTGATGGTATGACTTTGATTCCCTGGAGTCGTGGGAGGCCGCTGGTTTGGGACGCAACTTGTGCTGACACCCTTGCGCCATCTCACTTCCAAAATACATCGGCGCAGCCGCCGACGCCTCGGAAAGCCTCAAGCGGAGGAAGTATGTTTCTATTGGAGATGGTTACATATTCTTTCCGTTTGGGGTTGAAATTATGGGTCCCTGGGGTTCGGGGGCACATCGTTTAGTGAAAGAGATATCCAGACGCCCTGTTGATTTAACAGGTGACCAAAGAGCTGGCGCTTTCCTTGGGCAACGTATTAGTCTTGCAATTCAACGAGGTAACGTCGCCAGCTTTTTGGGAACCATGCCTGCAGGTGGCGATCGAAACGCAGTTTTTTATCTTTAATTATTTTCATATATTTTAATATTTAGTTTAAGTACCTAGTTAAGGTTGTTGTTTTTATAAAATATTAAAAATGTTCAGTTTCTTGTTAGAAAAAATTAAACCTAAATACATAAATATTATATGCTAAAGTAACTATATGGTAAAATCACAGATTTTAGAATAACAAAAATATAAGTCTAATAGTCTAACTAATCGCTCAAAAACATATAATAACGAACTGATTACAATAGCATTCCAGACAATAGACAAGTTCAAGTGTTCAAAGTAAGCGTCGTACAGAATGGTTAATCTTAACATGACAGACTTAATAAGGTCGATATTCGGTATTCGAGTAGGCACATTGTATAAGTTTGTGTACCTACTTATTTTTGTTTAAGTATTTATATTTTTATAACAGAATAATATTTGCACAAAGTAAGAACGCTCTGGTTATTTTAAAATCTGTGATTTTACTAAATAATTATTATTTACGCGATGTCTCTGCTTATCAATTTAGCCCATAACTTGTTTAGAGTTATATTTAAAAAAAATACCATCATATCTATTTTTTATTTTATTTAATTTTGAACCTGATGGGGATTTGTGGAAGGAAAGTCTACAAATCCCCATTGATGGGGAAAGACAATGGGGATTTGTGGAATAACCCACTGACAGATATCGGGGGGCTTATTTATCATTATTTATACTGCTAGTCAGTGGTCAGTCAGTCAGTACACATGGGAGTTTTTGGTTTTGAACACAAACTGATATTTTATCCGATAACGGATTTCAAAAATCCGTTTTTAGGTATCCGATTCAGTAGCGCCTAGCCTCGCCAATTCGCTTGCTTACTTAGATTTCGTTTTATTAGCTAACGATAAACCAATGCACCACTAAGAATCACATAGAGATTTGCGTTATTTTCCTTCATGCTTTAGTCTAGTCTAGGACTAGCAGAAAATTTTCAGTGTAAGGCTGGGAATATACGTCAGATTTTTTCATCCGATAGTCTCAACCGGCGAACATTCAATACACTTCGATCCGACTATCAGACGTGTATTGAATGTTCAAACAAAGTAATGGCTCCAACGCCTTCCGATAGTCGGATCAGACTATCGGATGAAAAAATCTGATTTATATTCCCGGCCTAAAACTTCCGGCGGCATACAAAAATTGGCATCCATTCAGTCTAAAAAGTATCGGGAATGGATGATTTGTTTATGGTTCCAAATTTTTTTTTTTGTTGTTAGATTGGCACAACAACTGTTGTTCATTTTGGCGCGGAGTTTGAGTTGCATCTGTTATTTAGATTAAATACAGTGCTGTTTTTAGTTTTTAAATAGTTATTTCATAACGGACAAAAACATCGATCAAAGAGTTTTATTAAATTTTGCATCGCCAATGTAATTTCGTGTTTGGAGCTCCTGAAAATGTTTCAGAAGGCTTACGGTGAATCGACTTTATCAAAAACACGTGCTTATGTGTGGTACGAAGCGTTCAAAAGCGCCCAAGATGTGATGGAAGAATTGCCTCGCTCTGGTAGGCCATTAACGTCTTCAACTGAAGTTAACATCGTCAACAAGCTTCGGAGTGGCGCCTTCCAATTGAACTGAAACCGAAAAAACCACGCCAAAGTCGATCGAAAGTCAAAGTCATGTTGACCGTTTTCATTGACTATCGCGGTGTTGTGCGGAATTGTTGCCGGAAGGTCAAACAGCAAATAAAGAATATTATTTGAACGTTATGCGGCGTTTAAGAGAGCAAATTCGACGACAAAGCCAGATTTGTGAAAAAAAAAAATCTTGGGTTTTGCAACACGATAACAAGGCCATCATAGAGAATTAATTTCGAATAGTCCGGAATTTAATTGGTATATTTACCGTATTTCAAAATATGGATCTGGCAACACTGTATCATTTTGACTAATACAAAAATACTGACTGGTAACTCTTGTTACTTTATTGTATTTGTATTATGTTATAACGGTTATAGTATAAAAACAATTGTTTTTTATTTTTCTGTGGTTATAGTACTCTGATTTCCATGGAATTCCCCGAACACGGTGTATTCTCTCTCTTATTGTTACTTCCATTTTCTTTTTAGGTTTTGGCAGTCAGACAGTTATGTTGTGTTTTTTGTGCAAGTGCAAAATGAAAAGAAAATATGACCAGAATTATTATCTTTCCGAGTGGGAAGGAGGAGGTCCAATGTCCTAACTATCAAGAGCTAAGAATGACTTCAATGCGGCTTGTGAAACGTGCAAAATTAAATTTATCGAGACTTTATTTTATATCTACTTCTTTTAAATATGAGTGGCATTTTTTTTGAAAAAGTTTAACATATTTTAGCAGTTTTTAGTCGAGTAGCTAGCAAGATCGTAAATTTAAATCCTGGTCACACTGGTCTCATGTTTATATCGGACGAACGGTTCGGTTGGAGACGTGTGTCGTTACATTATTTTAACGAAACGTAACGTAACCGGTTACGTCGAGGGCGTCACCGGTTATTTTATAGGTGATTTTTGTAACTAGTTATTTTTGTAGTAACCTGTGGTTTTCGTAACGTCCGTCACACTAATTTAGTAAAATGTTATTTGTTACTGTTTGAAGTATATGTTTGACCGGTGACGTTTTACAGTTACTTTTACAGCTATATAAAAATTATGATCAAACAAAAATCTACCCTAACAACAATGATATACGTGCGAATGTCATATGCGTGTGGCAATGGCCTTGGCACGTGCGTCGTGCAGTCACTAATAATACGCGCAAATGAGATAACATGCGCTCGCAACGTAACTTTTGTTTCGTTTCTCACTTTTCATTCAGTCACTTCCAGTGCTTCTTTGTATTGTTGTAACTACTTTCGAAAATCACGTGTTTACGAAAATCAAAAGTTTATTGTTTCAACTCGAAACTAGCTATTCGGCTACTGGCCCCACGGAATAGGTAAATAAGGTTGGAAAGGCCTTTGAGAAACTTTGTACTAGAACCGCTGTCGCCGGTTGCACACACTTACACGGCATGTTATATTTGCAATACATACATAACTTAACAGTCATTGGTCATGTTTGCACGATAATCGTAACTATTAAAAACAAAGCTTAGGATAATGATGATAAGGATGGTTTTGATAATTTGTGAAATCTTGCAATATTTGACGTCACAGTAATTATTGCCAATTAAGTGACATTTGCATACTTTTGTGCAAATATTATTGTGCAAAATTTGAAAAAAAAGAGAATAAATAATAAATATTAAAAACTGATAACTAAAAGTGGTGTGCAAAATATTTATTAAGGAAAATATTAATGAATAGTGGTGGATTGTTTAACAACTATAAAATAACTAAGAAAATATAAATTGCACAATTACTTAAATATGTTATTTACTGGTATTCCAGTTAGAGATGTACCCATATTTATCGATATTTTTTTATAGTACACTTTTCATTGGGGTGCTTTACATTGTCAATATTATCACGATCCAAGTATCGCAAGTATTGAAATTGGGCTATTACATTGTCAATAATATCATCATCAGTATGCCATTGAATTTACTGGAGTGATGTCGTGTGAAATGGATAATACTATCGCATGCGCTTAAAAAATCAAACGTGAGAAAGCGTTGATTGAAATTAATATAGGTTCTCATTTGAACATTACGCGAGAAATGATCTTGGGCGGCGATTTGGACGATACACCAATTGGGAATATGCATGATTTTTACTATAATAAAAGCTCATTCATATGAAACAGCAGAAAAAATATCTAAGATATAAGCCATCAAAGATTTGTCTCTAACTCTTTCTAGTAAAACAGAATTTCGTAGGTATGGAGTTTTAATGGTCGTAATGTTAAATGACGTCACAAATCATGTCGGTTCTCTCTGTCTAATTAGTAGTTTAAAATGCTTGTTATCTTCCGCATTTCATGACTGATTTTAATTTCACTTTTTGACATTATTTTTTCATCATCTTCACTACTCTGACATCGTTCCGCCATGGCTGCAAGCAAATACTGACAGACGAAGCGCTTACATTTCAATATTATTGAAGCCACGCCCCCTTAGTATCCCGGATTTCAAGACCTTCAGATATTCTGTGATATTATCACGATATTGCGATACGGCCTATTACACTATCAGTAATATCACGATATCGTGATAATATTGATAATCTAATGTGCCCCATTAGGTTACGAAATAGGTAAATAAGGTTAGGAAGGCCCTCGCTCCAATTTTGTATTAGGACCAGTGTACCACTAAAAATATACTATCATTAATTAAATACAAAATATTTCAAAAATTATCTTTGTCAATCGTAAATATAGTTAAAAATTCTAGCGATGATTTTATTTAACAACATGGTCACCTCAATATTGATAAAATGTCGCCGAGCAATGTCAATGGTCGAAGTGTAGAGGACGCAATGCATGCAGTACATTGCAAGCAGATTTGGTCATTGCGTTGATTAAGCAAGTACACATCGGGCAATGTATATATTTTTTTAATTTGTAGCAATAATGTTGTTTATGTTTGGAATTTCATATTGATCAGTATATTTTATATGTTTTTTACAAATAATATAGTAATTAAATGTTATTTTCGATTTACCGATGGAAAGATATACCTCCTCGCTCTATACTTGAGGTCTGACTTTTTGTCTTACAAGTTATGATTGCACAACACGGCATTATAAAGCAGAGCTCTGTTGTCCGAAGTAGTACGAAGCGCACTAAACGCGGTGAATGAATGAATCGGTCAAGTTATGATTTCCGAATCATAATTGTGGCGCGCTTGCCACGCCCACATTACCTTTCCATCCTTATTTACCTATTCCGTGACTGGCCCCATAGCCAGTTATTGTAAATAGTGACGTGAAAAAACGCCCATACCTAGTTGCTTACTTAGTGATTAGATTACCTACTATAACACGTAGTGATTATATCCTCTTTGACTACAACCAGTGTTGCCAGGTTACATTTCTTACATTTTTCGTAACTTTTGACCCCGTCGCGTAATATGTAAGTAATTTTTATATTTAAGGCAATTTTCGTATCTTTTGACGAGATTTGTAATACATACTAGATTTTTATTGCAAAACAGTTTACGAACGCTTCCAAATTGAACGCACCTAAAACTGGAGCGTCTAAAAAGTATTTCACTCCATATCACACTCAAAGATGGTTCTGAATGGATTTCGCCATGACAAAATGAAACGTATCCTTTGATGTAACGGATGGATTAAAACTTGATTTTACTTGAGCGTGTGCGCACACGTTTCCCTCTTCGCAAATTCGCGCCGTTCGCGGTTTAGTAGCTACTTAGCTAGAAAAAGAAAATAAACAATGCTGATTGTGATTTGTTTTGTTTCGTTGTGTTATTTTGCTGTCGTACATTTATTGTTTGGTACGTAAGTTTAGCGTTAAAGTTTTTCAAATTATCGTGATACGAGTGCCTATCTTAAATGTTTTAATAATTACCAATTGATAATGATACGATAATATGAGCGAGCATCTTTTAGGTGTTTGAATAACTTTTTGACACTTTGACCATTCCGAAATTAATCAAAGTTCCGTAAAAGATTTAGGTTCTTATCGCTACTTGTCAATAAAGTACCTTTTTCAGAAACCTCGTGCCGAAATCTTGCAAACGAAAAATTACTGGCCCTGTTGCTGACATCAATTTGCCTCCGACCTCCAATAATGTAACTTTTGCGGCAAAAATGTAACATTTCAAGAAACGAAACGTAACTTACGACTCAAGTGCCTTGGCAACACTGACTACAACTTACAAGGAAGGACAGACAGAGTACGTATACTCAACAAATAATAATATAAAAATAATCCTTTTTGGTGCTAAAGATCTTAAATAGATATACAAATATGATAGATGACAGTGGTTATATTCTCTTTGATAGATGATCAAAAATATTTTACATTCCAACATGATTGATGTGATAAAAGATACGTTCCTGTATTTTGCATACGGCAGTAATTTACTGAAAAAGAGAATTCGCATAAACAATCCTTCAGCTGAATTTCTGGGTATGGGCAGACTTGATGTAAGTAAATAAGGTACCAAATTATACATTTGATTTCAAATGAATTTCTGAAGTACCAACTCTAGGTAGTTTAATATCATGTTTTATTTTAATTGCATTTGGTTTGTTTATCAGGGCCATCAATTAAACTTTATCAAATACTCTGAAAACTGGCGAGGCTCGTCAGCAACTATAGTGCCAGATTGTAACTCACACATTTGGGGAGCTATATGGAGATTGCATGATAAGGACATGCCAGCCTTGGATTGGTAAGGATAATATTCTTCTCACATCTTTTTTTACATTACCTACCTTCTGTTCTAACTTGTTTCAGTTCTTTTAACTTTTATGACAATTATATTTTTTTTTGTTTTAGTCAGGAAGGAGTTGATACAAATTGGTATTTTCCGAAAACAGTAGATATTGTCACTGTAGATGAAATAAAAGTTCCGTGCCGAACATATCAGCAGACTATAAACCCTCCTGTTAGTCAAGAAGGTGAAGAATTGCCAACAGAAAGAAGACCAAGTTCCACATACATGGATGTGATACTGAAAGGGGCAATAGAATGCCAATTACCAGAATATTATATTTTATTGTTAAAGAAGATTCCACATAATGGTCAAGAAGCATCACCTAGTATGTTAGAAAAATTGAAAAGTTTATAAGTAATTTAATTTCTTACAGATAAAACATTACTTATTGTGAAATTGTGACTATAATTTTAATAATAAGTAACAGTTACTGAATTATTTTTGGTTTAAATTATTTTATTCTTGGCATTATCCACATATAAATAAAATAGCCATAGATACATAGGTATATTAAAAATTATATCAATCTTAAACTATCCTATATACAGGAAGGGCCATCTTTTACAAGAGGTTATCTCACCTTGCTGCACTGTGTTTGTCTCTTTTGGCAAAAGAATAGATATGGACTGTCAAATGGGGCCTTTTAAAATGGTACCATAAATCTTACTTATCAATTTTACATCCAAGAAAAATAAATATGTAGGTTTTTTTACTCGGCCAGCTAGACAAACAATGAGCAAAGGCAAGAAAAGCCAAATGGACGTTGGTTCTCGAAAGCCCTTTTGATCCCACCCTACCCGCGACGCAAAAAAAATAAACAAAAATCGGTCCGACCATGGTGTCCTACACTGTTTGGTATGTATGGAAAGCGCTTTAAATTGTCTATGCAATGGTATGCGACAAAGTACTGTCAACACCGGCAGTCTGTCAAAAAAAAAAATGGTAGTCAGTCAAAATTTTCTGTCCGTTTGGGCGTATGGCGTCCCTCGATTACCTTCTAAAATATATAATTGTGAGTGTTTTGAGAGTTTGTTGTTGTGTAAAGGTGTGTAATATCGAAAGAATACTTAGTAATAAATACAATACAGTTATTATTTCAGTGAAATACAAAGTATAAAAGTGTTTTTTTGTGAAATGAAAAAAAGTTGATAGGAGTTTGGTAGTGTTTGTGTAGTGTTTACAAAATGTTTTGATCCAGTTTTCCATCATAAAGTGATTATTGGTAAGTCAGAAGTATCTTTTTGGATAAGAAATGTTATAATGTCGGTATTCTAAACAAAATCTATGTAGGGTACAATGCAAAATCTTTTCATAATTTCGAAATTGATGAGTAGGTAGTTTTTGACGGTAATGAAAAATGGCGCGAATTCAGAAATCAAGGGCTAACAAAAGACCTTTTTCTTGTTATATTTATATGAAAGATTATAACTATCGCAAGTAAATCGCATTATTGAGCATTTTTAGAAGCTATATACGTCTATACTTTTACAAAGTTGTTATAAAATTCGATGTATTGAGACCTCGAATTGAGTACCTCATTTTCGTCGCCGAGTCGTACAATTTTGTATTTTTCTACTTGAAAATGAAACAAACACATGTTTTTTGTGATAAAATGAAGAGAATAATGTTCAATCTATCTAATAACATAAAGGTTTTATACTAAATCTATTATTATGTCAAGAAATTATATACGATAAGATATTTTTTTCCCCTTTTGTAACCCTTATCTTGAGAGACACATTTCTAAGTATTTTAGTATGGAATAAAATAAAACTAAGTATACGTTTTCAATCATTATTTATTCATTTACTTGAATAAATTCATTTGCTCGAAATAACAACATATTTAGCAATATATATATTCAAAATACATATGATGGTCACCTTTTTTGCTAATGGCGTACTTTCCAATAAGATCGCGGTCCGCTCTTATTAGTTTATGACAAGTGATAATAAGATTCCAATTGGAAATTTATCTAAGATTCTAATGGTAGCTTTGTTTTTTACAATGGATGTGTAGTTTTCGAGATAAACACGAAACTCTGAAGGTCGGCGCGCGTGCCCGTTCGAATGGCCGCCCTTTCAAGACACAAGAGACTTTTTGACGGTTATTTTCGCGAGACACACAGGGTTAATGATTACTTTATACCTACTTCTAAGTGCATACCTAATTTAAAAGAAATATACATATCTATTATTGGAACAAGTGACGATTAAAAATACTTGTAATGTGTTCATTTAAGTCCCGCTGGTTCTTGGGCGCCCTTTTGATCCCATTTGTCGAAATGTACCACACGGTTCTTGGGTGCCCTTTTGATCCCACCCTACCCGCGACGCAAAAATAAATAAACAAAAATCGGTCCGACCATGGTGACCTACACTGTTTGGTATGTATGGAAAGCGCTTTAAATTATCTGTGCAATAGTATGCGTTAGAGTACTGTCAACACCGGCAGTCTGTCAAACAAAAAAAATGGAAGTCAGTCAAAATTTTCTGTCCGTTAGGGCGTATGGTGTCCCTCGATTACCTTCTAAAATATATAATTGTGAGTGTTTTGAGTGTTTGTTGTTGTGTAAAGGTGTGTAATATCGAAAGAATACTTAGTAATAAATACAATACAGTTATTATTTCAGTGAAATACAAAGTATAAAAGTGTTTTTTTTTTAAATTTAGAACTCGGTGATAGGAGTTTGTGTAGTGTTTACAAAATGTTTTGATCCAGTTTTCCATCTTAAAGTGATTATTGGTAAGTCAGAAGTATCTTTTTAGATAAGAAATGTTATAATGTCGGTATTCTAAGCAAAATCTATGTAGGGTACAATGCAAAATCTTTTCATAATTTCGAAATTGATGAGTAGGTAGTTTTTGACGGTAATGAAAAATGGCGCGAATTCAGAAATCAAGGGCTAACAAAAGACCTTTTTCTTGTTATATTTATATGAAAGATTATAACTATCGCAAGTAAATCGCATTATTGAACATTTTTAGAAGCTATATACGTCTATACTTTTACAAAGTTGTTATAAAATTCGATGTATTGAGACCTCGAATTGAGTACCTTATTTTCGTCGCCGAGTCGTACAATATATTTTTTTTCAATTTGAAAATGGAACAATCACATGTTTTTTGTGATAAAATGAAGAGAATAATGTTCAATCTATCTAATAACATAAAGGTTTTATACTAAATCTATTATTATGTCAAGAAATTAAATACGATAAGATTTTTTTTTTTCCTTTTTGTAACCCTTATCTTGAGAGACACATTTTTCAGTATTTTAGTATGGAATAAAATAAAACCAAGTATACGTTTTCAATCATTATTTATTCATTTACTTGAATAAATATGCTTTTGCTCGAAATAACAACATATTTAGCAATAAATATTCAAAATACATATGTTGGTCGCCTTTTTTGCTAATGGCGTACTTTCCAATAAGATCGCGGTCCGCTCTTATTAGTTTATGATAAGTGATAATAAGATTCCAATTGGAAATTTATCTAAGATTCTAATGGTAGCTTTGTTTTTTAGAATGGTTGTGTAGTTTTCGAGATAACCACGTAATCTCAAAGTCGGCACGCGCGATCCTTTGAAGTGCCGCCATTCCGCGACTCAACCGAACTTTTAACGGATATTGCAAAAAGCCCCCGGGTTAAAGAAACATTTGAATTTGATTGTCTACAGGTTGGTGCTCACCTACACCCGGCCTACATGTGTGGGGCTTTATTTATTCATCGGTGACAGATCACATCACAGATTTTTAAAATCCAAAAAGTAGTCACTAAAACTGCACAAAAAGCAAGAGTCCAATAGACTAGGCTTGTTGAAAAAATATCGATACATCGATATATCGATATTATTTTGTCAATATATCGATATTTTTGAGCGATATTTAATAGTTCGATATATCGATGTATCGATATAAAATTCTAAGTATCGAAAAGGTATAAAAACCGATATTTTTTTCAGAACAATAAACATTTATAAGTTTTAAGATTAAAAAATCCCAAAAAGAAAATACTTTTTTTAAACTAACATCTTTTAACAAATTATATTTTATGTATTTGTATATAATAAATAATAAAAATTTTTGAATGGTTGTTTGATTTATTAAAAATTATGTATATTAATTAATATTTATCTAGAAATGTAAGATGATTGAATTAGATTAGACCAAATAAATTAATTTTTAGAGCACGAATATTCTCTGTCAAATCATACCGATATATCGTCATTTTTTAATAAAAATATCAATATCGATATTGATATTTTCAAAAAACATCGATACGATATATATCGATACTTTATTGCATTTCCGACATCCCTACAATAGACGACGAATCGCGTGCAGCTTCGGCGCCCCCAGCCTTCTTCATTCCGCCAAAGAGACAGAAAAAAATACTATGCATGCGGTAGAGATGGGCGTTTAAGTGACAAGCACATAAAGAAGTCTGCTTTTAAAAAAAAATGCATAAGCACGCTTACAAGTTTAAGTCGATTTCGTTTAAACTTGACGGCAACGCCGCCGGCCGCCGACCGACTGACTGACTGTACGTACACGTACAAGCGCCAAGCGCTGTGCAACAACGAAATCCTTTCCTTTAGTTGGTTGAAAGCTACTTACTATGATTAAAAAATAACCATATTGCGATAATATTAAGACTCAATTTATAAACGACTGTATAATAATAAATAAACGGCTAAATTACGTTTGACGTGTTTACGTAGTATTTGTTTTGGATAAGTGTACTTCATTATTTTATTGTCAATACTTTTTCTTTTAAACGCTTGTTTCAAACAACGTTAGTTTAGTTAGTGTACTTTTTACTGTCAACGAGTGTGGATGTTCGAAATTACTAATATTCGCGCACGATCTTTGACGGAGTGCATTCGTTCGATGTTTTGTTTGTTGTAATGTTTAATTGCATTGCATTACTGAATTTTGTAAATAAAGTATTCTAGAAACAATGTGTAATAAATAATAAGTGAGTAATGTTGCGACTGTACATAACTTAGGTTTAATAATAAAGTATATAGTCAAGGGCCGATTCAGGATTTTTCTGGGAGGGGCACAAGGGGCACGCGGGCAAAAATAATCACATTAATCACCAATAACTGTTAATAATAAACTTGTAGTATGTATTTATATAAAGGTTTTATTAAGTATGAATATAATAGGAAAAATACTTATTTAATAAAAACATTAGCGTAAATTTTTGTCGTAATGTTTTGATGGATATGCATTAAAGCCAGTCCATTCAAACGCTCTTCTGTCAACCTGCTTCACGAATAATCATAGACATAAAAAAGTAAATTCAGTGTAAATATTCATTTCAGACAGTCCTAAGCCTGTTAAGTACGAAGGGTAGTTCATTGATTGTTATATTGTATTTGTTAACGCATCGACAACACAACATTGTACGCTTGTATCAACATAAATCGTCCGCGTTTGAATGACGTAGAAGATTTTTTCAACGACTAGAACAGCACTTACAAAAAAAGCGTTTAAGTGAAAAGTCTCTCTTTTAAAAGCGTGCTTACAAAAATAAGTACAACGTATAAGCATGTTGTCAATTTTAAGCCGTTTATACCATCTCTATGCATGCGCAGTAATTGCGCGCGCAGGTGAAGTTTGTGCTCACGACGTCTCATCCAACTCTTTGATTGATGACAGCAGAATGAAACATAATAAAATTGTTTGTTATTTTAAACCGCACCATGTTAAGGTCCCAAATTAATAAAACTGATCACTTTTTATATTTTTGTTATGGCAGTAATTTATTGACATTTCGGATTCACATGCAAAACCCTTCTGCTGAGTTTGTCTCAATTGCACGCCTAGATGTAAAAAACTTTTATTCGCTTAGCTAAAATTACCTATTAGCCTAATGAATCCAGCAATTAGCATTGTTTATTTTTCTTTAGAATTACAGATTAGATTTTATTAAGTATTCGTCATTTTGGGGAGGTCCTACCGTGACTCTGGTGCCGACAGCCAATGCTCACGTGTGGGGAGTCATATGGCGTCTTCATTATGATGATATGCTGTCCCTTGACATGTAAGAAAGTTTCACTGATCTCTGTGTTCCTTCCTAGTATCTAGTTAGACAAAAGTTTAAATAAATCCTACTTCCTACTATCCTATCCTACTATATTTTATATTATAAATGTGAAAGTTTGTGTGGATGGATGGATGTTTTACTCTTTTACGCAAAAACTACTGAACGGATTTTAATTAAACTTTACAGTAATATAGCTTATACATCAGAATAAAACAGGATACTTTTTATCCCGGGAAGACCGCGGGTTGGAAGCTAGTATTTATTTACTATGGGTTCTGTTGCCATAGCGAAGGTCGTGGATTTAAATCTTTCTTACTATGGGCTTTTGGTGAATAAAGGAATCATCGTGAAGAAAACATAACACAGTGACCTTAATACCTACTCGCCTGACTAAACTAGTAGGTACTCTCTTGTACATCGAAGAGCCAGTTCTCTTCTAAGCTTTGTGTGCTTACCACCTTCCGCTGGTCATCGCGGTTACCAGTGAGATTGAAAATTCGAATATCAATCCGCTTTGAATCAAGACTTATTGTACGAAACGCAAAGAGAGCTTACCTACTCACTGCGCAGGGGAAAAATTAAGGTACCCTACTAACTAACGTATGGATCGGCTATGGGATAGATAACTGAGGCGAGACCAAAATCAAATGAAACCAGTTGTGCGTGTAATTCAGTGAGTTATCTTTCTTTGACGAGCTAACCATAATTAATCTCGTCTAATTAACACGAAATTACTTACAAAATAAGTGGAATTAGGACCGACGCGCCAGTGCAGTAACTAGGCTTTTATGCGTCCGGTGCGGTGCGAGCTTCTCTATCTGCACCTAACATGAATGACTCAAAACTTGGTCTGGGTCTGGTCAATTCTGCACCCCTCCAGGAATTACGCCCTGTGCCTGGGCACCGCTGGCACTACCCTAGTTACGGCACTGGACGCGACGTAAGGCGATATAGTTTAGTGGTAGGTACTGACGACGGACGCCGCCGGGGCGCAGGTTGAATCCTACAATGAGCGTCGAGCTTGAGCTTTCGGTGAAGGAAAGTATACCAAAACCGTCCTATGGTTCCCTCACGATATTTACAAGTACCCACTTTGTAGTTCCCGCCTGACTGGCTACCACCTACCACTAAGTTGAAAAGGTCGCCAACACAATGGCAATCTCCTGGTGTTGCTAATGATGTTTATAGGCTACAGTGGACTAGGAAATGTGAAATAGTCTCGCCTATCGCTCTAACATATACTATGTTATTTCTCTTTGCATGACAAATCTAACGGTAGTATACTAAATCTATGGCGGGGACCTTAAGGTGGACGCGCTCCTAGACGCCCCGCAGGAGCCGTATCTTCTCATAATTATGGGAAGATACGGCTCACTTATAAAGATAATTATATCTTTATAGGCGCCATGATGGGATGGCGCAATAATACACGGCGTTTGTTTTTCATAATCAACTGGATCGTTTCTCGGCTATGTATACAAAATCGAGTCCGAATTTTTCGCTATTTCCTATACTTTTGGATTTGGCCATCCATGCCCAATTGAAATTTTCAGAATTATGATCTTGAACAAAAATACATAAAAGTGTACTTATTTACAGTGCTTCTATCTTTACAGACAAAAGGGGGTAGAAGAAAAAAAATATTACACTAAGTATGTGAAAGTTCACACACCATACATAGGAGATTACACATGTAGAGCATATATTCAAAAAGTGAACCCATTGCCAAGAGGTGATAACGATCCGATACCGGTGGAACAGTGGCCATCTTGGACATACAAAGAAATCCTAATTCTCGGCGCTAAAGAGCATGAGCTGCCCGAATATTACATAAAGAATTTAAAGAAACTGTATCATAACGGAGAAGAAGGTGCTCTAAGAACTGTTTGTCTATTGAATCGGTATGGCAAAAATAAACCTTGTGAATGCAGAGTGCCAGGTAGAATACCCAGAAAACCCCTTAAGTTAGATTTAAAAAATAAACGTAAACCAATTAAAGCCAAATAAAACTTTAAACTGTTTTTTTACTTATTGGTAGCTATCTAATTAATTCCAAGGTGAGAAGGCAACATGCCATATCTGATTGAATATTCTGTATAGGATAGGATAGGGTGTTTGAAATGAATTTAATGACTACATTACTGCCCATTGCCACAGGCAGGATACATTGCCCCCTTTTAGACCCGGTTTTCACCAAAGCGGAGAGGACAGGAGATGTGTTTTGAATAACCAATCAGATTTCGTTATTTCCACATCTCTTCGCTTAGCTTCGGTGGAAATGGATCAAGAGGAGAGGATGTGTGTAGTCGGGCGGCCAGGCGGCGCGACCGCGCTCGCATGCACCGTTCCCCGCTGCATTCTCCCCGCGCCTCGTACACCCGAAAGCGTCATTCGAATGACTCCACTCGACAGCTCACATCTCTCCGCTACGCATCTCCTCGCTTTGGTGGAAGCTTCGCAGCACATCTTTCCTCTCCGCTTTGGTGGAAACCGAGCCTTATTAAAGGATACCTTTACATACAAAATAACAATTATTCGTTTTTATAACTTTTTTATTAATATAAATATTAAAATTATCATTAATAGGTACTCGGTTCTTATTTAATTAATTATAAAAAAATTGTACACTATCTCAATCGTTTGGTGAAATTGTATCTAAATTGAGCATATAGCACAACGCTACCCCGACACTTTACACATAACACACATACAAAATCACACAAGGAACACATCATTTGGAAATTATTTTATCAGTCATAATTTATACATAATATAATTACTAAATCTGAGGTAATGTAACTGCCTTGCTAAGTGGGAATCACAATGAAAAGTAAATACTGATAAAATTAAGAGCATAAGTAACAAAGATAAATTCACTTGGTCTAGTCCGCAGGGAACGCTGTGTGAGGCAACGTTGTGCGAGACTTCGCCGCAGTCACTCCACGCATCAATCACCCTGTATAAATAAGGCTAGCCCGGAAGACTTCATTTTTTTTTATCACTGACGCGGGGCAAGGCCTATTTTAAAAACAAGGGTTGATTAAAACCGGCGCGGTAGAGTGTCTCAGCTCGCTCGTTACAGGAACTGTGAGCGCGCACAGGCACCGCGCTGACAAACTATCATTGCATTAATTCGACACGCACAATACTCGCACTGTGAACGATATAATATAACAAAACATGATGGGGCTTTTATATCTCACATCACTAGAATATTTGCGTTGTAAAACAGGTGGACCTTACTGTGACTCTAGTTAACTTTACACTTAACGGTACCTACCTACGATATTCATCATTATAATTGAGCAAAAGGCACTATGCAATTTCTAAAATTAAAGATATTCATATATTTGGATTTCGACTTTGGAAATTAATAAAAAAATTGTAAAAACGATTTCCTTTAATCAACGATACGGATGATGATGCAACGTGCCTTGAGCCCTCCGACAACAACACAATCAAGTGTACCCTATTCGCATTCATATACTCCGTCACCTGACATATTATCGAGGCCTCCCTAGGTGCGCGTTTTCACGCATGCTGAATGTACATGTGGTAATCCACAACATATTCTATTTGTGTGCCAAATTTCATCTATTTTCGTTCAGCCGTAAGTGGAAGTGTGAACAAGCATACACACACACACACAAACAAAAATATTAGTAGGAATACTTCTTACTTTCAAGACTTTTACATAAGTCAGTCAAGTTAAAATAGGAGCCGCCTGTGGAAGACAACTATGGACCTTCAGTTCGATTTTTTATATATTTAGAAATACGGTGCAAAATCGCTTGCGAAATGGCCGTTACATTCATGAAAGTACGCACCGTTGAATGCACTCTTACGCTCCTCTTTAAAACTACTAAATTCACAATATGAAAGGTGGCAGTGCGTTTGAACGGACGACTTAAATAAAATACCATTGGTAAGTCTATTGTAATACATTGCCCGTACACACAGCCAACCTTACTGAATATATTCGGCACAGATTTATGATTGCGTTTAATAAAGGAAATCATACATTCTTAAGCAAATTAAGAGTTATCATTAGTTCAGAAGTCAATATTCTACAACAAAAAAAGTCACACACAAATGGAACCTATTCGTATACCATCTGTGTACATAATTGTATCATGTCCACCTCACACAATCAACAATCCTGCATTCCATAGAAGGCTGGATGTCTGAAGGCACTTGTTTATACCCTTATACCACATTATCGTTACAGTTATTATTACCACATTGGACCCCGGCCCGGGCATTGCGCGTCGCCGACTCCGGAGTCTAATGTCCAGGATTGTTGCATATTGGAGTCTAACTTTAGTTGAATTTACATATCTATATACATTACAGTGCTACTCAAATGTTTCATTTATATAAAATGTATGGTTTCTATCATCAACTTCGGATTATGTCCGACCGTCCGACCTTTGAATGTGGTGGCATCAAGCCCAAGGTTACCATATTTTGAGAATATTTATATAAACGCCATAAATAAGGTAAAGGTTTTCAAATTAGCATTTTGTACTATATAAATAAAAAGAATTGTCATAACGATATTAACTTTCAATGTAATATATAATGAGAAGATTTGAAATCATAATTGTGTATTCTGTGTAGGTAACCTCGGCAGAGTTCGGCCATTTGCTTGTCTTTAAGTTAACAATATGTAGCTAGCGTATATTTCATATAAGTAAATGTAGCTACTAAAATTATGATAATATAAAAAAACATATTATACATATAACATAGAAAACAATAATCAATTTCTAAATAAATTTTGAAATACTTTATTTCCAACCCGCTTTTATGTTAATTTTCTAATAGTTTATATATTTTATAATGCATATAAAATATACTTAGACCACTCGCTAGACCCTTTAATTGTTTTGCCAAATATTATTATCATTATTACTGTTAATTGTGAATGTAAAGGTAGCACAGCTACTACGCGTAATTGCTTAAATATTACCATAACACGCGAGCAGCCATAAATATCTGTCCTGGTAAATCAATTTTAATAACTATAGCTAAGTAGATAAATATAACATGTGTATATAGTGAATACATTGTGTAATAGATATTTTTGACCACTATTATCATGATATTAAAATAAAATATATCTAGTTTAACTGATAAGTTCTGCACAATTCGCTAAACGTTGATAACAGTGTTTTTATTTAAAATAAAAAATAATAGTAGTGTAACTATACAACAATAACTACAGGTTTTATTTAAGTCGATACGGAACACATTGTTTTCTGCGTAGGTATTAATTTATTCAATTGCAACACAAGATTTGTGATTATTCATATTGATTATACGTCACATTGTATATAATAATTATATATTATTAAAATGGGGGCTTTCAATTTCAAATAGATTGTAACAGTTGGTAAATATGTATTATGTTTAACAAAAAAAAACTTTTTAATCACATTATTTTTTTCAAATTTTCGGTATGACGTAATGTATGACCTACAATATTATTAATTGACCCCATATAATAAATCTTTAAGTTAACATAGATACTATTATACTTCTCGATAATATTACCTATAGAAAAATTGCGAAAGTAAAGTGTATTAAGAGTAAAGGTAATAGGAGAATTGTGAATTTTCAAATTCCCATCAAATATTTCAAATCTTTGGTGGTTAATTCCGATAACTGAATATATTTAGAAGTAAAAACTCATTTTGAATAAATAAACTTTTTGGGCAAGGTCCAGCGACGAGTCTGGTATTCTGCCTTCAGAATTGCATATAAAACAGTGTGATAAAGCTAATGCACATTCCATGACAGTTCCATTTTCTCATTTAACTCTGAACGCTGTACTGTAGACCGGTCGATGTGGAACCGACGCCTAAATAAAGAAATCAGTCAAAAGTAGACATGACCTGGAAAGAGTTTTGACTGTAACATATACATACTTACATTGCAGTAATGCGTGATAAATCAATACACATTATTCTGATACAAAAATAATAGCGGTAGGTCTGTATCAAACAGTTGAGTATTATAAAAAAGCGGCTGAAAATTCATCGATCAGATTTCAAGACAAGTGGCAAATTCGTATTACAACGCACTTTCAACAAAAAAGCGCTCGTAACAACAACATAACAACCTCAACAAATTTGACACCCGTTTGATGATCTGTTTACACTTTACAAACAATAATTACTGGTTTCTGTGTCGAGAAATTAATAAACATAATTTGTACACTATCTCGCCTACGTAATAATAAAATAAAACTATACACGCTTTACATCTTAGACGGTAAACTTAATATTAATAGGCTATGTCAAAAATGACTCCGATACAACTATAATATTGAGGTAAACTATATAGGATTCACGTCGAGACACATCGACTCTCAATATCATTTCAGCAAAAATATTAGTTTTACCTGATATGAAAACGAATCGTCAGACTAAATTAAACGCATCGTCGCTTCGCGTCAACGATTTCTTAACGAAATAATCGAATCGTTCGATTTTCTAGAACCTAACGTCGTCGCCTCTGCACGAGAGCACACTTCTTGTGCAATAAATTAACGTAATAAATGCAGAGAAGATCGAGAAGCTCTCCTTCTATTGATAAATTTACGCTAGAGTCGAAACGAATAAGCTGCGGTCAAATCGAAACGGAACGGTGCGTGCCGCGGTCGCATCGAATCTAATATATTAGCACAGTCGATGTCAGTCGAACTGGCGTCGGGCGCCGACATTCAACCGTAACCGACACCGCGGCGGGCGCTCCCGCCGCCGACGCGCCCGGCGCCCGCAGCTCGTCCGCCGCGCTATAAAAACGTACGTAAACAAAATAAATAAAACGACGCGTCGAACAATTCACTAGCTACGCTTAAAACTAGGATTCGAAGAGCCGGGCGCGGGGAGCGCCGGCCTGAGGTAGATAGAGCGTGGCGGGGCGTCGGGCGGGGGTGGAGGCGGGTGGGGAGGCGACGGCGGCTAGGGGTCGGGGTCGGGGTCGGGGTCCCGCAGCACGCCGTTGGGCCCCTTGAGCGGCAGCAGCGAGGGCGGCGCGTGCAGCGGCTGCAGCGGCTCCGCGGCCGCGTCCTCCGACCCGCGCGACCGCAGCGAGGACAGCTCGCGCACCCACGACGCCAGCCGGCCCGACACGCCGAACAGGTTCGACCCGGACCCCGTCGCCACTGCGCCCACGTTCACCTCCGGCAACTCTTGCTCCTCATCTGTTGGCGACAATATTTATCGATCTAGATATTATGTGCAGTCTCATAATGACATATCTGTGGTAGGTTGGACCCGACCCAGAGAAATTGGCTGATCATTTCTAAAAGGAATTAAAGCAAAATATCTTATGTGTGTTCTAGATCAAGCATATGTCTAATTCACCACCAATTCTTTGTCTTTTGTATTTTCTATAAAGATGATAACTTAATTTAGTGAGTGATTATAATCATTACCATGGAAAAATATTATAAATTTCTTATTCTGCAGGTATTCAAATAATTATAAATGATTAGAAACACTACATTTGTTAAATTGTAAGTGTTTCTTTATTATGCTTGAGCTCCTGCAACCGGCGATGGAGAATCAAGGAACACGCACTACCTCTGTGCTACAGTCTTTATGCGCTGTTTGAGAAGCGCGGGAATATTTACTATTGAAGCTGTTGCAAAGAGCACGCAGTAAAGTTAAGCACCTAAGAGACAACATAAATAGTACTACAAACTAGAGATTCGCTACATGATGGTCACTCAGAAAATGATAACAAAGGTGCTGTTTGCGTATGCGATTTGTTTTAACATGCAATTTGTACCGTTACTTACGGTTCAACTGAGTGCCGTCTGCTTGTCACTAACTTCTTTCGACGGCATGATCGTGAAAACAAACAAAAGCGTAATCTATTAGACATCTAAACAAAAACGACATGTTATCATTTACTGATATGTATCCAAATAGCGAACATCTATTTTCAACACACTCGCTCGTAATGTGGCTCTTATGGCACCGTTTTTAGGTTCATAATGCAGCTTAAAAAACACGCGTGATTTTTAAAATTAAAAATATTTTATTCCAATAATCCTTTGTAGGCACTTATGAATAGACTCTAATGCATGGTTCGTAAGCTTGCATTACATTCATAAAAAAAAGTTTACTTTACATTATCGCATTAGTTTTTTTTTTTTTTTTTTTTTAATTTCATCAAAGAGTTTCTATGTCTATAGATAAATAGTAATAATTTTTGTGAATAAATAAACTGTAATAATTAAAAAAGTAAACATAATTTCACAAAATTATTCAGTTTATTACATTTTTAATATTAGGCTGTTTGGCGGCTTTGTCAGTGCCTCTCCTTGACGCGCAGAGCTAACTCAACCAGAGGCCAGACGCAAGAAACCCTCGCAACACGAATATTTATCTAAACATAGTTGGGCTTTGTGATTACTTTGAAAAATGTCAAGTAATTAAGAAAAGCTATATGGATGTGACCCTGTTGCCATCAAAATCAACGGAAAAATAGTTTATATTTGTAAAAGTAAGAAAATATATTTATTGTTTTCAACATAACATATCTAGGCTCGTATATAATTGCCAAATTAGCTAACTTGTATCATCTAGTAAAAAAAATGCATTGTGGATTTTGTATGATATTTAAAATTAAAATAAATAATTTCCTATTCGAACCGAAGTTAATAAAATTAGTAACTTTTTTTATGTCCCGGAAACGTGAGTAAAACGGCAGGGCCCAGCTAGTTAATATATTAGTGAACTCACCCATTGATGTTTTTTGCAGCGCGTACATCTCCTGGCCCTGTGGGGTGTGGAAGAAGCTCCGTTGTCGGAAGTAGGCGTGCGAGTTGGGCGCCAGGTCGGCCACCAGCCGCAGGAAGGAGGGCCGCGCGGCCGGCCGGTGCGCCCAGCAGGCGCGCATCAGCTCGTACAGCCGGTCCGGGCAGTGCTCCGGCCGCTCCATCACGCCGCCCTCCACCACGTATCGAACCACTTGCTCGTTCGATAAACCCTGCGCACAAACATCTCTAAGTACCATCGTAATAAATAAACATGGACGGTTCAAAAAAAGTTGCTGATTTGATAATGTCAGTCATCATCCAGCGAAATCTTGTTATAAAATACATAGAGAATTATAAAATTTACCTGATATGGCTGCATAGCGAGAGTCGCCATCTCCCATAAGACAACACCATAGCTCCACACGTCGCTATTACTTGAAAATACCTGCAAAATATTAGAGAATTAAGATACTGCACGCATGCACAAGCCATCAATTTATTATGTGAAAATTTTTAGCCACTTACTCCGTCTTTTAAACTTTCGGGGCTCATCCATCGCACCGGCAGTAGGCCCTTGGTGCCTTTCCTATAATAATCAGTCTCATAAATGTCTCTGGTCATACCGAAATCCCCCACTTTAACCGTGAGGTCGCCGGCGACCATACAGTTGCGCGCCGCTAAATCGCGATGCACAAATTTTTTGGCCGATAGGTAAGCCATACCGTCGGCTATCTCTATAGCCATCTGTAATAAAAAAAAATCTATGTTAAGAATTTTAACTACACATACATTTATTTTTTTCATACAGACAACGAATTCCTATACAGATACTTAAATACAACCGGTAAAAATATTAAAGGAATTAATTTTATATGTTTTCTATTTAATTAGGGTGAACGCCAACACAGCATACTGATATGATCGTCATAATTTAATAAATATTTGAGCTCAAAATAGAAACTGACCTGCAAAATATTTTGTAAAGTAGGCGGACACTCATCGGAATCTTTCTTGGGTAGCGAGCTTTCGGAGTCGGGTCGGTGCGAGCGCAGGTAGGTCTTGAGGTCCCCGCGCTCCATGAGCTCCATCACGACGAGCGTGGGCTGGCCGCGGGACACCACGCCCAGCAGCCGCACCACGTGGTGCGTGTCGAACGCCTTCATCACTGACGCCTCATTTAGGAACTCGATGCGCTCCCTGTCCGGAAAATAACTAATGATCGTGGTACCCCCGACAGAAGCGAAGCGTACGTAAAATCATACATATTTTTTCATTTCGGTCAACATCCGAACGTATGTTCAAAAGCTTCGCTTGAATAATATTTTTGCTTTAAATAGGCTCATAATGTTTGACCGGAAATACGTAGGAGCTTTACCTTTCGGCTTTCTACCTTTAACTAAAATTAAACGGTTTTAAGCAACAAAAGTTCGTAAATTGGGTCTCATTGGTAAAATCAGTTTTGAACTTTTTTATTACGATAGAAATATTGATTTTGGTGAGCTATTACTAGCTTAATACGTCTTCTACGCTAACAGTATAAGCCGTTTAATTTGACGTTTGACGGGCCGGTTAGCATGGTTGGTAAGATACCCTATCTATCACGCCGCAGGTCGTGGGTTCGATTCCCACTCAGGACAAACCTTTGTGTGCATGAACATGTCTGTTTGTCCTGAGTCTGGGTGTTATTATCTATGTATGTATGTATTTACAAAAGAAAAGTAATATAATATGTAGTATATCAGTTTTCTGACTTCCATAGTACAAGCTCTGATTAGTTTGGGGTCAGATGGCCATGTGTGAGGAATAATGTCCCAGAATATTTATTTTATTTATTTAATTATAATTTTCAATAATGCTCTTCTAACCTTTGCATTCTGAACGAAATAATCAACAAAACCGATTAATTATTCATTTCATACCTAGTTCCTTGGCGGTTACTGGCGATGTGGCCAAAATAACTCCAAAGCCAGCAAGCTTCTCAAGCGCAGCTACCGGAACTGGAGTCAACTTTCTATTTAGTTCTAAATAATAAGATTTTTTAAAGTAAAAATACCTGTCAGTAGCATGTTCATTGACAGTTTTCACAGCGCACCGAGTTTCTGGTTTGCCTTTTTCTAAATCCTTTGCTATACCTTCATACACCTGGAACATTTATAATTTTTATAATCATTTTAAATGCATTCAAAATATTAAGCCAATTTCTAAAAACTTTTGCTACAATCAGGCTAAATTTCACATATTTTTCAGTCAAATATACATTCAAATTCTCACCATGCCAAACGATCCTTGTCCAAGTTCCCTAATGAGCTCTATACTGCACCGCGTCACCTCCCACTCGTCGGGCACGTACACGGTGGACACGTACTCGGGGTTGACGCTCGCGAACAGCTTGTTGGCGTCGTTGGCCAGGTGCAAGCCGCGCCGAGCGTACCAATAGCCGCCGGCCAACACCAGGATCATGATGATACCACCGCCCACGAGACCCCAAATCCACTCGTAGCCGATCTCTGGTGTTCTCTCCTGTAATTTTTAGGTTATATTCAAGACTTGCAGTTCCCCACGGTTTCACCCGCATTCCCGGTATAAAAATTTGCCTACAACCTAATATGTTCTGTCAAAATCAGTCCGTTCGTTTCGGAGATAAGCAAAACAAACCGACAACAGACAAAAAAATAAAAAATTGTATTTTTTATTATAAGTACCTACCACATACTTTCATATGCATTTAGCAATAAGCTGTTATTTTGAAATTACAAACACACTTCAATTTTATTTATTTGTATAGGTGTCTTATTTTTCTAGAAATTCTAAAAAAATATATTATAAGTAATGAAGGCTTCGTCTGGACCTTAGATTATAATCAACACATTGTTACAAATAAAGAAGTTGATCAATTTAAATACATGCTTACTTTCTGTGCAGCAATAGATAGATGCAACAAAGTGATGATTGCAGCTCACAAATTATGCCAGTTTAGTTATATCCAGTCAACATTTTAGTATGCATCTTTCCATGCTCTCTTTGATATAAAATATTGAATGTCCATAGAATCATATTACTTACGGGTATATAAATAAAGACATCAGAAGACACATTCCCGGCTCCGCTGACAGTAACGGGTGTCACTTTAACACTATAGTTGCCGGGTGACAAATTCCTCAGAGTGTAGCCGTGACCGTTCGACTCGTAGTCGTCTGCCGTGATGCAGCTTTGCAGCCCTACGTCTGGACCCGTCTGGTTAAATAAATAATTTTATAATTTTAATCCAAAAATTGGTTACCAACTTATATGGCTAAGTAGTATGGCATAGTGGTAGTGTTCTGAGAGCTGCAGTTCCTTCTAGTTTGTGTGCTTGCTACCTTCTGCTACATCCTTACCATAGAGAAATTATGGTCAAATACGAGCATATTCTGGGTCTTTAACATGATTTGTTATGGGCTAACAAATAGGTTCAGGTTATAGGTAACAGTCAAAACTAATTCGATTAAGACCGGAAGGCTCAGCACAGTGAAAACTGTCGTGTGCGAATGTAGTCCCACCTGCCACTCACGAGGCTATTATTATGCAAAACCTCTTATAATTTTGGTACCCCTATATTTCACAATGTTTGTTTTTAGAATTTTACGAGATTTCCACCCCGCGGATACACCCGCGATCCCCTATTTTACCTCTTAGGACTTGATTTACGAAAATTCCTTTCTCAGTATAGTAGTATGCCTACGACGTTATACGAAGGAACAGTTTCCTGTGCAAAATTTCAAGTTTCTTTTGTTGATATGTCAGTCAGTCAGTTTCTCGTTTTATATACAGACATAAATAAAGGAACATACTTGAGCGTTATCCTCAACGCGAGAGTAATGCATGTTGTAGGCGACGACAAACCCGTTGGGGTTCTTGGGCGGCTCCCACGTCACGTTCACTTCGGGCATGGTCTTGTTAGAGGGGACAATGTCGGCCTGCACCTTGTTCACCACGTCCGCGTTAACTGTACATTAATAAAGGAATTGAGGACACACAATTAATAAAGTTTCCCTTCTCTGTAGAATATAAAGTGCAACATATATAAGGTGGCAATTTCAGTAAATACGACCTTCAAAAGTGTCCAAACTGAATAAAGGGCTTTGGCTTTGATTTTGAAAACTTTTAAATACGTTTTTTTACAGGTTATGTAACGTCTCCGGTGCAGTAGTAACTAATAGCATTTTGAAATACTCACATAGTTCTAATGTACGGAAAGTATTGAAGGCTCTGTCGGAACACCAGGTTTCGTTGTAAGCCTCCTGAGTTTCGTTGGGATGTTTATCACGGCACGCCCATATGTTGACCGTGTACCACGTGAAATGTCTCATATTTGTCACGTTCAAAGATCTTGTATTGCCATCTAGTTCGTAGTATAGGGACTTCACGTAATCTGAAGAAAATACACAGTATTATATACCTGTGACGTCATTATACAGTATCATTATAGGGCTTTAATAATTGGCATTCCATAATATACCCGTTATTCGGCTTCTTCGGCTTGCAACACTCACACTTGTCTTTGCTGAGAATCTACAAAACCCTCTACATCGCAAACCACCTGAGTTATGGTCTCCACCCACAATTCACATGCCATTTCTCGACTTTACTCCACCTGATACTCAAACATTAATGGACACTCGACGAGTGTGTTTGATCATGTTCTGAGACCTCTACTCTTTGTCATGTTTTATCTTATTCACGTACATAAGTACTTACTACAAGATAACAGGGAATTTAAATAAGTGTTTAGTGGTAATCCTTCTAATACTTATTATAAATGCGAAAGTGAATTTGTTTATTACCTTAGGACGCCTCAACGTCATAACCAATAGTGATGAAATTTGGCACGCAGATAGCCTAGGGACATAGGTTACTTTTTAAAGAACAACTAATAAAATTGTATGCAAAAATGATTATTTCATGGTGGGTTTGATTTATTTATTATGATTTGTAAAGGTGTTTGTTCTACAAATAAAACTAAAATTAAATAAATTAATGTTAGAAAATCAAAATATAATCGTTCCGTTCAACTTTTTCTACTCTTCAATAAATCCTATCCCAAATTAATATTACATGCAACGAAAAGTAAAATACACTTGCAACTACAAAATGTCATGCAAAATGAAATTTCCCAATATGTGTGATGTCAGGCGTAGAAATAGAGATACCGCGGTTAACCGCTATTATTCGATATACCTTTTTTCGTTTTTTTTTTCGTCGAATAGCGAAAATAGTAGGACGAAAATGCACTAGGTTTGGATTTACAAGTATCGCAACGGTTTATGAGCGGTGACCTTGAATGCGCAGAATTCATTCTTTGGGCGACGCGGGGAGGTAGCGCGCCAACGCATTCTATTGGTTCGTCATTCGCTTGCCGCTCCCGCGCAGAGTTCACACGTCTTGCGTCCCTGAAGGACAGTTGCGCACATAATGACAATTATTTGTTTTGTTGATTGTTTTCTGTTCGTTTTTGTTGTTGATATTTAGATAAGTCGTGCAGTGTAGGTAAAAATTCCAAAAATGAAAGTTTTAACTTGGCAGGCTAAAAAAATGTTTTATGACGTAAACAATCACATAAAAAAAGAATCGCAAAAAATAATCGGCAGTTTAAAAGAGATAACAAAACAACTTGCTTCAGAAACTTTGTACAGCGATGATGATTTAATGGAAGGGGTATTGCCATTAAATTTGGTAATATGGATAAAATAAAATAAATAATATTAACATTTTCATTACAATCGTTATCATTATCATTTCCTAACTTTAGTAAGTATTATATTACAGTCAAATCGCAAAATCGAATAAGAAACGTGCTGAAGTAGGCCTTTGGTACTTATTATAAAAGTCTGGTTATAAAGATTTTTGTGCGCGAGTGTACACCTGCGCAAACACCCCCACCACTTTTGCCGAGCGCTCATAAACCGTTGCGACACTTGTACTTTGATGTTGAATGATTCGGGCTACCAATTCGACTATTCGTCATATGATTTATTAATCGCAAACCTATTTTTCAACATAACCAGTATGTGCGGGATATCTAGTGTTAGCACAAACGAATAATATCGGACTGGGCTTTTAAACACTTGATAAATAGTTACAGCGAAAGGTTGCTTTTCTGAAGATTCCTGCAAAGTTCAGACTCGAAGGGTCTACTCAGGTAGAAACTCATAGCATCGGGGTACAAAAATAGCGCGACAAAGAGCGATAGTCCTCAGCTCTAGTCAAATGTGTTTTTTTAAATGTCGATTAGTTAATTTTTTATGTCTTGCACTTGTTAATTGACAGTTTCACGACAGTGACATGCTTAGTCAGAATATGTGCTTACTAACATTTATATATTTAAGCTAGTCTATACTGACTCTATAGTATCAGTAGTATCTTTTGATCGAGCGTGTCTAGTTCGTTTCTTCGTTACATGCGCCCTATGTTCAAACCAGCAAACTTTTCGCGGTGACTATTATACGCATCTAATATGTTCCGTTTCGTTACTACTTATTAACTATACTAACACGTTATTCGACATGCGAAATTCGTTCACTAAGATTGATGATATGGTCAATGAGTAAAAAAGCCAATGATGACTACATGCAGCAACCTAGTACCCGTGTCGTGAAACTGAAATGTCGTATATTCTTTTAACCTGTGGTATTATCCTTTATGATGCAAACTTTAGGCTCGAATCGACTGCATTTTACTGAAATAAAAATTGTGAGATGGTGGAGTTGAGGTTGGTGTTAAGCAGCAAGAAAGAACCAAGAATAATGCCCAAAAGAAAAACAATACATGGGATGGGATTAAAAAAGAAGTAGGTATATAGGTATGAGAAAAAATATGAATGAGTATGAAGTTAATAACTTAGATGCAGTGGAATCGTATATCTTACTTTCATCGGTTTCGTTCACGTATGTGTTCGTGAGCTTAGGCGTTTTATTGCCACTCAGTATTACCAGCATACTATTCAGACTTTGATCAACAGATCTTCTGACTTTGTTCGACGATGTTTTCGACTTTGATCTGTCTGTTTTTCTATAAACCTAAAAATAATTCCAAAATATATAGATTTTATAACTAAAATTATTGTTTTGATCTGAATGTTTGTTAAACAATCAGCGAAAAGCAAGATTTACTAAAATAGCAAAAGAGATTATCTGTAATCATGTAGGTAAGCAATATATAAAATAGTGTATCTCGCTTAAAATACATAGCTATGCTATTTTGACTTCATTGCGGGACAATATAACAGACACATTGGAGAGAGTCGGTGGCAAGACACAAGCTCGCAAACAAAAAAAAACATACAATGTTCTGGACTTCATTTTCAAAGTTGATGCTCTCCATGCGTTCCTCTTCGGCTCGAGAGGTGAACCTTGTCCCGGTTTTTGTTTCCTCTTTGCAGGCACAGGAACCGTTCTTGACATTACCCGTTGCTTTCTCCTCTGGTTTTTCAGTGGCTTCCTCTGTTCGAACTGCTATTATATTGGCTAGGGCACTTGCTGTGGGATAATGATTAATTTAGTAAACGACAAAGTAAATAATAGAAACGGTCAATATTGTACAGTAAGTATACCGCCATCGTACCGCAAAAAATATTTTTATCTCACAGATGGATATAAAATTACATACGATTTCCACAGTAGTTGACGTTGCCAGTGAGTATCTTGCGCTTGTTGTATGCGTTAGATTGAATCTCAACGTGATACAGAATAATAGTCCCGTTCGACATTAGAGGCGGCGACCATTTGATGTACACCGAGTGCGCTGACTGTAACTCTACTGTTACGCTTATCGGTGGACTCGGGGCTGGAACAGTTAAATAATTACAATATTTGAACTAAAAAATATGTAACTCCAAAGAGGTCTTGCGTTAGACCATAATCTCAATGTCCTATAAAGATAATGTAGCATGTGTACAGCACACAGAACATGGAACAAAAATTGATTATGATGTGAATTAACATGACGGGCTCACTTTATCTGCTATTTTTAAATTTTTTATTGCATTTTTTTTTCAATAACATGATAAACAAAACACGGCCATACTCACATCCTGGTAGAGTCTTGAAGTATATGATAGGACTCTGGGCCCCTTTCTTATCCGTCGTTGTATACGTTTTGACGTAAGCAGCATACCGTGTGAACGGAGTCAGCTGTGTCAGAAAACCGAACAGAGGTGGCATCTTGCTGCAATCAGTCATCAATATATCCGTATTGTTCCCAGGACGAGAACCATTCCGAGCCTCCTCTGTGGTACTATCGATGACGTTCCATCTAAACAGACATAAATAAGCTTTAGTGTTGCGATATGTAATACTAAGTAATCACTAGGTGGTAAGAGGCGTTCTAAAGCCAAAAGTTCTATCACGCGGGTACATTTTGATTGTGAATTGGTGGCTTTTAAATTTTAGTTCTCAGACATGCAGGTTTTGGAGACATATAGACACCGAAAGCCCAATAATTTATCCGTACATAAGTTTTTAATACGATTATATTTTACTCAGACGAATGAGCTAGTCAAGGTTTTCTGGGGGGGGGGAGGGGGGCAGACGGGTAAAGATAATCCTACTAATATTATAAATGTGAAAGTTTGGATGGATGTTTGTTACTCTTTCTCGCAAAAACTACTGAACGGATTTGGATGAAATTTGGCAGAGATAGATTATAGTCTGGAATAGCACATAGGGTACTTTTTATCCCAGGAAAACATAAGATCCCACGGGAACGCGGGTGAAACCGCGGAGCGGAAGCTAGTCAACAATAACTGTTAAAAATAAACTTAAAATGACTTGTTTAATATACATAGTTTTCTTTTATGTTTCCAGATTTTTGTCGCAATGTCTTGATGCATATGCATTAAAGCCAGTCCATTCAAACGCTCTTCTGTCATCCTGCTGCGAAACTCTGATAATTTGATTTGCCTATAAGTATGTACTGTGATGGAAACTCCATGACCGTCTGGGGAGGGGGGGCACGTGTCCCTGTGCCTAAATCCGCCCTTAGAGCTAGTGCTTGAAAGTCAAAACCTGCCTGCATCCAAATTATACTAGGTAGGTGAATACACCACAGTTTTCCGCTTCTTTGTACTCCAAAGTAGCAACGTATGATTCAAATATTATAAATGACAGCACAAAAGTTAACCGCACAGACAAAAACAACTGCAACATGGGGATTTGTGTACTATTATGTACTCAATATGAACTTAAAGTCCTTATTGACTTACTTATGACTTGCCTCTGTGAGAAAATGTAATATGTATAATGTACTAACGTATCAGAACAAGCGTCCCTCTGTCCATACAAGGTGACATTATGCTCAGCGGATATGTAGTAGACTGAGTAGCCGATCAGCCGGCGCAAGTCTTCAGGACAGTAAGCGTTCCAAGTGAGTACCACCGCATTCTTGAGAAGGTTCCACACTTTCAGCTGGAGCGTGTCCGGTAAACCTGGGTGACAATTGTTACAATAAAATAACCGCCTCGCATTCTGGAAATAAAGGTCCTGGGTTAAACTTGGTGAAGCCACAAAGGCTTGCTCGCTTGGGAAACATATTATTTCATATAGGAGATATACTTGAAAATAGCATCACTTTTATATTTTACAAAAGATACAAGAGTTTATAGTTTTGACCTTTGAATAAAATTACGTCACTTCGTATCTTATGGATGTACCTACCGTAAATATTTAAAATTAAAGAATAACAAAACAAAACTAGGAATTATATATAGACTAATTACTCATTATATTAATTCAGTGCTGTTCACTTTGTAACAAAGTTTACCACTAATATACTTACAAGACGCTTGATCTCCGTTGTTATCCTCGGACACTTCAGTTTCAGTGAAATCGGACTTCGGTTTGCTGGTCATGTTCTTAAGCGGGAGTATCTGGTTGTAGCACAACTTGGGATTGAAGTGTATGAACAGATTCCCCTCTGATATCTCTATAGGTCCATGCGTCGACCAATCCCATAACAGCTCTAGGTTCGGATTATTGAGAATGCGCAATGCTTGCCTGAAATATTTAGAGAAATAAGTTGTTTGGAAGAAGGCTCACTAATTTGATTAATAACTAGGAATGATGATGAGAATAGCAAATTTTTTAAACATTGCAATAAGGGAGAAAATTTTAAGTTTTCTTATGGAATAAATATACTATACATAGTTTTTATATGAATAAATAAACAAACATACCAATCTAATCTACTAACTATCGAGCTTTTATTATACTAGTATAAAAGAATCTTCTTTCTGGCGACCCGCCGCGTCGCTCCCTCTCTGTTGAAGGGGACCACTCTGTGGGGCAACATCTCCATTCTTACGAAGCTCCGCCATGGATTATACAATATTTAACTTTTATATATATGCATATGTGTAGGTGTATATTAGAGAAATTACAGACTCACTTATGTACGCTGGTCACTCCTACAATTCTCCTGAGATTTTTGAGGAACATCAGCGACACTAGTGGGTAGGCACGTACCACTTGTAGACAGCCAACGATCTCTCGAATTTCACCTAAGGACGATTCCAACGATGCCATTGTGTTGGCTGAATAAAAAATAATTTAAATTAATATCGATAGTTGTCACGAGCTCCGATTTTCAAACTTTATAGGAAATTGAGGAAGGTCTCATTAAATGTTTTTGGTCATGAGATAAATAGGTCTCTTTCAACTGGATAGAAATATAATAAGTTCCATAAAAGTGTAAAATGAACCATCTGAATTCAATGAATGAAGTAATGGGAATACAAAACCACATCCTGCTTACAGGATATGGTGTGGTTATCTTCATAATTTCGGTTTATTGATAAAACACGAATCAGTGAAAAAAAATACATTTTATTTTTAATATTTGGTGCAAAGAATAACAGATCCGTTAAACATTTAAAATAAATGTTTACTATAGGTTTTTTATCGATTCTTATCATATTCCAGTATCATAATATCAACCTTCGTTAAAACGGCGATATATCTGTTCTTAATTTTCATATAAGGAGTATTAATTAGTGTATGGGTCAATCAACTATTCTTTGTACCCAAACGATTCAATTCAAAAAATAAATTTTAAAATAAAAATGTAAACAAATCAAAAATTGTAACTAAGTAATCAACAGCAAGGATATTGAAAATTAAAACCAACTAATCAGCAGTGCAAGTTTTTAAAAATAAAGCATTTTTTTTTAAATTTGAATTGATCTTGTCACGTTTTTCGTCCCCTAAGTTACTTGCTGATAAATTGGTCTTCAATCGAATAAAACTATTATATTTTATTAGAGAAACAGTTTATTAAGAAGTTCTAAGAATTATACACTCTACAAATTAATTATCGAAAGAAAACTGATGATATAACCAATTAAAAACGATGTTATTGTGTCTCTTAAGTTACTTTTGAACTTTTTGTGAAGATATTTTTAACATAAATCTAAAATGACCAATGTACAAAACTAGATTTTCAAGATGTGTGCAGTCATTACTTTACCAATTTTCGTAAATATAATATTGTTGTAAGAAAATACTGTTTTATATGATTAAATTGCAATAAACCTTCAAAAATTTTGGGGACAAATTAGTAACTTAAGAGACATTTCGGTAACGTAATAGACATAAATATCGTCAAAAATTGGTTTATTTACCACCAACATTATTTTGGATCCATTACAGACAATAATAAACTTCAATAATAAAATTTAAAAAATAAAAGAAAACAAAACTATAAGATATCTTCTAATAAGTATTTTTTTAATTATTCAAAGTCAAAGTCAAAGCCATTTGTTCAGTTTAGGCCCTAAGAAGGCACTTACGAACGTCGAATTACCAGCATGTACTTTTGCTAAAAGGAAATCACCGGCAGCATTTTACTATTCCCAAAAGAGGTAGGCTGATTTTCTTCATCAGATGCATCTATGGAGCCGTAAACCATATCGTAAACAGCTCCTCGTTGACCCACGTCCTTGGCTAAGTCTGTGTAGTTTGTTTCTGCTAGTGGTTTGCTAGCAGTAGTTTCTGCAGCTCCAAAACACCTTGACTTAATCAAGTTAAGTGGTACATCGTCATCAGAAGATATAGGAGATAAATGAGTGTTTACGATGCATGCATCACCAGCATCTGCTGAATACGTAGAAGATGGATGAATCGGCATCGCAATATTATTGTAAACTGATGCGTCAGCAGTTGTTGTTGATCCCAGAGGAATAGGATGGGAAATTTTAGGTTCTAAGCACCTGCAAAATCCTTGTTTGCAAAAACAACTCAAATTACCGTAAGTGGAAGTGAACACTCGGTGTACGTACAAGTACCTTGCAATCTTGTAATGTTTGTAGGAAGTTCTTTTGAAACCATTTTGACATCTTCTTTGGTTATTACAAACAGTACAATCTTGCTCGTTTCTTGCAATCATCATCGTAATCATCTTTTTAGCCGCAAGACGTCCACTGCTGAACATAGGCCTCCCCTAAGGATCTTCAATAGGAGCGGTCTTGGGCGGCCTAGATCCAACGTTTTCCGATGACCTTTACAAGGTCGTCCGTCCACCTTGCAAGTGGACGTCCTACGCTGCGCTTGCCGGTCCGTGGTCTCCACTCCAGAACTCTTTGGCCCCATCGGCCATCTGTTCTGCGCACTATGTGCCCTGCCCCTTGCCACTTCAACTTGCCAACCCGCTGGGCTATGTTGGTGACCCTTGTCCGTCTACGGATCTCCACATTTCTGATTCGATAGCGTAGAGAAACCCCGAGCATAGCCCTCTCCATGGCTCGTTGTGCGACTTTGAGCTTCTTCTTTATGAGGCCCATAGTGAAAGACCACGTCTCAGTGCCATATGTCATCGCTGCTAACACACACTGATTGTAGACTTTCGTCTTGAGGCACTGAGGTATTTTGGATGAGAAAACATTTCGTAGTTTCCCAAATGCTGCCCATGTGTTGGATTCGAATTGAATTATGTACCTTTCAAAAGTAAGAAAGAATTTTAGAAATCGGATGAGCATATTCCGGAATTTCCTCCTACATCCACTTTACTTCTTTATAATATCAGTGGAGATAAAATTCGAATCGAAAAATATAACAACTTGCTATGCCAAGAATATTTCCCGGACATTAAAAAATCTTTTACTTTTCAAAGATTTAACTTTGAGATAGAATATGTTAAATAGTACAACGATAAATGTCCACCAAGTTACTATTAGGTCTTCTAAGTTACCATTTACAGTAACTCAAGGGACAGGTAACGGATGAGACTTTTATAGGTTATAACTTAATTATATTCCTTTTCCTCAAAAATAATACAGAATCGATTATCACAAATGAAAAACAGACTTATTTAATGTAATCCATGTCAATTATTGTACTGAATTAAAGAGTACTTACCAATTTTTACGTCGGAACTTAGGGGACATCGAATAAACACACGTTAGCTATCACACGCCATGTGGGCAAGTAGCGATTATTGGCTAAAATTCTAAATTGTGGGAAACATGTGACACGAGTACCAGTAAGTCAATGCTTAGATTAACTACAATTAGAGCCATCTATGACTTGATCTACGTAATACAATAATGGTTACTGAAGGGACATTGATTTTAGTGACAAGCTGGGGACAAGATTTGTAAAATTAATATTAATATATTATTTCTTTTAATTATATTACAATTGATTGAATATGAAAGGGAAAACTATTGTATTATAATAATATTAGCAGATAATAGCATGCTCCTATATAAAAAATCATAAACAATCCGATAAAAATGTACAGCACAGCCTGTGGGGACACTAAGATTTTAAAGGAGAGAGTGATGAGGTCCCCTAAGTTATCAATAAAAATAAAAGTTTTTGTTATGGATTCGGTTAAATTTACAAATTGGATATACAGTTATCTATTCTTGGTTCACCGTACAGCAATAAAATATTAAAAAGCTTTCATTAATTTGGAGATTTTTATTTTTTTGTTATGAGGACATGGTTAGGTACAAAGAATAGTTGATCGACCCGTATATAAATAATGTATCATCTGTTGTAACTTGTACATAATAATATGGCCTTTTGAATATAGTCTAGAATTGGGAACTCTAATCTGTATTAGGAGAACTCCGATTATGCAATGCTGGTTTGTCGTGTCATGTTGCATTTAGCCTCCATTAACGTTCATCACGTAACGCATAAGTCTTTTTTAGGTTACTGACCGCCACTGGCCCTCAGGCTGATCTCCAGTTTCCCCTTGATGTGCGTGCAGCCGCGGAACTGCTCGGCGGCGGTGACCGAGTCCACCTTGCCGCCGCCGCACACGCGCACGCAGCCCGACGCCGGGCACAGCACGCACGTCGAGTTGTTGGCGTCGCCCTCCTGGGACCATAGACATAGACAATAATAGACATAGATAATATACCAAACAATTAATACACTTTGTCAACTCAAATACCATACAGTGAATATAAAATCTAAGTTTATTTTCATAAAAATAGTATCTAACCTACACATTTTTTATGCGTTTCCGTAAACTTCTGATAGTCAAATAAAATGTTATTCACCAATTGGGTGGAACCTGAGTCTGAAACACAGCTGTCGCTAGTTCAGGAATCGAGGCGAAATTTAGTTAAATACCTACATACATTTTTATATTAAAATAAATATTTGATTAATCTACTTTTGTATTGTCTTCCCTTGGTAAGTGTTCATTCAACTGACCTCCGTATAGTTGGTGGGGCAGGTGTAGAGGCAGCGGTTGTCGAGTATCTTGTAGGAGCGCAGGACGGGCGCGGGCGCGTCGCGGTGGTAGGCGCCGTCCACGGTGCCCGCCAACTGCGGCGGCGGCGGCATAGAGCGGCACTCTTGCTCTGTCACGCACCGGCTGAACAGCTGGACACCGATTGTTTATTTTTACTCATAGTAGGTATTAGGCTTGTTTTATTTGATCATCTCAAAACTTTGAAAACAATACTGCATTAAAACCCATCAAGTAGTTCAGAAGTTCTATACAAATTATACAGACAGACGCGGGAGAATAACCATGCTAAGGATAAGAAGAGACTAGAGATAAAAAATTACCTTGACCACATCTAAAACTATTTATCAATCATTAACTTTCGATTCTAGCTGCTATCGGCGGCGCCTTGCCATCGCCCGAGCCGAACCTAGTATATTATCACAACAATCAGTGAGTTGCTTCATAACGCAACCGAATATTTAGTCAGTTTTTCCAAAACTGTCATGCGTGTTAAATAATGCCGAACATCGTTAGTGAGAAAGGTTATATACTTATTTAGTTACTATCAAAAATCCTAATCCTAACTAATATTATAAATGCGAATGTGAGTTTATTTGTTACATTTTCACGCATAAGCCGCTGAACTGATGGTGATGAAATTTGGTACGCAGATAGCCTATGGAATGGAGAAGGACATAGCCTACTTTTTTCCTCGGGAACGCGGGTGAAACGCAGTGTCGGATTAAGCCAGCGCGGGGCCTGTAGCAAATATAATCAAGAGCCCTTGGTTCAGGATTTATAATCTTATGGTTCAGGTGCAATACTAGCTACAGTTTTCAAGCAATTAAGTCATTTGAAAGATATGAAAGACATTTATTATGATTATAGAGTTTTTACCTTAATTTATGTATATTGAATCATTTTCCTTATGATTGAGAAGACTTCATTCAAATTTATTTCGCCACCAAAACATATCAGTTCCAGCGCACCGAAATTTACGGCGATTTGAGTGTAATAAATCCATTCCTTACGGCTGATGTGTAATTCGTTTTTATTCGCGGATGCGGGGCCCCCAGAGGCGCGGGGCCCGTAGCATTTGCTACTCCTGCTATATGGCTAATCCGGCACTGGTGAAACCGCGGGGGACAGCTAATGTTAAAATTACATTAAGTTCGCAAATGTTAATTATTAACCCAACAGTTGAATGGTGCTGCCATAGAAAATGATAAAATGTAAATTGACAGTTGAATGATGTTAGGACCTGTCAATTTACTATCTGGGATTAAAAATGATATTCTCCCTCCAGAAATTCCCCGTCCAATTAATTTTAAATGTTTACTAACATATATTGATTCTCCCTTTATATTGATTTTGTCCTACTTTTTAAATACTAATAAGTTAAGATTTTAGTCACCTTATACGTATATCATTGCATATTTAGATACATATATATATATATATATATAATAATTCAGCTCTAATTCACCTATCAACACTAACAAAATTTTCTTGTAAAAGAATCCCCTTCGTTTATCTTTAACTAACGTGACATTGGCGGAATTGTGCTATTGGCTTCAGTCGCCATTCTATCAAGAAGAAGAAGAAAAACCGACTTTAGAATATAATTAGCTTTTTAAATTAATAATTTCCTAATTGGAAAAGTTCACTCGCTTTTACTTCACCACTGTGGTACAGGCCTATTACTACAAACATGTAACTGCGAGCGACTTATCTCAGTGCAATCACAGCGCTATACGTATGCAACTACCCACTTGTATTCGTATATTTTATTTTATGTCATGTCTCTTATTGTTATTATTGTTCTTTTTGTTTTTTAAGTTTTTTTGTCTATCCGGTCCAGTACTACATAAAATGTTATATTGGTTTACTAGTTTTGAGATGACTTTTTACATATTAGCAATATTAGTGAAAACAAACATGTCAAATTAAATCATCGCTCAAATTATAAAAAGTAGGTACCTTATAAGTGTTAGCAGGGCAGGATTCCATGCACATCCTCGACGAGCCGTACCTAAAGGAAAACTTGCGGCAGACGTGGCAGTCGCTTGGAGAAGGACCATCGCAGCCGCCGAGGCAAGCAGAGCTGCAACACTTGCCGTCCTCCATGCAGCCGTGATCGCCGCACGCGCTCGGACATACTGTTAAAAAACAACATCGTTAGGTGGTGTTGCCACTGCCAGAAGGATTTTTTAATATTTATGCATATAAGACAATATATTATTTAGGTAACCTGGAATCTGATCTCAGTAATCTGAAATGCGTCTCATTTTAAAATTTTCACTGCCTACTGTAATTGTATTAAAAACCGGGCAAGAACGATTTAATCTCGAGCACGGGATGTCCCATTCAAAATTTTGGCTAACCGACATTTTAATAGGAATTTTAAGTTATATTTAAAAATGAATAAAATATACATTAAGTAACTACATATTTTTAGACAGATGCGGGCAAGTTTTTCCTACAACTGTACCAAATTTCAAGTCGTTATTATTTGTAGTTACTGAGAAAAGTAAAATAGTAATTTTTAGTAAAATACCGATTAAGGTATTTGTGGTGTTGTAAGAAGCAAAATTATACTAATAAAGAAGCTTATAGTCATATAAAAGCTGCACCTACATCTGAAAACCACGATTAGATTTTTTTGCGCATATTGCATGCGCTTACATTGCAGACTTTTAAGTATAGTATAAGCAGTATATTCTCAGATGTAACTGGAAGCTGAGCGGTAAACTATAGTTAGGTCGTTCTTATTAATTTGAATGTAAGCAAGTAGGTACTATGGTACAAGTATTAGTCATTAACCGCAGTAATTTGTGTTATATCTGAAGGAATTTCCTACACAATTAGCATATTTTACACCACAATGAATGCACAATATCCGTCTATTTTCCTTATACCGTGGGAATTGTGAAACCTTTTCGCATTATGAAGCATTACTGAGGTACCACCGAGATGCTTCCATATAGATGTTTACAGTAAATATCTACCTAGTCTAGTAGGTACATTCAAAACTCGTCATGAATTATATACTTATAATATTAGTCACAACCAGTGGCATAGCTAGGTAACCAAAGGCTCTGGTGCAAAAAAATTGGGGCCTTATTTAAACTGGTTAGGTTTTATCAAGTAAAAATATTAATACATATGATATTATATGACTGATGGTGAGAGAAATTTTCAGTTTGAGGTTGCTGATTAGGGCCCCTGAGCTTGAGGTCCCCGGTACACAGCACCGCCTAGCCCCCGATAGCTACGCCACTGGTCACAACAGAATTTCCCATTATTGTCAATCATCTAATGATCTAACTAACTAATCTATCCCTTTCTGAGGCCAAAACTGTTATCAAGTACCAAATGCTATACAAAGTTTCGTCAACATTAATTTAACCATATACTTAAGTAGATTATACAATTTGTGTATACAATATATTGTTAAAGTCGTCATTTTGGAAGTAAAATCATCGATGATGAGGACGATTATTAAATATAAAATTTTATATCTACTACAACCGATTGATAAAAGTTAGATTATTTGGCATGAAAATAATTTTAAACAATTAATTCCTCGGCGTTACTTAATGGGTTAATAATCTAAATGGTAATAAATAACCATAATATAATAATGAATAAACGTGAGCCGCCGTATTGTTGAACGCGTTGCTTCAACAATCGGCCGCTTTACAGAACGGAGCAGTTGTGTAAAGCGGATAGCCGTTTTGTAATGCGGCAGGTTATAGAATTTGGCTGCGACATATACACCACATGACGAAGCATAACAAACAAACAAAGTACCTATAGTATATTATTCAGTTCTGTTTTGCTTTTACTTACTCTTCTGGCAGTGTCTATCGTCCCAGCAGAGAAGTCGTCCGTTGGCGTCGGCCGGACACTGCAGGTGAGACAGCCGGTGGTCCTCCACGCGACCCTGCGCGTTCGGACATAAGCCGCACAGACGAGTGTCGTAGTTAGACTAAAAAGAGAAAACATTATCAAAACAATTGCTGCCAAATATGAGTACCTATTCTAACGCTTTTTACTCATTGACCATTACGCCATCTTTATTCGCAAATAATTATATCGTTAGCCAATGTAACTGATAGTCAACCCGACTGTAGAGTCGTATGGGGTAATTTTGTTTTTCTTGCTTCATTCTTAGTCACCGTATCATAATGATATAATGTCACCGGAAGATAACAAGATCCGCTAGTTTATGAATTTTCTAGGAAATTTATAAACTTACCTAACCTAACCTAACCTGCGGTTCTTGTTATTCTCCGGTGTCACATATGATATAAAGCTACGACCCTGTTACGGTCCTGTAATTTCATTTAAAAAATAAGAATAATCCGAAAATTATTAAAGGTACCAATAACCAGTTGAATTAACATTATTTATGATGTTAGTTAGTACGATGAACGAGTATGTGTAAATTATAGCATGTATACTGAAGAGGGTACATGTCTAGGCAGCGGAACTAATAACAAATAAATACCACGATCCGTGACCAAAACAAGTTTGGTAACGAATAAGAACGAACAATATCGTTCCAAACAACACTGCGCCTGCGGTTTGAGCTGTGCGTTAATATGTCAGTCAGTCAATCAATTTCTCTTTTTATTTAAACAGATAAGCATGTAAGGATAAACAGCAACATACCTTGATCACATTTTCAGCATCATTAGATACGATGCGTGTCCAGTCAATAGTGTTGGCGTAGCAGAGTCGGTCATTATGCTGAATGCGTACAGCTCCTCGCTCGATCTTCGCCAGAGAACGTAGCCCGAGCGACTAAACAAAGCAATATTATGTTCAATACTAAAGTCGAATGTTTATTACAGTTTAGATATTGGAAAAGTTACAAAATAATAATGTATCATGTTAAATCGAAGAGTTACCATCATACCATCTTAGAAACGGATGATGATGATGTCCCAGTCTCCTTGTCAACTTACAATAAAAAAAGTAATGTGCGGTCGGAGGACCCCCTCTAGGAACGAAGTTATATTAAATAAATATTGCAGCAATTGCAAAAATTTTATATAGAAATAGCTATTTCCTGCGGTTTCGCCAGCGTTCCCAAGATAAATAAATCCTCAAGAATTGGGCTATCAATAGCAAAAAAAAAAACAAATCCGACTGGTAGTTCGGAGATTAGCGCGTTCTAACAAATAAAAAAGCTCATCAGCTTTATCATATTAGTTTTTTTATTAATTCTTGAACCTCCGTGAAAGTCACATGGAGGGGGCATAACTGGTGACCTGGTGACGTCACGTCTGCCTTTTATGTATAAAAGACACAGGCATTATATGAGTGCGCGTGAATTGTAATTCACACACACACGCATACATTAATGCTTTTTCGTTACTTTCCCTTTTCTGCCAGTCAACTCCTACTGCAAGCCGCGTAAAGTAACTTCGTTTCATTAAGGAGCAAGGTCACAAAATATTACTAAATGAAAGAAGGGGGCGAAAGTTCCCCGAGTTACTTTCGGGTAAGGAGGCTTAGTGCCAGTATTTCAATTGGGTCCGCAGTTTTTATGCATTTCTTTTCTGTTAGAATAGAATAAGGATAATAATATAAATACGACTGTTAATAAAGTATTTAATAAATAATTATGTAACATTTGGAATGTATAAATCGAACATCTACGCATTATCAAATCATACCGTGTAGGTAGACGCGTGGTAAATGTTGTAGGATCTATAATAGCTATAGTAATGTTGTTATTCAATGTTATTGCAATAAAATGTTCTTTATGGTCGCAATACTAAGTAAGTACATTGAAGTCAACGTAAGGTTATCGACTATCGAATTACTAGATCGCGAGCAATGTGGACCAACGTCATTTTAAATATATTGCCGAGTAAGGTGACGTAGCGAATTATGACTAGAATAAGAAATCTTGCGTAATGATGGAAGGTCGTTGACTCAGGAAGACAACACCTCAATCATATCGCGTCATGATACCTACTTACTACATTACAGTACTTACATACATTACTAGCACAGTATAGAGATGTAACCAGTATGGAAACTAAGCCTAGTTGATAAAATGATTACCTACGCTCCATTGAAGCAATAGGGTTGACACTTTTAATGTTTTACAGTATTGTTTTTTTTATTAAAACATTCTATATTCTGTAGTGATCAATTAATCGAATTGAAATAGCTAGTTTACAAATAAAATATAAATAGGTTTCTCATAGTGTCGGTTAGTCTCGATAGTTTAAAATACGGAAAACAGTTTAATATTGACACACAGCTTATAGATCTTTTGTTTTTTTTTTTGGTAGGTCACTAACTTATCATTATGGCATAACCTTTTACAAGTTTTGGCGGGAGCGGAGGCGAGCCGCGGTTGGGCGCGCGCTAGGCGCGTACCAAAAAATGCGTGTGATACCTAGTATTTAAAAAACCATTACATAAAAAATACCTTTATTCTTCATAAATTTCAAATTATTGACTGCAAAAGTACTATCGGCTTTAACGTCCTCGAAAATTGTAAGGCCGGCCTCACATTTTTATACTGTATCCGGATACAGAACAAGTCCAGCAGCTAAGCTTTGAACGTCAATAAAGCATTATATCGCCACCTAAACTCAAACATTAAAACCGCTAACTGCTGTTGCATAAATTGATAACATAATAACCTACAAAGCGTGTCAAAGTTCCAAAATTCAACTTATTGAAATAAATATTTAAGTGCGGGGACCCTTAATTTAATTTTTAGAATCATCTATAATAAAGTTATTACTGTAAATAAATCCTATTTATGGTATACTTACCTACACTAATTTGATTTCATGTCTTTGTAAATACCTATAACTTTTATTTTATATTTATATATGAGAGAATAGGACAAACGTGGGGTTATAGAGGTTGACGATGTATTTTCGGGGTTTATGATTATGATAATACAGTTGCCAATTTGTTCATGTTCAAGTGTAGCATTATAATATATTGTAGAAATGCTTTGGATTCTCTTATTACGCGTTATGATCTCTCTACTTATATCCTAAAAACTATTTACGGCGATGATAGCTCAGTGATAGTGACGTCGAGTACCGTGACGAAGCTCGTGGGATCGAATCCTACAATGAGCTTGATCTTTCAATGAAGGAATACACGGTGAAGAAACCATAGCACGGTGGTAGGGTATTTGTGGTACCCGCCTGGCTGGACACCACCCTCAACTTGAAAATCTATAGTCAAACGCCTACAGGTGTGTTCCGGCAGCTGCACTTTAGAGCCAGTTCCTCCTCGACTTTGTGAGCTTACCACGATCGACCACCTCATCACTTACGAGTTACGATAGTGCGATTGTGGTCAAACAAAGACTTATAAATATGTAGTAAAAAAACTGGCCAAGTGCGAGTCGGACTCGCGCACGAAGGGTTCCGTAGCATTATCTATAAACCCTTAAATATTTATTTTATTTTTAGTATTTGTTATTATTGTGGCAACAGGCAATACGTAATTTGTGAAAATTTCAACTGTCTAGCTATCGCGGTTCTTGAGATACAGCCTGGTGACAGACAGACGGACGGACAGACAGCGAAGTCTTAGTAATAGGGTCCCGTTTTTACCCTTTTGGTACTGAACCCTAAAAAGAAAACGATAAACGACCACACGACGATCTAACTCATATAAGTTTAGGAACTTCATGAAATGGCGTTACTTCACGGTGTGCATATTATGATTTGTCTGATTTTATGATCGGCCTGTAACATAATACATTTCAATCTTCCTTGGAATTATTCTGTGTCAAATATACAATTTATTATTAACCTGCGATATCTATAAAGTCCAGTAAACAAGTACCTCAAGGTGCTCATTGTCAAATATGACAATAGCGAAGTCTTTGAAGAGCTGCATTCCTCGCACCACCGTGAGGTTTGGGAACATGTCGCCCAGGTTACGGACTCCTTTCGTTCTGGAATACAATTTTTTTTTTTTACCATTTAAAATAATCTCTACTACAAAATACAATAAACGAGTTTCTAACAATCGCAAGATAAACATAATTATATAAAAATCAATGTTTGTCCGCATGAATGTTTGTTTTTGACGTTGCGTTCCTTTACCATTATACAGGGTTATTTTTAAAACACCGGCAGTGATATAACTTTTCATACAAAAGATCAATCTTGCTCAATCAAAATGTATGAAAAGTTTGAATTTTTTTTCACGATTTCAGGATTGGTCCCATAGTAAAAGTTGTTCATATTGATGAGTACTTCCACCCCCTAAAGCACTGCCGGTGTTTTAAAAATAACCCTGTATATAATGATTGCAATGAAACTTTGGTGAGTTGTTGTTCGCATGCCCGCCATGGTATCTGACAAAAAAAGAAAGAAAAAAGAGGCATTGCAACTATTTGCAACGCACGCCGAGGATAAATAATACAAATATTTTCGTCAATCTGGTAAAACAAAACATATTTGTTCAGTATGAATGGATTAGGTATTTAACCTTTGCCTTCATCTCCGACAATATCGAATGTCAAAGTAATAATGAATTGATAAGCGTTCAAAAATCACCGCTCCCATAATTATATCTACCTACTTAGATCACTTTAAATTTATAGAAATTAATGCATTGAAACTAGTTTTATTTCTCTACCGACCTAGAGGATTGTTAAGAATTTATTGCAGACGTTACAGTTCGGAAGAGTGACACGTTCGCCTTTTACCAGGCCTAGTCAGAAGACTTACTACATTCTAAATTACAAAAACTGTTATAGTGGTTTTTCGTAAGAAAACTTCGTAATAATGTATTTTTTCCTTCTCCTGTAAAATTTTGGAGCAATGCACTTGCGAGGATTTCATAGCCTGCCGACGATATACATAATGTATTCCTCTCAGTACGAATTTTCGACATTGGAGTCAACTTTTTAACTAAAAGATTACGCGTAGGTACTGTGACTGGAAGACAAAAATACGGGAAGTTGTGAAAAAGATGTAACTATAATATAATACGAAATATAATATAATTATGTGCCTACTAAGTGTAATTATTATATTTTTACCTATAAATCATAATGTATCCCGTTACTTCTCTTAGTTGAGGAAAGCTCACTTTCTCGAAGGTCGATCGCGTTGCTCGCTCCATGAGAACGATGCTGAGATGACCTTCGATCACCCGACATCCCTCCAACTGCGTTATCTGGTCGGGCGAATTTCTTATATCCATCGATGGACATACTGAAACAAAACAATTGCATCATATTTATTATGCATGCTGAATACAGCAGAGATGAAATTTTAAAAATAAGAGGTAAGATCCAGTTTGTGAACTGATACTTAACAAGAACCTGAATTTAGATTTGAATTACTGACCTTTTATATAAACATTAGGTAAGTATTCACTACATACATGAACTGTGTATTACGTGTGATTACGATAAATAAAGACCGAGGATCATTAACACATTTTGTTAGGTACATAAAAATGTATTTCCCCATCGCGTTCGCTTGATTCCTTAATCAGAATTAATTAATTTGTTATTGTTTTTTCCGCACAATTCGATTATTGGTCACATATGACCTCGCTGTTCGGACGCGCTATTCAATTATGTAGGCGACCGCATGGGAGGATGTTTGTTTGTATTTCATTACGAAACAGCCAGAAGGCTTGTTTCGTATTTATTGACATAATTAAACAGACCAATAAATATCACTAAAATGTGTCACTAATTAAGAAATAAACTAAATATTGGCTAAATACTAATCATAATTTTGTGGAAGTAAACGTGTTCTATTTTATATTTAACAATTTACATGATATATTTCTCTATACTAAAACTATAAATACAATAATCACTTTGTTACATAAAATAGTCTAAATTAAAAAAGTCGCTATCAGAAGGCAGCGTACCCAGAATGCTGGCGGCATTGCCACGTTGGATGGCATGCATGAATGCTGATTCTCTGACCAAAATATAAGCCAGCATTCTGGTCACAAGTTGCTTCGACCAGGCGTTTGGATATTTCGCGATAAAGATGGTGAGACCCCCACGGACCCAGAGTTTCAACCCCAAACGGCTCAAATATATAGCTTGTATCTATGTTACTATATTTGCGCCGCTTGAGGCTTTCTGCTGATAACGCAGCGCCGCCAGCCTTATTTATTGTTTCTGGAAGATGAGACGGTGCCAAAGTATCGACACACGTGGCATCCCATACCAAAGGCCGTCCCAGCTTCCAAGGGATAAGTGTCATTATAAGAATTTAATTAATTATAATATATCACACATATTCAGACTCACACCTCCATAAGTGCACATATAAAATTGGGTGAAATTAGACAACATTTTATCCACGGGAAAAGTAAATTTAAAACATCAAACTTTGTTTTCTTGGTTTTATAGACGTAATTTTTTTTAAGTAACAACTGTAGAGCTTTTTTAAAGAAAATGTTTTTTTAGGGTTCCGTACCCAAAGGGTAAAAACGGAACCCTATTACTAAGACTTCGCTGTCTGTCTCCAGACTGTATCTCAAGAACCTCGATAGCTAGACAATTGAAATTTTCACAAATTATGTATTTCTGTTGCCGAACAACAAATACTAAAAACAAAATAAAATAAATATTTAAGGGGGGCTCCCATACAACAAACGCGATTTTTTAGGTTACCTGCCCTATACCTACTTATATCAATTACCTATTAAGTATACATATAACTTGACACGTGTACGATAAAGTTGAAGCCTAGCCTACAATAACAACAAACCATTATAAAAGCTGACAGTGTGATAATCCATGTTGGTAATCAAGTTTCAATAACTTGTGTATTGGAGACATTTACACATGTACTTGTTTACATAATATGTACATAATTTTTAATAACCTTAATAAATTACATGACAAAATACAAGGTCGTCTCATTGCGTAGCCGATTCTCTACGCAGTATCCACAGTTGAACAAACCTTCAATTAAGGAGAGACGTATAAGCAAAGATCGAAAGACTACTGCGCATGTGCATGGTATACGCGGGTGGAAGGATATTAAAATGGCGTCTACCTAAACGTAGTAAACAAATATAGGTACGCGCTATGCCGCAGCCGAACGGCCGTTCATAACAAACCATGAATTTAATTCAATTACCTACCAGGATGAGGAGTGCACAATTGCATTATGGCTAGCTATCACATAAATAAATGGAGGGCGAAATCAAGCGGTAGATAGAGGCAAGGAAGGAGGTTGTGTCATGTGGGTTGCTGGCTGCGGTATACGGGGTGGAGAGTGGGGGCCCTGCTGCGGGCCTCACACAGCTACGCTGCCATGCCAGAAAGAATACACATAGCCTGTAAACTACACTGTGACACACTGTGATGCAAATGAACTCCGTCGCATAGCTACGTCCCGCGTCCCGCCATCCACGGCACTCAGCCCAGCGGATATTTATAGAGTCAGGAATGTTATTGTACAACTTGCATAGACTAGTGTTGCACTTTTTATATTTAATAAATAACCTGAAAATTATGCAAAATAACTAGGTAAGTAAAGTACCTACCTACCTACCTACTTAATGAAAGAAGTTTGAATTCATGCAATAACGGCTACAGTACCTGAAGTGTGTAAGATTTTTTGCGATATAGTAGGTTTTTGAATAAAACTAATAAAATAAAATAAGGCCCTTCATTTAAATACTTACTTCGGACGTAGTCAAAGGCTTAATTTAGGAACTAGAAATGTAAATTAAACATTACCTATTTTCCTTTCTGATTGTGACGTCATTTAACACAAAAACGATTCAGTACAGTCCGAGTTGTATCGCTATAAGACTTGTGGTAGGGCTCCTGATCTGACAAATAATATCGAACGGGAATGAGCCGACCGGGAACCCCCCCCCCCCCCTTCAACCCACTGCAGCGTTTACTACGTCTCTACTACAGCCTCCGCTCTCCACCCGCCCTCACCCTTGGCGCTCGTACTATGAAATCATTAGTGCTGTGAGTGTACCGATATATAATGTGAAAATACCAAACACCATTGCACAGAGTACGGAGCCGGAAAACGACACCGACTCTTCTCATGGTACAAGCAGCGGCCTGTAGTAATTCCTGGTTTGAATTTTACGATTATTTCACGTTTTACGATAATTTTATCAAATTATAGCCATTTAGTTCGTTCGCCAACGTACGACTTGTAAACAAGTTGAGTCATACGCGCATGTGTGTGTACCTACTGAGCGTACATAGGTAGGTAGGCGATGCCTTGCAATGATGCACATCGCGTCACTCAGTGCATTCTGATTTCTGTCCGATAAGTAACGTACTGACTACCACATTACACGTTCGTTATGTATCGTGGTAATACATTACGTACTCGAATACTATATCTACCTACTGTTTGAACGTGATTTGATATGAATGAATGGTTAATACTTACAGGATTCCTAACTGCAGTAGATTCAAACTCAACTCTAACTCAAAATCATTTATTCAGTTTAGGCCCTAGTAAGGCACTTATGAACGTTACAAATGTTACAATTGATTCTACCACCGGTTCGGAATACACTTGGACTGAGAAGACTCCGACAAGAAACTCAGCAAGGCATATTTTTAACCGACTTCCAAAAAGGAGGAGGTTCTCAAATCAGATGTTTATATGAATATATTTTTTTATGTATGTTCGGGCATAACTCCGTCATATATAAACGGATTTTCAAAATTCTTTTTTTGTTCGAAAGGGTATAATAATAAATCTGATCATGGACTTCGAAGATATGACGGAAATCCTCAACGAAAAGGAGCACGAATATCGCGATTGAAATATCTTATTCAATATAGTCGACAATTATTATTCATATGCATATCCTCGGTCACTGACAAATCTTGATAGGTATTCAATACACAAGAAACTAAAAATGGAAAAATAAAATTAACTTTTAAACAAAAAGCAAAACCGACTTCAAAGTACACTAATTTGCACTAAAAAGTATTACTACTAAGTTTTTCTTTGGGTACTTTTTTTAGAAACATATGCCCTTTGAATGAGACCCTCACTTTACTGAGCCGAGTTACAGGTACCTACAGCAAGTTTGTGCTTATTTCTAGTGTTCAAGCTATGAGTATCGCTGTTCTTAGAAAAAAAATGTATATTTTTCCGAACATAAATTAGATTTTCATAAATGTACTGTGACGACACAGTCATAATATTTATGGATTTGAATTTATCTACGACATAATTTATAAATTGCGCGAATAGCCCTCTTCCGCAGAATAAAAATTCTATTGCTGTCGGCACCATTACCCCAAAGGAGGATGCCGTAAGACATCAAGCTGTGAAAATAACTAAGTAAACTAATCTTGCCGTAGATTCTTCAGTGAGAGAATGAATTTTCCTCACTGCATAAGCTGCAGAACTAAGTCTATTCACTAAATTACAAATATGTGGGCTCCATTGTAGCTTATCTATCATATGTCTTACATTGGGTTGACTGAATCTGATACATTTGGTTTTTTCTCATTGAGCAATAAATTATTAATAGTAAACCAATCAACGACTACTGAAAGAGCATTGTTTTCGTCGTCAGAAGAATTAAAATCATGTCTATTCACTTTGTAAAGAAGTGAAGTGTCATCAGCAAACAATACTATCTCATGTTTTGTTACTACAAGGTAATGCAAGTCGTTGATGTAAATCAGAAAAAGAAAAGGTCCCAGGATATAACCTTGTGGGACGCCCATGGTAACCGAAGATCCAGAGGAAACTTTACCATTTACATCAACCCTTTGAATTCTATCACTTAAGTATGAATTCAAAAGACTGAGTGCAATGTCTCTAATACCATTACCATACCAGTGGTGTAATTTTCTGATCAGTAATTCATGGTGTACACAATCAAACGCCTTGGATAAGTCACAAAAGACACCGCCGCCCGACGGTATCACGTGACTCCTCCCAGGCGCCAAAAATATTCTGAACAAGCTCAACACCAGCATCGGTTGTTGAGCGACCCCTAGTAAAACCAAATTGTTTACTGAATTTATCAAGTAGACACCCAAAAGTATTTTGTGTAATGTATGAGGAAAAATATAATTATTAGTTCAACACATCTACAAAAAGTTAGGTAAGTACCTACTAGGTAAGTAGATACTTTAAATAATGTAATGAATGACACATATTTTTATCACGATACTTGGTAGGTATCTCCACTCCGTGTTATTTCATAGAATGAGGAAAATGAGAACGTTAAAAACACGTGAGATGCCAACATTTTCCAGTTTCTGTTTCATTCATATACTTACATACCTTACCGAGTTCATTAATAACTAATTAATGATATACATTATGTTATCGAGAAATGCTTCTTATTCATTTATTTCATTTTAAGTATTAGGTATATTTATTTTATACATGTTAAAGTTTATTTTTATTTTTTAATAGGTGTAATATCTAATCCTACTAATATTATAAATGCGAATTTTTGGATGGATGGATGTTTGTTACACTTTCACGCAAAAACTGCTGAACGGATTTTGATGAAATTTGGCACAGAGAGAATAGTCTCGAATAGCACATAGGCTACTTTTTATCCCGGTTAAACATAAGATCCCTCGGGAACGCGGGTGAAACCGCGGGGCGGAAGCTAGTTCATTATATAGAGAATACAACGTCTATCTACTATTTTTTTTTATTATCATAAGTTTTTTTTATTTGTACAGGCTTGTGTTTGACCATAATCTCACTATGGTAGGTGATGATGTGGCCGAAGGTGGTAAGCACACAAAGCCTATAGGATCTGGCTCTCAAGTGCTATAAAGTACCCTACCTAATTGTATTGAATTATCATATAACTGCCACTTTAACCTGTTGATACCACATCTACATAAAATATACTAATATTATAAAGCTGAAGAGTTTGTTTGTTTGGTTGAACGCGCTAATCTCAGGAACTACTGGTACGAATTGAAATATTCTTTTAGTGTTTAATAGCCCATTTATAGAGGAAGGCTATAGGCTACTTTTTATCCCGGGAAAACATAAGATCCCTCGGAAACGCGGGTGAAACCGCGGGGCGGAAGCTAGTTGAAGCATAAAAATCATTCATGATGTTGTTTGTGTAAGTTTGAGCTACGTTGCATCGACCTCGATTTGTTTCCATTTTACTAACTCGCTTTTATGTCTGTTCGGTACAAAAAAATCAAACGATTCGGGATGAGCTAGAGAACATAACTCAGAACTGGATGACAATGCAATAATATGATACCAACCAGATGATGGAGCCGGAATACCGGAAGATATAAGGCCATAGGAACGGTTAGGTGCGCGGGGTTGCATAGTATTTCATATAAAGATTTATAAAATGCGATGACTGCTGCGCGATCATCTTATATGTATGTCCCACGTATAGGCACACACATTTTATAGAAGTTCACTGATTATAGCTACGGCCCAGGTGCATTGTCCATCTGTATAAAGCAACGATTTTGTTGCCGATCCGTCTTTACTTTAGGCAGTCTATTCGGTTTGTTGAACAGTATTTAGCACAGCCGCATAGTAAGCACAGCAGAATGCCTGAAATGTTTCGAGTTTGCGATGTTTTCTATTCAGTACAGCATTCGTAAACAAACACGACGTAGGTGGGTACAGTCGACGTCAAAGATATATTTACAATTGAAAGTTACAAAAAGATCTTTACATTAAAATAAGTTGCCATGTAATGTGACAAGTACTTGTTTACGTGATATATTACAGTTTTATATTTTCACTCAATGTGCCCAAAATATGTTTACACTATTTAATCCATGCAATTTGCCACTTTTTCTGACTTATATTCGTTTACATAACAAGTTACAGAATAATATTTACACTCAATGTGTCAAACGTGATACACGTCAAGAGCAACATTTCTGTTTTTACGTTTCATGATGCATAAAAACTTTAACGCATTCTGCTACAAAAACATATTTACAAATTTCTTTATAATTCATCTATTTCGTTCTGGCCTACCTTTTGAAACCTCCTTGCTATAATTTTCTTTAGCTTCTTAGGTACTTATTTTTAATAATTCATATTAAGAATATTCCATTCTATTTATGATATTTCTAGAAGTGTTTTATCTTTTCGAGCGTCATTGATGCATTGCGAGTGTCATTGTAAAGATAAATTTCATAAACAATATTAAATAAAATGTTTCGCATAGACGACCATACAAAGCACAAAATAATTACCATGCGTGAATATGGAGCTACGGTTACGGATATATCGGAAGAACTGGGGATTTCGGTAAGTAAACCTTCAAATGACGGTAATAAATATGGCCTTACGTCATAACATATTAAATTTTATGAGAAATATTAAATAGTGAATCTCATCACTCTCATCTTGTTTCAGCGACCAACGGTGTATCTGTGGATCAACAGATGGGGCAACGAGGGAACAGTGAAATGTCACTCATCTAAGGGCCGAAATAAAAAAACCTCTGAATACACTGACAGGGCTTTATAGAAAGTGTGATGGTCCAGCGATTCATAAGCGTACCTACATATGCACAACAATTAAATGTTAGTGCTAATACAATCAGAAGACGATTAAAGAGTGCAGGACTTCGTCGTAGAATCCCTGCGAGGAAACCGCAACTAACTGACCGGCACAAAGGTTTGCGGTTGAATTTTGCCAATAAATATCAATATTTCGACTTTGAAGACGCGGTTTTTATCGACGAAAAGGTCTTCACAACACGCCAAGATGGACGCGTGTCCCTATATCGCGTGGAAAACACGCGTTACGACGAACAAAATGTCTTGGTCGATAGAAGAAGTGGACGTCTGTCAATTGGTTTTTGGGGGTGGATTTCGAGTTCGGGTCCAGGTGAACTTGTGGAAATCACAACACGAATGAATGCCAACAATTATTTAGAAATCCTCAGAGATGTCTTACTACCAACACTTAAAGCTTCATTTGGTGATAAAAAATATATTTGGTACAGGACAACTCATCGGTCCATATTTCCCGTATAGTCCAAGCATGGATCAATGAACAAGATAGCATAGAACTGATAAAGTTGTCACCAAAATCCCCGGACATGAATGTTATTGAAAACAAGTGGGGTCTTATGGTCCAAAACTGGGACTCTTCGAAGGTAAAGACCAAACAAAATTTAAGAGAACATGTACACGAGCTGTGGGAATACTATCGCGGTATTGACTACTGCGAAAATTTTGTCCGCTCTATGGGCCAACGCTTACAAGACGTGCAGGATGCTTTTGGCGGCTACACACGATTTTAAAATGTTTAAACATTAAGATATTCACACGTTGTATGATTATTTATATAAGAAGTATTTTTTTTTAATAGAACTAGTATAGCACTTTTTTTTAAATTAAAACACCTAACTGTACTCATAAGTCTTTTAATCAAAAGGTATAGTAGAAACGAAAGTAGGTATGTCAGCTTTTGATCAACATAACAATAAAGCCACGTTCAAGAATAAAAGCCCCCTAAAGCTAAAAAGCACAACTTTAGGGCCAATTTTTATTCCTCAGATAGACATTTATCCAACAGATACCCATGACCATGACAATCCATACAGTTAGTCATCGAATCGCGCTTATCTTACGTAAGGAAGTTCGGCCTTAAATTCACTTTTATTTAAACTTAGTATTCTTCAGTATCTATGCATTTACAAAATAACCGGCCAAGGGCGAGTCGGATTCGTACATTAAGGGTTCCGTACAATTTTCAAAAAATCACATTTGTTGTACAAATAAACAGCTCGACTTAAATATTTATTTTATTCTGATTTTAGTATTTGTTATTGAACTTAGGGGCACAGAAATACATCGCCTGAAAGTTTTAATAGCCTAGTTATAACTGTTCGTGAGATAGGTACAGCCTGGTGAGAGACAGACAGACGAACGGACACTAGAGGTTTAGTAATTGGGTCTGTTTTAACCTCTGGGTACGGAACTCTGAAAATCAAAAATACTGAAAATGGTTTAAATGTAAACATCGGAATTAAAGACTCGACATAGCATTGATAGCGTCATCTAAACGAACGAGACCACGAAAACGAGACAAACAGACCATTTGACAGTATGGTACTCTTTTCGACGATTGTCAATATTTTAGACTGCTGCTTTCAATTGTTTGTAAAGGTATTTATTTACCAGGAAATATAAAACTGTTTATGTATGGTTGATTGTAAATATTAAAATTGAGCTTTACATGCAATTTAATTTGGTACATTAAGAGTAAATATTATTATGTAACTTGTCATGTAAACGAATATAAGTCAGAAAAAGTGGCAAATTCCATGGATTAAATAGTGTATATATGTTTTGGGCACATTGAGTGAAAATATAAAACTGTAATATATCATGTAAACAAGCACTTGTCACATTACATGGCAACTTATTTTAATGTAAAGATCTTTTTGTAACTTTCAATTGTAAATATATCTTTGACGTCGACTGTACATGAGAAGTGTATTCTTTTGTGCTCACAAAAGCGAGACATGTCATGTATCTCCTAGTTGAAGGAACTCTTACGGCAGGGGCCGCACTCTTCGTGAGCGCGCCACAGGTTCGCGCTACCCGACCTAAACTGGGACCTGCGGGGTCGTGGGCAATCTGGGCGGGGGCCCCGAGGAGGACGATGACACACAGCGAGGGTGCTAGGGACGGGCGCCCGCTTAGTCTCGTCTGTCAGTAATCTTGATGTACTTATGTATATTGTAAAAACTTGTTGTAAATAAATTGTTATAGATATAATTGAGTTTTATGTTATAAGCGTTATTATTCTAAGGTTATAGTATCTTTTTGGGGTTGTCATAGATGATTTACATACAGACTAATAATTCAAAATTATGCCTTTAATAATCAAAAATGTAATGTGAAGCCAGCTATCGTGCTCTTTTCTTACTAAATAAATAAATATTATATTATATTTATATATCCCAATAAGATTAATTTGAAAAAAAAAACACCAAGATCACCTTATCGATTCCTGATGTTATAATAACCATCCCTAAGGTGATGAGAAGAACTCTGAAGGTGGTGACTAGATTTCATTGATGGAACCACATAGAATTATCGTGTTTGGATTAGTTTAAAAGAGATCACCGAGGCGAAAATTAAAGGGTGGTCTTACTGGTCTCACATACCTGATGATGATCTCGGAAGGTGAATATAGGATCTGATTTGCGGAGCCAAATAAAGTTAACGTGTTTGGAATTATTTCTTATTCTGTGGCGCTACGTTGATTTATGTTTCCGGTCCCTGAATGAAGATATCAATGGCCGCCCGCGCCGACCGCCGCCACCCACCAGCGCAGCGCCACACATGGCATGGAGCGTGGAGCGCGCCCGCATATTGTTGATGTTCATTCACACACATGACTCATTACGTCGTCGTTACGACAAACGCAAATTACAAGCCGCTTTTCGCACACACATCAAGCACCTTCAAGTTACCTACAATGGTTCCTCCTATAATTGTTTGGTTATTTATACCATTATTAGATATGTTCTTTCTATCATATAATAATGATAAAAACTTTATTTTAAATATCGATTACTCTATTCCTTAATATTCGAAACCCGTTATACAAATCTTTGTTGATTAAAACCGTGTTTAAAGGTAAAATAAAACCGAAAAAAGTTCTCTATTTTCCGTTTTTAGGTACACAAGTTTGGGATATCATTATTATTAGTATGATTTTGTAAAGTGAAAGGAATATATGTTTTTTTTTGCAAATAAATGGCTCGTTTGAATAACGACTCACTCCAGAAAGAGTTATGATGAGGCCCATGATGTTACATACTGTATGTAGCATCTTTGCTGAGAAAATGTCTTGCCATGCTATTTCCCATGAAATCATATATTCTTTGCCACGGCATCGGCACGGCATTGAGTTCCACATAGGGTTGCCATCTGTCAAACCAATAAACCAGGACACTCCCCGGGCTCTCCTTCCCTCTACATTAGGACAAATCCGGGGAAACCTGGACAGTTGGCAGCCCTAGTCTCACAGTCATCTTCTTTTTTTACATCATCACTTTCCAAAGTGAGTACTTGTTTGACCACAGTACAAAGTAATACAAAGTAAACGAATAGAAGTAAGACGGTTTCGACACCCATACGCACACTATGATACATAATCATCATCACGTTTCTTTAGAATACGAGTTGACTATTTCTAGTTATGAAACAAAATGGATCTCTAGTCCGTAGGGGACTTCTGTTACTTGGGACTTCTTTTAGGGAGCAGACCGGAATCACTAAAATATAGTCCAAAAGTATAGTTTGATGTGGGTTCGTAGAGCTGATGGTTCTAATGTATGTATCGTACGAGCACATGCTCGTAAACACAGGTACAATACATACATGATACAGGTAAAATACACATTTTACCTGTTTGTGTCGCATAAAGACTCATTGTGCATGACTTGAAACATTATGTAGGTCATGGGTTCTCTTGACCACAAATCACATGCAAAAAATGCCCATCATTCATAAATGGAGAGCATAATGAAGGACTCATGGATCAAGATCAGAAACTGTAACCACATAGGTAATAAATAAATAATAATAAATATCCTAGGACATTCCTCACACACGGCCATATCTAATCCCAAACTAAGCTGAGCTTGTACTATGGAAACCAAATAACTGTTTTTTTTTTTACTTGTGTTTGACCACAATCTCACTATGGTAAGTGATCATGTGGCCGAAGGTGGTTAAGACACAAAGCCTAGAAGGAACTGGCTCTCGAGTGCAGGTGCCGGAGCACACCATAGGTATTTGGCGACATGTTTTCAACTTGAGGGTGGTAGCCAACTAGGCGGGTACTACAAAGTACCCTACCACCGTGCTATCTTTTCCTCACAATGTTTTCGTTCACCGATAGCTCAAGCTCATTGTAGGATTCGAAATCACGACCTACGCCGCCGCGGCGTTCAACGTCACTACCACTGAGCTATCATCGCCTTATATGATATCTTACCAACCACACCAATCCTACATCTATACTATATCTATACTAATGTTATAAATCTGAAGAGTTTGTTTGTTTGTTTCGTTGAACGCGCTAATCTACTGGTTCGAATTGAAAATTTATTTTAGTGTTTTATATAGCCCATTTATCGAGGAAGGCTATAGGCTACTTTTTATCCCGGGAAAATATAAGATTCCTTGGGAACGCGGGTGAAACCGTGGTGCGGAAGCTAGTAATTATATACTTAGGTACCTTAGGTAGGTATGTATTAATGCAAGGCCAACTACCAACTAAACGACATGACAATATAAGCGCAGCGTCAAGGGTCTAACAAACGCTGCTAACGATATGTTAACAATCGGCCAGATACCCCATTAAAGTGACATGGTGGAATATTCCAAACTTTTGTATCAATATCATTACTTTCTTCTAGTATAGACTGTTCGTCATTGGCGTAAAGTTAAAGAAATCCCTTTATTATGTGAAGAAAGGACACCGAACCTCCCTTATGACATTATTGGAACGAATTTCACAACGTAAATTCGATAATATAAAGGAAAATCACCAATCCACATTAAATCTATACCACGTTGAACGCCAAGGAAAAAAATGCATCTTCCCGTTCAGGCCATGTCGGTCAGTGCTGGTCGACAACTAGACTTTCCGTTCGGGCCGCGTCAGTCAGTGCTGACCGCGTTTTACGAGTGTTTTCGATCCATTCGTACAGGCCGTAGGGCAGTGCTATCAAACTAAATCCCGTATTCATTGACCCGCGTGTCCCTCTAGTTACTCCAAATAAGATGGTTTTTGAAAAACGTAATGGACTTAGAAAAAAAACCACAATTACCAAAGAGTGAAAATTTGTGTGGCGCGAAATTAGAAAGACCTTTGTCGAGCAGTGAATTTCTTTTATCAGCAGTATGTGTGTATGTGTTTGTGTGTGCGTTAGTGTGTGTATGCGTGTGTGTTTGTAAAATATTTAGCGAAAACTATAAACAAAAACTCTCATTTTGTATAGGTACCAAAAAGTTTATTGGAGTGATCGGGTCTGGCATAGGGCGCTTCTATCAAAGCTACCGTCGTATGGAGTTCGCGAGGGATTATGCTCTTGGGTGTCCAGCTGTCTCGATAAAATGGAGTATGAAAGTCATCGTTGACGGATGCAGCTCCAATATCTAGATTATAAATGCCGGCGTACCTCAAGGCTGCGTGCTATATCGCCCACACTGTTCATCCTGCATATCAATGATATGTTGGACACTCCCAACATTCACTGCTATGCGGATGACAGCACTGGAGAAGTGGAGATGCCCAATATTCTGGCCGTTCTAACATTCCTCGTTCCGTGGTAGAGGAAAGTCGAACTCGACTTGTTTTTCACCGACCCTTTACCATCTCAAAGAGTATTGTGATACTTGGTGTCGAACTGTCGACATGGCAAGTGATGTCCATTTTCGGGGTCATTTGGAAAGTAAAGCCAAACAGGCTTCAAAAAAGCAGGGTGTGCTAAATAAGTCGAAGCAGTACTTCTCACCACTCCAGCGGCTTCAGCTTTATAAAGCGCAGGTTAGGCCGCATATGGAGTACTGCTCAAACCTGGCAGGCGCACCCGCTTACCAGCTTGATCCACTAGCCTCGGTGCAAAGGCGGGCCACACGTATTGTTGACCGAACTCGCTGACGGTTTAGAACATCTCAGCCTTCGAGAGATATAGGCTCCCTTTGTGTGTTCTACCGTCTATATCATCCTCAAGATTTTTTTGATCTGGTGTCATTATCACCTTTCTACCATCGCACCACTATCCGGCGATGTGAAGCTCATCCTCATATCCTTGAGCCGCCTCGATCGTTCACCATTAGGATGTGGAATGAGGTCCCCATTACGGTTTTCCCTCAGCGCTACGATATGGAGTTCTTCAAGAGGGGCGTAAAAAAAGCTCTTCGAGGTCGGGAACGCATAGGCAATCCCCCTGGTATTGCAAATGTTCATAGGTACACCTATTGGTGTGTTCCGACAGCTGCACTTGAGAGCCAGTTCCTTCTAGGCTTTGTGTGCTTACCACCTTCGGCCACATCATCACTTACAATAGTGAGATTGTAGTCAAACACAAGCCTATACAAAGTAAAAAAAAAAAAAAAGGTGGCGGTGACCACTTACCATCAGATGGCTGTCTGCCTGCTTGTCAACCTATTGAAACAGTTGTTTGATGTAACGGCGTCTCAGCTCAAGATATGGGCGTCAACTGTGTAAGCGCGGGAGACATTACAAGCTCGGGAGCCGCGGGAGGTGACCTGACACCGTGACCCGCGCGGCCCCCTTTAACGGAAAGTCGATTTTTCGTCTCTAGGAGCCGCGTCGGTCAGTGCTGCCTGACGATTAATATCTCCATAAATAATGATTAAAATTGACTTTTATTAATAAAAACATACATTTGGACATTAGATATAAGTATCTAATCAAAAAAACACTTCGTCTAAATTTGGACAGAACTGTGATTTTTGCTTGGCCCACAGGGATCACTGTCGGTCAGCACTGACCGCGTTGGCGTTCAACGTGTTAGTATATATCTATACTAATATTATAAATCTGAAGAGTTTGTTTGTTTGAACGCGCTAATCTCAGGAACTACTGGTTCGATTTGAAAAAATATTTCAGTGTTGGATAGCCCATTTATCGAGGAAGGCTATAGGTTACTTTTTATTCCGGGAAAACATCCCTCGGGAACGCGGGTGGAACCGCGCGGAAAAGCTAGTAAAAAATAAATAAATAAAGCAAGATCGTCGTCCAAGGTCACGATTGTAAAGCACGGCTGACTGATACGGTACCATTATGAATTTATGATAGTATCACAGAACAGTTGCGGTGCATACAAAAGCCGGTCAAGTATGTTTATTAGTATATTTTTTGTATTTATTAGTGTATTATTATTATATTTATTAGTTTATTATTGCTTCTAATTATTTATTTGATGTATTAGAATTTAAAATTATTATGTAGTGTATGTTTTACGTAGGTGTACCTACCCATCATAAATGTATACTGTTGTTACCCTAGGTTGCCTGGAAGAAATCGCTTCAGCGATAAGGCCGCCCACTTTGATGTCTTTATTATTTGTAACTTCTGTGTTGTAATGTAGTGTAAACAATAAAGTATATTTGTATTGTATTGTATTTCGAATCGGTCTCGCGCAATGAGGGTTCCGTACAAACTTAAGGGTATGTAAATTAAATTTCAAAGAAAAGATCTGATTTATCAATATTTTAGTATTTGTTAGTAAAATATGCATAATAATAAACATTATCACCAAATTTCAAGTTGTAAAAAAGCTGATTTTGTGGAGGTGGAGGAAAGAATTTTTCAAATCCAGTAGTTCCTGAGATTAGCGCGTTCAAACAAACTCTTCAGCTTTATAATATTAGTATAGATAATATAATAATCTTAATATATTCTTATTATTTAACTTATTTTTCATTCTTAATAGGTACTACTAGGTACGTGATGTACGGAATTGTGTAGGATAGGCTGCCGAGGTCATTTTATTCGGGGAATGTAATAAAAGTTGTTCGGCAGCGCGCAGGACGCGCGCCGACCCCGTACGTGACCTGCCTTTGAACTCGTTTAATTCAGCGCAGATATTACACCCCACCTACTATTTATTTACGAATGCCGCGCAGATGGCGCGTTTATAGCAGCCTCATCTAAACTTCGATTTACGTGAACTAGGGAGGTACGTACGCAGCTTCCCGGACAAGGTTTCTTTATCCATGATTTACGTTCATCAGCCTTCGTCTTTCTTTATTCAAGGACTGATGGCTGTGGCTCTTGTCGTTCCTTCTACTACCTCTGCCTCCTATAATGGGCATCTTTCGGTAGATATCTGAAATTCTTTCCCTGAGTTCTAACATCCATTCGCTGACTTCAAAACGAGTTCTAACATCCTTTCGCTGACTTCAAAACGAGTTCTCACATCGTTATTTTCGCAAACCCATTTTGGTGTCGGTTTTGCTTTCCATCATCAAGTCAAAAACTACGTGGCATAAAAAAGTTTTATTTGAAAGTTCAAATGATGCGCTGCGACAAACAAATGGAGAGAAAAAGTCCTTTTTTACCTTTTTGGCACGGCACCCTAATAATACCTTACATTACATAAATAAATTGACTGTAATAAATTGGCCATATAAAATTCATTTATAATGTTGTTGGTTTATAAATCAAATAGCTATGAAACAAGCAACACAACCATCAAGCGAGCTTGTGACGGATTTAATTTCAAAGAATGCGGGCATAAATGTAACGCGTATTTGAAATGCGCTATGCGTCAGGGGCAAACATACCAAAAGAAAATACATTGTATTTGTTTGATGTTTTTAAGAACGAGAAAAATTATTTCATAAAACGCTAAGTAATAAATGCGGAAGTTTGTGTTGTGTTTGTCTCCAATCAGCTCTAGAACTGACGGTTGATCGGATTTGGATGAAATTTACCAAAAAGATAGAATATGTTCTGGAATCTGGATTAATACATAGGATATTTTTATCCCGGGTAAAATATGATGACCACCCTCGATGAGACCCTCGGGAACGCGGGTGCAACAGGGCGGAAACTAGTGAAGTATTTAAATAACCTTGTATTTATTATAAGAGTAAAATAATCGTTTTGTGATATTTTTATAATCTTTTTTTCTTATGTATTTTTAAATTATTATATTATTATAGTTTTGTTTATTTTATATATTTTTATTAAGACTACCTACATATCGCTGGTTTCCCGATGGTCAACCCTAGATGGTTGACTTTGTAATTAATTTTGTTAAACTTTGACAAGCTGTAACATAAAAATGGGTTACTACATTACAGGATACTATCTGTCAATTTCGGGAATGTCGGTCGTTCTGACCAACGATGTAGGTACCTACAACATAGAATATTGTTTCAGCTATGGGTTGTTATTTGCGCTGTGCGATGTGGCTGTGTCAAACAATAAATAATACGTTGGCGCGATAGGGCGGTACACCCATGTGAGGCGCGTTTATTTGCGCGTGGCCTCGCGGCTCGCACGCATAGTGTAGAGAGCTAGAGCTCCGGTTGTTTACGTCGTTGTCCGCGTCCACAGTGTTTTTAGAACCCCATTTTTCGGACACCCTGTTGATATTGAAAATACCAATAGTTATAAACATTTTAATGAAAGATTTCGAATCCCCACTTCGCTAGCATGTCTAGTTTTCGAGATTTTTTTTTTGAAAATAAATAATTTTTAACCCGGATATTAGAAAAAAAATAATATTACCCTTAAACTAAACACAATACGTAATAATGATGTTTGAGGCGACGATGGCGTATGTTGTACTGCACACTTTAAAGCAAAAATGAACATCGTAAGTTTGTTAGATTCTGACATATACGAGTTTTTTGGTGTTTATTTTTCTTAAATTTCTCAATCATTCCGTCGTATCTGGAAAATTTATTTATACTGTAATTATGGTCTTTAGTCCCCCTATAGACCACATAAATTTCACCACCGGATTCCATGGAATCTTGAAGATTCAGCCTTTTTAAGTTTTATCCAGGTTTTACGTCATCAGGGTTGTCACTTCTTATGAAAATATATTTATATCCGGATCTGATTTGTTTTGAACAAAAAATGGATAGTAAAATTTTAGTGCTACTTACTTATACAAATTTGTGGTTTGGATAAGCTAATGTAGGATTTGAAAAAATATTTTTATACTAGCTGCAGCGACCCACAACTGGTGAATTTTGAAAAATTCAATTTTCCTCGGGAATAGTCTATTTTTCCGCAGTTATTATTAAATTTACGATTGATCTGGTCTAATATATAAAATATAACCTAATGATCCTGAAAAAAATAATTTCATGTCATTTAGGCGTGCAAGTGCAATATTCATATAAACATTCTATAATTATGTATTGTTTGGATAATGTACTGCTTGATAAGCAAATGAAACAGTACCTCAAGATAACGTTATTAATAAAATAGCATAAGCTGGGAGTACCTCCACGCGATGAAGGCGGTAACAGTTTTTACTGGCTATAACTCCCATTAACTTGACCTGCGCAATTCAGTATGCTTAGATGCCTTCGGGCTTATGTTGTTTACGTTGTTATCTGATCTGTTTCGATTTATACATCTGTTTAGTGGCATGGTAGCCAACCCGGTAACGCAGGGGAGCAGCCACTAGACATTTTGTATTCATCGGATTTTTTCTTTTACGTATAATATGGAACCGGACACGTCCCATGAGGTTGCTTTATCTCAGCAGAACCCTGCTGAGGGCTGTTCTTCTAGTCTCGGATCAGAGGATTCTTCAATGCTAGGGGAACATGCATGTGCCAGCGCACATGCTGCTGAGCAAATGACCACTGATAATATTCTACATCCTCCGGAAGTGTTCAGAAATATCCAAGAGGCTCTGAATGAGCATACAAACAAAGTATTGACCAGATTTGACGTATTTAAATTATTTACGAATCGTGGGTTCCCTTCCTGCTATTATAAGGTATTAGAAGCGAAAAAGGACTGCTATCCAACTCATATTACAATATCAGAGAGAGAAGCCTCAGTTCCTTTCCAAGATTTATTACAACACACTTTTGATAGAATACTGAGAATAAATGATAATGTTGTAACACAATATTGTGACCAGAAATCTAAGAAAGAGTTGGAATGTGTTTTGGAAGGGAACTGGGGTTTTGACGGGAGTACTGGACAGTCATTTTACATACAAGCTTTCTCTGATATTGAAGGTGGTGAACAAAATAGCCTGATTGCAACCACTTTTATCCCGTTATTGCTCAGAACTATGAATAATGTTATACTGCAGAGGAATCAAGCCCCACAATCATACAGATACTGTAGACCGATATGCGTACAATACAGAAAAGAAACGACAGAATTAATAATGTCAGAAAAATCAAAAGGGGAAAACCAATTCAGGTGTTGCGAGAGGCCATGGTTGAGCGTTTGAGTGTATCTTTACAGACAGTCTCTGATTGGGGCAAAGCCAATCTGGTCACTTTTAACGCCACCAAGACGCAGGCGTGTCTCTTCACTGCGAAGCGGAGTCCATTTCACCTGACTCCTACTTTCCAAAATGTATCCTTGCCGATATGTGATCGGCTTGATCTCCTTGGCATGACCTTAACAGCCAAAATAAACTTTGGCTGGTCTATTGAGTCAAAGGCGGAAACCGCTGCTAGAAAGCTGGGGATTCTCTCTAAGGTTAAGCGGTACTTCACGCCTGGACAGTTGCTGTTACTTTATAAAGCACAAGTCCGGTCATGCATGGAGTACTGCTGCCACCTGTGAGATGGATCTGCCAAGCACCAACTTGACGCCCTTGACTCAATAGACCGCCGTGCTAGGAGACTCATCGGAGATGAGTCGCTAATTATGGCGAAACTCACGAGCCTCGACCATCGACGAAAAGTCGCTTGCCTATCGGTTTTCTATAGGATATATTTTGGAGAGTGTGCGCAGGAATTATTCAACCTAATTCCACCATCCCCATTCCTACATCGAACCACTAGACGCCGGGAAAATTTCCACCCGTACGTTGTAGACATCCCAAACATACGGACACAACGTTTTGCATCCTCATTTATAATGCGAACAGCAAAGGAGTGGAACTTGCTCCCGGCGTCTTTGTTTCCTGACTCCTACAATCTAGAGACATTCAAGGCCAGAGTGAATAGGTTTCTTCTGGGTAAGCGTGCTCCATCTTAGGCTTCGTCTTCTCCTTTCGACGGGTCAGAAGCCAAACGCAAACCCATTGTATGTAAAAAAATAAATAAATTAAAAGATCTTTCACCTTTGTTGGGTGAAACCTCCAAAGGTCATAAATAAAGGTATCTTGTCAGTTACATTTGGCGGCCATTGATGGCAAAGTATTAAATATCCTCAACACTAAATCCCAAATGCGTTGCCCGTACTGTGATTTAACTTCGACAGAATTTAACAATATTGGCAAAGCTTTAGAGCAACCCGTAAAAATTGAGGCATTAAATCATGGTGTGAGCCCACTACATGCTTGGATCCGTGTGCTAGAGTTTCTGTTGCACTTATCATACAAAATAGTAGTGAAAAAATGGAGGATACCTCAAAAATCAGAAGAAAAAGGCCTGGTAGATCAAAGAAAAAGAGCCGTTCAGCAAGAACTGAGGGACAAGTTAGAATTGTTAGTTGATGTTGTTCGGCCTAATTCAGGCACCACAAACGATGGGAATACGGCAAGAATCGCTTTGTCGAACAAGAATCGCCAAATATTTTCCGAAATTCTAGACCTTGATCAGTGGCTACTGGACGACTTGCATGTCGTTTTAACTGTCATGTCCAGTGGTTTACCAATCGACGGTGACAAATTTGGCGATTTTTGTAAAAATATCGCATATAGATATATCCAGAGTTACAACTGGCATCCCTTAACTGTAACTTTACACAAAATATTGGTGCATGGGGCTGCAATTATCAAATCGACATCGCTTCCTATAGGCATGCTCTCTGAGCAAGCGTCCGAATCAAGGAATAAATTTTGGAGAAGCGATCGCGAGCATCACTGCCGGAAATGGACAGGACTAAGACGATGACGGATTTATTCCATAGAGCTTTAGTGTCATCTGATCCTGTAATTTCAAATGCTCAGCTAGCCCAACGACAAAAAAAACAATCCAGGATTTCCTTGCCTGCAGCCGCAATTTCGCTGTTAAAACCGCTACCTGAATCGGATTCGCTGGAAGAGTTCACCAGGTGATCCAGAAGAATGTGTGGTGCTTTGCAATGAAAAAGACGATGATGAAGAAGACAGTGGAATTAAAATATGAATAGTATGATTCTTTAGTTTCTGAGATCTGTGAGTATGATCATTAAATTTTAAATTTAGAAATGAAATGCCAACAATGAACCGAATCTCTAATGGAACGCATAACTTTTTATGAATGTTTTATTCATTTTCTTATCCCATTTTATTTTAACTTTCATTTTACTTTATTTTTGTTTTTAATCTTAAGCTAGTACATAAACCTCGAGTGGAAGAGCGGGGTCTCCTATTACAAGTATTTTTAAAATACTCAAAAGGAGTGCTCCAACAATTGTTTCTAATTAAGACTAGATTAAGTTAATGCCAATAAATATTTTTAATTTCTAATTAATGAAATCGATCAACTGATGTAACATTTTGTATGAGGATGTCAACATTTTTTTTACGATTTCGAACTTGTCCCGTAATAAAAGTTGTTCCTATTGATGTGTAGAATCACCCCTTAAAAATTTGCACTTGGGTATATAAATAAATTTGAATTACAATTCAAATGGTATTCGGACAAAAAATGTGTCAACCCTAGCAAAAATAGTTTATTTGGAATAACTCCTAGATTCCATGGAATCCTGTGGTGAAATTTATGTGGTCTATAGGGGGACTAAAGACCATAGTTACAGTGTAAATAACTTTTCCAGATACGACGGAATGATCGAGAAATTTAAGAAAAACAAAAAACCAAAAAACTCGTATATGTCAGAATCTAACAAACTTACGATGTGCATTTTTGCTTTAAAGTGTGCAGTACAACATACGCCATCGTCGCTTCAAACATCATTATTACGTATTGTGTTTAGTTTAAGGATAATAATTTTTTTTTCTAATATCCGGGTTAAAAATAATCAATTTTCAAAAAAAAAAACTCGAAAACCAGACATGCTAGCGAAGTGGGGATTCGATATCTTTCATTAAAATGTTTATATCTATTGGTATTTTCAATATCAATAGGGTGTCCGAAAAATCGGGTTCTTAAAACACGTCGTCGCAGCCGCGCGCCCACCCGCGCCCGCGCCGCCGCGCTGCTTGCCGATGACTCATTAACGGTCGGTTCATCGAGGACTACCTACAACATTCCGATCAAATCATTCCGTTGTGTACGTATCACTGAATCAACAATAAAATTATCAACATCGATTACCTACCTAATAAAGTAGTCTTATTGTATGAGTGAAATGTGGAATGGAATGGGTCGGGACACATCAAGGTCGCGAACGTGCGGTCAATAACCCGGAAATGAAAGGTAAATGAGAGGAAACTACTGGCTCGAAGGACCAAAGCCCGAGCCGAGCAAGCAAACCTTCCTACGGATACCTATTTTATTGCGCATTACTTCTAGCATTTCTTTCAATTTCAGCAATTTTAGAGTGGACTGGTGACAAAAAGACTACCTTATCTATTCTAATATTATAAAGCTGATGAGTTTGTTTGTTTGTTTGTTTGAACGCGCTAATCTCGGGAACTACTGGTTCGATTTGAAAAATTATTTCTGTGTTGGATAGCCCATTTATCGAGGAAGGCTATAAGCTACTTTTTATCCCGGGAAAACACAAGAACCCTCGGGAACGCGGGTGAAACCGCGCGGAAAAGCTAGTAATATTATAAATGCTGAAGAGTTTGTTTGTTTGTTTGAACGCGCTACTCTCGGGAGCCCATTTATCGAGGAAGGCTATAGGCTACTTTTTATCCCGGGAAAACATAAGATCCCTCGGGAACGCGGGTGAAACCGGGGCGGAAGCTAGTATTTAATAATGCTAGCTACTAAGTACTATTACATTGAGATGCTATCGATTAAAAAAAAACCTCTCACAAACATGTAGGTAGTTCAATACCAGTAACGATAATTATTGCTATGTTTATTGACATAGATAGATGATGGCATCCCGATCGGCATCGTCTGCGTGCACATTTGCAGGCAGGCACGGCAAGTCTGCAAATGGCTCGGCTGGGTCGTCCGGCGCAGGCGCAGACGCGGGCGCGGGCGGGTCCGGGCGGCCGAGTGACCGCGGAATGCGATCGGAATGCACGCCCGGCCCGCTGCAGATTGCTAGCCGCCTCTCACAACCTCGCGCTCTCCTCGCCACTCGCGAACCGAGACGACCGGTTTCTGAACGAGTATTACCTCTCTACTTCTGTCACCAAGTGAATATTAACGACGAGTACCAATTCCCTTTCGTTCGATTGACCTACATGCGTTTACATCTATACAAATAAATAAAAAGAAAATGTCTGTTTGTAATGTCAAAATAACAGCGTTTTACTCTTAAATGCATATGAAAGTATTACGGTACTTATAACAAATAGCTGTTCACCCGTGTTTCCGGTATAAAAAGCCTATAACCAATAAAAGTAAGTAATTACTCCATATAACATCAGCTATCTGCCAGTGAAAGTCCCGTCAAAATCGGTCCAGCCGTTTCGGAGATTCAAAGTCAAAGCCATGTATTCAGTTTAGGCCCTAGGAGGGCACTTATGAAGGTCGAATTTACTGAAGTTACCACCGGTTCGGAAATCAGCCTTCAACTGAGAAGAACCGGCAAGAAACTCAGCAAGGTTATATTTTTTAGGTTTTTTTTTTTTTAATAATCTGACTATTGGCTATATTTTTTCAATAACAGCAAAATGTACAATACATTATACAGTTAAATCAAAACGAAAAATACCAATACAAAGTAAATAATAAAATGTAACGCAAACAAGTTCTTATTAAATAATAACAAATACGCTAATGGCTAAAACTAAAAAAAAAAAAAACAATATGCAAGGTGCACCTGTGCTGAGTGTAACTATTTCCAAACATCCCTATCTTCAATATAATGAGCTACCTTGTAATAAGCCTTTTCCTTCAAAACTTTCTTTACGTAAAATTTGAATTTAAAATCGGTCATCTTAGTTACCGAGTTAGGTATTTTATTATAAAATCGAACGCAATTGCCAAGGAATGACTTGCTAACTTTGGCTAGCCTAAAATATGGAACAACTAATTTCTCTCTTTGCCTTGTATTTATATTATGGACATCTACTTTTGTTTTAAACATTCCTTCACTTTACATTTATGAACATTATATTTTCATAAATGTAAAGTGAGGGCAGTCATTATATTTATTTAAAGAAATAAATGCTAAAGCATTTATTTAAAGAAATAAATATGTCCCGAATAAATGAGCCCCGAGGACCCATACTTTTACGGTTAGCCGGAACAAACAGACAAAATTTAAAAAGAAATGTTTTTTGTTATAATAAGTTCCATATACTTTCATAAAATATGCATTTTTAATAAAAAGTTGTTATTTTGATATTACAAACAGACACTTCACTTTTATTTATTTGTATTTGTGTGATATAGAAGTTTTTTTAAATTTTGTCTGATGCAAGCGATGGTAAATCTCCTGAAATAGCACCGGTGACGGCCAGCCGCCGACAGGTGACGGTGTGTGCGATGTTTGTTTGCATGGTGACGTATGGACCACGCGTGTCTTCGCTTCATTCAACTGAAACGCCTCTCTGAATGAAGCCTTTTTTTATGAGTTTAAGTTGTCTTGTCAAGCAAGACAATGCACTACCACACTAGGTAGGTACAGTTTGGTAAAAGTGGTACCTACCTACTTAGTTTAAATGATACACACTTTGTTTAATTAATAGCACATTTTGCTGTTATTTCAGGGAATTAGTAAATACGCCGCTTCTATAATTTTATGTGACCGCAGGCGCTGTCAATGGAAACATATTCGTGAAGAAAAGATCAGCGCGCGAGTGAATGCGCGGCGCGGACGCGGTCATGATGACGCGCACACTCGCGCCCGCCCGCTTGGGGCCTCTCTCTGCAAAACAACACTTGTTGCGGAAATAGCGACGAAAAGTGTTTGCTCGTGTCGTGTCGTGCGTGACGCGGACGCGGCACGTTCACCTCACTTCACTCCGCTATCGTCGCCGCCTGTCATCCCCATTTCCACGCTTCCTATCATCATAGGTAGGTAGGTAGGTTTTAATTTTACTAGGCGGCTAACAATGATATCAAGCTGAAATTTTGCAAAGTTATACATATCTATGACACAAAATTATCAAATAAAATCGTACGTAAAAAATATTTTTAGTACCTCTCCTACTTATAAAGTTGGAATTGGGGTGAAAGTTTTTGTGAACAAAAAAACGAGTCAAAAAAAGTTTCAGAAACCCCTAGAAATGTTTTGTGTATGTAAAATAATATTTTTCTGGTAAAACTTGAAAAAGTGATTCGGCATTTTTTTAAATTCAATCCCTAATGGGAGAAAGGGCCGAAAGGGGATGCCAAAGTGTGTAAGGGAAAACATAACATTTATTTTTCTATAGAGGTATACACACTTTGTTTGTACGACTTATCGTAGGAATATACCTACTATGAAATTTTTCCGAAATTCAACCCCTAAGGGGTAAAATAGGGGATCGCGGGTGGAACCGCGGGGTGGAAAGCTAGTTATCTCACAAGAATATACTTTTATACGTAGGTAATCATAAATAAGTAATTATTTTCTATATATCATAGTTTGTATTTTATACATTGATTGTAAATATTTGTTGTAAATAAATAGTTAATATTGTTCTTACTAGGTACCTACTCAGACAAAAGATAATGAAATAACAAGTAGTATGTACCGGTACTTATTTGTATTTTTCAAACCTTACAACATTTTACTTGTATTCAAATCACATGTTTTAGACAGACGGATATCAAAACAAGTGTATTTTGGCCTCATCAAACAAGATAGTTACGTAGCGTGTACGAACCGCGATAAAATTAGCCGGTACACTGACATTGAACGGAAAAACAAAGTGGAGCGGACTATGCGCATGCGCCCAGGTAGTCAGATGTGGGGCAATTTTAGCAATCGCTTTGCTAAAATTGCGCGTATATATGTATGCAAGCGAGAGAGGCCTGCCTATTATACATACATATTGGGGGGCGCGCAACTATAACTTACGTACGACCTGGCCGCACTTAATGGAACAAGTAAAGATGACGAGCGACAGGCAAAGGTCATCGACCGTGCTACCTTTTCGCGATCACAAGAAGAAAACGTTATAGTCAAAGGTTGTTAGCCCGTGCCGGACGTTCCTGTCCTGTGCTGTGCCGGAGGCGGCTATCCGTCTGTGCCACCCACAGGTGCCACCCGCTAGTAGTGATTGATTGATTGATCGATAAACAACATAACGATGCCAATCACCATCCCTTTTTGTAGAAACATATTTCGAAGTGATTTCAACATCCTTTAGACAAGCGTGCCCAAAATAAGTGATTGGCTCCACCCACACACAGAAAGTAATAATTTTGTGTTGTTTCTTTTCATGTGAAGAAGTGGATGTGTTGTTGTTATAAACATCATAAATAACAAACAATCCCAGCCAGCATATTTAGGGCTACCCACAACGCGAGAACAAGCCCGTGACCTATTTTCCATTATTGTTTAGAAATAGGGCGAGATATATTTAAACACGAGCCGCTCGGGCGTCTATTTCTTTCACGGTTTGTAATTACAAAAGTAAACAGCGGTGCGGCTCAAAATAGAATAAGTATACAGCAAATTGCATACAGAGTGCATATCAAACATGTTGGTCTTCTTCCGTATTACATTAAGGGATACCTAATACCCTTTTAAGATTACAGACTCTACAAAATACCGATTCTTAAATATAATTGCTGATATACGACGACGATCTACGAATTGCTGATTCTTGAAACATCTCAAAAACTGATTCTACAATTTCTTATTCTACTTTCAATGATCTACGACCACATCGTCACGGGTCTTTAGGCAACTCGTACCAAATTTATCTAGTCCCATGGGACTTATTGCCCCAGGCGTTATTTGCATTGGCCAACTCTTAACTCAATTGTGGCCAAACACAAACTTACTCTAAATGGCGGAAAACGGAATTCTTATTATGTCCTGTCCATCTGCCCGTATGTTACTTGGCACTACACTTATATTACTTACGATTACTATAGATAGAATGGCGGGAAATTTTTACTAGTAAGTGACTCTATCTGTCCATAACGCACCGAAGTTGAACATCAGAATATGACAAGTAAGCGAAATTGTTTTTACCTAATTTAATTTTGAGACCGTCTATTATTACTTTTATTAAAAATATCAGTGTAAATAAGAATTAATAATAAAATTGTCTGAGACTATTATCTTATAATGTTCAGAGATCTTTTAATGATATCTGAACTGATGGTGATGATTGAAGGACCAATCAATTATTGTAAAATAAAAAAGGGGGGAAGTTGTAATTATGGTTCATTTTATTTATTAGGTTCACTAACTCATATATTACATATGAGTACACATATTAATAAAAGACAGTTTTAGACGACCACATCATGCATACAATGATGGTCCATAGAGTCCATACCTAATATACTATGGTGAAGTAAACAGAGCGATTCATAAATAATCATTGTCGGACGAGCGCGGGCGATGTTTGCGTGGCTGTAGAAGTGGTGGCAGCACTATCAATAGTACGGTTATCAGAGCACAAACAACGCTATGTTAAAACTAATCTCTAGCACGCACGATAGCCGGCGGCGCCGGCGCGGTCGGCGGGGTAGGACCTTGAAACTGCATTTAAGGCGACATTGGAATAACAACGAGATTGAAGCGAATCATAAATAATGTGTTCACATTTAGTAGATCGCCTGCCCGCGCCCGCTCCTCGCTGCTATTCGAGGGGACAGTTGTTTTATAATTTATTTGGAATTTGGATAGACCGTTGGGCTATCTTTATTTCTCACCTGCTATGTAGTCAATAAGCTTATGTTTACGTAGGGCTGCCAACTTTCAGAGATGATCCGGAGTTTAAAAAAATACGCCATTATTTATAAAACAACGCTTATACATAAACAGTACTTACCTATACGTTTATTTCATTGCGCTATAATAAGGGGATAAGCGTTTCTAGGAAACGTTACATTAGACGAGGAATTAATTAACTATTACTACTACCTACGCAACGATAACAAACAAAATGTATGTGTTGCACAACATACACAACGCAATCAATTTCGTGTTCGTATTCCAGGAAAATTAAAAAAATAATTTGTCAGATTACAGCACTTTAACTTAAATAGAGTAGTTTCATCATAATAATTGTTGTAAATCATGCGTTATTATAATATGTCTAAATATACAGTCTGTGCACACATAAAAATACTTAGTAAGTAAAGTAACGTAGGTACTTTAAAAATTAAATAATGATTTTTTTTATACAACATTATCGGCAAACAAGCATACGGTATCAAATTATCCTATCAACAATATTTAAAGATCTTAGCCTCGGTATCCCATATAGCCGTGATATGTCCTGTAAATTTCACTGAGCACTGATAAGTTAATTTGTAGTGGTTACCGTGTTAACATTTAATTGAACGCTATGTAAAAGTGAACAATTTACATTGTAACGTCAAAATGACCTTGGGCTGTAAACTATGAGGGGTTTTTCCTAAGGGGTAAAATAGGGGACCGCGCGTGAAACTGTGAGCCAAAAAGCTAGTTTATTATACGAGGGTACGGAACCTTCAGTGCGCGAGTCCGACTCGCATTTGTTCGGTCTTTTTCTTGTGCCCTTGGAAACCCAGATATTAAATAGCTTAGGTACGCGAAGAACGAATGCGGTAGGTCACGCTCTATCAGATGGGCGTCAGTCAATCTGTGCACTGATACCCGCAATCGCTTTATCGTCTGTCGTCTGTATGTATACTATACCCGTGAAGATGTGCAACAAGGTTTACGTAACCGTTATTAACACCGCGCCGCGCTACAGCTACAACTGCTACTGCTCTACGGCTGACAATGCCGTTTGGTTTGAATGCGGCCTTACTGCACTGGGTGAATGAAAGGAGAATGGGCGGATCTACCCTACCTTGTATTCATAAGATATAACGGAAAGTCCATAACGAACATAATGTGACTATCTAGATGACATTGAATCCTCGGATTTATATAGATAAATTTAACTGGTTAGTAATAATGCTACATTATTCTTAATTCGTATTTTCTTTTACGGCGGATATCATCGTGAATGTGAAAAATAATAATCAATGTTTAGTGACATTGAGCTAATTTACCCCAGAGCAATCACTATGACTATAAATAAATAGTCTTAGCAAATTTAAGCAATAAAACAATTAAAGAATAATGTATATTTATTATTAGTTCACAAAGATCAGAAAACATTTTACGGATTTCTACGGCGCAGCGTGGCGTGGCGCACAAATAAAGACTAAAATAACAAAGAAAATTATCGAGGCTATCGAGTTTAGTCTTCAAATAACAACTTTAACATAGTAGAAGAAATATCTTGTCGCCAACAAAGTTTACTCTTCGAACGTGTTCTGATTCTGAACGTAATCAGACGTAGCCCCGCTGCAGTAACATTGTCGTTTAGTTTCTGATAGTCTGTATCAAACATAGTAATTATATTGTCTAAGAATACCGAGCTGTAGTCACAACAAATAACATCAAATACTCTATACGGTACACGATATAACATAGCTACGAGCATGCGATGTTTCGAATCACTCATGTTTATGTAGCTTCATGTAAACTGGCAGCTAAGTGCCACTTAACGTGTTAAAATAATGTGTACAAGCAAAGGACTGATTAAAGTGATGACTTAACTGATTTGCTGTTATGATACCATGGTGTGACTGTTACACAGGCAGTAAATAAACACATGCAAATAGGTAAGTTAGGTTGTTAGTTTAGATTGCTTCATCTGATGCAGATGTGGTAGTCGGTCGGGTAATATAAACCGTGCAATAACTAATCCATACCGCATTCAATGCATGCAACTAACATTATGACACTGCTTTTATCGTAATTTTTATTTGATTATTACATCAACTTTTTAAAGTTAAAACATTGATGCAAAATCTTTAGCGATGCCTATCGATTTTAAGTATTGAACCCACGTAACGTAATCTACGTTTTTTAATTAATTTTATTATTATCAGTGTGGAAAACAAATACATACTTTAGGTTTGAGTCATAGATAGATACCGAATGATTTCGAATAACAAGTCGTATAGGTACATATAGAATGCGTAGTTGTTTGTTTGTGGGAGCATTGTATATCTTTTCATCACATGAACTCATGGCATCAAGGTTAGACGGTGAACTTCCTTAGTATTGAAAAGAACAAGCATTAAAAGTATGTGGACAGTAGCATACGGATCAAATTAGGTGATGTTGGAATTGTCTTAGGTACAGGCGCAGGTACAGCTACAGCTACAACATTGTAATCGTTAGATAGGTACGGGCAGGACTTGTTTACCGGTTAACTTTCAAACCTAAATCAGTGTCATGTACATTAGGAGCGTTTTATTAAGGTTTAGCTCTACCTACCTCAAAAAAAAACTGTTTTCTTAAATAGCGAAATCAAATAGGTTTTGAATCAATTTACCGGTTTTTAGAAGTTTTCATTTCGCTCTTACCGACGACATCGCCATCGCCGATTCATTCAATTCAAATTTATAATGATTTTATGTCAAAATTCTAGCGATGCCGACGCGTGCACGTGTCGCTGTGGATTAAACCGGTTTATTAAGGTTTTAGGTACCGGTCTCATTTCGGTAGCTTTCCGAACCTTTACTAAAAACCGGTATTAACCTTTATTTACCGGTATTTTCGAAACCGGTTTCAACTTACGGGTAGTAAGGACGGTTGTGGGGCGCATATTCCTCATAATATGTTTGAAATTATGTTTTGAATTTAATAAATCATCGTTCTGTCAGTACAGTAGCCCGCAATTAGGTATTATATGAATTCTCTGATAAGAAATGTGCTCAATGTCATCCATTCTACAAAATATGATAACCCAAGTACCTATCAATTAAAAAATATTTTAGAATGAGATGTCACATCACCTTTGATAAGAATAGGTAAATACTACAAATTTAGATCCTATCACACTAATATTAGAAATGCTATAGTTTGTGAGTGTGTGTGTTTGTATGTTTGTTACTTCGTCACGCTCCATGTCCTCCATACCATAGGCTACCTGCGTACCAAATTTCATCGCGATCGGTTCAGCGGCTTAGGCGTGAAAAGGTAACAAACAAACAAACAAACAAACAAACTCACTCAAAAAGTTAGGATTAGGATTTCTAGTACTTATTAGGTTTACTGGACGATATAAACAAATAATACCTTGATAAAAATGGTTTGTCTCTAAGTGAGTTAGAAAATACATTTTGAATTATCAAATCATTTCGTAATATTTCGTATACATATAAGTAATTGTTCAAATAAATTTAGTTACTATTGCTAATATTTTTTCGCAGTCAATGATAAAAAGTAGAATATGCAATTAATTTAAAAAAAAACCATTTCGGCTCTCGTATCCCTCACTCCGAAGAATAACACTAAGAATAAACACTCAAGATTCTAGAGTTTTATTCCAAGACTTTAGAATCATTCGTTGCTCTCGGGATCTAACTTTTTCTCTCGAAGGATACCCTTTTTTCTCACTTGTTGTGTAATCTACTATATTTACATTATTTTGTATTAACTAACATGCATGGCAAGTTACAGCGATAAAAATGCCTGTTTAACAATTCAAATCCTGTTTTATGACGATCGAAATAGCTTCCCCTATATAAGCGAAGTGTTTTTATAAATGCAACAAAAATGTTTTTGATTAGCCTGTTCAAGTCAACTCATGGCAAGAAGAGGGTTGTAAAAGGGGTCGTATGTCCCGTTGCGGTCGTTGACCTCGACAGCTGGCTGAGCGAAACTAGATACACCATCTCATGTAAACAACAAGCGAGGAATGAAAAGGGGAAAGCACAAAAGGTATACACCAAATACTACAGGATTGGTACCTGATTACGATCATATATCTACCAAGGTTTTTTATACCTTTGTTATTTACGAAATTGTGACCATAATTGAGGAATAACGGACCAAAAATTTGGAATGTTTCTATCCAAATATATTCTTAGCCCCTTTGGATTCATAATTTCTTTCGAACACAATTTCAACTATGCAGAAGGTACTTGGATTAGATACGTTTTTGGTTTTTTATTCACATAAATTATCCTTAACGGTTTTCGTGTTTTATTTTTACGGCAGCGAGGAAGGTTTATGTCTTTATGTTTACAGAAATATAAAAACCCTATCTAACTATAATCTATCTTCTATATACCTAAATAAAAATGAATCACCGAAATGTATGTACGCGCATAACTTCCGAACGACTGCACCAAATTGGATAATTATTTTTTTTGTGTTCGTTATTATCAGGACAAGGTTTTTATGCAAGAAAATGTTTAATGGAAAAAAAAATATACCGGGAACGCGGATGAATCCGTGGGGAACAGCTAGTAATTTATAATAAATGAAGAGGAAATAAACGAATATACATAAATGGTGTCGTGATTATATGTATTGATATTTGACATTTCGGTCAAGTAATTAGCTACTTACCTATTATATGTATACACTAGCTGTTCCCCGCGGTTTCACCCGCATTCCCGGGATAAAAAATAGCCTGTAAATATAACCTTCTTCAAGAATTGGGCTATCAAATGCAAAAATAATTTCTTAAATCCGACTGGTGGTTCCAGAGATTAACGCTTTCAAACAAACAAGAACAAATAAATTTTAACAGTTTTTAACCGCAATAATACGCAATTCATTACACGCTAAAAATCTTGAAGAAATTGTACTTATATCTATACTTCTATATGTAATAATAGCGTATTATCGTGGTTTGTTTGTACACCTAATAATAATATATACCTAAGTACATAGCAAATCCTTAAATCTCATTAGGTCCATAATCCGAATACCTACGGAGTCAATATGTTTTAAGTGTAAGTGTGTACTAGACATTTATTGACTCTACGCTATTAGTGCTATTCGTTTCTAGTTTTATTGTACTTTAAATTTTCAATATATGGGCACTGTATACTTAAGGCAACGATATACGCAAAATGATGATTCTAAATTAAGTTTTTCTCTGTATTCTTTAATGCTAGAGATTTGTAAAAAATATATGTTTAACATACCTATATTTTTTTTACAAAGGATTTATACCAGGTAACTATTTTTATAATAATTTTAAATTTTCTATGATAACGTCAGAAAAAAATCGAGTTATGTGTCTTTTTAAAATTGGAAATGGATTTTTCTCCTATTTTACCCATCCAAATAACTTGAAAATATTAACAGACATTCTCAGATCTAATACAAAGGGAAATATTTAGTTACTTTTTTGAAAAATCAATAAATTTTTTTTAAATAAAATTAAAACGTCTTTTTTACTAGGAAATAACCTTTGTTCCTTCTCTCTCTCGCCCGTTAGTTTAGTGCGGGACAGGGTTTTTTACGTATATCGTCGCCTTAATAATTTGGGGCAATAAATACTTTTCGAAAACAAAAATGAATATTTTATACTAAAAATACGTTGATATATAGTATATACGTAATTTAAATTTGCTAGTTCAATATCGCGCTAGGAATATGTATTCGCAAGATAACGCGAGGCGCCTCCTAAATGAGGCCTCACTAGTTCATCGGACATCGAACGGAACGGAAGAGAATTACTTACAAACCATTGAGTCGGGTCGTTATCTGGTAGACGCGATACTGAGCACGCCTGCGCCCGCAACAAAGTTCAATAGCACAAATGCAAACAAATACAGCAAAAAATACATATCAAAATAACATAACCCCCCCACCAGGGAGGATCAATGGCCGCGGAAGTCTAAGCTAATATCCGGCACGAAACCGACCGTGTCGTCGACGCCGCGTTATTTACTTACACGTGACAATCAAATTGAAGCAACTGATACACTTCGAAATTTAAAAAGGTTATCAATTACCAATAATATCTACATTTTACTTATAACTACCTACATACTAATATAATTATGTTTTTAGGGTTCCGTACCTCAAAAGGTAAAAAAGGAACCCATTTATAAGATCACTTTCTTGTCCGTCTGTCCGTGTGTCACCACCGATTTTCTCAGGAACGAGTGGACCTAGCAAGTTGAAATTTATACCAGATACTGAGGTCTATAGTCCCTATTAGGTGTATAAACATCAAGGCCCTGAGTCAACTCGATAAAAAATATTATGGGCAAATTTAGACTTTCGCGAAAACTTGTGAGTACCTACCAAAATTTACCTTAATTTTCAACTTTTTTTTATTTTTCGGAATTTTCCCTTTACTTGTGCTGTAAGACTTTGCTTTTAGCTAAAATTGACAATTCTAGGTCAACCGGAAGTACCCTATAGGTTTTGGGTCGAAAACCTATATGGTAGTTCCCGTTGACCTAGAATCACGACATTTGGTCCCCATACATACATAGTTAACGCCAATTAAGATAGTCCTCTGAGTTGTAAGGGCGCTCATATAATTTAGAGGTCTAGCATAATTGGCAACAACCTCATATAAAGTAAATAAATAAAATTGGGCTATTGTGTGAAAGAAAATAAAAGAAATGATTTATTGCAATATTATGCTCGTGTACGCAGAACATTTTACAGTAAAGACTAAGGCGATCGTTACACTATGCGATGTATGAGGACAACAGTTTTCCAACGATAAAATTAAGTTTGTCCCTCAATCCATATCTTATCGTTAAGATTGCCGTGATGGACAAACTATTTACATACCTATATAAGTTTGTACGGAACCCTCGCGGACTCGCACTTGGCCGGTTTTTTTTATTATAATATCAAATAAAATAGTCTTTAAGATTTTTTTTTTTCTCCTTTTGATTTTTCCGTAGCTTTGCTGCCGATGATATAATGAATAGGATGCATGCATAAATTGAACCCTTTACTGTGCGTACACGCACTTGGTAGTTTTTTGAGGTACCGACTCTATTATCGATAATAGAATACTCGATACTAGAAGGTCTTGCGGTTTTCCTCTAAACACTCATTAAGAGGCCCAGATTAGGATCGTGTTAACGAGTTGGGCCCTAACGTATTATCAGGCGATTTTGCGTCTTGACATATCTACATTATACCTACTAACATAGTTATTGTGCGCAAACAGCAAATAACTGCTTTCTATTCCGCTAATTCTGTGGAGGTGGGCTACTAAAATCTAATGAAGAGGACTGACGGTGAATCACTCCATCGACATACTGCCAGAAAATTATAAAGATGAATAAATGGTGGCGTATTATTAGTACAGTTTGTAACTTACTTCCAGTCGCGTTTTGTTCCCCAGCAGCAAGAGTACGCGTGGCTAGCAGCAGCGCGCACAGTAGTGCCCGCGCCGGCCATGCCAGCGTATCGCACGCGCGCACCATCACACCGCGCCGCGCCCTTGACCCAATGACCACATGACCCGAGCTGAAAACAAACGATAAATATGAACACTTTGTACCCATCTTTATTCTTATTAATTCCTTTGAACGGGGCCTTAGTCTTTTCGGTCCGCTCTTCGGACCGAGGTTAAATCAAGATTTTATATACCAAAATAAACATAGGAAATTATATTCTCGATGTTACCTATGTATATAATAATATACCTCCGACTTCAATTAAACGGCTTGTTTAATCGGGCGGCAAATTAACTGTAATCTAGGAGAGAATATATGTAGAAGTGGTACATAAAGTAAATAGGTAAATCATTATGTACCGCATCTAGTACAGGAAAATGTCAAGCGGGACGATCTCCCACAAGGTGGGCGGCCTGGGGGCTAAATCGGCTACATTGTACGAAGGATTATTAACTGACGGATTAGCAAAAACATAATTATATTAACCGTTTCCCTTAAAAATCGAAAGATGGTCTTCATGATACCATATGACACCACGATAAAGATATGATGATTTTTTCTACTACTGACAGCACCATGGAATGCAAATGGCAAATATTCATCAAGAAACAGATAAGTAGATGTCGTTGTAATTAATATATATATTTTTTTTAATTAAGCTTTACCTAGGATTCGTTCGCGACATTGCCTGTAGTGAGTTAAAATAACCAATAATCATTTAACAACACAATGTAATGTAATCTTGAAAATTTTAAGTAAAAGTTATATTTTAGTCATATTTTGTGACAAAAATTAATATACAATAATCAACCTGTTGAAAGTTAGATATCTTTCGACAATACAGGGCTACTGGTAAATAGACCTGTTCAGGACATGATAGTATGTGTAATTAAAAACCAATTTGACTATGAGGTACTCTGGTCTAAAGTTAACCATTTTCGAGATATTTTCACCGCTTGAGAGACACAGGCGTAGACGCACGTCAGACATGAGAAGACCCGGAGTCTACAACGTAAACGAAGAAGATTAAATAATTATGAATTATGACGAAGATCAAATAATTAATTCAGAATTTTTGTCGATTTTTTTTAAACATGTCCTCAAAATACTGTTATTTTGGAACTACCTGAGTCCTTTGTTAACGAATTTTTCAAAAGATCGTACAGAGATGCCCCAATTGATGTCATTTCAAAATAACTGTGCCAAGTTTCTAGTGCTTTTACTGCTTCGCGTTTAGAAATTTTTACTAAATTAACTTCCGAGCCCATTTCGTCGTCATTTTCAAATAAACATCCATATGATAATAAAGCAAAACTAAACTGAAGGTCATTGAGGCTCAAAATTAGCTAAGTGCGGAATTTGCGGGTAGAATAAGAATGTAAGTAAACAAACAAAACGATGTTATCTCAGTTACAGAGGTTAATGCATATAAAATTGTTATAGTTATTGTTATAGTTACCTCTATACTTTCTCAGGTATAGAGGTAACTATAACAATAAAATCGAAAGAACGAATCCCAGATATAGAGGTTTGCTTCGTCCCACTAACAGAGGTAATTCAGGGCCAAAGTGTTGGGACCTCAGCATGAGTTCCAGTTATGGAGGTTTCTCACTTATCCAGGTCCCACTTAACCAAGTTTCACTGTAGTAACATCTATTTAAATTTAAACACCTGTTCATTTCATCATCACCAAACATTGGGCGATATTTATTACGAGACTACACAAAGCTGTCAAATTAGACGCCAGACGACAGAAGGATAAAAGTTAAATGAAATGTTAAGTTAAATTAGACGAAACGCAATACTACGACTTACGTTCATAAGTCAGATCTATACTATATATTATATTTTATATATATTATCTGTACTAATATTATAAAGCTGAAGAGTTTGTTTGTTTGTTTGGTTGAACGCGCTAATCTCAGGAACAACTGGTTCGAATTGAAAAATTATTTTAGTGTTGTATCCAACACTAAATATCGAGGCCCATTTATCGAGGAAGGCTAGGCTTCTTTTTATCCCGGGAAAACATAAGATCCCTCGGGAACGCGGGTGAAACCGCGGGGCGGAAGCTAGTATGAAATATACACAATACTGCGAATGGTGAAATTAGGGGGCTGAATATGATGATTAATTTTGAACGCTCGCTGGTCTCGTGCTTAATAGTAAGTAACCAAACATTTAGGTATCCTTTCTAGTCTCTACGCTCGCTTTTTTATAACCCTCAGTTTTTTTAAGTAGTAATCGGCATCTTAACGAGGCTAACTGGCTCGTTGTGACCCCACAGAGCACAGAAACTGTGGGGTGGAAAGATAGTAAAATATAAAAAATCAAGATGTCGCGTCGAACAAAATTAGTCGATAAATTAAATTATGCTAATTTTAACAACTGCTTAATTTAACAATTATAAGTGCAATTAAATTTTAAGTGAAGAATTGAAGCCATTCAATTTATTCGTTTCAAAGATAATTCCACTATTATTTCGACACCCCCAAGGAATATACCTACCTATCTCACTTTTGCCAATTTTGAGTTACATTTGTATTCGTGTTCATATAAATAAAATGCCATCATGATTTACGTGAAACATATTATTTACGTCACTAATTATTAATCTTCCGTGAAAGAAATGGCTATTCAATTTACAATATTTTTCATGCTATTTTTGAACATGATGTATTGTAGTTGTCATATACATTCAGAACGCTTATTTAACGTTTCTTGTTAAATGAAAAATACATGGTGTAATTTGAAACACCATACACAGGACTGAATAAATATAATATAATAATTAATAAGATAAACCTACCCATTAAGATGGGACACTAATTATATTATTGTTCAGAATTGATAAAATGTTGTATAATATACATAATATTATTTAATATATTGTATAATATACATATATATTGTATAATATACAATACTATACTATAACAAGTTTTGTGTATATCTTTCTAGCTTTTTACTTCTTTTGACTATCTGCTTCTCTAAAGTACGTCAAGGATAACTAATAATAAATCATATTCTGACATTATTCATCAATACGTAACGATTCTCAGCAAATTGCTTGTCTTATTATACGAGCGCAACAACAATACTCATTTCAGTTTATTGATGAATGAATACCTAACTACGTCTTTATTTCATTGATCAAAGCGTTGGCTCCGAAATGCCAATGAGTGGTATAAAAACTGCGGTAATTAGCGTGGGAGCCATCGCGGTTCCCACGACACACCCGTTACAGGAATATATCAATTAAGAAACACGTTATCTATTCAATAATAGAACCGTGTTGATCTATGAACTCTTAAGTCTTAAAGCATGCCTGGGAAATGACCACAGACAATTCTGCACCTTTTTATAATAGATGTATAGGTTCTCGTTTTGATTACTTTACCGAATTCACCTAGCAAGACTCTGAAAATGAAGCTAAAACTTAGACGTATGAATTTGAAGTCAGTTAGATAAATCGTGCCTGTCCATTACCTAGGTAGTCATAGCATAGTAGTTCCGTAGTAGAGTAGAATATGAAAGTATTGTTAATATGTCTACATATTAACAACTAGCTTCCGCCCCGCGATTCCACCCGCGTTCCCGAGGGATCTTGTGTTTTCCCGGGACAAAAAGTAGCCTATAGCCTTCCTCGATAAATGGGCTATCTAACACAGAAATATTTTTTTCTAATCGAACCAGTAGTTCCTGAGATTAGCGCGTTCAAACAAACAAACAAACAAACTCTTCAGCTTTATAATATTAATAGAGATTACTAGCTGTCCCCCGCGGTTTCACTCGCACAGCGGTTTAAAAAATAGATGTTGGCCGATTGTCAGACCTACCCGATATGCACACAAAATTTCATAAAAATCGGTCGAGCCGTTTCGGAGGAGTATAGTAGTAACTAACATTGTGACACGAGAATTTAATATAATTAGATAATATTAGAATAATATATAGATAACAACCTAGGCTGTTACTCAGTTCTCAAACATGTTTGATCTCAATTCTAAAATCTCACAGTGCATTATACCCTTCGCTTGGTAATGGTTACAAGCCCAGTTCACTTTACAGATTCGATTATATATTTGGTTGGGGCTTGGTATGACTAAGTCCGCCAAGATATACGCCTACAAGATTTAAACCGTTTCCGGAACTTCATTTCAAAGCTTCGTCATCTGGTTTTATTTTGTGATAATTTGTAGTTTCAGTTCCAGTTTGTAGATGATTGATATATATTTAGATAAAATCGTCGCTCTCATGTGGATATAGGTGGGCATGGGTGTAAAGCAAATCCTTTATGGTTGTGTCTACTAATCGCACAGCGGTGGCCGGTGACCAGTAAACGATCGGGCTTTTAGACTACCCCAGCGACGCAGCAGACGTAGTCTAGCGAAAACAGCCAAGTACGCAGCTGGTCCTCCTGGACGACATTAATGCTCACTATCGTGAATGGCTGTGTCCATACCAGGAGACTGACCTAACTGGGAAAAAAGCAGGAGAGGAAGGAGGAAGAGGAACTAATACCATCGCTAAATCTCTCCCAGATTGTTCGTTAAGTACCTGATAATGCTGACCGCACGGCTAGACCTTCTGCTGACTACAGATCCAGACAGGTACTCAGTCTCGGTGAATGCCCCATTGGGTAACACTGATCACTCTCTGGTCAAAGCTATGTCGACCTTTTTTGCATCGTATCCTTGGCGGAGAACTTGCTTTGCTTCTAATGATCCGTCCAGCTGAGTGAGTGATGAGATATGACCTCATTCTCCGATATATCACTCCATATCGAATCCCACAATGGTACAAAAGGTAGTAAGCACGTAACGCCTAGAAGAGAAATTTCTCTCAAGTGCTTCTGTCGGAAAACATTAGATTCTTGGCGACAATTTTCAACTTGAGGGTGGAAGTCAGTCAGACAAAACCCCGTATCACTTATTTATAAACTGTTTTGAAAAATGCAACTCCGTCATAAACCTACATGCAAATAAATAATAATATCTACCATGCGACACTATGAAGCAGCGTAACAGCGTAGTTGGCGCCACACACGTCACACGTGTAGGCTATGTTCGGCTGTCTAGCTAGATACCTACATACCAACGATACGTACTACTACATCTACTTATCTGTCTGTCACATGCATGTTGTATTACCGCTTTACAATACCTAACTACGCTACGTCTTTTAGAATAATGAAGGCTACGTCAATATGACGCTCATAGGCGCCTACTGACGACGATATAAGAACTATTAAGTAACTATGGTATAAGCTATAATATTGAAAAGATGGCCGATCAACATCATACCAAATCACTAGATATACACTGGACTACACTATTAGATGGAAAATTCTGAAAAAATTAAGGTAGTAGAACTAAACTTAAGAAACACTTTCATATAAAATTGGTTTGATGTCGTGTAGTTTTTGAGATAATAGATAATAATATGGAATATTTTCGGTAACACGCTATTTTGAGTTGGGCGACTGCATAATTTTCGCGCGTCCCAAAACTATACTACGCCCCATAGCGGCCATAATGTAGCGTACCATGAATCCTGCATGCTCGCTGAGTGACGTTTTCTTTGGCGGGAAGAGGCGCGGCGAGCGTGCGCAATGCAGTGACAAGGTTCACAGGTAGGGAACCAGTTTCCCGCGTTGCATTTGTAAAGCGCCATGCGTGATACGGGTAGGGGTCGATGACTCCATGCCGCACCATGCCGCCATATTTTTGATAATAAATAATAGATAGAACAGCGCAGCGCAGTACGATCGATCAGCCCGCGGCCAGTGCGGCGGCGCGCGTTGCTCGGTTGGTTGTTCGGTACCTAATATTATCTACCCGAAACATTTAAGGTGCCCACCCACCACCCTCACATCAGGACAGAACGTGCGGAAAAAAATCCGTGGCTGTTGATGAGTAAGTACATTGTAAGCAAACGTCGATTTGATGAGTAGCCGAACAAGTTTCATTAAAAATAATATTTTTTCTATCATAGACCTAATTTATTGTTATAATGAGTATTGATTGTTGTTCACTATTCGCCCACTCAAATGTCACTAAGTAGCTATTTATAAAATATACAAAATTGTACCTATACATGTTTTAAATAAGTTCTACAAACAAAAAACAGAAGCCGAATAGTAGTACTATAACAGTCTAAAAACTTACCGTAAAGTAGCTTGTGTCACTATTTTTTTCGCAATGGCTCCTACATCCTACTCACAGCATGACATCAAGCCGCTAATTGATGTTGCTTTTATTCGAGATGCAACTTATTATAAAATATTTTAAGTTATCAGCTCGTATTGTTTAGATTTAAGAGCATAATAAGTATAAATTAGTTTTATTAGTTGTGTTTACATTCATATTCTACTCATTTGTTTGAAACAGCTCCGTCAAATGGGCGAATACAGGAGCTGGACGGGAAGAAAACTAGCGCAATGGCCCTACGATGTAATGGAATTTATGGAACTGACAATCACCCACATCTAATTTTTGATCATCATGAAACATGGCAATCGCATGTAATTTTGATGACGATACAATATATGGTACCATCGACCTGGTCTGATAATGGAGCTGGAAGGTGGGTGACGAAACTCTTTAATAGCTACTAGGAAAGTAGGAAACCCTGTATGAGCCCATTATTCGTTGTGCAATTTGTGCATGATGATGAAGGTCTGATGATGGAGCTAGGTGACACTGGAAAGTGAGTCTCGGTATCATTACGTACGTGAGACGGTTTAAAGCAAGACTTGTTAAACCCAGATTTTAAGATGACCCGCTTCTTTTTGTATATGACGAATCATAGCGTTAAGAAATGGATATATTTAAAACCTATAGACTTACTTTAAACCATATCACGTAATAAGGGGGACCGAGTTCAGGCTCATTAGATATCTCATTTCATAGCGGATGTTCCATCAGGAACTGAAAGGCGGATAAAGGAACTCTGCAATGGTTTCTAAACTCATTAAACGAACATCGTTGAAGAGTTAGATGCGTCTCAATCAAAGCCTATAAGGAAAACCCCTTTATCTTAGCCCAGGGCTTCCCAAACTGTGCGTCGCGACGCCCTGGGGATCCGCAGCATTGTCCCAGGGGCGTCGTGTGTCAGTGGCAGTAATAAAGAACAAGTACATGTCAAAAATAGACGTAGAGAAAGAAATGAGAGTGGCAAGTGCTCCAGTTCCAAACTAGAGCCCCGTTTTGAGAAGCTATGCTCAGAAAAGCAAGCACACCCTTATCATTAATATCTCTTTCCATTTTTATGCTTTTGTTTTGGTTTTGTTCTTATTATAAATGAAAAAATAGAGATCTTCTGATAACTGTTTATTAGGCTAGTATTAAAACTAAGACTAAGCTAAGACTTAGCCGATATGGAGAGAATGCGCGCCCAAAAAACAGAGCAAATAACTACCTACTACAGATTTATAATTAATAGGTAGGTAATGCGACGTAAATCATGAAAATAATCATAAGACCTAGTGTCTTTGTTATTTTAATAATCAAAGAATGCAACAAAAGATCACATCAACAAGTAAATTCAAGGCCGCGGGCACTGTAAACGTTGTTTTCGGAATATTGTTTTGATAAAACTTCAAGGTGCACGTTTCTTGCGCGCACTTGCTTATCGATAGCAAGTTGGTAGGTAGGTAGCTACCTAGTGGCTACCTACTTTCTGTCCTGAATGTTTCATGTCTATTAGATAGGTACTCGTACCTATTTTCTGGACTTGTAAAAATTATACCTAGTAAGTTAAAACAGTTATTCAATTATTATATAAGAGGTAGGGTCAAATTGACGCGGACCGAGAAGTATATTTGGCACAGTACTTAAAAGTTTTATGGAGGAGTGAGGAAACTTAATATTTTTGTATAATATGCATTAGAAATATATTAAATTATTTGAAAAAATTACACACACTACTATGCGTTTGACACACACACACCAGCAAACAACAAAAAACCGGCCAAGTGCGAGTCGGACTGGCGCACCGAGGGTTCCGTACAAACTTCGTCCATCGTTCGTCCATCACGGGAAATGCATAATTTTATTTATTTACTGTATTTGAGGTTGGTGCCAATTAAGCTAGACCTCTAAATTGTATGAGCGCCCATACAACTCAGAGGTCTTTTTTAATTGGCGGTACTATGTATGTATGGGGACACCCTTTAATTTTCAACTTTTTTTTTATTTTTTAGAATGTTTCCTTTATTTGTGCTGTAAGACCTTGCTTTTTGCCAATTTTTTTTTATATTTGAGTTGATTGAATGAAAGGTAAATTGCGGTTTACGATTTATGACGTATTAAAAAAAACTACTTACTAGATCTCGTTCAAACCAATTTTCGGTGAAAGTTTGCATGGTAATGTACATCATATATTTTTTTTAGTTTTATCATTCTCTTATTTTAGATGTTACAGGGGGGGATCAACATTTTACCACTTTGGAAGTGTCTCTCGCGCAAACTATTCAGTTTAGAAAAAAATTATATTAGAAACCTCAATATCATTTTTGAAGACCTATCCATAGATAACCCACACGTATGGGTGTGACGAAAAAATTTTTTTTGAGTTTCAGTTCTAAGTATGGGGAACCGCCTAAATTTTTTTTTTTTTTTCTATTTTTGTGTGAAAATCTTAATGCGGTTCACAGAATACATCTACTTACCAAGTTTCAACAGTATAGCTCTTATAGTTTCGGAAAAAAGTGGCTGTGACATACGGACGGACAGACAGACAGACAGACGAATCTATAAGGGTTCCGTTTTTTGCCATTTGGCTACGGAACCCTAAAAAGTAACTAAACTTAGTTACCTACTTAGAAATTAAGGAGAACTTAGGAGGTACCTACCTAGGAAGGGAATCTGAATCATTTTTGCTTCAATAAATATTAGTATGTATATTAGAACCAATTACCGCAGTTTTTTTATTCTACATAAATATATGTACATACCTACCTACAACATACAATCTAACTAGCTACATACTTAGCCTACATACATAGGTACTATCCACAGGTAGGTACTATCTAACCATATGATTTGATTCCTAATTTTACAAGAAGCCCGACGTGCGTTCGTGCCATATTTTGATTTCATGTGTTGGTAATAGTTGGTATGTTCAGTTGCCGTTGGTATAAATGCAACAACAGTACCTTACAAGGCTACAAAGTCTATACTTTTTCGATTTGACCACAACTCCACATAAGATCTTGCGACTACTTGCAAGTTGCAAGTAATCTTGTCGGTTACCTTATGAAATAGATATAAGCTAGAATCATTGTTCGGCTCTAAGTACATATTGAGATTTAGAATTGGCGAACCAGTCTGGGATTCAGTAGGTGGTAGAACCTACGTGTACGACACCACACCATACTTGACCATACGATATACCGCTGCTGCGCTGCTAGCCGCTCGCTAGCTAGCTACGCAACCGTGCCGCGGCCGGCGGGCGGAGCGGGGAAGCGGGAGAGCGTGCGGGCGCTGCGCGTAGTTCAGTTTGCCGGTTTGGTTTGGTTTGGCTTCGCTTCGCTCGTCCGCCACCCGCGCGCCTCATCGTCATTGCGGAGAAGGGCAGAGTTGTTTACACCATCGCCCGTCGTAGGTACCACGTGCCACGTGTGAGCGCATTGAGCGAGCAAGCATACACATCGCATACACTTCGTCACGTGGCTAACTTATACACCTGTTTTAAAGCTACGAGTCAAAAACCTCACACATTTCGTACACTGAATAAATTCAGACCTCATCTACTAAATTACCTACCTTTAGTTTTCTAATTGATTTTATCTATAGATTGCAGCACTGCTATTTATCTCTTAAAAATATTAAAGCTTATTTTTGCTTTAATGATTACATAATATCTAAGTACAATGCAGAAATTGTATCTTAAATTAGTACCTACTTAATTAAAGGCAGGATCTTTTGCTAAGTATAGCAAATGACTGCCATACAGATAGAAAACAAAATGCGCAACGCTAGGTACCTACCTGAGCTCGGCGCCTGTCGTGGTCGTCTGCTTCTCGCGATCCACAATTTAAATACGCAATAAATCCTCTTACACAAACTTGGAACTAGTACTCATAAATAGATTCTCACTGTCACAGTTAACACAATGATCGGTTTAGGTAATTTAACAATAACAACAACAAACACTGTATTGTAAACACAGCACGCGACAGAGAGCTAACAACACATAGGACAAGTTATCACAAACGACGCGCGTGTACGACTGACTCCGCGTCCCGTCCGTCCGTCCGAGCGAGTCTCCAACTAACTCGTACGTACGTACTGACTGACTGACTGAAGGAAGGAGGGGCCAGGGGGGGACAGCCAGGCAAGGGAAAAGGCGCGGCGGCGCGGCGGGGAAGCGGTACGCGCGGAGTCGGGCCGGGGCCGACCGGCCCGTGAGTGCCGTGCCGTCGACCCGGGACGAGGAATGCGGCTCGCCCGTTTCTCGAGTCTTTGGTCCGGAAGGCGGGCAGGGCAGGAATACAAGGACGCATAGAATTTTGTAGGGTTATGATTATGACACTACCCCTGCGCTGCGCCATATTACGTATGTCAGTCAGACAGGAAATACCAAAAATAAAAACAAAAAATGTTCGACATACGTATATCTGTGCAGGAAATCGGTAGATACCTACTTCGAGGCTTTTTGACGCAATAAATTATTTAGATTGTGTACTTACCTACATAATTATTTGTTTGTTGTTATAATATTAGGGTAGGTCCGGGGTAGTTGGCCATAGGGGAAAGATGGCCAATACAAATGTTTCTAACTAGAAGATCGCTTTTCGCTTTAGTTTGCTCGTATATATAGTGTATTATCTATGGTTTGCTCCAAGCCGTGCGTGAGAACGAGTGTAATGCAAAACACCGGTGAAAAAACGTCAAATTAGTAAAATCTTTCTAAATAATTTTGCCTACTGCTCATATTTTATAAAGGGTTTACGTAGTCTACTGTGTACATGTCTTATTTTGAAAAATAATGAGATATTAAGCATTAAAAGATCAGTTCATGAGTTGTGTTTTGTAATAACCTCAAAAGTTCGAATGCTTTGCCTACATACTACTTTTTTTTTTGCTATGGCCATCTCAACTCTCTCTCTATATATTGTGTGGTATTGATTGCCTAATAAGTACCAACGAAAGACACTTACTTTGCGAGGAAACTGGACTGAAGAATGACTAAAAGCAGTTTTTTATGCTATAAAAGATGATGGATCGTACATTTGAGCTGGTGCTAAGATTTTGGAATCCCGAGGACAACACTGGAAAGAAGATTTTCAAAATAACAATAGTTAGAAAGGTTGTATGGGGTCATCTTCTTGATTTGGAGAAGAAAATAAAAAAAGGCTGGCTTCTCATATTAAATCAATGCAATTAGGTACTGGCCATCTTTCACGTAGACCTATGGCCATCCCCCGGGATGGTATACCCCGGGAGAGATGGCCCAACGTGTTTTTTTTTAAACTTGATTTTAAGTATGATTTCTTCAGAATATTGTTTGTTTTTGTTGATTATCTCAAAGTTAAATGTTCAAAGTTCAATTACAAATTATAATAATTTTTAAAACAATAATAGTTTTATTTTTCGCGGCCAATGAAAAAACTATGGCCAACTAACCCGGACATACCCTAATAGGTAAGTACAATGTGCTTAGATTTTTGACTTTTACGATAAGTAGGTTACGATACCTTTGTACTTCCTATAATCTTAACTAATCCTAACTTCCTAATTAATATTATAAATGCGAATGTGAGTTTGATTGTTTGTTACGTTTTCACGCCTAAACGTGCCTAAACCGCTGAACCGATTGCGATATCTGGTACGCAGATAGTCTATCTATGATATGGAGAAGGATATGGGTATGGGCTACTTTTTTTCTGAGGAACGCGGGTGAAACCGCGGGGGACAATCTTTATAAGTTTAAATACACGGCAGTGTGTCAGTCAAACAATCAGTAAGTAGCAATGATATTGTATTACTTACAATGAGTTACCCGACTGCCAAGGAAGGGTTATGATTTTATTATAATAAGGTCAGGCGGGGCAAGGGCGCTATATTTTTTGCATATATGATTTCGTTGCAGAATATTTTTATTGAATGCTGACTTAGGAGTGAACATTTACTAAATTGCCAATATTTGGAATTTTGTAGCTTCAAGAAACGTCGATTCAATCAAATCTATTAATATTTTTACGGTATTTTCTATTAAATTGGAAAACATGGCTATAGGCGCACTTGCCCCTGGAAACGGGGCAAGTGCGGGATCGAAGCGATTGCCTTTGATTTTAAATTTAATTTGTCAATCAATTAATGTTTTAAAGCTTCGATTCATATCACCTTCTTCGGGACCTGCTTTGATGTGTGTTCTTTGCTTCTTATTACTTTTTAATTTTCAATTCATTTCTATCTTTCTGCGCTTTTCGTTTCCGTGGGGTTTTATAAGTCAGTGCTATTAATGTTACTGTCTTTATCGACGATGTTAGTAAGTATTTCCACGGATGTAAAAAAATCGATCAAGCTAGGACTTATATCTGGGATATTAATTCGTTTTCTTTATTTTCACCCGAGTAGAGCTCCGTCGCCCACCCAGGTACTAAATAAATAAAAATTTACAATTTGACCTACAAATCTACTGATTTCTACAAACTACACAAAAACTTCCAAATTTTATTTGTAAAAAAGTTTTTCAATGAAAATAAAATTACTAGGTACCACAGAAAACGTAAATTAAATTGTACCTTCCTACCTACACCCAATTTATATTATGACATCAAAACGAACGAAATGTTTGATTTTTTTTTATATTATGGCGAAATACCGCCAGGAACGGCGAGCAATGCTATATGCTTGTAAAGTGCTCGTAAGTGTAGTATGGTATTATAAACAGCCCTTTGCTCATGCTTTCCTCACCAGTAACAAACACTACGTTGAACTAGACACGTGGATGAATGAACTAATACCTAATCAGAAGTCTTTTTGCAGTTGATATTAATGTCAAAGCAATTAATTCCGACCTAGAATCAAACTTCGATAACTACGCGAAGGAAATTAAAAAGTTTGCGGGCTGCTAGCCTATATTTGTTATATGATACACACCACGGGAAGTAAAAAAGAAAGCCTCAGATCACATGTTAGACAACCTCGGCTTAATAATTACTATATATTCGATATACTTTTATTAAAATGTGTACGATATGACTTGCTTTCAAGTAACTTTTACCACGAGGAAAAGTGATATTATAGGCTGATTATAGAAACCTATCAAAGCATTAAACGATCAGTAACAAAAAAACTTGAAGTTCATACACAAAATAACAGATTCCCACGTTGAACCAAACAACTCTCAAAGAAGTATGCTGAACAAATATTTACCAATACGGCGTACGCACACAGCACTGGAAACTTATGTTATAAATTTATATTTTATTGGATTTAGACAAATTTTGGATGAAGCCAATGCAACAGCAAAAATAAATGACATATTCGATGTTCGATGACCTAGACAAAAGCATATGGATTTGGTTAAAGGATTATTTACATGGCTCCAGAACATGGATAAAAGAGAAGAATATACACGATACTAATCAATCGATTTAGGCGGGATAAAATTACCCATCTGCAAGTGGGCGCCACTGGCTGACGATGGCGGCTTATCAGCAGCGCTGTTAAAAACAACGTTTACGCAACCATCATATTTTATCAATGAACGCAATTTTGTTTTCTTATCGTCGACGGCCATGTTTGGGTAAGGTTGACCACCTTGTTTATATTTGTCGGCAATTATTATTATCAATGATATGCATATCGTCGGTCAGTAACAAATTTTGAGAGGGATTGAATACACACTCAAAATTGTTTTGAAGTCAGGGAACGCACGTGTTTTAGAATCACAAATTCTTTCGCAGACTTCAAACTACATAGTAAGGTATCCCCTTACAAAGTCAGTTTAGACTCTAAACTTTAGAGAAAGCCGCAAGAGAGCAAAACTCTTTGAAGTCAGTTTTATTTTTAGTTAAAAGCATAGGTTAGAAGTTTATTTTATTTCATGACTACAACTACCTAAGTATTATTAGTTTACCTGTCTTATTATTAGTAGTATTACTATAGAGTAAACACATGAATCTAACTAAGTTTGTTGTTTGTGTACATATATTGCCGTTTTTACAAGATTTTATTTAACTTGTTTAAATCTTTAATATTGATTTATTTCAGAACAGGTTCCAAAACGACAAAAAGCTATAGGAAGTTTTAAAATAGAGCAAGAACAAAAAGCGTTGAACAATGGTTTATTCGACGAATGACCACATATGCAAATTCTGCAAATGACTCTATGAATGACCGAGTCTCAAAATGTACAATGTTATTTTTATTTAATCTGGCTGCACATATTTTATCAATAATCCTTCTAATTATAGACCTGTCTCTGTTATAAAATTGCTAGGTATTGGCGGTAGGTACCACATCCTCAGGACGTACCGCAAGGATCCATTTTATGCCCATTTTTGTTTTTGGTATATATCAACGATCTGCTTTATATGGTAAACGACTTTTGCGAAATAGAAAATACACTGACCTTACCCAACTCATGACGTGTATCAATCGTGTCAAAATGGTTTGCCGCCAACAACAAAGCTATGTTTAATTCCTGTAAAACTAAATGTATATGATTTACTATCTCGAAAGCTCCTAACAGCGTCACAATATACTAAGTTCAAGAGACTTGAACTACCTAGTTGACAAGACAGTTTTGGTCGGCATAACATTACACAACAAATTAGAATTGGGTGCTCATATACAACATTTTGCAAGAAAATTTAGTTCTGCTATGTTTGCAGTAAAGAAAATTAGAGATGTTGACACAGTCAGTTTGGTTTACTTTGTATATTTCATAGTTGGATGTCCTGCAGCCTTCTGCTGTAGGGTTCAGGTACAGATTTAGATACCTTGTTTAATTTTGCAGCTAAGGGTATTCGTGCAAGTCTGTGTCCACCCCATTACCTGGAAGAAGGAATATATGGTTGTAGTAGCTTCACTTTGCAATTTATATAAAATAAATCTATAAATGAACTTGCCTTGCTGAGATTCTTGCCGGAGTTTTCTCAGTTAATAGTACCTACCCACTTAGCTCAGTATATTCCAAACCAGTGGTAGTCAATTGTAACGTTCATAGAGCCTTACCAGAGCCTAATTTTATTAGTGCACTTGGTATAAATTATACAGCGTATATGGGTATTTATAAGGACAATGATTCTTTAGTCAAATAAAATCTATAATATGTAAAATCTATAAATCGTAAGTCGTCGTTTTTATTATTGTAAAAAATATTGGGATGCAACATTTAATTGAGTTGAATTAATTCTAAATTGTTGATAACACTCAAATCATAAATCGCACCAACATCGCTCAAAGATGCGATCCCTTGAGGTCAAGGACCACAGGGGCGGCTTGTGTTATTATACCATCATCAGTCGGTCTGAAAAATATTAGGTTTGTGAATTTTCTCATCAGTTCTACTTCTATCTTATTATACTTACTAAAAAATGTGTATGAATGGATATATATGTATTTCTGCAATTTTCTCAGCTGAATACACAGTCCTAAAAGTTAGAAGACTCAATACCTACAATTTAATCCTGTAGACGTATGGGATTAATTAAAAAAATAACAACTGTTTAAAAACAGATTTACATGCTTCGTCTTCCAAGAACTTAATCAATTTTTTTCTTATCATTAATTATATTCGTAAAGAGACCGAGAGGCCGGAGCCCCAGGCGGTGGGCAGACCAGATATCACAGGAGCTGGAGATGCCGGTTAGTATTGCAATGCACCAAGCAACGGAGCGAAACCGATGGAGACAGTTGGTTGACAATGTCAGAAGGAACCACGATCCTCAGCAGTGAGGGATACGACTAGAGAGAGAGAATTATATTCATACGACATAAACAAAACCAATTGGTTTTTTTATAAGTTTGGATGAAATTAAGAAATCCTTAACAAATTACCATTATTTTGATGACACTACTTCGTTTGCATTCCTGTAATATCTTATTAACTTACGAGCTTTTCAAAGTTCCATTTCTCGCCAAAAAGTGGGTGTTTTACCCTAACTAGTCTTTGTATGCATTATCAAAATCACATGTAGGTAGCCTCTGTGTAGGTAGGTACCTAGGTAAGGTAGGCGTCCTTGTTAGTGTTTAAAGGTGTTATTAAATTAAACTATTAATGTAATATCTGATTCCGGATAGATCAATATCCATGGTTGAATCTGCAACCCAAAGATAACACTCTTCTCCGGTATTGCCAGCACTTAATCTAAAAATAGTCACATCATAACATTCCTCTCCTTAATAGGATTTTTAACAAATTAATTATTAACTATAAGTCTAACCTAACAGGAGGTTTAACAATCCGCTGTGATCTTGTTACATAATATTCTTTACCTTCATCTTTACTTAAATTAGGTTCATATTCATTATCTTTATCAATTCTATGATTATCACTTCCATCTTCATCATGTAAGGGCTTATCAATTTTAATATTATTGCTATTTGATTCTGATTCATTATCATTCTCATCATAATTATCACTGTTGCTTTTTATAGAAATATTGTCGTAATCGGGATTAATACATTGTCTATTTCTTCTAAACATATTACCATTTAAATTTTCAATTATATATGACCGAGGGCATGATAATGAACTATTTATTTTTCCTTGTGTCCAATGCTTATCTTAATTATTTTTCTTGAACCAATTTTTTTGATGAGGAATGCATTCTTTTAGAGCTTTTGCGTTTCTATTGTAATATGTTTTTATTTTATATTGATTTTTTAAATCCTTTTCACTATCACGCAGAGTTAATTTTGGTTTAAGATAAGATTCAGACACAGGGCATTTTGAATTTCTTTTAAACAGAAGATTTGCTGGAGAAGGTAGTCCACCTTCTTTAGAACTATTTCGGAGATTCAATAATGCAATATAGGGGTCAGTATTATCCTGATCACACTTTTTAAACAGAAATTTTATAATTTTCAAGGATGCTTCTGCTAATCCATTAGATTAAGGATAATTTAGAGAACATGTGGTATATCATGAAATATTATTGGTTCTTTGGAATTGTTGATTCTAAACATAGCACATACTTGACAATTAAGACATAATTCTTTTATTTGAGATGACATATTAGGCCAAAACATTACACTTCTAGCTCTTCTTTGACATGCACCCACTCCAAAGTGACCTTCATGAATAGTATTTAACATTATTTTCTGTAGAGCATGTGGAATGACAATTACATTGTTTTTGAGAACCATTCCATCTATTACAGCCAAATTATGACGAAAATTCCAGAATGGCATTGCTAAATTATTAATTTTTGATTTACTATTAGGCCAGCCTTGTTGAATATAAACAATAATTTGACTAAGAACTGTATCTTGTTTGGTTTGTGACCTAATTAATTCTTTTTTATCCTTACTTATTGGAAGATAATCCAGGGTCAATTCAACATGACATATTAACTCCTTGTTAATTTCTTCATCAAACTTATCAGATTCTTTATTAATAATAGGTAAAAATGATCTACTCAAAAAGTCAGAAATAAACATCTTTTTACCTGAAACATATTTGACAGTAATATCATAGCCCTGTACTTTAAGCATCATACGTTGAATCCTAGATAGAACTTTATTGAGGGGTTTTTTAAACAGAATCTCAAGTGCTGAATGATCAGTTTCAACTATGATAGGCCGTCCTAATATATATTTGTGAAACCTAGTACATCCAAAAACAATAGCAAACATTTCACGTTCTACCTGAGCATATCCTTTCTGACACTCGGTCAAAGCTTTGGAAGCATATGCTACAGGATGACCTTCTTGCAAGAGACATGCCCCAACACCTTCAGAGCTGCAATCAACAGACACTACAACATCCAAATTATTATTAAATATTGGTTGATTAAAGTTGGAGCCTTTGTCAATATTTCCTTTAAATTTTCAAAAACATTTTCATGTGTATGTTGCCACTGAAATATTGTATCTTTCTTAAGTAATTCCCTTAATGGTGCTGTAATAATTGAATAATTTTCAATTAACCGTGATAAGTAATTGGTCATTCCAAGAAAACGCTCAAGGTCTTTTTTATCCTTGATTCCTTTAATTTCATTAATAGCATTAATTTTAGATGGATCAGGTTCAGGGGATACTTGTGGTCCAAGGAAAGGTTGAGGGTACCAGGCCACGAGGAAGATCGCCTATGAGGTGGACTGACCAGATAAAAGCGGCAGTAAATGACTCATCATCACTTCATGAATTCACGAGGAAGGCGGCCATCAGAGAAGAGTGGCGGCGTGCTGTGAAGCTTGCCACCAACACCTGAAGTGATGACCACGACCACTCTGTCAAGAGTGATACCGACAGAGAAGAAGAAGAATATTATTAATTCCTATTATCATTATATCTTTAACAAGTTCCTCTCTCAACTTTCCAAATTCGCATAAATTGCTCTTATTCATGAGATCTGTTAAAAAATTGTCACAGCTTTCTGATGGCCCTTGAGCTCTTGTAAAAAATCTATGCCTTTCCATCGTGACATTAATTTTTGGAATAAAATGTTTTTCAAACCTGGATACAGCCTTTTCATAAGATTCTTTGTCGGATGAATCAAAAGTACTGTAAATTTCGATGCCTTGATCTCCAATACAATTTAGTAAGATGGCCATTTTTTCTTATCCGCCGCATCTTCAAAATCGTTTGCCAAAATATAAAATTCGAACTGTTGAATCCACTTAGGCCATGTGGTACAAATATTGCCATCAACAATTAGGGGATTAATATTACCTCCTACCTGCCATTCCTTGAGAAGGCTTCGATTTCCCTTCTTCCATTTTTTTTTTTTATACACCTCGATAATTTTGCAGAAAGTTGACTTGAATACTGAATATTAAATGACTTGAAGTTTTATGTAGGTAGATTCATTAAACACCTGACACCATGTTTAAAGGTGTTATTAAATTAAACTATTAAAGTAATATCTGATTAAAATGGATTTATTATTTTTATCCTTATGTTCATGATCAATATCCATGGTTGAATCTGCAACCCAACCAAAGGTAACACTCTTCTCCGGTATTGCCAGCACTTAATCTAAAAATAGTCACATCATAACAGTTAGTAGGTATTGGAAAACAACACGTAGTGTATAATAATTTCTGAGTAAGTAGGTACCTTAGAAGTGCCTTTTATTGGATATAATTGGCACATAACTTTGCCAGTAGGCCTGACCGGCGCATGATGTAATGCGATGTTGGTAATATGAGTCGCTTTGTAGAGTGTTCGATGCGCAGTTGACCCCAATCGCCCCCAATCGAAGGACTAAATTGTTTGTCCAATCATCACCGATATCATGATTAAATTTAGTGCTATTAGTGATCATACATGGCAGGTATACCTATATTCAAAAACGATCAAATACAACTATATTGTAATACATGCCTACGATAAGGATGAAATAAAGGTCGTTCCAACCTACCTTGATATCTTCTTATCGTCCTACTCTCGTACACAGCTCAAGCGTGGCTCAAGCACCAAGTAAGAAACGGGGTTCAAGTGTCTGTGAACTTGATAACATTAGGTACTTATAAATACCTATTTATAGTAGGATTATAGTAACTATAGGTACCAACTTATGTTGTTCTTCTTATTTTGTAGTGTTATTTAAATTGACAAGGACATTGCGTCGGGTGCGCGGCGCGGCGCAGCGGGGGCGTCGTCGATCCACTTCTTATTGCTAATTGACCCGCTTTAGGTGACATCCAGCTGGCTGCCTTGCCACCTATAAGCAATTAAGCAGCCCCTCCATCCACATTACTGACAAACACCATGTTAAAACCATCGACTTAATTAGACATGTTGTATGCGTATGTAGGTTAATAGGTAAGTATGGGATATCACCAATCTTTGACTCAATGTTTAGGATTGCGCAAACACGCTAAAAAGTGAGTTATCGACTACTGGGTCATTAGCACATTTTTTTAAATAATACTACTCGTCCATTAGTCCATATCAAACAAACAACACTCACTTTCATATTTATAATATTAGTTAGGATTAGGATGGTTCGAATCCTACAAACTTGAGCTTTCGGTGCGGTGAAGGAAAACATCGCGAGGAAACCATAGCACGATGGTAGTACCCGCCAGCTGGAACTTGTAGTCATCCTCAAGGTGAAAATCTGTCGCCTACCTACCGGTGCATTCCGGCTCTTAAGTACATACGGTTGTGCTGCACAAAAAAAAAACATATTTGGTACATAGTTGCAACAAAAATATTAAATGAGGTACCTTCCGAAACAGGGACCGCGGAAGTGGGGGGCAGGGGAGCCAAATGCCCCCTAAAATCAAACGCCACGCCGCCGCGCCTCCACCAATTTTACTACCCGGTAAACGTTTCTCTGTGTTATCCCTCACAGAGCTAAGCAATTGTACGTAACAAAAATTGGAGAGAGCAGAGCATAAGAATATTTTTGATCACGCTTTTATTAGTTCCACCTATTCCACATACGGTATGTTTATATGTTTGTTTGTCTGTAACGGATTTTTTTAACGTGATTTTCACTCACTCTTACTAAGCACACTTATCAAGGACCGATGACCATACAATAATTTGATAAGCATGTTCCATTATCCGAAAATTCTTTACTGACTCCCCGTAACCAAAGAAGTTTGCCCCCCCGTCATGGATTAGGTACTTCCGCGGTCTCTGTTCCTAAATAACACAAGATTGGTTCGTGTCCGCGCTGGATATCTTACTAATATTATAAAGCTGAAGAGTTTGTTTGAACGTGCTAATCTCAGGAACTTCTGGTTCGATTTGAAAAATTCTTTCAGTGTTAGATAGCCCATTTATCGAGGAAGGCTATAGGCTACTTTTTATACCGGGAAAACAGAAGATCCCTCGTGAACGCGGGTGAAACCGCGGCTGCGCGGGGCGGAAGCCACGGCCATTTAACCCTAAACTAAGCAGAGCTTGTGCTATGGAAGATAGCTGATATACAACATATATATTGTGATATACAGCCTGTTTCTATATGTAAACAATACTTTGTCACTTATGTTTTTTACTTCACATTTAAAACGCTTCTAAAAACTAGTTGTTCTAAAATATATGTGCTGTCATATGGATATCGTTTTTTCCTATTAATTAATTTGTATCCCGCATTCCCAACAATATACTACTTTTCTTTTGTAAATACATAAATATATAGATAATTACAACAAGACACAGGACAAACAGACATGTTCATGCACACAAATGTTTGTAATAGAGTTTTATTTTAAACCCAGCTCGCCCGTCGCCGACTCGATCATTATGCCAGATTAAACGTTTGATATTTGATTGATAAAATGAAGTAAGTAGGTACCTAGTGTTTTTTAATAAAAACCCATAGCTCGCTAGTCAGATTCACATACTGGTTTTTCCTTGAATAACATACAAAAATGTACGATTATGATACCAGTTGCCAGACGCAAAACAATAAAATGTAGGTACATTATACTCATATCTATCGCCTATAATTACAAACAGACAGACAATGATCAACCCAAATAATTTACAATCAATCAAGTTATTGAATGAAACCAAATTCGAATACCATGTCAATTTATCCTAGACTCGTAGATACTATGTTATAAATACTTGCTCACAGCACAATTTTGTAACAATTCAGCCGTTTGAATATTTTACTTATCGGACATTTTGCTTTAATAGATTGTTGCGTATAATGTTCGTTTTTCTGTGGTTATAAGCACATTACTAGTGAGTTACGGCAATGCATTTGGCACTGAAGTTGAATGAGAATGTGACTCGGCGGAGCGATGCGACGGCACGCCACCTCTAGCCAACTCAACATCCAGTGGCGTAAGTATACCATCTGAGGCCCATTGCAAATTCTTTGGATGGGGCCCGGGGGGGCCCAGTAAAAATCGTTAACACACTTTTATTTTAATAAATCATCCATTTTAGTTAAATATCTAATAAATTTACATCTTTTTTTACTTCTCTTTCGGTTTTCGCTCCCACTCTGATATTTTTTAGAACTAGACATTTATATCTAACTTTCACATTTAACTTTGCAGGTCTATTTGCAGGTTCAATAAAACAAAAACTACGAAAAATCAAAGACACAAATCCGATTGTCACAACAATCAAACGAATAATGCGTAGTACAGCCGTCGTACTTAAAAAATACAAATCTGGAATTCCCTTAACACCATGCATGCGTCGCTAGCCTGCCAGAGCGCCACGAAAAAAGTACTTTCTGGGAATTCCCCGAGCGTCACTACCGCGACAAAAAATGAAGCAACCAATGGATGATGAACCGTTCAAATCTTAATCATTTATTTGAATTTGTATATGATCATGAGTTGTGTTTAACATTAATTGATTTAAAGTACTTAAGTATATAAAATTTATAATTCTTACTAAATTTTGTTAAAAATTAGGATAGGTCACTTTGAGCTCGAGTTCCTTCGGGCCGGGGGGGGGGGGGGGCATCGGACCGGGGGCCCGTGGCATTTCGCCAGCCCTGCCACCCTATAGTTACGCCACTGTCAACATCCAATTAAATATGTAGGTACTGAATTGAGGAACCACTACAGATTTTATAAAGAAACTGACATGTAATTAGTAGAGCGTGAGCTGATTCTGTAGGCTTAGTCTTGGAATTTGTAGCAAACTTATCTGCCAGTCAACTCCTACAGCAAGCCGCGTAATTGTGGAGGCATTGGTTTCTACGAGAACAGGACCATGTAACTGTTGAAGTTCAGCTTTATTTTGTATTCCCAATTCATTCATAAATATGAGGCCCCGTCAATCGATATGTAGTAGACGTATGAATGCGTATGATAATTTAATTAAAAGTAATATATTATCTTTTTGAATTTCTTTTTAAATTCTGAAGTGGCTCCTCAATCCATAATAGGGTAGGTTACTACATAATAATAAACTTTTGTATCTGCAATTACACGCTTCGTGTACAATACTTATTTATTTTTAACCGACTTCAAAAAAGGTTTTTGTACTTTTTTTAAACGTAGCTGTACCTATTATTTCGTTTAACCGACTGACCCAGAAGGAGGCTAATGTTTTTGTGCATACCATTTGGAGTTGCATTGCATAATAACACGCAGATATAATGAAACAAACAAGAACAAACATGGTTCCAAATGCTCTTTTTTATTTAAGGTTAGCTGAATATTTAAATTTTATACAACCCTAAAGACACTTTCTTCGTCTATTTAAACAGAAGTGGTATTTACATTCAGATAATATAGGGCTGGTTCATCTGTATCGTATACTTTTTTTAAAGTATCCAGTACAAGAGATTGGATTAAATCAACCTGGAACAAATGAAAACGTATTACTCGATTATCAACATAATTGTAGCATGATAACTACATAGCTTCACTTTGTTTCAATGCATCGCACGTTGATAAAGTTTTACCTGATGGGGTGGACAGTATCCATCGTCAGTAGACCTAGCCACTGTGATGAGTACTGGTGCAGGTAAATTATGTAGTAGAGGTGTCAAGGCATTTTCAATCGTATCTCGTATTTGCTCATCGGTACTGATGTGATAAGGTAAGCCGCCTTGGTCCCTCGTACACCCTCCAGCAAACACTGCCCACCAGTCAGGCGGTTCTCCTATTCTTTCTGCTTCTGATGTTATTGAAGCCACCAAATCGTTAACCTTAGCAGTAAAAACATTATTATAAAATACGCTATATACCTATAGTAGCTTCGGTAAAGACATTGAAATAATAGTAAATTATTACCAAGTCATACAGTCTAGATTTCTCCCCTTTATATTTCTTGAGACTCTTATGTTTCTCTAGATGCAGGAACAAGTTTTCAAGTTCTTCAAGTTGTCGTTCTCGCAATTCGACAACTTTCTCGACTGTCTCCACGTCGTCGTTTTCGGGAAGTATAAAGTCAAATATCGGTTTCAAGCGATCGTACAAGCCAATATTTTCATATAGCAATAGAAACGGGTTCCCAGTACTGAAGAAATCTAAGTCTATATCTAGTACGTAAGGCTCGGAAATGCTTATGTCCTTAACTAGTTTCTGGATATGAGCGTATGAAGAAGAGGCTGAAAGTTCTGAAACTGTTAACGTAAATTTTCTTTTGTTAATTAATTGCGATGAAAAGAGTGCATCCGATAGATAATAAGGTTCTTTACTATCTACACGAAGATATCCCGTATCAGATTGATCGCCGACGTGGAAGGAGCGTGTGCCATCAGAGAATTGCTTTGCCCATGGTGGGCGCATCCACACCACTCTACCAATGTGACCAGCCGCTGCGGCAGGTAATATCCAATTTTCTATCTGTAATAATGGTAGGAGATTGCGTCCAGAACGCGCTTCATCCCCTCTAAGTTTACGATCTACCAGCATGTCTGGATGAGCATCTAAATGCACTAAAGTGGTTCCTTCTAACGGTAACTTCTTCCCACCAATAGCCGAATAAATAAATTGCAATGCATCGTTGTGTTCTTCAACTACATATATCGGGATCTTTTTAAATCGCTTCGTAGGCGGAATAGCTCCTCCGGTCGCAACGTTTTGTGACATTTTAAGAATCGAATAATTGATGGTTTGAGAAATTTCATAACATTTAAGTAGTTGTTTTTAAGATCCGATTCGTGTTCCCATTTTTCTGTACCTATTGAAAGAATAAAGCGAAACAAAGTTATATTTATTTATAAAAATGTAAAAATCACCATATAATCACCATTCATGTCATACCTGCCTACTATGTCACTATAGTAAAAACTGAAATGTGATTGATAGATACAAAAACGGCGGCGCTTTGACGTCAGCTTAGTCTGTTGTGTTGGTGGATTAGCCTAAAGTGGGTTGAGTCAGAAAAGTATCAGGAGCCTTCTATTCGCAGCAACTGCGCACTTGTTCGAACTTTCGTAGGTACGATCCTACTTATTATACACGCGAAAGTTTGTTTGTATGGACGTTTGTTATTTAATCAAGCAGTAATGGCTCCACGGATTTGGATAAAACCCCAGCATATAGATATCATCATCACTAGAATATCATTATGACGATGAGAAGTTAGGCGTAAGAAGAAAATTATGTACCTACAGGTGTGGTTTTGCAATATCTATATTCTATCTATACTAATATGCTGTGCTAATATTATAAAGCTGAAGAGTTTGTTTGGTTGAACGAGCTAATTTCAGGGACTACCCGGTTCGAATAGAAAAAATATTTTAATGTTGGATAGCGCGTTTATCGAGGAAGGCTTTTAGCTATTGGCTTTAGACTTTTTATCCCGGGAAAACATAAGATTCCTCGGGAACGCGGGTGAAACCGCTGGGCGGAAGCTAGTCGCTGAACAAACGGACGGAGGTTAGGTAGGATATTCAAAAATATTGCCGGGCTTCAATTGTAGTAGGCTTCGGGAAAGGTCTATGTCCAGCAGTGCTGACTGAAAAAGGTAGATGATGAAGATGGTGATGATATGTTTGGTACTAATAAAAATCCTTATTATAATTTGAACCAGCACCTACTTCATGTCATGACGTTTGCAGTAATAAATAAGTATGTGTATGTAGACTGGCTGAACCACATAACACAGAGGCGAGACACGGCGTTGTTTGACAAAGGACAATTTGAGTCTCAATTTTCATATCCAGGAATTTAATGTACCTATGCATTTATTTAATTTGCGTCACCACTCACCAAATCATACGAGGCGTGTCATTGGTAAGTCAAGAATCCAGCGGGAAACCGAAACGAGATAATATCGTGCAAATGTTGAACAGATATTAAGGAACCCTTTTCGTAGGGTGAGGAAAGTAATTTCATTTGAGTAGGTAGGATAGGGGTGTGGGTTAGCCGGTGGATCTCATCAAAGCGAGCCGTGAATGTTTTCCATTAGCATCAGCAAACATCCGGGCGGCGCGATGCGTAGTTGCGCGGAGCGACACCACCGGGAGGCGGACGAAGGGGTGTTGTGACGGCTCTCGGAATCGATACTGCGCGTCTCTGACGTCACTACGCTACTACTACGCCGCGCCCGCCCAAACACACCCCCCGCGAGCGCGCGCTTCTCCCTGGTGACCTATTGCGCCGTTACGACGCCCACCTGGGTCAAGGTGTGGAAGCCGCACTGGACCCGCCCGGATGCCAGTAACCCTAATGTTATGGAATTAATTCATGCAATCTCCTTGCATAATATGACCATACCATATCTTCAGGACAAAAAATAATTTTATTTATTTATTTAATCAAAGGAAATTCTACAGCTTTTATACTAATATTTACGTAATATATACCTACATTGAAAATTTGCCATCCATTCATTAATTGTCCTTTAATTTAGTGTTACGGTTTAATGAATGTTATACAAAACGAAATGAAATTTAATGTTCAAAGAAAAATAAAAATATAACCAACCCAAAAAAAGCTGTGCAGTATAAAGCTTATACCTATCGGAACTTAAGTCTGACTGTGGCAGAGCTGAAAAAAAATGTTTTTTTAAAATTTAAAATAAACAGTTGAACTATATTTAAACCATTTGTTTTTTTTTTCATTTTGAGTAAATGTCATGAATTTCAAATTGTTTGGACTTGATATATAATTAGACTAGCCTTCCACCCTGCGGTTTCACCCGCGAACCCCTATTTTACGCCCTTAGGGGGTGAATTTTCAGAAATCCTTCCTTAGTGCTCACCTACAGTGTCAAAGAAACCCAAATTTTCACGGTCTTAGCCCCAGGAGTTTGGGCAGTGTGTTGATATGTCAGTCAGCCAAAAATTGAAGGTTATTATCTATTACTATTAATAGTTATCCTATTTTTATTACTTTTATTCAATATACAGAACAGACACACCAGATTCTACTGTTTTACTATATTATTATGTACATAGATATATATTTCCAGTTCATCTGCAATTAAAAGTGGTATTTTCTTAATGTTTTAAATATTGCTTAAAATTTCCTAAACTATGTTTTTAAACACATAAGTATTTAATAAAAACTCTTGTTTTAAACTCCATTTAAAATAACTTGTAGTTTTAAAGTAATAGTAATAGGCACATAGGTCCTTGTTATATTATTAACCAGATAAATTTAAGATTTAGAAAATTGGCTGAGCTTTATCAGGATATTTTGAGAACATCTTTGAAACCAATCCACTAAAATTTTAAACATATATTTTGAATTCTAAAAAGTAGTTATTATTCAAATCATCTTCACTCAACATCCTCAACTCAACCTCACAAAAAAAAAAGTTGTTTGATTGTTGTAGTAATGTATGAATCACTAAACTGAATCCCACTTCAAATGTGTGAACAAGTTTGTCACAGACAGTCTGATGAAAGCCAAAGTTAAAGGGATTATTTTTTAGGTAAGGAACTTAAAAAATATCAAAATTAAGATAATACACAGTAAATTTGATATCATCAGTATTTGGTTGTTGTATTGTTTAGTGTATTGTGTATTAATTAACTATAATTATAATAGTAGAAATTAAATGAGCTAGGGCTGGTTCACTCTCAGTTCTAAACATAATTTATTGGGATTTATTTGCATTACATTACATTATGGTAATGTGTGGCAAATTCAAAGGATGGGCCATAATGTCCCAGTGCAGACACACACCAATCAAGTATTTGAATGTGTTAAAACTGAATGGAGAACTAAATACAAGGTATAGTACAAATATAGTACATAGATAGTAGCAATAACTCAATAACACATACATGGTTGATTGGTGCACGCGGTGGGTTCGCTTTTCATACAAAAGTCATATTATCGAACGTTTCTTGAGACCTTGCCAAATTTCCATAGCCTCTTTAATTTCCATTCAGGATGAGAGCAGGAAAATTCATGAAAAACTTTTTCATAAGTGAGGTTATAATACTTTAGGTGAAAGAACTAAGTAATTATTTGGTGGAACTTTAGAACTAACCTGTTTTGTACCAAGCATATTTGAATATCTTAGTCTTTGTTTTGTCACTATTTTGACCTAAACAGAACAGATTATTCAGACAGATGAATCAAAATAATTTCAAAATTCAACTTTGACAACTTTGAATTAAATTTTTGACAATTTATTGACAGTGACAATTTAAACTTGACAGCAGTGTTTCCACTTAAGATTTTAGTTTTTCCCTAGTTTCTTTAAGAATGATCCCTAAAATTCCCTAAAAATCTTCAAAATTCCTTGGTTAGAGAGCATAATAATTATAATAAAGAATTATAATTTCACGTATATATTAAAATAAAGTAAAGTATACATTGAGTGGTGCTGGTGTCTACTATAAGCAACAGGCTTACCAAAATATATTCGATATTTCCTCAAAATTCTACAAATCCCTGTTAAAATAAAATATCCGTAGCCTTAGATCATCTATGTACTAGATTTTGTATCAGCTCACGGAAAACGTCCAGGCAAATAAGGCTTCACATAAATTTGGGGTGTTATTTTTATTTAGTTCGTTCCATACTCGGCCAACGTAAGCACATAAATATGTCTCAGGTTGCCTTTAAAGACTGGAAGAATAATTACCGAATAACTAATTTTGGAGCCGGGATATCATATTTTCGGTAAGTACTATTCAAAAAGAATTTATTTTAACCAGAATTCGCTAAATAATACGAAATTTTAAAACAATAAATCGAATCAATGGCCATATTTGTGCCAACATATTATGACTTGTTATCCGACCGAGAAGAGAACGCGAAGTCCCACTAGTACAGTGACGCTTGGCGCATTTCGCTATTTAGTCGGTTGTTTAGTCCATAGTATATCTGTTCATTATGTTTATCTTTGAAGTGCCTTTTTTTAAACCCAGGAAAATTCTCATGGGTACCCCGCGGCTCCGGGGGGAAGCAGTGGGGTTATAACTTCTACCACAGTCTATGTTACTTTTACAGTCAGCCAAAAGCTTGCAGGGTGAGAGAGGGGTGATAGCGAGCCAAAGCTGCCATTCACTCGCTTGGGACATAATGCAGCAAGGATGAATGCCTATACAAAGCGGCATTTCACGTGACTTCAAACGCGATAGACCACTGTATGTTTTTTACGCTGTGCTCCTTCTGACTAAAAACCTGCGGTGTTCCTACATGTCACTGCCGGCTGGGTGTAAGGGGGCGCCGAAGCATTCGTTCGCGTACCCAGCAGCAACGGCCTGGTGGGAGGCCTCGTCTTCGACGACGTTATCACCGAGTTCGTCATTGTCGACGGTGGGGACCGGAGCTCTTGTCTCCACCATCTCGCCTTGGATAGCGTGCGGGAACACACGCACATCTACCCGAGCCCAATTGTGATTCCCCCGAGTCCGCCGCCCTATCTTTGAAGTGCCTAGTGTAATATCAGTCTTGATTAGTACTTAACCGTAATTTTATGGTAGATTGTTAAAAATAAAGGATTTTGTAGTTATTACTTTTAAGCGACAATTGGCCAGAAATAGTTTTTTTATGACAATAGGTTTTAAGCGTGAGTCTATTTTGAACGTAATTGGGCCTTATGTATAGTGAGTTAAGATTGATAAAAGATCAACATTATGTTTACTATTACAGCAATTTATATGTTTAGCAGATTATATATAGGTATAAGTATGTATAGGAACATAGGGACAGTATGTAGCGTTATTTTGTTGTTGACCCATCATCTGGTGTCTGGTATATAGATGATCTAAGCCGTAGGCCATATATGAAATCGGTAATTTTCCCCTAAAATAAGGAGATATCCCTAAAAGTTGAAACACTGCTTGAAAGTGGTGGTTTTGTAGTTTCTTCATCCAAACAAGGCAAGGGTTGATGACCATTCAGTCTAATGACAAAGTCAGGGCTAGCTGAATTTATTTGATAACTATGTTATCAAGACTTATGGCTATGCTTAGAGGTCTTTAAACCTAAATGGCTAAATAGTAATATATGTACGTATTTATAATCAAATGATTAATTAAAATTTTCATACCATCTTTTTTTTTCGATTTATTTACAATAATACAAGATGAACAAGAGTTTAAATCCTTTTATATTTTAGTAAATTTTATGAAAGATTTTAAAATCCTGTTAAACTATTAAACTTTCAACGAAATTACTTTGAGGAAACTACATAACTATTTACCATTTCTCTTTACATATCCATAAAAAATAATGGAGACATGAGCCAATTCACTAACTCATGGATTCACATCCCATTTCAAGTAAGAACTACTACAAAGTAATAGGTGAAAATAAAAATCACAGTAATTAATCCTAAATATAGCTTTATTTTTATAATATCTATTTTATTTTATTACACATGGAAGATTATAAACTGGGTCCAAATTAAAAAGGTCACATGATTCTCTATCAACCGAAATAAAAATTACAGTGAAAATTAATCAGATCCTATCCTCTCATTGATAAAAAGAAACAAAAAAATACACCATGTGAATGAAACTAAATATTATAATAAAATTTTGTTAAAGTCCAAATATGTTATAAGATATGTAGGGACCTGGCCATGTTTATTTAAATGCTGCTTTTTTCTTGAGAGCCTACAATTTGAGACTTGCACCTGCTTTATTGGTTTACTATAAAAATAGTTATCAAATAGTATGAAACTTAATTCTTATTCAAATCGACAAGATACGTCAACTGTATCATACTTAACCTAATGCAATTTTCTATTCCAGTGTCACTAACAATAATTATGATTATTAGTAGATTTAATCCACCTTATTTTAACTTTGTTATCAGATGGATACTTTAAATTAATTAATGACATAAAATTACTTATTATCTAGAATCTAGAGTGAAGAGAGGGGTGGGGATTTAATAAAAAAAAACTATATATTTCTATACTTACCCACAAGAGTGAACTATATATTTTGTACTTTGTTCACCCAACATGAAAACTACATGTTTTGACTGTGCAACAATTTTATATGCGATTTCTTTATCATAATAAAGTAAAATAAAAAACATGATATGCAAACATAGTAATTAATTAAATGCCTGGCTGATGTCTAAGATGTCGCATGTATCAAATTCCTTGAAGTTGTAACTTAAGGCGCTGATGATGTGACATCAATTAACATACTAACAGCAAAATTGGTACATTATTTACTAGGTTATCCCAACGACGTAAGACAAAATTAAATGGTGGTTACCGAGAGGCAACAAACACGTTATACAAAAATTGTGTAATTAATTATTGTATAACGTAAAAATATTTTATTCATTGATTATGTCAATAAATGACGTACAAGATGCCATCTGGTAAAACTTAACTTTTGAGTATTACTTGATGGTGATTGTCATAAGCGCAGTTAATTATTTTATAACGTGTTGTCTCTCGGTAACAGACATGGTGCCATATAAATAATTCAACAAAGAATACATAATCAAGTTTACCACATCATTTCAATATTTCTTCTTTGAACATTGTTACAATGTATTTCATTTGTTTGCCTTCCCCAAAAACTGACTAGTAAAAAAATATTAATTAAACACCGTAGTTAAATCAGTTTGTGAATCGTCAATTACAGAAAATAAATAATTAATCTACGTATAATTTTCATTCATATTTGACATGTTTTAGGCCCACTTGTTATAAACTAGTTTTGGGTATTTAACTTGACTTAACTACCTAGTTTCCCCGGGATAAATCAATATATTATATTTAAATCTTATTTTGTCTTGCGCGTCGATATAACTTAGTTTAAATTTAAGACATAGAAGTTATGGGATGGTTAAAGAAATCGCTTATATATAATATTGAGATAGTTGCCCAAAGGGCAGTGTATATTTTGAGTGTAGTAGGCACCGAGTGGTGGAGGGAAAGCGACTTCGGGTGCGCGTTACATGATGCGGCAGTTCTCGTCCCCTTCGCGGATCTCACCCAACTGGAAGTGACACACCATTTTAAGTAATGTACACTACTATTATTTACCATATTGCATGAGATTTTTAACTAATTCAACAATAAAAAGTTAGTTATATTTAAATCTTACATTTTCGCGACGAGGGAACTTATGCGCGAGCTCACGATGTCTCTGCGCACTTGTGCTGATCTGTCGTAGCTGTCTCTCAGAAATAGCCACCTCCTGCAAGTTATGAAGCTTATTACTTTATAATCGTTGTAAATTAGCTTCATAAATATACATATAACATGATATTAAAAAATCTGATTTCAAATTATTTTATTACTAGCTTTTGTCTCGCAGTTTCACATAAAAAGTAGCATATGACGCTGTCCGGTCCATTAACTACGTGCAAAAACTCACGACGTTGCTACGTGAAAGAAGGACAAACCAACAAACACATTTAGGTATTTATAATAGTTGGGACATTATTTTTCAAATTATTTGATCGCAATCTAACAGCGATAAATGATACAGCCAAAGGTGGGGTAGAAAGTTGTAAATAGCCTACAAGCAACTGGCTCTCAAGAGCATTTGGCGAAAAGCGTAGGATTCTTCTATGAATTGGTTTGTTTAATATTTAGTTTTCTTAAGACAAAGATACTTTCACGTTTCCACTCCACCGTTTTACTAGCGTTTACCCAAATAAAAATATCTTAATATATTATTACTTATATTATTTTATTCTCGGATAACATTTATGTCCCAAACCTCTAAATCTATTTATAGCAATCAACCATACAAATATACGCATTTATTAAATATTAATTTAAATTTATGTTATTAATGACAATCCATACAGTCAATATAAGCTTAGTGGTACAAACATACACACAAATTTTTGCATTTATAAAATTATTGCAAGAAATAGGATAGGATAGTGCGATTCCATATTAAAATTTGTTTAATAATTACAAACCTCCTGTTCATTATTGAGCAGCGCCGTGGTGAAGGTGTCAGCGACGAACCATTTCTGTCCCTTCATGACGATTTCCCTCGGCGGGTCGTGGTCAGCACCGACGTCGGCCGACCACACCGTGGCCACCGCTCCCGGCTCCAGCTTCACCGTACGGTGGAACTTGAACACCGTCTCTTGCTCGCCCGCCTTGCGGATGATCTGGTATCCACCCAGGCTCAGTTCCTGGATAAAAATATCTTTACAGTCCATGTATCTAATTTTTATAAAAAGTGTGAGTTTTATAATAGTTTACATCTAATTTATACATTTTGAGCGCGAGCCCCTGGCGCGCGTGGCGTCTTTTAATCGATAACGCTCGATAATATCTATGAATCTCTGCAACGGATTATATAGAGTGACGATAGATTTACGACTTTAGGGTGGAGGAGGGTACTCTAAAAAAACAAACGAACCTTCTTCCCCTTATTCCTGATCCTCACAAAGCTGCCATCGGGACAGGCCTCGGCGACCTCGAGGTCTCCCTTGGCACTGGAGGTGACGCTGAAGTCGTTGAGGCTGCGCTCCTCGCTCTCGTCGAGCAAGGTGCGCTTGCGAGCGGCCCGCAGCGGGGTGCCGCGGCGCGCCGGCGTCACGCGGCCCCCGCTGGCCGACGCGCTGGCGCTGCCGCTCGCGCTCGCACGGGACTCGCGCCCCGGGGACTGGGTGGTCAGGTTCAACCTGCATTTGTTTTATAGTTTAATGCACACATTTCTAAATGAGAGTTTTAGCGGCAGTCTCGGTTTTTCGTGCTAGGAGCGTGACAGCACGGAGGTTCGAGTACTCGGTACGGTCAATGTTGTCTCTACTGATGGGATTGAACTCTTTCAGCCACGCTTTTATATGCAGAAGATTTTAATTAGAAGAATCTTGATAAAAATAATCTTAATATATATATTTCTTGTGTGCGTGTGTATGTGACTGAACTCCTCCTAAACGACTGGACCAATTTTGATGAAATTTTTTGTGTATATATGAGTGGGTCCCTGGATGGTTTTAAAATATAATTGGACCCGGTAGATGGCGTCGTAATCGAGTTTGGACAGGACAACGTCTGTCGGGCCCACTAGTATTATATATTTTCTCAAAAGGTTTGTTCAACCATAAATATTTTGTAATCGACTAGACCGAATAGTATTGCGTATTGCTATATTTTTCATACGACATACAAGATTGAGTAATAGTATTGTAGTTAAGAGTCGTACCTGTCCTCCTCTCCCTCGAGCAGAGCGCGGTAGGTGGCGATCTCGAGGTCGAGAGAGATCTTGATGTCCATGAGCGTGGCGTACTCGCGCAGCTGGCCGGCCATCTCGTCGCGCAGCCGCGCCAGCTCTTGCTCCAGCGACGCCAGGTCCTCGGCGTGCCGCGCGCGCTCCGACTCCAGTTGACGCTCTAGCTCGCGGCAACGGTTCTGTAAGTGGAAACTGGTTTAGCTACTGTTTTTTTATTCAAATTAGTCTTTACGCAGACTATTATTCGTTATCTATTATACGTAAAAAGCATCATATATGCAGATTCTCTACGGGAACTAATTCTAAAGTGTAGCTGCCAGAACGCGCCGGTAGATTCTTGGCGATAAATTAAAGAGAGGTAGTCAGTTCCACTATAATGTACCTTACCACCATATAAGAATTCACGCAAGTATCTAAAAAAAAAAAAGTCAGGTAAAAGTTACTTACGCTGAGCGCGGCATTCTTGTTCTCAAGCTCATTGAGCTGTGTGTTGAGGGTGTCAATGCGCGTGCGCATGGTGCGCAACTCCTCTACAGCGACGGTGGCCGCATTGCTGTTGCGGTGAGACGCTGCCTGCAGGTTTTTCAACTGTAATAATAAAAAAATATTTGCCAGTATATAGAAATGTACAAAAAAAGGAACAGGACAATGAATGAATTTTCGTGACATGAAAAATCATTTGTCTGTCTAATGTCTAATAATTTTGCTATCCATATGATCCCTAAACTGAACAAAGCTTACATACAAGCTTGTTAATTAACAGAGAAACTAATTTTTTTAAAATTATTAACATTTTATTCATCTCGAATATTTAAAACTATCAGTAATAAAAACACGCGTAGTTTTTTTTTTATTGTAACCACAAATATTTAAGTATTAGTTTAGCATACCATTACTATATTTCAAGGTATTAAGACATCACAATACCTTATTTTCATAGAGAGCTTCGATATCGTCGCGGTTCGCCTTGATGTTGGCCTCTTGTTGCTCGCGGAGCTCCTGAAGGCTTTGTTGCAGCTTGGCTTCGTATTGCTGCGCCAGACGACCGTCTAAAAATGTTTACTCATATTAGGAAAAAATAATATGTAAGTTGTATTTTTTTTTATATGAGAATGTTAGAATAGAATGTTTGTATGGATGGATGTTTGTTACTCTTTCACGCTAGAACGGGTAAACGGATTTGGATGAAATTTGGCACAGAGATAGATTATTGTCTGGAATAGGCTACTTTTTATCCTGGGAAAACATAAGATCCCTCGAGAACGCGGATGAAACCGCGGGGCGGAAGCTAGTCTTTTTATAATTAAACGGTTGTCAATGTATGAACATGATGCCAGAGAATCAGGGGAGCTAATCACCTCACCCATTATGAGAAAGACCAATTAACCACATTATTAGTAGCTTCACAACTCACCAATCTCAGAAATCTCCACTTGTCTCCTAGTTCGCGTCTCCTGCAGCTCCTGCTGGAACACCTGGTCCTTGAACGAGAGCTCCTCACGCAGGCTCTGCACCGTGTTCTCCATGTCGATGCGACACAGCATCTCCTCTTCCAGGGTCTTGCGCGTGTCGGCGTACACCTTACGCAACTTTTCCAACTCTTTGGCGAGTTCCTGGAAATAAATACAGTTGAATTTTCATTTTTTTTGAATGATTTTGATCCCTATTGAAGCATCGAGATCGCCCACTATATGTCACACGCTTGCTCAGAAAATAAGTCGAGTCAAGGTTTCAAGAGTCAATAATCAGACCGGTAGAAAAAAATATGCTATTTCAATAACGTAACTAGGCAATACGAATTTGTAGATATACATGTTAAAATGTGTTTCTTCTAAGAATATTCAATGTTTTAACCATTGCCATAATTCATGTTATATTACTACAGTATTCTGAGTAGTTAAGCAGCATTGTTTTTTCCTTGAATTTGCACGCGACCACATAAACACTAATTGACAATGGACTGTAAGGTTTAATTTTAGGAATTAATTACGCACCCTGGCCTCATCTTGTGCCTTCTTCTTGTCAGCTAAAGCGGTGTTGTACTTATTGCTCTCCTCTGTGAAGCGCGTCTCGTAGTGACGCGCCAAGTTCTCCGCTTGCGTACAGTCCTTGGTCTTTTTGTCCAAGCTGAAATTAACATGTTAATTAATTCAAACTGAACTAATAATATGTTTCCATTAGTACAGTGTACCATTCAATTCATTGATAGTTACTTATTTTACTTAAGAACCATTCAAAAGATTCTGTTGGTACTTTGTACAGATTTTTCCGATAATACAACATTTTTGCAAATGAGTGAGAATGCATATGCAAATGAGTTAACATTCCATTCTCCAAATAGTAGAGGGTCAAGTAATCGAAGCCGTGACATCCGAATGAAGTAAACCTCGTGAATAAAAAGTTGTCTCCATGCGACACAGCATTACGCAACGCCGGCGCACGGTATGTTATTGTAAACACCACAGGCCGCGGCCGGTTCCCGCGCGTGCTCGTCATCAGCAATAAGCTATTTTGTGAGTTTTGCGTCGGTTATAAAATTCCCGTATTTCCCGCGCCTCGTGTCCGTCCGACGCTAACTGACGACGACGTCGTGGTGGCCCGCATGTGAGCCTTGGCCGATTTAGCTAGGGCCGATTATACTAATAACATTTTAAAGAGAAAGGGGAATGATAAATTACCGAGTTGACTACGAAAACGGTATGAAGCGATATCGATTGGGCAATGTTGAGCGTCATCGTTATATTCAGTGGGCGACTTGAGTAAATATCAAGTTTTTATTTAGACATGACACGAACTTATATGACGACATTTTGTTATACAAAGGGTATCTAATAACTAATGTTGTGGTTTGGTCGGTTGAATCAGTGGAAAGTTAACTATAGACTGCAATGTGTGTAATTAAATTTATTAATGAATACGATAACCACTTAATCGTACTATATTATCCGTCGATTTGCAATACATATTTTAATTGCTTTACTGAATGCCATGTGGTGATGACGCAGATTACATACAGCGCACAGCGACTAGGTTTATTAAAGGCCAACTTCAATACCATTAGTCTATAAATAAAATTGATAGAGTCTTAACAGTAACCTAGTTCCTTTTTTCAGACAAGTCACACGGAAGTATTTATATTTTACCTACAAAATGTATGTATTATGCAAGATAATTAAACTGTCTAGGACATTTTCGCAACGTGGGAGACAGTTTATTAAAAAAAATCTTATCTATGTCGTTGCTACAGTTTAAACGTGTCTCGTCTCGATGCGAGTCTCCCTGACTGCGTGAGCTATTTTAATAAATGTAATCCGTTATTCAGAACAAAATTATGAGGAATACTTAGTTGTTAGCCGAGTGTTAATTTGAATAAGCGATAAAGATACAACTTGATTTAATATTTAGTCAGAGGTATTATTATATTAGTTTTATTTCCGAGGCTGCATTGGTATCATACGTAAATGTGTCGATTACGTCACCAAAATAAAATGACTCTTTCATGACCTCAAACGACGACGCCTGAATGTCGCTTGTTTCTTTTTATTAGAACACGTAATTTATTTTGTTATTAACAACTTAGTAAAGCGTGATGATATTCTATTATGTTTACTGTGACACTATTTTACAAATATGCGATTATACTTTTTTATTTATTCTTGATAAATTAATGTTAAGTATATTTTGTTTGTAAGAATATTATTCTTCACTATTAACTACTCTAGTGTTAAAATAGACCACGACACGTTAATTTGCAAGGAGATATGTAACTTATGAGTGAAATGAGGTTATATACATCTTTTTATAAAATGAACTCGGAAGCAGTAGGAAACGCACTAGTCGAGTTGTGGGTGCCCGAGTCGCGCGGGGTGCGTGACGTAAACTCAGGGTCAACAGCCGCTGTCGTAATCATTCCGTGAATAGGAACCTGATTTACTTAAAACACCTTAAAGGTCCAACGTAACAACCTATACGGCGTATAGGTTCCATATACGTCCGTAATTTATTTAATTTTTGTTATTTTAGTGAAGATTTTTTTTTCTGTTATTTCTGCGTCATGGCAATCTGTTTAAAATAACAATAAGCCACACTTTTGTCCGATTTTATAACCTTGGAATGGTCTGGGTTCAAGAGAGATAATGTCCAGTAACTTAAGTCTCACTTTTGGTTGAATCTAATGATGAGATAAATAATCTAATAATAATTTAATTAAATGAACTCAAGGAGTTTATAAAGGCCACTGAACAAAATCACTGCAAGATCCAATATTATTGGTTCAGATAGTCTCTCATCTTCTTCTTCTGTATACAGGTTGGTAAACTGATTGACTGGGTGATAACTGATATATCGACGCACAGCCCAAACCGCTGGACCTAGAGACTTGAAATTTTGCATATAGATACCTTATACATTCACTATGGAAGGATTTTCAAAATTCCACTCCTAAAGGAGTAAAATAGGGGTACGCGGGTGAAAGCGCGTGCGGGGCGGAAGGCTAGTTTTTACATTTTCAATCATTAATCTTGTACACAAGTGTGCAAAGAGATTAAATACTTAAATATTTTTGTAAGTACGATTCCGTGCTGATATCTAGATTATATAAGAAATGTTAAGTTTAATTTAATTACTAAATAAGATCAGAAGAAAGTATGTGAAATACCTTGACCTACTTGTAAAAATGCAAATTGACACACAGAAAGGCCATGTTATTTTTACCTCAAGGTGGGAAATAAAAGTATCCATGGCCCATTACAAAATAAAAATTTAATTGCGTTTGCAAAATTAAGTCAAGGGTAAATTGTTATACCTATCTTAGATAGGATTCAATAATGGTCAAATTGCATTTGCTACAATGCAACTCCTACTTTATTTGAAGGTGATATTGATTTGATATTATGATAACCATACATACAGTAGAGCGTCGATTAACCGAACTAATTGGGGGACTAGGGTGTTCGGAAAACCGGTATTTTCGGATAATCGAACTGTACCTATGACCTATATGTATATTGATTCAGCTAGCCAGAAATAGGTTCTCCCTGGGATCTTTTTTGAGTAAACCACTTATATACAGCATCATCTAAATTCGTGTTTGAGGCAAGTTTCATAGTTTTACGAGTCGTGGATCCGTCAGAAGAATCAAGCTGGGATATAAAGTTACATATGCTCGTCTTTTGTTTTTTTATATCCGTAATGGTAGACTTACCAAATTGGTATTCATTGGATAACTTGGTTGCAGATTCGCCTTTCTCTAACCGTTTATTTATCTCGTATTTATCTTTCATAGAAAGGACAACACATTTACGTTTAGGCATTTTAAATATATAGTTTACTTTCACGCGGCAAAATTTAGTTTAACGACTAGCGGTTACGAAGTGTACGAGTTGAGTTGACAAGCGCGCGTTGACCTTCCGCGCGTTACTACTGTTCGGTTAAGCGGTCGTTCGGTTGAGCGACGTTCGGATAATCGACGTTCCACTGTATTTCTATTGAGTTTGAACACCTGATGGAATAAAATATGTAGGTAACACTTAAATACCACACATAAAAATATAGATCAGCTTCAATATGCAGTAATTTGTTCTTACAGTTTTGATATTATTTTGTTTTTAATTTAAGACGGCCAGGTAAATGGATGGGTTGTGCTGTTTGGGGACTGATAAGATTGCGTGCATTTCCGTCGTAAATGCGGCCTTTGCATGCATGACACCGCCATCCGCCATTTGCCGTAATGGCAAATTGCTTCAAGGTGAAAAGTATAAAACTTGGAAGTCTTTAATTTCTAAATCAATATTTACATCTACAAGCATTTTAAAATAGTTATATTACTATTAATAAGGTACACTTCTTTCTATGTGCCATAATGTACAGTAAACAAACAATCATACATAAAAATAAGTACAAATACTATTATTTATCAAATATGATAAAGCATAAATAGTATTTTCCTGTACTGGTATATTTCTATGACAAAAAGTTAAAATGGAATTATATTCAATTTGGCAGATGGATAGATTCTATCCTGGAATTAAACAAAGCATATTTTTTATCCTGGGAAATCATTAAATCCTTCGGGAAAGCAAGTAAAACTGTGAGGTGAATACTCATATCTGAATAAATGTTTTTCTTATCAACCTTATCTTTACTTAGGTTGTAGTGAATTACTTTCTTTATTCTCAGACAGTAAAAAATTAAAAGTAGCATACCAAATGAATAAACAGATTACCTACCTGTTATGTTTGTATGATACCTATGTAATAAAATTTACCATGCAGAAGTAGTGTTGTAACTCATAACAATAGTAATTCCAAGTTTTATATACCCAATGAGTGAGATAAGCAATTAAAATAGATAGAATAATAAAGCTTAGAATCTTTGAAAATTAAACCTTGACACAAATAGATTGCTATCCAGGTCGCTTCCTAAATCTCAACATAAACAATGTTATATTACTACTATGTAAATATTTGGATAATATTCTATTTGAAAAATACAATTTTGGTTATAGATCCATTTAAAGATTGTCAGTGATAAGAAATATTGAGAATTTGAATGATCCCTAAACCACCATGTGTAATAAATAGCACACCATTCCAAATGATTCATGCAATGAGGGTGAAAGAAGTAGCCCTAAGTGTTTTAAAGTGATATACCTACATTTTGTTTACAAACAATGTTATGTGTTAGCAGGATAGTCTTTAGCTTAGTATGTAGGTACTATTGTTATACCCAGGAATGTGATTAGTTTGGTTTAAATCGGGCTATGATGTCACTGTGTCGTAAAAGCGAGGTCGCGCGCGCTCGTCACACCGCGCCCGCAAGAAACACCGCCGATGACGTAAACTTCGTGCTAAGGTTAGCCGGAAAAAGACCTAACATGCACCTATCAGTGCTAGCCAAATGCCAGCATTATAATTATTATTTATTGATTTTCGATAAGATAACACTTACCGCTTCTTCAAATCATCGTTCTCCTCATACAATCTCTTCAAATCGATTTCCAATTTTGCTTTCTCACGAGACGTATCATCTAAAAGCTTCCTGGCGTCCTGAAGTTCGTGCTCGTATATCCCTTTGATGTTCGAAACCTCGCGTGTGACGACCTCCTGTGTAGTCTGAATTTCCCGACGCAAACCAGAGTTCTCACTTTCCAACTGTCTGACTTTGTCGATATAAGCTGCTAGACGGTCGTTCAGGTTTTGCAAAGCATCCTTTTCTTGGAGACGGCTATGCCTCGTAGGGCTTAGCGGACTATTTGGCCGGCCGGCTGAACTAGAAGGGCGGCTTCCAACAGGAGTGCTCGATTGTTGGGGCGGGCTTTGAATAGATGACACCACACTTATATTCGACGAAGATGTTACTGTTTTTTTGGATTTAGACGACATTTTAGAGTACTTTTTCAGTCACGATAACCAAAACAGATATAAATATATGATATCCACGCGAGCTTACACTCGAGCCAAGCGCAGAACTCGTATTTCATAAATGCACGGAAGCAGCAAATCACTTGGAACGCGGACGAATAGACCAATCAAATTGCAATAAACCCAAGCTAATATGGTCACGTGATCGCTGAGTCAGAATAAATGTTGCTATCTGAAAACCGGTAAATTATCAAATTCAATAATCGACTTAAATCTTGGTTTTCTGAAAATATTATTTATATTAAAAAAATAAACATTTCATATAAAAGATCAACCTTATTCAACCAAAATTGCAAATTTGATTTCGTCCGCTATTTCAGTGTTTTTTAAATAAAAACTGCGAACATAATAATGACGATTGTTTGCGTAAAACGTACTGTGAGCGACTTACTGTAAGAACAATGAACTCAAATTATACGTTGATTTTGATTTCAAAGTTGGCCATTTAAAACTAATAATATAAAATACAATCTATATAATAGAAATGGTTAATTTTGACTTAGCCGTGACAACCGATGCAACCCTACAGTCCGTTCATTATAACTTGTCCCCTCGTTTAAAAGTTGGTAGCCCTCTTATTCCATTATATTGTTGTCACATTGTATTGTCAATCAATAAAGCCAACATAAAGGCTAGGGGACAAGTTATGATGAACGGACTGTACGCACTCATGACACTTTTTTTTCTACTTTTTTATGGTATTATCATAAGTATAAAATATAATACTTTTTATACTTATGGTAATATTATAGAGGCAACTTTTTGAACGAGTTACCATACAGGACACAATCTGTACTATTTAGTACGATTTTCCGTACTACTCATGACCCAGTTAAATCGTACCTGAGCTGAGCTCTGACTGTACCTTTTACTTAGCATAACTTTTACGTATGTTATTGATTCAAGCGTTTTCTGTGGAACGAAAACACTTTGCCAGTGCTGCCAGACCTCCTCGCGTAACATGTAAGTAATTTTTATATTTAAGGCAATTTTCGTAACTTTTGAGAACAACGAGATTTATAATACTTGATTTTTATTGCAAACAGTTTACGAACATATCCAAATTGAACGCACCTAAAACTGGCGCGTCAAAAAAGTATTTCACTCCATATCACACTCAAGAGTTTCAGAGATGGTTCTGAATGGAACGCGCCATGACAAAATGAAACGTATACTGGACGGGTTAAAACTTGATTTTGCTTGAGCGTGTGCGCGCACGTTTCTTACTTCGCGAGTTCGCGGTTTTGTAGCTATGTAGCTAGAAAAAGAAAATAAACAATTGTGATTTGTTTTGTTTCGTTGTGTTATTGTTTGTTGTCGTATAACTGTCAGAAAAGTGCATGCGTGATGTTCCGGTGATTACATTTATTGTTTGGTAAGTAAGTTTATCGTTAAAATTTTTCTAATAATCGTGATACGAGTGCCTATCTTAAATGTATTAATATATTAATTACCAATTGATAACGATACGATAATATGAGCGAGCATCTTTTAGGTGTTTAAATAAAGTGGTTATTACATTATCCGATTTAAGGACTTCCTAAATCTGAAATCGGGAGGTGTAATCAAAGTTAGAGCAGTAGCTTCCGATTTTGTGCGATTGGAAGGTCCCGATCCTAAATTGTATACGATTTAGGGTAGTGTAATCGCATTGGCGGTACGAGTCATCTGTCCGATTTAGGATTCAATTTAGTGTAAGTGTGATCACTAGCTTCCTAAATCGGATAAGTGTAATAACCACTTAACTTCTCTTTGTCCATTTCGAAATCAAAGTTCCGTAAAGTATTTAGGTTATTATTGTCAAGACTCCGTACTATGCTATGTACTACCAATTTGTCAACCAAGTACCTTTTTCAAAAACCTCGGGCCGAAAATTTGCAAAAAGTGCCCTGTTGCTGGCATCAATTTAACATCAAACGAAACGTAACTTACGACTCAATCAAGGTCCCTGGCAACACATACTGATAGGGTTCCGCAAATTTTCAAAAGTATCGATTCCTACTTGATACCAAGTATCGATTCCTACTTGATACCAAGTATCGTATCAAAAGTATCGATACCGATAAAAGTATCGATACTACTCAGTATCGAGTACTTTTTCTTTGCCTCGGGAAATATGTTAAAAATCTCAAAAATATGTAGGTACGTTCTTAATTAAAATCTACATATACATTAAAAAAAAAACTACATTTTGTACTAAGAATACGAACATAATACTGAATGCAACTAAATACTGAATACTTATTTAACTGTCATACTAATCTATACCAACATTATAAAGCTGAAGAGTTTGTTTGTTTGTTTGAACGCGCTAATCTCAGGAACTACTGGTTCGATTTTAAAACTTATTTCAGTGTTGGATAGCCCATTTATTGAGGAAGGCTATGGGCACTTTTTATCCCGGGAAATCACAAGATCTAAAGTTTATACAAATTCATACATATTAATAACTAGCTTCTCCACGCGGTTTCACCCATGTTCCCGAGGATCTTGTAGGCGAGCCTATAGCTTTCCTCGATTAATGGGCTATTCAACACTGAAATATTTTTTCTAATCGAACCAGTAGTTCCTGAGATTAGCGCGTTCAAACAAACGAACTCTTCAGCTTTATAATATTAGTATAGATATGCGCAAACAAGTTATTCTCATAATATTAGGAACGTTTAAATAGTAAATATTATGCAACGTTTTCTTAAACAACTAATAAGTGATCATTCAATAAATCATCCCATTTCAAAATACCAAGATCCGATTAAAATACTCAACTGGTCACACATAGCCGGGTAATAAGGGTTTCGGTGATTCCCGGCTTTCCCTAATATAGAATCTGGACCAATAACAGTGAAGAGTAAAAAGTATCGAGTACATCAGAAAGTATCGATACCTAGTAAAGTATCGAGTACCAAAATACTAGGGGTATGTTCCGATATATACACTGCGAGCACTGTAAGGTGTGACGTCATTTAGTATACTGAGAAGCCGTTCCTTTATAGTTAGCTATACTAGGTACTGTTTAAATCGGAACGCAGTCCAGTATGCTGTGTGTCATTCACGTATATGTAATCTGTCATTCTGGGCGCCGTTGATCACGTGATCATAGCACTGAGAGCACCTTACCTCGAAAAAGCCAGTACTAAAATGGCGACTATTTATGATGTCATATATTTCCTTAGGATACTGCGGCAGTATACTGTCATCTATAATGGAACGAATTTCTCCCCAGTAAGAGCACTGAACAGTGCTCGCAGTGTATAACGGAACATACCCTTGGTATCGCAACGCAAGTATAGATACTACTCAAGTATCGATACTTTTTGCGGGATCCCTCCCTACACACACACTGACATTGCTTTGCTTGCAGAAGTGTGAGTGCAAAGAGTATATAACCGCTAGAGTAAATAAATGTATTCTATGATATAACCACTTGTGTGAGTGAAGTGTGAATCGATTTACAAAAAGATATGTTTTCGTTTTGTAATTCGATAAAAATCGTGTTATAATGGCAGATATTAATAGTTTATTTGATTGTTTCGAAGAATCAGCCCAAAATGAGGCTGCCATACAATTACCAAACTTAAATAAGGAAGTGGATAATTCGTATGTCTAACATAACCTAACACAGATATTTGTTTTTATTCCTGGAACATTTTTTGTTATAAATTTTATTTTTTTATTAAAGAGAAGCGGCTGTAGAACCGACACATTCAAGTAATAAGCGTGCTCATGAGAAGGTGGAATATGCGGATACAAGTGTACCTACTTCTAAGAAACCCAGGCAAGAAGAAGATGACTCTGAGTTGCTTTCTGATATAAAGTAAGGGAATAAAAAATATAGACATACAGATTACTCTCTGACCCATAAACTAAGACAATTCTAAATTTCTAATGGGATACGACAAAATTAAAAATACAATAAATTTGAATTTTATATATAATAATTCAAAATTTATCAATAATCAAATTCGAGTGAGAAGAAGCCTTGACCGTGGATTTCTTTACTACAGTATAGCTGCCTTGGGAAAACTAAATTTAAAATCTATATATGTATATAAAAAAGAAAGTATGTATGTATGTTCCTTATAGACTCCAAAACCACTGAACCGATCGCGATTAAATTTTCAGACAATCTTTATATTAGCCCTGTGGGTAATCCTATAAGGTTTGGTGGCGATCGGAGCACTCGGGACCGTGGGGCGGAAGCTAGTAGTAGTATAAATATTAAAATTGTGTAAACTATGCAAGCAGCCTCTATAGTAATATGGCACATATACCCTTTTAGTATAGAAAATAATATAATAAGGAATAGTATTTGTAAGGTATCGTAGGCAAATGTCAAAGAACAGAACCCTAATAATTATTTTTACTGGAAATAGTGGTTGGTATTCAATGACGCCTGATCAATGACGATCTTTACAACTCATATACCTATAACTAGGTACTTTGTTTTTCTCTTTTAGTGTGGATGTTCTTAACTCCCGTATTGTAATACACACACTCGAAACGCATGAAGGCTGCACACATGAGGTAGCTATACCTCCAAACCATGATTATGCTCCTCTTATGCCAATCACAGCTGAGCCAGCTAAACAATACACCTTCATATTGGATCCTTTCCAAAAAGAGGCAATATTATGCATAGACAATTTACAATCTGTGCTGGTGTCTGCTCACACTTCAGCTGGAAAGACTGTGGTGGCCGAGTAAGTATTGCATTCAATTGGTTTGTATTAATATCAATATGATGATGTGATTTTTGCATTTTAGTTGAGGAGATTAACAAAACTAGTGTTTAAAAGGTTATTTAATTAAATTGTATTAAATCTGCTACAGATGAAACCCAGAATCACAAAAGAGTTTTCATCCCAGGAATACCATCCATTCTCTAAGCAAACAGCAACATAATATGTTACTGTTTTTCATACTAAATTATATTACAATTTAGTATGAAATATGTAATAATAAATATTATGTGAAGTCTTTTTCACCACTGTATAATAAACCTTATTGTAAAGTAAATGCTCTAAATATGCATAAACATGCTAGTCGCGCTCACGAAGATGCGGCGACCGTCATCATGCGAGTGGGGCTATATGTGCACATTGTAAGAAATTCCACCTAACTACCTACTATGTGCACACACTTTAGTTCATTGCAATGTTGCCAGGTATGCCATAGCACTTTCCCTAAAGAATAAGCAGAGGGTAATATACACTACACCCATAAAGGCACTCTCCAATCAGAAGTACAGGGAGTTCTCAGAGGAGTTCCATGATGTTGGTCTCATTACAGGTGATGTGACCATTAACCCTTCAGCTTCATGCCTTATAATGACTACAGAGGTAAGAATATGTTTTCAATACTGTTGGTAGAGTCATTATTGTAATGTTCATAAGTGTCTTATCAGGGCCTAAACTGAATAAATGAGTTTTGAGTTTGAAAATATAAGACCATTGAAAACTCTACTAAATACACATCTTCCTACGACTTGGCTACTCTTTACTACACCTTCTTAAAAAATTTTTGGTTGCAGATTTTAAGAAACATGCTATATAGAGGATCAGAAATAATGCGAGAAGTTGGTTGGGTTGTATTTGACGAGATTCACTATATGAGAGACAAAGAGAGGGGTGTGGTGTGGGAAGGTATATTTATTAAGGATACTTATAATTTACATTATTATTCAAGTTATATTGGACCAGTTGGTGGGAAATAGATACCCTGCATGACTACCACATAGGTGTTTAAATTTAAAATTAGACTAGTCAGTTCTATCTGGTTTTCAAATATAAGTTTTGCTTGGTTTGGGATCAAATGTTGGATAGCCCATTTATCGAGGAAGGCTATAGGCTACTTTGTATCCCGGGAAAACACAAAATCCTCGGGAACGCGGGTGAAACCGCGCGGAAAAGCTAGTTTCTAAGAAAAAGTTATTAATTTTGTAAAAACTTAAATTATACTGAAGTGACTTGCATTTTTCATACAGTTTAGTGTGTAGAAATGCTAAGGCACATAAATTAGGTACTCTCTTTCTATTAGAATAACACTTATAGTATCGAAATAATGACAACCAGTTAGATATAGGTACAGTCAGCGGCAAAAGTATCATGGCACTGTAGTACCGTGTCACATTACACAATTCATAATTTTCATACAAACTGCCAAGAAAATGTCAATAGATTATTATGAAAGGGTACTAAAATGCCAAGCTACTTTTGCCGCTGACTGTACACGTGTCGTAAATAATATCCCTGTGAACAGAAACATTGATCCTGCTGCCGGACAACGTGCACTACGTGTTCCTGTCGGCGACGATCCCCAACGCGCGCCAGTTCGCCGAGTGGGTGTGCCGTCTGCACTCGCAGCCGTGCCACGTCGTCTACACCGAGTACCGGCCCACGCCGCTGCAGCATTACATCTTCCCGGCCGGCGGCGATGGGATACACCTCGTTGTTGATGAGAAGGTATACATTCACTGTTCATATCATCTACGTCTTCTGTTTCTAAACGGATGTTTGGACCATAATGCAGTGGACAATATACAAAGCAAAGAAATATAAAGCAAAAATAACGATTTCTTGCAATGATAAGGTGATCCTACTTAATATGATAAATGTGAATGATTGTATGTTTGGATGTTGTAACATCTTGGATTTGGATGAAACTTTGCACAGAAATATATCATATCGTAGAATTAAACATAGGATACTTTTTTATAGCGATAAATCACAAATATCCATAGGAACGGGGGTAAAACCGCGGGGCGGAAGCTAGTTGTCAATAAATCTACCGACGAACTACCTAGAGTTTATAATCTCTTGGTAAGTAAACCCACAAAATTCTCTTGCTAGCCGTCTGTATATAATTAAGTAAAACAATACATTTTCCAGGGTATATTCAAAGAAGACAACTTCACAACAGCGATGACAGTGCTAAGCAATGCTGGTGATGCGGGCAAGGGTGACCAACGCGGCCAACGTGGTGGCCCCCGATTCGCCAACAACACCAACATTTTCAACATCGTCAAAATGATCATGGAACGGAATTTTGCACCTGTTATTATTTTCAGCTTCAGTAAAAAAGACTGTGAGCTGTATGCTATGCAAATGGCGAAATTGGACTTTAATACAAGTGAGTATAGTTCAAGTTTTATTATGGTTTTGCGAGAGTGATTCAAGTGCAGTATGAATATGGTAGTGATGTTGAACGGATCAGATCAGGTCGTGGGTTCGAAAAAAAAACAGAAAACAACATTAGAAAACCATAAGTGGTAGGGCATTTTCTAATAGACGACAGGCGGGTAGTACTACAATGTTTCTAGTAGTGCCCGCCTGTCCCCAAGCCCATTCATTAAAAAAAAAAGTTATAATCAAATAGACACACAGACATTGCATCAATTCAATATGCACAAAAGAGAAACATCTTTAACCATAATGTAATTCCTAGTTGAAGAAAAAAAGCTAGTAGACGAAGTGTTCAACAACGCAATGGATGTACTGAGTGAAGAGGACCGCAAACTACCACAAGTTGAGAATGTCATTCCATTGTTGAGGCGTGGTATTGGCATACATCATGGTGGACTGTTGCCTATTTTGAAGGAAACTATTGAGATACTCTTTGGCTTGGGGCTTATAAAGGTGAGTTGTTAATTTTTCTTACCATTAAAGTTTTCCCAGAGACTGTTTTGATGATGGCACTGGCAATAGATGGCGTTGTACCAACAGGGTATGGAAAGGTTTAATTTAATTGTCATTGATTTATATTTTATGGTTTTATTACTTAAAATCTCGTTGCATTTGTGCCTGTTAATTTTTTTTTGTTTATGGAAATATTGAATATTGAATTGGAAACATTATATTTATTTTGTTACAGGCTCTCTTTGCAACTGAAACATTCGCTATGGGTCTGAACATGCCCGCGAGGACTGTAGTTTTCACAAACTGTCAAAAGTTTGATGGCAAGGAGTTCAGATTTGTAAGTTTTAATATTTATTATTTTGAATTGAAGACATTTACTTGACCCGGACTAGCGAAGATTAAATATATAAAAAAACGTTTATTCTTAGATAACATCTGGCGAGTACATACAAATGTCAGGTCGAGCGGGTCGGCGAGGTCTCGACGACAAGGGCATCGTCATACTCATGATAGACCAAAAAGTCACACCGACTATCGTCAAAAGCATGGTGCAAGGGAAAGCCGACCCTATCAATTCTGCCTTTCATCTAACATACAATATGGTAAGTGCTTATTATTATAAGATACAAATTTGTTTAATAATATCCGTCTACTAGGTTATTTAATTTTAATCTCAGGTACTCAACCTTTTACGTGTAGAAGAAATCAATCCAGAATACATGTTGGAGAGAAGTTTCTTCCAGTTCCAGAATCAAGCAGCGATACCAGATTTAATAGACAGTATGTACAGTTACTAATACAATATTAAGGAAAAGAGTATAATTGCAATATGCAATAGTTTGCTGAGTCAATGATAATCACACTATATATCACACTAATATAATATTATAAAAAGTTTGTGAGTGTGTGTGTTTGTTACATCTTCACGCTCAAACGGCTAGACCAATTTTGATGAAAGTTGGTATGGAGGTGGCTGACACCTTGGATTAACACATAGGCTACTTTTTATCCCGGGAAAACAAGATCCCTCGGGAACGCGGGTGAAACCGCGGGGCGGAAGCTTCGAGAACCCGCGTTCCCGAGGGATCTTGTGTTTTCCCGGGATAAAAAGTAGCCTATAGCCTTCCTCATAAATGGGCTATCCAACACTGAAATAATTTTTCAAATCGAACCAGTAGTTCCTGAGATTAGCGCGTTCAAACAAACACAAACTCTTCAGCTTTATAACATTAGTATAGATATATTTCTATTGATATAGTAATATGACTGAACAATGGTTGCAGTTACAACCAAGCCGTCAGAAGTTAAATATGTAATCACATGACCACCATATTCAATCGGTATCAAATATTTAAACACTGATGCAATAAAATTATGTAATAGACTAGTATCACACACAAATGATAAAAATATGGTTTAAATTGCTCCTTCGCTAAAAACCCTATTTTACTTGAACAGAAGTGAAAGCGAAGCAGAAAGAGCATGACGCACTAAGCGTAGAGCAAGAACACTCGATATCCGCGTACTGCAGCATCAGGTCGCAACTGGACTTGCTCGGTGCTCAGTTCCGCTCGTTCATCACGCGCCCGGAGTACTTGAAGCCCTTCCTACAACCTGGACGTCTTGTTAAGGTACTTTTAACCAGTCAGTCGAAGGCCGTTTCGATAGTTGTTATTTCTTTGACTGGTCTATTGTACGATCATTTCGATTTTTAAATCATAAAGCTGCAGTGTTAACTAAAGTTAAGCCTGAAAGAAGCCTCTTAGTCATTAATTACTTGACTTACTGTACTAACATTGTCTTTTAGGTCAAAACAGAGAAACACGAATATGACTGGGGTATAATAGTGAACTTTAGACATAAGACCGGGAAAGGCAAGAAAGGTAAAGAAGAAGAAAACCCGTTGACGGCGGAGCCGGTGATCATTGTGGACATATTACTGCACGTCAAGAAATCAAATGATGACGACCCGGAGAGCAATGTGCCATGTCCGCCTGGAGAGGTAATTCGATGTGATTTTTTGTATAGAGATAGTTTATGAACCACAGGGCGAAAGCTAGTACAACATATCTCACTAAATGCAACATTCAGTGTAACCACTGAGCAGTTTATTGTGTGTATATTATTCGCGGTTAGAGCTTCGTGCTATATTCTTGAATTTTGTGTGTTATCTTTAGTAATAACTGTGTAGGAGTTCTTCTTCATGATAGAAAATTATTAATAATATAATTTTTATCAAAATTTTCGGAGCGCCATGACGCGACTCATTCTAGACAGGTGTCCAAACCAAGCAAGTGGCACACTTGCCTAGATATTATTTTTCGTTGAAGGTTTAGAGTTTTATGGGTTTGTCGACGTCAAATGCGAATTACATGGGTAAACTTGTTTTACGAAGAAATACGTAGAATTACGTGGAAATAATCTGAACGTAACTCGAAAACCTCTTAAGGCCCACAATATAAAGAGGTTTGACATTTTTTTAACAGGCTGGCGACGTAGAAGTTGTACCAGTCCTCCACACACTGATCTACCACATCAGTTCCCTCCGTGTGTACTATCCTAAGGACTTGAGGCCTGCTGACAGTCGCAAGTCGGTGCTTAAAACTATAGGCGAAGTAAAGAAGAGGTTCCCCGAAGGACCGCCACTATTAAACCCCATAAAAGACATGAAGATTAATGACTCGGTTTTCAAGGATTGCGTAGATAGGATAAAGCAATTGGAGGAAAGGTAGGTGCATTTAAAATTGTTTTATTTATCGTAAAGAAACTACTTATGCTAGGATTACAGTCAACAACTTAGAAACATTACTTATAAATATCATACTGCGGCCAAAGTGGTTTGGGAGAAATTTATTTATGTACTGACGTCATTACGATTTTTTAATTCAAATATGCAAGCAATGCTCATATTCTTATTATGCTTACTTATACTGATTGGATATTTCCTGATGTAATATTTTCAAAACTACTTTTAATGTAGGACCGAATTGGTTCCATAGAAAAAATGATACCCTAAGCAAAAGATTTTCAATATATCGAAACTAACAAAGATTTCGAACGGATGACACTTCAAAGAATCCACCCTTTATGAAATGACTTTCACAGACTTTACGCACATCCACTTCACAATGACAAAAGCCGTGGAGCACTCACGGCTGCTTACGAGAAAAAGCAGGAAATTTACGAAGAGTTAACACTTGCTAAGGCAGAGTTAAAGAAAGCTAAGAGCATACTACAAATGGACGAGTTGAAGAAAAGGAAACGCGTGCTGAGGAGACTTGGGTATTGTACCTCGTCTGACGTCATCGAGTTGAAGGGTCGAATCGCCTGCGAGTTGAGCAGGTCAGTCAAATGTACCCCTAAAAATTAAATATTGCTAACGAGCGGACGATAGAAATAAAAAAGCTTTTTATAATATTTTAATGTTATAGTACAGAAAAAAATGTGTTTTCAATTGTGTCAATTTTATGAGCAATTTTGGCCAGTTCAGGTCATCCGCCATCATGTAAATCTTGACGCGTGGGGTAAGCGTAGTACTTTGAGAATCTTTGACATAGAGTGTTACATTTTACTCAAAGCTGTTTTATACAGCATTGTAGTGATAAAATCTTTTTATTTGTATCTCTCTTAGCAAAAGCCTTCCGCTCACTAGGCTTATTTGTTTAAATGTAACAATGATATTGTCTGCAGTGCCGACGAGTTACTCCTTACGGAGTTGATATTCAACGGTGTATTCAACACTTTAACATCGGAACAGAGCGCTGCACTGATCAGCTGTTTCGTTTGCGATGAGAACTCATCACAAACATCAGCTTCGGGAGAAGAACTGAGGGGGGTGCTTAGACAATTACAGGTATACAGATTTTTTTACTATGTATAGGACTGTGACCACAATCTCACCATGGTAAGTAATGATGTGCTCGAGGCCTACAAGGAATTGGCTCTCTGGCTTCCATAATACAAGTTCTGCTAATTTGGGGTCAGATGGCCGTGTGTGAGGAATGTCCCAGAATATTTATTTATTAATCTCTGGAACTACCAGTCGGATTTGAAAAAATCTTTTTGCATTTGATAGCCCAATTCTTGAGGAAGGTTATAGGTTATTTTTATCCCGGGAATGCGGGTGAAACCGCGGGGGACTGCTAGTAAATTAATAAGTCGGTAAAAGTCAAACTCATTTCATCAGTTAAGACCATAAAGGTGATTTAAAACTACTTAAGTTACCACCGTATCGATAAATCACTGTATAGAATGCATAATTTTAAACCAAGGGTTGATAATAATTTATCCTCCTGTGGAACTATTGATGCTAGAGCAAAATAACTTTAGTGAAAAAACATTCATTTTCATAATGTTTGTTCATGAAATGGAGATAACAGTTTATAATTCAATATCGAGTCCCGAATAAGCAATTTCGCTATTCAAATATGAGTCTTATAACATATACAAAAGATATAATGTGGCAATGACAACATTTTTGATTATAGGAATACGCACGTCGAATAGCTAAAGTATCAATTGACGCTAAAATGGACCTAGACGAAGATGATTATGTTGGCAAATTCAAGTGTACTTTGATGGACGTAGTCCTTAACTGGGCTAAAGGAGCCTCCTTCTTGCAGATCTGCAAAATGACTGACGTGTTTGAAGGTATGTATTAGTTGTTATTTAGGAGTAAGTGAGAAAGATAGATAGAGAGAGTGAGAGGGACGGAGAAACGTAGATAAAAGACAAATTTTGCACCCAACTTTAAGCTCAGTCTCAGAGTTTAAATTTTAACTTTATTAATATTTCTTCAGGATCTATAATCCGATGTATGCGACGGCTAGAGGAAGTTCTGCGACAACTGTGCCAAGCGGCCAAGAACATTGGCAACACGGACTTGGAAAATAAGTTCAGCGAAGCGATCAAGTTGCTCAAGAGAGACATCGTGTTCGCCGCCAGTCTCTATATGTGAATCTGTTGTAAGAATTATTATTCAATTATATAGATTTATAATCACTTATGTAGTTTTTTTTTTATGAAAATGGTTAGTTTGAGTAAAGTGTAGTGAGATAAGTATGCTAGAAAAATATTGTATAGTAGTGGAGTCATCAATGGATTGGAATGGATTCAAAGAGTAAAGCAAGAAGGACCTCTCTTTGTCGTCATGCGAGAACGGTAAAAATATAAGAGTTAACTCAAAATTAAGGAATTCGTATTGAAACCTGAAATTTAAATAGTAATAGTTAAGTAAAACCCTCGATCACAATGTTATAAGAGAACTTTATTGTTGTAATTACGGTATATCTATAGCATGAACTGGCAAGTAACAAAAAGAACAGTATTTTACTAGAATTACACTAGAGAACCATGTTCACACTGTCGGCCGTGCCCGATGATACAACTATATAATTATCATTCAACTAAGTATAAAAAAAATAATTTCAAAACAGTGACATCAAAATTTGCTCTCCATATAATTTCGAAATTTACCGTTACAAATTTTGAATATACTCCTAAAAAGCTTTAACAAGGGTTCGACAGTAATATTTATTACAAGAGATAACCGAACAGCTTTCTTTTTCACAGAAATATGTACATTAAATACACCGATAGTGAAGGTGGCAACATTTCAGAGATCACTGTTCCGCCTCGCGTAACTTATTGCGCGAATATATACAGACAACTGCTTTAATCGGCCTCTGTCAGTGCGAAGTCTCTTTTACGCGAGCAATTACTCAGCATTGATAGAAACCCATTCCATATTACATAATAATATTAGATTATTAAAAAATAACAATCGAAAAAATTTCAAAACCGCTTACGCTATAGTTTCATTTGGTGCCTGAATTGATATGTCCAATAACTAAATGCGAAATAAACGCTAACTCTGTCTAGCTATTACGTTTTGAGTAACTAAACGAGGTATTTGTTTTGTGTGTATAGTTACATAGAACTAAATCCCGCGAAGTGCATGTTAAAATATCTGCACACCGCACAAGACGCGAGCTCAGCCTATGCTATGATAAGTATACGCTATTATTATCGTTTAATACTTAGACGTAACAGTAAACATTCGTCCCGCGCGTTCGACTGCTATGGAAGACTCGACGCTTACTAGAAGCACTTTCAATACATTACCAGTCGTTCGCCATACACATACACAAGTTAATCCATCTCTACGCCATTAAATCGACTCCTTACTGTATTATTTATACAAAATGTACAATTTTCTCAAAAGCGCCCTCAACGATTTTTAATTACAGTTTCTCATAAACTGTTGTTGCGTTATACATGATATGATTAGGTATGGTTTATTACGGGTGATATGATATGTGTGTATTGACTACAGTAATCTCGATTTACGTTAAATTATAAAGCTAACAAACAACAGGGTGCTAAGGCAAGTTTAAGGTTTTTTTAAATTTGATTTTCATTACATAAACAGTTGTATATTCGGCGTCCTGCAATACCGTCGATTTCTTTTGGTCCACTTTGCATGAATCGTAAGTCCATTTTCCATCCCATGGATGATTTTGTTACTTATTTAAAAGATATAGGGCATAATATACAATTTGCAAAGGAATCACCTACATATTTCGTATTATTATAAACGCCATTCAAATATATTATGTTATATATTAGTAGGTACCTAGCAATACTTAAATATGAAGAGATTACTGTCATCAATCTACAATATAATGATTACCAAGCTTGCTATTTTCCAGAGTAAACATAAATATTATAAACTATCGGTCCCGTGCAATAAAACCCGTATAATTTTATCAAACAAATTTTAATAGACTGTGGTTTGGCACTGAATGATTGAGAACTTATCATATCGTGTATGTGTGCGTTTTTTTGTACTATTTCGACGTTTGCAATAATAACTGGACAATAGCAAGCCGTATACTTGTGTACAATTATGACTATTCGATATGATATATAAAATTCTATACGTGTAGGTATGTAGTATTAGACCTGACCTTTACTCCTAGGTAACATTCATTTAGGTTACGTACAAACAAGTTATTAGGTATATACTCTTACTCTCTTATATTCCATAACTTCAAATTTACGTATGAAAGTAGAATTTATAGTATGCACTTATCAATCGAGGCCTCGAAAGTTCAACATCGAATATAAATTAATTAAACGAAGTTAATTGAACTCTTGATATGCAAATTAAAATTATGTCAGACCGATATGATACTGTTTTCAATACGACAGCAGAAGTCGAGTTTGAACGACCTAATATATTTATTAGCAACACACTCTTAATTGTAGTAGGCCATTTAAGTTATTAAAATATGTACAATAAAAATACGAAACTGTTTACAGTTTCTCGACATTACTCGAAGATTAGGCGAGAAAATCACTAACGACTAGAAGAATGGGAGAGTCGTCCGAAGCATCTAGTGCTGGGGGTTATCCAACCGCTGACATAATAACCCGACTAAAATTAACAACACGCTGTTTACCCCGAAACCTTGTGGTCAAGATTTGATTTGTAAATAACTTGTATAATTGGTTTATTATGTCACAGCACTGCGACGGCGCTCGGCGTCTCGACGACACAACGATCTTAACATATTACACAGGCACACATAAATTCTGCAAAGTAATTGCCTACAAACAAAACATTTCTTATTTACATCGATAAATCTATACAACTATTCAATAAATTTGCGATTAATTTGAATGACAGATATTCATGAAATAAATAGAGTTTGGTTCAACATAGGTAAATTTTTCTAAAACAGTGTCAAACAATATTATTATTTTACATTAAAATTATCTTTCAATACCTATTAACATTAGCTATAATTTATAAGATCTCCAAGTTTGTGATAATCCTTGATTTAAATTTAACAAGATATTCGTTACCTACCTATTTACTGTTAGTGTACGCGCCCGCATCAGTTACAACATGAAAAGTGTCAACTCTGTTAAGTTGACACTTAAGAGGGAAAAATATTTCAATTAATATCGTATCCTAATTCGAATAGATAATCCTGTCTCAAAACAAGATCAAAACTTCATTTGGTCGGACCAAAACTTCAGTCGGTAAAATTGATCTAAACTCTTTTATATTTTCGCGCGACATACAATATAACGTGCCAAATGATCGCAGCCGCGGCTGGTTACTGCGGCGCGAACCTCACACACTCCATTCAATACGACCCATCCCTCCGCTCATCGCTCTCTCACGCAGACTGTTCCTCAATCACACACGACACGACGCTCGAACACTTTGTCGACGACCCGTATCCGTCCGAAGCTTTCCTTTGGTGTTTCTGTTGCGGTTTGCTGAAGAGTAGTTTAATAATATTGATCGGGTTGTGGAAATCTTGATGGAGAAAGCTTCATACCAGGGGTCGCCTTGGGGCCAATGGCGGCCTGGGGTTGTTTGTTGTAAGATGTATTTAGGGCTAATGCTGCGACAGTCACGTGCTGAGACAGTGTCGTAGCACCAGCGCCAGCAGTAACCCGAACATGGGTTGCGTGCGCTCGCCACGACCGCACGACTGGATCTCGATCTCCTAGATAAGCGAATTAAGGAATAATTAATGAATAACTTTTCATTACATTCTCAACTAATTCATCACTGCAATTTTGATATCAATATTCCTAACAGTTACCTATAGTTGCTCAATTCTCATGTTACGTGCTATGTGATCATAGCTATAGCTACAGCATAGTTCTGTTGTAGTTATATAACAAACTAGCTTCCGCCCCGCGGTTTCACCCGCGTTCTCGAGGGATCTTATGTTTTCCCGGGATAAAAGTAGCCTATAGCCTTCCTCGATAAATGGGCTATAACACTAAAATATTTTTTCAATTCGAACCGGTAGTTCCTGAGATAGCGCGTTCAACCAAACAAACAAATAAACTCTTCAGCTTTATAATATTGGTATAGATCAGTATAGATTTACAACAAATTAAATATAAAGTTGAACGTTATATAATTGCTATGTGAGAACACTTTTACAAGGGAATTAAGCGTGACGTGCTCAATTTCATCGCGGCTGATATGATATGTTGTACACAGCTTAACAGTGCGTATGGATGGGAATGGTATGGCATGGTATATGTAGTGTACCTCGGGGTGATAGGAGAGGCAGTGGTGCGTGCGGCGGCGGTGCGGGCGCGTGTTGGCGCGGCGGCACGCGGCGCGCGGGGCCGCCTCGCGCGCGCGCACGTCCAGCCGCTTGGCGCCGCACGGGCACAGCGTGTCCACCACCAGCAGGATCAGGTTGCTGTGGGGGATCTTCTGCACGCTGAACGGCCTGGATGACACGTTATTGAATGTTAAATTATAACGAATGTTTTTGGGTACCACGACACCAGCGCCACAGATGATAACCAGCCAGACATTTGGCTAAAGTTTCTGAGAGCAGCTAATGGTTGTAGTTGTCAACCGTGAAAGTCCAAGTCAACATTTGGAATTTATAACTGGAAGCTCGGAAGTAACGATTACCATAGTTAGTGTGTTTTTAAGCGTCTTTAACGATAACTATTTTTGTGTTTGTATTCGATTTTACCTTTACCCTATAGCACGTTCGATGTTTATTTCATTAAAAACATACCTCTCGCATCCCGAATTGTGGCAATTGGTGAGCTTCCCCTTGAGCGGTTGCGCGGCATTGAGCCTCGTGGACTGCAGCGTGAACAGTTCAGCGCTAGTGTCGCAGGGGCGGACGGCGGCGGAGCGGGCGGCCTCCCTTGGCGGCTCCCGCGCCGGCGCGCCCGCGGGCGGGACGGCCGGGCCGGTGGGGCCGGGCACCGCGCGACCCCCCTCCCGCGTCGTCTCGCCCATGCCGTCGATGATGATCTCGTACGTGCCGTGGTCTCTATCAATGTCGTCGTCATTCCCTCCGTCCTCGCCCTCGTAGTCCTCGTAATCTGTAGAAAGAGCTACAGTTATGTTGAACTTTTTCTGTTTTTGACTTTTCACTTTGTTTCATCCCCCTAGTTCTTATCTTTTGTCTATAGGTCATCATGATACAGGCTCAGCCTAGTTTAGGGCCCATTGCTAATTTTCCTTAATGTTTGTATGCTTTATTTTCTATTTTTATTAATTACCAACTGTTTTGTGTTCTGTATCTAGTATTTAACACTTACCTGGTTCTTCATCCGTGTATGAACGAGCTCTTGCTCGAACTGGCTCCCACAGTGGAAACCAAACTGCTAACAGACTGGTCAGGTAGCCACCGAGCCAAGATAGTGGTTTTAAAGGCTGCAATGATAAAATTAAACATTCATAAAGTAAAATATGATAAAAAATAAAAAATAAAAATTTCCTTGATATTATTTACCGTCAGTTTATTGCTGTCGCCACTAAAGGGGCTTCTCGAGTCAGGACACCTGCCTTGATGATCATGAACTGTAACCTTCTTGTAGATTCGATCCTGTACTAGCGAGTCCATAATAGTCCCGTCCACTTGTCCAAAGAATCGACCAGTCTGGGAAACGTCTTCAGAAAGGATTATGAAACCGTTGTCATCCAAAATGTAGCAATCCAATTCTTCTCCTGCGCATGTTTTCTTACATACACTACCAGCCGTGCACTGAAAAGGTAAGCATTATATAATTATATGTTGCAACTCGTTATAACACAAAGAAAATACTGACAAATGTAGCATAATAATAAAAAGGATAAACTACTAACCGTGGAAGTCACATTCAGGAAATGCCTCGCAAGAGAGTCCAATTGGAAGTGTAATCCAACCACAGCAGCCGGTGCTCTATGCCCCCTCGATTCTACAAACACTGCGTGTGTAGCCAATACGAGAGGTGGTCTTCCACTTAAATCCTCAGCCTCGGAGCCATCACGAAACGGCACTGAGAAGACGAAGCTCTCAGGTTCTATGGCATGATGTTCCACTGCACGGCGGTACCATTCCGAATCGAACGCTCGGGCGTACTTTTCGCTGAAATGCCTGGAAATATTGAGGAGTCATTAAGAAGTCTTTCTCAAATCAAATATACTATTGGTTAGTACAAGTAATTAGTTAAAAGTGTTTCTTACGGTTCCGAAGAGTCTGCACTCCTAGAAGTGTTTATGTTTTCTGTCCATTTGAGGAGTCCACTCCTTGTTGCGATGAAGGATAGCGTTACAACGAACTTGTGGAATCGACCTTGCCTGTAAAGATATTTAGACATGAAGTATTGTTCCTAGGTAATATTTAATGTTTTGGAGTATTATTATCGCCATATAATCTCGTCAAAATAATATTGTTAATTTGCTATTGAATTGGATGCATTTTATTTTGAATAGCAGAAATTAAAAGTATAGTTACTGAACTAATTATTGCTCCGACACTGAAGTTTATTAGAACTGTTTTAAAGTTACAATTTTTTTTGTATAAATGTTTTAAATTAAGTTTTGTTGAAAAGAGTAAAATAACATTCCTTTAATTAGAAACATTCTCAAATGTTGGAATTTTGAACATTTTATAATGTTAGCTTAGGTATATTTACATATACATTATTTTTTGTTCTCACACTGAATGATACATAACGAAAAGCTAATATAAATGTTAAACAACGTTATACACACCAGTGTAGGAGCACATTTAGTTATTTTTAGGCTGATTGATGAGTATTTTTAATGGAGAGTACGATGACTTAAAATATGTACATTTTACAAATAATCAAGTGATTTTTGAGCAAGCAGTGAAATCCTTCGGCAGCTAAAAAACATAAACACTTTCATATACAAACTTTACCTGTTCCTGGATAGCTTTATTATTTATTTATATATAGACAAAATATATATACCTTCACAAATATACATACATGAGTATAAAATAAATTACATAATATGTATTATTATGATTCCCTAATAATATTGCGTCCAAGACAAAACTTTTTAGCTTAAGAAGACAATTTTCTCTATTATTTTCTTTACATCAATTCCGTTATAATATATCTATATCATACGATACAATTGATTGTGTACATCCCTATTGTATTGGAAGCAAGTTCTGAGCCCAATTTTTTCTTGACAAAACAGAACTAGCATTTGAAATCGTAGCGATACCGGATCCTAGTTTTAGCAGTATGTTACATCTAACATTACTACCTACTTGAATCATTATGAAGATTTTTGTTACGTTACCTTGTCAGTAGTGCCATTAATGTCGCTATTGGGCTATGTGTGACAAACACGTACAAATTAGTGATCAACATAAACATAACACAAAGAAAGTGCAGTCGTAAGTGTTTATTAGACATGTGCTTTATTTTCAACATGCAAAAGGCATTTGTATTGAATAACTTCCTTATATCTCTGTGAAAGAGGGCTATTATGTTGCCTTCACCAGATGTTGCCACTTGAGACTGAGGTGAGGTATCTACCAATTATATGAAGTGTTGTCGTCATCGAAAAGTTGATTTATAAAATGTTTTTCGGTATTATGTGAGTGAAGATAATAATGCCATAATGTGTGCTACCGCACTGTTCGTCAGCCAATGGTAGTTTGAAAGATTTTTTTATTTGGAATCTAGTTTATTTTATTCATTTCTATGAAATAATGCAGTTTCTTCATAATTACTTTTATATCCTATCAACCGTCCCGCATCATAAATGATCACCTTAGTCCAAAGTGGCGCCGCCCTGGTGGTGGCGTAAGAAAGCGTGGAAGCACTCATTGTAAAGGCTCTTTTATTATTTCTTAAGTTCATATTGGGAGTTAATTTATGTGCAGCAAAGGCATGCTTTGATTATAAACTTTACTTACTGGTTGTGGTGGCTTGCGTGTCCAGTGTGTGCGTCCAATTCTTTAATTACCATTGCATCCCTAATGAGCGATTGAACTAAAGTTTTATCACCTGTAAATAACAAATAATCAATTTATTAAAATTAAAAACTCCATTGAGATGAAACTGCAACTTTTTAGCTAGATATGAGTTATTACTAAGAACACACTAAATAGGCTAATTTTCAGCAAAAAAGCGATAGATATGCTCCCTAACTACATAATTTGTCTGTTTGCAGCATATTTGAACTAAGAAATTTATTTGCGTATGTACAGCACCAAGCGCTTTACGTTGATGATATCATAAGTGTGTGTCAATGCTTCAGTTAACCCCATCCTATAAATAGGATGAATTTTATTCTACGTACAGGTATTATAAACGCTTACAATAATAGGAATCTCGGTCCTGTTTCTTATGCGCGTTGTGCAGTGTAAGCGCCCGTGGTCGCAGCGACATCCACTTCCACCCGGGACGACCGGCTCGGGAGAGGAAATGTAACATCTGTTCCTCGGGACTATTAAACGTTTGCTCAGATGTGGACGCGTATTCGCAGTAGACCCTGAGAAGGTATTTCAACTTCTTAGATGGTTTTAATATGAGATAAATTATAGTCATGCTAGAGTTATATTAAAGTTTTTTCTCTATGTGTTATGCATGCATGTTATTTCAGTTCTTACCAGTCAGGATGTATTTTCCAGTTGTCGCCTTTGAAGTATTCCGTGACTGCATAAAGTATGAAGTTAATAATTTATTGTGATAAATAAAGTTCCTTATTTAATATTTGCAAAACTTAATTAGTACATAACATAAAACAATAGTAGGTGATAAAATTCTCAACGTAACCTCTCCTTAAATACGAATATTTGCAGAGAATTTTACAATTACATACCATTTATAGGACTATGCTTGACCTCCTGCTCCGCTTGCAGTTCGTACATGCCGTATCCATCAGGCAGGACGGCAGCCAGTGAATATGGAGTGCCGTCGACTGGACTGTAGAAGTATCTTTGTCGTCTAGTCGAAACTCGCCTCATATTGTCATATTGTACTTTGACACCAATTTCTGTTTCACCTTCTCTTTGTTCTATCATGTCATGTCGGAGCTGGAAAATATTTGGAACTCGTTTGATCAACAATGCTCCTGCAACGGTTGAATTTATAAAAGTAGGTGTCGATAGGATTGGTATATTATTTTAAACAGTTCTATCAAAAATTTAAATATTTTATAGCATAATTGGCGTTTTTGCTGGCAGTTTAGTACACAACCACTAATTAATACTACAGCGTTATGAAAACAAGTTAGAATCACCAATCAAAATGCAATGCTAACGCAAATGGTATCTATTCGTGTCGTGATTTCAGTTCATAGAATTAGTTACTCTAGCTGGGGCAGCAAATTATTTCTAACACGCTATAATGGATCATCCCTTCCTGGAAAATCAGGTGCAATAACTACTGAATTGCAATATAGTATCTAAAACAAAAATGATGAAACTCCTGCAATTTAAACGTAGAATAGATAACAAAATTATAAAACTCCCACTGACGATTTCATATTTTGGCGATATTTTTCACCGTCACAAAAATCTTTTATAGATTTTGTTCGTAATGCATATGTACTTGTATTGGGTTAGTAATTATAGTGTTGATGTTAATAAAATGGTAATAGGTACTTACATCAAGTAGCAGTGAGGTGAGATTGACCCTGGAGTTTTCATCAGAGTCTACGAGCAGTTCCACATCTGTCAAGTCCACGCTGGAATACAGCGGTCGTAAAGTTTCCGTATACTGAAATCATAATATAATTGTTTTATTCATTTATTTATCCCTACACTATGTATTTATCCCCGAAGTTATCTAAAATCAGCATCGTGGGTATTCAATCTTTTTTCTACGCATATCAACTTCACACAAATCTTAATCCGACCATTCTATCTCAATTTTGACACTTATTATGGATGGTAATTCTATTGTAGTACTTACTTCCTCATTTGTGTGCTGAAACAAAACGATAAATCTGTTAATAATACGGTCTTATATTATATGAAGAACATTTTTTAATTTCAGCCCTCAAATTTTTGAAATCTGCAGCCGCTACTATCTATGTATTCTTTATAAACAAACCTTTTTAAAAGAAATTATAAATAACGTACCAGTGGCCTCAAATCCGGATGGTATAAAACATGCCCGTTGTTATCCACCATGAACGAGTACCCGTTCACTCCCAACTGTAATCAATACAGAGTCATTAGAGACTTAAGCCTTCCTCCAAAACTAGGTGCGTAGTTACTGTGTGATAGCTAATATACCTTGTATGGTGGCACGAGCTTCTTTATTTGATCGACAGGTACATCAGTTCCAACCACACCCAAGAGATTTGCTTCTCTTTGCTGAAATAAGTACTTTTTTAATAAATCATATCTAACACTTGTCAAAGTTCCATGTCATTGATAGTTTACCGTATGGTTCCTCCTGTCGAAGATTGGTACAGTCACTGATGTCATCAGTTGACCCATCCCGTCGTCTGATAAACTGCTACTCTGTAAAATGATATTATTTGATGACAATGTTTAACATGTTAGGTTAGGTACCATGATGACATCGAGGAGTTTACAGGAAATATCTGGATGTCCAGAAAATCAGACATTACGAGGAAGACCTATAAAAATATTTGAGTAAAACAACTAATACATTGTAGGTACTACTGTAAACATACCCTTCCACCGACGTAAGCAGGGCTCCAATGTACAGGATGAACCGTCTGGTACATGACCAGCGGCCTCGCTAGCACCTCTACTAGATGCAGTACTTTAGATCTGATCTCAGAGTGATCATTGATTGACACGTAGAATCCTGCAAAAATAAAAATCGGTTGATTTTCAATCTTTCAACGCAGTCATTTGTCTTTAACATGTCAATTGTCAACAATATTAAATACCTTTATTAGTACAGGCCATATCCTTCATGTTATGACCAGCAGTGGCGTCTCCGCCCACCCTGTAAGTAAAGATGCGCACGGGCATGTGTGGCCAGTTCCACGTACGGAACACACCCTTCACCCCGCCGGCACCACCGCCCGCACCCACCACCACTATCGCTTGATTGCATTGGCAGCCTTGACCAGTGCGGTTATACTGAAAAATAAAGCTAAGTATAAGTTGTTATATCAATTTTATTATGATGATTAGTTTCTTAGCACCACAGTGTTAGTGCTAGTTAGCACAGCGTAAAAAACATACAGTAGTCTATCGCGTTTGAAGTCACGCGAAATGCCACTTTTGTATAGGCATTCGTCATTGCTGCATTGTGTCCCAAGCGAGTGTATGGTAGCTTCGGCTCCTACCGCCCCTCTCTCACCCCGCAAACCCCGCACGATTGCTCTATCTAGACGTGTCCGTTGACCGACTGTAAGAGTTACATAGACTGTGGTTTCACTATGCTATCTTTCTTCGTCGTCTTTATCATACACTTATTTCTGTGATTGCTATTAGATGTTAGATGTGATACCACCCGAACATAAACCCGATGATGTGGTCGAAAGTGGTAAGCATACAAGGTAAGAGTTTGACGATACATTTTCTACTTAAGGGTGGTTGTTTGTCAGGCGGTTACTATAAAGTACGCTACCACTGCTATGGACATCTCACGATATTTTCCGTCACCGAAAGCTCAAGAGAATCTTTCTGAGAGACAAGCTCTTTGTAGCATTCGAACGAAGACTTTCTTCGACGAGCTTCTAGATTTTTAGATAAATCAATTACCCGGTGCAGTATCTCGAACCCAGTCGTCAGGGCTCCTGTCATATTTGCCGCACCTCCAAACGCTTCAGCGTTCCATATCGCAGTTTTCAGTTCTCGGATAGCCTCTGGTACTGCCTGTAAGAAGTAACGATATTATAAACACATGATAGCTCTTATTTCATAGACCTAATAGTTTGAGAGGTACATTCTGTTAAAAGAACATTGTTCAAGCTCTCCTAGTGCGAAGGTTGAAAGCATCCACCTTGACTCACTTTGCTGGACATGCCTCTAATGAAATGCAAAGTTATATTTAACTAGGTACAAGTTTGTTGTGTATGTCTGACTGAAGGCTGCAGGCAGCTTAACTGCAGCTAACAACCTTGAAACTTGCTTCCAAGGCCCATTGTTATTAGTTCTAACTTCTAACATATTCCGGTTTGTTTATTCTCATTACCTTGCTTTTACGTAACAAATAACCTTAATAGAATATCATAGTTTCAAAAGCTATGAACCTGAAGTAGGTATACTTCATCAAGTAAATATTTAGAATTTTGTAACCAAACAAGTGAAGGTAATGATAGGTACATTTTAGGGAGAGTCGACCGTGTTGTAGCGTAGTTAGGTCATCAACTATACAATCTATGTTCAATCAACAAAAGGATATGAACTTGTCATATTTTAAGCAGAGGGTAGAGTCAAATAACTTCTAAGGTAAATACGTTCTCCAAAATTGCTTCCCACTGTAAATAAGTCATTAGATAACAAATACAACGTATGTAAGGAGGAGTTGTTAATGTGAACAAACATGAATATTACCAATGAAAGTTTATTAGCGGAACAACTCTTAAATATACAAGGTTTCATTTTGCCCGAGCTTCCGGGACGGAATGAAGCGGAGAACGTTCACTATGAAGGTAATTGCTGGCTCGTAATATTAGCGAAGTTGCGAGGTGAAGAGCGCACGCCGGGTCTCAAGTACGCTTCAATGTATTGACCTTTAATAGTAATATGATATGACAGTTTCCACCATCTTGATGAATGGTGGAATGGATTTGTTGGAAAAAAAAAACTTTAAATAATTATGGGAACCGTTTGAAAGTAGTGTAAAATACTGAGTTATGTATTGTATCCGATATGTTATCTATTGATCCATTCGATAGCGGCTGGCAACTAGTTCTAGTGTAAGTGAATACGAGTCTGCCAACAAAGTTGCCAGATTGCAAATGATAATAAGCGCGCGGTCGCACCCTCCCACCTGTCAGAAGCTACGCGCCCCTGCTTCTTTGTGGCGTAGATTTTATCTTGAAACTTTGCACAGACTTATGAACTGAATAAAGTGAGGATGCCGAGATGATAGTCTCGTTGAAATATAGTTCCTTTTAGAGACGCCTCGGGAAATATGAAGAGTCTTATCGAGTTAGAGTTTAGACGGCGAACTATATATATCTTTAAATATTCCGCCTGTTAAGCAAACGCGACCTCTTCCGTATATTTTACGAAGCTGGCGTTAAAAAAAATAGTTTATAACAAAAGTTTCTTAATTGCATTATAGTTTAAATTGCATTATTTTTGCACGGTGGTAGGGTACTTTGTAGTACCCGCCTGGCTGGCTACCACCCTCAAGTTGAAAATTTGTCGCCAAACACCTATTGGTGTGTTCCGGCAGCTGCACTTGAGAGCCAGATCCTTCTAGGCTTTGTGTGCTTACCACCTTCGGCCACATCATCACCTACCATAGTGAGATTGTGGTCAAACACAAGCCTATACAAAGTAAAAAAAAAATATAGTTTTAATAATTTGGAACATACTGAAGGAAATCTGCATATTGGAAAGTGGTCGTAGTCACCTGTGGTCCACATCAATATGCACGACTCAAATTCTCTCTAGAGACTGTGGTCCTAAAGGCCCTTGTGGTGTGAGCTTTTTAAATGCTCATTTTGAGATACAGGCTGCATATAAAAGTAAAGTATAAATGAAATTAAACAAAAATAAAGATAGAAAAAAATCGTTGATAAAAATATAACATTGAGTAATGAAAGAGTTCACATATTTCAAATATCAGTGAAACAACCCCTAATATATTGACGTAAGGGGAGCATGTACCTATGTATATTTAAAACTTTCCACTTAGGAAGTGTCGCGTTAACCGTGGCTTCCATTAACCGAGGTGCGTGAACAAACTAAACCATTTATTGATGAATGTCTTTCAGTGTTTACGTGACATAGTCGCGTCGATAATAAAGTGATTTTGTATTTAGGTCCACATTTCGGTGGAAATAACGTTACGTTACATTGAATATTACGACGTATTTAATGGATGCTAAAGCCAAAAATTTGAAATTACTACATGTTACTATGGTACTGCTGGGTAAATAAAACGTACCTATCTCTAACTATAAATTATGTTTTAAATGAACTAATGAGCTTTAAAGATAGATAGTTAGATATGTATTATAGATAACACTTTATTGTTACACTATATTATGATGGAAATAGTAACCAAACTAAACTAACAGTGAATACAGTGAATGTTACAATAGGCGGCCTTATCGCTAAAACTGATCTCTACCAGGCTGCCTACAATATTTTCAATCTACCTTCAATACAATGGCATTCCCAATTTTGATATTTTATGAGATTTCTCTGAATGAGGAAGCTTTTAATTTAAATTAATCGATCTTTCCAAGCTAGTTTGTATCCTGTAACACAGAATTTTTAGAGGTTGTGAGTTCGATTGTCACTCAGGCAAACACCTGTGTAAATGGACATGTTTGTTCTGTGTCCGGGTGTAAATATTTGTATAAGTAATCTAGTTTCATTAGTATAAGCTCATATTTTATTTATTTCTTTTTATTACAGAGACCCAAAAAATCATTATAGTTTGATACAACGAAAATAACTTTTTAATATAATATTCCGTTTAAAATAGTTTAAGTAAGTAAGACATGTTCTAGTTTCCATGACAAGGGAACTAATACAATAGGTAATCGGAGTCCCAATTTTAATGGATCCAAATTAACTTAACCTTGATTGAATCCATTATGGCGCGTACACACAGCACTCGCGGACAGATACGTATCGCTATCGCATAATATTGGGGCTTACACGCAATACGTGCATTAAAATTTGCCTAATAATGATTAATAGTCTATGCGAGTTGTACTTACAGTGTTCATTAGTGCTAGGTATAAATATTTTATTTGGATGTTTGTTTCATATGAAAAACTGAGTGCCTAAAAATGTGAAAATTAATTCCGGTGACAGTGGCATATGTGCAAGCTCTATCAACTTTATTTTTGGTTTGGCATCCTAATATAAACAGTCGCAAACCGCATTTGCCTCGCGCACATTATTATCCCCACTTTAATAATACAAAAACTGGACAGTGTGCGCAGCCAGTAATCGACTCTCGCAAACCAATATTAAAAGCTTTGTATATTAGTATCAACCAAAGTAATTCCAGGGTGGAATTTACGTCATGTTTAAATCAGGTTTGACGTTAAACAATTTGTTACACCCACCTGTTTCCGGGAACCCTTGTTTTAATTAAACTTATGTCGTCTAATTGCTCTCAATTGCTGTTTACTGTGCATGTACCTGGCTTTATATGCAATAATTTGTTTTTAATAGGTTTACTAAAGTGATTATTATAGTTCCGTTACGCATTCCAAAGTAAAATGCCAAACAGTCAAAAGCAAGCAGGAACGATACACTCGTATTTGTTCATACCTACGAAGTGCTACGAGACGCCTACGGCTCGTTGAGGCATTGTAGGAAACATAATTTTTTAATTACAATTTATTTGATTCCGATTTATTCCTACTTTTAAATATAAAATTAACATACCTGAGCCAGTATCTTTGTATAACAGGAGTGCACTTCAGACACTGTGTCACTGTATCGGTACACATTCACAAAGTCATTCGGTCCGAGAGTGTCAAGTAGCGCTGAGACGGTCGCCTTTGCTAGCCTCCAGTACGAAGAGCTAAGGTCATCAGAGTCGTCGAGGAGGATCACCAAGTCTTTGGGAGACGTGGCCGCTTCCACAAACCAGTTGGATGATCTGAAGTCGTAGAAATCTCGCGCGTGATGGGAGTAGCCGTCTTCTGGCGGCCAAGACATAGCTGTAACAGTTAATTCTTTAGTGTCTTTATTTTTAAAATAATGGTTTTTATCAGATATTATCAAGGAATTCAATTAGAATATGTACAGATTTGTCATGAATATACCTGGATATCGCCTCATAAATCCACTGGAAGAGGCATAGTACTGCCATGAGAGGGTGGCGTCTATTTCGTAGTTGTTCACGAACAGTGGGTCCAAGTGTTCCGACCATGCGATCTGATTCTGCACTTCGCCTTCTGATTTAAAATACATATTTGTTTGATTTATTTACTTATACATAATACATATTATTATTAAGTAGATATACGGATCAAATTAATGATAATAATTAGGTATTTTGTATACAAAATAGTTACAGAAAAACCATAAATTACTTAAAAATTTCCAAGTGAAATGAATTGTGTGCGAAAACTTGTACACAAATCCGCGACAATGTTGGCTCCGCGTTGACCAATTAGGGAAATTTTCTTTAACTACCCATTAAAAGAAGCGTAATTGGCAAACTTGGTTCATTGGGCAGCCGTGATTGCTTTCTCCTGAACTGCCGGCCGGAAAAATTAATGGTTCGCCCGGGTACTGTGGTTTGTCAAATAAACGTTGGCAAGCTTGTGTAACTCCACGCCTTTAAAATTACTTAACCATGGCATCTTGTGAGGGTTTTATTAAGTCTAACGTAAATCAGAATCTTCGAAAAAAAGGTTTAATAAAAATAGGAATCCTTAAAACATCGTAAGTAGGTAATTAAAAAGTGAAAACAACTCGGAAAATAATGCCTTTATTACCTGGCAATTTTATATTGATTAGCGCGTATCAAACGATTGCATCAAAGAGCGATTTTGTGTCGTTTCCCTTTCAGCGACTATTTCAAAGGGTGAAGTGAAATAATGTGATTTAGATTACGACGTAGTACAGGGTCAGACGATCGTGGCTCGTGGTGTACAGGCGTGGCCGGAGACGCGATCATTACAATGTATTTTGCTGAAATCGCAGGATACCGTAATCCGTATTTGATTATATTTTATGTATGTTATGAATGATTTCTTAAATCTTATAAGTTGTCTAGTGACTTACATTCATACATAAGACGTCTGTAAGTTTATGGAATTTGCTGACATCAATAATAATAATAAATACAGCCATCACAGTCATCTGTGAAACAGTTAGAGCTCAGCTCACTACCTAACAAATTATAAAACTATCGAAGAAGTCTAACAACTACGACGTTATATTAATCCGCGTTCTCGGGATATAAACTATCCTACGTTTATTGGCACTTTGCCGGTTTTCTAACTACTATGACAAGTTTCGTAAAAATCTGTGAAGCAATTTAGTCCTAAAACAATGTAAACATACAAATATAGTGATCTTTTTTATGTTTATAATACTGGTAAGTATGTTAGTTCAGTCAATACTATTATGGTCAATACAATACCGTAAACAAAAAAAAACTTTGTAAAAGTTCAAATATCGTTGTACGAGTTCGCGTACTAATAGGCAGAAATATGTCAATCTGTTCATAAATCATTCACCCTTCCACCCGCGTTGGTGGCACCCCCACCCTATGTGTCAACAATATATAAGGTTTCATTATACAGGGATGTAACACATAGTCTTTAGCCGTGGAACAACACCTTAATAGAACTGATGTGATCTATAAATACAGGTAATGTTTTTGTTTTTCCGTAACTAAATGGATTACAACTAGAGATATCAGATTACTATGGAATGTAGGTATGTATTTATATCTTCTATCTAGTAAAGATTGACGATAGAAATGGCTATCCTCTATTATAGTCAGGACGGTGTGGAAAATCATGAGATGGACTGATACCCTGGTTACAGTACTGGATACTAGCAGCTCCTGACTGTACTTTCTGTAAATCTATCGGCAAGATTATCTTCAGCACTTCATCCATTTGGGTTGAATTTAGTTTATTTTAATTTTATTTTATTCGGAAGACAGCTAAGTAAGAGTGGATGCAGAATAAAGACCCTGTCGTAAAGAACATACACATACCTTCAGTATTGATATATGGCGGCATAAGTACAGCGCTGTATGTGGTATTGACAGCGATGTGGTCGAAGTGGCGGCTCGGCGCGAGCTGTAATCGGCGCGCGCGCGCAGCCAGCGTGCCATCGTCTGCGTGTACGTTTAGCCAGCGCGCGTCGTAGTACGAGCCGGGCGCGCCGTCGTTGTTGTTCCCAGCTGACAGTGCTGCAGCTTCCGCACTGTCCATGATGCGCTGGATGATAAAATAATTGATTTTGTGTAGTTACACGAAAAACCACATATTAATTGTTACCATTATTGTTACGTTTACTTCTTCATGAAATAACATCAATTTACTCAAATGAGCGTAAAAAATAACTGAAACAAAATGATTGAATGAATGATTTCAAATAAATGTCGTATCTTTCAAATCCAATTCCAAAATCAAAATATAGACACACGGCAGTGATCTGGTTAAAATATGGCGACGCACCGGCAGTGTGTAATATTATATGTATACTAGCTGTCCCCCGCGGTTTCACTCGCGTAGCGGTTTAAGAAATAGATGTTGACCGATTCTCAGACCTACCCGACATGCACACAAAATTTCATAAAAATCGGTCGAGCCGTTTCGGAGGAGTATGGTAACTAACATATAAGATAATATACATACGATCTACTGCATATCGAGCGGCTTTTGACACCCCCATAACTCAAAAGCGATTAGAACACCTATAAACTTTAATATAGTTCTTGAGTTTATAAGGTCTCAAAAGTGCAATTTTCGTCATTAATTAACTGACTGACTCATCACACATTAAAAACCTAGACCACTTCAAGGCGACATAGAAACTTTAATCACACAGACATTGAAATTTGGCTGTAAGGTAGATCATTAGTCGTGTTCAAAGTAAACAATCTGAAAACTACAAATTATGTTCGATGGTCGACAAAGTTATTGGTGCTGTTAATTTGCACGCTTGAAACTAAGCACACCAATAACTTAATATTTGTCGTTACGTACCTAACATCGATAAATACTTACAAAAATATTTTAACATGTGAAGGTCATGTGTTTACGAGTATTTAATTAATAAAATAAAAAATTACAAAATTTAACTATAATTCTGACAATAACATGATGGTTCAATATCGGAGAACGTTACAAATTTTATTTTAAGTCAATTAAAGAACGTTGTATATTCCTAGAGCTATAATTTATGGGACTGCTATGGAATTTGGCACCCGTTCAGAAATTAACTCTTTTATCGGCAACGACACCGACAACCCCAAACGTTATTTGTATATACAAATAACGTCCTTTTAATATTTATATTTTTGGTGGGATTAATATTACAGTAGTAAAGTTAATAGTCGGGCGTAATCTGTACCTAAGTACGCGAATGGGGTATGGAGGAGTCGATGACCCAATTATTTCGTTTACTATTTATAACCTTTATTGTAGTCCTAATCTTGAAAATATTAATATGCATATTTATTATATCTATTTTCTCACGGTACTTACTAATGCATACAAGTCATTGACGGAACCACGGACCATCGAACACAAAGAGTGGACGGATAAAAGCGGCAGACAATTGTCGGCAATTAGCCAGAGTAGAATTGGCCTGATCGATAGCCGCCTTTGTCCGGACTCCCAGGGCATTAGTGACTGATCAAAAATGACAAATAGTCAGATCTCAACCCCATCTTAATTGCACTTCGGATTGTAAACCTCTGGAATACGTGAACAAAGTCTTCGCACGACTGTTTTTATTTCGTATTCACATACGCTAGAGAGCTGGATTTAGTTGCAGTAAAAATCTTGATGAATACCTAATATTCCTATTTGTTTTTAGACTGCTCGTTCATTTTTATGTAAATACCTATTTCGTAACGAGGCAGTGCCATTTCATTCGGCATATATATTAGTGCCCGTCTCATATTACAAAAGTAAAGGTTGTCCTAGTCACCTTGGCTCTTTGCAGACCAACATTCAGCAACCCTTTGATGCGAGGGTATTTGATACGGTGGCGCAGGTTGCGTGAGCCTAACGACCCCGAGCTGATTGCCTGTCTGCCGTCGACCTCACCTTCATAATACTTTAACGTACTTTATTATTTCTTGAGGATTTAAAATGTGAAATGACTCCATATTTCAAAACGGTGGACCGTTTTGCGTATATGATTACGCAAAACGGTCTACCGTATCGTAGGATCTGAAGGTTGAATTGTATCTATAGTAATTTTAGATAATACCTGGAACTATCCAATATCACTAGATAATGTACAACTCATTTGTAAATATCTACAGCACGATATGTTAGTGACTGTACTATGTATGTATTAGCTTCTTTGAATCTATGTTATTTATTTTGTGTAAACCTTGTGATCTATCTGAGAATATTAAAGTTAGAGTAACAACAAAGTGCTTTTTGTAACCATCAACATCGGGTAGCAACATTATTTTGTATTCAGCAGTTTTTATAAAAGAGCTCTAGAAAACAGAGTTTATAAATGAGAGTTTTTAGTTGGGAGACGAAATAGCCCCATCGCAGGAACAAGCTTGCAAAGTGGGGGCGAAGTAATTAAAACTTGCACCCCTTGCCGACCGCCTCTACACCGCACTTGCAGTGAGCGTTTGGCCGACACTTTATGTTGCTAAAGATTTTCATTTAGCGACCACCAGTCACAACATCAAAGGTGAAAATATAAGTTTTAGTAGGAACTAATATTTTCTTCGGAAATCCTGTTTCATGTTTTTAATTAAAAACACTCCTACTTAGTCGACCTCCATTAAACAAAGTTAGGCGAAGAGCAACTGAGCCTAGGAACTTGAATTAGAACATCTAGTAGGTAGTGAAATGTTGGATGTAGGCGGAACGGTGTTTTTTTTTTTTACTTGTGTTTGACCACAATCTCACTATGGTAGGTGATGATGTGGCCGAAGGTGGTAAGCACACAAAGCCTAGAAGGATCTAGCTCTCAAGTGCAGCTGCCGGAACACACCAATAGGTGTTTGGCGACAGATTTTCAACTTGAGGGTGGTAGCCAGCCAGGCGGGTATACTACAAAGTACCCTACCACCGTGCTATGGTTTCCTCACGATGTTTTCCTTCACCGAAAGCTCAAGCTCATTGTAGGATCCGAACCCACGACCTTCGCTGCGGCGTCCGACGTCACTACCACTGAGCTATTTGTTTATGTCAATAGTATATACATTGTCATAACAGGTAATACTGACTTACAAGTATTGGTAGATAGTAATTTAGCTACAGTCAAATATTTTGATGAAAGGCATTACCTTAAGAGTCTTTATTATTAGCTATTAAAAATACATATCCCGTAAAACATTTATTTTCAAATATTTTAGAGGGTTATAAATTGTTACTGAAACACGAGATATTTGTGATCTCCTGACACCTCAAATATTTTATGCCGCCCATTAAGATTCGCTATGAAAAGCGGGGAATTCTTGAAACAATGCTTAGTACTGTGCTTCGTAAATACAACGCTCCTTTATTTTGTTTCAGCTACAGTTTCATTAAGTGCGAAATGTTAGCGTCGTTTTTTCTTAGCAACGCCCGCAGCGCAACAATCCCCTCGATTTTTCAACTTTATTGTTGAGCCAAGTTCTGGGCGCTTTCGGCCCTACGCGAACGCTGCCGACTGCCGAGCCTTGTTCACAACTTATTATGCCGACTATTCACCATGGAGGACGTGGAATAAGTAAGTAACATATTTAGATATATCTTTATGTTTCTTTCTAATATTGTTTAGTGTAAAAGCATAAATAAATATTAAACAGAAACCTAAACGCCTAGGTTTGCCTTCTTCTATTTTGTTTCAAACAGGTTTACCCAATTTTCTTCGATTATATTTTCATATTTTTGAATATTTTGATACATAAGGTCTAGTTACATACTCTGATTTGAAGTGAATATTGAAGTTGATGTTTTTGAATAACATAGTCATATATACCGGTAAACATCAGGGGTTGAGACGGTATAAACGAGAAGATAAACGGCTCAGATAAACTCGACTGTATTCAGTATGATTCCGTCTCAACAGCGCCGCGGCGCTCAATGTGTCGCGAAATACCGACGCGTCTAAATAAGTATATTGCGTTATTCAGTGGTAATGTTTCATTGTACCTAGATCTACCTACCATATCCCTATATAATAATACCTACATTACACACATAAATAAAATCACGAAATTAATTATTTAGAACAGTAAGTACCTAATGCTACATTATCAAAACATTAGACTCTTCTTCACGGTAGGCAACACCTGATTTCATGTTATGTTTAAATCTTTAATTGAGTTGTAACTTGGAAACATACACCAGCTTATTATTATAAGAGAAAGAATAGGTTCTTCAGTGAAACCTTGTTAAGCATTCCATTGTTTAACCAAATCCTCCGAAAGCCGCTATTCAATTCTACATTTCGCTTAGTTTGCTGTCATAAACTTATGTAACTAATTTCACATTGCTATGTGTTTCGGGCACGTTAAAGTATGACAATGTATGGATGTCCCGCGGCTTGACATAGGTGCATTCTACTCTGCGATGAGTAGCGGTTTGTTGTCTCCGAGTCGCAAGTAAACTGATTATGTTGTATCGTTATTTTGAAGTTAGAAAGTGTGGACTGGTGGCTGAATGCTATTTAGGGGACTGTATGTAATATATACATTGCTCGCTGAATAAATATATAAGAGCCATAAAATATAAAATCTTACAAACTCATTCATTTATTTTACTACGTTAATAATAAGTAGATTTAGCTACAGAAATGATTGTAAATTGCGATGTTGGTAATCGAGTTATAATTAAGCGTTTGCATAATATTGAATATAAGTACAACATAATTATTCTAACAAGACATAATACAGAGATAGCAGAGCTAATCTCCGTCGACATAAAGGATTACGATTGTTCGCATTGCAAAGCCTGGACAGCAGCGACAGAATGCACGGCCCAACGAATTGAACTCGCTGCCATGTTGTCGGCACTGGCACCATTCCACTAATATAATACGATTCCTGTTATTGTTGTACATAGCTGACACGACCAAATGGACTCCTAGGATTTGCGAGTAAATTTTGTATAAACCTTATATTTAATGTCCATACTGCTTGAGAAATTAAACTAAGTAGGTATGTGTACATTTAACAGTGAGCTGACAGTATAAATAACATTCGTTTATTGTAACACAGCAAAGCTAGAGAATTTTGGATAAAAGTTAGTTCGCCTAATACTCGATTCCACGAATATAAGATTAAAAGTCTGTTATCTCGCTACAGAATAAAATTAGAGCACGAAATGTGACAGAAACGAAAAGGCGGTGTATATTTTTTTTCCGTTCCTCGAGAAAGAAAACATAAAATGTCTCCGAGTCACGTTTAACAATAACATGATTACTCCGGCGTAACATTTATTAGAGTCGATAAGGCTGTGGTCCTGAAATCGAGTTTAATATTGGTACTCGTTGTGGCAGGTCGTTGACACCGCGCCCTTTGGCCTGTCCTCGCGCGCCCTCGTCTCCTCGCTTCGCGCCCACGCGCCGCATAGCTCGGTACCAAACACGGACTTCCTCTATCCAATATTGCTTGAGGGCGCTAGTTTCACTACTCTTGCAACATTTATGACTGTTCATGCCAATTTGTTTGAGTGCTGAAAAGGAATATTTTATGAAGAAAGACCTAATAGATATCTACTTTATGTTGTGTGGTACCTGCCTGTAACATACCAAAATAATTATACTTTCAAGAGATGAGTTGTTTGGTTTTTCATGATATCTACTATTATGACTACATAGATTAATATGAAAGCCGACACACAGCTATTATGGGGTCAAGGCGCACCACCGGTGGTACCAGCTGTATTGTGGTGTATTATGTCGCCAAATTTCCCCCCACCATAAAAGTAATATTTGTATTCAAATTAACTGGTGGTAAAAATGTAAACCCATTATGATGTGTATGTAATTAACGCCATATGTTAATTTTGTAATATGCTATGATTTATTATTTTTCATTGGCGGTCCTAGCCGTAAGTCCGCTGGCAAAGATTACATGGTGCAGTATCAGTTTTCACAAATCCTTTTGTTTAAGCAAACGCCCATTTTTATCTTAAATGGTATCGATATATCTTTATAAAGGTATGCAAGCAAAATACAATCCATAAAACGGACGCACATAAAATTCTCGTTTAGTACAGTGCGTGTTACCTAAGCGTCCTATTACTGCAGGCGTCCCGGCGGGCGCGCCTTTGGAATATTGAGTAAGTAGCCTACGGGAACGAGCACTCTCTATCCTGCCCGAACTCCGTGTGGCTGCGGTGCGGGGGAGCGGGATGGAGCACCGTCTCAAGACTGCGAATCAATAAAGTCCACTCGTATAAGTCGGGTGGTGCAGCGGCAGCGAGTGGATATGGGTCACGGTGCACTCAGCCCGCGAGATGGTATTTAATAACCCTCTACATGCCAGATATTACTCGATCCTCTTTCCGTCACAAATGTTTTAAATGTAAGCGGTGTCGAAGTGAACGGATTTTAAATCGTCGCGAGGCGTCGTAAAAACTCAAACGGCGTTCTTTTATTATTCGACATTTTAAACTTTTGATACATCATCCTGGTAGATTTTTGAGTATCGTCATAACATGAATATCGCATCAGACATGATTGTCATAACAATTCCCGGTACCGATTGTGGTCCAATGGCGTGAATTACGTCAGAGATTTCTTGTCACAAACAGCTGCTGTTTCGCAATTTGCTGATGGCGGCATTAAGGTCGGCAAGTGCAGCGGTCTACTTCCTGGACCTCCCCCCGTACCTCGAGGGTGCCACCCACCCTCCCTGCGGCAAGCCTCCGGAATTTGGCGGTGCGCCTTGCACTTAAGCTCGCAGCGAAATTTAAGCTTACATATGTAGTCTATAGCGAACTACTAGGTGATATATTGCCTTATATGTACCAGAGTATCGGATATGGCAGCATTTGGTTGAAAAACGTTTTGGAAAATACACTCAAAACTATCAAAAAGATCCAAGTTCATTCTTAAAGGAAATAATAAGCGGAGGACCGTGTGTCCTCGATGGACATGCGAAGGGATTTTTTGCTGCTACGAAGTGCTACGAACGTCTACGAGAGAACAATTTTTGCAAGTAGACATTCTATAGCCGTAAACGTATGAGTAAATATGTATGTTTAAATAGTTTTGAGATAGTTTCGAAGCTATTTGAGACGTGCGATGCTGACACCTGCATACGAGATTGTTCTATCGACACGCCGCCGCACCGTGACGTCGAAAACTTGCAGCGAACTCACGTCAACCCATTCCCCAGGATACACTCTCGCCTTGATGAAATTGTTGAGATTACATGAACAAACTATCGCGCATTCTCATCTATACATCAAAATATGCAATGCGATGAAATTCCAATAATAAAATAAAGTTAGTTATTGAAAGTTGTTCAGAGAACGATCTTATTTTACATTCCAAACTGGATTCAGCGACTCGTTCGTTGTTCCGGTTCTCGTTAATTTACTACATAGTATTTGTGTCGAACTTATTTATGACACAAATGTGTTCGTACCACAACGGCAATCCCATTAATTACTCTTAACATGGACGAGTGAAATACAGCTGTGTAATTATAAACAATATGATTTTTATTGCAATAACCGCACTATCCGACGATTTGATATTTGTTGTTATGTTTGTAATAGTAATTATTAAGTTTTTAATAGGTTTTGCTCACTATATCTTACTTTTTGATGAAACTCTAGGTTATGTATGATCTATCTACCTACTTATTAAACTTCCATGCCGTGGTCTACAATTAACCTTCGCAGAGACATAGACTTACTCTGTATTTTTTTACCGCTTGTATCTACGTATAAACTACAGACCATTAGCGTATTCGGAAACTAGGCCATTTGTTGTGTTGTGCTCACCAGTTCATTGCTCCACCTAAATTATGACGTGAATGCATACGTTTAATGCCATTATTTGCATCATTTACTCGTACTTATTTATGTATCTAATGTTATGTAGCTAATAGATTAGCTAAAGTGTCGGTATAAACTTTGAAACAGACTGTTTTGTTGTTTATGTAAATTTTAAATGTAGAGAGTAATTTTTGCGTGGTGTAAATAAAGCATGGCATGGAAGGCAGGCGGGGCCGAGGCAGATAGAGGTTAGAGGGTGGGCATCATTCCGCGGGCACTGTTTACATTATACCTATTATATTATTATGATTTATTACTCAATCGATGCGCCGCCTGCCGCCCGCCTGCCAGCGCCGCCAGGCATAGCAACTCGGTAATTTCCACTGAAATTTTGCTAAAGTTCATGTATACACAGAGGAATTTAAACTATGCCCCGGCGTTAAAGGAATCATCCTTTGATATGTTTCGAAGGTACTAGTAAATAGTTTTAAAAATAACGGGGAATTTATCTCAGGAGTAAAGCCCTAAATAAACTTATATACCTACATATTTACCAACATGTTATCAGTTACTGAAAGTTACAGCTATCTTTTATAAAATGTTGAGATCATTTTTAAGCCAAAAAATAGGGATTATTAATATTATTATACTAAAATAAATAATATTTTGACTTTATATATACACAGGGAGCGTTAAAATTAAGTAATTGTATTACAAGGAAGAACAAAAAGTTCTAGTTCATGTAACAATTCGTCAAATTGGGAATGCAGAGTCATAATACAAACATACAGTCGGAGGAACGAGTGCATTCAGCGAGATTCACGGAGCCTCCGCGACACCACCCGCCCCGGAATATCCTCTTTGAATCTCTCGCTAAAGCTCCACCACTACTACCTATGTACGCGTATAAAAGCTTAACGTTACATTATATAAGAGTACCTACTGTCATGTGAGCTATTTCTTCGTTTTGAATATTAGATGCATAGTAAATATGGTTTATGTCGAAAAATATAATCATTGTTGTAACTTTATCAGCTAAAACTTTTATCTTTGCATGAATTTCCATATTTTTTTTTATTGTCGGAAACTTTCAGGCAAGTCCCAACAACTACACAAAGTTTCTCAATCCGATGAGCAATGGACGAACGCACAAACATTTTTTTTATATAGTTTAGATGACACTTTCTTCATTATGTCTGTGTCATGAATACAATTGATAGCAAGAAATGTAACAAATTCTTAGATCGGAAGTTTTTGACCAATTTAATTTGTAAGAAAGCTGCAAGGTATTGAATGTAGCGCGTTGATGGCATTCCGTGCCGGGTACAAATCACAAAACATTCCAATCCCTCCGGTTAATTGAATCCTGTAGGCCTTCATTAGAGGGGATGGGGTACGAATCGACAAAAACGAACTTTTACAGAAAGGAGAATAGCGGAGCTCGGACAAAAACCACAAATGACATTCGGGAGGTGGCGGGGATCGAATAATTACGTCGCTGTGGCTCATGCTCAACTTGGCTTTCACACCCCAAACATCGTCGTTCCTTCATAAAACTCTGCGCGTAACTTTGCACTGGCTGAATTATTACATGTTTTACTGAAACGTAAGTAAGCTCTTGTAAACTTCCTCTACATATACAATAAGATATCCACGATCGTCTCTCCGCTTGTATCGGAAAATATAAACATGTTTCTCTATTACAAATAATATTACATAATGAGATTTTCAGTAGAAAAATAAAGAGGAAAAAGATACAATTGACGTATGAATAAAAATAACTTTTAACAAAAGTAAAACCGACTTCAAAAAGGGTTTTAACTACGTATTAGAACTCGTTTTGAAGTCGGCAAAAGGCATGCACGTGTTCCAGAATATCAAATTCTTTCGCTGAATTCAAAACGAGCTCTAACTACATTATTTTATACTTTTTAGCAAAATTAATTAAATTTTTCCATTAGTTTTTCATGCGTATAAATTTTCAATGATCGAGGATATGCATATCAATAATAAGTGTCAACAATACTGAATAAGATATATCAATCGCGATATTCGTGCTCCTTTTCATTGAGGAATTCCGTCATATCTTCTAAGTCCATGATCAAATCATAATAAAATTTATTTGGGACGACCTCAAGAGTATATTTTACCCTTTCAAATAACGAAATAATTTTCAAAATCGGTTCTTAATTGACGAAGAAATCGATGAACAGACATAAAAAATTATACTGTCGAACATAGAACCTCCTCCTTTTTTGAAGTCGGTTATAAACGGCTACAGATGAAGTAAATTGTGGTACTAGAATTTTCAAGACAGAAATTTGGGTAACTACAATTTTCTTTAATTCTGTTTAAAAATAAAACACGAATGACTCCTATAAAATCAGCTAACTAAAAGTAGGTAGTGATAGGTATACAATAGTATATTTTGTACCACACAATCAAATCTAAACGTTTTCTGATTTAGTTCTACGTCCCCTTTTTGAAAACCAAGAATTTTAAGGGATACGAAAATACCATCTCTTTATACGGGTGGCTTGTTTCGAGAGAGATTTATTCCGAGGAAATTGTCAACTTTGCATCAGACTGAAAGTTGCCCGGGCAACCAGTTAGTCGAGACTGGTTGAGATTCAAAAGAATTCCAATATCTGTGTGTGCGGCGGCAAATCGCGAAAGAGGAGTAGGGAAGTGGGGAGCTGGGCACGACCAACTTCGGTATCGGCCATTGCTGAATATGTTAATGTCTGGAGACGCTCCGTTGACTGATGCCGTAATACCATGCCACTTCGCGACTTTGTTGCCTCATACTTAACACATTCCTATTTGGTTTTATTTCGAATCTGAGCGTCGTGATACGGGTCAAAGCTATTCCTCGCTTTTATTCTAGACGAATTTCATTTCAGTGCTTGTAAAACTTACAATGTAAGTTATAGATATGTTACTGAAATGAAGTCTACATGAAAAACATTTTATTTATGTATTTGCTAACGGTTTAGGCTGACGCTACGTTGCCATATCGTATGGATCGCGGTCTGTAACATTGCATGTGAGAGCTAAATATTTATTTTATGTGGCCTAGCATAGTAGATAAATATAGATTTCTGTATAGTTACATACACTGAATATGAAATAGATGATGCATATGTTTTGAGGGCTTTTGCTTACTCACCCTCTATCCTTCCGTCATCATAATACCATAAACTTCCTCGAGGAAAAACAATCAAACAAGGAAAGAAATAAGGATTTGTCATGTCTAGTATAAAAAAAATTGAACATAAAAAATTCAATAAAAAGATTCATTTTGTCACGCTATCTATAGGAATACAAAATATTATAGCGTACTATCAGATAAAATAGAGCAAATTTTGCAATTCTTGTTGGTTTTCGCAAATTCGTATACAAAGTAAGCACGTCGCTCTATCTCGATCCGCATGACAATACGCTCCAAGGGATTTGTAAATGCCGAAGTAGTTTCATACCAACACAAACACATTCACAATAACAAATCTTGTTACTATGCAATTCCGGAGGCTTAAGTTTACCTCACTAATTAAATTCAATTATATTAATTCAGTTTCACTTGCGTACTATAATGATAAAATAATTTGTACAATGATGGAATGAAAATGGCTTGAGAATTTTGAATGAATATTAATTTGCTACGTTAATTTGTTTTGTATAATTTTTTTATTTACTGATTAATTTATCTTGTGAATTGAGTTCTTTGTTTAGTATTTTACATGTATTATTATAGTTATTTCATCTAAACGGGTATGTGAAAATGTATAATTACTTTAATTAATGTTAAACCATTCTTCCTTTATATTGCATTGTTTTCCCTATATTTTATTATGCTTTAGATTTCCTCTCAAAATGTTACTACTATATAATAGAATACTGCTTTGGTGGAAGTACCTAAACAAAAGAATCTAATGAAAAAGGACAAAATATAAATGGGAAGCTTATCTAATCCCGCTCATTAGATGGAATATTTTACGGCCCCTTTTAATATAAACTTGTTTAATATAACATTGTTGCTTTAATACGTTTTGTATATAAATTACAACCTACATAATCTTCTTCATTTTAAACTAAATGAAAATTACACCTTCATTTTGTTCAATTAAATGAATTTCAAAAATCGAATACAACTGTTCATAAATGATAAAAGTAAGTGTTTAAGTATATAAAAAGTTTTTTAACACCTGATTATATGTCAAAGACTTAATAAGAATATTTTAATTTTAATATTTCGGTTGAGGCATGCAACTTAAAGAATCATCTTGAAAGTAGATAAGTCTGTATGTGATACTCACCATAACGGCATTAATTTTGAAGTCCATGTGGTTCTTCACCTCTGCAGCCAGCTCTCGCACCAGCAGCAGGCCATCTTTCCGAACCACCTCCACGTTGTATTCATGGTATTTCTGTACATACATATTTTAGAGATTTAGTTATGGTTTAAGAATCTTTATTTCTCAAAAGAATAAAATGTTCGCGTACATGAGAAACTTAACAATATTCCTTAATTTAAGTGAAATGAAATGAGCGTACTCAGCTGCACAACAAAATAAATTACTCATAGAACAAAGCAAGACTATAAATATATATAAGGTCCTAATAAATGAAGTACGGTCCTTTTGAGGGATGATAGTATAGGTTATAAGTATTCCGAAAATGATAAAATAAAAATATTCGGTCGTAATTTTAATGAAAAAAAAAACCTGAAATTGTACTTCATCACTACTAAGCATTAATTAAAACCTAGCATAATCAGTGGTATAAAAATTCATTTAATACTAATATAGTATATATATATATATATTCTTAGATATATAGTTCCGGAGTGATTTTTTAAAGATCATTAGTGATTTTTATGTTTTGATATCGGATGGTAATTTATTATACATCTGTGCTCCTTCAATCGTGACATTATTTTTACCGTAATTGGTTTTAGGGATAAGTAGATGCTTAGGGTAGATGTATGTGATTTGCGCAACGTAATAACATCCGCTTTTGAATTTTGCTTTTTTTTGTAAAGGTGATTTGAGAATGAATATCCTTGAGTAATATTTTACGAATCAGTATGCAAGTAATAGACGTATGTCTGTTTCACTGTCATGAGCTTTGTTTCATTGTAAACTTTTAAGGACGATGCTAAGAAATTATAATTGAATAAAACTTTTACTAATTTATTTTGCACGGTTTGAATGAAATTAAGATTTGACTTAGCTGCTGTACCCCATATTTCGATTAAGTAGTATATATGGGGTTTGACCAAAGGGTTATGTTATAAATAGTATATCTGACACTTTTTGGCAGACAGCGAACAATGCCACGTAGTGCTCCTGTAAGAGACGATAATTTACTCCAAAGTTTTTCCAAATGAGGTCTCCATGTCAAGTGACTGTTTACCGTGTAAAATGATTAAGTATATGGGATTAGAGTGAGTATAATCAGCAGGTCTTGCTATGAATTATTATTATCATGATAACATGAAACAATAGTTGAGCGCAAATAGACTAGTGCAAGTAATAACTGCGTACAGCAGACGCACGCGTAATTTAATGCTTCCACGAGTACAGATAAACATTGGCAGGCATGTAGCGTTCGCATAATTTGCGAAAATGACAACAATCGTGTCGCATTCGCGCTACATTACGCGCTGAGTTATTGGTTTCCCAGCGCGGTTGAGGCGGGCGGCGCGGGCGGCGGTGCGGCGCGGTGGCGGGCGGTGGAGAGCGCGGCCGAGACCTGTCAAATTTAAAAATGGAGCGAACACATCCGGAATTTGGCGGATGCTGGCTGCCAAATTATTGTTATTCGACAGAGGCGCCCGCTACGTTGTTATTGAATTTTGGATGTGCCCGATGTCGCCTTTGCTGTGCTATCAAATCTAACGGGATGTGTGTGTATGTTGGCGTGATTGTAATGTTTTTATCATATCTCCACCCCACCGCTTTACTTCAGCGCGTCAATCGACGCGACAAAGTGAAGTTTATCCCGTAGTAAAGGTTGATCAGCATGATAAATGTCAGATTCGTAGGTTTTGTAAAGATGACATATAAATATATCCACCCAGCATGTTGAAGGTTAGAGCAAAATCTTATGATTTGGTAATTTATCTAAAATAAAACTCATAAAGGTTGAGCATCTCATTCTTCGTTATCTAAGTATTGAACACGACAATATCTCCTAAGTAATTGAATTGATAATAAAATTAATGGTACGTTCCTTGAAACACCTTTCAAATAATTGAAGGGTGTGAAAATAAAAAAGTTATATAAGGGTTTATAGGCGGGTAATACAATTTACCGGAAAACCAGCTGCCGGGTCAATAAAGTCTATTTTAAAATGAAAAATGGGGGTGTTTGAGACATAAAGACGTTCATGGGGCGAGTTTGGGCCGTTCCCTTACATTGTCTCGAGCGATACCTTAAGATCCAATTTAATCGATAGGTATCCCCAACGTCCCCAAAGTGAGTATAAACGAATAAAGGGGAAAATGATAAGGTATATCAAAAACTACCATAGAAGCCTACCTACATTTAATCGCACAAATAGATTTGTGGGATTGTATTAAATCGAGGTAGGGTCACGTAGGGAAGCCCGCGCGGTGTCGACCGCGTCGCATCGGTGCGTAGCAACACGACCTGTCCACGCCTATCTGTGGTCAGATCGAATTAACGGACCTTACGATATCCTTAATACTTACACCAAGTAAGATTCTATTCATGATTTATTTCGTAATATAAATTACCTACAATTTGAAAGTTGAAGGACCAACCTCTTAAGAAGCGATCATGTACCTGAAAGATCTGAGTTTGAGAGGCCTTGCTACACGTGTAATGTAGGTAGATATTTTCCTACTTGTAAGTTTTGTGACCACACGTCACTATCACAAAAAAGCATTTTACAGACGTGACTTCAATATGGTTCGTGGTTTGAATAAGTTTAGGTTTACCAAATAATAAGATTTGATATTATTATGAGTAAATATGTAAATACCTACGTTCTTTATTTAGCATTTAGCATCAATTCATAAAAAAAATAACTTACTTGATATTACAGATTGTAGTTTATTAAATTATATAGAAACTCTTTTATTAACATTAAAAAGACCTATTAAATTGCTACAAAAAACACCGTCAAATTATATTCTATTGATATGTGCACAACCTAGACCTACGTCATGCTCTCTTTCTCGGTTATACATAAACATATGGGCAACAATAACCTTAGGCAATTCCCTACACGTTACAAGGGAGAACAGCTCCTAAGTAATAAGAAGAGAGGATTAAGAAGCATAGAAACAAAAATAATAAATGAATAGATGATAATTAGTTTGTTATATTAGATACATTTAAAATTTAATCAGAGTGGGCTAGCTTGGTGGTCGGTTGCATAACACCCGCCCGCGCCCTTGCCCGCGCCCGCCAGAGCAAACCCCGTGGGGACACATTGGCTAACAAGGAACCTAAATTCAATTAAGGCAGTTAATTTAATCCGCTTTGTATGTCAACACCACCCTCACAGGCTCAGATTAATCCTATATTACTTAATATAAATAATTGAAAATTTATTGTTTAATCTACGGAGGAATTTAATAAATACGTCCTCAAAATGCCATGATGCATGCCGTGCTCACCATCAGTATTAAGAGTAACGACCATTGTATGATAATTATTATGATTTAATAATAATGTAATGATTTCCTATGGAAAATCATTCAGTGCTAAGCATTAATAAGCGTCCATAAATAATAAGAGTAAAAACGCTTAGTCATGATCCGCGAACCGACCGGTCGCGCCCGGGTATTTCTTGCCATCCCCGGACAGGATTTTCCACTCCGCCCGGTCGCATGAGCGTTCCCCGCACAAGGGAACTCCATTTACCCGCAAAAAATATGTACGGGAAAGGGTTGGTTCGCCTTGTCCCGTTTGCCTTTACACCCCTACACGAATTCCAAAACATGGATTCAATGGGAAATTTATTTGGTCGTGGAGGGAAATGTTTTACTAGGTATGGATAGGCTTGTTTTTTACCACAATCTCAGTATGGTAGGTAAGTGGTAATGTGGCTGAAGGTGGCTGGTGGTGATAATGTGCTGGAGAATTATCGTATTCCGATATATTGTTTAAAGTTTTCGTTTTCGTCAGCGTAAAGACGGAGCGAATGTATATCTAGTTAGATAACAAGAATCAGGTCACAGATTATGAATTTAAATAAGTATTTGTTTTGTATTGTTCAGCAGAATGGTGAAATCTATTGTTATAGAAAAGGCGGCCTTATATAATGTAACATTTGGAATTGAATTTACAACAATATTCGGAAAAACAATCTGATCGTATCTAACGGTGCTTTCAAACCTTTGATCTAAATTGTAAACGGCTGTCTGGCAGGCAGGTTGCGGTGGGGCTATTGAAACTTTACATTTTCGACGTTTGTTGTGGACCTTATTGACAACCTTTTGCCTTTTACATTTTCAATGAGTAATTAAAGGAAGACAAATAACTAGATGTCTCTTAAATTAAAAAAAAAACCTTATTTTATTTTTAACACAAAGCGGCGAGCGATTAATTAAAATGTTATTAATGAAATTAAAGATATTAAACAAGTCGAGCGTCTTGGAATTTCATATTTTCATTAGAAAGCTGAGATTGAGTCTGTCAACATTAATTTAATCGTAAAACTTCATGTACTCTTCGACTAAGTTTACTGCAGTGCGTTTAAAAATACCTTCAGAGCATAATTTCCATCTCGCTTATTTTTAATAAAGATTGAATATCAATCTAGTTCTGCACAAAAATACTTTGATTTGTTTTTAAATTAAGAATCATTATAATTCCTCTGTTATTATTAAAATATTTAATAAACTATATAATTAAAGTTATAACTTCCTTGGTTCAAACCAAAGAGATTTTAGGCCAACTAACCCGAACGTTAGTTGGCCTAAAATCATTGGTGACCAATGAAACGGCACGGCAATAGGTAACATTTAATCAGCGACCCGCACCTGTGCCGCACCCTCGAAACCTCTACCCTTCGCCGCAGCCTTTTCTATTAGGAAATATAATATAAAACTATGTAAACTATGTGACTACATGTATTGGTACACTACCTACTTACTTGTCAACTTAGGGTATGAATTAATTGAAAGGGTAGGTATACAGTATACATGTAAATAAGAAGCGGCGACATACAAAAGTGTATGTAGGCAAGTTATTTTTATTAAAATATGTCATTGGTGTAATGAAAAAAAAATTACAACAATTAAAAGAAAAATAACCATATTAAACAATAGCTATATAATAAATATGATATTAGTTTTAATTGTTACCTAAAAATACCTAAATCACAAATAGAATAGCTTTCTTAGATCGCTGCTTTATGTAAAAGTACCAAATACGGTTAGTATTATATTGAAAAATACTTAGTTTGTAACAGGATATGATGTCCCAAAAAAATAAAAGATTAAAAGAAAGTTACACTAAATTTCTTCATGTGTCATTGAAATGAAAAAAAAAACATATCTACATTTTAGTTACAGCAAATTTACAAAGTATTTTCAGGCTTAACGAAGCCCTCCAATTCCAATTGTCCACATGTAATCTTTTGAAGTGAGTGTTTTGTCCGTCCCGTCCGCCGGATGTGCGCCCACCGCAACTAGTGCACTCTAGCGGACGCGAAGCGAGTTTAACCTAATTTGATTCTCTACTATTCCAACTGGGAAGGCCAGGCTGCGATCTCTATGCTTGGAGGTCGTTGCTGCGTCACTCAAGTGGGACAAGGTAAATTACTAAGGCAGATGAAAGTGACGTTATTCATGAGTTCGTCCTCACACAGCTGTACCCAAACTAAGCAGAGCTTGTAGTACTATGGAAACCAGATAACTGATATACTACATATTTTACTACTATTTTTATATACATATACCTATACTTGCACCCAGGACAAACAGACATGTTCATGAACACAAATGTTTGTTGTGGGCGTGATAGGATATCTTACCAACCACGCCAACTGGCCTGGGATCAGATGGCCATGCGTGAGGAATGTCCCAGGATGTCTCAGGGCTGTTATCTACAGCATTTCGATAGACTGTACGCCGCGTCGTAGCGGCTGGACGATAGTTTTCAGTTTTAAAATAACATTTCGAAGAATTAAAACGTTTTTTTGAAAAGAAACTTCCAAGCTATTCTACATTATTTGCATTTCACGTAACTTCTGCCATCGTTCTGTATTTGCAATGTGTCCGAGAGACGGATTGTTTATTTAAACACATCAAGCTTTAAATGAAGCCGAGGACTAATTGATGCTTGTTAACAAGGTTACAATATTATTTTGACTTTAAAGTAATATTTTTTATGGTAATCAAACGATTTGAGCGTTGTACATGTAGATAATAGGTATGTTTGTACGCCAAATTTTCGATTATCAAATATCTTTATATCCGACTAACATTATAAATATCTACGAACGTTTGTATGTTTGTTAATCAATCACGCTGTAGTGACTGAACGAATTTCGATGAAACTTAATACATACCTATGTATAGACCATAGCGTGGATTGAAAAGGATTTTTTGACGGGTCGGTTTGTGTGGTTGGTAAGATACCTTATCTATCAAGCCACAGGTCGTGGGTACGATTCCCACTCAGGACAGACATTTGTGTTCATGAACATGTCTGTTTGTCCTGAGTCTGGGTGTAATTATCTATACTGGGTGAATTTTTTGTCACTAGATATACTTGCAGGGGTGGAAGTACTCATCAATATGAACAACTTTTATCATGGGACTAACTCTCGAGATCACAAAAAAATATCAGCTCTCCATACAAAAGTTCATTACCTACTCGACCAAAATGTATGAAGGAACCATTTTATTTTTTGCAATATCAGAGTTGGTCCCATAATAAAAGTTGTTCATATTGACGAGTACTTCAACCCCTGCAGGTATGTCCAGTGACTAAAAAAATCACCCTATATATGTAAGTATTTACAAAAGAAAAGTAGTATATGTATGATATCAGTTATCTGGCTTCCATGGTACAAGTTCTGCTTAGTTTGGGGTTAGATGGCCATGTGTGAGGAATAATGTCCCAGAATATTTAATATTTTATTTATATATATCTACTTATATATGCGGGAAAACATTCGATCCTTCGGGAACGCAGGTAATACCGGGTGGAAGTTAGTTACAAATAAACCAATATACGTGTTCGATAGCTATTTACATTAATATCAAAAAATCTGGCATAACGAGTAAGCAGGTAGGTATAACGCATAAGCAAACTCCAATATTACAAGTAAATAATTGGGAAGATAACTTTAAGTAAAGATTAACAGTCCGCCAACAAATAAGTAGGTACCACAGCGTAAGATAAATAAGAAAGTTAATAATATAAATGCTTTATCGGAATGATAGCGTCTAGTTTGTGGGTGGATCACAGCACTGGGCTAATATTGAATAAGTTCCGATGGGAAAGTTTCACTTGTGAAACATTATATTACTTGCGAGAGCGCGATCTCCGCAGAATTTTGATTGTTTTATTACTACGGTCGGTACATGATGTTGGAATAAAGATGATAAATCATAATTTATGAGGCTAATACAAAATTCTTTTTACAGCTTAATTGTAAAATATGGATTACAATTAAATTTTAATACAAATATGTAATTCAGATGGACTAACTAGTTCCTTAAACATTCTAGTTCAATTTATCAACAAAATCCGTTTTTGTTAAAGGTAATTTATAACAGCAAAAGGTACGGAATAGCCATGATTAGGTGTATCGAATGTATCGTGAGTGTATCTGATCCATGCCGAGGAATGTGTATTGCCCCACTAGTGCTGCGCGTGTCGAAATTTCACATAGTATCGATATTCAAAAAACTTACACGTTTAGTTTGTTACCTATAACTTTAAGCTTTTTAAGTCTGTTATTTTTCGTAGGAATGGGATAATTCATTTTAAAAGTGTAATATTTTTTCTAAAACCTGTAAATTACATATTTCCTGTCTGTATCTATCTACTTATATTTTACTTACCAATGCTAAATCCAAATACAAAATGCATCACAATCCTAAGTAATATTATAAATGCGAATGTGAGTTTGTTTGTTTGTTACCTTTTCACGCCTAAACCACTGAACCAATCGCAATGAAATTTGGTATGCAGATAGCCTATGGTATGGAAAAGGACATGAGCCACTTTTTTTCTTGGGAACGCGGGTGAGCCGCGGGGGACAGCTAGTTCATTATAAAAAAAATGAGTACCATTAGAACTAATTACTCATTTACCGAACCTGAATTCAGGCATTGCTTCAGTCATATACAACGAACAATTGATTCAAATCCGCAGCCCAGATACTGCGGCACAATTAACACCAAAAGCTCTCACATTGCAGCGAATTGAGTTGAAAGATACGTCTCTAAATCAATAAATAACAAAGAAATGTTAAATCAATATTTAACATTAAAAAATATATATATATCATAATTTAAACCATATTGACTTTTTAACGATTATAACATATCTAAAGTTTTTTAATAGTTAATATTAATATTTTTAATATTAGCTAACTAAAAAGCAATTTATTGTTATTTGGTAATAATATTTCGCTTTAGTAATATTGAGTAAAAATAGAATAACTGCATAAGAAGCATGAGATAAGAATTTTAAGCGATAGCCCATCACTACAGTCTCTGGTCCAACACGTAACTGGGTCGCGGGATGTGGGGTGTACGAGAGACTGGGTTGGGGTACTCGGGAGAGTGGGGTGTGAATTCTGCGTTTTTGTATATACGCGTCCGACCGATGGGGCTAGTTAGTAGCTATACGCTCTCACGCCACCTTTAAGAGAGGAAAATCTACACGTTCCTATATGTACCCCTTTACGCACGCTTGCAGTTAAAGAAGAAACACAATAGTTATATATATAAAAAAGATTTAGAGAAAAATGGAATAAACGAATTAATTAAGAAAGGGACAATAACAATACTCACATTTTGTATTTGGTTCATTTTTGTGAAATGTCTTCCGAACTCCCACAAATCCACGCCGAATTTCAGTGCCCAGTTTTTCACTCTGAAACAAGCACATACCTAATGAGTAAGCAAATAAATGAATATTAAAAATATGGATATGTTATTGTTTAGCGTTTTGTTATTATAATAATTTTAAGCTAAGAAAATTTTAATCATACATTGGTACTCGTAGACGTTATCTGTAATAAGCGAAAAGGTCGCATAAATAAGGACAATTTACATTTATTAAAAGCATACAAAAAGCGCTACGAAACTTTGAGGGAAAAAAAATCTTTTTAAACATTTATCATAATTCTGTCACGGAGAAGTAAATGTGATTGGGGGAAGCAGGTTAAGCATTTTTTCCAGTTCGCTAGCCACCCCTTATTTCATATTATAAACGTGTTCTGAGAGGTTACATGGGCACATTTATATTTGTCGCACCATGACGTTATATAAATGTATTGCGATCATTGTTACGGGACGAGCCTAATTTAATTAATGGTTGGAGCTTCAAGTGGACGCGACGCTCGCGTTGTCTGCGACGCGCCGCGCCGCGCCGCGCCCGATCGGAAATGTATCGCCTTGATATTCAGTTCCTTTGCACCTCGGATTTATGATTTAATAAATGATATTCACTCTACCTTTCATTGAACTTATTAAATATTGAATTAGGATCAATCGCAATGTTAAAAGTAGAAAAGTATCTAATTTACACTTTATTATAAATTCTTAACCAATTTTTAACTAGTAGTGTGCTGGATAATGGGTAAAGTATTGTTTGTTTGATTATCACACTTAGATATTAACTTTTAACAAAAAATAAAACCTATTTCGGTGGGCCCGCACTAAAAAGTATAAAATAGCGATGTTAGAATTAGTTTTGAAGTCAGAGAAAGAATTTGAGATTCTAGAACACGTGCTTCCCTTTAATTCCCGTTAATTTTATTTTTCCATTTTTAGTTTCTTGTGTATTGAATACCTATCAAGATTTGTCACTGAAGACTCCTGACGCAATCACTGTAATAATTGAAAAGAATAAAAACTAGCGGTCTATACGGTACTTTCAGAATTATCTTCTAACTCCTAACTAACAAGGAGTTGTACCTTCCATCATCAGCTCACCTGAATAACTCAAAGGAACATAAGTAGCGGTCTATACGAGCATATAATATTTGAAGAATTATCCACTAACTCCTAATAGTTAAGGAGTTATATTTTCCATCATCAGCTCAGCAATATGAAATGATAAATACCAGACGCAAATACTTGAATAGTCTTAGAAAATATATAAAACACATTATGCGTCCCTAAAAAATTTGAGGGTTGCCCTCGATTTTTCTGGGAACCCATCATCAGATCCTGACTTGGTGCCAATGGGACCACCTGGGAAGTATACCATTTGAAACAAAAAAGAATTTCTCTAATCGGTCCAGGCGTCTTCGATTAATCGGGGAACATACATAAAAAAAGATTTAATAATAATATGTAGTGATAAATGCGAAACGAGTGACATAGGTTACTTTTATATTGGGAACGCGGGTGTAAGCGTAGCGCAAAAGCTAGTAGTGATTAAATCGAATAGCGCGCCTTTCTCCGAGGCACAGACTATCTTTACATTTCAACATCACACGTACGAAGTTTGACAAACAAATGGAATGAATTTTTGCATTGTGTAATTTACGGTAACTAGACAATAAGAATGTTTGCATACCTAACTTTGTGTTTTTGTCCACTGTATCATAATATAATTTTACTACTTATTGTATTGTTACATAAAAAAACGTAGTATTCAACCACTGTTCGTCAATATCAACATACCTACATTTGCGAAATTAAACACAAAAATACACACATTAAACTATCCTATAATTTTTGAATGACTGTTGAGTATTAATTATAATAAAAATAATAATATTATTCTAAACGCTGCTAACATTTACTCGAAAACTTTCGTTAGAAGAATTCACTATAAATGCAACGAAATATCTACTTTTAACTCATTCACTTAACGTTCAAAACTGTTTTACATTTGCTAGTTTATTTTCAAGTTTGGAATTTATTCCGTCATCCGGGTTTATAGTGCAGAAACCACTCCGGGAGCATAATCCAATTAAATATTATGCGATGTTACGAATTTCCTGCAGCGTAAACCTCTTTATGCAATCCATATTTATGCGATCAGGAAGACTTCTATGCTAAATGAGTAAATATGATTGAACTAGGAATACCGTAGCGAATATAAATCAATTTTGCGCTTGTTAATAATGATTTAGGTGATGATAACTGGTGATAGTGACGTCAATGGCGAGTTAAATGTAGTGAGTTACAGTTACAGCGAGTTTGAGCTTTCGGTCATTCTTATATTATGCATAGGCTCATATTGAACCACAATCTCTCAATCATAAGTGATGTTGTGGCCGAAGGTGGTAAACTCACAAAGCCTAGAAGGAACACACTGTATGGAAAGCATAAATAGGTGGTACTACATAAACTTTGGGTCTACGAGAACTGAGGAAACTACATCTCACTGTTTTTATATGTTTGCTGATATAAATTTTAGTTAAAAACTATATTACCACAATTTCTTGTAAAAACATAACAAATTGTGCATTGCACATTGAACAAATTAAAAATTAAACATATGAAAGTATCGGGAAGTAGATATATAAATCGCGTGTACCAATACAGAGATTACCCCATACATTTTTGATAACATCGAGGCGTGAAATCGATTGATACTCCCGTAATACTGACTTGCACTGGGGAAATGAAGCTGCAAACTAGGTGTACGGAGCACTGCATAAGTAGATATACTCAGTCGGTACCTACTAGTGGTTAGACTAGATTTGACTGGGAAAGCAATTGAACATTCCAATAGTCAATTGCATCTAACGATCTAATTGGATTCTATGTTTAAATATAGATATATTAAGTTAAGGGTTGGAATTGATTTTAAGCTGAAAAGTTATGTTAAATATGTTTTATCAAATACATATAAGTAACTAAGTAGTTCAAGCAAAGTACTTAATCGGGTGTAATTTTTTTTTAGTAGAGTTATTAATATAACTGTATATATTTTCATTAAAAAACGTTTTAGTCATTTAATAGTAATTAAAACGTTTACAAATGCCATTTCTGAAAGTGTCGGAGGTATAATATTTTTTCAAAGATTCTATGAACCTATATTTTCGAAACCTGTCATAGGTATCTATAGATATCCAGGTTTAAGAAACACAAAGTAAACAATGAACAAATGATAAAATCCTCGGGGAACGCAAAAATAAAAGAATGTTACCTGCTTTTGTACCTACTGGATATGTAAACGGGGTGTTTAATTTTATCTATCGTATTGTATTAAATAATACGTACGATAAAGAGAATATAAATGACAATAACGGGTGGCCGAATCTTTGGCAAACTTCTTCCTCAGGTTCCCTTATTCCGTTTCGTTTAATTCAAGTTGTTCCACAATGTCCTCATTAGCAATCAAGGAATGTTTCGCGGGCATTGTTCGCGCAAGTTCGGCCGTCACCGGCAGCAGTTCGGAATTTAAAATTATTTAAAATGTTCCTTCGGACGCGTCAGGTGCTCGCAACGCAAGCGGGGGCCGTCTTGAGGCCGTTACATACCGTTTTAGGGAACACGAAGCCAGTTTAATGGAACGCTTAGGGAAAATGGATTTTTAAGACTGTTATGACTAGATTCAGAGCGTATATTTAAAAGAAAAGTATTCTCTTGGATAACCTTTGCAAAATGGCGAATCTTAATTCCTATTGTTAAGATAAGTACCTACTCAGTTCGTCATGGTCAACATAAACTGCAATGGCGCACTTTTTTTTTTTTACTTTTTGTAGGCTTGTGTTTGATTACAATCTCACTATGGTAGGTGATGATGTGGCCGAAAGTGGTAAGCACCCAAGCCTAGAAGGATCTGCCTCTCAAGTGCAGCTGCCGGAACACACCAATAGGTGTTTGGCGACAGATTTTCAACTTGAGGATGGTAGCCAGCCAGGCGGGTACTACAAAGTACCCTACCACCGTGCTATGGTTTCCTCACGATGTTTTCCTTCACCGAAAGCTCAAGCTCATTGTAGGATTCGAACCCACGACCTTCGCCGCGGCGTCCGACTTTATTTTATTAAGTAAATACTTTATTTATTTTAAATAAGTGTGTTTTATTATGCCTGAAAGAAATAGTAATTTCATTAAAAAACAAAGAAAACGGTTTTAACAGAGCAGAGATAAAAATATCTTGTTACTGTAATCGGTTTAACCCTGGCGTTGGCATAGGGTTTCGTGGACCAAGGCGGGGGTAAACCGATTTACGTTTCACCTGAATATAATATTTTTTCGGTGCGTAAGACAATCTTTCTTTTAAGAGATTGTATCTCAGTGGAACTATGGGAAATTGGGGGTTCAAAAGAATACAACGGAAGTTAATAAACTCCTTTAGCCATTATTGATTATTTTTTTATTAATAATGTTGTCTTTTTTAAATAATAGAGTATACTTATCTCTAATAAACTCCAAAGCATTGAGTAAGTAATAAATAAAATATAGAAAACTATTTCGCAGAAAAAATCAAACAGCAAAATTCAATATCAAACTATCGACATCGAGATAGGCAGTCAAAGTTAATTCATTAAAGATAGAAAGCGATGATATCTGCCTCGGTTGCAGTGAGTCGATAACGGTTGTTTTATTAATCAGCGTCGGTGAGCGTTGGCAGACAGGGTGTCAGACGCGCTGCGCCCTTACGTAAGCCAGCCTCCGCCGCGCGTAGTACGCGGCCGTCCCCCGCGCGCGCGCCGCCCCCGCTCTTGATCAATACTGGAGCCGGCGCCTTTGACATGTGCCCCGCGCCGCGTGCCGCTCCGCAAATATTTACGTTGTGGAAACAGATCATAACTAGTTTCATTTGCCTGTTTGTACGGTCCTCGCCCGCGGCCTGCGGCCCGCGTACGATTAAAACAAATTTAATTGACAAAGATCTAATTTATGTCTCAATTAATTTTACATGATTGCTTTTTTGTTAATTGACTTTTGGGTAATATTCATTAATTGTGTTTTTATCAGCGATGTAACTCGTTGCAATGTTTAAATTGCTTTCACCGAATATATGATATACTTAATGTAAACCAATATTAAAGCATTAATTAAAAGTATTTATAATCATTAAATAAATTTCATTACGTATTTTAATAAATTGATATATGGAGGTTTTTTGTTGTCCGTACATCTGTTATCTAGCCCGAGGTTCAGACATATTTTATAGATAGGTTATAAAAAATAATACCAAACAGTAACTTCTTTAGTATCTCCGTCTATAATCTAAACTTGCTTATTCATTTTAGGGTCATCATCGTACCGTACAATTTGACCGCGAATTTTTCCACTATGTTCATGATAATTAGAATCATAACCCATTTTCCCAAATCGATGATTAATAATTACAATGCATTCCATTTTAATGAATTGCGAATTAATGTCTACGTTATTTATTATGTAATAGTTATGATACCCGTATATGAAGATACGTCAGGTTGATACAATTTAAATTATGCTAATACGTACCTTGTAAGTCTTTAATAAAACACGAGTGGAGACATGTGCGAAGAGAAAGTTCAGTTAATTACTCACGGTAATCTTCTTTAACTTCACGTAAACGTTTGTGCTACGAAGCTACGGGCACTGCTACGGTGCTACGCGCGAGCTACGGCTGTCTACATTATTTTTATACCAAATCAATGTACATTCTGTTTATAATACTTACTTATTTGTGTGTGTTTTAGTTATAATATTTATATTATAAAACTAATTTGAAACTATATGTAATATGTTTATATATTATACTTTGTATTTTATACCGTTATTGTAAATGTTTGTTGTAATTAAATTAAAATTGTAGCATTAATTTGATTAATATTATTATTACATCTATGCAGACAAATATATTGTTTATTTCTATTAAAAGCACATGTATTTATAGTGATATTGCCACAGATATTGCAATACGTTTCACAATTATTTTTGACAAATGCGTACCAAATGAATAACGATTGTTGTATAAAAAGAAAACTGATTACTCATTTCTCAAGCATTTTGTTGACAAGGTCAATTCTGTTCATTAGATATTTACGGTATATACAGTACAAACACGTTGTCATGATGTAAAGGTAGGTTAGGGTGTTATGAAGGCGCGTGGGCATCTATTTATATTTGTACGATCACTCCTTCCTACGCGATCACATTTCGATATCTGAAAGTGCACACGCACCCACGCCAAGCTGCTATTATTCGAATCCAATCAGTTTATTAACCTTTGAATTTCAATATATAAGCCTACCTAAAAATAACAATTTTTACGATGTTATTTGATATTTTTGGTTTATTTTTGGATATTGCCTCAAATATTCGACACAATTACAATTGATTCGAAAGTCGTTTAATAATCGATATCCATATTATAATTGAGTCATATATAATAATCGTCATTGGGGTTCATTAGGATCCTCAGAGTCTAATTATATTTTCTCTAGATATACCTGGATATGTAAAAATATATCCATCTCGTAACCTAAAATGAGGGTACCAGATCTGTGAAATTTTAGAATATCCAAGGAAAATTGCTCATCGCATGGTGTCGTTAGGATTTTTCATTTCAGTTATGATCCCTTTTATCGCGCTGAGTTAGCGTGTGCGTTTTTTTCTCGTTTATAATGTTTGTATTTACATTCAGCTAGATCATTGATGGAAAGATAAGGAGGATGGGAATTTAATGAAATAATGTTCATCTCTCTAATGATATCACTTTGTACCTAGGATTGACTTCTAAAATTATATTATAGGCGGAATGTGATCTGATTTAAGTTTATCAAAAATAAAAAGAATTTGCATTTTGGAAAAATTCAACGTAGAGAACAATAGTGTTTTAATTTTAAGCTTATATTTTCGGTCACATAATCAATAACCATGGTGGGACTATGGTCAGATATATAAAGAATATATAGAAAAAAACAAACTGCATGTACAGAAATACTGTTCATGTTCTAGAGAAATGGAAGACTAGAACCTAACGAGCAACACGCTTGAGTACCGTAGCTAAGCAACGGGAGGACTTACTTCAGATGGTCCCCGGTGGCCTGTGCATGGTGCTAGAAATAGTGTGCCGTTTTGTATGATCAAAGGTAAGTCAAAATGGCCACTAAAGCCATGGCCATAATACTCAGTAGTTGAAGGGATTTTTATATATCCCGAGCTGTCATGTACTTGGTTTCTCTGACGTGTGTGGGGATTATATACTCCAGCACTTTTCGAAGTGCGCGTGGTGAGCGACGGTACCAGTTCCAGTGTTATTCTGGACAAACGGTAGTGAAGAAATTCACAAGCCACTAGTATGCGTACTGAAGCTAAACCTGAGATGGCAAGACTTTTAATAGATGGTCTCTAGCGTCATGTTTATAACATGATGCTAGGAATAGTGTGCCATTTTCTACAACCTTTAATGTTTGGGTAACGGTCACTGTAATAAATCTCAGTAGTATCAGGAGGGCGGTGTTCATGTCCCGGGATTTTATCATTAATGTATAGCCTATTATCATAATTACTTTCACTTTGGAATAGGAAATTGTATCTTAAATTGGAAACTTTTTACGATCGCCTCGTTGTCTGTAGCAGTCACGCGGGGCCCAAATTGAACATTCATTTATCACGAATTGATCCATCTTGGAACTGTCAATTGTGAACTTTTTCGTTTAGTTAGTCAATCGCAGAGATAATAGTCTTTTGACTGAAAAGTAATATGTTGTAAGAGCTTAAAGTGCGAGTTTTTAAATAAATTTATAATCAAAGTTACAATTATAGTTAAATATTGTCATTTACACTATTTATTTATAAAGGTGTCGCTCTCGATGTGCGTTGCAATGCCTCATTTTTTCTTTCTTTTTTCATGTCAAAAGCCATCTGAGTTCTCACCAAAGTTTTGTCGCAATAGGATGAATATTATAAGCATACGATACAAACAGACAAACAAACTAACATTGTCTTTTATATATACTTACTAGCTGTCCCCCACGGATTCACTCACGCAGTGGTTTAAAAATAGATGTTGGCCGATTCTCAGACCTACTCGATATGCACACAAAATTTCATAAAAATCGGTCGATCCGTTTCGGTGGAGTATGGTAACTAACACGAGATTTTTTTTATTCCAGATATACTATAGATAATTAACTTTTACTCTGGAGAAGATATTAGCTATGCAGTCCTATATTTGTTATTTTTGCAGGTTTATTAGATTGTAAAAATCATAAAGTTAATGTATCTCCATAATCGAATATTTTTTTAGACGTGGAACATATACTATCTATTATTTATTTTAAACACCGGCACCGTTCATATTAGTTCAGCCATCATTAAAAAAAAACATTTAATAAATATTGATACGTTTTCTCTACTAATATGAACCTTATTGTGTTTATACAGGTGATTTCACAGTTAGTCCCATAGTAAAAGTTGTTCATATTGATGAGTATTTCCACCCCTGCAAGTATTGCCAGTGACTAAAAAATCACCCTCTATACTTAATACTTAATTCATATTAATTTTACTAACACAGCTTATGTGGACTGAGGTGTGATGTTTGTTGGTAAAGGGGCAAGTATCGTTCTGTAATTGCCTGCCAATAAGCTGCTTAGCGATGCGAACACTCGGATCTGTTCGTAGCACTGAAAACTATCATGTAACTATTAACTATATTGGGAAAGGATTTCCTACATTTATTTAATCCTTTTGTTTTGCACATAACTACCTACTTTCAATTTTCACTTTTAAAAGTTCATGAATAAATGAAATGTTTTATTGGATCGCTTGATCTATTTATCAGTTTTGAGAGCTCAAGTAAACAATTTGTTGTTAAGCTGGCGAAATTGTTAGCATGTTACAAAAAAATAAGATTTTTAGAGAAATTGGAATGACATAAAATGCTTGTCAAGTCTTGCCGAATTCCGGGCATTTTAAATATTTTAGGATCGAACCCCGAAATAAAAATGTGAGTAAGTAAATAATATTAGATTAAAAACTGCTAGTTTTATTGTAGTATATTTTAATTATGCGAAGTTTATACGATATTTAATGTATAATTTCTTAATTTATTACGAGTAATGTTAAAATACGGGTAGTGTAATCTCATCTTTGGCAGATATTTAAAAAGCTTTTCGAAAATACTTTTTTTTGCATTATAACTTTATCAATCTCGCTATGATTAATTCTATATCATGTACTGACTCTACTTATCTATGTTCATAGGCCATTTGTATTTGCACCGAAAATTTCTAGATATTATCAGCAATTTGTGCTAATAATAAAAATAATAATTAATTTGTGTATTTTTTGCAATTACTTTTATTCTCGGAATTAATGAATGAATAAAATAAATAAATATTCTGGGACATTAAAATAGTCTTTTTTTAGTTTTTATTCATTAATTCATACAGTTTAATTTAATTCAATCAATTAAAAATGTACGCCTCCCACACATGGCAACGTGGGCAAGAGAGCTTACATAGTGGTCGTAAATAAAAAGGAGAATTTGATGTATGTCCCAGTTTAAACAATTTTCAATGAATAGGTATTCTAACTGGATAAGGATTGTAAATTGTATTCGTTTAGTCTCGTGACCATACTCTTAAGTATGAATAAAGTGGGAACATTAAGAAAGGTTTGTATATTATACATCGTTATCGTTGAAGAGAGAAGAAAAATGACGTGAATATAGTCGCAACAGGTGCACAGAAGGAGATTAATGTATGGAAATTGAGAATAAATGGGGTCGCGGACGCCATGCTTTATAATGTGTCAATTTTATTATATGAAGTACTTACACTTACTTATCAATGTTTTATATAAATACTAACTTTTGCCCGATATTCCCCGTATTTTGAAGGGATTTCATATTTCCCTGGGATAAAATGCATAACATCTCCTGGGAAAGTTCCATCTATTTGTCAATTACCATCTTAATTTGTTCAGTCATTACAGCGTAATTGAGTAACAAAAATACACATAAACTTCCGCATTTATTATATTAGTTATGAGTAAACAACATACTCAAGGTCATATAATTTTTACTATCTATGAGTACATCTATTTGTTCTTTGGAAATTTTGTTTCTTTGTATGAGAATATTTGATATTATAATAGAGATTTTTTATAAAGATTTGAAATTAAAATATGGTAAAATTTTTGAGAATACTGAAGTATTTATTTTAATTTAGAACCTGGCATATAACTTTAAAAAAGACTAATAGCACTGACATAGCTTGGTACTTTACATTGCGGGTTAAATAATATAAGCATAAGGAATCAAGAACAAGTATTGCCTATATTCATAATATAAATTGCGAGCGAGAATTGAAAGTTAGTCTCAAGAACAGATTGTGTTATTTGAAAATAAGCCTTATCTCATAAAGTCAGGTTCTAAATACAATTGTTTTTATCTCGGATCAAAACATGTATATGTTCTTTTTTTTATATAACAAATGCGTAACTATATATGTATAGATTTGAAAAGTTAGTTAAAAACAAGATATGTAAGAAAGATTCTCATTTTGTAGAAGACAAGAATGCATTTGAATTAAATGTTCGCTCCTTAATACCTTTGTAACTTGTAATTAACTAGATTCCGCCCCGCGGTTTTACCCGTGGTCCCGAGTCTCGAGTGCTCCGATCACCACTAAACCTTACATGATTACCCGCGGGGCTAATATGAAGATTGTCTGAAAATTTCATCGCGATCGGTTCAGCGGTTTCGGAGTCTATAAGGAACTATGTATTTATCTCTTATATATATAGATTACATAAATTTAAAAGAAACATTTACGAAAGAAATGGCTTGCTAAGTTTTTTCCCTTTCTCAGTCCAAGTGTAGGTATTCCGAACCCGTGGTAGAGTCAAATATAACTTGCATAAATGCCTTATCAGGAATTAAAATTTTCTAATTCTGAGGACCCTAATTCATAGGTATTATAATTTATAGAATATGCAAACAAACTGCAATATAATTTGGAAGATATATCTTGCAGTATCATGTAAACTAATTAAAAAAATACATAGATATCACTTTATTGCCATACTTGAAGTAGTATTACACAATATATCTTAAAATAAGAGTGTTACAATAGGCTTATTAACTAATAGCTGGCACTAATGGGCAGATCTCTAGTCCTTAGCTTACGAAATTCATCTGAGAAATCAGATTCAAAAGCATATGAAGTTAGCCAATCAGCCCCGGGGCCACGTGACCTCGTGATGGACTATGGCCTCAATGCCCCTCGTTATTAGGGGATATTTGTGCTCGTACAGACATCAACTGTTGATGATACACTTTTCTAATTTAAGGGTAGCTTATTCTAATGTAGATTGATAGATAGACAAACGGGTTGGTTGGGCATGGGTTTGATTCCCACCTAGGATAAAAAATTTGGGTGTATGTATTTATATTATGTATATATTAACAATTATCATGTATGTAGTAAACCAGTTATCTGATTTCTATAGTACGACTTAGTTTGGGATATTATTATTTATTACTAGCTGTTCCCCGCGGTTTCACCCACGTTCCCGGTATTTTTTTTCATTTCATACAAACCTTGTCCTGACAATTACAAACACAACAAAAAAAGAATTAGCCAAATAGGTGCAGTCATTCGGAAGTTATGCGTGTACAAACATTTCAGTGATATTTTTTTATATATATAACTAACTGTTCCCCGCGGTTTCACCCACGTTCCCTGCGTATTTTTTTTAATTGTTCATAAAAAAAATCGGACCATTGTAAGCAATATTCTGCCTGATGACGGTAAGCACATAAAGCTTAAAAGGGAACTGGCTCTCAGTTAAGAGGATTATCTGTTCTAGGTCCCTCGATGTTGCTTAGTGTGAAAGCAACATACTCGTAGCTACGAGTGCTACGAGTCATCGTAGGGCGCTACGCGTCATCGTAGGTTGCTACGAAATTATAATTATATTTTTTACTTTATTTATTTAGCGTCAAACAACATTGCTAATGATAATATATATCATGATGATTGGTGGGTCTGCCTGTAGTTAAAATATTTTGATTGTCACGCTTTAAGTCGTGGCTTCGATTCCCTTAGATATTTTATATATAAGTATATTTACAAGATACATGTAGTTTATGAGTTATCTGGGTTCCATGGTTATATGCTTAATTTTGTATCAGATGACCGCGTGTGTAGGATGTTCCAGGATATTTATATACATAAGCAACCAAATCCAGAATCTAGGTAGTTAGTAATATAATATAACAGTATTATATACCTGTATATTATGAATGAAAAAGATAATGTTATTTATTATAGAATAACGCAAATAAAACACTAATCTATTGTAAGTTAAGCTTCTAAATCTCTGAAAAAATAAAATAAAGCATTTGATAAAGTGGTTCTTGTTTTGTTGTTGTTTTTTTTTTACTCCAAACCTAAAATAGGTACAACTGTTTATTTTTATGAAGCTAAGCCTTTTGGCTTAGCTTTGGGTACGGTTGTATACACTGATAAATTAGCGTTATATCGATAGATATTATTTTATAGGATTCAAATATAAATAACGGCTACTAATTCGTAGATTTCAATTTGTTTTAATTTTACATTTTTTTTTACTTCTAAATTTGTACACAGTACTTATATAAAAACAGAATATGTTATTGTCATTGTAATTTCTGCTTTTCCTTGTGTTTTAAATACGCAGAGGCTGCCGCTCTGGCGTTCGCGATAGCCAACTAAACGTTATCTATTTATTGTACATTAATATATATACAAAACTTTTAACACTTAAAAATGGTTGGGTATCTAACCATTTTAAAAAGCTTTTTAAAATATGTAAAAGATAATTTTGTAGGCACAGCTCGTACATTATTATATTCGTACTGTATTTACATAATACATGTTTGCAGTATCGAGGACCCATGACATCAAATTTGGCACTTGACCTAAAATAAGATAACTTGATGCAGTGCTTCGATAATATTTGCTACTTGTTAAGTACTACCTATTTTTTTTTATTAAAAAAATCATTTTTAAATGAGCCATGTCATGTTTTAGCCAATTGTGTGTTTCCAATTTACGATTTAACATATTACAACAGTAAGCAGGTAAAAATTTCATGCGAACGCACTGAGTAACAACGTAATGAGTATAAATTTATTATAAAAGTATATGTATATTATAGTTAAATGTAGTCCTAGTCATAATATCATTAGTATCATCTTGTCAAATGCCAACAGAGATATTTCAGATGGTCTCTACAACTTTTCAGCTGAAAATCAATTTTATTCCAAATGAATGTTAGTCTTACTCATTATGTGGGATATCCTCGAGCTGGTTGGCGAGCGCAGCGGCCGCAAGCAGCGTCACCAGCAGCGCCAGCGGGCACCGCGACATGCTGCCTCTCACCACCATCGCACTCCCCACATGACAAGAGCACACGACTATCACAGCACTGACTCGTATCTACATCGAACAACACCACCGTTCGCACTACACGCTCCTCACAATGTCACCAAAGGGCGTACGTTTGTGCATGAGTCATCGAGTGGTTGTGTAGTGTCAGGTTAGGGACCGGTGTCGGTGCGGCCGAGCCGCAGGGCGAAGACAGAACGTGTCGCGCGGGAAGTCCACCGCACCGGCGCGCCGCCGCGACCGCCGCGCCGCTCCCCGCCTGCCGCGCACACCCGTGCCCGCACTGACGCTGCGCGCGAATTATACGCCCAATAACGCAGCAGCCTACTACTTATTACTGAGATTTATTTGCCCATGCATAGGGTTGATGGTCATCGACCGAAGTGAACGCTTCGACCGGTCACTCAAACTTCCGGTGTGATGCATCAAACGCTTGACATCCGATGAGCTGGGTCATTATTAGCAATTAAAGAGCTGACGCTGGTCGTGCATGATGGGTGACACTCGGGAGGCTACATGTCGAGCGGGAGCTGGTCATGGCGGCGTCTCGCGAGGTTAGGCGGCTTGGCGACACCGTCCGCTAGTCGCCACGCACATGCGTGGGCATGTCGCCAGGAAATCCTTTATTGATTCCCGCGCTCCCGCCTCTAAGGAATGTCACAGGCGTTGCTACTGCCAAAATTCCGCCTTCCTCCAGTATTACAATTTCAGCTAAGCGGATCACCGAACGCTCGGTAGATTGCTTTCATTACATTTATCTAATTTTTTAAGTTTTTTTTATGAAAATTGGATTTTGTAGAAGGAATAATTATAAACATGATAATCTCTCTTTATTTGTCATGAATATTAGTTATGTAATGTAGGTTCAAAGAATGTTAAAATGCGATTAAACTCTTTGTAAGGAGTCAGACTGCCTAGAAAAAAAAGGATAGGTAGACATAGATCTAAGCCTACAACGACGCAAACGTAAATCATAAGTAACGTAAAAATAAAAATTACTGACTTTAGTAGTACCTACTTATTTTATTACCAAACTTTGTCATCAAATTAAGATAAAAATAATGTTGGTTTTACACTCACTAAATGACGAATAGTTTTTCAAACGAATCTGGGTTTTATGTGCTTACCACCTTCCGCTACATGATAACTTACCATGGTGAGATTGTGATCAAACAGAGTCCTCTCGATGCAAAGTAAAAAAAAACAGAATCAATTAAGGACTTACATTGTTATTATTAAAATGCAAAATGTACACTTTAAAGTATTTAATTTTTCAATACAGTCGATATTGTGTGTTAACAATAACTTTTTTGTCAAGAGTTTTCAGTTAGTAATAAAAATCTCATATTGTTGACAATTCTAATAGTTTATACATTGATGTTATTATTAAGTTACAAAAAATATATTTTTAAATTTTCGTGGAAATATGGACAGTAAATTCAAATGCACACATCGTTATCAAACATAACATAAATAAGCGTAATATTAATTGAAATTATTTTTTGTCTTTTCGAATTGCTTAAAAAATCTGCCCAAGTAAAATTATATTGTAATTATAATTTAATCAGAAATAATTTTACTTTCCTCGTTCAGTTCTAAACAATCTATATTGCGATTAAACGCCTCAATTAAGTTACAACCTACAGTTTTTCGACAATATGTCAGTTAAAATTGTATATAAAAATAAATGATACAAAAGTATGCAACTCCCTTCAGTCGGGCGCAGGCACTTCGCAACGAGCGGCTAACGCTAAGATTATGTCTATATTTACATAATATCATTAAGTTATATAGGTACGTATAAATTAATATAATCTACTAAGTACTTTGCACAAAACGTTACAACGTTACTTTTATAATTTCATATTCTGAGGTCAGTGATTATGTCGGTTACCGGTCATCGCACGACGCATCGATTCACATGATTCTTACTAACACAATACTGTGCTTTGTTCGTTAAATGCAGTCTTCAAATTACTAACTTTACCTAAAGATCACAACAATACAATTAGGTATTAAGTATCTAAGTAATCTCATAAATAGCTGCTTACACTATTATTAAGACCTAACTAAATAATTTGTACAATTTATCTGAGATTTTTTACAGATTTCCCTGGTGACAGAATATTAATTATAGACATAAAATAAATAATAATAATATAAATTAATAATATTCGACCACAGTCTTTCGAGAAGTATAAATGTAACAAATAGAACTTGGAGACAACTGGAAATATATCTTTATAATAGGAACACACAAAACAATATGTTAAATTTATGTCGTTCTACAAATGATATTTGGCTTGTACAGAAGAGTTCTCAAGTTTCACTCAGCTACACGCCTATATCACAAAACAGATAGTTTCCAGAAAAACCATCCATACAAACGTTTAAATACCGTATCTCCTTCACTTACAGCTGCGAGATAACTTAAGGTCGATTGTAAACGGCGTTTATGAGTGCGTGGAACATATTTCAAGTAGGTACGTCCAAAGTGAACCTACTGGTTCCTACCAATCTATTTTGTGCCTTTATACTGAGTTACTATACAAAGTGACAGCACACTCCATGGAATGACTTCAGCACATCCGGTATATAATAATAACAATCATACTAAGTCGACAATATGATACTAGCACTTCCGTCGTGTACCGAGCGATATAGCCTCCACTATATGTATTTATAATTTAACGAAGAGTTAGCTTAAAATTAATATACTCGTAATACTGTCTTAAGGTACTGATTATAAGCGGTACTGCAAACCTTAAAACATGTTTTACGTACAATCCTCGACCTATCAAGAGATTACGAAACTCTGAAACTTCAGGTAAAGATGCCGCATCAAATCCGAGTAATAATATGCATTAGACGGTTTTGACCCTAGACTAGGGCTTATCGTTCTTTAACACATGTCCAACAAATCACTATGTGCCTCAATGTCGGGAGGAGTCACTCTCGTGGCCAGAATCCCGGCAGTTTTCCCTTGGAGAAGCACGGTGGTCCCTCTCATCTCTGAAACGGTCCCTGCGATCTCGGTCCTTGGATCTATCTCGGTCTCGGTCCCGGTCGCGATCCCTGTCTCGGTCCCTATCCCAGTCCCGATCCCGGTCCCGGTCCCGGTCCCTGTCTCGGTCCCGATCTCGGTCCCTGTCCCGGTCTCGGTCCCGTTCTCGATCCCGATCTCGTTCTCTGTCACGATCCCTGTCGCGATCACGATCTCTATCACGGTCGTCATCACGATCTCTGCGGCGTTCATAGTAGTGATACGAACGACGGGATTTCCTATCGCCCGGTGTTACCACTTCTACTTTTATATTTGCCGTAGCAGTTACCTGAGGAAGATTTGTAAGTTAGTGGCTTGTTTTATTAAATTACAAATGATAAAACAAAAATCTCAGAATGTATGTAGAAAAACTAAGAAATCTAGGTTATGATTTCAGGCATGTCCCAATTTAATCAGGTAAGCAAAGATTTAGTTGCTACTGCATCTGTACGCGAATTATTCTGGAGTAATATGGACCAAGAAGTACCTTAGTAGTAATAGATCCACCATGCGTCGACTTTGAAGTAGGCGTTGATCGTCCCGACGCTGAATCACTCCCATTATACGTGGTGGTCTCCACAACAACCTCTGGTTGCACCACAATAGACTGCATAGAGGATTGCACAGAGGGCGCTGAGCTGTGCCAACTCGGCGGCTCTTCGGTAATTGTCGTCAGAGATGGTGCGCTTGGCCTTGGTGCGGACTTGCTAGTTCGACTTGACTTATCCCCACCCGAATTAGAATTCGACTTTCGAGGGTGTATAGGGGAACTTTTCGGTGAGGGAGTCGATAGCCTTTCGGGGTGTTCTAATGGTCGGACCTGAAAAAAGATAGATAACGATTAGAAAACTGTAATCAAGATATTACTTTAGAACTGTATTTATTTTTTAATCTGTAGAATGAATCTAGCAGTTTAGAGGAAATTATTGTTTTGTTCTTTTCTTTTGGAATAGAAATATAGCAAGAGTTAGTCTAAGGCTAAGCTTTTTGCCGGTTCTTCTCAGTTGAATGCGTTCGACGTTCATAAGTCTGTCCCCTCCTAGAGCCTGAACTGAATTAATGGCTTTGAATTAGACTTTGAAGGTAGTATGTAATAGACATACCTCAGCAGCAGGCCCCAAAATTGCCAGCACAATCGGGAAAAATAGAAGTCCATCGATAATCCCCAGTATAACAAGAGCGAGAAGCAGTCTCAGGAACAATCTTGCAACAAATCCAAATTCGCTGGTGGCTAACATAGATGCAGCCAATGCAGCGGCGAAGGCTCCGTGTACTACCGGTGCCAGAACTGACTCTAGGGCGAGGGAAGCCCGACGACGCTTGCATCCGATCGAGGTAATGAAAGCCTGTGGAACAATAATATTTTAGAAAATTATTATTCCTACAACTAATTAATGAGGTCTGATTTTAATGAGTTGATAGGTATTACATACTGCAATAAAAACATAATTTCGACATCATTTATTGAATGAATCCTAATCCTAACTAATATTATAAATGCGAAAGTGAGTTTATTTGTTTGTTTGTTACCTTTTCACGCTTAAACCGCTGAACCAATCGCGATGAAATTTGGTATGCAGATAGCCTATGGTATAGAGAAGAACATAGGCTACTTTTTATCCCGGGAAAACATAAGATCCCCGGGGCACGCGGGTGAAACCGCGGGGCGAAAACTAGTTGAATTTATGTTCATCATTATATAAAGCGTGGAGCTTATAGGTAAACTTTTAAATTGGACTAGTAGAAATAAAAAAAAAACTTTTAAAATTTACTTTCAAGTCATGTTTACCATAGTAAGTACACTTTTCGAGCAAGTCATAGTGAAACTCCTCTTACCAGGCACAAGTGAACAGTGAAGTGTACCCCTCGTCCGATGGCAAGCACGAGTAACACGGCGGGAATTGCTGACAGTTTGATACCTAGCAGAGCCATAGTACCGAGCAGTTGGAGCACTAGTGTTGTCAGCGCAAGAGTAACTAGAAATGCCGCCCATGGGTTCAATAGGAGTACCATTACAGTCTGCGAAAAGTATAACAAGTCATTATATTTCTGTCAATTTTTTTTTTTACCAACTTCATATGTTTTTATAAAGGTATGGTGAAGCTAGTCTAGATAGTGCAATATAAATTTAACTCACCACAAACACAGCAGCTAACGCACAGGCGAGGGCCAAGAGCAGTGACGTTCTCAAATACAAATACTGCTCCCAAAACAGGAAAGGAATACCAGAAGGGAAATTGGATAATCCCTTCGCTTCGAATTTAAAACACAACTCCCGAACTGACACGATCAGGTTCTTTATACTTTCTGTATCGCTAAGACCTGACAGGTAGAACGGGAGCTGGGTGTAAATCAATGGCGATGACTTCGGAATATTTAATTCCACATCTTTAGCCGAATGCACCCATGTCTTCGGTTGAGGCCTCAAGTTTCCTTGGGACGCTCCATATGATAAAGCATCGTTTGAAGCCCAAGCTGATAAGTAGTTATAGAACGCTTTTGAATTTATAATGCCATCTTTATCAACTAATCTGTGACCGGTTTTCGGAACAGTCCCAATGAGCGACTTGTCGATTGGAATATCCACGTGTCCGGTCTGCACCATAAGTTTGTAAGCCAATATGCCCTCTTCGGTTGCGTTTTTGCACCAGCCCTCCGGAGTTATGCAGCCGTTCATAATTTCTTTGTCGTACGCATCTTGTAAATCTAGAAGCCAGTCACGAAATAGACTCAGCCAAAATTTCGTGAGGCCGCCGTTGTCGTTCTTAATGATGTTCGGTATCCTTACAAATTGATCGTGATATTCGTATAACAGTTTCTGATTGGTAGGATATTCGAAGTCGCCTTGAGTAACCGCGTACATATTGTAGAAGCCGAAATATTTCTCTTGATGATAAAGGAATTTGTGTTCATCTGTGTTTTCTGGTACAATGTCGGTGAGATCTAAACCGTCTTGAACTTTAGTTGCTCCCCAAGCGCTTGCTAAAATTATAGCGATCAACGCTAACATTGTAGTTACCTGGAAATTAAGAAGTAGGTTTTAATTCTTGCTCGGTAAAAGTTTCATATCAACAACCCATTAATAACATGATATATTACCTTAACAGACGGCCGCATAATAAAGGGTGCATAGTAATTTTTCGTCCACTTTGTGAGCGACAAACTAATGCAGCAATTTTTCTTTGACTGATCTCCCGTCTCTTCAGGGTCTAAAGGTTGTTTTGACGTATCTTTCCAACTAACCTGAAACAAAAAAGTATTATTATTATAAGCGATTTATGTTTGTGTGAGAGTCACCTAACAATAATGTTTCAAATCATAATAAAAATTCTAAATCTTCGTCATTTAATTTTATATAATTTATTTGAGCGCATTATACTTACAATATGAAATCTATGTTTGTCTGTCTGTTTGTTTGTAACGTATGTGCTCCAAGAAAGAAACAAAGGGCATTGCAACCCACGGAAATTAGCTAGCCTATTATAATAATTAAAAGTTACTACGTAAATAACGTCTAAATCTATCAGGATTGTAAAGTTATTTTTACTGTAATTATTAATATTTTGTAAAAATGCGTCACCACTGTCTGATTTAGAACAATCTAACAATAGATTGATTTGGGATGGCTGGTAGCATTCTGTCATCTTCCAATGTTCCACGTATTGTTGTTATTGAAGCACTTCAAAGATAGTAGGTATTGCATATAGCTGTGAGGCTTTAAATATTATACTACTGTACAAACCTTTTCATTCTTCCCACCGCGAGTTCTAGATCGATCAGCAATCTTATTAGGTCTCTTAGGGAGTGGGCTCTTTGGCATCAAACAACAAAGCAGATCAGCCCTCGCCGCCGATCTTCTACGAAGGTCCAGAGAGATCATTGCAGGGAACACCAGTAACATTGAGCCTAAGTTGAACAGGAGGAGGATGGCGGCCTGTAATATAAAATTTCTTATTTATGCTGTCAGACAGTCAGTCTCATAACATACCTACCTACCTACTACTACTTAAGTAGACAGGCAAGCATTGATTTTTATATTTATATACATTTCTCATCTAAAAAATCAAAACTGTACTGCAACAACACCTCTGAAGTTTGGTTTATAATGAGTTTAATGATTTTTTTTACATTAAACAAAAAAAATGATAGATAATTGCGGATATTATAAGGTATCATCTAACGAATTTTAATGTTTCAAATTAAAAAAATAATTTCTTTAGCTATCGTGTTTTTTTCAACAGATATGTTTTTCCCCTTTATGAAGAATTTGTAAAATGTTAGAAACCGAACCGCATAGAAACAGTCATTAGAGTCCGGGGAGGAAATACAAGATACTGAATACACTTTTAAAAAAAATAAATTGTTTTACGTCTTTGTTTCTAACATTTTACAAATTCTTCTCAAAGGGAAAAAACATACCCGTTGAAAAAACACGTTTGTTTCAAACTTCTGAGGTGTTTCGATTTTGAGTGTATATGATTTTAATTTTCATTCATATTAAAGGTGGTTGTATGAAGAGTCAAAAAGTTTACGTAAAATTCAAAGTATAAAGTGCCAAACATGTTTAAATCGTACTATGGTGGTACAAAGTTAAGTATGTAATTCAAATTATGCTTCGTTAGGAGACGCAGATACTTTGACTATAAATTGTCCTTAAATCCAGTCAAATTGTTGAATATTCATCATTATAAACTAAGGTCTTTGTAGTGATTAGAGTAAATGTATACTTAATTTACAATTAGACTGTAAATGGCTTGAAGAGACGTCGCAAGCCAGTTTCATTTGAAATTTAAAGCGCGTTGAGGCTGGACCTCACAGGTTTGGAGATCCTTTCCATGCTCAGTAATAGAATAGTTAAGGTGATACATCAGTTAAAATACGTCTATAAACGTAACTTTATCTTACCTGTAGGCAAAACACCCGCAACGCCGGTATCGGCAAAAGCGCCGCAGCCAAAAACGCGAGGACATTGCAAAGCGACGCCAGCAAGACGCTTAGACCACTTTTCTTTAAAACAAGGCCCGTCCTCTCTTCCCTGGCCACATCTCCCGCTTGTTCTACATACGTGTGAGTGAGAAGGAACATGTCCTGTACTCCTAATCCTAAGGCCAGGAATGGCACGATTTGTGTACTTGACGCATTAAATGGTATACCTGAGGAAAAGCAAAGGTTTAAATAGGGGATTGTTCAATATAACTTTATAATATTATGCAATAATAGAGAAACAAAAAATAATAATAACCTAATAAAGCACAAAAACCTAATCCAGCAGCGACTGTAATGGAAAGCAGAAGAACTCCGGCGATTCCAACTCCCGCTTGCGAACGGACTGGATCGCGCCATTGCATCAACGTAACGGCAACGTAAATTAACTGCAAATTAAATAAAAACAGTCAAACAAAATCAACACATAAATAGTAGGGTTGTTTTATTCTATATTGTTTAAATACATACCATTAACATGTATCCTATTATAATGTTCTTGAGAGACAATTCTGAGAATTTGCCGAGAATATCGTTTAATGTTGCGGTGGAAAACGGGTAGTAACTGTATGACTGTGAAACTGATTTTGATGTTGTAATCTTGTGAACCTCCTGGAATAAGATATAAGAAATTAGATTGCGGTTTTTTGGAGTTTGTTTTTTGCAACTTCTTCTAGCACCAATCTTACTTACAGCAGCAAACTTTCTCTGCCACGAGTCGAGTACAAGAGCGGCCTTCTCTTGTGTCCAGCCAATATGATGCACTTTGTATGTACCGGACCAATATTCGAACATCTCTCGTTCTCCCATCAGTTGTACCACAGTCTGCAGTGCGCGGGCGGTCCGCAACGCCGAGGTGACGTTCCTGGTGGCGCCGCCCACGATCAGCTGCTCCGGCCAGTGCATGTACGCTGCTGCGAAACCGTAGCAACCGTGGGACAACTCTGCCGCTACATCTGGAATCTAAATTACGACAAATTGTTAGTGGCCACCAAATAAAAAATTCTGGTCAAATTGGTCATAATTACTTGAGCCGTTTTCTAAGTGAGTATTATAAGATCAACATTGATGGCTTATTTAATTGAAACCGTAAAATTTATGGTTATTCTGACTTTAATTACACTACTGAAAACAACATAATAAGGAACAATGTTGCTATGTAACAAAAATTACGACGTTTCCGTGGAACTGTACCTCTCCTTCGTCCGGTGAGCATTATTGATATAATAGTGTCATTGTGACAGACGATAGCGGCGGCAAACGAGACCCATTGAAGCGTGTACAATGCGCCCGTATAATGCGGCGGTCCGGCTGCGCAGGCGCAAGGAACAATGCGCGCCCGACCCGCGCGCCCGCGCCGCGGTCCTTCGCCGAACGTGGGTGGCGGGCGGCCGCATTCGCATCGAGCCGAGTCTACTCGCGCTCACAAAAACGATCTCGCTTCAAATGCACTATTTGTTAAGGACAAATTGTAAACGGTATGGATGCGTATGCGATTACATTTTTATTACTTGTTTATTAAACAAACTCTGGGTATGACGCTATCGTAACAAAACAGACGACTACATCCTTATATAAGTAAATATCTGGTTGCGAAACGAACGTTTCCGGATGATGTTATCTCATAGCTTTGGGACATACAACATAACTTTCTCGAAGACATGGCGCGCCCGCGGCAGGTAGCCGTACCATCTGCCCGGCGGCGACCGCTTTCATCCTGCCTTATTACCGTTTCCAAAAATATTTTATTATTATGGAAAGTATTTAAAGTTTATGCCTACGGCTCGATAAAGATATTTTATTTGTCATGATCCTACACGCTTTATTTATGTGCCAGTAAAACTGTCGTAAATTGAAGTCTTCATAAAAGGACCGGGAGTTGTCGTAATGGTCCCTAATGTGGGTCTCTCGAAGGCGTAGCGGAACAAATGACTCGTATGTATGTAGAAGTCACATTCACTATCATTAGTTCACACGAAGAAATAAATGATAATTCAGATACGACAATTCGTTCATTGCTTAAAATCTAAACACAATAAATCTAAAGAATCAGCGTGTTTGTTCTTTTTTTTTTTTTATCAAACATGGGGTTTGTTTGATGTAGAGAAATGAAGAGTAACAGAATGCAAAGAGATTTTTTTTCTTGTCTATCTGTTTGAACACGCTAATCTTCGAAACCACTGAATGGATTTTCATGGAGTTTCCACAGGTTAACGCGGCTTGGCTTGGCGCTTCGAATAGGTTTTAATTCATCTAGATATTTTATAAAGACAGCGCGATCTAAGTTGCGGGTGAAAATCTAGTTATGAATAAATACTTACTAGTCCTGTTTTCTTGTTGGGTGCCGTTTCTGGGCACTGAGAGTCGGTAGGGTCCAAGCATGGCTTCTTCATGTAGGCGGAGGTGATACCTGCTCTCTTCATAAATGCTTCCATCGTGCTGAAAGAGAACTGAATATTCAGCTTCTTCACATCTTCCACAACTTCTAGAGGGTTTAATTGTGTCCATCGTAAACTGTTATGTAGACCACTGAAAATAATATAACAACAATTAGATAGAAGTTAAAATTTCGATTCTAATTTTGAACTTGAAGAGAAGGAAACCATGAAACTTACTTTATCGGAGGGGCATACTCAGGGCCAATTAATTTGGAGCCCTCCCAGAAGCAGTCTAGAGGCGTGATGATGGCACAAGGAATTATGTTCTCAATAATCTTCTCGATGTGGTAAGCGTCGGGATACTCCGGGATGCTCGGGCTGTAGCACAGGTCCTTCAACCGCCACTCGATATCGTTCATATGAACCGTGACGCGTGTTGCTGCGTGCACCACCTACATCATACAAATGGATAATGTTTTTAAATCATTCACATTTTATACCTACAAAAGGTTAGTTGAAAACGCGGATCAGCATAGACTCAGTAAGTATTTTGATTGTCTTGGAACGGATAAATTCAGAAGTATCTTCGTAGTTCTTTAAGGTGACGCCGCGTCCCGTCCTACTATAGCGACCTCTCATAGAAAACCCGCGTAAACGGAACGGGCGTATGCAACAAAATGGTTTTTATTGTGTTTAAAAACTACAAATATATTTCATAAAACCTAAGTACAATTTATAGTATCAGTTTCAATTAATATATGTAGAAATTTTGGAACCTCAAATCGATTCTCAATGCCGGTAAAATTGTAATCTCTTATTTTAAAGAGGTCTTTTTGATTAATTATTTTGTGTTTTAAAAGTTAACCAATCGTGTTATGCAACGTACAAAATAAAGTCAAAGACATGATGAATTCTCACAATAAATTTCAGTTCGTTCGCGTCATTGTTGAGAAAAATCGGAATCCTTGCAACCAAAATCTTCAAGGCGTCGCCTTAAGTTATGCAACTTCCTGATAAAACTCATAGTAAAACTCAGGGATAAGTTCATTTACCTTTAGGTGATCAAGCAGGGCTCCTGGGTGAAGCAATGATACGTCAGGATCCTTAGCGGTTTGTATAATAAGTTGATGAGTCGAGGAGTCCGCCTCACCCAGAGCTTGTGCCGTGTATTTCAATTCTGCTTCCAATCTACCACCCTCTGCGAACAAACAGTAAAGAAACGTAAGATTATGTAATATGTAAGTTGTACAGGTTGAACTTTACACTGAAAATGGATTTCAGAGGCTTATAAAATACAGTTCTGTAGGTTTTGGAAAAGTACGTCCCACCAAAATAATTAACAAATTCATGAATAAAATTAAATTTCTGTAGGTGTAAAATGTAGCTATGTATGATAGGTAGGTAGGGTAGGTTATGTAGGTACGTATTTGTTGCTATACATTTGTACGAACAGCATTTATGTGATGAATGAAAATAATAATAACACTCGTGAACGTTATAATAATGAAAAGCATATCGTGTTATACTGTATTAAAGAAACCCTTTTTTGCGAACTAGCTTTTCGACCACGGCTTCGCTCGCGCAAACATTATAAAATTTCTAAACGTTTTTCTATTAGCCAATTTCGATAAAACAGTAGAATATTAGAAGCGCCAAGCTAAGCCCCATTAAAATGTAAAATTTCATAAAAATCCGTTCAGTGGCTTCGAAGATTAGAGTGTTCAAACAGACAGACGAAGACAAAAATCTAAATCACCCACACTACATTTTTGTTAAAAAAAAAAAACTGATTTATTACAATGTAGAAGGTATTTAAAAGATAGTTTTATAGTCTAAAGATATTCATGATATCATAAACAACGATTAATGTATTGGACTACGTTTTTAACAACATTGTCTAAATTAACCTGCAATTTGTGCAGCCGAGCAAAAACAATGATTACTTATTAATGAAAATGTAATTAAGCTGGCATTAAATATATTTTTATTTATACCGGATATGCGAGGTTCGTTCGCCTGCTTTGGTTCATTAAAATAAATCTTTGGCTTAATGCGACACTCGTTATGGACGGGGACCTCTTAATTTACTTATTCATGTAACCACTTGTGTCGAGCGGAGATAATGTCCTACAAGGTCTTACATTAACATACCTTCAGAGCACCTTCCCCTCGAAAGGTTTTTGTGATAACTCACTTTGTTTTATGAACGACTAGCTGTTCCCCGCGGTTTCACCGGCATTCCCGGAACAAAAAATAGCCTATAACCTTTCTCAAGAATTGGGCTAACATGCAAAAATAATATTTCAAATCCGACTGGTACTTCCAGAGATTAGCGCTTTCAAACAATCAAACAAAAAAACTCTTCCGCTTTATTGTAGTAGGTAATACGTAGATGACGAATTTTAGTAACAAACAAATGAAGAATAAATACTTATTTCCAATTATGTTGTAGGTAGTAGAAAGGGTTTCATTTACTATCGCCAAAATTATGGGAATTAATAAATTTATATTATCTGCTAGGACTAATACTATACAAAATTTCAACATATAAGAAAGAACCAAATGCTATTTTAGGATTGAAATGAAATGGAACTTAGGCAATTGCCCGATGACAACATATTTTATGTGAACACAGAAACAATCTAAATATAGGTGACGCGCCCCTTCAGCGCCTATGGCTTATTGGGAAGTGTCGACACATTTGTTAAGGGACGGGGCTTGACGGGAGAATGTGAGAACCCGCGATAGTTAACACATCCTGAATGTCATTTATCGCGAACTATTCTTACAGTCCCAACCATGTCCCAACGGAGGCCTGGCGGCCCGGGGACGCCATCTACTCCGTTTCAAGGAAAGGTTCATGGAAATTTTGAGACCAAATTGTTTAATTCATATTTTATGCCATAAAATATTGATAAATTATTCACACTGCATAATTATCAGTCGTCTTAAAATTCGCAATGAGGAATTAGTTATTATTAAAAGTTAATTAAGATACAACCAAGTTACATAAAGAAATAATAATAATGTCATATAATTTTCCCAAACAGTTTCGGATCCTGTACACCCAAGACGTATCAAGAGGAATCTTGAAATAACCTTTTTTTTTATCAAAAATGGGTCCGAAGCGATGACTTGTTATCAGGGTACGGCAAGGGAATTCGTTTCAATTAACACCCTCAGATGGGCTGATTTATTTTTTATGCCGGTTTGTCGCATTTTTTGTGCTAATTTAGGTTCTTGGAGTGTCAGGAGGTATCCCAAAAACGATATGGAAGAATATTTTTAAAAGTCTTGAAAACTAAATATGTTGTACAAGGAATCACTTTCATTTGTTTTTGGGTAAACTTGTCGTGTGGACTGCGGAGACTAGAAGAGTGTGAGTACATGGAGTTCTAAACTGTCCCTCGCATCTGTTCTGTTCATAGCATGTTACAGTGGCTGTTAACGCCCTCGCTCCACGCGCAAGGAATGCTATTTTATTTTGGTCGCTAATTTATAGCGTGTCCGCTATGTGTACGAATACGGTGCATATAGTGAGCGGAATATGTAAACATGACAAAAATAAATATGCCGTTGATGTTATTTTTGAATAGGCATAATGATATTTAAGTCTTAGAATATCCAGCAGTGGTTAACTTTTTCCTTTGATATAGCTAAGTGGTTAGTTTAAATGCTAATACACGTTACGGTATGGGCGTGTGCGCTACCCACCTGTCAGCCGGTCTCAAGTCGTTGCCTTTTGTCTGTAGCATCAGATATTGTACTGATGCTAATGCCATCATCATTTCGCAGAACACTTTGTATGTAAATGTTTTAATAAGTATTAAAAATTACAAAACAAGTTGGACAAAAAGTTTGATGAAACATGTCATGATTTTTTTTGTCCATCTTGAAACGTTGAGATTTGATTCGGGTTTTTAACATGTATTATGTAAATGCAAAAAATTCTATGGAAGATATGGGCATTCCAGGACGTTACAGACATATCGAAAATTTAATTAAGTACGTTAAAAACTTTGATTTTAATTCAGAGTAGAAGTAATTTATATACCTACGTTTAACACTGTTTCTGCAATTTCAGCATAATTGAATAACAAACAATACAAAGAAAGTTAGTTTATTATGAAGACCAAATTATAGTATGAAACTGTTTAAACTATGGTTCAAAGTTCGACAAGTATAAAGACACATATCAACATTAGTTCAGATATGACGACGGGGACAAGGGCGCGGGCAGTCAATGTTTCGTAATCGTTCAGGCTAAACATAGCCGACACTCGTGCCGGATATTAGGGATTATCATAAAGCAAGTGAAATGGAATCGAGCGCGGTGGGCCCGCACAGGGCGCCTCTATTTTAACACCGACCAGAACCGTGGGCGCGATTTACGACGCCAACATAACGCCACAACTCAGTGATGCTGTATCATGTGGATATGGATTTAAGTACCGGATCGTTGAAGCTTTGAATACTCCGAGGGATTACTTGTTTATTAAAATAATACCACATAAATAGTTTAAGAACGGTCATGTCGAGCTAGTGACTGTAAGGGCGATCAACATATCCATCATATCCATGGTATGTGGCAAGAATAAAACTGTGTAACGCTGGAGCTCGAGCAGAAAGCACGGAACTGCTCTGCAAAGTCACTGAGGTTATCGTGACTGTCTGGGCGCGCAGTTTTCACACTCACTGCATCTTATCATCAGTGTGGTGCGGTTCCTTTAACTATTCAGCTTATCAAGTGTCATAATTTCCGTTTCTAACTAATCAACTCAAACGACAGTTGCATAATTCAATATTACGACCTATGATAACGACGGATTCTCCTGACAATATAATATCTTATAAAAGATTCCACGAATAGTGCCTCATCATCAATGTAAGTTGCCAACAGTCAGTGCATATCTTGAAACATTTATTGCATTCCCGATACGTGTTTCGAATTTCGATAATGACAACATTTCTACCCAATGTGGTAGCGAGCGATCAATGCGGACAATCGCAATGAATGACGTTGCGGAGGATAGAAGGGAGAGGGGGCGCGGGGCGATACGTGCGCTCGCGCATGTGGTTGTGGCCACCCGCACGCCACACCGTGCTGAGCCCGTGTGGTCCGGCCCCTGCCCCGCACACCCTCTTTTGGCCCTCTATGCAAATTAGCCGGAGCGTAGACAACAGATGGATAGCGGAATAAGCAAACCGCGTCCTTTGCGCTCGGCGAGAGATCACTACCAAGACAAGACGCAACTTTGTTAGCCCACTAGCCCATAGCACGCTAGCAGGAACTCCTCAATCTGATGCGTAGTTTCAAGTTCCAGACTTAAGATCTGTTTGTGTGCCTTCAAAGTGAAAGCAATAAAGATTTGACAGAATCTAACTTGAGATACGGTGAAATCTGTATTATTTCGGTCATGGTCGCTAAATCGATCAGGGCCGGTTTTGTATAAATACTAGTCGCTTGAAGTTCATATCGTAGTAACGGCACAGCAGTAGCGAGGGAGCGAGAACCTAAAGCCAACATCAAGTACGAGACATGCCCCGCGCGCCATATAATCAACTGGCAGATTTTACCATTGAGTTATTATATGTATATCAGTCACAAATGACACGGGTGGCACATCTTATTTGTCATTTGAACCTGGCTTTATAGCGACGCGAGTAACTGCATCTCTGATCGAGGTTACATTGAGTCAAATGGCTAAATGCCAAAACATATAGATCTACAACCTAAGTGCGGAGATGTAGTCAATATACTGGATGATTTTGTTATCACTGGCAATACTTGCAAGGGTGGAAGTACTCATCAAAATGAATAACTTTTATAATGGGACTAGCTGTGAAATCATGAAAAAATTATCAGATGTTCCATACAAAAGTTCAATACCTACTCGACCAAAATGTATGAAGCAACCGTATTATTTTATGCGATATCAGAGTTAGCCCTATAATAAAAGTTGTTCACATTGATGAGTACTTCCACCCCTGCAAGTATTGCCAGTGATAAAAAAATCACCCTGTATACATACTTTAGCTCTCACTAGGTCGAGATAAGCAATATGTATTATTTACTTAGAATACGCAAATTAAGGAAGTCATTAAGTATAAGCGATTCTTTACATATAAATCATATAACTGTAACTAATGGTAATGCCTGTAACGATTAGGTAAACCATAGCTAGTAAATATATGTATATACTTGAGAGTAGAAACCGATACTTAATACTAATAGCACTCTCTAATAGTGTAAAGGTGCGCCCCAACACAGCAGTCGTTTTTTTTAACTTGTCCTCTTTATTTGCGTAATACCACGGGTGGACGAATGTAAAGCCGTAAAAGTTAATATAATATTTTCATAGATCTATTTAATTCCTGCAAATAAGTTTTAAACCAATCATAACGGCATACCAGCATTATTTTGAGCTCGGCCGTAGTCTTCAGTTTAAACGACAATGAAGCACACCTTCGGAGGGTCCAAGCCGTCCAAAGTACAAAAGGCGAATGTGGCACAGCAAGGCGTCCTCACACAAAAGCGGGTCGGACAATCAGATCCCTCGTTTTTTGTGACTCAATAGAAATGTTATACATTTTTTTGGTTTTATTGGTCGTAATTTCACGTGGGGATATTTACGGGCGGCCGCGGGCCACCTAATTAAGTTGTTAGGTGACTCCGGGACCTTCGGCATTGTTTAAGTGAGCCGGCTTTGTTACGCGCGATAAGGTTTTGTAAGATTCAATGAATTTATTTGTATTGTTGAAACGGTAGCTGAAGACTTAATATAAAGACTTATGGCTTACAAATAAATTTATAAAAAGCAACATCATACGCTGCACCTTATTTGCAAAACATAATGATAATTATGGATCTTGTAATAATGTATAAATACATAAAGATTAACAAAATTATTATGATGTTGTAAGGTTATTGTAGTTCATAAAAGTGGAATGCAATAAACCAGACCTAATAAAACTACTCGCATGCATGTGGTATAAATTTCGCGCACATCGTTTTCGTAGGCTTTGGTAGGGTGATTGCGCCATTTTTCGTCCAGTTGGTTAAGTTGCCAGCTTTGTGATAAAAAAAAACAAATGTTTTACGAATGTAATATCGATTAAAATAATATAAATATTGCGTATACTCTATTTCAATTATAATATATAATAAATTTGTAATAAATTACCTTCGATGTTTTTTCAATAATAAATATTAATGTCAAAAGTATGGTTTTTGCTAGTTTTAATCCAAAATTGTTATTTGTCACCCATGTATGTGTGATTTTTCAACGACGATGTTTTCAGATTCAGATAGATAAATTGCACATTAAAATAAAAAAAACCAACTACTTAGGTATAATTTACAAATTGGTAACAAAAAACTTACCGTAAAGTATCTTGTGTCACACTCACAGCAAAGAGAAAGCTGTATGCCACTTTTTATAAGGTTAAGGATAATGTCATTATACTCGCTCTATATATACGAAGCATGTATATTTGTGAAAAATCATCCGGACTATTATAATACCATAGAAAATAAGCGTCTACGGAAAACTCGCTGCAAAGCGTTGGTTGTGCCACATCACATATCTAGAACTACATTTTTTGACAAATCTATATATGTAATGACAAAGCTCTATAATAAATTACCCGAATCGTTAAAATCCTTAAAATTAACACTTTTTAAAGATAGGATAAGTAAGATTTTGATAGATAAATGCTATTATAGTGTCGATGATTATTTTAAGGATGAATCATTTTAATGTTTTGTTTATATTTTATTTTATGAGTTAGAGCAGATTAATTGTTTGACATAATTATTATTCATTGAGATTGTATCATCGTTATTATTATCATTTTACTTTGTGTGACTGTTAATCCTAATAATTTGACTTGGACATTATTAATTTTAAAGCTATTTTATAATTTATTTTTATATCCATTAACTTTATTTACATATTTACAATTAATTTAAAAAATAATAATATTTATTTTGAATGTAATGTACTTAAATAATGATCATTTTTAACTGTAGATGTTAACATTGAATTAATTCCAGAATTATTGCACGCCTATAAGGTATGTTATAGTGAAACATATATCATATTTTTATCATCTTTTAAAATTTTACCTGTAATAATGCAATAAAAACTTGAATTTGAGCATGACAACAAGCCGCTAACTGATGTTACTTTTATTCGAGTTGCAACTTATTAAAAAATATTTTAAGTTATCAGCTCGCTCGCTTTGCTTAGGTATTAGACGCGTAATAAGTATAAATTTGTTCTATTAGTTTTACATTCATATTCTACGCGTTTGTTTGAATCATCTCCGTCATGGCGAATAGAGAAGCTGGACCGAAAATCAGCGCAGTGACCCTATTAAATTCAAAAGATTCTTTATTTAAATGAACTCATTACAAGTATCGTCGTTTCAATCTTATATATATGTCACCGGAAAATTTACTAGGTTAGGTTAGGAAAGTTTATAAATTTCCTAGAAAATTTATAAACTCTCGGATCTTGTTATTTTCCGGTGACATAGTATAAATATATATTGAATATTTCTTTTAAAGTAAGTAGGTAGGTAGGTATCATGGCAGGTATTTTAATCAAAATCGACCACTCTTCTTTGTACAATCCGCAATTACAATTCCAAAATTAGATAACTATATATGTATTTTATGGAGTTAAAATAAAAAAATCAACGCACAGCTTACGGTCTATCAAAGTTTAGCTTTTTTTTTTACTTTGTATAGGCTTGTGTTTGACCACAATCTCACTATGGTAAGTGATGATGTGGCCGAAGGTGGTAAGCACACAAAGCCTAGAAGGATCTGGCTCTCAAGTGCAGCTGTCAGAACACACCAATAGGTGTTTGGCGACAGATTTTCAACTTGAGGGTCGTAGCCAGCCAGGCGGGTACTACAAAGTACCCTATCACCGTGCTATGGTTTCCTCACGATGTTTTCTTTCACCGAAAGCTCAAGCTCATTGTAGGATTCGAACTCACGATCTTCGCCGCGGCGTCCGACGTCACTACCACTGAGCTATCATCGCCTTGAAAACTTAAACCGACGTACCCTAAGAAAGCAAACTCATCACATTAATTAATTCTTTTAACAAATTAAACAATATTTTACAAATGTATTGATAGTAGGTACTCGCAGGTTTTAGAAAACGCTATGGCTGTGATTTTGTGAATTTCAATGAGAAACGGATGTCGCACACTCATCTACTTCACGAGAACATCCGCCCGTTCTTTTATATTTATAACGTCATCAATGAGCCCAGGAAATCAATCTCAAAATTATATAACTAAAAGTGAGCCAGTTTCCCGTTTGTTGTTTGTTTAAAAAGTCACAGAATTAAAATTATATCTATGACAATCAAATTATTGTCTTTTTTTGAATGATAATGCTAATCAAATAGAAATTTCATAGAAAATAATAATAAGTTTTATTTTGCTTTAGTCTGACCTGTGTTTGACCACAATTTCTACCATGGTTAGTCACATTGTGGCCGAAGGTGATAAGCACACAAACCTAGAAGGGCATAGCGGCTTTTAAAGGATCCAAATAAGAATAAAGGCGCAAAGTTATTCGTTTTTGTAACCTTCTTTCAAATACAGGTCGTATTGAGCATGAGCACAATAAAATTGAACATTTGTATGACAGTAATGGTAATAAAAACCCAGTTTTGGAACAATAAATAATTATAGTATTGTTGTTGTTCCAATCCAATCACATTATGACTATAAAATACGCGTAAGATATTGTACTTCTTTAATTATTAAATGAGCTACGATACAATAATAGGTAATAAGTAGCATAGGTAACTGATATAATAGGTTTTTACCTTTTAATTTAAATCCTATAATACTATGAGAGTAGTTATGTCTTTTATTATAAACTAGCTGTTCGCCCGCAGCTTCGCTCGCGCAGACTTTATAAAATATTTATATATGTTTTCTTCTTTTCACTCGATTATGATGAAATAAACCTATTCGGACCGCCATGCCAAGCATTAAAACAACATAATCGATAGACATATTTAACCGGATTCAAATTGAAACTGATTTCAACAAAGGTACGTAAAGATCCGCAAAATATAAAAATGACATCCAAATATTAATAAAAATTAACACAATTTTTAACGTCACGCAATATGGCCATGTTACAATAATTTAGTATCCGCCCCGCGGTTTAACCCGCGTTCCCGAGGGATCTTATTTTTTCCCGGGTTAAAAAGTAGCCTATATGTTAAGTCAGGGCGTCAGTCAGCTACCTCCATACCAAATTTCAGTGGTTTTTGCGTGAAAGAGTAACAAACATCCATACATCCATACAAACAAAATTCCGCGTTTATAATATTACTAGCTTCCGCCCCGCGGTTTCACCCGCGGTCCCGAGTCCCGAGTGCTCCGATCGCCACCAAACCTTACAGGATTACCCGCGGGGCTAATATTATTATGAAGATTGTCTGAAAATTTCATCGCGATCGGTTCAGCGGTTTCGGAGTCTATAAGGAACATACATACATACTTTCTCTTTTATATATATAGATAGTAAGGAAGTAAGGATTTTACCATATGAGTGCTACGAAATACCTATGTCGAATGTAGTATGTTTTTTTAAGTAAATAAAGAATGTTTAAAAAAATTATAAGGAATCTGTTTTTAGTTTTAAAGTACAATAAAATAACAACGATTTGTTATATTAAGTAAATATCTACCTAGGCTATATTTTCTTTAAGAATATTTCTTGTAAAAATCAATCTGTATATATTGGCATATGACATGAGAGCTGAGAGGCCTCGTTTAGTACCCAATAGTAGCTATATCTATGTTTAAAAGACTAATCATTTATATAGATAAATAAATAAATAAATATTCTGGGACATTTGTCCTCACGGACGGCCATCTGACCCCAAACTAAGCAGAGCTTGTACTATGGAAGCCAGATAACTGATATACTACATATACTACTTTTCTTTTGTAAATACATACATATATAGATAATAACACCCAGACATAGGACAAACAGACATGTTCATGCACACAAATGTTTGTCCTGAGTGGGAATCGAACCCACGACCTGCGGCGTGATAGATTATCTTACCAACCATGCCAACTGGCCCGTCAAATATTTGTAACTAATCAAATACATTAATGTAAATTAATACACTGCCATTGAATATCAATAAGTACCTACCTAGGGTCTGATACGTGAATGCCATAACCAAACACTGTGGATAAACCATTGTCTTGTGATAAGTTGTTGAGGTTTATAGAAAACTAGCTTTCCGCCCCGCGGTTTCACGTGCGATCGTCTATTTTACACCCATTTCCTAGATACCTACGTTATATAAGAAACATGTGTGTATAATTTCAAGTTTCTAGACCTTGCGGTTTAAGCTATGCGTTGATATGTCAATCAGTCAGTCTATTACTTCTTTTATAAAGGTAAACATATAGTAATTTTATCAATTGAATATTGGCCTGTTTAGAAATTAATTATTCTTTAGCATTACCGATGTATTAACTTGAATAATTCTAAGTCACCAGTTCCCATAAATAAACCCATTTCTACACATAACACAAATACATTGAAACACAATTAAGCTAATTCAGTAGGTAACGCACCGGACGCACATGCCCATTCAGCCTGTTGATTGACAAATTTAAATTCAAGTTTATCATTTCTATAAGGGCGCTTACACATTGCGGCGCGCTGTGTAGTCGCGACATTATGCACGACACGTCGCATCGAGACGGAAGCGGCTCGACAGACGAGCCCGGCTCACCCGGTACAGTGCATTGATATTCTACTAGATGCACCATTTGCCACGATATTTTTTATCAAGATTGTACTTTACGTTTAAAGATACCTAGTAGCTGATAAACAACGTCCACGTCCTCGTATAAAGGTAACAGTAACCCAATATAACGTACCTTGAACCCAGAGTTGGTCAACTCTTGAGTGTATCTGCGCGGACTTGAGTCCAACGCAGAAGGTAGACAGTACGAGGATGGCGACGAATAGTACTTTGCCCGCGTTTCCTTGAAGGAAGCAACCTAATATGAACAGCTGCTCCTGAAGCCACGCGCGGATCCAGAGCGATGATCGTCCGCCCTCGATGTTACCCTGTAAAGAGAACCAATTTCAAATTGCATAATCAAATAGTCTTATTTTAATTTAGCTGTTAAAGGAAACTGATACTGGAGAGTTATAGCATATGGGAAACTTTAACTTAATGAATGTCTGAATCACTATTGATAATTACATAAATGACATTCCTTTATATTAAATTCCTACATATACATACGTGTAACAAATGTCTTAAAAGTTTCAACGTACAGTAGCCAGCAGTAGCCATTTAATGTTGCAGCGTCACAGTTAAACTTTTCTCTTTTGAATCCTTCGATCTTATATCAATAAACTTACAGCTTATGGGATCTCTTTGGCGGAAGATATAATAACATCGAACTTTTTAAACGTCTAAATAATTTCTCAGTTGATTGTGATTAATGACAGGCGGCGGCGGCGAGCCCGGGGCAGCGCACCGATGCTGCGGTGGCGCCAGGGTCTCCTCATCCCGATCACGAGATGAGCCGACACAACCCAAATATCGTGAAGTGCTTACTAATTACATAATAATAACTCAATGGCCAGCCAGTCTGTTGAGCGCTACGATCTAAAATACTCTTTCTTTATCGCTTTAACACTCCAACTCTGTACTAAAATGAAAATTATCAGTCGTTTTGAGGGTTCTGTATAGCCAAATGGAATTTGGCAAAAGAGGATTTATCATCACAGTTATTTTATTTGAAGCCTATATGCTATTAGGATATTTCATAGTTAATTTGGCTATCATTTAATTTTTTTTTTTAAATATCCGCTATTTTTTATACTGCTGCAAACACGCACTTGGCCGGTTATTTTACTATGTATTTGTGTGTTTGTTGTAACGTTTGCGCTCATATCCGTTTGCGATGAAACTTAGGCGAGTAGTTGTGCGCACGCACGCAATGATAAAAAATGATACACCACTGACTAACGCCATATTTAAATTCATCTTCTTACTCAGGTTGAAGAATTGAGACCGCCAATTGCACATTTATGACGTTTACGAGTATTACTAGTTTTTGGTGTACAATATAGAGTTATCTATCTAAATTGATACTTAATCTATAAGCCACTTAAGGTGACGCCGCGTTAAGCTTAAAAATCTGAAATTCAACGTGCTGCGTCCCGCTCCCTACTATAGCGAACTCTCATAGAAAACCCGCGTAAACGGAACGGGCGTATGCGACAAAATGGTTTTTATTGTTTAATTTAAAAACTACAAATATATTTCATAAAACCTATATATTTTGGAACCTCAAATCGATCCTCAATGCCGGTAAAATTGGAATCTCTTATTTTAAATAGGTCTTTTTGATTAATTATTTTTTGTTATAATAGTTAACCAATCGTGTTATGCAACGTACAAAATAAAGTCAAAGACATGATGAATTCTTACTATAAATTTCAGTTCGTTCGCTTCAGTCATTGTTGAGAAAAATCGGAATCCTTGCAACCAAAATCTTCAAGGCGTCGCCTTAAAATTAACAATTACTGTAGATTTTGTTCACAAATTAAATAATTAAATTGATTAGACTAATAATGTCAGGGGATAAATAAATGCTAAATTTAAGTAGAATTGTTATACGAATAATCAAAAAGAAAATAAGTAGAAAAGTAAAATTTCAACATGGGTGAGATTCTGTAAATTGCAACAGGATTTGCCGGTTCTTGGTATCTGGATGGCAAATTTATTTTATGTCTGCTAATAATAAGCGTCTGATGTTATCTAAGTGGCGAGTAACGAATTGATTGGTAAGATAATTAAATACGTGTTGCGTCGCACCTCTTCCAGGTATGAAAATCCTATGCGATGAGGTAGGCGATTGATAAAAAAAACAATCGTTATGTATAAAATTTGGCCTTAGGGTATTTCATTTGGAATTTGACAAACCAGCCTTCGTTTCTTGACGAAAACGAGTTGTATAGCTTCCGAATGTAAATAAATAATCAACGCAACAATATTGTCAGATACAGCCGGAGAGTCGTGGAACGGTTTGAGCGCGGTGCGGGCGAACGGACGAGGTGAATGTCGGGCGCGCTGGGTGGGCGTGACGTCACGGCCGGAATGTGCCCGCGCCGCCCTGCGCCCGCTCACCCGCCGGCCACACGGCCCACGTGGAGCGTACGCAACAAACAATCCACCACACACAGCAACACCACACCACTGCACTCACTCTTCATTCAGGCATCAATTTCGCTACACATACGCGTAACGTACACAATCGTGACTTCCGTATGCGATGGTATCTTTCCACCAAAAAATAGCATACGAGACATGTAAACGGTGCAGGCATTAATTGCTGACGCAAGTGCTACAGGATTAGTAAAATTATAATCCGCGATGCGCTTGCGCTGGCGCCGGCGACTGTGCTTCCTGCAGATAAGAGATGGGACCATTACGAGCACGTTCTCACGACCGCCGGCACCGGTCCCAATGGAGTTATTCACAGTTATAAACATAGCCAGCCGCCCCTACGACCACTCATGTGCCCCTGGGTCGATTTCTGGATAATTTTCTAGTTATTAATACAACATTATGTAAACAGACCTCTTTATCATCTGCAGGAAACAGCGCGCAGCGATAATTTTAGTGATTATGGTTCTGGGATATAACGACCGCCGTCACCGGCTGACTTTGTTTTTTTTTTATCTGGGGTCAAAGTCAGCGTAATAATTGTCTCAATTTATTTACTTTTTAATGTGTCTCCAAATAGTAAAATTTATTATTGAAAATATAATATCAGAACATGTTTATAACACGTGTGGGCTATCTGTCTAAAGAGATATGATTATGTAGCTTGGTTTGGTACCTAATTATAAAATACCTTATTTAGGAAATGTTTGCATCGGTGCAATGATCGATGTATATATTGACTGACGTTATGTTAATGTGCTAAGATGTTTGTACAACATTCTCACTATGACTGTTCACATCCAAAACCAGAAAACAAATCCTACCTTACTGCGCAGAGGACCTTGGTCTCCAAGTGGATGTAGACAAGGTTGGGACATATACAATGACATCATAAGTAGTCTTATATCATCAATTTGTCCATGTCATCGGCATCATAAGAGTTGGACGAGGTTATTGGAATGTTGTATGTCCTAAGTCACGTTTGGGTTGGTCTCGGCATGAACATGGACGATATAAATTCGTGTTCAACACACAGGTCATGTCGCGATAGACATGTACAATCAAGGGAATAGTACTCGAAGCAACGTCTACCTGGGCAAAGTCATTCAGACAACGAAAAAAATATCAAAAAAGCAACCGACCGCAGGATTCGTTTGGGCTGGGCAGAATGAAGTTTGTCAAATAAACTTCGTCAAGTAGCCAAGACTGTACGTCAAAATACAAAATATGTAGCTACCTTAAGAAATCAATAAAACAAAAAAAATCAAGGCCCTCAGTTAACCTCTGTCACATTTTTTGTGTTTGAAGTCGAAATTTAATTATAAACTAGGTAAATCCCGGCATGCATTTGCAATAAATAAAAATAAGGTTATTTATTTTTGGCCAGAATCCATAACGGGCGTGAGCTCCACAACTCACCAAAGTTATATGGCAATCTAATGTATGACCATACGCTACAAACTCACAAACAGACATACAAACATTGAATTTATATATATAGATAGACGATAATGCATCTTCGACGTTAACATAAGTAGTTTCAACGTGGGTAATGCATCAATCATTTCCGTCATGTTCCACATCTAATGTTTCATGTTGGTAACAAGTAACGTAAGTGACGTTTGATAGGTGCGATCTATGACATCCGCCGGCATTCAGATATGGCGCACTGCTCTCGGCATCTGCATATAAAGAGACGTGGGTGTGTACCATCACATTATCCCATTGGGATGTATAATGCTCTTACTGCGCAGACAGCCGCAATAGCGGAAATCGTTTACTGTTGAAATCATTGTGTTGTGTGTAATGCGAGTAGCGGGAAAACAGGACACCATTTTAAAATACGCGATGTTTTCATTACAGAAAACGTAACAATTATGTTTTCTGTAGATTTCACTTAATGTTGACATAGAATCGACACGAAAAGATTTTAGTAGGTGGGTTGTCTTTTGAGAGTTCTATATAAGAACATTGAGCTGAGCTCATTGCATATTTTCTTTGGTGGATTCAATCTAAAATTCACTAAGTTTTTGCTTCTTGTTGACTACTTCTTAACATACTAACTTTCTCTGGAGGACACATGGATTGATTTAACTTCTCAGTTTTGGAGACTTGATACACACAATTTTATTTTGAATGAATAAGTTGTCAGTTCCATCAAAAATTACAACTCCAATTAAAGTATCGCGTAGATAGAGGATCGTATAGCGCGTGTCAAACAAGGTTATCTGTCATTATTAAAGTTCGGTCGTAAAACAAAATCTTGTTTTGTTTTTACCGATTTTACGACAGGTCATTTGTTATATAAGCCACATTCTAGGTGTTTTGTCATACATACATACAGGATGATTTTGTTATCACTGGCAATACTTGCTGGGGTGGAAGTACTCATCAATGTGAACAACTTTTATTATGGGGCTAACTCTGATATCGCGTAAAATAATATGGTTGCTTCATACATTTTGGTCGAGTAGGTATTGAACTTTTGTATGGAACAGCTGATAATTTTTTCATGATTTCACAGTTAGTCCCATAATAAAAGTTGTTCATTTTGATGAGTACTTCCACCCTTGCAAGTATTGCCAGTGATAACAAAATCACCCAGTATATAGTACCTATTTGATGTAAGAAATGGAATGGCCCACTTCAAGGACATCACGTTTTGGCGAATTGGGCAGTCGGCCATTGAAGTGCCTACGCGCTACTTGCCAATGCCGTTGAATGTCAATGACTTTTTTGCCACTTGTTTATGTAATTGAACAAGCAACTTTGAGTATTATTCAATGACTAATAAAGTGTAATAATGAGTTCATGGAGTTATTGGTATTATTCTCTCCAGTAAAAAACTTAATCAGTAGCTATCTGCAGTTATTGATCTCGCTATGGAATTAAGTCACTAAGTTAAAAGAATCACGTAATTTCCACGCTTGGGTTAGTGCAGATTATTTAAGACTATCCAATAATGTTTAAAAGTGATAAAGGTTTTTTTTTAGTTTGAAGAAATCAAATGGCTGCTAAGCCGTATAGCTAATAAACGACCGGATTTATTTGTAATTTTCAATTTTCATAATATGCCTAAGTTTGCAACGATTGTGCATAATTACATGTTAAAAAATCATGTGACAAATATCATATTAGAAATCGCATCAATAACATCCTCCAATGATAACCTTGCAAAAAATACGTATTCTTTCTGTGACAATTATGAAAATAATATTAATATTTGACGTCAATCAGAAGCGGAAAGCACTCAATAATCTTGAGAAAGTTGCCAAGTTAGGTGAACAGCGGAACCGGTTTAAACGGCCATATGATAGTGATTTTATCGGTAATGCACTTAGTAGGTTAATGGTAAAGTATAATAGATAGAAATCTATAGACAATTCTGTATCGATAAGAATCGGAGATGTGATATATTATTATGGAACAGCTGGGTGATTTAAGCTTCTGAGACGGAAGCATATTCACTGATGGAGAAAATTGCTGAATGTGCAACGACGTGTGTACGTTGCCACGTGTTGCGGTGTTCCATGGACGATCTTGAGGTAACAAAATTAGCAAGTGTAACATAACACTAAGTAGGTATATGTATTGGCAGCTTGCTATCCATGATGCCATTATTTCTTTGAATGGACTAAAAGGTGTTTCTCTCCGATTGCTTTTACGGGGACAAGAACCCCATGATGCGTCCAACCCAATATTTTTGTTATGCTCCTCAAGATAATCATATTATGGTCAGTTTGTATTAGGATGAAATGATATTTTATTAATTTTTCGAAAATATATTCCGATGACTATCAAAAGCAGTGCTGCACATAAAATTTCGTGGATATACAATCATTTATTAGGTCTCCAATGCAGCTGCCGACCGCCCGGCGTACTCAATGTTTGGACGAAGACAAACGATATGTGGGAAAAACGAGTGTGAAAGAGATGGACTATAAACCTTAAAGAAAAGGAAAGACCCTATTCTTTTCCCATGAAAGAGAGGGATATAACATCGGAAACCACAAGATGTCTCAATTCCACGAGGCGAGTTCTGTGCGGTCTTGTCAGACATAAAACTTCGTAGAATAGCATTCTTTTATTTTCATATTGAAGCAGCAGTTATGTAATTTAGATATTTGTTAATTTTAAATCTTTTTCTTCTTTGGAGTCTAATAGTCTCTCCCTTTTGTGCTAACAAAACTGTTGTTTTTACTTCTTGTTTACCAAATTTATGCTTTCTAAGATCCATCCGTACCAATATTGTTTTTGCGTGTTACCTCATTTTAGATTTTTTTATTTATCTATGTAGGTATATCTAGTCATACTATTTTATGGATTTTTGAAGATGAATTGCTTGTAAGGATAAACTTAATAATATGTAACTTTTTTAACATAATAGTAACTGTACTGTCGTGCGTCTCGCGTTGATGTCTCTATCGGCGCCGCGCCCGATGCGCTGCGCGTGCGCGGCCCCCTGCGCTCCCTTCTCCCGCTGCGCCTTAATTGCTTCATCTTGCATACGTCCGACCAAGTCCCTACATTATAGGTTCCACCTACAAGTTATATGTAGGTGTGTATCATTAACCTCACCAAAGCGGTAGAATCATACAGCTGTTTTTCTTATTTCTCGTGGTCTTGCTTCTTTCTAAACCGTAACAAGGTATTTTTTACACAATGCAGCCATATATCATTGGAAAAATTCTGAAGCTGCTTTTATGTCGATTGTGTCAACTTTTTTAAGATATAATTGTGATGCATTCAGTTTTTGAAAAAACATTTTGGAGTCGAGGTTTCGCAAATGGCGTTGTGTGCACTGGTAGGGGTGCGGAGTGCGGACCACCGTGGAGCGTGCGGCCTTCTAGGAAAGCGCTACCTTCTCCGAACCCGTATGCCACTCACATACAAGACTTGCACAAACCACTATTCCAAACTTTTTCATGAAATATCATATCCTACCACAGTTTTTCTAGAATTGAGAAAAATGGAGCAGAATTAAAGTAACGATGCAAATAATTAGTGTTTTTTATTAGTTAAGAACTATTTATGCGTCCAAGCGCATAATTTTTGGATAAACTGCCACATGTTCGCCGTTTAATCATCACTGATGCTATTTACTTAAATGTATGCCTTGGGTGTGTGAATGAGAGTTTCTTGGTTCAAGTAGCGTACAATAATACAAAATACGCGCGGCCTTGATAGTACGAACTGTAACCACTAGTCGGCGCCACCGTTTCGCGCTGCCGCGTTCCTCAATGCGATTGGCATTCGCAGAAAAACAATCACACGTGCAATATGACAATTGAAACTTGACACTGAATTGTTGCTTAACTAGTGGAACACTGCACCTTTTCTAGTTCGGAGAGTGCTAAAGCTGCATCAACCCAGCTGGTGCGAATGTAAAGGTCGGCGCTATGGCGCGCCTCGGCGGCAGAGGGGCTCTCGTGCGCGGCAGCCGCTATCCGAGGATTCGAAGGAGCCTCAGAATCGGGAGCCACCATGATCTCGGGGCCAGGTTTGTCACCAGTATCCTCATGAAGACGGCCGGAGTCCGTCTGGCGGCGCACGCTGTCATATCACTCGCCACCACATAACCACACACTTGCACACACGGATTCGTCACTTTTTCTTAACACTACCGTTCGAAACACGAAACGACACCAAAATCAATTACATAAATACTTCGCGTATGCGTGTCTACAGTGGCGCGGTTCGGGCAACACTGATTCGACGGCTGTACGCGTAGAATGAATGTTTGTTGAGCCGCCGCCATCATGATTCGAACGGGTGTGTTGCCGTTCTGGAGCACGAGAACGCCCGAAAGCCAACGGAAACGAACGAGCTCGCCCATCCAAAGACCACACACGTGATATATCTGTCTTGCTCATACTATGAGAGGAGGGGAAAAGATGAGAGCGGCAAAATAAAAGCATTGAATGAAGCTGTTACGTACGACGATACGAGTGGCACTGAATCACAAGGACTACACTACCATTACCAACGCCAACATCATAATTTGATATTGGGCGACAATATTTATTTCATACAGCGGGCACTATAAAAAACGATAACATCTGTAGAATAAAACAGCTGTAGAGTATTTGAACTATGTCAAGAAACTTATTAATGATAAGTAAGATGATAGACGATAAATTTCTAAACTAAAGTCGTGAACATTACTGCATTTGCATCCTAGTAAACTTCAAAGCACTGTGTTTACTCGAACCACTCACAAAAGTTATTACATCCCCTCAATCACCACAAAGAGAGTACGTTTGCTAACTAAACATTCACTCTGTATACAGATAATAAAGGTGGATCAAACATTCGGGCGAACCATATCATTTTGTTTACAGAATTTTCTGAGTAAAAAGTCGAACGAACGCGCCCCCGGCCGGGCAGGGCGGTGAGCTGGTCCTTTGATGTTACCGACATAAAACGCCGCCGGCGGTGATTTAACTAATGAATTTATTTAGCGGTCTTACGGAGTGATTGCCACCTTGTCTTCCATATCTTTTCATGAAGAATACTAGAGTATCTGTATAATGTTTTTGTTTTGTTAAATTTCAATATCATCAAAATGATCCATACAGTCGAACAAGGATCACTGGGCCCGTATAATAAGTACTTAACATATGTCTTTTATTTATTAAGTACTAGCTTCCGCCCCGCGGTTTTACCCGCGTCCCCGTGGGATCATATGTTTTCCTAGGATGAAAAGTAGTAGTAGTAGCCTTTGTGCTATTCCAGACTATAATCCATCTCTGTGCCAAATTTCATCTAGATCCGTTCAGCCGTTATAGCGTGATTGAGTAACAAACATCCATCCAAATTTTCACATTAATAATATTAAAAGTAGAATTAAAACATATTATGCAGTCTAACAAAATAATTAAAGGACATTAATTGTATATATTACTATTACATTCTAGTGATGTTGTTAAAACTGTTCTATCAATTTTAAATATAAGTGTATCTGGTAATATCAGTAAATTCGTCCTTCATAAATGTCCTCCTAAATAAATGGCTTTGGCTTTGACTTTGAAAGCGCTTGATCCCAAAATAGAAATGCTACTTAGGTATGTTACCGTAAGATTATGTATTCTGTGCCGTAAGATTGCAACAGTTGAAGTTCAACTGTTGAACCATAGGTTGAACTCTGTTGGACACATAAAACCGCCTTATCTTTAAATCGCTGACTAAAAGGTGCAAAATATTTCAAATTTTAAGAAAGTTCACACACGCGCTAAACCATTCTCCCTCATTCCATTACTCCACTCCACTCGTCTTCATACTTGCAAAATAATTAATACAACGAATCGTAAACTATATACTGGCGGATCGGTGCCTTAGATAGAATTTGTAATAGCAGAGGTTAATTATTATGTTTTAATGGGTAGTCAGACCCCTATTCAAATGTCAGTTTGACAAATGTGCCAGTTTGATTGCAAAGCATCGTGACAAACACGAACTGAATGCACAACAACCTACCTCGCTGAAACGTTTCAATTTGGTAAGACGCGACATGAATATAATTCTAAGAAACATGTGATTGCCAAATACAGCCTTAAATTACAGCTACAAATATGGACCTGTATGTGTGCTTATAATATTCAAATTGTAGGCTGAATTAACATAAATCAATGCAATTTTCTCAAAATAAATAAAAAGTTAGCATGCAATAAATATAAAATCGATTACAGGTTCACTAAAATAAACTACATACAATCGGATTAACATCTCAAGTCACACCTGACGACAACTCGATTTCACGGTGTATCTAACCTTCTGAGAATCGATAGAGGTGTAAACGACCCTATTGAATCGATTTCACTTAAATATGAATGCAACGGATAGATCGATCTCGCGATATTATGGACCGCAAAATATACTATGACAATCCTAAAACTGCTGCTCAAAAGTTACAAAAATTCTCAATGTTACCAGAAATTAGAGTTCAATTTGGTATGGCAGTTAGTTTAAATGCCATACAATTTATTTAGATTCTTTGGGGTGGTTTGACTCGGACATTTTGACACTTCAAGCGAAAACGCAGCGGGGTGTCCTACTATACGTCTTCTTAGAACCTCGCGTGAGGTTCGGGATTGAGACCACAATGTAAGACGTTTCAATTATAATCGAAGGTTTCGGAAGAATACTAGGTACCAATAGTAGTACCTACTTACATTTATTTTTTTAAAACATTTTGTTTCTGCTAACGAAAAATACGGAAGATATTGAGTAGATAGATTATGTTAGGATCTCATCTTTTTTTGCATTAATAGTATAAAATAAACACCTCTCGCAGCAAAAAAGGCAGTAATTCATATAGGTGAACAATGTTATCTTTTATACCTTTAAAGCAGTTCCATAACTGACTTACTGTCTGACTAAATGGCAGAAATTTGGAAACAAAAATCTTGAATCAAAGATCTGCCGGAACACACTGGTACGTTTTCCCGAAATTAAACCCCAGAGTGTAAAATATTTCGATAAATATATCGAGTCTCATATCGAAAGAAAATATCACAAATATATCTAATACTAGCTTTTCCGCGCGGTGTCACCCGCGTTCCCGGGATAAAATATAGCCTATGTTACTCAGGGATAATGTAGCATTCTAACGGTGAAAGAATTTTTGAAATCGGTCCAGTAGTTTTTGAATTTATTCTTTACAAACATACAATAATACAATTCTTTCCTCTTTATAATATTAGTATAGATATAGAAGTACAGATTATAATATTAGTATAGATATAGAAGCATAGATTATAATATTAGTATAGATTTCAATACTTACTCGTTGCGTAAGCCTTTCTGGTCTCACATAAAACATAACAGACGCAATCACGGCTCTCACCCCTCAAAAATGTATCAAGAAAAGATTCTAAAAGAATTGGAAAGAATCTAAAATTGTACCAATTCATAAGGGTGGTGATGCTGCTTATATTGAGAATTATAGACCGATATCAATACTGCCAGTTTTTGGGAAGATTTTTGAAGTATGGCTGCGTCCCGTGATCTCTTGGCATATTAGGCATATGATATCACCGCAGCAATTCGGCTTTCTTAAGTCTCGATCTAGCACAACAAATATAATATAATATATATCCTTTGTCTCATTTCTCACCGACTCTAAGGATACTCGCATCCCCGTCGACACCATTTACACTGATATTAGCAAAGCATTTGATACTGTAGATCACAATATCTTAATTAAAAAGCTTTCATCATTTGGATTTGCAGGAAATCTACTTAAATGGTTTGGCTCATATCTTTGTGATCCATACTCAAGGGTTGTCGTGAGTGGGTACTCTTCAGTCCGTTTTCTGATCAAGTCTGGAGTCCCTCAGGGCTTTATCCTTGGACCTATTTTGTTCAATATATTTATTAATGACATTGTTCCTCGCTTTAAAACTCTTCGTGTTTTCTTTATGCAGATGATCTTAAATAAGCCTTGCAGATCAAATCTAAGACTGACAATCCTCACGTATCTCACACCAATTTTCACAATCGTATTATATTTGTTTTTAACACAATACTAGAGGAAGTGGATCACATTCGTGATCTTGGTGTATATTTGGATAGGAAACTACGATTCTATACACACATCAATAAAATCACAACCAAGGGATTTCAGATATTGGGTTTCGTCCTAAGAAGCAAGGAAGAAACCCGACACAAAAATTATGCTATATTCATCCCTGGTTCGGTCTAGCCTCGAGTACTGTGCGCAAGTTTGGTCCCCACATTACGATGTTCATATTAACCGCCCGGAAAGGGTACAAAAAAGATTTCTATGGCATCTTTCTAACCAATGCAAACAAGCTAAGCTATTGACCTCCTACAAGAATCGTCTCACATACTTCAAAATGAATAGCCTACTTGAGCGAAGACAGTTGCTTGATCATATGTTTCTATATATGGTGGTGAATGGTATCATGGATTGCCCCTTTCTAGTAGAGTCAATCAATCTGAGCGCTCCTGCCAAACTACCCCGTCTTTGTAAATATACTTACTCCTTTCTTGTTCGAAAGCTTGAAAAGTAACCTGGGTCAGCATGCTACTTTAAATAGACCACAAAAACAGTAAAACACCACAGCGTAAAAAACATACAGTGGTCTATCGCGTTTGAAGTCACGCGAAATGCCGCTTTGTATAGGCATTTGTCATTGCTGCATTGTGTGTGTCCCAAGCCAGTGTTTTGGGAATTAATTATATAGCTTCATGTAATATTTTGCACTAAGCTTCAAGAATATTTTGGTACTACTATATCGTTATCCTTAGTGTATGTTTTGTTGGCTTTCCTTATAAAATAAATAATAAATATCGCGCGCTATCGATAGATAAATATCGAGTGTGATATCCCGAGAATACTAAAAGTTCATTTTTATAGATATCCGCCATGTGTTATGATAAATATCGAATGTGATATTTATCTCTACTGCTCGAGAATTGGACTCCTGTACATATTTTTTAAAGTTTTCTGGCAGAATGATCCAGTAGCACCTAGCTTTTGTATATGTCGTAGGATGATATATTATTCGAAATTTCGGAAATAATAAATATCATATACCTATAATAAATCATAATAATATATTGGTATCATTTGTATTTCATACATAAGTGAGTGAATAAACTTTCCGGGAAAGTCATATTGCAATTTCGCTTGACTCCAATGAAGGTCTAGAAATAGAGCTGGTGTAGCTGTTAGCGCAGATAGCACGATATTGCCAGCACAATATTAATTTACTTAGGTACCTACAACTAGACACAATTTAATTATTTTTCTCCTTTCTTAAACATATCATCTTTTATATAATCCATGCATCTCTTTTTCGACCTTGATCTTCCCGTATATCAATCGACTTTCATAATAGTAGCTCTTTTATTAGTGACATGCCTCATAACATGACCATAACTCAACAAACTACTACACTATGGCGCCACTTTCAAACTTCGTGGTATGTGCCTACTCATTCCTAATCTTAACCATTTTTGTCACTCCACACATCCATCTCAACATTCTCATCTCAGCTAATTGCATTTTTTATACAACCCCTTTACTGAAGAGACTTTTACATAAGGCCAGGTCTCTTCACGAACTTTATTTTATATATTTTTTGCTTCTAAGGATCACAGGTTGTTCCCGTGCTATTTTATTCAACCTGAGCTAATTCTCTGCTTTTTGTCACTGTCACGGTACGAAGTATTTAGCTTGATGGTAGAGCATCAAGCTAAAAACAACGCAATATATATATTATTATATTAATATTTAAATACCTAATATTATAAAAGTGTCTTACCATTACCAAAACAGTATAGTTTATACCTACCGTATGTAATTTTTTATTATACAAAACCTCGATCTTTTTCAAATAGGTTTAAAAGTCATGCACTATGCATGTAAACCCAAAAAAAAAAAACGTTTTGGCATTCCGGTCAGTGGTCAGGCTGTTAAATAAAGTTTAGTAGTTGGTCCTGGCGACAGGGCGTGACATTGACAAATTTATGGCGCCGATGCATCGAGCTGGCTAGAATTTTAGCCAGCCCACATGTACCAAGAAATAAACTAACTAGAAAAGACTATGATAGCAGATGGCAAAATGTGATGAAGTAAATCTTTTGATCATAATGTATCTAGTTTGTTGCAAGATCTGAGGATGATAATTTATATTGAACTCATATTACAGGCACTTCTAGTTAAAATTTTAGTATTGCAAGGCGAATAGCTCATTGACATGTGGTGCCTGCGCGCACGCAATTGACGCGCATGTCGCCGAACGTTTTTATTGTCCTCGTAAAATAGAGAAACGCGCCGCAGCAGTATGAAGTTAGATAAATAGGTATATCGATTGTGTGTGCCAGGATTATATCTTGATTTGTACACTAATCTATCTAGCATATATAATATATATTTATCTTGCATGATTAGGTTATTTATGACCTGATTAATTATTTACAATTTATAATTATGCATGATTTATATGATATTGTGAAAATGTGTATTCATACGAGTAATGTTGTACACTTACCCTTATTCAGAGCAGGCATACATAAAATTAAATTGCCATAATGCATTTTTTTAAAGTTCTTATTTTAAACAAATACAGGTGAATTTGTTTTGATTATACAAACGTGCAGGGTTTTTTTTTTATGGACTAGAAGGTGTTAGCCACATATAGCTTTTACACCCTTACTCGGACAAAAAACTGGCAGTGGTGGATATAACCATCAGTGTGTAAAATATAGATGGTATAAAGGTACTTTAGGTGCTGGAATTAAATAGTAGAAGAGAAGGAAAAAAAGAAGCTAGTACCTAAGATATGTATTCAGTCCAAGGTGCAGACTGTACTTCATTGAACTAACTACGGAACATTACAACTGTGCGTTACGCGCTTAGTCAATTTGCTTTATCGTGCACAAGTTGCATGAAGTTTTCACGTAGAAACATGCAAGCTATTTTATTTCTCTAGCATTATATACAATTCTTATTCAAGACTGAGAAGTCTATAAACGAAATGCATAAACATTGTGGGCGATAATAGATATTAAGTATTTGTATTTTTCTAAAGAGATAAAATAATTGTCAATTTGCATAATAGCACGCGATCGCCCTCATTACAACATCTTATCGTATCGTTAATGCAAAACATAAAATAAATAAACTCATTACACGCATGCATGGCGTATTTACTTAATTATTATAGAAATCTATTATATTATAGGTATGAGAGCTTAAGTTCGTGTGGCATTATTAAAATACAATTATAAATAATGATTATGCATTGACAAATAAACTGGCAGGGGTAGAGTAAACTCTGAAAATATCAACTCAAATGTATGAAGAAACTTATATTTGTTTCACGTTTTCTTGAGTTGGTCCCATACTAAAAATCTTTTGAGTTAATGAGTATCAACCCTAAATGTTTAGCTGATAAATTAAAAACAGCCCTGTATTCTAACGAGGGCTCAAAAAGGTTTGCCTTTTTTATTTACTGAGCACTAAGTTTTGAAAAGTTATTATTCAAAAATTAAAGGAAAGTAAATTGTACATTACTAAGTACATTGCTATGTTTTCATTGTCGCCGCAATAAAGCGACGTCCACCGGCTAATCGTAAAATGTGTTTATGCCATTATTAATGGCTGGAACAATAAAACTTGCATTATTTCATATTTGTTCACCATTTATACATACTGTTGAGTTGGTACGCGTCGGACGTCGCGCGTAAATCAATTTGCTCGGGTATTTTAATTGCAGGCTCTTTGGTTTCGCACCTCGGCCAGACATCTTGATAAAAACGTGTCACGGCGGGCCCTCGTTAAAATAATGTTGTAGTTGCCGCAGTAAATTGTTTGATTTAGAATACGTTGTCGTATTATTTACATGCTGCGTCAAGTTGCGACTGTCTGTCAACCTATTGACATTAAACTTGCTGCGTGTTATGTTTCATTAACTCTCTTGTGTTTAATTCCGAGGTTAAGTCAATATTATATTTCAAGTATTCTAGTACTCGCATTTACTAGCCATTTTTAACTAAATATTGACATTGAATATGAAATAATAACATTAAAAGTTCATTTTCTAGTAATCATATTACACATCTTAAATTCATCTTTATCAGGTAATAGCAATTTAGATCTACTTGACCGAAACGTCAAACTTAGTCAAAATAATATTTTGATAATAATCCGTGCGCGAATAGACTAGATATAAACTATAAACATGAATTTATTTCACGAAAACTTAAAAACGACTATAGATCTTAAATTCAATTACAAAGAGGTATTTAAATATTATCAACATCGTAGTAACCGCAATGAGTTGAAACCGTGAGCCAAAATAAACTTTACCAAATTATTTATAATTTATGTTTAATAGCCGAGCCTCGTGGGTGGTCCGCGGCAGGCAGACGCCTAATTGGATAAATTGCCCTGTTAGATGTAAGATAAACAGTATTAAACAAATTGTTGAATCTACGTGCCAATGTAACAATCGCGCACACGTAGATCAAAGTGATACAAGTGCTACGTGACAAAAAACTGCTAATTTTGACTACAAGTCAACCAAAAAGACATCAATATTACTATGCGAAAACGTGTATTAAAAATACAGAAAATATTAAGAAGAACGACGCTATTAATATTCTCCTACGCGATACAAAAAGCAATATAGAATGTATCTCTCAGCGTTTGTCCATTATAATTCATTAATAATGTTAAAAGGTCTAGTATTAAATAGGCTGAAGAAAAAGTAATTTATTACACTTTTTACCATAATAACTTGTATCAATGAAGAACCAGTAAACTTGTTCAGATACGAACCTGTACGCACAGTACCCTGAGTGTAAAGAATTGAAGTTAGTAAACGTTTACTATTGTTTACTTTTGCGCTTACGAAATTGGCGCAGTGGATCTCGCAGAATACTCAAGGAACTAATTTCTCTCATACAAAATCGTAAGCGTTTACTGACATCGATTCATTACACTCAGAGCACAGGCTATACATACAATTTTAATAACTCGATTGATCGGATTGAATACAAATGTACAATAATATTGATAGAGGAAGACAAACAAATCATAATAACGTATTATTTTAGTAATGTTTCCTGAGCAAGTAACGATTGTTTGATATCCGAGTATGACAGGGCTGGTAGCGGACGGGCGCCGTGGGTGGTCCACTGACGTCTCTATGTGCCTGTCTCAAGCCATGGACATGCATCTAAATGTCCTTATAATTCACTACATCTGCCACTTTGCCCCGTTTTCGGGTAACCATTATCACTGGGCATATTTAGAACTACATGTAGTTGGGAGACTTGGCTTAACAAAACCCTAGATTTTGTTGGTTCTATGACAATGTGGTATTGAGAATTTGAGACCAAGTCTAGTGAGAGTTCACTCCGCTAAGTATTATTTACTAGCTTCCACCCCGCGGTTTCACACGCGTTCTCGAGGGATCTTATGTGTTCCCGAGATAAAAAGTATCCTACATGTTAATCCAGAATATATACTATCTGTGTGCCAAATTTCATCCAAATCAGTTCATCCGTTACGGAGTTGAGTGGTAACAAACATACAAATTTCCACATTTATAATATTAGTAGAATTTAAAGTACTAAGGAATTTAAATAAGGTAACTAGTTTTGTAAAATATTGCACACTGAGATTTTATTGTCTTGTACCTGTATTTAAGTTAATTTATTACTATGATTTTGACTATAAATCGTATTTTTTTATTTAATTCAAATGTCAAAAAACAATTTGTCCTGAGAAAGACATACATGGTTACCCTACTACACCATCACATCCATAATGCAAGCTTGACTGATATTTTCCATTAATGATACAGAAACTATTTTTTGTTATGAACTTAATTAATACATAATACCATGTTTATGATCCCTTAACGTGTATTCACTTATAGTTTAATTATTTTAATCAATGTACGTTGCAGGTTAGTCTTGAGAATTAACCATGAGTTACAAAGTATTCATAAATAATTTATAGATAGCTACATTAGCTATAGGACAAGTTTTTATTATGAACTAAGAATGAATTTCAGCATCGTCTTTTTTAATAATATAAGTAATGTATTTAGCGATGTAGCTGATAAATTGTAATATTGGATACATTTTAAATTCATTTAATATTTTTTTATGGGAGAGTAGTGTGATAAGTTTCTGTCAAAAATATTATTGCGATGGTTTTTACATTAATTGCAGTTTAAAACGAAATCATGTTAGTTGTACAATATATAAGTTAAACACCACTTGTATTATTTGACTAATAATGGATAAACAATGAGTATATAGGTACTGTAACAATTAGGTTACAAGATTGAATTATATCATAACATGTAAGTTTTAACATTTAAGAAACTATGAAAACGCACCATTTAAACATGTCTTAACTATGACTTAAAAACGCAATCACCCGCGAAAGAACACGAACAGTTCTTTTGGTTTGTAACAAAAAGCTCTTATAAATAATAACATAAATAGCCATATGGAGCAATAAATTTGTTTATTGTACAATAAAATAATGTAGCGAGTTCGTGTTGGGTGGTCCACGGCACAAAACGCCGGGCAAGATGGCGGAACAACCCGTTGCCATAGAGACGCGTGGCGTCCTCGCCTGTAAGTTACAACACTGCTCCAAACTAATCTATTTGGAACAAATATGTATTCTAAATGATTTAAAAAATAGTAAGAGGAACCTTTTTGAAAAAAAAAATGTGTTATATACAGGGTGATTTTGTTATCACTAGCAATACTTGCAGGGGTGGAAGTACTCATCAAAGTGAACATCTTTTATTATGGGGCTAACTCTGATATCGCGTAAAATAATATGGTTGCTTCATACATTTTGGTCGAGTAGGTATTGAACTTTTGTATGGAACAGCTGATAATTTTTTCATGATTTCACAGTTAATCCCGTAATAAAAGTTGTTCATTTTGATGAGTACTTCCACCCTTGCAAGTATTGCCAGTGATAACAAAATCAACCAGTATATATTATTATGCCATTAAGTTATCATCAAAACTAGCAAAATAAATACATCAAATGTAGAAATATAATATTTGAAATATGCCTATTAATGAAGATCTTGTTATTAAAGATTGTTATTTTTTTATTTACCAAAGATAAAACAAAAAATATATATGCACAACTCTACGAAAACATTATTCTACAGCGATTTCGATTAAGTTAAATATATTATTTCAGATGCAATTAACCGACCACAGGCAATTATCACTATTTACACGATATAAACAGATAGAAATTAAATTGAACCATTAAATCCTTAACCGCAAGCACATCTGTGAGATGAAAGATAAAATATTAAAGAGTAATATAATTGAGAAGTTATGTTTGTTTGTTTCAATTACTTACCTATATAGTTAGGTATCTAAATAGGTTGGTAGTTATGTGTTTTTAAAGATTTGATTGCAAATTACATAATTTGGTAATTTTCCTATCAAGCATTCTCTATAGATTACATGCGGAAATGATATTTACATTTATACATAAGCAGGCTACGTAAAAGAAAACGTGACATCGTTTATGTCTACGTCATATTCAAATTCAAACATGCAATCTGCGAATTTGAAAAGGGAATTGTGTTTTTTTTATTTTATTTTATAATTAAGATTAATAAATTACATTTATTTGTTCCAATTGTGATGGCAGTTTCGTCCACTGTGCGCGGCGACGAGACTCGCTGTCAGAGCACGCAGCGGAACAATCGAGCTATTGTTTTGTTCCAACCACGCATTAATTAAATAATACTTGTCGTTTCGTATAATGACTTAATTTTAAAGCTGGCTGCGGCAACAACTCGGCGTAATGCCATGCTGTAATTTGTAACAAAACGGATTCACCTTATATATTATTTAATATTTAGTTGGTATATAAATGTTATGTTACTGCAGCAAATTATTCAAATGTAATAAATTTGGAGACATAAATATAAAATATAACTCATCGAGGCTTCGGGAGACCGAAGGGCTGGGAGCTTTTTCCGCCAACGCATAAGCTTGGCCATCCAAAAAGGGAACGCTGCCAGCCTGTTGGGAACCTTGCCTATCGACAGCAGCGAGGGCTTTGAGGATGTTTTCTATATATCATAGTTTGTATTTTTTACTTTAATTGTAAATATGTAAACCATGTAAAAAAAAAAATTATTTGTACAAATGAGATTTTACTCACCATTATTCTAAATACTATGTACTTCTAACATTATTAATGTTACCAATAAAATTAAATATTTATTGAAATACCAAGTAATTGCACAATTCAAATTGCATAGTGTAATTATGCATTCGTAATGTACGAAGATCAATTTATTAGAAAACTCTGTAATAATAATTGAAGTTCTACGATGCCGTTGAAATCTTTTATTAACATCAATCAAGTTTCAAGTTCAACGACCTGTTACGTAGACTGGGAGTCTTAATGTCTTTCATATGAGTTATCTTTTCATTGTGTAAATGATATTTTTTAATTATACAAGTACTACTATAATTTTTTTCTAATAAAATATAAGTTTGTATAATACAATTCTTCTGTATATTGATTTCATATTTCATCTAAATACAAACAACAAAAGTGCTGAAAAATAAAAAGGAAGATGGGAAAAAATGGCCGGAAATACGTTCCTAACTAATCGCACATCTTAAATTCCATGCTCAGCTAATGTCTCTATAGGTCTGGCGCAGATTGATGGCAGTGTGATTGGGCACGCCCAGCCGACTTGCTTCTCGGTAGCGGCGACTTTAAAGGACAAAGCTTTTTTATACGGCATAGAGTCAGGGTTATATCGTAGCCTACAATTGTGCAACTTCTGTGAGGATGGTACAGCATGGATACAATGCATGCAATTGATAGTTATTCGCCCTGCAGTTTTACCCCTGTTTCGTAGGATGTTTTGTAAAGATCAAACGTATTATCCTATATTTTATTCAAGGATCTATTTCTATGCCTGACCTAGTCTCATGCAAATCAGTTCAGCCGTTTATGCGTGATTGAGTCACAGATATCCAAACATATTTTCACATTTATTATATGAGTAGCAAATATTATTGTGACCTACAACGAATATAGTAAAGTTTGTAGTATAACTTTAATAATTTTTGAATGTTTTGGAATTCTTGATCAAAAAAGCGTCAAGTAACATTTTATACTTCGGTGTTATATTTTTTTCATGACTTTTCCTTCACCGAATGCTGTACCAGCCGACCTCTTACTGCCTTAACACTATATGTTACTTTTATTAATAGAACATGCATAGCAATGTGTAAGTTTGTACGATATTATAAAAGGTTTATTCTTCAAACTCGAATGAATTGAACCGTCTTACAATAAAATGTTACTCTATGCTGTAGCGACAAAATATTGTTTATCGGAAGACACGGTGATTAGGTGGCGACAGGCTCTATTACTGTCGGCTGCATTACGCCAAACTACCTGGATGGAATGTTATATAAAAACACTAATTTATCTAAAAATACCCATGTAACAAATTAACACTCTATGTCGAAAACTATCTTTAGTACGTACTATGTTTGTTTAATTGTTTTGTAACCGAGATAGGTTACAAAACAAACGGCTTAACCAGTTATAATGCATAATTTTAAATATGTATTATTCGTTACTTTGTGTTCCAGTGCCATTTTGTATATAAATAAAGATTTAGATCAGATATCCAACTGGAGTGATAACCCCAGCTAAAACCAAAGTAATTATAATTGGTGGTAAACTTATGATTTCTCGGGTAGATTGGGATCAGCTTCCCTCGATTACTTTTTATAGTGTTAATAATATAAGTTAAAAAAATAATAAAGCACCACTGTTAAAAATCTTGGAATAATATTTGATCGCACCCTATCTTGGGTTCCGCAAATAGGGGAAGTCAGTATGAAGATGTCCGCCGTGGCTGGTTCGATTCGACGACTGCGTAATTTCCTTCCCATCAACACCAGAAGCAATGGTTCATGATTTTGGAAGCGCAATGCTTGCAAAATCATTGCTTCTACCGATTCTTGATTATGCAGATGTCAGATATCTCGACCTCACTGAAGAGCAATTAAAATACATATTTGGTCTTCGCAAATATCTATTTTACCCCCTTATGGAAGGAATTTTCAAAAATCCTTAGCTTTAGCATACAGATAGCTGTAGGATGTAGGCATCCTAATAGCTATCCTAATTTTAGCCCGATCCATCCAGTGGTTTGAGCTGTGCGTTAATAGATCAGTCAGTCAGTCACCTTTTCCTTTTATATATACTTACAGAAGATTTTATTTGTTCCTAGTGGCCCTACCTACATATCTCAAGGAACGCTTTGTTTTTTACAGTTATAGTTCCCAACTATATCTTCTTCGTAATACTCATGTCAATCGATTGAATACTCCTTCACATATTTTCCACTTCTTTACTCTGTCTTTCACAGTGGAAGCTGTCCGTCTGTGGAACTCTCTTCCTCTGAATATTAGACAATCTCAAACCATTGATTTCCTTTAAATTACAAGTGAACTTCACACTTTCACTCTTTATAATTCTTGTACCTAAATGATAATTTATTTTCATGTTTATTAGTTTATTATTATATTTATTAGTTTATTATTATATTTATTAGTTTATTATTGTATTTATTAGTGTATTATCATGTTTATTAGTTTATTTCTTCTAATTATTTTTTGATGTACCTACTAGTATTTTTGATGTATTAGTAGTGTAAGTATTTTACGTAGGTATTTTTGTGATAACTCACCCATCATAAATATAATATCCTATTACCCTAGGTTGCCTGGTAGAAATCGCTTCAGCGATAAGGCCGCCTTAATTGTTTTTCCTATGATTTCTTTGTAACTTGTGTTGTAATGTACCTATCTAGTGTCAACAATAAAGTATATTTGTATTTGTAATTTTATTCAATATTAGCTTCTGCCTCGCAGTTTCGCACGTATCCATTTCTGGGTTAAATTTGCCTATAACCTTCCTTTTCACATCGGTTGAGCAGTTTCGGAGATTACCTCTAACATCCAAACTTACCTCTTTATATTATTACATAATTATTTATTATACAGTGTAGATTGTTTCTAAAAAAAAAATTGAAGTTATTTTATGCGATTCGTCGGGGCGCTGTAATCGTCTTACAAGTATGGAAGAGTTTTGTTTGAGCTACTGTTCTTATTTCATTAGCAGTAGTTAGTTGATAGCTTTGTTACTGGTAATTGAGCATTTTTAACCTTATCATTCTTCTAATTAATTAAATAGAACTCACCGAAGTCGGTTATGCCATGAGCATTATAATCTTTAAATATAAACGGCTGTCCAAGAAACTGCAAAGAGGCACCGCAAAAACTAGTGTGTAAATAACACCTGACTTGTTAAACAGCACCTCTAAGCTGCGAGCCACGATTATCGCACAGTAAGAACCCGAGTAAGATAAGAAATGAGATAAATTAAATCAATTCAGTGGCTTTCGCGTAATATTCCGCCGATATATATATAAAGGGAAAAACATGTTTTATTTTAAAATAAAGTAAACATTCTTTACTTAATTTTAATTTTATATAGGTATCAATACCTTTTATTATTGTTATTTTTTACTCAATTAATATGTGACTGTACTTTGTATTTCTTGTTTATTTGATGTTGATTTTTAAATACAGGACTAATTATTATTAATCATCATATCTTTTGACTTCTTTCATGGATAAGGTCCATGAAAGAATGAAAGAGAGATAGAATAAATATTTATTTGACGAACACAATTAAAAACAAAAAGAAAAATGTTATCTATACCGCAAAATACACTCAGCTCCAACAAGAAACAATCTAAATTGTAATGAACCATGCAAAATGTGAAAACATTTAAAAAAATATTAAGATCGCTTCCAAGTATAGATACTAATAAAAATATCATAATAACTTAATAATTTATATGTAGTTTATTTGGAATGACTGTAAAATTGTAAGAATTGCTGAGATATTTAAGACTCTTTTGAATTATCGGTCAGCACAGAACTTCTGAGAAGGTTGGTTCATTCCAGACAATTAAATTCAAATATATTTTGACCAACGAATTTCATCGTAATAAGTGTAAGATGAATTATGTTTTAGGCCAATCTTTTAACTAAATGTAAATGGGGGGCTAGCACCAACTTTTATAGCGACTCCCCATGACTCGTTGATAATGTTTATATTTCAATAATTTTTCCGAGTCAGTATTGCTCAGTCGACTGTATTTCTGTGGCTACACAACATATAGGTAAGTATATCTAACATTTACATAATTATGGTAAAGTAAAACCGATGCCTGATAGGCGCACCTAAATTTATAAAAAACTGGATACAATTTTGATACAAAAATGTGTTTTACCATTTAAGATAATAGCCTCATCATTCACGAATAGTTTATATTGGAAGCAAATTACGTTATTTATTGGTCAGATATCTCGCACAATAAAACTTATAAAAATTCCCCAAGGAACTGAACTATGTTGAGAATGCCCGACTTTAACAACCGGCATTAATCGTGGAAACGATTCGCTTGAATAATTATTATAACAGACCGCTTTACCGCTCAATTTGATAAACATCGCGATTTTATTGACATCATGTGCAAATAAATACCTACTCATAGTAGACTCAGCTCCATTGTAAAGTTCAATAAGTCTCAATGTATGCGGCGGCGTAGGCGCGGCGGCAAAATTCGGCAGCGAGCGGCGCACGCGCTCTCTCACCGTGCGGCAGGTGTTGCACAACCGCGGTTGGCATTTATTTCTGCAATTATAAATTTCACTTTTATAGGAAATAATTTATTTCACTAAAATATTAATTACTATGATATGTTGTGAATTACTTTCATACGAAATTACTGCTCACTTTTAAGCTTCATTAAAAGTACTTATATTGTGGTCGTCGATCTCTACAAGAACGGCAGATCTTTGACTCTCGACTGGCTCTTACGCCGGACACAATGACCTTTAACCTACCCATAAATATACTTCCATTGAAATGTGCATGTAATTGACCGCTATTCAGATGTGATTTACACTTATTAATGTTTATAACCTGCAATAAAAATTAAGTTTAAAGAAAACTTTTATGTCGATAATAAAAATATTTTATTGATTTAATTTGTAATTAGCAGGATTGCATTGCGACCCGTCGGTAGACATAGGTTGATGATTGATATTACAGTCGATTTGGTGAGCGACTGTCCCACGACACTCATGCAGTGATATCGATGGTCAGTGTCATCAGTCGGAACTGTCGGAAGCGAGTTTGCTGGCAGACGAGGGTGAGTGCGATAGTAGATGGATCGCCGATGATCGTGCTCGCGGGCCGCGGTTGCGGCGCCCCTGCCACGTGGGTGGGCGCCGCGTGTGGCCGCGCGCTGGGTGGCCCACTACCGCTCGCACGCATGCACACACACAACACCGCACCAACACACGTTCCCGACGCGCAAATAAACACAATAATCAACTAGCGATACTTTACCGTCACCGGATAGAGCAATCGCTTGAGGAGATTATTGCAGGAATCGCGGCGAGTGACACGCGCCCGCGCTCGCCGCGCCTGCGCATCGCTGCCCGCCAGCGCCCGCGCCTCGCGACCTGTGGGAGGACGCAAACTACCCACAACACCGTCTTCCAAGCCAGTGTAATGACGCTAAATTTCTAATCCGCTTATGTTATCAAAATGTTACAATACTTATATAGAAATCTTCATGTTTATGTTTGAATAATTCATAGTAGGTAGGTACACAAACCAAAACTGAAAGCTTGAGCTGTAACAATTTGTACTTAGCATAAGTATTAGTTATGCAACTTAGACTTGTGATATAACGTTTGAAAGTATGTTTTGATAAATAAATAAGTATATCAGTGGGTAAGTATAATCATAAAAGTGTTTATGAACATGTATTATCCGTATCCGAACAGACCAAGGCAAATCGTTTGATAATTTCATTCATTAAAACCGACCAATGCAGATCATTTACTCCATGAGAATTTTCATTTAATATAATTAGGATACATATTATATATAGTCATACTATACGTTATTATTATGCTAATAATTATGAAATGAAAATTAAGTCATAATTAAAAAGCACGTAAATTTGTTAGGACTATCTTTACAGCCGGATATAAAATTGCCACTATTTTACTATACTTCATTAGATCGGTAAAAACCCTGCATTAATTAAATATATCCGACACAATAGGTACAATTACTGTTATTATCGATTTTCGTTACTGACAATGCCCATAAGTCTTTGTATGATGTTAATTGACGCAAAAACGCAGTCAGCCACACCACGGAAACAGCAATTGCATGAAACCTATTTTGCATGGAAATTCATGCAAGACTAAAATTGGTTTAGAACAATCCCACCCCCTTCCGTGGGTTTCGTCACCGTGACGTAACGACAGCATCTCAATGGCGTAGTAGGTATACCCTATAGTGATTACTATTGGGTTTACTATATGAATATTATGGATCCTTTTAACATCAGGAAAACTCTATAAACGTGCAAAACTTACGTTCAAATTAGGAATTAAGGAATAACAAACCATCTTGTCACGTAAGGGAACATGAAAAGATGGTTTGTTTAATTAAATTGTCCTAACTAGCTATGCACATACATACATTGGCATGCCTTTAAATTGTAGTTAAGTTAGGCCGTCCGTTGTCACACGTCATTCGGCATCATTGTGTTTGTGAATTCCAAATGTTTATGTCGCCATTGTTTGAAAGTGCCTGTTTTATTACCCAGTAGCCTCCCAGGGCCACCAAGGCGACGGTGGAACAAAGGAAAAACCGCTACATGAGGGACTTACCTCATACCAAATCATACAGTAGGTAAGTGTTACCCACCGGTGTTCAAGTTTCGTGCCTCCATCCTTAATGGTTCTTTCGTCAAGCTTCATTAAAGGTAATAAACAGGGCAATGTACCTTACGTGTGTGCCACACCAGAGAACTCCCTGTATGTACTCATTGAATGTCAAAAACGTTATAAATTCAGAACTCCTGTTGGTAATTTCAGTACTTACATATTTAATGGATACTTCATAATACACCTAATTTTTACGAGTACCTACATGCATGGTAGATTTGGTTGTACGTCAAAGTCAAAGCCATTTAATCAGATTAGGCCTACCTACCTACCTACTTATGAACATCAAAGCTACTGAAGTTACCACCGGTTCGGAAATCAGCCTTCAACTGAGAAGTACCGGCAAGAAATTCAGAAAGGTTTTTTTTGACAATTTGACTATTATAGCAATTTTTTCAAATGTTTATCAATTTCAAAATAATATCCTAACCTTACACAATAAAAAACAACAACAAAAATAAATAAAAATGTATCATAAATAATAACCTGAACATTCATAAATAAAAAGATACTTTCGTACAAGTATGAACAAGGTGCACTTGTTCAGATGCAGCTACTTTCAGACAGCTCTTTCTTTCAAAACTTTCTTGAAGTAGTTTCCGAATGATTTTATAGAAAAAAATATAAAATGGGCTGCGCAGTGAAATTTTCAGTAATTTTGATCCGTTATGCCCTTTCCTAAATTTACTTTACATTTTTCACGATTATTTAGTAAGATATTTATTTACCTAAGGGACGTTTTTAAAATCACTGGATAAACTTCGGATAAGTTATTCCTCTAATAAGTCCATACAAAAACTGTTCTAAGTTTTATTCAACGGCCAGATACCGCTTATCTAAAATATAGACTGGGCTGCAAAAGATTCGCTCCTCCTAGAGATTTCTCCGCTTTGAAAAAAATGCTTAATTAAGCTACCAAACATTTTCTAGTAAATATTATTACTAGCCTAATTTTGTATACGCTATTTAACCAATATACCTACTGTTTAGTGGTCACATAAATAACGTCACATTGTTTGACAATGACTTAACCAGGGTTTTAGTCAAATAGAGTCTTATCTGGGTGTTAATGATAAACGTCGGATACCACGGCGAAGGTCGTGGGATGAATTTGAACTTAAGGAAGAACAACATTGTGAGGAAACCATAGCTCAGTGGTAGAGAACTTTATAGACCCACCTGGCTGGCTATCACCCTTTATAAAGGTCAGCAGCACATTGGCTATCACTCTGGTATTGCTAATTTCCGACGGTAGCCATTTACTACCAGGTGGACCGCCTGTCTGCTTGTCAGTCTTCTGATATAATGCCAAACTTATTATTCCTTCAAAATGTTTTATTTTCATTCATTCATTTGTTATTTATGTCAACAATCAACAATAATTGTTGACTGTAATAATTGTTGTACCTAGGTAGTACTTAACTATTAAATAAATATGTAAGTATTGTATAAAAAATCTTGGTTGGGAGTGACCCCCATGAGAGGTGATTCTCGTGGGGCAGATCGCGGCTGGAACGAACCCTCGACCAGTGAGTATGCTTACGGTGATGGCAGTAATAGTTCAGAAGAAATATGATGAGTTTGGGCTTCTGGTGGAGGAAAACATCGTGAAGATATCCTCATGATGAATATCTGTTGCAAAGCAAAGCAAGTGAGTGTTCCAACAGCTGCACTTGAGAGCCAGTTATATCTAGGCTTTAGGTGCTTACCACCTACGGCCACATCATTTCATACCATGGTCAGATTGTGGTCCAACACAAGCCTACTCATAGTAAAAAAATATGATATCTAACCTCCACGCCAACTGCCCGCTAATTAAATATTTTTTTACAAAAAATTTACACCAATCCCATTAAAATCATGTTTGTATTGAAAATAAAACACGAAGTAGCGCATGTGTAATTATGCACATAAATTAGTAATAAAAAAACAACTGGCATATCGTAAAATACGTGTATTTATTTAGTATCAATATACGTCCCATAAAAAGAGGCCTTGAAATAATTTCAAAGCAATTAATTAGCGATTTTAGACTATTAAGATGCCGTAGACCTCCGTAGACAATCCAAAATTTACTAATGACAGACCACCTACATCAGATTACAAAACTAATAATACCTACGGAGCTCAAAAAACAGGCGCACATAAAAACAATTAAGTTTGACCGCATTGCCATAAAAGAGAGTAACATGACCAATCTGAGAGCAATTAAGGATTCTAATAGCAGGAAAGGATAGTGAGGTACGTGAGCGGCCATTACGGAGGGTGGTATCGCCGTAATATTTATTCTATGATCCTAGAACAGGTTACATATCCACAGATGGTATTCTGTTATGGGATGATTACCTACCTATTATTGCCTACGAATCATATTATTCAGTGAGTCTGTTCTGTTAGTTTCCTTATTTGTACGTCTGAACGGTTCTTCTATGAGGTAATTACTACTGATGTGAATGTTCATTGTAGAATTATTTGGACTCGTTGAAATCTAACCACTGTCGTACCAATAACGAAATTTGAACCTGCACAATATTTCCCCGATTATAAAAGAACCTAAGTAGATATAGAAAATTACATGTAATCAACAATGTATCTTTCTTTCTTTCTTCACATATTAAATTATCATCTCCTTCTGTTCTTTATGTGTAACTGTAGAGAAAATTTAGTTTAGGGGTAATTAAGGACATTGGCATGAAAACATACTGTAGTTTATTACTTCAATTAGTAATAACAATAATGTTTCATGACTTCAATTTGTTAATCTACCTCTGTTAAATAATGTATTATATTCTTTGATAACTTAAGGTGTAGTCGTACTCAGAAAGCATCTCGGAGGCACAGCTCAATAAAAATAACTTAATTAAATATGCAATAGACGCCATTAAGTTGTAACCATTGTAGGTACCACCTTTGGATAGATATAAACTATGTAATAGTTAATCCAAATTGAGTAACTTCATATATAGTATAGCCTGTCTACTTAATATCGGTAGCCATACTATCCATTCACAGCTGAAAAAAAAGGTAAAACGTAATCTTTTAACGCATCCGAAAAGATTGAACGAACCATTTCATTTGATGTCTCAATGATCGCAAATTACCCATGCATTTAATGTTATATTTCAAAGGTACGCTTACAATAGCCGAGGTAGTTGCATCAGAGACATAATTCTGTTCACATCGTGGGTGGTCTGGCTGTCAGTCCGTCACCGCGTCGTAATCAATTTGTACGCCCTTCGGCTACGACGACGCACCCCTATCCCCTACCTACGCAACATGGCGGATAGATATTAGATATTATATATTTACATATATTAAATACTAGCTTCCGCCCCGCAGTTTAACCCGCGTTCCCGAAAGATCTTATGTTTTCCCGGGATAAAAAGTAGCCCATGTGCTATTCCAGACTAAAATCTATCTCTGTGCCAAATTTCATCCAGATCCGTTCAACCGTTCTGGCGTGATTGAGTAACAAACATCCATCCATCCATCCAAACTTTCAAATTTATAATATTTCAAATTTATACAAAAAGGGAGGAGCAAATATGATATACATAGAGAAAGACAATGTGCATTCGTATTTGAATTTCAAAACTGTATTCATATAGGCTACAAGCTGCTTGATCACGAAATAAATAAAAATAAAATAGGTAACGTGTAGCACGAGACTCGAGACCACCCACTTGGAGAGGTCTGCGGCTGACTTATGGTTAACTTTTGCAAACAATGCCATTCTTGGCGTTGGATGACTCAATTAGTAGGACACAAAAGATATAGATAGCTAGAGCCACATAATGGACTTCAAATAATATCGAAGCGAGATCATATCATAATATTTTATGGTATCTAAGTTAGATGACCATAAAAAGTTGTATTTTTTTGTAACTATCTCACGATAAACCAAACAGTGACACCGCAAAAATGGAAAGTAAACACATTAATCAATCATTAACGCGTAATTGAGGCGATACCTCAGTTCTTGGAGAAAAACTGAAAGCCAATGAAAGGGCAGGATGTCGCCGGTTCCCAGATACTTGTTTATTTATTTCTACTTTTAGTCAAGGTGGTAGGTATTCGGCGGCTGAACAAACTTTGCCTCGAGCGCGACATCGATAATTCACTCTTCAATCTATGTTTTATCTCATGGGACTGTTTCCATTTGGTTCTCTCTAAATAAGCAAGAAGTTTTAGGAATTAATATAACGTTCGTTTGGTTGTTTATACGACATTATCGAGCTGACATTTCTAAGAGATAATTAAGTGAAAGTAGAATAATTAATACCTAAATAAAAAGTTACAATTAACTCAAGATCAGAAATTAAGGTATCGTTAGGTTCCAACATACGTAATATGTTTTGATTTTATATACTGGATGCTGTTTTGTATTCCCGCCATATTTAAGGAGATTAATATATTCCTTGAATAGAACATGCATCAATAAAAAAAAATTATAGCAAGTATATGGGGCAACCAGCTGCTCTTCCTTTTTTTTGGGGTTCATATATAGACATCAGGTACCTACAATTAAAACAAAGGTTCAAATATTTTCACAAATACTACAAATAGAGCTTTTCTCACATTCTTGCTTGTCTAGGTACTAAGTCAAATTTGGACGTTACAAACCAATGTGTTATGGAAATGTAACTTGTCGGGCAGTCACGGCGATAACCGTGCTTCCTAAGTAAGTATAACTGCAGCCGGCCGCGGTCGGCGATCACAGCACGATTATTTACATTATCCAAGCCGCTACTCTGCCCACAACTCCTCGTGAGGCCAACCTTAATTCCCTCCCAGGACTAATTGTATTCACACAATACAAAGGACCGCGCGGATGACCGGATATTAATTAAAATTAAAGATAAAAAGGTATAAAAGAAATATTTTTGTCTGCAGGTTGACAAGCAGGCAGACGGTCTACCTTATGGTAAGTGGTCAGCGCCGTCTATGGACGTTTGTAATACCTATTTCATGGAGCCAACTCTTGATCGTATCTTATCTAATGCGCAAAATAAGAACAAAAACTCGCGACTAGGTACCAAAATATCAAAAATTTTTTTGATAAGTACTTATACAAAGGAAACTATTGTTTATTTTAAGTTGTGCATCTTTTTTATTTTCCTTGCACTTTTTGTAGTGTTTAATGTTTATCCGCGTAGTGCGGAAAGCTGTTGTCAACTCATCGGTTGTGAGAAGTCCTGCTCCTGTATTCATACCGTGGCTGAAAAAATGTTAGCTCAAGAGCACAGCGTCGCATAGAGCAGCATGTTTGCGGGGACATTTAGCGGGCCCTTGTTATTTCGAGTGGAACAGAATAAACAACAAGCATAATTCCTTGTCAGTCGAATTGCTCGGCGTATCCGAGATGTTTCGCATTGTTGAATGATGTGGTGTCCATTGTATGTGTCAATATGTAAGACAAGTAATTTTTGTTTAAATTAAATAATTAGGTATCGATTCCGAACTCGCTCAGACATTTAGAAGACCTAAAATATTAGTACCTACCTATAAAAAAATGATTATTTTTTATAGTATTTCAACAAAAGGTAATTTTCTCTACATTTCCGATTTTAAGTATGAATAACAGTTGGACAATAATTTACCACACAGCTGTCAACTATTCTTTGATAACAATAGTTAACTCAAGCTTTTCCGTAATAGTGCCTACCTATGTATTTATTTGTTGATTACAAATTATTTGACAATCAGTTAGTTACAGCTTTATGAGTGCTATTGGATGGTTAACACTATAATTGTGATTAGGTAATTTAGGTTTAGTTATTATCTCGATGAATGTAAAATTTTGTGAAGTGGACCCTTGAAATGTTATTTTCTGCGTATTTGTTATCCTACCGGTACGTATTGTAATGTATGGCTAAGCTGTGTACTCAGGACGCACAGTAGCTGTTTGCGCTACCTGTGCTACGCTCGGCTCTACCTGCGCAGCACTACGCCCGCGCAATGTCGCTCCTCAACTCACACAATCCTTATCTATCACACTATAAAATACAACAAAATACACAGGTAAATACTCCAAAGGAGGGTTTAGAAACTAAATAAACCGAGAGCTATAAAAAATAAGCTTCGCGTTCGGGGTTGGATATTGTATTGAAGCTTAAAACTCAGTTCTATTTAATTAATCCTTCCAAAGTTTTACGTTTACTTGACCACAATTTTATGTTGGAAATGAACCAAACCATAAATCTTAACCTGAGACATGTTTAAAGCGAAAAAAGTAACACATGTCCGAGCCATGTTTTAGAGGGACTAATTTCCTTTGGGGATTTAATATTTTTTTTCCTTGTTTTTGTAAGAAAACAAAAGCGAGATGCCACCCACGACGATTGCGAACGAAACGCATTAAAACAGATAATATAGTCAAACAAAAGCATTAGCGTTAACACTGTTATTTCTGTATGTACGACATTGTATAACACAGGTATTATTTATGGATAGTGGTAAAAGCTTTTAGTAAGTACACTCAAGTACACAACTCGAGCAAACGGTGACAAACCAAATTGGTAAAATAATAAAGTTATTCAATCTGAGGCAATACCTAATATGTTATACCAATAGATTTACGATTTATAGGTAAGAAAACAATATCGAGTTTAATGTTCATCTGTTAATATCAAGTGAAACTATTTATAGGCGAGCGCGACCTATGCTGGGAAGAAATTGGTAGGTAGGTAGGTGATTTTGAAAAGCTTTTTAATTTTGTAGCATGGTTATAAATAAAAGAAGTTCATTATAACTTGGACTGCTTATCATCAATTGTCAAGTGCTTGTTGTAAGATAACTGATTTTAAATTCGAATCTTACATAGAGAAAGAGCTTATTACAAGGTGATTCATTAAATTGAAGATAAAAGTTAGGTATCTGGAAGTACCTGCACTCCGCGTACCTAAAATTCAACTCTGCACAAGTGCACCATGTTTATAAATTGTACGCAATCTTGTTCAGGTTAGTATTTTAATGTATTTTTACTAATATTGATTTAAAAGAAAAAAAATACAATAAGTAATGTCAATTATCCAACAAATATTTAAAAAATGTAATCTTACTGAGTTTCTTGCCGGTTCTTCTCAGTTGAAGGCTGACTACTGAACCGGTGGTAGGTACAGTTCAGTTGCTTCGAAGTTCATAATCTGAATAATGGGCTTTGACTTGACTGCTAATAAGTCGTGGGTTTGAATCCTACAATGAGCTTTTTTTTTTTTTTTGACAGGACCAGAAGGTGGTGGGTCCAGGGGACCATCTTCCACCCTTACGCGGACAAAGCAGCGAGCGCTGAGGGCTCTCAACCGCGAATACAATGAGCTTGAACTTTTAGTGAAGGAAAGAATCGTGAGGAAACCATAGCACGGTGTGGTAGGGTACTTTGTAGTACTGGCTACAACCCTCAAGTGGAAAATCTGTCGCCAAACACCTATTGCCTATTGGTGTGTTCCGGCAGCTGCACTTGAGAGCCAATTCCTTCTAGGCTATGTGTGCTTACCACCTTCGGCTACATCATCACTTAGGTACCATAGTGAGATTGTGGTCAAACACAAGCCAATAGGTACAAAGCCGAAAAAAATATTGCCGAATGTGACGCTAAAATAAAACGTAGACCATCTCGCAAAAGTTTGCGCAGGTCTGACTTTTCCCCCCAGGAGTTACTTATTCAAATATTTTTACGACTTTTAATAAATTATAAACGTTTTATTGCGGCAAATAAGGGTCATCACATATTCCAGCGGCTTGGCCCCATAATACGCGACCGCGACCAGCAATTCCCTTTGACCAGACATCGTGAAATATGAGGGTCGCCTCTGCTAATGCCGCGAAAAATAAAGCCTCCACACTTTAATAAGACCCAAACTTCAGAATCGGTACAACGCTGAACGTATACATTCGACTTTACGTAGGTACAGTCAGCCCCATAATAACCAGTCATAATATTCTCTTGATATTTTATATGATAACTGTGAATTACATAAGGTGACACGGTACTAAAGTATCATCTACTTTTGGGGCTGACCGTACATACCTCATTTTATTATTCGGCTAAATTAAGTTCTTACGATCTCATAAGAATTAAGTGCCTTTCGATTTATATAGGTTTTATTTACGATGACAAGTTATTTTTATAATACCCCCCATTGTGACGGATATGACGTGTTTATCAGATTTAATAATCGTTTAAAACATGACAATGAATGTGCAAAAACAAGAACAACAAAAATGTAAGTATAAACAAAAGGTTCTCGTTTCTGTTGCATCGACGCGACGCGCGCGACGCGACGAGCGCGAGTACCGGGCGCGGCGTGAATAAAACGTGTCAGCTCCGATTTCGTTATTCTTGTATCTGTTGGTATCGTTTGGTATAAACAGATAGACAGCCGCTATGTTTAGGAGTGGTTGTGAATCAACTTGGGTGGTCCGCCGTGGGCTGTACGCGCCGACGCGACGCAGACAGAATAAGGCCGAGATTTGTATGATATCGCTCGCTCCAATGAAATTGAAATAGATAGCGAGATTAAATTTATCTCGCGTCAGATCAAATCTAGTGCACCGGTGCGCCTAGATGTGTCACCTCGGTACATTATCCACGCCGTGTATCCAGGCGCCATCATGAACGAATAAGCGACAAAATATATGTACCTATAGGATTACAAGCCTTTCTTATGAACTAGCTACTAACTAACTAACTGTTTAATTTGTTGTGTAAGTTTCTTAGGCTTTCTTACTGATGCAAAATACAAATCTTTTACACATAGAAGAATTGGAAAACTATTCTCGAAAGCAGTATGCTTAATCGGGGTATCTATAAAATACACGGTTATATTAAGTGTATAAGTATTTGCCTAATAAGATGATTTTACTTTTCATTTCATGATCTGCCCACGCTTTCAAATTTAGTGCGGTACTTACCTATAGATAAGGCCTACGCGCCGCCACCTTTCGATACTGTAATTATTTTCCATAAACAGAAACACCCATGTAATAAAATGGGCATTATGTTTAACAACCCATTATATCTACATAATTAACATACTGACCTTATCTTTAAACCGACACTGTATCGTGTATACCTACAAATGACATCTCTATATGCCACCAACTGCCTACGTTTCGCATACCAATTCTTCACATAGATATTATTTAGCTTATCTCGTTTAACTTTAGACTCGCATCTTTGTAAACACAAATTAACTTGGTAGTTTTATCAGACTCGTTAGCATTCTTAATTTAGAAACTCAAGTAACTAATGACAGTTTATCTGTTCTGTGAAAGCTCTTGCCGTAATTTAGCCACACATTCTCAGAAAGCGGCGCCCAATCATTACACGTCACTATTTTAAAACTACTCACTTCCTCATATGAAGAGTCTGACCGAAGATTTCCCTATAATTAGAGGCCCTAGGGTTGGTTTACGAGCTCCTAGGCGAAGGCTTCACGGCACAAAGCCTACGCCAGTTGACCTTCCGAGAAGTGGATCACTTCTAAGTTCCAACAATGTTCGCGAGCGACCACCCGCGACGTTTATTGTTATATTGTCAGGCAAACTAAACGACACTTGACGCCATTATTTTAGGAGGAAGGACCCTATATGCTCACAATACAATTTAACATCGCATTTAACTGACTAAGTCTGAGTTATATTGGTGACGTCTTTACAGGGTAGCACAATAGACTTGTTTTATCTTACAGATAATTAGCAATGCATAACTTAACCAACCAAAAATCCCATAATATTAGAATGCGATTGCATTATACTATTTCTTATCTAAGTTAATTTATATAATACATATCTAACTTGGTTTCGATTTATTGTTTACCGATAAGTGCCTAGCTAAGTTATCAAGTAAGTACTTGGTAAAGTCTGTAGGTAAGCGGTAATTTGGTCGACCGGAGGTTAGCTTAGCAACAATATTTTGGTATGCATAAGTTTATTCTGTCACTTAAACTTATTCAGTGGTCGGGTATCAAACTTTCCACGATTGCAGTTTCGTGAACAATGTTGCAAATTAAATTGAACAGTCACTGAATTCGTGCGACAATCGGCACGGACGCGCGTGCCTGCGCGTGAGTCGCATACAAATGCGCACGTCAACTGTTTTATGACGACAATACATCTTTGAAAGGCGTTGAGGTAATCCCGAGTGCATCAACCAGTAACAATGTAACATAAGTACTAATCCCAAACCGCAGCAGCGCACTGTCTGAGAATAACTAAATTTTACGACAAATATATCCATGAATATTTCATACCGTACCAAAGTGTACCTAATCAGGTAGGAACTGGGCGTCGTCAATGTAAAGCTACGTTTTGAAAGGATTTCCTAATCTATCATATCATATAAAACAGAAGAGGCGTACATATACCGAGTAAAAAAAAACATGGGTATATTTAAAAACATTAAGAAATAAACATTCATCCAATACATAGCTTTTCATAATTATTATCATCCGAATTCCGAGGATACATAGGATGAAGTAAATATTATAAAAATACTTAAAATAACTATTAAAGTCATAGAATTTATTTATTATTATTGTTTTATCATCGATGTGACTATTACATATCAATTCCAAACTTTCCTGCACATTTTGTAGTTTTAAAATTAATTATTTATATTTCGCATTTCCACGAACGAATTGCAATTTTATGGCGTATTTTAAATAAGGTTGATAATGGCCACATAATTGCCTATTCATATATTGATATATGGAGTGGTCATTTAATTCACATTAGGTACGAGCCGAGTGACGGGCAGTCGTTTAATCTTAACACTGGTATTGAATTGAGGTCGGTAAGAACGCGGTGGCCCGCGATGACTCACATACCCTCAGCTCACACCGTCAACTGTCAGTTCAATCCTTCATCTTCATGAACTTGCGACTAAGATAGATGCTCTACGTTTACTTTCTTTACATTTTTATGCCTGCCAGATGTCCATAACCTAATTCAATAAAGAAATTACTTCTTTTGCATTATTATCATCGTGATAAAATTATTTTTTACAAATCCTATCTAATAGTTGTAATTTATGGATCACCCTTCTACAACTATCTTATGAGCAGAAGTACTAACTATATCTATCGAATTCTTGCTTCATAGTGCGCAGTTTACTTCCTTGATTGTACCTACCTATTACGTTAATTCGCATGCATAAGAACGCGGTCGTATGATCAACGCATGGCACGATGCACGGTGCGGTGCAACGCGCCCGCACCGCACGCACTATTCCTCGCTCGTCGCGAACCTCATTCATCAGCCCTGATTGATTGCAACTGTCAAAACCCTAATGGCGGCGAGTGCCGGCCATATTGGAACCGATGAATGCACCTAAGCCAATATTAATGCGCGTTATTGATGAGACCCAACTGCAAGTTCACGGTTACATATTAGATATGTAATATATTAAACATTGTAAGCTTGAGGAATGAGGTAAATGAGCCGAAGTGAACCTCGTTAGCGGGTCGGTATGTAGTACAGTCAAGACGAAATGCTCTTCACTTCCTTAGTTCTTTGCTAGGTTAGGTTAATATACCAAAAATATATAATTATAAGACTTTATAACATCATAGCCGGTTTACGTTGGCAATGTGGTATCCGTTTAGAATACAGTTAAGAATAAATGTTAATTTACATTGCCGATCCCACAGCTGGATTCAGATTTCCGATATTCGGAGTAATCGTTATCATTTTATACGACTGGATAAGTTTCGTCCATATCATTCAGGGGTAATTTCCTATTTTATATGTTGTATGAAGCTAAATTACATCAATGAAAACAATGAGTCAATTAAAGTTTATATTATTTAAGTACTATTGAGTTGACTGCATAAACTTTGTTTTTCGTTAGTGATTGTACTACTTTTGTATGTTCACTAAAAATAAGCATTCCTGGGTGGGACATAAAACTGATGGTAGCAATAAATCTTTAATTGAAATCGTATCGCCTATTCAATCTCCGCGGATGATTGAGTGAGTTGCTGAATAAACCCATACAGGATTAAGCTCAACCTCTACTGTTATATCAATTTAACCTTTATGTAGAATATTTTAAGAGCTTCCATGTATTTATTTACTTGAAGAAGCACAGTGACAAGACTAATCTAAAAATTGCAGTGTAACATAAATCTTGTATTCTTTATTGTGGGATGTACAAATATATCCTACTTTTTCTATTAAAAAATGGTGTATTCATCTCAAAGTGAATTCATTCATCATTTTAATGAATACAAATCAGTGAGAACAATATAAAAAACAAAAATTATTGCCCGTCTTTTATTTGTAGGACCAATCATTAAAAATATTTAATTTTACAAATATAATTTTCCGTCAATATGGCGAAAATGCAAAACAACTTTATATTGGATACGACTGTAAAGCTTGCATGTACTTACTAATTTGTGTAATACTAGCACTAGACTAAATCCTGGATCCTAAATGCTATTTAGGATACCTAATCCTGATTCATAGATAAGGTTGTGGCCGGAAGTAAATACCTATGTAATAAAATAAGATAGCTATCACATGTGTGACGTAATCGTCGCCGGTGGTCGCCCCGCGGTATCGCCCCGTCGCATCGGTCGCGTACGCATGCGTCCGATCCGAGCCCGTCCCGTCCCGTCACTCACGCGCTGTCATGTCATTATCTTGATTTTACACTAGCGTTGGGCTAGGACAGTTGTGTCAGGTGTGTGACACGTGAAAATTGTTATTACGTGCTGTTTCAAAATGTTTTATTGAGATTTTTTATATTTTATGTTAGCAAAGATTTAAAAAAAGGAACACGGAATATTGTGCCAATACATACCTTTGAATGTAGTTTAATGTAGGTTTTCAGCGATATTCTACATTATCCGAATAATCAGCTGACATACCTTAGACAGCTAGTAAATTTTTAACAAAACTAAATAAAGAAATTTGTAAACGAAGGTCTATAAACACAGAAAATATGTACACAGATTCATAACTTTATTGAGTACGTACTAAAATATAAAATACCAAATTTGACACATTCGATTGTCTTGCACAATATTATATTGGATACGCCCATCACAAATCATAACTCATGTAATTTACCATTTTACAAAATTTCGTCAAACCAAACACATTTCACCTCTCACAATTTTTCAATACCTATTCAGATCATCTACAGGTATAAATTCGAAATAATATTTTTTTTTATTTACACTTACTTTCATTACATTGCACAAACATTTTATAATGAACCACGTGACGTACTGACATAAATATCAATAAATAGTTGCAATCTATATAAGAAAAATAATCGATTTAAAAATAAATAGTTCCACAGATGTAAATATGAATTAAGAATGTTAAGCTACACATAAAATATTTCAGGAAATAACTAAGGGTAACGATTATTTACAGAACAAAATACATTGCGTAATTGAATTACTGATTAATTGTGAGTGTAATACAATACATTCAAAGTACTTTGAAATACGCTATTATCACAACGAGTTTTACGATTAATTCATGAAAATGATATTTCATTACAGTCGTGAGAAATCTGCTAACAACATTAAGTAGTTGACTACGTAAATAACTCGCCTTCATATTAAAACCTGTAAATAAATAATGAATAGTTTAACACGGGACATTTTATTATGTAGTGATAAAATCACGTAAACAATTATAGAAAAAAAAAGAAACATATTTTTTACATAAAAAAATACATAAGAAAGAAGTTCTGAAAACTATTTCTACACAATTATATTATTTAGTGTAAACTCACTCTTAACTCAATTCGAATCCTGCGCCGGATTGTACGGCATACAATAGTTTCTCCGCTAGAACTTCGTCAGTATGGAATTCTGGCAGTTTGAGGAGGTTCATGCACGTGGAGGATGATGGAAGGCGATCTGACGCACCCGCAGATTGGATGCAGAAAGGTGGTTGAAGATCCTGGACATACGTCAAATTATAATGTTAAACAACTGGATGAAAATAAAGGTCATAAAAATATTTAACTACCTCAAAATTAAAAATAATGTTATATTACCTTAAAACCTAATAACGGTGGCCTTGAACAACTGGTGACGAATTTGAGGAGTTGCCGCCGCTGGTCATCATTGAATTTTTCTACTACCCTCCAGAAGCTTTGAACTGTCGGATGTGACGCCGAAAAGCCACCTGCGCATACCAGTAAATCGATATAATTTCGCTAATATATTTTAGACTAAAATGTTTGTAAGGGGCGTAAACCCTACATTTGTATGATATCGATTCAGTGTGTGCTGATGGCGCCACACTGATGGTGATGATGCTACATGATGATGATGGGAGGCGGCTCCCGGGAGTGATGAATAAAACCACCTCGTGCAAGTGCTGTAGTGACATGCGACACTGATTTATTGTTCTGCTTTATTGATATTGTTTATGTTACAAATGTGCCTACGATGCATCGTCACAATTCACTATATAAAAGTAAAATTGAAATACAGCTTAGGGCGTCCATGTACCGTCCTGTTGAACGTAGGCTTCCCCAATATATTGCTATCCTAAGAAACTTGCATCCAGCAGCAGTTAGAGACTTAATCCTGGGCTTTATCTACCTTTCTTAGAGTAAATATATTATAAAAATATTTATATATTTATTCTATTTACATATAAATTACAACGACTTTGGTTTGCTTGTAACTCCTGAAACACAGACCCGGCGATGCCGCAAAGTGCGAACACGCACGATTGTGCGATGCCGCAAAGTGCGAACACGCAAGATTGTGCGACACCAACGTTGATTAACATTGGTGTCAGATTTTAATAAACCGGTAGCTGGAAAACCGAAAATCAGTAACCAGTGAAAACTAAAGTATATACTGACCAGCATATTGCGTGTGCATCCTGAGGTCGTCCAAGTCTATGGGCACCTCGGCGCCGGATATGAGCAGCTGCAGCTCCCGACACGAGAACATCCGCAGCCACTCCACGTTCACGACCGACGTGAGGCCGCGCTTGAACGCGTTGCATTGAGATCTAATTTGTCTGAAATATATTAAGATCTAACATTAATACTACTAATATTATTAATGAGAAAAATTGAGTGTATGTTTGTTACCGTAACGCACTAACGTATTTTTATGTAATTTGGTATATAATTAAGTCTTGAAGGCATAGGGTTTACTTTTTATACCGGTGAATCCGCGAGGAGGAAGCTAGTTCCTTATTATATATATAAAAAATGCTATATCTCTGGTAATTTTCCTGATATTGTATTCGGATTTTAAAAAAATATTCACATAATAGACTTACCTATTTAATTTATAATCAGCGACTAGATGAATGTATTCTATCCTATTTTCTGCTGTCACAGGAATATTGGCACCGCCCGGTTTCAGTTCATCTATCTGTTAATGAAGTTAATGGGTATGCTGTATAAGTTCACATACAAGATTCAGACAAAACTTCAATACACGAACTATCATAGCCGCATAGTAAAAAAAAATGTATTAAGATTACAACCCTGATGATCTCATTACGAGAGATAGTTTAATTAAAGCAAGACTTGTAAGACGCAGCTTTAAAGTAGCCCCGTCTCTTTTTGTTATATAACGTTATAAAGTGATGGATATATTTAAAACCTAAGACTTCCTTTAAACCATATCTCGTAATAGGGGGTGGATGTATAATTAGACAATGAAAAATAACCCTGTATAGCACAGTATTATAATTATTATTAACTGACTAACTTCTGGGTGAATATAAATAAATAGAACATGGATTATTTATCACACTAATATTATAATCACGAAAGTTTGTGAGTGTGTGTGTTTGTATGTTTGTTACTTCCTCACCCTCGCTCAAACGGCATTTTGATGAAATTTGGTATGGAGGTAGCTGACAACCTGGATCAACACATAGACTTCTTTTTATCCCGGGAAAACATAGGATCCCTCGGGAACGCGGGTGAAACCGCGGGGTAGAAGCTAATTATATATAATACCATATAATCTATTCGAATGAGAACAAAATTCAATTCCCTTGGAGCGCTCAACGGTTGTTCAAGACCGAGCTCTGGTAAGTCACATTTTAATTTAAATCTTATTAATAAGTAGATAAGGTTCTCGTTCAATTACTCACCCGTTGTTCGCCCAGCTCGTCACTGACAATAGTAAAGTCTAGGCCGAGATCTGGTACATCTTGTCTGCGGTGAGATTTAAGCATGAGCAGGCCACGGTATAGTCCAGGGTCGAGGGAAGCCAGGGCATGTACATCTGGCTCCCGGGATGAACATAGTTTGCTTAGGAAAAATTCTGCTAGAGGTAGTTCTACAAGAAGGTTCTCATATATGGCCTGGAAAAGAAATATGTAATCATAAAATTATGATTAATTAGCTTCCGCCCTATGATTATTCCAGGGTGTTATCTAAACATGTAGCAAGTTTCATCCAAATTAATTCAGGCGTTAGGAAGCTGAGTGGTTGTCTTTTTCGCCTAGTGTAGATACTCTACAGTCTGCCGGTAACAATATTTTTTTACAAAATTCATTTCATACAATAGTCGAAAATACAAATTAAACTCAGAAATAAAAGACAACACAATTATTTTTTCAAATTACATGTTTCGTTTCGTGACTCGTCTAACGTCAAATTGACTGCAATTGAGGTAAATTTTCACAAGCTTTTATTTAACTTGCAATGTATGTATGTTTGTCAGTCCGGGTGGAATCTTGCAAGTCGAATATCACCCACTTCCAGTGGTCGGATTGACTTGATATTTGGCATACATTAGTATATTGGAAGGCAATGCAAGTATAGTCAACAAAAAGTAGTCACCAAAAAAAGCTTGTGTCAAAAATTATTTTTTAAACAAAAACATATTATAAACAAAGATTCATACCTTCCCCAACATCCTTCCAACAAAATAATAATGCAATGGAAAGTCATCGTATAATAAATGTACCCCTGGGTTTGGATACAGCATGTTGTCTTTTGTCAGTCTGAATAAACCTCTATTTGGATCAAATGCTGACCTGTAAATAATAAATAATATTATCAATGTGGCGCTTTTTTGCTTGATAAAAAGAGGATTTTAATAATAGTTGCTTACTTGAGTAGTTCTGAAAGGAATTCTCTAAAAAGACCACCTCCATCTACTCCAGCCTCTTCCGCTCCGGCTTGATTTATAAGTTGCACTCGAAGTTTTAACTTCATATCGGGTTCTAAAAACAATTCCATAATTTATGTTCATTATAAAACATGGTACATAGAAAGATTAGATCATTCGGGAACGCGAGTGAAACAGCGGGGCGGAAGCTAGTACGTAATAAATAGTAAAAAGCTTAAACTTAAAGGCGATAGATGTCGATGCATCCTGACTGAAAAACCAATGGTATTTAAACAATACTGCATTTTTATTTTTTTTACTTTCTACAGGCTTGTGTTTGACCACAATCTCACTATGATGTGGCCGAAGGTGGTAAGCACACAAAGCCTAGAAGGAACTGACTCTCAAGTGCAGCTGCCGGAACACACCAATAGGTGTTTGGCGACAGACTTTCAACTTGAGCCAGCCAGGCGGGTACTACAAAGTACCCTACCACCGTGCTATGGTTTCCTCACGATATTTTCCTTCACCGAAAGCTCAAGCTCATTGTAGGATTCGACCTTCACCGCGGCGTCCAACGTCACTACCACTGAGCTATCATCGCCTTCAAAAATTCACCATGGTAAATGATGTAGCCGAAAGTGGTAAATTGGTAATCATACAAAGCCTCGAAGGAAACTGGCTCTTAAGGGCAGCTAAGCTAAAGGCTACATTACAGGGTAAGTAAATGACCTCGATTACTTATAGGTGATCTTACCATTGTCCGGACTTAGTTTGTCGAAAGCATCCTCATACAGATGTGTGCGTCGAACGCTGATGTTAATAGACGGGCCTTCATTGAAATTTGTCATTTCATACCAGTGCTCATGTTTTTCCCTAAAAAAAAATCAATTTTAGATAACCAGTGATCTAAATGTAAATTTGATTTAAAAAGTTTGATAGTTTAAACTTACTTAATGAGTAACCCTTGGAAAATTAATACCCGGGTAGAAAACGGGACGACAAATGGAATTTCCCGTAAAATTGTCACCGTCCGCAATTCTTTGATTGTTAAAGGTGGTCCGTCATCTGAAATAAATATTCAAGCTCTAAATTATGTCTTGCACTTATTGTTTATTGTACGTTTTGAAATAACTGAAGATGTATCGAGCAAGGAGTTTCGAAACTTTCAAAGAATGTAGATAGGATCCTTGCTTGACTACCCACTCCCGCGTAAACGTAGTAGCTCGTTATGTACGGTTTTGCTCCACGTCACTGACGGAGCGCAGCGTAGCGCAACGTTCGTTCCGCGCGACTCGTATACGGACCGCCTAGAAGTGTGCACTCTCTTGATGAGTTTGTCCACCGCCGTCGATACCGAGAAATTATATTACTTTGGACCGAGTTCAGGATGACGTGACGTGACCGGTGACGCCGATCTTACCGGCAGTCTCGGGCGTAGACAAGAAAGATCAGACGTATTTTGTATTGCCAGCACTTTGGCCCGTCACGATCTCAGGTCAAATTCTAGAGGTGAGGATTTCAAATTGTGGCCGAGACGACGGCGCTCGTGTTCGGATGACAAACGGGCGCTAGACGTCCGGCCCGGTCATCGCGGTCTCGATGACGGTCGGCAGACGGCGGCGTCGAAAAACGCAACTAGGCTTGTCGTAATGCTTCTCCCGTTTTTCGCCGGGACGAGGCCGGCATAACCAGACTACTTCCTTACGATATACTATGGGTATTTCATCAGGTGACAAAAAAAGGGAAGTGAACCTGTGTCCTGCAGGTTGGGTCGCAGCGGCAGCGGCAGCGGCAGGCGGCGCACGCGCACGCGGGCTCGCTCCGAGGCGCGCAGCACGGCGCCCGCCGCCGCGCCCTCGGGCACCGCGCCCGCCACCGGCCACGCGCCGCCGCCGCAGAACTGCAGCCGCCCGTCGCGGCTGTACAGCAGCCGCAGCAGCTGCGTGCACACCTGACACCCCGCGGCACACCCGCCGATGCACTCGTTACATTGCATATGCACCGACTCATTTATAAATATGTGTCATCCCTAATTATCTACCCCACATATTAATGTAATGTAGGAAAATGAAAAACATATCATTCGAAAAGTACTCTGTACCGTAGATGGGCAGGAAAAAAAATCGTCGAATTTCGGACCTCGGACGATACTGGTACCTACGATATAAATATTCTACGTACCTATGCTTGCATGAACTTATCTGACTACTTACATCGGCCGATTTTAAAATATGTGATCAGACCCAAAATTTCGAACCGATCGCATTTAGCCGCGACCGATAAGAGATCAAAATTTTGTCCAAGAACCGCTTCGAAATCAGCCGATCATACTCGATACTCTGTGAAATCCATCTATTGTCATATCAATCTATTGTACCGATCCGATCGACCGCTAACAGAGACACACTTATGATCATGCAGTAGACACAGCGCTGCCGGTGGGACTGACCTTGAAGAGATGCGTCCAGGCGGGCGTGGTGTTGGTGGTGGTGGTGGACTGGTTGTCGCGGTAGTGCGGCACGGCGGCGGGCCTGGTGTCGGGGCAGGCCAGCTCCACCAGGCCCAGGCACACCTGCCGCAGCGTGCGACAGAGCGCGCCCAGCTCGGAGAACTCGAACGCGTGCACGCGCACGCACCCCTCCGCGCCGCCCGACCGGCTCGATGACGACCTCGATACTGTCACCATCATTTAACTGTGTTACTAATTAAGACAGATTATATTGTCGGTGCGGATGGTTTGCGCGACGTCTGACACGAGATAAAGAATCGAAGTTGGAACACAAGACTCTAGATTGCAACACCAAGCCACATAAGCCAAACAAATTGAATCCTACTAATATTATAAATGTGAATGTTTGGATGTTTGTGACTCAATCACGCATAAACGGCCGAATGGATTTGGATGAAACTTGGTATAACATAACGTACTTATAACCCGGGAATACATTAGATCCTTCAAACTCGGGTAAAACTATGGAGCAGACACTGTAATTTTTTTTATTTCAAGTACATAATATATAAAATTCTCGTATCATAGTGTTTGTCTGCAAACCGATTCTTATGATTTTTTTTGTGTATATTCGGTAGGTCTGGGAATCGGTCGTAGGCTATTTTTAAGCTATTGTATAGCTTTTATCGCGGGCTTCGGGATTTGTTAAGCTATTGTATTGCTTTGGGGTTTGAGCGCGGCGACCGAATCAAGATTTTTTTTCGTAACGAAAAAATTCCGTAACGAAGTGACGTTTGTGAGAAGATGTATAGGTATTTATTAATATCAAAGAAAAAAAAAGAAAAACTGCTTAAATAAAAAATAAATAAATAATTATAATTGCATAAGTTGATAAAAAAATGCTATGCAATAGCTTTACCGCGGCAGTCCCCGAGTGCCACACGCATTTTTTTATACCGCTACGCGCACGAAACCGCGGGGGACAGCTAGTATTATATAAAAACACTACTTTAAAAAAAGAACATGGTCTGCATGCAAGAACTCACGTATAATCTTGTCTTCATCATCGACATCCCTGCAGAACTCTGTGTCGTGTAGCGTTCCGATGAGCAACGAGAACAGTGCGCAGAACACGGCTAGAGGCGCCAGTAGTCGATGCACGGCGATGACGGACGAGTCCGCGCCCATCCCACGCGACAGTGCCGACAAGAGCGGCGTCGCGGACCCGCCGAATGACGACGCGTGCGACATATTGCTTAACCAACGCCACAAACCGCGGAGGAATATCGGTTTAAATGCTAAAGTGTATAGTAATCTGAAATAGGATGAGTGGTAGACATATACTTATTACCGTTATTTTGTTATGGTTCTATTCAAATTTCTGCTCTAACGCGATTTGAATAAGGTTGCATTTATTTTAAAGATATGAGTGATTTGAATATTTTTATGGTTGGAAACATTTGTATGACTGTAGGTACTAGGGTGTGGATCAAATATCGCCCTCTGTAGTTTAACAGCAGGTTACTGCACAAGGTGCCTACAGATTGGCATATTCAAAGGTAAATACCTACAAAATATACTGAATAAAGATTCCCGGTACTCTTTGGTACCTCTCTCTGATATACGATACTCTCTCGATAATTCAATTATGTCGTAATTATCATATTGAAGGGATGTCACACAAAATTTATCCGCAAGCATATTGCAAACATGCATCTAAACGCAAATAATCATAATAATTATTTGTCTATTTTTCAGCCATCCAATACAAGTAATTGAAAGACAAAAATTTAAAATAAAAGAAACAATTACCAACCTGTACTTATGCAACGCCATCTTGTGACTCAGCAATAAATTGTGACATATTGCAGACACACAATCCAGGAACTCGTCACTGAGATCGCTATCAGTGATCTGAGAGCATGTTGTCATGACAACACGATCTGGCTCATTCAACAACTCTATGCAATGTGTTAACAATGTTTGTTCCCTAATCGATGTAGGGTTTGGTGGTTCCCTCTCCGTATCACTGTCGTCGTCGTTATCAGCGGCAGTTTCCTGGCTGTATAGTGAGTCTTCGTACTCGTAGCTTATTTGCTTATTGCACACGTTTACCGTCAATTTTGCGATAATTTTCAGGTATTCTAGGACGAGTGGGTTATTTGGCAGTCTTGTGTGATCTATGTTGCGTAGGTCGTTGACTGAAAAAAAGTTGTAGTTGGACATCTTGGTGGTTCAAAATACAATGCAATTATTTTGTCTACTACGAAACGCCAAAAGGGTAAGGAAATTGTCTATACTATTAGACGTACTAACATGACTATAGAATTGAATAGGTAAATGTTCAAGATTTTGTATTTTAATCTAAGTTAAAACAATATAATTTAGACTTACCAAATCCTGAAGGCTCCAATGAGAGAACAGCATGCAGCAACCACGAGTCATTAATAAGCCTTTTACTATGGAACTTGGTCTCGTCCCGCAAACACATGACGAGCGCTAAGAAGGGGAACTTCTTGTTGGCGTCGTGCGCAAGCGCAGGGATGATGTACATCTCTACCGGCTCCGGGTACGGGTTGCAAAGGAAGGCTGATGCGAATTCCGACATTATTGTGTCGCTGGAAAAAAAATTAAGGCGGTAGATATAAAGGCTGACATTGCCACATGCATGTCAAATGACAATATAAAGTTCGCGCCACCAAAGAAGTTCCATTAATGAAAATCGATCTTATTTCTTCTGCGATAGAGGTGGACCTTCGGGTCTTTTTTGGTGGCGCGAACTCTAGTGGGAAATGAGGTGACACAAAACGTTATACATATAGATACAGAAAGATAGCGGGGTGAGTTTTTGAAAACAGCTTTGGAACAGAATTGTGTAAAAAAAATTGAGTTTAAAACTTGATGTAGGTGTATCCAATAACACCAAAATAATATGACTACATAATTGTATCCGGCTCGAAGGATCAATTTATACAAATTGATTCTACTGTATAAGAATTAAAATAATGCTTTTAAACTGGAAGAGCCACCTCCACGTAGATTTTCTATATGAATAAATGAAAGAAAACGATAAAACTCACTCATATTCAGGGAGATTGATGAGCATTATCAAGTTGAGCGGGCGCTGTATGAGATCTAGTAATGCGCCACTGAGCGGTGTGGGCGGGTTTGGCGACGGCCCGTACAGTGGTGGTGTTCTCTGGCACATTAGTGTGCATAGGTCTTTGAAATAGCCTGTAAAATAAAAATAAAACTCAATTTTCTGTTTGTTTTTTCTCATAGAAAATGATTAATTAGCAGGTGATGAAATCATTGACATGTTTGCTAATCATGAATTCAGGTTAACTGCGGTATGTTAATCATCAGTTAAAATAAGTTATGTAATGTTTATAATTCTATTAAAAAAAAAAATTCAAACCTTACCTCTTTTGACAAGATACAGGAAAGTGTTCCCAACTATACTGAGGGCTTCATCACAATTCATGGAAGCTTCAGCAGAACTAGTAGATGTAAACACTTCAAACATTCTGAGTGGAACTGCTAGTGAAACCTATGGTAGCATAAAGTTGTAAATATCTTTTAGGTTTAAAATTACATAACTATACAAGTATTTTCAAGCTATAATACATAAAACATTTTATTAATTATTATGTTTACACAATATTCATAAGCCATTCGTTTATAAATAATAAGTAGTTATTGCAGACTTCATAAAATGTATATTTTGAAAAAGCGTTAAGTAGTCTTGGAACTTCCGTAGTCATAGAAATAAAAATAATAAAAAAAAATTGCAACCTGTTACTCTTCCAACATCAGCTCCAATAAGTTTTTGGTAAATATATTCAATGTAGAGCCTGGTTCTACAGTTTTATTATATGTATAGTTAAGAAATTAAATACCTCTGTGCTATCTCTAATGAGTCGCAGCTGCAATGCTAGCAACCTCCTCATCTGAATGCAAGAACTACTGCTCTGAAACACTTTTTTCCATTGTTTTAACAATAATTGTGATATTGAAACCTGAAATATAACATATAATTACAACACAAGTGAAATCATAATTTTATTTTGAAAAAATCTTGCAGTTACTCTTGTAAATTATTTAGCATGGCAGAAAATAAATATCTCAAACTGATTCCAACAACTAATAAAAATAATATTTATTGAATTGACACATACGCCAAACAAAACATTTTGTCCGTTAGTGCTAAGTATAATTTTTTTCTTTCAGATTATTCATTACACAAGCCATTAACATATTAAATTTAAAATTTCCAGTGATTGTTAATTAAGTCATAAAACAAAAAGTAACCCACCAATCTTGATAAGTCTTTCTGATCATCATAAAAGAACAATATTTTAGCAACAAGCGTTGATATTGCAAACTGGTCGTCAGCATTGGCTCTAGGAAATATACCGTCAAATTGGTCCCTCTCATATTGTTTACAATGCTTCCTGGTCAAATAACTTCTCACATAAGCTTGTATTGTAATTGTACTAATAAGCCGCTTCCTGTGTTCCTGTAATATGGAAATTCATAATATTTATATTTACAAGTCAGCTGATCAGTTTGAACACCTGAACTATCAAGTAACAACAGAATTTAAGTTATACTATCCATGATCAATAAGCATTAAATTATGCCAAAATTAATCCCATATTATAAGATGACTTAGTGGTAGACCCGGGCAGTGATGGCAGGAAGGGAGACTTAAAATTACAGGTCTCTAAGAACTTCTTACTAGGCAAAGTGACCTTTGGCTTTTATGAGGTCCATTAGACTCAATCATTAATTTGACTATGAGTAAAAATCACAAATAATAAAAGTGCTATGTCATCTTATTACTTTATAAGAACTTTTGCCCAAAGACTGGTGAGATAAAACCAATGCTGATAAGAAATTGTTTTTTGTTTTTCTTATTTGATTACTTACTATTATAATGTTTCTAAAATATCAGTTCTAAATAGGGTGTTCTGCATTAAACAAATTCTGGTCAGTCAATAATCTTCCTTCTATCAATGAAATTTAGGACAAAGACTATTTACAAGTCTTTGAAAGACTGAGACTTTGAAAGACAAGTAATCAATATTATGGTTCATGGTGTCAAGTGAATATTAAATGCTATATGAAAGTGCTAGTAACCTCTCTCTTCTGTCTTTGTTGCTGTGTCTGTAATATCAGTGCATCTCTGTCAGTCTTACGCTGAGCGCTGGCGCCAGCTAGATTTTGCTGTGGCTTCCGCCTAAAGTCTCCCTCGAAAGAGTACATAGCTGCAATGCGAAGATTATCAGAAGTATTTAATCCAACAAACTATAATAAAACATGCTGTAAACATTAATCAGCTGAACAATTCATGACAAATGCATGCATGACTTGCTTACCTTACATAAATAAAATTAATTATTTTAAACAATAATGACAACAAACAGTCATAACAGAATTATAACAAAATAACACACTTTATAGCATGAATTACTTGAAAAAAAGGAAATACATTGGAAATTGAAAATTAATCCCATACAATACAAGACATACAGACTGACGGCTGACTTGCAGTGCTGCCAACAACAATTTTGATACAGTGTGACCATCTCATTAATGGCGAATCTGCCACACACTGGGCAAAAAATCTGCCAAAATCTGCCACATATGAGGCCAAAAATGCCAAAAATATGCCATCATGGAAACGGAAAAAAAATATACTATGAATTCAATTAAATTTCCTTAATTAACAAAAATATTTTTCAATTTTCTTATGCATACTTAAGTATCAACATTTGCCTCCTTTTCGCCTTTATTTTCAGTGTACATAGATTTTGAAGACAATACATATTTTTTAACATGTCTTTAGTTGGGCTAAGGAGACACAGTCTCTGTTATCCTCTCTTTGGTGGTAATTATAGCTGAATCATGTTTGTTTAAGAACTTATTTCTTATTTTTCCTATTTCCTATATTTTGTTTTGTTTAAATTCGCCTGAGGAAATATTTTGCTTAGAATGCCGACACTATAGCATTTCCTATCTAAAAAGATACTTCTGACATACCAATAAATAATCACTTTAAGATGGAAAATAGATCAAAACATTTTTGTAAACACTACGTAACGTCTATCAACTGGTTTTGATTTCAAGTAAATTCACTTTTACACATTGTTTCACTGAGATAAAAACTGAATTGTATTTATTACAAAGTATAAACAGAATAAGTGGCAAATCCCCGTACGATAATCTAACTATATATTATACCTCATGTAATTAATTTTTAAAAAAGGTGACTTCATTGAAAATTTAAATTAGGTAATGTGAATTTTCTTGGAATATTCTAAATCTGCCACTTTTGTAAATCGTCAGCATGACCTGCCACAGACTAAATTTAGGACTGAAATCTGCCAAAATGGCAGAAATCTGCCACAAATGGTCACACTGTATTGATATTCAATAATCCGTCCGTATAGTTAGCTAAAAAAATCTACGAAAAATTATTAAAAAGTATTTCTTGTGGAGACGAAAGGCCGGGCATATACGTCAGATTTTTTTCATCAGATAGTCGGATCCGATAGCCTGATCGGGCTTTTGGAAGGCGTTAGAGCCATTACTTTGTTTGAAAATTCAATACACGTACGATCGATAATCGGATTGGACGTCCGAGTCGGAAACTGGCGGGAGGCGTTCACGATTTTATTGTCGGTCCAATTATCTGAAGGCGCGTACTGCATACTTTTGGACAGAGACAAAATAGACATAAAAAAAACGATAATATTGTTTTACTTGTACCAAGAGTGAATTCAACTACATGGTATACAAAATATTGTATTGATAATGTTAATGATCTTACATGACATATCTTCTTTATAATCTCTGGAAAGACTTTTCAGACCATTTTCATGTAAGTAAATAATACTCATATTTATATATCGTATTTGTTACAGCTTTCCCTGAGACTATGAATTACAGATGCGTTGGATTGAAGCCACGAGCTGAAAAATTTGACAATTAAAAAAAATTATGAACAACGAGCCCTGAATCTGGGAAAAATCAGGGTAAAAACATTGATATGGCAAGACCACCCACCTATTGTATTGTTCTATCTCAGGTGCGGCACGGCAACTAATGGTCTATTGGTTTCTCTGTCTACAGTTAAAAGTATATGGTTCGACTGTGTAGTGTAGTGTATACATCCGATGCCGAATCCGAATGAAAAAAAATAATAAAAACAAAAATTGCAAACATTTCATTTATAGTAGTGACACGGCCCACCGTTGATCTTTTTCCATAAAACACGGCTTTTTTACCTAATGTACACGGCCCGCCTAAAAACATGCATTGGCAGTTTATTGGTAGCACTCCTACATACCGTCCAAAATAACTTGCCTTGCCGCAGCTGGCAACACTAGCTGGATTTGTTTCTCTGACTGACTAAAAGAAATTCAATCAAAAATTGGAAAAATATTGTAATTTTTCTATCTTTCCGTTATTTATTCTTTCTTACTATTTAGGTACATATTCCTATCTTTACATTTAAAATGTCGGACATACTTTTAGAATCTGATAATGTGGAAAGCGCTGGACGCGTAAGTATAAAATTGTTTACAAATAATTCCTAGGTCGCACGGCGGCGTATGATTTATGAAAGTTGATAAATCGCCAGCTTGAAACAATTTCTTGTGGAACAAACAATTGCCATATTTAAATCTAAAATGAGTTACCTACAAGTAAGTCTTATGTACCTTACATAAATTTACCTTTTAGCTTTTGCCCCGCGACTTCACCCGTGTTTCAGATTATATACTCGTGATTTTTCTGAGAATATTACTATTCTTCTTTTTATTTAGGCTAATTTATATATAAATAACCTTTCTCATACATGTAACTTTTATAGATTCACACTCATGAATCTATAAAAGTAGAAGTTTAGCTGTAGAAGAAAAGGTTTGTTCTTGTTGCCGATTGAGACGACTTTAAGAGCAATTTTGGTGTATTTGATTCATAATTATGACTGCTTCAAGTAGATTTCTAACCAATAGGTTATGATAAAACATATTTTCTTTATTTCAGCAAGTTAAGAACTTCTTCCTTTTTTGAAGTCGGTTAAAAAGGAGCCTAATGATAAGTGGTCACTACCACCTATGGATGTATCCAATACCAGAAGAATTGCAGATGTGTTGCCAAAATACATCATATTATTATGATGTGTCATCTGAATAAAGAAAATATGGTTTTATCATAACCATGTCTCAAAAACCACCCTCTTAAGTAAGCTATAGCGAAATTTCTAGCAATCACACCTGCTATGTTATTCTGTACTTAAACTTGATGGTGAATTCTCGAGGTGACTATTCTCTGTCTCACTCATAAACTCCTGATTACCGCGTGTCACGAGTGAGACAGAGAATAGTCACCTCGAGAATTCACCGTCGAGTTTAAGTAGAGAATAACATAGCTGTTGCTAGACATGTGGGCATACTTGTTCTCAACCAAAATCATTATTATTATTGCTTTAAAATTGTGGACATAAATGTATTTGACAAAACCAATATCAGGCACCATTATGTTGTGTGACTGTGTGAGCCAGCCAGCCATTTATCATAATGTTAATCTTGTCATAAACCTCCTATGATCAAATGTAGTGAACCCTTGCATTTGTGTACCCCACTGGAACAAACCATGCTCAAATACCCCTCATAGATAATCACCTACAAATTTCTCCTGTTACCTATTTACAAAAAGTATTTATTTCACTATCAACAACAGGTATCAAGACCAACACTAACACAAGTGAGAGCAGTTATAGCATTCATGGAGAAACATCCAGATTTAGCACACAGAAAACTAAGAGTTGGTATGGGCCATGCCAAGTTTAAAAAGCTATGGGTTGAACTATCCAATAATGTCAACTCTCTTGATGGAGCTGTGAAGTCCACTAAGGGCTGGATAAAGGCAAGTAAAGTTTGTCTTCAATTAAACTGTTAAAATATTTTTATCAATGAAAGTGTATCCATTACATGTTATTTGGGAAAGTACTTATTTAGGATACTTTAATCTTGATAAAAGTCAGTAGCTCCCTGTGAAATATAGTATACCACATACTGAATGTGCATTTCCATATACAATGCTGTTTAAGTCACAATATAATTATATCTGTAATTTCTGTAATAGATGATTTGTACTGATGAACTTCTTTGTTTCCAGTTCTGGTCTGATAAAAGGAGAAGTATATTGATTAAGCAAAAACAAATTGGTGATGGCAAATTGGCAGGAAGATTGACGCCATTAGAACAGAAAATTTTAAGTCTTTGTGATGATAAGACATGCTCGCCAAGTAACTATTAATATTAATAATTTATAATTCTATCACAGCGTAAAAAATATACAGTGGTCTATCGCGTTTGAAGTCACATGAAATGCCGCTTTGTATAGGCATTCGTCATTGCTGCATTGTGTCCTAAGCGAGTGTATGGCAGCTTGGGCTCACTACCGCCCCTCTCTCACCCCGCGTCCGTTGGCCGACTGTAAGAGTTACATAGACTGTGATTCTATTCTCTCCTTTAGTGAAAAGTGCTTGTAGTACTACTTGGTCTACACCAAGCTAATTAAATGACTGTCAAACTTGTTTTTTTTTTTACTGTTAACATCAAAATTTTAATATAAACGTATTGGTTGTGGTTGAAATTGTACCAATATTTTTTGTGAATATCTATGGTACAGTATCTTTGTACCATAGATATTCAGTATTATTTAATTAATTATATAAGTGAACTTATATAATTAACTAGCTGTGCCCCGCGGTTTCACCCACGTTCCCGGTGTAATTTTTTTTTCATACAAACCTTCTCCTTACAATAACGAACATTTTAAAAAAATATTGGCCAAATTGGTCCAGGCGTTGTTGAGTTATGCGCTTACCAACACATTTTGCGATTCATTTTTATATTATAGATTAATATAAAATATTATATCAAAAAAATCAGGAGTCAGAAGAGAAACCATGTTTTATTTATAATTTTGCAGGAAAACGGAAAGCTGTGAAACAGGAACCTTTCAATGGGGATGATGATGATTCATTAGACAATGTATTCTCAAAAGATGGTGACTACGGTCAAATGGACAGTAGATTGTACTCGACTGAAGCAGATGAGCGACAACTGAATATGATTGATAAATTGGTTTGTAAATTCTAATTAATTCTCAAAATAATTATTTCAATTTTAATCATTATATTCAGCCTATAAATGTCCACTATATTCCACTCTATTCTAACCGCTACTCCCACTTTCTGATTGATCAAATGAATTGTATTGGATGTTGATGGGCTGGTTGGTGTGGTTGGTAAGATACCATATCTATCACGCCGCTGGTGTTGGGTTCGATTCCCACTCAGGACAGACATTTGTGTGCATGAACATGTCTGTTGGTCCTGAGTCTGGGTGCAATTATCTATATAAGTACTCGCTGTCCCCCGTGATTTCGCTCGCGCAGCGGTTAAAAAAGAAAATGTTGGCCGATTCTCAGACCTACCCGATATGCACACAAAATTTCATAAAAATCGATCGAGCCGTTTCGGAGGAGTATGGTAACTAACATTGTGACACGAGAATTTTATACATATATTAGACTAGCTGTCCCGGCAGACGTTGTTCTGCCCTATTTCTCTGAAACAAAGTAATGTTAGCGTTCTGTCTAACGCGCCTTTGTTTTGTTTTGATTGACGTCTATTGTTTGACAGCTGGGGACAGAGTGGTTTGTATTGGAATAGTAGTAATAAATTTTTTGTTTTTACTATTTTCCTATGGAATTTACTTTTTTTATCTCCATAAAAACCTTTCTCAGACTTCATCAAATACAACAAAAAAGAAATCAGCCAAATCGGTTCAGCCGTTCTCGAGATTTGCGGTCAACAACACATTCAGCGATTCATTTTTATTAGGGTTCCATACCTCAAAAGGTAAAAAAAGGAACCCTTATAAGATCACTTTCTTGTCCGTCTGTCCGTGTGTCACCACCGATTTTCTCAGGAACGGGTGGAACTAAGAAGTTGAAATTTATACCAGATATTGAGGTCTATAGTCCCTATTAGGTGTATAAAAATCAAGGTCCTGAGTCAACTCGATAAAAAGATATGGGTAAATTTAGATTTTCGCGAAAACTTGTAAGTACCAAAATTTACCTTAATTTTGAACTTTTTTATTTTTCGGAATTTTTCCTTTACTTGTGCTGTAAGACCTTGCTTTTAGGTAAAATTGTCAATTCTTGGTCAACCGGAAGTACCCTATAGGTTTTGGGTCGAAAACCTATATGGTAGCTCCCGTTGACCTAGAATCACGAAATTTGGTGAAAAGCAAGGTCTTACAGCACAAATAAAGGGAATATTCCAAAAAATAAAAAAGTTAAAAAAAACCCTTTAATTTTTTACTTTTTTACATACATACATAGTTGACTCCAATTAAGATAGGCCTCTGAGTTGTATGGGCACTCATACAATTTAGAGGTCTAACTTAATTGGCACCAACCTCAAATAAGATAAATTAATAAAATAGGGGTTGATCGTAGAGGGTTGAAAATTTAGGGTTGTATGTATTTTTTAATGTTGTATCATAAAAAAATTAAAACATTTTTTTTATCTAAAAAATAAGAAAGTAATTTAGGGGTGGACTACCCTTAACATTTAGGGGGATGAAAAATAGATGTTGTTCGATTCTCAGACCTACCCGATATGCACGCAAAATTTCATGAGAATCGGTCAAGCCGTTTCGGAGGAGTTTAACTACAAACACCGCGACACGAGAATTTTATATATTAGATGTATTTACAAAAGAAAATTACCTATTATACGTAGTATATCAGTTTTCTGGCTTCCATAGCACAAGCTCTGCTTAGTTTGGGGTCAGATGGCCGTGTGTGAGGAACTGAGGAATAATGTCCCAGAATATATATATATTTATTTATTTATTGTTCCTGTCCTTACATTGAAACAGAATATTTCATGGCATTTGCCTAGTACAAAAGAAAAGTAGTATATGGTTGCGCGGATAGGTAAATCTATCTATTTTAATTTATTATTTGATTGACACGCATATCGTCCTATCCTTTTTCCACTCCTGCACATACCTACTAAATAGTATTGCAAGAGTGAGACGTCACGCACCGCATCCTAGCGGAAATATATTGGACTAATTCGCTAGCTACTGTCTTTCTTCACTTCCGTCGTGTGAGTCGAAAAATATGGCGTGAAAACACAACGCTCCGCCCATTTAATTTCTAATTTGGTACTTTATCGCATATTAATCGCAACTTGTGTCGTTTTTGAAGTTATGTGAAGTTTAGTGTGTGCTTCTACAACGATTATTATATTATTATATTATATATACGTTCAATTCTGGACTCTGGAGCCTCATACGGGCTGATTACCGGCTCCCGGCTCGCGTCACACCAAAGCCGCCACGACAAGGATCACTCATACTGGAGACTAAGGTATTGTGCATTTCCTCCTTCATGAACTGTATCTATTCAAATTCCCACAGTTCAATTTGTTCCTGTCCGGTGTGTCTTGTCAATCAAATTGGTAATTGGTTGGCATTCGTACTCGCGCATCGACCGCCATATTTTTTCCTTGATTTGAATTTCGATCTAAAATAATTAACATAAAATCGCATCACCCGCTCAAACAGTATATGTAGTATATCAGTTGTCTGGCTTCCGTAGCACAAGCTTGCTTAGTTTGGGGTCAGATGGCCGTGTGTGAGGAATAATGTCCCAGTTTTTTTTTTTTTATTGAAACAGAATATTTCCATGACATTTGCCTGGTTTTTGATATATTGTGGTAGGTAGCTACACTTGAGAGTCAATTCTCTTATATTAAATACCTACTATACCTATGGCTATTTAATCACTATATATATAGTGATATTGTTGCCAATATAAACTCTTCGGAATCAACAAAACATTCAATAAATTGGTGTAAGTTGAATGTTAAATTTGATATTATCTATAATAGATAGTAATTATACCTTTTTTTTCCAATCAATTTTTCACTGTTTTATAGGTAGAGGTTATGGACCAACAGGCCTCTGCAATGAATCAACTGGCGCAGGCGACTCTAACAAATTCCAAAGCGTTGGAAAGGATAGCAGAAGCATCACATATACAAGTAATTGTAATGATTTATTTATGCAATTAAGCACTCCGGGAGTGCCGACAGAAGTGAAAATTTATTTTGGCGCGTTAGCCATTTTTTAGATGGGTACTAGGGTTATTGGGTCATGAATTGCATTTTATTTATGAATTGATTGAGATTGAGCTCTTGTATCATCATCATTATCATTAAAATTTGGCGCCATAACTACTGATAGCAACTAGCGACATTACTGGCCGCAATTATTTTAATGGGAGAAAAAAAGAAAAAAACTTAACGTCAAACTGCGTCTCGGTAACGGTGTCGCGAGTCCAGAGTTTTTACCTCATCTAAAAATATACATACCGCGCTAAAAGAAGTTCTCACTTCAAAAAAAATGCTAATTATACTTAATATTATAAATGTGAAAGTTTGTGAGAATTTATGTCTGTATGTTTTAACAAACTCACGCAAAAACTACTGAACGGATTTGGATGAAATTTGGCACACATATCTATACTAATATTATAAACCTGAAGAGTTTGTGTGTTTGTTTGGTTGAACGCGCTAATCTCAAGAACTACTGGTTCAAATTGAAAAAATCTTTAAGTGTTGGATAGCCCATTTATCGAGAAAGGCTATAGGCCAATATATTTTTATCCCGGGAAAACATAAGATCCTTGGGAAGCGGGTTAAACCGCGGGGAAGCTAGTATATAACATATAAATGTACCGCTTAACTAATGTGGTTTTCAGGTAGTGCGTGTGCTTTTTGAATTATCACTCGCATACTTATTATATTTTCCTTTCGTGTTTAGAGACCGTCTCAGTTAAATGAAATGCCGAAATTTAATTAATTATTAACTAAATCTGAGCAAATGCAGATAGGCAGGCGACGTCGTTCTGTACAACGCTAACATTTCTGCGTCACATGTAGCTGGGTCGAGAGCTAGTTGTCTGCTCTCTACCTCTTTACAAACTTTGTAACAAAATCTGTTCTGCCCTCGCCATTGAACTGTGTAGACTTCGTGTATTCGCTAAACCTTATATTCTTAATACAGGCACTGGCTGTAGACAGACTGGCCGGAACCTTTGAAACAATCAGTGCATCAGTTCATGACGTCAGAAATGCAATCCTGGGCATCGACTACACCATGAAAAGATGCTACCCCGCGACAGCTACACAACAGAGACAAAATTCAAATATATTCAGCTAAAATTACCGTATCAATATAATTTATTTGTCAACTGACTTTAATATTTTACATCCAAATCAGGGAAATTTTATTTTTTAAGCATTATTGTGATTATATTTATCAGTGTATAAAGTGTAATAAAGTGTACACTACTTACTAATGTTTTTTAAATTAAATTTATCACTGTTTGGATGCAACATACACTATTCCTGTATTGCACTGAAAGTATAGCATGGATGGGGCCACAGAGACAACGACCATTCACCGTTATCTTATCACCATTATACGTAGAACTGATAACGTTTGTTTTATCAATTTGTGTATCATTGCTCCATATAATATGAAACAGTTTGTGGTAGAACAGTCATGCATTGAACGTTTATTTTTATACCATAATGCTAAAAACTATAACAGTTGTAGATTTTATGATAAATTATAAGAAATGGAGTTGAAATTTAGTCTCTTAATATTGTGTGTATTTTCGAGAGTGTTTGGTGAACTATGTCCTAAGCAATGTGACTGTGATATGAACAATGGAATGAACAGAGCGACATGCGTTGATCAAAACATTATCGGCGTTGAAGTGGGAGTGCCTAAAGCTGTGCAATTATATGTTCTTAGTCATAATGCTATTAGTGAATTAGACAATTTTTGTTTTAAGGTTTGTATCAAATAATTATTGAAATTTTCTTGAGATAAAAATATTGATTACTTTGATAATTTTCTTTATTTTAGGAGGTGGGCTACACATCTATAGAAATCCTAGACTTATCATATAATCTTATATTTTGGGTCGGGTTACACGCATTTTCTGGTCTAGATAAATTGGTTCGCCTTGATTTGAGTAACAATAGGCTAAGATACATACCCTCCGATTTATTCTGGGACACGCCCCAGCTCGAGAACCTAGACATGTCGGCAAACGTTTTTGAAAGTCTCAAAAATGAACCATTTATAATGCACTCACAATTGCAGGTATGTGTTAAAATTAACCTGGCTATATATTAATTAATTTTAGTGATGGTATGATATAAGGTATTTTTTTTATCTTTTTCGATTATTACTTTATGATATGCACAATATCTCATAGGTAAACATTTAATTTCAGGTGCTAAATTTGAATAACTGTCGGATCAAGGCATTACCCGAAAGGCTATTTACGCGCCTACCAAAATTGCAGAAATTAGATTTGAGCGAAAATTATATGGTAACAATTAGTACTGAAGTGCTCAGTCCTTTACGGAAACTGCTTCGATTGGAGCTCAATAATGATTACTGGCAGTGTAATCCTAACTTTATAGCTGTCGAAAATTGGATCGCTAACAGAGGAATAATGTACGAGAAACATTGCAAGAAAATGAAACCAAAGATGTCTGAAAAAATTATAGCGGCAGTTAGTGTTGAAAGAGAAGATGTCGATGTCAATAAGGTATGGAAAATAACGGCTGATAAAAATGAATCTTTGCCTATGCTAGAACCGGAAACAAAAATTACAACCTTAGAAAAGTTCGACCGTGACTTTCCGGCACTTCAGTCATTTGTTATAGGATTAGAAATAGGCCTGGCCATCGGTATAGTGGGTACATACGTGTGGTTACGTAAATTCTGTCAATGTGGTCAACTCGACTGCACTCGACCGCAAAGCAGAAGGCGAAGACGGAGACTTCAAAGGATGGACGGCGATATGAGAACGAATCTGCTATGGAGTAATGTAATAAACCCTGATTTGGAAACCCCTCCGCTGTTCCGAAGACAGGTTTCTTTACCCGAGAGTCATTTACCTTTTCCAACTTATGGATTACCAGTAAATACAGGTACAGCGGCGATACAAGTTGATGCAATCCGTTTACCGGATCGTTCAGAGACTCCGCCGCCCCCCTACAATGAGTGTCGTATTAGTATATAGGTTATTGATATAGCTCAGTGTATTTATCAGTATTGCATTTATAGAAGTGTGCAATATCTGTTGTGATATTTGAATGAAGTGTTTGACTTATTTGATAGAATGATAATATTTCGAAAGATTTTATATTGAATCGGTTAAAGATAAGATAATGTAAACTTAGATGTATATAGGGTTTGATATAAACACTTTGTACATATTGATTGTTATATTTATTTCATATTTTTTTCATAATTACCATTATCACATTTGATTTATTAAAATAATTAGTATGATCTGTCATAAATTGTTGAAAATATGCTAAGTCAGACTCATTATGTATAGAATTTAATATAAATTCTCTAAAATTAAATAAAAGCTTGTAATAAAGAGATATACATAATTTGGGTAACTATATAAACTTTTGAACATAATATAACACAACCTCATGGCAATTAATATGATCACGAGAACTATGGCATTTCCATGGCCGTAAAGTTTGAATTACACTGGTAAAAAGAATATTTAAAACTTCAACTATAACATCAGGTGCACAGCTTTTTTTTTGTATAATTTACTATATCGTAGTACAGATTAAACGTTAAAATCATAAATATATTGTTGGTGATCTTTTATATTTAATTGTAAATAAAATGGAATGTACAATTTGTATTACTCTGGTTTTTAAAAATAATAAAAAAAAATGTTTATATTATACATCTATTTTGGTTACGATAGAGGAACATAAACTGGAAATGCAAAATTATGAGAACAATCCAGAACTCTGGTAACAAGCGAGCGAAGGTTATCATATAAATTGCTATTTTACAACAATATAAAAAAATCTATTCATCGAAAGCCAAAGTTCATATTATAAAAATGTTAAATGTATTATAAACTAAACTTCTTTGTACAATACAGTAAAATTAATACCTAATGTAATACGTACTCAGGCACATCACGGCATATCATTTCCGATTATTACCCACCATATATCATCATTTCATTCTTAATTTTGATGCGCATTTGTATAAATGAGATTTCACCAAAACCTATATACTGGGTGATTTTTTAGTCACTGGCAATACTTGCAGGGGTGGAAGTACTCATCAAAATGAACAACTTTTATTATGGGACTAACTGTGAATTCATGAAAAAATTATCAGCTGTTCCATACAAATATTCAATACCTACTCGACCAAAATATAAGAAGCAACAGTTTTATTTTACGCGATATCAGAGTTAGCCCCATTGTAAAAGTTGTTCACATTCTTGATATATACTTTTCCATTTCCACACATCACTGCAACTTCAGTGTGAAATAATATTTTTTCTTACAAACAGCTTAAAATATTGTTCAAATATTCGTTGTCATTAACAAGGGACTATCAAAATTATATTCTAATCGTCATTATCAAGGGCAAGTTGGCTTATATTTACGTAATCTGGATGCCTTGAGAACACGTCCACCAGTTGTCCAAAGGTGGGTCTCCGCTCAGGATTGAACGCCCAGCAGTCTAGCATCACTTGGTATATTTCGTCTGGACAGTCTTCCGGCCTTTCTAGACGCTTGCCGCTTTCTACTACTTCTATCGCCTGGGGAATAAAAATTAAAGTTTAGCTGTATTTACACATGTAAAGAGACTTCTTTCTACTGGACTGACAAACCTACACCTGTAAGTTACTCAGTGATTGATAAAGGTGATAAACTGATATTTATTGAATAAGGTAACCCCATCGAGTAAATAATACTAGAACGGAAGCCCCTCGAGTTTGATTATGTAAGAATTTCCAGAAATGGGAGCCAGCTTTAATGTTAAACCTCACGCGTTGACTCCCTGACGACTGGGAACTTCTGGATTCTGGATGCAAGTGGCTCTAGACCGGAGCCAATACTATGATGAAATTGACACAAATAAAAAAAAACGTATAAGTTAAGTTTAAGTAAGCCGGTGTTCACGGCACTAACCTCAACGCCTCTCATATCACCATACGGCTGCTTCCCATAGGAGAACATCTCCCACAGCGTGACGCCGTAGCTCCACACGTCACTGGCGTTGCTGAAGGTGCCGTAGTTGTAGGACTCCGGCGCGTACCACTTGATGGGCCACTTGCCACCTCTGCTGGCTTTGTAGTACGAACTGTCCGTCGATAGAGCTCGGGACAGGCCGAAGTCACTTATTTTAGCCTGATGTCTGAAAAGGACAAAATCTTATAATATACAAACGGAAACATCAGATACAAGGTTTAATTTCGCGCATTTCCAGGACATAATGTAGCTTATGTGCTTCGTTCTTCCAACTTGTGTAAAAATATCAAGTCGATCCGTAGCTTCCTTAAAACGTGAAGGAAGGACAAACCAACTCACTCTCTAATTTATATTTAGTTGGTAGGGGATTATGTCAAATCTACTGCATATGATCCAGTTCTTTGTCAGCTATATGTTTGATGGTAGGATATGTTCTAGTTCCCTTCTGGTCACCATCTTCAAGTAGAAAATCTATCGCCAAGCACCTAGTGTCCGCTACTAAGCCTTAAGGTCTTATCTTCCTTCATACATGGCGTCTGACGGAAGTTAGAAATAAGTAATAATCACCTCGTAGCCAGCAGAATATTCCTTGCAGCGAGATCGCGATGCACAAATCGTCGTCTCTCCAGATACCGCATCCCGGCGGCCACCTGACACGCCCACAAACGAAGTTCGTAACTCGGCGACGCTTTCTTTCTGTGCTGGACTAAGTACTCTAGTAGAGAACCCAGCGGGACTAATTCCTGGACCATAGCGAGAGGTGGACCCTGGAAGTTACATGCATATATTATAACATCAACACCAAGTTTCCAACTGGGATAATACTAAATATATTTTTCACATTTTTAGGGTTCCATACCCAAACGGTAAAACGGGACCCTATTACTAAGACTCCGCTGTCCGTCTGTCACTAGGCTGTATCTCATGAATCGTGATAGTTAGACAGTTGAAATTTTCGCAGATGATGTATTTCTGTTGTTTAGGTTTTTATATCAGTAGCCTGAAAAATTTAAACCAACCTGCCAGTGTGTCTCTGCAGCAATATTTGAGCCAGTTCCTTTCTAGGCTTTGTACTAACTATCTTCACTAACATCACCACTTACCATGATGAGATTGTTGTCAAAACAGGCTTATACATAAATTAAAAACAAAAACATACCAAGGAGATGCCTATCAAGCGCACGATACAGCGATGTCTGAGCGACATCATCAGCTTGGCTTCGGACAGGAACTCCTTCTTGTTGGTGTCCGTGTGTTGTACGTGTAGAGTTTTTACGGCCACTTGTTGCGTCGGCTGTTCTGGCGGACTGTATGTTGCACGGATCACGGAACCGAACTCGCCTTCACCTAGTACTGCACCCAGGGTTAGCTCGTTCATTGGTATGAATTCTGTAATTTTATTATAGTATGCATAAGTATCTAAATTACTTTGACATGCGTAATCCTACTACATAAATGGGAAAGTTTAGATGTTTGCGATTCAATTACGCAAACACGGATTTTGATGAATCTTAGCACAGAGATTGATTATATCCTGGAATAAAACAGTATACTTTTTTTTTATCGCGGAAACATAAGATCTCTCGGGAATGCGGGTAAAACCGCGAGGCGGAGCTGAATATTTACTGTACCGGAGCAGGACTTTCCCTTACCAAGTGGGATTAAAAAGTCAGTAATTTATTCAGTTTAAGCACAGGGAGGGCTCTTATGATGGTCGAAACTGTATACCTCCGCGATTTTAGTAAAATAGGCTATTCGCATAATATTGCTGCGCTTTTCTGAGAGCGTAACACGCGCGTAATTGTTTCTTTGCGTAAGTTATAATAATATTTAGTATCCATAGTCTGGCCACGCGGTCCCAGTGCATAATGGCGGACAACACATTCAAGTTTCCTAATGTATGGTTACCGAAAACACAAAAAATAATGTTATAAATCCACCCGTAAGTTTTCTACTGAGGTACGGTGATAGGAATTAGAACCAGCACAAACTCACCTTGCAATGTAGAAAGTTGTCCTTCAGAATTAATTGAAATCTCATTATAATTCTCAGCCAATGCCACTACAGCGGAATTATTCCCGGGCACTTTATACGTGTCGTTATCATCGAGTGCCTCATCGTTATTATTCAAGGTATCATGGTTAAAGTCAGATGAGAAGGAAAGGTTTCTCGTGAGCAGTTCGAACATGTTGTTATTGGATAGTTGAGGCGGGGATGTTTGTATGGACATCTGTTTGTCGGCCAGGATGTCGTGCTTGACTAAGGATAGAGCCTGGTTCATGGTCGGTCGGCTTGGTGACGTCTTCTTAGTGCGCGGCATTGTTGAGAACTGAAATATTACTATTTATTATCTATACATAATAATAGCTGAAGAGTATGTTCGAATACGCAAATCTCTGGAACTACCAGAACAATTTGAAAAAAAAAATTACGATATAGGCTATATAACTTTTTACGAGGGTACTTTTTACTGTGCGCAAGGCACAGCTAGTATTACATACAGTCCAAATCATTAATGATTCAACATGATATCAAGCTTATAAATGTATACTTACTTCAGGTAAAGGTGGTTTAGGTTTGGGCGGGACTGGCCCCACAAGCCTTGTGGGTAGTCCATCAGGTACAGTGCTGTAATGTTCTATCAACCTTTCCAGACACTCCAGAAATGGACCGTCGTCTATGAATAGCCAGTTGTTCTGTAAAAACCATTATGTTGTGGTGAAGTCACTTCTAGAGTTCCTCAAGGGTCTTATTTGGGTTCTATTTTATTTAATCCTCATACTGCTGCATTTGTTTGTTACATCACATATTTAAAGTGAATCAATGATTAACAAGGAATTAATAAGTGAGAGTTTTGAGTTTACTTATTTTATTAAACGTTAAGTAAATGGTAAACTAATAACTTTTATTCAATTTAGCCAATATTATCACAGCAAAAAAGGTCATAACTTGTACATACCTCTTTCCTAATAATAAAATTGTATGGCGTATTTTCACTAAGCATAGTTAAAACATAAGCGCCCGTATGCCTCTCACTGTAACGCACTAAGAACACGCCGTCCGACGCTTTATCTTTCAAACTGTATTGCTTGCAGTACTCTTCCAGTATCTTTACAGCTTCGTCGCGATTTAATGTGCCGTGGTACCACTGACTCTTTGATGTCTTAGGGACTTCAGGCTGATGGTTTACTGTGAACGAAATGTTGTAATTATTGTTCATATTCATATAAAATATTTTATAATTTTTATGTGTTCATAATGTTGATAGTAAAAATATATTGAGCCTGAGTGTGGAATGGAAAAAGAAACTAAGGTAAACGCTACATAAATATTCTGAAATAGTGGGGTCGCCATATATGTATGTATAGCGAGGGAGATTATGTATGTAGGTAAATTAATAATAATACATACTCAATAACTCATAGCATTCATTGTGACCATTTTGTTTCGCCAAGTCCGCCGGTGTCTCTTTCGCTAAAGTTCTTGGATGCGCTGGAGCCTTCAATTTTAACAGGACCTGAAAAAACAAATGAAGACTTATTTGAAATCCTTATCTATTTTTGCCTCGTTATCTGTGGCAGTGGAGCTCCAAAACTAAACAACCGAGTTTTTTATTTATTTTGAAGATAGCTTAATTACGAATAAGGATATTTTTTTTGGTATTTATAGATTTATTATTCACGTTACGCTCTAAATTTCACTCCGTATAAAATTTATATACATGAAAAATCGATTCTTAAGGCGAAATTCAATGGTGAAATAATGTTGAAAAGGTTCATTTACCTTAATACAGTCTATATGCCCTCTCAACGTGGCGTCGTGGAGCGGCACCCTCCCTGAGGGCGCGTGGCGCATCTGATAGTTGGCATTCCCTTTCGTTATGAGCAGCTCTGTCGTGCTTGGCAAGTTGTTCTGGCATGTATACTGTAAACATTACGTTTGACTTAGATAGATAGATACACTACTTATGATTGGATTAATAAATAATAAATAAATATTCAGGGACATTCTTCACACACGGCCATCTGACCCCAAACTAAGCAGAGCTTGTGCTATGGAAGCAAGATAACTGATATACTATGTATACTACTTTACTTTTGTAAAAACATACTTAATAATTACACCCAGACTCAGGACAAGTAGACATGTTCATGCACACAAATGTGTGTCCTGAGTGGGAATCGAACCCACGACCTGGGGCGTGATAGATAAGGTATTTTACCAACCACGCCAATCAGCCCGTCAGTAATATTAAACTTAACTAACAATGAAAGTGTTAAAATAAAATGGACGGCCTTATTAGGTACTAAAAGTGATCTCTATCAGTCAACCTTTCATATAATAAGTTAGTAATTCATAAAAATTAATCTTAAACTAAAGGAAATATCCAAGATTTCAATAATAGGCAAAACAATATTTTTAGTAGTGAAAAGTGGAGATCCTATCTACTTAATTAAAATTGCCGTAGCAGGCGGACAAATAACACTAAGTAAGTACGAGAAAATCAATTAGAGAAGACCATGTCTCATCTCGAGGAGGCACAACGACAAACACGACCACTAAGAATGATGCTGAAAATTAAACGCCATACAAGAAAAACATCTGTATTGCAATATGGTCATATTCATCATCAGAGACACAACTCTAAATACTAACATGTAATGGCGTATATCCAAAGGAGTCTCGCACGTTGACAGTGGCGCCGCTCTCGATGAGTTTGGCAAGTATGTTGTCTCGGCCGGAGCGCGCCGCGATGTGCACCGCTGTCTGTCCATCTTGGTTCTTGGCGTCGCGACTGCGGTAGCCGCAGGCGAGCATCTGTGACACTATATTGTAGTCGCCTGCTTCTGTCGCCCTGATGTCAAAAAAATACTAATATAATTATGTATGTAATATCATACTAATATTATAAAGACGAAAGATTTGTATTTTTGTATGTTTCTAACGAATAAACTCAAAAACTACTGGACCGATTTCAAAAATTATTTCACCGTTAGATTGCTACATTATCCCTGAGTAACATGGGCTATATTTTATCCCGGGAACGCGGGTGAAACCGCACGGAAAAGCTATTATCAGATAAAATAAGAAATAATACAAAACGTTGAAAAACAGTGTAATGACTTCTTACCACTTATGTATTTTTTGCAGGTTTTATCGTTTGTATTGTTTTTATATATTTATAATTCCTCCAAACTTAATTTAAAGCTCAGATGAATCATATAAGTTTTAAGTTTGATAATTTGGAATAATTACAAGAACAATTACATAACAATATCTGAGCAATAATAAATGCATAACTTGTAGCGGAGTAATTTAAATTAATTAAAACACAATTAGTTTGATTCATATCAAGTCTAATTGGTTTTGGATATAGTTGTAACTTTTTGCAATGGAAAAAAAAGCATCAATGAGGATCAGCAACGTAATTACAATGAATCATTAACATAAATAATGAGTCATCATTGCCAAACACAGATGTATCTAATCCATATAAATACTGTGATACTGTCATCATTATCTTCAACATGACATTCTCAATACATGAGTAATATTATCTTTGCACTTGAGCTAATATTAAATATAGATTTGTAAGCTTATTGTTCAGGATCTAAAATAATATTTGATTATGATCACAATGGACAATAATATGATAGTTTATGTTTTTAAAAGTTACTAAGTATTGTGTCCAAATTATTGTATCACTGTTTGGACTCTGGTCAATTCGAATGCCTACCAAATTAACATGGTTGCTTGTTACACACAACTTGTTAAATACTCTCAAAATATGCAAAAGTTTTGTCACTGCTTCCAATTACTGAACCAGTAAACATTTGCCGTTATTTTTAATTTATTTAAATGAGTAATCTGTTTATTTTTTTTATATTGATATTAAAGTAAACAAAAACAATAACACATTTGTAGAATATGAATCAAGACAGATTTATTATTTATTGTTGGTGCAAAAATAAAAGCATGTTAGCCATAAACGTTTCAGACATAAATTAAAATGTTTAAATAAATACAGGGTGATTTTTTTGTCACTGGCAATAATTGCAGGGTTTGAAGTACTCATCAATACGAACAACTTTTATTATGGGACCAACTTTGATATCGCATAAAATAAAATGGTTGCTTCATACATTTTGGTGGAGTAGGTATTGACTTTTGTATGGAACAGTTGATAATTTTTTTGTGGTCTCAGAGTTAGTCCCATGATAAAAGTTGTTCATATTGATGAGTACTGCGTCTCCTGCAAGTATTGCCAGAGACTAAAAATCATCAGTATTTATCTATAAAAGTTTTGGACAATATCTGTTAAATGATGGAATCTAGAAAAGGAAGATATTTCATTATAATTTTAAGTACTCACACAAAATACGCCATTCAAAATGTTTAGTATTGCATTAGTGCCGTAGCACTCGCCAAAGCATATGGTTAACTAATTAAAACACTAAACTACATTTGGTATTCCAATCAGCGTTTATTGCGGAGTCATCTCGTCATAAAACATGGCAAGAATTTTTATGTTAGGTACCTACTTTGTATGTCACAGCTCTGGCATTACTGTGGTATGTACATTGTACAAGATTGCAAGCACTGGCCTTCTCTTGACTCGATATTTATTGAATAAACATATTTAACAATGCACCCAACAGGAAATTGTCAATAAACTTGTCACCGTTTTTATTGCATTGGTGCAGTGTCAGTAAAATATTAAGAGCAATAACCTTATAAGTGTAGGTATTGCTATATTTGCTTTGATGATTTCACAAAAATATGTGGATTGCTCTTTGAATTGCAAAATTTAACACAAAATAATTTACTAATTATTTCTATATAATTTGGAATATCAAATTAAAAGTCTCACATTTTCAAATTAAAAACAGTTGGTAATCTTTTAGACAACTTAAATCAACAATTATGTTATATTTTAATATAGTTACTGGTAAAGAAGTACTCATATCCTGTTAATCAAACAAATAAGCACAACGGAAAAATTAAGGGCAATTTATGGTGCTCTCATCTTAATAGAACTTCCTTCTTCATCTAGTGATATAATCTTTGTTAGCAATCATCATGTATCAGGCACCATTACTTTCATTTTAAATAATGAATTATACTACTTTATTAAGTAATCATTTACACTAGATATAAACTTGTGCTTAATAAGTGCATTGCATTTATATTTTACTATTATTTCACATCTTTCATCATTATCTCATGGAAAATAAAGATGGAATGATGATTGATGGCTATTTTACTAAAGATATTGCATTTTTTTTAAATTATGGAAAATATATTATATTATGATAAACAGCAGGACATTTTAAACTTAGTATCACAAGCACAATGCAATGCCTTTGATTAATATTGAAGTCATTGTGCTTCCCTATATTATATAATAATTCAAATAATTGACAATACATTATAATATTTAGTAACACGGTTACTACTAGGATAGGCTACAAGGCTTCATTTCTATTGTAAAACTTTTTTGGTGTTCTTGTCGTTTTGTTAAACTTATTATTATTATATTTATTAGACAAATGATATATAATTGTAATAATAATATTGATATGGCAAGTATGAGAGATCCAATGTTGTTTTAATTATAGCTATCTGCCCGCACATCCAAACATTCAATTCAAAAGCAGTAATCATGTCACAAAAATGATTGAATACTAAAACATAGAAATCTACATCTGTAAAGAAATACTCTCAATAATCCAATTAAAATGTCACTATCTGTAACCAATTTCACCAAAATGTTAGCAGAATTGCTTACTACTGATTAATAGCATATACCTAAATGTATTATTTATGTCAGAAGGCTGACAAACAGGCAGTCCATCTGATAGTATGTGGCTACCATTGCCTATGGATATTAGCAATATCAGGGGGATTGCCAATGTGTTGCCAACTTCAATAAAGCCAACTGGCTCTCAACTGCAACTGAAACACACTAGCAGGTGCTCAGTCATAGATTTTCAACTTGAGAGAGGTAGCCAGTCTAGTGGGTACTACAAAGAACCCTCTGTGTGACCACTACCACTGTGCTATGTTTTCCTCACAATATGTCCTTCACCACAAACTCAAGCTCATTGTAGGATCAATGTGGCATCCAACATCACTACCACCAAAGACAATCTTTATTGTCTTTGCTACCACTGAGCTATCAGTATATTATGTAAGAGATTAATGTTATTATTACTTATAATAGTATCTCACCTATGTAATAGATTGGTTGTACCCTGAGTACGAGATTCATGGGGTGGTGGTTGTCCTTGACACACAACAGACAACCGTGTAACCAAGCCATTTGAGTCTCCCCGGTAATGTTGTATGAGTGTATCAAGTCCATGCACAGTTGTGTGCTCTTCAATAGAGAAGAATGCATCTTCTCCATGTCTTCGTATTTGATAATGAACTACCTCACCCTGTAAGAAATAAAAACCGTATTAGTAAAGCTGTTATGTGATCTAACAAGGCAGTTTGAAAACGAACTATTTAAAATTTTAGGGATTATTGATGATGTTTGTTGTAAGGATTTTTTATTTATACAGTTTTATGATCACTTACAAATTTTAATGAAGTTGAATGGCTTTGAGATGACTTATTGAGAAAGAGCTCATTCAATAAATATACATCATAAAGTGATCCAAAAAGTTGAATGGCTTTGAGATGACTTATTGAGAAAGAGCTCATTCAATAAATATACATCATAAAGCGATCCAAAGTAGGTCGAGTTTTGCCTACAAACAACTACTGAGGAAAACAACAAGAGATAAAGGATGTTCAAACTATTGTTTAGTTAGGCACATAATTGAGGTTATGAAGTTTAACACTTGCCTGGTGCAGTACTGATAGCACGTAGTCTCCAGGAGATGTGTTGCTTTCACGTACTAAAAATACACCATCTTCGTCCTCTGTAATCCGAAAATATTAATGAAAACATTGGTCAAATTTTGAGCTAAACAAGAAGATATTTCCACAATACAAACCTTCTTTTAAGAGTTTCTCGGCAGATTCCCGTGATATTTTTCCATGAAACCAGTTAACGTTATCTTCTCTGTTCATCCTCAACAAAAAAGAGTTTGTCTGAAAATATAATTGGAAACTTGTTCAACAAGTACTCTTCACTTGCGACAAACTTTTATTTATCATTTCTCACAAATTCAATCATGGAACAGGAATTGTTAATTCCAAATTTGTAATAGGTAATTATTTTGTAGAACATGTAAATCAAATGGTTTTCTTAAAATAAATAAATACGCGATTTGTGTTTGCACGTAATCAACTCAAACTTTTAAAAACTACTTATTAGTCGCCATTTTCTATCTATTTCTTTCTAACCTATGGTAAACTTCACTTCACTATCCAATCATTTTGAAAACTGAACGAGCTCAAAACAATGCCCTCATCGCATAACAGCAATATATTGGTCAAAAAGAGATAGATGAACTCATCTATCCTCTTTTGTATTTAGCCGTATAATAATGTGGACGTCAGATAAACTACGGAACTCAATTACGAAACTGATAAGATTTTTTGGGTGATTCATCCACAATATAAATAGAATTTAAATGTACTTAATTTTGCTTATTTAATATATAATTTAAGTATATGATTTAATATTCACTTACCTTCAACAATATGAATGACGTCATGGTTGTTATCATGATATCCAACTTTAGAAACACACAAGATATTTACAAATATTTAGAAGCTATTAAAATAAAATAATTTATATTCTTTTTTTGTGGGTGCACATATTTATAACTTGGCCAGTTTGTTAGTACTATTTAACACAAACTATTTCGTAAAAATCGCTGAACAGTGAGCGAAGTGCGTCTAGCAAGCAGCCGGCAGACAGGCGCGGTATCCCCGACTCTGCCTTCCAGCGAATGACTCATAGCAAGGTCAATTCCGAGAAATGAATCACCAACGTGCTACTCAGTTCCACAATGCTTTATGTAGTACGCATTCCCTCACAACACTGCTTCATTATAGTAATTTGTGAATACAGACATAAATTACTTATTTTACAATAGATTCTCAAGTATTATACACACTTAGAATAACATTAAGTGTACACAATACATTATAAGCATTTCATGTTGAACACGATGACGGTATAAACATAATAAGGAATAATGAATATGGTAGATTTTTTTTGGTCCTTCGTAACTCGGATAGAGCTTAATGAAATCCCTAAGATCTAGAAACAAAATCTACAAGTGCCTTCCCGGTAAGATACTGTAAAGCACACTTTTACTCTAGATCTAGCATAATAGAAGGTAAGCTACATGTATAAGGTATTTGAAATTTTGTTTTATTTAATGTTGGATTTGTCAAGCCTTATGTACCTATGAATAATACGAACGAACCAATAGGGAAGAGCTTTTTTGGTGTGAACTAGCAAAGCGACGTTGCGTTTTTGTATTAATTTATATAAACATGTAGATATTGTAATTTTGAGTTTTATTTAATCATTCCGGCGGTGTATCCATATTTTTTTTTATTAAAACCTGACTAATCCTATAAATTCTATTTCTCCGTTTTACGTCGACACTAACAGAAATAGGTATCTCAACGAGTAGTAGGTAGGTACATAAGTAGAAAAAAAATTGTAGTCATGCCATGCATTGTCCTTTTCAGTTAATAACTAAATTATCTACCGGTTTTTTAAATTGATTTGACTAATTTAACTCCTCAGGTTAGCATCACTCGCCGGAGTGGCCGGCGATGTGGAGCTCATCCTCAAGCCGCCGTGTTCGTCTACACAACGATTCAGTCGAACGTTCCTATTGCGGACCATTGTCATGTGGAGTCCCCATTACGGTTTTCCCTGACCGGTACGATATGGGGTTCTTCAAAAGGGGCGTAAAAAGAGCTCTTCAAGGTCGGCAACACATCGGCAATCCCCCTGTTATTGCAAATGTTTATACACAGCGGTGACCACCTACCATCAGGTGGGCCGTCTGTCTGCTTGTCAACCTACTGACATAAAGAAAGCTACGTAAGAAACTCCTATTTTTGAATGAAATGATTATTGTAAATAAGAGATATGAACAAGCGAGTGACTGAAATAAATTGAATCGTTATGTGTAATACCTACTTATTTGTATTTTCTTCAATAATCCAACTAAGTAGCAATTTGTGGCTGTTTGTTTCTCGTGGCAGCCCTACACTAAGTTGGACCAACAATATTAAGGCTTCGCGTCCGATGACTCCTTTTAATCAGGTAGTACGAAAAGGTATAAATATAAATTTTAAGCATTTTCTCAACGCTTCATCTGGTAGAGATTAATATAATGCGTAAAATAAACCATTACCTACCAGCATGCGTACCGATACTAAGCCTTTAAGTCCCTGTGTGGATGTTGAAAGTTGCGTTATATACACGGGCCTTGTTATAGTAAAGGTACCTATTTACTTAATTTCACCTAATTTGAGTTAAATTTGTCATCCTTAACTATACCTAATGCGGACGGCAAAGGACTTGTGTGTTTCTTTACCTATCTGGTGACATTAAAGGCTAGAGTGAATAAGCTTTTTCTGAGCAATCATGCTTTATCCTCGGCTTCGTCACCATCCTTAATGGGCGGGTCAGACCTAAGTAGTTCAGGGGATGCAGCGATGGTAGTTCAGTGGTAGTGGCGTCCGATACCGAGGCGAAAGTCGTGGGTTTAAATCCTAGAATCAGGTTGACTCTTCGGTGAATGAAAAGATCGTAAGGATACCAACATACGGTAGTAGGGTACATTGTAGTCTTCGCATGGCTGTCTATGGCTATGTATGCTTTCTATACCTTCAGCCATATCTTACCTCGTGTGATTGTGGTCAAACACAAGCCTATTCGCAGTAGAAAAAAGCAAGTGGATACTTACTGTAATGTTTATTGTTACCGTCAACTAATACATCAGTAATCAAGAGCTATAATAATTTTCTTTGAGGCTTAATTATGTTTCATATCTTAGGCTTCACGTGCTTACCGCCTTCGGATACATCATCATTTACCACGGTCCTACCTACATTGTAATCAAAGGAAAGCTGCTTGTAATAACTCTTTATCGGTAGGACATATACCTACAAGCCTTCCTTCAAGGGGCAGATTAAATATGATCTGAAAATTATAACTTTGAGATAAAATACTTAACTATACTTACTAAATAAAAAAAAGTATTTTTTTTCAGATATTTGGCTTAGAGCCAGTTATGTCATATTCAATGTACAGTGCATAATCAGTTTTAAAACTATTTCGCTTGCAACAGTAATCATAGCTCGCCCGACCCATCGTTAAGACACAAGCCTTCTTTTTTGAAAATTCATTAGTTTAAAGACTACTATTATGACTGCCCCTTGGCCGCTTATATTGTCTAAAACCAAGGAACCACAGGTAACCGCTGGTTTGGACACACCTACCTACCAAATAACTTGAGGCAAATAATTTGAGTGTAGGTACTTTTTAGAAAGCATTAGCTATTTGGTACCAAGAGCTGGACAAACCAGTCTTAAAGTTTGTTTACCCCACGAATGCAATGTTTATTTACTTTCATTCGTCGCCCGTCTCCTTGTAACCTGTCCGCATTCTGCAGGAGCTCCGTTGTATTGTATCGGAATAACTGAGCCTGCATTTGTGCTCCTTAAGGCGACGATATACGCAAATAACCCTGTCCCGCACTAAATTAACGGGCGAAGGAGAGAAGGAACAAAGGCTATTTCAAAGTAAAAAAGATGTTTTAATTTTATAAAAAACAACAGATTGATTTTTTGGAAAAGTAACCAAAAAGTTCCCTTTGTATTACATCTTAAAATGTCTGTTAATATTTTCAAGTTATTTGGATGGGTAAAATAGGAGAAAAATCCGTTTGCTTATATCGTCGCCTTAAAGAGAAAATATTATAGTCTGGTACCTATATTAAACATCAATTATTCGTATCTTTTACAATTACTAGATATTATAAATTCAACACCTATTTGTACCAAAGTAGAGCATTTGCTCTATTTAGGTTACAACAAAATAATAGATGGCTACATTAAAAAAAAAAAACAATAAACTAATTGAAATTTGAATGTTATTTTTTGTATTCCATCCTCATCGACCTGAACAATGCAATTCTTTTTACAAATTTGTATGAGACACTGGCTGAAATTGCACAAAAATACGGCTTGAGCCATTTGTGAAAAACAAAAATAATGGTATTCAACTTAAAATAACTACATTTACTTGTATGCATAAAATTACTGTTTACCTAATTAATTAACATATCCTCACTGGAAAACTTATTTGTAGCATACTTCCGTAGCCCCGTGCGTAGCCAGTATAAAACATTTCTGGAAAATCGTAGACCTACATTTGTAGTATTGCGAAAACACTTTTTATTAAATTATCCTTTCATTAGATATCGTTGACTATATGAAACAAGTAGTTCGAGTTAGTCGAGATTCTTCGCGGAAACTCGTACCGATGGATTTCCTTGGCCAGATACCTACGCCAGTGTGTGTTTGTATCGATACCGTCAAGGCAGCTTGGAGCCGCGGTCGCAGTGACTCACAGCGCTTTCTACCAACCAGTGGGCACCGGTCGATGACTCGAGCCTGTTTGCTCCCTACACTAGACCAATTGACTTCGACTGAATTATAAACGAGATGCATTACATTTTTATTAATCATTTAGCTCAATCGAAATGCATCTGTAAACAAATATACTATGTATTGTTACCTACTTCTTAAATACATTGGAATCCTACGGTTGTATACAGGATGATTTTGTTATCATTGGCAATACTTGCAGGGGTGGAAGTACTCATCAATGTGAATAACTTTTATTATAGGGCTAACTCTGATATCGCGTAAAATAATACATTTGCTTCATACCTTTTGGTCGAGTAGGTATTGAACTTTTGTATGGAACAGCTGATAATTTTTTCATGATTTCACAGTTAGTCTTATTATAAAAGTTCTTCATTTTGATGAGTACTTCCACCCTTGCAAGTATTGCCAGTGATAACAAAATCACCCAGTATATAGAACACAGAATACTATGCAGTTCTTTTTGCAATTGGCGCGCAGGCATGTTTTTGTACTTATTAAAGAACCGGTCAAGCGAGAGTCCTCCTTTAATTTTTTTTTGTATCATACTCAAGTAGGTATGTCTTGTTGTTTAAGTATGTTAGTGGTGCGTTGTTCTTTATGATGGATAATTTTTTTTAATTTCATAGCGGTTACTTATACTTGAATACAAGTGGTAAAAAGCATTAGTGCTCTTCTTATTCTCTTGAGTAGGTATTAACAGAGGAATTAGGTATTTCCGACATATGGCTTTATTTTATTTTAGATAATACATATTCCAGTGAACTGTCACTCTGTCTATATCTATTTTGTCCAGAAAAAATACATTAAATTAGTTATTTAGAACCATTGTCAACCCTACAGAGCACTAAACTATGAGGAAACGCCCGCTGCGCTCTGGCGACCTCAAAAGCAAGTGCGAAATTACCAAAACAAAATAATACCACAAGGTCCAATAGCTCCAAAGCGACCGGTAGCGCCGATGAGGTAATCGCTGACTCTATGAATGATAAAAAAATAAAAATCCAATAAGATAACTGTAAGGCCGAGCGGAGACGAGAATAAAATATTAAACAAGATTTCGGACTCTCTTGGTTCTATATTTAAAAGCTATAATTAAATGGTATTAAATTGCGAGTGTATATTTCGAGAGCCAAGACGTTACGCTATTCAATAGGTCTAGCAAATACATTGTGAGTCATCCGCTCCTATTGCTGTTGATCACAAAGCGTAAAGTTTGGGTTACATGCATGCTTAGAATGACAGTCATTGTTAAAAAAGTGAGGACACCGACCTGTAGTACACAAAACTTTTGAAGCGATGATAGCTCAGTGGTAGTGACGTCGAATGCCGTGACGGGAGTCGTGGGATCAAATACTATAATGAGCTTGAGCTTTAAATTCGGGTAAACATCGTGAGGAATTCAAAGGAGGGTACTTTGTTTGTAGAACCGACTTGGCTGCAACAATTAACCCTCATGTTACTTTGTAAAAAGTCGGCAACGAAAGGCAACACATTGTCATTGCTAATGTTCATAGGCGAAGGTAGCGATATATCAGGTGGACCACCTGTATAATAAAAATGGTCCGTTCCGTCGTGGGTTGGCCATTACAAAATCGATTTTGAAGTATAAATGAAACGCAACACTAAGAACAATACTTACTTATCTACTTTTTGGTAGCAGGAGTTAAATTGCAAAACATTTAATCCTATTTGAAATCTTGTTTCGTAGGAGGAAAGCAAACAGACTCGAAATTTTCAACAAGTTGATAAATACATTACCTAATGAGTCGAGGTTCAGAACAGCTAAGAATAACATTACCTACTTTGTAGATGGGTGGTTGCGTAGGTACTTATTTTTGAACCGATCATATTTGTCTTCATCTTCAGTTATCCTCTCCTGGATATAGGCATAATTACACGAAGTACCTACCTACTATGTATTGCAATAGGTACGGTCAGCCCCAGAATTAGATAATTATTTACACACTAGCTTCCGCCCCGCGGTTTCACCCGCGTTCCCGTGGGATCTTATGTTTTCCCGGGAGTAAGATAAATGGGCTATCCAACACTAAGAGAATTTTTCAATTCGAACCAGTAGTTCCTGAGATTAGCGCGTTCAACCAAACAAACAAACAAACTCTTCAGCTTTATAGCAGTTTTCATACAAAGTGTCAAAAGAGTGTTTATAGATTGGGACTGGGTACTAAAGTGCACATGACCATCTTCTTTTGGTGCTGACTGTTTTTTATTAAACAAATATAGAAAACAGCCCTACCCAAGAGTGTTCATGAAATATGACTAACATATCTAAGGGGTAAATAAATATAAAATTGGTGGAAATTTATACACTTAGTTACGTTAGTACCTACCTACCATTTAATATTCTGTTACTTAGACTAGGTAGGTACTACTCAAGTGATTAGTATCGAATACTGTTAGGTACCTACCAATTCCTATTTTGGTTCTTAGTGATAGCATAGCATGAAAACATTATGATTTTGAAGCCATTGGCAGTACTTTGCACCTATTTGAAAAGTATCGCAATTTCAAGATTCGCACGTTTGAGATAGGGACCAATTTTTTTTTTAAAATGTAGGTAGCAACGCGGCTTCGCAACGCTTCGCATCCTATGTCCCATGACACCACTAGACTTTTTGATTTGCAATCGACAGAGTAGTCATAATTCGATGTTTTCTTGTCTGAGTCTCGGACCAGTGCTCCAATGAACATGGTATAAATAAAGACAGTCATAGTCTTGTCGATTTCTAGACTTTTTTAACGATATTACAGTTGGTCTCATATTAAAAGTTATTAATACTGATGAGCATCTGCTTCCACTTGCAAATAATGCAATATCTCAAAATCAGCCTACATAATAATGTATCTACTTTTACATAACGAGCAATCGAGTTCAAATACGGACCGTCTACTTTTTGAGGAGTTTTAGCTGCAGCATCAGGGCATATGGTTCCCAAAAATATTTAATTTATTGATACTAAATGTACCTAGTTGTCGTGTACAAATGAATAAATACTACCTAGATATTAAGCAAGATTTGTTATTAGCAGTCATTTACGCTTTAAAATAGTAGCTTGAAAAATAAGTAAATATAGTAACATGGCATAATATTTATTGTCATAAAAATGATAAATAACTACTTAACTTAAATTTATTGCAAAAAGCAATCTCAGTACTTAACTAAGTATAAACATAGTTTTTTGTATAAGTACTTTACTTATTGACATAACTTCCATAAAAGTATAATTTAAGTTGATTACGTATCTACCTATGTAAATGGAATATATTGTGAATTATATATATACTTAGCAATACTTAGTAAGTTACTGAGTTATAAAAATGTATTATGACAATACTTTGGACCTTAGACACTATACTATGCTATGTTTACACAGTAAAACTGAAATGTAGGCGCCATATTACTATTACCAAATAATTAAACACATTACAGCAATTTTTTGATTGGGTAATGTATAATTTCTTATAGATATTCTTATACTTATTCCCTTTTATACAATACATAACGTAAACATAACTCATGTCAAATTGATAATTTTTTAGAAAAATCTGTCAATTCGACTGATTACTGTGATTCCTAATAGCGTTAGGCATATTTTTAACTCGGTTGGTGCTAGCTAACGACCATTATTCTAATTGCTACACAGACGTAATAAAAACACAATCTTAGGCTAAATGTCAGAAAGCAAAAGCTACAAAACATTTACTCTCAATAACTAAGTACTTATGTAAAACTCTTAATATTATGTTTAGAAACTATAAACGCAATTTTAAGACGGTGCATCTTAAATTTTTATTTCATAAATATTTCTCCATAAATTCTATTTACAAATGCGTATCATTACAATATAAGATGAATTAGTTGATGAAAATGAGTCTAAATGTTGATTAATGAATTTTGATATTTTCTTATTGCAAATTAAATTTAGAATCTAAACATAAATAATCTCAATAATTAACAGATCAATATAAAGTGATAAACATCTAATACGAGCCTATGTACAAAAAAATTCAGTTCGGGAGCGCCGCCGAAATATAAAAAAATATTGTTAGAATATTTGAACGGAAGCCATTTCATCATTTGAGAAATTGCTCACTACATCTAATAATTTATGTTTTGACAGGATTTTTGGACGGAGTATGAATCTTAGATACAACTAACAAACATTCCAATATAATATCTTGCATTATCACAGAGTTTGTGTTCAATAATAGGTTACTTTAACAATGTTTATATGTTTTTGTCTCCTCTTTAAAGAAATCAGTAAAATGAGGAAGGGATTTTTAATAGGTTCTTAGCATAAACTGTAAAAAGTGCAACAATATTTAATAGTCAACTACTGTTTGAATCCTTTACACTGCGCGTGCTCCAATTCGCACTTGGCCGGTTTTTTTAATCATGGAAATGTTTGATTGAATTATTGTTTTTGTGAAAACGATAATTTTATCCAAAGAGAAAGTTGTATTTACAAAAGAGAATCCTTACTATATAAATGTCCAGATTTAGATGTACGTAAATAGAGCTGTCAACTGACTGTTTATTTCACTTTACCAATTAAGTTAACTCTACCAATTTTATATCTACTTTAAAAATTTGAAGGCATTTAACATCTAAAATTAGGTACATATATTGTATGACACCTATTACATAAGATATAATCTGTCGTATCTGCGTATATTTATGCACTGAGTAATAACGTATTACCAAATACTAATTTATTCCAACGCACCAATAAGTCCGCACAAACGTTGGCTGAACTGACGTCACAGGTCACGTGTAACAGTTGTCTTCGTCAGCATGATCAGAACAGTCTATTGTACCATCACAAAGTTGCGTTATGGTTATACATTTGCCATCGACACATCGTAACTCTCCGCTACTACATGGCGCATTTAAATAAGATTTTATCATATCCTTTGACGATTTAATCAAACTGCCTGTAGCACCTCCATCTGTAGGGAAATCATCGTCATTCTCGATATTCGTGCTGTTAGTCTCGGGGGAGGCGTTTCCTTCCTCTTGTCGGATTGCTGACGCTTTCTGTAATACAATTTAAAATTATAAGTTTATGAAAGTTTCAAATTAAATGTGTGTGTGATAAAAGGAAAGTGAAACCTAAGGTCTAAGATCTCCGACCATAAATTATGTTTTTAAATTGTCGTTAGTTCCTCCCTGGAAATACTACTCAATCTTTTAACATCGAAAATTGTCAAATATTTTAGTAAGGAAGCATCAAAAGTATCACCTTCAGTAAGGCGGCGCCATCGAGAACTCTCTCCAAGTTATTGACATCCATATTAAAGTTTGCTGTTGAAGGTTGGGCTGCTGCAACTGGCAAAGCTTTAAGTGGTCCTGAATCCCCCTGGTCAGCTCTTTTACTGGGCTGAACGGCTGCTTTTTCTTCCTTTTCAAATTCATCCAAGAAACCCAGATCACCCAAATTAACTGCTTCGTCTGAATCAATTGCAGGTTTTGTAACAGGTGTATCGTTTTCCGAAGGTTTAGGGAATTTTCTCATGTGAAGCTTTTTCACTGATGAACTATCATTCTCAGGTTTCATCTCAACAGATGGAGGGCGATGAGTGTATGGAGAGAGTCGAGACAGTGATGGACGACGCGTGAAGTTTCGCTTGAATGCATTATTGGTGTCACTAGTCATGAGAAGTTCCTTGCTGCTATCATTTTCCACTGTAAATAAACAAAATAATGTTTAAATTTTAACATGCCTACCTATTTTATTACTAAAATGGCACACGCTTTACTACTAATGTATTCTTTTTTTTAACAATAAACAGGCTTGTGTCTGACCACGACCTCACCATGGTAAGTGATAATGATAACAAGCCAGTAATGGTAGCCAGCCAGGCGGGTACTACAAAGTACCCAACCACCGTGCTATGGTTTATTCAAAATTTTTCCTTCACCGAAAGCTCATTGCAAGAGTCTAACCCACGCACTACCACTGAACTATAATTGCTTTAATTAATCAGAATAAGCTTTATCCATGAGAAATATATTTTAATAACACATACCTATCCTATGTAGATTACTAGATCTATGCGGTGATCCAGTCAGGCGGTTCGGTCGGCGAACAGCCGGTGCAGGCGCAGAACCCGCGGACTCCTCACCCAGCTCTGCTCGCCTCTCGCCTGCTATATACGTATCTTTCTTGTCGCATGTGTCTTCTGTCTCATCATCACCATCAGGGCAGTCAGCGTAGCCGTCGCATAACCACTGCTTCATGATGCAAGTTCCGGACCTACATCTATAGGAAAATTATAACAGGTTTTTAATTGGACCTCGTGATCCCTACATACGCAGCATTGGAGCAACTTATTGACGTGGGTTTTTGCAAAGAGATTTGATAATTTATTGGACCGGAAAGTAACATTATAGGCATAGGAGCGAAGCCGCGGGTAAAAGTTATCACAGATTAGCGATAGATCTAGCTTGATTGGCTGATAAGCTTAATGTTGATTGCACTGCATTCAATTTTTTATACGTAGATATAGTACCGCGAGATTCCTTTAATTAATGATATATCAACCGTAAGTAGTGAAAGGCGAAAGCTAGTGAATTATAAGTTACCGGTGTTCATTTTTATTACAAACAGCGCACGATGCTTCATCCTCTCCCTCTGGGCAATCATTGGTGCCATCGCATATCCAATCCCTTGGAACGCATGTCCCATCTCCACATGGTAGTTCCCGCAAGTAACAAGGAGCTCTGGCGGACATACAATTATTTGCCAAATATTGATTACAGTTGAAGATTGGTACCAGCTCTTGCGGTATTTGGCCTTCGCAATTATCCGTGATTGCTAAAATTTTATAAAATTAATTAGTATGAAAATTAACGATACTGAGCAATTAATCATGTAGGTAGGTACTTTAAGACTTTCTCGACTTTACCTTTGCAAAGGCTATGACAAGGCATCTTTGGAGGAAATGGTGGAGGATTGCATTCAGGCTCAAGAAGAGAACAGGCGAAATGCCTCACTCTTACGCTGCAGTTGGTAGCTACGAGGTACTCAATCTGAGGTAATAGTTTCGTGACATCAACTCCACCTACAGATACCGGTGCACCTGCCAGGTCATAGGGTAGAACACCACGACATAATGCAAGGCGCGGAGATCGACACTGGGGCACTGAAAACATAATTAAAAATATAAAGAAACTGGCATAATAAGTACGTTCTTGTATAAAGAGCTTAAATTTCACAGTTTTTAAGTAATAGTTAGCCAAGTGTTATGTACTGAACTATGTTAGTCAAATATATTGCATATAGTGCCCAGTGCAAATTATTGTTGCTATAGTTGACTTACCATTAATGTCATGTAAGTATATAATAATACCGCATGCACCCGTATTGCATTAATAACCGAGACTTACCCTCTGAATTTAAATTAAGTGGATATTTTTTAGTAGTTGAGTCATCTCCGTCACGCCATGTGGGAAGTGTAGGCGACACCCTAGTATTATAAACCGAGCTTTGTGTAGTAGACTTCATTTTTTCTGCATCTTCAATAGAAATACCAAAAAGGTTAGAATGCCCTGATGTAAAGTTTACGGGAATATTTATAGGTACCCGGCGGTTGTAAAACTCTTGAATTTCTACAGGAGTTTCTGGTTCATCATACGTTTGCCTGTAATTAGCTGGTGCTCTATGAATTGGTGCTGAATATTCTCTGTACGTAGATAATCGGTTATAAGTCTTAATTGGCGATCCCTCAACATTCTTCGTAATAAGCTTCTCATCAAAGCTTGGGAAGTCATTGACAGTTTCCGCTCTAGTAATTGTTTCTGTGCTTCCAGTTGTCACAATATTACCGTTGTTTAAGTAAATTGCTAAAGGTTTCTCTGGTTTCTGCGTTATATGCGGTTTTAATGTCGAGTCTTCGGGTAATGAGTTGGTGGCTTCTAATAATTTGGGTGATCTTAATTTTTCAATATCGGCCCTTTCGTTACCATATTGAACTTCGGGTGATATATGTGATGGAAAAATAGGAGGAATAGGTAATTTTCTTGAAGCACTTGTGCTATCAATTATAGGACTTATATGTACGTTTTTGCTGTTATCGGCATCGTAGAAATCGATTTCGGATGTTTTCGTGCCTGTAATTATATTATATTAAATAACGATATTGATATTATTATTATAAATATTTTGTATTATTATACGACTAACATCTGTGCTCTTTTCTATCTACACGACGTTATAATTGAATAATTCAGCAAATCAATTTGGTGACCCTTAAATGTAATCTCTAAATTAAACATAACATTGATTAAACCATTGCACTTGTGTGACTTTAAACAACATGTAGTGAAAAACAGATATCCCACGTGCTTTACAGTAAATCATAAATACCCATAGTAGTGTCCACGAATACTTCAACTGAAATGAAATAAGATTCTCAAATATTTCTAGCACATTTTGTTTCTCTAACCATTTCAGTTAAGGATTCCTGACTTCGACAATCTGGGGACTTATTACAAGAACATAATTACTTTGTGTTGGAGAGTCTTTCTTTTTATTTAGTTGCTGTGGTGGCTTATGTACAGTCTTCTCTGGGCTCAGCAAGTGTGTGTCTACGGTGGCTGTCTCCCAATACGTTGCATTTACTGTATCCATAACTGAGTCCATGTTATCTGAAATACGAAAAGATATATCTTCGTTTAAAAACTTTTATACTACTTGATAGGTTACGCATAAGATCTTTACTTTATATGCTTTATGATAAATAATTTCCTTGTGTTCCAAAATCTCTATAATCTGATTAAAATCGACGACAGTACCTTACTAGAAAACTAGACACTGCAACTACATAGGTTTTATTGCTATGAATGTTTCAATAGGCGTTAAGTCAATAATATTTTTTGAATGCCGATAGGATACCACATTTCTATGAAGCCATTTGTATAAATTATAGTTATCGCTGACCCCATCATTGGTTAAAGCAAATATGATAAGGAAAATAGCAAATACCTGTCCTTCAGTTTCAAGACAACATCGGTGAACCAAATCTATAGATTTTGTAATTTAATAATTTGAGTTAATTCGTTAAATAAATTGTAGGTCTGACCTACTGAAAAGTTTTGATAAACTTCCGCAGATCTCTATAATTATACTCCATAACTTTCTGGTAATTAATCTTATTTAGTTATTTTCTATGTCAAGAATAAACATAACTTGGTAATAAAACTACAACACTAATTTGATTTTGGGTTTTTAATACTCACTTACCATGCAAAATTAATTGTGTTAAACATTTTACATGACTTGCATTCAGGTTATTAAATCCAAATAGAAATGATAAATGTTGATTATAAAAATACTCGGAGATGAATATTGATAGCATTCGATCTCGTAAACGAAAATTAAGAAATATAAACGTCGTCGTTTCAATATTTTATGACATTCTGTATTACATTATGTACAAGCTATCCAATTATGTAAAGAATCTGTTCAAAATATTTTCACCCAGAAGTAATTATTAAGGCAAGGCATTTTAACTGTTTCTTAAATAATTATTTAAATGATTATAATTATATATATATATGTTATATATTTTAAAGTATAACAAATACTGTTGATATTTTTTATTATTACAAATTAAATTCTTTTTTTTATATCAACAAGACATCACTAAAGTGTAATTGTCGTGTAGTTGATCACGAGGTAGCAGGAAGCGTTATAAGAGTCTTGAGAGTGAAGTGAAGATACGAGTCGGTGAAAGCCGAGTTCAAGATGTCACGGCACTCCTCCACTAAAGACGTCAACCTGCTTGCCATTAATCCTTATCAATATTGCACAACTCTATACATAACTAATGACCCGTTAGCGACTGCTCCCGTTTGTTGCCTCCGTGTCATAAGGTGAATAGGTAACTTCCCAGGCCAAATTGGACAGTTAGACAGTATATTAATTGTTATTGATCTACTTCTATTACCTGACTACAAATATAAATATACATTCGATATTATTTTTGAAGCTGTAAGTATGTATTAATCAATACTTATTTTTTTATGTGGCGGAATTACCTTACTTACTGATTACTTAGGTACAAAACAAGCTAATAAAGGAACTATCAAAGGTATACGTCACATGTCGCTGTACTATTAAAAATATCGATAGATTCCAAAAAAAAATCCTACTTGAACTTATGATGTCACTCCATCGCCCACAAATCATCGTTTCGTCTTGTTTTAGGGATGCCTGATCTTTCGTTACCTATTCCATTTCGTTTTATCTTACTTATATGATAAATGTGAAAGTTTGTGAGGATGGATTAATGGATGTCTTGATGTTTGTTACTCTTTCACGCAAAAACTAAAAAACTAATTTGGCAGACAGATAGAATAAATTCTGAATTAACATATAGAATACTTTTCATAGCGGGAAAACATAAGATCCCTAGGGAATGCGGGTAAAACCGCGGGGCAGAAGCAAGTTGTTTCTAATAAATTGTATTTTTTACGGTAGGTATATCACCACATTAGATTTTGGAACGAAAGCTCGAAATAACATATTGGTAGAAATAAATGTATAAAATTCTTATCTTGCTTCTTTGTTTACATTTTGTTTAAAAACTGAATATATTCCAACAAAAGTCTTCATTCTTTCTTGAATGATAAAGTTGAGATCAAAACTAAGTTTTACTTATTTGCAGTTGAACTTATGAGCTCACAAGTCATTCCTAAGAAAAAATGACTGATGTCTAATGTTGGTATCTCAGATTATGAGAAATTCAAAGAAATGATCTAAAGTGTGGCTTAATAGATGGACGGGCGGGATGCAATTTAACGCAGAATCTTACATACTCATACCCTAGTTGAAACTAATTAGAGTGATTATGTATTGCATAACAGACTATGCTAGGTTACAGGTAGGTAACTAGCTAGGTGGCGTGCTGAGGAGCTATTAGGTAATTTAACCGATACTATAACTACTTTATAAAGCACACGAGATAAGTGTAGGACCGCTATAGGCTACCACACCTAAAACTCAGGATCTACAGCGCATATATGAACCCTTATTAGAACTAAATTACAGCAATTTTCCATAGATTAATATCGATACCTACGTGTGATTGCTATGATTAGCAGGAAGTTGGTTCATTTGTGTATTATTTTCTGTACCTATTAAACCGTACAGTGACTGACTGATATACAACGGACAGTCTAAACCGGTGAAACTAGAGATTTGAAACACCCCTAGCATTAAAGAAGGGTGTTTCAACATTCAACCCCTAAGGAAATCGCAGGTGAGACCGCGAGGCGAAAAGCGTATATAATTACTATTATAACCCCTAAAACCTTAAGTCTATGGCAGTCAGGTTAAAATTCAAAACTTTGTGTTTATCTTTGAACATCCATCAGAGCATTTAATTTTGTTTCTTGCTGACAGAATCGCCCAGTTTTTTCTTGGATTTTCGGTCCTCGGTCCGAACGCTGAGTGGACCGAAAAGACTAAAGCCCCCTTATTTGCAGCAGAAATTAACCAAATACCAACAGTTAACTGAAATGCGTTAGCTGGAAAACACTTTTTGACATTACTAAGGATTTTATTTCAATACTTAAATTAGACTTTTTTTTATTCAAATATGATCGTTATTATTAGGTACCTACTTCGAACACATCTTAATCTTTAGTGTTTTCTTTCATTCCGTTTGTTATAATAAAATTAAAAATTATATATTTAAGTATCATCGTCATGGTCTTGATTTACATAAAAATTAATTGGTATATTAGTATAATCAATTAAGTATTAGTTTTTAGCTAATTAAAATAAACACTTAAAAATACACAATGTCTCTTTTACTTCCGTATTGGCATTCTATATCTTTTATTTTGCTGTTTTATTCGAATTTTATAATCAAACAGCGGCTTGTCTCTCCAATAAATCAAACATAAAAACTTACTTTACATACGTGCTAATTATAGTCATAATAGGATGAAAGTGAGGTCGAAGAAGGTCAAGAATTTTTCGTTTCTCCACTTGACACTCATATAACAATTGTATAGTGTTATCTATTAATATAACTTCTAATCTCTATAAATCTTTATAGTAGAATTTTCGAAAATTCTTTGACACTATCGAGGTTTTTTTTTTAAAAAGCTACTTTTTATTACCTTTTGTATTTCATAAATGCTACGAAATTGAACAACTTTTTTATATTTATTGGAGAAAGGACCACGGCTGAGCACTGCATTTATTAGTATAAGAAGCACTCAACCTACGACATTCACCTGAATATATGGTAAGCGACGAGTAGAAATTCAGATGCCTACTTTAGGTATACAATAAGCTTTGTGAGGTCAACTTTCGATTTTACACATCCTTTACAAATAAAAAGACAATTTCAAAACGGCAAAAGGAGTTACAAGCACATCCGGCCGCTTAAGCATTGTCAGATTTCCCACGCAATTAAATTATTGCGCCCAATTTAACATTACGGTTTACATCTGTTATTAACAAAATCCCTTCGCGTGTGAGACGTGAAAGTTGCTGAATATTTATGAAGAGATCAAAAACATTGCGAAAGGTCTGTGCTCTTATCAAAGTACAATTTACACATGAAAAAGGACTATTAAATGACGTTGAAAGTTTTTTATGATGCTTTTCAGCTTCCGCGTTGTGATTGCCTATCTGCTTTAATGAATTAATAAACATCGCTGCCTTTTGATATGTAAAACTTTAATTTAATTTATATTTAGGACCGTTTTATATGACTTTATCGGGATTAATAATGATACAATTTGCGATTAAATTATGGTTCTTGAAATGGAATGTAAACGAACATGTCTTAAGTAGGTAAATAGTTTTTATTCAGTAACCTCTAATTAATTATCAATAAGTATTCCTTTTGGCTTAGTAACCCCGGTTTATCTATGCCATAAATTTTAATGAATCATTTAAACATTTGTTTCGTTAACAAAGCGATTATTTTGTAACAAGTTTATGTTTATATCGGTTATGGGTTAAGTCCACTTCTCTTGACCGGTGTTACGTAGAAATTTAACCTCTGACACCGCGCGTGTTGCCGGTCATCCAAATAACTCGACCAAAATATGAGAGGACTAGTTAAAATACATCAATGTTATATAGTTAGTTGGGTTACGGATAAAGCGATAGGGAAATTGAGGTCCACATATATTTTGGTCGAGTTATACTAACGACAGACCACCAGTGAATAACTTTAGATATACTTCTTTTATAAGGAAATCTGACATAATTTTCTTCCAAACTGAACTAAATGTGTTCGAATTCAAATTCTGAGAATTGATTTTTATATTTAAACATAATGGTTCATTTAACAATCGATGAGCATAACAAAAAATTACAATCAACCCATACAATGACACAAATATGATGTAATCGAGGCTTCTTCTACTTAATAGTTTTGATTGATAGTAACTATTAGATAGAATCTGTAATATGCTAGTTATTTGTAATTGATCAATGGAAAGGGCTGTGAGAATCAATAATGGATCTTGTGCAGAACTGGCAACGTGTATTCACGTGGGACCCCAGTTAAAGATATTCAGATTGATTTTATGATTGTGATGTAAGCTCAGTCCAGAAATAGAGGAGCGTTTTGTATTTCGTCGAAATTGAAAGTTTACCAAACACATAAAACGTGACCAAACTGATGCAGTCTTGTGTAGGTACATACCATTTGTGTTTACATTTATGTAACACTAATATATTATCAAATCAAAATACGTGAATCGATTCTATAATAAAATCGAATAACAATGAAACTTTGTACCAATGAATTACCGATTATTTTATTTTTTAATTATGTACAAGGCTGACAAGCACGCAGGTCCACCTGATTGTAAGTGGCCTCTGACGCCGATACCAGGGGGATTGACAATGTGTTGCCGACCTTTATAAAGACCTAGAAAGCAACTGGCTCTCCAGTACAACTGGCGGAATACACCGGTAGTTGCTTGGCGACAGATTATCAACTTGAGGATATTAGTCAGCCAGGTGAGTACTACAAAGTACCGAACCACCGTGCTATGGTTTCTTCACGATGTTTTCCTTCATTGAAAGTTCAAGCTCGTTATAGGATTCAATCCCACGACAAAGCCAAAGCATTCGATGTCACTACCATTGAGTTCATAGAGGAAAAACTATGATTGAGCTATACTATCATCGCTTCATTTTGTTTTACCAAAAGAACCATCAAACAAGACCAGCACTAATTTTAAGTGGATTTATTAATTAAATTATTATTATCTATACTATATAGATATAATATATATAAATATTATACTTTTGTGAAGGGTTCAAATATGAATAAGTTAATGGAAAATATCTTTATACTATATTATACCAGGATCTCGATAGGCAAATATAGAATACTTTCTAAGATGAACAAAAAAGTTGCGTATCAGTTTTCTATAAGACATGAATATTGAACCGTATTCCGTCGCGTCGCGCGTCGTCCATATACTTATTGCTATACCAAATCGCAAGTACGCCGTTGACTTATTATCTGCATATATCTATATTTTGCATCACTTATTATGCAACAGCAAATATAAGATTATTATCCTCAATTAATAAGAAAGCGATCACAACAAAAAAAAACCTTTCATCTATCTATATTGCAACTGCAATCTTTTGCAAGAAAAAAGTTTAAAACAAGCAATGATCTCATAACACTGAAAGTATAAAAAAGAATAGGTACAATTAAATAGACTAAATAGGAAAAGTGGTGAAAGGTACATATAGAAAGGTATCCGACAATTTACAAAATATAATAGGATATTAATAGATAAATATAACGATAATGGTTTAAGCGACACCTAATAAAAGTGACACCACAGCATTAATACCATTATTTATCATCAGATCTGTTAGTAGGTAGCCATTGGTGATATAATATTGATAAGTTCTTATGATGATGATATCAAATTACTGTGTATTAATTTTAATGTATTTACTTATTTAATTCTCAGATTGAGTGAGCTAACATGGTTATCTTTGCATTTTCCGAACAATTGACAATAGTTTCAATAAAGTAAATTAAATTTTGATATTTCATCTAGCTTCAGACGGACTTTTATGAGCCATCTTTCTTGAGGTTTGGAGTTTCGTTTTCTTTTATAACAAACACTTACCAGGCATAAGGAAGTAGACGAATACTGCAAGAGCGACGCAGATCGCAAACAGGGCGACGGGCCATCTCAAAATGCGCAGGACTCGTGTCAGCTTGCCTGCGCCGGGGCCGCTTCCCGCTGGCACCCTGTATAGGCTGTCTGGATGAGAACCCTATTGACAAACGAAAAAAAAGAATAAGCAGATGTTTTTTTATGGTGAGTCAAATCGAATAATATGATACCTACTGGAATGTGAATTAATTAGTTGATCAAAATCTTGATTTAAAAGAATTCACGAAATTTATTAAAATATATCAATAAATATGTTTATTACCATAACCGTCATATAGTTAAACATGCCTAATTTGCAATATTTATTCAAAACAAAATACATTATTGTGAGCAGCAGTGTTACGTGGCTGAATTATAAAATGTTTATTATGTCATTTAAATGGAAGAAAGCTGCGGGTTTTGTTGAGTGTAATAAAATGTGCTATAATTTATGCAGAATCGAGTCGAGATATCTTTCCATATTAGACGTAGGTATTGCGTAGGAATGAGATAAGACAACTGCATACTAAGCCCTTAAATAATTATGGCATTTGACATCATACATTTCATTTTGTTTATTTAAAAAAATTGTGACCAAGCTCAACTCAATCAACAATTTTAAAGATTTGCGTATATCACGATAAATATGTCGAACGTATGTTGAAATAAATATAAAATGTCGGAAGCATGTGTATTTTATATGGTGCTACTAAAGGGGTTAAACCTTATTTATTTCACTTTATTATCATAAAGAGCGCCGGGAATGTAGGCGATATTTAAATTCGTCTAATCGATAATATTATTGGATACTGATTTACTGCAGACGTTAAAATATTTTCGATCGTATAAATTGCATAATTAAGTATGCGACACAGGTTCTTCCAATTTTGATGGTGTCAATCGACACATTTTTTTTAACGAATTATTGGTTTATCAACACTGTATGCGTTTAGATTTTGAATCATTATTATAATTGTATAGGTATACCTATTGTTCTCAGTTTGAATTAAAGATTTACTAATATGTTAAACTAGCTTCCGCCGCGTTCCCGAGGGATCTTTTGTTTTCCCGGGATAAAAAGTAGCCTATAACCTTCCTCGATAAATGGGCCATCCAACACTAATAAATTCGAACCAGTAGTTCCTGAGATTAGCGCGTTCTAACAAACAAACTCTTAAGCTTTATAATATTTGTATAGTTATAAAAGTAGCGATAAGTAATTCAATTTGTAAAAAATAATTGTATTTACATCAGCGGAGTGCCTCAAGCGGCGCAAGTATGCACATCTCGACAGAGGGTACTTGTTTGAGCCGTTTGGGGTAGAAACTCTCGGCCCGTGGGGGCCAGGGGCACACAGTATATATAAGGACTTGGCGGAGCGGTTAAAGGAACACACGCGTGACCAGAACGCTGGCTTTTATTTCGGTCAACGGATAAGCTTAGCTATCCAACGTGGAAATGCAGCCAGCATTCTGGGCACGCTCCCATTTGGTGACGGTCTTCCTTTTTAGTTGTTAGTGTTACCCTTTAAGTAATTGTGTATTAAAGTAGCTATTTCAAAATTAAAATTGTATTGTAATCATAGATATACTCTATGATGAGGCTCAGGGCCCACAGGCTAATTAAGCTTAGTTTGCATGCTTCGAATAAGATTGTTTCATCGAAATCGACTCATAGGAAGCAAATACACAATTTCGGTTTGTATGGGAATTATATTTTTCTAGTCAAATTTACTTGAAATTAGATCAAGATAATTAATAAAACATGTGATTCGACTGTTCTTAAGGGGTGAAAGAGGATGACAAAGTTGCTATGGCCAATAATATTTTTTTGGTCAGATGTTGGTATAAATACTCATGAAACACTTATTTTGACGTTTTCATAATTCAATTTCTAAGGGGTGAAAAGAGGTGCAAAGTTTTGTATGGGAAAACTTTTTTTCAATGAAAGAATATCCTTACTAGATACGGATTCGAATTTATGTAACAATGCCGTGCGCTTTGCCGGGTTTATGAAATTTATGGGGTTTCCACAGGAACTAAACTTAGCATGGCGATTCGAATAGGTTTTGTATAATCGAAACCAGTTAGGGGAAAAAAAAAGTAATAATAATATAAATTTTATAAACTCTACGCGTGCGAAGCCGCAGGCGAAAAGATAGTACTCTATAGCCACTGCCGTGAAAATGAAACGATCACAGAACCAATATTTTGTTGTTTATTTTTTTTCGAGTTAACTATCGCATTTTAAATCTGACGCGTCGGCAAGATTCAAAAGATTTACAGATTACCTGTTTACTTATTCTTTCTTGTATCTTGTATAGAAACCCCGCTGCGTCTCGTCGCATACTAGCAGATACAAATTACTTCATAAAAGCTCAGGCATGCAAGTATTTCATCCATAAACATTTTATTCTAATGTTAAATGGATATAAAAGAGCGCTACCTGACTTTGTAATTATGGTTATTTGTGTTCAGACTTAGTATTATTTAATATTAATTATTAATTGCTCACGAGCTCTTTTGTCTTGTTTTAATTGAGTTTTTTTGGAGAAACTAATTCATCTGTGATCTCCTATAGTACCCCTTTATGGGTTGGATTTCGGGAAATCCTTTCTTAGTAGATGCCTATATAAAAAGGAATCATATAGATTATATACATTCAAGATTCTCTTAAAGATAAATTCAAAACCATTAATAATATATTATGACTGTGTCGTCACAGTACTACATTTATGAAAATTTAATTTATGTTCGGAAAAATATACAAATTTTCCCAAGAACAGCGATACTCATAGCTTGAACACTAGAAATAAGCACAAACTTGCTGTACCTGTAACTCGGCTCAGCAAAGTGAGGGACTCATTCAAGGGGCAATGTATACGTTTCTATAACAAAGTACCTACCCAAAGAAAGTCAAGAACTATCTGTGTATAGATTTTAAAAAAATAGTAAAACAAAAGTTATGTAAGAAAGGGTATTATAAAGTTTCTGATTTTGTGGAAGACAAGAATGCATTTAAATGAAATTCTCGCTACACAAACTATTTCATTATAATTTTATAAACTTTGTTATTTGTAATTAAATAGTTACATAAATAAAATAAAAAAGAACAAAGATCTATAAAAATATCCCTTGCTGAGTTTCTTGCCGGAGTCTTCTCAGTCCAAGTGTATTCCGAACCGGTGGTAGAATCAATTGTAACGTTCATAAGTGCCTTATTAGGGCCTAAACTGAATAAATGATTTTAGTTTTTTTTGATTCTATACCCTACTGTTTGAGTTGTGCGTTGATATATCAGTCGACTGACTGTTTCTCCTTTTATAATATAATATACCTACTTACAGATTAAGAGCATTGAACACCATAGATCGGTATTTCTTTTTGTTGGAAACAATTGAAATAAATAAGAATTGTACATACCTACATAATATATACGTACTTCATATTTAAGCGTGTCGGCATTTGTAGATGTGGAAAAATATAACAATACGATTGCGATTTATAAATTCAAACCTCACGTTTACATCGGACAATCGCTACAGGTATTTCTAAAATGAATGGTCGAAATGCACCCTTCATAACAATATGGCGAGACGATCGCATAACGTGATCCTGTGTTGGATCCGTCGGATTATTCAAATCTGTTTTGCTACTTACGTTAGACAATATTTTGCAATCAGACACTAACATAAACAATTTTTATTACCCCACTGCCCCAGAAGGAGGGTAATGTTTTTTTGAGTGTAAGTAGGTATGTCTATTTCTTTGGCACGCTCTATATCCTGAATTGATCATTAGTTTGATCTTCATTGCGGAAGTGGCACAGGATGTAATATTTAAATTTAGTCTTCGAATATCGATATGGGTATCAAATAAAAGTTAGAATTTTATTCCAAATAAATGAATAAATATGTACTTGCAGGGGTTGAAGTACTCGTCAATATAAACAACTTTTATTATGGGACCAACTTTGATATAGCATAAAATAAAATGGTTCCTTCATACATTTTGGTCGAGTAGGTATTGAACTTTTGTATGGACAACCAATCAATGGCAATAAAATATTATGGAAAACAGATGAACGCGACGCCTACACTACATTTTTGCCTCAAAAAACATGTCAATAAAAAAGTAAAATTAATTCAATAAAATATGATAAAATTTTGTCGGAGCCCATGTTATTGCCTTGTAGGTATCCATCTTTTTAGGGTTCCGTACCCAAAGGGTAAAAACGGGACCCTATTACTAAGACTTCGCTGTCCGTCCGTCCGTCCGTCCGTCTATCTGTCACCAGGCTGTATCTCAAGAACCGCGATAGCTAGACAGTTGAATTTTTCTCAAATTATGTATTTCTGTTGCCGCTTTAACAACAAATACTAAAAACAAAATAAAATAAATACTTAAGCCCATACAACAAACGCGATTATTTTGCTATATGGTAGTTCCCGTTGACCTAGAATCACGAAATTTGGCAAAAAGCAAGGTCTTACAGCACAAATAAAGGAAAAATTCCAAAAAATAAAATAAAAAGTTGAAAATTAATATGTATTCATTTTAAATTATGTACATAGTTACGCCAATTAATAAAGACTCTGAGTTGTATGGGCGCTCATACAATCTAGAGGTCTAGCTTAATTGGCAACAACCTCAAATAAGGTAAATAAATAAAATTGTACATTTCTCGTGATGGATGAACGATGGACGAAGTTTGTACGGAACCCTCGGTGCGCGAGTCCGACTCGCACTTGGCCGGTTTTAATTTGTTAACTATTTAGTTAAGGCGATCAGGTTAATTGATTTTTAAAATTTTCATTTTTATTTATAAGACGACAAATACAAATCTAAGTAGAAATTTACGATTTCGCAGCCAGCCAGATAATATAACTTCCTGAGTAAAATAATAATTCACCAGATTCATGATTATGGCGGAATTAGTGTGGTGTAATTAAAAAGTAAATATTCATGACGAAACTCCGTTGCAAAAATGTAATTCATTATGTCTTTTCCGATACTTACGAGGTAAAAATGTAAAGGCTTAAGATAAAATTTAAATGATAGAGAAATAAAACCATTTCTTCGTATTCATTACCTACTGGGCTTACTTGCAAATCTTGCTTAATTTATTTATTTATTACCTTCATAAACACAAGTGATTTAATCATTAATCGTAAATATCCAATATGTTACGGTTGCAGCAACGATACGATATACTCATAACCACGTTGTAATATATCGTAAAACTTTTAATTACTGTTTGTTACCAATAGTTCCTTGGTTATAATAATGAATGGCCCATATATGATATTTAAAATATTAAAGGGTTCCGTACACCTACATATCTATACTATTATCTTTACTAATATTATAAAGCTGAAGAGTTTGTTTGTTTGTTTGAACGCGCTAATCTCAGGAACTACTGATTCGAATTTAAAATTTATTTTAGTGTTGGATATCCCATTTATCGAGGAAGGCTATAGGCTACTTTATATCCCGAAAAACATAAGATCCCTCGGAAACGCGGGTAAAACGGCGGGGCGGAAGCTATATAGTTTTTATATAAAATCATCATGGTGTATCTACAATCGAATGTGTTTAAAATTAATTTAATTAAGGTTCGTTTTTCGTTATTAGTATTGTAAAGAACTTTTATTTATTACGTCACATTCTTCTTATCAACTTCTGATAATACAGGTAACTACTTCAATCTAATTCGTGTTAACGCGGTGATAAATTAACGCGGACAGTCTATTTCACCTGAACGTTGTTGTTCCTGTCTCAATAATATTTAATGCTTTCATAATTTAATTACACATATCCGTTGTATAATTGTTCGATGAAATATTTAACTCATATGCAGCCAGCAACATGTTGCAACGCGGAAGGCATTGATCTTACCGTTGCACCCCTAGTCAATCAACGTACTCACGTATGTTCCAGATACGTTACGACAAGTTATCACTATCATAATTATTTTATGTTCAGTACGTCGTAACATGTCATTTTAAACAGGACTTAGTAACTACTTCGAGTTGTGAAGTTATACATATGTATGCATTCTCGAAATTTATTAGAAACTTTCCGAGGAAATTTTCCTTGAAGAAACAGTTGCTTCTTCGAGTACATCTATCAGGTGGTCGGTAGTTTGCAAACTATATTAATAAGCACTCCAAGAATGTAGGTAATTTATTTTCCAATTAGTTGTATAATTTTCACCTTATGTCGATTAGATTATTAATAAATAATATGAATGACATGCTACGACGAAGAGTGATAGATAATATTGTCATTTCCCTGATGATTAATTCATGATTCAAATGATCGTCGTATTGCTTTATATTTTATAGCCGTGATCAGTCCAAAATATCGTATGCGATCGTAAATTTGATCGTTCAAGATTTATTATCGTCAAATATACCTATAATAGTAAAGAAAAATCTGATAGTGTCTGAAAAAACGTATCAATTTGTGTCAGTGTTTTATGTAATCACGAAATTGTGTAACTTAGCGTTATTTATCAAAACCAAATACATATTTTGTAGAAATAATTTCGCGGTTTAAATTAGTTATTCGTGACCTTATAAGTGATCGTTCCCGAATATAGACTCTAGATTGCAATCGTGCGCTTTCCAATCTTGGAAGGTGAAAGGTTTCTATCATTTTATAGTTATACAACTAGAGAACGTATGTTTCATATTCAACTTATTTTGTACCTTACCTTAATTGAAAACTTCTTCACTTCTTTCGGCTTCGAGAAGTATTTGTCAAGCTTTGTTTCGTATCCTGTGATGATGTCACCGACAGTAGCCGTCGGACTTGGCACCGTGCGAACTCTATAAGTTCCATACTGCTCGCAATGTTCCGAAATCGTTGGTAAATTACCATTCGGGGAGCTACAACTGCTACTTGATCGTGAGTAAGCGTAATTTATAGAGCCATCTGTAGGATTTTTAGGCTTCTTTGTAAATGCATATCGTCTCGGTCGTTCTTCCGTCGGTTTCAAGTCGTACGTTTCGAATTTTTCACTCACAAAGTTTTCTTCTACGTCAGTAGTCGGCACGTAGCGTAATAATCTCGGTTCGTTGATTTTCTTTTCATATTTAACCGAGTCTGTGTCGTTATCCAGCTGTGCCAAATTTAAGGTATACTGGAGCTCATTAGCAGATCGGTTAGCTTTACGCTTAGGTTTACGTTCTGCTGTGTGTGTGCGAACGTGATCGTCAACGATCTCTGACTCGGAGGATGGTCTATCTCCGTACAAGATGTAGTTGCCGTTCACCATTTTGAAATACGAGATTGTTTTAGCGGTTCAATGAGACAGCTATTTTTGAATTGTATTTACATTGTGCAATTTTGAATGTTCACTGTAGAGTAATTTTGTAATGTCCTTGATATAATATGATGATTTGATAATTATTGCTCGTACAGAACACTGCTCGTCAGCTCCAATCGTGGCACTGAACATGAATGATTACTCTTAATGTGAATGCAGATTGTTTGTTTGTAGATTTTCTGTGTTTGTCATTAACCGATGGAGCGACAAAATTCTTTAGCAGTAAAATGAGCACTGATTAAACAGAACGGATATTAAAGCGGACGGATTGAGTAATAACAGAATTTCCCGTTGTTTACAAATTTACGTATATGCAAATCAATAAACTATCAGCTTGCGTGATTCTTTGAGGATATCCATATTTAGTATTAGTTTTAAAGGAAATACATTGAACGCTGCTGTGTCCTGTCACTTTTGTATTATAAATCAACATTTGGTATATCCCATAAGAAACATACTTTCTTTGGAATTTGTATATTACAATATTACCGCGTGAAACAGCATGAAACGTATAATGAGAACATTCACAATGTTGTAAGCAGCAAGTACCCAGCATAGATAACATTCGTAGCGTTATGTCGGCCATTATTGTTTGGGCGTAGTTCCCGCGCTTTTTGCCTCATTTTCGCGGGAACGTTCTCAGTAAAGCGCGTGCGCGACAATGGCGGTCGGGTGAAACAAACAACGAGAGTGAATTGCAGCGATTGTGCAACGGCTCAGTTATTTTATGCAACTGATGTGCCGTTAATGGAACAGATGCACTGATAGCTTGGCTCATCTGTTAGATACATTTCCTGATGCCATAAAAAAGGAATTCTTTCAAACTCCAGTTAAGAGCCCCACAAATAAGAAAGCTCAGATTGCAATAAAATCTGTAAGTGTCTGTATTATTGATGTCCTAATAGTTAGGTCACAAAAGAACAATTGTTTTCAATGACACTCGAAATATTTACTAATAATATATATCACACCCACTGACTACAAGTGAAGTCATGGCCAAACAATTTTTATCGTGTAGGCACATCTCTCTTAAAGATTATAGTAAAAGTCTGCATGGAAAACGACATATATAGAATGTTGCCACACTGACCAATCCTTCAAATAACCCATTACTGTCAGTGAGTACTGTAATTCACGTTTCACTTGTAAAGTTGAGTTGCAACATGGTTTTAAGTGCTGACCACAAATTGATTAAAGATGATGCACTGATAGAACCCATCTCACAGACATTTAAAATATCCATTAACAGTCAACGGTGAATAGACGCCTAGGTGCAAGATAAATTGCAATCAGTACCTATTTTTATTTAGTCATATATTAGTATCCGCTTAACGAGGAAATGACCTGCCTAGCCTGATCCATTGATCTAACTGTCCTATCTAGACTGAAGGCACTGATCGTACCTAATATTTGTAAGGAAGCTGAGTTGGGGTATAACAATGAAAATACCACCATCGTCTCTATGATTAAGGAACAAGAGACCATTGCATTGTAACATCAGCAAATAACAACAAAACTATGATCCTCAAGGTCCTTGATCTATGTGTAGGCAGCACAGTATTTCGTAATGTATTATTATAATGCGCTTGCGACGCGAACCCGCTTAAAGTTCGGTTCGTCTCATATTATTTTATCATTGTATCGGTAACCTGATTCCGCATCAATAAAACGTACTGCATCGTCAATTCTGTTAAAGTTCACCCTAATCATTTCTCAATTTCATATTTAATATATAAAAAATATAGTACAGGGCTATTTTTTAGTCGTTGGCAATACTTGCAGGGGTGGAAGTAAACATCAATATGAACAACTTTCACTATGGGATCAATTCAGATATCGCGTAAAATAAAACAGTTGCTTCATACATTTTGATCGAGTAGGTTGAACTTTTGTATGGAACAACTGATATTTTTTTCGCGATTTCACAGTTAGTCCCATAGTAAAAGTTGTTCATATTTATAAGTATTTTCACCCCTGCAAGTATTGTCAACGACTAAAAAATCACCTTGTATGTATAGTTGTTTTAAAATTAGAATATCTAGAGCTACAGTTGGTTGATGTCAAACTGGTAACTTATAGGCGCAGGAGTCGCTAGATAGCATTAAGATTATTTGATTTAAAAATTCATAAAGAAGGGTCTATGTTTAGCATTGGAGGTTTTACTTCGCTTTATAAATTATCAAGCAGATAACATTCAGCAGCTTTGTGTGACGACGTGCCAAGGTTAGGAACCATAAAATCTTTAGAAACAAACGTTGCATTTTATTTTATAAACCATCGAGAATTATTGGCAATAAGGTTGAAAATGTTTATAAATACATTAGCTCCAAAATTTTGATTCAATGTGATGGCCTATAAATATCATCGATATGCTTGATTGAAATACTAAAGGTTGGTTCTACGACCTCCAGGTGAGCAAGTACGTGACATCAAAGCAAACCACGCTGTTGCTACCTTTAGCTTTCAACTTCGAGGTAAGCCAATAAAAATATCACGGATAAGTTTTTAAAGGTTTTCAACTTTTGTAGATACCTTTTTTTACTAGGGATAGGGTTGTTTTGACCACAATCTTATCATGGTATCTACTATCATCTAGATATGAACTGACTCTCAAATGGAGCTGCCGAAACACACCGGTAGGTGTTTGGCGATAGATTTACAACTTGAGGGTGGTAGCCAGCCAGGCAGGTACTACATTTAATTCTATAGTTAGCTATAGTTTCCTTACGATATTTTCTTTCGCTGAAAACTCAAAATCACTGTAGGATTCGAAACCACAACCTTCGTCACGGTATTCGACGTCACTTAGCTATTGCTTGTATTGAATGAATGCCTTAATTTGAATGTCATATAAAATACTATTAAAAGCAGAATTTTCATAATAGGTAGGTACTTCAGTACACTAATTGATCCCAACGTATCTAATTATAACAAATGCGGAATATTTTTAAATATTCTTTTATGTACATTTATTGCACTTAATACTTAACGGACTAATACACACCGCATGCGTATGCGCATGGTATAGGCGTCAAATAGTCCATAATGTTAGCGGTATGCATACAGTAATGTTTCATGCGAGCGAGCACTGCGGTCGCGCACAATGAGACATTGCGGCGCTCGACCAATCATCAATGTTAACTAATTACATTAACCAATCATCGGGAGTTATCATTTAACCATTTTTAACAGGATTATAATTTAATTTAGTTTCAGCCTACGGTAATATCCACATTACCTTTTTATAGATCTTAATGGATTTATTCTATAGTTAGGCTCTGATTTAGTTGCGACTTTCATTTAGATTTCGTCAAATAAAAACATTTAATAGACATCATAAAGTTAACAAATAACAGCTAAAATACACGATGTAATTGATTACATCATTACAAAATATTACTGAATGAGTACCTAATAGCTATGCATCCCCACATAAAAGGGGTGGGCTCAATAGCAATTTGCGTACACTGATTGATATTCAGCGAGTTATTAGAGCATTGAACTGTGACACGTTACAGTTAGCGTGACAAATTACTGTTAGTTAATAGTAGGCATTTTCAGGAGAAATCTATAAACCTATATCTAGTTGACATTAAAAGCAATAAAGTATTCCATTAGTACTGTGGTTTAATTTTTCTGTAAAATATAAAGTCTTCGAAGTGAAGTATCATCCAAATTAGCGCATAAAGACTTGATTATTATTTTATATTTGGCATAACATCTTTTTTAGTAAAGTTAGTTAGTTTTAGTTAATAATAAAGCGTTTTAATGTATTCATGACATGTAAACCCTACTTAGCTAACCAAAAATAATTAAATCTTCGAGTTATAATACAATTGGCAATTAGACATACATACATATTATTTTGAAACCTACACAAATTTTCCGCTCAATGTTGAATAGCGAATCTTAAAATCACCTACGCTTATACTGTAGCCGCCCGCCCTTCCCAATCAGCCCACACAACCTGACAAAATGGTCACATCTTTAATCAACATTAATTTCAACCCATCATAGGCGATTCTCATATACATCTTATGAAATTGTAAAGCGGTGTTTCGATCAGTTAATAACACCAATCATCGTATGTGTAGGAATGCAAACAAACAAACCGCATTCAGTATCTGATTGCTCAACGAAATGATTGATAACACTGCACAACACACAAAAACAAAGAAAACAACAACACTTTCTCGTTTCGTTTGTTTTGACACAATATGCGCCAATGTGTAACGCGGTGTGCACTTGTAATCGGAGCAAGTAATGCGTGAAATATTGGCTTGAGGAGTTGACAGTGCAAGGCTGCGCGTGCGACTGAACCGCTGCCACCAGATGATACTCACCACCGTTGCACCACCACGCATTGTCAAGAAATAACCGTGGAAACCTGCGACTATAAACTTTACGCAACCTATTCTACATAGAAGATACTAGATAATTTTGACTGCTCATTGCGCCGAATTAAACACTCTGGTAAACAAAACAATAGCTATGGGCCAACTCCGTGGAGTTTGAGACGATTGGTTAAACCTTCAGGGATACCTTCCAATTGCTTAAAATATAGTAGAGTAGTTGAAATGATTGATATACAAATATAAATATGCTTTATTGTTGACACATTATAACACAGAAGATACAAATTACAAAAGACATTAATTAAAGTGAAAACAATTTAGTCGGGATAATATGTGAAAGATAAAATACAAAACTAAAAAAATATTCGAAGTTAAATATTTTAACTTAACTAACAATTAATGACCGCTGTTTGAAGAATGCTGTTCTTAAAAGTGAAGTTAAACGGATACATAGTTGAATATTTTTTAATAATAAAGGATCATAATTATTTCCACCCACAACTTTACTACGCATTATATAACGCTAGTTAAATTCAAAAGACGATATTTCACAGAAGAGTGTGCCAGTTCCCATAGCGGGAGTGGAAAACTTGTCCATTGCACTCCGATTTTCATCATAACAAATATTCATTCGAGAAAAACCCGACAAATTCTCACAAATGAAATTAATTTGCGTTTGTTATTCTGTTCCTGTCATATGTAATTGCGTTTACGACACGTTGCAAATACAATCATTACATTAATCGACTCGTGATTTGCGTTTTGTTCCGCGTTATATCTGTCAAACAATTATGAGAAAAAAAACAGTAGAAGTCGGGTTTTTTTTTCGTGAATCAAATGATTTTATAGCTTAATAAAATAAATAAATAATATAATTTTAATCCAAAACGTTATGAAAGAAGAAATCGTACTTACTTACTAACTTTAATAATATTATAAATGCGAATGTGAGTTTGTTTGTTTGTTTGTCACCTTTTCACGCCTAAACCGTTGAACCGAACGCGGTGAAATTTGTCACGCAAATAGCCTATGGTATGGAGAAGGACATGGGCTATTTTTTTCTCGAGAACGCGGGCGAAACCCTGGGGGACAGCTAGTATAAATTATAAATGTGAAAGTTTGGATGGATGGATGGATGTTTGTTACTCAAACGCCAGAACGGCTGAACGGATCTTGATGAAATTTGGCACAGAGATTGATTATAGTCTAGAATAGCACATAGGCTATGTGTATTTTTATCCCGGGAAAACATAAGATCCTTCGTAATTAATAATTTTGATTACCCACATCAGATAATATTATTTTTGCTATGCATTGAATTCATGTCTGGCTCTCGACATTTTCGGCAACCAGAGGTTCTACTCCAAAAAATAATACATGATAGTCCGAACATCATTATCATATTAAATAGACTTGTAGCAAAACTGACGTGGCGTCAATATCGTGCATTTTTAGAGCACACATGCACGAGCTATAACATCACGAAATATAATTGAAAATCATAACCATAATTAAATCATATATTTTTGGAAAGTCATCAGATGGATCTTAACACTCATATATATATTACTTTTGTTACTTTTAAACTTTAATACCACGAAGCTTAAAAAAGTACCTACATGCCTTACCCATCGCAATTTTTCTGGAATAAGAAATTACATTCCAAGAACCAAACGTAAAACGTTCATTGTAATCATATCACAATAATTGCACTTAGTAAAACACGGATTTTTTTTAGTGATTTTAGTTAATTGAAAGAGCGGAAGAACACGGAAGAACCTACTACCGAACTAATAAAAATCACCTAAAGGTTAATATTTTTATGTTATTCAAATTTATTCGCAAGTAAATGAAAATTAAATTCAAAATCTTGCAACTAATTATTCCAACGTGGGAAGCAGAATCTCTTATGTACCAATTCAATATTATTCGTATGTATAATGGAAACAGGTCTGAATTAATCGGATTGTGCGCATACGCCGCACAACAGCGGATGAATAAAACAATCAGCGCTTCACTTGTGCAACTACTGGAGCAAGTCTTCTTACACACGGCTGTGGAGAGTGACGAGCGACTTGTCAGACCTCAATTACATCGCTCAGTATGAATACCTATGTAAGGATGTCGTAATTAATAATATCTTTGAACAATCAATCTTAGAACGATGAGAAAGACCCGTTTGTAAAGTGTAGGCGTAGGCACGAGTAAAGGGCGTCGCACACGGCGAAGATAAGATAATATTTTATCTTAAGATATAAGATAGTATCTTAGCCGTGTGTGACGCTCTTAAGTTTTAAGAAAATATGATTAGATTATAACCAGATTTGGTGATTAAATAGAATTCTAAAAACGGAATAGATTTTAATTGAGACACAATTGTTTGTCAAAAATAATGGCAACAAAATTCGAATAATGACATACAAAAAGACTGAATTTTTATAAGTCGAATTGTACAAGTCTGTATCTAGTATTATCATTGAATTAGATAGTTTTTGTATGTGTCATTAACTACTTTATGCCTTAAAATTGCAGGTAATGAGAATATCACACATGACAGTGCTAGCCAATAATTTATAACCACAACGGGTGGAATGCTCTCAATCAACTTCATTGTATACGACATTCCTTGACAGGTATATACGGAAAACCAGATCCGGTAATCCGGCGGCATCATTAAACGTCTACCAAATCCGATGTGTTGGAAATCGAGGGAAATACTTGTCTTTTAATTATAAATATTTGTTGCCAATAAAACGGACAAGTGTAGAAGCAGAAAGAGCCTTCCAGTCATCCGTTCTGCGCACAATGTGGACTGCCCATTGCCACTTCATCTTGCAAATCCGCTGGGCAATGTCGGTGACATATGTGAATCTCCTAATTTCTGATTCGATCGCGTAGAGAAACCCCGAGCATAGCCCATGGCTCCATGGCTCTTTGCGCGACTTTGTGCTGCTTTATGAGGCCCATAGTGAGAGATAATTTAATAATAATTGTAGATGATACAATTTAATCGGACTGAAATTGGTGCCGGATTGCTATTTGGTATATCGTCTGACAATTATTATCTTATAGCAAAAAATACGTGTGGCACTCGGGGACTGCCGCGGTAAAGCTATTGCATAGCATTTCTTATCAACTTATGCAATTATAATGATTTATTTATTATTTATTTATGCAGTATTTTTTTTCTTTGATATTAATAGATACCTACACACCTATATACTTTCTCACAAACAGCTGCTTACGTATTCGTCCGATTTCGGAGCAGTTCGTCCTTTTCGTTACGGAATTTCTTAATTTGGTCGCCGCGCTCAAAGCCCGCGATAAAAGCTATACAATAGCTTAAAAGTTTGATACACTAGATTTTAGACAGATGTGTTATAGATGGTAAAATAGAAAAGACTGCCAAGAGTAATCCTGCAGATGGCGTAATACTTGGAAATACTTATTTGTTGCAAAAGTATACTCCACTGCCAATTGGCAACCTCCATGGTGACTCATTTAATGTTATGATAAATAAATAGGTGAAGAATTAAAAACGTGATGTAATTACTGATGGATCAAATGATTTTGCGGGTTAAAAAGTATTATAATATTTATTCTAAGGTGTAATCTATCTTTGTGCCAAGCTTCATCAATATTTGTCCAATCATCATAACGTGATTTAATAACAAACAAAAATACACATTTATAATAGTAATTATTAAGTCTATGTTAAGCTAATTTATACAACTTTGGAGAAATAAACATTATTATTATATTTTTATACTTATTTCAAAATCTTATTTATTAAATCATAAATAACTGATAACATTCTAAAATCCTATATTATTGCACTAATATTATATATTCGATCATACTCTGGCATAAAACAGAATATTTTTATTCATTGACTTATATTTCCCGGAACTTTCAAATTGACAATTGAAAGGAAAAGTAATTCTACTTGATTTATTTACATTTGTTTTATAACTTTACAATTTTGAATTGCGTTCTTCTCTTTCTTGCAATTTCCAAACTCCGTAATTCCACTTAAACCATAGAGCACTTCCATTTTTTTAACTATTCAATTAAGTTTTGGAGCCAACGTAACTTTAATCGTTTTAAAGATATTGTAAAAAATCTCAGATTCCTAATTCTCAGACTCATATTTAAAGATTAAAAGTGACCTCAAAAGTTTAAGAAGCAAATGTACTCACATAAATAAAAATAATAAAACTGTCTAAAACTTAGCGCTAATTTGGTAGGCGGATCTCTCGACCCGAACAAAAGACATCAACGAGCGCTTTCATTACATCATACTGGATTCAGTTAAGTTAAGCCCGTTTTACCATAAGTATGTATCATAAACGTATCTACATTGCTTAGACGTATTTTAGGATGATTTATGTTGCTATTGTATTAAGCAGTAAATGTACTAAGAGAATACAGCGAGTTAAGAAATCTTTATTTTAATATTTATATTGATTTTATTTATTATTTTTTTAATTGAAAAACGTACATATTAATTTATTATTATCTTCATATAATTTATTTTGTTTTGTTGGTTCTTGATTTTTTTTACTGTACTTAATCAATAGTAAAAACAAAAGAATTCTTACTTCTAAATGAGAATTATTGAATAATATTCGTATTCAATCGAGATGTGTTAAAATTCACTAATTAACTCTCTTTTTGAAGATCAATTAGTATAAAATATCATAAATCAATGCTATAAACGCGTGATATCCGTATATTAATGCAATAAACGTCAGTCTAACCAGATTATGTTTAATAAACGTGAGAGTTAAGGTTTTATTACATTTCGAAGCAATTAATCTTGGCCGTCGTTCATCACAGAATCTGGCATCAATTTAGATGGCCGAATAACATTATCTAAGTGGTAACCATGTGTGATAATAATGATTAAACTATTACTCGAGGTGTTTATTTTACACTTGAGTGAGTTAATAAGAAGATATCCAAATATCAAGTGGATTTTTATCAATTGATTTTATACAATGAGGATAAATTATCTATGAATAATTAATCAATTGGACATAAATTCCGGGCGTCCCGCAAGGATCTGTGCTATCCCCAATACTGTTCCTGCTGCATATCACTGATATAATGTCTATTGACGACATTCATTGCTATACGGGCGACAGTATTGGAGAAGCTTATTACACTTACGCGGCAAATATTCCTACTATGGCTACTGTGTACGCTCTGGTTGTGGAATGAGCTCCTCGCTATAATTTTACCTTACTAGTACAGCATCTGATGGAAAAAAAATAATTATTAACTCAGTAGAAATTAAAATAAAAGACAATAAGAACAAATAAACGAGTGCGTATTTCACAGTGGCTCAAACAGTTTTCTGTTAGTAACCCAATATAAATGAGATAACTGTTGGTTGTCATTTCCAAATAGCTGTAGCAATATCAATATGTAGGTGGTATTCTTCAAGAATTTGTAAACAGTTCATAAAATGAATGTCGATACGTATCGATGACACGGAATAGAAAATCCAATTAAAATATAGACGACAATGTCAAAAGTCAAACATTCATTACTGCTCTGTGGACTAGAATGCCACTATTACGAGTTTTATGTAATCGGAAGCGTTTGTGAGATATTGTCAATTTACACTATCGGAAAACTATGTAGCAGTTAACTAAGTAGCTCATGCATCCAAGATTTTTTTTTTTAAGTTACAGATTTCAGAATAAGATTGAAAAATAATTGGAACTAATTCTTTTGGACTAAAAATTCAGACCAACATCGCCTCATTTATTACATAATCCATCACTTTATTTTATTTATTTATCAGGAAGACATACAGCACAATTAACTAAAAATAGAAACGTTATAGCAATAGTGGGCCAATTACATGTCCTCACATTTAGTAAAATAATAACAACAAAACATCCTCAATCAGCAGCAGGTAACATATTTTGCACTTTTTGTTTACTATAAAATAGTTATACTGTGTCACAACTATTGCTTATACACTATATAGGTACCCGAGTTTAGTCTCCATCTTCGGTTTTAACTGACCAATGAACCCAAATCTATCTAATAATTAAATCATAATGCACTATCCTATAAACCGGCACGATAGTGTACATAAAACCTTATTTCACGGTACGCGGCGCGGATAATCGTAAAATTTTGTAGTTGCTTTAACTTTGGAATGTTTGTCAACCAAGACGGCCAGCCAAACTGTTGGTATTTAACGATCTAATTAGCCAACACGTGCGATGCGGAACATAACTAAACATAGTCCGTCAGTCGTCACGATATAATGACATGAATACGAGTACAATCGTGCAGTAAGTTATTAAGTAGTGGGAGTAACGGTAAGTGCTTAATTGTGTATTAATTTTTACATGACTGGGGCTATAAGCCGCGCAGCAGATATTTTTACAGCCTTGTGTTTAATTTTAAACTTAATTTATGTAACCCTTTCATGGCGCATTATGAAAATGAACCCTAACTAATATAACAAATAAAGCTTTCTTAGCTTTTGCTTACTGCCATGTTTAATCAAACATAACTCTGTACGGACCAAGATTGAAACCTTGGAGCCATAATAACTTTTGTTCATCTCAAAAATATCTATTCAACGATGTATTACGTGTTAGCTCTATTGGAGGGTGAGACCAAAATTTGAATCCTCTTTTATTGTTTTGAATAACATCTTGTACAAGTCTGAATAAAAAAATTGAGTCAATAAAAAATAATTAAGACTTGATTGTAGGAATCAATCTTAAACAGGATTTTATTACCATGCCATATAAATATACACAGTAAAACTATTATAAAATGTAGATATGATCACTTAGTCTCGATTGTTCACCTCGACGACGAGTCACGAGGCTATTCTAATAGTTCCAGGCGTATAATGCTAAACATATTACGACAAGGCGCCCGTGATCACCCAAACATCCCAACCTTTATCTGACATTTGTTGAAACATACGAATTCTTTGGTTAAGCTTGAACTTTAGGCAACCAACGAATATAGGAATGGTGTCCGCATTCTTGGTGGATGTATAAACAAAATATATTCTAAATATAACTTGATACAGAGTAATTTAGGGTTCCGTAGCCGGAAAGGATAACACACGCGCCGATTCGTATATATATTGTTTCCCTTGAAGAATTTCTATCCTACTTTTCTAATATTTTAGTTTGACCAAAGGCTAATTTACTATGCCAATCAGTCAGCAATAATTTATATTTATAAAAAAAATATTATTGAAACCTAATACGCCTTATAAGAATAAAAAAAGATAATTGGTTTTATTTATTACGTTATATTACATAATAAAATAATTGTTTATATACTATAATAATAATTTGTTTATGCTAAAAGTGTAACTGAAGTGTAAAAGTTGTGATGCATCTATAGGTAATTTTGACAGGTAAGTAAACAATTTTGACAGGCAAGTCAACGACATTCAAAAGGTTATAATAATATAATTAAACTCATTACAATTATAAATAAAGTTTTACTTTGTTTTGCCATCCATGAAATTGTATATTTTAAAAGTAATTAGCAAACCAAAACAGTGTAATATGTAGGTTAGAAATCCATGGAAGAGAACTGTAATTGCATGATTTCGAAAACGAATTGATCTTTACCCACGTTCTCGATAATCTCGATACACCATTCTTTTTGCTCGCGATTTCGTAATCAACGCACTCGATTTATGAATCGAACTAGCTTTCCATATCAGCACATCTTGAATTAAATATATTAAATGTTTCTTTGTTTTTATACAACATTGTCGGCAAACAAGCATACGGCCCGCCTGATGGTAAGCGGTTACCGTAGCCTATTAACGCTTGCAACACCAGGGGTATCACTCGCGCGTTACCAACCCTCCTCCCCTCCCCGATGAGCTTTGGCGATCTTACTCACGCGCAGGAACACAACTATAAGTTACCTATTTGTCTGCGGTATTCTGTAAGGTGGAGGTACTTCCCCAGTCAAGCTGCTCTATGAGCGACATATCGCTATGTTCTACCTCACTTATCATTATTTCGTAATTTATTATCGTTTCATTATTTCTACCATGTTTTAAGATCAACCTTCGATATTTTATTTAGTAAATATGAGCTTGCGTTTGGCTTCCGACCCACTTTGGGATAAGCGATGTTAAGCTTTGAAGATATCCAAAATGTAGGTATCAGAAAACGCAGACGCCGAAAATGTATCCCACTCCTTTTTTGTAAGTCGATATTTTAATGCAAATGTTAATCTGTTCACTGCTTTAATAGGCACTGCACTTCAAGACTGTTGAATCGTGAAATATTTGTATTAAATTTTAGCTCGTCATTCCACTATATATACGATTTTAATTTTTTTTTTTAAACTGCGCTTTTTTGCTCGTTTTTAATTCCAAAAATTCGTTCTTATACCTACAATAACACGAAGAATAGTTATTGTTCAAATTTCATGTTCCTATGACCAACGGTTTGTCATCCTTAAGGGTTAACATTTGTGAAGTGCAAAAATCCTGTCCAATAATTTGTATTGTAAAGTACTTGTGCTAAATATCAAGTAAGTACCTACCAACATTCTTCCCTTAATTTACACCCTTAGGGGCTGAATTTCCAAAAACCGTTGTATGATATGAAGTGATACACCGAAATCAATATAATCGATATATGTCGAATATCTAATTTATTATTTATAGATAGGTAGATATACATATAACTTGGTAGCAGGTCACGATTATGTCTACCTGCATAGTATTTGTAGATAGGTAATTACGATTTGCATGAATAGATTAGACAAAGAGTCGTGATTTACGTGGTAAATGAGAGCAAAATGTGATGGCTCATGAGGTCAACTTGTTCTACATAGCATCCGGCTAGAGGTGAACTAAGTAATGTTTATCACTTAATAATGCTATGCGAGATGGTGTCATACCACTTAATGGAATTTTTCCTTGAAATTATGCATTAAATAAAGACATAAAAAGTTTTATAGACTACTCGACACACCGATTAATAGTTTATTGGGATTTAATTAATTAATAGCAATTCAATTTATTATAATTCTCTCAATATAATGGTGTTGGAGCATCTTTATCTGTGTATAAATTAATATCGTCCCACTTACAGATCCAAACACAATCAGGCGTGCTAGTTTGACGATTATAATATTATGTCATGTCAGCTTGGTCGTCTAAGCCATGTTCCGCTTGTCAAGCCTTATATTAAAACATTATACCTATACTACATGTGTCGAGATTTCAACGGACAGTGACCTCATATACGATTACCTTAAATCATCACAGCCATATCGATACCAATTTGGCCTTTGATAAACTGGCCTTAATAACATAATGCGTTTAAATTCAAAAGCGCATTCCATAAAAGGTTCAACTCATTGACAATAGTTCATCTCATCTCGGAGTGGTGTCGTGAATTATCCACAGTAATCCTCGAGGCTCTCAATAATAATAAGCCGATTAACCTTCGCATACCTGTCTAAGTGTCCATAATGAACAACAGAATAATGACATGCCAATAAATTGGGCGTATTATTCCTTAATTTGTATGATTGTTAGGTCAAGGATATACAACTTAAACTGTTGAATGGGAATGTATGAAGAATAACTTTTAGTATTTGTATTTAAACTTCTTCCCACGATTCCACTTGTGCAGTGTTTGTGTGCATAGTTTAACCAAAATTGGTGTACATTTGGGTAATTGAGGTATTATAGTGAAGAAAATCGCTAGACCTCCTAGCTTAAAGTAAAGCATATAGGCAGCGAAGGCACCTATGTAGTATAAAAAAAAAACCGGCCAAGTGCGAGTCGGACTCGCGCACCGAGGGTTCCGTACAAACTTCGTCCATTATTCGTCCATCAAGGGAAATGCACAATTTTATTTATTTACCTGTAATCTAATTTATTTGAAATATACAAATACCATTAAGATTAACATATTTACAATTAAAGTAAAAAATACAAACTATGATATATAGAAAACATCCTCAAAGCCCTCGCTGCTGTCGATAGGCAAGGTTCCCAACTTGAGGTAGGTGCCAATTAAGCTAGACCTCTAAATTGTATGAGTGCCCATACAACTCAGAGGTCTTTATTAATTGGCGTAACTATGTATGTATCGGGACACCCTTTAATTTTCAACTTTTTTAATTTTTTAGAATTTTTCCTTTATTTGTGCTGTAAGACCTTGCTTTTTGCCAATTTTTTTTATATTTGAGTTGATTGAATGAAAGGTAAATTGCGGTTTACGATTTATGACGTATTAAAAAAAAACTACTAATTAGATCTCGTTCAAACCAATTTTCGGTGAAAGTTTGCATGGTAATGTACGTCATATATCTTTTTTAGTTTTATCATTCTCTTATTTTAGAAGTTACAGGGGGGGGGGGGACACACATTTTACCACTTTGGATGTGTCTCTCGCGCAAACTATTCAGTTTAGAAAAAAATGATGTTAAAAACCTCAATATCATTTTTAAAGACCTATCCATAGACACCCCACACTAATGGGTCGGATGAAAAAAAAAATTGAGTTTCAGTTCTAAGTATGGGGAACCCCCTAAATTTATTGTTTTTTTTTTATTTTTGTGTGAAAATCTTAATGCGGTTCACAGAATACATCTACTTACCAAGTTTCAACAGTATAGCTCTTATAGTTTCGGAAAAAAGTGGCTGTGACATACGGACGGACAGACAGACATGACGAATCTATAAGGGTTCCGTTTTTTGCCATTTGGCTACGGAACCCTAAAAAGAACGATAATATTGCGTAATAACTAAGCTGTCATATTTTTTTATTTAATTTTGTATTAAAACTAGCTTTCCACCCCACCCTTATGAGATGAATTAAAAAAAAACCCTTCTTTAGTAGATTTATAGAAACGTTATAGGTTTGATTTTAGTTTCTAACCACAGTGGAATACAAGTCTTTTTATATGTATCGATGATTAAATACAATTTATTACTTATAAAAATGTGAGTATCATGCTTACATGACACCTTACACGTACACCTTAGTGTATTATGTTTTTTATTATGTATGAATAAATAAATTATTAAAGTTACGAATATTTGTAGTCTTTGTATTATTACATAAACTTTGACCGAGACACATAAGACTGCGATATGATCAACCACTGCGCAAAACCATAGCACTTAATGCAAAAGAGGATATTTGTATAGACATCACAACGTTTTTGTTCTAAAGCCGACACATTTAAATAATCTTTACCTTATATCGCATAACATAAACCTTCATTTCAAAAGCTTACGTTGACTTTACATTCCATTATTATGTACATTTAATATCATTATAGCTTTATTTGGTTAAATGACATCAAAAAGTACTAATTATATCTTTATGTGAGTTGATTTGGTTCAGTTTCTTAAAGATAAGACCAAATAATCACTGGCTTCTCGATTTTTGTTATAGTTCCCAACATTATGGTTAAGCGCTTGATCAGTTTTTCAGTTTCATGAATGTGTAACATATTTTGGTTCTCTACATTTAAATTAAAAATAAAATCTATAGCTACAAGAGTAATTAAACACACAACTTAGAAACGAAACTTAATGCCAATTAAGAATTTTCTTTTTATTAATAAATCAGTTATGACAGAAACATTAACTTTTCAGGATGTCACAAACTCATTCAGGCATTCAACTGGATACCTACAACATTACTTGAATTATTTACTCAGTTAACATTACCCACACACGTACCGATCGACATAGCGTTGTTCCTTTAGTTACATATTGTGAAACTTTAGTACAATACACATTTTGCATGCAAATTGTTAGTCGTGAGTAACTCACCAACCTACAGCACAAAATTCTTAGGGACATATAAGTAGAAAATCTGAATCATTAATAACTCAGAACCTTTGACTTTAGTATGCTATATCACATTAATGTACGCAGTATGTGTTTGTCTGTTTGAAAGTAATCACTTATTGATTCATTCTCTAACTATACAATTACACGTTAAGTCCAAATAGCTTCAGCTGAACGTGCCCTACAGGGTCAAATGACGTGCCGTATTAGATTCTTGGAAGCTCAATCAATGTGAATTCAAATGCATTAATATTAACGTTTAATTTCTATTGTGATTATGGTACTGACCGAACAAGGTGCAGTCCTTGGACGCAGACAGCGTGCTCGCCAGATACTTCGCCAGGTGTTATGTTATGTAAGTAATTTGCGACAAACACCTAATTGTCACTGATAAAGGCATGGAGCATAGTTAGCAAATGAATACTTTGATATTAATATTTTCCACTATACCCTACACTTATTAACATTTGCAACAGTGTTGGTATCAGTAATAAGTATCGATAGAATACACCGGAGATAAATAAATGAGCTGTGCGAATTTTCCTAATGCATGTTGCTAGTTAATCAATAAACTTAGATAAGGTAGCATCGTGGAGGGGCTGAGGCGTGTGCAGGGGTTACGGCCTTAGATTGCGAGTTATAAATTAACTAGCTTCTGCCCTCTTCTTTTCCTGGGATAAAAAGAATCCTATGTTTTGTTTTAGAGTATGACCTATTTATGTGCCTTTAATTTAAATCCGTAGCTATTACGGAGTTTTTGAGTAACAAACTACCGCACATATACACCAAAACACAAGTTTTCTCATTTATAATATTAATAGGGTAAGTAAATCTTATAACATATAAGATATGAAAGTATAACGGATTGAGCAAATTTATCAAAAAAAGGTTATTCTCTATCCTTGAACTCCAGGTTCCAATAGGAGATACCTATCTCCTTCCTGCCTGAATTATTTTTTAAATTTATTTTTCTGTAATTAAATGAGGTAAATAAATGCAGGCCAATGAAAGTGAAACTCTGAGCTATAAATAACGATACCAATTTTGAACTAAATTATTGATTTTTTAATATGAATCAATTTGTAATACCTTCACAAAACCATTCTGATGTTGCCTATGTTCAAGACAAATTATCAAACACTAACCAATGCATAAAACACATGAACACATCGATTACTTTGTAAAATTTATCTATTTTTATGATTTTTAATCGTCAATCTAACTACAAAGAGTTCTATGATGCTGTACAATTTTGATATAACAAGTATTTAGTACTAAACTCCATGTAATCCTATTGTTTTGAAATTTCATAAAAAGTTGGTATCTCACTCGACATCCCTATTAAGTTTAATATGGGACTAAGTTGAATATGTACTACACAATAAATAGGTAGGTACATACCATCAAAAGAAGGCGTTTAAAACTCAAAAACTAAATCCTGACAATCAATTCAAATTTAAAATTCAAGGTGCAAACTATAAAGAAGTGCACCTGCCAAATTTTATTTTACATGACAATACAAGGCGCAGTACCCACGCATGATGAGTCAGGCTCATCGCTGCAGCAGCAAGAATCAAGATTAATGCTCTCACCTTGGCACACTCGCCCGTAGGCGCTTCAACTAATTAACTATACAAAATAAACACGCCTCTCTCTACAGCGCTAATTATGAACGTGAGAATAAATATTTAATGAGCGCATCTATTTATTTTAATATCTATGTGCGTATCTACTTACGTGTAAAAAACTAAATATCTACCCATATTATAAGGTAATGCATATATTTCTTAACATTTGGGCTTTACGTTAGTTTATTTTTACCTTACCGAAGAATATGAAGATGTGTGTGAATTAAATGTGTTGGAATTTCAGCTATTTTTAGGATAATAATTGTGAAATAAATAATTCTTGATATATTATGATAATTAAAATTAAATATGGTGAATGCTTACAGCCGTTATCTGTCCGTTTGGCAACGTCTGAAGAAACAGTTGGTAATCACAATTAAACTATCTTATCTCTTATCAGTAGCCTAGATATACCAACTCGATGTTCCGGTTGCTTTCAGAAGACCTTTTTAGTAATTATCAGACAGATTACGCGGTCAGGCGGTCACCAACAAGGTTGTCTATAGATTAAAAAATTTAGGGTTGCCATTTTTTTTATTCTTCTTTTAAATGAGTTTGTGTTCGGTTTCCGACTACGGTTTCCGACTAACAATGTCTTAACCGAGGATATTATACGCTTATTCAGAAGACACCTATTCTCTCCTTGAAGGGGACCAAATTGTAGGTATTCCTCTCCTTTTCTGTTTCAATGATAAATGAAGAAGTAAAACGCTGTTCAATTATGTGGAATGTCAACAACAAAATCAAAAACAACAAGACAAGGCAACACTCCTGACACGATGATCTATCGATTGTAGCGCATCCAGTTGATACTGGGCATATCCCATCATATTTCATCTCAGAGGTGGCAGCAATAATCAATAATGACCGGACTTGTGCTTCGTACAATTGCAATAACTGCTCCGGCGTGAAGTACTACTCAACTTTTAAAAGGATCCCAAGCTTTCTAACAAAGGTTTCTGTTTTTGACTAAATAAAACTGCCAAATCTAATTTTGGCTGATGATGATTTGTTTCTTTTAAAGCTCAGAGTAACTCTTGGGTTGGGGAAAAATAGAAATAATCCATCCTTAGTTAGTCAAAAGTATTTAGCAGAGCATGTAGCAGATTATTGCACACACTAGCAACTGACGTGTAATGTAGAGACTTAATGAGGTGATTTGGTAACTCTACAAGTAAATCATGGGGAAATTCATAATATTTTAAACCAACCTTATAAGCCTGATGGTAAAACATAGTCTAGATGTTGTGTAAACTATGGATGAGACTACAACAGGACCGGACAAGAGTGACGTGAGAAAAGAGACCTAAATAGATAAGGTTTCGTCCGTATGGAAATCAAGAATAATATTTACAAGCAATAAAATACACAAGACAAACATGACAATTCTCCAAAACATAAATAAATAACAAATAACTTAATCTGCCACGATGCAATGCCTTATTGCAATAGCATAAGGAATTCGTGATGAAACACTTGTGCAAATCAATGAATAATCGCCCCTTGTGGATTTTATGACGTTCCGACATTCACCAACAAAAATAACAATTAATAATAAATTCTTCTTGAGGTCAATTCATCATGCTGTTCATGAGAAATATCTGTCGAAGTATAGACTTACAAAGATTATCTTCCTTCTAAAAACATAAAGCATAATATGTATTAAACTAACTTGATTTGCTTCTTGCATATAACATAAGTTTTGAAGTGAGGAATCTGTGCAGGAAAACCGGTTTATTTATCTGTCCTTACCGCCTCGGAGGCGTCTACAACATGAATGAATTAAATTGGCATTAAATTAAATAATATAGTCTTTAAAATTTGCTTTATATCCTGAAGAGAGACTGCTCTAAATCTTTAAGATTTTGACTACGTTTTTTGCATCCCATATTTATTTACTTTTTATTGTATAGGCATGGAGTTCGACCACATTCTCACTATGTGGTAAGCACACAAAGCCCAAAAGAAACTGGCAAGTGCAGTTGCCGGAAGACATTGCTTGGTGTTTGGCGACAGATTTTCAACATGAGAGTGTGGTAAGTAGTCACCCAGGCGAGTACTACAAAGTCCCCTACCATCGTGTTTTGGTTTCCTCACAAAGTTTTTCTTCACTGAAAACTCAAGCTCACTATCAATGAGTTAACATCGCCTTAATATTTAAAATACTTTGTACCTTTTATAAAGGTGCATTTATGTCAATATTTTCTTGATGATTTTTTTTTCATAAAGTAGTGAAGTTTGTAATTAAAAAGCATTATGTAATATGGCATCACAAGGCCAAGTACTCAAATGTGCTGACCTTTAATAAATGACTTATTGTGAAGTCTATAGTGACTCAAAATATCTGATCACTTTATCAAAGTGCTAACAGACTTGCTTTAACTACCTTTTTCAATAGAACTACTAATAACTCTACGTAATTTATGATATTGCCCCGCCACTTCACCCGCAACCTGTAAAGGGATCTCTAAAAAAGTATCATTAATTGACTGATATTTCAAATTATGCAAAAATATTAAATTATAATATGTATAAGTAGGTTGAAATTGTATATCTTATCATTGTAGAACCAGACGATGTAGTGTGTTGATAATGGAATAAATTTTGTACTTACTAGAACTAATTTGTCAATTAATTAAAAAACAACGACGATATTGTCATTAGTATTAACAATAAAAATATTTTGCCCTAAAAAAGACACAAAGGCTCCTTATGGCCTCTATACATATTGAATTTTACAATTCCGTAGAACACGGCCATAACCACTACGAGGGCCTATTTCGACGTTCTACGTCAATGTTTTGGTTTCCTATCTTGGTACCTTTTTCATCTGTTTTTTTTTCCTAACACATTATTTTGCATTTAAATCCGCCAACTTTCTTCCTTGGCGTTTAATTATTTATTAATAAGGTAAATATCTGTAGGGAGTTATTAGCTACTTGCGCGTGGTTAAACTGACGATCAGCGCAGTCCGCCGAAAAATGGACCGAGAGACCCTAACGCCCCCACCCCGCGCTCTTGTACACTCGCATGTCGCGACTAAAAGTGCCACGATGGCGGTATTATCTGTTTTCTTCGTTGTAACCATAGCGCTGGAAATTGAGCCCTTTCAAAAACTTTAACTACTATAGAAGTTTTCTATACTTTTTTTGGACTCAAAAGATGTAATATGGAATGCAGAATTTAATTATGCAATAAAATAAAAATAAAACTCTTATGTTCATCAGGGCAGTTTTCGTACGATACGACGATATAATCAATTATATATAATCATCAATTGTATTTATCTCCTGAAAACATTGGTATTCAACTTTATCAAAACAGTGAGTAAGTGTGACATAGGTAATTCTAAAAATATAATGTCAGAAATAAAAAAAATCAGCCAAGTGCGTATTGAACCCGCGCATTGTAGGGTTCTGTAGTCAGTACGATGTGGTACAGTCAAAATCGAAGACCGAACATAAATTAAAGACGATTACGTTTATCAAAGAGCTGTTTAAGAAACCCTCTAGGTGTATTATTAAAATACCTTGTAGCCAATACCCCACATGATGGTGTACGCGAACAAAAAAAACAACTATTCAAAAATTTGTAGGGAATATTGCATGATTATTTTTTGACGTTTTTATTTGGTAACTTTGTTTGCGTCATAGACTATAATTTATGATATTGGTGCCTAGGAAAACTACTTATTACCAAATGGTTTTTAAAAACCTAAATTAACTTAAGTAAAACCAAAAAGTTCTCAGCCCCCTCCTTTTAAAAAAACAACTACTTAGTTATTAACCTCAGGACGTGTTCACATTTGGACCCCACTGGGTCACGTGATAAAATTATCTCACTATACCAACTACAAAGCAACGTAAACAAGTATAATTAGTGCTACAATCAGTCGTTATCTCCAAGTTTTATAATGAGCTCCAATACAAATATATTCGTCCAGCCAATCACTTATTTAGAGACACATATTATCACCGTGGTTACGAATTGGGTTATCACGAAGCGTATTTTTCTGAAGCGCTCGTGGCGTAGCTTGATTAGCCGTTCTTAATTGATCGGCCCTGGATGGGTGACCATCTTGAGCGTTTCCGTGCTTCAGAAGGCACGTAATGCCGTTGGTCCCGGTTATCACTTAATTGTGATAGTCGTTAAACTAGTTGGAGATCTCCTAGGTGGCTTGACAACTCCGACAGTAGATTGACCACTACCCTACCTCCACCAATCCGCAGTGGTGGAGTATTTGCCCATTCCCCTTTCACCCTTATTTGTGAAAGGAAGCCTGTGCTCAGCAGTGGGCAGATATAGGCTGTAATTATTATTATATGTTTCTATTTTCATACTGTTAGTAGTTAACCAATTCGCAATAATATTTTATCTTACCTTTTACGATTTTTACCAGAACTATCGATGCGGGTAAGATTCAAATAAGAGCTATATAGAGTATTTACTGTTCAGGGATAAATATAAGAAAAATGTAGAAAAAAATCAGATGAAAAGCGGAACATGGATGCAAATGGTGGAAGATGATTTTCAGAAAATTAATGTAGGTAGCTCTTACATAAATTCAATGTTATATCTTGTACAGCGATAACACAATGTAATAACATTTTTATTAATTATTTTGACCATAAAATCCTCGTTCGTCACACTATCTTGCACTTGCAGTTCGTAACGGATACAACGTGAGCAATCATGATTATATCACTTTACTAAATTGTTGCCAAATACAAATGTAAAATTAGTATTTCGCAACATTTGTTTGGACCGATATGGTCATGAATTATGTTCCCAAAATGTGCTGTTATCTAGTGCAGTTGGGCGTGTGAACTGCCGATATGTAAGCACCAGAGTGATACAAGCACTGTGTTGCACAAAGTGTTTCTCTCAAAACTTCAAATATGTGTATCTACTCGAGGAAATAAATAAAGCTTATTCATATTAATTTTCCTTACAATTACTTAATCAATGACAAGTAAAAACCTACGTGAAACGAGTTCGTGCAAACCTTCAACCATCTATTTACCTAATGAACCCGTGAATGGCTCCGTTACGATGTTAAGAATGCGTCCACAGTACACTTGTATAACAATAACATAAGTCATCGAAGTTTTGATGGACACTTCAAGGCTTCTGTGGCGGTATTTGAATGGGCTTGAGAACAAACACGACCGGGGCGGAGTCGCTACAGCCTGCTTGGGCATGAACACGGGGGCACCCCGGCGCTAAAAATCACAATAGATCACATTTCGCAATGATAAATGACACACCAATAATCGCACCAGTCGACATTCACACATTAAACATGTTCGCATACAAAACAGGCATATATTTATACATATATGAACTTGAAGAAATAAATAGTTTTACATTGCAAGGTATGAAGGTGTGGAAACCACAACTAAAATAAATTATTATTGTATAGAGTCGTCTGTTATTGAGATTTAAAGGTGTGTATCAGAACGCTTTTTGAGTTTCTTGATTTAAAATATAAATTATTCATAAGTAAATGAACTAATAGTCGAGTGGAATTCATTGTAGGTGTAACTATGCCCTGATAACAGCGACATTAGTAAAGTAGGGATGGGACATGGTATGACCCCGTGTCATCTTGTCATGACTATTTGGAATAGAACAAGTAGTGAACATATATTTATTATTATGATAATAATTTCGGTCATATGAACTAACGTTGAATGAATAACATGTTGACAGTACTAAAAATCACTACACATTGTAGTGATGAATTTTATCATGGCTATTTATGAGATGTGAACAAAAATTCCACACATGTTATCTGGTCATGTCATGTTATCTAGTGCATGCATAGTTACTTAGTAAAATACCTACGTAATGTGATAGCAACAGAGATGGATAATAAATGTGCAAAAAGCAACAATATTTTTCCTACCAATATTGGGCTATCTTTGTAGACTTGATCCTGTATAAGTTCATTGTTCTGTGTGTCATAAGCTCTGATAAAAGTAATTATTCTCGAAACTTCTGCATATCTACAATTGAGTATTTATAGAATATTTACAAATTAATGCACTGAGTTTATTAATCAGTGACGGTTAATAACACCATTTACTAATAATTACTAGCAAATGTTAATATATTCTATAAGAATGGGAGACTAGTTACCAAAATATCAAGTAGGCAGTAAAAGACTTCTCAGCAAGAACATTGAGTTCTACATGTAACGTTTCGCTGAACGAAACAGGGTCGCATCTCCGCTGAGTTATGTGGTCGTCTCATCCTTAACATGTACCTCGACATAGGATAGAATTAGATAATCTTTATTAAATAACCATAATGACCTTGACAGCTCTAAGCTACCTACAAAACTACTACCAAGTATTATGCTTAATACTGGAAAATTAAACTTAACAAGCCAAAAACACATAAAGAAGCCTCTTCCTCGTGCTTAATAGCTAACATTATTAATTTGGAGTGTTAAAATATTGAACGTTGCAAGGTTACAAAAAGCTATTCACGTAACGAGGTGTAGTTTATTCACTTCGGTTTTTACTACACTCGTTATTGGCTTATTGATACGGCCATCATGAGCTATGACTATGATCGTTTTCAACAGTGCTATATTAATATGGATACTATACTTTCAATTAAGCTCGGTACTAGAAATCTGAATGATCGGCGTTTCGGGAGCGCTCGTCAGAATTTGGCTAAAGCTAGCGTACGATTTTATGACGCAATGACTGCACTGCGGTCATGGGTTACCGCTCGGCGAATTTGCGAATTTGTTTTAAACTATTCAAACAATATAATAATAAAATCCAATCGTGGGATTTAACACTTTCATATGCGAAAGGAATAACTATTTGTTTTAATTTTATCTTCAATTTTTTTAATAAAGTTTTATGCTGATATTTGACTTGGACTGCGACGTCATATTTCTCATAATTCATCATAATTATTACTTATATCTATGTTGTTGGATTATCTGTCCTTAGCACTAACGATGTATATAACCTATATTTTTTTATTTCGTACATCATTACAGAACCACGGCTAACTAAATGCCACTGACTGCAATAAATTACATAATATGTTGCATAAATGATTCTTATCCCATACCAACTATGCAATGCATGTCATAGTATAATCTTTTATAATAAAATTAAAATGCATAGAGACAACTTTGACAATAACAACAATGACGAAATATATATTGAATCTCCGTGTCTGCGAATAAACGAAACAACTACATATTGCTAAATACTTTTTGGTCAAATACGAGTACGGTATAATGTGAGTTTAGTATTATAGTGTATTGCAAAGTTATTGCAACACGACGAGACAACAAAACTCGGGTCGTAAGGTGAAACTTTTAATTGCACCGGATTGCACCTAACCACTTCCACGCAACTTGTTACAGCAAATACCTAAGAAATTGTGTGGGTATCTTCCGTTTCTTGGATTTGTTATCAAACATCTTTATATTTACCGGCGTATGCGAAATATTTTTATCTTGCTTGCAAAACCTGTATTTTTATATGAGAGAAGACATTGCTACAATATTTTAAAATTATATTATATCATTTAATTACACCTGCTTTATAACAAAATATTACATCTTATGAATGCGGAAGATATAATACCTATATTTTGGAATGAGGAAAATGACATCAATTTAAAAGAGCAATTGCCGGAGAATCACTAGCTAATACATATTTTAATATACTAAATATTTAACTACTGCTTATATGCGATACTAGCTTTTCAACCGCGGTTTGGCTCGCGCAGACTTTCTATAACTTTTTTCTCGTTACCCAATTTCGATGAAACGAACACTATAAAAATAAATTCCAAAAATCTTTGAATGAATTTTTAATGAAATTTTGCTAAATTCTGCTCCAAATTAATATGTCTGCTTGTGAAAACTACATGCAAATCCGTTCAGTAGTTCCTTAGATGTGCGTGAACAAACAGACAGACAGAAATTAATTCTAAATATCACTGGTTTTTGTTCTACTAGATTCCGCCCCACGGTTTCACCCGCGTTCCCCAGGGATCTTATGTTTTCCCGGGATAAAAAGTAGCCTATATTCTTCTCCGTACCATAGGCTATCTGCATACCAAATTTCATCGCGATCGGATCAGCAGTTTAAGCGTGAAAAGGTAACAAACAAACAAACAAACTCACTTTCGCATTTATAATATTAAGTCAGGATTACCCTTCTTTAGTTACCCCCTTTCTATTTTTATTACTTTTCTTCAATGTACAGACTCACCGGAGTCTACTGTTTTATTATATGTTTAAAGAATATAGATTTATAAATAATACCTAATCAATCCCTCAGTGACTTCAATGCAAATGCTTCATAACAATTATTTCAACAAAATATGAATGTTAAACCTAAGAAAATATAGAATAAAATAATCTGAATGCAAAAATTGCTCTCGTTTGTTATCATTAATAATCAACAAAAAAAATTAGTATAGTTCCTCAATAAAACAATTAACTCTCGGTTCATTAGAGTCTTAAATCTAACTAACCTAAATAAATTGTACGGCTGTATTCATACAAATAAGATATACAAAGTAAAAAAATAATAATTAACAATATTATAATTAACATATTTTTACTTATTATATTTTAAATAACATTTACCTACGTTATTTTGTTTGAATATGATATCAATTTAATGCAACCACTGTATGTTTGTCTACGATCGGTCATTGATCTTAGAGTCGATGTCTTAAGGTAAGCTAATATCCTACATGGATGGTTATATCCGACTCTCACGCGATAAGCTCGTGCTTGCCGGGTGATTAACTAATTCTAGATAACATAATTTACTTATCATTATCAGAATCTCTGTAGATTTCCATAGCAGGGTTCCATTATTTGTTAATATCATACACACGTCGTAACTTGTGTTACCAGTTTGTTGTGATTTAACTCTTTGTGACGTATTTTGTTCACGTAGTGTCACACGCGTGATGGGGTTCGGCCTTATCATTACTAAATAGATTATCAGTTTGTAAATACATGCAAGCGTCAGGATAACTACAATAGAAGAAAAAAATACCTATTTAATTTCCCATGTTTGTTCAAAAACGTGTTAAAATTGCTGGAGTAGGTATGATGGACCATGGATCAGATCACGAATATAATTGGCGTGTTCAGCCCACATACTCTTAGCAATAAGATACACACAGATTGTCGTATCTTATTGCTAAGGGATCTACCTATTCAAGCAAATACCAAATTTGGAATCTCCTGACGTATTTAAAATATCAAATAATATTTTTTGTATTTTGAACCGGCGGAAAATTGTTTCATATTTACATACATCAGGAATGTGTTTAAAAATATTGAATGCATAACAAGTAACAACAGAAGCGCGAGAAGCCTGTCAACTATTGATACCTACTCGTTGGACTGTGACTAATTATTAGATATGTATCTTTAAAGTTCGACAAGCCCGTGTTCTTGAACGGTATTGTCGATAACATTGGTACAATTATATAAATTGTTTAAAACATTGTCAGTTTTCAGACATTTCACGACGTCGTGCCGAAAATGAGGTCAGGAGGTATCGATCGCGCGCGCGCGCAGGTTGTATATACGTGTTCTGGTTCGATCACAAATGTCATGACATTCATGTATGCAAGGGCGTCTCCATTTGATTTCACCATGATTTATTATTATTTGATGATTTGTGATTATTATTTCATGATTTATTGATTGTTTTCTATCTCAAACTGGAAAATGTCTTAATTCGGATGATTTAGCTGCTATTCTGCTTCGATGTTTTGAAGATTCGTATATACCAAACAAGCTAACAAAACCATACACCCATATAGCACAATTGGGATCAGATGGCCGTGTGTAAGGAATAATGTCCAAGAATATTTATATATTTTATTTTTATTAATATAAAAATCATCCAAGCAAATAATCATTCTTGGATTGAAACCGATTTAGGTAGCTATTATCATTACCTATCTATATTGTGACGGCTAGATACAAACATTTGTTTGCATGATTATGTCTGTTCTGAATCTGAGTGTAAGTATCTACAAGTAGTATATTATTATTTAATATATAGATATAACAATTAATTATCTGGTTTCTATGGTATGTACAAACTCTTCTAGTCGTGGCCGTGTGCATTCCAAGAATATATATTTTATTTCTTATTTTATTTACCATTTACATTTGTTCAGCAACAGATGCTCGCATAAAAAACTTGTCAAAAATTATGAAAAATCTAATTCGATTTCTCTCCACAATTAAAGTTAATGTGACAGTCGATGCATAACTTTGTCGTCTAATAACGAACCATTGTGGCGTACTAATGGAACTCGACTCGAGCAAACCAAGGCGTTTTGGACAAAACCAGCCGGAGACAATCGATTGGGGACGCTCCGCACCGGCGAAATGATTAATTGCATGCCTACTTGTGCAATCTTAGTAAGTTAAGTGCGTTCTGGTGTTTGATTATTGCACTTGCTGAAATTATTTACTAAAACTTGGTCACAGCGTATTGTCAAGACCTAGATGTGCTAACAATTGAATTTGAGAAATAACTCGGATTGACAATTTGATAGTACTGAGTGAATCATTCATTCAATGAGGATTTTATTTGTTTGACAAAATTTACACAGTTTATATACTAATTATCTTATATTTAATCTTTATATTTCTTTTATTTATTATTTTATATCAAGAAAATTCTAAAACCCGAAGTACCTGTAGGTTATTATTATATTATAATAAATAGAAGTTGTACTTATTATTTTATCGCGCAATTATACTGGGTGATTTTGTTATCACTGGCAATACTTGCAAGGGTGGAAGTAGTCATCAAAATGAACAACTTTTATAATGGGACTAACTGTGAAATCATGAAAAATTATCAGCTGTTCCATACAAAAGTTCAATACCTACTCGACCAAAATGTATGAAGCAACCGTATTATTTTACGCGATATCAGAGTTAGCCCTATAGTAAAAGTTGTTCACATTGATGAGTACTTCCACCCCTGCAAGTATTGCCAGTGATAACAAAATCACCCTGTATAATAAAAAAGTGCGCTTTCAGAGGTGGTCTCATAGTATTAGTGAGTATTTTCATCCCTGAAAGTTTAGATAAATAATTAAACTAATCCTATATTAACTCTTCAGTTATATATCATACTAGCTGTCCCCTGCGGTTTCACTCGCGCAGCGGTTTTAAAAAGTAGATGTTGGCCGATTCACGGACCTACCCGATATGCACACAAAATTTCATAAAATCGGTCGAGCCATTTCGGAGGAGTATGGTAACTAACATTGTGACCATTAGATTATGAATATTTACAAAACATATGTTAAAGTGTTATATAATTTATGATTTTTATTGACTCCTGCAATGTATGAAACGAAAAATCTGTCATATCGATGTAAGTAATCCTTTTGTGCTGATTGGCCTTAAGACCAATATTTCACATAAGTCAAAATATTATATAACAGAGATCAAAAAATTAGAGGAGTCCATTACATCGACATGAGAATGTCATTCATCGATCAAGATCGATATCGTCTTTAATCAGATTGACCGGTGAGCAATAATTCACTCGCTATGAACCGTGTCCGTAACCATTGTTCTATGGTCACTTTCACGTATAGTAAGGATGTATTTTGAGTTTTGAGATATAATGATATTGATAGGGTAGACAATGGACTTCTTCCAATACACTGCCTTTTATAATTGGGGCATTTCACGAATTCAAATCTTAGAAGACTTTACAAAGTGATCATTTTAAAGAAGCTGAAAAACCATTTTGGACTAAAGACAATCCAGATCCATGATGATGAATTCGTATTGCCGTGAGATTGATCCATAATTTATTCAAATACTATTAAAATAATAATAAAACCATCCGCGCAATGTTCAAACGACAAACTTCAGGAAACGGTTGTGGATGAGAACGCAGGCGCAGGGCTGAAAATAATGGCGTGAGAGAAAGAGATTAACATGTAGCAATTGGTAGATAACTGGTCATAATAAGAAAAGTGCGAGTCGAACTCGCGCATGAAGGGTCCCGTACCATTATCTATAAAAACGGCAAAAAAACGCGTTTGTTGTATGGGAGCCCCCCTTAAATATTTATTTTATTTGGTCCCGTTTTTACCCTTTGGGTACGGAACCCTAAAATACGGAAAGTGAACCTTTTTAATCACACACTAAGTACCATTTTAAGGCGATGATAGCTCAGTGGTAGTGACGTCGGACGCCGCGGCGAAGGTCGTGAGTTCGAATCCTACAATGAGCTTGAGCTTTCGGTGAAGGAAAACATCGTGAGGAAACCATAGCACGGTGATAGGGTACTTTGTAGTACTCGCCTGGCTGGCTACGACCCTCAAGTTGAAAATCTGTCGCCAAACACCTATTGGTGTGTTCCGGCAGGCTGCACTTGAGAGCCAGATCCTTCTAGGCTTTGTGTGCTTACCACCTTTGGCCACATCATCACCTACCATATTGAGATTGTGGTCAAACACAAGCCTATACAAAGTAAAAAAAAAAGATAAAATCCGCCCCCAATTTTCATCCGTGATCCTGAAATTTATCATTTTATAAGTTGATTTTTGTAAACTCCTTTCTTAGCAAGCACATATTACTCAAGAAGATAGGGTGAACATCTTTCTGCTTCATAGATCTTTTAGTTTTCGAGTTTTCATGATTTCTGTGAGTATAGTATTTCCAATTTATAATATACTAGCTTTCGCCCCGCGGTTTCACCCGCGTTCCCGAGGGATCTTGTATTTTCCCGGGATAAAAAGTAGCCTTAGCCTTCCTCGATAAATGGGCTAACAAACACTGATTGAATTTTTCAAATCGAAAAAGCAGTTCCTGAGATTTGCGCATTCAATCAAACAAACTCTTCAGCTTTATAATATTAGTATAGATAAATGAGTAGATGTTGTAAATTTTTTGTTAATCAGTCTGACGCAGCAATTATATCATCCCGATACTCGAAAAATTTAAGATAATATTTGCACGATTGTGCAATCTTCAGTAGGTACGTAGTAACAATCGATAGTATCGCAACTGTGGAAATGCGTGGAAAATTCTATCTAAGGTCGGGAACTTTTTCTGATAGCTTTATTATAGGATCAAGTGTTATCTTTTTGAACACGGGTATTGTCATTTCGTCAAACTATAGAATAGGTAACTATGCGGATTATTACTTGTCTATCTTCTTGTACGTCACGATTTAACTATCTTTAGTCAAAAGTGTTTTTTTTTTTCATAATTTGATAGTCAAGTTTACAACAGAAGTTAGATTTTATAACCTAAGTTATTAGATACATAGGTTAGATTTGAGATGTAAGCAGATTCTGAAAAATCTTAAATACGAGTACTATTCATCTTTAAAACATTCGACAAAACAAATATTATTAAAAATAAATTAAATAAAGGTTTTACTTCTTTATACAATAAATTTTAGCGTTATTGTGAATATTAAATATGTTAGTTATTTTTACAACTAACTACACTAGCTTTCCCCCGCGGTTTCACTCGCGTAGCGGCTTAAAAAATAGATGAGAACCTATTCTCAGATCTACCCGATATGTACACAAAATTTCATAAAAATCGGTAGAGCCGTTTCGGAGGAGTATGGTAACTAACATTGTGACACGAGAATTTTATATATAAGATAACTAACTAATACGTATTAGTTATGTATAAGAACTCCTGTTTGAGTTAACTAGAGGAGATTGAAAAAAAATCATATGCGTCGAACATGGAACCTCCTCCTTTTCTTGAAGTCGGATAATTATAAAACGAGTAAATGTCGTCATAATAAAAATCGGTTACAAATTGAATTGAATTTACATCTACAGATATTGAATACAAATTAAATCTATAGACATACAAAATTAAAAACTGGTTTATGGCTGGGTTTTATCGTTTATCATCTGACATTATGATTACTTAAGATGCTATCTTCAAGGATCCATTTCACGTGGCGATTATCATACGCTATGGTTACGCGTTCACCGGCTCTTACTCTTGAGTGATTTATGTACACAAATTTGAACTATACTCGAATTATAACCAGTTCAACAACTTTCAACCATTGAATAATCGTAATTATAGATATTAGACTTGTTGAAGTGACATATATTAGAAATCCTGACATCCGTTGATTTTCAATGCAAAAATATTTGAAATCCTTCCAATGTAGTAATTAAATAAGACTTTCGGAGGTTTGAAATCTGGTGTAGCTTATAAACTTTGATTACTTAAATGTCTAGTCTAGATAGATAGTCGAAACTGGGATCGCGTCGAAAAAAATAGCGTCCAACAGTTGGCTCATAAGTCACGTACGCTAGGACAAACAGTATGGCGAAGCGCGAGCGTAAGACGCATATATCAATAATGTCCCAGAAAAAATATTTATTATTTATTTATTATTACCTATTTTAAGTAACTTTATGAAGGTTGAGGCTAAAAAGCTGTTTACAGGAGCTGTTGGGATATACATTGATATCAATGGTAGTGACGAAAGTCGTAGTTTTGAGATCATACACTGAGCTGGAACTTTGGTTGAAGGAAATCATCGAGGGGAAACCATAGCACGGTGTTAGGGTACTTTGTAATACCTGCTTGGCTACCACCCTTAAGTTGAAAGCCTATAGCAGCTGTAGGTACTTGAGATCCAACACCTTTCTAGGTTTTTTATTAGCCATCTTCGGCCTTATAATCACCTACCATGGTGAGATTGTGGTCAAAGCTACTAAATGGAATATCCATGACATGTGAATGACGATGATGAAAAAGCCATTCCCTCTTAAAGGTTTATCCTTTCCCAATCACTTCCTCATGTATCAAGCACGGCTAATTATTTACGGATCAATTGACATTTATTTAGCCAAGATGCGTAAGAATAACAACAAATAATTTACATGTTTCGCAAACGCGCCACCAGTGAGTAGAGCTCGTGATATATGACACAGCTTTGTAATCCCCGTAGCGAATCGCGGTTGCAAAGGGTGTCTGAGAAGCCAGGCGACGCCGGGTGGGTCACGCGTGTTTCGCAACTTGGCCTCATTAATACCAATAAAATTGCAACATTGGGTTTGGGTATTGTCAAAAACACTTTTTTTAACTGTCTTGTCTTAACACGGGTCATCAGACGGGTCGGAATATGGGTCAGATCATCAGTTTGATGATGAAATAAACTAACAAAGATTATGATTGGTAGTTACGATCCAGAGAAGAAATAGGATTGGTGGTTATCTCAATTGCATAAAAAAGCTAAAAGTTTTCTAAAAATACACAATAAGTTAAAATTTTCAGTCTTATAAATATATCTATTAGGTTTAATATGAGTTGTCTGTAATTTTGCCATAAATGTAAAGGTATGCGCTAGACATGGCGGCTGACCTGGACACCTTTCTAAAAGAATACCCATAAATGGCATGAGAACGTAACCAATCTATGGGAAGAAATTTAGCCTTTAACTACCACTTATTAGTAAGGCAAAATGCAAAAATTGTTTTGGATACAACGGAAATAACTACGAAGTATAATATATAGCTGAAATAGTTAAATACCTCAACGCCTCTATATTAGGTTCTTCATATCTCAAACCCACGACACTAAGTACTTCTATAAGTAGTTGTTAGTCTAGTCAGATTTTTTTAAGATTACTTCAAGCAAGACGGTGCTTCAAAGGCAATGGCCGTCTTGCCGCGTCGTGAAGAATTAATGATAAGTATTATTTTCTCAGATCATTTGAGACTTGAAATGAAGGTTATGTGTGGTAAATGAACAGCTTGAACGCTTTAAAAGCGATCTTGGCGAAGATTAAACTCCTAACTAGAGGTCAGTCAAAGTTCAGTGCGAATGCGCAGGCACCGCCCTGCCGCGGGCCTAGATCTTACGACATCATGCTATCCAACCAAACAAATATGTACTTTATATTCTACAATACAGAATTCATTTTTTGATTGATGATTTTATAAATGTTCATGCAGTCTAGCAATTGCATTTTAAGTGCGCATAGTTTATATAATGCAGGATTGCCTTTATCATCTTTAAATGACTATATTTCAAAAAGCAGTATAGTAGAGTAAATAGTGGAGATTTTTATATTGTACATACAGCTTCGAGTCTGTGGTCATAATAAATGATTATTTTATTTAAAAAATAACTCCACTAATGAATATAGTATCTACCAATGCTTCCCGTATGAATCTCCCTTATTGGTTGGTCCCAGCTACTCCGACCAGGGTCCACTGGTACGTACGTCACGACCAGTGACAGTGGCGACAGTGGTGACCACGTGGTCACCACTGAATAATTCATTTAGATCACAAACAATATTTCATAGAAGTAGTCAAGACAAATGGTACATAATACCCGGATAGCACATACCTATTTATATTTTTCTATCCTATCTATATTGTATTTATAAAAATTGTTGTAGTCGTGTGCGTCGGATGACGTGCTTAAATAATAACTTTTTTCTTTCTTTCTTTACCTAAGACTAAGCTACCGCGTAAGAAAATGCCCTAAGCTCTAATTTTCTGGAATTCTGTTATATTTATGGGACACGTAAATATCAAATGAGTCAATTAGACAATCCATTGATTTGTCCGATGTCCCATGTGGGTCCAAATACTATAGAACCCAAATAATGGGAGCCAAATCACAGATATGTAAATAGTTACTACCAAATTCAATACTATTCTTTACGCGGTAGCCACGTTGACCAAGAAACCGACATATTGTTCAACATTATCATTGACTATGTATCTTACCTACTGCAAACGCAAATACCAGTTAATTTCATGTATTTAATTACATTACAATAAATTTAAGTTTAGGTCTACATTGGATATTTTTCCAACTTTTTATATATAGCAAATGTATAGTGATACGACTGTTCACTCATGACATGACCCGTGATTGTAACTTAGCAACAATAAAAGTTTATTTTTATTTTTGCTCTTCCTATCATTTCCGCATGGTTTCCGTCCGGTATAAGCTCGTCTTTCATGTACACGCGTGTGAAGATAATAATAAGTAAGTATAATCACTTTATGACTTGAAGTGATAAGCAATGATTTTTGGTAATTTTGTTATCAGTAAAAAATATCTATATGTATTGCGGCATTGACTTATTATCCAATTATTTTATCTCTATATTACTTGTACAAAATTTAAAAACCTCGTAAATTAATGCAAAATTAAATACACTATTAATTTCATTGAAGCTAGTAGTCTAAACTTCAGTCGTTCTAAATTAACAAGCTATCATCAAAATCTCTACATGAAATATTGACTCGCGTGCTAAAATTGTGTTGTTAACTGAAACGAGCCACACCACACACGTATCCATATTTATCTATATTACTTACTTACTTGTTTATCATAAATCACTTTTGAACGCGATTCCGGTGGGCAATAGCTTGTTAACTAGCGTCTGGCGCGCAATTATTGTGCAAGTTGGATCATTTGGCAAGCGTTACGTGATCGAAGCCTGTGCTCATCAATTCATCTTTTTTTTTTGCTTCTAAAATAAATCATCTGTGAATATAGTCAGACCAAATCTAGACATCTCATGGTAATGCGCATTATGACCTAATTGCATGTTAAACGGTTTTCTTATTTCTTTTTAAGTAATAAGTAGAGTTGTAGGTTTGTAGTGCCAATGTCTTTTTTCAACAATAGTTTGGCTTATTTGAAAAGAAATAGGTAGTTTACATGAACGCTTATTCATTTCAAGATGTTCTTATTTTATCATCGAATTACCTATGTATCTATAAGTACGTTTTACAGGCGTTATATATAAAGATGTATTGATGATGTTACAATCATTCGTACGTAACATTGCTCCAAGGCAAAACTCGGCATTCTAGTTATACTCACAGCCATCTTCTGATTAAATAGTCTTCCAAGATAATAACATAGAAACCTTTCATGTGCGACCATTAACATTTAAAACAATAATCACCACTGTCGTCGAATGAAATCACTAGAAAAAATTACATAATAGTGCTGTCATCACAAAAAGCCTTTATGCGGTCGCGGTTTTGATACGGTTTATTTGATAATCGGATAATACCTATTGCGTGTGAGGCGTAACGAAGTACTTTAGGCACTACACTATGGGTGTGTGCCTTATGTCACGTAACATGGATAAATAAATATAACGAATCTTTAAATACCTGACCGTTTTCATTGAAATTATAGAAAGTGTTTTTATATTAATATCTATATAAAGTATATTGAACTGATGAAATCATAGGATTCTATAATAATATAGGACAATTCTATATCCTATATTTGATTGGACAAATATCACAAATTGCTCATCGAGCTAGTAAGCAGAAATATGATGATGGGCAGAGTACGTAGGTCGATGAGCCGGTACCCGAAGGGAAGATATATGTATAATGCAGGAGAAATAATAAGACACATATTTATTTCAGTTCATGTCTGATGATGTCCGTCGTAGGTATATTTACGTATAGGTACAATTCTGACATAAGTAATAATGAATACTGAAGTACCTATCGTGTAGGTACAGAGCATCGCACAAGAGTTTGATCGCCAATTTTAGACCACATTAGTTTGTTTCCATACTATTGAAAATCATGTAGGGAAACAAAGCAAACATATCGATATCAATATGCGTAATATTGGAACCTTGCCTATCGACAGCAGCTAGGGCTTTGAGGATGTTTTCTATATATCATAGTTTGTATTTTATACATTGATTGTAAATATATAAATCTGACTGATATTTTTACTATAATAAATGAAAATAATATCAAATAAAATGCGTAATATTATTTAAACAGTTGATAAAGTATGAAAGTGCTTCCTAATAATAACGTTCCGACATACGTTATAGGTACTGTAGAAATCTCACAGTTATAAATATATCTTACATCATTCATCTTCAACATAGATAAGTCTTCCTTGGAATCCAGGTGGAACGCTACTAAAGCCACTTGCTTATAGCTATTCTTAGTTTAATCTGGTGGGAGATAGATAGGGAAAGAATCTCGAATTGGGACCACATATTATAATGTACCTTATGCACCTTGTTTACATGGTGGTGCTAAACTTTGCCTCAAGTCAAACGGAAGCTTACCTATCGTTATTAAATTACTTTATTGGCTTATAAAATTTGGTTAGGTCACCGAAGCCAAAGTGGCAATTAATGCTAAAAACGGATAATTGCTGTATGACGACAAAATCATGGTGACATTTAATTTTAGGGCTGTGTGAATCTTTTGACACATGATGAGTGACTTAATCGGCGCCGCGTCGTAGGGTGTTAAGACTTCCACCATAGTTAAAATTGTTTTTGGGTGATAATAACATTGTGTTTGTGTATATATAAGTATGTAGGACGTCGTATAGTAGTTTTGTAGAGGTCACGCGGTTATCATGCGACAGATAACCCTGTTGAGGAGGCCGGGTCTTGCCCGCACCGCAGCTCCCTTCTAGATTAACGGGTATCTTTCCACCATATTAATTATAATAATATGCAAAAAGACATTTCTGTATCAATTATCTTCATAAGACAAGAGTTACTAGTAGGTACCTACCCAAACTTTGTACGAAAGAGGTATTTTGGTACTTAAATACTTTTAAAAGAAGTGAACCTTGGTTTATATTTTTTGACATTAAATATGTCAGTCGTACATCTGAATAATGTCTGAATACCTACTATAAAGTGCTACATTGCTGATTAAATTCGATAAATAATAAAGTCATGATGATCATGCAGTCTGACACGCTATGAAGGTCCACTTGGCACCATAGCATATGAATATGTCCATCTTGTAAAGAAAGGCGGCCTATATACATTTATAGATATATACCTTTAAAAGTTTATGAAGACTTTTGATTGCTAGTTCTTTTGTCATTCAAAAGTATTGTAGTTATCTATTTTATCCATTTCGGCACACTTAAAATGCGTAGTTAGCTTCGATAAGAATTTATACAATAAAATTCTCAAGCGCAAATATATATTGCGATAAACTTATTAGGTAACCTTTTGTTCGTATGCTATCTTCAATGTACGGAAAAAAATATTTCGGTGTCTGTTAAACATATATTATAGGAGTATATTATGTATAATAATATGTTAATATGTAGTACTATACCTACATGTGTTTAAGATGTGCCAGTGTCTTTATCTGCTATGTAAAAATAAGTGTTTATTTAAAGTTCGTGGTCACAAATTGACAAAGAAGTAGAGGATTTATGCTATAAATACATATCTATTCTATTAGAACGTAGAAGTAATTAAATTAAATTGTTGCTTATGTTAATTATCGCAAAAAGCAAAGATCTTCTAAATATCTAAAACAGCTAAACAAGATTAATTGAATAACAACTTCCGCTAAGGAATTACATTAATTCAATCTAAATACGGATAAATAATCAATTGATACCATTCTAAAAAGAAACGGCGACATATGTAATTGAGACATTATAAAATACCAACTGGTGTTGTAGGAAAAGTGATCCAACTAGTCTTGTCAATCAAATACATGTGGTTAGTATGGGTTGAGCACTGAAGAAAGTTTAGTTCGGATTGTGGAGAAACTCGTTCCATCGCCTCAAGTCGTCTGTCATTTGTCACTCAAGAGTCAAGGATTTAGAAAAGGGCTTTATACAGGGTTCATCCATGCGCTGCGAGGCGAAAGTAAACGATAGAATGTGAGAGATCTAATTTACTTTAATAAAATTATAAGATAGGCGTATGTCAAGAAGTAGGTAAAATCTATCATGGTATAGTTTAATGAGAGCCAGCCATCCAGCTGATCATCATCATCTCAGCCGCAAGACGTCCACTGCTGGACATATTATGCCTCCCCTAAGGATCTACAATAGGACCGGTCTCGGGCAGCCATCGAATTGATGATGTTAATCAATTTAAAACCTAAGGAAACACCTGAGCTACCTTTTATGTTGCAAGATGATTGAAGCAATAAGTATAAAATATTAATACTTAAGCAAAACAACGTAAGCGATCAATTTAATAATTATCTAGAGCTCGCTATAGGTTCAGATATGTCATTCAAGCAAGAACTGGGACCATTTCGCAATGGCCCTTACAATGACAGGCCCAAACAGCAGGTGGCACGGTCCTGCGTATGCAATACGTATGGCGACATAACGTTTCAATTATATCCTTTGTTAGTTCTCACAGATACTAAAGTAGAACACTATGTCTACAGAAAATAAGACGCAGAAAGAAAAAATAAGCCTAAAGATAATACTGAGTATACATGTTAAGGTCCATGTAAGTAATTGATAGAAGCGAGAATCCGAAAGAAAAAATATGGAACGTACTTAAAAATAGATGGACCTGTAATCCACCGAAAATATTTTTTTTTTGAGTGAGAGAACTACTGAAAAGAACCATTTTACTTTTTCTATCTGTAACTAAATGTAGACGTGATACAAGCGTGACGCTCTACAAAGCGCACAGCTACTAAGAGAGTATCTGATAACAACGTCTCCGGTAAGTAGGACGGTTCATGTCACACTTGTGACCGATGTCGGGGACAATACGCGACGTATTGGCGCGACTAGATAGACTCATTATGAAATTAAAGTCAGGCAAAATAAAAGCTTGGGTTATGAATATTGTCTTTTTTTCACTATCTGTTAAATTAAAAAAACCAAAGGAAGATAATGGTTCATCGTAGTTGTAAATCTAAATCTGCTCTATCTACTGTTATTTTTGTCTTTTGCGAGTAGCCCCGCTCGGTGGTTTTACCTGCGTTCCCATGGAATCTTATGTTGTATAAAAAAATATCACATAAAATGTATCCTGTATGATATTTCAAGTTATGATCTATCTCCGTAAATGCCAAATTTCATTAAAATCTGTTCAGCTGCTATGGAGCTGAAATGTATGAAACATACACATACACATCACATACGTAATTTTTGATCTTTAGTATTATACATACATATAAAATGATGGATGTTTGAGGATGTTTTCTATATATCATAGTTTGTATTTTTTACTTTAATTGTAAATATATAAACAACAAATATTTTCAGAAATAATTAAGAATAATAATAATTATTATACTTGTTTACAGTATCAAAATATATATATATCAAAACTACATAGCTCCAAACAAGAATAATATTAATACAAGAAATAATATAGGTAAATAACAAATATAAAAATAATAAAACTTAGTAAATAAAAACTCGTCTATGGAGGGTATAGGTAGGTAAGTGGTGAATTAGCCACACTATTAGATAGCAGTTCCTGATACAATCTCCGACATCAAATAAAGATGTAGAGGCGTGTTCAATACATATTTATAAAGGTTAGTTAAGATCTGACGCGTATAATGTAGGAAGTATCAACTAATAGAACAGAATATATTGCGTAGGTACGACGTACCTTTCGAGAAAATAGTTTGAAACAAAGAAGCAGGAAATGCAGATCTCCCAAGGAAGATAACTATGTAAAGAAAATCACGATGAAAAGGGAATATAGCTCCTCACCGTCATACTTCTGTGCATATATCTGATTTATTTTATGATAGTTTTTTAATTGACTATTGTTCAATTCAAGTACCCTTTCAACATATCCAACGCCCTATCTTTATCCACGAATATTTATATTACATCTATGACTATTTTTCGGTATCCGTTATTGCCTTTCAGTGTATGTTTCATAAAATTTGACAATTATATATTATACAGGATTATTTTTTATATACCTGCAGTGCTGCAGGGTGCTAAAAAAACAATATTCTATACAATAATTCAACCATGCTAAATGTATGTTTGTATTTCTCTAAGGAATTCCAGGGTTAGCCCTATTAGTAAAAGCTACTAATATTGATGAGTACCTTCAACCACCTAAAATATTGCAGGTGAATTACAAATACCTAAACCTGTATATATTGCGATAAAAAATAATGTGCAATAAATGAATATTTAAGACTTTGACGTCACGATGATTCAACTTGATTTGTCAAGGATTTTTAACGATAGCTTTGTCTGATAGATGCGTTCAACTTGCATTTGAATTTCATTGCGAGTCAAAACTATATTTTTTTGTTGTGGTAACCTCTTGAAAAGGGCAAGTGATTCTCAGATATTGACGATCCCAAAAAATACCTAAAGTGAACCGAAATGTCAGGGTCAGAGGCAACCATCCAATTGTTAAGTCGAAGGGAAGTGGTGGTTTTAAAAATAAATTTAAAGTATCCAACAGTTGCGTCGTAGCTTGACATTGAAAAATAAATAATAGAGAAAACGTGACTAGTCTGATTTTCTATGAAGAATTGATAGCAATTTGTTGAGTCGAAATTATTGATTTTGCAAATTAAGTAATTGAGTTTGTGTGTGACTAAAAAGCTTTTTTGTAGTTATAAAATTTTACAATTTATACAAGATACGAAAAAATTACTCAAGGTGGCCAAGAGTTAGCTGAATACCCCACCCAGCGGATAAAAGCATTTAATTGATCTTCTAATAATATAATGCCAAGGGTACGTACGTACGTACGTACTAATGTATTTGGAACAATATTCTGGTATAATTACATACTTCACCCGAAATATGAAGCAATATTATACCGAGTCTATGAACCTACGGTTGAAAAACCATAAGCAATAAAAGGAAGGAAACAATATCCGATGAAGAAATAATTAAATTATATAACAACTCACAAGCTATTTTTTGATTTACAGGAAGGCATCATCATCATCATCATCAACAAATTATAAAAACTTACGTATCAGTTACCTAATCATAGCATGGTCTAGCAATACTTGTAATGTATATTAACTATTTTTCAGCTCGCAAGTTAAAATTAGTTAACCACTCTCTGAGGTTCCACCAATTTACATGCACACGATCGACAGACACCGTTGTATTTCCTGTTAAAATATGGATTTAAAGACACTGCTTACCCGGTAATAGCCACCAATCGTAGTGGAGCAAATATGCATATTGGTTTATATTCAACGATGATTGTTTCAATAATTTGATCATGATTGTTACGTTGTTGTTGTTTCTTGCCGGAGACTTCAGTTTAATTCCGAATCCGTAGTTATTATTGTTAATTTTGTAAGTGCCTGGGCCTAAACCGAATAGATGAGTACTACTGTGATATTTAGGTACTTAAAACTAAAGATTAATTACACTTTATTAGACTAATGCCTATTCGACTTCGATGAAAGTAAGTTAGCCAATGTAACCTAAAAGTGTGGTTGACCTGTACAAGGTATTAATAAAAAAAGCAGCTATAAATTAATCACGAGGTTGTTAATGAGGTTCATTCATCATTATTTAGCAGATTTATGGTTGCGCTTGTCGACTGTCATGGAGCCATTAGCTTTGTCACCGAGATGCAGTCGTGACGAGCTCAACCTTCGTGCTTCAAACAGGCTAAATAAATTAGAATACAATAGACTGTAATAGACCTGACAAATAATTAATATGCTTATTATACATTGGGAATTTTGTAGCTGCACATGTAGAAAAGAATTGAATTGATTTAATTTAATAGGTAGTATCGTAGAAAACTGATAGTAGTAGTTAAACAGGGGAATTAGTATTTAATTTTTACGATGAAGATGAAGAGTTGATTTTTTGAATCTATACTAATATTATAAAGCTGAAGAGTTTGTTTGTTTGTTTGAACGCGCTAATCTCAGGAACTACTGGTTCGATTTGAAAAATCTTTCAGTATTAGATAGCCCATTTATCGAGGAATACTTTTTATTCCGGGAAAACACAAGATCCCTCGGAAACGCGGGTAAAACCGCAGGGCGGAAGCTAGTATGGAAATAAACTTACGAATTAAACTGCTCTAAAACACCAATTAAAATAAAACGTTTAGACTACATAATCATGGCTTACTTATAAATGTATTTGATTTCACTTATTCATAATACACCTGTCAGAATGTAATATGCAAGTCAAGAGAGATGGGCTACCGGCAGTAAATACACTTAATATTGAGTCGGTGCTCACGGAACGCAGTCGTGATCAATAAACTGGTTGCCGGACGTATGAAGTGCTCTCATAACGATCACGCTTCACTAGCTGAAGTACACCATAACAAATAATTTCATTTGACGTGTTAACAACGTCCTGACGGAACTGAACACCACGCTCTAACGAATCCATCATATTTATTCGTTTGCAAATACCGAATCATGTTTTTATACGCCGTCAAGTTTTTATACGGCATACTGATTAAACATTATAATATTATTAACCGGCGTATAAATAGTTATAAAAAAAAATCATATGCAATAACGAAACCTTCACCTGCGTCGGTAGCCGTGACATCGAACCCGTTTAGATCCACACATAATATGTTCGAGCTTATGCGAGCCGAACATCAACTTCAAGGTGAAGTAAAGAATATTATCAATTTGACGCATAATCACATTAATTATATAAAAACAAGAAATAATAAGGACAGATAGTTTTCCCAGCAAACAACAAAAATGTGAGAAAGTCTAACAATAGTTGTTATTGCAAGCAACACGTATCTGTTAAGATTATATAGAGACTGAAAAAGATATGTGACCCAAAATTCCTATGCAGAATATTTAGAACTGTATCAGATATGGAAGGTTGGTCGCATTAGTTTAATTATCCATGAAGGTAAGCTCAGGACATGATAGGAGCAAGGAACAATAGTGAGCGCGAAAAGCCTTGATGAAACCTAATGAGTAGGCATGAGAAGAATGTCGCATGCGCACGACATATAACCATAAAATAAATAATCTGATAGTACGGGTATATTATATAATTTTAGTTATACAAACTTGATTAGCAAAAATAACAAATAAAGCTGATGCTTCATAATATACCTATTTAAATTTATTCAAGTGGACGAATACAGTCTTCACCAATATAGATATAGATTTCAGGTTTTTTAAATATAGAAATTGAATGTTGTGATGTCAATAAAGAATAATGGAATTCATTAAACCGGATAGTCCCTATCGATATTATATTATATATCTCAAGATTCTCTGCAAAACTATTGATAAACAGTAAATTGCGTATGCGATTGTTGTACTCAATAATTTTGTCATTGTTATGCTAATAATATTGACCTCTAGTCTACAGTCCGGTGGTCAGTCACACATTTCAGTTGAACTTATTACAACAGTCGGCATTGATTTTGATTACATACCAAATGTACCTACGCGTAGTTACTTACTTAAGAATTTCTATAAGTAAACTTTACACGTACAAAATATAAACGCGATCACGAAAATGCACATGTTATTGTTGACTTATGTTCTGCAAAGCAATTTATGTCTCAAATTAGCATACAAACTGCCCTATTGTTAATCTCAAGTGTCTATCTATATACACGTAAAATTATGGGGTTAAGCAGTACTGTTTAGTTTTACAATAGTGTAATGTAAGTTAACTTGTGTTACAAATATTTAAGTTCAGAAAATTTGACATAAAGGATAGTCGGATTGGTAAAGGAGTGGTGCCCAAGCGACCCAGGATGGAAGTTATTAGCTGGTCGTAAGTATTACTGTTAGCAAATCTATATAATAAAAATGAATCACTAAATGTGTTGCTAAGCGCAAAACTCGAGAACGGCTGAACCGATTTGGCTGATTTCTTTTTGTTGTGTTTTATGAAGTCTGAGGAAGGTTCTTATGGAGTGAAAAAAGGGAAAAAATACGAGGAAAATAGTAAAAACAACAATTTTCTTGTCCAATACAAACCACTCTGTGCCCAGCTGTCAAACATTTGACGTCAATCAAAACAAAACTAAGGCGCGTTAGACAGAACGAAATCTGTCGGGGCAGCTATTAACATAAAAAAATCAATGTTACATTGTTTTAGAGAAATAGGGCAGAACAAGGTCTGCCGGGACAGCTAGTAATCAATATAATTCAAGTTCCTTTTCATTAGTAAGGTACATCATTTCAAAATTCATATCCGTGTACTTATACATAAATATTATCAGAATTCCAACAAATCCAGTCGGTAATCATCAGTATAAAACATATTAGCAATTACCTAATGCCCACAAGGAGTTTGAGGTCATCAAGGTCGCTAACCTTCCGTAATTATTTGAATTTCAGTTTTAAATGTCTTGAGGGTCTCGTGTTAGTATGTGTATGTGTGTGTGTGTTTACACAGTAGAGGTTTTGGACACTAGCAGCCTATTACTCGTTCGCACGTGAAATATTTAAGTTTGAAGATCTGAGAAGTCTTACACCGTTTAAAGCTCATAAAGGCAGTGAGAGGCTATAGATATTGGCACTTATTTTGATAGTGAATGTATCCGGTACAGCTCGGCGGTAAGCAATTCGTGTCAGTGGTTCAATGCGAACGACAAGACGAAGCGCTGCGTCTGCGCTGCGTCCGTCACGTCACTTCAGACAGCTTGTGAATCTTATGATGCCGACCCTGGGCTCAATACTTGTGGGAATATCGCTAATCATCAACTTAACAGTGAGTGATACATAATGTGCTATATCAGTCTATCTATGTTCCAAGTTTATGTACGGTTATTAAAAACTGTTTATTATAAGAAATCAATTTTCGGCTTATTTAATCAATCATCCGTATAATTGAACACTATTTATTTTTGTATAAGCACGAAGCATTGACGTGTGTTATGGTTGATATTATGTTCGCCACATGTGTGATGTGTGCATGTCCCGGCTACTTAGCTTCTCTAATAGCCATGTTTTTTTTGCTTTGTGCCTTCCATACTATACAAACTTTCGCTTTTCAGTATTTCAGGTATTGGTCTATCTATAAGCCACGTTAAAATTCAAATCTATTCAGCTACCATGGCTCTATTGAGTGTTAAATATCCATAAACTGTGACATTTATTATTTAGTAAGGATATTAGGATTACCTACATCATACCTAACAAAATTTTCGTATAAAACAATCTCAAAACGATAGAAAAGTAAATAAAATCTTACCTTGAATACAATTTTGTCCTTCTCCATATTAATATAGCAGTTCTTTACTTGGAGCAAAATATCTGTAAAAAGCAAACAATATTAAAATACTTGTTAATATTAAATAATATCTGATAGGTATATCCTGCTTAGCTATCATCCATTATAAATCGATGACAGACATATTATAAATATTGCCAAACCTAATAATCGATAGGTGTAATAATTTGCATTTCAATTAAAAAACTAAGTTGCATACATTATTTATCTATGTCCTTAACGTATACCCGAGATGAGAGCTCATAAATCACTCATACATTGAAGATAAAAGCAACATTTGCGGTCTAATCTATTATTGATTGGTGCTACAATAGACGATGATATTCGCGTAATGTCCTGATTCAAAGAAAATGGATAATTTTATCATGAAGACCTAGAAATGCTCTTATCATCAAGGAAACAATATGGGCGATAGCAAAAGACAATTGACTATCTATCACGTCTACGTATTGAAACCAGTATCTTTTATTACCTGTAAATAAGTATACATCCTAACAACAAACAGGGAAGAAGAAGAAACTATCTAGAACTATGAAGTAACAAGATATTATCAGGTTCTTCCACTTATTTATAATGGTAACAAACAGTTACTTATAATAAAAATGTTTGTGGTTCTTGTATTTCCGTATTTAAATAATTATAAGCAATCTAACGCAGCTTGTATGAGTCAAGACTAGATTTGTACGAGGAATAGTTTGTAAATGAAGATAGTAGACGGGAGACATCTAACTTCAAGTCGATTTACCTAAGCAAAACTTGGTGAATGCTCTTCAATAAAAATCATGCTTATTCCATGATTTTTATTGTTTTAGATTTCTTTATGTTTCAGAAAATTCATTTGAATTTTTTAAACATTCAACCTTTCTACCTATTGAACATTTATTATGTACCAAAACAAATAATAAATTGTAAAAACCAATAACTCGACTGCATAAAATGCGAACCAAAAAGATGGAAACATGTATTTTTACATAGGTAATATTTGATTGGATGAATTTTACCACGAGATGAGTCCACTAAATTTTCTTGTTTGTTCCCTTTTAAAAATACCTATATAGTACCTACTAAGGGAGTGAAGAAAGATTGGAAAAGCTTATTTCGAGGGGTGCATAAGACTTGATAGAAAAATGTTGAAGCGTAGTTACTAAGAAATTCCAAGATGTCCAAGCGAGCGAATACGGTAGGTACCGGAAAGCTAACTGTCGATAAAGTTTATTTTGATTTACATAAATTAATTAAAGAGATCAAAGTCCAATAATTAAAATAAACGATGATACAATTGTTTACCAGCTTATTTTACTGCTGAGTAGGTAATTTATCAGTATATCAAAAAAATAACAATTTGTTATCGAGAATAATTTTGTAAATTCATCAAATATAATATTTTATATAGAGACTTAAATTATTTTGGAAGGTGAACGTGACGTCGATTTTCATACATATAGATATCTAATAAAATAAATTAACGTAAGATTTTCCTTAATCGATCTTTTTCTATCTGAGTCTGGGTTTAATTATCTATATAAGAATATATTTACAAAAAAAAGTAGTATATGTAGTAGGTATATCAGTTATCTGGCTTCCATAGCACAAGCTCTGCGTAGTTTGGGGTCAGATGGCCCTGTGTGAGGAATAATGTCCCAAATATATATTTAAAAAAAAAATGAAATATGTGAATGATTGAAATCTAATAAATACTTAAAAACTACTACTTGGCATCTTAGAAATACTTAAATATGGTAAACAACAACAGTAGGTACCTCTACTATGTAAGGTTGTTAGATTTAAACAAATCAAAACTCTTATGCGGATACGTTCGACAATACCTATACCGGTACCTATCTAAGGTCCGATCCCACAGATTGCATATTTAATTACCTCTCATTTCAATATAGGGTTTTAACGTTTCAACTCCCACGATACGGAATAGCAATTATATTAGTAGGTAGGTACATTCATGTTACACATAAAAGCTTAACGTATATATATGGTTTATCAATTAATATGTAAAAGCTGCTAATAAACGCGTGTGACTTGTGCTTGGTGTAGGTACATATTTCACTATCTAGGAACTTTTAATATATGTATACCATAAGTTATACCTACACTTATTATTTATTTATTTATTTTCCATTGATTTTTATTTTATTATCATTTTCGGAAGGAATTGCTATCCTATCTATGTACCTAATACTTAGATTCGGTGCGAATTTGTGCTCTTGAATTACACTTCTTGGAAGAAACCTTTCTCTTCCTCTCGAGTGCAGCTGCCAGAATACACCGGAAGGTGTCTGGCGACTGATTTTCTACTTGAGGGTAGTAGCCAACCAGGTGGGTACCTACGACAAAGTACCCTACCATCGTGCTATGGTTGCCTCGCGAAGTTTTCCTTCACTGTAAGCTCAAGCTCATTGTAGGTTTCGAACCCACAACCTTCGATGTAGCATCCGATGTCACTACCACTGAGCTTTCATCGTCTAACTAAACTAAAAGATCAGAAATTTCTGTCATCATCGTAAGAAAATTACTCACTGAACTAGAACGGTGCTACGTAGGGCCTACTGTTACTATTTTACCTGGAGGTACCTACATAAGCTGTACCTCTCATAGATATGTAGAGGGTGCATCGTCCTCACTTACCTATGTTTAGTAAGTAGCATTATAAAGAGCCATCGCATAGAGAAAGTTGATTGCACACGTTCTTCCTGTACCTACGCATCAAACGAAGTATTCATAAGCACATATAAGTATGTTACATATTGTTCAATCTCCAGGCATCGGCATTTAAAATCAAGCAAGTTGCTTTTTTCTACAATTCAAAAAGTTATAAAAGCAAGTTATTTAATTTACCTACTTATGATACAATTACGAAAACTAGTTGTTTTACTGACTGAAAATAATAATTTAAATCGATTATAAAACATGATAATTTTCTTTCATGATTAACATTAGTTTCCTTATCTAACAAATCTCTTTTTTCAATTGCCAAATAAGGTAGATATAAAATATTTTAATCAAAATAAACTATGGCCATTTAATTTATGTAACGTCACAATCACGTTTATTGCTCAATGTTTCTATGGGATCCTGCAATGTCCTCTATAATTTGTTAATAAGGTTTGTCTTCCATTGTGATTCCGCTTGAACGCACGCATATGAAACACGATCGTGATCAAAAACAAAAATGCATTCGATAGAAACTATTAACGGTGCTTTTTGCACGTCTTTGTATTTACATACCGGATCTTAACAACTACCTACAAATAAAGATACCAACTTTTATTTTGTACCGACTCACAAACGAGTTCTAGAAATATCAAGAACTCTTCAGTGTTTATTATACTTAGAAGATAAAGTTAGATACTAACTTGAATAGGGTATTTGACTGACATTCAAATCAGCAACTTTTTATGAAATGTGAAAACGATAGGTTTATATGGAGTTTTGTATGAAATACAAGCATGTGACGTCATCATTATATAGCATACTCTTTATGGTTAGATTGTTGAAGGATAAATTTAATAAAATAATCGTGGTTTCCCCTTTTTTTAGATGTTTTATACATTGGTTAGTGTTGGATAATTTATTTTGAATACAGGCAAATACCCTATTTCTTAACAAAAAGTTGCTACGCAAGTTAAGCTTCATTGTGCACATTATGATGGCTTAGGTATGTGTAAAAATACAAAGCATTAAGCCTTGAGACGCTATGTAATAAGTAATTTACGTCACATTCATACTTACAAATAACTTTTGTAATAATACCTATTTTAGGGCATTGATGGATTTATCTCTCCTTGAACCGTGAATGCGTTAATTTGCAACAGAGATATTGGAAGAACCCGAAATATTTCTTGATGACTGAATGTATGTATGAATGCCTTCTCAACTTTTTTTTTTTAAATAAAATAACTAATGTAGGCACTTCTTTAAGTACCTAGCTACTTAGCGCTCTAATGAAAAAGTAGAGTAGATAAGTACCTACGATAGAGATTTTGTGGGCTTATTGCACAACATTTGTATGTGGTTTTGCTTCTTTTTGCTTGAAGAACTTTGCTGCCATTTAAAGCGCATTTCATACTTTTTGTAATATGTCCGAGATGAGATTCAAGTTTTCTATTCTAATAAAGTTCACCTTAGATAAGTAGTTACCTACCTAGATTTGAGATCGAGATTGAGTCTATATACTTATTTACCTTCTCAATATCGGTCGAATGAAGCGTCTTTGTCCAGTAAGCCAGCATTACGTAAATAATCGATGTTACGGATAGGTATCTATACTTGTGCAAGAGATGTGCCTACGGTCAAACGGGTCTGTGGCACGGAGCTATTATTATCTGTGGACTAGCAGATAGCTCAAGATATTATATAAAGTAGCCTAAGCACACGAACGTCTATAACGTCTATGCCCTGAACTGAACCTATGCCAAGTAGGTAACTAATTAGGATACTTAAAAACAACGAAACGGACGTTCATTAAATTAAATAAAGAGTAAAGACGGCAACTTTTTCAGCTAGCTGTGCATTAATTTTTTCTGGTAAAATAAAATGAAACGGAAGCATCATCAGCGAACCTAGTTAGACCTAAGTAGGTAGGTATATTATATAGTCTATGTATCTAACTACCTACTTACGTATCTAGTGTAAAAGGAGTAAGTATAAGGTAATTACATAGACAAATCCTAAAAATACTTATGTACCTACCTTAGATGCCTACTTATCATTAATGTATTTGAGTACAAAAAAGTAAGTAGGTAATTAATAAAATAAAAAACATACCTACGAATTAAGCCTACGAAGGTCAAAATATGAGTAATTTTGCAATGGTTAGGTTCTTAAAAATAGTTTCACCAAGCTGCATGATATTTTTTACCGGAATACACCAACCAAACGGATAAACGATTTCTAAGCGGAAAGAATAATAAATTAAATTGGCTATCAATAATAAGGTAGATTGAGGAGGGTCATAGATTAGGTTTCCTCTATGTCTTCACCTTCATTAGTGAAGAGCAGAAGCAATTTTTCAAACATCTACCTACCGTCTAAAATACATAAGTAGGACTTAATTTTAATAAAAACGTAAGTACCTAAGTATTATGTATTTTAAAAATAATGGACCATACGAAAAAAGTAAATACTAATAGTATAAGTAGATACTTATACCTGCAGATTTATTTTTAGATACTAGGCTATGCTACTAGGCAATAAATAAGTAGGTAAAGTAACTTGTTAGAATCTAAATCTTTGTGAAACATTTTTTTAATTTCCTTAGGTAGTTAACCTTAGTAGGTAACTAAGGTGTAATTTTGCATTCTAGCCATATTTACGCAATTGAATAGATCACGAATCATATAAAAAAGCTAATATCAAAAATTAACATATCTTTTAAAATATAAGGTACAAATAAAAATCCGCCTGATTCGGATTTGTACCTACAAAATTTTAAATCAGAACCAGAATTATGTACTTACTTATCATGCAATGTTCAAAACCAGAATTTTTGCAATCTAATAATCAAAACTAGAATAGGTAGGTAAATTACTCAAAATCACCTAAAAAGTTACAATGAATATTTATCAGAAATATCCTAAGATACCTGAACTTAGTATAGAGGGTTTACTCCGAAAAACAATAGGTAGGTGTAGGTACCTACTACCTGCGCAAAACTGCCGCGACGTGAAATACGTGCAATTTTATTGAATAACTAGCTTTTCCGCGCGGTGATACCGCGCGTTCCCGGGATAAAATATAGCCCATGTTATTAAGGGATAATGTAGCATTCTATTCGTGAAAGAATTTTTTAAATCGGTCCAGTAGTTTTTGAGGTTATTCCTTACAAACATACAAAAATATAAAAAAATCCTCTTTAAAATATTAGCATAGGTATCTATCTACATATTGAAAACGCTGATCGGACTATTGTGTATCGTGTTTTAGAGTAGACTCTCAGATGCTATTGGTCGCATATTGTCTCTATATCTAATAATAATTATTTAATATTTTAGTCGTCTGTGTCACAGATGGTAAGTGTGTAAATAAATAGGTAGATCTTATTCAATCAGGTACATATTCAGCGCATAACTACAAACAGCTTATCGTTTCAAATAAGTGACTATACTACATCTGTTTGATCTAACACAACTTATCAATTTACTTATGACTTTATAACACAAAACATCATTAAATATACCCTGACCCAGAGATCTAAGTTTTGAAGAAAATTGTTACTAGAGTTTAGATACTTACTTTAAAAACTTTTATATAATAAACCGTGAATACATAAAATATCAAGTACAATTCACAACACAGTGTTTTATCGAAAATCTAGTTAAACTTCAGCTCAACCAAAAGTAACGAACGTATTGTTTGTTTACGCAGTTGTCATGGTAACGCATGAACATTCAATATGGCGCCCGGTGCGCGCGCGCCACTGTGAACGAAAGCAGACTGGCTGCGCATGCGCCCGCGCGCGCCGGGCTTCCACCACCGCGACCTGTTCTTCAGAAAGCGAGAGGAAGAGCCCAGGCTCCAAGCGGGTTTTTATTGTGCGAGGACAAGTACGCATGTTGCCATTAATCCGACATTGATTTGTAATCTTACTGTGCCTGCGGTATATCTCGGCGTTCTATACTAAATGGTTCGTGAGATAAATAAAAAGAATTAATTATGTCATGAATCTTTAATACAATAAACATCAAAAATATATTTTTCGTTTATTACATCTAAACAACAATTTACATAATCGAATTTCCTACAACATTACATTATATTCATGAATGAAGATAGCACAACATTAAAAATAAGTCTTAGAAAACTATACAATACATACCTAGTGCTAATATCCATTTCATACAAAAAAGTCCCCGTTTCGGACTGGTGTTGCGAAATTAAAGGGCGTGCAATTAATGAAATGGTTTCGGGGTTAATTAGTTAAAAGAAGTCTACACAATTAAGATACAATGTTACTGTAGGTAATACAATTACAATACATAAAATGTTTGATTAAGTAACATTACATGGGTAAAATTAATCCTGTTAAAAAATTAAAATTTAATTAAAATAAATGATATGATGCATTCTTGTGGCGTTCGCACAAAGGTGCTATTCGCGTGTTCACTTCCTAGGCCCATAGCGTAATATAGCAAATTTGGTTTTGACAACAACCCATGAAATATTACGCTACAAGACTAAGAAAATTACAAATACAACACTAAACTAAAAAAAAACATATAAATATGTAACAAAGCAGGCTGAAAATTAATCACAAAGAAATTTTATAGAAAACAATCAAATAGAGGAAGAATAGGAGGCACAGGAAGCTGACAAGTTAATAAAAAGCAAGATAAAACATATATACGTAGGTATAAAAATACCATTGCATGATATAGATAAGTATTTACATTACGATAATAGCTTTCTTGTAGTCAACCTAGCTGGAGATAAATTTACAGCCAACAGATAGTATTAACTAATAATAGAATTTATGTCCAACATAATGATACTTAAAACTAAAACAGATACCTACACATAGCACCTAAATTAAAACTAGATGTAGACAACTTATACCGTATTTACAACTTGGTCGAAACATTTCGCAACAAACTGTTCTTTGTCGTCTAGCTTTTTGACGTCGTTGCTCAAGTGACGCGTTAACATTGCATCTTGTAACGCGTTGAGGGCTTCAGAGGTAAATCTCTTTCCTTTCAGGTGTGTGATGACTGATGCTTCTCCGTGGTATCCGGACTCAACTAACCCTGGTGGGATGTTAAGTGTGACGTCATCAATGAGGCCTTTCTCAACTGTCATGTTGATGACCAACTCTTGCGTGGCGGAGTAGATCTTGGACGGCGCGAGAAGTTCCGCGGGGACTGGGAAAGTGCGACTGACGGTGAAGACAGGTGTTCTACCGAAACACCAGTCCCAGCCTTGGAGCTCGTTTCTTATTTCTGCAAGACCTGTAACAAATGGATAGGATTAATTGATTGCTGTCTTTTACGAAAGTACTCAGATTCTTGAGCTTGGGGCATATATCGCTTTTAGTTATACAAATTGCTAATGACAAATTGATTGTGAAAAGAAAGAATAGCAAATTAAACCATGTACATGTAGAGAATTAAAACATGTACTTACCAGGGAACCAGTCATCCGTAGGATTAACAAATTGAAAGCCCCTTTGCTTTGAGATCAGGTTTTGTCCGCCGTCTTCTAAATGCAGGGCCGGTGTTCGGAGAAACTCGTAGCCGACTGCGGTCTGCAGGCTGTCCACGGTGACCCGGTTATCGAGCTCGGCCAAGTTTGCCACCGCCGAGCGCGTTGACGCCGTGGCGATAGTCTGTATGCCATGCTAAATAGAATTAAAATGCCCTTAACTTATGGTTTCGGAGGAAGAGGTAGGGTTAAGATTAGTAGTTAAATTAAGTAATAGGCGTTAGCAAACATTATGAAAAACAAACAAAAAGTTAATGTTAGCATAATTAAGTTAAATTACGTAACTAAGGAAGGTATTCTACACTTAGATGTGTATCACAATTCAGATTCAACGCTTTTGTAGAAGCACGTCGGTTACAATGAATCACACAAAACAAAAACAATGGAATTCAACTACATGCGTGACCTACGACTTCATTGAATATGTAAAAATTCACTTTTAACAGTGGGCCTCTACTGTGACAATAGTCTATACACAATATGTGTGATCAATGCAGCTATTTGCATTCAGCAAAAAACATTATTTTGTCACAAGGAGAAAAAATAAAGTAGATCCAGTTTTATCTGGACTTGGTACTGACCTCACGTTTAGCCAGGGCTTTGCTGAGATCTGCCTTGTTGGCATTGACTAGTAGCGTGCAGTGGTGATAGCCCGTTAAGCGGCCCAGTTTAGCGGCTGTTCCAGAAATCTATTAAAATTTGTTATTAAGGAAAATATTGTTTATTTTGAAAACCAGCAAGATGTAGTGTAGCTTAGTTTTACAGTAAGTAGTAAAAATATGATTAGAAACTGCCAGAAATCTCAAAAAAATATTTATCAATAGTTGTCCAACTAGTAAATAATATAAAATTTTATTTATTTTAGTTATTCAGCCTTGGTTAAATTAATTTTATACAACCTTACTGAATTACGCGTATGGTAATAATTTATGATCATTGCCGTAATGTTTTAATATAAATTCAATACATAATACTGAATTTATACAAACAAATCAATAATTGATTAAATTATTGGTAACTTCAGTAGCTTCGACTCATAAGTGCCCTTCTAGGGCCTAAACTGAATAAATGGCTTAGACCTTGACATTGATTAATGGCCTGTCTCACAGGTTGTATTTAGACTTATTTGGTACATAACTTACAGACGGTTAAATTCAGTTAATTTCAAAAGAAAGAGTTTGCACTATCAGATATCTGTTAGATAAGCTATCCAGTAATTGTCAGCAGTCGTGAGACTGGTTCTCAGCCAGTAATTTAAAAAGGATACTTTGTATTTATCTCGAACAATGATGTCTTGGCGCTCATTTATGGTGGATTTAACGCCAAATCCTCTGAAGAGTGCCCTTTTGATTAATTCTAGATTGTATTTCCTGTCGTATCTCTCACGGGGAGTGAAGAAAGTAATGTTGAGATTACCCCGGTCATGGTACACAGTACCACCACCACTATTGCGACGTGCCAAAGCAATTTCTCTCTCTGACAAAAGTGGTACATTGGCTTCTTGCCAGGGGTTCTGATGTCTCCCAATCACAACACAGGGCTCATTACGCCAGACCATCATCACATGATGCTTGGAGAAGTCCATGTTACGGTACATCCAGTCCTCCAGAGCAAGGTTAGTGTATATGTCTGTAGATTGTGACATGAACACTGACTTAGTGACCTCCCCCTCTGCAGGTAGTTCACACTCCTTCTTAGCTGATACATTCTTGGTACCAGTGGCTAAGCTGCGTGCACTGCTTCTCCTTGTGATGCCAATAACAAGACAAGCACTGCTTGTGGCGATTTTCTTCATCATTGCTTGAGCCATCTTCAAGTAATATAGTATTATTTAATAAATTTTATACAACGGATACTTTTCTGTATGAACTTTCACACAATAGTTCTTTAAGCGTAAATTACTTAATTTTAAAACCCTATACTTAATTTATACAACTAATGAGAGTTCAAAATGTCCTTTTATTATGTTCTAATACATATAGCCACCGGCATCAGTGTCAGCTGCAGAGAGAGAGATCAGATATTCGTGGAGGGCAATGGTCTGATGCAGCCACTTCCAGGTTTGGTGCAGGGTATTAATTCGAAATCGAATTCCCAAACAGTCTCGGCAGTCACTTGGCATTCCTCCTCTTGGATGCAGGATGGTTAAAGAAATCACTACTTAAATTAAACACTTAACCAGAATAACTTGAGTAGAAAATATACTATTATCAAACAATAATTAAGCAAATGTGAACAAGTGCAAACTACTAGAGAACGTTGTGAACGCGTCTCGGTATCTGGTGAATTAAATATGCTGCCGGCTCATTTTATTCGTACTAACTGATAACGAACTAGGAGGTCGAGCGAGGGCATACGAAGTTCACTTCAAACAAGCAAACAAATAACATGATAAGGAGCACGACGGAGCCACGCGCTACAAACTTTATCATTCTTTATGTAGATAGATTATAATGTTAAATGTGTTTCAAAGATAAGTAAGAGATACCGTAAAATCCATGTAAATCCAATCCTTCATAATTTTAAAACATACCTTTGTGACACCAATTTGCAAATATTTTTTTATTTATTAGGTGGACATAGCTAATTATTAGCTACACAGCTGTAACTCATATTGATAAATATATCAGTCATCTAGCTAATAATTTTGAATATCTATTGATATTCCAATATCCAATTATTTACATAAGGGTAAAAAAAATATTGTCACAAAATGAATGAATGGGGTTCTAATGCTGCCAACCCATACTAAAATTTGACCCGAAGATTTTTTAAATTTTCTTAAATACAAATTATTGCTATGTTATTGTTATATTATTATAACATTTATTACTCTTCTTTGATGTAGTACCCAAGTCATTCTCGTAGCACATAAAATATAATAACTAAATTTTATGGTTAAAAGTTTTTGTTTGAAATGAAATTAATTCGGACTGAAAATTATGGTCACTGGTATAGTGTAAGTACAGCTGAGCTAGCATTAGAAGTATGCATGAAAATGATTGCTACTTTTATTTCATTTTCATTTGATGATTTTTTTTTACCGTAATTTCACATGTGAAATTTCACAGCCAATGATTTTTTTTCGCAACGCTCTTATGTCACACTTGCTACCGTTTGGTACTGAAAATGAAGAATGAATTATGGCGCTGCTGCTGCTATATGAAATTAGACCATTACCATACACTTTGCCACAGTCTTGTCTGGGATTTTTCATAATGATCCCAAATAGATGCACTCATTTTTAAAGAATTCAAGAAATATAACTAAATTTAACACTATACACACATTTAACGCTACACTAATCTATATTTATTTACACTAAAGAACTAAAAACCAAAATGAAAACAAAATCTTATCAAACACACGTATCGCACCTGCAGTATGTCACGCGACAAGTGAAATTATTTCATTTCTAAATCTCATTCATTTCGTAAACAAACACAAACAAATAATTTTGCGATCTGCTACAAATCATTGCAAAGAAGTTAATACTTAAATAACTAATCTTAATGTTTATTTTTAAAATACTCGCCTTAGCTATCAAGGTCAAAGTTCAAATTACGTAACACGTGCGACCTGTTCGTATGGCGACGAATCTGTCAATTAAATTTTGCTCTTTCTAACACGGCTGGATTTAGGCATTTCAATATTCATCCTTACTAGTTCGCTCTTTCTGTCGTCGTGAGTTGTCGATGTTATACGATGATATCCGAATGATCTGCGTGTGGTGTAGCTAGCTAGGCAAGGTAGCAGAGAAGTAGCAGCGTATGATTTTAACAGTCTACGTCAAGGCAGGTAGCAGGTGCGACGTATGAAAAGGCAATACATATGAATCTTCTCATGCTACTTGTGAATCATGCCATGACTAATTAGAAGTGATGCTTTTTATAACTTTATCTTCAACTACGCAAGTTATACAATAATTCTTAAAATCATAATTTTTATTCGTTATACTTATTTTCTCTATTCTGTTATCAATCCATTCCTTCAGTTGTTTGATTTAATTGCGAATTTTGTAAGCCCCTTAAAAACACACAAAAAATCCTGCTCCCTAAACTTAGGGGGAATGCCCCTAAGTTGTAATCACTGTAAAATTATTTTATGTACCTACCTACCTACTAAACTATGGCCATTATTGTCTCTTTTTGGCACGTGTATAGATGTGGAGTGGACTGTCAAATGGGGCCTTTCAAAACGGCACTATTTCTTCTGTGGTACTAGGAATAGTGTAGCAGTGTAGCCAGATTCAATTTTGTTAATTGATGATAAGCGAATAGATGTATGAAAAAGCTACAGAAAAAAACAGACTTTTTTCAAATAAAATAACAACATGTAAGTTACATTGATATTAGACATTATATAAAACATGGTAGCCAACAACTTTTTTTAAGAGTTTAGCTTTATTTCTAACGTGTCATAAAGTAAATGCTTTAATTTTTTTGTGAAATACAGACAAATACCAGTAACTAATAAAGTATTATTTAGCACTTGCTTTGCGTGCACTTTGTTGACATCAACAAAACATCGCTATGTGGGGTATTGTAATTGTTGATGTAAGATATTACCAAGATATCCTATTCTAATATTACATTTTTAATTTATTTTAAATCATCATGAAATCATTTTATCATATTTGTGTATTTTATTTCATGTCCAATTTGCACTATTTTTGGAAATCCATTGCGATCCAGCACTTTTGTCACTTAGCACGTTATATGGTATCGAGGTGGCATGGCATCACTGCATCTGTCAGACTGTCTGACGTCTGTCATGTCACCCAGTGCAGAAGCTGTCCTGGTACAAAAAACGAGTGAGCCCGGAGCCCAGTTCAGCCAGAATTGCCAACGTAACGGATTTCCCGTCATATCTAGCGGATTCGGTTATTCGAAGAAACGGAAGAAATATTATGTTGACGGCTAGCGGATTTTTTTGCGGAATTTAGTTGGAAAGATTATTATTTAAAAATAAAAACAGATTTATTTTATATTTCCATTTTTTTTTTTAATCAACACATCTCGTTCTTCGTAAATACTACACATGTACGGGAATGTACTACATCATAGACAAGGTAGCAAGCGAGCAAAATAATGTTGCGATCTCTGCCATCAACTTCTACTGCATCCGAAATGACTGAGACCCCAAATAGTTTTTAATTACCTTAATTTTACACCAGAGCCCTGAGCACGAACCACTTGCGTATCGCCTTGGTAAAGTTATCGTGTCGAGTAGGTGTCATTTTTGACAGAAGTTGTATCGTCAACTCGATACCCAGCTTGCGAGCTACGTTAAATTCGTCTAGAAATTTTGTAGCAATAATTTTTAATTTTAATGTTATGTACAAACACACAAAATTAAAATATTTACTCACAAAAACATAAAATAAAATAAAGAACCTGCATATTTGATATGTTTAGATAAAAATAAAAAGTAATATAACAACAAAATTCTCACGGGTATATTGTTTTTTTTCTCCAGTCCAATTCTTGATCGAGAAATAAAAATTGTTGAACGTAGTCTATTTGGTCAAAATTGTTAAAAGGCAAAAAAGCGCGCGAAGATACTTTTTTAATTTATTTTTATTATTAGCAAGGAGATCTAAGTTTATAGGTTTGAATTTAGAAGTAACAAATAGTAAGACATGAAGTCTTGTGACTCCGAAGGAAATTTACACGGTGATCCTTAATTTTAGTTATTGTTTTAGCAGTGTTAATGGATTGGATTTCACTTAACTTAAACTATTGACATTTATCTTTCATTACAAATCTTATTACAATTATTATGAAGTTTCATAATAAACTATTTAATATAATTACTCTCGAATGCCGGTTGTGAGTTCGAATCGAACCTTACAATGAGCTTGATCTTTCAGTGTAGAAATCAAAGCATAGTGGTAGGGTACGTTGTAGTACTTACTCTATGTCTGGCTACCACTCTCAAATTGAAAATCTATCACCAAGCACCTATTGGTGTGTTTCGGCAGTCACACTTGAGAGCTAGTTGCCTTATAGGCTTCGTGTATTTACTACTTACAGCCACATCATCACTTATATCATGGTGAGATTGTAATCCAACATTTATAATTAATAAAAAAATACATATGACTAAGAAATTGCACGAAAATATTGTTAAATCAAAATGGTTGATTTTCGTATAGTAGTAAAAAAAAGGACACGAGGCTTCCCTATTTAATGTTTAGAATGATGTGATTGATTTCCCAAAATTAATGAATATGATTATAAATAATAAATATAAACTAAAAATCATAAAACTTTTTTTTAAATCATCACACAAAAAAAAATTACCAATACTTACCACTACACGTGAAAATAACATTAAGAAACGCTGTCACTGAAAAAATGGCGGCGAGACGGTTGACGCTAGCTGGCTAGCGAGTAGACGATACCATACGTCAAAATATGTTCCTGCTACCAAATTCAATACCAAGCTGCGTATTCGTAACGTTCACGAGCGTGACGTCGGAAAACGTAGCAACTGTCAAATGTGTTCGTGCTGCCGATTTGCAGGTCCGTTAACGTTTGGCTCCTTTCGATTTTCAAATTCTCATACAAATTTGAGTTAGGGCACTCGATACGATGACGCTGCGATTACGATAGATGTTCGTGCTCGGGGCTCAGGTCTTTCAACGGATTTTACTGACGAGAAAAATGCAAGATTTAACGGATTTCCAACGGAATATCGGAAATAAGTCGGCGGAATTTCAAAATTATTGTTGGCAGCACTGAGTTCAGCCGACTGCCGAGCCAATAGAATAGACTGGCCGAGCCGTGTGAGTGACGAGCCGAGCTAATAGAAAACATCAAGAGAGAACTGAATTAATTATTTGATCAGAGGAAAAAAATAGTTTCAAAATTAACAATTATGGCTTTCCGTACTACTGCCGTTGCTTGCAGTAAGTATACGTTATAGTTGTCAATCAGTAACTAAAATCTTATTTTGTTATGTAATGTGTTTATTGTATTCCCCAGACAATTTGAAGAGATGGGCCTACAACATGTCAGGATTTAACAAATACGGTATGTTAAATGTAATACAATGTGCAACTGAGTCTGATAGATGGTCAGTGACAGAGTCCTAAGACTATATACTCTCTGACCAGAGTATGTAATGTTATTAGGCAGATTTAATTGGTATGTACCTATTTACTGAACATCTCTCATGTCGCCCCTAAGACTACTCTCTGAGCCTGAAAATGCCAATGAGGGCCTTCTCATGGATTGCTAGTAATTATGAGAACAAAATTTATTGCTTGCTACATGTGGCTGCCGTATATTTTGTGGACATGTGGACTGCTGCTTGAATTCACATTGTGGTGGGATGAAAGAGCTCTCCTTGCTGGCAATATGATGTCCTTAGTCAAATCATTGTTTGTTTTTGTCACTTATACATACAAATATTGCCAGGAAAACTAAAAAAAAACATTTGATGTAATAAACCAAGTTTAACCCTCTGAACCAAAATTAGAGTTAGTTGATTTATAAGTACTTGTTTTTATATAACAGTACTGTGACTGACAGAGAATGCATAGCCTTAACAAGACTTAGAAATGTTATAGAAGAATAGTCATCTATTACCCAGGCCAGATACAAACTGTGGCACTTTCTGGTAGTGCCATCATGGATGTAAAGTGTAACTTATTACATTAAATTGAATAAAACATTTCTATTCTAGTAAAATGACAATAAAGCAATAACACAATATTTTTATTTAGGACTTCTTCGTGATGATTGCCTGTATGAAACACCTGATGTCACTGAAGCTCTCCGCCGTATCCCAGACCATGTTCTTGATGAACGCAATTTTCGCATTCTCCGTGCAATGCAATTATCTCTCCAGAAATCAATTCTGCCCAAAGAGGAGTGGACTAAGTTTGAGGAGGATAAACTTTATCTCTCACCTGTTGTTGAGGAAGTAAAGAAGGAGAGATTAGAGAAAGAGGCATGGGAAAAGAACTACTAAATTATTTGCAATAGAATGGATGTTGGAGATTAATTTAATTTAAATAAATTTAGCCGGATAACATAAAACTGTTTATCATTGAATATGAAGTATACTAGCCTATACTCACATAGTTATTTTTACCTTTTTACATACTAAAATTGTTACTGTTCAGCTACTTCCTGAAGGAATCCCTTAAGTAACTGAAAATTGCAAAAAAAAACACATTGTTCCACCAACAGAGACATCATCACACTAATATTAAAAAGGTGAAAATTTGTGAGTGTGTTTGTAGGTATGTTTCGTTACTTCTTCACGCTCAAACGGCTGGAACAATTTTTATGAAATTTGGTATGGAGGTAGCTGACACTGGATCCCTTGGGAATGCGGGTGAAACCGCAGGGCGGAAGCTAGTCTTTTATAAAATGAAAATGACATTTTCTTAATTGATTTTCTATTGTTTAATATAATAAGGTAGATTTGGATTGAAAATATTCAACATCAAATATTAATAAACAGTTTATTGAATCTACAATATGTATAAAAGATTATACTATTGGATATAATAATATGAGATAGAAAGTTATTGTATATGGCAAAAGAACTGATTTATGGCCTATAAAAATTGGGGCAGATTCGCTTTTTTTTTATTAAAACTTAGTTGACAAATTATGGTCCCATCAAAATTATAAGGATTTTCGTGAATAGATATACGTTAAAATGTATTTTTTGTATAACTTATATTTAAAAATGTAATTTATAGCGAGTGTATATTAATAAATGGAATTATAATAGGCACAATTTTTGCAAGATATACTGTTATATCTCTAGATTTTTTAAATTCAATTCTTTTTATCAATGACATGGAACTTTAAAATATAAATATAGCATGTAATGATGCAAGGGATTTTTAATAAAAATTCTGGATACGATTATAATATAAAATCACATGACAATGATGTTTGGTGTCAATATAATTTCCCTTCTCAAATATTATTTGGTAAATTTCCAACAAATAAAATGTCAATATTTACCAAACAAATTACATATTGATCAATTTTAATCTAAAACGATTGTGTTTTACTATTGTGTCTTATATGACGGTAAATAAATGGGATTATATAAATTATAATTGCACTAGATCAGCTATCCGTTTCCCTGAATATTATACCTAATACAGGCAGCACAAAATCTTGCCATTCTTGGTTACATTATTAACAAAAAAAACTTTTTAATCAAATTACCTACCTCATTCTATGTTTTTATGAGCAGGAACGCAATTGAACTTGGTATTGATTTGGATCAAATATTTGTAGGTTAACCTACATTGTACGTGAATTTATCTCGACCATTAATGAAATAATTTAATCTGACCATAATAAATAATATTATGTAGGTACAGAGTACAGATAATATATTAAACCTTATACTTACGAGATTTCATAGCTTCACCTTATAATTTCCATTATTATTTCAGATATCATCAAATGATATAATTTTAATGGTATATACCTACAGGTATACTGTATTATTTTATTAATAATAGAAATCACAGGGTATGTAGTACTACCAATAAGATCAATTTAATTAAAGAGAGACAAAGTAATTGGCACAACCATCAGTATTAAAAAAACTGACAGATAGAAATATAAAATTCGTGCTCTTGAGAGTTTGACCGATGATTATATGATGCGCATTATGTTTTATAACATGATATGTTTTACACGCACAAAAGTACAGAGTCAGTAAAAAATATAAATAAATAATTATTGATACCATTCAAACATAGTCATAGGTTTGACTTATTTCTATTGCTTAGAAAATAAATAAATAATTTACGAAATATAAGGAAATTAAAATGTGTTAACAATTTGCACACATATAAAAAGTATTTGAGTTTTCTAACATAAAAATTAAAAAAACAATATTCATAAACACTAACTTCAGATTATTATTATTTCCACCTATGTATAATTCGTGTAACTATTTATAACAAATTATTACAGCGTTATGCTCAAATAAAATTATTTAAATATCCAACTTCTGCTAATACTTTAAGTATTAATTAAAAGTATTGTTTTGGTTGACACTCCATCAGATTTACACAAAACAATGAAATTGGACTAAATGGATATTTTGGTTTAGCCTAATAAGGTGGTTAGATATGCTTTCTAATCAATTACTAATAATATTCTTCATAGACAATGCAACATTATATTAACATAAATCTAATTTTGGCCCTTGGTCACATTCGAGCCTTGGCTATAAAAACACATTTTTCTGATATAAATTGTTTTTTTTTTTTACTGAGAACAAGCTATAAACGGGATTTATTTCAAAATTTTATTTACCTATAAATTATTTACAAAGTGTCTTTTGATCGTCTGTTTTTCGTAATATTTGAGATCAAGGATCAATACAATTCCATTTAGGTAAAATTTAAAACAATGGCAATTAGATCATTGTATCAATTTCTGTTCGACAAAACACAAAAACTAAACAGTTATCAACTATTAGTTACCATTATTTTCCTTAAAATATAAATTCCTTCTAGATTTTAAATAATCTAATAATTTACAATTATAAAAAGTGGAATATGTATACAATTTTTACATCTATACAATTTATTGGCAACTTTTGACTCACACTGATTCCATCTTTGGAAAAACAGTTTAATTTTGAACGAAGAGGAATATTTACAATTCTTCATCTCCTATGGCTTCGAAGGCATTGTTTTCGACACAGTCTTTGCCAGTCTTGAAAGCGACTGACGCAAATTTTTCTGTTAGCTTTTGTACAGAAAAGATCTCTCTTGAACTACCTGATGTAAAAGAATCTCCATTCTGAAATGAAATTAAGTAATAATATAGTATTATGTGGTCGAACTGAAGAGAGGAAAATTCAATAATTATGTATTCTGGAATATTCGGGATGATATAAAGGCCCATATAATTAATAAGACGGCTCTCAGTTGAAAGCTGGATTAAGGATGTCACTAGAAGGTGTGATGAGTAAGATTGTGGTCAAACACAGACTATACCTACATAGTTTTAAAAAAAATTTACTGGAACCGCCGCAGATACGTAATGCTGCCACGCTTGCCGCACCGGGGCGACATTGGCCCCCTGCCAGACTTCAGTCGCAGCAAATAGACTTTTAAACTGAATTAATTAGTTACTCACAGCTGAACTAAGGGTGTCACTAGAGGACGAAGGCGTGATGAGTTGACTGGATCCGTCCCGCCGCAGATACGTGAGGCTGCCGCGCTTACCGCAACGGGGTGACATTGGACCCGCGCCAGACTTCTGTCTCATTAATTCGTCTACTATCGACTGAAATTCCATAAAATATGATTAGTAAATCACACAAATTGATCGAACTAATATAGTCATATGGTAAAAATAAGGGGTGTTCAAATTATCATGTGCACGCTACGCTCGTTTTAGTAAGTTGTAGTGTTGTTGAGGGGAAGAATATGGTAGGTTACCTAGTATTTATAACTACCGTAGATATAAATACTAGGTTTTATTCACATACCAAAAGCAAACATTTGCATGATAGTAAATAACTCTCTTGAGTCATATTAAAATCAGAATTAATCGTATATATTTTATCTAACATAGTTCTATTTTTAGACATGATTAGGACTATCGGTGAATTGGCGTAATACTTATAAAGAAAAACAGAACGGCAAATTATATGCGGAAAAAGAACAAGTATTATGAAAAATGGTCACACAATGTACCTAAGGAAAAAGTATCAAATGTTTAAATAGTGACAAAATAAATATCTATATAGGTAATCTACATACATTTAGGTATTTAGTAAAATCTCAAATATCATAATTAATTACTTAGTTATATCACTAGGGACAATATATACTTATATATATACTAGCTGTCCCGGCAGACCTTGTCCAGCCCTATTTCTCTAAAACAAAGTAACATTGATTTTTTTATGTTAATAGGTGCCCCGACAGATTTCGTTCTGTCTAACGCGCCTTTGGTTTGTTTTGATTGACGTCTAATGTTTGACAGCTGGGGACAGAGTGGTTTGTATTGGTAAAGAAAATTGTTGTTTTTACTATTTATTTACTTTTTTTCTCTCCATAAAAACCTTCCTCAGACTTCATCAAACATAACAAAAAAGAAATCAGCCAAATCGGTTCAGCGGTTCTCGAGATTTGCGGTCAGCAACACATTCAGCGATTAATTTTTATATTATAAACTGAGAGTTAAAACTGTCATTATCAGTTATTAATAAATTGTGAATAAATAATTATTGCACTGAAAATTAATGATAAATTTACGATGAGAGTGAAATTAACATGAGAGTTGCACAGAAAAATTAATACGTATAACAGTCGCATACACAAATAAAACCCAAAAAATAAAAATACGTGTGGCACTCGGGGACTGCCACGGTAAAGCTATTGCATAGCATTTTTTATCAGCTTATGCAATTATAATTATTTATTTATTTTTTATTTATGCAGTATTTTTTTTCTTTATACTACTAAGCCCGCGATAAAAGCTATGCAATAGCTTAACAACGGGAAACAAAAATAATAGACTGTCAATAAAGGCTCATTTACACACTGAGAACACTGTGTCATCTCATGATTAGGCTGTATGGGCTAGAAACTTTTGCCTTCCCGAAATAAGGGAAAACAAAAGAAAAAACTGATACTGACGGATGCGTTCATTGAAAATATGGCGGTACTGTGCTCGGCCAATATGGCGACTGCCATTTGCACCATTACAATTTAATAAAATACTCGACAATCCGAATTTTGCGGATTTATGTTGTCGACTCGTTTTTTTTTTTTAATGTTTTATTATTCAGGTAAGGTTTCAATCGAGTCACGCTCGGCCAAGCTACATGGTAGGCGGAGTGGGGGGTGTCAGGTTTTTTCGTTACGGAATTTCTTGATTCGGACGCCGCGTTCAAAGCCCGCGATAAAAGCTATACAATAGCTTAAAATGGCCGAAAACTGTAGTGAGTAAGACAGGAGACCGGCAATATAAAAAGAAAATTGCAATGGAAAAATAGGGGTTGATCGTAGAGTTTTAATATAATATTTTTTATTCTAAGTCATGACGAAATAAAAATAAAAATCTTGCCAAAAAAATTAAAGTTTACCAAATAAAAAATAGGGGTTGATCGTAAAGGGTTGAAAATTTAGGGTTGTATGTATTTTTTAATGCTGTATCATAAAAAAATAAAAACAAAAAAAATCTCTTAAAAATAAAAATTTTGGGGTAAGGGGAGTCCCCTTAACATTTAGGGGGATGAAAAATAGATGTCCGATTTTCAGGCCTACCCGATATGCACACAAAATTTCATGAGAATCGGTCAAGCCGTTTCCGAGGAGTTTAACTACAAACACCGCGACACTAGAATTTTATATATTAGAAGATATCTCAGATATTCATATTTAACTGCGACATATACACATAAGTACGATTAGGTAAGTTGTGTTGAAACACGGAATATGATCAAAATCCAATACAAACTATTATTATAGGTATAAACTACGACGACCTGCGTATTTTGCATAGCTATAGAAATATTCACCTTCAAAAATCCATTTTATACGCAACTATTTTTAACATTACTCATTATAAATTAAAAGTGAAAATTCATTAACACCTGACTACATCACAAAATAAACAAAATTACCTGCAAGCAAACGCTGATAAAGGTCGCATGCTCCGTTCTCAACGTTATCCATTTCAAGTTATCTTTGCTTACGAGATATTCGAAAGATAGTTCAAAATTCTTATTTGCGTCTTCAGGTAATGATCCGTGTCCGTTAGTTTGTGGTTTTTCCATCTATAAGAAGACAAATTACCCGTATTTAGTACAAGTGTATGTAGGTACAGTCAACCAATTTCGGGGTGATCCAGTACCTATATATAATTTCCGTAGTAAACAGCGAGCAAGCGCATCGATCGAATCGAAGAACTAAGATGGTTTACCCTTGGCGACAGATTTTCAACTTGAAGTGTAGCCAACCAGGCGGGTACTACAAAGGCTACCGCCGTGATATGGTTTCCACGCGATGATTTCCTTCATCGAAAAATCTAATTCATTGTAGGAACCCGCGACCTTCGTCACGGCATTCGACATCAATACCCCTGAGCTACCAGTGCCTTAAATAAAATACACTGAACATTTTATATGCCAACAAAAGCGATATGTTTTGAGTCATAAATTAAATAAAACGAACTAAGTTACATTCTAGCAATATATCGAATAATGATTACTAATAAATACCTACTGGGAAATATGTTTATAAGCGATCTGTTAGATAGAAAATACGATTCTTTTATATGGCTATAGGTATTAGTCATGATCACCGCCTCTATTATCTATTATGTTCCTATTTCCTAGTCTGTCTGTCTCGTTGCTACGTTTTAACGACTACAATCTTCGAATTCAAGAATATTGTTTTTCAAAACAGTATATGGACGGACCCATATTTCACCATCGACGCTCCTTAGACGGAGTTATGATTGACGAGGACTTACCTAGAAAATTTCCTGTAATTTTGCCTCTCAATCTTTTATAGAACAAACGTAAACTTACAGTATGTAAAGTAGTAATCCTCCAGCACTTCATCCTCGTAACCTTGTATCTATGCTCCCGCGCGGGATTGTTGACGCTTATCAAGGTCAGCTCCTTGGAAGCGAGTGACACATGCACGCGACACGTTGTCTCTGTCACGCCCCCCGATGAGTTCGCAGCTTCGGTCACCGCCTCCCCAGCAGGTATCCGACCATAGTGACGTAGTGTCCGAGCTAGTTCTATGTACTGAAAATACATAAGGCTGAAAGTTTTTATGGAATTTAATTGACTCATAGCGTACCATAGTGCCTCAAGATGAAAGTCTTCAACCAATGTGTGTTACTAGCAATGACATATGGCACAGAGACGTGGTCTCTCACTATGGGCCTCATAAAGAAGCTCAAAGTCGCACAACGAGCCATGGAGAGGGCTATGCTCGGGGTTTCTCTACGCGATCAAATCAGAAATGAGGAGATTCGTAGACGAACAAGGGTCACTGACATAACCTAGCGGATTGGCAAGTTGAAGTGGCAATGGGCAGGGCACATAGTGCGAAGAACAGATGGCCGATGGGGCCGAAGAGACTGGAGTGGAGACCACGGACCGGCAAGCGCAGCGTAGTAAAGGTCGTCGGAAAACGATGGATGCAGGCCGCCCAAGGCCGGTCCTATTGGAGATCCTTAGGGGAGGCTATGTTCAGCAGTGGACGTCTTGCGGCTGAGATGATGATGATGATAGCGTACTAGGTTATTGGGTGGGATAGTAAGTTTCCTCACAGTTAGCCATCTACGTATGACGAGCTGCAGGCTGTAGCTGACGCAGGAACAGAAACTCGAGTCGGAATGAGGGTCAGAGAGTAGCCTTAGAGATCTATCTGCTATATGCGCAGTTTCATGAGCGGAGTTTACAAAGCGGTACCCGCCAGATATCGCTTAGGTACCGATATCAGTAGTTATAATGGATTGGCCTTTTCATTGAATTTGTCAGTATTTAAGCTTATGGTGCCTTGCTGGAGACAAGCGGATAGGATCCGAGATCTTTAGGAAAAGACATGATAAATTGTTTGAAATCCACGTGTCGTCTGCGCTCCGCTTCAGTGGAAACTGTGTTAGCAGAGAGAAGAATTGTTTCAAATATAATATATAAGATGTAGCACCAAGTGGCGCAGAATAGTGGACAGCGGAGCGGAGCGCTTCAGAGCTACGCTGGCTTTCATAGTTTTAGCGATAATATGACGTACGTACATATACACTTTGTGACAGATTGTCTTTTACTTATAAAATAACCACTTGTCTCAGCGTGTAGAATTCAGCTCCTCGCTCTTCTCTCCGCTTCAGTCGAAGCACACCCTAAAGTAGGTACCTACTCAACTCCATGAGACAGTCGGTACATTAACAAATGCTGGTGACTCAGGTGTGCAGTTGACTGTACTGATTAATTGATTACTAGCACTAGCGTTTGTACGTGATAATATATTTTTTGTTCAGCTTAGTCATGATAGTTAGAAACTAAAACTACTGAAATGACTTTTGTTTTGGATGAAGTGGACGTAATGGGTGTAAGTAGCGAGGAGTGTTCGATATACTACAACCTCCTTCATCATACACCCAATTATATTTTGTTTTGTCCCAACGAATTTATTTATTGCGTTTAAAACAACGCACGTTCGTGATTGGAACCAAAATTATAAAATGGGATGGAGCCCCGCGAGACCAAGCTGCGATTCAATGCACATGAGGTGCGTTGAATTGCTGTATAATTCGATTTTACAACCGCTTCGCTTGCATTTGTCGGTGCCTCAAGCCAACTCACTAGTGATTGGTTAAATTGACAAAAATGATACTTGACTTGTGAGAATTGATATAGGGAGGCCGGTTTAGCACGGTGGACATTCTTAGGCTGTTGAAGCAGCAATAACGTTTATGAGAATATATTTTTGTCCTACATTATGAAATTAATTTGACTTCCCCCTAATTAATAAACAAGTTTAAATAGTAATAATTTATCAACACGCTTTGATATAGCAATATATATTTATAATAAGTATGACTATAAAGCCCATTGCACTCTTCTGACCCCACATTCTTATTGATAAAGATGTTTGTATCGCTTGTCATTTGTGTTCGCTCCATATCCCATATCATATACAAATGTATGACAAATAACTGAAAACTATTTTATATGAACTTTAAGTATTTGTGATTAAAAAAAAAATATTTCTTACCTCTCTTTTTTGCTTCTTTGCTTCATATGATGACAAAATATCTTTGGTCTGTGGATCTGCTGTGATCCAACCCAGGTCCAAGTCTTCTATTATTTGTAAATATAAAAGATCTAATGAGACTCTATCAATCATCAAGTCAACATCATAGCATGGATCCCAATAGCTGAAAATATGTCATAGTTATAAAAAAATCATTGATAACATATAATGGAAAAAATATAAGTAAAATATTTACCTTTTCCTTAAAACAATCTTATCTTCCGGCCTAACATACTTCTGAGATATGTACGGAGATTCATATTCTTCAAGTTTCTTTAAGGATGGTTGACCATCTTTCGCACAGCTCCAGTTGAATAAAAATAAAGAGAAATATTTGACCAATTCTTTTGGTAAATTTATATAATTGCAAGCAATGTCCAGGAGGGTACCTGATGAGTCTGTTGATGAAACTGACAGTGGTATTCTATAACCATTCATCAATGAGATTTCTATATCTACTTCATGCATTTTTATGCAGTGAGTTTCTTGTTGAGCGGAGAATAGGAATGTTATGAGAAGATCTGAATTTGCCAATACAGGATTTTGTCCCACTGTAAGAAACAATGTAATATCAATATATTAATTACTAACTGTCCCCCATGGTTTCACCCGCATTTAGGGTTGCCAGATACAGGCATTTCATTTCCAGAACAATTTGAGGGTTGTTAGGAAAATATACAAAAATAGAACATTATTTTTAAATTCCAGGGATAGGAATATTACTGCAAATTAAAACGGACACAAATAGCCCAACCCAACATAAAGGAAACTACTAAAAGTCCTGCCTCTGTTAATAATGCTTCCTGCGAACGTCAGATGTTACAAACATACAATTATATGTAAAAACAGGCAAAGTGCGAGTCGGACTCCGGGATATCTGGGACTATAAAGTGTAATTCCTGGACAATTCCGGATTTCCCGGCCATCTGGCAACCCTACCCGCATTCCCGAGAACCATAGGCTATCTGTGTACCAAATTTCATCAGGGGTTTAGGTGTGAAAGATAACAAACAAACTCGCATTCGCATTTATAACATTATAGTTAAGATATACAGCTATTTTGAAGTCATCAGTGACACGATTATACAAGACCCTACTTAATTATGTATGGTGCTTTAGTATTGTAGTAGTAGTAGTTTGTATATATCCTCCAAACTGTGTTGTTAAGTTTGTTGATGGTTAAGGATCTGCGTTGATTATGACCTGTCAGTTAGCCAGGACTTCTTCTTTTATAAAAATAGATGATGCGCAATTATTAATTTTACATGAATAGCTACTTATGACATTTGGATAGGTTTTCGCAGTTGGAGGTATTTTGAAAGACAATATGAAGTATATCAGTATTTAGCAAGATATAAATATTGGTATAATTAAATAACACTTGGGTTGAACTGCTTGGCACATATTGCCTAACACATATTTAATAACACTTTCTAGTGTATGAAAGAGTTGGTAGAAATATAAGTTTATAATGTCTTACCTAGCTGTATATATTTTTCCAAAAGTATTCTTCTTTCCTCTAGCTGTGAGCTGGTGAGGAACAATTTCTTAGGTGGGAACTGTGGTAGTTTAATGTAGGGGTTCTGAGCTTGAAGCTGTTCATGTAAACTCAGCAGTTGTTTAAATCGGGCCGTGCAATGGAAAAAGCCATCGATGTATATGTTGTAGCCCTATTAAACAGTTTCTGGGTTATAAGTATCTTCTTAGAATAAAAAGAAATATAAATATATTGCGGCGGCTGCAAAGTTACAGCAATAAAAATAATTAAAGTTTATCATAGATATAAATACCGTGTAAGATATCCCACTGTCATCATGAAATTGTTGCAGGTCAGGAATAGAGAAATGCATTTTTTATGTGTAAACTAATGCATAACATCCCACTGGGTACGTTCAATTATAAACATTAATAACGAATGATTATCGCCCCCTTACCCCTATTGTTCAAATAGGTATGTAGCACTTAGTCGTCTGTGGTATGTAGCGGATGGCTATTATTTGTTCTTCTTTCAAAACACTTTCCTTTTCAGTTTTCCAGTGCTGCCAAATCTAACCAGTCGAAGTAGCCAAAAAATTGGCACCAAGTAGGTATGTAGCCTAAAAAATTAGAAAAAAAACATTTTTAAAAACAAGCTTTTATTATTACTTGTTAATAAAATGAACTAAAAAGTCAAAAATAATTTAATTGTGATAAGAAATATACCATTTTATAGATACACATATAACCTTAACGATCATTAACTTTCTTCGTCTACATTAATACGAATATCGTTACATATCGCACGCTATATGTTAAAAAATATCTTTATAATATTTATCTATATAAATATCGAGTGTGATATCTCGAGAATATCAAAAAAAATTGTAGGTTTATGATGATGTTTTATGATAAAATATATCGAATTTGATATTTATCTCTACAACTCGAAAATTGGGCTCCAGGAGCTTCCCGATCGGGTGGACAAACCGATTAAGAAGTTTATTGAATAGGATGGCCCCTATTTTCTCATTTCATACTTCCATTTGTTTGTAATGAGGCAGTCGATCGGTAGAGGATCGCGGGAAATTAATGAGGGCTATCACGTGTGAATTCGTTGCTAAAGGCGCTATTGTAGCGTGAGGTCTAGGAAATGTCTCAATTGTTTCTGGATGGGCTACGCGGGTTTATTTCTAAGTAGAATAGTGTTGTGAATATTTTCCAATACCTGTATTAATAATTTATGGCAAATATGAGTTACGGCTCAGTGAATTTCAGTGCTTTGAGACAGTTTTATCTTTCGGAAACTTGTATCCTTCTTTTTTTCCGAACAAAATGGAACTGAGCAAAACTGAGGCATGTTCGATATTTTTACGGTACGGTTTAAGTTTTAATATAATTTAAATGTAAACATTATTTTCACGCCCGAAATAACTTTGATAGTTATAGGTACATACCTCAGGAGCTTACTCGAGAGTGGCGCCAACTAGTGAGCACAAATCGGTAGCCCCCATTCCACGACTAACACAGCATCAGCCTAATTATAAAATAAAATAAATTATGTGCGGTCGGGGGACCCCCGCCTGGAACGAAGTTCAATATGTAATAAATATTGCAGTAATTGCAAGCACTTTAGGGCAAAAATATGTAGGAACTAAATTAATTAACTAAAGAGCTAAAATAAATTTATATCTCTTTTCGTGAGCCATTTTTCGCATCTCTACTAAAAAGTAAGACCTCCTAGTCTGGCAAATGAAAGTAGACACTCGAATTATTTGCAAACTTTTCATATGGCAATGTTTTATTTATGTCAATCTCTGTCACTTTGATTGATGATGATTGATACGAAAAAAAAGCGCGAGAAATTCGTAACAAGAGGGCCTTTTTTATTTTATACCTCATCATTGTTTTTCTTTTACTTTCCTCGTGATGGGGAAGAATGGGAATTTGCCCAAGAAAAGGAAAAAAGATGATAAGTCGTCTCTTCCACCGTCAGCGGGCCCCGTCGACGATGGAGGGGACTCAAGCTCGTCGGAGGAATCAACCCCGGAAAAAACAGGACAAGTATCGGGAATTTAGGGTCCCCGACTACATCAGGTCATATCCCGAGAACGGTGGTAACTTCGAATGTGTCGTATTATGATGTCTCTATCAACTAACATCAAAAAATATAACAAGGGTGTTAAACAATTGCTACGTATGAATCGATATAAAATAGGTGTCATTTTCGAACGCCGTGGACTTGCCAATGCAGCTTTAATCAACCGTAAATTTCTTGACAGTTTTAAACTTAAAGCCAGTATTCCTGCTGCCGCTACAGAGAATATAGGTGTAATTATGCACGTCCCCATCGATATAAGCAATGAACACATTTATAACGCAATATCTAGTACATAAAATATAATTTCCATCAGAAGATTTATGTGTCGCACTGTTTCAGAAGGAGGGGAGGTGTCCTTTCAGCCTATGAAGACGGTGTCAATTACATTTTCCTGTGCAGCTATACCCGATAGTGTAGATCTGAATGGCTGGCGATTTGAGGTACGGCCATACATCCCGCCAGTAAAACAATGCCTGAAGTGCTAAAGGTATGGTCATATAGCTAAGTTCTGCAAGAATTCCCAAAGATGTTCCATATGTACAAAGGACCATAATTATAAAGAATGCCAAATACCAACAACTGAGGCCATATGTTGCCACTGTCAAGGTAAACATGTAGCATTACTACACAGTGCCCAATTAAAAAACAGAAAATTGATGAAAATAAAAATAATATTAATAAAAAACTATATGCAGATTTCTTCAATGAAAAGTCATTTCCATCTCTTGTAAAGTCCAGTCCTGCTGAACAATTACAATCACTAATTAAAACAGAACCATTGATATAGTGGGTGCATTTAACAACATCAATCAACATATCTTGTGTGGTGGACTTCATGCTCTTGGTATTCCTGAAAAAATTATAATTATTATGGATCTATAAGTTTTTACATGGTAGAGAAGTATATGTCAAAATGAATAAACATTTAATAGGGCCACGCTATTCATATAAAGGGGTATGTCAAGGTGGTATCCTTAGTCCATTGATTTATTTACATAGATTAAACATTATCTGAAGTAGCGCAGTTTGCAGATGATTTGGTTATCTATGCCTCTGGTTCAGATATAAGTTCTGTTGAAAGTATTTTCACTATCTAAATTTAGATGTTAGTCCAGAAAAATCTAAAGTTATAGTATTTGGAGAGTGTGAAACAGACTTAAACATTTATTACAATAATAATCTTTTTCCAATAGTGAATGAAGTGAAGTTTCTGGGTGTAATTTTTACAAGTAACCTCTCATGGAATAAGTATGTTGATTATCTGCTAGGTAGAGCTAGTAAAGCTTTTAATTTTATAAAATCATTGTCAATTACAGCGGATCCTAAAATGTTGTTGATGTTATATAAATCTCTAGTACATAGCCATTTTAAATATGGATTTTTATGTTTTGGTTCTAATCAGAAATTGGTTCACAAATTGGAGGTTCCTCAAAACCACAATCTTAGTTTCTCAATTCTCAATTCTTTATTGCGTACCATAATGTATACAGTTGGTAGAAAAATAATTATATTAGTCACAATTATGGACCCTGTCGGGCACAGCATAGATCAAATATAGGAGAGAGGAGGAATAGCACTGAATGTTTCCTATGATAATTTTATTAATTTGTTAAGAAGTTATTAGGTTATTAGGAATTAAAGTTAAGAATTTTAATTATTGTTTTAATATTATTTGTTTATTTAGCAATACATATTGTAGTTAATTATTCATTATTTACGTATTAGTATTTTTATTTATAGCATAATTAATAGTCACAGTAAGTTATTTATTTGGGGATGTATATTTATTTAAAATTTAAATAAGATATTTATCTTTTTATGGCCTATGATTGTCAGTGAGTGAGTTAGGTGCATGTAGGTACAATAGTTATGAATTTACTTATAATTTATCATTTAAATATTCACTTATACTATAGTAGCATTTGCTTATAAGGAAAAGCTTCAATTTATTTATAAAAGTATTATATTTATTTAAATTCTTTATTATGTCAGGTAATTTGTTAAATATTTTTAATTAATTTTTAATTTGTTAAATAGATGTATAACTGGTGCAATGAAGACTACTCCAATTAATTCACTTCAAATTGAGTGTAACACTCATCTTATAAATATTAGATTTCATTTATTAAAATCCATATATATTCTCAAGTTTTTATCCTTTGAAAATCATCTGTTATTAAATAAATTATGATTTTTTTAACACAGAGTATACAATCCCTCCAATTCCATAAATATCCCCTATATACTTCATGACTTTTCCAATCTAATCAACGTTGATGATCAATATCAGATTGAGAAATGTAAAGACAGATGGCCATGTTATTCTGGCAGTTATATAAGCAAATTCTGGCTGTTGGATATTTACATTAATCGAGACATAGGGAGTAAAGAACATGTGTACCAACTATTAGCAGAGTTCCCTGGGCGCAGGTGTATATTTACTAATGGTTCCAAAAGCAATAGTAATGTTTCATTCGCTATATATCTACCTCATCTTACAGTTGGTCATGGAGTTCGGTTACCTGGAGCCATGAGTATATTTACAGCAGAATCACTAGCTTTTGTATCAGCCCTGGAATATATACGTGAAAAGAATCTTGGCCATACCTCTTGGCTTATAGTGACAGACAGCATGAGCGTTCTAATGGCTTTAGAAAATCCGAAACTGGATGCCAATACAAGTAATGTTATATATAAGATTCGGGCTTTATACGCTGATCTTTGTTCTAGAGGGTTTGAGATATGTTTATTATGGACACCTAGGAGTAGCAGGAAACGAAAACGCAGATTACCTTGCAAGAGTTATTACTTTGACATCGCAGAAATAAGAAATGTTAACATACCAAGTTCCGATATACTAACCAAATTAAATGAACAACACATTTATATTTGGCATGAGAACTGGCAAGAGACACTTAGAACTAAAGGAAAATGGTATGCAAAAATAAATCAAACTGTTGGTTCTGTGGCCTGGTTCACCAAGAAAATTTTACACTACTTTTAATCGACTTAGACTTGGACATGGAAGATTTAATGCACATCTTGCCAGAATGAACATAATAACATCATCTATTTGTACCAATTGTGACTCAGGATATGGTCAGACTCTAGATCACATAATTTTTGAATGCCCTACATATGCCTTGCAAAGGATTCTTTTAATTGAGGAATTATTGGAAATATATAAAATGCCAGCAAGCATCCCGCGCAACACTCAAGGTTTGCTGGAAAATTACAGTACCTACACAGCACTGCATAAATTTATAGATACCACTGGATGGGCAATTTAATTAACCGTTCGGAACGACATGAAAGAAGGTTATGACCCTGATTATGACTATTCTATTCAACACAATTAAGACGTATAGGTACACGGATATGACCTCATATGATTATGAATACTAAAGACGTGACTTCGGTCTAGAACAAAAAAACAAAGTTATATACTACTAAAGACGAGGCTTTGGCCTTACTCACTTTTGGACAAGAATGATAATACTGAAGACGAGCCGGTATGGTCCAAGACCTTAGCCTGCCCTGAAGGGGCGAAAGGAATAAAAATAAAAATGATGTTGATACTTTGTTTGTATTCGTAATTATTATTTATGATTTTACAAAAACTATTTCTGTGTTTGTTTCACATTAAAAATACGACTTTACATACAACAAGTACCGTAGGTTCCCATTTTTGGACCTGTCCACATGCTGTCAAGCAGTAGTGTTCAAAATATATTGTTTTACCCGTAGATAGGTTTTACCCAAAAAATAAATAACTAAAGCTTAGAGAATCTACAACGGGAATTAGCTTTTAGTACCAAAAACTTTCTGCCTGCCAGTTTTCGAGGGAGGCGAAGTAAACACGTACTGCATCATCGATATATATGTACTACGTACTAGATTTCGCGATCCGAACACTCGGTCTGTTCAACTGAACTGTACTGCAGTCCGTACACCTGACTTTAGTGTGGCTTTGACATTCATTCAGTGTGGGTGCGTACGGAGCGGCGCTAATAATTCGATAATCCGAATCAAAGTGGACCCTGGACGTAAATAACTAGTCAGTAGTCAAGTAAGTAAAATTACTTCCTGTTTAAGTGAATAAATAGGTAATAATATCGTAATACCACACTAGAAAAACAATTTGTCTATTTAAATGCCACGCCATTCTACAATCATATACTAAAACATGCAGATGATCCCATAGAACCCGGTTGTAGGTAAAAATATGTAACTGAACACAGACTTGAAGTGTTTTTTTTAGGAAGTGTTTTCATTTGATTAATTGTTAGTGAGTTTTTAATTAGTAGTGATAGTTTGACATTTTTGAATAATTATTTTATGTTAAATTTTTTTTCAGCACATTTGAATTTTGTTCGAACTGCAAAAAATATGACGACGTGCGTATTTCGATACTGCAAAACCACATCAAGAAATATCAGCGAATCATTAGGTGTCAGTTTTCATCGGTATGTTTATGGTTAGAGGGAAATGTGTGAATGTTTTAGCTTTTTTTTATTAGTTATTAAATTTTATTAAAAATTAATACTCAGTATGCCAAACCTTGGGAACATAATATATTATAACCATATCTAGATTCGATTTTGATCGTAAAGCATCATGGCATTCGTTAGCACATAGATATTACGCGCAAGCTAGTATTCAGATTTAAATTGGGTTCAGTTGATTTAGGACTTATGAATTGCATTGCATTTTTTGCTGTTATTAAGTTCTAGTCCCTCACTCGCTATAAATATTTCAGGTTTGTTCACCCTGGTCATCCGAAAAGATAATGGATAAAAATTCTTCAAAAGGATAGAAGCGAAGACACGTGGCTTCCTACAAAATATTCGTTTATCTGCTCTGCACACTTTCAAGCTGATGATATGGATACGACTAAAGCTGGAAAGCGTTTTCTTAAAAAGTCGGCTATTCCTCTTAGTAATCCTTCAGAATATGCTAACAAAAATCTACAGGCTTCTCCAACATCGTTAGACAAAGTGCAAGTTTCTGACTCTGAATCAATTTTTGATACACCGCGAAAAATTAAATTGAAAAAAGATTTAAGAAAAGTATCCGCTTCAAAAAAGGTGTTGTCAAAAAAAAATATTAAATTACAACGGCAAAATAAATATCTTCGGAAAAAATTTAGACAGACGCAAGCGGCCGCTAGTCCATTAATATAATACATATTGAAATCGAGTTTTATTCTTATGAAGTTTAGTAGGTAAAAAAGCTGTGTCACATCTGCGGTGTGAACTCTATAGGGACGACATCTTATTAACTACAATGAACGAAACGCGTAAGCGCCATGAAATTTGCGGCGCTTACGACGTTTTGGTCGCGAGAAAACTACTCTAAGCAATCTAGCGCCACGGTCTAGCGCTGTATGTTTTAATAGCTTGGTTAGACGATACAATTTTATACAGAGCGCTGCAGCGAACTTTAGTTCTAACTCTTACCGGTTTTTAAACAAATGGTTTGAACATGAACGTTCTTGTCTATCGCTAGAATATAAATGTCGATGCACTGCATACATTCTCACACGCACTCATACGAAAAGTTGAGATGTTTCTATAAGCGCACACATACATAAAAGCTGTACCACAAACACAAAACATACACACAAATAAATAATGGCTGTTATTACACTATTGCATTGTTTAGTTGCACACTAGCGCAAAAACTAGTGATGAGGTATGGAGACCGATTAAAATGAATGATATAGGAATGAATGAAACCAGAGTTGTTCATTTTATTATTAGTTCATCTAGGTATTGCGGGACCATGATCGATCGTCGTAGTTCCTAATATCACGTCGAGATCACCAATGTGGGTGTTTTAAGAAAAGTCACAAATTCTCTATTTAAAGTTCAACAAGGTATATATATGTTGATACTTTTCTATCAAGTCAGGTTATTCCAGGTACTTCATTCAAATTTTGTTTGTAGTGTGAGATTTTTTTATTTGCCACGCTTTTTCAGTCTACTTTCGTTTGCTTTGCCAGCTCTATCGAAGTCCAAGACATAGACAATGCCATAAACTATAGAGTCAAAGAGTTTACAATCATAGAGTACATAGTAGACTACAAATAACTACGAAAGTTGCAAATCACTCAATCCACTTTAGTGTTGTCAAAATATCGATAATTTAATGACAATTTCAAAACATCGCTGCATCGTTTGAAACTTGCGTCAGATGAACCACTTTTTTTGATTTGTGTGTGCTAAGCTCTCCTGATGACTCTAAAAATACTTAATGCTAGTAGCATACTAATTCAAACAATACGATATGATACTTGCCAAAAAGTACTAATACCAGAAAAGTATTGAATAAAAAAATCGAGTACAAAAGTATCGGTATCGACAAGATATCGATACCAAAAAGTATCGATACTTTTCTCGTGTCCCTAAAGCTGTCAATGTCAGTCAGTTTTCTTACTGATATTTATTGATGTATACTGTATAGGTAATTTGAATGTGAAGTTTTGTTTTGATGAAATTGTGATTGTTTATTACGAATTCCGGCTTGAGTAATAATAAGCCATACAAAATGCCTAACACTAATCTGCCTGTTATAACTATACAATGTGACTGGAACGACGTTACTAGGTAGGTACCCACATAATTTCAATAATATTCTCTATTTCTTAGGGAAATCTTCCTTCTTCAAAGTTCAATAAATTCTACGCTGTAAATGGACGGTATGAGTGTGTTCTGGTCAGAGAGTAGTCGTAGTCTTAGTCTTGTTTATATTCACTGTTATATAATTCCGGCTACAGATTGCCCAATGGCGAAGCTTGGATATCTTCGAAAATGATTAACGAAAATAGCGTACATGAGAAATTACATACAATAATAAGTCAAACTGATGGAAAAGTGAAGATAAACCTCCCACAGACTTACCAGTATATATCTCATAGTAATCTAAGTTTGGTGGTGAAACATGTAAGTTCAGGACTGAAGGTAGCTTTTGTGGCACCAACAAAAGCCCATACAGTACACAACAAAGCTGTTTTGTCCATATCAACAGCTGAAAATGCATTGGCAGTGTCATCTTGTGAAGGAGACACTCTTTTAGTATGGGATAGCAGAACAAGTAAGTATCTACATACTATACCATTAGATTGTCAGGCTGACACAATGTCATTGTCTATACCTAACAATTTAATTACCTATATCTAAAATCTTGTATTGCAGTTGATAGCTATAACATTAACAGTTCTAATTAACACTATTAAATATATTTAAGTATTTGTAATTAGGCTGATAAGCAAGCAGGTGGTCCACCTGATGTCAAGTGGCTACTGTCGCCACACCTGTGCTCGGCGACCAGCCAGCCAGGGGGGGGGTACTACTACTACTACAAAGTACCCAACCACCATGTTATGGTTTCCTCACAATGTTTACCTTCATGAAAATCTCAAGCTCATGGTAGGATTCGAACCCACAACCTTCATTATAAACATTCAACATCACCTTCACTAAGCTATCATTGCTTTCACTGTATTCTATGTTAAAAAATTAAATATTTTAAATAAACTGTTCATTATCAGAAATGTAGCTTTTATAAGATTTGTAGGCTAAGGTACAACAGCTAGCTGATTCCGGCACTAGTATGCTGTCAAGTGAGTAAATAAAGCAATAAAAACTATTAGTACATCATTATTTAATTACTCCACATTAAACCAAACATCTTACATATTTTTGTACAGCAACATACCAAAATTTTCTCATCCTCTGACCAAACTTACTGGTAAAAATGTGTTTTTACAAACATTGTGTTCAATGCCAATATTTTATTTTCAGATGAGGTAATACTGGATTTGAAGGGCCATGGTGGACAAGTGTACAAGTGCCGGTTTTTTCCATCCGGTGTGGTTGCAGTATCTGCTGGTGCAGATGGTTCCTGCAGGATCTGGTCTGCCGAATCTGGAATAAATCCAGTCACATTAAAGGGACATAAAATGGCTGTAACTGATGTCAATATAATTGATAAAGGGAGAAATGTAATATCTGTTAGCAAGTAAGGAATTAATACACAATAATATGTATTAGTCTTGCAATTCAACGAGGTAACGTCGCCAGCTTTTTGGGAACCATGCCTGCAGGTGGCGACCTACACGCAGTTTTTTATCTTTAATTATTTTCATATATTTTATTTTAATATTTAGTTTAAGTGGTTATTTTTTCTATACTAATATAAGGTTTAAGAAATTTATTTCCTCGAAAAAGTTACATATTAAAAATTAGAATAAGCGTAGGTGGGTAGTTAGACGTTTTATGCGTACGAACACGCTCGCATAGTACCCTCGTAATACAATGGTGACTCAATACAAGTAGAAAATAAGGTAACGATCACAGTGGTCGATCCGCGTTATGAGTATAGTACCTACAGTGCACCGTTGCCGTTTATCTAATCTATATCTATCTGCCCCTAACATGTGGAACTTTAATAGTTTTCTAAAGATTATGGATGATTCTGCATCTTTAATTGTATATAATATTATAAATAAAATAAAAATAATATTGTATCATAAAAAAAAAATATGTATTTTGCTTATTGCTAAAGCAATGATAGTTCATGTATTAATGACGTTGAATGCCTTTGTCGAAATTTTAATCTTTGTGAAGGAAAAGATTGGGAGGATACCATAGCATGTTGGTATGGTACTTTTGTAGTAAGTTACCCGCTTGGTTTGTTACCACTCTCAAGTTGAAAATCTGTTACCAAGTATCTACCTTTGTGTTCCTGCAGCTGCATTTTAAAGCCAGTTCATTACAAGGCTTTGTGTAGTCACATTTAGCCACATCGCCACTTGCCATGGTGAGATTCTTGACCACAATTTAATCATCGAAAGATTGTGGCCCGATGATAAAAAGAAATAAAATACAACTGTTTCCAGGGATGGTTCAGCAAAGCTGTGGGATGTTGGTGAATCAAGCTGTCTAGACAATATTATAGAAGGACATGGACAAATTAATTGTTGTGCAGTTGCAACAACATCTGATGATGTTGATGTTGAGAATGAAAGAGAGGTAAATATTATCTTTATAGGTCTGGTATGTCCCATTGCTGGGCAAGAAATTCCCCTAATTCCACCATTATGTTGACCATGCTGAACTAACTGGCGGTTAAAACCTCTTACACTTGCCTTTGTCCTGCAGGGTATAGTAGTAATATTGTTTGTGTGTATTACAGATAGGCACAAATAACAAATTAATAGTGGTTGGATGTGAGTGTGGGCTCATTATATGCGCACACATTGCAAAGCGGCAAGAACTGTTTCAAAAACAGTTAGAATCTCCCTGCAATGCATGTATAATTGTTGACCAAACGATTATTGTTGGCTGTAGCGATGGAAAGGTATGTGTTAAGAGTCGAGCAAATTTTAGAGCAAAGATCATTTTCAGTATTTTCTTAAATAAATCATTGTCAACTGATTTCATTCTTATAATTAATATGTTAATAATATAAAGAATTGTTACGCTGAAAACATCGGTGGTACTCATATAGTTTAAATATCTGTTATAAACTACTAAATGTACTTATAACTAAGAGAGTTGATCAAAATTAGAGAAATTAAACATAGCTTGGCTAAGTGGCCGCCACTATTTGCGATAAAAATATTTTATACAATCTGCATTAACTCCCAGCTAATTCCCCATTCGTGATGCCGCGACCAAGCCACAAGTGCTCGCTAACATTAACATATATTTTTTTTAAATTACAGATTATTCTGCTAAACCTCCAAAATGGCTCCATTATTAATGAATTGCATGAATCGGCAAATCCAGTGCTTAGTCTAGCAGCATTACCAAATCAGATGTTCATAGCTGGAAGACAGGACGGCACTTGCACAGTAATATCTTTACATGCAGCTCACAGTGCTATCAGAGTTCTTCTAACTGGCTCAGACTATGATGGCATCAGAGATATATCCTTCAACGGAAAGTGGATATTCACTGGATGCAGAGATGCCGTCATCCGAAAGTATGATTATAACCAAATTAATGTACATTACAAATGACTGTGAATGTGATATATTTTATGGTAAGATTCAATATACTATTCATGTAACTTTTATATTGTTTCAATATGAATTTAATATTAAAGCAAAATAATTCAGCATGCCTCTTGGCAAATGCGTCTTCTAGTATCTTCCATTGTCATTCATTATATTTGTTAGGGTTAAACTAACAAGTTTGAGCTTGTCTTCCCAACTCCTTTGCTGCCCTTCCCTGCTTTGTGTTTTATTTATTTATTTAGGACAATCAGTAGTTGTTACATTATTTCATCTGAACTTACCATTATTTAAAAGTAATTAAATGCACAACATTTCAAGATGTCACAGCATGCATCATGAGGTAACACTAGTTTTAGCAGCTGGTCTTAGTAGAACATGATAGACATATTGTTAACTAGCTTCCGCCACGCGACTTATATTGCTTTCCCGTTTAGCTTTGGTATCTAAGTTTTGTTTCACTAACCTTACTCATCTATTCGTTCGACTCTTAGATTGCCCATCTTGTTTTTTCACGGTATATCGGAAATATTTTTGCTTCATAATATTTTCTATTTATTATTAGTAGGTATTATTCAAGACCAACTGATATATCAACTGTTTCCTAAAATTCATTGTTTTTTGTCGTGTCAGTTGTTATCTGATTTGCTGCTTCAATTTACAAGTACTTGTTTCTTATGTCCATGTTTGAGAGCTTACGGCTATCTATAACTAATTCGGGATTTCTTTTCGTTATTTTTGCATTTGCATTTCAAGCAGTATTCAGTTGATGTAATCTAAAATGATTTAAATTATTTTATTCAGAAATAAGTTAATGAAATTAAATGAAAATCTTCAAAATAAATACCAATCTGTGCATTCTTAAACAAAGACTATCAAATTCAAACATTTTCTCTAAAATGTATTCCTTTGAAAAATTTCTTGGCTCTGCTGTTAATTGTCGCTCATCATCAGTAAACAATGAACACTACAAAAAAAACTCAATATCATATACTACTATCCTACTAATATTATGAATGTGGGTATGTTTGTACGGATGTTTATCACTTTGGATTAAGTATGTAGTCGCGTAGTGGAAAGTCCTAGTTTAAAATATTTATAATTTGCTAAACATTAATTTACCTTAGATTTTTTGCTATTCACACGTTTTTTGTAAATTTTTAATCTTTCATGGGCTCGTTGATTTAATTTATTCCATAAAATCGCATCTTTGCTAATACTTTTCTTTAACTTCATCCAGTTTTTCTCAACATCCCTTCTGTTTATTTTGATATCTATTTAGTAAAAATGAAAATCGATATTATTTTAAAATATAAGAATTCCACCGCCCACATCAGATCCTGATATGGACCCACCACTTGAGGCTACATTCTACACATGCCATTTTGTCATTAAGCCCCAATCACGTGTGGGAATTGGCATACAAAATTTATTCTAAGGGACTGATCGAGTCTGTGACTGGATGTTCAGAATAAGAATTTCCAGTACTGAATCCTGAAGGAAGTTTATTGCCTTGGAATGCCTTTTCAGTCCCACCTGTGCGTGTACCCTATGCAAAGTAGTCTTGCCACCTCCTCTAGATGTAGATGCAGGGACGTTAGATCTAATATGGCAACAAAACTAGCTCCAGTGGAGGTTGACGAGGTTCTAGTTGCCATAATACAGGTAATATACATACATATAGTTATAATAATCTAAATAATTTTGGCTGAAATAATGACTGTTTTTAAAGTCCCCAACCTTGTGTTTGCTCTAAATAAGTTATCATTTTGCATGCATTGTCTATCCAATTATTCCATATTTCTAAATTTACAAAACCTTGATTCAAATCGTTACACCATTTTTGGTAGTTACACTTTTTGTTATTTTGTGTACCTGTAAAATTAAATAAATTACAGTTATCGGAGTTTGTTTTAATAGGTTTTTCAAGTTTAAGGACGTTTGGCATATTTTATTTGTCCTCTTGAATAAAAAAATAACGTAAGTAACATACCCTTGTAATTCGAAAAAGAGTGCTCGCTTGGTTCACCTTGTCCACATGGTACCCATGAGTGTGCAGTATTGGGATTTACTTCTGGAAATTATATCGTAATTATAAATAACTGTTTAAAAAATAAACAATGGTAGGGTTGGTATGTAATAGTCACTTACTGTAGTTAAATTTTGTTCGTGTCAACACTTTAATATTATCTTTTACAGTTTCTAATATAATATTTTCTTCACTATGCGCAATATATTTATTATTTACGTTAAAGTGTTGGATATGATCGCCGACTTTTAAAACGACTTCGGAAGCATCAACCAATTTATCTTGTAATGTTTCTATATTAGTAAAAGGGATTGCATTTGATTTCTTTGATTTGCTTTCTTCAGAAGCATTTATTGTCAATATATTTGTCTCGTTTTTAGCCGTCTGTTTTGTTTTATCGGTCATATTTTTGACTTGAGCCAATATATTATTTCCCGTGATTTCTTCTTGTAACACAGGTAAATTACAAGACTCAACTGGTTTTAAATCTAAAATAGGGCTTTTACGTACATCTACCGAGGTTATATTTGTATTTTTGATTTTTGGATTATTCGTTATAAACAATATTTCAGCATCTTTGTCATTTTTATCTTCTATGACTGTATCTTGGACTGTTGATTTATGAGTAATTTGTTCTAAATAACTTATATTATCAGGAGACGTCATTATCTTCTCATCAGTTTCTAAAATTTTTCCCAGTGATGTAATTGATCGACTAGCTTTCTCACTGACTTTAAACGTAGGAGTCGGAATATCTCCAGGCCAGAGCTCATCTGCATTACCTGTTCATATAAAGTTATGATTATTTATGAAATACAATTAGATCATATTTTTTTGTTAAATATTATTTACTTAGTAGAAGTTCATTTGGTGGACCCATCATGAGAGGTTTAACGTTGTCGGACGAAAATTTCCATGATACTTGCTCTTGTTCGTTGGAAATGTCTTCGGACATTGTTTCATTGCTGAAATAATAATTAATTGATTAATTAATAAAATAAACACAAAATTCTGTTAGTGTTCTTAATTTTTCATGTTTTGTATACCTAGATACAGTAAATAGTGCTGCATCATCCTGAGTTACTGAAACATTAAGAAATCAATTATTTAATTATTAAACTTAAACTGAAGAATTCAAAAAGTGAAAATATATAATAATAATAATAACATAAAATGTTATTGATTTTAGTCACCATTTGCTTTTTCATATGAAAAGATAGAGCTAAAAAATAAAAATGAAAAAAATATTACCCATATCAATACGTGAAAATTTAACTTTTTTATTCTTGTCATCTGGTGATTCTTCAGAATGTATTTGAAATACTTCACTCACATTATCTATATTATCTGTGAAATCTTGGATGTCCACCTGGGGATCTCCCTCAACTTCATTTACATTTTCTGCTGAATCAGTTTCTCCGTTTTCTAAGTTTTCATAATCTTCTAAAGCAGGTGCTATTAGTAAGTCATCGTCAGAACCTGACAAATTTGTGTTTGCTGTTTTATGAAATTCGTCTATTTCATAACTTAAACCATTCTGCAACTTTTCTTTACCAAGTTCAATAATAGGTTTAGTAAATGATTCCGAGGAATAAATTGAAACATTTGTTTTACCATCTAATTCTACATTCTCCTGAACATCTGTTGTTAAAGGCATATTTTCAATATTTAAATCCTCAACAAATTCAATTTCAGGACTCTCTGTATTTGTTTCTTCGATATTTTGAATATCCGTATTTATACCATAATGTAATTCATCAATATTTAGTGTTCCTTTATCAGGACCTATAACGTTTACTTCCGCCGCTTGGGCCAGTTTATTATGATTTTGTTCTTTATCATCTAAGTTTTCGTACATCAATTTCATGTCAAAATTGTCAACAATATTATTTATTTCGTTTCTAAAATAATCAAAACTTACACCCACATTAAAATCTTCAAGAATTGAGTTATCTCCCATCAATTTATCGTTGGTTTCTGATGAGACTCGTAATTCAATTAATCCATTTTCAATAACGTTTTTATCATCAACTATTTCATTGGTGTCTTTAAAAATTTCTTCATTTTGTTCATTTGTGCATGTATCAAAACTGTTATTTTCAATTGAATCTGATGATTGAATGATATCATGTTGTTGATCCATATTAATATCTTTGTTATCATTATCGGGTATGGTATCATCATACTCTGTGATATCTGATGAGTTTTGATCACAAATATCCTGTAATGTTAATAGTTGTTAATATTAAAAGAATTATATTTTACGCTTCTAAACACTGACACTTACCATAACGTTGTCTACTAAATCATCAATAAAATCCAATACAGGTCCTTCTTCTTCCTCCAATTCTGTAAATAATCATTGGGTATGTATAAATGTGTACAAAATGTAAACATCAATAACAATAATACTAGCTCAGTGACGCCAATTAAGTTTAATGATTGATTTTCTCTAGACATGTTTCTTTCTATAGCTATTCAATAAACAGAGAGCAGTAATTGAATTCTAATTGACGTCTCTGACAACGGCAGTATGATTTGTAATAAGAAATTTTAGTTTATTATAGTTATGTAATCAAAGACAAATTAACGGTTGGCGTGGTTGGTAAGATAAGATCTATCACGCCGCAGGTCGTGGGTTCGATTCCCACTCAGGACAAACATTTGTGTGCATGAACATGTCTGTTTGTCCTGAGTCTGGGTGTAATTATCTATATATGTATGTATTTACAAAAGAAAAGTAGTATATGTAGTATATCAGTTATCTGGCTTCCATAGTACAAGTTCTGGTTAGTTTGGGGTCAGATGGCCGTGTGTGAGGAATAATGTCCCAAATATTTATTTATTTAATTAAATCAATTCTTTGTGATATTTTAATTGCCTGTGATCCCACATATTTGCTTACGAGGTGTCTTATAATTATGAGCTCAACCAGCTTCAGCATCCTGTGCCACTTACAGCAGATATTAACAAATTAATAAAAAGTAAAATGAATGACTTATGTTAGTGTGTGTATATATTTAATGGTTTGAGAAATAATAAAAAAAAAACCTGAACTATCTTCATTTATTATCTTTTCTATGAGCGTCACTAAATGTACGTCTTTTTTCAGTCTTCGGCTATTACCTTTTTGTGCTAAAAACAAAAAAAAAGGTAAATAATAAAATCAATAAATAATATGAAATGCTATAACTAATTACAAACCTCTGAGGTCTTCTTCTAAAAGTTTATCTGACAAGTCATCAAGAACCGTTGATATCCATAATGTGACCTGAAGAAACAAGTAATCGCGTTAGGCTATTGTTTACGCCGTTTTTTAAGTTCCATTGGACGCTAGGGAACGCATGAAGGGCTTAATGTATATGCCGATTAAGTGGCAAGGAGTCGTCCCGAAGCGATCCGGAAAATCCCGAACAACTCCTTTCCAAATTCTAAATTCAAAATTGTATTCATTCATTGTCACATATTTTCCGCACCCGCACGTCATCTCATAATATACTAAGATTCTTCAGCTCTTTGGATCTGCTCCGCATCACCGCATCGCAGGAGTGAAGGGACAAGTTGCTGCTTAAGCGGTAAGTACATTAAGCTTTGCTCCCCTTTGCGTCCTTGGAGGTACTCATGATTGCGTAAATATATTTCCCGCATCCGCATCACCATAAAGTTTGGTCCTAATCGATCCGGATAGATCTAGCGGTCTCTTTGCTATCGAAAATAAACATCTCATAATATATTTGCGTTTATAATATTATTGTGCATATTTTATAAAACTGTCGCTTCATAATAAACGCAGTACCTACCTACGTAAGAGATTCCCTAACGCATACAATTATAATTAATTCGCATTTTATTCCTTTCGCATATTATTCTTATTCGCTCATATTATTATTATTTGTTCAATAATATCTTAATTTTAGCATTCTTTCATTTTTATTTGTATTTTGCACGTCACATTTGAAACGTCAAAATGACTTCCGATTCAAAAATTAAAATTGTAATTGCCAAAAAAGAGGCTATATTCTCCATTTTCAACAATTTGTTTATTTCTGCCAAAAAAGTATGTCCGTCAGATATTGACACTAGAAGTAAACAAGATTTTTTGGCAGCTTCTTCTAATATAGAAAAATTATACACTAGTTACAATACTTTATGCGATGAACAAAACGCATTATTATTAGAAGAGGACCCTGAATATATTATTGATTTTAACAACTGGAGCGCATTCGAGACCCTTTACTCATATATTCAACATACACGCTCAGGTCTATTAGAATCTCGTCGGGTAATCACATCAGATAAGCCTTCCGCTAAAACCGATCCATTCACTTATTCATGCCGACTGCCTCGCCTGGACCTTGTTGGATTTTCTGGTAATCCGGAATCCTGGCCCCTTTTTTACCAAAGCTTTAAAACCAACGTGCATGACAATAAGCAGTTAACCGATGCTCATCGAGTACAGTATTTGGTAGGAAAGTTAAGTGGCACTGCTCTGAATGTTTTCGCAGGTATTATTCCCGACGAAACTAATTATGCTTCGATATGGAATTCATTAGTAGGTAAATATCAAGATAAGAGGCTACTAGGGTCAATGTACCTAAATAATATCCTTAATATCAAACCTACATCTGATTCAACCGCTCAATTGAATTACTACGTCGAACGGGTTCATTCTTCTATAGCCGCTTTAAAACATTTAGGTATTGACGATCTATCTGATTTTATTCTCACGCATCTCGCTCTTAAAAAGATAGACACGCAACTCGTTCAAAACTTTGAGTTGTCAGTTCGTGATAAGGATATTCCTTCAAGTTCTGATTTAGTCTCTTTTGTACGACATCACATAAAAATTCTCGAACGAACTACTCCTGTTCGTCAAAGTACGTCTGACGTTCATGGGTCCTATTCTCAAAATCGGTCGCGTATTTCCACGCCAAAGGTATCGCATACATTCGCTATTACAGAAAATAATTTCTCTTGTATTTTCTGTAAAGATCCGCAACACATTCATTTATATGAATGCTCGGCATTTAAAGCATTGTCTGTTAAAGAACGCTTTAATTATCTTAAAGAAAACCGATTTTGTATTAATTGTTTGAGTACAAAACATTCAACTTTTAAATGTGCTTCTCGTAATACTTGCAAGACGTGTTATAAGAAGCATCATACGCTTTTGCATTTTGATATACCACAAGTTCCGCAACATTCACAACATAATGCAGCAGGTTTTGAGAATAGGCACTCTACTCCTGTTGCTTCTAACTCAGCTGTCACTAATGTACGTGGTGGCACCGCTGCCATTAAAAATCCGCGTCCATCATGCTCGCAAGCTGTGTGTATGCATATTCACACAGATGCACCTGACGCGACCGCTTCGCCTGTTTCTAACGCTGCGTTGGAAAAACATAATAATTCGCTCACGTTGCATTCTAGCAACCAAGTTGCATCTTGTATACATTTAGATACGATAATTGTTTTACCTACTGCGCAAGTATTCGTTCCAACAAACGGTAAACGCCATATTATTAGATGCTTAATTGATAGTGCGTCGCAAAATAATCTTATTACGCTCGCATGTTGTGATGAATTGAAATTAGACATTCAACCGCTTGTAAATTCTTTTTTAAAAACAGTTGGGTCAATCTCAACACCTATTAAGGGTTACGTTTCGCTGACGATCCAGTCGCGCGTTTCTGACGCTCAATATAATTTGACGTTTCTTGTCGTCGATGATATAACTGATCAGCTACCTACGCGTGTGATCCACACATCGGTAATGGATAATTTCGTGAATTTACCGCTCGCTGACGATTGTTGGAATATGCCTGGAGTTATAAATGCGATTCTTGGAGCTCAGATGTTTGCATTTATCTTACTTGGAGGTAGAGTAGTACCGCCACTCGCTCGTTCAGTTGTTCTTTCGGATACCGCTCGCTCTACACCTCACGCCCTCGAGACCACGCTTGGCTATGTTATTATGGGGGAGATACCTGCTGTCAATCCTGAGGGCATTGCCTGGTCCTTCGGTCCTTTAGTAAATGAACTTAATAAAAATATGATGAAATTTTGGGAACTCGAGGAGGTGTCGTCATGTAATATTATAAGTCCGGAAAATCGTAATTGTGAAAAGTTATATGCATCAACGGTGACAAGAAGTGCGTGTGGTCCTTATATCGTTTCGTTACCGTTTAAAGGCGATCCTAAGTCTTTAGATAATTCTTTCATTAATGCGCAACGTCGACTGACAGCTCTAGAACGTAAATTTAGCGCAATCCCTACATTACGTCAAGCGTACAACGATGTAATGGTCGATTCTATAGAAAAAGGTTATTTGTCGGAGATACCTTATTCTTCTTCCGCTATTTCTGAAAGATACTTCATACCGCATCACGCTGTTATACGGCTAGACAAGGCTACAACAAAAACACGTGTCGTTTTAGATGCTAGCGCTAAAACTGATAATGGAATATCGCTTAATGATTTGTTACATATAGGTCCTAATTTACAAACAGTTTTATTTGGACTACTTTTGAAGTTTCGCTATTTTAAAATTAGTGTAACTGCGCATGTGCAGCAATTTTATCTGAGAATACTTTTATCAGAAAAATATCATAATTTTCAAAAACTATTATACCGCTTTAACAAAAATGAACCGCTTCGCATTCTACAATTTAATTCCATGGCTTTCACTCTCCGCTCTAGTCCATTCTTGGCTATGCGGACTCTTCGTCAGCTACCTGACGATGAACGCAAACGCTTTCCCTTTGCCGCTAAGATCATCACTGAAGAACTGTACATGGTTGATTTGACAAACGCTAATATACCGTATGAAAATCGTTATCTAATATTCTTTCCACGCCGTGACCATTTGGCTGACTTGATAATTGATGATTATCACTGCTCCAATTTTCATACTGGTTCGCATCTTCTTATGTCTTTAATAAGACACCGCTTCTGGATTATATCTGCTCGGAATATAATTCGGCAACGTATACGTCAATGCAATTTTTGCTTCAAAGTCTCGCCTAATCATCCTTCGCCTATGATGGCATATCTTCCTCATGCTCGCGTACAAGAAGTTAAAGCTTTCAAACACACAGGGGTTTGTTACGCCGGTCCTGTATATATTTATTTAACGTGCAGACGTGGTGTTAAATTTAAACAAAAATGGAATACCTCTGATTTTCCAATCAAACCAGGTATATTTGTTCTCATTCATCAAGATGATACTCCGCCGCTTCGCTCGCCTATACACATTATTGAACAAGTATTCCCGGGAAAAGATGGAATCTCTCGTGTAGCATTAGTACGTACTACGACTGGTACATTCAAACGTCCAGTTGTAAAATTATGTCCGCTTCCATTACAATAATTTAAATTCTTTCACATTTATTAAAGCACAATAATTTTATTCGCATACATATTATATATTCTCGCATTATTTATAACTTTTCCACATATTATGTTGACGCAATTTAATAATAACTTAACCGCATCTTTAATTTAATTGAGACTTTAATTACACATGTTACTTCAAGTTTTTTGAAACTGAAATCCGCTTTAATTACCCACATTTCCTAGTATATCTTTCCTTTGAAAATCCTCTGGACTTTCAAGCCGGGGAGTATGTTTACGCCGTTTTTTAAGTTCCATTGGACGCTAGGGAACGCATGAAGGGCTTAATGTATATGCCGATTAAGTGGCAAGGAGTCGTCCCGAAGCGATCCGGAAAATCCCGAACAACTCCTTTCCAAATTCTAAATTCAAAATTGTATTCATTCATTGTCACATATTTTCCGCACCCGCACGTCATCTCATAATATACTAAGATTCTTCAGCTCTTTGGATCTGCTCCGCATCACCGCATCGCAGGAGTGAAGGGACAAGTTGCTGCTTAAGCGGTAAGTACATTAAGCTTTGCTCCCCTTTGCGTCCTTGGAGGTACTCATGATTGCGTAAATATATTTCCCGCATCCGCATCACCAGCTATCTATTGTCAGCATCAACTATTGTCTGCTTTGATTGTAATTTTAAATTATCGCGCTTTAACAGACTTTATAGGATAAAGACACTGAAACTTCCTCTATTCGATTTCCTATTCCTCCTTTATTTAGAATGGCTCTCCATACATGTAACTGAGGGATGAGAAAAGAATCTAGTGGGTGTGGGGAATCTTGAGACAGGTCTTCAAAATTTTAATTCAAAGTCCCCACGTCTAACTTTACAACTATGCGGTGGAAAATTCTGAAAAAAAATCAAGGTAGTAGAATATAAAGAATACTTTCGACGAAAGTTAGTTGGAATGAAATATGTTGTGTCGTTTTTGGGGTATATTCGATAACACGCTATTTTGAGTTAAGCGAAATAACTTTGTTTTTCAGTGTCTGAGAAATACAAACTTATCATTGCTGCCGCACTTTACCGATTTTTGTACCTATTCATAATACATAGGTACATGTATATCTTACCGATTTTTGTACCTATTCATAATACATAGGTACATGTATATCTTCCCAACGGATCGCGGCTGAACAATAAAAACAAATTAGACTTTAAAGCGGTCGTGGGATCGAATCTTACAATAAGCTATAGCGTTCGGTGAAGGAAAATATCGTGAGGAAACCATAGCATGGTGGTTAGGGTACTTTGTAGTAGGTACCCTAACTGGTTGTACCACCCTCACGTCGAAAATCTGTCGCCAAGCTCCTATTGATGTGTTCTGGCAGTTGCTCTTGAGAGCCAGTTGCCTTCAAGGCTTTATAAAAGTCGGCAACATATGGGAAATCCTGCTGGTATTGCTAACGTCCACAGGCGACGGTAGCGGGTAGCTACTTATCGCCTGCCTGAATGTCAGCACTCTGACTTAAAAAGAAATCCACTACTTACTGATCATTAGACCAGATATGGTTCCAAACGGACCAAATCTGTGGTCTGGCCTGAACCACATTCGGTGGGATATGTCCTATTACATACTATAACATCTTATTGCAATTAAATTGTTTTCCCGTCAAACAAAAATTTGGTACATTTTGGCTTTCTTTGATAGAAAATCAATTTTGTTGAGATTGAATTAAATCGCTATAAGAGACTATCACCGTCTCTGCCGCGCATATTTGGTGACTTGACATGCTAAAAGATCCACAGATTCTCAAAAAACTATATTATCTACAGTTACAACACAATCAAAGCGTTTCTCATGGCAAAGTTTCATTATTATTAATTACCTTATTTGCGATTTCCACTAAAACTCTATGTTTTGACAGTTTATCCATCGGAATATTTTTCCCATTTTTCATAATATCTGCTATGTTATTTGCTACAACTTTGGATATTCTTTCTAGTCTAAAAACATACAAGATCATTGTAATCGATTTACTTTTAGATGTTATGATTTTCTTTTAATGTTAAATGGGTTTACGTTTGGCCATCGACTGACCCAGGAGGAGTCAAGACGAGGCCGAGGATGTACCACGCTTGCCCAGAAAAAGCCTATTCACTCTGGCCTTGAAGACATCTAGGTTATAGGTGTCAGGAAAAACAGATCCCGGAAGTGAGTTGCACACCTTCGCTGTTCGCATAAGGAACGATGAAGCAAAGCGTTGTGTCTGTATAAGCGGGATGTCGACAACGTGTCGATGAAAGTCCTTCCGACGTCTTGTGGTTCGATTGAAAAATGGGGACGGAGGCATGATACTATGTTTATCTCAAAATTTAAAACTCACTGCGGATTTAATGTGATATTGATTGGAGTTATTAATTTCTCAGCAACTTTATGAGCAAACATTGCACATAATGTCCGCGTTTCCATCACGTTTTCAATTTTCTTCCATGATTCGTAGTTGTTTTTTTCTGAAGATCTAAACGTGTTTTATTTATTAGTTTATTTATTAATTAGTTGAATGGATACACTAGTTGAGCATGTAAAATAACTATAAAGTAGGTAGGTATGGTAGTGTCTCACCTAGCACTAACAAATTTGCATTCTTAATAGAATAATCTAAAGTAGGTATTTTTGTGTTTGAATGAGGGTAAAACACTGAGTGAGTGTTATTTATAGCGGCAATCCGTCACGTTCTTTACCTATAGACATCAGATTTTTAGCTTCATAACTTTTTCATCAATACATACTAATGTGAATATTTACCTATTCTTTCCCCGTTTAAAACAATGTATTGCATCTGGGATGTGTACTACAGGAGTCTGATCCATGACTTGCTGTTTCAATCGATCTACCTGAAATAATTTTACACATTTTTTAGGGTTCCCAAGTCAAACAAGGAACCCTTTTCGTCATGTCCGTTTGTACGTTTGTCCGTCTGTCTGTCCTGGTCATTTTACTAGGAGACTACCAGTGATATCAAGCTGAAATTGTCCATATCTATGACGCAAACAAATTAATTAAATCAATAGAAAAATGTGTAAGGGAGGCACACAATTATATGTAAAGTCCCCCACTTTACATGTAAATTTATTTTTGTGAACCACATCGAGAGGAGTATCGTCAAGATATTTTAAAAGTAAGGAGAGTTGTCTCATATACACAGTTTCTTGATAAAAAGATTCGTTACCGAAATATCTAATACCTTTAACCGAGAAGACAAGAATGCATTTAAATGAAATGTTCGCTACACAAACTATTCCATTAAAATTTTATAAACTTTGTTATTAGTAATTAAATTTTTACATAAATAAAAAAGAACAAAGATCTATAAAAAATGTCCCTTGCTGAGTTTCTTGCCGGAGTCTTCTCAGTCCAAGTGTATTCCGAACCGGTGGTAGAATCATTTGTAACGTTCATAAGTGCCTTATTAGGGCCTAAACTGAATAAATGATTTTTGAATTTGAATTTGAATTTGAATTTGAGCAATTCTTGTATATGTATATATAAATATATAATCTGAATCTTGGAAACAGCTCCAACGATTTTCATGAAATTTAGTATGCAGGGGGTTTCCGGGGTGATAAATCGATCTAGCTAGGTTTCATTTTTAGAAAACGTCGTTTAACAAAAATACCGAGCAACGCTCGGTCACCCTGGTACTTAACTTTTAAATAAGTAATTTTTGATAGAGTAGCGCCCTACACGCTAAACTGTTTTGGAATTCTAATAAATGGAAGACTTCAGTATAATATACAATGACAGTGTAACAGAGATGTTGCCATTATCATTTTTAATTAAAATCTTCTTTATATTATGTTAAGTCATAGGTTTTAGACTACCACATCATACTAACTTCGGAACCCTATCCTGTGCGTATTTCAACACGCACTTAGGTGTATTATTTATAATGTTATTAACACAATTGCTCTCGCAGAAAAGTCGTTATTTCCGTGCAACCGAATTAAATCATTAATGATATTTACCATGAATCCAGGAAGCACATTCCATTTCTCTCTCCAAGTTTCAATACATATTCGTTTCGACGGAACAGCTAATTCCGCAATTCTCATTGAACATCTTTTGACCTTCGGCCTTGTTTGGGGTGTGCTTGGCTTCGATTTCTTATTTGTAATCGGTGAATATGTTTGTGAACGTGAACTTGCTTTTTCATTCGGCGAAAAAGATCTTGGAGTGCAAGGGTTTGTTCTGATTTCGATGTATTTGCATGGAGATGTTTCCCTGGGATATAAATGATGAATTAATATGAATGATTAAATATTTTTGTCTGTCTGTTTGTCACACCTAAATCACTGAATTATCATGGAGTTTTCACTGGTTAATTAAGCTTGGCGCATCGAATAGGCTTTGTTTCATCGAAATTGGCTGACGTGAAGAAAAGGCACAGAAGTTTGCAAGCGAAACCGCGGGCGAATACTAATAACTAATAGGAGGAAATCTATTGCCGAGTATCACAAAAGGATGGTCTCGAAACTAGGAAGGATATAATTGAGGCAAAGATCTTAAGGTCTTTGTGATGAGATTTTAAAACTTCAAAGGGCTGTAGCTGGTTTACTGTCCGACCTTAATGACAGATTAAGCCGCGCTAATGACCATGGTAATTTCAATAATTCCGGAATCTCAAGACGAATCAATTGGCCATATTTTGATAACTGTGGAGTTACAGCGGGGAAATCCAACGTTATCAGCCCTTGGCCCTTGGATATTATGGGTCCTCCGTCGTTTGAGTGATGAGGCAAATTGCAAGTTACTTTCGCCGGCATCGGGATCCTATCTTTGTGCTGATAGGTCTATTCTATTATTATTTGTGCAGACCATAGTAGGCAGTGCTCTCAAACCTAATTTTTTTATTGCTTGTACAAAATGGTGCGGCGAAATCAATATTGACAGCATCATAGGCACGTTGGATAATGTATTTTCTAGGTTTTGCTTCACGTAGCTTTGTTCCCCGTGAAATTTCCTTTTCAATTGCTAAGTTGTCCCAGTAATTATCGTTATCACTTTCATTTTCTGATCGGGAACGGTATTCTTCGGAGTCTGTAAATTATATTTTCTATTAGCATAGTAGGTACCTACCTGCCTAGGTTCCGTTTTACGTACCTTATTTAAAAAGTTTAGTAAGTACTTAAGTAGGTAGGTAGGTAATTGATATAAATGGATCATAAGAGTTTGAACGTGTTTGTGTTACTACAAGAATTGTTCTTTAATTGAAACTAAAATCAGTCAGAGTTGACCCTATGAACTCTGCAGAGGTAGGAAGATAAATATGTGCAATATTATTCGATGCACAGTATAATAAATTATGTAATAGAACTAGCTTCCGCCCCGCGGTTTCACCCGCGTCCCCGAGGGATACCTTCCTCGATAAATGGGCCATCCAACACTAAAAGAATTTTTCAATTCAAACCAGTAGTTCCTGAGATACCTACTTCGCGTTCAACCATACAAAGAAACACAAAAACTAACTCTTCAGCTTAATAACATTAGTAGGTATAGATATCTTGACATGTTACCTGAATCGCGATAAGAATGGTGATCCATAATCTATACGCAACACAATTAAACTCTTGATTTGTAAGTGGATAAAATAGGCATTAAACTGACAGAAAATTTTGCAAAGATGTCAAATTGAATTATAGTCACAATGTCATAACGGTACACACAATCTAGAGAGCTATGAAACATAAACAATAAGTACCTACTACTGATTCCAAAACTGACGCATATTTTTCTTAAAATCTCGATGAGATGTCAGTTCGATGTTCCACTTGAGTATTTCATAGAATACCTCATTCATCAGTGTACTTGAGTTCGATGGATAGAAAAGAGGTATTGAATGCCGATCACGTGCCAACACTTGACTAAAATTACGCTCTTTATCGAAAAAGGGTCGAAAAATTAAGTAGCCCAACCTTTTCTTGAGAACTCTTTATGAGGGAGAAGTTATGATAAGTAATGTAACCTAAGCAAACTAGGGACGAAACGAAAGATAGAATATCTTATGGTGTTTCCGAGATATTGGCCTTGTCTTTAAACGATTGTCGATTGCTAAGTTAAGGTCGAAAGGGCGAAAATTGTGGGTTCGGGTCTAGACATGAGCTTGAGGCTTTGACATAGCTTGATTGCGATCACTTTCAATTAGAAACCGGTTAGGTATAGCGTTTTTCTGATAACTGCATATGCAAACAGTGCTTCTTTGCAAATGGAATCAATTTCAACAACAATAGGTATTTCTATCGATTTAGAGGTTGTTTCAATTTGAAACAAGATTGCCACACTGTGCTAACACAAGAAACTTGTCTACGCTTCAGCCGTGCATCAAAAGATTTATAATAGGCAATTTACTATTTTGCTATCAAATACTTTTCAAGTGAGTTTTATTATAGTCGTCACAATCTAATAGGCCCGTTTTGACAGCCCATGTGACAAAAAGAGACCAATATAGTGAGAGCAAAAGAGATATCGTGGAATTAGTAAAAATCGATCTTATTACCTTCGGGACTTCTTTCGTGACGTGAACTCTGTGTAGACTTTCCCGGAAAACTAAAAAAAATCGGATACTGAAGTATTTGTACTCATTAGTCTCATTAGATGTTCAATGATAGGAAGAGAATAAAACAAATCAAATATTATAAATTTTATTGCAAAATAAAATAAAAACCATTTTTTTTACAAACAAAAAACAATTTAAAGATTGTAGATCTAATCTACATAGTATTTTAAAATCGTGATTTTGAACCTACTTCATATTTAAGCATTTTTATCCGGCTAAAATCTAACTACCTAGATACAGTTTAATCCTGAAAGACTGATTCAATTTCAAGTCATTCAAAGGTGTCGAGTAGGTAAGCCTCGTCTTTACATCCATCAATTATTTTGTTGATCTTCTTGAACTTCGACCGCAGTACCCGGTACGTAGAAGTCTTTCTTATCTACGTCGGAATACGAGTTAATACTGTTTTTCTGGAATTAAAAAGTATGCTGTTAATACTTGTGACCTTCATGGTAGGCATCCTGTCCATTCCATGCCATTTCCTGGCTATCATTATGAATATTCATTCTGAGTGGACAAATTAATAGCGCTATTTGTCGTTTTATTTTTTTTATGTCAGAAGGCTGACAAGCAGGCAGGCGGTCCACCTGATAGTAAGCGCCTACCGTCGCCTATGAACAATACCAGGGGGATCGCCAAAGTATTGCAGACTATTATAAAGCCTAGAAAGCAACTGGCTCTCAAGTGCAACTGCCGGAAGATACCGGTTGGTCCTTGGCGACAGGTTTTCAATAAGAGGATGTTAGCCAGTCAGGCAGGTGCTAAAAAGAACTGTACCTACCGCGTGATGATTTCCTGACGATGTTTTCCTTCACCGAAATCTCAAGCTCATTGTAAGATTCGCGCGGCATCCAACGACACTACCTCTAGCATCTTAGCCTTGTCAATTAATATTATAATTTGTCGGTCCCTAGTTAATTTTCCGCCTGATGGTAAGCGGTTACCGTAGGTAGACTATTGCCACTTGCAACACCAGGGGTATCACTCTTCTTTTGCCGACCCTGTAAAAATCCCTACCCTCCTTGAATAACCCCATACTGTTACTGTACTCTATTGGTTTAAAAGTTAAAAGTGTTTTTAGTAACCTTACTCTGTATTAATTAACTTTGTGTCTCAAGAACTAGAGCAACTAGCAAAAACTTGTTTGCTTCCAGAATGTATCGAAAAGTCTATAATCGTAAAATTACTTGACCAAAATATCCCACAGTCAGTTTTTTTTTGATATTCCTACTACCACCCCAACATTGTTCTAAAATCTCTCAGTAAGAAAGTAAGTAACGAGTAAGCTCATTCACCCTTTTCTTCTCCTCTTTCATCTCAATGAGTAGAGAGCGTAGTATACGATGCGATAGGAACTCGGAGGTTCGACGCAAGTCAGCGCAGTCTGCGTGCACGCGGTTGTCCACCACCGCCACCGAGAGACCTTCTACTGCTTCACCCCATTCCACTGTTTGATTTAAAAAAAAATATTCGTTATCTTATATATAAAATTCTCGTGTCACAATGTTAGTTACCATACTCCTCCGAAACGGTTCGACCGATTTTTATGAAATTTTGTGTACATATCGGGTAGGTCTGAGAATAGGTTCTTATCTATTTTTTTAAATCGCTGTACGAGTGAAACCGCGGGGGACACCTAGTAATTTATAATATAAACATCATAAATGCATAAAAAAGTTAGTAGAGTCTTTTTGTTGCTGTTTCTCTTTTTGGTACCTACTATTATGGATCGATCAAATAAAATGTAGCATTTTCAATTTTGAGTTTAAAATATGATCTTCTATATTTTTTTTGCGATAGGAAGTGTATTAAGCTTGATTACATTCTGGGACATTATTCCTCACACACGGCCATCTGACCCCAAACTAAGCAGAGCTTGTACTATGGAAGCCAGATAACTGATATACTATATATACTACTACTTTTCTTTTGTAAATACATACATATATAGATAATTACACCCAGACACAGGACAAACAGACATGTTCATGCACACAAATGTTTGTCTTGAGTGGGAATCGAACCCACGACCGGCGGCGTGATAGATAGGGTATCTTACCAACCACGCCAACCGGCTCGTCAAATTACAACGTTAAAATTACTAACTTGGATGTTTCATATGTGGTAGCGTCACTGAACCAATTGTTATGTCCATTCCTTTTAGGACATTCTGGCTCACGGAGCGCGATAGAAGTTTTGCTGCTGCATTCACCATCTTAAGTAAATATGAATAAAACGTATTGATAAAAGGTGACAATTAAGAATGGAATTTTAGCATAATATTTTTAAAATGAACAATTCTACCTCAAGCAATTTCCTTCTTTCTGGTAGGTAGGTGCCAACAGTTACAGGGTCGGGCAAGTCTTCAACACGGTCAGCGAATGTCACCTCGGCCAGTTTTGTCTTGGATGGCTATATCAAAAGCAGTATATTAGGTACCTAATAATATCCCTATATATTAGATTATTTGGAAACCAGATTACTAATAAAAATAGATACATACATAATTACATTACAATTAAATATAGCTAGACGAAAGTAAATAAATGCGCTGATATTGGTCTCAATTGAACTTAAAATTTTATAAATTAAAAATGTGCTATTATCCTTTTTATTATTAGTGTGTTGTTCCTGAATGCATGAATACTAGTGTTAAAATAATATTAATAATACTTCAGTTGACACTAGTTTACACGCAGCACCGTATAACGTCATTATAATCGCGGCTACTGTTTCGCTTGTTTAGAAACAGATTAAAAAAACTGAAAACATTGAAATTAATTTTAAAGTTAATTAAGTTATTTTATGGACTAAAACTAACATTTTCCGACTGCTTATTGGCTAAGCTATCTAAATTATACATTTTAGTTTTTTTCTGATATAGAGTAAAAACCCTATTGCTTTGCATATTTTTTATTTCTAAATAGGTACAAAATGTATGAAATTTGCATCTTTGATTGTCTAAACACCATAAATCGAAATCTAGTTGTCAACCTATTGACATAAAAATAATATATGAAGGTAAGTTACCACAGGCGTAGGCGGTCGATCTCTCGCGCGTTTCATGTCGTGCTCAGTGGTCTCTTCTGAGGCTATATTGACTATCTCGCCAAAACCTATAGAGTTTCTGTGAACATCCGCGAATTGTTTTGCAAGCTCCTTTGTCATTTGAATCGACCAGCGCCGTGGCTTTGAACTGTTAAAAGGAAACAACCTAAATGGTAAATAGATGGAAAACTGGGAAGCATATATCTATTCAATCAATGATATTATAAGTAAAAAGGTGTAGATAGGTTATAAGTGCTCAGCAAGCGGCACGTTAAAATGTGGCTAACTAGCCAGACTTGACCTCAGTGCCACGTTGCCGGCGTCAACGGATGCACTTCTCGTAGGGAATTATTTAATTATTTATGTGTTAACGCACACGTTTGTCGTTTTTGAAGATCGAATGTATGTATGTAGGTAACCTATCTACACCTTTTTACTTATAATATCATTGTATTCAATTATGAATAATGTAAGATAATTAGGGGAAACCAAAACCATGTAACAGTACCTATACATGGGATTTTGCAGAGTGCAAAAATGTTTTTTTCCTAAAACGTAGATAGTGTTACAGAATAAGTGAGTGCCAGAAGATACAATTACATTTCTGTAGCATAACTTCAGAGGGTTATTTGTTTAAAATCCCTACATAATAATACAGTGTAAACATGGAAACCCGACGAATATCCTCTGTAAGCAAGCAGGCAATAAGTTATCCTAAGAAACAATTAGAACATAGATTAGTTTCGTGTCAATCTCCCTAATCCACTCGAGACGTTTAGAAGAGGCACGATAAGCTAAAGGATTTCACTTATATATAAAATAACAAACGAAAGGCTTTCGGTTGATTTAACCGAGGAGCACGATATATAGCCTGTATGCTAAATTAATAAAATAAGTTGGATAGGTTTTAGATCGATTTTGATTTTCACTTGATAGTGAAAAATTGTGAAAGGTAGGTAGGTACAGGTATATAATATGGATTGGATATTAAAGTAGACCATCCTACCTGTTATAGTTAGTGTGTATTGGTCTCGGAAAACTCTTAGCCAATTTAAAATAAATTGAAAGGTACTGTCACTCACAAAATTATCGTTTCTCAACAAAAAAAATAGTAAAGCGACGCTATTTTCCAACATAAATGTTTTCCCAAAAGTTACTAAAAATTGTACAGGTATAGATTATAATTTAAGATTAAGCCAAGTGACGATTAAAAATACTTGTAATGAGTTCTTTAATAAATAAATATTTGAATTTGAATTTATCTACTAGGAAATCAAGAAAAAATTAAAGAAGACTCCCATAATTTTATATGAAAATATCGAATCACAGTTCAGACAAATCGAAGTTGTTCTACATTTTATTTGTACTCCACTTTCAATTTACACTGCCAATATTTTGAACGTAGTTCTTTTTATCAAACTGAATAATTTTGCGTGTAGGTCGGCTGTCGGGGTTTCAGCTTTCCTGCTAGCTGAGCGACAGCGAGCCGAGTTTCTCCTACATCAACAGATTTTTAACTTGTGGGGAGCCAGCCAGGTAGGTACTACAAAGTAACCACCGTGCATCTTTAAGTATGTGATGAAACAAAGCATTGTGATTAATGAACATTAAGTACTGTGCGTCTTTGTCAAAATTTAACGAACTGACGTCAACCGATCCTTTGAAACCAACCGCGCGTTGTTTACAGTCGTTCAAACGTGTGAAGAAAGTCTCAGGATAATTATTTTATTGTTGTAATTACCAGTAAGATCGAAGAAAAGTTAAATGTGTTCTCACCGGTTTTTCTTAGTTGTTGGCGGGCGATAGTTTTCGAAGAACACTAGTGCTGCTCGAGATCTTACCACCCGTTCCACGTCCTGTAGCAGAAGGTGTACACGGCGACGGGCGAACTCTATCACTGCAGTTTCTAGCATCTGTCAAAGGAATAACATCTATAGATACACTTTGAAGTGATAGAAAAGAAGACTAGCGCTTCAACGTGGAATTTGACTCAGTTTATATACTTAGTTAGGTGTATAGCTTCCCAATTAAATAGGGTATCATAATCATAAAGGTGTGTTAGGTTTAATATGCTGAACAACTTTGTGACAATGAAACCAAAGGTTTCAAAAGTATGTCACCTCGAAATATCTATATCACCTATATGAGTATCAAGAATCATCTTATAATCATGTCGTGTCTTTTATACCCAGTCTTTTTACATAATTCATTATTATAAATAGTGCGTTAATATACATACATTAATTTTCTTACAAGGAAACAATAGACATGCTCATATTTTTGATGATTAGGTATACCTACCTATCGCTATATACTATAAACGGGAGGTCAAAATATAGGAACCATATGACGGCCTCGTATGTGAACCTACATAAATCACAATATTTTAAGAAGAGAAGATATTTGAAGAGAAAAGGAGTTAGTTTACTCCTTTTGTTGTCTAGTTCAAATTATTTCTCCTTCACGGATTATTTTAAACCTTCTGAAATAAAATTCTAGTGCTGCATTTAGGTGAAATAAAAATCGTTGAACTAGTAAAATAAAAATAAATAATCTATTAAAACAGACTGGTGGAGATTTGAGGATTTTTAAGGCATACATAAAGGTACATGTGCTTTGCAAAAGAAAAACGAGTTCTAAATTATGCCTTATAAAACAAAATAATAATTGAGTAACAAAATAACAAACCTCATCAAGCAATTTGATCGGAGCAGTAGGCAAAACAGTTTCCAGATCCATTCTAGTTCGAGCTTGGCCAAGGGTCATAAGAGTGTCTCCCCTCGTAGATATTGCCGTGGACATCGTTTCGTTAGCTAGACGCTGCGCCAGTTCTGGACTCATGCCTTTTGCGCCTCGTTTAGACTAGTTTTGATCATATATTTTATCAAATTAGAGAAGGTAGGAAATATAGGAAAACCTGTCGTCAAAACTTAAAAGTATAATTTTTAACTCTAATAGTTTTTTTTAACAATATTGAAATCAAGCGTTTATCTGTAGAACCAACGTGTCTGTACATTTTTTTTTATTTTTACCGAAAAATGGAGTGTATTTGAGAGTACCAGAATGCAGACATTTTTTTTTATTTTGCTGTAGACTAACATAAGTTTGTCCCTTAGGTAGGTAAGGTTAATTTGATTCGAAACAGACATTAAGCACTTTCTAGGTAGGTAATGTTCGTTCTCATTTAAACGCTCGAGACCCTAATTTAATTATAAGCAACTTAGTAATGTCTGCCTCTATATAAATTTTGACATTAGGTACTAACCTTTTGAAATTACCGTGATCAGGTAAAAAGGATAATATAAATTTTATACCGACCTTTTCAAATTCAACGCCCATCTTTCTGACAAGCTGGGCCGCCTTTGCAGTTCCACCATGCATCATCTTCCAGTTAGCCAGTCTTATACGTTGAAGTTCTAAGTCAGTGTTGTAGGAGCTAATTTCCGATTTCCTGGTATTTGATGTAACAAAATATAATTATTTATAATTTTTGAATGGTATGTACTTTCGTAATACGTTATGCAATTCATTATTTATTTAAAGTTCCCTTGTTGTTAACTCTCATAAGTAGTAGTCTTTACCAAGGTTATGATCTTATGCGTGGACTACATAGACTTATTATATTCGTAGGCAATATTAGGCCACAGAATAAGTTGTACTACATTAGGCCCCTTCTTTTTGTTTGTATTTATTTACAATGACGTTTTTACCGCGGTTGAACCCGCGTTCGCGTTGGATCTTATGTTTTCCCGGGATAAAATCTATCTCAGACTATAATCTATCTCTGTGCCAAATTTCATCCAGATCCGTTCAGCCGTTCTGGCGTGTAAGAGTAACAAACATCCATACATACAAACTCGCGTTTATAATATTAGTAAGGATTAGCGTAATCTATTGCTATAAAGCTGCGTATCATTAATTATGTTACGATTGACGTAACATAATGTATGGTTTAACTTTGTTCATTTGTCTGACTTATTGAAATCCATAGATTACAAGCGTCCGTCGTTAAGTTTCAAACGCGTTCTTGCGATAAAAAGTAGCCATGTCACTCGCCGTTCCATGAACTATTTGCAAAATATCACATCGATCCGTTGCTCCCTTGCTGCATATATGAAGGACAAACCAACAAACACACATTCGCAATTATAATATTATTATATAGTATGTACTTCATCATCATCATCATCTCAGCCGCAAGACGTCTACTGCTGGACATAGCCAACCCTAAGGATCTCCAATAGGACCGATCTTGGGCGGCCGGCATGTACTTAATTTATTATAAGTATTAAATACATTTCTTACTTTGCTCTCCTCATTGCGCCAGCAGACATGTCTTCTGTGTATAGTTTGAGAAGTAAAGCTTCTTCATGTATTTTGAAATTCTGAGCGTTGACACGTGCTGTCCATTTTTGATTTGCCTGAAATAGTTCTACATTTTAGGCGTAGAAGTCCATTTTTGGCTTAAACCGTGTTTTTTTTAAGTATTAAATTTAATTAACTGTAGCGATGTGTCCCTCACTCGTGAGTTGTTTCGTTTGAGGCCCTCGTGATAGCAAATTGAAAGAGTTCCTCAAATTTTAAAATATGAACCACCTCACTCGTTCTTCGCTCCTCGTTCTCACTCGATCGCGAGTCGTTTGCGGTGGCGAGGTTGCGAGTGCGAACGAAACGAATGAAATGAATGAATACGCTAATATTATTATTTCCGTGATCATTATTCGGTTAGATTATCAGCTTTAGTGAGTTTACATTTAAGGTTTGTAATCAACAGTCATTGTTTTGGCGCTCAAACATAACGAGCGAAAGAAAATGAGGTGTGTGAGAGAGATGTCAATAATTTCGCGGTGAGCTGCGCCTGACTTCGCGTATGGGCGCCTCATTCGAATGAGGGAGGCGGCGTCAAGCAATACCTCAAATGAGAGGTCCCTAATGAGTACCTCGCGAAGTAAAATGAAGTACTCCCTCATTCTCATCTAAAATTGGCGAGTTACCCATTACTAATTAACTGTACACATAAGACGTAAATTCATAACGTATTTATTTTATACTTAGGTATTTATACATGGTTAGTTACTCATACCTAAACAGATATCAAGGTATTTTTATGACAATAGATTGGAGGATTGTTACTGAAAATTTTGTAACTATTCTATGATTATGATTAGCTACCTAGCCAGACTCTCTCTATGTACCTGATCCTCTATTCTCTTCAATTTGGCTTCCTTCTCCTGTCGTAGCCTATTCAACCGCTTCTTTTCATTGGCTCTCCACTGTCGCACCATCGTGATCTTTCTTCGCAACTCCATCTCTGCTGCAGCTTGAACTCTCTGCTTGATTCGATTTTGCTTTTCGTAAGCACGTGCTGCTCTCTCTTTACGCTGCTTCTTGTTATACTCGATCAGGTATTTCATTCTCGCTTGGATTTTATGTTCTTGTTCTTTCGCTCTGTACAAGTTCGTTTATTATCGGTTAATATTTAAAATGTTAATTCATGTCATTAGTTCAGAACCGGAATTAGAGCATTTATCTATTAAAAATGTAATGGATGAAGCAGTTTTATATTCTATTTTATATATAGGCTACTAGCCATTTAGTAGATAAGAGTTGTATAAATAAGTAAATTACGAAATCCTATTGGTTGTAACGAGACATTACACACTCTTCTACGCCTTGATGGACTATACCTAAGTAATTATGCAAGAGTGATGAAGATTAGTGAAATGTATAACCTCTTGCCTCGTAAATAGGACGCACATCCCTCAACTGCATATAAAAAAAAAACAATTCCAGGAATTGCGACTCAAGTTATAAATCACAACCACAATATCTAAGACATAAAATCAAAAACAAAATGAAAATCCATAATCCACTAGGTACATACAATATAGAGTACATGGGTATCTAATACATAATCCATTACAGGGTTATGGAATCCCAAAATGAAAATATGGAAATATGTATTCTCCAAACCAAATGTAAAACGAATTGAATTTATTGTTTTCTCTGTTTTGTGTAAAGGTGTTTTTATTTATTCTGGAGCAATGCTGATTTAGGATGAATATAATTTGGAAAATCTTTATGTACCTACATTACATATTATCATTTTGTCTTTGAATATATTTCAATATTCAACGAATGACAGCAAAGAAAAAACAAATAAATGAGTTCATTACCTAAAGATGATCAAGCTCTTCGTCTTTGATGAGTATAAAATAATTATATCAATAAAGTCGTGCACTAGCGTCTTGGTGGCCTCAAAAATGTAACTTACTATATGATAAAAAACAACAAAACAAACGGAAATACAAATCTTAGAGCATTTTACTTGAATACTTCCAGTGATAATTGCCTATCACCCTCACGTTGGAAATCTGTCCCCAAACACCCACCTTTGTGTTCCGACAGCTGCACCTAAGAACCCAGTTCCTTCTAAGTTTTGTGTGCTTACCACCTTCGGCCACATCATCACTTACAATAGTGAAATTGTGGTCAACACAGTCTGTGTTACCTATAATAAAAAAAGTAAAAATATTACTAGTAGTAGCATGTAGTATCAGTACAGTGAATTTAAAAGGTAAAGTATCACCGGTATGTAGGCTTTACTAGTTTACAAGCAATAGTCGATGGAACTCTACGGTACAATGACAGTATAAGTAACAGTAGAGATGTTGCATATTATTATATCGTTTTTAATTGATCTTTTCTTTAATTCATTACAGTCCAAGGCTTTAGACTGTACCACATCGTAGTGACCACGGAATCCAAAATGCGCTTGGCCGGTTTTTATTTTTTTTATAGAAATAGAAAATTTAATAGGACAAACTACGTTAAACATATTGAAATAGGGGAAGGCTTAAGGCATGTTTGAACCTTATTTTAACGGTAAACTCCGGTGGCTTTCAAGTTCCCACAGTGTGCGGTTCCAACCCTCCGTAACGTTCTTTTAATTAAAAGGTGTACGTATTTCACTTACTTATTTTTGCGAGGGCGAATGGTTGAAGACGTATTCATTTTCATTTTTCTATGTAAGGATATTTTAAATACCGAATGTACACCGTTGTACTTATATAATATGTTGAAGTTGTTATTTTAATTTTTTAAGGCCTGCATTAATAACATACAGCAGAGAATAATTAGAAGTAAAAGGTCGACTCCTCTACGAGTAAATACGAGAAGCTACGAGAAGCTACGAGGAGCTACGAGGACGTTTTATCCTAACTTAATATTATAAATGGCAAAGTGAGTTTGTTTGTTGGTTTGTTACCTTTTCACGCCTAAACCGCTGAACCGTTGATCGCGATGAAATTTGGTACGCAGATAGCCTATGTTATGGAGAAAGACATAGGCTACTTTTTCCTCGGGAACGCGGGTGAAACCGCGGGGGCCAGCTAGTCTTTAATGATTAGCCTTTTGAAAACGTTGATATCATCAATGCCAACTTTAGGATAATTTTGCCCTTACCTACAACTATTATGTGCCATCTCCTGTAATTAAACCTCATATAGCTTAGCTAAGGCAATATACTTAAACTATGAAAGGATATTACTGCGGACTTTGCAGTGCGTTAATAAATCAACGTATTCGTAGCAATAGAACAAAATATTCGTATATTTATAATACAATAAAAACTCTCGAGTTAGAGTTTTTCATGATACTTGTGAAAGCATCACGGATCGAATTTAGGTACCTAATTCAATCAACAAAGGGTGTTCAAGGGCTTAATTTAAAAACACTAAGTTTTTAAGCTGCGAAAAAATTAAACTGAAATTCGAATGAAACCGCGGAGGGGATCTAATTTGAAATAAATAATAACGTAAGATATTCAGGAGTAGCTTCACTAAGTACTAATTATTTTTTCTCTTTTCTAGACATCAACTTACCACGCATCGGGCAAACCATTTTCAAGCATTGGCAAGCCATATACGAAATCGCAAAAAAAGGTAGTAATTTTTTGGGATTTCAGAATTGGCCCCATAGTAAAAGTTGTTCAGGATGACCAACCTTGCAAAGGTTTCGATTTTTGACGTATACATGCACGACAGTTTCTTCTGTTGGACCTTAGTTTGTTTCACATTTGGTCGGTGTGGCCTCTTTATTTTCTGTATCTTTATTATCATCAGCGAAGGTTATAAACTTCTTTTGTTGGGCATTGGGCTTTTATTTAACAATGCGAGCCATTACGCCTGTTTTTCCGCCTTCCGCCGTTCCACCTTCTACCTTTATATTTTTCAGAGGAAAACGGTGTCTTAAAGGGGCTATTTATTACGCTTGCTTATAAGTTGAAAGGGTGATTTGTGACAAACAACAATAGATGCGAGACATTCGAACAATTAGTGATTTAACTATTATCTCACAAAAAATATTTCTTAATTCAAATATTACTAAAAGGTACTTATTTAATTGCAATTTACTTAATAAAGTAAGTTACATAGCGACTGCAATCCATATTGCAGAGGTCCCTAGAGATTTATATGGATTTTTCAATTAACTAGCGAAACTTTATGGTAAGACTTATTTTTAGGTGCAGATACTAATACGGTTAATCTAGGATATTAATTAACTTTATTAAATAAACTGTTACAAAAAATAAAATGCCTAAAACATAAATGTGGTCGGAGGCTGAGTAAAATAACCTAGACTCTTTTGAGAGCTACTAAATACATAATGGTAAATGTTCCACTAAAATTTTGCATTGGATTAATTTGGGACCACAACTGACAACTTCTTCCTGCTAAAAGCACATTCACCAACATCTTGATGAATGACATGTCTGAATAAGTTATTCAAATTCAATAGCTAAGTTTACAAGTTCTCTACAAGCAACTCCAGCTCCGGCGCAAACTGCGCAGAGATGCATCAAGTAGTTTGTAAACAAGGGCAAACTGCGCATACAAATATCGTCATAAACTATTGTATACCTTCCAAGGGTTTCAAGGAAACGATTTAAATAGAATATATTAGATGAATATTATTCATAAAAAGTACACAAGTCAATTATAAAATAAAAATAAAATTAAGACTAACAAATTAATTTGTGTGTCGCGGAATATGAGCAAAGTCCCAAACTCAGAATTATAAAGTTGTAGGAGCTACCCATAACACAAGTATTGTGTGCCACAATACCTGCCTTTCACATGTCATTACGTACATTGGTCAGCTGTTCAGTGTTCTTCTTACAAATTATAAAACTCCCCTCCCTAAACTGAATAAATGGCTTTGACTTAGACCTTTTGCGCATACGGACATCTATTTCTGTACTTTAAGTAATTTATGGAATAAAGTTCCATATCCGTATAATATACCTACGCGACGTGGAAATAGGCAGAAGCCTTTGATGGATTTTTCGACATACATCCAGCCTAGAAAATATGTGATGCAGCGACAAGTAATTTGAAAACTTATGTTGAAATTTCAACGAAATTTTAACTAGCGTACTTGCATAAATTATATCGAAGTCCTCGTTATCGCCTCTAGTAAAATATTCTCTATTTCGCGCTTAACTTAGCAAAGTTTTAATTGAATAGTTGCAAATGGCTGTGGTTCGATAGTAGGTATTATTATTCTATCAAGAGTATTTTAGAACTCATTATTTACAGCCATTTATGGTTGCTTAATTAATTCTGGTAATTTGTTTAGTATTGGATATGAAACGGGTGAATGTATGGTATTGTGAAATTGGTAGCTCTTATTATTATATTTTACTCTTCACTCGTTCAGAATCGTAGTTAGTGGTTTTTTACTATTTACTTTTTTCATGCATGAAATGTTCTTCCTTTGTTGCTATACAAAACGTACATTACGTACAGTGTCGTAACTCTATTTATCACACTAATTGTTTGAGCGCTGAAGTCTACGCAAGCTATTGTACCTGTATTTCACGCATCATTTAAACAACAGCTCTACGAATAAGCGATAAATTTGTTGCAATATTATTTTATCATCATCAACATCATGGGCGTCCCAACTCTGGGCTCCAGAGTTGGGACGCCCAAACAGCGAGCCTGATGCAGATTGGTACACTTCGAGTTATAACTTTGAGTTTGATTTTTTTGTCGTGCATGTTTTTTTTGGCAAAAACCCTAGCTCTTTTTTAACACCTAGGTTACAACCCATATTAAATCAATTTTGTTACCAAATCCTACTGCGTAGCGAGTGAAAAAATACTTTCAAAGCCCTTGGTAACAGTTCGCATTATATTGTCTGCGGTAACAGTAGGTAAGCTTAGCCACCGCGTGGAAACTAAATTAAAATAAATTCTCAACATTAATCAGTCTGCTCGGAGTTCACGTACCCAATCCATGTTACCAAGACGTTGTGTAAATTTAACAAGCTCTATTATTTGTAATAATCCCCTAGCTTTTCAATTCTGCACTATTCTGGCCTATTAGATTGTTATTTCTTTGCTTTTTTGTTGCCCAGGAAAGTAAGTACATTAGCAATAATATAGGGTAATTATTATAACGTTGAGGAACATTTTGCTCTGAGAAACGCCGCTAGGACGCGTTGCATTTCAAAAATCAAATGGTGAATGTTTTCTATGATATTTCAAGGTACGTAATGCCAATATAATTGTAAGTATATATTAGGTACGATAAAGATTTGGCTTGGATCTAGTCAATACCATTCAAGTGATGAATTGCACGTCTTATGACGGGAGAGGCACATTTCTTTGAGTCAACTAGTTTTAATCATCTTTATTCCAGCCATTTTATTAATTATTATATTGAAGTAATGTTTTTTGTTGATTATATTGAACGCTTTATGAAATACTGAAAATAAATAGAGTTTTTTTTAATCATTCAGTAAACATATTTAATTGTCCTCTTTGTCCGGACTTCTCCTAAAAAATCCCATTCGTTTTATAGGTATAACCAAGTGTTCTTATACAGTTGTAAAATATATACATATCAACTATGTACAAATGCAGCAATACTAAAGAAATAAAGAGGTTTTATATGTCGCTAGGCAAGTCGAGTCCTACCAGAAAATTAGCATAGTCATATTACAACTCATTATGCAATATGCATGCGATATGCATAATTCCTTCATCCAATCAAGTTAGGTATGGAGCATATGTAGACCAAATGGGTTTACTACTGTGTTATTGAATTTAAATATGAGACCCGAACTACATATTCATGAGTTAAGATTTTTTTATTCATTTATTATTAAAACATAAATGATTACATCAAATGTACCTAGGTAAGTATCTCAGAACAACCGTCAGAATATAACATTAACATAATTTCATTATACATTATTATTAGACGCAAATTATAAAAATTAACAATATTATCGACATAAAGCGATTCTGGAAATCCCACGATACGAAATTATTTATTTTTAAATGGAACTCAATATAGGTAGGTGCCTATACCAAATACCGTATTAAAACTAACAATGTCCTTATTACCATGACCATTAGAATCTTCTAAGTCAATATACCAATCCTACTCAACAATTTTCTAACATTTTTATAAAAATAAGTACAATTAAAATATAATTTTAAACAAATGCTACAGTTATTTATGTTGTAGAAACTAAATTAGATTTAGGTATATAAATAACCTTGAAATCCATAAAACTCATTTGCAAGGCAATATTAGATAAAAATTCAAATTAGTTTTACAATAAAAGTAAATGTATATTACTCACAGTCGTTTCTTCTCCTCCCACTCGTCGGCATGCTCTTGCATCACCTTGTCCATATGTTCCCTGGCTTTTTCTGCCTTGGTGAAGACCTGGAGTCGACGCGCCACGTCTACCTCTACGCGTTTGAGTGTCAGATCATCACGGGCACGTTCATCCTACAAGATACAATGCTCTACAGCTTTATTTTTCATGTATTCATCTTATTAAGAAACTACGTTAAGTGAAACAGCCAAGTTTTAATTTTCTTTTTTTTAATTTTATGTTAGAAGGTTGGCAAGCAGGCAGGCGGTCCACCTGATGGTAAGTAGTTGCCTTTGCCTATAAACATTAGCAACACCAGTGGGATTGCCAATGTGTTGCCGACTTTTATAAAGCCTAGAAGGCATCTGGCTCACAAGTGAAACTGCCGGAACACACCAATAGATCCTCGGCGACAGATTTTCATTTCAGTTTCAGAATCTGTTTCAGAATGTTTACAAAAACAACAATTATGGTATATTTCGTAATATCGTATCGTAACTTGCTGTTATTATTTACTTCGTCTTTACGAAGTTTGGGTTTTTATAACTGTTTGAAAACTTTTTTATATTGATCTGACCAATGTGATATTTTTACCGTTTTATTACATAGCACGTGTCACGTACCAAGAACTTTAATAATATCTGCACTATATAATAATATAATATACATAATTGAAGTAAAGCATGAACTTCCCGTTTCTATACTAAAACATCCCATCTCAATCTTGAATTTCCTGCTGGGCCATTCACATTATGTAACTACCATTTATCCGTATTAGAATTGATCTTCTAGTTTTCGAATAGTTAACGTAAGTAGGTATGTCTTCCGGCACGTATCCGGCATTCCAACTTATTGGTTTAGTTGAATGGAACCAGTCTAAGCTTACAAATACATAGTAACATATGTATAAGATGACTAAAGGTGAATGGAACTATTCAAAAGATCTGGTAAAGCTATTGAATTTTACTCCCCTATAATATTAGACACAACAAATCGTGTTGTTTAGCACGCAGGTAGCTATGGCATAATGTATGCCAAGGAGAAGAACATTTTTATCCCGAGAATGCGGATAAAACTAGTTGTATATATTTTCAAGATTTCAGTGTATTTACTTTGCACTAAGCAATATTTTAACAAACTTATTTAAATATTAAAAGTAGTTATCGCTTACCAACTTTATCATTTCCTGATGTATCCTATCCATAAACTGGTTGTATAAATACTTTCTGTATTGATTGAACTCCTTTAGTGAGCACACAGCCCTGCCGTCTTTGGTACAATATCCTAAATATTCCATTCTGTTCCTGGCAGGTTTCTGACCGAAGTGGTGAGCGAGGTGGGGGTCATGCATCGGTACGTAGTCGTAGGACACGTTGTTGCAGTAGGGGTCGGTTAGGTCGAAAGTAGGTTGTGGGCCGCTGCCGAGACCAACGCGACGAACCTTGAAAAATACTATATTATTAGTAAATATTACATGAATATTCTATCAAACAGCACAAAAATAAATAAATATTCTAACAAAGTTAAGTATTTTTTCATTGTAGAGAGGTCCTAACTTAAACTTATAGTAGAAAGCAAAGTAGGTTAAAGCAAAGTTAATGTTTGAAGTTTAGAGTTCAGATTAATATTTCCTATATAGTGCCATAAGTGATCGTGTCGAAGCTATACAATTTTTTGTAGAGAAAACACGAAAAATAAGTAGGTACCTAATAAAATTAAGTGAATGCAGAAGATTAAAGTTCTTTATGGTATAGGTATTAAAGTTAGAATACACGTAATATAACTAAATTTTCCTCATTAAATATCAATAAAAAATGATTCCACCTTGTCTTTTATCGGTGTTCGGTAGCTAAACTTACTCTTATCCTCGGATAAGAAATCAGTAGGTACCCGGTCGTAAATCACCGTTAGTGTGGTCATAAATTGCACGTGTCCGCTTCTAGGGCGGTTCAACTAATTATAGATATATTTATACAATATCGTGGATACCCGCTGCGTCGATATAATATAATCCGTCTTTCACGGAACTTTATCGATAGCTGTGGAAACTTCACGGAAACTATAACTACTCGATTCCAAGAAAATAAACCACCGCATTACTTGTTAAAAGTTTATAAATAATACTTAGATAAACTGTAAATATATATTTAGGTATATTAATACGTGATAATCAAAAATTTCGCTCCTTATACTATTTATAATAGATGGAGAGGAATTAAACTGAAAGTTACTGTGCCATAAATGCGTGCACAACAAAAATGGTCGAATTCCACAAATACCACAGATAGAGTACTAGTTTTACCTATTAAGTTATAAGTTAGTTTTATATGCCTGGAATAAAAGAGGGTTATCCCGCTATTCCCGCTGCTCGGTACCCAAATAAAATTTACGCCAGATATATAGGGATCCCTTATGTTGCTTACATTTTATTTGGAAAAGCAAACTCTTTGTTTATCATCGTTTATTCAAGTCTCAAACATAATGAAATTATCTGGACCCTAAATAAATTTTGCCCAGCACGTTCTCGACCGTCAATTTTAAAAGCATCCATATTACCTTATACATATATTGAACAAGTGATGTTTATACTGAGAAGGTAGGTACCTGTATTTTATACAATTATATAGGCAATATACGACGGAAGCTAGTTATGTATCGCTAAAAGGCACCGCCGATGTTTAAACTGTAAAGTATCCGGGTAATATTCTTTAAAATGTGCGCTATTAAATATCTTAATTACACAACGTAAATTAATTCATTTTAAATTATTATAAATGCAAATGTGAGTTTGTTTGTTTGTTACCTTTTCAAGCCTAAATCGCCTATTTATATACAGCCTATTTTTTCTCGGGAACGCGGGTGAAGCCGTGGGGGTCAGCTAGTAAAACAATATTTATGAACCGACTCTTTCTGTTCCATTATTGAATACATTGATGTGATTGTCAATTTGGTTATGTCATTTATAAAGGTAAGGTTTACAGTAAATCAAGTTTTAGGATAACGTCATTTAGTTAGCGGAGCCAAGTGCGAGTTGGACTCTTACACGGACGGTTCCGTAAGATAATAATAAAATCAACTTAATTTAATACCTCTGTAACATTATTGTGCTGTGTTCACTTAGACGTAGTTGAAACATTTTACGATTTTATATTTAACTTTTATTTGTATTTGTTGTTTATTATACAAGATATAAATAATAAGGGCATTAGACGCAAATTACAGCTTCCTATACATGACGTTTTCGAGATATAGCCAGTACATTTTTTCGAGATTTCTTGTCGTAGGATTTTGCCCATATTTTTTTCTTTATCATTTACCATGATAAAAGCCATGAGTAATTCATATTCTTTAAATATTTTGACTGACATCTATTACGGTTAAAAAGGCGCAGTGACAGATGGACGGGCGGAGTAGCCGAGTTTTAGGGTTCCGTTGGCAGTGTTGGCTAGTAGTATATGAAACAATGGGTAGGTTACATGGTCATCATCATCATCATCATCTCAGCCGCAAGATGTTCACTACCTACTGGACATAGGCCTACCCTAAGCATCACCAATAGGACCGGTCTTTGGCGGCCTGCAGCCAGGGTTACTTGAAATTAAAATGTTATTTGAAAAAGTATTTAGATTCTTCTAATTGCTATTACAGGGCTATTACCAATAGGTACATCCTATTCTTAGTAATATTATCGAGTGATTGTCTAGTCCCTTGAGTGAATCGACAAGGAAATTGAGGTCGATGTCATCGTGACAGGCAACGTTCTAAAGCAAATCGAACTCCTATAAGAGACGCTGAATAATAATGTTGCCAACACAATAACGGGTTGTTACGACGAGCAACCAATCCGTGAACCCCTTTTTCATGATAAAATACGACGGTGTATAATATTGCATTTGTAGGACCGAAAGGTTTTCTTTATTTATTGAATGAATATTTAATGTAAAAAAGAATAAAACAATTGTTTGTGAACATCTCTAAAGACCTAAGAACTTATCACCCCTGAAAATAGTCAACACCTTTATTATAAGCTACTTTTATATACAACGTGTTCTTATTGATATCCAATAACTGTAGCTAGGGTATTAATGACCATGTCAAAGACCATGGCACAAGAAATATTTGTTTATAATAATTATTTATTTTCCTTTTAATTTTTCATACAAAATAATTCGGTAAAGTCATTATTGATGTAAAACACAAATTACAGATGTAATACGAGAAATATGATAACGTCGCATTTTCTTAGCTTTTAAATATGAATCATAGGTTTCATGAAAATGATTTACTCGTAGGTACTTATCAACGAAACTTAGACACATATCGAGAATCTTGATTGATGTTATCTTCGAAACTTTGGATCACTTGTTCTAAGACTCTTTATATTATTTTTACTTATAGCATAAAAGCTTAGAGTTATGGGATATCGAAAGGAACACGATGTATAATATCAGGTAACCATTCGAAGGTGTAAAATTGAGTACATAAACCGCATGTTTAATGTTTACACAAACATTATGTGGGTGCTAAAGAGATTTATCACACTAAAGCTCCCCATATATGCCGCCACATTCATTGGCTGAATGGCGAGCATTAGCATAATGAGAACGACCGGGTCTCTTAAAAAGGATTTAAAGCGTTTTACTTACTGTCGAGTCTCAGTCGCTAAATCAAAATTGTAGGTAAATGCCGTAGGAAATAACGGTGGGCAGACTGAAGACAGAAGGTGGATAACTCAACGCGGACACGAAACAATCTTGTGTTAATTAATAGATAATAAACCTTAAGTTAGATGCAAATAGGTCCATACTCCAGGAAGATTGCCAATAAGCTCATACTTCAGTGAGATTATTAGTATCTACCTCATAATCCGATATGCGATGAAATTTTGGTCAATTGTTTGAACACCCCCACGAAGGTTTTCGACATAGAAAAAAGATTAGCTGGGGATTAGTTAGTAATCATTTTCAGTTCATCTGATGATTCATAAGTACCTAATACGTTAAACATATTGAATTTAGCTTTTTAGATATCTACTGTAATGTAAATTATCGTAAATCATAGGTAGGTATATAGGTAACATATAATATTTGATCAGGTAAATCTTAAGTATAAGTCTCCTATGCCGCAAAAGAAAATGCATTGTGACAGTAGCGTCTACTTTAGTAGCAAGAAAATATTTGAAATCTCAACGATACGATAAACCACAGCTGGTTTAAATCAATAATGAATTATCTATATTAATAATTCCGTCAAGGGTTACATTAGACTCGATTGAAACCTTACATGAATAATAAAACATAAAAAAAAAATAATTTCGAGTCGACAACATATATCTGCGAAATTCGGATTGTCGAGTATTTTGTTAAATTCTAATGGTGCAAATGGCAGTCGCCATATTGGCCGAGCACAGTACCGCCATATTTTCAATGAACGCATCCCTGTCAGTCAGTGTCAGTTTTTTCTTTTGTTTTCCCTTATTTCGGGAAGGCAAAGGTTTCTAGCCCATACAGCCTAATCATGAGATGACAGTGTTCTCTGTGTGTAAATGAGCCTTTATTGACAGCCTATTATTTTTGTTTCCCGTTGCTTTTTATATAAATTGGATTGAGCTGTCAGACAGTGTTGCCAAAAGGTTACATTTTTTTCATTTTTCGTAACTTTTGACCCCCTCGCGTAACATGTAAGTAATTTTTATATTTAAGGCAATTTTCGTAACTTTGATCAACGAGATTTGTAATACTAGATTTTTATTCCAAACAGTTTATGAACGTATCCAAATTGAACGCACCTAAAACTGGCGCCTTTAAGGCCGAGAATACACGTCAGTTTTTTTGATCCGATAGTCTAATACGGCGAACTAATCACTACCGATAACTACAAAAATATCTACCTACATTTTGTAAAAGATTGTGTATTATGAGACACATTTCACCCGAGCGAAGCCGGGTTTTCATCTAGTATTATAATAAATGTAATAATAATAGGATATGTTCATAGGGCGCGGTGTTTCAAAAGAGATACGCAATAGGATCTTATGTATAGCCTACTAACTTGCAAATAACCAATTATAAAAATAAGTGGAAATGATGAAACTTGAAGTAATACAGACCGTATGCAATGTTTATCTGTTCGCTGCAGTAATGAGACTAAATCAAATTCTTTACTGTAATGAATATAAAAAACTCCAGTCAAATATAATTTATTATTCTAAAGGTAAGCTCAACTTTGTTCGTGGTTTTATGCCTACGGTGAAAGTATCATTGCTACGTGCTGAAATGTAACACCCTTTAAGTATACTGTTCACAGACTATTCGGTACATTTTAAACTTAATTTCTGTTTTTCTATTATCTTTTCAAGCCTAAAAGATTCCCATTAGAAAATCGCATTTATCGCAGGCGAACCAAATTCACTAACTTTGATGAATTTTATACCGCAAGAGTTATTTAAAAATAAAGGTGATTTGAAAGCTGATTTATGACAACTAAAGCCTTATTTATAGCACCTTCATTCACGTACATATCTCTGAAAGACACAGGAATTTGCATAACAAACATTTAAAACCGAGCTCTGTGTAAACTTTTAAGATATAATGATGCTAGAGAAACGCAATTTCGTAAGACCCTAACTCGGTACGGGCTTAGAGACTAAGAAGATTTACAATTCAGAGATTTTCAAGATTACTTTGCTGTTCACAGTACCTACCATTAATTTGTCACGCCATCATTTATTCATTAAATAGTTTCAACTTTGAGTTCACTTTATACCTACAGCTACTTAACCAAACAAGATATTTTCTAAAGATTCACTTACCTACCTATCTGTCACCTTCAGGATAATCAAATTAAAACAAACGATACAACTCGATTAAACACCATTTTTTTAACTGTAAGAAGTGGAGAATTGTCATTGTCATAATACTTACCTTGTTATAACTTTTTGACTCCTACTAAGGAATGATCACAACGGGAGCGTTTTCCTTATCGAGGCGAGGCAAACTCGAGAAAATCTTTATGACGTTATAATAATTTCCCAACTAAGGTACATACTAGTCGCGAAAACTTCATAAAAATATTTTCACAACAACAGCGAATATCACCTATGTCTGTCTTAAAGCCAACCTAGTCAGTAAGCAGTATGAGCTTGAGTGGCACATTCAGAACATCGTCTCATTATCGGTATCAATAGTGAAATATGAACTTACGTCTTCGCCAATTCTCCCGCGCGAAAATATAATTCTGTTTTCTGGCATTTTCGGTACCGGCAGCTTGCACTCAAGGCCAAGCCTGTACCACATTGGTAAACCATTCTTCGGTACGGCTCGTATCGGCTTTGGCACAGAATCGATCACTTTCTTCAATTCCGTCGGTTTTCTGAGCATCATCAACGTAATACCGATCTCCGATAAATCATCGAGAACGATATCGGTTTGTGACGTCGACATGTTTTAAATTTTATTGAATTGTAAATGGTATAGAAAATAAAAAAATATCACAAAGACAGCGACAAAACAACACTCGACGGAAATCTACATTACAATTTTGACAACTATTATTGATGTTCCATTTGTTTCCAAAATTAGTATATGCTATCTTTTTTATAAACGACCAGCATTTTTTTGTATTGGAAGGTTCTTAGGTAGATACTTCATGGGTACTTCACACTGACACACAACTATTGGTTAAACGTAGTGATTATTGTACTTACATTCTCTGCTATTGGTATTATGTCAAGTGGTGGCTATGGTTTGTACCATTAGAATACGGAACAATGAAACATAGACAGACATGTATTTTTTTTTTAGTATAAGTATATATAATAAGTAGGTATCTGTGTTTAGTGTATGTGTAAAGTTGTTATATTATTATGTAACCATTGAATATTCTTACACGATGAAAATGACTCAATTACACCATTTCAAGCTTCAAGAACTTTTCTTGAATGAAACAAGAATGAAACGAATTGTCCATGGTCACAACATGAAACAATAGCGGTGTAGTTATTAGCTATACCATATAACCCATATATGCCTAAAATATCACCAGTTCCATGGTAGCTATCTATAAAATAACTAGTTTGAATTAGTCATTGGTAAAAATGTAATTAGGACCGTTGTTGGAATGACGACCTCAACAAAGTCGTCGGACTGAGCTGAATACGAGTGGCGAGGAATTGAAAGAAGTAGGGCGCTTTGAGAGAGACCTATGTTCAGCAGTGGACCGAAAGGCTGATGATGGTGATGAAATAATTAAAAGAAAGAAAATGAAAAAAGAATCCCACGCGGAAGAAATGAAATACCATAATCAGTTCAAAGTATACCTACTTCATGCTTGTCTTGGAAAGTAGAGGAAGATAAATAAGTCCTTTCACCCCGTTTCTTAAAGTAATGCACCTACGTTTAATAATTTCTTGAGTTTCGTAACAAGATTTGTCATCACTAACTCAATACGTTTCTATTGCTGAGGCACAACCAGGAAATTTAAGGCATAGTCCACCACCTACGGCGGATTGTCGGGGTATAGTAGCGACTGTAAAGAGCAAGCATATTGCTGCAAAGCAATCGAGGCGCTCAAGTCATAAGTTTTATTTTCAGAGGTAACAAATAAAATTCATGAAAAGAAAATATGCCGCATTGATGTGGTTAGTTCTACGTCGGGTCAGGTAACTTGATGTTTGAACTTATGTTTGTGAGCATTGCCATACATAGGTAGGTAGAAGCTATTCTTGTCAGTTTCTCAAACTTTAAGATTTCACCCCTTTAATAATTTTAATGATAAACTACGTGGTATGTTTACTTTTTATAGTTAGCTGGATGGAAAGGTTCAATTGAATAATATTATAGAAGCCTAATTTTATGGTTATAGTATTGATTATTATATCAACTACGCTTGATAAGGTTGAAAATACTACACATATCCTTAGAAGCTGCATAATCCATAAGATAACATAACCGATGGTTATAAAGATGAACTCAAGTGCAACGGGACATTTATTTTTGATTCGTAATTACCTGTAATAAGCATCGTCGAGTAATAGCGACGTCGAATATTCGTGCGGTGAGGATGTTGAGTTGAGCGTTGTATTAAATGAATTATAAATAATTATAATAATAAAATATATTTATTTACAAAAGGATTACACAAGTGTGCTTAATTGCAAGAAACATACTTCTATTCTGTATAAGTTGTATACAAAAACACTACAACTGCAACTGTTTTCATTACATCTAGATTTAAATGAACGTTATATAAAATGAGAGTTAAATAAAATGTAATAATTCTTTTCGTCTACTTCCCATCAGGTAGACCGCCTGCCTGCTTGTCAGATTTCTGACGTAAAAAAGAAAAAAAAAGGTTTTGTTATTGTATGTTTTAATCAAAATGGCCAACCTAATTAACTATATGAGTCAAACTCACGGTAAACACCTGGAATAACCTTCCTTGATACCTAGTAGTAGGTAAGTATAAGGTTTATAATAATATGAAAGGGCAATAATGTTTATTTTGCATAATTTGTTAAAGGTACAAACGTGAAATCTTACGGGAGTATTTTCTACTTTGCTAGAAATATGGCGAGGAGAACGCTAGCACTCGTCAATTAAGGTAGGTAGATTTTATTAACATTGATGATAAGATTTTATTTGGTAAGTATAGCACTTCTATAATTGATATGATAAAGAGTATGGTTTTTTAAAACGGGTCTGATAGAAAAACCATTTATTTTATACTTTAATGTTTGAGGTAAGAACTTTTCAAATTATAAAGATGAAAATAGAATAGTTGGAAGAAAAATACAATAAAAGGGGGCCATAGAAACATAGTTGAGAACATTTCTTCGCGGTTCTAGGTAAGAGTGTAGGCTTCAGGCATTTCTAAAGAACTAGCGCGCAATTAAGTGTAGCTCGCTGTGAATTTTTTAATTGTGTCGTCGCACCGTATCCGTATTCATTTAGAAAATGGCATTGATGGCAGTAATATAAATGATAGGATCTAAAACATATTACAAACTATAAAACGTTACTTTAGAACAAGATTTTAAAGTGAAAATGCTGTTTAAACATTGAATTACAAAGTAACTGTTAAATACGAGTTTTAAAAATATTTTTTCATATAAAAACAAAATAACATAGCATAGAACTCATGGAGACCAATTCTACATTGAATAACTCCGTATGTGAGCATAGATACATCTTAAAACATATGCTTTATGATGTATCTAAGATTTCGTAACTTCTTACTAAAAGAAGTTATAATAATTATCCAAAACAGCACAAAAAATATACATTGCATAAAGTACTTATAAAGAGATGGAACGATTAGAAAAACATTTTGTCAGCAGACCACCAGCCAGATGGTGAGATCTTAAGACATGTGGAATGACTCAAAACAGGGTGATTAGTTTAATATGATAGAGAAAAGGGTAAATTTATTATACCTAAGTAAACTGATAGTAATGATGACGATCGAAATCAAAATTTTATTAAAAAAAAATATGGGTGCATTCTATGTGACGAATTACATTCGAAATCCAAACCGAAACCGCAAATAGGCTAAGATTAACGAAACCAATTCATGTTACGTATTTAACTTGAACAAAAGTTTATAATAAAAGTTCACTCTTAGTTTGTAGTTCATTTAGTAGATTTAGTATGTTAAATAATACTTACTAATGGTATGTTAGATTTAATTTCTCAAGTACTTATTGAGAATGGTTTATTAAAACAATAACTGCATCGAAGTCATAACGGACGATAGGTATATTTATCAGTCCATTGTATCTCATTTATTGTGTTTACATTCCGTTGCAATATCGGCGATTAGGAGTCGGAAATTTGTTGCAGTTTGCTGTGCAGTGAGTACAGTGTACGTAACTTGTAGTGTATAGAAATTGCGCAGAGTACCGGCGCGCGGCGGTCGTTCCTTGCCGATCGCAGACGAGTCTGAACCGCCGCGCGACCCTCGCGTATATTCGGTTACCGACGACCGATTGTTTACCCGTCGTGCGTGATACATCACTGAAATAAAAGTATTATAACCTATACATCACAAGTATAATACTATATCACAACATCACACACAACACAGTCATTGTGATTCTAATATGAGAATGGTGTCGATTCATATTTAAATGAAACATCTAAAACTTTGTGCTGTAAACTTTAGTCCGTTTTGTATTTTACCGTGTGAAACGGATTACGTTCTTTATAAACAACAACAAATTTGTTTACGAATGTCACGTTCCATTTAACGTCTTGTTTCTGTTAAAGGTTAGGTTAGGTTTGTTGAACTTCTTTTTCGCGGCACACGCCGGCTTCATAGTGTAGTGACTATGGTAGTGACGTCAGGCCGAGTGCAGCGCTAACTAGATTAGATATGCTAAGCCAGCTTTGTAAACGGACTGAGGTAAGGCCCGCGATAGACTTGGAGGACGCAATATGCAAATAATCTTTGATAATAGGCCATTTCATTCATAAGTTAGTCAACCAAGGCCTCATCGATGGATTTTAAATCGATCGTTTGCTCTTATCAATGTTGTCCGGTATCGACACATAGTTTTGTGAAGTAGTAACAAAAGTATTTTTTTTCTGTTTGTAAATGTTTTGGTTTAGTAGGTACTAATTATAATTACAAAATTGTTAAGAGAAATACTTTCTATGTTATTGCAAGAAGTTCTTAAGTTAGACTGTTCATTATTAGATGTTAATTTTATTGCTTTAGCTAAGGAATTCTGTAAATGTAACTGTAATGGAATTGAATCTACATACCTAGGTATCATATGAATGAATGATTTATTATTTATAAGCAACGTTGTATAATAATAATGAAATAGGTACCGATGATGGCTGGCATTGTTTTTTAATTCACATTTTTATTGTCAAACTCGCAATAGAAACTTTATTAATTTTCTCAAAAAATGCCTACATTGGTTGGCGTAATTTCATATGCCGTGAAAACTTCGTAAAGTAATTTCCGGACATATTTCGCTAAATATTTAGAAGTGCTTAATATAAACTAACCGACGAATATACCTATTACCTACTTGAAAGACTATCTACTGTTGAAACCATAAACATTTATCTTATATCATCATGCTACCTTAGCACTAGTTATTTTAATGTTCAATTATTAGTTGGTTAGGTTAGGTTCTTTGTTTTCCCAAATTACCTACCGCTTTCTGTTTTTTCGTTTCATCTATGTGTCAGAAGCTTCTAGATTTTAACCTACTTTAAAAAAAAGGAGGTTCTCAATTCGGTTGTATGATTTTTTTTTAATGGATGTTCATTAACGGATACCGAGTTGTTTGCACAGGTTCTGCAAAGGTAAAGATGTGTGACGCTGGCACAATTTAATTTTCCGTTTACTTTCTTCATTACCAATACACTAGAATACGGAAACTGCAGAATCTGAGTATGTAGATTAATAATTTAATATTGTATAAGCAGATTTGAGGTGCGTAATATCAATTGCCAAGGACCCACAAGTATTCCAGTAGCATTTGAGAACAAGTTCTAGATACTTAGTGTAAATCATCAATAATAAATCACCTGTTGTGATTTTTGCGACTAAGAGCAGTTACGGAACCTTTCTGGTGTTATCACATCTTTTATTCACAGCCGACTAAGTTAATGGTTTTTATATTGTATAATTTTATTGGCTAATAAATAAACAATTTGCTCTTTTTCATCGCCGCCTCCTGTTGACACTGATAGATGGACGTTGTTACACCAAAGTGGTTTTATATTTAATTTACACCGAATACTGAGAACAATTCTTTTGACAGACTTTAGGTGGATACACTTGAGAAAGTGCTTTAGTCGCCTCTTTGCAAGTATTTTATTCATTTCTTATCGCCTACGCACATAAAAAAATAAGATCTACGAAAAGATAAATTAACTGTATAGTAACTGCTTTTTATTAATTGAGTATAGCACATAAATAATATTATGAAATATAGCTGTCTATTTAAATTATTTTATATTTTTGTATGGTAATTTTATGGTTATGAGATTCTACCATCTATCAGTGAAAATATATTTTGGTAGATACTTATGACATAAATAATAATAGCCGTTTTACGTGAGACCTACGATTATGTCTAATATTAGTTAAGTTGTCTCTTTTATTATGTTAGTATGTTATAGATTTTATCAAATTATTCCTTAATTAAATACTTAAAACTTATGAAGCAAATAACTAAAATATTGTAGTAGGTAGGTACCTACTAATCTTTTTCACGCAGATTTAATTGTTGTTTCAATGTTCTTTAGATATAGGTTCGCAAGTATTTTAAAAAGGTTTATTGACAATAATTGTATGTATTTATGTCTGTCTATAAAAATAATGGATGTTGCCTCAAATATCCCCACTGTCTGCTTTACATTCTATTTATATACATACCTATAGGTACGACGCGGGTGGTTCATATACCTACCATAACGTTTTATTTACATTGAAATTATTATGTATTTTATTGTTTTTAACATTTAACATCCTATAATCTCAATGCAACAAACACTTTTATAAAAATATATTGCTATGAATACGTGGAATAATCAATATTATGAAAAAATTATGTGATTGAAGGCTTTTTCAGGTGATACGTCAAATTTTTTTCGAGTTCTCTGAATTCACACGCGCTGTATTACTGACCTTTAGGGTTACGTTGCTATTATCCAATATTATGCGACTTTATAGCAAAACTCATTAGATCTAATGAACCGATCCTACCGGTGCGGCGGTATATTAGACATCCTTCACTACGCATCCCTGGTGGAAAGGCAGCCTTATTGAGTTTGTAAACACGCAACGTGAACTAATGCATTCTCAAATGCTGTTTACGATAGACGTTGTTTCCCGCATTTAAAGTATGAGTGTGCTGCGCTTCTACAGCTCTATATACATATAGCTCTGATGCACATTATCGATTATAGTCTATGAATTCAAAAAATATAGCTTATGATTTTTTTTTAAAGATTCTAATCCAACTGTAGAATTATAAGTGAAATGCTGGTTTTAGAGCTGGAGTTAGGTATCGGTCGACCAATAAAGTTTTGACATTTGATTGAGGTTTATCTATACTGACATTAACTTTTCTCATTATGACTGATGGATAAGGATTTATAAATATATCTAATTTTACGAAATTGTCTCTACCTACATCTTATTTTATTTTAATATTAAGTACTTTGCTTCTTCTGTTAGTTGATAAAGCCTCCTTAAATGAAGCCTGTAAAATTTACGTTTTTTTGTAACCTTTGAGATGAGATGATGATGAGAAAAGGACAAACCTCTCTCCTCTCTCCTACCTCTTAATTCTTTAAATAAATAAATAAACTCATGAGTAAATCGAGGACAAATGGATTGTACCGTGTACGATACCTACTTATGTTAAGTGTTATATTATGATTTGAACATATTGTTATTAGCAAACAGTTAAAGAATTCTAGATGGAACGTAATTTTTCGCCTAACGTTAGAAATGCCCAAATTCTGCTTTCCTACTGTTGCGCTTTATGTAATTGAAATTGAGTAAAAATTTGATATTTAGCGCTGTTTTTTTTTATTCAGGTTTTCAATCGTAATACATCAGCAGTGCTTTATGAGATAGAAAATTTATCAATGTGATTAAATTTTACTATAGGGTAAACCCTGAAATCGACCAAAATGTATGAAAAGTTAGTTATTATTTTCACGATTTCAAGGTCGCTGCCATTATTAAAATTGTTCACGTTGATGACTACTTCCACCCTCTAAAGCACTACTGGTGAATAATAAATAACATAAACTCAGTAACGGAATGATCGTAAAATTTGTAGATAGAATTTAAATTGAACGATAGTACCGTTTTATTTATTTGATTACGTTTAAAGTGATGCGTTAACTTTATATTTGATAGAAATAGACGATGGGTCATGTGTGATAAAATTTGAACACCGCCTAACTCAATGCGGTAAGTTAATACAAATTGATACCGGATATGTTTATTTATGTCAAATAGTTGAGGTTTCAATAACATGGCCAGTGTTAAAGGCCTTGTATGGGCGTATAGAGAATAAATTGATTCAACTCAAGTATTATAAGCTCGTTGACCAAAAACAATCAGACGATTCCACTTAAGATAATTTCCCTCGGTTGCTAAATTTGCGTAGGTAGGTACATATATTTTTAGAAGGATTTATTTAGTTATCCATCGTGTTATTGATTTTATTTGTCGAGGTATCTCCTCCGTTTAAGACTAGCTGCTCTGCTTCCTATTTTAGTTTTTTTTTAATGTATGGTAGCATTTAAGTTTCTATTTCTTTTTGCCGTTATAATGGGCGGTAGACAAGCTTTTGCAACATTAGTTGCATACATCAGTATGCGGTTTTATATGATCTAATTAGATGTTTAAAGATGTGGTAAAAAAAACATAGCACTTTTTAGGGTTCCGTAGCCAAATGGCCAAAAACGGAACCCTTATAGATTCGTCATGTCTGTCTATCTGTCTGTCCGTCCGTGTGTCACAGCCACTTTTTTCCGAAACTATAAGAACTATACTGTTGAAACTTGGTAAGTAAATGTATTCTGTGAACCGCATTAAGAATTTCACACAAAAATAGAAAAAAAAACAATAAATTTTGGGGGTTCCCCATACTTACATCTGAAACTCATATTTTTTTTCATCAAACCCATAAGTGTGGGGTATCTATGGATAGGTCTTCAAAAATGATATTGAAGTTTCTAGTATATTTTTTTTCTAAACTGAATAGTTTGCGCGAGAGACACTTCCAAAGTGGTAAAATGTGTCCCCCCCCTGTAACTTCTAAAATAAGAGAATGATAAAACTAAAAAAAATATATGATGTACCAATACCATGCAAACTTCCACCGAAAATTGGTTTGAACGGGATCTAGGGAGTAGTTTTTTTTTAATACGTCATAAATCGTACAATTTACCTTTCATTCAATCAACTCAAATATAAAAAAAATGGCAAAAAGCAAGGTCTTACAGCACAAATAAAGGAAAAATTATAAAAAATAAAACCTCAAATAAGGTAAATAAATAAAATTGTGCATTTCCCGTGATGGACGAAAGATGGACGAAGTTTGTACGGAACCCTCGGTGCGCGAGTCCGACTCGCACTTGGCCGGTTTTTATTTATTTAGGTTTATCGCAGTCGGCTAAATTTATTGATTCGTTTATGAAGCTTAGGATAAAACCAAGCTAACTGAGTCAATATCGTCGCTTCAACTGAACTTGACTCGATAGCCTTGCTTATTTTCATACAAGGTGAAGGTTAGATGAAACAAGGCACAGTGAAAATAGATGACATTCAATGGGAAATTGTTCAGACTTTTCAAATTGAACTGGGAAATGGGTATATTGGGAGACGGTAATAGGTAAATTCGAATGGAGTTCTGTTTGATTTCCGTCACCCAGAGTTGCGAAATAAATTGTTTGAAGAACATTCGGTAGAACTAAGCAGTCTAAGTACTCATTCATATAGCACCACAAACAAAATAATATAATTAAATTAACTATGGTGAAATTATTATATTTCCATGGACTGAAAGAATGATTGCAATTCATCAAATACATAATTAAAATAATTGAACAGGCACCTTAACATATTTCCAATTGCAGCGACCATGGCTCTCAATTCACTGTTTTCAATACATATCAATTAGGTGTCATTGGTCAATGAGTACGATGTCCGGATCGTATTGGTATCGACTGATTGTCACTCGATATTGGTATACATATGTAGTTATCTAACTACTAGTAACTTCTCCAGTAAATATCAGTACCAGTATTATATTAATGGATATGGAATTTAAAAGCGTTATTTCCAGAATAATTCATCAGAAGGCCGGGCATAATCGCCATGCCAAATTTTAAGAAGGGTTTTACTTTTTTTTATTATTCCATGTAGAGTAATAGTAGATTGTTTGGAGATTATTTTTCTTTGTTTTTCAAGTAATAAAAGATTCACGTGAAACGTCTTTGATTATGGTTTCGATCGCAATTTATTATTTCTTGTACTTCATGTCCATTTCTATACTCACAATTTTATACTTTATGGAATTCTGAATTCCTACTTATTTCTTGCAAATCGGATATTTAATGACCATTGGCGAGTAATTCCTTTACTGCAGTTGGCAATTTTAGTGGGAGTGTACTGTGGTTAAATTACTTGGCATTTTTGTGCGAGCCTCACCGCATGCGATGTGCCACGGCATTTGTTCATTATGATTTGTATTTATAAGAACTTGTTTTTTTTCTAGTTGTGCTACATTGGTTTATATTACTCCTGCCTTATGATATTGAATATAATAAAAACAACATACGCGTCGAATATAGAAACTCCTCCTTTATGATTTATCGTCTAATTTGTAAAGGTACACGAATGTCAACCAGCCACCAACCAAGGGCAAAAAGAGGGCATTGAGTCGGTGACCATGTAGAAGCATCTTAAGCATCAGGAATAATTAAATTGTAATTGCACGATGTTGTTCGCCTACTAATCAGATGTTTATATTTTGTCCAGTGTACAAGTTAGAATGCATTGTTTTTTGTGATGGTCGAAATGTATTTAAGAAACAAGCTAGGAAAGCGGTTCCATTCTGGACAAGCGACTGTATCGTAAAATCCCGATTTAGTGCTTTTACGAGTTTTGTAGCTTATAGGAAGTCTCATTGCTTTTGGTATTTTACGATCCGGCCAGTTAGATAGGTTTTATACATAGATGTAGATGGAGTAGGTATTTTTAGCGTCAATATTATATAATCGAAAATTAAAAACCTTTGTTGTTGTTTATAACTAAGATTCCAAAACTATAAGCAACATATGTTTATTTTTAGTTAACATTATGTTAAACACGAAATGAGATATAAAAGAAATAAAAATGCGTGAAAAGTGAATATAAAAAGTAACTATCGATCATATCGGCATTTGGACATATCAAGTAGTGTTACAAGTTAAGTGTTAGTGTAATAAGTGTGTAGTGACCACAGTGAAAATGTCGGAACGTTTCAAGGTGACGAAATTCGAGGAGCCAAGTAAGAACTACAAGAACTACGGAGCTACGTCGGCGGAGAGCGACGTCGAGCTAAAGGGGAAATTGCTTCCGGATCCAGGTAATCTTGACTACTATTTTGCAGGTCTTGTGCATCGACGAGAACTGTACGTGTCGTTTTGTATTAACGTCTTAATGAGGTATTCATGGAAACAAACCTAAATTTAGTCGTTATATGTAAGTTCTATATCTATAGATATAGGTATATCAAAATCAAAGTTTCTCTGTCTGTCTGTCTCTGATTTCGATAAAACTTTGATGAGTTGTTATGCCGACCACGAAGGTTTCTGGTAAAAAATGGCATTGTCACGTACGCCGAGGATTAGCTAGTATATTCTATCTATCTATCTATATAAATAAAAAAGTATCGCCAAAATGTATGTACGCGCATAACTTCCGAACGGCTGCACCTATTTGGGTAAGTCTTTTTTTGTTGTGTTTATAATTGTCGGGACAAGGTTTGTATGAATGAAAATGTAGGATGGAAATAAAATATACCGGGAACGCAGGTGAAACTGCGGGGAACAGCTAGTTTAATATAATTTAGAACCTTTATGATGTGACAAAATGTGATGAAAGTACCTAGTATGTACTTTATTAATCTTATCGTACTTATTTTTACTTTGCCTTAGGTTTCTTATAAAAAATCTCCTTGTTTTTTGTTCCGTAAGTTAAAAAACATTAAAATTATCATAAAGACCATTAAAATGTTTGAATACAAAATGTTATCTCATAACTTTTTCAGAATTTCGAATATTTTTAATCAATTTAATAGATAGCGCAATCAAAATATTTTTTTACTCCATGATAAATGACTTCTTGCATATTATAAGATCGATTGATAGTAATTTAATTTCTTTGCGATAAAAATTGAGCTATCAAAGATTAATAATTTTTATTTTCTGAAGTGAAAAAAGTTAATAGATTTAGAAGATGAAGAGCTCAAGATATTCACTTTATAAGTTTGATAGTGAATAGGTAAATAAATAGCTAGTTACTTGGTTACTTATAATTTTAAATTGGTTTTACTTTTTCGCTCTTCATACGAAACCCTATCCATCCATCTCGAGCTTTTAAATAAACTTTAAGTTACTCACCCGAAATTATCAACAAACAATGTTTCATTATTATCACAACGAACAAAAGTTTTAATATAATTTTAGGACAAATCGAAAAATAATTCCAACAGATAAGAGGTAACTTTACGAGATTCCGAAATAGTCGGACCCTTTCAAGGTGATTAAAATGTCTGAAGGCATTGAGGGTGAACTTTGAGCAAAATTAACACTTTCCCGTGCTTCCTTAGTCGCACCAACTTGCCATTACTTTTGATGAACTACGATAATTATTATTTAAGGTAAAACTTGGCAGACAGTACTTCAATGTCTATCTGTTCGCAAAATACAGTAAGTAGTATTATTGAAAATGTGTTATGTGTTTTCATCAAGCAATTACCAAGGTAATATAATACATTCCTAACTTAAAGTTACATTACTATGTAACTTCTACTTACTAGTAGAAAATAAAATAGTATACTGAAGTATAGTGTTCTTTTGTCGTTCCCCATTAAACCAATGACGCGACAAAAACGTGTATCCTCTATCGAGAGTTCGCACAAAGTCAACAAAACAGCTCAACACGAGGCAAGGCTCCGTGTAAATTGAGCCTCTATATATTTCGTAGAGTATGTAAACTACGTTGATATGCAAGTTCAACTTCATTCTTATTTAAAAGGCATATTGTAATGCCAATAATCTAGTTCGTTTCATGAATTCGTGTAAACTTCAATAAATAAATCGCTTATCCGAAAAAGCAGTGCCAAAATGATCTTTAACGACACATTTCAGCTTTAATGATAAGTATATACATACTTGTGTGTGTGTGGTCGTACATTTAACGCTAGATAGCAGAGGGACAAGGGCTGCGAAACGAGTATCGACCTTGTAAAACTGGATTCAAACCCCAATTGGCCCCTATTCTATGACGGAAACAGAGAAGGGGAGATTTTTAGAAATAATAATAACAATTAAGTATCAATACATCATTAATGCTTCCTAGAAATTATAAATCGAATTTCTTACATTCGCGAGGTTGAGGTATAAAATATAAGGAAATTGAGGACGATCAGCTTTCATATTCTGCTCCCTTTTGATATTGTATATCCCTTTTGGTTTACGTATCTAGAGAAGCGTATCACTCGCTTTGATACTCGTGTAAGGATTTTATATCGCAGGCTTTTGTATATAAAATATCGTACCAAACCTCCGGCAAGGTATTGTACGGGCTCTTAAACACACAGTAAGTGAAATTTTCATGTCGAATCTGTTAATCGAGCAAGGTCATTGTACTAAAAAGTATCCCACCCAGGTCACGCATCTTTGTACGTGATATCGCTGGAAATTTACGTGACGTTTTTATATAACTTCAAAGAGTATTCAAAAGATTTTATAGACCTAAAATTTTTAGGTAGAGTCGAGCATATTTCACTAATTTCGTTTTGATGAAGGAAATTAGCGAGATATTACTTTGCGAACAAATTCAAAATGAAAGTCACGACGTTGAAACGCTAGTTCTCTGAGAGGCTTGTGGTATGGTATGACTATCGAATAAGTAGGTATAGTAAGAAAAGTGTGTACATAGCCACTACTACCGTAATATAACGTTATTTTAATACGTAGTTTGGGAAATAAATAAGGTAAAAAATATAAATTCTATTTTACAAGTCAAAATTATTTACTAATGATAAGAGAAGAGGTATAGTCACGACCTAAATACAAAGAACGCCTTTTGCCTATTATACTTTTTTATTTTTAGCTCAAACAGGTCATTACAAAACAACCGATACAATAGGAATGCCAGGTTATTCGTGCCAATATCCTCGTACTAAAGTAAAGTACACACCATATACTATGCTAACAAAATGGCTGTTATTGTCGGCAAACATCGGCAGCTGTTGACTCACGTCATGTTATTAGTCGAGTTCGGAAAAAGAATAGTATACACAAGGTTTTATGAGGATAATTGCTTATCACTTTATCTATTGCCATGAGGATGATATGAAACGATTTTAAATGGTTTTTCGAAGATATCTAATTTTTAACCGCAGCATGCTTTGTAGATACTATCATATCTGAGGATAGATTCAAACCTTGCTAAAAAGTTTTGTGCCAAAGGCCATGATATGCAAAAGCTATCGATTGAGGATGCAAAATAAGGTCTTCAATAGAAAATATTGGAGTATCATGGGAGAATCCGACAACTTAAAATTTTAAAATATGCCTGCAATCTTTGTGTGATATTACTTCCTTAAGCATCCCTTTAGGATATATGGTATTACAATTGTGTTACTCACTTGGCCCTACTCCAACTGGTTTTGGCTTACTCCAGGTCACCCCCAACGCTTCGTCGTTACGAATGTCAAGTTGGCCTATATAAGAGTGGAATTACCTAGTAAGGAAATTTTAAGTGAGGTTTCTAAGTTGCTAATGATCATTATTAGACGTGGGCGTAGTATACTATTAGGTATAGTAACTTAAAATTACTTACAACTAACTTCTGCCCCGCGGTCTCATTCGCGGTCCCGAGGGTTCTTATGTTTTCCCGGACTAGAAAATAGCCTATATACTATTCCAGACTATAATCTTGGCACAGAGGTGCCAAATTTTATCCAGATCTGTTCAGCCTTTCTGGCGTGATTGAGTAACAAACATCCATTCATCCATCCGAACTTTCACATTAATAATATTACTAGCTTCCGCCCCGCGGTTTCACCCGCGTTTCCCAGGGATCTTATATTTTTCCGGGATAAAAAGTAGCCTATGTTCTTATCCGTACCACAGGCTATCTGCATACCAAATTTCATCGCGATCCGTTCTGCGGTATAAGCGTGAAAAGGTAACAAACAAACAAAAAAATACGTGTGGCACTCGGGGACTGCCGCGGTAAAGCTATTGCATAGCATTTTTTATCAACTTATGCAATTATATATATATTATTATATATTTTTTTTCTTTGATATTAATTCAAGTTTTTTTCTTTGATATTAATAGATATTCACCTATACACCTATATACTTTCTCACAAACAGCTGCTTACGTATTCGTCGGATTTCGGAGCAGCTCGTCTTAGGTTTTTTTTTCGTTACGGAATTTCTTGATTCGGTCGCCGCGCTCAAAGCCCGCGATAAAAGCTATACAATAGCTTAAAACAAACAAATAATCAAACAAACTCACTTTCGCATTTATAATATTAGTTAGGATTAGGATAGGATAAGACAGTAGGATGTAGGATTTCCTAATTTTTTTATGATGATCTTTGTTGATCAGGTTCTAAGCTAAGCCCATCGTCTGATCGCGCATCAACTACTTCTAGATGTCTCTATATGTAAGTTAGTAGGTACTTCAGTAAGACTATTGAATCTGGTGAAACATCTTTTTAGCATGAGTTTTCACTACAATTTGTTTGGTAAATAAAAATCTGACCTCAGAGGTATAATTTGAATGTGCAGTTAATATTTCACAGGACTCACGACGCTTTTAGGAGAAATGCTTTTACCATTTTTAAAGTCTCCGGGGTTTAAACTTAAAAAGCGAGTTGTACGTGAAAATAGGAAAAAAGAGCGTTGCACGACCGAAGTGAAATTATGCAGTGACACGGAAACCATGGACTACATCAAGTCGAACAAACTTGATTGCGGACACGCCATTATAATTTCGCAGAATATCATAGATTTGTTCAGTTTTTATTGTTTAAATATCTTATTAGTTTGTATAATTTATTTGTGTTTTTGTTAATAATTATTTAGGTATAGGTACTAAAAGAGAGGTTTACGAAACGTAATGCCGTTAAGTCTTCAACAAATTTCAACAAACACAAATTGCTTTATTTCACTTTGATTTCCAATCCAATTATAAATAACTTAGAATTTATCAAGAACATTCACTTCACTATATATAGTTTTGTTCATACGTTAGATCATGCATACCTTCTATCTACATCTGGTTCTCTTTTACCATACCTACTTCAATCAAATGATACAAGTGCGAATATGAAACGAAGTAGGTACTCACTTATTCTCTTCGTTATTCATGGTCCGTCCTTTTTTACTTGGTCATTGTATTTTTGACGTTACTTGGTACATTCTTACGGGTTTTAATAATTAAATTTACTGATACAACCAAGTTGTTTTTATATTTTTGGAGAGGTTTCTATTTAATCTCACCATGCTAAGTGATGATGTGGCCGAAGGTGGTAAGCACACAATGTCTTAAGTGTAGCAGCCGGAACACACCGGTAGGTGCTTATCAATGGTTTTCAGCTTGAGGGTGGTAGCTAGCCAGGCGGGTACTAGAAAGTACCCTACCACTGTGCTATGGTTTTCTCACGTTTTTTTATTTCACCGATAGTTGAAACTCATAGTAAGGTTCTAATCTATGATCCTCATCATTTGACGTCACTACTGCTGAGCTATAATTTCCATTATTTAGATTTTTTGAGATTCAAAAGCAACCCATCGCCGTTTGTTTTGCAGATATATAATTATTATGCATGCTTTGTTTCACTCATTAATGTAAACGCCAGTATTTTCTCATGAATGTAGTATATTTTGAATGAAAACACAGCATTTAATCATCTTGTTCTCTTTGTTTAATTTAAAACACCCATGACTGCACGTATTGAGTACTGAAAGAGTTAAAGGTATATTTATATAGGTATACTCGCCTGCAATGCCTATTGTTTGTGTTATGTTCTGCCAATATTAATATCAGGTCATTGACATTCAGCGCGTTGTGTAGAGACGTGCAGTTACAGTAAACTGTTACTATTGTACTATTTATATCAAGTTGTTGCTTTGGATAAAATAATACTTTTAGTTTTTACTTGTTAAACATTTAATTTATATATATCCTAATGTAACTAACTAACTAATAGTTAGGTACCTACACAAATTTTTGTAGATACGTTTTTGATAAATATCGGAACTTCTATTATAATATTTTTTATATATTACAGAGTATAGTTCCTTGGTCACGCAATGTTCTGTAACAATAGTTGATCATGAAAAAAGCAAGGCCAAGAATATTCAGTACTCTACTCGCAATATGTCGATATTTATCGCATATGTACGAGTACCTACGCCACATGCAAGGAACTGCTATTTATAAACGAGAAATAGTGTTACTTTTCCTTATGCACTTGAAATGTCGATAGTTTCTAAACACACATATGTATAACGTGTCATAAATCATAATACAATTATTATTTTATTTAAATCACGAGTAGGTACCTAATCAATATGTGAATGGTTTTAACAGATAAGGACAAAATTAATAAACTAGCTGCATGAGTCATATGGAATGATAGCTTATCTGGTGACCTGCCGGCTGTTAGAGACATGACCTTACATCAACGACTTTCCTTTATAACACTACGATGCATGTAGTCATCATTATAATTAGTAAGTTATCGCTGAAAGTAGTTAGATAAGTGGAACTCTTAATACGGTTGTACCATTATAGTTTATGGATACTGCTACACGTGTCATCGTGATGAGCATTCATGATTTGGTTTCACAGTTAGTGGGTACTTTATAGTACCCGCCTGGTAGGCTACCACCCTAATCAGTTGCCAAGCTCTTGTGTGTGAATCCTTTGGTTCTCACCTATGGCATTTAATCATGTATGAATGGGAGATCTTTTAATAATTCTATTGTATTAATTTATAACCGTATTTATAGGTATAGAACTGTACTATGTATTAGGTATATTATAAAGATATTTAATATGCAATTGTTACTATCAAAAATCTAGCAATTATAACTTGCATATCTTCTATTTGAGATGTTATATGTCGATATGGTCCGAGATAAAATATAAAACATTGTTTGCATAAAAAAAACTGCTATCGACAATAATACAGCTCTCACTTTGTTATGGATTCCGCGATGCGGAATATAATATCTTTCAAGTCTGCTGAAACTTATTCGGTTGGAGAGATTTCAGGCTTATGACAGACAGGTGGATGGACAGCGCAGCGGCGATAACAAATAGAGTTCCTATTTTTCATAGTATTTCGCCGTTGTGGGTAGTCTGGTTAAATTCAAATAGAAATTGAACTTGCAAGTTAGTGTAATACCCCTGGCAGGGAAAATATAATATTGTATTTTCTTTACCCGTGGTGTTATGAGCGTCTATAGGCTACGGTAACCGCTTACTATCAGGTGGGCCGTAAGCTTGTTTGCCACTTATGTAGTATAAAAAAAATAGACCCAGCTACTTATGTTGCTAACTATACCTATTCCTTACAGTGGTCGTGGTGATGGTTTTCTTTCAAGACAAAGTTGCACTATTGTACTCTTCTTGTAAAACGCCACAAACTAGTTTGAACTTAAAATAGGTTTTTTTGGTGATGGAAGTTTTTGCTCTAAGAGCAATGATTTTATAAATTGGATAAAACATTAATTCCTAATCAAACATAAGTACATTGAACCCCCCACTAGTGCTCCCATATTTTATCCACTACGTTATAAAATTAATATTATCCTCATTGTTCCATATCTACTAATAGTAGGTACTGGTACCTACTAATAATGGTAGTTTACCGGACTATTCTCAGACAAACAGTCAGAACTTCTACTTTAATGTATCTAACATTTATTATATCAACATTTTCAAGGTTGGCCTTTAGATTTCCCTTTTCTTTTCGTTTCGCTATCACAAAAATGAATGATTCCATTGGTTTAAAAAAAACTGTTATTTAGCTTGTGCGTGACGTCATACTAAAATAAATTAATAGACAATAGATATTATGTAAGATTAGTAATGTTTGGTAAAAACTTAAAAAAGGCGTAAGATATTCCAAATTTGTTTTGTACTGGTAAAGCGAGATACAAGTAGATACTTAATATTTAGCAGACCGCAAACTTTACTTACATCTTAAAATAACTTAATTCATAGACCGTAATACATATAAAGCAGGTAATACATTGTAACATTTAATTATTCAAATGCTATTTATATCAAATCGATTTTGAGCAATACCGAAATACCATCATGCTGATGTAAATATATATATTTATTTGCTCAATAAACTAATGCCATCAATACAATAAGAGGTGTTAGAAAGTCAATTACTTCATATCTATCTATACTTATATTATAAATCTGAAGAGTTTGTTTGTTTGTTTGAACGCGCTAATCTCAGGAACTACTGGTTCGATTTAAAAAATTATTTCATTGTCGGATAGCCCATTTATCGAGAAAGGCTATAGGCTACTTTTTATCCTGAGAAAACACAAAATCCCTTGGGAACGCGGGTGAAACCGCTCGGAAAAGCTAGTCTACTTATAAAGCCAAAATATACAGGACGCGTAGGTACCTACCTACTCGTATACTATGTATCTAATCAAGCAAATAAAGAACGCATAGTATGGAAATAATATTGACGTGGACAGCTGTATCTATATTACATAACATAGGTAATGTGTAGATGACAGTCTAGCTAGATCAAAAATGAAAAAGAAACGAAGATGAATATAGGTACCTATATTATTACTCTTGTACCATAGTTACTAAGTAATACGTAACTTTGTAACATGAATGTTACAGTTCAATTTATTTAGGTACTTGTAATAGGTAGGTAGGTACTTTATCGTACATTATTCTATCGCGGTTTTGTTCCAAGTATGTCTCCCCGTTCCCCGATAATCCCCTCTGTAGACGAGAGAAGAGCGCTCTTCTTTGTTTTCAATTGAAAACCCTAAGGTTCAACGTCCACATGCACGCAGACACAAAGGGAATAAGTTCCAAATGGAATTCTGGGTATTCACAAAGTGTATACTAGAGGTACTCTTATCTATTCGAATTACTGTAGAATGTAAAACGGTTTTTATTGTTACTCGTCTCGAGTTCGTTATTTTATTCTATTGAATAGCGTGAAAAATATTGTATTGTAAAAGGGAGAACTTTTGTACAACCCGTCTAGTAAATTAAAGTTTGAAAAATGTGTAAATAATTTGCAAAATTACAAAAAGCAAAAACAAACGCAAAATTACAAAATACTCAAGCCGTTGTTGTTTACTTGCAGGGACGAGTAAATCACGTTTCTGCTATCATAATGAAAAAAAAATAGCGCCTTCATTTCGTTAATTGGAATTCTTAGTTTCTGTAATGCGGGACAATTTTAATTACGAATTCCTTTACATACCTAAACATTTTCAAGATCATTTAATACGAAACTTGCGTTGACCTTGCTTTATTGAAGTAAACATGCGGTAGATTAACACATAGCTACCTAACCTACATGTTTATATAGTGTAGTTATTTACATTATTGTATACTCATTTGCTCATTTTATTTCAAATGTAGATGTTAGTAAGTAGTAGTTAGTTAGTTGGTATTTATGAGTCACCTGTCGGTATTAGTCAAGAAATACATTTTTTTTTAAATAACATTTATAAACTAACGCTTATGAAATCGCAATAACCAAAATCTTTGGTTGTTGCAACCAAAATCTTTGGTTGTTGCAACCAAATCTTTTAATATGATCAAATAACCATTGGTCAGGACTTGATGGGAAAAGTAAACACTCAAAAAAATTATAAAATTATGTAGGTATCTTTACATTGGAGAAGTTTGCGTATCTCTGCACAAGTACCTACCTACCTACATCTTGTTCATACTTTTTCAAAATGAGTACCTTCTTAGTCTACTTATAATTATTGGTTAAAAATATAATTAAAAAAAACCAACATAATCAGAAAAAAATAAAAATGTAACCTTCCTGAGTTTCTTGTCTGTTCTTCTCAATTCATTCAACTTCAATAGCTTCAAAGTTCCTAAGTAGTCCCCTAGGGGGGCTAGGGCCTTGGCTGAATAAATGACTTTGACTTTGACCTTTCAGTCCAACGACTCTGTGAAAAATCCATTCTTTATTCTATAATAATTTACCGGGTGAAGTTCGGCCAGACAAGTTATAAGATGTGATAAATTTTTATTAAAGTTTAATAAACCTGAAGCTGTGCCTGAGTAGGTAAGTGAAAAGTTTATTTTCTAGGATAGTTAAAACTGAAATATCATTGGATAATTCATTCATTTTAGTAAGAGTTGCTAGTTCGTATTATTAGTTACTGCATGCTTACTGCAGCATAATATTTCTAGGATAAAAAGTGCCTTCTATCCATCTTTGGGGTTCAAATTAATCTTATGTCAATTTTCGTTAGAATTGTTTCAGTAGTCGTAATAAATAGGTACTCTAACACAAAGTTCACGGCTCTTATCACGGCTCACGGCTTTTATAATGTTACTAGCTGACCCGGCGAACTTTGTTCCGCCTTAATGGCAATAAATAAGCAGTTTTTTTTTTATTGGAAAAAATACAAAAAAACCTACATTAATCATTCATTATTATTTCTGTATTTTAGTACATAGGTTGCTCTTCACTTAAGTACCTTGTGATACACGACATTTTTTGTTTTATTATCAGGCGCAAAAACAAACAACGCAGATGGTCTTCCGACCCGTGAACGTGCCACGTATAATTGACCATGGGAAAAACATGAATGTTCTAGATTTAAACCACAAACTTTTAAGGATTGGCCTTGTGATTTGTTGATGGTCATGGCAAATGCAAGACGTATCGGAAATTGAAGTCTTTTAAATTCAAACGGCATATCGGTTGGGATCATCGGGATCCTCGGAATAAGAACTTCCTCACCTTTGAATTTTCCTATCATTATCGTAGCGTAAATTACATTGTTCATCAATTTTCTAACCACCAAACGCGTACCGTTGCACAGTTTTGGTTGGTTTATGTTTCGAAGCATGATTACTACGGAGCCAACCTTTAGGCGTAAATTGTGCGGTGGTAAGCCAGGCACGTCCAAAGAGTTTAAAAATTCAATTGGATAGTTGGTGGCTTCATCTTCATTTGTGACGCAGTCAATAGGATCTTATTTTGAATTATGTAGTTCAGGTCATCTACATCTTTATTCTTAGCCGCTAAAATTGCATTCATTATTTTTGTAGTTAGAAATAATTAGAAATAATGTTTGGAAATACATTGTTGATAAGTTCGTCTTTTGATGAGACAAAATTACAGAAATTATTTGGAAATGATATTAATCCGCTCGATTCATCGACAGGTACTTGACCATTACCGATAGTCAGCAATTGCTCCGAGAAATCTTCAGCAGATGTATCATTAAGCAATGTAACTTTGCAGTATTTCGTATTCTTCTTGCATTACGGCTTTGTCGGGAAAGATTCGATCGTCTTGCTCGCGGCATTATTAATTAAACTTCACTTCACTTCAATTCACCTAAAAATTTATTTCAAAACTCAAATTTTCAACAATACCGAGTTTTATAGTTCACTTCACTGTTTATAGGAATGGGCAATGGCACTATCACTAATTGTTTATTATTTATTTAATAGAAATATTTTGAATATTGATTTCTTACAAATATCAAATTGTCATCTATACGTCATTACATAGCTGTCATTATACGTCAATTACATAGCTATCATTTGCGTTTTGTTATTCCAAGTCTGATTCTTTTTTGTTATACCACGTTTTATAGTGACTGACGTTTCATGTCAAGTCACACGGGAACGCTGTCGAACGGGATAAAAAGTATCTTATGTCCGTCTCCTGGCTCTAAGCTACCTCCCTACCAATTTTCACCCAATTCTGTTCTGCCGTTCTTGAGTTATAAGTGGTGTAACTAACACGACTTTCTTTTATATATATAGATATTGGGATTGTGCTGCTTGGTTATACGAATGTATATAAGCTATTACTTAAAAGTGAATAAATAATTTCATTTATTTCCTCTACATACGATATATATTGAGTCTTTTTTGTGGGTTTTTATATACCAACCACACACTTAATCGTAGTAGAGCGGTTTTTGATAACGTTATCACATTACTGAACAACTGTACTTAGAACGTGCTGTGGTATGTAACTGCTGAAAATAATCTTATTTATCATATTTAAATTGAATTTCAATTGCAAATAGTATGCAAGAGGTAATAAGAAACAAAAGACGGTGTACTCGCATCAATTCTCTTTGTATATGTTAAAAACGATTATTACAATGCTCGAGCTTGCGCAAGTAGTTTTCTGTTTGGTTTGAATTAGTCCTAAAACGAACGTTATTCTTGATAGGCCTTCACATGCTTTTGCTGCGAAGAACCGACAATAAACTTAGCAATTACTCTTTTCAAAACAAACTTAGATTTATTATATAAATACTTCAAGAGCGACGTGTGTGTAACGACCCAAGCACATAAATATTCGTTATTGTTGTAGTATGCCTTCTGTACTAAAACGGACCCCTTAAATATATGTAAAGGCAAATTTAAAAGTGGATGTATTCCATGTAGCCAAAATAAACTTGGTAAATTACAAGGTTTTATTAGTATTTTCCGGCACAACGAACCCAGTATGACTGTCGCGGCTGATTAAATAATATGTTAGATGAAGTCGGTTAAAAATGTAGATTACCATTGAGCGTCCTTGTTAACTGAGCTATTTATCGCTGTGTGGCATGTGACTAGGTTACCCTTTTAATGCGCTTTATTAATATTTATACTATTTATGTATTTGAGTACATTATTGTAATAACATATGTTTAGTTTTTCTGCGAGTTTCTTGCTGGTTTTTCTCAGTTGAAGGCAGACTCTCGTACCGGTTTTGAACAGTCTTCGCTGAGGACGTAAGAGAATTCGTAGTTCGTAATCGTGTTGGAGCTTACATTTCAATGTACTACCGTGTATGTGTTTCAATGTATCTTGTGCATTTACCCTTTTGTACAGCAGAGTTACCAGATAGAGAATGTAGCGGGTATCCATCTAGGTACCGACTTGATAACTAAGCAGGTTCCAGAGGTACGGCACAAGCAGACGGCACAATGTTCCCTCACTGACCCAATAAGCGGCCCTACGTCTTAGGCCGGTGCCCACAAATACTTATTGGGCATGGTCACCATCTACCGAGCAGACGAACATGCCCCTCCACTCCATTTAAACCACAAACGACCACTAGTCCAAATCCAACCCGGGGTCACCCTCTGCAACTCAGCAGACTGCAGTAGTATCGTGATCCAAATAGTCAGACTCATGATAGGTTTGACTGCGAACTACATATTCTCGGGTCAGATATAGGAAACCTGTACAATAAATCCTCCAAAGAGCGCCATTCTGCAATTTCCGATCTTCCGCCATCTTGTATGGATGATATATCACCCCGAGCCATCACCCTTTTGGCACTATGGAGAACCACTGTAGAGACTCTTCCTTCCAAATATTTATCAAGCTAGAGAAGTTACCTATTTGACCATTTTGATTGACCTTACTTAAATTGACGCACACATTTAATATTTGTCTTTCCTCGTTAAATCATTGTTTGGATTGTAATTATTGATCTTTGGGATAATTTGAGATCTTTTATGTTCGAAACCTATGTTTGGGTAAGACCAACTGAAATCTCAGCAGATCGGAGGTGTCTGCTTAAGATAATACTAATTTTAATATGCAGACCTTCACATCGTCCAGTTTAGGTAGGAAGTACCCACAACAGAATTTTGAAGATCCTTGGATAAAAATATCATAACATTATATAAGAAGATTGAATACAAACTATCATTAAAATCTGTTGGATAAAGGTAGTTTAAAAATGACAAAAAATGGACAGATAGGAAACATGAAGTTAAATAAAACAGAGAGATAATCTTAGGAGCCTTCTGACGATTTAAAAATAAAATAAGTATGTACCTTTTTGTAGTATAATACCATAACTCTAAGAATAATACTGTAGTCTCATTTCAATTTGCTATTTATAACCCTCTAGGTTTGTGGGTTCTCATTTTCCTTGTCTAACTCTTATTCGGTAAAAATATTTTATATTGACGTAATTATTTTTATTCTACACCACATTAGTTATTATGGTTTAGGTGAATTAATATAGGATAGATTGGTGGCATTATAGTTAAGTCTAGGTTTTGTATAATATTATTTTGAGAAAACTAGAAACTATTATAATCCAAACTAATATTATAAATGCGAAAGTAGTTCTGTTGTTACCTTTTCACGCCTAAACCGCTGAACCGATTGCAATTAAATTTGGTACACATACGTATTGTTGGGAACGCGGGTTAATCCGTGGGGGACAGACTAGTATACTATACATAATAATATACATCTAATGGTGTTAAAATTTGTAATATAAATAAATATCACCAGTTTAATTTTATATTATTTATCATTCAATTTATTCTTATAAGTAGAACGTGTTTCGATAAATCAATTCAATAATGATTTTAGAGTTAGTCTTTTAATTCATTAGAATTATGTATATCCAACCTAAATTAGCTTAGGGAATTAGCTCGAACCTAAAATTTATTCACTTTGCCAGATAACTATTATTTTGACAAAAATAACCGAGGACGCTTTCATTCCATTTAATCGCATCACAAAAATTAAGTTCGCAACCTAAATATCGGTGTAAATCCCCCGAACTGCAGCAATATTAATAAAAAAAAATGGTATAGTTTAACCTATAGTACTTCAGGTAGTAAGAAGTTCAACAAGCATTTCATATTTATATTATTTATCTTGAGGAAAAAATTGCGCTAAAACTAGGTCTTTGGGGCTGGCCCGATTAACAAATTGAAAGTTTTTATGAGCCGGATAAAATAAAACAAACAAGTGCGAGTCGGATTCGCGCACAGACGGTTCCGTACATTATAATGATAAAACCAACAAAATTTTGTAGCTCTGTAACTCAACTTTGCTGTTAAAGAAAAATAAAATTGTTTGTATTGGCCTGCCTTATACAAAATACATAATGAATCGGCGTTTTTAGTATTTGTTATTTAAATACAGTATCATCATCATTATCATTTCAGCCGCAAGACGTGCACTGCTGGACATAGGGCTCCCCTAAGCATCTCCAATAGGACAGGTCTTGGGCTAAATACAGTATGTAGGTATTTAATATACAAAAATTCAAAATTCCTATCTTTTTAAGTTTTTGCATGTTTTTGTTGTTAATTTTAATTAATTGTTCACTCCTAAGATATTTAATATAATTATAAAAATATTTTTAAGATGACTTAAAAACATACAGAGAGGGATAATTAAACAAGTGCCATTTAAAAATATCTGTAGGTAGTTTAAGTTTGAATTTGATATACACCGTAATAAAAATGTTCTTTGACGGCCTCCCCGTTATTTTTGAAGATAAAAGATATAATTTCTCTCTACTCAATAAACTTTAGAAAATGATAGTACTTCACAGTCTATCGAAAACGATGGCTTCTTTTTCAAACAATTTAAGTGAATTTTTAATTCAGTTTTGGGTCAATATTCTACTTAAAAACTCAAATTTCAGGTTTGTAACCCATTTCGTTCACACGCTAGAGACCTGTTATATAGAGACCGGACGACAGACAGAATAGATAGCAGAGTGATAAGCAATAGGGCTCGATTTTGCGGATTGGGTAAGGAACCCTAAAAAGAAAGATCTAAAAGTTTGTCAGCGAGTTACCCAAGGTGTGTGCATGAGATATCACTTAGTACGAACACTGAAGAAATATTTACGACTAGAGAGAACATTCTCATATGATAGTACGTCTATTGAAGCAAAAGGCGGCAAACTTTTGCTTTATGCTGTCAATTCTAAGTTCAATCACTTAATTTGACTACGAATTCAAGTTTCCGATTCTGAAGAAATTGCCGCTTAAATATAAGAATTCAAGATACAAGTAGGTACTTCGATTAAATGTACGAGTTCCTAATGTGAATGAATCATACTTTAATCCTTTTGAGGTTAAAGTCTGTAACAGAATAATCACATGTGTTGTAAAGTTTCGTCATAATCACGAGACTAACAATAAGTACACTTGATCCAACTCATGTGACATGTTGAATACCTATTTGCGGATAAAAAAATACCGTGATATTATTAAGACCTAGCACTAAGATCTTTATAATTAGGTTTTATATTATGGCTACCAGTTTGAAAGACTTCCATTATTAATGCCTTTGCAAAGGTTACGGAGCTCTTTATATATTTGTCGTAATTTGGATGGTGGCAATGAACAGAATTCACAAAATAAAGCATTTCACTTATGTTTATACAATTGGTTTCAATTGTCATGTGATTGTAAGTAAATTTATTTTCATGGACTGTTTTGTTTGTAACATAATCTTAATTTATGATTTCTTTGTCGCCAAGGACATAGAATAATAATGGTACCTACTACTTAGTACCTACTACGTAGTACCTACCAAGGTTTTTTTAATTAGAAATAAAAATATGCGTTCCCTTTATTTTTTATGGCATTAGAAACGTACACGTAGAATAAGAACTGGTAAAAGAAATATTGAAGGCACTAAGTCGATGAGCGTAATAAAAAACATATTCCGCCAAAATATATTCTTTCACACAATAGCACAATTTTATTTATTTATCAATTGAGGTTGGTGCCAATTAAGCTAGTCCTCTAAATTGTATGAGCACCCATACAACTCAGAGGCCTACCTTAATTGGCGTCAACTATGTATGTATGGGGACACCCTTCAATTTTTAACTTTTTTAATTTTTTGGAATTATTCCTTTATTTGAGCTGTAAGACCTTGCTTTTCGCCAAATTTCGTGATTCTACGTCAACGGGAACTACCATATAGGTTTTCGACCCAAAACCTATAGGGTACTTCCGGTTGACCAAGAATTGTCAATTTTACCTAAAAGCAAGGTCTTACAGCACAAGTAAAGGAAAAATTCTGAAAAATAAAAAAGTTGAAAATTAAGGTAAATTTTGCAAAATTTGCCCATATCTATTTATCGTGTTAACTCAGGACCTTGATTTTTATACACCTAATAGGGACTATGGACTTCAGTATCTGGTATAAATTTCAACTTGCTAGGTCCACCCGTTCCTGAGAAAATCGGTGGTGACACACGGACAGACGGACAGATGGACAAGAATGTGATCTTATAAGGGTTCCTTTCTTTTACCTTTTGAGGTACGGAACCCTAATAAAAACTATGAAATTACTGTTGATGAATGACACATAAGTTTTAATTGCGTTCTGAAACCTTTCGGTGAGTATTAGATGCTGTTTGATTTCACAGCAATGTTGTGATAGAAATGTACAGAAACAAGAGTTCAATTAGAGAGTTACTTTAAGGGGCATTCAAAAACGGCTTGAAATTGTTGACCCACTATCTTTGTCTAGGTTGTGACCCTATTCAATATGCCACTTGTAGTTTGCAAATCGGATAGAACTATTAAGATTTGTTTCTTTGCGTTACTTTTATACTACTTGCGTGGACATGATAGCTTGTAATCCTTTATATAGATTCTCTAGACTCTATTTCCCAAGCATCATTTTTGTTTTGTAGGTTGCGTTACGCTGTTCAGGTTTCCATAAAGTGAAAGCTTGTGTCCCTTTTTTTGAGAAAAAAAAACATGTTGTATAAGTAAGGTTTTTTCCACATCACCACAAAATACATTTTTTACTAAGCATAATAATCTGTTATTCTTCTCAGGATTCTATTAGCATTTATTTTTCACTCTTATCAACCATTAACATTATTTCCTTTCTTCTGAATCGAATTAAATATCCGTCTGAGACGAATGAAAATTCACGTGCCGTGAAACAGGCTCTTTACAAAGTACCTACCCATTATTTTCCGCTCCTTTACGTGTACATTTTCTGATAGGCATTATTAAATTTAAGACACTTTAATAAAATAATACTTTGTTTAAAAATCTGTTTCTTATTATATATTAATTTCATATTCATATAATTCTTTCTTTAGTAGTTATGTTGAACTACTACTACTAACTATGTCATTGTGATAATCTTACCGTATACGTATGTATTTTATAAAATAAGAAAAAAATATTATTAAGACAAAAAGTATTTTCAGGTAATGGACTTGCCCACCGGCAGCGGTGGTAGCTTCAAGGATTTTTTCTAAATATTATAGTTTGTATTTTTTTTGTAAATATCCTGTGAATAAATCATAGTCCGATACGTATGGTTTCTGTGTGTATAATTGAAATATTCGGTGATATTTCAAAATTATGTTCATGTTTCGATAGACCGTTTACGTTGAAATCTTGAAACGGTATATAAGTTAAATATTGTTGAATTGCTTAATCTAAGGAATTGATTGCTGCCTTTACGGCAATTCGCCGTTTGATCCCTCGGTGAGTATTGCGGGCGTTGCGTTTTAAGATTTATAGGACATTTTAGTTTTTTTGTGTCTAATGAAGGTTGTGGTGTTATCAAACTTCAGAATTCAAACATTAGAGAACAACATTATATTCTTTTTAGGGTTCCGTAGCCAAATGGCAAAAAATGGAACCCTTATAGATTCGTCATGTCTGTCTGTCTGTCTGTCTGTCTGTCTGTCCGTCCGTATGTCAAGCCACTTTTTTCCGAAACTATAAGAGCTATACTGTTGAAACTTGGTAAGTAGATGTATTCTGTGAACCACATTAAGATTTTCACACAAAAATAGAAAAAAAAACAATAAATATTGGGGGTTCCCCATACTTAGAACTGAAACTCAAATATTTTTATTTCATCCAACCCATAAGTGTGGGGTGTCTATGGATAGGTCTTTAAAAATGATATTGAGGTTTCTAGCATCTTTTTTTCTAAACTGAATAGTTTGCGCGAGAGACACATCCAAAGTGGTAAAATGTGTGTCCCCCTCCCCTGTAACTTCTAAAATAAGAGAATGATAAAACTAAAAAAAATATATGATTATGAACAAATAGATGATGAACAAAGATGAATATATGAACTTCCACCGAAAATTGGTTTGAACGAGATCTAATTAGTAGTTTTTTTTAATACGTCATAAATCGTAAACCACAATTTACCTTTCATTCAATCAACTCAAATATAAAAAAAAATGGCAAAAAGCAAGGTCTTACAGCACAAATAAAGGAAAAATTCAAAAAAATTCAAAAAGTTGTAAAATAAAGGGAGTCCCCATACATACATAGTTACGCCAATTCATAAAGACCTCTGAGTTGTATGGGGCTCATACAATTTAGAGGTCTAGCTTAATTGGCACCTACCTCAAATAAGGTAAATAAATAAAATTGTGCATTTCCCTTGATGGACGAACAATGGACGAAGTTTGTACGGAACCCTCGGTGCACGAGTCTGACTCGCACTTGGCCGGTTGTTTTTAACAATATAATTAATATTATATTTTGATATACTATTGTATCAACAAGACACCTACCTACCTATATGCAATGAAAATTAGTGCTTAATATATTTCAAGTATTTTACAGTCCATTTGATTAATTTTAATCAATTAAATAAAACTAGATGTAGAAAATTGATTACTAGAAAACAAATAATGCAGTGTTTGTAAATATATACTTATGTACATAAAATGTAAAGACGATATATTGGTATATTTTTGGTCAGTCTTGTCATTTCTACAGTGGTTTTTTTTATATATTTTTTTTTATTCTTATATTTTTACAGGGCTTGGGTTGGGTTCTCTCATGAGACTATGTCAGCCCATGGTAAATTATAAGGTGATAATCTTAGTTACTCTCTTAGTTCACTATATCTAAACGCAAATCCCAAATTATTACATTTAGGTATTGGCAAATAATAGAATTGACTCTGAATTGTGTGAGCATCTGGGACTCTCTTATCTTTTATTTGGCGATGTGCCAAAACTGAACAACTGGTCATAAGTGGCTATATTATATCTTCAACAGGTTGCCTCGATTCATTTGTTAGATGTTTTGGATGAAAGTGGTTGTTCAGTATTTTTGTCACGTTTCATCAAGTGAGAGAAAAGAACATTTTGCACTTAGAAATACTAATTCTTTTGCACGTAATTTAACTGACATCCCTTAAAGTGTTAATTGACTTGCGAAGTCTATCGTACTTTTAAATTGAAATAGACTGGTTTCTGTATGCTACCTATTACATCGATAGATTCTATCGATACTTTTGCAAGTGCAAGTGGGAGCTGTTAGTAAGATAGATGTTGCAACTATAAATTGATCGAGCTCAAGTACTTATTATGGAGTATTTATCGTTAACCGTTATTTGTGATAGTTTAGAAGAGAGGTCTATGATATTTAGCAATGGACAATTGAGAGCCCTAGGCTTAATGTGATGAAGGGCAAGAAAAGGAAAGTTTATTTATTTCATGGTGAATTTAAGCAGTTCTCAACACAAATCCACAAACTCATTATAGGTATGTCCGAACTTTGGTTGACCTATTTTGGTGAAGCCATAGTAGGTACATCCCGACCTCGGATTAATTACTAATTCCCTCGCCACAATGTTTTGCACGTCCAAGTAGCTAGACTTACCTATTTTAATTGTGGTACCGCTACAGATTTAAATAACCTGTCTTGGTGGAAACTGGTGCGTACACTTGCGCAATCTATAATTATTAATATATTTGCTATATATATTTTGCCCCTTTTTATTATCAGGTGACTTGCTCGAATTTTTGTTAACAGTGTATTGTTAGGTCTGGAAAAATAACTTGCAACCTACGCTTTTCTTATCGCCTATCTTCGGATAAGCTGACTTGTCTGGGAATACGATTTATGTAAATTAAAAATATGTATATTATAATTAATTAAAAATATATATATATATTTTGCACTAGCCGTCTTCTACGGTTTCACCCGCGTTCTGGGTATAGAAATCTCCTTGGCAGAGCAATTTTTATTTCGGTTCGGTTTGGTTCAGTTTAGTCGGGAAAACTTAAGGCGCTGACAACAGCTAAATGGCCTTGAGAAATTGAAATTTTAGCCACGCCCCTCTACATCCCCAATATATATAGCACGTATAGCACAGCATAGCGCCACACACGAAGACGCGGTAAAACGGTGCACTTTTTCGGCCATCATCCAAACAGTAAACAAGTACAAATATATCTATGAAACTAACACAACTAGATGGCGCTATTATTGATATTATAAATATGTAATTACAACTAGCTATAAAGAAATAGTAATAACCGAGTTCTCAATATATTTTAACCTAGTTTTGTAACTTTTCTATTTTATTTCCATCTTTCACACCATTATTTACAATAGTATGTACCTACTAATTTTAATGAAACCGCTTCTCTTATCATTTTATATTCGCGTCGCCCGTGTGGATGTAAATGTTTTTTAATAAGAAATATGAATGAAGAAAATAATGTACAAAATTCAAAATATATAGCTAGGTTTCATTTTTAGAAAACGTCGTTTTACCGTGTTTTCAATCAATGAGAAACTGCTACAATTTCATTAGAATACGAAAGTAAATTTCGCCATCATCTGTAACTAATTAATAGCCCAGGTGGGAGATCGTGCGATCCTTGAATTAGAAATACCTCGGATCGAGTCCTGTTGACGACTTCAGTTTGGTTACTTTGTTCGATATGATTTATCCTACTTTTGTAACTTTTTCATCTTTCACACCATTATTTACTATTGTATTGTGGTACTATTGTACCACAGCGTAACAAGTCATACAGTGGTTTATCGCGTTTGAAGTCACGCGAAATGCCGCTTTTGTGTAGACATTCGTCATTATTCGTAGTATGTGTATGTAGAGTACCAGGAATAAAATGAAAAAATATAGAAGCTATGTTAGTAGAACTAATACCTAACATATTTTTTATTGTTTATGACCTTTTAATAATATAATAGGATACCAAAATAAAAAAATACTGAGATACTTATTCTTTTAAAAACTACAAATGCGAAACTGAAAGGTATTTTCAACATTTGGATTTACTAATTTTCAGATTGCGATTGTTGAATTTGACGATGTAGTCAATTCTCATACGTAGAAATAATTTTAATAAAAATTCAGACGGGAAGCAGGCCCATGGTTTTGTATTAAAATTAATGTTCTTTAGCTGTTGATATAATTAACTTCTAATATTATTTCCAACAAACGTTGTAAAAGTTGTCTGTAAAGTGTCTTCTAATTTTTGGCAGTACGTTAAAATACTAATACATAATAGTTTGCTAGTAGTTAAATTAGGTCGCGCAGAGATATCACTACTCCATATTCGTAATCGGCACCCCTGAAAACCATGGAAACGATACCCATATTGATTTTATTTAAAAATTCACGTCCGCCATCTTGAATCTCGAAATATGTTATATATTCGTAATTGGCACCCCCGAAAACCATGGAAACGATACCCATATACATAGATGTTATTTAATAATTCGCGTCCGCCATCTTGAATCACGAAATATGTTATATATTCGTAATCAGCACCCCCGAAAACCATGGAAACGATAGCCTTATACATAGATGTTATTTAATCATTCGCGTCCGCCATCTTGAATCACGAAATATGTTATATATTCGTAATCGGCACCCCCGAAAACCATAGAAACGATTCCCATATAGATTTTATTTAATAATTCGCGTCCGCCATCTTGAATCTCGAAATATGTTATATATTCGTAATCGGCACCCCCGAAAACCATGGAAACGATAGCCTTATACATAGATGTTATTTAATCATTCGCGTCCGCCATCTTGAATCACGAAATATGTTATATATTCGTAATCGGCACCCCCGAAAACCATAGAAACGATTCCCATATAGATTTTATTTAATAATTCGCGTCCGCCATCTTGAATCTCGAAATATGTTATATATTCGTAATCGGCACCCCCGAAAACCATGGAAACGATACCCATATTGATTTTTTTTTTCAATTCGCGTCCACCATCTTGGATCTCGAAATATGTTATATATTCGTAATAAGCACCCCCGAAAACCATGGAAACGATACCCATATAGATTTTACTTAATAATTCGCCTCATAATTGTACAAAATTCAAAATATATAGCTAGGTTTAATTTTGTCGTTTTACCGTGTTTTCAATCAATGAGAAACTGCTACATTTTCATTAGAATACGAAAGTAAATTTCGCCACTATCTATAAGTAATTAATAGCTCAGGCGGGAGGTCGTGCGATCCTTAATTCAGATGTCCGCGGTTCGAATCCAGATGATGTCTCCAATTTCATTTATTAATTTCCTCTTTTTCAAGTTCCTTCTTTTGTTTACCAAAATAAAAAGTATTATATACCAGCACAACTCAATCATCCAGGTACTTTACATTCATTATAAAACATGGTGTCATCACATGGATTTGAACACACACATCCAAGCAGTTATAGGTTCTTGACCTATAACCAGGACCGCTGAGCCAACAATGACATGACTAAAGTGATGAAAATAAGAATCTTTCTCGGTCAGTGATGCGGCACGACAAATTTTATTCCCATTGCATGAAAGATTATAAAATTAATCAGTTATTATGCCATTTTTGTGGTAAGTAAATCTTTAGTTTGAATACTTTTTTATGCGAAATAATACGACGAGATCATATTGTAAAAGTTATGTAATGCAATTCATTTTCCCTCCAAATATTGTCATTTAATTTGATAAAAAGTTATAATGTGAATAGGCTGAATACATTCATAAATTACACTGCAATCTAGCGGCAGTGATATGACGCTTTGACAAACACAAGTATTTGTTTACTTTTATCATTGTCAATCACTGTGAAATAAATTGCTTACTACCTTACTTTATTCATCAGGCATTGCACATTTTTTTTAAAAGATATTTTACCCATTTATGGATGATAATGTTGAAACCGCGCGCTCGGAAAAAAACTGGTATAGGTCCGTCTAGCAACGCGGATCGCCGCGGAATGCGAGTGAGGGCAAAGCAAAATACGCAAGTAACGTGACAGAAGAGTGTGGCATAATGTTGACTCCTCCCCCTAACTGCTCCGAATTAATAACGTAAGCGACATTTATAAAAATAATTAATTATGTACAAATAAATTCCTTATTCCAAAAACTAACGAAATAAATCATTTTCTAATTATTCGAACAATATAAAAGTAAAATATCACATCGAAAAATACATTCATGTATAGGATAAATTTGGGAATTCCTTGATTTTCAGAGTTGTGTTTGGCAATTTTTTTTATCGAGGCAATGAAATGAAATCGTGTTTTGAGATTAATAAATTTGTCATTTATATCCTTGAGTATCGTGTATTTAAATTTCAATACCGTACATTTAGTAGGATTAATATAGGTTGGGTTGCAATAGAGAGACTTTAGCTGTTGTCAGCGCCTTAAAAAATGATTTTTTTAGTAAGTATTTAGTTGGTTACCATATAAAATAATGCTTAGACATCAATTCTCAGTAGATTTCATTGTATAATATCAAATAATAGACTCAATTCACTTAGATTCTTATGGAATACACCACAAATACATATTCTTCTGAAACATACTAAAAGTATTATATTCCGAATGACGTATTTGTGTTGCCTTCACTCAATACTTCATTCTAACGCATTTATTTATGCGCAAGATAGCATTCATAAAGAAAGTATTAATATTAACTTGAAGTAAGAATGGAATATACCTTTATAGGTTATTAAATTATGAATTAGTACCGTACAACACGAGACGGAGGTTTAATAAGAAATGCTTGTTTTCTCGTTTTATCGAATCATCGTCTCGAGAAGTGCTCTCATAGAACCTTTGACTCGTGACGTTCTTAACTAAGTTTTGCAATTAGATTGGCTAATAGGTTATTAAATAATATTATGAAGGCTGTTGGTCAGACTAGAACATTAATTAAATAAACATTAGCTAATAATACATTAGCATAATAATTATAGTGCAATATTGTAGCGACCAACGTAAAATAGAAATCTCAAATACAATTTACATGTAATGTAAGTAGTACCTTTTCAGCTTGAGCAAAATTGCTTTTGTATGTCCGGATGTCCGGCTGTTCTTCTGTACAGGTCGCATTTCTCAACCGATTCTCGTGAAATATTGTGAGCAGGTTCGATAATTATATGGATTCTTTTGTCGATTCAGCTTTTGGAAATTAAATAAAAAACCGGTGCGAGTCGGACTAGCGCACCGAGGGTTCCGTACAAACTTCGTCCATCGTTCGTCCATCACGGGAAAAGTACAAATTTATTTATTTATCTTATTTGAGGTTGGTGCCAATCAAGCTAGACCTCTAATTTATATGAGCCCCATACAACTCAGAGGTCTTTATTAATTGGCGTAACTATGTATGTATGGGGACACCCTTTAATTTTCAACTTTTTTTATTTTTATAATTTTTCCTTTATTTGTGCTGTAAGATTTTTGCCATTTTTTTTTTATATTTGAGTTTATTGAATGAAAGGTAAATTGCGGTTTACTATTTATGACGTATTAAAAAAACTACTTACTAGAGTTAATATTTCACAAACGGATTCCTGAATCGAATAATTGTTTATACAAACCCAAACCAATATTTTTGAAAGACCTATCTAACGATACCCCACACCATGGGGTGAACGAAAAATAACAAAAACATCCTCACTTTATGAGTAGAGGAGGTACCCAAAAAAATTTTTTTTTCCTTGTTGACTACGGAACCCTAAAAAAAGACACAAACTTCCTGTGTCACATCAAATCACAAGGGAATTTCCTCAGCTTTCGGAATATAACTATGTTTTTTTGGTTATTGGTCTCACAGCTTTTTGTTTTAAGGTGCGCAGTGAACAGTTATTCAGTTTTAAGCTATGCAAATACTCGCGAGGTCTACAGCTCACAGAGCCACTAGCTTTTTATTTCCATGAGTCAGTCCCAAGGCCCATATAAATAGATTCTAAAGGGCTGGTTTCCAGAGGAGTGGTTTACCCTGACTAAGCATGAAGTAGATAGAGATAACCTATCGGTTTCTATCACTAACTAATTAGTAGGGACCAGCGCATGTAAACTCACTATGTCACAAGTGTTTATGCATGTGTTGTGCTCACTATCACATTATTAGTTTGCTATCAAGCTCTTATCATTTTAGGGTTCCGTAATCAAACGAAAAAGCCACAAATACTGATAATTTTACTCGGAGTGATATCACGAATGATGAATAATTTTTAATGGATGAATTTTATAGGAAATAAAATCGTAGAAATTTATTCTACGTACCTATTTTATTAATATACAAAAGTTCAATACCTACTCTACCAAAATGTATGAAGCAACTATTTTATTTCACGTGATATCAGAGTTGGTCCTATAATAAAAGTTGTTCACATTGATGAGTACTTCCACCCCTGCAAGTATTGCCGGTGTCTAAAATATCAGCCTGTATGTAAAGTTGGGTTGTTTTTTTTGTTCATGTACCATATCGAGGGAGGTTGCGTGAAAAAGGTCATATACCTTGCTAGGTTGTTTAATCAGATACAAGATATATCGATTTAAAATCTCATACACGTTCAATCAGGTATTTCTACATAGTAATTTACTGCCTACAATAACTAGCGTTATTCTACTTTTAATGCTGTGTTTTAGCATTTATCACTTAGGATAGACTTATCACTTAAACTCACTAAATCTATTTAGTTCTGTAGATCTTATTTAATAAGTTTTATTATATAATTATTAAACTAGACAGAACTAGACTGGTATTTAACATAAATCTCTTATCACCACGGTTTAAAAAATTGTAATAAGTATGTTATACGTCATAATTACTTTGTTTATTAGAGTGCTAATTCAATAGCACAGTGGTGCTGGAGTAAGTAATTTTACGTTGTACCCACTGCATATATGTATGTATATGACCCACCTGGTTGGCTGCCTTAATGTATATACGCCAACAACACCAGCTTTATTTTTATGTCAACAGATTGACGACCAGGCATACCAGGGCACTCAGAAAGTTTTGAGAAAAAAAGTTTTTATGTATGTGACACTAGCCAGTTATAATTTATTTAGAAAACACGACTATTTATAAGTAAAAATACAAACATTCCAATAATAAAACATCCCTCCACTTTTTTTAAGAGCTAATTTGAACTATCGTGTCTCATTGAAAAATAGATCTGCGTCAGGAACACTTTCGCGCGATGATTTTTTATGATTTCAAATGTCGTCTCGTAGGATAGACTTCAAATGTCATTTATTGATGAAAGCCCTTCTAAAGCAACCGTATACCGCTGGTATAACGAATTTCATCGCCGTCGACTAACATTGAGGGATGAAAAACGAAGTGGTCGCCCTTTGACATCTGTTACGGAAGGAAACGTGCTAGCAGTGAAAAAATTAATTCAAGAGAATAGGCGAATTACGTATGAAGAGCTTCAGCACATACAGCAAATTGGATCGGGAAGCGTTCACGAAATTCTACATGAGAATCTTCGCGTGAGGAGGATAGTTTCACGCTGGGTACCGCATGCGCTAACAGCGTTCGAGAAGGCCTTAGAAAAGGTGTCTCGCGGCGGATTGGAAAAAGTGTTTCGAAAATTGGTTTAGACGCATGAAACTTTGTATAGATACTTGTGAAGAGTTCTTTGAAAAGATTAAATAAAAAAAACTTAACTCATAAAACTTTTTTTGAAAGTTTCTCAAAACTTTCTGAGTGCCCCACGTATTGTCAAACGATAATATCAGGGAGATTGACATCGTTCTGCCGACCTTGAAGAGATTTTTTAATGCATTTTTTAAGAACCCGTACATCGTAGCGCGGAGGCATAGTAGCATTCCACATCCTCAGATTTCGTCTAAGTTGATTGTTTTTCATCTTCAGCCATACCATATTACCATATTAAAATTATGGTTTAGTAAACGACCAATATCATTATGCATAAATAAGGAAGACAAGTATATCTCAATTTTTTCTGTATTTTTTTTACACACTCGTAGTTCATTGGTAGACAGGGAGGAAATAGAAGCACAATATGATATTAACTGCAATAAAACTGTCTCACGTTTATACTTGACGTAACAATCAGTACCAAATACCGTTGTATAAAGGTCAGGGCTGTTTCGATCGAGTTTGTTGCTATAAGGGCTTAATGTCTTTAGGGCTTTGGAGTAAGCAATTAGTTTTAGATTAAGTACCATGAAAATATGTTAGATTTCTTACCAATCCTCCATAAATAACGTTTCAAAACCAATTCTGTAGATAGCTTAAAGTTTTTGTGATTCAAGTAGGTAGATATCTACCTATTTGGAATTCTGATCAGCATTTGGTAGTAGTTGTGACAACCAGAACAAGTTTCAACTAAAATGAAAGGGATGAACTCAATAGGGCAATGTTAAGTGTTAGGTTTTATTTTTAACCGACTTTTATTTAATGTAGGTAATGTTGGGTTTTTAATTTACTTTATTTACGGAATTACATTTTTGTTGGACTGCCACTGGATACCGCTTACCATCAGGTGGGCCGTTATAGTTGTTTGCCACCTTAGTGCCATAAAAAACAGTCAAGATGGCTGCATTGAAGAGTCTGCACGACGACGGTTCTGTTATGTTAAAAGTATATAGTTATGCAGAATGAAGTGAAGGAATCGCTCCTCCTTACTATTGATTTGTTTTATATGTGTGCTGTTTACTGAAATAAAATATTTAGTGGTCGTGTTTAGTGCCGGATTTTCTTAGTATGGTCGGCCATCTGGACCAGTGTTGAATCTACTGATAAACTGTTTTTATACACCTATTCATAGTATAAAAACAACAATTGATTAAACATCTAAATTATAATGTTATTATTCTGAGCCAAAACCCTTATACCTAATGCCATCACCCTAGCTCAGATCGAGGCTGAAAAAGCCCGGAAACAAATACAGATGCGCAATCGTCAACCCAGATTTCGTCCTCGCCGGCGAGGACCGTCGCGACGTCCTTCCCAGTCTCGTCCCATTTAAGTGGCCCGAGCTGCATATTAGCAATCCGACCGATCCCCAAATAATAATAATTATTTGCATGCTAAAGCCCTCCCATATTCCCCAGGCAACGTCCTGAGCCGAGGTCGAGCCCCACAGGGGGCACCCTCAGGCTACCGTTGCCCTAAATTTATAGTAGTTTTAAGTAGCGGTTGAGAGCCCTCAGCGCTCACCGCAAAAGTCCGCGTAACGGTGGAAGAAGGTCCCCTGGACCCACCACCTTTCTGTTCCTGCTCAAAAAAAAAAAAAAAACCTTATACCTATACAACATTTCAGCTATATCTATATTAAGTGAGGATTTGAATGATGACTTGAATATTACATATTGTGTACGATTTTTTTAAAAGATAGTGTAGGTAGGTAAACTGATGGTTTGATGAGAAAGGAAAACAAAGATTCAAAGTTCTAATACTTGATTTTAATGATGCCAATAACCAACAATATGCAATAATAACTACTTATAATGACAATAGCTATAGACTCCCGTAAACATTTAATGATTTGAACTTCAATACCGTGCGCACATTATGTTGTGTATTACCAAAAATAAATCTCTTAAATACGTAGTCGCAACGCAAACGAATGGGTAAGAGACTATGTAACTACAGTCGTATTTATTGAACTTGTAGTCCAACTATATTGAATTATAGATTTACAATAAATTTATACTTTACTATGTAATGTTGCTATGAAATGACGAGTAGGTGCAACAAAATATAATTCTTTTGTTATGGAACCAAAACTTTTAAACTACTTATTTCATATTTCACTATTATTAGGTATCTATGTACCGTTTAAGTACAGTATTTGTTGCTTAAGAACATAATATACTAATATTAGATTTTCACTTCAAAACTTTCTTCTAGATATCGCAACGTTACTCTAGATAGCGCAAATTCAAGGCATTTAATTAGTTTTGTATCGGTCAGGGCTAGAAGCGCAGTGTATTGATCAACGAGGACACACCTTGGTCGATAGATTGAGGAGATGATTTCTGTCTGTCTTACTATCGCATGTTGCCTGAAGTCAATATTTAATGTAATTATTTAAAGGTCAATTATCGCGTTATTGATCTATTGAGAAAGTTTTACTGGTCTTTAGGCTAAATAAAAGTAAAATTTAAATCTTCTATTATGTTGTGTGTGACCAAATTAAGATAACGGTAAATATTGAAGAACCTTTAATTATAATATGCATCTGTAAAAAACACAGAAAGTTTTTCTGTAATAATCAGTCAAACGTCAGTGCATAGAATTTTATCATTGTAACTCTGTCAGTCTATGCTCTAAGATCTCATATCATTAATTATTTTCGAGCTATTACAGTAGGTAATAGCATAATTTTTTTATTTTATTTTTTTACTTTGTAATCCACAATTTCACTATGTTAAGTGATGATGTGGCCGAAGGTGGTAAGCACACAAAGCCCAGAAGAAACTGGCTCTCAAGTGCAGCTGCCGGAACACACCATTAGGTGTTTGGCGACAGATTTTCAACTTGAGGGTGGTAACCAGCCAGGTGGGTACTACAAAGTACCCTACCACCGTACTATTGTTTCCTCACGATGTTTTCATTAACCAAAGCTCAAGCTCATTATAGGATTCGAACCCACGACCTTCGCCGTGGCATCCGACGTCACTGCCACTGAGCTATCATCGCCTTGTATTATATTGTTGTAAGTTTTTCTTACTATTTATAAAAAACATACTAGATAATAAATAACTTTTGCTCACGTTTTTACCAAGGTATGTACAGACCGTTTCAAGGTTATGCTCGGAGGGAAATACTTTATAGTTGTACACTAGCATTTCCCCGCAGTTTCACCCGCGTTCCCACTGTAATAAAAGTAGCCTAAGTTACTTCCTTATATTATCAGCTATCTGCCAGTGATAGTCCCATCAAAATCGGTCCAGCCGTTTTGGAGATTAGCTGGAACAAACAGACAGACATGGACAGCTTTATTATAGCTACCAATTTTATAATAACATGACATTGTAACAATGATTTTAATGCCCGTACCTCTTGTGAAGAATGATACAATTTAAAAAACAATCTCACATCTTATATTCGTCAAGTGCCTCTCAACACAAAGTTTGGGCAACAGTTGTTCAATTATTTCAACGTCTGACTTAGGGATGACATTGTAAGTACTTTGTCTAACAAAGACATTACATACTAGAATCCTCAGTTACTATTAATTACATAAGTATACCTTCATCTATGTTAAAAAGTATTTAATTTTGTTATGTAATTTTATCTAATTATTAGTTTTATTGTATAAGGTCCTAATAAATGAAGTACGGTCCTTTTGAGGGATGATAGTATAGGTCATAAGTATTCTGAAAATGATAAAAAAACACATAACAGCATAATCTGTGGTAAAATTATTTATTAAAAAATAAAAATTTATGCTAAGTAGTGATAAAGTACAATTTCAGTTTTTTTTTTATTAAAATTACGACCGTTTTTTTTTTTATCATTTTCGGAATACTTATGGCCTATACTATCATCCCTCAAAAGGACCGTACTTCATTTATTAGGACCTTATATATTAAGTATTTAGATAGATAGCGTACACGAGTAATTCTGACCGAGTGGTTATTTTTATGAATTTCTTGTTATTAACCTACTGGTAGGTAGAGGTAGCCAATAGCTACCTTTAGCATCGCACCTCTCGCCATCGACGGGGAGCTCATCCTCATACATTGGAACCAAACCGGTCTCGTAGGTACAGTGCGGTTTTCCCATATTGTCTGTTTTAGTCATTTTTAATTCAATTATACAAAAATACTCTCTCTGTCAGTAACAATATCTTTATAATGTTGGTATGCGTACCTATTTTAATTTAGTCATGAACTTTTCAAATAGGGTTAGTTCGGTAATAAAGACTTGTCCCTTTCAAGTTAGAAATCGTTTCTGTGTTAGTTAAAACATAAACACATTCACGATCCTATTTACACGTTACGTGATGAAAGATAAATTGTAAGTATCTATATTTTCCAGGCTTTGGTTAGCATTTAGTTTATTATTCTAAAAGAAAATTATCAATTTTGATCAACGGTCACAATCATTAATTATCTACATACTAAGGACAAAACTAATACAAACGATCTAATTAAACAAATGAATATTCTGGGACATTATTTCTAATACACGGCCATCTGACCAACTACACAAACTAAGCAGAGCTTGTGTTATGGAAGCCAGATAACAAAAAGAAACTATCCTAAAATCTTAGAACTAACTAAATGATCGCATGTTTCAGTTATCACTTCAAAAGTTTAGCATCGAAGTTACCGTATACAAATCCATCACGAACCCTGTGAGGCCCTCCGGGATTGAATTATGGAAACTGTTGCTTTTACTAGGTAAATGTCCCTTTTATCTAGTAAAAGCAACTTTCTAGGGATAGAGTTGACGGTTCGAAGTTAAAAGGCGTAGAAACATCCTTTTCTCGTACCTAGTTGTTATTTCATCTTCGAAGTTTGTTGATTCAATAAAGTATCTGTAAACGGCTAATGTTTAGAAAGACTTTTATATTATATTAAGTGGTACTCATGTAGCTACGACAGTACTAACATTACTTTCACATATCAATTATAGAGAAAATACTTTAATTTATAGCAATAAAACATTTTTATATTTTGCACATTTTACAAAAATATTAATAACAGTAAGTAGTATTTTCCTCTTATTATCTTATTTAAATGAATTGTGCAAAATAGATTTATAGAAGTGAGCGCTTTTTAACGGAGTCGGCGTCAAAATAGGAGGAGGTTCTATGTTTATATTTTATTTTATGATTAGGTACATATTACTTAAGCGATTTGGTCGATATTGTCGACAATTTTATTATTAATGATAATGCATATACTTGTGTTAAATCTTAAGAAATATTAAGTAAGCATAAGAATCTCAATTGAAAAATAAAATTAACTTTTAATAATAATAATATGAAATATGCATGGGTATGTATTTTTACTGGTTCCAACAAAAAATACAGTTAAGAAATATTGCTTGATTTTACAACCAAAATATACCAGTGGTCATTTCTTTTTTTATGAATATAATCCTGAATATTTGAAATGTATGTCTATAAAATTGATGTTTATTTTAGAACTTTAGCGAGGCGGGGAAAAGCCAAATCATGCGTAGGCAATGGGTGAGCGCTGATATAATTATCTCGATATCTGTGGGCACGGTAGTGCCCGCTGAAGACAAGCGAAGCGCAAGGGCACTAAGACCTACCTTTTCTCGAAGCGCTTTGTCGTTATTTTGAACCATCATAACTTGTGTTTGAATTATACCAGATAAACAAAATTCTCGGAATATGCTATATATAGTAGAACTATTAAACATAAAAAGTTTCAATTGCATAGCTCTTATACTTTAGTAAGATTATATTGATATTTAAAGTACCCTGATTTCGTCACTGACTCACTCACTGATGATCATCAAGTTTATTTAAAATAATATGTGCCTTGGCCGTTTCGCTACTGTCACATGGGTGTAAGGTGAAAAATTTATTCACTGTTCATTACTTTTCTGTTATACAATAGTTCTTGTAGTAACGAAACGGCCATGCCACATATATTAACTAAGGTATAGAGTTTATGAAGTTAGGGCTTATAGAGTTAGGGCGTGTAGAGTTAGAAGCTTGGCTTTACATGAGATCTAATCATTTTTTGACAGTGCGAGCCATATGGTCTCGTCTTGGCAACATTTTATGAAAATGTTTTTGGTGGGATTTTTATTGACTTAATTAGACATTGAAAACAATTTACGTAAACAATGAGGCGATATTTATTACCCAATAACTACCTACTTATTATGTGATCAAAGTTCAAAGGACCCGCATAATAGAAAAATCTACTTACACCACATTGTCGATGCTAAGCATTTTAAACTTTTCAGGTATTAGATACCTATATTATCTTTAATTATTGTTATTATGTTTATTAAAAGATGATTACGTTATTGCTACAAGTTTTGTATTTATACATAGGTAGTAAAACAAACAAGTAAATGATTTATTGATCGGTTGGCGTGGTTGGTAAGATACCCTATCTATCACGCCGCAGGTCGTGGGTTCGATTCCCACTCGGGACAGAAATTTGTGTACATAAAAATGTCTGTTTGTCCTGAGTCTGGGTATAATTATCTATACAAGTATGTATTTACAAAAGAAAAGTAGTATATGTAGTACATATATCAGTTATCTGGCTTCCATAGTACAACAAGCTCTGCTTAGTTTGGGGTCAGATGGCCGTGTGTGAGGAATAATGTCCCAGAATATTTATATTTATTTATTTGGCGTGACAAGCCTGGATATTTTCAGACACATTCTTAAAAAAAAATGTCGTTTGCATTACGAACAGTTTCTCAAAGTTAAATGTTATGTGAGGTAAACAATTTTGTGCTCTTTTGTTGCATAATGATCTGTGGCCGGCTTAGAGTGAGCTGTATATCGTTATGCCAGTAATTGGCACCGACACGTCGCGAAGCCCCACAGCCTGCCAGTCACGATATTTGATTTTTCACATAATGCCTTATTGGTCCAGTTGCAGCACGCAGGAATTATTCATTTTTAGCCTCAAGGTATATACGAAAATAATACATTAATATTTCCTTTACATACTGGTTATCGTAATCAAGAAAATAAATAAACTGAGCACGAAGTTTTATAACTATGATATCGACAGAGATATTATACAAGTAGATTTGTAAAATTAAATCATATTTCAGCCCTATAATAAATAGGTATTATTTATCGGAAAATCAACATATCTATTTTCATTTTGTGCTATCGCACAGTGACACTCACTTTGGAAATGATTTGTTGCTACAATAACCTCAGTATACATTCAGAAACCTTAAGGTTTACTCAAGTATACCTAGTACATGTACTCGGAAATTTATAGGTCGCGATATCGTGTTTCCGGTACTAAAAGTTACGAGCTGTATCCATAACCGTACCTGTAGTACCCGTCGTGTATTTACGTGTATCTAAAGGACCTCTATGGGCAAATTTATGCCTGACGAATCACATATTCTTAAATTTCAGACTTTACAAAGTCGTAGGTACATTCAACGATACCGTTGTTTTTTTTTTTATTAAACATATTATTTGATAAAAGATAGAAAAGGGAAATATATTTTGGGAAGAGTTGTTTTGGGATAATAACAAATTGAAAAAAAAAATGTTAACTCCTTTGATTGTATTGATTGTACCTATAGGATTGAACACTATAACAAAGACAAACGAAAGAGCGAACATAATTTTTTTAAATGAAAATTTTGTTGTCGTTTTTCATGCTACCTATGTATTGTATAGTAAAGAGTTTGAAGTTAACACCTCTAAATGTAACAGATATTCCTCTATTCTTATTGTGAGCTCCATCTACAAAACAACCTTTCTCATTGATGCAACCGAGATGTACGCATAGGAGTATACAATCCAATAAGTGTTACCATCAAGAAAGGGGTGGAATTAAAAAGAAATCTTATCCATTAGGTATATTTATAATCCTAATATCCAAAAGTGAAGAGGTTCTTTGAAACGGTCTGGTGGACAAGGGACCGGACACCACCGGTCGGCGGGTTGTTGTGACGCCTCACTTCACCCCACTTTAGTGTTGGCTAATCCTGTAATTGGATTGCTCGACCCCAGTACCGTTATAAGGTTTGCATACATTAGAATGGTCTAGTGCGATTTTTTGTGCGATAATAATATGACTAATAAAAAATTATAACTTTTGATAAATTTATTCTAGACGTTTTAATATCGCAGCTTTCAAAGTCAAAGTCAAAGTCAAAGCCATTTATTCAGTTTAGGCCCTAAGAGGGCACTTATGAATGTCGAAACTACTGAAGTTACCAGCTTTATTGTCACATAACTACTCAGGCGGGAAATTCTGAAGTTAGTCAATTTGTTTCATAAATTAGGACATTTGATTATCTGCGTACGTGTTGGTTTGATGAGCCGTAACCGAGGAGATTTCATTTCGGGTGACATCATAAAAGCACGGATGTAAAGATCCTACTGTTTTATTTTGACGTTTAATTTGTTTATTTTTTTTAATTGTAAAGAACAAGAAGAAAGTGAATATCGATAACTTTTATAATATAAGCTATTTTGGCAACTTTTTTGAATTTCTTTTATACATATCAATGACTGACTTTACTTTAAGTTTTTCTCAACATCGAACAAAGGAAAGCTCGTATTTCTCAAACACTTTATTGGATTTTAAATTAACTTTCAATATATTGAGAAGTTGGATAAGAGTTTCTACGTGATTATATTCCCTTTGTTCAAGATAAAACTCTGTAAAAATCAATGTTCTAAACGTTCTTGACGCTTAGTACCTATCAGCTTCGTCTTTGGTTGCCATTGAAAAAGTTTGAGGAGTCGACACCCATTTGACTATTATTGTGGACGCGACTCGGAAAATATGAGGCTCTAAAATCTATTTGCGTGCTGATTTTATTTTGCGACGTCTGGGTGTTATATATATTTTATTTTTAACGGTTCAGTAAACTTTTACATCAAACACATTTATGTGTCGTGAATAATCTTACAAAAACATTAAAAGCTACGATTTTCTTATAAAATGTTATTGACAGGATATAAAGGGAGTGCAGCCACTTAAGCGCAGCGCAATAGAAATTTACGAGTAAATTGCATCAGTAAGCAATGAGCTCGCGACGTTCGTCTCACTGGTTCGCACTAATAATGTCGCTCATAATTGATCTGAAGTCTGAATGTAGATCCAGCTGGTTTTATTAGAATTTATTAATGTTTTATAACCTTGCACTTTATCTTTTTACAGGTAAGGTCAACATACGAATGAACAAAATTGATTTCTTAATCTTCAGAAATGTAAGTAATTTCATTTACTAAGGCGTTAGAAAATGTAAGCATCAAAAGATTTGTCGGTAGGACACCGACAAATAAATTTATATTATATATGACAAGCAGACATGTTTTACTCCATAGATGATACACTATAACTAGTTTTACTCAACAATAAGGTACTAAACTGTGAAAATAAAGAGATCCTACTAGAAGACAAACACATCCCTCGCTAAATAGCTTTGGTGGAAAGCCGCCCTTGCTTTACTTTGCTTACCACATACTGCCACATTACCTAACGGTGAGAATGCGTCCAAACGCAAGATTGTTCAATCTTAAAAAAGCTTCAGTTTTTATTATGATTATTTCCAAGCCAAAGCAATTTGGGACGAGAAACAAGTGAAAATTACTATAGCGAATCAATGTGTACGAACCCTTATGCAAAGTGCCGAGCGAAGCTCCCATATCGCTTAATAAGAATTTATTATACGTCAGAATGAGTAGGTATCATAATTTGGAATATTCTCACGTTGTAACCAAATTAATGACGTTTAATTTATTTAAGAACTTCGATATATAAAATTTCTTGTTAAAATCAATTGTTTTAAAATTAGCTTCCATGTCTCCAAAATTATAACATTTTCAATGTTGTGAAGAAGGAATTGTAAAAAAGTAGAAAATATATTTACGAAATTTAATTGATAATGGCGCAAATGATTCACAAATATCCTACACAAACTACTTATTTATTAACATAGATGAAAACACAAAATTACTAATTTTATTTAATGTTTTCGATAAATAGTGATAACTAGCTTCCGCCCCGCGGTTTCACCCGCGTTCCCCAGGGATCTTATGTTTTCCCGGGATAAAAAGTAGCCTATATTATTATCCATACCATAGGCTATCTGCATACCAAATTTCATCGCGATTGGTTCAGCGGTTTAAGCTTGAAAAGGTAACAAACAAACAAACTCACTTTCGCATTTATAATGTTAGGAGGATTAGAATTAGGATATCTCTCAAACCATACATAATTTTTCCCCTTTCACCCTTATTCTGCTCAGCAGTGGGCAGATATAGGCTGTAGTTATTATTATTTATATATAATTTTTAATATAAAATACAAACTATGATATATAGAAAACATCCTCAAAGCCCTCGCTGCTGTCGATAGGCAAGGTTCCCAACAGGCTGGCAACGTTCCCTTTTTGGATGTAAATAAATTAGTTCGATTTTTAATATTATAATAGTAACTTTGTCTGTAACCTTTTCACGCCTAATCCAAACCGATCGCAATGTTTGATACGCAGATATCCAATGGTCTGGAGAAGGACATGGGGTTTTTTTTTTCTCGGAAACGCGGGTGAAACCGCAGAGAGACAGCTAGTTTCTAAATATAGCTTATGCGATGAATTATTCCAAACAACTATTACAGTAAATTAAAAGTAAGTTAGTTCGTGATGCTCAAGCATTATAGTGAAAGCCTAAGTTTCGCCAGTAGTAGGTAATCATGAAACTGAATTACTCTTTCAACTGAACCTTTTACCTTTATAACTGGAACTAGTTTTATTTGATTCAACGGTTTCCCTAAGGAATAAACGCAATTGGATAAGAACTTAAACGATATTTTGAAAGTTTATATAACGCTACCTTGGGGGAACATGGCAACATCAACCCTCGAAATATGGATTTCTTATAACATGTACTATTTAAATCAACATTCTTAGCCCTTTTGGACTCAACTTTTGCAAAAACGGAACATTTAAAGATTTATTAAAAATTACAAATGTTTCAAATACAAATGAAGAACATACATTTTAATAATATTAATTGAACACGGAATGTTTGAATAGCAAATAATTTCCTGCGGGCTATCTCATAGGTATATCTCATTTACCTGAGACCTATCCGGTGTCTGGATAGGTGACAGGTAAATGAGGTTATGGATATTCTACTCGTATAATAAGAGGATGTCAAACCATATACAATACATCGATCGCTATGTTACATGTTGACGCATATTTATATTATGTAAGCCATATAATTAATAGAATATTGAGAATTGTATCCGTCGACTATATTACAAAAGTGTATGGGACTACACTCGGTTAATATAGGTACCTGCGGGTTCTTGACAATTTTATGGATTATTTGCGATACCTATGTATAGTCATTTATAGTCTATTTGCTTCGACTTCAAAATCGATTCAATACAAGACAAAAAGAGAAATTAGTAAGTAGTTCCGTATTTTAGATTAACCAAAGTTAAAAAGTCATTTCTTGGAAGTAGTGTACGCTTTTATTATAAAATACCTATCTCAGTTATCAAGATGACTGATTTCAAATTCAAATCATACGTAAAAGAAGTTTTGAAAGAAAAAGCCTATTACAAGGTAGCTCATTACATTGCAGATAAAGATGTCTGGAAGTAGCTGCACTATACACAAGCGTATCTTGCTCATACTTGAAAGCCTTTATAGTACTAGAAATAGAGTACTAATTTTTACATAGGTAGTTTTTTTCTTATTATTTTCTTTTTTGTGTTCATGCGTATTATATTTCTTTAAAAATTCTGTGACATTATTCCTCACACACGGCCATCTGACCCCAAACTAAGCAGAGATTGTATTATGGAAGCCAGATAACTGATATACTACATATACTACTTTTCTTTTGTAAATACATACATATATAGATAATTACAACCAGACACAGGACAAACAGACATGTTCATGCACACAAATGTTTGTCCTGAGTGGGAATCGAACCCACGACCTGCGGCGTGATAGATAGGGTATCTTACCAACCACGCCAACCGACCCGTTAATTGTTAAACATATAATGGAAAAAAGCCAACATTGTCAGACTGTCCAAAAAAATATATACAATATAAAAAATGTAACCTTGCTGAGTTTCTTGCCGGTTCATCTCAGTTGAAGGCGACTTCCGAATCGGTGGTAACTTCAGTAGTTTCGACGTTTATTAGTGCCCTTCTAGGGCCTAAACTGAATAAATGGCTTTGACTTTGACTTATATGCAGCATAAAAACACCTTCCTTACATCAATTGAATATATTTGATTTACGTTTTTTATTATTAAACTCGGGATCCTTTCAAGTCATAGATAGTTATAGTTAGAAGTAATGTTTTGCGGCACCCATTATATTGCAATATCCACTAACGTACTATTCCATTAAGGCTGTTTCTATGGTAAGAGTTAATTAATTACACCTTACACGTCCTTCCTTCGTGTGCACGTCGTTACCCTTTACAACAAAAAGGCAAGGGTCATAAGGAACCATGGTAGGTTATATGGGTTTAATCTATGTTGAATTAAATATCTACCTGTGTGTGTATTTAGTTAAGAATAGATTAATATATTTCATCTCCTTCTTTCATCAATTCATCTCCTTACCTCTCGAACTAATTTATTAGTCTTGATTTTCAAGAGGGCAAATCGTTTAAATAGGAATCTCATTTACCATAGAACCGCAGTGACAGTCAATAAATTTTACAAACGGATGGATTTCTGAAATGCTTTAGACGTCTCAGCGGGCTGACCTTAATTGGCCATGCGGCCTTTATTATAATACCTCACCCTTATCAACCCAAGTCATTTACACCTCCGTCGATTTTAGGAATAATTATATCGGTTGCTTATATTTATATTAGTTAAGTTGCTGGTTAGGAATACATTTAAATAAAAATTAACTTTTAACAAAAATTAAAACCAACTTCAAAATGTGTTTGCACTAAAAAGTATAAAATAACTATTATGAACTCCTTTTGAAGTCATGGAAAAGAACGTGTTACAGAATGTCAAATTTTATTATTTTCTTTCGGTTTTAATTTTTGTTTAAAGTTAATTTTATTTTTCCATTTTCAGTTTCATATGTGAATTGAATACTTATCAAGATTTGCCTCTGATCGAGGATATGCATATTAATAGTAATTGTCAACAATATTGAATAAGATATTTCAATCGCGATTTTCGTGCTCCTTTTCGTTGAGGAATTCCGTCATATCTTCAAAGTCCATGATCAGATCATAATAAAATTTATATGAAACCACCTCTCAAGTAAGACCTATCAAACAAAAAAATAATCATCAAAATCAATTCATAATTGGCAGAGTAATCGCGAAACAAACATACTGTTGAATTGAGAAACTCCTACTTTTTTTAAGTCGGTAAAAAAAAACACTCATTAATGTTGACTATATTTTTGTGAATAACTTTTAGAAGGCATAATTATTTAATTTCTTTTTTAAATTAACTAAATAAAATACAAATAATGTTTAAAAGCCCTCATAACGTTTAATAACGCCACTGTAACTACAGCTATAAGCGTGAAGTTTAAAATCAGATTGTCTATGTCTTATTGCGCAATGTCGTCACGGGTTCTGCTGAGATATAAAAAAAGTTTATCTTAGGTAATAACATTTTCGGGGAAATTCCTTAAAACCCTTCATTGGTGCTCGTCCCACGCATGCTCCATGGGTTAAATCCGCCACTCCAGATCATCATGCTCCTCCAGCCAGCATGTTACCACTCTCACTGTATATTGATGGGAATTGTCATGAATGAGCTAAAAATCTTGATCAATTTATATTCGGTGTGGGTAGATTATTATTGATTTTAACACCTGATTGCGGTATTTTTTTGTAATCATGGTACACTTGTACTCAAACGAGATATGTCGTGTAACAGCACTTTATACTGCCAATTGACAATGTTCTAGAAGGCCATTGCAGTCTTCGTGCACGATTCCCTCGGCGTTCCTAGAGTAGTTGATAGAGTAAAGTAGTAGAGTGGTCTGCAAGCATAAAGATTAACTTCACGAAGCCAATCTGTCGAAGGTCAGGTGTCCGATATTTATATAAAACTTATTTATTTTTTCACTCCCTAAGTTCAGTTTCAGCTTCAGAAACTAGATATGCAGTAGGTATACGTTTCGTCAAGAATCTTGAATCAAAATGAATAGAACTAGTCCAAACTAAGCGACGCCGACTCGGGAGAGAGATGTATTAATTTATACGCAATTTCCTATGACAATTTCCGGTGTAACATTCAAACTTTCATAATTAAAATATTATTAGGTTTGTCATCCAAATATAACAGTTTACAGTTACAACTAAATTGAATATAGGGATGTGGATCAAAATCAACTTGTAAAACATTACCGTCTATTACTAATCATATAGTTAAATAGAAGTTTGTTAAAGAAAATATTTGAATTCTATAGATACATTTAAATAATGTTGATTGAAAACATATTGTTATAAAGTATTTTGGAAACAGAAATACGGACCTCGTTCTTAGTGAACAATATCGTTTAAAAGTTTTTCGGTTACACTTAGTTATTGACTCTTACAATTGGAAATATTACTAGCGGAAAGACCTTTTTTATATATTTTATTTTATTTTATTCATTAAGCATACCAACAGTTGTTACACATATTACATAACATCAATTACGACAAAATAAAAGACGTTAATATCTATTATGTACAACTAATTAAAAGTAAGCATAACATGCAATAAAAAAGTCAATATAAAGTGTGTGATTAGGTAGGACATAATTTAATAACAAAAAAAAAGTTTCTAATAAAAAAAAAAAAATTTTATTTCATTTGAGAGCAATATCAATGCACCTGCGATATCCAGCAAGTGAGTCGTTATGTACGTCCACATTTGAACTGACACTGTTGTAAAGCCTGCACAATCTAGGTATTGGCGAATTAGTGCCAAGTACCGTTCTGCGAAAAGGAGGCACAAGGAGTGTGATGTGAACGCGAGGATAACGTGTAGGAACCCTAAAATAAATTCGTTCCAAAAACTGGGGGCAATCAATAATTCCTCGCAATATCTTGAAAAGAAAAACCAGATCCAAAATATCCCTACGTCTGGAAAGAGGTAACATTTTAAAGAGTTCCAGCCTCTCCTTGTAACACTTAACTGTTTACCCAAGACTTACCTACTAGGATCAATTACATTGAATTTTCTCGACGTGATCCAAGCCTAAATTCATTAAAATCATAATTTTACATTTACACGATGTTTCAAAGCAATCGGCCCGTGCATAATTTTTTCCACACTTACTATTCTACCAACTTAGCGGTCAAATTTGATAAAACCTTAGAATTCAAATTTAATTATCTTGCTGCGAACAATATTTACACCATATGCCGTATTCTAATTCATTAAAAAAAACTGTACAACACCAAGGGGTCAATTTAGAACAAACATAAGAATGCAAATTTAATTATCTGCTCCGAATAATCCAAGTTTCGTATTTCAATTCCTTTGGGGTTGAATTTTGAAAAACCCTTTCTAATTGGATGTCTAAGGAATCTACCTGCCAAACTTCAAAATTGTAGGCTTTACACTTCCTGAGATATCATAATTAGTGAGTGAGTGAGCTTTTAAAATAGGTAATATTCATTCAAAATGTGGTCTAAAATAAAAAAGTAACCCCTTACGGCTAATATACTGTCATAGAAATGGGCATTTTAGAATTTTATAATGTTGAAAAACGTAACTCACAACAATACATACAAAACAAGACAAACATTATTTAAGTGAAAATGTAAAAAAAATGTGAAGATTCTAACGTGAAATAGAACACTAGGCATGGCAACAAAAGAGGCAACTGAAGCATTAAGTGGAATTTCAGCTTGAACAATGCTTATATCTGCCTGTAACAATGTATTCTGAGAAAACTGGATTTAGACATTATTAAATTGCATGAATGGCTTTGTTCCGTAACCCTTTTATCTCATAATATCGTGCACCTGTCATGACAAAGGCTGAAAATCAATTATGCTGTAAAGGCTGGAACTGTTATAAGACTCTTCTGTTTCTCTTCTTGATAGATGTTATAATTGTATTTTCCTTTATCTTAGGGGTGCAGATACGACGTTATGTATATTCTATAACTACTGCAGGTAATATCGACATTTACGTGCCGAGTTCTTTTTTCAATTACAACGTTGTCTCTGATCATAGTTTTCATTTCAATTACAATCAGAAAAACTGACACAGAAGGGAGTCAGAGAGTCATGCAATTATCTTCACACAGTTGGCTCGACCTGTTTTGCTAGTTAGCGACCACTTAAAACACTTTATTGTTAACAACTAAATCATTGTCATTGAATTAATGACAACTATACGATTTAAGTCCCAAACCACCTTTTCCTTGTATAAATATTCGTAGCTTCAATATTTTAATGTTTATTTAACTTGTGGTTACCAACAACCGCAAAGTTAGACTAATAGGGATCCATACCATATAACTCTACGCGAAGCTCGCACAATCTGATAACTAAGTTACTAACTAATAATCCTGAACGTTATTTTGTTGAAAAGCCATTAAGGATTGTTGGGATTTGTTCTAGAATTTCTCTTAAAGCTGTTGGGTGCATTCGAAATTCAAATTTACTAGAATGCCTTAGCTTTTTTATTTTTATTATTTTAATGATGTTGAAGTTTAATTAAAAGCATTAGCTATTTTTAAAAACTGTAACAACACTGTTGTTACAGTTTATATAGTAAATTATTTTCTAGGAATGAAGGTTGTTGGTACATAAATTATGTTACATCTAAGTATTTGAGCGAGGTAGCGTAATTCCATAATGCGTGCTTTACGTGTACTGTCATTTTCCATCTGGGAGATAGATGGCCGAGTGTCTCTCTGTAAGTGAATATTAATGCAACTATAGCCCTGCCAACCATAATCTGCTGAAGTGGCCAAAGTTAGACGACCCTTTGTGTTGAACTGAGATAACTTGCTTGTGGTCGTATGCAAGCTTTCAATGGTTAGATTATACTACTATACTATACTATACTATACTATACTATACTATACTATACTATACTATACTATACTATACTATACTATACTATACTATACTATACTATACTATACTATACTATACTATACTATACTATACTATACTATACTATACTATACTTATTTATACTAATATTATTAAAATAATATCATTTAGCAACCAAAAATTCTAACCACCAAATTTAAAATTGTGGATTAAAAATTATTATGGCGCGTATTTTAAGTAATGAATAAATCTAAAACTTACAGGTTTCATAATATAAACTAGGTACGTAACAAAACCACTAATAGCAATGTTTGGAGAAAACAAACGGCAAATAATATCAAATTATTTTGAGAAAAGTACTATATTATATATACGGTTGGCTCGCGAATGGGACGCGCGTCCCAAAACTACCTACAAAAAAATTGAATTCCACGAATCGCGAGTCAACTTAACATTCTAACTTTAAAACTAATTTAGTCACAACAATTGGGACGGGTATAACAAACTTATTGAGAGCACAAATAATTTTGGTCACGTTTTAGGATAACAATGATTCAGATTCATCTCGCCTCTCAAATAATCCCTGTATTAATTGAAAGACGTGTTTTTGTAAAATAGTAAATCATTTTTTTATTCTAGGCAAACTATTCTTATTATTTTTAACCGACTTCAAAAAGTTGTAGTCAAGATTTCACTTTACGACCTTAATATTTACAAATACATAACTCGAGTATATTGGCCACTTTTCGTAAAAAGAAACATGAATCAAGCAGTTTCAACGTCCAATCGGTCGGTCGAAAGTCGGTCTAAATTGAAAATCAACATGATATCAAAAACATTCTGTGACCTTTATTAATGCTCGCAGAAAAATACTTTCAAAGGAAAAATCAGACCAAAAATACGTTCATTCACTTTTAACAAAGCGCTTCGATAATAAACGGAAAATCTCTTATTTATTGTCCGATTGTGACGATCGCGACGAGGTCGAGGGCACACTTTTGTAAAAGATCAGGGAGTTCGGTAAACCTTTGTGTAGGGCTCTACCAATAAAATAAACGTTACTTTAATTTAGGGGTAGCCCTAGAGTTCTTCCGCGGAATATATACGTTACGTATAATAACTGATATTTTACGTGTTACATCACATACCTACTGGCTTTTGCTAAGGTAGAAAAAATCAAATTATTTTACTTAATTACACTGCCAAGTCAAACATTACTCCAACACAATAATGTATGAAGTCACGTTCGAAATATGGGCGTGTAATACTCTTTCATGAGCATTTTAGCGAGGTGTACTGAAAAGAGGTTTTCATTCCAAAAATGAGAAGACAAAGTTTATAGCTGAACATCAACCTGGGATCAGATTTTAATTCAACTTTATGAAACGACTGGTTTTTATAGACTCAATCTCAGAGTGAGATTGTATCTCATCTATGCGTACTGGTGAAACATCCCTCTTGGATTAACAAAAACATCGCCACGTTTAAAGTTTATCAATCAACAATTCAAACAAATTCTAATTAAACATAATCCTACCAATGAAAGGGCAAATAAATATATTGAATTGACCCCACCACACTTATATAGAATACTAGCTTCTGCCCTGCGGTTTCACCCGCGGTCCCGAGTGCTCCGATCGCCACCAAACCTTACAGGATTACCCGCGGGGCTAATATGAATATTGTCTGAAAATTTCATCGCGATCTGTTCAGCGGTTTCGGAGTCTATAAGGAACATACATACATACATACATATATACATACATGCATACATACATACATACTTTATCTTTTATCTATATAGATTATTAAGACTAAGGTTAGTAAGATTATACACAGACTCAGGACAAACAGAGATGTTCATGCACATAAATGTCTTTGCTGGGTGAGAATTGAACACACGACCTGTGGCATGACAGGCACGCCATCCAGCCCAATATATTTGTAATATTATTATTTAAACTAGGGTTTATTATGAAATAAAACAAATAAATTAATAGTAGTTATTCCTTAAAATAAATTGCACGCCATTGTCACCATCCCAATTTCTTTAAAATTTTTGTTTTTTCAAATCCTGTCATGATGTTTTTATGTCCGAGATAAATTTAATTATAAATAAAATGAAGAATGACGTTCTTTGTGATACTAAATGGAATTTCAGTCTGTACAAGATTTTGAAAAAAAAGCATTAGGTGATTGTAGGCCACATCCACAAGTCTTATAATCAAAAAGAAACAAAAAAAAAACCGAATACATACTATCTACGTTTGTATTCGGCGATGTTTTTCGGTTTTTCACAAAAACGAATCTCAATTACTGCAGTGGTGCACTTTGAAGTTTTTCAGTGTTTCACAGTTTTGCCAATACTGCGCGCGCTGTTTTTTTTCTTCTGATAAAACCTGAAACCGAAGTTTTAGTTTATAGCTTTTGCGGCTTTATTTTCAGCTTATGTTATTTGAGTCGAATCGAATTTGACTCGCGAAAAATTGTAGTTACTATACTAGGACGTTTTTGAGGTAGAATATAATATCTAGACAGAATGATAGAATTTTCCATCGTGGGCTGGGTCTAGCTCTGAAATTTCAATTATTTAAGGAATTTGGAGGCCCCCTAAGTTATTTTTTTTTTATTTCAAGTCGACATAATAATATAATAGCGTCCCTACGCTAAGTAAACATGTTCAAATTGAATCATTCAAATCCAAAATTATTCTCATCAAGTTTATTTCGTTTGGAATTGAATTTTGGGACAATATAACAAATATAATTATCTGATGTTACGATGCACGAATATTAATAAATCAGATTTAATTTAGGTATATGAATATCTTCAGATATCAGGTATCGGTAGTAATCGCTACTGTGTCCTATAATCCACCTATTGAAATATACGTTTTACATTACAAGAAGGAATGGAACACTCGGTCAGCGAGGCTGACTCACAATTGGACGATTTTTTATTTATTTCAAATTTAGCTTATATTTGACGTATATTATTATCCTGTAATACATTTTTCCAAATATCTGTAAAATTTACATAGATCATCGACATGTTGACCCGTCGAGTTTACTCAAACTCAAAACCCGGCTTAGGCCCTGATTTTCCAGACAAATTTACCATTATTATTAAATAAAAAACAATTATATTTCGCTTATTTATTTTCTGATTTGATTAATCATTTTATGTTTATGGCTTGACTTTACATATTCATAATCAAACTTTTTCGATATAAATATATACTAAGGTATCTTTTTTTCCCAGTTTCCGCGTTGCTCTCATCGTGACCTTGACCATCTTTATCCGCTATTAATCATTTTCCTTTGCATTGAGCTATCATCAAAATGTTTTAAGTTATCATTTTGAAAAGCATTTTTTTCATAGGTTGACTAACAAGCAGACGGTCCACCTGATACGGTAAATGGTCACCGCCGCCTATGGATAAAATTGTTTTTTTTTATGAATAGAAACAACTTATATCTGATGTTTACCTTAGTGTCTGTCAGATATATCTCCGGATTTAATATCAGGGACAAAATTAGTTACATAGGTGATAAAAAGACACTTGGATATATTGCCAATTTATAGTTAAAATAAAACAATACGAGAGTCGAGCGTCGCTGCAATCAACACCTTGTATGAGCCACAAGCAGACAAAACCAGTAAAACTTACGAGCTGTCATAAAGACTGAAATAGTTACACACACCTCCACTATCTTGGTTTAGTCGAAATAAAAAGAAATTGAAAGAAATCAAATGAAGTGCTTTCTGAAGACAAAATGGTCTGGCGTTTGGAAAAAGATAAATTATATTGCGATTTCGAAACTACGAGCAATTGAGAGACGAAATGGACCCTAGAGAGCACTGACCTTTTCGGAAATTGTTCTTAAAATAAATTAGTTCTTCTGTAGAAGTAATATTTTATGTTTAGTTTATTAAGGAAACACCTAGAATATTGTGTAATTAATCTACGAAGTAAGTTCGTTAGTTGTCAAGGACTGATATTAAGATCGGCTGTAAATCAAGCAGTAACTCTTATCACTCCGGTATAATTTGAGAATGTGATATGTTGGCTCCGATATCCAAGTTGGATATAATGTGACAGATTTACGAGTCTCCACCGGGAGCTCGGCGTATTAACACATTCTTCCCATACAAGAATGTCCTTAATATAATACTTTTTGGCACATGCCAGCTATCGCACCGCGATCTGTACTGCTCTCAATATTTACTACCTATGTTATAGCATGGATGAAATAAGAAATTTTCAACTTAGAAACTGTTTAGGTTCAACTTCTTCTTTGATAAAATAGTCTGTTGTCAAACGCAAACGCAATTTAGTTAAAAACTCATCCTCAACCAAGTTCTAATCAATCTAACATATATAAATATATATATGTAACGTTTCATGATAAACACCTACATTTCGTAGACTATACTACATTTGATAGCGTCTCATGAATCGCCAGTGCAATGAAAAGACAGATGTGGTAACATTTACAGATCCATTTCAATAGAATGACATTTCTGTAGATACCATGCCGACGTTGGAAGCCTGTTTCTATTCAATGATGCCTTTCAATGTGAATAGCAACATCGATTCGATTCGTATTTTTACGAAAATGCGTACAGATATCTTGTTAATCTACCTTTGATTAGTAGTTAGTTTATCGCCCAAGAATTTTGGCATCAAACAGCTACAAAACATATCTATGTTAATATTAAATATTTTAATAATTTTCAATGCTCTATTTTGAGTAAGTAATGTCAGTTTTTACGAATGATTGTAGAAAAATGTATTGAGAAGAATTACCCAAAATATTTGTTCTCACCTACACTAATATAACCAAGTGTTTATCTTTCAGAAGAGTTCAACTTCAAACTCGTTTAAAATTGTGATGAAAGTCAATTTTAGCGGACGCTGACTGCACATTTTCACCCTGAGGGTTTGAATTTTTTACACGTTCATGTACAGTTAGTTTTATATTGAATCTCTTATTCATCGATTCTCAACTAGACTATTTAAGTAGTATAGTGAGGGGTCGAAAGAATATTGAATTAATTTTTGGCTATTTGGGGGGGTCGCAACTCTAAAAAGATTGAGAAACGATGTTTAATTTACTGTTTTATTTACACTGATTGTTATTTATTTTATTCTGCAAATATTCAAGTTGATACTTGGCTAAATAAATACCGAGCATATTATGTCATAAATTTTCAAATCAGACGATATTTAATCTCGTTATTATTATTTAGTTCGACATACAATTCGAAACAGTTTGACACAAAGACATTAAATACAATAATGAGTAATGTTACGAACCGTACTTTACGCCAGTTTATGTAGTAAAACGTTCAGAAACATTATGAGCCAGAGGTATTTGTAAACTGTAATAATAAAATGTTTGTAATGTGTATAACATAACATTGCTATTTGAAATAATATTCTAAAAAACAATAAAAAAAACAGTTACAAATGAAAATAGATCCCGTTGTACAGTGCTGAGTTGCTGAGTGAAATATTCTAGAAAAACTATTCAGTTTAAAACATTTTACATCTTAATTCCCTTTGTAATAAAACACCAATACCTCAGTAATATAAAGAGCCGATAAAGGTGTTTGCACTAATAAAATCCCATCCATTTTTGATAAATGTCATAGTTCATACCGCTGTAAACTTTAGGAGTAATCGTTCAATCCTCTTGAGAGGCTTACGTCCTTTTTAACCGACTTTAAAAAAAGGAGGAGGTTCTCAATTCGGTTGTATTTGTTTTTATGGATGTTCACTCATTACTCCGTCATTTATAAACCGATTTGAACAGTTATTTTTTTATTTGAAAGTGTATACCTCCAGATTGGTCCCACTTTTATCAAAATTCAGTTCTGACGATGGAATCCTGAGGAATTGAGGGAACTCCTCAAATTTTAGAGGCATATACATAACGATTTTGGTATTTTCGGTAACAAATCAAGCATTTGCATTCAGAAAGTATCATTTAGTGATGTGAAACTGATGAACGGCTCTGTTTTATTCCTTTCATCTAGCCGTCGTTTCCGCATTCAAAAAGCTGCCTTGCTAGGTCTACCCATATTCGTAACTTAAGTGTTAAATAAAAATAATTTATAAATAAAAAAGAAACCGACTTCAAAAACTGAAAAGCATAATTAATATTTTCTTTCTACTTACATCATTTTGAAGGCAAAGCGGCAAGTAAAACATTAAAATTACTTATGATAACACAAAACACAAAACAACAACAAGAAACAATTACAACGAAAATATATTAAAACCAATCTTTCACACTAAGGCCGCATTCACATTTATGCGACTTTAACAGCGCAAGAGTCGCGCGACCGACATTTTGCTCGTAAAATGTAAAGGAATGTGCTACAACCGCGCTGCTGCCGCACTACTTACGACCTAGTGTGAATGCGCTCGAACTCGAAATATTATCAAAAATAAATAAACCTAAAGACAACAATATGACAACTTAATAAATTTAGTATGTGTTTATAGTTACTACTTAACTATGAAACTCTAGAAAACTCGCTGAAACAAAACAAATCAAGAAAGTAACCTGAAGACCAAGTATTTTTTATGCTTTACTTGGCACCGACTTCAAAATGATTTAGAAAGAAAATATTTATTTTATGCTTTTCAGTTTTTGAAGTCGGTTTTTTTAGGAATAAAAACTTTTAAAATTAACATAGTAGGTACCTACCAACTACAAAACATAAGTCTTCCTGAAACTCATATATTTGGTTCATCATTTTGAGTACAAATTTTAGTCTTACATACCTACTTACATATCTACTATCCTAATAATATAAAAGCGAAAGTTTGCGGATGATTGTTACTAAATAACTGCTGAATTTATTATGGAGAAACTGGGCACTAACTAGAACAACACTTGGAAGGGTTTATAAGATACGTATCTCGAGAACAAAATATATTCCTAGAGAATGCGGCGTAGAGTAAAAGCTAGTTCAAGAGAAAAAGAAGGTATGATAAGCATGGTGAATGGCACTGTTACATATTAAATAATTCCATCAACATCCGTTTAAACTGAGTCCGCCAGATGGAGGCCTCGGCGGCATGAACTGATGACATTATTTCCGTTCGGTAATTGCATGCAATCTAACTGAGCAAACAAGTCGGCTCTATTAGTTAACGCTTGTCAATCTGTTTGTTGATTCGCTAACGTGTTTACAACGCCATGTGGAAAACAGCTGGAGGTAAACTATGTCCTCAATGTGTGTGTGCTATAAATGATTAATTATTATTGTGAGATCTATAAATTGATTTGGACAACAAATAAGCGTGCCAAAACGATGGTTTTAAATGGATTTCAATGTTGAGATTTTATTATTACCGTAACGTAGCAAAAGTTATCCTAACTTAATATTATAAATTCGAATATGAGTTTGTTTGTTGGTTACCTTTTCACGCATAGTCCGCTGAACCGATCGCGATGAAATTTTGTGCGCATATAGCCTATGGTATAGAGAAGGACATGGGCTACTTTTTTTTCTCGAGAATCGCGGGGAACAGCTAGTGAAAGAATAAAAGTAAAATTTAATTAAATTAACCTTAACATTTTTAAATACCCATTATTTGGGGCACAAACTACACCGTGGCAGCAGATTTAAAAGCAAAATTCATCACTTCTCGTGTGTATTCAATTAATTTATCCACAAGCACAAACATATTTTAATTAGTATGCGCTCTATCTGACATGCAATTTGGTATTAAATATTGCTTACAATTTCGCAGATACCTACATTTCGTATTGAAATCAGCCAATTGAAGATTTATGATATCACTTTTGTGTTATTATTGTTACCATGCAAGAGTCGTTGTGCTGTGGTTTAGATTTATTTGTGGAGCCCTTTAAAGTTACTGATTTCATACCTAAAGATAAGATGTGCAGTTTTCTACTTTATAAAAAAATCAAAATCTGATTAGAGCAGAAGTTAAAAGCTATGTATAATTTACACTTAAAACGAATCATTTTAATTTTCATCATCATCTCAGCCGGTAGACGTCCACTGCTGAACATAGGCCTCCCCTAACCATTAGTACCGGTCTTGGGTGGTCTGCATCCAGCGTTTTCCGACGACCTTTACAAGGTCATCATTTTATCATCATGTAAGCATCTTTATTTTATGATTAACTAGATTATACCCCGCGGTTTCACCCGCGTTCCCGTGAGATCTTATGTTTTCCCAGGATAAAAAGTAGCCTATGTACTATTCCAGACTATAATCTATCTCTCTACCAAATTTCATCCAAATCCGTTCAGTAGTTTTTGCGTGAAAGAGTAACAAACATCCATCCATCCATCCATCCATCCATCCATCCATACTCACAAATTTTCGCATTTATAATATTAGTAGGGATAATATAATATTTTTTTTTTTTGGGATTTTTCGACGCTTCTTGTATGGAATCCCCCCATGTTTTTGATTTTTGTAATATTCATTACCTTCAGTGCGCGAGTCCAACTTGCACCTGCTCGGTTTTTTTAAGACGCTCTAAAATAGGTATAATTAACGCATCATTTGTGGAAATCCATTCCAGTAAAGCAGCAAGAAAAACAATAAAATAACAATCATTTTCATAAAACCGAAATACAGATAATCCGATCCATATTTCTTAATAAAAATAAACGATGTTCTATAAGGAATAAGTTATCCCACATTGCTGGAGCAGACAGCCGCGACGAATATTGATGATCCTAAGTATAAAGCGTTTTGGCTCAAAATATTCCAGTAATTTTTAGTCGTACAGATTGGCTTAAATCCTTAAATAGATGCCGTATAAAAACAGCGATTATAATATAAGAAATATATTATGAAAAACATAATGTTAGTAACGGATCGCTAAGCGTGGAATTATCGTGTTTCTTCAGACGTCGCGGTTTCGGTGTATTGCTACAAATCATGTAATTCATTATAAGAATAATGTAAAATTGTGATCTTACATTTACCTACTTAAAACAATTTATGATTGAAGTAGTAGTTTACGTACCGTAACAAATTGGTAATAATAAACGTATGGTAGTAGTACAGGTGGTTTTTCCAAGCTGGTATGTCCCAAAATACTTTTCTGTATATATGGATTGTTTACCTATTTTCTGGTATATGAAAGGTACCTACAATAGGATAGGATGTTACACCCATTTTCGAAAAATGTCTAAATTCATTCCTTAGGTGCTAATAAGCCACCAAAAAAAACACAAAATTTTTATTCAATCGATAAGTGCCATAAAAATGCATTTAAATTTTACATTTTCAAATGTCGGGAGTAGTTTGATGAAAACGCTGGACGTCATGTAACTACGGTAATGACGTTATTTGGTCTCTTGTAAGTAAATAAATGCGCAGATATTGGTCTCAATTGGACTTATAAAATTTTATAAATTAAAAATGAGCTATTATCATTTTTATTAGTGTACTGTTCCTGAATGCATGAATACTAGTGTAAAAATAATAATAATAGTACTTCAGTTGACACTTTTTAGTTTAGATACAGCACCGTCTGAAGTCATTATAAGGGCGGCTACTGTTTCGCTTGTTTAGAAATAGATTAAAAAAACTGAAAACTTTGAAATGAATTTTAAAATTAATTAAGTTATTTTATGAACTAAAACTAACATTTTCCGACTGCTTATTGCCTAAGCTATCTAAATTGTACATATTTAGATTTTTCTAATATGGAGTAAAATACCCTATTCAGGATATTATTGTGAACTCTTTTTTAATAATAATGATTGGTTTACCATTTCTAAATACAATTCAGGTAATTTCACTCATACAGCCTGGCATATGAATCTAATCTAATATATGAAATTCTCGTGTCATCACAGTGTTTGTCTGCAAGCTCCTCCGAAACGGCTTGACCGATCCTTATTAAAAAAATTGTGCATATTTGGTAGGTCTGAGAATAGGTCGTAAAGTATATTTCAAACCGCTACGCGGGTCAAACTGCGGGGGACAGCTAGTATTTATATATGTGTTTATATTTATTAGGTAATCCAACAGACACAAAATACTATTCAAAACAATAGATTTTTATCAATCCTATAACAAAGCCATGAAAGGGTTACACAAATTAAACGTAGAGCATCTATCTTTATGAATACTAAAATGTAATCATTCGGTATTTACGTTATTTGAAATAAGCGTAACATAACAGTTTAATTAATGTTAATTACTCTTACAACTAAGATGTGATATATCAAGTACACGAAGTCATCATAGGTAGTTTCAGCAAATGTCATCCAGTTGGGTTTGAAATTTAACTCCAAATGTGTGTCAATTTACCGAATGTGCGCACATCTAGTTGTGGAAACCACATTTCCCGTCGCCGAAACGTTCATTTGTTTTATTTACACCAATATCTATACTATAATAAAACAGTAGACTCCTGTGTGTCTGTACAATGAATGAAAATAATAAAAATAGAAAGGGGGTAACTAAAGAAGAGTAATAGAACATAAATCAGCGATTTTTAGAATTATTTTCTGTCTGTCTGTCTGTTTGTTAGAGCACATCTTTTGAACTACTGAACGGATTTTCATGTAGTTTTCACATGTAGACAGAGATTAATTTGGAGCACAATATAGGCTATGTTTCATTAAATTCTGAAAGTTATATAAGTTAGGTACTGTTCGTTTCATCAAAATTGGCCAACGGGAAAAAAATATATAGAAATTTTATAAAGTCTTCTTCTTCTAATTGTACCCTACTAACCTTTATATGTATGTATTGTTACATCTTCACACGTTGAAATTGAGCATTATACTTAGTACCCATAAGCCTCTATATAAATAAAATTTATAATAAATTAATTTTAAATAATTAAAATTTCTAATCTTCAATATTTAAAGTACCTTCTTTCTCTCCATTGGCAGAGTAAATACAGGGCGTACCCATGAGACGCCCTGTATTTATACAAGATGATGAATCAAACTACATTTATACCTATCCAATGCAATATGGTATAAGGGTCGTATTATGTTAATTCGCGACCGTTTAGCCAAACTAAACTTTTTTGTTTGCCTCAAGGTTTTTACCCACATCCTTCCAACAAAATATACTTTTCCGGACCCGTTGTTTTGCTACAATATACGGGCCTTTTTGTCGAAAAGGTACTATATCTAACGATAATATTAATGGTTACTTTATACTTACTTAGTAATCTGTTGGATTATAGGCACAGGGTTACTTAATATACCTATACCATACTCCGCCCCGCGGTATTTTCTCCCCACGATAAAGAGCCAAAGAGAAAGAGATGCAAATGAGACGTCAAGAGATAATAAACAAATACCTAACTCTCTTTTGTATTTATAATATTAATATTATATTACTTACCAGGATTTATGCACAAATTCGTTTGCGTAAAATTAATTTATGCCTGCCAAATTTCATTGCGATTGGTTCACAAGTTACATTCACATTTAAAATATCATTGTGATTTGTGTGGTTAATTAAGGATTATTAGCTTTCTAGGCATCAGTTTTATTATATGCCAAAACTGAACCAAAATAAATACTTTTTTGTTTTAGAAAAATAATTTTAATAAAATGCATTACTATGGAGAAGATATATTTCCAAAGAACTAATACTTAAACTAGGTTCTTTGTGCTAAGAGTAACTTGCAGCTGAATAGGCACCTACATGATGGTTATTTAATCCGGTTTTAATCTAAGTAAAACTTTTACCGTAAGAACTTGTAATTAAACTCATGAGCTAGTTAATCTCCAGAGTCAGTCCAGTGTAACAAGTTTACCGAACTCTGTTAGCTTTTGTCTCTAACGGTCAAATAAGCTCTAGAAAAGGTCTTTTTAGGGAAACTACCTGAATACACGTGAGCAACAACATTTTTCAGACAAAATTGGAAATACGAAACATGCATGGAACCATTTTGCATATAGGATAAATCGATCCGTAAAGTAACAGGATTTGCTGGAAGCTCAGAATACTCGACTACCATTTAATTTGGCTGACTATAAATTGAGTACGCTCGAAAAGTAAAGTGATTTTTCTGCGGATCAATCACATACGTGATGTACGAAATTAATTCAATCCTTCTCAAGTCGACGTGGAAAGGGGTCAATGAGTGGTTTGAAAGTCGGAGAGTCTACTTCCGCACAAGTTGAGTCGGTAATATTTTTGTTATGGCGTTTACTCATGTAAAAATAGATCTATCCGATCGTTTATCAACATTACACTAACCGTAGATGATATCATAGTTTAGAGATCTCTAAATAAACATTCGATAGATATTTTAGATGATTCTGAGAAATCGTACAAGGTATCATTATGTACTAGATGGAGAGTACGAGAGAAGTCGGATACTTATATCCGAGAGGTGTAATAAATTTTGGTTCAGTTTGAATAATTTGCCACCAGAAAAAAATCGCAGTATAAGTAAACTAAGCTAGGTGTATTTATTTTTACCGTTGCCTTCTGGGCTTGCTTGGTATTGCTAAGATCTATAGGCACGGTAGCCACTAATCATTTGTGGACCCACTATCTGATTGACAGCCTTCTGACATAGACAAAACACAAACTATTTTATTAATATTCACATCACGCTCATAATTTACTTACTATTTTTTACACAAAACGCATGAACCAAAATTTAACTAAATATTTAGTTCTAAAACTCAATAAATCCATCCGATCCCAGTCTGAAAATAATTAATGTTAATCAAATAGGGAATAGAAAATTAAATTACCTTGAGTTCTGGCAAACTCCAAACTACCACCGCGCTCGTGGTTATAGGCTATGTGGATACCTAGTATGGAACTACCTACAGATGTGTCGATATCGTAGCCACTATTTTGATTTAATATTTTGTACCTGTTTTGTTATTTCAAATCTTTTTATTTATTGTATTTTTATTAATTTATTTACTTCTTAAACGAGCAATTCTTGTATACCTTTTACATAAATTTATTTCGAGTATCTTGGAAACGGCTCTAACGATTTAGATCATTTTTTTTATTTAGATAAGGTTTTTCTTTTTAAGTTTATCTAGTAGTTTATCTAGGCATCTTTCCTGAAAAAATGCGATTTTACAAAAAATAAAAAAAACCCCGAGTACCTAAAGCTCGTTCGCCCAGGTGCTATATTTATTGTAAAATCATCCTAACAAATACCGAGAACATCGAAGCGTGAAATTCAGCCATTTTTACCCATTTTAACAGAACATGACTCGTCTAGTTCGGTTAATCAATCATTCAATTTTAGGATCTGGACCATCGTGACCGAATGAGAGTGGAGTGGACACGGAGTACGTAGTGAAATAGTGCATGTGTGTGTATTAATTGGTTTCATACTGGGTACAAAATTAAGAGAAGTACAATCTAAGATGTTTGTTTCTAGGTACCTATTGTGTGCTTACCACTTTCGGCCATATCATCGCTTAACATAGTCACAGATGACTATGTCCTAGCTGTCCTAGCTGTCCTAGCTGTCCTAGCTGCATAGTGATTAGTGATATTGTGCATGATCAAACACAAGCCTATACATAGCAAATGATGTTACTTATCCTAACTATCCTAACTTAATATTATAAATGCGAGTTTGTTTGTTTGTTACCTTTTCACGCCTAAACCGCTGAACCGATCGCAATGAAAGGTACATATATAGTTATATGGATTGGGACATAGGCTACTTTTTTCTCGGGATCTCAGGTGAAACCGCGGGGGACAGCTAGTAACAAATAAAGCAATGCAATAAGTAAGTACATTAATATAGTTTTAAACGTACCATGTTTTGAACTACTAATAAATCTTTATAAGTACCTATATCCTAAGCCTACTTAGGTATATCAATAGGCAAAGACAAAATAGTTTGGTACCATTTTCTCTTCTGTTTATGAATCGTTTTTTTTTGTTTGTAGCTATTGAAGAGCTATAAAGTGTTATCAATTAAAAAAATCACACGGGGCAGTCTTTGGGGACTGTCGATAGAAGTGAAAACTAACCAATTTAAAATTTAATCCATGAAAACGTTCGGTGATGCGTGACGATGACGCGAGTTTCACGTTTTTTATTGTTCACCCAAAAAGTACACATATACATATAGCTCATGGTCACGTTTTTCGGGTGACAATGACGCGAGTTTCATGATTTTTGTTCACCCAAATAGTGCTCAACGCGCCTAATGAAGTTTTCACTTCAAAAATTGGAACAGCCACAGCGAAGCGTTTAGTTTAGGTAGATTAGTTCACTGAAAATAATATTATTTATTATGTACTCTTCCACATTAATAACTTAGCTGTAGGTCAAATTGAGATAATGTAAGTATATAAGCTAATTCTACAATAAAAAATATTATATTTATTCATAAAAAAGGGATTATATATAAGATCATCTTGAGAGTGTGCTAAATCTTGAGATAGACGAAGTTTGAGTATTTGGTCAGTGTTCATTATCATTGCCCTTGATTACACTATAGTTAACATGACATCGATGATAAACACCAGCAGTGTAATAAATTTGAAGTGTCGAAAACTTTTTGTTAATCATATTTTTAGTATGGATTAGGCATGTTTAGATCACAACCTCATGAAAGCTATAAGGGATTTGGCTCTCAAGTGCCACTGCCCGACTCTCCGGCTAATGTTTGATGGCAGATTTTAGATTTGAGGGCTCCAAGGCGGGTACTTACGAGTACTATAAAGTATTTTAGGCTTATTGAAATCCACTATGAGCTTCGAGCTCTTCTGGGAAGTAACGTAGGTATGTACAGTTTTGGTTATAACAACTGAACTGAATCGGTAGGTTTACCACCAAAGCTGAAACACGTGTAAAATATTCTAAGATGACGTGTTATATTATCTATATCGCACTTTAATTGCTTAGGTATAAATTAGATCTGGAGATAAAAATTCATTTTAGATGTGTCTGATTCCTTTATAAATTAACTAAATTATAAATTATAATGCAAGGATTATTCACACATGGCCATCTAATCCCAAACTAAACAGAGCTTGTAATATGGAAATAAGACAAATGATATACTAGATCAGGGGTCGGCAACCTTTTGAGTCGGAAGAGTCAAAAATTACAATTTACCAAACTTCAAAGTTTTTAAAGAGCCATAACAAAAAATTCTTACCGACAATAAATAGTACTTGCATAAATAATAAAGTTTTTTGATGAAAAAAAAACTAATCTCTTTATCCATAAGAAAAAAATGTATTTATTGAAGGATCGATCTATTGAGTGAAGGAGACATTGAGAAGGATATACAGCACAGTGGTAGGGTACTTTGTAGTACCCGCCTGGCTGGCTACCACCCTCAAGTTGAAAATCTGTCGCCAAACTTCTATTGGTGTGTTCCGGCAGCTGAACTTGAGAGCCAGATCCTTCTAGGCTTTGTGTGCTTACCACCTTCGGCCACATCATCACCTACCATAGTGAGATTGTGGTCAAAGACAATATAATCATACGTTTTAGATCACGCGGGAAAATATTTTAAAGCATAAATGGGATTTTTCTGAAATTAATTCTACAACTAGGTACTTAAGATATTACAAAGTATTAAGGAAAACTTTCTAACTAAGAAGAAAACAGATGGTTATAGCTATAAATCCAATAACTTGTCCATACAAATAAACGAGGAACGTTACTCTTCGGTAGCCGTCACGTGGTCGGAAGATGGATGGACCGAACACCCTTCGCGGTGGATTAGGCCATTGACCTTCGAAACTTGCAGGGTTCCACTAATTACTGTTACAAGTGAGGCGTTATTGTTTAACTTATTTGACCGAATATGGTTGTAAAATGAATTGTAGGTAGTACTTACTTACTACGGCCATAGAAGTGTAATAAATTACTTAGGTATGTCGAAAACGTCTACGTGGCGTTATACTATTCACTAATATGTAAGTGTTTTACGTAATATGGTATTGAGGGATAGTTATTAGCTATGACTTTTAAGAGGCTACACGGTTGTCAACCAGCAATAAACCAAGGGCAAATAGAGGGCGTTGAGTCGGCGACAGGCCGTATGGACCGAAGTTGTCAAACAATTAGCTTGAAATGCTAAAAAGTCACCGACTCAATGCCTTCTATTTGTCCTTGGTAGGTGGCTGGTTGAGAACCGTGTAGCTGCTCCATTAGGCCCGCACCTCTGAGTGAACATAATTATATGTGCAGGTGCTTAAACGTGAGGAAACATGCGTGCTAGAGAAGCAAAATATTTAAATGCGTGTGAAATCCATCAAAAGCGGGGGCTGATTGGTGGACCACTGGCCTTCTACCCCCTAACAACCCTTAAGAAACCTGTTGATGAATGTTGTTAAGCACTTATGCCCTAGTTGCCTTGCAGGTTTAACGCTAAATACGTACGTAATAATATACCATGATTATTATCCATAACTCATTTAACGCACTCATAGTTTCCTGTTCCAGTTTATAATAAGGTGATAAACTTCTAGGACAAATGGATTATTGCTCAGTTATCCTTAAAAATCCTACGATATTCATCAAAACATTTACAGTTCCTAAAAATGGATAAAACCGCTGGTAAATAAATGTACATATTGAAACATTTGTTGTTTCACGCTTTATTCCCATGTCGCCGAATAAAATAAAAACTCCTAACATTTTTTTTATGTTACGTAATCAAATCAGACATTCAGCGTAACTCCACCTCCTTGTTGGTTATATTAGGAAGTTTTTAATATGAATAATGTGTATTTAACATGTGAGTGAATATTGTTATCAAATCTAGACTACAAAGTACTAGATGGTAGTGTCAAGCCAGGTAAAAAAAGGTCGGCGTCACGCAAGTGTATATTCACGCTAGTTAAACTACCGAAACTTTAAGGGTTGAAAATCATAACTTTTACTATGATATCCAAACATTTTGTTTCAGTAGGTATTAAATTGCGCTTTTAGAGTTGAACACTTAGTAAAAGTTGTTTGTATTAATGCGTACTTTCAACCCTAAAAGTTTAGCTACCAATTAAAAATAACCCTGTATTTACATACGAACCAAATCTCCCATTTCATTTGAAAAAATAGTTCAGCCATTACAGCGTGATTGATTTAACAAACATCCAAAAACATAATTATACACATACATAATCACAACACATACATAGACTCACAACATACACACACTCACACAAAACATATGAAGCGTGACATGTCAACGAATGCCAATATTAACCCTGGCATGTACACTGTGAGGTAGTCGTCAAATCACATGGCTCGTTGGGTGTGGACAATTGAATATCTTGGAGTAGACTCGCAGCTTCATTAATCGTTTGTACCTGCGGGCTCTAATAGTTGGGCCCAGTGTACCGAATGCTCGAAGTAATTGGGCCCTTCGACGGCTTAACGAGACTGTTGCTCCTAAGCCGTTTTATGAGACGACATGACGTTTTTTCTTAAAACTTTTTTATTTTTTTACTAAGTGTGATGTGGTTAAAGCTACACAAAGCTTACGAGGGAACTCGCTCTCAAGTGCAACTGCCAAAGCCGAAACATACCGGTTAGATAGCCTTGTCAAACTAAACGGGTACTACAAAGTACCCTATTACCATGCTATGGTTTTCTCACGATGTTTTTCTTCACTGAAAGCTCAAGCTCATTGTAGGATTAAATCCCACGAACTTCGCCCCGGCATCATTATATACGTCACAAATGAGCTATCATCTTATATCGGGTTTGAGGTTTTCAATAGCAATGCTAAAGCCGGCTCCAGCAAAGTTAAAATAGCAATAAGGGGTTGAGAGGACAGTTTACTTTTTCTCGGCTAAAATATGAATGTCAGCGTAAATATAATAATGTTTTATTACGTTTTAACGGCACCCGTAAAACGAAAACTTTGTATGGAACATATTAAACTTTGGTTTATGTGTATTACTTGCGTTCGGTTCGGTTATACTAAGTGCTAAATATTCAATAAAAATGGTTTTTTTTACTCAATAAATGCTTGACTAGTGCCAAGAGTGAGTTGAACTCGCGCACGGAGGGTTCTGTAAAATAATAAATAAAACCAACTTAATTTTCTGACTCTACTGTGAAATTTTGCTATGAATTGACTAATAAGTAATATTTCACGTGATTTCACTATTATTAGTATTTAAGTAGTATTTGTTTTTTTTTATTAATATTGGCTTTAAAAACACATCTACAATTTTTTTTGAGGTTTCTTGCATGTAAATTCCTCTTGAGTTTGTCTAATTACCTATATTTTCAATTATTTGTCACGATAGAGGCTATACATAGTAATGCGTATTCTGTAAAAAGAAACAACTAGCTTCGTATTATGGCGACCAAAATACAGCCCTGTGACAGACAGATAGACATACAGCGTAGGTTTACTAATAGGGTCCCGTTGCACCATCTGGGTACGGAAACCTAAAAAACCAACACGAACATAAAAAATCAAACGTATGAATTTTCCGTATGCTACCTAACGTTTTATATTGAATGTACTTTCCACATAAAAAATGTGCTTTAGTTAATAAATCATTTTGCCATACAAACGGTTGGTATCCTCTTTTCTTGTAGATTTGATTGTCCTTCCGACCCTCCAATTTATATACTGGAATCATAAGAAAATTATCGTCAGCAAAAGTAAAGCCCTTATGTTACAAAATTATATTATATAGGTACTTATGTACAATAATAATGTATCTGTTTATATTTTTAGCTTATTATGGAGCATTTTATAGTTCGGCAGCTTTGTGTATCCTATAAATATTATAAATGCGAATGTTACACGACCACCCACGACCCACGACCACGACCTGTGGCATAATAGATTGGGTATCTTATTCCACTCACGGCAATCGGCCCGTCATATGCTAATTTTATCTTGGTAACGCGGGTAGAACTGCGGGGAAGAGCTAGTGTAACATAAATGTTATGTGGTTGGGTCTTCAGGTTTTTCAATTTAAGTTGCTCTTCCATTTTCATTGAAGTAAACAAAGCAGGGATCGTTATTATGATAGCTATCAAATATTATATTTCGTGACAATGAATATGATTTTTTGTTACCTGTAAGTTCAATTTACCGCGATGCTGGCTAAAGGTCATGGTCATGTTTGATTAGAATCGCTAAATGGTTGGCACAATTCTCGTATCAATGTTTACACAATTTTTTAAATATTTTTTTATGGAGGAGACGTCGTTCTAGAACATTCTTTGTGATGTGGTGTGATGATGTTATCACTATAGGAATATAGCTTGCCTCGATTAAAAATTGTATTGAGAGTCCATACGTTTCTTTTTATTTTTAATATTAGTTTGTGTAATAATAATAATGACTATATTTAAATGTCTAAAATCTCAATATGTATAATTTGTATGCTTAAAGATTTAAATGTAACATTACTTTAGTATATTCTCATATTATCATTGATGGATAATACCACAAGGCTAAAATAAGGCCTTCCAGCGAGAGGTCTAGAAAAAAAACACATAAGATTAACGAATCCTTGCTGCAGTACAGTCCTGACATCCACATTAACTCTTGACTTGCGAATGGGACGCGAATCCCAAAACAACATATATAAAAAAAACCAGGAAACGTGAGTCAAGTTGATTTAAAAATATGTGCTGTTATGGGTATTGTACGCGGGATAATTGTTCAAAAGTTACTTGCAAGATTTGTCACAACCATATTGACTAACTAACAGGTGGAGTTGAATAAAATCTTGTAAAAGAAGGTGTTGAAATCTATAGAATTTAAACAAAATCTTATGCCAATTGAATAGCCAACTTGTTAATAAAACATTAAATGAACTATTAAAGTTCGCCTGTGGACGCAAGTATTCAAGTTGTGTGCATAGCTGTTTATAATATGGGTAGACCGTTGGAAAACAAGAAGCTTACTCCGTAACTAGCAAGTTATTAATCAAGTTTCTGCTTATTATGTACAATGGTATAATATGAAAGGTCACGCGGAGTGAAAATTAATTTTCATTCGAGATGAAAAAGGAATATTTGGTTTACTTTCGGTTTTGCGTCTTTCTACAATATTTAAATATTTTTCATGAACAAATGAAACATAATATTGGGATACTTATAGACTTAAAGGCTATATGGAATATATTTTTACCACAGATTTGTTATAATACTAGGAATACAATCTGATTTAACTGCAGTTAAAAATAGTAATTTTTATATCTAATTTAACAACAGCATAAAAATTGGCCAAGTGTGAGTCAGATTCATACAGGATACCTATATAATATAATACTAAAACAAACTTAATTTAGTCGCTTTTAATACAACTTTGTTTTGATAGGCGCAACTAAATAAAAATAAATGTTAAATAGTCATAACTTATTTACCTTTCTCTATATAGCTATAATAGGTAGGTACTTAATATTAGAACCATACTACAGCTTATTACGTAATGGCGTTTTTGAAATAGAGCCAGCCAGAGAAAATAAAAATAAATCCAGGTTTGTAATTTTTTATAATTTGCCACGGCAAAGAACACGTTTTCTATGAAAACTTAATTTTAACTGACCACCTATTATTGTAAATATGGTTTAGGCAGGTATTACTAACGGAGAATATTTACAAAACGTACATACAATAAACATAGTTTACCCTGAGGGTTAACGTTAATACTACGAAAGCTTGAGACAAGCACACCCCTGATAAAATCCACCAAGTTTAACACTTCAGCGTATCGTATAATACACCTGAAGGGATGATATGGGTAAGCCTGACATTGTCTGACCCGACCCCGCTCGTTTTGATGGATCAAGTATAGAGTTAGACGCCCGTTATGATGATTGATGAGGGAAACAGAACACATGTGACGACACTTTCCTTGTCGTACGAGATACATCAGAAAAATATTGTTTTGTGATATTAGACGTAACTTGCTTGTGAAATAATAATAAGAAAATCACTGTAGGTACGTGTAATATTTTATGACATTTGATAGCCGTAAATATAATTTTGCGAATTAGTGTTATTTTTTATTGAAACTAAGGATTTTCTAAATCAACGTTATTTAGAAAATACGTTTTCTTAGTAAATATAATTAAATATCTGTGGATTTATTTACAGACTTCTTAGATGAGTCCTCATTGGATTCATATAATATTTTTGCTGAAACTTCAGCGAGTAAATTTATCTAGAGAAATGACTGGAATTTAATAAAGGGATCAGGGGATAAATGTTGAAGTTTTAACTTTTATCCCTGATAATACTGGAACTATTACTGCAATTCATTTATCTTATGGTTTTTATTTGAAATTAATTTAAACTATATTTTAATATTTAATTCCTATTCCTATAATTCTTGCTATTGTTGCAAAAATAACTTTATATTATTTCATAAAATGCTTACAAATAAAATTTTATTATAAACATAATGCAAACTGTAGTTACTCATAGACATGCCATAATAAATAAGGCTCGGCACAAGCGGCCCACCGACCACAGCCACCGGTGGCTGTCACACACTACCGCGATACCGCCACATTTGTAACAGTGTCAGAAGCGAGCGACAACCACCGGTGTTCGGAAGCCGCCACATTTTATAACCCGCTCTCTGCGGCGCAGTCTTACGATGGACTCCAACACGGAAAGTTTGCTCACGCTATTGTTAATACGCAGACGACGTAGATAATGCCGTCACGACAAACGGTTTACTGCGCGGGGAGTGGAGCAGTGCGACAGTGGCGGGTGTTGGCGTCTTGTATGGCCCGTAGCGACCACAAGTGGCGAGTCGCGGACACTACTGTAGCGAGTGGCCGCCACCGGCTACACGTGTGCGGCGCGTTTATACAAAATATATGAAAAAGCGTGTCGCTGGCCACAAGTGGATGTGGTCGGTGGCCCGTTTGCGCCGAGCCTTAGAATGTTAACACCAAGAGAAACGCAAACAAAACAAAAAAAAATATACCTGTATGCTGGTATAATATAGACAATAAGCACAAAAATGACAATTCACAATGTGCCTATAAGATCACAATTTAGATGCGTTAGCATTCGCAAAGAAAGAATTGTATAGCAATACTTTTTTTTTCGGAGAAAGTGTTATAGACAACACATGGTCTCATCATTATTTTCTCTGTTAACACTACATATCTCTCCCAACCGTACATTGTACTAAATTAGTACTTTACTTATACAGAACTGATAACAATAAGAGAGAGACGTCAGGACCTGGACCACCGGTAGGCAGCTAGGAGCCTATTATCTGACACCTCCGTTTTTATTTTTGTTTCAGGTACAGATCAAATATTACTTACTTGAAAAATATCTTCTAACTAACATGATTAATTTGAAGAAATAAGTCAAAGGTTTTGAATATGTTAAGTGTCAAAAATTACGATGCATGTTACAGAACTATTTTATTAGTAACGTTAGCGATATAAATTGGCCGCAACATTTACCTTTTTAGTTGTTGAACCAATTTTATTTGAGAGTCTGGGATCACAAGCTAAGTAAATAAAGCATTTTACTTTGATTTACCTACTAATAAAACATTTAAAATTAAATGAAATGAAGGGTATTAAAAAGGATATTCTAGGCTTAATAAAGGTCGGCAACACATTGGCAATCCCACTGGTATAGCTAATGTCAATAGTTGTCACTTATCATTAGGAGAAGTGGACCACCTGCCTGCTTGCCAGACTTCTGACATAAAAATAAATAAATTAGGATATATTTAAGAACACAGAATACTGAATGAGTATTTGACCCCGTAAAAAATAATCGTAAAAAGGGTAGAGTCTGTGAAACAAGAAAATAAATTCACACCTCGTTTATTCGGAGGCAATTTATAACAAACTTATTAAAATAATCTAATTTTACTATCTATATGAATAAGAACCAACGTCAGAATATAATCAGACCTTGAATATAAAGCATGGATTATGATTAGCAGGTTAACGTTGAAGGTTTAACTTTTATTATTATCCTATGCTTTTCACCTTACCTATTTTGATTTGTTTTTAATGTATTCATCTGTCAAAATTTACACACACACACACACCTTATTAATTCTGGATTTTGTGACAACAGTAAAAATAAACAACTAAGTACTAAACCATTTGATTGTGGGCCCGATTCATCGCTCACAAGTGTTTGATAGACACGTAAAACAACACTAGCCAAATACAAAAATAATGATGACAATCATTCTCTTTTCTCAGTACACAGTGTCTTCAATTATGTGTCCTTTGTGTTGGAAATGGATCAATAACAATAAAATATTATTTATTTTGTATCCCTATCATGAATGTCGTAAGTAAACGTCGTCATTGATATTCTAAATAAGAAGTTTTATTTTTAGTCTTACATCCTACGCATCATCTGTATCACTTATCCGCTGAGGTTAGATATAAGATATTATTTAATCTTAGAAAATATCATTCACGGCAAATTACCTACGAGGTGAGGTTATGATGTGACTATATCATATCGGTAGTATCTTTAAATATTAATTAAGATAACTGAAGTTATATGGAAATAAAATTGAATAATACATGTAAAAAATACTAAAATTATTTTGAGGAAAAATGCAAGAGTATTGAGAGTTGCTCTTACAGTAATTTGGTAGCCAATAGATTGAACATAGTTATCCTTATAACTTCGTGAAAAGTACAAACAGAATGAGAGCAAAACTTAAATCGCCCATGCAGCAGGCCTTTTTGGATTCACGATTTCTGCTCAATTGCAAAATGGACCAAATAAGTGAAAACTATTCGAGCATGCCTGCTGCATGCATTGACAATTAAATTAAAACGAATGTTCTTTTGACATTAAATCCAATTACTATCCCAAAGGACTTGAACCTTTTATTTATAACACATGTGGAATGTTGATCCTTTGTTAGCCTTTTATTGAATTTCTTACTCATTTAAATGCTATTTAACCTTATTCACTACTTATAAACATAAGGAGCGGTTAAATAGGAAAATGTCCCACTGTCAGTAATAATTTTACCAGCTGATTTATATTAGGCGATTTTACCAGGGCGTAGGTAATTTGTGTAAAATTATTAACAACAATAATAGATTTACATTTATTATTCCAACTTATTTAAACTCAAAAATACTATTTGAATGAAAAGTTTATTTATTTTTTATTTCCTACTCTTTGGTATTTGTATTTCTTCAGTGAGTTGATACCTGTTATATGACAAGACGTGTTTCATTAGCTCAGATGGAAGAGGCGATCTAACACCCACAGCGACAATAATGGATTCAAATTCTATCATGAACATATCCTTTGGTAAAATGATTATTGTAAAGAAAATCTGTCATATATATGATAGAGCTATAGAATGGCTCACTGAGCAAGTAAGAACTATATTTTAGTCTGTCTGGATACCACCCTCGAGTTGAAAATCAATTGCCAAGCATTAATCTCTGTGTTCCAGTAGCTGCACGTGAATGACAGCTCTCTTCTGGATTTCGTATGCCTATCACCATCGGCTATATCATCACTGTGAGATTGTGCTTACAAAGCCGAATGTCATGTTTATCTTATTTATTCAAAATATTAAAAAAGTGTTGTGTAGAGTTTCGTCTCGTTATACTTAGATTGATTTGGATTATTATGCACGTAAAAATCATAATATATTTATACTGGAAGATAAATGTGGTATTTTTGTCCCGATTCTGGCTTTCGTTTCTTCTGAAACGTATGTGAAACCGTGAAGTGGAAGTTGGTAATAATTGTAATGATAAACCTGAACGCATAGAGTAATTTATTACGCCTTCCGCGATGAATACTTTTTACAGATTTCTTATATGGTAGGTACCTAAATAATAGTAACAAAGTTATAAATGATTGGTGTTACAATTATGTTACCTACTCTTTTTTATGAATGATAACTGATGCTTAGTATCATGTATCTACAGACAGATCATGTTGTAAACAAAATTGTTTCTTTTTCCTTGTAAGATATTTCATGCGAGACTATTGTATGTAGTTGAAAATAGATTTATGTAGGTCCATGACAGTATTTGTGAGATATTTGTTATTTTTGATATAAATAAATCATTTTCGTAACAACAGTGTTGATGGACTACACTACAGTGTAGGTAGTTATGTATAAATCAAATCAAATCAAAACTCATTTATTCAGTTTAAGCCCTAATAAGGCACTTATGAATGTTACAATACAATGAAAATGATTCTACCACCGGTTCGGAATACACTTGGACTGAGAAGACTCCGGCAAGAAACTCAGCAAGGGATATTTTTATAGTTTTTTTTTTAAGTAATATAATTTAATTACTAATTACAATGTTTATAAAGTTATTTTGAAATAGCTTGCTGAGCGAACATTTCATTTATTCGAATGAGATTTATTTTTATAAGGAGTAACTTAGGCTACGTCTTTTTATACCTACCGGAAACGTGGGTGAAACCGGGGGTAGCAGCTAGTTTCTAAAATAAATGGTAAGTATTGCCTCTATTGACCTGTAGAGAGAGTGTACATAATATACAAAATGAATAGCTGTACGTGAAAGAAATCTAACGAATTAAGTATTCTGAGTACTTACCTAAATTCTAACTGATAAACAACCCCACACAGTGTGAAACTCGCTTGAACTGTATTGGAGGCTATATCGATGTGACTGTTTCATAAATTTGCAATTTGCCTTGGACCTTGACCGAGTCGCGAGCGTCCAGCACCCCTGACCGGCTAGAGGTCGCCAGTGTATTTCTATATTGTTCCCGACTGAATCGTATTCAATTTCAATTAAAAATCTATTAGTTTCTGCATCACAGCGAATGCTGATTCAGAATGGGAGTTCTTTTTTTTATTGAACATTTTTTTTTTTTTGCTACGCCACTAAAAGTAAACGATATTGAAACATCTTGGATTGTAATAAAGTAGGTAGGTACTTAGGGTAGTACATATTTACGAGAAAATACTAATAAAATTACCTTTTAACGAGTTATATGATTAAGTTTGCGTGATGGATTACTTCTTGATTGGCCACATTGCCCAGATATAGTGAGAAATCAAGATAATTGTTCCTGCAGTTGACAATTTTCTGAAAATAATTGTGAATTTCTTCGGTGATTATAACTCAGTCTGATTTATTACAATGTAGGTACTAATTTAAAATGTTTTGTTTTGTATGTCATCTGCATACAATATAACAATTTTAACATTTTAATCTGAACTCTGATTGGTTTTTTGGACATGTTTTTTGAATGATATGACAACAAGTTTATAAACTTTAAAAACGTGTCAAGAGTTTTTTTGACGTTTTCATATATTCAAACAGTGTGTTTCGGTCGATCTATTGTAACTTTTTATCTACTATATAAAAATAAGTCGGGTTTTCCTTCCTGACGCTATAACTCCAGAACGCACGAACCGATTTCCACGGTTTTGCATTCGTTGGAAAGGTCTCGGGCTCCGTGAGGTTTATAGCAAAGAAAAACATAAGATTCCACGGGAACGCGGGTGAAACCGCGGGGCGGAAAGCTAGTAAGTTATATTAATTAGGTAGCTACTCTGAGATACAACAAATTTTACATGGTTTCTTTTTATAATGACCAGCCGTGAGCTTGATTAGCTACCACCCTCAAGTTGAAAATCTGTTGCCAGCATTATCGGTGTATTCCGTTAGCTACACTTGAGATCTTCTATTTAAAATGTATACAGCGCCACCTATTTCGTACAGCTTAAACTACCTCCACAGGAGAAGGGTTGGATTTCAATTTCCTCATTTTCTCTTTCCTTTCCCTGATTTTAGTAACCACTGCTAGAGGGCGCTTGAACAATTTGTTTCAAATAATTCTCACAGGTGGCGTTACCAGATTCGTATTTTCAGTATTACCAAAGACGATCGTCTTTTGGTATTACCTATTATTTATTTATCATAATAATAAATAATAAAAAGCCTTATATTTTGTTGAAGATTACAAAAAGAAAAAAATCTAGGTTAGTATTATAAATTTTTGTTCGTAATTAATTACAAATTAAGTTGTTAGTTTATATTTTACTTAAATTTTGTAATCGTACGTTAAAATATTATTGTACCTATTATTTAGCTATCTGCAAGAGCCCCTCTGCAGGTAAAGGCCTCCTCCAAAGATAGCCAGTTCTCTCTAGATTGGGCTTCTTGAATCCAGTTGGGGCCAGCTTTTTTTGTAAGCTCACCTTCCCAACTAGCTACAGGTCTACCTCTCCTTCTTTTGCCTTGTGGATTTATCATAATAATAATTATAAACATTTCAGTAATAAATATCTACATGAAAAACTAGCCTTCCACCCCGTGGTTTCACTTGCGATTCCTTAGGGTGTTGAATTTCGGAAAATACTTTCTTGGTGGGTGTCTAAATCCTATTTTAAACATAAGTACCTATTTGCCAAATTTCAGTTGCGTTGCGTGAAGAAAGATATGGGCTACATTAAGTTAATATACATTTTTATAAAAGGGTTCATCCCTTTTTTACTTAACACCTTGAAGTCAGTTGGCATCTTTCCATTAAAAATATCGCAAATTGTTATTATTTATAATGCCGTTAAATAATAGCAAATTTCTAACAGTTCATTAATAACATTGACAAATATAAACAAAAAACTTAAAAACAAATAACTATAGGTAACAATAACAACCACAAGAATATCCAATATTCAATAGAAAAGTAAAAAACTACTTAAATTAAAACCGGTGAATTCAACGAATGAGGACCAATTTTATTGTTATTTTAAAAAAAAAATTCCAACGTCTATCATTTGTAGACGTGCATATTATTATCAATACATATAATATAATAAAACTGTGGAACCAGCGTGTCTGTACATTAAAAATATTTACCAAAAATGGAATGTGGATGATGTAGGAAGAGTAACAGAATGCATAGAGACCATTATTTCTTGTAATAAATTAAAAATAAGTATGAACCATAAGCAAGATTATAAAAAAGCGTGCTACAAAAAATATCTATCATTTTTATTTTCGTGGCTGTAGTGGTGAGAAATCGTTGAATAGCAATGATTTACGTGCGCTGACAAAGCGATTTGTTAAAAAAGCGGGTGTCGCCTTTTTGTTCGTCGCTGTGAAACCCTCCTCTCGCTGAAGTGCTGTTTAATATTGAGCTCCGCTGAAAAATAAGTCCTTGAAACATATTTAAAGAGATTCATTCTTTCAGTAAGCATGATGTGAAGTAAAGTTAATCCAGATTAAACGGCTTCAGCATTGGATATGTATATATATTATCTACATTCATTTTCTAACACTGTTTTTATAGTTAACTAGCTTCCGCCCCGCGGTTTCACCCGCGGTCCCGAGTGCTACGATCGCCACCAAACCTTACAGAATTATATGCTGGGTTAATCTAAAGATTGTCTGAAAATTTCATCGCGATCGGTTCAGCGTTTTCGGAATCCATAAGGAACATACATACATACTTTCACTTTTATATATATATTTAAATATATATATAGATACGAATGGACTATTAACACAGAATACATAATAGTATACAAGTAGGTACCTACTATTAATTACATTCAATAGCCATATTAGCAATGTTATATTCAGTAACACAGACTGTTAAATATTATCCGTAATACCTATAAAAATAATAAGTTATTTAAAAATAGTTGTGAGAGTTTTACATTTTATTTAGGCCACGGCAGACCAGACTGACAGATATTACGTTTTCTTATAAACGTAAAGAAATGGTCTGACGTTTTATCATCGTAACACAAAGGCTTTGTCCTTATTTGTCACTCACGCATACCATTCTCGTTTATAATAAATTGATATCATATGAATATTCTGAGACAAAGGAAGCAATATAAGAGAGTTTCAAACTAAGATATGGATGTTGAGACTAAGAAACTAGATATCGGTATGAAATATGCCCCGTCTACGAAAGTTTAGAGAGAGTGGTAAGTGCGAGATTTAGACTTACCTACCACATTTTTACCCAGTGTTACGTAGGTACCTACCAACCTACTTATATAAATAATTAAATATTCTTTTGCGTGGATGACGCTGCTGTTATTTTCTTGTTGTAGCAAGGGTCTGTGCAGATATAAATACTTATGTAAAATATTTAACATAAAAGTGTGTTTTCGTTCTGATAACAGTTAAATAGACCTTTGAATGGAACTAGCCTCTATGATACAGGGTAGTTTAGGTAGCTAGTGCACTTAATAAGGAAACTCATGTGTATCAAACTGTATTATGCTTTTGAATAAATAAATGTATGGTCTGCATTTGGAATGCAAGGTATGTAGCTGCAAAATGGCAGTTTGGATGCGGTTTTAATTGTACCGTTGACGTAACTGCCATCAAAACTGTCGACTGATTACGCGGTTTAGGTATATGCAATTTAATTGAAAATGGGATATTGATACAATAAAATGGGTGTCCTAGCTTATAAACACGAACCTACCCACGCCAAATTTTCACAGAATCATCGTCATAAAAAAATTCAACACTTTTACGACAGTAATTTCATCTGCACTTGGAAAACTGCAGTCGGACGGATTTAAGCGTAGTTTCTGTTTTTGGTAATAAAATATCACAAACAGCGACAAAAACTATGTGTGCCAGCATAATAACATTAAATTTAAGTAATCCGTTTGCTTTAGGTAGTTGTAAAACACGTAGAATGCTAACATATCTACCTACCTACATAGGATAGAGTCACGAAACTTTGCATGTATAATTTCAGTGTTACAGTTACCTTTTGAAATTATTTTCATAATATCACATTTTTAATAATCCTTTAAACTAGTTCTAGAGTTGTACATTGAAAGCTATCCTAAATGCTACATAAGCCTAAAATAATGGAGTGTAAAAGTGCTAGTATTATATTTCATAACTTATTGTTTGAAATGTAGCAATGGATACAGTTCTGCCATTTCTAAATAAACATATAAATAAAGTAGGAGTGCGGCGCCCAATAGCAATCTTCAAAGGATCTTTCCTATTCTACGAGACGGCTCACTGTTATTTCCAACACGTGGCGCTCTGTGGAAATATCTCAATTTGGATTCCGTATAGGCGGTGTCTAACCGCGCTAGTTTTACGAGCTCACCCCGCATGAGAGAAGATATACGTATATTTATAATAAATACCTAATGAATTATTTTTTTTCCATTTTGCTCTACTTATAATTTCTCGGGTAGAATAGGTCAAATAAAGATTGAAACGTATTTAAAGAATTCATCCTTTAATGAGTACCACCTTACTAGTACTTACTGAGAAATCAGTGAATGCTTACCTGAATTCGATAAAAAGCATTCATTGGCTTCGTTTTCTCTCAAAAGCCACTCCAATTTTAATTTGTTTGCGGTGTACCTTCACGAGGATTTTTCGGAGCGAAATCCTAGGTCTCGCTTCTAGGAAAATCAGTTTTCCAATAACTTTGCAAGTGAACCGCGGCCAACCAGTCACTAATTTAATAAAGGGTTCAACTTATCGTATGTGTGTGTGTGAAATTAAATTTTAGGGAAAGATCTTTATTTATACCAGTTTAATTTGGATAGCCACGCTTCACTTTATACTCAACACATTTCTTCAGCTGACATTTTAAATGTTATAATGAGTCAGGGTGTAATGTGTAATGATAAATTACGACTTAACACAAGTGACGTATGAAATGTCTTGAGACAAAAAATCTGGCATGTAGAAAATCGGCAAGAAATAGATACCTATTCATTTTTGTGCAATAAGACGACGAAAAATCGGTTACCGACAGCCGCCGACGTTTGGCATTTCTCGCTTATTTGTCTACAACTTATACGCCGTAGACAAAATGTACGTCGTTCAGACCCACCCCGAGGCAAAAGTCTCGAACGTAGGTAAATAGCTAAAACATGGCGGTTTCTTAGGTCCACTTTCGCCAGACACTTAAATACATCTATTTTAAGAAACTAAGCTGAACTTAACCGAGCTGACGTACACCTATATCATACATATCATAATCACATCCCATCATTAGCAAAACTGTTACGCTGTTAATATCGTGACAGTCAACAATTATAATAGAAGCGAGATAACTATTGCAATCTAAAAATGGATTATCAAAATATGGATATAAATAGTTTCTTGCTCACGTTCAAACATTGAATAGTTTTGCCAAGTGGTAAAGACCTTCTTAAACTGTACAAAGTCTAGTTTTATATATCTCTATATACCTATATCTTTAGTAATTCCGGAACCCAAATTTTAGTACATTATAAAACTTTCGTACTATAGATTACAACAGCGGAACACAACCCTTTCGCCGCCAAAAATTGAATAAGGCAATTAAAGCACATTACGCGATTCCACCGTTAGATTCCAAGCACGTATCCGGAGCTTCCACCACGCCCTTCCGCTTAACCCGACATGCTTTACGAAATAGACACATTTATTTTCTTCCTTCTTTTCATGTGCATATAGTACCTTTTTAATGAATAAGAATTATCATACAGAATATGCTGAAATGAAGACAACATTAAGTAATAAAAAATTACACTACGTTACAAATTTTAAAAACATTAACCCACTACAATTATTCCTGTTTATTTACTTATACACATCACTAAATAAGAACACATAAGTACTTTTTTTTAACGTACTGTTTATTGGGAACGACAGCTAACAATTTACTGGTAAAATTGAAATTGTTTTTCTTTTTAGCAAGCTTAAGGTGCAAGCATGAATGCTCACTTTGGGGCCTTTGCTTGCGCCGGCGTCGTGTGGCGGGTCGCTCACTTCCCTACAATATGTGCGAGGAGGGCGATGGCTACCATATGCGTTAAACTTCTTCATTTTGTTTCTTTTCTTTTTTTGTTATAACACACATATATTGTCAGTGAGATTAGATAAATAATTTAATGTAATAAATTTGAGTTGGTTCTGCAAAGAGTAATTGCTGAGTTTCTTGCGGGCTCTTCTCAGTAAAGGCGACCTTCCGAACCGAGCGTTAGAGTCGAGATATTCATAAGAGCTTGTAAAAATATTTTCATTTAATTTTATTAGTAAATAAAATTAAAAAGTAAACGTCCAGTCTACACATACATACATATGTACGTTTATTAATCAATGTAATTTGAATGAAACTGCTAACTAAACTTCTCGTACATAATAATATATTTATTTTTCTAATATATTTGCACACAATAAAATATAGAAGACTAGCTGTTCCACGTGGTTTCATCCGCATTCCCGGGATAAAAAATAGCCTTTAACCTTTCCCAATAACTGGGCTATCAAATGCTAAAATATTTTTTCAAATCCGACTGGTATAGTTCCAGAGATTAGCGCCTTTAAACAAACAAATAAAGAAACTCTTCTCCTTTATTATATTAGTGTAGATAATGGTAAAAAGTTTATATTGCCTGTAGAAAATAAAAAAAATCTTTATGTTTGGAAGTAACCTCTTCTTAATCTTTTTTTTTTTACTTTGTTTAGGGTTGTGTTTGATTACAATCTCACTATGGTAAGTGATGATGTGGCCCAAGGTGGTAAGCACACAAAGCCTCGAAGTAACTGGCTCTCAAGTGCAGTTGCCGGAACACACCAATAGGTGTTTTGCACGACATGATGAATGAAATACATAAATTTCAGTTCCAAATGTTCTGTAATTGCTGAGAAAAATGAACACCCCTGCCGCCAGTATTTTCAATTCGTCGTCTTAAACGAGGCATATTGTTTTCATGAAGAAGTTATTTGATGAAAGCGGACTATAAAAGCTAGCAGAAAATAGTGAAGCTTGCGTTGAAGTTTAGCTTGTGTAGCTTTCGTAGTAAGAAAAAACATATCCTACTAATATTATAAAGAAAATAACAGCTGAACGGATTTAGGTGAAATTTAGCACACATAATATATTTTGGAATAACATATCGGATACTTTTTATCCCGGGAAAACATAAGATCTCTCGGGAACGCGGGTGAAACCGTGGGGTGGATGCTTTTCTAATATAAAATTGTATCAAACTCTATAATGTCATACATATTATGTAAATTAAATAGTCTAATAAAAAATAAAACTTGATTTTTTCATTCGGAGAATTAGTTCAAATGATTTAATCTAGAGATAGAGCTAAGGGACAGGATGTTTTGAATTTCCATGTAGACATAACAAACTAATAGATTTATATCTTAATCTGGGGAGTGATTCTCCCTCGACGTTATTTCGAAAGCGTGACACGATTCTGTACATGACATTGCCCTCATTTTTTTTCTCCAGTCGATTGGTTGTCGTTCATGTAACTAACAATTAGTTGCTTCCAAACATGCTTTGATTATTGATATAATTCCTCGATGTAAATTACATCCTATTAAGGCCACATATTTCATTCATGAAATAAAATAGGGAATTAATAATGAAACCAACACATCATGTGTATATTTGTACAATATTATGTGGTGAAAATGTCAACATTAATCAATCCGGGTGCACGGTTACTTGACAAACAGAGAAATGCGGATGTTATATTACACAAAGTTGGTACTTCAATAAACATAAATCAAGTAGTATACAGAATACTCCAATTTATTTTAACAATGTTGTTTGAAATAACATCTTTGTCTTTGCTACCGTGAACATATTATTAAACGACTTCACGATCTGCTTTTAGTTAACAAAAGCTGTCGTAAATTAAAAAGTTGCAATCACGAGTGACAGCAAGTGATCGTGAGCTGGTTGTAAAAACTACACAAACTAGCACATTGTAGCCCGGTGTCTGCGGGCGCATAGCCGGTCGATACAGCCTGCCCGGGCTACAGCCTAGACTAGCGCTGAACGACTGAAGTGGAATATTGTAGCGCAAACAACGATCCAATATTTTTTATTTCATATTAGTTTAAATTTATTCAATACAATATACGTTATACGTAGTTCAAAATAGCGAAGTATTCTTTTTGGAGAGAAATGTTACGATAAGAATACTATTTTCTTTGTTTAAAAATGTCGATAAGTACCTTTTTGGTAACCTTTTATAGAATTTATTGAGAAAATTTTCTTTGTAACTTATTTACTGTAACTATCAGTAGACCAGCATTAATTTCATATATAGTAGTTTACAAGCACATTCGAAATTTTGAGGTGCCCTTTGATCCCGACTTAGATGAATGGCTGTATTTATGCTCTGACCTCGAAGTATAAATCTATTTTGTCATCATTTTTACGGATTCCATCTGTCCTGTAATAATACCTCATCAAACGGGACCTTTTCGACGAGTGTCATCATTGTCAGGAAAAGGTAAAATGTCCGCATTGTTATATTCTATGAGGAAACCTAAAATAAACTTATCATTCAAAATGTCACCCCAAATCTATATTTTATAATCCCTACGTCAGTGAAAATTACCTTTCTACGAATATAAGCTTAATCCATTTATTGTCTCACAACCTTTGTTTGAAAATTCTAAAATTAACCTATTTATTTCGGTTCAAAAAGTATGGTTACTAAAGCGTCGTGTTATTTGAATATTGTAGTCTTATATATTACAATTTGCTTCATGCATGAGCTTTTAGTTGGTATAAAAGGTAATCAATGATTGTTATTGACGTAGTTTAATTTAGTTTTGTTGAATAGTCTAAAAAGGTCTTGCACAACGCCGAGAGTTAAATCTAGTTAGGTAATTTACTATCATTGTCATCATAGTCTATTATTATCTATTTCACCCGCGTTCCCGAGGGATCTTATGTTTTTCCGGGATAAAAAGTAGCCTATGTGCTATTCCAGACTATAATCTATCTCTGTGCCAAATTTCATCCAAATCCATTTGCCCGTTCTGGCGTGAAAGAGTAACAAACATCCATCCATCCAAACTTTCACGTTTATAATATTAAGTAGCAAGTAGGATTATTGATTATTTATTTTTTACTTACTTTATTTTTTAATGCTACTTTCTACAATACTTACAATGAAAATATTGAAACGACCTATAAATAAATCATCATAAAAACTGGCCCTAATATACTAGTCGAGTAATATACATGAGCAAAGTTCTTTATGTAAAATGTTTGCCGATATCAAAGCGAGCTTTAAAATAAGAGTGAAGCGAGGCCCCGAGAGCTGAGTCCGCATGATGCCAATCCACAAACTAAGTTGCTGGAACCCATGAATAATTTCACTTGGTCCGCTTTTAGTCGATTCGTAGCAGCGTTTCAAGATGTTCCGGTAATCCTCTTAATATAAGCTCACTATGAGATTTATGTAAGTTTAGTTTTGAACTTCTTTGAGTCAAAACCTCAATACTGCTGTAGGAATATATACCTAGGTATGTACATATATTGCCTGGACAGCGTTTTGCCTTGTGAGATAGATGTTGTCCAGTGGTTTTATTAGTATATTAAGTAATTGGTTTCAATAGTTGCCTTCGTTATTTGAGGAACTTGCAATATGCAATACTAGCTCTCCGCCCAGCGGTTTCACCCGCGAACCCCTATTTTGCCCCCTTAGAGATGAAATTTTCAAAAATCCTTTCTTAGCGGATGCCTACGTCATATTACCTATCTGTATGCCAAATTTTAGCCCGATCCATCCAGTGGTTTGAGCTGTGCGTTGATAGATCAGTCAGACACCTTTTCCTTTTATATATACAGACATTAATTATTATTACTATTTTAGTAAGATTGAATTAAGGTGTATTTTTTTAGATACCATAGGGTAGGTACTTACTTATTTTATGGGGTTTTTAAAATAATAGTAATAAAGTTTTTGCTAATAAAATATCCGTCCTTTTTTAGAGTACTTTCTTACTAAAACAAGGCGTTTTTTTAGTGCGTCGATTTGTGTATTTTTTTACTTCATATGAATAAAAAAATACACAAATCTACGCCCTGCGAAATTCTCTAGACACACGATGCCACGGTTATCCAAATTCAACTTTACTCCGCTGGGACAGTGATTTGGGACATTGGGTACTTATTGCTCCCAAACGGAGGCATGTGCACAGCCTTTGTCATTGAATTGAAATATGTTTTTGGCAACCCTAGGATGGGTTGGTTATGTTAACTGATGACCTTAAATAGGAATTCAGCTGAAAACCATATTATAAGTTCAAAAAATACAAATATTTATATCTATTAATTATTTTATTTCTAAGGCGATTGTAGCTCAGTGGTAGGGAAGTGTGACGCCGCTGCGAAGATCGTGGGTTCGAAACCTTCAATGATCTTGAGCTTTCCATTGAAACCATAGCACGGTGCTAGGGTACTTTATAGTACCCGCCGGGCTGGCTATCACCCTTAAGTTGAAAATCTGTCACCAAACACCTATTGATGTGTTCCGGTAGCTGCACTTTAGAGACTTGTGTTTGATCACAATCTCACTATGTTAAGTTATGTTTTTTTTTGTAAACCCTAACACAAGAGGTATTTTTATATAGATCAGCTTTTAAATCGATTCCAGTTAAAATCCTTTAATTTCAGGTTCTTTCATTTACTATCCATCGTAACTTCTACTTACAAGGTAATCCGATCACATGTGATGTAACAATAAAATGTTAGCTGTCTAAATTATTAACCTTTTATAATCTACTTGCTGTTTCCTCGGGGTAAAAAGAAAGGTTTCATCGGTAGCCTATGCATAAGCTTCCCCAATAAACGGGCTATTACGAAAAAACAATTTTTCAAATCGTATCAAAACTCACAAATTATATACCAAACTAAATTAAATATAACAAACCTTCATAATATTGATAGGTATAGATTTATTTATTTATAATTTTGCAGAAATTTTGTATGTATTGTATAAATATTAATAAAGTAAAATATTCCATCCCAATATCGTTTAGCATCGATTAGTCAAAAGAATGTAATAACAATGCGAACGCAAGATTGATGTACCGAAAGGTCTGAAGGTTTTATTTTAAAGTACCCAACCCTCCGTCGAGGGTTAATAATGACGGCCCTTACGCCCTTGCCGCCTAATATCACGCTAACACTGAAAAAGTGGTCAATATATTTTACCTGGGACTATTTTTATATTTTGTGAACGGCTTTGGGTAAATAAATTTAATCAAGTGTACTTACGAGCCTGAGAATATTTTTGTTGTGTATTTTTGACGAAACCTTTTTGTAGATACAAAATTTACTGTTCCTTTTTGGGGATTAATTTCAAAGTAAAAATATAAATATGATCATTTATAAGAAATTTTTGTAGAGATAGATATAGTTCTGTCCATCAAAATGATAGAGTTAGACAAGTGAGGAAAACCATGGAATTTTATCCCAAAATTTCATGGGAACACAACTAGCAAAACATTGTTTCAGAAAGGTATTTGTTGATTTTTTTTTAACTTATCACTATTTTTATTTTTATGAACTGATCCTCAAAAGTACCAAAAAGGATTCAAAAAAATATTGTACACAATATGTGTTTACGTTTATTTATTCTTAAATGTGTATTCGATGGGCCAAAATAGTAAACATGGTATGCAGCATAATGTCAGAGCGTAGAACGCTGGTATGAAGTCCTGGTAGAGATCTTTTAGGAGACCTGAAAATAAAATACACGATTAGAAAGACATATATTTTTAAAATGTCAAGAACCTATCATTGAAAAACAAACCAGTATTTACATTAGGTAATATGAATTTAGTTCAAACAAAATTAATTACGACCTTAAAATAACGGTAGTACCCGCCTGGCTGGCTACCACCCTGAATTGAAAATATGTGACTAAGGACCAACTGGGAGCTGCACTTGAGAGCCAGTTCCCCTTCTAGGCTTTAAAATCAATTATCATGGCAAAATTAGTTTAAGCACAAGTATATCTAAATTTAAAAAAATAATGAGTTGGTTCATAGAATGAAGAATCCGAATTACATTTTTTTTCCTTCCATAAGTTGTGTTAATCAATATTGTCACGAAAATTTAAGTTATTTATTTATTTTTTATTAATTTTACGTCACATACATTCTTTATTAGATTTACTTATTACTAACCAAGATCAATGGCTACTTAAGAGTGGCATCTCCTATCACAAACATACTCTTGCTTACTCTTGCTTAAAGGGGGATTCCGAAACCAGTTGTATACTAGTTATCGAAATAAATGTTTATTATTATTATTCTTATTATAAGTTATGAATCAATTTTGTGGTACAGGTTTGGAATTGATTGGAATAAATGTTAAAATAGCCAAATTAATTTGTATTACAATATATTGTACAGAGTTCCTTACTGAAAATCAGACGAACTTAGTAACTGAAACTTACCAATAAGTGGTGAAAATATAACATTAACTATACCAGCTGAAAGCATGAACATTGCATAAGCACCAGGGAAATCTTCATGGGAGACGTGGTCGGATATGACCAGCGGACTGGCGACGTGCAGCCAGGCTCGTAATACGCCCAGGGCACTGATAACTATTGCCACCCAAACAAATTGACGAATCTGGAGGATCACTGCAATAAAATAGGGGAACTGCTCATTTTGTAAACTATAAGATGCTATAAGTGCTTATTACTGGTCGGTAGGATCATTCTAGATTCCTTCCACATAAATCTTCCAATATAGAATTTATATTAAAGGCTATTTACAAAATGTACATACTAAATATTAATTATTAACCAAAATATTTACAATTAAAAAGGGAAAATAAAACCAAAAAAAAACCACATTATTTATTCAACTAATTTATATGTGAAAGTTTTAATGTACTCTGTACTATGTTTGTTACTCAATCAAGACAAACAGATTTGGTTGTTTGGTATTTATACATATACTCGGTGACTTTTTAGTCATTGGCAATACATGCAGGGGTGGAAGTACTCATCAATATGAACAACTTTTTTTATGGGACTAACGGTGAAATCACGAAAAAATTATCAGCTGTTCCATACAAAAGTTCAATACCTACTCGACCAAAATGTATAAAGCAACCATTTTAATTTACGCGATCTCAGAGTTGGTCCCATAGTAAAAGTGGTTACTTTTGATGAGTACTTCCACCCCTGCAAGTATTGCCAGTGACTAAAAAGTCACCCTGTATATTATACCTAAAATAAACACATTGAATCTTATGCCCGGAATTCACTGGGAAGCAAATAAAACCGTGGATTGGAAGCTAGTTGAATTATATTTTAGCAATTGGCGCCAGTTGATGATTTGAAATTATGTATTCATCGAAAAAAAAATCCTAATATTGTACATCTATAAAGTAGAAGCAGTTATTGCATGAATGGATGGATCGATATCCATCCATCATCTACAAATTTTTGATTACTTTTTTTATTATTTGAGATAATGTCAAGCTGAGATGTTTATTTTAGTATATGTTGTAACATTGACTTCTGATGATAATGACATTTAGTTAGATTAATGCCGTGTGAGATAGTCCTTTAAATAATGAAGACAGCAATTATAGACATTCAGTTGATACAAAAATGATATAAATAGTTGAAACGGTACCAATTCTGATAAGAAGTGTGAAAAGTGTGGCTACGTAGAACAATAGTCGAGTATTGATGGGTGTAATACAGCTGATGACTGCGAGGATACATCTTCCAGCTACATCAGCGCCTGCGCATATTGATATGCATGTAACGACTTGAGTCTGTAACAATACAAAATTATTTATTATGATCCTATATCTAAATATTTACATTCTATAATATCTATATATTAATAATATTAGACAAATAAAATGGACAACGATTCTTTTGAGAATTTTGTAATCGCAACAAAATAGAGTTTATTGATTTTTACACAAAGCAATCCAAATCTTTTCATTTAAATGACGAGTAATGAAATGTAATTACATTTCATTTATATTTTTATGTACCTCCCGAAGGTTGCTTTTGGTGAGAAGAGTCGATAATAAACTTTGCAATAGAGTAATTCAAAACAACCTATTGATGATATGTTTTTAATAAACCACTAACCTTGTCGTAACCATATTGAAATAAAAGCATCGGTTGTAAAATGAAAAATGTGAGATCAGAAAAATTTACGAAACTCTGTCCAATGCATATATTGCAATAAACTGGATCTCTCATTGCTTTTATATTGAGGATCTTCAATAATCGGTTTCTGAAATTTTCAAAGGTTAAGTTATTTTCATGATATTTTCTTATATGATTTCTTGTATAGTTTGTTAAATGTTGTAGTACCTTAACCTTAAGTTATTTTGTCTTTCTTTCATAGGGACATTGTTCTTATCCATTATTTCAGTATTTTCCTTTATCTGCAGTAAATCTTCATTATCACGTTCCATTTTATCATTATTTACATTATCTGCAAATAAGATCAAATGTATTTTCTTAATCGTTGCATCTATATATTATCATTAAATTTATAAGGTGAAAGAATACTTGCTGCTGTTATTATCTTTGAATTTATTTTATAGCCTGTCTTCATAACCAGCATTCCTGGGAGTGTGTGCAGTGATATTCCAGAAATTATAAGTAGTGTTCCTCTGAATCCATACATGGACATGACTCTCTTTAGCAGTAATGGATACCATATCAATATAATACCTTGTACTGCTTTACAAATACTCATTACTGTTGTTCGCCTCCGAACATAATAGTGGTTTAATGTTGAATAACATACTGGTACCATCATGCCAAATCCAATACCTTGGATTATACCAAAAGTTACAGGTAATTGATTCGTATTTGATATGAGAATGGTCAAAAACGATCCGAAGCAAAATATTGCTGCTCCCACAATTCCTCCTAGTCTTAATGGCAATCTCGTTATTAGGTTATTAAGTATTATACCTGAAATGCAGCGTAAATTTATGGAACTGGCGGATATAATAAAACTTCCTTATGCTATCAATATAGGTAAAATAAACATACCTCCGATAGCCAACATGATAGAGAAGACCCCGTGTGCCGTAGTCAGAGACTGAGCAGTTGAATGAGTATCAATCATAAAGTCGTTATAAATAAATCCAAATGAGTTCACGTGGCCGATGCCTGCGATCTACACGTACACAAATCTTATATTATTATAAAGCACATTATAATTATTTATTTACGTATTAAAATATGTAGGTACTTGTTCATACTGGGTGTTAATAAACTTGTTAATAAATAATATGAAATAATAAGTTGGAGTAGATAGAAATATCTCCAGATGTCACCGGGATTTTATAAAGTTTACAATTTTTTAGATCAGAATACTTTTTTGAGGCATTTGTAGAAATTTAAATGAAATCAAAATAAAAAGACGCATAGAATATTTTTGGTTGTATCTAGATTTAGCCGATCCGAACAAAGTTTTTTTTAAGGGAATAAAAAAAATAAGTATTGACCTAGGTTTTGTTTATATTTTCAACAGGAACGAGAACTATGTACCTACCTACCCAATTATTCAAACATAATAATGAATCCACAGACTTGAGTTTAATCCTGATGAAATACGTCTCTGAAACATTTCACCTGAGGAAAGTTTAAGAACTTTGCCGTCAAACTTTTTTAAAGCAATATTCGGCTATTTGTAATTAATAATTGAATTGGGTTTTACTAAATTTTCTCACTGACTTTTAATAATAATAATAATTGAATAATAATAACCTATTAAAATACACATAATAAATATTAACTATATCTTTCAGGGCAAAATTAACAAAAACAAAGCACTTACAAATGCAATCACTGTGCCAAAACAAACTGCATAACCCCAACTGTCTCTCTCTGACTCATCTGTGTTATTTCTTTCCTGTTTCGTCATATTTTCCCTATCAATGATTTTACTATCACAATCATCCAGGTTGAATGCCAGAGCAGAACTATTTGATGGCAAACGAGCGACGGATGTCCTGATAACCGATTAGACTATACAAGTGCCGTTTATACCACATGTCACGAGTAATGTGTTTATGTAGGTAGCTTGTTACCGCGATAAACTTTATGTGTTCAATATTTTGTTTATTTATATGTGATGCGACAGTTGACTCAGATACTATTGTTGATTTGTTTTAGCTATTAAATGTTCTGCATATTGTTTTCCTTTAGCTTGTGTATCTGATTTGTCAATCATATCTTCACGTATATATTTACGAAGGGCTACTATAAGAAATCGAAAAGATCTAGATAGATGATCATAGTTTTTATATTCATACTTACATTAGCATAGGTACCTAATTACCTATATCCTACACCGTTTCTATTAAAACCTTGTGAGAGTTGTATTAAATTTATAAATATGGAAAAGGGAAATAAAACAGTCTCCGAATTTATGATTGCCTTGTGTAAATCTTTCCGTATGCAGCGGAATTTAAGTGGACTGTGATCGAATAGTTACGTCACAGTTATACGACGAAGGTAGGAGGAACAAGGTCATCAATATAACCACATGTTGTCGATTGATATCTTATAATATATTTACTTACTTACTTCATCGCAACCGTAAAGACAAATAAATAATACACGCTATTGTATTATCATCAATAATTGCGTATCTAAAAGATTTTCTTTTGTTGGAGCCCACATGGAGATTGTAAAGTAACTAACTGTATGTTATTAGTCTTTCTGGGGGTATAGATTTAGCCAGAGAGCATCAAATACATGGTTAGGTGGCCAGGCCACATAAAAGTAGAGTAATTCTTTCGTAAAGGGGTTTGGGAGTTTGTGGGTCTGTGGTATTATAAAAGTTGTAGATCATATAAGAAATTGGGGATAATATAACGATAATGATTTGAATCACAAGTATATGCAGAAAAGAAATCACTAAGTAGATATGTCAATCTACTTTATTTATTGAAATGCAGATATGTATGTAGGCACATTGAGACACATTTATTTATTTTTTATCTTTTCTATATTTTATAATATTCATTAAAATAAGGTCATATTTTACTTTAATCATATTTACAAGTATCAAAATTCTTAGAACTACTGCCTTAATTATATTCACAGTTGTACATTAATTAGTAAATGCCCGAGTATATTATCGTGAGACATTTTTATCTTAAGTTATTCACAGCATGGTGATATCCTTACACAAATAATCCCATTACTCTTATAATAATATTGACTTTTTCTCTATAATTAACATTATTTATCTGTACCTACCCTGGAACAAAGATCGAAAATATTTAATAAGTAGCTAAAATTGTAAAGAGCTAAAAATTTACTTTATCTTTTCAACGCTGAGAAAATTTTCACTTTCTCGTTTTCTCCATTCCTTTTTGCTAGAAATGGGCGAAAAGTTAGACAGTCACAAAATATTGTTAGCAATATTCACATATTAGTATTTTTTTCAGTCTTATGTCGTTTCATGTAGCTAAGGACACCTTCAATAGACCATGGTATGACGCAACAGAGGTTGCAGGCGGTGAGCATGTTGAAAGCAATTACGTAGTTGCCGGTGTAGTCTCTGATGAAACCTGAACAAAGGGGAACATTTAACTTTGTAACAAAACATCCTATATTTCTACTAAAATTTCGGATAATGCAGACATTACTTTTGAAATTCGTCGAAATATACATATTACCTCTAAAAATATTATACATTATGCTAACTGACTATATTACTAATCTATCAAATTATGTGAAGCTATTCTGAAGCATCCAAAAATTTACCACTTAGGTATATTATTATGCAGATAGATGACTATTTACTTTTACTGATTGAGCACACGGTAAATGATAAAACGTTGTATTTTTAACTATTGCTACAGTCATGTTTTCTGTTGTTGACCATTTATAAGTCACACTATTAAATAAAAGTAATATTCCAAAGAAATGGCGAATAAAAGCAAGGGACAGTGAGACTTGGAGTAAACTGGAGGAGGCTTATACCCAGACTGGGGTTCCAGCACCAGATAACTAAGAAATTTCCTAATATTTTAAAGAAGTTTGGATGACATTTGTATAAAACATTCTAGATTCTAAGTATAATTTGTTTTTTAAGGTTGTTGGAAAGAAATTGGTTTTATTATTATTATTAATAAGTATTCCAAAGTTATCGAAACTAGTTTCCAGATACAAAAATGGGTTGTTTTTAAATCAATAATATATATTATGTTTCCCATCACACAAATAATAAATAAAACCAACTCCAAAAAAGGTACAAAGGGATATTCTCCACATATGATATACCTATTAGATATTTATCTGATAAATTAACTATATACTCGACTAAAAAAATAATAAATATGGAACCCAATCTGGGACATGGCAGTCAGGGTATGTAACAAAATAAAATGTGGGAGTTTTAACTGAGCAAAGTCCAATATTTTATGAGAATAACTCAAATAACTTACCAATCATAGGTCCAATAGTCAAGCTAATAGAACCAGCTAACAGCATGTAGAGGCCATAAGCCGGTGGATACCTCTCTATCGGTACATGTTCGGCCATTACTATGGGTTGAGCTATATGCACCAATGATCTCAGTGCTCCCAAAACTCCGGTTATTATCAAAAGAGGTAGATAGGTTGAAAACTGGATGAAAACTGAAACAAAATTAAGCAATCTCTGTCTGTAATATAAATAATAATCTCTCTTTAAATAAGTATTAAAAAATGAAGAGCAGTTTAAATCTGACTGATTTATGAGTTTAAAACAGATTTTAAAATTATGATAGTTGCAACACTTGCAACTTATTTATACATAGCAGCAGTAATAAAATATTTTAAATCCTCTTATTCCTTATAAAAAAGATATGACTTGTTGTATTTTTACACGTTATAACACGGTATAAATCTGTAGGTATTATTAATAAAATTATCATAATTATTAATTCTGCGCTATACCTTGTTATTTGCAGAGATGATAAAATCGAAATTAAATATTATGAATAATACGATAAGTGACTTCTCCTAAGACAACTTCAATCTACACTAATAAATCATATATCTATATCTCTACTCTGTATTAACATACTAATAATATATAATATACTAATAATAATGTATATATAAAAGGAAAAGGTGACTGACTGACTGATCTAACGCACAGCTCAAACCACTGGACGGATCGGGCTAAAATTTGGCATACCGATAGCTATTATGATGTGGTTCGCGGGTGAAAACGCGGGGTGGAAAGCTAGTAATAATAATAATATTATAAAGAGGAAAGATTTGTATTTTTGTATGTTTGTAACGAATAAACTCAAAAACTATTGGACAAAATTCTTTCACCGTTAGAATGCACCATTTCACCAGAATTTCACCATAATCCCTGAGTAACATGGGCTACTTATATTTTATCCCAGAAACGGCTTATTACAAGGTAGCTCATTATGTTGAAGATAGGGATGTTTGGAAATAGTTACACTCTGCACAGGTGCACCTTGCATAATGTTTCTTTATTATATATATATATATATATTTTTTAGTTTTAGCCATTTTATTTAATTATTCGCTGTTATTTAATAAGAACTTGTTTGCGTAACATTTTATTATTTGCTTTAAATTGATATTTTTCGTTTTGTTTTAATTGCATATTGTATTGTACATTTTGCTGTTTTTGAAAAAATATAGCCAATAGTCAGATAATTATAAAAAAAATAATAATAAAAAAATGTAACCTTGCTGAGTTTCTTGCCGGTTCTTCTCAGTTGAAGGCTGACTTCCGAACCGGTGGTGGCTTCAGTAAATTCGACCTTCATAAGTGCCCTCCTAGGGCCCAAACTGAATAAATGGCTTTGACTTTGAAACGCTGGTAAAACCGCGCGGTAAAGCTAGTTTTGTAATAAAATTACCTATTCGAACTAGAGCTGCAAGTAAAGCACCGGCGTAGAACATGTATCTGCTGTTCATAATAAAGAACTGCCCAGCGACACCCAAAAACAGTCTTGCAGTCATGTCAGTGGCGCCTCCTATAGCTATTATATTAGCAATCTCAGCCTGCGGAAAATAATTGACGTTATTAATCATAAAATCAGTGGATGGTCCACATTTTGCATATACCTACATATTACGGATATTTTTTCTTTATCATGTATGTTTTCTTTAACAGCTAACTCGATTATTGACGCAAATTGAATAGGTATATACATAAATCTATTGCTATGCGCTCATGCGCATATGAACGAAATTTACACCCGTTTTCACCAACGACGAACACAGCGCCTAAGTAGGCAACACCTAACGTTAGGGAACGCCTAAGCAACATGATTCGTTTCACCAATGCTACATCTCTAGGCAGTTCCTATGTTAGGAAGTGCCTAGTTATTCGATAGATGTCATGGTTTTGTTCACATTTGTTTTGTCCAGTTGTCGGCCAATCAGATTTCGTTATTTCCATATCCTCTCCGATTAGCTTCGGTGGAAATGGATCAAGCGGAGAGGAGAGGAATTTCTCATTTTTCTATAGCATATTGTGCTATCATTTACATGTAGCTTGATATTTTGAACATGGATAATCTTTTGTTATTATTTAAATTTTAATATAATGGATAATATAATACTTATGCAAAATATTTACCCGACTAAGATTTTTCTTATCAAGAAACAATGGTTCTAATGTAAAGAATGTCAGATCAGCGAAAAACGTGAGAGCCATTCCAAAGATAATGTTGTCATACACCAAGTCCTTGAGTAGTGTAAGGTCAAAAAATTCTGCGATAGTCTGCCTGAAATAAGAATAAATCATGTAGAAAAAATAATATCAATACAAGTGTTTATTCAAGCATTCATATTCTGTTTAGAAGTCAAGGGAACTCAAATTCTATGGACAAACTACTCATTGTACTAAATGTTTTTGAAAGCACATTTTGACTCAAAAACTAATTATGAAAATAATTTTAAAATCGCCGAAACATTTCCAAAAAGCTATGTGTCAACAATAATAATATTGAATGCACAAAGGCAAAAGCAACTGGCAAATAAGGTATACTTCCTATTTCAGTCCTTGCATAGAGTTGGATTAAGTCGAAATGGAAGTTATCTAAGTAAGAATATTTAAGACAGTCGAGTATAAAGTTTTTCGGTTGTAAAAGCTTTTAGCTAAATTGATGCCGCAGTCCTTATTTTTTACATATTACGTGTATACCAGATTAAGTAAAACCCAAATTTGATATACTTTTATCTTATCGTTATGTTTTAAACAAACGCTAACGCCTCCCCTGATTTACGCTATCGAATATCCTTTTTGTGAAGTAATTTAAATGTAGATTGTGTGATCTTAGAGAAGTAGTCAAATTTATTTGTTTTTTTTTTAAATTTTAGGTATAATAGCGTACCATTTGCCTTCTTTATTCTTTATAATTGGCATCGGCCCGGCTGCGATGTTTCCGAAATTACCTAAACTGGACACTGATGCTGCTTTGTACAAGTTTTCCATATATACATTGTCACTTGAATTAAATTTGCTATCTGTATTCCCGTCTGCCGGGATTAGAACTACTGGAATGCTCAATCTTCTGGAATCAGCTAATTTAGGAACAAATAGCAATTCTCCTTTACGCGACTCTTCTTTCCGATTACTTGTGTATAAATTTTCTACTGATTTTGTGTTATCGGGCATAACAATATTGAACACGTTGTGGCTTTTGGCAAAAGTGAACATTTCTTTATCATCTTCAACCGCTGGTGTGGGTGGTATCACTGTAAATAAATAAATAAAAGCTACTTCATTTTTACATCTTAACAGTTATTATTATCGTTAAATCGAAAAGCAAGGTATTTTTATTACAAACTAGATGTTAGAAAAATTTATTGTAATTCCACTTATTAATAAATCACTTGGTTGGAAAATTTATGACGATTATCATATATTATGGAAATATTTTAGAATAAGTAAGATAGAACCACAGATAGAACAGATTATTTAATAATTATAACATTCAGAACAAATATTTATTTATTAATACGTGAGCAAAAACTTTGGTACACCATTTTACGAAAATGACGCGGACGGAGGAGTATGAAATTTTGCATTGTTAAAGTTTATATGAAGAAGGAGTACAAAAAACAAATATGTTATATATAAAATTCTCGTGTCATAATGTTAGTTACCATACTCCTCCGAAACGACTTGACCGATTTTTATGAAATTTTGTGTGCATATCGGGTAAGTCTGAAAATAGGTCAACATCTATTTTTTAAACCGCTACGCGAGCGAAACCCCGGGAGACAACTAGTTTCTATATAATATTCATTAGAAATAAATAAAATTAATAAAAAAAACAATACACACACTACCATGCATCTGACACACACACACACACGCATGTCACCACTGTCAGTGCTTTGTCGATACGCGCCAATGACAGAATTAAAGAAAAGAGTTCGTGTATATATTACATACTCTTTTGTTTAATTAAGGTCGAATTTCGACCACGGGTGACCTCTAGTATAGATAAATGAGGCTACTTACACACAATTTTCTCGCACTGCTTTAATTGTTTCACCATGTGCCATTGTACTGGATGCATGACTAGTGCTCCAAATATACTATGAGCTGATATGGCACAAAGTATGGCCAATGTTCCTCTGAACCCAAACTCAACTATGGTAAACTTTATAAATAAAGGATACACCATTGTTATCAGTCCAATAGACGCCTTACATAAACTGAGATAAAGCACTTTTTTCTTTGTAAAATAACTGTTGAAACTCGTATAAGCGACAGGTATAAGCAAACCCATTCCCAATCCTTGTAGGAACCCATTTGTTAAAATCAACTGTGTTGTGGTGTTTACGAATATTGCTAAGAATGATGCCAGCGTATAAATAAATGCTCCAATCAGCCCAACTTGCCTCAGTGATAACTTTTTCAGAGCAATATTTGCAGAGAATCCTGAAAAGAACAAGTTTAAATGTATTTTATATTTGTTACCAGATCAGCATCTTTATTCTAATAAGGTAAAGATAATACGTAAACATTATGCAATATATTGTTTTGTTTTTGTAATAATAAAACTGGAACTTCACGATATTATATATATACATGGATATTAACATATTTTCCCCCGTTGAACTTTCTATTCTGAATTCTGATTCACCAAATTAAAATATTTTGAATGTGACCCAGAATTAATAGTTTGTGGACAAAATCAAGTCGATCCGTTAAATTGTTATGACTGCGTGCTTTTCATCGCGGTCGGTTTTGCAATGAACGCCTAAGTATAGACGAAAAGAAAGACTTTTTTTATAATAAATAAATATTATTCCTCACACACGGCAAGTAAGTAAGAATGTTAGGGGAGGCCTATGTCCAACAGTGGACGTCTTGCGGCTGAGGTGATGATGATAATGAAGTAAGAATGGATTACTAGGTAGATACTTCTGTACTACCATGAAATAGTAATATTTCTATATATTTAAAAATCAATGTTTGTTTGTAACGAATATGTTTCGCGATGAAACTTTGGTGAGTTTGTGTGTGCAGGTGAAGGTTTCATTGCAACCCACGCTACGGATTAGCTAGTGTATCTAGTAACGGTCACAGTATTACCACAGCGTAATTACATGCAGTGGTCTATCGCGTTTGAAGTCACGCAAAATGCCGCATGCCACTTTATATAGGCATTCGTAATTGCTGCATTGTGTCCCAAGCGAGTGTATGGCAGCTTGGACCCGCTACCGCCCCTCTCTCACCCCGCACGATTGCTCTGACATAGACTGTGGTATTACAACGTCTAGCTGTCAGTGTTTAAAATGTTGAATATAAAAATACAATAGCTTGACGGAAAATGTTATTATTGTAATTTTATTGGTCGTTATTGAACTATTCATTATTAATTGCAACCATATTGCATTAATTATGATGAAAAAATACCTACACGTTTGACTTTGACATTTGCTTCTAAATTTAAAATCTATTATTTTATCAATACATATTGATGAGTACTTCCACCCCTGCAAGTATGTAAAGTGACTAAAAAATCACCCAGTATTTAGCAACGATTTTCAAAAAATTGAAAATAGTAGTAAAACAAATTACTTAATTTCAATTTTATCTCTTCTTAAACCGCAAGTAAATTAAAAGTATTGTTTACGTTACGTATATTACAGCAAATATTTGTCAGTATTTCTAGTTTATTTCTCGTTCTACATTTGAATAGCCTTTACTAACTAAACTGACGAAATCTTGATGGTTATTGGTGACATTCTTCTCAAGGTGTTATAACTAGGCTTGTGAAGCAATAGACTATAATTACTATTAAACTGGGAAAAAACTTATCTCAGCTCTAATTACAAGCATTTTTATATCGGTGATTACTCATCAATTAATTTACTAAACGCTATCTGTGGTTTTATAGAACTATTTATGCTTTAGAAAATCAAGATAAAGCGCAGGTGCATCTTTATTCTTAAATCATTATGTAGATTTATACAAATATGCTCATTTGTTCAAAATTAAATATGTATTGTCATCAATAGGAATATATTTTAATTTTGAACAAATGAACAAAGCATTTTAGAAACCGGACTAACTTGTAGTTAACATTTTGACTTCTTATCTGCCTGCCACTTGGTTAGATATATTAAGTATGAGAGCGTATAGACATTTATGGGTAGGTGTTTGAGGCAAACTGAAAATTTGTTCAATAATTCTCTTATAATACCTAAGTACAGAACTGCAGACCTGGCTGAAGGGTAGCGAAGCTAAATCAATCCTTATATTTTCAGAGGAAAGATTTTTATTGCATTAAATGTTCTTCAGGATTTCTATAAATTGATATTTTAAAATTTTGTATTTGAAGAATGAAAAATAAACTAGCCAGACTATTTAGTCGGGTCTAACACTTTGCCAGGTGCATACAATTTATTTAATAAAACAAAAAAATGTATTTCTTTACTAGCTTCCGCCCCGCGGTTTCACCCGCTTCATCTTATGTTTTCCCGGGATAAAAAGTAGCCTATAGCCTTCCTCGATAAATGGGCTATCCAACATTAAAATAATTTTTCAATTCAAACCAGTAGTTCCTGAGATTAGCGCGTTCAACCAAACAAACAAACAATCTCTTCAGCCTTATAATATTAGTATAGATAGTAGATGACTAAAAAATATCGTATCGTATGAAATCATAATAATAATAAAACCTTTTTATTTTTTACAAAATATTCCACAAAAAAATTTAAATACAAAAATACATTTCTTATTTACTAATTTAAGTTGAAGTTGATATTTGTTAAAGCATTATTTGCAAGAACCCATCTACGGGTAAAGGCCTCCAAAGATTCCCAGTCTTCTCTAGATTGAGCTATTTTAACCCAGTTTGAACCGGCTATTTTCTTGATGTCTTCGTCTACATTGTGGGCCTTTCCACGTAGTCGCCCTTTTTGCCCATCTCTGGTCCTGAAGGCGCGCTACATATCAAGCCCATTTCTTTTTTGATGTTAGGGCTTGTTCTAGTACATCAGTTACTTTGGTGGTTTGTCTGATTTTAGAGTGTCGTATTTTCTGTTTTTTTTTATTATTAAGCATGCTACGCTCTATTCCTCTTTGGCATGTGACTAACCTGTTTTTTATATTGTTACTGAATTTCCATGTTTGACAACCGTACTTTAGGCAAGGTAGAAGGCAAGAATTTAAGACTTTAGTTTTGAGGTTGATAGGTAAGTTGCTTTTAAATATTTCTCTTAATCTCCAGCATTTATTCCACGTTAGTTGAACTCTACGGTTCACTTCAAGGTCGATGCAAGTTCGGTTGAACCCTATTTGCTTATCAAGTTATTGTATATAGTTATGAGTAATTCAGGGGTTCACGTTCGACCGATATTAGCATATTGGTGTTGTTAGTCATCGTATGAAATAAAGTTACGTAACTTTCTCGATCACCTGGCAGGTAAAATGTCCCACCATAATGATCTGTTTTTTATATATTACTAGCTGTCCCGGTAGACCTTAATCTGCCCTATTTCTCTAAAACAAAGTAACATTGATTTTTTTACGTTAATAGGTGCTCCGACAGATTTCGTTCTATCTAACGCGCCTTTGTTTTGTTTTGATTGACGCCTAATGTTTGACAGCTGGGGACAGAGTGGTTTGTATTGGAAAAAAAAAAATTGAAATTAACACGAGAGTTGCACAGAAAAAATTATACGTATAACAGTCACTGCTACGATCGATACACAAATAAAACCAAAAATGGCTGAAAGCTGTATAGTTAGTAAGATAGGACCGGCTATAAAAAAAAATAGCGATGGAAAAATAGGGGTTGATCGTAGAGGTTTTAATATAATATTTCTTATTCTAAGTCATGACAAAATAAAACAAAAAATCTTGCCAAAAAAAGTTTATAATTAACAAATAAAAAATAGGGGTTGATCGTAGAGGGTTGAAAATTTAGGGTTGTAAAAAAAATATCTAAAAAATAAATTAAGAAAATTAGGGGTGGACTACCCTTAACATTTAGGGGGATGAAAAATAGATGATGTCCGATTCTCAGACCTACCCGATATGCACACAAAGTTTCATGAGAATCGGTCAAACCGTTTCGGAGGAGTTTAACTACAAACACCGCGACACGAGAATTTTATATATTAGATTTTTTAGTCATAAAAAAACTGTGGACATAATCATTATGCGACATTATAAAACATGTATAATACTACCTTTTAAAAAAAATCGCTCCAATGCCGAATTTCTACTATAGTCGCGTGACATTTTATTGGAAGTTATGTTTGTTGTGTATAAATTGATCTTAATAAATGATACCGCACCTATTGTTGAGTAAAACCTGAGTGACTGCATTAATCAAAGGTCAGATTACAATTACAAGATAAATCTATTAAAATTGGTATTTGTAAATTAATTATTTTTACAATAAATGTAGGTATGTATCTATTATACCAGATCTAGTGCAAAATCAGGAAAATCCATTAAATCATTGACCTCTAGAGACACTTCACCACCGGCTTTGACGATCGTTACCTGAACATGCATTAAACAAATAAATAAAATACAAAGAAACTATTATTTGTACTCATACCTGCAATTGCTAATGTGACTTGAAATACTCCATATACTAAAGTGACTGCTCCCGTTCCCACTCCTAATTCATCAAGAAAGTCATTGTATATAAACCCAAATACAGGTTGATGGGCTGTGCCTGCGATCTGAAATAGATAAAAATAAATCAAGTGTTTATCTATAGATACTAATATTATAAAACTGAAGAGTAGGTATTTTTGTTTGGTTGAACTCGCTAATCTCAGTCACTACTGGTTCGAATTGAAAAAATATTTTACTGTTGGATAGCCCTTTTTCAAGGAAGGCTACTTTTTTTCCCGGGAAAACATGAGATCCCTCGAGAACGTGGGTGAAACCGCGGGGCGGAAGCTAGTTGTTTATAATATATACCTAATCCTCTGCTTTACCACAATCTTACCGCGGTCAGTGATGACGCACGAAATCTAGAAGGGATATTTTTCTACTACAGCATCTGACTTTTACGAGAAAGTAAAGAAAGCTCTGAAGGGAAAAGTTTTTACGAAGATAGCTAATTATATTGAAGATAGGGATCTTTGGAACTAGTTACACTATGCAAAAGTGCGCCTTGCTTATGATTTATTTTTAAAATTTTAGCTATTAGCGTATTCGCTATTATTAAAAGAACTTGTTTGCGTTACAATTTATTATTTACTTTTTCTTGTTATTTTTCGTTTTGTTTTAATTGTATATTGTATACTCTCGACCGCGGTCACCCTTACGTGGACGAAATGTGTTGACTCTCTGGTTTCCCTTCAACACGAATAAATCTTTCGCCTTTTTCAATCATCATTTCTATTTGTTTCTATAGCTACTGGTATCGGATATTACTATCGTGATATCTTACAATTAATTGTGGGCAATATCGATTAAATTATTTATTTCTAGACTTTATGTAGTTATTTCTTATTACAGGAAAAAATATTCCTTCACTTGTATGATGCAAGAGAGCGCCTCCAAATAAAATGTAGATAATAATATTTAAAATAATTTGTCTCAAAACAATTGTACCTAGGCGCCGTCTCTCTCTGTCTCTCATGCAATCTTTGCAAAATGTTTTGATTGGTGAGATACCAACAATATATAAATGTAAAAACTGATCAAGCTCCCTGAGAAGATTTGAAATCGAATGCTGTACATTATGTCGTATATCAGTTATTTGATTTTTGATAAAATGTACTTTACATCTTTCGAAAAAAAGACTAAAATGTCGCAAGAAAATTGCAATAAATTCTGCATAAAGATAAGAAGGTCATTTGTGTCATTTTAGCTCCGATTAATTAGTTGTAAGAAATGAATAAAACAAAATAAATTACAGTGTCACCTAAGCCGGATACTAAAATTGGATATTTGCGATTGCCAATTTTATTGAAAAAGTGAGTTGAACTGGAATACGAATTGAATAAATTAATCAAATACGTTCAGGTGTATGCTCTGAATGATTTTATTATACTCAGACGGAGAGCACTTATTGTATAAAATAAGGATAAGAATAAAAAAAATAAAGAATAATTTTTTATTTCAAAATTCTACATTTTAAATATAATAATTATAAAATAAATAGGTTGTGTTATAAGTATTTAAAATATTACATAACAATAGATATTACCCTGTCAAAAGAAAGAAAATCATTTGTTTTATATCGATAGGTTTGTGTAAGACAACAATCTTACTATGGTAAGTGATAATGTGGCCGAAGGAGATAAGAGCAAAAAGCCTATGACGGTACTGGCTCTCAAATGCCTGCTGCTGGAACATACCGTTAGATGCTTACACTTTGACGACAGATTTACAACTTGAGTTAGTACTCACCCAGGCAGACGGATAGTACAAACTACCCTATCACCGTGCTATGGTTTCCTCACAAAATATTCTTTCACCGAAAGATCAAGCTCATCGAGGGATTTGAACTCACGTACTTCGCCATAGCAATCGATGTCACTACCATTGAGTTAACATCGCAATAAACAAACCATAGTTACTTGTAATAAAGGATTCACCCATTTTCCCGATATAAAAAGTATCCTATGTTTATCTCTATGATTCAACCTACACCTATGCTAAGTTCATCATAATCGGTTCGGCTGTAAAACATAAGAAATGGACAGACAGTCACATATGGGTTCCTTTGGAACAATTCTTATTTTTTTATGAATAACGAAATAAAAATACTAATAGATTCTAATTTTAATAGGTAGGTAGATACTAAAGACAACCCTAATCTGACAATAAAATTTTTCTGTAGATAAATAATCCTCGTACGACTAATTTTCCTACTTTATGATTGTATTAGATCATCACAATTAATTTTTCAATATATTTTATTTTCAGTGATCTTATCAATAAGTAAATAAGATTTTATTACTTAGTTTATTTTACTTTATTACAAGTTATCATTATTTTATGGATTAGAAAGCAGTATACGTTTAAAGGTGGGTCTTATAGATAACAGGACAACATTAAGATTTATCTCGAATACGGTCAATTACTTGATTGAAAGGTCGGTTTAAAAAAATGTAGAGACCAAAAATACCATTAAGAACCAACCGGTTATTTTAACCCTCATGCCGACCACATTCAATTGATTTAAAATAGGTGAGAATTGGTGTGTCTCACTGGTATAATGATATCTAAGTAAGTACCTATATTATAAAATAAATATATTATTGTTATATCTAAATTAAATTTCTGCTATTTTCATATGCTAATGTACGATAAACTATCAACAATAGAATTATAGTATTTATTAAACAAACTAAAAAACTAACTTCCCTTAGCGATTTCGCTTGACGAAAATTTATTTACTGATTTTAGTCAAAATAATGTCATCGACCACAAATCCTAATAAATTTCGTATTATCAAGAAGCTATTTATTTTATTTAGCATATAATTAAATAATTCATAAAAAAATAAATAAGTAGGTACATACCTAAGTGATTAAATGGTATTTTATATAACGTAACTAAATATGCGACGTTAGTGTATATAAAACTTTTATGGGTGGTCACTGGTAGTCCGTAGTCCGTATATAGTTTATTACTTAAATAAATATGTATATTATTACTTATATTTATATTACTTTTTATGATAGCTCAGTGGTAGTGACGTCGGACGCCGACATCGTAAGGAAACCAGAGCACGGTGGCAGGGTACTTTGTAGCAGCTGGCTACTGTCACCATGCACCTATTGGTGTGTTCCGGCAGTTGCACTTGAGAGCCAGGCTTAGGCTTTGTGTGCTTATCACCATCAGCTACATCATCACGTACCGTAGTGAGATTGTGGTCAAACATAAGCTTATACAAAGTAAAAAAAAAATACTAAAACAATTTTAACTTCATACAGCATACTACATACTTTTTTTTTTTTCAATAAATCTATTTACAAATATTATATAAGTAAATAACCTACTAATTTCCTTCACCTATTTTTAAAATTAAGATATAAAATAATTTATTTATGTAATAAATTAAATATACGACAATAATAAAATAACTAATTAAACTATAACAGATGTAAAATAAAATAACATTAACTATTTACATAATAAAAGGTTAGTATAAAATAAATTAATAATTACAGATAGAATAAAATGATTTGTCTTATATAGCCCTGTGCAAACGAAACAAGAAGAGAGGCGGATTTTAAAATTTGAATTTATAATTAACAACTAGCTTCCCTCCGGGTTCTTGTTTTTCCAGGATTAAACGTAGCCTATGTGGTATTCAAACCATAATCTTCTCTGTGCCAAATTTCACCGAGATCCGTTCAGCCGTTCTGGCGTGATTGAGTAACAAACATGCATCCATCCATCCATCCAAAATTTCTATCTAAAATCTAAATAATGGTTGGTATCGTGAATAACAAATATTTTCTAAAATCTTAATAAATTAATGAAATGACACTGACATGACATTTTATTTTTGACCATTCATAACTGTTAAAAAAACCAAAATAAAAAATGTTTATACTCAGGTACTTCATAATTAAATAATAAGGTATAAATTAAAAATACAATCTTTAAAAAAAATCCTCTTTCATATAGGTAACAATAATTGATCACGCAGCATTTGTGTCCAAAATTTCCAATATCTCTTTAGACAATGTCTATGTGTATGTAAGTACACTACGCATAGATAAATATAACGTAAACAAACTGGTAGTTAGTTACTGTTACTGTATTGTATAGTTCATGTGCAGTGCAGTGCACACTTCCTACTGCTAGTTGCTTGCTGACGGTACGTGCTTTTCGTCCACATTTCAGCGTGTTTCATATACTGCTGAACAGTAGTCAGCTGTATTAAATTAACTGTTTACAATTGATTTTATAATTTACAGGATAATGTGTTTTACTTAAATGGTAATTAAAATTATTTTAAATTGAGCACTAACAATACCGTCGGTGACAATAACCGGTGCTACATTCTGTGGTTGATACTTTTTTTTCACCTGGAGAAATTTTTATAGGATACCAAACTGCCCCAGCGAGAGCGGCTAAGTTTTGCCCGAGTCGTACCCGCTAGTCCCACTGTGGTTGTCATGTGCGCTGTACTGTACATGATTTTTACCTAACTTAAACTATCAAAAGTTTGTATTTTATCCTTTTACAACTGAAACTACACAAGTAGAGCATAGGATAAGTATTTTGTTTTATAAATACTATGTGTTATTAGAATAAAAAATCTAATAATTAGCTACAGTAAATAGCCGAAACGTGTATCTATTATAATTCGTAATATGGTGCAATCGAACCGAAAAAATATTCACACAACACATTTAAATTAATAATATTATGTAATAAAAAAAAACACAATTTCTTGCCATTACATCTGTTATTATAATAAAATTCCATTTGTATATTTTCCATGAAATTCCTATGTAGTTTAGTTAGAAGTGCTAAATAATATTTAAACCATTGTTATAAACACGTGATCAATTCGGTCGGTATGTACCTACCTAATAAACTATTTAATATTTCAAATTGTTTCATATCATACACAGTATAAATTATTCTAATGTGTCATGTCATATTTCATTTAATAGTCGAGCAAGATTATTTTTATTTTGTCATATTTGCTTGATTGTATTTCAAAATGTTTACTTACATACATTTATATTGTATCACTTTAATCAATATTTATGTTGACAACACATTTATATAATATTGGAATTTAAGGTTTAAAAAATAAGCATTAAATCACATTACTCACAAATATAACTGAAAGTCCGACGCACACTAGGTAGCCCCAGCCTCCTTCCGGTGGAACTAGTTCGTATTTCTCGTCGTCATCGCAGCACTCCACTTGTTTTCCTTTCAAACTCATTTTCACTATTAAGTCCAAAACCTTTTGAATCGATTTATATGTAACGTTCTTATATATAACGTAGCTCACGCCTCAAGTGGTGGTCCATAAATCCTTAGTTATCATATATTGTATAGAGGCTGTTTGTTTATCGGCTTAAATTATAACACCTTAATTGAGCAATAATAACTAACTACAAACAAAACTTTGGATTTCCCACAAATGATAAACAACTCGCTACAAACTTTCTACACACTATAAACAATTATGTTTTCAGTTAAATAACATTTTCAAATAACCCTTTATAACTTTTGGATCTGTTCACTAGACCGCACTGAGTTAGTATTATTTTACATTATTTGTTTACTATTTTTAATAGTCAAAGGCACGTCACTGTTTGTGGACAGTTCGAAAGAAGATGACCCACATACAGCTCCGGAGACAGGTTAGACATTCTCAGTACAAAATAATAAAATTAACACTGTGCCTGCCGCGTGGGTACAAGGGCCTCGAAGCGATCTCTGAGACGGGCACCGACCTCACACTTGACGTATAGCGACTCGTCCCGATAGTTAACAACTATTAACCATTTCTGATTAAAAAAACACACTGTCTGGTGATTTGTCTGAATGGAACAAAAAATATCATATACCTACCTTAACGCCTATACAACAAGGTTTTTAGGAGCATTGTTTCATCATAATTACCTTCCGTATTATAAAACTTTAACCTTTGTAAAATTTCGATACCAAACTTAAACAAACATAGATGAGAATTTTGTTGGTACGAATACCCCACGATATAATTGTACTATTGGACATTTCTGTGACATTTTTAGTGTTGAGTTTATAATATTTTATGCAACTGGATATCAGTTGTAACAAAATTTCAATTGTAACATAAAACCTGATTGATAAATTAATTATGTATGCAATAATAAACAAGGTACCTACAAAAAGCAGTTCCCTTGAATAAACACACTATACTTTTTACTCTGTATTAGTATTACTAGTTCATTATGAATTGTAGTCGTTCAGACTAAACATCTGAAATAGATACCTTAGACGGAAGTAATATAAGTAGTCAGTTGTTACCCAACAAAAATATGTACAATAAAAATAAACTTCATCTTTTTTGGGTTCCGTAACCCAAAGGGTAAAAATGGGACCCTATTACTAAGACTTCGCTGTCTGTCCGTCCGTCCGTCTGTCAGTCCGTTTGTCCGACCGTCTATCTGTCACCAGACTGTATCTCAAGAACCGTGATAACTAGACAGTTGAAATTTTCACAAATTATGTATTTCTGTTGCCGCTATAACAACAAATACTAAAAATAAATATTTAAGGGGGGCTCCCATACAACAAACGTGGTTTTTTTGCCGTTTTTATAGATAACGGTACGGAACCCTTCGTGCGCGAGTCCGGCTCGCACTTGGCCGGTTTTTTAAACGTTATTTCGATTTATTACTATCCATCCGACATTAATCTAATTTACTGATTTTAAAGACAATGAAAATCAGCGCATTATCGGAATTCAGTCACGCTGCAAGAACTCATCTCTAATAATTGAAATATTTACCATAACAACAATAGAGTACTAACTTTTAAAGTAATTAAATATTATTTAATACGGGTAACTACACGTAATATTAATAATTATCGTAACACCGCGACCTCGGTGACAAGGTGTTTATTAAATATCGCTGACTCTCTTCTATCACTGGCACTATGATGTAGGCCTTTCATACATACGTGTAGTTGCAATTTTAGTTGACATGACCTCAATTGACATCCAATTGATTGATGATTTTAATAGGCTCGTTTTTATTGAATTGAATTCTTTTCGCCTGTGGCTTCACTCGTGCAATTTCATAAAAACTTTTTGTTCCGTCAACCTATTTCGATAAAATAAAACCGTTTAATAAATAATGTTGCCTGCGCTAAGTTCAATTTATTTGTGGAAAAATCCGTTCAATGGTTTTGGATATTAGCCTTTGTACATAAACAAATAGACGGAAAATAAAATGGTCTGATTCCATTTTTTTTTAGTAAATATATTCAATGTACAGATTCGCTGGTTCTACAGTCTTATTAGGTACTTCTATGTGTAAATATCTCAGACCCTTAGTCATTGGATTTATGTTTTATTTAAAAGAACGTGTACAGATATTATAAAATGATAGTCATATCGTGGCTTTCTTTAGTCGAACATGTTTTTCTCTCCTCAGATATAAAATTTTATAAACAAAATGTATCCTATCATACTAACCCACTAATATTAATATTGCGAAAGACTGGTTGTTTGTTACAAAGTTATACTAACACGGTCGAACGGATTTTGATGAAATTTTATATGTAACTAGGTAAACCCGGCCACGCTTCGTTGTGGCTCAATTGAAACGCTTAGAATTCGCCGTTCCCGTGGGAACTTAAGGATAAAAAGTATATAAAAACACTCTTATATAGAAGTGCAACGTCTACTGTACCTACCTACTGTAAACTGTCGACTTCTTATCGAGTTTTGCGGACGCAACCATACGGAAGTTGATTTTTTTATATATAGATTAGATTGTAGGTACATACCTACACCCTTGGTCACATAGAAAATCATACTGAGAAAACTATTAATTCTCTCTGGAATGTAGGTGAAATCGCGTGTGGATTGCTAGTTGATAGCAACCAATAGATGGTGTTTTAAATTACATGACGGGCCGGTTGGCGTGGTTAGTAAGATACCCTATCTATCACGCCGCAGGTCGTGGGTTCGATTCCCACTCAGGACAAACATTTGTGTGTATGAACATCTCTGTTTGTCCTGTGTCTGGTTGTAATTATCTATATATATATATGTATTTACAAAATAAAAGTAGTATATGTAGTATATCAGTTATGTGGCTTCCATAGTACAAGCTCTGCTTAGTTTGGGGTCAGATGGCCGTGTGTGAGGAATAATGTCCCAGAATATTTATTTATTTATCAATCATGTAGGTACAATAAAGGCAAGATGTAACCCGAGTACGGTAAGGGGTCAAATTGTGACAATGCACTTGCTTAATATATATATACAGCATCAAACAGGATTGTCTACGTTGATTTTGCATAAAACATTGTATTACGGAAAATACTTAATGACATTCTACTTTGACATGTTTGTTACAGAAATCATCACCTACCATAGTGAGATTGTGGTCAAACACAAGCCTATACAAAGTAAAAAAAAAAAAAAGTTAGTACTTTTTCATTGAATAATATAGTGATAGATAATTATTTTTTACGTAATTTGATTATAGTATTATTATGATTAGTACCTATTTTATGCGGTAAAATACATATTTAAGTAAAAGTGACAATGATTCTAGTCTTTTTAGCTAATTCAAGTAGTTGACAACTATGTTACTTTGAAGACAAAACATATGATAATAATTTAATTATTGTATTTTTTATATTATATCTATTGTGTTGTTAGGTATTAATAACATCGTAACCGGTTTAGTTAAATTTAAATGTACATTTACATAATTATAGTTATACCTAATCAATTCGAGAGTATCATATTTAAATTATGAAAATACTGAAAATTTCAGCAAAATATGAGAGTATATTATAAACAGGTACAATTTTTATTAATAACACTTAAATCCACTTGACAAAAAGAAAACTTAAAAGTAAGAAGCTTATATAAAATAGTCTAAATTAAAAAAGTCGCTATCAGAAGGCAGCGAACCCAGAATGCTGGCGGCAATGCCACGTTGGATGGCAATTCTGATTCTCTGACCAAGATATAAGCCAGCATTCTGGTCACAAGTTGCTTCGACCCAGAGTCTCAACCCCAAACGGCTCAAATGTATAGCTTGTATCTATGTAACTGATTATAATAATTAAAATGATATTATTATTAAAAGGATCCTCCTATGATATAAGTTGCAAATATTTTTAATTTGCTTTTTATAAACCGACTATAAAAAAGGATAAGATCCGATATTTAACCGATATGTTTTTTACTAGATATTCTTGCGGTTTCACCCCCACTCCCTTTATTAAACACAGACATATAATTCACTTCTGTTTTAATAATATTAGTAAGGAAAAAATGAAATAACTGTAATGTAAAACAATAAAGTTTTTTTACATATTCAGTATACTTACCTATTTTTAAACATGTATTTAAATTTTCTATCATGTCGCATAGTGATGATACATTTTAAATATAAATTTGTAGTCAAGCTCTTACCGATGTATTCTAATAGCTGCACCTACTTGCCAGTTTTCATTTATACTCTGTCCATCCGTTTATTTGTTTTTTGACGTTTAAAAATATCAAAGAATTCTTGACCTTATTACTTTAAAATAAGGTCCATCTATGTAGTTACACAATTAAAAATAGAATAAGTAGATAAACCTTATCACTGATGATAGTAATAAGATTTATATTTCTTTGATATTTTAAACGTCAAAAATCATATAAACGGATGGACAGAGTATAGTCTTAATTTGTGTACGGTCAGCAACATAAGTAGCTGAACAGTTACAAATTTACAAAACATCTGTACTATCCACGATGTATACATTTAGAGTATGTAGGTTTTTGAAGACATACATTTTTAAAACACCACTTTACTTTATTTTTCCATATTATGGATACTTACAGTGTAAAATATCTTTGTAAATTTGTATATGTTCAGCTACTTATGTTGCTGACTGTACCACCTTCTGCCACATGATCACTTACCACGGTGATATAGTGGTCAAACACAAGCCTATCCTTTGTAAAAAATGATTGTAAAACCTGTTGACACCTACAGATTGCTCAGACGTAGGCGGATAGTAATTTTAAAATGATAGACGAATCAATTACTTAGCCTATCACCTATTGTAATTATATAACATAATAAAATTATGGCGCAATATTAACAAATATAAAAGTACATATGTTGAGATTGGATCGGCTTAGTCATTATTGTATAATTTTTTGAAATATTTTTCCAGAAGGATTCTGGAAGATGAAGTGAGATGATTCAGAAAAAAGAAACCTGCAGGAAGACTATATTTTGACATTATATGCTCATACAGTTCTTGGAATGTATCTGCTATTCGGAATAACAAAAGAACATTGCAGAATAATTATAGGTAATAAAATAGATGTCCAGTAAATGTCGGCTATAAAAAAAACTAGCCACGATAGGTTTTTTCTTTCATAATATACATGCAAGAATAATATGAAGGAATAAAATAAGATTACCTAGGTCGGCATTGCATTTTTATGGATATTATATTATTTACTTAACGCGTTAACCCCACGGATTTTCCCGCGTATCTTATTACTATAAATATTTGATTCCAGGATATGTTCGATCTATGAGCCGAGTTTCATCTAAATACATTCTACCATAACGGGGCGTGATTCAGTAACAACCATCAACACACACTTTCACATTTAAAATATCGTAAACAGGTATATGAGTACCACTACAAATATAAGGTAGCTTCTTCAAGATTTCGTCCTCGCCGGCGAGGACCGTCGCGTCGTCCTTCCCAGTCTCGTCCCATTTAAGTGGCCCGAGCTGCATATTAGCAATCCGACCGATCCCCAAATAATAAATATTTGCATGCTAAAGCCCTCCCATATTCCCCAGGCAACGTCCTGAGCCGAGGTCGAACCCCACAGGGGGCACCCTCAGGCTACCGTTGCCCTAAATTTATAGTAGTTTTAAGTAGCGGTTGAGAGCCCTCAGCGCTCACCGCAAAAGTCCGCGTAACGGTGGAAGAAGGTCCCCTGGACCCACCACCTTTCTGTTCCAGTCAAAAAAAAAAAAACATTTTCCTTAAAATTGTTAATATAACATAATACTTCTTCTATTTAGGGTTTGTTTATGTAATATCTTAGGTAAATGCCACTAGGTAATTGCGGGCTTAAATTTAGCAAACAATTTCGCGTGTTTATTACAACGATAGATAAACGTGTTTTGTTTGATCAAACGTTCGTCGCCGCGTCGTTTGAAAAACAAGTGATAGATAAGTTACTAATGCTCTATAATAATATCGGATATAAGTGATGGAAAATATTATTATATAATAACTTTCAAATATGATCACTCAATATGACGGTGTTTAAATGACAGATTATTTATAATTAGTATTATACACAAGCATATGCAGAGGACCGTTTTCCTTTTACGGCAGATCTTCAAATTGACACTGTTATATTCTTACCCGATTTTACAAAGATATAAGTAGTTTCCCTAGTCCACTACACGGCAACCTATAATTCAGAGCTACTTTATAGTTAATGGACAGAGTTAACGAAATGCAAAAATGCTGTTATGTACTACTACAAAAAAAAACTCGAGGTTGCGCGAAGATGATTCGCTGACAAATCGATTTCTTTACCCCGTTTTCAAGAATGCCGCAGTATACATACAAGAATGGCTCGTTTAATCATATGTGATGTCTATAGCTTTATGTTTTAGCATAAATAACTTTTAGTATACTGCCACAGTAAAGTGGAACCTGATCGTTGAATACACGAACCGAACGAGCAAACACGTGAGTATTAGCATACTCAAACGTGAGAGGCTTGTCATGCGTGTGAATAGCACTCTTCCATCTGCATTCCATTAACGAGGGTTTTTGGCCTAATTATTTCGACAGAGTGAACAAGGATACAGCCACGCTAAACCTAGAAACCCCAACCGATTTCTGGTTTCTTAGCATGTTAAACATCTATTATACCAAGGCTTACCGTGTACACCAATAGAATCTAAGGAATGTTTTTGTTCGCCTACGAGTAACGTATGAAACAAATAGTAAAAATAAGTTGCTATGTATATGTTATAATGTTTTATCGCCCAGAGTACCTACATGTCGTCTGCCCCGATGGGGACAGTCAACTCTAGCCTGTATTTACTACTCTCGAGTAAGAAAATAGACAATCGCGAAACGCTTACAGCGACAATTCGTATCTAGCATTGTATCTTCCAATAGAATTGTACATATATAGTGTAGAAATTTGCCAGAACATAGGCTAAGTACATTAAGCTTGTTATTTTTTACTTCAGGTACCGCCTGATTGCTTGTCAGCCTTCAGATTTAAAAAAATATAAGATTGACTTTAAAATTTGTTCAACCTTTAGCTCGTTACAATTCTAGAAATTAATCTGTCTGTCTGTTTGTTTGTTCGCGCACGATATTATTATGATATTCTTGTGATAATTTATTATAATGTTAATTTTAACTGCCATCGTAAAGCAGTTTCTATCACCATAGAGTCTATTTTGTTTCATAACTAATGGCTCTTGTAACTTTTTTTTTCAAATCCCGCCCTCAATTTTGTGCGCCTATCTTTTTGTCTTTATATGCCTGAAGAAATAAAAAAACCTACGTTATTAACAAAATCTAAAACGGAGACATCGGAGACGTTCACTCAACGCTCAGAGCATTTGACTGCAGACTGTGGACGGCATGCCATGACTGTGGCTTCGGAGACAGTTACGGAACGCTCAAGCATTTAACTGCAGAATCTGAACGTCATGCTATGTCGCGGGCTTCAGAAACGTTCATTCAATGCTCAGAGCGTCTGAGTGCAAACGGCGAACGTAATACCCTGACTCGAGCTTCGGAGACGTTTACTCAACGCTTTGAGCGTTTAAGATCAAGAATGCCATGCTCAATCACGCGCTTTGGAAACATTAATCCAATACGATATACGGTTGCAGCGGGTCAGGAGTGCTATTTAGAGACTAGAACTGTTGAATCTCATGCGGAGCACGTGTTGCGATTGGAGTCAGTGAGAGAATATCTTGAGCGTTTGTTATATTATCCTTACAAAGAGAAAGAGTCGACTGTATCAGGAGTAACGAAACAGATGATGAACGTTTATAACGATTAGAGGCCGATTGCATCCGCTATGCTGTTAATCATTCCCCTACTGTAGAGTTTAACGACAGTTTCACCGATATGAATTCCTACAATGAGTTTCCATTTACAACCCGTAAAGGAAATAAGTGGATTTGCTTACAATATTAATTATAGTCATTTTGCCGGAGTTGGGAGTATGGATTTTGCTTGCGGTCATTGTCGAGGTTAGAAATAGCCAAAAGTATCTTAGGTTCTGTGTCTCAGCCAGTAAGATTCGATTTGATTTGTTTGAAGAGCCCTGAACTTCGAGTATGCATTATCCAAACAGTTTATAGACTGTATTCGTCGTACACATAACGTGGCGGTCCAAAAGACATCATTTGAATGCAAACAAGTGGTTCACTGATCATACACGCTTCCGAGATAAATGAATTCGTCGCGGACGAAGTTGCGGGCAGTAGCTAGTTCTAAATATAGAAGCTGACGTGACAAATTCCGTTGATTATGACAATGTCATTGAAGAATTTGTCCAATTTATGTCCATCGGCAAAAAATGAAAATATTTAATAAATGGTGTTTATTTCTACGTATGGCCTTTTTAGTTTTTTCATACATTATCATCTTTCTCAGCATGGTTTTTTTTAAGTTTTTGCTTTTTTTCCTTTAATTTATGGGGTGGCAAACCTGGCAAACAGGCCCAGGGCGCTGAATCGCCACAGATTATATCAAAATATTTTATTTCTAATTCAATATTATCCTTTAACTTACTAGTATTTTTCACCCGCGTTCCCGAGGGATTTTATGTTTTCTGGGATAAAAAGTATCCAATATGTTAATCCAGAATATATTCTATCTGTGTGCCAAATTTAATCTAAATCTGTTTATTAGTTTTGGCGTAAAAGAGTAAAAACATTCAAACGTCCATCCATCCATCCTCACAGACGCTGCCTTGTGGCACGCCGTAATACTTCATTAAGAATGATTACCTAAAACATTTTTTGTTGTTAGTTTTATGTGTTCGTTTCTGATTTAATTTTTTTATCTCCGTACATTGTCCTAGTTTATACATATCGTCTGCTTGACTTATATCTAGGAACACTGCTACCAGGTTTTTTTTTTTATTAACTGTAGGTATCAAGAATTTCTTGAGCATAAAACATGCTTATGTTGTAGACTTCTTAACGAAGCCATTTTGTCGCTTACTTGTTACTTATTTTTTCTCTAGAAGCTTCAAAACCTTTGTCAACTTCTTCAACTTGTCAACCCTTCAAAGTCAAATCCATTTATTCAGTTTAGGCCCTAGAAGGGCACTATAATATTCTTCCCATTCTGCGATGTTCTTTATTTCATTACTAGCTTCCACCCCGCGAGAGATCTTATGTTTTCTTATTTTTGTGCCAAATTTCATCCAAATCCGTTCAGTAGTTTTTGCGTGAAAGAGTAACAAACATACATCCAGACATCTATACTCACAAACTTTCACATTTATAATATTAGTAGGATTCATAGTACATATTACTATTATGTTTATGTATATAATTTAATAATCTCCAAATAGCTTTACATTATTTTTTTTCGTTGTATTGTTTTTAAATATTTCACATTAACATAATATTTTACTTTATGATCTGTACTTCTGCTGGTTTTGAGACTAGTTTTATTTTTATAATATTTATATCTACTGTAGTTTTCTTTTCATTACACACGACTTTTCTAGGCTCTTTGTGATCCATTTTGAATCCAACAAAAATCCATTTTATATAATTATCCTTTTTACACAATCTAAATATATCTATATCTATCTTTTTAAAAAAATCAGAAAAATACCTATCCAAATCGTAATTTGGTGTTCTATATAAACATAATAATTATGATTTTTCAACCATTTAATATTTTCGTATGGTTTTATCAGAATACACATACCAAAAAGAAGTAACTTTTTACCTAATGCCACAGATTATTCATAAGTTAGGGAAGCTATTCAAAATCAACCAGTTATAAATATAAACGATTCTATTTTCTTTTAACTCTGTTAAATTGGTTCTAATAATACCCAATCATTATAGCATTTAAATAACTGACGACCTTCCTGAGTGTTTTTTAAAGTAAGATATTTTATTGAACTACGTCTATTATACTAATCGTATAAAGAATTAAGTATATTTATAGAAGAAGTCCTTGTCAAGACCATATTAAAAGTCGATAGTTTAACATGCATGTTTAAATTATACTTTACAATTTGTAACGTATTTATCATTCAACGAACTGTTTTTGGGTGAGAAGATATTATTATACTACGACGTTACATCCTCTAGATTTATAAACACTATGTAGTATCACTTCTCAATGCACTAGGCGTCGCACATAATTTTTAGAGCTGTTGAAATAAAAATAAAATTAAAAAGATTTTAAAGAGTTACTGAACGATACCTACTACGTCATCGACTGGAGCGCCCTCTTCGTCGAGTTCATTCCTTTTTTATGTGCGGGCGTCGCAACTTCTCATATCGATAAAAAAATATATATTTTTGGCTGTATTCAGTAGAAAGTTAGTACAATAGTTATATCATAAAGTGTAGTTATGGGGAAAAGAAAAAGGGAACATTATAACTCCAAATTACGTCGAAAAATACGACGGTTGGAACAAGAGTTCCGTGACTCGTCAACAAGTACGGAGGATGAAGGTTAGTTCACGCTTAACTATTATTACAATAATATCGCATTATGTAAACCTACAATATTCTTCCTATTTAGTGGAAAAGGCAACATGAGCAAATTATGAACTTTGTTTTTTTTTTCTTTTTCTTTCGTCATCAATTTTATAACTACCCACATTTGAGGTGATTTTTTCTTACATAATTTAAAATCGTTCTTATTCTAGGAAATACGGACTATTATGTTTCTTTTTATTTACTTTTATTTAAAAGGGTAATTTTAGGTATTTTTTTGGTAATAATTATAGTTATTTCTGATTCATTTAATCAGTATTTCCCGTATACGTTATACTCCGTGACATGAGCACGGCTGATAACAAAATTAGTCTAGTGGCGTAACGTGATTACGTACAAAGACTTTAAAACCCTATTGACTGCATATAGCAGCCTGTCAAATATACAGTCTAGTGGCGTAACGTGAGTACGTACAATGGCTGATATGACTTACAAAATATCAACTCCAATGGTTGTTATTTCTTAACCTTACAGAGTACGACCGCTATTACCCAAGGTCACCCGCATCGGAACCCGATCCACGGTACTCTCAATCAGATTCTTCAAATGATCATCACCGAATTAGGTCCTGTATAGTAACTACTGTCGACCCACCGGGCGTAAACAATGATAAAAACACTACGGATGTTTCTAACCTGCTATCTCAGGTTCCAGGTCCTAGTTCAAGCGATATGCCTAATGCGGCTGTACCAGACATCTTACCGCCGGAAATATTAGATGCATTAGGAGACCCAGTAGGTAAAGATGAAGTACTAGGGCCGGCTATTAATGATGAGATAGCTAAACGTTGGGGTAGAATCCTAGTAGATGGAATGACAAAGGAAGCAAAAGAAGCCATTATAAAGAAAACATTAATACCAGAAAACTTTAGCCTATCGAAAGCTCCAAAGCTCAATCTAGAAATCTCTGCAGTTTTAAGTGAAAACATTAAGCATCGGGATAAGCTACTTGAAAAGGCCCAGAACCAACTTGGCCTGGGGATAGCTGGACTCACTAATTTAGCCACTTCACTCATTACTGAAGAACTTCCAAAGGTGCAAGTCCTAAAGAGAGTGGCAGAAGTAAGTCAGATTTTTCTTGACTTACATCACGAGAACACAAAACATAGGCGGAAGCTCATAACTACATCGCTTGACAAAAAGTTTAGTACAACCATTACTGACGTAAAAAGGGACTCATTTCTGTTTGGTGCGAACCTTGGAGAGAAAATAAAAGCCACAAAAACGGCAGAAAGGTCCGGACTTCAAATTAAGCGGAGCAACGTCAGCGGCCCATCCTCATCCAAGCAACAGTTAAACTGGAGAGGCCCACCCAGGTATCAACAAACCAAGGCACACAAACCGGGTGGGCAGAAACCGAAGTTCTCATCCAACCAAGGGTACACAGCCCCGCAGGGTCGGAGACCGGCGCCAACCGCGAATCGAGCCCCACCGGCACCGAAAACGGACTTCAGGGCACGCAGGAATCAGTAGAGGTAATACTTCATGCGGGTAGATTACGTCACTTTATTAGCTATTGGGAAACTATAACTAAAGACCCAAGAGTGTTGGACTTTGTAAGGGGTTTCAAAATTCCATTCGAAAAAACTCCTATTCAACAATTTGAACCATCTAATCCCAGGTTTAGCAAAACTGAATTAAAACACCTAAAATTGTCAATTTCAAAACTACTGATTTCAGGAGCCATAAAAGTATGTAAATACGTGCCGGGTCAATTTATATCAAATATTTTTCTGATCCCTAAAAAGGATGGTACTTTTAGGTTTATTCTTAATCTAAAATTGCTAAATAAATTTATTAGTCCTGAACATTTTAAAATGGAAGACATTCGTACAGCCACCAAGCTGATTAGTCCGGATGCTTATATGACTACTATCGATCTTCAGGAAGCGTACTTTTTGGTGCCTATCCATGACTCTAGTAAAAAGTACCTCAGGTTTAGATTTCAAGGTGTGACCTATGAATTTCAGTGCCTCCCTTTTGGTTTGTCTTTGGCACCTTTAGTTTTTACAAAATTGATGAAACCAATAATTTCTTACCTTAGAAACCAAGGTCTGCTTCTCGTCATATTTTTAGACGATATATTATGTATAAATAGGTCTCTTAATGGTTGTTCGAATGATACATATATGGCCATAGACTTCCTCAAAAAGTTAGGCTTCGTCATAAACATGACAAAAAGTAACTTGATTCCAAATAAAACTCAAACGTTTCTCGGTTTTGAAATAGATTCACAAAAGTTATGTTTAAGTTTGCCAAATAAGAAACGCATGAAAATACTTGACCAAACAAAATGCATTTCTAGAAGAAATTCATTGACAATTAGGGACTTTGCAAAATACCTAGGTCTTCTTTGCTCAGCCTGCCCTGCCGTTTCCTACGGTTGGTTGTATACGAAGCGACTCGAGAGAGTAAAGTTTCTAGCTCTGCGTAGTTCTAACGATAATTATGACAGTGTCATGAACTTACCACCTGACTTAAAGTTTGATCTTTCTTGGTGGCAAAATAATGTTTTGATATCAAACAATCCAATACGCAGTGGTAGATACATTATAGAAATTTTCTCGGATGCATCCCTTATAGGCTGGGGCATTTATTGTAATGGAGAACGTGCTAATGGTTTTTGGGATAACACAGAATCTAACGAACATATTAATCTTCTAGAACTAAAGGCAGCCTTTATTGGCCTACGATGTTTTGCCAAGGATCTACGTAATGTTGAGATCTTACTCAGAATCGACAATACAACTGCTATTGCCTACATAAATAGATATGGAGGCGTCCAACATACTCATTTAAATGATGTATCCAGAGCTATCTGGCAATGGTGTGAGCAAAGGAATCTCTTCGTATTTGCCTCCTACATCAAGTCTAAGGACAATACAGAGGCGGATCAAGAATCAAGACATTTTAATGTTGATATTGAATGGGACTTGAATTTATCCGCCTTCAATCAAATTATAAAAACATTTGGAAACCCCCAAATAGATCTATTTGCTACACGGTTAAACGCGAAATGTAAAAAATATGTATCGTGGAAACGAGATCCATCGGCCTATAACATAGACGCATTTACAATAGATTGGGAACCTCATTTCTTTTACGCTTTCCCACCATTCTCGTTAGTACTTAAATGTTTAAGAAAGATAATCAACGATCAGGCCACTGGAATCATGGTCATACCTTATTGGCCTACCCAGCCATGGTACCCCCTATTTCTGTCTCTTTCTCAAAGCCGACTGATCTGTTTTGACCCAAATCCGTCATTGTTATTATCACCTTTCAGGACACCACACCCGCTCTGGAAACAACTTACCCTGGTGTCGTCAGTATTGTCGAGCAAGCGTACATAAGACAATCGTTACCAACGAGTGCAATAAAAATCATAATCTCATCTTTAGCTGATAGCTCGTTAAAACAATATAATGTTGTATTTAAAAAATGGTGGCAGTTTTGTCACCAAAATAAAACAAATATTTTTGATACTAACGTTTCAAATATTCTTGAATTTCTCGTCACTGTATATCAATCAGGCGCAAGTTACTCAACCCTTAATACTTGCCGTTCTGCACTTGCATTAATACTAGGTAAAAGTATTAGTCAAGATGATCGAATTATAAGATTCATGAAAGGAGTCTACAGAATCAAGCCTTGCTTTCCAAGATACGTTACTACGTGGGATCCTAATCTCGTGCTTGATCACCTGTCTAAGTTTTACCCAAACGAGACTCAACCTTTGGATATCCTATCCAAAAAACTAGTAGCTCTCCTCGCATTGTCAACCGCACAACGAGTGCAGACGCTATCACTAATACGTCTATCTAATATTAAAGTTAGCAGCACCAGAATAGAAATAAATATTAGTGACTTGATTAAAACTTCAGCCCCAAATAGATTGGCGCCTAATTTGATAATACCTTTCTTCTCCCACAAGGAGCAAATCTGTGCAGCGAAAACATTGTCCTCGTATATTGATGCCACAAAATGTTACAGGGATCTCCCGCTAACAGAAAAACTTATTCTTACCACTAAGAAACCAATTCATAATGCTAGCGCTCCTACTATAAGTAGGTGGATTAAAAACGTGTTGACTGATAGTGGTATTGATACTGGAATTTTCACGGCTCACAGTACCCGCCACGCTTCCACTTCGGCGGCTTGTCGTAACGGGGTTTCTGTCGACATTATAAAACGAACTGCGGGATGGTCGGGGAATTCATTAATATTTGCAAAATTTTATAACCGACCAATAACAATCGACGACGACAATGTATTCGCAGAAGCTATTTATAATGATTGTTAAGCTATAACTGATTGTTATCTTTAGTATACTAGGTATTCAATTAAGAAAAGTGTATTTTGTTTCACTATTATTGTCCAATTAAAATCTAATTATTATTGTTTTATAGTTCAAGATCGAACTTTATGAAGTAAATTAATAAATATGTTTGTTTTTTTACTATTAACGAATAGTTTCATTATCTGACTATATCCTGGCTAATCTCGTTTGTTGGAAAGCGCTAAACATCTACATAGTGTTTATAAATCTAGAGGATGTAACGTCGTAGTATAATTGATGGTTAAACGAACTTACCTTAAGTGATGTTCGACCATAATTATACGAGACGTTACATCCGAAGAGATTTATAGTCCCGCCCGAACCCAAATACTAAAGCCCATACAGAAAACAAACGAGATGTCTCTGAAAAAATGAACTCGACGAAGAGGGCGCTCCAGTCGATGACGTAGTAGGTATCGTTCAGTAACTCTTTAAAATCTTTTTAATTTTATTTTTATTTCAACAGCTCTAAAAATTATGTGCGACGCCTAGTGCATTGAGAAGTGATACTACATAGTGTTTATAAATCTCTTCGGATGTAACGTCTCGTATAATTATGGTCGAACATCACTTAAGGTAAGTTCGTTTAACCATCAATTATATACCAATTAATGGGATTGGCTTGAAATTAGTTAGTAGACTTTGTTATTAGATATATTTATATTTGTAACGAGATAAAATGTATCGTATATTTTATTCCGGGACATAAGGTAAGTATATATATGTAAATGTATATAAGTATACCAATTTTCATGAAAATTCGTTCGGCCGATACGGAGCTGAGTGATAACAAACATACATACACACAGACACAAACTATGTTTAATGTTTATTATTAATAGGATTAGTACGAGTATGTTGAATAAGAATGTCGGTAAAAATATAATTTGATTAATTAGGCATACCCTTAAGTGAAGTTTACGATATGATCAGTAATACCGGTTTCTGTTCCTCATTTTTAATGCCTATGAGGTCAAGATATTAGTCGGGGATACCAAAAACTAGTTAGTAGAATTAATAAGGGCATAAGATTGATTTTATACAGTACAGTTTTATTTATGACGTTGTTAAAGTGTATTTTTTTTTTAATTAGATAGATACTAATTATTCGCTGTGGTTATACCCACGTTCCCGAGATAAAAGGTAGCCTTTCGCAATAACTGGGCTATATAACTCAAACAAAAAATATCAAATCGGATCAGTAGTTGCTTTAAAATTGTATAGATACCCACCTATACAAACGTGTGAAGTTAAACAAAAACTTCTATTTGGCGGACTGTAAATAGTGCCCCGACTATAATATTTTTATCCGATTACGGCAGGGAGGAAGGGTTATGAATCTCACTGGTTATATATGTACCTATGAGATTGTTACCTCGGACAGCTTAAACTAAATGGGGAACTTACTCGCACTTACTTATTTAAGTTGATGGGTATCAACAGGGCATAGCAGCGGTATGCAATCGCAGTTCTACCCAGCTAGACATCTCTATACGTTTATTTGAATACACTTTATTTATTTGGACGATCAAAACATGAAATAATTTCAGATAGCAAAACATATTTAACCGTTTCATGCTTTTCAGTTCGTTGTTTTCGTAATCGGGTCTTAGGTTTATTTTAACTTTAATTAAGTATTTAAATTCTACATTACCTACAAGTGTGTTCTAGCTGTTGTTTATTCTCGGCAGATCCTACTTATTTCAATATGTTTTATGTAAAATAGTCACTACCAATAGTCACATACAATATACAGTTTAATTCATTAAAAGATTTGGTATTGATTAATCTGCCGTAAATTCGGAAAAATGAATTGCATCAGCAATATTGCTCGTGCTTCCTTTTTAGCCCCCCCGGCCAGTTCTTCAATTACTTCACCGGCCACATCATCACTTGCCTTGGAGATTCTGCGCAAACACAAGTAACATATATAAAAAACGCTTTCTACTGAACGTAGTCCTAATGTAGTCCTGGTTCCTCGTAGAATGGTCAAATAAAGGTTGATACTGTAAGTGTAAATCAACCCTTAGGTATATACGATCGAACAAAAGAACCGCAAACGTGAAATTCGATCACGCCCACTTTTAACGCCACGGTAAATTGGGACGTGGTAGTGTTTACTTACCTTCAGGAAAATTATATTACTTTTCATTATGTGTAGCATCACTGACCGTCTCCAAAGTATTACCCATTATATTACGACATCAATTCTGGTTTCCATAGCAGGTACAAGCTCTGCTTAGTATGAGGTTTGAGGATTGAGTGTGAAAAGAATCCTACACTATTATTTATTTATTTATGACTAGATGACTCGGTGAACTTCGTACCACACGTGAGATTGTATACGGCTTGATTTACAAAATTTCGATTTTTCGGTTGTTCCCTAATATTGAGACGAACAAAACAAAAAAAAATTCAAATCGGTCGGGCCATTTACAAGTTTTTTCGAAACTAATGCACGGCAATTGATTTAATAAATAGGTATATACATATCAGATTTCATATTGAGCTATAAATGTTACAAATCGATAATTCTGTTTGAACTGGTGTTAAACTATCTAATAATATGTTGACATTAAAAACGTATATTTAAACATTTACTACAATATATATTTTTTATTCCTTGAAGTTATTTATAACATACTTTATCTATTAATTATAAACAACGCGCTCAATTGAGACACGAGTTAAAAAAATACATCTGCGGTGTCGTAAAACTGATACAGAAAACTTTAAACGAGGTAACCTCGATGTGTTTATTTCGAGAAATTTTCCATAAGTTTGTTTATCTATCACACTAGATTGTTTAGCCAAGTTCAGAAAAAAACATGTGATATTCAACTGCCCGTGTATTTATTTCCAAACCCATTCGAAAGCTTTTGGAACTTAGATTCCGGTAAAGTTAAAGTCTTAAAATAAAATAATAAAAAATAATAATAGTTAGTAAAACTATAGATCCTACAATAAATAAATAAAGTCAAGATTGTATCTTTATCTAAAAATTATACAAACTTCTAAAAACTGCCTAATCTGATAATTCTGACCGACTAGCGACTCGGTCATTAAAACCTATTGCGTACTATCGATTTTTTATCAAATCTGCGCTCTTTCTTTTCAAAAAGTATATACCTCCTCTCAAAAACTAAAATATAGTTAAAATATTCAAAACCTAAAACTGAGCAAAATTCACCACTTAAGTCAGTTGAACTTTGGCTCCAACTTGGCAAGTCAGTTACTTTTAATAATACTTGCGAAGTGTTAAATTTCAAATCTTTTTAAGACGAAGAACTTGGCCAGTTTTTACATTTATGTTTTTGATGAGATCAAATTTGACAAATAATAGTTAAGTGTGTCCAATTCGTTCGTACGTTGTGGGTTCCGTAGCCCAAAAATAACTGATATTGACTTTACAAAAATACTATGAATTATATAAGTAGGTACTGACTTAAATTAGAATTTTGTGAATTTATATATATTTTTTTTTTTCATAGCATAGCAGATTACAATATATTGCAATAAGTTATGCCAATTTCACCTGCATAATAGTCTCTAACGATACTGGCTATAAGTGGCTAATTAGCTAACGATGCTTGGTTAAATAGCTAAAGGTCAATACCACAATATAAGTAACATATGACCTTGCAAGCATGGATACAGAGCAATGCTCAATTACTGCATTTTATTGTCATATTTTTATACCACTAAGATGGCAAACAAGCATACCCCGCCTGTTGGTAAGCGGTTACCGTAGAGGCTTGAAACATCAGAGATTGATATCGCGCATTGCCAACCCTACAAATAACTCAGATCCTTTTTGAAGAACCCCAATGCTATACGCATAACCACGATGGGAAGCTCGTTCCACAACCTGTGGGTACGCGGCAGGAACCTCCTTTGAAACTCACCGTGCGAGACCAGTTTGGTTCCAATGTGTGATAATGAGCTCCCAGTCGATGGCAAGATGTATGATTGTTGAAGGTAGCCGTGAGCATCCCATTATAGAAGCGGTAGAACACATAAAGAGGTATAGTCTCTCCTTAGACTTAAGGACTCTAAACCGTTTGTGAGTTATCCATGTTAATTGGCAGTAGTATTCCGTTTGGAGTCGTACTTGTGACTTATAAAGTTGCAGTCTTGCCCCCAATGAAAAGTACCGGTTCGCTCTAAGTTCCAAAGGTCATCATCAGTCTAGTAAGTATTTATAAGTTTCTAAATCCAAAAGGTACAAAATCACTACATAGTATAAAACAAAGTCGCTCCCGCTGTCTGTCCCTATGTATGCTTAGATCTTTAAAACTACGCAACGGATTTTGATGCGGTTTTTTTTAATAGAGAGTGATTCAAGAGGAAGGTTTTAGTATATAATTTGTCTTCTACCCGTGCGAAGCCGAGGCGGGTCGCTAGTTAAAAATAAACACAATTAAAATATATTTAAATTGAAAACTACCTTTTTCGTTTAAAAGTTCCTAACTTACCTTTCTCTCTTTTCACTCCATTCGATAGCTTATCTTATATAGATACGGTATTCTAAAGGTGATAAATATCAAAACTACAGCATTCCATATTACGTATTCTAATATATTCAATATTCCGTCACGTACTCATTTAATGCACATTTACATACTAACTGAATATCTAATTACAATAATTACGAATAAGTTTATTCCGTTTTTTTTTGTAATTTGCCACAGACAAAGGCCTTTGAATTTTGAATATTTGAATCTATAACTCTTTCATTCATTTTAGATGTATACTTTCAATACTTTATTTTAATTATCATACTTAACGTTTTATTAACTGATTAATGAAATCATAGCCGAAATAGATAAATGTTTTCAAAATAACTTTGAGACTAACGAACGCTATTAAAGTCATAGACCTTATAGAGCAACTAAAAACTGTAAGTTAATATGTTGACTGATAATTTTAACCGTTAAATTTAAGCATAAATTAAGGCTCACGGTCTAGTTTTTTCTTTCATACCTATTTGTAGTTAATTTTTTGTACGATCAACATCATCGAGAAACAGTAAGAATATTGAGATAAAACCACAGAACAAACACATAAAAATGATAATTAAAAATCTAACCCTTTTCCCAATGCCGGTGGGGAACTATTTTGTTATTAAATGTATTTTTTTACAATTACATAATATCGAAAAATATAATAGTGTTCTTGTGGGAATTTACCTACCTGCGTTCCCGTGATAAAAAGTAGGTAGGTATCCTATGTCCATTTCTGTGGCTTAAGGCGACGCCTTCAAGATTTTGGTTGCAAGGATTCCGATTTTTCTCAATAATGACTGAAGCGAACGAACTGAAATTTATTGTAAGAATTCATCATGTCTTTGACTTTATTTTATACGTTGCATAACACGATTGGTTAACTTTTATAACACAAAATAATTAATCAAAAAGACCTCTTTAAAATAAGAGATTCCAATTTTACCGGCATTGAGGATCGATTTGAGGTTCCAAAATTTCTACATATATTCATTGAAACTGATACTATAAATTGTACTTAGGTTTTATGAATTATATTTGTAGTTTTTAAATTAAACAATAAAAACCATTTTGTCGCATACGCCCGTTCCGTTTACGCGGGTTTTCTATGAGAGGTCGCTATAGTAGGGAGCGGGACGCAGCACGTTGAATTTCACCTTAAGCTAAACGAGTTCTCCCAATTTTCGTCAAAATCGGTTTAGTTTATCTGTAAAAACGTAACAGGCAAACTGACTTTTGCCGTGCATGGTCCGTAGTCCGATACATGATCTCTACAAATATTTTAGATATCAGATATTAAGGGAAAATTATTCGCGATGAATGTTGGTAAAAAGTAAAAAGTATGTTACATGTGTAAAAATGTGTCAATCCTCAATTAGTTGCTAACAAGCTCCAATCAAAGATGTTCCAGATAGACCAATTTAAATTTAGAACTCATTTTATGTGATGTTTTCGCTGCTTTATCTCAATAAAACTTATATTTTACATAAATTATTATATTTGAATTTAATGTAAATGGTATTATAAACGTTCAGTGCTCACCCAACAAATTTTAACCATAAATTTGATTGAAGCTGACATGAGTAGCGAGACAATAAATACAAATAACTATTTATAAAACAGTATAATTTTAACAAACAACAGTATGTTCTGTATCATTCGGATTTAAATATCCCAACTGGTAGGTATTTACATTGCAGCCTGTACAAAATAGAGAAGTAAAGAAAAACAAAAGAATTTGGATCGCTTTTCTATTTTCTTTTATTTGACCTATTTGATTTGGACGAGTTAGCCTTTTGTGTACTCCTCTTGTGTTTGTTTCTTTTGTAGCAAAGTTCTATTGACCAAAATAGCGCAATGATTGCGTATAAAGATGTTAAAATATAAAAGGCGCTTGCGTAGCTATTCGTCAGATCTCTTACGGCGCCTGAAAGAAAATAAATAGTTGTAAGTTGCATGTATGCGTTGTATTTTTGATTTGTTGCCAGTGGATAATGATAACAGTAAAATGATGATTTGAGTAATTTTGTCCAGATAAACCATTAAATCAACATTGAAAATAATAATACTAACAAAGGTGTATAAAACAGATAACTGATAAAAAAAAAGCCATGTTCATGCACACAAATATTTGTATCGAACCCACACTACCTATGGTCCGATATTCCTTATCATAAAATATGGATGGATAGCTCATTAGCAAATCTCCTGCTTATAATAATCAGAGTGCTTCTAATTACTTGATTACGCTCGATTTCACAACTGATTTTTTTTGCGTGGCTGGAACTCACCCTCTATACTTCATACCAGCAAACTAAGGGGGGAGGGGGTTAAGTGTGTTCTTTACGTACCTAGTAATAGCAACACATGGTAATAGTTATTATTACTATTTTCATATCTCAGAAAGCTGATAAGCAGGCAGACGGTCCACCTGGTGGTATGTGGCTACCGTCGCTTATAGATAGACATTAAAGCTAGTGATTGGCCAATGTGTTGCCATCCTTATAGCCTAGAAGGCAACTGGCTCTCAAGGGCTGGTACTTAGTAATAGTTAGTATTTGTTGGTTAGAGTACGGCTAGACTTTATACGATTTTAAATCAAACTAATTTCTGAAATATGGTATACATTGTATAACCCTGTATAAGCTATTGAAGATGATGAGCACGTAGTGTGCTGATATACAATGGTCATAATTTCTTACATTTGTCCCTCATTTATCACTGACACAATTCATGATATCACAGATATTGTCACATTAATCCTTACCAATAGCTGCCGAAAAAATAAAATTCATGATTCCGCAAGACAAGAGGAACATGCCAATAGCTGAGGTGAACTTTTCAGCAACGACCACTTCAGATATCACCAGTGGTGCGAGGATCATGATGACACACCGTGCAATGCCCATGATTGTTACGAATATCAATGTAGCTGTAAAATTCTGAGTACATAGAGAACCTGTAATTAATTTAATCTAGATTGTTTATGGAATTGATTATTATGTAAATATAAATTTATTCGTTCCATATTCATTTAAAATTATGAAACTTTATTTTTCTATTTAAACTTATTCCCATTTAAATAGAAAATAAGAGCCAACAAAATATGTGTCAAAATAATTCACAGTCTGAATACTTTCAAAGACTCTTGAAAACTTCAAAGCGCCGGTAGATACAAGTTTTATAAGTGATTAAATACTTACCAAGTCTCGCTACAAAACCAACGAAAAGTGATAAAATATAAATTTCCTGAATTCCCATCATTGTTAACCATTTGCTAAAGAATATGAACATAAATCTCATTGCCAAGTCTCCAAATCCGAGTAGGGATAGAACCCATGCCACATCGTTCTAAAAAAAAACAAAGATAGAAATGCACGTTACTTACTTATTTATACATTAATAAGGATTGCGAGTCATGAAAACTAGAATGAGACTGCTGGGCAGTAGCCTAGCAGTCAGGTTACTACCAGAAACTGCTGCTGTGCAGTTTGGCCGTAACGTAGTTTTAGAAAACTGTAATTTTATACCTAACCAGCTTTTCTGCGCGGTTTCACCCGTGTTCCCGGGATAAAATATAGCCCATGTTACTCAGGGATAATGTAGCTTTCTAATATAGTGAAAGAATCGGTCCAGTAGTTATTGAGTTTATTCGTTACAAACATACAAAAATACAAATCTTTCCTCTTTATAATATAAATAAGTATAGATAAACGTTTACGCACATACAAATACCATTTGTAAGATATTTTTTTGATAATTATATATAAACTTTTCACATCGAAACCAATTTTCACTAACTACTACCCCTTGGCTCTTGAATGGGACGCGTGTCCCAAAACTACATATAAAATAATAGAATTCTCTTCGGTCCACTCACCGTTTGGATCGCGGACCGAAAATTTAAAACATTTTGTTTTCTTTTAAGGGGATGTTTCGGTCCGCAAGAAACAAATACTCTAAAGAACGTTAAAAATGCCTCACGCTAATTAGGATTTGTATATAACGTACCTATGACAAATATTACCTATATTCATATTATTTATTTGCATTCCATAAATATATAATCCGTAGGGGTGTAGTTACTCCTTAGGTGGTAAAATAGGTATAAATAGAGCTTATGGATTCTGCCAAAATGATTGAAGATGACCAACTTAAAATGTATTGGCTAGATATTTATTGTCAATATCATAGAATACGTCAAGAAGTTAACCGCATTTAGCAACGATCGTGGTAGAAGTCGGTCTTACATAACCAAATCTAGTATACTTACTTGACTCCACTTAATAGCATAAAGTGCTTGGGGCAACATCAAGGTATACGTGGTGTCAGCAAAATATCCCAGAGACATTCCGATTGATGGACATGATATTAAAAACGTTTTGCAAAGAGATACATCTATTAGTGAAGAGATAATATGCCTGTAAAAAATAAGTATTCAATTATATAATCAAACAAAATCATTTTACATTATAACTTTTATACTACAAGAGGTAAATAATTTTGATCACAACGCATTGCGAGCGCCTATTAATAATACTATTCTCTTTTATCTTCACGTGGCTACGGTCAATGCAAGTAGATCAAAATCTCGAGGATAGTCAAAATAACAATATTTTTTTCTAAAATACTAGGAGACCCAATAAATTTTATTAGTTCTAGAAGTTCTAGAAGACATGTGACCATTTTGGTATTTGAGCTTACACCTACATTACTCCTTTGTTTTTCTTTGTATCCAGTGACAAGTCTTCAATTCCTTTATCGACTGATGCTTTTTTCACCGCTCCTTCTATATCTGTTAATTTAACTACGGGCACTTTTTGTGATTCGCCTACTTGTTCTTTTTCATCTACTAGAAGTATTTGCATTTCTGGAATGAAATGTATAAATAAATCATTATTTGTGGCAAACTGAATAGTTTCCAGCCCCATTTTGGCCATAATTTTAGTACATTTTCTGAATATTGACGTCTATTCATCAGCAAATTTTCATTGTTATTATTTTTTTTACTTTCTATTTAATTTTAAAGTACCAAATGTTAATAAAAGCAACCCTCTCTTTATCCATCCAATAAGTCGAACAAATTAGAAAACCTACACTGAAACTGTAAATATTGGTTTTAAGACTGTAACACTAAGAGACGGGTTGCTTTGTCAGCTAAATAAACTTGGATGAGCTCGTAAAATCTGTGTTGTTTCTGTAAGATCATTAGAAACTTTCTCATTCCATCAGACTTGATTGCTTTAGCAGTTTCTCTTTCTTTAAACGACTTTCAAACGCTAATTCTAGCTAGATGTCCTTAGCAAATATCAACCAGTAGGTATCTTAAAATATCTTAATTGAATACTCTTAAAATTATAATGATAATTAATTTTCTTATTCCATAACCATATCTTTAAGGTAAACTATTTTTTTTTTATGTCAGAAGGCTAACAAAATAGCTGGGGGTCCACCTAATAGTAAGTGGCTACCATTTTCTAAAATATTTCTAATGCACAGACACGCGAAGTCTATAGATTATGTATGTAGGTAAATAATATTGCAATTTTCTCACCTTGACTATCAAGTGGTATTTCAACTTTTTTCATGTGCCATTTTACGGGGTGCATCATAACTACACCTAAAATATTATGCATGGAGATAGCTGATATTATTAAAAGTGTACCGCGGAAGCCATATTGCTCTAAGGACCATTCGATGAACATTGGTGCAACCATTGCAGTGAGAGCTGCAATATAAAAAAAATATATGAACGTACTCACTCAAATAATATTAATGATCGGTTGGTGGTTTGGAGATAAAGAAATTAATATATAAATAAGGTTAAACTTTTCTCCCCATAGAGTACTACTTACCTTGCCCTTTACTCGAAGACTCGAGTCTAGATACCCAAAATATCATGCATGCTTAAAGATTTTAAATCAATATCTTTTTAAAATAAACGAAGAACAGTAGATAAAAATAAAATAAGTAAATGTAATAAAACTCACCTATCATTGTTTGAGCAATACCAACAGCCTGCAGACGTTTAGTTACAAAGTAATCGTTCAGTGACGTCATTGATAAATTGTACAAAATACCTAATCCGATACCCTAGAATAAATAAGGAATAACATTATAATATTATTATAGTCGTGTGTAAAGAATATCCCAAGATATTTATTTAATACAGTAAGGAGAATATACCTAAGACCGAAAAAAGGAATTTTTAGTATAAAATAAAATAAATATATAAAATCTTACGGGTAAAACTCCTTGAAAAATAAAAAACAAAGGTACTGAACTGACGAACACCATGCAAAATATCCCAATGTTGAATAAAACTGCAGCAACTAAAGCAAGTTGCCGAGAACTCATAATTTTGAGTAATGCATTTGTGAAGAATCCTGAAAATTAAAAACATATCGTTTTTAGGGTTCCGTAGCCAAATGGCAAAAAACGGAACCCTTATAGATTCGTCATGTCTGTCTGTCTGTCCGTCCGTATGTCACAGCCACTTTTTTCCGAAACTATAAGAGCTATACTGTTGAAACTTGGTAAGTAGATGTATTCTGTAAACCACATTAAGATTTTCACACAAAAATACAAAAATAGAAAAAAAACAATAAATTTAGGGGGTTCCCGATACTTAGAATTGAAAATCAAAACTTTTTTTTTCGTCAAACCTATAAGTGTGGGGTATCTATGGATAGGTCTTCAAAAATGATATTGAGGTTTCTAATGTCCGACTCGCACTTGGCCGGTTTTTTTATGACAAGTGGCGACCATCCACTTGATGGTAAGTGGCATCTGTCGCCTTTAGATATAGAATATAAAGTGGTGGACGTGGCGGTTTAGATCTTACGTTGAAATAAATACTAATAACTACTGGTTTTATTAGAAAAACATAGTGAAGGTACTTGGATGCCCAGTGTTATTAACTTTTAACAAAAAATAAAGGCGCATAAATTTTCGCAAGTTGGATAAATTTTTAGTTAAAAGTATTTTTTTTATTCATTTTTTAGATTGCCTTAGGAGGCAATTTTACTATGTTATGTCAAATGTTAAACAACTTCATAATACAAAATACAATAATTTACAGTACCAGATATGGCCATGCATACAGCTAAGGTGCCAATCACCATGGTGATGCTAGTCGATGACATGTTTATTTCAATAAAAAAGTCATTGAATATCATTCCAAAAAATCCTACGAACGTAGTTGCTGTTGACTGAAACAAAAAAAAAATATCATCACGTCTGTCATCCTCAATGGCAGAGATTTTAGTACCGAGTACATCTACATCTCACCAAACTCCCAACATGACATGTGGTAAGCATTGTCGCCGTTTTTCGATGACTGCTTAACTAATCCCACTTCAAAGCGAGACAGAAGATTATCAAATACATTTGCCCAACCCAGGATATGAACTCAGGACCTCCAGATTCAAGCCGAGTTATACCACTGCACCTAAATCATTTAATTCTACGCTACTATACATTAAGTACATACATACACACATACATACTAGCCTATACTTTTTGCTAACCCTTGATGTTTTTAATCTGCAATCATGGATTTTGTAATTATCTACCAGGATAATATATACTTATCTATATTTTGCCATTTGATGGGACTTTACCTGTCAAAATCGTAATTAATCTTGAATGTTTTCATTTATTAATAGTAAGGCGATAATACTAACACTTTTTCATTTTATATATGTTACCGGCCAAACTAGATTTCAGGCCAAACTAATTTGTCCTGGGCCGAACTCATTTTGAACGAAAATCAGTTGATTTTGAATTATTATGCAAGTATAAAAGGGTTTCCGTGCAGTTAAAAAAAAACAACGAAGTGTATGGCGATCGCCATTCACTTCTAACCTGAAGTATCCGAGTCGTTTCTGAATAGGAAGAGAGATTGATCACCAAATTACGATTACTTACATATGTGAAAACTTTGTACATGTAACTTCTAAAATGTCTTTTCTCAATTCAAAATCAGTTCGGCCCACGACAAACTAGTTTGGCCGGTAACATAAGACTTCCATAAGTGGTGCCTCAGTTAAGTATTAGCATTAAAATGTGGACAAGTTTTAACATTTAATAAATATAATATATGTCGTTTGTTATAAATAAGATGGTGACATGATTTCTATCTTTCTTTTTCCTTACCATCACATTGTACATTATTATATGCCTGGTAGAAAAATAGATCACAATAAACAGTGACATGAAAATACACTGATCAGTTTCAACGATATTTAGAAAGAAAGATAGATCAAAAAACACTTGTCAATTTTAAAAATAACATAATTCATTGAACTTGAACTAACTGAATAAATTAAATCTTACAATTAGTTCAGAATTAAATAAAATAGGAAGAAGATGTGAGAACAAACAAACAAACAAACAAACAAACATCCTCTCACCCCATACGCATATCACAGTCTATATAACTCTTACAGTCGGCCAACGGACACGTCTAGACAGAGCAATCGTGCGGGGCTTGCGGGGTAAGAGAGGGGCGGTAGCGAGCCCAAGCTGCCATACACTCGCTTGGGACACAATGGAGCAATTACGAATGCCTATACAAAGCGGCATTTCGCGTGACTTCAAACGCGATAGACCACTGTATGTAATAACGGTGTGCACATATACCGTCTCCGTTCCGTCGTGGGTAAAAAACAAATTAATTAGGGTTGTTTTATCTTTAGAATTTGTTGGTAAAAGAGTCAGTGCAGATTTTTTGAATTTGACGAAAGGAAAGCTAATGTCAATACTCGGGTTTCTTGATAAGTGCCCATGTATTTTTGGATCCAATTTATCGACTTACGCTGACCCAGATTGCTCTTGGATGATTTTGACTTGAAGATGTCAAAATTACTGAATTATGGGAGTCTTCTGGGAGCATTGATGTTGATGGATTCTATGGGATTAGGATTGTGTATGGCGTCATTGATCAGATTATGAACTAAAAATAAATCCAACAACTGTGGAGGATGTACAGCAGTGGACATCCTCGGGTTGAATATGATATAATCAATAGTAAAACTTACTATATTTAAAATCATAGATACACATATCATGTAACCCCATCCTCCATCAGGTGGCACTAATTGGTACCTTTTACTTTTCACTTTTTCACTTTGTTCGACACTCATTTCAAATGACTACAGACGAAACAATTATACAATGTACTCTTAAATGAAGTAAGATTTGACATCACTGCGTTATCTTTTGTCAATAGTATACTTTTTAATGTTTTTGAGATAAAAATCGCAATTGGTTAAGTCTACCCTATGTTTTTTTAAATCCCTTGTCAAGCAATATACAGCTGTGATTGCAAACATTAAAGGTAACTTGAGTGTCACTCGTGTGATACTGAAATGATATTTCAGGCCGCAAGATTACATCTCTAGAGATTTTAGATAGATTATTGAAGAAGTTTTATTGTACCTTGTTTATGCGTAAAACATCTTTCCATATTGACGAGCTGGTTGGCATGGTTGGTAAAATACTTTATCTATCACTCGTGGGATCGATTCCCACCCACGACAGACATTTTTGTTCATAAACATATTTGTTTGTTCTGAGTCTGGGTGTATCTTTATATTATTGAACTAGCATTTCCGCGCGATATCACCCGCGTTCCCGAGGGATCTTGTGTTTTCTCGGGATAAAAAGTAACCTATAGCCTTCCTCGATAAATGGACTATCCAACACCGAAAGAATTTTTAAAATCGAACTAGTAGTTCCTGAGATTAGCGCGTTCAAACAAACAAACTCTTCAGCTTTATAATATTAGTATAGATTAGTATAGATTTTTAAAAATAGTAAGTATATCAGCTACCTAGTCTTCATTGTACAAGTTCTGCTTAGTTTGGAGTCAGGTGGCCTTGTGTGAGGAATGTCCCTGCATTATAATGCATCGTCATCATAAATATACTGTTCTTGACTCTGGGCATTCCTGCATCGAAATGACATCAAGTTGTAAGGTATCCGTATAGGAGCTTATTTTGATTGCCACCGTTTTATAAGTCAGTTTTTTTAAACAGATTATAAAGTACAAACTAGGTATATCAATTATTATGTCTTGTACGTTTTCAAAGTCAAAGTCAAAGCCATTTAGGCCCTAGGAGGGCACTTATGAAGGTCGAATTTACTGAAGTTACCACCGGTTCGGAAATCAGCCTTCAACTAAGAAGAACCGGCAAGAAACTCAGCAAGGTTAAATTTTTTTATATATATATATTTTTTTATAATCTGACTATTGGCTATTCATGTTCTATATCAAAATTTATGATTTATAAATATATTTAAAATACACACTTCTTATTTATAATAGAGGTACTTAGTATTTTTATTATAATAATTAATTATTATTATTGAATTGTTGTTAAACTCTTAGATTTTTTTTTATTTCTATCCTACATAATCGGAGACAAGACAGTCGTGATTTTATATTTATATATTTTGTCAAAAATATGGTCAACCTAGTAAATATTTTTCACCAGAAGATGATTATCTTTACAATACCAAGGAAATTGCCAATGTATTGAGCAACCTGGGCACTTTTTATACCCTTTTGAAAAACCCCATGTCCGTACCTACCCTGAAGGTATAACCGTTATGGGGAAATTAAACCTACTGGTCCGTAATAGAAACGTTTGACATCGTTACATTAACCTTACCCACTCAACAAATGCAATTCTTTAGATACGGTGATGAACTAATGCTATCAAAATACAATTTCAGTAAAGGCTTTCAAAATAATTATACTATAGCCTACTGGGAATGTGCAGCGGCAGACTTGAGGATTATTTTATATTTAAATAATATTTTTATTTTCATTGTAAATAAACTGATCAAATTTTATAGTGGTATATATAAAGGTATATTATGTAGGTATGTACCTAAGTAACAATTTTTCTTGTCCCATCTTTGACCTTTTCTGTTATTAGATTAGCGCTATTGTGAGAGACTATAAAACAAAAGGCATGCTTAGAACGCCCATTAAATAAATAAAAACCATTATAATAAAATATTACGTTATTCATATTACAATCAAAAGTATATATCAAAATAGTATTATATTTAAGCGTTGGAAAACCTCAACGAATATGTCAACGCGGCCAATTGATCACATCAAACCAAATCCGAGATTTCCCGGACGAGTGACTCTAATCTCCAGGCAATTTTACGTGCGGTTGGACTAAAGCTAGACAGCTTTTAGCTTTTTCATGCATTTTATACCGATGAAGTAGAGAAATTGCATGTATTTTTTTGTGAATTTTAAAGATTAATGGTTTAAAAATTTAAATAATTTGAGTGTTAACCAAGATATCACTTTTAAATGTATATCCGCACCCATTAAAACCCATATTCGTAATAAATTATTTTGAAGATTAGTGAGTTAAAAGTAATCTTGTTGGATGCAAATTAAGTTTGAAGAAGGGTTTATTCCTCATATTTTTGATTGCCAACAATGAAGTATTTACACATTTAGTATGTAGCTGTTAACGACTTTTATATTATACATGCTTTTTAGTCACTGGCAATACTTGTAGGGGTGGAGGTACTCATCAATATGAACAACTTTTACTATGGGACCAACTCTGATATTGCGTAAAATAAAACGGTAGTACATTTTGGTCGAGTAGGTATTACTACAATATTATAACTATAATTATAACTTGTGTATGGAACAGCTGATAATTTTTTCGTGATTTCACAGATGGTCTCGTAATAAAAGTTGTTCATATTAATGAGTAGTTCCACCCCTGCAAGTATTGCCAGTGACTAAATAGTCACCCAGTATTATATTAGTAGGAATAATACATTATGCAATAATTACTCTAAGATTTTGTAATTTTACATTATCAACAATGTATGCATTAGCTCGGATGATTACGACACTATAAAAGTCAAGATAAGGTGTCCATAACTTAAAATGAGACAGAAGGTAATCTACAGACTCTAAGCTATAAATATTCCCGGGTTTTCCGGTAAATTACGGGTGTTTTGCCTCTCATCGGCTTATAAAGACTCCAGCCGGAGTTAGTTTTATTCTTAGTGGAGGATAGGATCTTTACAATTGTTTCCACCTTCTTACTATTGAATTGGTTCCATTTATGCAACCTTTACTATGCCAAAATCATGCTTGATGTTTGAATTGTATGAAATAGATCTAAAAATAAGAAACAATATAAATCAGAATCCATTGTTATCTTCCACAGCAGAATAAATTCATCACGGGAGGAAATTTTAATAACAAATGTAATGACAAATGAATGTGTAAGTTTTGACAGCATAAAGGCAGCAGGGCGTGCTATAAGCTTTAAATCCACTTTTATAAACCCTCCAGTGATTTATGAGAACGTATTTCAACGGACAGAAAGCTAAAGCGTATGCTCAGACTAGCAGTAAATTTATGTACGGAAACTCTAAACTATTAAATTGTTCTGTCGGGTTAATCTATAGTTTCGAAAACGTACCAATTAGTTAAAAGAGGATAAAATTAACGTAAGCATGTTAAGTGATTCAAATAGCTGTGTTAAAATTAAATGATCAAGAAGAGGTCTTTAAAAAAGAATGTCATGTTCAATTCTCAAGCTACAAAGTCGCAGAATAGACGGGTTCAAATCCTGGTAGTTTGGAGGACTTGAAATTCAAAATTCATCGAGTGCCGTCAGCAGCTCGTGTCGTTATGGAAGACTTATTTTCTCCTCAATCAATCTATTGATTGGCAGATGGGGCTCAAGCGTTGTCTGTTGCAATTCCCACTTAGTGAGATTGACTCTTGTTTATTTGGTGAAGCTATTTTAGGGTACGACATTCGTTTTAGAGTCCAATCAGGATGATATTCTAAATGTTATGGAGCCACATTGTCTTATCACCTGAAGTCTAAGCTAAATGCTTTATTTAAACGACTTTATTTTTGACGAAACTTTTAGATATTTGATAAAGACGATTTACGTATTAGATTGTAGTTAGAGTGAAAATCTGCTATTTCTAGAATCTGACATTACGTATTTGACTTAATTATAGGTCATCTTTATTATGACGATTATTAATCGTCGACCACCAATTTTTAATCATTGTGTACTAGAGAGTAGTACTAAAAAATATTCAATTACCATATTATTTAATGTAATTTAAAAATTCTGCTAAGCCAGACTAACTAGGTACCTACCTATCCATACCATATCGTAAATATATAGGGTGGTAGTGTATATATTCTTTGATACAGGCGCTCTATTTCTCTGGCTCTACCGACTTGTCTAAACTGTATTTTTATTTGATATTAAACCATGCACAATACCGTTGAGGTCTGTTGTAGGAAGAGTCACACCCATTTCTACCATTGTGCAAGCAGTGACCCTCGTCGGTGCACCACACCTTTATTGATCCGCCCATCCACCCATCTGCACCCATCCGCCCGGCCGCGCCTCGGTAGCCCATTTGCGTTTGTAAGTCAAACCATCTAACACTTTGCAACTTTTTAACCTATGGAATGTAACTAAAAAGTTGCGCAACTTACCTGAATGAACTAACTTAAATGAATGACATAATTTGATAGTCCGGTAATGACACTTAAATAAAAATATGGTAAAATACGAAGGATTTATATTATGTTTGGGGACAATAAAAGACTGGGTATTTTCTTTTTGTATGGTCAATGTCAAAAGTAGATTGGCACTTTAGTACCGTTATACTACAAAGCGTGTGCGAACAAGATATTATAAACTGGCTATCTCCCGTGGCTCATCCCGCGTGCCCGCTAGAGATGAAAAGTAGCCTATAAACTATCTCTATGTTAAATATCACGTTGATCCGCAGCTAAGTGAAAGAAGGACATACCATCAACCAACAAACCACCAATTTAATGTAGGATTAGTAGAACTACTCATTTCAATCCATATAAAAAGACTAGTATTTTATACAATGCCATAGAAAATATTCACATCACACATGAAATTCAAGCGTACATTCCAAGATGATAGTCATATTTGAAACACTTTCCGAGTACGTAACGTTACACCCAATGTTTTCCATCCCAATAAAGCGAGTGGTGAAATGCGCATTATTTATGAGCCTAGGCATATTACAGTAGCTCTGTAACTACTATCTTAATATAGGGAAGTAAAATTACGCATACATATACCAATAAAGTACCTAATCTTATCTACATTATCATTACTATTCTCATAATATACAGTGTAGGTACGTACCTGCCTAATGATATCTCTACGAAATTGGATTTTAAGTTACAATATTGGGTACACGTTATCAATTCCCAGCAGGTTACAAATGAAGGTTCGTCGACTAATATGTTTATTACACACATGTTAATTTATTATAATTCAAAGTCAAAGTCATTTATTCAGTTTAAACCCTAGGAGGGCACTTATGAACGTCGCTACTGAAGTTACCATTAGAGTCGATATTGCTAATGTTATTCAATCAGGGACCTGATTAATTAATATTCGATAAGAATAAGAAAAATAATATAATTAATGCGAAAGTTTGTGTGTATGTTTATTACACAATTACGGAAAATCATTAAACGCGAGTAAAGCCGTGGAACCGCAGAAGCGAGTAATAAATATAAAGTACTTTTACGTACATTATTATTAGCCTTGATTCCCTCATTAAGATTAAATTAATGATTTTCCGTGAATAGGTAATATATAGATAGACATACCACATACACACAAAGTTGCTTATCCTAATTTCATGTAGAAGAAGTCACGGGCTTACTTCATTTGTGCATACATCCAATACTATATAACATATATTTATATATCATACAAAATAAGTAACATAACTAAATGCACATCCTGTTAGTTAGGAATCAGCTACTGAGTCAATTTCAGCCAAAGAATTTTTACTTTCATGTGCTTCTTAAATGTTGTTTATTGGTCGCTCTGCCAACATGGGCGTTAAGAAAATAAATTCTGTTGTTCAAATTTTGGACTGGCAGCTAAGTTGACTCGCGAGTCCTGGAATTCTATTTTTTTGTTTTGGGACGCGCGTCTCAATCACGAGCCAACCGATTAATCGCGACAACCGTCACAGAGGCAAGAAATACGATTTCTATTGGTCGAGCGATCAAATACATTGGCGAAACCACCGATTATAGTCAAGCAGTACAGCATTTAGGTACTTTTTTTCAATTTCCTGTACAAAATCGACCAGATAAATGTTACCCTGTCACATACAAAAGCAAAATTACCTCTGTAATGCAAAAAACTGTAAACAGGGTCACGACTCCAGTAAATATTATCGTGCTTAACAGATTATCGCGTGCGTCCCTCGGTCGACCCGAGCCTTCCACCCTACATTTTCAAGATAATTATACAGATAATGAATTCTATCATGAGGATATTTAATGCTAATATATTATGATGAGTTACGTGCTTCTAAATAACTACTATTGGTTGGTCTTGTTAACCAAGGGCCACGTTGGTTAAGGCATAACAATACCTATATCTTTTGTCAAAGGTGGATATAACGCCATACACATATTATTTTATCCTAACTTCCTAACTAATATTATAAATGCGCCTAAACCGTACAGCCGATCGCGATGAAATTTGGTATGCAGATAGCCTATGGTATGGAGAAGGACATAGACAACTTTTTTTTTCTGGGAACGCGGGTGAAACCACGGGGGACAGGTAGTATTGAATATAAAAAATAACTTCTAACAAAAGTTGTAATAAAGCTCCATGGATGTTTTTTTTAAATACCTTTCCTCAAATACTAAGTATGTTTAACTTATTTTATTATTTACTAGCTTTCGCCCCGCGGTTTCACCAGCGTTCCCCAGGGATCTTATGTTTTCCCGGAATAAAAAGTTGCCTGTTCTTCTCCGTACCACACAATTTCATCGCGATCGGTTCAGCGGTTTAGCGTGAAAAGGTAACAAACAAACAAACTCACTTTCGTATTTATAATATTAGTTAGGATTGTAAGTGAGTTAGTAATTGTAATCCTCTCCACTAAGTTGTAGTTACTTTAGTTTAATTTATTATTGTGTTATTATTGGCTCTATATGTATCAAAACTTCCTTGTTGTATGTTATTACTTTATTTAAGGTATTATATTTTTCTTTAATAAATAAAGATTTAAGTTATTAGTATGATACCTCTGTGGTAGATATGTTTTTATTTTTCACTTCGTATTGATTGAATGCACTGATCATATTTTTTATTTATTTCAGGTAATTCATAACATCTACCCAACCTACTAGTACTGAGGCAAAAAGTAAAGATTAGCTACCATTTAATGTTTGCAATTTATCCAAAGGTATGTATGTGCCTTAACTTAATTGTTATGTTAAAATAAGATAAAATATATACAAAATAATTATTCTAGACTTCTAGGAACAAACGTACATTTATAGTTATTAGCGATATGAATCTAAAGCCTTTGCAGCTCATGTTTTGTATAAAACAATGGCAATTTACATTCATCCATCAAAAAATACTCAAACGCTTTTAGAGAAAAAAAACTTCTACTGAACAGTACATTCTTTGTACTAATATAATAAAAACGTTTATGTTATGTAAAAGTGGTTTGTAGAATCGTAGAAGCTTTGAGCCACAAAGTCTACGACGTCTCTTAAAGCGACACGCGTAGCTATTTTTACCAATCGCATTTTGATATACTTGCTTTTTTGTATCTTATTGCCACTCAATTTATTTCTAAGTGTCTTTAAATCTAGCCTACGGCTTCCGACAATAGTTTGTTTAGGACATAATATTATAGTAATAGTGATTTTATGAAATAGTTTCGTATACGATAATATAAAATTCTTTGTCTTTTCAACTACGACCTTATAAATGTATGGAATATCAGATATAGACTCGTTACTTCGTGAGTAATTAAGAAATAAACTGAGTTGTTTGAAATGCATTTAATCAATATTGTGAAAGTTAAATCAATGTTAGATAGCGGCCGTGGGGCTCGATCACGGCCATATTCAATGACTTACAGCCTTGAAGCTATTTAAACATGAAACATGAACAGCCCATTCTACGTATATGAAACAAAAGTTACTGAATTTATATACCTACATGGGTCCTCATGGGTCGTATGAATATTTCATGATAAACAATTAGGCCTGGCTTTACCAGTGAAGGTCTGTTACAGTTCTACTTTAAATTATCTACAATTAACCATTCGTACAATAAAGTATAAATGAATAAAATAAATTGGGACTTGGGCATTTTTTACCCACAGCCATCTGATCCTAAACTAAGCAGTCTATACTACAAAATGTAGTAACTAACAAACTATAATATATACCACTTGTAAATATATATAGATACATAGACATTACCAACTTATTTTTATTTTTTTCACCCAGACTCAGAACAAACTTCTATAATCCCGTGTTGATAGCTTGATACTGAATAAATGAGGAAAGAAATGAAGAAGAGGTATGATATGATAATGTACGTCACTAATTTATATCAGCGAAGTATAAATTGGCACGAATTAATATAGAATTTATAAGTTTATTTAAGTACCTATTATATTCACTATAAAATGTAGGTACCAGATAATCGATTTTCAAATAGCATGTCATGGCAGTTTGCACAGTTGATGTAAAAGCGTCAATAATAAATGCAACGTGAAGTTAATTGCATTACTTCATGCAATAATAAATGTGCTGACGTGTACTCACTGGGTGGCACAGAGGTGTTGCGTCGTATAACTTTATGTAATGGTTGCTATTATTTCTTAAAATATATCTAAGTTAATCTGTTGCCAAGCACCTGCTAGCGTGTTCCAGTAGTTGCACTTGAATTCCAGTTGCCTTCTAGGCTTTGTAAAGCTTGGTAACACATTGGGAATCCCCTGTATTGCTAATGTCCAGGTGACGGTAGCCACTTACCATCAGGTGGACAACCTGCCTACTTGTCTTTTGACATAAAAAAAAGAAAACTGCACTCCACAAATATTGAACTAATGTATTAGGTAGAAGAAAATTAAAACGATAATAAGGTTAACCTATAACTTTTTATAAACAGAGTTTAATTTCACTAAATTATTTAGTACATGCAACATATAAATTACTATGTCTAACGTCAGGGGAATAATAAAAATACGAAAAGTTCCTGAAGCTGAATTAAAATTGCCACTATGTTAGAATATTGGAGGAAAACTTCGAACAAAACAAAGACTTGGTTTCGTTAACCCCGCACAAAATTAACATTTTTATTATATAAACTTGTTGAAATGTTGCTGCCACAACACAATTAAATTAAATAGAGTAAAAGTTTTTCGCCTTTCTCTCGACCTTTTTTACTAGGCAAAGTAGATTTTTGGATTACAAAATACTTAGTAAGCCAATTATACTAATTCACTGTAACACACCGTATCTGCTAATCGCTGCCATGTTTGCCACAAATGTCCCAATATAGCGGATCCGCTCCATTACTTACTCACTCAATGTTAGTACCTACGATGAAGTTAGTTAGGTGATAAACACACGATGTCGCGTGAAGGAACGACCTTATATGGCAACCGAGAACTCTGTGCTTCGCCTTCACGCGTTGTGGTGTACAATTTGTATTAGTGCTACGAATGATTTCAAAATGTCTCATTTCAATGTTATGCAATGCTTTTTGCAACGTATTATGCTAAATACTCGTATTAAAGAATTTTGTTCAAATTCTCAGAATCTAGAGTCTAAAGTCTCTGATAAGGATTCTTTTTCTTTGATTATGTTTCTTCGACTGAGAATTAGAAGAAATTATAATTTAAAGTAGGCACAGTTGTTCTATTTGACGAAATCTGCTTTGCCTTGTGTATAGTTGAAGATTGTACATAAAATACCTATGCATAGTTACCTATGCATTATCCTGACTCGTTGTTGATAGAATGCTCCCGATCGTATCATGAATTCACACATTCATAGACAAATCGACATCGTGAGATGAATATACGAGTACGTTCCAGCTTTCTCTCGAAATAGATATATAATAAATTAAGAATAGAACTTCTAAATAAAAAGGATTAAATTCAAGCATGAAATGGCAAAAACCTGACAGGGTCCGTACCACAATGCTGCCTGACGAATATTTACGACTGTCGCGGTGTTAAATGCGGTAAGAATATACCGTACCATAAATACTGTATAGCTATTTTGCCCAAAATAGCATTTAAAAAAAAAAAAAAGATAATAAAAGATAAAAAAGCATTTATTGGACACACAATAACAAAAAAAAAAGAAACAATAGAAATTAATGTGGATATTATGTGGGTCCAAATGGCCCCAGCTCAGCCTATGCTGTAAATAACTACAGCGCTGATTTTCGGCTGAAGCCACGGGTGATTCACGGACGTGCGGACAATGAAAAAAAAAACTTATATATATTTTTGGTTGAAAGTATCACCAGTTTGTTTAGTGGTCAGTCAACAAACTGGTCAGTCTCAATAATTTATATTACCTATAGACGACGTGAAAACCATCTAGACTAATATTAGGGCCACACGTAAAACCGATGCAAAATATATTATGTATATATTTACTAAAAAAAAAACGACATTTAAAGTGGCTCGAAGGCACTATATTTGAACAATTTATGAAATTGATATAATATATAGTTTACAAAGCGATTTTTACTTTCACAACGACGACGTTGGTTTTCAGGAACCGATATTTGATTCGGCGCGTTGTAATGTGAGCTCACCCTTATATTGAACATAGTGGTACCACCATGGGGTGGTGGTGCCAGTGGCGACCCACCACCATGCTCGGTCTGACGCGCCGTATAACCGAGCTTTGGTGAACTTGTGCGAAAAAAATAGTTATTACGTAAATATCAAAAATTCTGTTGTTTTGATTGGATTTTCTGGATATGTGTTCGTGATAAATATTATAAATTAGTGGCCATTCGTTACTGGCATAATTAATAACAATATGAGTACATAAGTGTATTGAACATTTAATTTATTCCGTTTGTCAATTTTATAATAAAATTAGAATTAATCTAATTGAAGGCTTCGATGTGGGGATTCGTTTATATTTAAAGTATATTTTTTATGTCAGAAGTCGATCGGGTAAACGGCGCTGATAAATGGACACCATCGCTTATGGACATTGGACATCAGCAATACATGACTCCATCATATTACTATTGATAAGAATAGTATGGTATGCTTGTATTTACTTATTGGTGTTGGAATCCCTTAATTAAATAAATACCAGCGGAATAGCCAATAACAACATAATTTTCTCTACCTGCAGCACCCCTCTGGGTGTTCCATAAAATAGCCGAAATAAAATTTAAAAATATCAGCAAAATAAAGTAAGCGGAGTGCAAGGATGTTTCCGTACAATAATAATAATAAATATTTTTGTATAAGTAATAAATTTGCTTTGTAACTCAACTAATTATATAAAAATATACATAATTAGTTACATGAATATTTTGTTAAATAGTCATGAATACCTACATAACTTTTTACTTCATAATACTAATTTGTTAGTATTTAGCAGATAGCAGAATTTCATTTCCATCATCGCATCTCCTTCAAAACTTTATTTTTATTAATATTTATTCGTCTTTGGTTCCAAAAAATACATATAAATATCTAATGTTTTCATTTCAAATTTTTATCTGAGGTACTTGGTTAAAGAATTAGAGTCCTAAAACATACGAATGGATCGGTGGACGGACGGACTTACTATCTATTAGTTCCATATTAATAGGGTTCCGTTTTGGCCATCTAGGTACGGAATCCTAAAAAATACGCTATTCCACAAAAATGCCCCATTAATCTCTACAATAAAAGCAATAAAAAAGTTAAGCAGAAAATTTTACCATCTAGCTGTAAATAGTAATATTGTGGAGGCCTATTCTGTCATGATTTACGAAGGGCGAGTCTCGCGGGAGGCCGCAGCAATGAAATTGTAAGGAGGCTCGGCTGGATAAAGGTCTGGCGGTTTTAGTCAAACTTACTGTTATTCTTACGTATTTAGGTCATAGAAAATTAAAAAATGCAGTTTTTTTTTTATTTATGTAGGACATACTAATATATGTTTTCCTATAAGGCATATGTGTATTAATAAACTGTATTTTCAGTTTTTTTTACTCTTTAAAATATATTGGCAGTTGAGTAGTTGTCATCGCAAACTTTGAGTTGCTTCAATAAATCAATAAATATTTTGTTGTATCTCAATAATCTAAAGACTATAACAGTAATTGCGGTTAATAAATACTACCGTTCAACTTAACTGAACAATTATGGCAACTTGCCAGAACATTGTTAGTTAAAATTAGAGTGAAACCGTTTTCAAATACCTACAGTTAATTTTCAGTCAACACTTTCTATTTAAAAAATATTAAATAAGGATATTTTTCAGTAATACGTGAGTTTAATTTTATTGAGACTGTTTTATCATAATAATTAATGATGGATAGTACATGGCGCAGTGTTTCAAAAGTGAATAGTTACATAGAAGCAAATATGTATAACAACGATGGGGACACTCCATTGATGACACCGGATGGATACAGCTCAATATCACAAGGTAAGATTCAAAAGTACCTCTTTATTTATTTTCAAGACCCCGTTGTTTTTTCTTTAGTGGCTCATACATTTCTAGATATAAGTCACACTTGCATAAGTTTATACGAATGATAAATATTTTCTTGGTTCTGCCAAAAAATATGGGCACGGGAGCCTGTAAAAAGAAAAATCCATATTTGATACATATATTTAAATGACATGAAAATAGACCTCCATATAAACGTTTTTAAATTGATTGAATTGCCAATTATAATTGCCATCATCAATTGCCTAACTGTTCCTTATTATTTCGGATGGGGCAAGTTCGTTTTTCTTAATCTTCTGTCGCATCATTATCATTCTATCAATACTTACTTTGCACAAAAATAAATTGATGAACTCATTTTAATCATTCGAAATTCTTATGATTGAATAAAAAAAAAAGTATTTTAAATATGTAAAGTTTCGATTCGTCTTTTAGCGGCATGATCAATATGGCCTCCTCGTAGATTTCATTGTGACATCCATGTAAGGAAATTGGCAAACGTCACAATGAAGATGGCGCAGGCATCCCATGCGATATATGTAGGTACACGGCGTTATAAAATTTGCAGGTGTTGTTTTTTTTCTTTTAATGGTGGCCATGATCTAACACAATACTGCCAACATTGAGTGAGACAAATTAACACGATGAAACTAGTACTGACTATTGATTGAGTGTAGTTTAACCAAGCTCGTATGAGTACAATTATGTTGTAAGGTCAATGTCACAGTAAAATAACTACGACTTTTATGTGACATTTATAAAAAAAACCCCAATCAAAGTTATATGACCTCTTAGGCTTTGTGTGTTTACTGCACCTCACCATTACCATGGCGAGATTGTGATAAAACCAAGGTCGAATACAAAACTAAATAAAATAAAATAAACTAAATAAATAAATAATAAATATTCTGGGACATTAATCCTCACACACGGCTATCTGACCCCAAACTAAGCAGAGCTTGTACTATGGAAGTCAGATGACTGATATACTACATATACTACTTTTCTTTTGTAAATACATACATATATAGATAATTACACCCAGACATGTTCATGCACACAAATGTTTGTCCTGAGTGGGAATCGAACCCACGACCTGCGGCGTGTAGATAGGGTATCTTACCAACCACGCCAACCGGCTCGTCAACTCTTTTTGTACTTTACCATAAACATGTTTTTACTTACATTTCATAAATAATTATTTTGTCAATAAATCAGTTATGTAGGTACAATACAAACTGAAGTGATAGCAAGCAAGTGGAAAGTTCGTATTACCACTATCACCAACCAGGCGAAGTTACGTCCATCTTGGTCCGTAACTTTTGTTACTTAAGCGTTAGTACAGATATTGAGTTGCTCTTTCCACTAAGGAAATTCGAAAAGTGGTCTTAATACAAACTTTTGCAGATGGGTAAGTACTTACTACTTATGTAATATACAAACAAAGGCTATTGAAACTATACCAAAGTTTGCACACCACATTACGATTCTACTTCAACTCAAATCTAAAATTTAAGCACTTAGTATGTACTTATCAGATAAGTAAGATTGAAAATGGGAATGTACATTTTGCAAATATAATTTATATTTAGCGTAAGATATACACGTATAATATTATTCCGAAATGCATTTCCGTAAAATTTACAAATATATAGATTTCAAATTGCGTGACGTCATAGTCTACTTTTATAACCGTTTCAACATTGAAACGGTTGAGTGACTTCGACGTCAGAGTTGATCACTCCATACAAATTAAAAACAGTAATATTTCCCTTATTTATTAGTCTGATTTGATAAATTCTTTCAAAAATAAAATATGGTTGATTTGACTATTTTATTTTAATATAAGTACTATGAAATTGAGAACGTTCCATAATCCCTATTATGTTCCCTATAAAGTTTATTTTTTATATTATATCTGCTGACACTGACCAGACATTAATTAAGAACTGATTACAGCTGAGTAAACATAAAGCTTGTTATAAAGACGCCGCGCCGTCCCTTTAAGGTAATTAAAAAAAAAGGTCGAGACACAAAAAGCATTAATAAAAATCTGTCTTCATTAAGCTTTAAGGGACGGAATTTTTATAAGAAAACCAACTTCAGCAAACGAATAATTATTCGCCATTGAAAAATTCCTAAAATCCAAATACTGTTGGAGGAAATTAAGATTAATGATTAATTACTTGATTTTTAATTCTAATGGGGAATATTAATGATTTTATTTTTAATGCAAATTATACTTCATACTAATAATATAAATGCAAATGTGAGTTTGACTCTTGACAACTCCAAGTTACACCCAATCCTGATGAAATTATCATGCAGGTAGCCTATGGATGGGATGGAGAGAAACATGAACCTGATACAATCTTTTGGTCAGTAGGTACATCACTCTTACCATAATTCTGAAACACAGCGTGGCATCCATTACGTTTCTCTTTGTCCGAAACCACCAACACGGAAACTTATTCACACAAAAAACGCGGCCAAAACTAACACAAACTAGCTTGTAAAGCTTGCGAACCCGTCATATAAGCTGGTGTAAGCTATAAGCTTTAGAGATTGCATCTTGGAATATTAAGTTTTAAAAATAATAATAAATGATCTATTTCAGCAATCGTTATGTAACTATTTCAGCAGAAAAGTTGCTAAAAATAGGCGATTGTTCTTTTGGAGTTGGTAGAAGTGACACACGTATGTTAGAATACAACGTTATTTTTCGATAAACTTATTTTCCATCAAGATTTTTACAAGAAAATGATCACACTATCACACTTAATATTATATATACGAAAGTTTGTGAGTGTGTGTGTTTGTATGTATGTAACTTGTTCACGCTCAAACGGCTGGACCAATTTTGATGAAATTTGGTATGAAGGTAGCTGACACCCTGGATTAATACATAGGCTACTTTTTATCCCGGGAAAACATTAGATCCCTCGAGAACGCGGGTGAAACCGGGGCGGAAGCTAGTGTTAAAAAAATATTTTAATTTAAAAATTCCTTGTATTTTCAAAGATCCTATGCATTTTAGTATAATTTTTTCTTTTTTGATCAGTTTCGGAACAAAATACGATAGTATAAAAAGCCCTTGGATATCTATTACATTGAGCGAATTATTTCTGGAATAAGGTATTAAATAACTCTGTAAATTGGTTTAATAAGATAAGTCTATATGTTTTTATGTTGCAGTTTCTTTCGTATCACATTCTCTAGCTAAATAATAATTTTCATTTTCTATCTTGTACCGTCGTCCCTCCAAAACTATGGACGCAACGAGAGCATACTAAATTGTTGCTGTAAACTGTACCGCACAATTTCTTTATATTTATTTCATATAAGTCTTTCTTTCCTGTCTAATAGAAAGGAAATCTATAAATTTTAATGTTTTATGTTTATTTTTAAAAGTGATTTTAAGACTTACATTTAGAAAGAACATAAAGTTATCTGGTAATTATGAAATAATAAATAATAATAATAATAAATATTCTGGGACATTATTCCTCACACACGGCCATCTGACCCCAAACTAAGCAGAGCTTGTACTATGGAAGCCAGATAACTGGTATACTACATATACTACTTTTCTTTTGTAAATACATACATATATAGATAATTACACCCATACACAGGACAAACAGACATGTTCATGCACACAAATGTTTGTCCTGAGTGGGAATCGAACCCACGACCTGCGGCGTGATAGATAGGGTATCTTACCAACCACGCCAACCGGCCCGTCAAATATACGATATTAAACTATCTTTTTTTAACTAAATAAAACTTTAATTCAGCTCACAGTTTTGTATTTTTATAAGCGTCAGCCGATGCACTAAGACAAGCGTTCGTGCTATATACTTTTAATATCCGAACCAACACTTAACACTACCATACTATAACCAATGTTGCCAAATGCACAGTACACGTAATGAACCGGAACGACTAACGCTGTAAGAAGAAATGGCATAGTACACTATATTGTAATAATAATAATATTTTAAGGCAAATAGTATAAGTCAGTTATTCATGAGAGCTGTGAATGTGAAATAAACAAATTCGCTTTTATATTTATTAATGTCAAAAATTGTATTTGACCAGATTCTACCAAAAAATTTAAGTACCTAAATTGCAATAATTTGCACCATTTTCCGAATTGCGCTGCATGACACAAGTCATCTTTAGGAGTACTTAATGATTATTATGTAAATTTTAAGATCGTTTACGAAAAATTTGCTCTTGAACTGGGAAATGTGACTAGTAATTTCGTTTATGAAGAGTAAAAACAGCATTAACACCTACGGCAGCACTTTTGAGAGTAGTGTACGACAAATCAATATAATTTGATGCAATGTTGGTAGCATTGAATAATAATTTGAAATACCCAGTATTACCACGAATACAGTACAAACATTGCGTCAACATGGGAGTTGCTTAGTTAAACGCTAAATAGGACGACAAAGAAGCGGTTGTTTCAAAACGGATTAAGCTTGATACTGTTGTTTACTTGTCTGGACAAGGTAACAGTTAGCGAGCTTGCCACATTGTACATCTACAAATTAACAGCACTAGACTGTAAGTACTTTTCGTACCTAATTTATATTTTAATTTTCATTGTTGATGAGGAGTTAAGGTGCATTATTGTAGATTTCAGACCTTAGCACTATCCCAACACCTTTTAGGAGTATGAAAAGAGTATTGATCAGCATTTGGTTCAAAATTCCCAGTACATAGGGAATTCTATGGCTTGGATTTGGCAAATATTGTTATAAAACTAACGCCTGAGTGATCTTGCCAAGTTAGAGCCAAAGTTTAGCTTATCAATAGAGGTAAACTTGGCTCAATTTTAGATTAGGGTTTGCCTTTGTTAATTTTGGTTTTTTAGTGAGATTTCTACACTTTTTGCAAGAGCACCTACAAAGCGTAGACATTTGAGTGTGTTAATTAGTAGGTTAATTTGTAGGTGCCCCTCTCTTGCATAGTACAAAGGAAGAACTATAAAGGATTTTATACTGATCACTTATATATACCAAATAAACTATCTGGAACTTATCGGCAACTTGAGAGACAGGCCCTGTGTTACTTAAAGTAATTTCAAGGGGGTGGTAAATGTGCTCGAATGAGTTCGTGTAAACGCAACATGGCCTGTCCATGCTGTCACACTACCGTGTGTCTAGATTTAGCAAAACAAAATCAGTTTAGATATATCCAACTTTTGAAGTTAAACAAAAGGTGAAGCCCGCTTACAAAAGGAACGTTTTCAGTTCGAGGTTAACAATACCTGATGTAGGTCGAGGTCAAAACAAATACACACTCAGATGAAATTCCACCCAAATATCTCTATTCTTATTTAAAATTGATAAATATCAACGTTTGAATAAGAACTTGATAATAAACTCATCTTCTTAAATAATAAATCAACTCGTAAGTATGTCGCGGACATAGCTTTACCTACGTGGCCTTCCGTGGAAAGTTTGAATAATGATATAATTATAATAAATAATATGTGGCATAAACATGCAAATGTCGATATTGTATTGTCTCATGGTATTTAATTTTTAGGCCTTCGTTTAATAACAGTAGATACTATAACCATGATTTATTAGTATAAAAATATATCTAAGTAAGAAAATCGCTTCCAAAGCCCAAACCATAAAATAATACTAACTATATGAAAAGGACGATGTGACTTGGAGTCTGAGTGAAATTTTGCATAATCATACATAATCTCGCAAACAAAGTTAACAAAAAAAAATATTAAAAAAAAATATATGTTCGTTAACGATCGATGTTTATAAACTAGTGTAACTGTTTGTTGTGGTCGCTAATGACCTTGGATGTTAAAAAGCGACCTAAAATAAATAAATTAAAAAAAAGTAGAAGATTTCAATTCGTTTTTTATTTGCTTGAGTTTTGAGTTGCGGCTGTACCCTTCCAAAGGAATCACCGGTAAGTAGACTTCACTAGTTAACGAGGAATAGTCGATGACAAAGACATTTTTATTAATTACATGTTTCTTCAATTTTTGTTCAGTCTTAGGTTTTAGATATCGTACTGACTACGAATATACTAATACCTACTGCGCACGTTCCAACACGCACTTGGCCGGTTTTTCCCAATAGACGAAAATCAGAAGTTTGTTTACTTCATAAAATAAAGTTTTAACTTACCCATTTCACTTAATATTCCTAAATATGTGCTATAACCTAGTACCAAAAAAAGTAAATCTATACAATGTCATATTTGTTCATAAAATATGTATCAACAAAAGTAGGTCAATGGCGACTGTCACATATCTATATAACATTGAAAAGCTAAAATAGAACACGTCATTAATGTCCGTGTCCTTGTATACTACCATAACCTTAATCAGGGCTATAAATGAACTCGTCATTGTTGGAGCACACATGAACCGTGGCAAGTTCAAGTAGAAAAATCGATCCAGGTGTTCGGGTGTCTCCGCCGGCCTTCGGGCGCGTCCGCCGATGACATTGGCATTCGTCAGAACAGCTGGAAACTTGGACAGAAACAAGTTAAATAATTCATAGCGTAAAGACCTCTTTATGCTGCCAACAAAGCTATAAGTTAGTATTTGTGGGAGCCGAGGAACTTTGTTCGAAAATGCTGTTTCATTCACGGTGTCGCGTATTCGAAAATGAATGCGTGAGCAATCCTATTGAAATTGAAGTTTTGCTTTGGTCGTCACGATAATTACATATTTCAGTATTATTTTGCCTATGAAATCAAGCAAGATTTTTCCACATTTTTATATACAGAGTGGAAAAAATAGGCGGGCGGTAGAATGAAAGTACCTTAATTATGAATGATAGCAAATTTTACTCAAAGGAAACATTTTACGTACGCATTTTCTCTTCATGAATTTTAAGACTTTTTAGTATTTTCTTTCAAGTTTTCTTGTAATGAGGCTCTATGTTCTCTACTAGCTTTGGCCCGCGATTTCACGATGCTATAAAATAAAGGATGTTATTTTTCGCCTTTGTGTCGATTCCAGGTCGAGGAGGAAAGTGGCTTTTCAAAAATCTTTGAATGTATTATTTTTTTTAAATTAAGGAATGTTTTCTTTGATTAAAATTTGCTAGCATTAATATTTAAGGCGACGCCTTGAAGATTTTGGTTGCAAGGATTTCGATTTTTCTCAACAATGACTGAAGCGAACGAACTTAAATTTATTGTAAGAATTCATCATGTCTTTGACTTTATTTTGTACGTTGCATAACACGATTGGTTAACTTTTATATCACAAAATAAATAATCAAAAAGACCTTTTTAAAATAAGAGATTCAAATTTTACCGGCATTGAGGATCGATCTGAGGTTCCAAAATTTCTACATATATTACTTGAAACTGATACTATAAATTGTACTTAGGTTTTATGAAATATATTTGTAGTTTTTAAATTAAACAATAAAAACCATTTTGTCGCATACGCCCGTTCCGTTTACGCGGGTTTTCTATGAGAGGTCGCTATAGTAGGGAGCGGGACGCAGCACGTTGAATTTCAGATTTTTAAGCTTAACGCGGCGTCACCTTAAGATAAATATAATATAGAGTCAGGCTATAATAAACTGTTAGTTCGCATTTTTATCGAGACAGTTGTCATAATAGACAACTATTCACATAAGTTGAAACGGAAACAAAGTTGCGGGTAGTTGGGAAACAGGCCGTCCGGCTGATTGCAAACTGTTTGAACTTGTAACGATAACTCCGACTGGCGCACAACTAGCCATAAATAAGACCCCGATAGCGAAAAGCCCCGGTCACAACTGAGCTATGGTCTATAAATTGTATTAATAATGGACAGGACAGAAGCTAAATAGAAATAAAGATGTATAATGCTTTTCAAAATCTGTCGTTATCGAATCTCAAATCTGTAAAGAATTACTTACAAACAATAATTAGAAAAATATGATTTTTTAACATTGGTGGTATTGAGTATTAGGCATTTAAATGTTTTCAGGACCCCGGAATAAAAATATGTTATTGTTTTCGAGACCAAAAATGCTGTTAAAAACAGCAGAATAAAAACAGAAACATAATGATCTTATATGTTTCTATCGTAACTAGATTAGCTGTTTACGGCACCGACGCGTTGCCACTTTGTATATGCCTGTAGGCATATCTGCCATAGTTCTCAGCTTGACGTCAAGTGTCCCTGTCTCGTTTTGACGTAATTCGTTTGACATTCGTAGAAGAAACGAGACTACAATGGTTTTCAAAGCTACGTCTTTTGAACTCGCAAGTGGCCACGCATTCCTGAGAAATGTTTGTTAGGCATTTTTTTTTTTTTACTTTTTGTATAGGCTTGTGTTTGATAAATACTAGGTACTCTAGTATTAGAATATTTTGTCAGTTTTTAACGTATGCGCTCTTATACCATTTATCCGATGAAACTTTGGTGGGTTGTTGTGCGCACGCCCGCGATGGCTTCTGTAAAAAAAAACCGGCCAAGTGCAAGTCGTACTCGCGCACCGAGGGTTCCGTACAATTAAGCTAATCCTCTAAATTGTATGAGTGCCCATACAACTCAGAGGACTATCTTAATTGGTGTCAATTATGTATTTATGGGGACACCCATTAATTTTTCCTTTATTTGTGCTGTATGACCTTGCTTTTTGCCAAATTTCGTGATTCTAGGTCAACGGGAACTACCATATAGGTTTTCGACCCAAAACCTATAGGGTACTTCCGGTTGACGTAGAATTGTCAATTTTGGTTAAAAGCAAGGTCTTACAGCACAAGTAAAGGGAAAATTCAGAAAAATAATAAAAGTGAAGGTAAATTTTGGTACTTACAAGTTTTCGCGAAAATCTAAATTTGCCCATATCTTTTTATCGTGTTGACTCAGGACCTTGAATTTTATATACCTATTAGAAACTATAGACCTCAGTATCTGGTATAAATTTCAACTTGCTAGGTCTACCCGTTCCTGAGAAAATTGGTGGTGACACACGGACCGACGGACAGACGGACAAGACAGTGATCTTATAAGGGTTCCTTTTTTTACCTTTTGAGGTACGGAACCCTAAAAAGACATTTGAAAAACGCCAGAGATTAGCTTATGCATTTATTAAATATTTAACCTCAGCCAAAACCTTTTCAAAGCTTCAGAGAAAAATAGCCATCGATCTTAATTAAAGCACCACCTATATAATGTTGCTTTTGCTTAGAGAATTGCATGCTCATGTCAATTATTTTTCATCGTTAAAATGTTTTTCGTTTCATAATAAAAAATTGTGAAACCACTATGTACATCAAACAGTTTTCATTTATAGGTATAAGCTTGGTAGCATATATCAGAAGTTAATTCAGTATGTTATCATCAATGACAAGATCCAAGTTCCACCTTCACAGATTCCGATGAACATTCAATAAGGAATATTGACTCGACAATACTCGACAATACTGCGATGAAACAACGTTGATTACTCAACTGATTTGATTCGATATACGTAAGACAGGGGTTTGTGTTGCCCTATGTGAATATATGATGTGTACATGCCTATAGCATTATGTTTATGGGAATTGTAACTTAGGTAAAGTCGAATTGTTTATTGATGACTTACAAACATAAACCTCGTGTTTATAAGGATAAGACACAATTATGAATAGAACTACATTAACTATTGATCGTTATTTTAAAGTAATAGATTAATTTACAACAAAGCACGACGAGTGATGATTTATTAATCTAAGTTTAAGTGTTACGCAAAACGATTACTGCTCAACCTAGATTTGGGTAGAAAAACAATGCAAATTAACAACCTAGTTGGCGTTTTGCCAATCCACTCACAATTTAACGATAGCATATTTTGCGATAAAACCGAAATATTACATACACCATCGTTGCTTTAGTTCTGGTTTTATGAGCGCAATATGCAGGTTATACAGCAATGGATAGCATTTACTTGAATAAATTGTTCTTCGTTTACGTTATGTGTGATAGAAAATTTCTCGTCATGATCATGACATGACGCGATGCATGATGAAAGTTCTTTTGGAGCTAACTTAGGGTGCTTCACGGTTTTTCAAAACAATTATTAGTTAGGTAAAATAATATATTTTTTATATTTTTATTTTTTATCATAAGCTTTAATATTATCTTTGAAAGTTTCATTTGACTCGCAATAAATTTACTAAAGGTACAATCTAATTGGTCCTTTTTCACTTTTGGTCTCGCTATATTTGTCTCTATTTGTCAGATAGGTGCATATAGGCTGCCAATACGGACCTATAAAATTGTGACGACAATACCACCTTTGATTTAACTTATAATACTTCTAGGTAGATATTATGCCTATTTATAGTACACGTAAGTGGTGTTCCAAAGTATGGAACAAAGTAACGTAGTAAATATTTAACTGTTAAATATTTTTGGTTAAAAACATAATTATATGCCTACGATAAATGTTTATTTGAATTACCAATAAGTAGCTATCATATCTCTAAATGCTTACTCATCACTAGACGTGAAAAAACAAAAGTCGTTAAATATACTGTCACAGATATATGTACATACATTGATGATAACAATATTATGGCTCAGGAATTTTTGTAAGTAGGTAATACAATATAAATGAATAATAAAAAAATCAGAATGACGGGGCGGATTATATACGCACATAAACATTTTTATTTGCTCTTTATTCTGTTTCTAGATTTACATGGTATTCCAAAAACAATATATTTTATTAAAAAATAAAAGCCATTTTTATGGACAACGACTAACTAGGCATTAGCAAGAATCCAAGAAGTAAAGCGGGAAACACGAACGTTGACACTGGGGAATTGGGGATGGCCGCAAATATGACTCCAAGAGCTAACACCGACCACAACACCGTTGTGGTAGAGTGGGCCACCAGAGTCACCAGTGCACTGAGCACGACCACCGACATGAAGCCAGCCAGCGCACAACATATTATTAGAGATAGAGCGGCTTACTGTAGCATAAAGTGTATGGCACGTGGTCTGGTTGATAGACCACATTTGAACGTGACGTAATTGCTCATTTGGTCGATTATTATCCTGGAATAAAAGAATAATAGTTCGGATTAATAATTGCTTCGAGCATTTAAATTAATTCTGGTGTCGTAAACTTACAGTACGACCCCATCCAGAAGCCCATACGACTTGGTTATCAGCAACGTTGTAACTAGAACCTGCAATGCTGGCTGGCTGGACATAATTGTTATAAACGATGGTCGTAGCAGTAAGCATAATAGCTATGTCACTGTCCATTGTTCTCCTATTGTAATTGTGATGAATAATGAATGTAGAGAGGCTGTGAACTTCACCATCGCTGTTGCCAAGAGTAGATCCAACGCGTATTCTCCATTGGTTGACACGATAGCCCCTAAAAATAATTTAATATATTAAAATTATTGTTATTGACGCATTTCGAGATGATATTTCGTTTGATTTTTTAACTGTGTATCTTATCAAAAATAATATTGAAATAAACACACGCCTTGCTTGACTAATTAAAAATAATTCCTCACGAAACAGAGGCGTAGGTATATCTAGGTTCACCATTATCTTTATTTATTTATTTTATTTTATTTATGAGAAACAAACGGTCTTACAATTGTAATAATTACATCCAAGTTTATTATAAATTAGACCTACAGTTTCCTTAATGGACATAAATTATAAAATTTTATCAAGGGCCGATTCCTCAATCACAGGATAAACATTTTGTGCTAATATTTCTGTAGGAAATTAGACAGGGAGGCATTCAGTAGACAACTTACTCGAGGCAATGTGCACTTGTGAGTACAGATCTTGAAGTCAAGATAATACCACCGCATAACTGTTCGTATGTAATTAGATTTAATGAGAATAGCACAGCGGCCGTCGACGGGTACTGATCAATTGTTGTTTCGGAACCTCCTAATATCTTCTGAGAGTTGGGCGGAATAGCTGGAAGAATAGCGTATGAAAAATATGATCGTTATTATGTTCGTTATTATTCTGAAGATATCATATTTAAGATTATCTAAGTCACAATTATGTGAGGTAATTATATTTATTGTAACATTATTATGATGATTCGACTTTTATTCTATGTTTGCCATATTAGTAAAGTTAGTGGCAAACGAAGAACATGAAATAACTTTGTTTGTTTTTGTCACTATGTAGATCACAATCTCACTCTGGTAAGTGATGATGTGATCAAAGGTTTAGAACCCACAAAGGTTTAAAACCCCCAAAGTTTAAAGGAGTACTGGCTCTCAAGTGCAGTTGCCTGATATACTAGACAGCCATCCAGGCGGGTATTACAACGTTGAAGTTGTAGCGAATTCAAAAAATTTTTTTATTTTTTAACCGACTTTATTCTTTGCTATGATGTTTTAGAATGAGACGCGCGACCCAAAGTTCATATTAAAAAAAACAGGCACCGTGAGTCAAGTTCACACATACCTGCAACAGCAGCAGAAAATATAGTCAATAAAACAATTACAATCATGTTAAAAATTAAATTAGTAAAATTTGCATTGTTGCTTTTTATATCAGATCTAAAGGGGACAAAATTCGATTATCTTACTTTTTATCTCAAGATATAGTTAATCTAGCTTGTCCTCGTATCTATTTTTTTATTTAATTACAGCCAAAATACATGCCATGTAATGCCAAAGGGTAGAAACATGTGTCATGATGTCATGACTTACAAAAAATAGAAAACCGGGAAACCCGTTATATGTACCATTGCGATAAAATATTATCAGATAGATAAATATATTATGATGTTTATTACCTTATACAAAGAGTAATTTTTAATTTAATTGATTATCTGATTATTTAATTTAGATAAATTACGAGCAACGCTGACGATTAATGGTTATCTTGGTATTTCAAAATAATTAATTTGATAATCACGTTTGATACTATAATACCAAAAATAGGAATTCCCGCTTTAAATAGGTGATAAGCCGATGCTTGTATACATATAGTTGTATAATTATATATTTTTATTAGAAATAAAGGATTTAAAGAAATATGTATAATAATGTTTCTACAATAAATAAGGGTTCAGTGCTCTTCGTTGTCAAAACCAATCTTAAACCCGGGTGCATAATTCTTGAGAAATGTAAATATAAAATTATTTTATACATCTTTGTAATTCTAGCCCCCATACAAATAGACCCATTTTAAGAAACACTGTAAATTTCGAGTTCTATCATTCAAGAACTCAGTTTAAACAACAGTTCAATGATTTTCAGTTATCAGTATTGTGCTAGGTACCAATAGTAGGTATTAGGTAGTAAAACGTGTAAATTACAATTTTAGTGTAATACCTAAACTTGGTGATCGATTTTCAATTTGATGGTGGTAGCTAGCTGGGCGGGTGCTACAAACTACCACAGCACCGTGCTATGGTTCCTCCACGATGTTTTCCATCACTGAAAGCTCAACATCATTGCAGAATTCAAACCTACGACTTACGCCGCTCCATCTAACATCACTACTACTGAGCTATCATCGCCGGAAAAAAGAAGTTTGTTCTGTGACTGCCGCGCCGGATACATCAAGCGGTAATCCAACCTCGTATCATGCCATTTTCATTTATGATAAACAAAGCTTTACTGAGTTTTATGTTTCTCTTTAAACCGATAAAAGATATTAAAATATATAATGTACTATTTATGTTCAATTAATTTCTGAATCGTTATTCCAAAAATCTATAATTATTTACAAAGACTGTTTAAATTTGTATTTTTTTAATACAACAGAAAATTCCAATTTTGTTGACCTAATGAAAAAAGGTATAATAAGTACTTCCTTAAAGATATTTTCATGAAGTAGGGTATTATGAAAGACAAAAATATAAAAAGAAAGAATAAATATTAAAAAATAAGTTTTATATTGCTATTAACTCAAACAGGTTAATTTAAGCGTTAGATTGGATCCAAGCAGTGTAGCGGGAAACGCGAGCGTTGACACCAGGGAAAAATGCGAGAGCGCAGCTGCGTCCCCAAGAGCAGACACCAACGACAACACCGTTGTGGTAGAGAGGACCGCCAGAGTCACCCTGGCACTGGTCGCGACCGCCGACATCGAGCCAGCCGGAGCACAACATGTTGTCGGTGATAGTGTCACCAACGGTAGCATAACGAGATCTGCATGTAGCCTGGTTGACAGTCCAGATCTGAACGTGACGTAGAGTCTCAGAAGCCCAACCGCCGGCCTGAAATTAAAGAAATAAAATCAATTTTGTCACGGGTTGACCGTAAATAAATAAACTAAAGTCTGATGTAATTGTAGCACTGAACTAGAATTTATATTATAATTTGGATATCACAGTGGTTTACTTACAGAAGTAGTGCCCCAACCAGCTGCCCAAACAACTTGGTTATCACCGAGGTTGTAGTTAGCTCCGGCGATGCTGCCTGGCTGAATAACGTTGGTAAGGCCAATAGTGGTAGCAGAGCGCAAAACACTGATATCGTTATCGAGAGTCCAAGTGTTGTAGCTGGGGTGGTTAAAGATTGTAGCCATGTTGTGTACAACACCACCGCTGCTGGCGAAGGTAGATCCTACGCGAGCACGCCATTGCGAGGCCGCGGTACCACTGTAACAAATTAATGTATTACTCAACAACTTAAATAAAATTGTGTGAAAAAAAGTTTGTTTTCAGGAATTAATCGTAGACAGTCTTTCAAACACTGATTAATATGGGTATTGCAATTTTAATAATATATTTTATATTGCCTCTACGATTATCTGTGTTAAGTGATGTGGACAATAGTTAAAAACATAATTTTATTCTTTATTTTAACTCTGATCAAAAGTTAATGTGCAATAAAACTTAAATATGTATTATATGGTAATGTATCAACTTACTGAGGACAATGGGCAGCAGTTAGGATAGACCTATTGTTGAGTAGGGTACCACCGCAGGCTTGCCACCATGTGTTAAAATTATTCGTGAAGAGCAGTGCAACGATGGATGGGTATTGGTTGATCGTAGTTGTTGAACCACCAACAATCCTTTGGCTTGTGGGCGAGGGTATAGCTGAGGATAAAATTCAATATCAATATTTTATTTTTACCGTAAATAGGCTTGTTTGACCACAATCACACCATGTTAAGAAACGATGTGGTCGAAGTTTATAACGTAAAGTTGGAAGCACGTACCTAATGCCTAGAAGACAATTAGATCAAATTCAACCAGGTGGGTACTAAGTACTGTACCACCGTCTATGGTTTCTTCACGATATTTGACTTCATCAAAATTTCATTGTAGAATGAATTCGAACCCATTACCTTCATATCGGCTTTTGGTATCACTACCGGTGATACCCACCGATAGTAACTTCATTTGTTTCAACATCCATAAATGGGCATTTCCTTGCGCCTAAACTGAATAAATCGCTTTAACTTTGGCTTTGATTACCATTTAGTAATAAATCAAATAAATTAAAAGTTTAATTAAAATATTTTAGTTTAAATACTTATACCCCAATTGGAATATTATCAAGGGGCTGGAAAATTTGAAAACGGAATTTTGTGGTCAATTAAAAAACAAAACACTGTTTTATTTGCAATTGAAAAATTAATGAAAAGATAAAAATTACAAACCTGCTACTGCAGCAAAGCAAAGGGCAAACACAGCGACGGCACGCATTTTCAGGTTCAACAAGCAACTGCTGAATTCGATTTAGATTTATCCTATTTATATTGATGCGTGAAAAGATTACCTACTTAAATTAATCTTTGATAACAATATTTAGAAATATACTTACAAATCGTAATCAGCTTAACATTGATTATTATTCAGTAAGTGAACTTCGTATTAATATTAACATCTCACTTTTCTTTGGATTTTTTTTTTTCTTTATTTAACATTAGCTTACATTTTTTAGAGTACTTTCCTTTTAAAAATATGTAAAAAATAGGTTTTCAAAAGGCCTACAGAAAAAATCGCAATTGTTTTAAGGTTGACTCACAGTAACCATTTTTGTAATAGAAGTCAAAAATAATAGAAGCTATTTTGACTAATATATTTAGTATTGAACTTTATCCAGATCGCCTTTACAACATATAATTTAATTAATACTTTAGAAGATACAGATAAATAAAAATGCGCTAAATAAGCGCTTTTTTGTCCGACGTATTATTGATTCTTATCCAATCAAACTTATTTGCTACATTTAACATAAATTTAGATTAAAATTCTACTTTACTTTCTTTAGTTAAATTAATATCTTAAGTTTGTACTATATTTAATTACTCACTAGAAAACGGCCGACCTCGCGTACAAGTGCAAGTGCTGCCGCCGGTTACATCAAGCGATAATCCAACCTCGTATCATCCCATTTTCATTTATGATATACAAAGTCTAGCTTAACTGTTAATCGAGTTTTATGTTTCTCTTATAACCGATAAAAAATATTTAAATATATAATACCTATACTATTTAAGTTCAATTAATTTCTGAATTGTTATTCCAAAAATATATAATAATTAAATTATTAAATTATTTATAAGAACTGTTTAAATTTGTATTTTTTGAATACAACAGAAAATTCCAATTTGTTAACTAATGAAAATATATTTAAAGTACTTCCATAAAGATATTTTCATGAAGTAGGGCATACTATGAAAGAAAAAATATAATATAAAAAATATAGAAAGAATATATATTAAAAAATAAGTTTTCTATTGCTATTAACTCAAACAGGTTAATTTAAGCGTTAGATTGGATCCAAGCAGTGTAGCGGGAAACGCGAGCGTTGACACCAGGGAAAAATGCGAGAGCGCAGCTGCGTCCCCATGAGCAGACACCAACGACAACACCGTTGTGGTAGAGAGGACCGCCAGAGTCACCCTGGCACTGGTCGCGACCGCCGACATCGAGCCAGCCGGAGCACAACATGTTGTCGGTGATGGTGCTACCAACGGTAGCATAACGAGATCTGCATGTAGCCTGGTTCACAGTCCAGATCTGAACGTGACGCAAAGTCTCAGAACCCCAACCGCCGGCCTGAAAATAAAGAAAAAAAAAATCTTGAAATGTTTTGCAAAATTATCTACTTTTACTTATTTGAACGTACAAATTTGAGCTACGAAAATGGTTGCTAAATGTAATTTCTATAATATTATGGAGTTGCTCAAATCTTAACTAATAGGTATTTGAATATATACTATTAAACTAATTGAATGATACTTTTTTACTTGACATTTTTATTTGTTTAGTGAATATTATTTGACATGTTATTTCTTATAAATCTTAACATTGTAACTGTATTGTAAAATTGTGTGGTTTGCATGAAATTTAAAAATATTTACTATCAATGTTATTAGCAATAGATATTTGAAGTGAAAACTTCTTTATCCGCGTTGAGCGTTATTGGAGGGGAAAAAGTTATTGGTTCGCGTCACCGACATTCGCGTCACCGACATGCTCATGCTAATAGTATTTGATGTGAAAACTTCTTTAGCCGCGTTGAGCGTTTTTGGAGGGGAAAAACTTATAGGTTCGCGTCACCGACATTCGCGTCACCGACATTCGCGTCACCGACATGCTCATGCTAATAGTATTTGAAGTGAAAACTTCTTTAGCCGCGTTGAGCGTTTTTGGAGGGGAAAAACTTATAGGTTCGCGTCACCGACATGCTCATGCTAATAGTTTTCACTTCTATCGGCAGTCCCCATGACTGCCTGTTTTTTATAAATATTATTAGGTACTAGCTGTTTTCCCGCGGCTTCACTCGCGCAGACTTTATAAAATTTCTATAACTTTTTTTACCGTTAGCCAATTTCGATGAAACGAACAGTGGTACCTACTTATAAAAGTAAATTCTTTTTTTAATAACGATAACTTTTTTTGCAATATCCGATTTTAATGAAACAAAGACTACTTATATTCTACCCCAAATTAATTCCGGTCTACCTGTGAAATCTACATAAAAATCCATTCAGTGCTTTCGGAAATGTGCGTGAATCAACAGATAGTTCTAAAAATCGCTGATTTATGTTTAATTAATTTAATAAAAGTCAGATTAGAGATCACCCAATAAATGATGAAAGTGTCACTGGACACCTCACTCAGTGGATTACAAATCCAGAGTAAAATCAGCCAAAGAAGTAGCTCATTGTTCAAGCAATGCATACAAACATATGAAGAAAAAAAAATCTATGAGCTCTTAGAACTATTGACCACAAAATATTTACATTTCACTTTATGAAAAAACGTTGAATTTAAGCAGCATCGAATCTTTGGATTTCATTGAAATTTTATTATGTCGTAGGATGATTTGATAATTCGAATTTTCTCGAAAATCCTAGTAATATTGCGAAAACATGGATAATAAGAAAATGGTGAAAACAATGGTGAAACATTTTTCAATATGAAGAGTTTCCGTGCAGTTAAAAACAATAACCACTTCTAACCTAAAGTATCCGAGTCGTTTCTGAACAGGAACAGATTTTAGAAATGTTTTCACCATTTTCTTATTATCTTTGTTTTCCATATATTCCTAGGATTTCGCGAAAATTCGAATTACCAAATCATCCTGCGACATCTAATACCTATATAAAATTCTCGTGTCATAGTTTTTTTGTGTTTATTCGGTAGGTCTGAGAATCGGTCGTAGGCTATTTTTTTTTATACCGCTACGCGGGTGAAACCGCGGGGGACAGCTAGAAGGTATATAAACTTTGGACCTTTCTAAATACGTTAATGCACTTAGCTCCATTTCGTAAAATTTGTGACGACGACGATAAGCGACGATTTTAAAGTAAATCCAGATCAAATTAACAAAACCACAATGGAAAATTGTACGTAATATAATTATCCTTAGCATGTAAAATCAAAGTTGTGTCGTAATCGTAATGTAGGTATATCGTATTAATTACTAATAGGTACTTACTACTTAACTGTCTCACATATATTTATACATAAGAAAAATGTCCTGATATGAACACTCGTTGAAAACATTACAACGCCATCTTGTGTAAAAAATACATGACAATATAATATATCTAAGTCAAATAAACCAAATCACAAAGCTAAATCGAAATAGAAGGTAGTTATATCGTTTTTTATGTGTAAGTATTCCGTAAAGTTATTCGCAATATTTTTTTATAGTTTTTAAAAGACCGATCGAGTCGTTAGCACTTCCTGACTATCTATAAAAATCTTAAAATGACCGATTTGAATGAAACAAAACCTATATTCTGCCCCAAATAAGTCTCTGTCTACCTGTGAAAACTACATGCAAATCTGTTCAGTATTTCCAGAGATGTGCGTGAACAAACAGACAGACAGACAGAAAATAATTGTAAAAATCACTGGTTTTTGTTCTATTACCCTTCTTTAGTTACCCCCTTTCTATTTTTATAACTTTTCTTCAATGTACAGACATACCGGACTCTACTGTTTTATTATAGTATAGATATTGAGAATATAATCAAACTGTACTTGCATGCCGAAAGGATAGGTTATGGCTGTTCAATTAATATAAATAACAATATCTTAATGTACCTACCCATAACCGCAAGGAATAAATGAATTTGAATTTGTAAACTAAACTAGAATTGGTATCATAATTCAGATATGATATCACAATAGTTTACTTACAGAAGTAGCTCCCCAACCAGCTGCCCAAACAACTTGGTTATCACCGAGGTTGTAGTTGGCGCCTGCAATACGGCCTGGCTGTACGACGTTGTTGTGGACGATGGTTCCACTAACGCGCATGACACTGATGTCATTGTCAACAGTCCATTGGTTGTAGCTGGGGTGGTTGACGAATGAAGCGATGTTGTGTAGAGCACCACCGCTGCTGGCGAAAGTAGATCCTACGCGAGCACGCCACTGGTTGGCCCTGTCGCCACTGTAATGTAAAGGAAATACTGTCAGATCCATATGTATCGAATTATTAACACGTGGCATCACACAGATACCAAAGACTTTCCCATTTTCCAAGGTATTTGTCATTCTGTCAGGCTTTTTACTATCGTCACGCAATAGGCACGGGTTGGGACCGGTGACAATGGGTGAAATTATTTCTTTGCTGTCGATTGAATCCGCCTGTCTAGATGACATGTTAGTCCCTGTTAACCGAGCAGATCAGCAATACCGCACTAACAACAAAGAGTATAAATTGGATGACCTAGACGTAAATACTAGACCACTGGTTGAAACGTGATGGGGTTCAAGAGAGTGTGATATGTATTGATGGGTGGTCCTGCAACCAACCCGATTCCCAGACAGCAGTGAGTTTGGACCTATCCGCGGGAAAACAATTGTAAGCTGACAGTAAAATAGTTTTAAAAAGTTTATTCTGTACCCGTTCACGAACTAGTCCAGATCAGTTTCATAAATGAAAAGACTGTATATTCAATGATCTGATACATTGGAAATTTGATATTTAAAAAAATATATATTATTGCTTCGAGTAGGTACTCGGACGGTATAAAATTTACTTACTGTGGGCAATGAGCAGCTGTTAGGATGGCTCTGTTGTTGAGGACTGTACCACCGCAGGCTTGCCACCAATTGGATAAGTTGTTGGAGAAAAGAAGAGCGACGATGGTTGGGTACTGGTTGATGGTGGTCGTACTGCCGCCGACGATCCTTTGTGGGTTTAATGGCACAGCTAACGGGGGAAACGAGATAAATTAATTATTTTACAATGTACTAACCTGAACATTTCAGTCTGACATAAGATTTATCTTCTAATAAAAAAAGTATTTACTGATTTCGAAAAAGTCGATCTAATCAATAAACAGTTCATAAGTTCCAATAGTCAAACTAGAAATTCTTATTGTTACATCATATCCATGTAAAAACTCAAAATAATGACTCAGCCGGTTTTCTTCTATTAAGCTGTGGACCGACGCGTTATCACCAATCATATTATAAGTAAAAAGGTGTACCATAGTGAGATTGTGTTCAAACATAAGCCTATACACAGTAATAAAAAAAGATAGGTTATAAGCGCTCAGCAAGCGGCACGTTAAATCCAGTCTTGACCTCAGTGCTCGCGTGCTTTGCCGGCGTCAACGAATGCACTTCTCGTACCGAATTATTTAGTTATTTATGTGTGCGTTAGTGTGACGTTTTTGAAGATCGAATGTATATAGGTAACCTATCTACACCTTTTAATAATATCATTGGTTATCACCATAAAATAGTATATAAGTAAGCAACATGTACATTTTACTTTAGCCGTCAAATAATATTATTCTTTCATTAGGCGAGTTCAGTTAGATTATTGTTGTGTTTATAACAATAATTTATTGTGTATATTGGTAGATATTTTGTTTTTTATCATTGGGCAAGTCCACAAGTCTCAGGTTATACCGAATTTCTTTTCTTATTACACTCTGTAATCTCATCCTCTATATTTTTCCGCAATCATAGTACGAAATAGATATTTACTCGTCTAATGACATGTATTATTTTGTCTACTCCACTGTCACATAATGTAATGTAACCTTTTGACGATTATTTCCATCTGAAATTTCTATATATCCTAACTATAATAATATTATAAATGCGAAAGTTAGTTTGTTTGTTACCTTTTCACGCTTAAACCGCTGAACCGATCGCGATGAAATTTGGTATGCAGATAGCCTATGGTGGAGAAAACATGAGATCCCTGACGAAAAGCTAGTCTTACTATAATCCTTGGTTTTGTTTTTTTGTCTGTTACCGTTTCACGCCTAATCCGCTGAACCGATCGCGATGAAATTTGGTATGCAGATAGCCTATGGTACGGAGAACAACATAGGCTACTTTTTATCCCGAGAAAACATGAGATCCTTGACGAAAAGCTAGTCTTACTATAATCCTTGGTTTTGTTTTTTTGTCTGTTACCGTTTCACGCCTAATCCGCTGAACCGATCGCGATGAAATTTGGTACGCAGATTACTTATGGTATGGAGAAGATCATAGACTATTTTTTAACCCGGAAAAACATAAGATTCATGGGGAACACGGGTGAAACCGCGGAGCGGAAGCTAGTTTACAATATAACTAGCTATGCCCCGCGGTTTCACCCGCGTTCCCGACAATGAACCATATTACTATTATTATTTATATGGACTTACCTGCAACAGCAGCGATACAGAAAGCCAACACAGTGACGAAATGCATTTTGACTACCCAAATACAAATTAAATGTTTGATGCCTCAACATTGACATATATAGTAGGCGCATGATTACTGACAAAACCATTATCACAGATAACTAGATAGGATAATTATCTATCTGTGCATTCCATGTACATTAACCCTTCGTTCGCTATGAGACTAAAAATACCCTTTTTTCACTTTTTTAGGCCTGTGTTTGACTACAATTTCACCATGATAAGTGATGTGTGTGAAAGAAGAAAGAAAAGAAAAAGAAAGAAACTATATTTATTTGTGGCATCAAAAAATAGCAAAAAGAGAGAACAATAAAAAAAATTAAATTAAAAGGAACCGCACAATTAATAATAGATTTGCCATATAACGGACCCAACTCAGCATAATGCTGGTTGTTAAACCAACGCTGGTCTTCCGTTGGGCCCGGTTCGTGACGTCACTATACAGAATAAACGTCAGCTACACAAAGAAAAAAATAAGGTGAAAAGGTGAAAGAAGGTGTGGGAGGGTGGTAAGCATACAAGAAACCTAGTAGAAATTAATTCTCAAGTGCAGCTGCCACAATACACCAGTCGCTTCGCGATAGATTTAAAAAAATTGGAAGGTTGTAGCTAGGCAGGCCACCTACTGCAAAGTACCCTACCACCATGGTTTCCACCACTTAAAGCTAAAACTCAGTGTAGGATTCGATCCACGACCTTCGATTCTGGAAGTGTTCTGGTATGGCATATGTCTATCTCTTAAGGATAATACTATATCCATTTAACGCTCGTAAATTAAAAATTACGCGCGAGAAAATAAATTTAAGCGGTCTCGCACCAACGCGATACGACGACGGATCTCGCTTGATGCAGTCACCTCCGCCCGCGTTCCACTGCCCGCCTGCCTGTTGCCACGCAACAAGCTGATGCAAAAAATGTAGCAAAATATTTTATGCTCTTCTACCCGTGCGAAGCCGGGGTGGGTTAGACAATTAATAAAGTGAATATAACAAAAAGAGGGTTAATTATAGCAAATTATATTTATAGTAATCCTATGATAGTAATCAGTCAAAACCGATAGATAGTTGATTGTCATTTTGCATTAATTTGATGCCTCGTTAATTTAATAAGTAGTAGATATATTTTATATGGTTCTATCAGCGTCATCGCTTTTTAAACATAAAACGTCTTGTAATAATTTATTTAATTTATTAAACTTTTAGACAGTAGCTCGCTACGTCTCCTAGGTTCCCCTATCCTTGACGAATCTTTTTACCCCTTTGTTGATGAAAAAAATCTAAATTTTCAGAATGTTTCAGATCGTCTTTCAAAAATTAATAAACACATGGCCTTTACAATCATCAAATACTGCCTTTTTGTGCCAAAATTTGTGTATACCCTTAGGTGTTGTCCACTTTGGATTCACAATACTATTAGAGATACACTCATCTCCATTTTTAACATAAATCTGGATAGCTGAGGATGGTCACAAGCCTCTCTGCCTATTAGGTATGGAGGCCTAGGCATTCGTGAAATTTCTAGTATATCCTTGCCAGCTTTCCTGTCTTCGGTTCATAGCACAGAGAACCTCATTAGGCGCATTATTTCATTATCTATCCCAAACGTTGAGGTATCTTGTTTGGCCGAGGCCAGAATTGCTTGGCAATTGGCCTGCCCAAATATGGATCTGCCCAAGGTCCCTTCCTCGCAGCGGCTCTGGGATGGTCCCCTCTGTGAGCTGGTACGGAATAATTTATTAGAAACGTCAACCAGTTCCGCAGATAAGGCCCGTCTCATTGCTGTAAGTGCTTGGGAATCAGGACTATGGTTGCAGGCTCACCCATCTTCTCATATAGGCACACTCTTGGACTCCAACACTTTTAGAACATCAGTATGTTTACGTCTGGGATTACCAGTTTACGCACCACATCGCTGTCAGTCTGGCACTGCTGTCGAACAACTCGGTCACCACGGTCTTTCTTGCGTTTTAGTATAGAGAAATATGTCATGTAAATTGTTAAAAATAAAATTTAATTTTGCTCATAGCGATACATAATAATTTACAAAATAATTTAAAAAATTTGAGATCGTGATCTACCTAAGTGAAATTATTGATTTTTCAATTCCAAAAACATCATTTTGATTAATTAAATAGAGTAATTTAAATTAATTAATTAACTAATAAAATCTACATATTCTACCGAATTTCGCGCTCAATTTAAATACAATATAAATATGAATTGTAACAAAATGTTTATTTTGAAAAAACTGTGACATGTTTTAAAATAACAAATATAAATATTCATTTGTAATTAATCATCATCGGTGAAATTATAATTACATGTGCTAGCCTCACAACTGTAGAGTTGCCCCTATTCAGGATGGCTCAATTTTAATACTTGGGCCACTTACTCCAGACCGACCTCAAGTACTATACTGACATCTAACGAGACGGAGGACCTGTCGACAAGAGTAAATAAGACAGCCGGAAAGTTTTTACGTTGCTCCAAGGATGCTAAAGTTACGCTCTTCTAATTATATTATAAGTTATTCCAGCATGGGAAAACTCAATAAATCGAATTCACTATGCTTGCGCTTGCTTGATTTGATTCGTCGTTGGTGCAAGCGGCCGGCGGGTGTCGCCGATGATCGATGAAGCGGCGATGCGCAAGATACTGTACATCGACCTTGAGATGATAGCTACCTACCTAACTAACTATCTATCAACACACATTTACTCATAAGGTTACACATACACACACACACACACTTGTTTATTTAGGTTAGTACCAACAATAATTTTGAGTTAGGTTATTCGAAATAAATTATCTTATTTATGCTTCAAACAACATCATTAGTAGAATAATTAATGCTTATAAAAGAGAAAAGTGTATTGTACTTTATTGTGAAATGTATGTTTAGTTTTCAATGTCAAAACCTTTAGTATTGCGTAAGGACTGGTAAGACACTCAGCAATGTTAGATTTTTATATATTTTAAGGTATTAACATGTTGTAATAAATTAGTAAATTTATATGCTCCTGTGCACTACTATTATTGGGTTACTAAATATAATTAATACAAAAAGTATAATCTGGCTTTGACTCGCACTCGCACTGACTATAGCCAACTCTTTCACATGGCTGTTATTTACATAGAGTGACTGGTATTTTGCCACGATCGCAATTCAATGAAGCTAAGGGTTGTTATTACGCTAAGGGGTAGTTATATATAGCTATATAGACGAGTACCAGGTAAAACATTTCTGGATGGGCTATTGTTTGATCACGAAGTGTTCTTTCACTTGTGTAAGATCCCAATTGACTATGGTAAGTAGTGATGTGGGCGAAAACAGTAAACACAACCTGAGGGTAGTAGCCAGCCAGGTGGTGCATTGATTTCCTCGCGATGTTTTCCTTCCCTGAAAGCTAAAGCTCATTGTAGGATTTCAACTCACGGCAATGGACGTCACGTCACTAGATATCACTAACCTATCTTCGCCATACAATTTATTTAATTGTAGGAACCTACAACTTGCTATGGGTGTACAACGTAGTGACGTTGATAGTGACAACTTTACTAAGCTGTCGGCTTTAGAAAGGTTGGTGATAAAGGGCTTTAGAAAAACTAGGTCTTTTTCACTTTTAATGGATAGCGCATGATTTAGATTATCTATAGCACCTCGGTGTGGTGTACCCCAAGGCAGTACATTAGGTCTGTTACTCTTTTGTAACTACATTCATGATTTGCTAAGAGTTACGAATGAACAGCCTTTTTATGTCCCTCTGCTGAGCACAGGCCTCCTTTCGCGAATGAGGACGCATGCCCACTGCAGATTGGTGGAGGTAGGCTAGTAGTCAACCTGCTGTTGGAGTTTTCAAGCCGCCTAAGAGGCCTTCTACTAGCTAACGACTGTCTCAATTAAGCGATAACAAGGACCAACGGCTTTCGAAGCACGTAAACACTCAAGTTGAAATACCACTAGAATCATCTTATGATCTTATTTGCATACACTATTTTTGTTTATAAGTAACTTGACTTCTAATGAAAATGATATAAATACAATAATTATGAACTTTAATCAAATCAAATTAGTTTTCCAACAAACAAATAAATTAAACAGGTTTTTTTTTTACTTTGTATAGGCTTGTGTTGACCACAATCTCACCATGGTAAGTGATGATGTGGCCGAAGGTGGTAAGCACACAAAACCTAGAAGGAACTGGCTCTCAAGTGCAGCTGCCAGAACACACCAATAGGTGTTTGGCGACAGATTTTCAACTTGAGGGTGGTAGCCAGCCAAGCGGGTACTACAAAGTACCCTACCACCGTGCTATGGTTTCCTCACGATGTTTTCCTTCACTGAAAGCTCAAGCTCATTGTAGGATTCGAACCCACGACCTTCGCCGCGGCATCCGACGTCACTACCACTGAGCTATCATCGCTTTAAAAGAAGATGTACTTAATCAAGTTTTTAGAGATCAAATAATTATTTGGAAACCGCACGTCGTCACCCAGTCAATTCCAAATGCGTTGAGTTTATGCAAGTTGTCAATCGATCTGCATTGTTCACAACACATCACGAATGTAACATCTATTATCAAGTATGGAATTATATTTTAAGGCAGCTCAACAGACAAGCAATTTTTAGATCCCAAAAATAAATGAGTCAGGGCTATGCTCCAGTTGCGCTAAACATGCACTAGTAAACCACACTTTAACTGCCGTACTCAGAGACGTCAATTAGAATTTAATGTCTGATTAAAGTATGTCCATCTTTGTTTATTTAATAGGTATAAAAAGAGACAGGTATGGAGATAATCGATCATTAAACTTAATTGACGTCTCTGAGTGCGGCAGTAAGTCACTTAAACTGCTAAACTATCCAAGTAAGTATATTTATGAGAGCGTTGTATTTATAATCAACACCTGTTTGACCATCGCAAAAGATCTCGTCACCAGAATAATCTCTTTGTTACATTCGAAATCAATATGAGGTAGGTACTTCATAAAAGTTTTTTTTTGTATGGCACCGAAAATATTCAATGAAATACCGGCTATTTTGCGCAATCAGGGTTGTGTGAATGTCTTTTAAATGACACCGTCATACTTTGATTAGGTGTACTACCTACTACTATTTTGCTCGGACGAACGTGAATAGACGGCAAAGGTTTTGGTTTCAGGTTTTCATGGCATGGGTAGTAAACCTTGACATTAGTATATTAATTTATTTATTTATCGACGCCGTAAAATTCACCTGTATATCGCATTAATATAAGTACCTGGATGACCGCTGGATGAAGCTTTGCTCGGTATCTTTTATTAAACGACGTTTTCTAAAAATGAAACCTAGCTAGATCGATGTATCGCCCCCGAAGCCCTTTGCATACTAAATTTCATAAAAATCGTTGGAGCCGTACCCGAGATTCAGATTATAATTATATATATATATAGGTATATATATACACAAGAATTGCTCGTTTAAAGGTATTAGATATAGGTATATATATACAAGAATTGCTCGTTCAAAGGTATTAGATAGATGACAATTTTTGTTTATTTGAATTGAGAACTTATATGTAGAAAGTGTAGGTAGATCTTCCACTTCCACTGTAAGAGATCGCTCGAGCGATATGTTGTATTCTCTTCCTTAATTTGTATTACTAGCTGTCTCCAGCGGTTTCACCTGTGCTCTCGGAATAAAGAGTATCCTATGTTTATCTCCGTAGTCCAAGCTATTTCTACCAGGTTTCATCTTACTCAGTTAAAATAGGTGTGGATTATAACTTATCTTCTATGGATATGGCATATATAAAAATAATATTTCATGCAATCATTGATCCTAATGGAATGGATGGTATTAAAGTAGGTATTAAAATTTTATTTTTATAAAAGTTTATATTGTTAGGTACTCAAATAGGTTCATTTATGCGTTAGATTGGATCCAAGCAGTGTAGCGGGAAACGCGAGCGTTGACACCAGGGAAAAATGCGAGAGCGCAGCTGCGTCCCCAAGAGCAGACACCAACGACAACACCGTTGTGGTAGAGAGGACCGCCAGAGTCACCCTGGCACTGGTCGCGACCGCCGACATCGAGCCAGCCGGAGCACAACATGTTGTCGGTGATGGTGCTTCCAACGGTAGCATAACGAGATCTGCATGTAGCCTGGTTCACAGTCCAGATCTGAACGTGACGCAAAGTCTCAGAACCCCAACCGCCGGCCTGAAAATAAAAAAATAAATTTTCTTGAAATGTTTTGCAAAATTATCTACATTACTTATTTGAACGTAAACTTAACTAGAATTGGTATCATAATTCAGATATGATATCACAATGGTTTACTTACAGAAGTAGCTCCCCAACCAGCTGCCCAAACAACTTGGTTATCACCGAGGTTGTAGTTGGCGCCTGCAATACGGCCTGGCTGTACGACGTTGTTGTGGACGATGGTTCCACTAACGCGCATGACACTGATGTCATTGTCAACAGTCCATTGGTTGTAGCTGGGGTGGTTGACGAATGAAGCGATGTTGTGTAGAGCACCACCGCTGCTGGCGAAAGTAGATCCTACGCGAGCACGCCACTGGTTGGCCCTGTCGCCACTGTAATGTAAAGGAAATACTGTCAGATCACGAAATACGTATACTAAAAAGCTTAGAATTATTAACACGTGACAATCCATAGATAGAGAAAGGCTGTTCCATCTTCCATGGTATTTATCATACCGCCAGGCCTTTTGCCATCGTCTCGTAATAGACTGTTACTTTGGCACTTGTTGAATCTGCCTGTCATGATAGTCCCTGTTATCTGAGCAGATCGACAACAATGCTTAGATATAAACAGAACACTGGTCGAAAATGATTATTCTGTACCCAATCACAAAAAGGACTAGTCCAGAGCAGTTTTATATATTTTTTACTTTGTATACCATGTGTTTGACCACAATTTCACTATGGTAAGTGATGATTTGGCCGAAGGTGGTAAGCACACAAAGCCTAGAAGGAATTGACTCTCAAGTGCAGCTGCCAGAACACACCAATAGGTGTTTGGCGACAGATTTTCAACTTGAGGTGGTAACCAGCCAGATGGGTACTACAAAGTACCCTACCACCGAGCTATACCTATTATTGCATCGAGTAGGTATTCGGTCGGCATAAAATGTACTTACTGTGGGCAATGAGCAGCTGTTAGGATGGCTCTGTTGTTGAGAACTGTACCACCGCAGGCTTGCCACCAATTGGATAAGTTGTTTGAGAAAAGAAGAGCGACGATGGTTGGGTACTGGTTGATGGTGGTCGTACTGCCGCCGACGATCCTTTGTGGGTTTAATGGCACAGCTAACGGGGGAAAACGAGATATTTTTTTTTTTAAATATTGAATAGGAGTAACCTGCATATTTGAACCTGACTTATAATTTATCTTCTAATCTATACTAATAATTATGTATTATAAAACTGAAGAGTTTGTTTGTTTGGTTGAATACGCTAATATCAGGAACTACTGGTTCGAATTGAAAAAAATATTATTATATTGGATAGTATTGGATAGCTCATTTATCGAGAAAGGTACTTTTTCTCGGAAAACGTAAGATCCTCGGGAACGCGGGTGAAACTGCTGGGCGGAAACTAGTAACAAAATATTTATTGATAATTCTGAAAAGTCGATCTAATCAATGAAGGATTCATAAGGTCTCGAATTAAAGCTTGCTAAAATTATATAATGAATATTACACAGGAAATATTTTTTTATAAGAAGCCATTTCATCTTGTTTTGTATAGTCAACATGAACGTTTAAATAATAGAATTATTACATAATATATTTATTTAAGCACCTAATAGTATTTGTTTACTCACTATAATGTATTTGTGGAGATTAATAAAGTTTATTATTATTATTTATATGGACTTACCTGCAACAGCAGCGATACAGAAAGCCAACACAGTGACGAAATGCATTTTGACTACCCAAATACAAATTAAATGTTTGATGCCTCAACGTTGACATTTATAGTAGGCGCATGATTACTGACAAAACCATTATCACAGATAACTAGATAGGATAATTATCTATCTGTGCATTCTATGTGTATTAACCCGCTGTTCGCTACGAGACTAAAATACCCTTTAAACAAATTAATCTTAGAAATCCTTTTTTTTTAATCTATCTCTGTCCTTTTCGGTTGTATTTGAACATATTTTAACATTTTTAATATTTAAAAATGTATCGTCCAATTGTATGTTATACATACATACATAGGTTCCAATAGTTTGTAGCAGATATTGGTTTTTTGTATTTAGAAACAAACATTAACCTACGAATGATTCACATTAGTAAAGTTACTTTAATAAGAGAAAGTTACTATGAAGCTAAAAAATAATTGAAGCAAACTTTTAAAGCTTTTCCATCATTTGTGACTTCCTCTATAAACTATGATAGCAGAAATAATGACTCTCCATATCTTTACCACAAATTTAACCGATTTTTCTTTTGATTACACAATATTTATATAAATCTTCAAGTAATAAAGTGGATGTAGCATAGGGGGGGTTAAATAATTAAATAATAATCCTATCAGTCAAAACCGATAGTCGTTTGTCATTTTGCATGAAATTGATGCTTCATTAATGTGATAGTAGATATATTTTTCACGAATCATTCAGCTTATCACTTTTTGATACATAAAACGTCTTGCATAACGTTGCCCATGGCTCGGACTAAATAGTTTAAAAAATATTATTTATTATTTATTTATTTATAAACTCCTATAAAAAATATATATGAATTCAAGATGTAAGGAAAATCATAGATTTTTTCAAAACGGTACTAATACTTGATTATTGTTTATAACCACCGTGATGCGTGACAATTGAATTGGATATCCGTAGAATTTTCATTTATGACAACCAACATGTTGTACTTGCATTACTATAATTATGTTACTGTTTAGTTATTCTATGTCCAACCTATGATCTGTCTTTTTTGAGTGTAGAAATTCTTATCATTGTGGGGGCAATGGAAAGTTAAGTCGGACTCCTACCGACTAAATCCCCATGGTGTTTCTCTCGTCATTCCCATTCTTCCATGACCCAAGCAAGGCGCCCGGCCTATTGAGGTCTCTCCTCTGACGATGGTGAGGACTGACTCATTATCATCACCTTTTCAGCAGTGCGCGGGAACACTCGCATTACTACTCGAGCCCAATGGGTGAACTCATTAACAGTGGGGAAGTACATAATGTATGATCTGCATGCAATGACTTTAACCAACAAAAAAAGTAAAAGAGTGTATGAATGTAAATAAAGCGTGACTGGTTTTATGCCACAAACTCAACATGGTGAAATTAAAGTTATCGAACCATGAATAGTTACGTTTAGACGTGGAGTTAGAACTGGTAGAACTGTTAGAATCGTTAAATTGTTAATAGTCCGTGGATGCCTGTTGAATCATCGCTAACTACTTACTAGTAACTAATTTAGTTAGATGCTATTTTAAACTATTTTAACTTATTTTGCATCTGACGATACCACCATTATCTTCGATCGGAAATAATTATTATTAAAAACAAAACCAGAACTATACAATAATCTACAAAAATAATCAAAAGCAAAATCCAAATAATATTAAAAACATCGAACAAGTAAGTAAAACAAATTTTCTATGAGTATCATAGATGAACATCACTTTATATTGCCAAAAATAGTAAATGATCACCAAAATTATCCTTATCCCCATTTTAGCGCGAAATTAGAACTAAAAATATTACAACTTGCGATCCTACTTAAATCAACTAACACCAAATTATGATAGTTTAATCCAAAAAGGGTTTCCGTGCAGTTAAAAAAAATAATCACGAAGTACACGCCTTACATTCAACAAACCTAAAGTATCCGGATCGTTTCTGAATAGGAAGAGATTTTAGAAGTTATGTATGGGGGTAACTAAAGAAGGGTAATAGAACAAAAACCAGTGATTTTTACAATTCTTTTCTGTCTGTCTGTTTGTTCACGCACATCTCTGGAAATACTGAACACATTTGCATGTAGTTTTCACAGGTAGACAGAAATTTATTTGGGACAGAATATAGGCTTTGTTTCATTAAAATCGGATGTTGCAAAAAAAGTTATCGTCATTTTAAGATTTTTATAGAAAGTCAGGAACGACTCGATCGGTCTTTTAAAAATTATAAAAAAATATTGCGAATAACTTTACTACTACTAAAATATTGCGACATATAGAAAACTTTATAACTACCTTCTATTTCGATTTAGCTTTGTGATTTGGTTTATTTGACTTAGATATATTATATTGTCATGTATTTTTTACACAAGATGGCGTTGTAATGTTTTCAACGAGTGTTCCTGTCAGGATATTTTTCTTATGTATAAATATATGTGAAACAGTTAAGTAGTAAGTACCTATTAGTAATTAATACGATATACCTACATGCTAAGGAAAGACACAGATAATTATATTACGTACAATTTTCCATTGTGGTTTTGTTAATTTGATCTGGATTTACTTTAAAATCGTCGCTTTGGAGGCCAATCAATAGAGCTAAGTCACAAATTTTACGAAATGGAGCTAAGTGCATTAACGTATTTAGAAAGGTCAAACAGCTAGTGTTTAATATGTTTTATTACATTACGGTTGTGTATTGGGCATTTTTATGATATTAGTTGACCTAATTGAAAATTTATTTATTTTTTATGTAATCTTATGCATATAACCTTATGCATATTATGCCAATCAACTTATTACTTATCAGAGATTGTAAAAAATAAGGAATTTGAATATAAGTTAAGTTTTTATTTTATCTTATTAACTGTAAACGAGCCATTTCTATATATTACGATTAAGATAAATTTTTGTAATAAGATAAGATTTTGCTTTTTAAGTTTATCTAAATAGGCGTCTTTCCTGAAAAACCGCGATTAAACAAAAAAAAACGACGAGCAAAGCAACGACGGTCGCCCAGGTACAATACCACATAAAATACTCTAAACACTTCAATAAGTACTTAATTTATTGTCGCTGCGGCAAGAGTTCTCGCTGGCAATGTGGTGATCTAATATTTTTTATTATATGGCTTGGAATTATATATAGCACTCGTACGTTGAACGAAAAAATAGTCGATCGCCACTCATCATATACTGGGTGATTTTGTTATCACTGGCAATACTTGCAAGGGTGGAAGTACTCATCAAAATGAACAAATTTTATTATGGGACTAACTGTGAAATCATGAAAAAATTATCAGCTGTTCCATACAAAAGTTCAATACCTACTCGACCAAAATGTATGAAGCTACCATATTATTTTACGCGTTATCAGAGTTAGCCCCATAATAAAAGTTGTTCACATTGATGAGTACTTCCACCCCTGCAAGTATTGCCAGTGATAACAAAATCACCCTGTATATCCACCAGATAAATTCTTCAATTTTCAAAACGACGACGACGCTGACTCCCCAAATAAATGAAATCATGAAAACGTAACCTACTTCCAGATAATTCCGTTTTTAAATATCGAAATTGCTTTTGCTTTTTAATATATTTTTTTTACTTTCTATTTTAGCTCAGTGGTAGTGACGTCGGACGCTGCGACGAAGGTCGTGGGTTCGAATCCTACAATGAGCTTGAGCTTTCGGTGAAAGAAAACATCGTAAGGAAACCATAGCACGGTGGTAGGGGATTTACCTACTTTGTAGTACCCGCCTGGCTGGCTACCACCGTCACGTTGAAAATCTGTCGCCAAGCACCTATTGGTGTGTTTCGGCAGTTGCACTGAAATGAAATGAAATGAAAATGAAATGAAAATGAAAATGAAAATGAAAATGAAATGAAAATATTTTTTATTCAAATAGGCCTTCACAAGCACTTATGAATAGTCTGACTCTAACGCTCGGTTCGGAAGGTTGCTTTTACTGAGAAGAGCCGGCAAGAAACTCAGCAATTACTCTTTTCAAAACCAACTCAGATTTATTACATTAAATTATTTATCTAGTCTCACTGACAATATATGTGTGTTATAACAAAAAAGAAAAGAAACAAAATGATGAGTGACATAGTTAATAAATAGATAGCAAATTTAAGCAGACCAGCCCCCACAAGCAGCACCTGTTCACAAGTATGACGCATGTGGCAGCCATCGCCCTCCTCGCACATATTGTAGGGAAGTGAGCGACCCGCCACACGACGCCGCCGCAAGCAAAGGCCTCAAAGTGAGCATGACTACCATAAGCTTGCTAAAAAGAAAAACAATTTCACGGAATATGAATAAGAACACACAATATGTTATCACTGTTACCATTCACATGTTTATAGGGCAAAAAAAAAAGTAAGTGTATCATAATAACAATATTAAAAAATTATGATAATATATTACACAAAAATTTATATACATACACAAAAGTAACAAATCTACCAAGCATTATCGTCTTTTAAATAATCATTCACAGTATAGTAAGATTTTTCAATTAAAACAGCTTTAATACGGTCCTTAAATCTTTGTGAAGGCAAATTTAAAATTGAAGTAGGGATTTTGTTATAGAAGCGTGCACCTAGTCCTAGAAATGAACCTTGCACTTTTTGTAGTCTATAAGCAGAGGTCATAAGTTTGTGCTTATTCCTAGTATTGATCGAGTGTACTTCACATTTTTTCAAAAAACCACTAATATTTTGATGGACAAATAATATGTTTGCATAAATATATTGAGATGCAACTGTGAGTATGCCGATTTCCTTAAACTTATCTCTGAGGGAAGTTCGAGAGCCCAAATTATAAATAGCTCGCACTGCCCTCTTTTGTAAAATAAAAATGGTTTCTATATCAGCAGCTTTACCCCAAAGTAAAATGCCATAGGACATGACACTATGAAAATAGCTAAAATAAACTAATCTAGCTGTATCTACATCTATAAGTTGTCTAATTTTCCTAACTGCATAAGCTGCCGAACTGAGCTTCGCCGCAACAGATGAAATTTGGGAGCCCCATTGTAATTTTGAGTCCAAAGTAATCCCTAGGAATACTGTTGACTCAACAAGATTGAGGGCTTCATTATTTAACATTAAATTACAGTCTACTTTTTTTACATTTGGTAATGCAAATTTAATGCATTTAGTTTTCTTTGCATTTAAAACTAAATTATTCACTGTAAACCAATTTAATACCTTTGTTAATGCACCGTTTACATCGTCATAATTGGATTTCAGTCTATCAACACCAAAAATCAGTGAGGTATCATCAGCAAACAGTACAATTCCACAGGTATTTTTAACATAAAACGGAAGGTCATTAATATATATTAAGAATAGAAAAGGACCCAGAATAGAGCCCTGCGGTACACCCATACGCACAGGAGAACCAGATGATTTAACCCTATTTACATCGACACTTTGAAGTCTCTGCCCAAGGTATGATTGCATAAGATCAAGTGCCACGCCTTTTACCCCATAATAATTTAGTTTACGTAAAAGTGTTCCATGATCAACGCAATCGAAAGCCTTGGATAGGTCACAGAACACACCAATGGCATTCTGCGACCTCTCCCAAGCATTAAAGATATTTTTTAAAAGTGTTACCCCAGCGTCAATTGTAGAACGACCTTTCGTAAAACCGTACTGCTCACTATGTAATAGTTTATTTAAATTAAAGTGTGCAAGTAATTGCGATAAAATTATTTTTTCGAATACTTTACTAAGGGCTGGCAAAATGGAAACGGGCCTATAATTAGAAGGATCCCTAGGATCTCCGGTTTTGAACAATGGTACTATTTTACTATGTTTCATCAAATCTGGAAATTTACCTGAATCTACACATCTGTTAAAAATTAAAGCCAAATAGGGAGCGATATCATCCATGATACCCCGCAAGACAGTAACAGATATATCCCATAAATCACCAGTGCGTTTAACTTTCAGACTCTTAAAAGTTTTTAAGATGTCATGAGATGTTATATGCCTAAATTTGAATAAGTCATCGCACTCAGACACATTGTTTTTCAATATTATTTCAGCGTCTTCTGGTGAGGAATTTAAGGAGCTGGTGGTAGCTATAGGTATATCACTAAAAAACTCATTAAATGCGTCTGCAATTTGACTACTTTCACTAATAATTTTATTATTTATATTTAATTCAATACTATTATTATGCTTTTTACTCTTTCCCCTCTCAGAGTTAATAATGTCCCATGTTGTTCTTACTTTATTAGTTGATTTACTAATTTTATTTTTTAAGTAGATGGACTTAGCTGAAGCACAAGCTTTCTTGAAAATTTTAGAATAATTTTTAACATACTCAATAAAAATTTGATTTTGATTAAATTTTTTCATACCATACAGCTCATACAACTTAGCTCTACTTTTATAAATACCAACTGTTGCCCAATCGTTAAACTTAATGTTATTATTTTCTTTAAAAGTCCTTGGTTTAAAGGTATTGTCAAATTCCTTTCTTATAAAACCAAAAAGTTCATTATATAGACAATCTGGTTCATCCTGTGCCATCTCAATAGAAACAATATTTTTGTTTACATTTGTTTTGAATCGAACCATGCGATTTAAGGTAATAGGTCTACATGTTATTTTATGGGGGGTAATCTCGTTTTCATTTAATAAAACCACCTTTAGACCGCAATGATCTGAAGTTAACTCACTAATTACAGATTGTTCAAGTGCATCACAGCTGCAAAACATATTATCGAGGCAAGTGGCGGACGTTGCCGTGATTCTAGTTGGCTCACAGAATAAATTGTTTAAATTAAAAGATTTGAACAAATTAATCAGTCTTACTGTTGTAGGTGAATCTACTAATAAATTCACGTTAAAATCTCCACATACTATAATGTTCTTGTTGCCCGTTTGAGCTTTATTAAGAACGTCTTCTACGACTGATTCAAATAAACTAAAGTCACCTAAAGGGGGACGGTACACGCAAACTATAACAAATCGCTCCAACTCTACACAAGATAATTCAACAGTGCGTTCGACTGACAAGTCTACAATGTCTTTGCGATCCTTACATTTAATATTACTTGAAACTAAAATTAAACTTCCACCGTGTATAGCTGATTTTCTAACGAACGCACTAGACAGTTTATAATTAGAAATATTGAGCAATAGCTCATGGTTTTTTATCCAATGTTCAGTTACACACAAAACATTTACATCATGGTATTCTAGAAACAGTTCAATTTCTAATTCCTTGCCAGCTATGCCCTGTATGTTCTGATGTACAATATTTAAATGATTGAGCTTAGCTTTTGTCGTATCTGAAAACCCTCCCCGGACAACTCGTTATCACCAATAACACCAGTGTCAAAATCCCCAACCAAGCTACTAGTAGCTTGGTTATAAATGTGTAAATTACCGGCTAACAATGTAGCGATTTGTCGCTTAAACTTAATTGGCAGATAGAGTGTATCTTTTGTCAACTTAGTTTGTCACTTGAGAGCCAGTTCCTTCTAGGCTTTGTGTTACCACCTTCGGCCACATCATCACTTACCATAGTGAGATTGTGGTCAAACACAAGCCTATACAAAGTAAAAAAAAAAAACTACAACCAAAAGTGTAGAGCAAACGTTCCATTCTATACCATAAACCAAGCTTCATTATAATATAATTAAAAAAAACGAAAATGTGGCTGTCTACGTCTCACTAATGCATATGCATTTCCAAGTGAGTCACTATCTCTTTACTTTAATTTATTAAGTCCTCCCTTATGGCAACATAAAAATGCCGTGTTTATCAATGCAATAGAATAATCTGATGGTACCTAATCGCAAGTCGGTCAATGACAGCGAGTCATGTGATTCGCTTATCATTGATCTGCATTACGATTATTATAGTTCAACCTGAATAATCTACTGAAAGGATTCCAGAAATATTTTTAAGGTATTTTTAGTATATGATTGCAATATGAAATTGTGTTACAATTTTTTATTGTTTTAGCATCTCAACGTTAAATAGAGTTAAAGTTAAAATTAATCTAAAGTTACACCAATAACTCTATAATCTGTTTAAATATAATCTATGGTATAAAATCAAACATATACTTACATAACTAAAAATGCTTAAAATCAAGGCGACGCCGCGTTATGCATAAAAATCTGAAATTCAACGTGCTGCGTCCCGCTCCTTACTATAGCGACCTCTCATAGTAAACCCGCGTAAATGAAAAGGGCGTATGCGACAAAATGGTTTTTATTGTTTAATTTAAAATCTACAAATATATTACAAGTACATATGTACAAATTATAGTATCAGTTTCAATTAATATATGTAGAAATTTTGGAACCTGAAATCGATCCTCAATGTCGGTAAAATTGGAATCTCTTATTTTAAAGAGGTATTTTTGATTAATTATTTTGTGTTATAAAAGTTAACCAATCGTGTTATACAATGGACAAATTAAAGTCAAATACATGATGAATTCTTACAATAAATTTCATTTCGTCCGCTTTAGTCATTTTGAGAAAAATCGGTATCCTTGCAACTAAAATCATCAAGCCGTCGCCTTAAACTTAATCTATTGTATTTTTTGTACTAACGCGCGAGTGATGCCCCTGGTGTTGCAAGCGTCAATAGGCTACGCTACAGTAATCGCTTACCATCAGGTGGGCCGTATGCTTGTTTGCCGCCTTAGTGATATAAAAAAAAGAAGACACTTCCCGGCGTATTTTTGTTTTGATCTTTAAAAACACTTCAAAACGATACTAATACATTATGTCAAAATTTTATTGAGATAAACCTTTATCTAAATCTGTTAAATATTGGAGAATATGAAAGTTGATGATTCAGTAAACTGACATCTAAGTAACTGGTACTGATATCGAAGTATTCAAGGAGAAGCAGTAACCGAGATATCTCTTTATCAGATTTCGCTAATTTGAACACTGAAAGTCAAGTCGGAACGATATCTCCAATAGATAACGATGAAACATACCAAGAAGATTACTTATTGACTCTTTTTTTAAGAAAACTCATGTAAGTATCAAAACTATTTTCTACCTAGTGTCTACCTATATGCTACATCAAAGGTTAGACAAATAGCCACAAAAAATAACATGTTTTTGAAAACATTGGAACCAAAAAAAAACAAACAAATATAACCGATATCATTTCACTTTTATCGTTTAAGTTGTGATGTAGTAACACGCGAACAAATAAAGATACAGACAAGTTTGCACAACTCTTGATTTCTGAGGTCACAACACGGTATAGTACACTTAATATCTCAATGCATAATATCAAGGGAAAATACTTAAGACAGATAATATTACATCGGGTAACAGAATGACACTTTCTCACCATTCATGTATTACAACTGAACTGTGAAGGTCTCTCATTCAAGATAAAATTTTATTACCTAACTGTAGTTATAGAGATCAACCGTAAAGTTTACATTGTGTCACTAAAATGGAGGATACTGTGGAAGTGGTAACTGGAGATGGTTACTTGCCTCTAGTTTTTGCTACCACAGGTAAGGCAAGTTTAACAACATTTCCTACCTACCTACACTGACCGAATCAGTAGATATTTAGGTAGGTACTTACTGTTTAAATTTGATATATTTCAGTAGGTACCTTCCGGCTATGTCTTACGATAAATTTCGTCAATTTATCTAGGTACCTAGTATTTTTACAAATTTTCTTACTATTGATTCTGTAAATACCTGCCCATTAAACCTTATCTTAAAAAAATGATTTAGGTTTACACAAGATTTTTTCATTAAGAATTTTATTGGTACATTTAGTTAACTCTCCGCGAAACCTTCATTATTTTTCGTTTATTTTTTTCTGGAATCTGTAACTACAGACGGAGTCACTTTCACGTCAACGAGAATGATGTATGGGAAAATGGTATAAGGACGCTGTTCCATATTTTAGCTAGGGTATAGGTTAGCCATCAACAATTGGTAAATATTCCTATTTATTCTTTCACATCTTCACTCTCCTATTAGAGCAAAGAAACTACGGTTATTCGGTGTTAATTGAAATTACTAGCTTCCACCTGTGGGATCTGATGTTTTATCGGAATAAAAAGTACCTATTCTGTGTTTTATTCCAGTACCTAAATTAGCGCGCAGATAGGCACAATCTTCCGCATTTATAATAATTACATTTCTTTAACGTTGACTCTTATTGCTTATCCAAGATATGAGTCTAGATTTCTAGTAATATAGTAATGAATAAAGCATAATATTGTAATATAATAATTTTATTGCTGCCATAATGTAACACAATTGCGGTAAATATAATACAATAAACATTTGATTACGTCATTACTCATTATCCATAGATCGTATCGAGTGTGATTGTATTGTCGATTTTTCGAGTTCAAAATCCTGTATGCGGGCAAATTTAACTATGTTCGTTCTTTTGTTTACCATCTAGTTTTATCAGTCACATGAACGGCATTTCGATAAAGGATAACCTACTTTAACTTGTATAAATAAGATTTCTTAACATATAAACGAACAGTTTACAGTATTAGCTTTAATTGATTCGTAATTTGTTTGCATTGCGCGGTTATTAATATGAGATTACTTTCGGGGCAGGATAAAGATGGAGGCGCGGCCGAGTCTGCTCTCATGAGAGGTTCGTGAACTTTGATAAACTTTGACCTTCTTCAACTGACAGCTTTAATTATCTTTATAATTGATATAGGACTAACAACAACTGTGTGTTCATTGTACTTGATAATTAGATTATTTATGGTCCCGTAATTGAATAACAAAATTAATATTTTTAAGAAGATAGCTTATTGGTTTTATTTTAGACTAATGATTAATTATTCAAACGTTTAATCAATAACCTAAATAAGAAACTTAAATATTAACAAATAATTTCTTAGGAAGAATCGTCATGTACCTACCTATGCTAATGTGACAATCGCAACATATGGGTATTTGTCCCCATTTTAAATTTTAACGGAACTTTCATTCATTTTAATGCATCAATTATAAGCGCCTATGTGGAGTATAGCAATGGATTAATGTATTCTTTGATCAATGAACCTCCAGGTCTTTCTTTGTCTGTTTTTGTGATGCCTATTTTTGTGTATGACTGTATGTGTTCTAAATAAAAAATAAAAAAAAATGTTTTTAGAACCATACATTGGTGCCTTATCAATAAATAATGGACATTGTAATTAAGGAACCAATGTATAAATCTATAACGTTTTGAATACATACATGATTCTATTGTCTTGTCACACGTCTAAGACGCAAATCACAAAATTACATCTCAAAGGACCATGAAATAGAAGTACCTAATAAATTGAAACGCGATGCAGTGGAAATGTACATTTATAATCGTATTAGATGGTGATGAACTTTGTAAAAACTACAGTGCAATTTATGCAGAGTGGATATAGGTGGACACTTTAAGAACGTTTTTGGTGCTCACTGTACACACTCACCGAGACTTACCGAGGCAACCTATCAGCCCACGTACCTAGACATAGTTTTGTTGTACCGCGGTTAGTATCCTCATTTTTCTTTAATCCTTAAAATTAAAGCGTACATAGTTCTCAGAGCTATCAGCGAGGAGTGTGTATTTTACACTTTGAATATTACACTTTCTGGGAATGCGAAATCCTGTAGGTATTCTTTATTAGTATGATGTCCATTTGAAATGAGTTTAATTAGGTCTTAGGCCTATCAGACCTCTTTTTTGCAATGCTTGGTGCATTCACGGTCGCGTGTTCCACTTAAAAATATATTGTTTTAATACCTCTTATCTTCGATACTAATCATAATATTGTCGCTGATGTATATCTATTGGGACCACTTATCAGAACATCAAAGAATAAAAATTCGCAATCAAGCTACCAACATCAAATGATAATACTAATATTACGCCGAAAATGATAAGATATTTAAATAAAGGTTTTACATCTTCTAAATATTACCGAAAATTTAAATTGAGGAACCCCTAGTTGTTTTAATGAAGTAGGTATATATGAAGTATTCCTGGTATTGCTTTTTTTCATAGATTTAATAGATTCGTTTAGATTTAATAAATTATCATAAATAATAATTTAAAAATCTACAAAAAAAACCATTAAATATAAATAATTTGAGATGAGGTGAACCTAAATTAATTGTGGAGTATGGGGTACCTACCTACCAAAACTCCATTCAAACCATTGAGGTATTGTATTTTTTTTAATGACCTTTTATTATGTAGCTTTTAACTTTTGTACTCAATAATACCTAATTACAAACAAAAATATGTCTGCCGTCCGGCAACTACGATTATTCGTATTGATAATAACGAGTCCAATTCGTTGCTTCAGCTAATTACAATCGATATTGTTCGGTCTAGTCAGTCCGCAATGATTAATAACTGCGCCAATAAATGGACTGCATTAATTTTCAGCCATACCAATTATATTCGCTATTGTCACAATAGAATACTTAGGTTTTGATGTTGTGGTGGTTTAATGATTATACATGAAGTGAAATGAATAAATTCAGTTAATGTTATCTAATTATCATCATTATCATCATCATCTCAGCCCCATACGTCCACTGCTGGACATAGGCCTCTGCTAAGGATCTCCAATAGCTTGGGTGGCCTGCGTCCAGCAGAATCTATCAATTTAATTAATGAATTGTTTTAAAAAATCATTATGAACTTATTAATTTGAATAATTTTATAAGTTGTAGGTATACCAACTCGTATCATAGTGAAGGAGAGAATAACTAAACATTACCAATGTCTAGAATTCTAGAAATAACAATGTACCTATAATAATCCTACCCTCTGTAGCTCCAGCCCCGAGAGAGTAAACTTACTGTTATAAGGGCACATTAAGCTTGGAATTTATGTAAGTGGCTCAGCTGACATCAGAGAAACGATTGTTTGTTCACTCAGAGTTTGATTTTATGACTTTGACCTTAAAGTCAATATGGTGATATCAAATTGATTATTCTAAAATTTTCTTTTCACTTATTTTTTGATACAATTGTACAGTATAGTATAAACAGAGTAAATTGAATTAAACCAAATATCCCTGTGTTACTGCCAAGATTCATTAGAAACGATCAACTTTTCTTACCGATTAATCTTGAGCAATGATTTAAAGTATTGAGCAACAACTTTGTTTTTGTTTAACTTGGCACTTGGATAAAATTGGCCTGTGAAAAAGTTGTCTACTCTGAATCATGGCTTATACAATGGTAGGTATTTTTGTCTGTTTTTATTTTTTATCTTCTTTAATCAAATATATAATATATATCATGCAATGGTTTCTTTGGATTGAGTTTCGCTAGTAGTAAAACTATGGCACTATGAAGTTTGGAGATTCCAATCATAAGTTTTATTTCTTTTATTCATAGAGTGACCATTTTTACAAACAAATGTCGTAAAATTATCTTGGGAATACTTTTCCTCATATTTTCACTGACCTGTTTATTTCGCGATAAGAATTTAACTAAGAAATATTATCTTTTGAATAGTTATTACGCTCTCCAAAATCATCCTGTTTTCATGAATATGTAGGTATATAAATTGAAACAGTTGCAGTTCGACAGACACAAAGAAATAACTTGATAGGTAGAAGCACCGAGTTTTATATTCCTGCTGTAGCATGGAACTCTAGGCTGTATGCTCATCATAATAGGGTTGATGGTTACTTTCGTTTTGTTCCGATGGTCCTGACACGCCGCGGTAAGCCTTCGGTACAGAGTCATAAGCCACCATGGCGAGACATGCCGAGCCACGTCCGGGTTAAGTTAACCCTTGAAGCAGTAAATGACACGTCTGTTTTGTTGACCTTTAAGTTAACATGCTCGAGAGTAAATGGCGCATCTTTATAAGGGTTAAGTAGATGCTCTGCAACAAAAATGAGAAAATACTATTTTATTTTCAAAACAAGTTTTTTTTGTTATGCTTAGATTTCGTGAAGAATGTATATATTGGCTTCAATTATAAAGTTCCGTAAACAAGGAACCCTTATAGTTTAGCCCTCTATCAGAAACTTATATTTATCTTTCTCAAATAACTCACTATGATAAGTGATGACGTAGTGGATGGCCGTATGTATGTCGCAGTTGGATTGCTTTAATTAGCTGTTTTACATAACCGTTAGGTGTTTTACAAAACAGCACCATTATGTAAAAGAACTGAACTTTTACCTCCTTTGGGACTGAATAAGTTCTGGAACCTATGCGTTGATATATCAGTCAGTCAATCAGTCAGTTAGTCAGTCAGTTACTTTCTCCTTTAATATATTTTTTTAAATGATGTAAGTGATCATTTTGTTCCTAAACAATTTTTAAACAATAGTTCCTAACCTTAGAAAAAAATCTAATACTTAAAGGAAATATTCAGAATTATTGTCATAACAAAAATATTGGACGTCCTATTTACGGTAGGCTTTAGCAATGAAGTAATCCGGAGATAACAGGCGTAGCTAAGAACGACAAAAGAAAATATTATACAGAGAAGAAACGTGATAAAGGCTTTGTAATACAAAAATATTAAATATAATTCACTGTAATTTACCTTTTGAGGATTAAAACTACCTATGTGTGGGATGATAAAAAAAATGCTTTTGTACATTATTTTACTATGAGTAGTGCTAAAATATCAGAAACCAGCAGCACTAGCACTTATAATAAATACGGCCATAGAAAACTTTGTATTGCCGTTTTTCGTTTTCCAATCATTCTTCGGTCGGTATTTACTTCCGAATAAATGACAGATGTGTTGGTAGCGATTCACCCATCTCCGTACCCAAATAACCAGCTCTCCTTTATACCCTTGTAAACGTGCCTCGCGTATTTACAACGCCATTAAACAGTTTGTCGCGTTTTTATCGTCCCCAAAGCGATAGTTGACCGGCCCATTGCCATATTTTCGACCTTGGTTTTTATGTGACCCAAAATTATTTTCTATATTTTGTTATTCATTGGATTTTCTTATTTTAAATAAAACATTTATTACTGCATCTTATCTCGTCTACCTAATAAAAATCAAGTTAAATAATATCACACAGTTCTTTTATATAAGACATATATACAAGTAGATAAATACAAACTGCTAGGTTTGGGATCAGAAGGCCGTGTGTGAAGAATTTCCCAGCATTATTTATTTTATAGAACTGTAAGGATCTAAGCGTTTCTATTGAAAAATCTGTCAACTTCTTAGCCTTATTAATTAGGTTACTTATCGTCCCTGTCAAATTAACTTTGAACCAATTATATCAACCCACTGTCATAATTTTCAAGCTGCCAAATTTTTGCTTTTAATTTTAAATTTACGACATAAAAGTGAATTCATACTTTAACAGTTGCACTCAGTATAAAATTTTGCATATTTTTCAACGTTTTCATTTCATTAACCTCGTGCATATATATCTCGCATGAATAAATACACTTTGTTGAATGGGCATGAATATACATATACTTTTTTAAATGCTCGCACAAATTGACCAATGCAGCCCGACCACTGACTCGTGGTCTCAATCACGTTATGCTCATTTTTATAATGTTTCTCAATCAAATTATAAAATTAATGAGTATAATATTATAATTTGTTACTATTTGATGAATTTTAATCATTGTTGTTTACATGTCGTAGGTTTTTTTTTAATGGCAAGCAGGCAGGCTGTCCACCTGACGGTAAGTGGCTACCGTCGCCTATTAACATTACCAAAACCAGGGGGATAGCCAATGTGTTGCCAACCTTTATAAAGTCTAGAAGGCAACTGACTTTCAAGCTCAACTGCCGTAACACACCTATATGTGTTTGGCGATAGATTTTGAACTTAAGGGTGGTAGCCAGCCTGGCGGATACTACAAAGTACCCTAACACGGCTAACACCACTGCTATGGTTTCCTCAATGTTTTCCTTCACTGAAAGCTCAAGCTCATTTTAGGATTCAAACCCACGTAATCTATCATCATCATCTATATGAAGGCTTCAACTCAATGCCATGCAATGGATAAGTCAATTGTCATGCATTTTGAGCGTTATTGAAACGTTAGCGGAAGTGGGACACCGCCTGTGCTGACGTAATGTTCATTAATGAAACCACATACTTAAATTCCACACATACATATACATACCAAATAAACAATTACGCTTGAATAATTGCTATTATAACTATTGAGATATATGTATTTTATGTGATAAAAAATGTTTAAATCTTTAAAATTAATTAGTAAGTCAATATCCCGAAATAGTTTGTATTTTTTACTTTAATTGAAAATTTATTCAATTTTATAAAAAAACATCGTAATTAACGTTTCTACATCAATGGTACGTTTTAATATTATGTATAACTAACTGTTCCCCTCGGATTCAATCGCGTTATTCTGCTATTTGGGGCAGAAACAAATCTAACAAATCAAAGATCATAAAAATCGATCCAGCCGCTCTTGAGTTATAAATGGTGAAACTAACACGACTTTGTTTTATATACAGGTTGATTTTTTAAGATTGCCCGTAAATTCCTAACATGAATTGAATATTTCTACCCAAAAATGACTTAAGACGATGATCAATGTTTCTTTACTTGCTGCTATTAATAAACTCATACGATAAATATTTTTTGGAAATAGGTAATAGTTTTAATAATAATAGTTTTCTTAAAATAGTTGATAGTAAAATAAAAACTCAATAGTACATTTTAAACTTAATTTTAATTTATTCAGAGTAGCCCTCAAATATTTATCCGGTAAAGGGCATTTGTATAACAGACTCTATCTATTGGTTTATTAAATTAAATTATTAAGGCTCGACTGAGGAGTAGGTATCAATTTAAAAATTATAGATAAGTATTTTCAGTGATAGTGACCGGCAACCCAAAAATACTACAATTTTATGAATACTGTTAAACGTTAATTAATATCTCATAAAAAGATTTCTTATGATGTTTCAAAATGGCTATTTAACGATATGAGTGAAACTTATTTACGACAATGAACACCTGTGCTGTGAACTTTAATTAGCAATTAAGTTATACGCCAGTCTGTGTTCGACGGTAGTAAAAGGCAATGTACCCTAACCTATCACCAACTAAATTCATATTTTATGTAATATAGCCTCTTTATCATACTATGAATAGATATATGTGATACTATTCCAACCACTAACTATTGCTGAAAGTTAAAGAACTCTGCCGCTGTAAATAATCATCATCATCTCAGCCGCAAGACATCCACTGCTGGACATAGCAGCTGTAAATAACTAGCTCAAACTGCAAAACCAAGTCGTCACCTAAACACGAACAGTAACATAATGGTTCTGTAGCGATATCTTTTTTCACTTCACCACTTATGTGGCAAACAAGCAGCTACTACCTATGGCACGCCTGCTGGTAAGCGGTTACCGTAGCCTATTGACGCTTGCAACAGGGGTATTATTCCCGCGTGGCTGACCCTACAAACATCAATCAACAATGCAAGAAAATACCCTACAAATAAACAGACATATTGGCGACTGTGACATGATTGATGGAATACTTGTATACCCTCCGATCTAGGAACATCGGCAGCGGAAACCTTTTCAGCAGTTAGCATCCCATCTTATCACTTCACACCAGGTCTCAATAATCACACAACAAACCAGCTTTACCTCAATGAGATCCAATGCAGCTGACTCACCGTGCTTAGGTACTGGTCATTCCTGGCATACATCAACCAGTGACAGCACTCATCCCCGCACAGTCCACCGCAGCATACGTCCGGATCAACATCGGCTGGCTGTTCATTCTCCGGCGTGGCGGTCTCTGACGATAACCTAACCTGACGTATATTATAATACCATAGAGGTTTATCAAAATAAATTCTTATCGTCATATAGATCGTCGTAATTATATTCAAACAAAAGAAACTAAGAGAACCAAATGAATTGTAAAAAATTTGACATCCTCAGATTACTCCGCTCCGGTTCTCATTATTATGAAAATAATAATCATCGAAGTCATAATAATTACCGGGACGGACGCACAAAGACGCTGCGTGTAATGAACGCACGCACACACCCTCACACCGAGGGGTTGCGTGGTGACGTCACGGGAAAACGAGACAGCCTTTAATGCAGCTCTAATAAATGAACGGGACGGAATATAGGCCAAGCACCGACCTACCTCCTCCGATGATACAGTGGCGAACTGAGGCACCTACATAGCATACGTAAACTGTAATAAGGTCGCTTGCAAATTGTGTATAGCCCTCAAATTATGCCACTCATCATAATACAACATAAACAGCTATTTTATCTATTGGCCAAACTAAAATTAATTTTACAATGTCCCTACATATAATAATATATAATATTACATACATAATTTTCATGCCAAAGATCTTCATTAAGAAACAATGCAACAATTCTTGTATGGTCACGTAAACATAATGCGGCATTATATTTTCTTATCCGTATAATCTAATCGGACAATATCCAGAGCTAGACATAAATCCCTCACGGGACCTGGGTGTGATGTTGGAAATGCTAAATAGGCCATAATTCAGATCCTAGACAACGCTTCTCGAAGCGCGCATAATAAAACACCTGTGTTAGCGTGCTTGGTGCATATTGTTACAGTTACAGCGTCAAAATTCAAAGGCATTGTTGTTTGATGTAGTCACCATACAAAATCCCCGTAAAGTTTTTTGCTGTACAACCCCTTTGACAAAGAATTTATATTATTTCTTTACTTTGTTGACTTTAGTCCGTTTCTATGAAGAGCTTAAAGTATTAAGGGTATTAAGAAAATACGGCTCCTGTTCAGGGAAATGTACTATCAAAGGCTTCCATCGGACATTACGTACAGCGTAACAAAATAGCAGGAAGTGGCTGAAAGAGGAAAGCATAATAATCAATAATTTCCGGGAAGCTTTCATTTTAATTTTGTTGAACACAATATTAAAGCACCAGAATATACATTTAAAAAAGTATAATACACATTAATTGAAATTTGGATATGGCTTTTTTTAACATAGGTTTCATGTATTTCCATAATAAACTATGCTAAACCGCAAACATCCAACCTCTCCTTATTTTCTCTAACTAGGTCATAGTTGGAATCCGAGAATTCAATCAAATTGAATTTATTGAACCCTTAACTTGAATAAATAAGCCTTGGTGGCACACTGGCAAACGCATCTTTACGAATATTTATATTTATTCATATAAATACAATATATACAATACATACAATATATATATTCACTGATCAAATACCCATAGTGCAGTGACATGACCAGCATAAAATTAAAGCAATATACCTACCTGATATAAAAGAACTAATAAATATAAGCACTTATGTACCATTTATCAATAGATATACATACAAGAATCATATATTTTTGCGTATCCTTATTTTTATAATATAGACATGGCATTTCCAAGTACTACATCCAAGTATTGACATTGCAGTTATTCGTGTTTATTTTTATATCCTTTAGCTCATACTTGGACTCAATATCATGTTAAAAAATTAGAACAACTCGTTCTTTGCCTAAGGCTTTTTGTGATGAAGTTTATTTTTTGGAGTAAAAATACATTAATAAAACAAATTGGAGGACCGCAATTATGGTACTTATATACAACTCTGGAAAGTAATCGAGAAACTGGAGCGTGAAATGTATTAATCAACGTTTGTTATTCGGCTCTTTTCCTTATTTTTATTTTATTCAACGGTCGAACGTTAAATAATCTGGTTGGATCAAAACTACTCCAATGATTACAAAAGGAAATTAAGCTCAATTTCTACCACAAATCAGGATTAGGACCGATTTCTTAATCGCTGGACAAACCTCAAATAAACTATTTTTCCGATAATACCATACAAAGCAAATTCCAATTTTAAATTAACAGTTAGATACAACTTATCTATCCTTTGAAATAGGGGCCTTACAGTTAAATAAAGCTAAAAACATATTTTCAAATTATTGATTGAATAAAATTACTAACCAAAAACCGGCCATCATCGCACATAATCTGTCCGGTATATTATATCGGACAGATTTCGAAAGAGATCACAAGAAATCCCTACAGCTACTAGAAACGACATCCTACTCGTAAGTTTACTGGGTACAAACAACAAAGAAACTTAACCCCACAAACATAATGTTTAGTGGCCTTTAAACAGGTGTTGTTATGTGATGAATATGGCTCACATCTGTCGGTCAGTCTAAGATCCCGAATTTTATACCCTCACTTAATCCATATCAATAAACTATAAGGTTATATTTATGTTTATTGCTAGTCGTATCGTTTTATGAGCGTAATAGAGGCAACACGAGGATACAGTGTGAGTGCCAGCATCCCTTAGATCAGTAGGTCATTTAAGTGTGAGGAATTATATTGAAACTTGGGCTGCCTGAAATAAACAGATGTACCTATTATATTTATTATTACTATTCAATTTAATTAATAGGTATATACTTTTAATTTATACTTAGCATTATTATTATTAATATTTGTATCTTCTTGATATCACGGACCGACGACTGAGTCCTTTTTGAAGATGTCCGTGGGAACACAAATCTAATACGAAGATATTACGCCAATGTGTTGTAATGTAGGTCTATGGGGGCGAACATGCTGAATTAGTTTCTAGGCTATTGAGTGATACAACGGGACGCCTACCAAAACAAATGTATCGATCTTGATAATCCTGCCAAACGGACACTCGCTGCTAACTTAATGGGCCCTTAAAGTCACCGAAACCAAGGTAACAAAGGGTGCAAAGGGTAAGCTCGTGAGCGGGATTCCACCTTTTCGATCTCATAGCACTCACGCTCCACTAAGGCCGGCCAGTGAAGGCAAGTCGTAGGCGGGGGCATAGGTGCCACCCCCGGGAGGTCTCGGATCCATGGTGTCGCTACTTACTAACAGCTCGCCACAAGCTGCCCTGCGGCTTTATTATTATAAGACCCGTAAAACCAGGCATAAGTCACATAACTGCCTACTTTTAACTCCATATCCATTAAATACGTCATTGGCACGTGTATAATTAAATTTCGGAACGAAGATACAGTAAATCAGACAACTTTGTAAACACAAAGTTATCCTTTGATTTAGTTCTTGTATTTTTATACAAAACTTCTTGAACTTTGAACCGTACCTACAAAGTTAAACTGAAATAGCTTACACGTCATAATCCTGTGAGTTAATATTACCCATTAGCTAACTTGTTGAACTGACGTTTTATTTTGCGGGAAATAACGATAAATCTTTTCAAGTAGGATAGGTCTAGTTAACACATAGGTAAAATGATTTGGTATAGGTATATTTATACTTTTGCTTAAGGTTCATAGTCTCACTTTGTTAAATGATGATGCTGTCGAACGTGGTAAGCAAACAAACTCTGGGGAAATGGCTCTCAATTACCTCAAATTAAGAGGTTAGCGACAGATTTTCAAGTTTCAATGTTCATAGTTCTTGGAAACGGTAGAAAACACACTGACAAATAACTGTCATACAATCATATATCAACAATGATGTAATTTTTAATTTATTGATCGATTTTATGCGTTACCTTTGAATCCTTTTATTCTAATATTGGGATTGGCCCAATATCAACTTCTGTATACCTATAAATCTATCTACAGTATTATGCCTACCTAAAATCTTATTACCATATAAACTATCAGAATTTCGTAGATATAGTTATCGGCTATTTATATATTAGTATCTAATTAAAGATTATATATTATTACTAGCTGTCCCCCGCGGAACCACTCGCGTAGCGGTAAAAAAAAATAGACGTTGACCAATTCTCAGACCTACCCGATATGCACACAAAATTTCATAAAAATATGATTTATAAATAGGTATTTGATGTTGTAGGTAACTAACAAAATATTTATTGTCATTCCTTTTAATATATAAGCAAGGCTACATTACATATTTGCATGAAGACAACCCTATGTAATAATGAGAAGAGAACACATTTGATTCTTATGTTATGTCTAACCATCGCCGTTTATTTTTCAACAGAGCTACAAATGATCCCTTTTTTAATAAAATATTTTATACTTTTTATCTCGTCCCGTTGCAAAGTCCCCGCGGGTATCAACGTAAAGTCCGGGCGTAGCCTGCGCAGATAGTTATGAAATAAGTACTAAAGAAAACATTTTATTCTGTTACCGCTGACCTACATGACTTCACTAGGTAGATAGATATAATATGTAGAAGGATAAGGTTAATAGTGAGTCATTTATCGGTGTCTATTAGTGCGACATCCCGCATGAGGCCCGTTGAAAATGCTGAAAGCCCGTGAAGAGAGCCGAGACCGCAAGAATTAAAATATAGCCCCTTATACCACCGCTATAAAAGATCTTTACGTAATAAATATCCATGTTCTGTCTGGAACTGTAAGTACGGGTGTATTTTCATAATGACATTAGGTAACCTAGTAAAATGCCTTGAGCCTCATATTTTACAAGATAATTTACGGACAGATCCCATGTTAAAGACATACATACATAGGTACTGGTAAATTTATAATAATATACCTATTTTCAGAAACGCTCTTTTAATTATGCGTTTTTATCAAATTGAGCTTTATAAGTAGGAATAGTAAAGATATTTTAAATCATCCAAATATTTTAATCGTTGAATTCGGTTTTATTGCATTACTGATTATTTTTAGCCTTACTTACTTCATAAGGATAAGAAGATTAAATATAAATTAAGTTATCTATAGATTGTTTTTCTAGGTAACATTATATTAAAAATATATCGTAATAATAATATCGTACCGTATAGAAGGTTTGAAAGACCTTTCTAAAACATAATAATTTTAATTTTCCTTAACTAATTTAAATTCGCATAACCACCCTAAAGAAACCCTTGTATATTAATAAGATTAATTCAGGCAAGAGATCTTGACCCCGTTTATTCAAATTGACAAAGAACAAACAATGTTCTGTAAATAGTATATTATGATTTTTTTTTTTTTTTTTACTTTGTATAGGCTTGTGTTTGACTACAATCTCACTATTGTAAGTGATGATGTGGCCGAAGGTGGTAAGCACACAAAGCCTAGAAGGAGAATGATACAAGTGAGCTAAGTTGCTCATCACGCACGAGGCTGTGAGTTGCGTAATTGAGCCGAGTGTGTAATGAGCAGAGCTCACGAGTTTCATACGACGTTTTTCAATACATTTGCGAGGAAAAAGCTAACATATTTTTTACCACACAGCCTCGTGCGTAATGAGCAACCTCACTCACTTGTATCATAATATACTATTATATTATTTCAACATTGCTTGAGGAAATCTGTATTGTATTAATTGATAAACTAACTGACTGGGTGATATATCAACGCACAGCCCAAACCGCAGGACCTAGAGGCTTGAAATTTTGCACATAGATACCTTATACTATGTAGGCATCCACTAAGGAAGGATTTTTGATTCAAATGGGGTAAAATAGGGGTATGCGGGTGAAACCGCGGGGCGGAAGGCTAGTATTATTTAAAAATATATATTTCAGGTATACCGATAGGATCATTATTATAGTAGTACTTAACGGTTCTAAAACTACCTAAATTAACGATATAAACCTAGCACCAACTTACTTACTTTTTATATTCACAACAGTTCTTAGAAATTCATATATGGTATATGAAATTAGTCATAAAAAGAATTAATTTAGATAGGTAGGGGTGAGATACTAGGTATCTTGGGTATCTTTTCCTTTAGAAGTGACAATACGATAAAATTATTGTATCCGTAAACAAGACTCAAATTAATTTCAAACCATATCTAATCTCTATCTATTTTTGTTCCAGGTATGCTGAACTTTTTATATTACACTACTATGTTTTCTGTAAGTATTTTTAGTAAAAACTATGTGTTGACTGTAGGTACGAACTAGGTACAAAAGTAAAAACGCAATATTCTTGTTATATATGGATATTCCAATCCAATTTTCTATATGACACAAGCGGCGAGAAGGGACCCGTTAAGTAGAATGAACCTTGGCATATATGTGACATATTTAAACACGGGTAAAATTGCGGGCAACTTTGTCAAAATATTCCAGGAGTCGTAAATGGAAAGCATTTTAGTGAACGTTTGGAAAACTCATGAAGCTTCTCACGTATAAGTCAGGCTCAGGATGAAATGTTGCCTACGAACTCTTATATAAGTAACTGTTTGATTTCTAAAAGATTTCCTTTACCAATAAACAAACAAAAGTTTACTTTACAAAGAAAAGTCACCAAAATAAAATACCGTACAAAATGTCACGAGAATTGCAAAAAAAAACTGTAGGCGAAGAAATGAAACTCCATTTTATCAAATCATCGCGCCCGCTTCAGAATAGGCAAACCAGACGAGGCCATTGTTTTTGTTTCTTTATTACAAAAGTACGTCATTAGGCAGTTTGAGTATATTTCAAAAGGTGAAAATTGCTATGAATTGAAAATACCGCGTTGTCGGCAAGCGGGCCGGGTGCTGACGCCATCTTTATTTTAATCTGTTAGCGTGCTACGTAAACTGATTTGTACAATAATTTAATTATTCCAACTTATGGTAATACCTATGCTGAATTATTAGAGTAAGTTATACTTGCCAGTAGGAGGAGGATGATTAAAGGATAGTAGGACCTATTATAATAATAATACTAATAATATAATAATAATAATACATAATAATATAGTCAGTATTATAATCAAACCTGTAGGTTTGATAATAGTAACACAAAATAGATATATATTATAATAATGTACTATGTATGTATGATATCTATTTTGAGGTAGGTATTAATTTGGGGTTTATCCTTGAATTATGTTTGAACCTTACGAAACTATAGTGCAATAAAATATGATTTATTATTTGACAGATTAGAAGTATCCCGAAAATTTCGCACATCTCTCATTTATCAATCCTAACTAATATTATAAAAGCGAAAGTGAGTATGTTTGTTTATTTTTTTGTTTGTTTGTTTGTTACCTTTTCACGCTTAAACCGCTGAACCGATCACGATGAAATTTGCTATATAAATAGCCTATGGTAAGGAACATAGGCAACTTTTTATCCCGGGAAAACATAAGATCCCTGAGGAACGCGGGTAAAACCGCGGGGCGAAAGCTAGTATTATATATGTTGCAGTCAAAACTCATAACCGGTAAAAACCACTTTTGACTGAAACTATCTCAGTCAAAACTCTTATAGGTTATAGGTTTTTTTTATGTACCAGGAAAGAGTTTTGACTGAGATAGTTTCAGTCAAAAGTGGTATTGACCGATTAAGAATTTTGACTGTAACATATACACATACCTACTATGGTACCTTAAAAAGAACTAGGTACTTAATTATCTTTTGCAATGTCATCTTATAATCCTAGCCACTTAAAAACTAGTCTAAATAGGTATATACTTACGTCACACATTCTTGCAACGTCCAAATAGCAACAATGTTTCGATATAACTTAGCTGCCACTAAAATGGTACGTTGTTGGAACTTAATATCAACGGAAGTAAGGCAGATATTAATTTTGTTTTAACGAGGGTCCCGGGCCCGGTTCCTGTAAAGCCAACTGAGTTGTTTGCTTAGACGAAAATATAAAATAAGTTTAATGAAGTTTCGGGATTGATGAGTCAATTTCGTATTTGGTTTAGGCTTCATTAATACCTGCCTAAATATTATTACAATGGTTCTATTACATTAAATGTATGTCTATATTCTTACATTTATATATGTATAAATAAATCATTGTTTGCCTCGTATGCATCATCATCATCATCATCATCTCAGCCGCAAGACGTCCACTGCTGGACATAGGCCTCCCCTAATGATCTCCAATAGGACCGGTCTTGGGCGGCCTGCATCCAGCGTTTTCCAACGAACTTTACAAGGTCATCTGTCCACCTTGTAAGCGGACGTCCCACGCTGCGCTTGCCGGTCCGTGGTCTCCACTCCAGAACTCTTCGGCCGCATCGGCCATCCGTTCTGCGCACTATGTGGCCTGCCCATTGCCACTTCTATGTCGGTGACCCTTGTTTGTCTACGGATCTCCTCATTCCTGATTCGATCGCGTAGAGAAACCCCGAGCATAGCCCTCTCCATGGCTCGTTGAGCGACTTTGAGCTGCTTTATGAGGCCCACAGTGAGAGACCACATTTCTGTGCCATATGTCATCACTGGTAACACACACTGGTTGTAGACTTTCGTCTTTAGGCACTGAGGTATTTTGAACGAGAAGACATTTCGTAGTTTCCCGAACGCTGCCCAACCGAGTTGGATTCGGCGATTGACCTCTTTCTCGAAGTTGGACTTGCCTAGTTGGACTGTTTGTCCTAGGTAGACGTACGAGTCAACAACTTCGAGAACCGAGCTTCCAACTGATACCGGGGTGGGCACAACACGGGCGTTTGACATAATTTTCGTCTTGTCCATGTTCATTTTAAGGCCCACTCGTTGTGAAACTCGGTTGAGGTCATCGAGCATCGTGCTGAGCTCCTCCATCGTTTTTGCCATGACCACAATGTCGTCGGCAAATCGAAGGTGAGTGATGTCTTCGCCGTTTATATTGATGCCGAGTCCTTTCCATTCCAGAAGCTTGAAGGCGTCTTCCATGGTGGCAGTAAACAGTTTCGGAGAAATAACGTCTCCCTGTCTTACACCTCTTTTCAATGGAATCGCCTTCGAGCTCTCCTCCTGTACTCGGACTGACATGCTGGCGTTATTATACAAACACTTCAACACTTCGATGTACCGATAGTCGATGCGGTTACGATGTAGAGACTCAAGCACCGCCTAAGTTTCGACCGAATCAAAGGCTTTCTCATAGTCCACAAACGCTAAGCATAATGGCAAGTTATACTCCTCGGTCTTCTGTATAACTTGCCGCAGCGTATGAATGTGGTCTATGGTACTGTACCCTTTTCGGAAACCGGCTTGTTCGGGAGGCTGGAAGTCATCAAGCCTGCGTTCGAGACGATTCGTGATGACCCTTGAAAACAGTTTATAAACATGGCTCAGAAGCGTGATGGGTCTGTAGTTCTTCAATAGGGTGTTATCACCTTTCTTGAAGAACAACACCAACGTATGCGATCCTATACAATTCATGCCCTGAAACTTTGCTGAGTTGTTGTGCATGTGCACGCCCGCGATGGTCTTTTGTTAAAATAAAAACATTGAGAGCTATAAGGAGGATTGATCACACATTTACGTTCCGGGACATGTTTTAGAAAATGTATGTTTTAAAAGCCGCACGCGCAAATGTCGCCCGTTCAGTAACGCCATCGTAATTGTAGCAAAGCGTAAAAAAACATTTTAATCCTTTGATTAAATAGATTTATATTTTCTAATGATAACCGCTTTCAACAAAGTCACGTCCAGTTTATGACATCTTGCATAACGATAACAATTGATTTATTAAATGATGTGACGTAGATATTATCAACTATTATTGAAAACTGATTAATAACATACCTATAGCAAATTAACCTACGTACACACAATATGATTAAAACAAATTAACTTTAATAAATCACATTTTCCCCAGTGAAGTAATTTTGACTTTATAATTATTCATCATCATCGTCATCATCTCAGCCGCAAGACGTTTACTGCTGGACATAGGCCTTTTTTTAGGTGGGGAAATCCTCATGGATAGCCGAGTGACTTCGGGGGAAGCCCCCGGGTCAGGCTCGCACAGACTAAAACCCCACCGTATTCCTTCTCTGCCGTATGGCGAGGCTGCGGGATCAAGCTAGTTATCAACCGCCTGCCCCGCCAATGGCCCGCTCCCGGGAGGGAGCCCACCTCCGCTGAGGCGCTCAGGAATACTTGGACACCTCCAGCACGGGACCCTTTACGTCGGTGGCAGATCCCCCGATCTACCGCCCACAGGTCACCGTTTAGGGCGGCATCCGGCCCGCAAAGGCCAAACGCCGTCCGCCACGTCGTCGGCGGCGGATAGGGAGTGAGTCGATGCTATCTTCCCGCTCCCGCTCCGCTGCTTCCTTCGCAGGCCCAGCCGTAGGCTTCCTGCCATTTACGGAACGGGTTGACTGGCGGTGGCCTTGAAAAAGGCCGTGTCTGGAGGCAGTGTAAGTGCACACCAGACCCGCCGCTCCCTCCGCGTCGGAATGGGATGGGAATGGAAAATAGAAAGGATGATGGGTCGGTCTGCATCGCCAGTCAACTTTCATGAAGCGAGAGAGGTACCGGGAACCGAACTGCCCTTTAGGGGTAGGAAGTGGAACGAGGGAAAGGAAAAGGAAGGGAGTGTGTTGCTCTTCGTCAGATCCCTCACCCCAAGCCGGCCTGGTATGGGTGGTCCTGGCCGGTATAGCCTTGGAGATCATTGGGACACGTAAGCTCCACCACGACAAGGTGGCAACACGTCGGGGGGGGGCTGGACATAAACCTCCCCTAAGGATCTCTAATTATAATTATTAACTTCGTTTAACAACAGTAGATCCTACTGTTGTTGTCTTGTGTACAAGTCAAACAAGCTAAGGAACCTTTGTAGTTTCTGCATGTCCGTCTACCCGTCTATTTGTCATGGTCACTTTATTTGGAGAATACCAGTAATATCAATCTGAGATATTAGCCAAGCCATACATTACTATGACGCATATAAACTTATCAAAAAAATCAGAGTTTTTTTTTTGTAAAGGTTTTTTTTTTACTTTGTAACCTATATATGATGTGATCGAAGGTGATAAGCACACAAAGCCTAGAAGGTACTGGCTCTCAAGTGCAACTGCCGGAACACACTAGTAGGTACTTGGCGACAGATATTCAATTTAAGGGCATTGGCAATTGGTAGCCAGCCAGGCGGATACTACAAAGTATCCTAACACCCTTTCTCACGATGTTTTTCGTCACCGAAAGCTCAAGCTCATTGTAGGATTCGATGCCACGACTGTCACCGCGGCATCTGAAGTCACTACCACTGAGCTATCATGCCTTAAAAACTTTTAGACTATGTAGTAACTATTATGTAAGTAGTAACATATCATACTGAATTCGAAACCCTATCCTGCGTCCAATACGAACTTGGTCGGTTTTTTACTTCTTACCGTAAAAATTCTACTTAAACCAAATGGGCACTTAAGGAAAATGGTTCATTTACCATCTGCATTAGAGCTTTAGAACAGTCTGATGTCTAAGATCTGAATTTTAAAGTCATAATCTTTTGGACCGCAGTCAGCACTCAAGCTCCACCATGACACGATCTCGTTTAAAATGTCTCCTCGGCTATATTAAAATAATGTCTTTCAGTTATATTACAAACTTTGTTTTACTTGAATACATGAAGAGCTCTTGCAAGCACTTTATTTATGTGCGGAAAGTAAATTCTCGAATCTTGCTCTCGCCTCGCTGTATACGACAACTTGTCCTCAACGAAACGCCCCAAAGCCTCTACCGTACAGTAGAACTAAATATTTTGTCTCTACTACGAGTTATTTTTTTCTTTTCCGACAAGATGTTTTGAGATCCATCTCATATGTCATTATCAGATTGAAAAGAAGCCATCTAAAAATACCCTAATAATATATACTTACATAGCTTATCATTTCAAGAAACATGGAAGCAAGGGTACATAATATTTAAAAAAAATACCTACAATAATCGTAAATTCAAATAAGTTTCCAGAAAATCGAAAATAAAAACTGTTTGAATGTTTGTATTCACGAACATTCTTTTAATTAAACCAACTTGATTGATTACTTACTATCAAAGAAAAGATAATTTAATAAAATAAGATTATTTATGTCTCATTTGAAGTTAAAGAAACTACGATACATAGGTATCGTAGCTTAGATAATAATTATTGATTTTAGCGACCCGCCCCGGTTTCGCACGGGGGCAATTTACTAAATGTGGTGTCATTTAGGTTTACTACTAATAAATATCGATTTAGAAACTTGTACTAACCGATCCAATAAGTGTAAATAACAATTTAAAGCAAAATGTTAGTATGTCAGTCAAAATAGTTACACAAATCTCGTCACACAAACAACTTTTTTTAAGTATGCGCGTATTAAATCTGTGGGTTTTAAAATCTGTGATATCTTCTAAAGTTTTCATTTAAATGACGTATAGATCAATTTTTATCTATACTAAATGCCCAATGTAACTAACATATTTAATTGGATAAGGATATTGGCCAAGATAGTTTCGTAAATAATTTATTATATTGTATTAATCTATACTAATATTATAAAGCTGAAGAGTTTGTTTGTTTGATCGCGCTAATCTCAGGAACTACTGGTTCGATTTGAAAAAATATTTCAGTGTTGGATAGCCTATTTATCTCAGGAAAACATAAGATCCCTCGGGAACGCGGGTGAATCCGCAAGGCGGAAGCTAGTATTAAATAATCGATAAAAATTGTAACTATGTTTCAATCATAGGACATACTTAAGCAAGTAAATGTGGGTATTTTTGTAAGCTTTTTACATTATTTTGAATAAGGTTTAGCCAGCGTAAGCCATGTAAGCGCCGGAAAATCTTTTTTTGGCAAATTCATTACAAAACATCGACTTTTCTATAATAAATTAGAATGTATTATCCATATACACCTACCGGAATAAATTCTTTAAATAATTGTAAAAACCGTATCAAAATCCGTTGCGTAGTTTAGAAAACTAAGCGGACAAACAGACAGACACAGCTACACTAAAGTATACATAACTACAATATTTTTTTCCAAAATATACCTTGTATGTTCTTTTCAGGCTTTTTTCGGGAAAGCTTTACCTTTGATTCTGTATCTTAGTTTAGATTTTGTATTTGTAAGTTTATTAAAAAAAAAAACTTATTTTTAGACAAAAAGAAAACAGCGGTACCTATATTCATATTTGAAGAAAAGCGTACAAGCCGTCTTTCCACGTTTTACGAACGGTATAAGAACACATTATCAGTACTCAGTTGGTGTATAAAATTTTGTGCATAAACTAGGCGCGGCCGAGGCCTCAAACTCGCTGCATATTTTATGAAGGCTCTGTTTACACAGAATATTTGATGGTTACACTGTTTTGTATGAATCACGTAAAAGAGTAGATAGACACACTTATGTCGAAATACACGTAATAAAAAAATAAACTGTGTTCAAAAATAAACCGCGCGGAGATTTGAACTACGCAATGATTCTACAACAATGATTAGGAGTACATAAATAGCTGTCGCAATGGCTATTGATTAGGAAATCAACCTAAGGCACTTTGGGTAGTAAAACGGATGAAATATCTTAGCTAGGGTTAATGACGGTCCTAGATTTATACGCACGCCGCACGACTCATTGAGACAAATTACTACGTCGTGAAAGACTTCTACTTTCTCACGTGTCATCACCATCCTTTGTTTGAAGGGACCCAATTAACTAGCAACTCTTTTAAGAGTACTACAAAAACTTTACCTCACTGGACCACCGATAAGTTAGTCGGTGCCCTTTAATTAAACCAGGCCCAATCAGTGGCAGACCGGTTGGCGACAAGATGAAAATCGATATCAAGGACAATTTATGAGTGCCGGAGATTAGAGACAAAATTATTCCCAGAAATCGTACCTAAAATACATTTTGTCGATGTAAAGTGGGCAAAATTATCCCTAATTGACTTTTCATGGATATTTCAGAATGTTCATCGTAAAACCGTTATAGGGGTGGTCTATATAAATACAATTATTTTTACTTTTGACTTTACCACATTCGTAGGTACGGATTCAAATATATTATAAAAACATGTTTTTTTATTATGTATCTCAAACCTATAGTTTTATATTACTGCCTATAAATAAAAGCTACTAGTAGCACTTTATCATAAATCATTTTATTATTTACGTAGGTAATACAATAATAAATGACTAACACGTCCTTTCACATTATCTTTATGATAAAACAATATTATCAATTCAAATTATATTCATATCTTATTTTCAGTATCCGTAATTTAGGTACCTACTTATACCTAAACAAATCAGACCCTAGAATATTACCTTGTGTTATCCCAGTGATTTGGAGCAAAATAAGCCGTTGGCATGTCGTTAGGAAAATCATTTCGTCGGCAGCGAGCTCAAGTGATGTTATTAGAGGATTCGTTCACGCGTCACAAACATAATTCAGTACTAGACGTGTTTACACTCACCGGTAGATACTAGCGAAGGCTTATTAGAAAACTCGCTTTGAGCCTGCCTCGTCTCGACTCGTCTTCTGTGCATATGTGGTTTTATTTCACTGTAATACTTTGACTTTGATTACCAAGTATAAGTTTCACATTTATTTACGTTATAATAATAAGGGATATTTGTTTTTTTTTAATCTTAAAACGCCTAGATATTTAAATACTTTCAGTAATGATGATTATAATGTGTCACCACAAATTTATTTATCAGAATTCGCGGTAATTTCAAATTAAACAACAATTTGTACCAGACCAAATTTACGATGGCTATTACTATTTTATGGTTGCTCCTTACAATCATCTGGTTTTATTACTGGTGGAATATTGGTTTTATATAAACTTTAATGAAATAGATGGAACGATTGCACCTTATAACTATCCGTAACCTTATGTAGAGTTGACTTTCTACGAGTAGATACCTCCTTTCCATGTTATGCCTTTTCATGACATTTTATTATATCCTGTAAAATTCTCACCAACACCCATCTCACACATACTCACAGACTCTGTCGGATTCTCATTTCATCTGCGCCTTTTTTTGCGGATCGTTTCGGCCATCGGCCTTTTTAACAAGAGAATCCGCTCCGACGCCTACCAAATGGACGAGCAGCTTTATACACTCATAACATACTTTTATATGAATGATTGTATTGACTGATTATTGTAATTAATTATTGCCTAATTATTATTTGTATCCTTTGTAAAAACCTTCGTTTGTTTGGGTCTTTTGCATTCAATGTAAAGTTTAATAATTATTCTGGTATTATCTGGTATTATCTGTCTGTAAAATAGCAATTAATTAACATGATATTCATTATTTTAATATGATAGGCACTATGCTAGTACGTACGTACTTAAAATGATATCCGTAATGTATATAATATAATATTCGGCAAGTATATAATACAATGCAGTGGAAGGCTATTTGATAAATTAAATTTTGCTCGGATCAAAGCGCGATCCAGTTCCAGACCAAAATGTATATATTATGTTTAAATTTCAATGGCATTCCAATAATGATAGTGGAATTAATACAATTATTTGAATAATTTGAAAATTGAATTGAATTACAATTTAACTACAACATGCCACTTTATTTTAGCATAACTAAACTAATTCTTCCTATAATTATACATACATATATTAATTTCATCATCTTATATCCAATAAAATGTGCATATATTATACATAAATACCAATATGTTGTAGCATTTTTTTTTCTAAATCAACAAATACCTCTTACAAGTTCATATATATAATACTATTAACATTCGGAGAAATGAATGGAGAATGAGTAGCTCATTTGAAGTAATAGAATTCAAAAGTCAACATTAAAACAAGCGGTATAAAGGACTAGAGGCCTTGGGCTATGTAATTTTCTTTGTGCGAGACGAACACTGGTAATATGGTTACAGATAAGTAAAGTTTGGCGGCGGAGTCCCTTGCTTTGCCTAAAATTATCTCGTTTTATTAGAATTACTTCTTTACTGAAGTTTTGTCATTATACATCATCTAGAAAAAAAACCGGCCAAGTGCGAGTCGTACACGTACGCGCACCGAGAGGGTTCCGTACAATCTTCGTCCATCGTTCGTCCATCACGGGAAAAGCACAATTTTATTTATTTACCTTATTTGAGATTGGTAACCTCTAAATTGCATCAGCGCCCATACAACTCAGAGGTCTTTATTAATTGGCGTAACTATGTATGTATGGGGACAACCTTTAATTTTCAACTTTTTTATATTTTGGAATTTTCCCTTTATTTGTGCTGTAAGACCTTGCTTTTTGCCAAATTTCGTGATTCTAGGTCAACGGGATCTACCACAAAACAAATAAAAGGGCAAAAAAATCGCGTTTGTTGTATCGGAGCCCCCCTTTAAATATTTATTTTATTTTGTTTTTAGTATTTGTTGTTGTTATAGCGGCAACAGTAATAGATAATTTGTGAAAATTTCAACTGTCTAGCTATAGCAGTTCTTGAGATACAGCCTGGAGACAGTCAGACGGACGGACGGACGGATGGACAGACGGACAGACGGACGGACAGACAGCGAAGTCTTAATAATAGGGTCCCGTTTTTACCCTTTGGGTACGGAACCCTAAAAATAAGAAACGGAAATATCAAAAAAGTTTGGATGATAAAAGCCAAAAATACAATGAGGTAAATAAACATGTATATGTATCACTTTTCATGATGTGATTGACTGTTTGTACTAGAATAACACTTATCTAGTCTCTTAAATTAACTTAACCTATATGGTCTAAATTATAATACATGGTGTATTTATAATACACCATTATACAGCAGAATAATGTTTAATATAAAATGGTGATGTAAATTTTATTCTGTAGACATATTAAGTGGTATTTTCGCCATATGGGACGCCTAAAGCTTAGAAAACTCCTAATGTATGTCAAAATTACAGCTTTTCATACAAATTTATCAATTTGACATATGTCTGGGTTTTCCTAAGTTAGGTATTGGTCAGATAAATGGGCATTAGTGTACTTATATTCGAGTTGCTGTACCGTTAGACTGACTTGTATCAATGATAGCATAATCTTATTCAAGTTGTTATACCAACCTCATTATAATCATCATAATCTTATCTTACCTTAGTAAACCTAGGATTTTCTACTGAAGACTGAAGATTTACACTATAACTTACATTCTACATTTTTAATAATTTAATCGATGGATCAGAGAATCAAGAAAGCATTCATAATGGATTCGTTTAACGACGTGAGGTATACTGCTATCATTATGACCATGACTCTGATCCTTCGATTACATTATTTTCGAAAAAAAAACAATAATAAAAAATAATAATATAGTATTTGAAAGTTATTATGAACTAGCTGTCCCCCGCGGTTTCACTCGTGATCCCGAAAAAAAAGTAACCCATGTCCTTTTCCATACCATAGGCTATCTACGTACCAAATTTCATCGCGATCGGTTCAGTGGTTTAGGCGTGAAAAGGTAACAAACAAATAAATTAATATCACACTGCAGGGCACTTGCGTCGTTCGTTGATCTCCAAGAAATTTGAGCATATTCAAAATTAAAAGTAAAATTACTTATGACTTCACAATAGTGAATTTCATTCTGAGAATTCCAGTTATTCAGAAACATTTATTTAAAATTTGAATCATTAAAATTTGTACTTCATAATCGGTATCTAATAAGAAGGGTAAACATTCGCGCTTGACTCTAGCTTCGCATCGAAGAGGAATATTCCTGTTCCATATATATGCTCCATAACTTTCTTTGAAACTTAGATAGCCTATAGGCTCATAAAGTTTAACGTTACAACAGCTAAATAAATTATGATAATATTAGCTCCTCTTTTAATCCAATTCAAATTTAGGTTTTAAGATTAAAGACAACAAATTGAGCCATGAATTCTCTGTTCACAGAATTTCTCATTAAACATGACTGTTGTGTTTAAATAACGTCGTTTATCTCATGAATAAATATCGCATCAATGTATCTGTTGGCCCCGTGGGTGACAGAATTGTTATCATCGAAGTGACAGCCACTGGTGGAGACATAATTCCAGGCGATATGAAAACGGCGCGTTGACAACCCTGTGACGCCATTGTTCTCAGAGTGACATATTCTAGTTACCAGTCTGTGATAAATTTGACATTAGCAGGTTGTTATTATTTTGGGGAGATTGCTTTTAAATAAGAAAAAGGCGATACCAGTTAAATTAAATCAGTTTAGTATGGTGATTTTAAATTCCAAATCATCAATGTGTGTTAGCAACCTCGTAATTTTCATATTTTTTTCTTAATTCTAAATCCTTATATCACTAGCCATTTATTTCTGAATCTCATTCTGTCCCTCAAAAAACTCAAGATTAACTTTTTCATATCAAGGTAGATAGATATACGTAATCTGTAACAGTATCCCATCTGGTGTAAGTACCATTGTAACTCCTCCACGATTGTATTGTAGTACATAGAGCTAGCACGTGAGCCTACAAATCACGACACGACACTAATGTGCGCAATATTTTTCCTTGATGCCGTGTTATAGCAATGTCTTGAGATTACACCACACTTATCTAAAAACGGAATGCGTGTTCGTTTGTTATGTCAGGAGAAAGCACACGTAACTACATTGCTACAATACTTTCTGCTTTAATTTGTTTGCGGTAAAAATACATCGAATTTGCGAGTAACTTTTGCGAAAGAAGCATTAAGTATTAGTATAAGATTGCCGAAATAAACTGGCAGGAATTGATATCACAATTATACATAATAAGCTAACCGTGATGAATTTGATATTGTCTTAAAATATGTACTCATTTTTGCTGATATAAAGTATATTTCTAAATTCATCTACATTTATCTTCGCAATTTGTATAATCATAAGGTACATATTTTATTTGTCTAAGCTTTTAATACTCGACCTTTATTAATCGAACCAGGATGTTCACTAAAATGGGTTGTCGTATCGAAAATCTGTTGTTTTAATTAAAACTCATGGAAATACTCATCAATATGTAAAATGAAATTAACAAAGCCACGGGAGGGACATGTATATATATTTTAGATTTTATGTCGACATAGACATTAGACTAGTAGGTAGTATACACCAATTTATTTTGTTCTAGATACAAAGATATTATTATAAGATATTTAAAAATGGTGAACATTCAATAGTATAGTCTACCTATTAATTAATGGATGCTATAAATATAATGTTTTTCTTGAGCATGCTAGTTTCCTTATTATGTTAACCTTCCCTGCCAAGCCGTTGAACAGCAAGATATGAAATAAGTGTAATTTCTACGACAGTCGATAAATTATTCGCATGAATGTGGCATGAACATTGATTGAAAGCAAAAGATGCTAATAAACGTCATTTAATTGAAACAGGATATGTATTGATATAATTAGATTATTTTCCTACTATATATTCTGTTCTCTTCTCCCGTAGCTTGTAACTCGCAGAATCATAAACATGACATTTTCTAACATACCTCCCCAATGTATCACAACGATGAACGGACGTAGGCCTTCCATATAGAGTGACTACCTGTGACTCAAACCTCGGGGGAAACCGGAGACCATGTAGTAACAGACATACTTTATTTTGGTAAATCAAAGCAGATATTTTTGTAAAAATTACGATTTTAGTACAATTTCATAGTTAAATCAGGGATTACGTGAAAGCCTAAGGACAGACATGTCCTTGGAATGGAAAATGTCGATTTATCTTTTTTTCTGAGAGACTTTCATTAGATTACCCAAGCGTCTTTAAAAGCACTCTGCTATAAGTTTTTTCGTGGAACTACTTTTAATAAATTAAAATTCGGTCCTTTGATATAGGTAGGTATAACCCATTTTACGTAGCAGATATCCGTTGGGGCTCTACGAATAACCTACATATTTTCCTTTGAAACATTTAAAATTTTGTTTGGACATTAAAAATATTTCTTGAATAATCCAAATTTTTGTTCATAATCTTTTTAACAAGAATTAACTAATCAGAGATTTATATGATTAATTTATAGATTAGTGTTCTTAATGATAATTGATCGAGTCATTAATTTTAATGCACTCTTGTGATAATGATTATATTTTAGTATATAAGTGTTACAAATAAATTATATATTTATGTATGAGAATGAATTGAACATTGCCATTCGCCGCAGCAAAACACTCGCTTGATGACCGATATAAAAGACTCCTTTCGTGTGTCGCGGAGCATATTTGGCTGTAGAAGGTCGTCTTTTTCTTCAATACCTTGAGTACTTGAGGAAAATGAACGATAAGTAGTCGTTTTTTTTACTAAGTATTGACCTATGTTAAACCACAATTACACCATGATAAGTGGTGATGTGGCCAAAGGTGTAAGCACACACAGCCTAAAATTAGCTGGCTCTCAAGTGCAGCTGCCGGAACACACCAGTAGGTATTTGGCGACAGATTTTCAACATGAGGGTGATAGCCAGGCCTACCATCGATGGTTTCCTCACGAAGATTTAGCCCTCACCCAATTAGAATTTAGGATTCGAACCCACGACCTTACTCACGGCACTCGACGATACCACCACTGAGCAATCATAGCTTTTATCAACGAATTTTTACTTATTATGATAATCCCATAGTATTTAGTCTTATAGGTAGATGTAGATGAGGAATGAAGAAGATGCAACCGTTCATTCCAAACGATATTACATTGGATAGGAATAATAAATAATCATACTTGATACTTATATTATATCCATACTTTCATCTAAGTATACTATATACTAATATTATAAAGAGGAAAGATTTGTATGTAAGTATGTTTGTAACGAATTGGCTCAAAAAGTACTGGACCGATTTTAAAAATTCTTTCACCATTAGAAAGCTACATCTTCACCGAGTAACATAGGCTATATTTTATCCCGGGAACGAGGGTGAAACCGCGCGAAAAAGCGCGGAAAAGTGTTTTAATATACGAGTAAATGTATACATAACATGCCCTCCCACCTTGAAATCCGAGACACAGTTAAGTATCTTCAGTGTCAAAGGTAAAAATAAAACTCGTTTGTTGTGGACTCTGCGGCACTCTATAACACACGATCAGGTTACACAAACAAACAGACGGTCAAGTGCAAGTAGGACTCACGCCCTGAGATGGTTCCGTATATTTATTGTAGGTTACCTGAATTACCCTGTAGGTTTGTATGAGTTTAAGTCAATGAGTGTGACTTTACACAATTCATCAAGTACTTAGATTTTAAAAAATAGCTTTGACCCACGTACGTTTGACAAACGGGCAAAAGACTGATCCTATAGGGTACCATTTTCTATAATGAGGTACCTGAAAAAGAAAGTATCCTCACACATGTGTTAAATAGATAGTAAGATAATATACTTACCCACGCACAATTTTACTATAAATATTACGTAGGTAGGTATTACTTGGACACCTATTGAAAACTTATCGACACTATTTTAATTTTCTGAGCATTGAATAAGATTCATGTAATTAATTATGGCCCATTAAACATAGCCCATAAACCTTTTGCTTTTAATTCTCTAGCTAGACGATGAAATTTATTTATTTATTCAAGGTTAACTTATAGAATTTGGCCGAATTAATATTTTTTCGTAGCAGTTCCGTAGCATTAATCTCCTAAAATGGTACATTTGTTTATATTATGTATACCTATAATTTTATATATTTTTAATACATTGATACTTAGTAAAACCATTTCTACTATATATTATGTGGTAAAACAAAAAAATACAATAAATCTAAAATAATAGGTAGTTTTTAACACGGTTGGATTTTATTCACAATTAGGTCATTTATAGAATCGCAACACACTCGGATACGTTAGTGCTATTAGATATTCCATACCTCACTGTTGATTTAGTTTAAATCAACATGTATAAGTATATTTTTTAATTTCGGAAAGTCCTTTCTCAGCGGATGTCTACACCGTATAGGAGCCTACTTACTATTATATAGGTTTATCAGATTTGTAGACTTGATAGTTCCTGAGACTTAGTGAGTGAGTGGGTGAATGGTGTTTCGCTTTTATGTTGAAAGATTAGCAAAGAATGAAAAACACAAATAAATTACAAAGCTGTTATTTAAATCTAAATAAAAAGTAATGTACCTATTTTCGAAAGCGCGATACAAAATTAAGTATCGTGTTTTCCATTTAACTGTTTACGTTACTAAGCCCTTCTCAAGTCATCGGTTTTATATAAAAGTATCCTATTTTCCGCATACTCGCTCGAGATCGAAACCTAATTTTATTTCCAGTAAAAGCTGCTCATTTCAAGCTAACGCTTTAAAGCCTTTGCAAACATAAATCTATCCATGATAATCCATTTGCCGAATGAATTTCGCCGAAATTCTAATCGAACGATCTGATATCAAATGAATGCGTTTTGACATATATTATAATAAATTCAAGTGTACATTAGTGATGAAATAAATAATCCGGAACATTATTCCTCACACACGGCTATCTGACCCCAAACTAAGCAAAGCTTGTACTATGGAAGCCAGATAACTGATATACTACACATACCTACTACTTTTCTTTTGTATATAAGATATAATTACACCCAGACTCAGGACAAACAGACATGTTCATGCACACAAATGTTTGTACTGAGTGTAAATCGAACCCACAACCTGCGGCGTGATAGATAGGGTATCTTACCAATCACGCCAACCCGTCAAATGAATCACATAATTTTTATCATTTAAAAAGCCGGATTAACGAACTGTCGTAACTTGAGAAATATTCTCTACTTATCTACGCTACCACATCTTATAATACAAAAGACATCCCAAAATACGTTTTATATGACGCCTGTATAAAGTCATAGGCACTATCTTCCCGTTTCATCTCTTCCAATAAAATACCAATACGTGTTTATGACATGACGCGTGAGCTTCCAAGCGAATAACGTCACGTATAAAATTGTCGACCGGTCAACCTGTGATGTGCCTACCGTTATAATTTCCCCAGACGTAGCCTATAAATAAAATTAAATGTTAAATTATTTGTCCATAATTAACCTTAATTCCCGGAATGAATATAAATAACCAACAATTTGAACGATTTGAATCTTTTGAGGAATGTCGTAGCAATCGTAGCCATAATTGTAGAATGTTTTAATATATGGTTTGAAATTATATCAATTATCCTATTTCTCAAATGTGAAAAAGTAACACGTTTTTCGAATAAAATTATACAATGATGAGGCTTTATTTTAAAGGCTGCAAATGCCATAGGCAGACAGATAGAACAGATAGATAGATTACCATTATCTCAAAAATTTAACATGGAAAAATAAAAACTTAATAATACGTTATTTTAATTCTAGGATACTTTAATGGTAGTCCCCATAGTTCTTATTGCACTTTTAATATTGTCTTCACGTCATTAGAATTTAAAGCAAAAACTGACGGTAAATTCAAAGCTAGCAACAAAAAGCGGTTTATAGTTATTTCATCGAAATCATACACTGGTCGAATTTGTTCCATTTATCATTGAAATGGTAGATACGACAGATAACAGGCGCTTTCATTATGGGTGACCGGTGATCGTTAGTATTCAACTCCATCCGTTCCTTAGAAAGTTAAGCTATTAGTCCTAACTTCCGTGGATTTTAGGGAGCTTTGACTATTCCAAAGTTTAGGGTCGAACTTAAAACTTGACTGTTTTGCTTAAAATAACATAAATCCAAATGAACCTCATTGAAAAGAGAGAAACACGTTTGAGATAAATATGAGTATTCAATAATACCTAATCTTGCTTGACCTGACTTCATCCTGCCAATATACCTACTCTTATAAGAAGCCAACCAGCGACTCAGCTTTTCGTCGTGTCGTCGCGGGCGGCAAGTAGCGACCCTCCGCTTAAGCCGATAAGACACGCGGCCATCGAGATCATGATTGCGTGATATACCTCATAGTACCTTATAATAAAATAAATATAAATTACCATTATTTTCAGCAAATTGAGCCCACTATATACATACTGGAATACGGTCTATCGAGTGCTTTTCGTAGGAGGATTCATAGAACACCTCGTTTGAAACAATAAATTACACACCGAATAATTCGATTACAATGTTGACCTAATGCCACCTAATCCTGAGTATGAAAAAATATAATTATAACATGAAACGCATCGTAAATCAGTACAGTATGAATAGAGAATTGAAACGTGGTGCGTCGGGCGGGCGGCGACGGCGCGGCGGCGACGGCGGCAGCGGCGGCGACGGCGGCGATCGCGGCGGTAGCTGGGGGCGCGTGCGCGGCGCGCGGGGCGGGCGGGCGCGGCGCAGCCTCCAAGCTGCTGCACTCCGCCGCCGCCCGCCGCCCGCATCGATCCCGCCCGGGTCGCAGCCTCCGGCGAGCCGGGCCTCAACGCGCGCGTACCTAACGCGCGTCGCACGCGACCTCCACGCGTTCCGCACGACGCACGAAGCGCGTTCGCCGCCGTAGCCTGCTTGCGACGCCTGCCCTAAGGTCCACACACTACCACATCTCATCTCGCGCCCACAACAATAACAGTAATCGCCAGTGTTGCACATTATAATCGTAGCTTACGTAACGTCAGCGATTTTGTGCGTACCTTATGTGTTAGTGCCTGACCTGCAGTATGTCATAATGGAATGTCCTCGGTGATAACCGGAATTACGGGATACCTCCAGCACTTACAGTTAAATTAATATTAGCAATCGCGGCGATCCCGAAATTATGAAGTAATGTAGTAAAATATTACATAGTACAATAATTATGTATTCACGAGCATATAGTGTATCTTGTGGCTACGCCGCATGCTACGCACACATAGCCTGGAGCCTACGAGAGACCGCGACAACGTAGATTCATACACCATTTCATCAAATTTCAACTTTGAGACAAAGGACATAGAGTTGAAAAGGTGATACAGGATACTACAACGTAGAGCCTGAATAGAGCGTTTACAAATAAAATCTTTTGCAATATAACTAGTACGTGTATATTTTATAAATTAATAACAAAATTACATCGATCCCATACTATTTATTTCCTATGATAATTGTGAGCTATATTAAGATAATTAGCTATTTGTGGATTTAACGAAATTTGTGTAATTAATAAAAGTCACTGAAAATCTTTATAAAAAATGCATAAAATACGACATAAAAAATATCGTAAAAATGAAAATACTGTTCTCACTACGAACTAAATCGGGAGAACTAATTTTTACTTTCAGACGACCGCTCTAACTCTGTACTCGCGCCATATCATACCGCCGATGCCGCGGAGTAACCGCAGTAACCCTCTACTTGAATCTTTTGTTACAAAAATACTATTTTATACACTTATCCATATCCTTGTATATTGAGGTATTCAAATGTATACATCAGTATTTACTTGGATAAATAAATGAACAGGAAGATTTATTGTAATCTTCTCATGTTTTATTGTTATTTCCCCACGATTTGTCACCAAAAAATCTGAAACTTCATAAACTATTACACAAATAAAACCTGCATAAATAAGCGTGTTGACCTTTTTCTAACATGTTAATTAATAAATCCGTTTAATATGTGATTAGCGGTGCTTGACTAATTCTATGGCACAAGTAAAGGCCTCAGTGCAAACAGATGACTGTCACGGCGCGAGCGCAGCGTGATCAAATATCAATTAATACATCACGTCCTAGAAAACCCATAAAAGTAGCATAAGTCTAGTTAGCACAACAAATACTTTGTAAAATCGTCGCACGGCAGTTGCTTGCATAATTATTATAAACAAATAGTTGGTATCCGTATTTGCGGTTGAGTTTTTGGATATACTATTTTATAAAAGTCAATACACTTTATTGGTTGGATGTTTGCCAACTAATTAGCTATAGGAAATCACTCATCGTTCATTATCATAATATAATAGTAGTTTCTGTGGTCCTTACGAGCGGTCGCATACATTTTTTTGTTATTATTTAATACAGTAATGTGTAGAGGAAAAACCGTCGCGTGAGTTTGGACGGCCGGCTATTGTGAATTGCGCTTAATATGGGTTCCGAAAAAGAGAAAATGGCGGCAGCTGACACCAAGTCGCCTTCAAACAAGAGCAATTGTACTTCCCCTGGAAAAAAAGGTAAGAACTGACCTATTTTAACAAATATATACAGGTAACAACTAACAGCTAATTCTCAATTAAAAACCAAAACACACAGTCTGATACTATATTGTCTTTAAACATATTTACCGCGTTCAAACCATTTCCAGATCAACTGCCGTACAAATACTTGTTATAGCTATTTGTCTAAACATTGGATATTTTTAGCTCTGCTGTTTGGGAACTGATCTCCCTACTCTTGTTAATTTATACGAAGTTTTGAATAATCGTTGCGGTAATATTTTGGTGTCTAAGTAATACTTATGTAACTTAGTCAATCTACATAATATAAGACAATTGGATATCCATCGAAGAAGGAAGAAAAATAAGTTTACTTACATAAGAACTGGCGACTAACTCGTGTATCCATAAATAACTAGTAATTATATTTGCATTATGCAATAGCCATTGAGATCCTTAAAATCAATAACTATATTTCTCGACAACCTTAAATCTTTAACAGCAAGGCGAAGGAAAGAAAACACGGAAATAAACTAGTAAGTTGTCACTTGAGCGACTTCGCGCCTTGGTGTCGAAGCCGGTGATCGGCTTAGTTGAGTGTAAGGCAATGTGATTGCAGCTATTGTTTGGTGCACTTTGTGTGAATCTTTCACACCATGAAACACGGCAACAAATATTGTAAGTCACGTGAGTATTTACTCGTATATATTGGTAAAATAAATTACAATTTAGTTTAGGCAGTAGGCAAGTAAGCTATCTGTCAGGTTTTGCGTTTTTGTCGTATATATGGAGATTGCAAAACGACACTCTGCATAGGACATTTAACATTTTATGGGACTAATCTGAATAAAAATATTTTTATTTCATTAACAACAAAAATGAAATACTTACTGACGACGGCTCAATATTCTATGGGCCTCAAACAAACAATAATAGATTTTTTCTGAGATCTTCCATCATGCCATGCGCCAAATAGTAAGTAACCAAAAGTTTAAAAACTTACCATAAACTGGAAGAAAAAGTTGTGACATGAAATGAAAGAAAGTCCATGTCCGAAGGAACATGTCGATGTCGCAACGGGCTGGGCGCATTTGTCACTGAACGGATAACAGATGTTGCAAATAAGTTTTCGAAGAACACCCACAGACAAAAGTATTTTGGGTCACGCTGCTGAGACACAAACAAATGAATCAAGTAGATGTAATACGCCACATGTATTTGGATAATATAAAATAAAGAAATTTCTCGACGCAATGATATTCGGAGAAGAACAAGAGTTTTGGATATTGTTTGTAGAGACAGTAAGCTGATGAGGTAATTGCTTGGTAGAATGTGCCGAACAGGGGACGATCTCCCATCAATTAGACCAACACACTGATCAGAGTTGCTGAGAGCCGCTACATGCAACCGTCCCAAGACCATTCATTGTGGAAGTCTATGGGGCAGGCCTATGTCCAGCAGAAGACATTCTTGACCAAAAAGTATGATGAAAAAAGTACTTCAATAAGAGCTGTTTGTTCACATTATGAGAAATTCAGAACCGATTATACAGGGTGGTGACGACACAACGACATTAAATGAAAATACGATCCCCACTAGTTAATCAAACACTTTAAAATTATCAAATCAGTTATTACACCAAATTCCAAAAATCTTTTTTTATGTATTTGGTTATTTTACGCATGTAGGTAAATAAATCGTAATGTAAGTATTCACATCATGTGTTAAAATTATTACAATAAGAAAAACCTGCGGCTAATCCGTTGATTATAATTTATTATTTGATATTTTTTGGTAGAACGTACTACTAACACGATACCGAGTATGTGGTTTCAATTAATGTCGTATTATCTCCATCAGTCTGTATAATGTGTATGTCCATTTCTCCATACCCATAAAATTCTAAACTAAAGAATATTGATAATATTTTCAACGAAATCACAAAATGAAAATTATTACAAACAAAAAATACCCTAATTCTCCAAATAGTATCGTTTGTATGTTCTGTTCATGTTATTTCCCCTCAAGATTGGACAATTGTCAAAGCTATTTTATGTACCGTGTAGGTATTTCACCGGAGCTGTAAGCGGTAGGCCAACATTAAACTAAAGCTCCTTTGTGCCGCACAAAGGACTGGAATATCTGTCACGGATAGCTTTTTGGTTTAAACCTTTGCTACGCCTCATAGCTTTCCTTTATAACATCAAGTTTTCGACACTTCTTTAACACTTACTTTTAATTATACTTGTTTAACATCTAGGTAAGTGTCTTTTTTGCTTGTTTTTTGGCATGGGTTTTAGGATTAAAACATTCACCAATATACAAGGTTATTTCAAATATTATAGGTCTGACAATTATATCGCAAATTAAATTGCTTGCCATACTTTTTTCCAACATGAATTGAACAAAAGCTATACAACTGTGTGAATTAGCGAGTTTTCATTATTTATACGTTTTATTTTATTTGAATATTTTAATAAAAATATGTTTGTGTATAATCATCTCGATCTTTTATTATATCTTTCAAAATCATTTCAGAAGTAGACATTTCCAATATTATATTCGTCAAATCACATCTACCCAGAATATATTAGAAAACACACGCTCTAATGGCTCTTGAACGTTCGCGAGGCAGTCAAGCGTTTTTGGCGGAAATAAGACCCCTGACATATAAACGTTTGGTTGATCCTACATCGTCGTCGTCGGCTGGATTGATTATATTTCCGGCATAGCAACAAGGGTTGTCACCCTTTTTATAATGGTATTCATTTTACTTTATTTAAATTTATTTGAAATTAATATTTTTGGATACTTACCAAATATATCGTTGGTTTTAAAAATACCAAAAGATCTGATTTCAAAATTTTAAACTTAAATAACCAGTAGGTAATTTACTAAACAAATAGTAAAAGAAAATTGTTTATATCGTAAAGCCATAACATTTTTTTATTACAAAGTACCAACATATATTTACAGCTGGTATGAGTAATACATATTTCAGATATCTAATTGATATACCAATATGGAGTTTTATGATTTTAAATTTAATTTTCAAACTGTAAATACTTACTTTATATTAAATCTTTTGCTAAATGATATTATCCTATTTTTTCACACGATTACTAAAAAAATATGCATTGTAAAAGAATAGCCACCTACTACATAACAAATTTAATAAAAATATTATATAAATATACTAGGTTTACTCTGCAAGAGTTTCATTGAAGGCTAATCGTCCGAAATATGTAAAATGTAATGAATACCCTGCAGATAAACGTAAATGCGGACCCTGATTCATTAACTTTTTCTTATCTCCTTCGCATCACATAGCACGTAACAGAATTATACTATTCAGACGACTCTTAATGACTCTACTTGAGTTTTTGCTCTTTCGATGTCTAAGGAGCAGTTTGAATCGTACATTTAAGACGTTTCAGGCCAGTCTCAAGTTGTCCTCATTGTAAACTTTTTAAATTGAATTGAGATACTCGTTGAAAGTTCCCCCGAGTCCCTCGGTCTTAGTTACTTACGTAGGTACATTATAAATACGACCCAACCTTTGCCTATCGCTAATATTTGACGTAATGGAAATTAAGTTAACAAACTTTAATTTCGTGTAAGGTTTCTTGAAAGATATAAGCAAATTTAACGGGGCTATAATTTAAACTTTGTTATAATTTTTTAATTAATTACATTCGAGTTTCTCGAATTCTTTTTCTTAATTCATAATAAATAACTTATTTAATTTCTGAATTATTTTTAAACACCGTTATAGAGAGCCACTATCAATTAATCTTTTTTAGGCAAGAAAACGCAAAACAAAATGACACCCAGAGATCCAACGTAATCTCAAATGCGCTATTAACCTCGTTTGGAATGCAGCTATTGTAGGTACAGACATTACAACAGAAAAGCATTGTTATTTAAGAAGACATGAGCAAGGCCTTAGCATCAACGCTCGTTACAGTTTAAAAGAGCTCGCAGCTCCGCGCCTCTCGCGAGGCTACATTAGCGCAAAACTGAACATTTAATCCCGACGGCTACATTTGTAGCTAAGGAAACTCGTTTTCTTTCCAACTTTTAGTAATGAGAAGTGAAAAAAATAACAAAATTTAATGAGTCACTTACGAATTTTGGTCTAGGAAGCTGGTCTAGGATCAGTTTCATCTATGCTCTTGTAATACTTTGCATTTAGTTGTCTACACAATTTAAAAAAATTGTAGCAAACGTAAATTAAGGTCAGACTTAACTAATGACTATGAGAAACCAATTTATGAATTAAAATATAGCAATTAATTGCATAATCTATTCTATATAATGCGTATGTAAATAACTGGTGACTTTGACGTCAAATGAAAATAATGTAACGAAATTGGTTACGAAAAGCGTTCTTACCTACATTTGCAGCTTCATTAGACAACATGTAAATAATATTATCACTGAGGGAATTAACTAACCCTTGATTGTAACTTATAGAGATAAATAGTTCGTTACTCTTCTATTATTTATTAATTAGAGCTGAGGCGTTTGTAATTTGATACAAAAACTCTTTCAAACTCCACCTTGATTACAGTGTACTCGAAATTCCAATATAGCTGAAATGATCGGTATGTTCAATACCTTTTCAACTTTTATTGTGTTACAATCGAGCTGAAACTATTTGTTAATTTAATTACATATATTAGCGTTTTATTGACAACTAGCTGTTCCACCCGCGTGCCCGGTATAAAAATTTCTTGAGTTACAAATGGTGTAACTAGCCCGACTTTGTTTTTAGGGTTCCGTAGCCAAATGGCAAAAAACGGAACCCTTATAGATTCGTCATGTCTGTCTGTCTGTTCGTCTGTATGTCACAGCCACTTTTTCCGAAACTATAAGAGCTATACTGTTGAAACTTGGTAAGTAGATGTATTCTGTGAACCGCATTAAGATTTTTATACAAAAATAGAAAAAAAAACAATAAATTTTGGGGGTTCCCCATACTTAGAACTGAAACTCATTTGAGTTGATTGAATGAAAGGTAAATTGCGGTTTACGATTTATGACGTATTAAAAAAAACTACTTACTTGATCTCGTTCAAACCAATTTGCGGTGGAAGTTTGCATGGTAATGTACATCATATATTTTTTTTAGTTTTATCATTCTCTTATTTTAGAAGTTACAGGGTAAAATGTGTGCCCCCCGCACACATTTTACCAGGAAATGTCTCTAGCGCAAACTATTCAGTTTAGAAAAAATTGATACTAGAAACCTTAATATCATTTTTGAAGACCTATCCATAGATACCCCACACTTATGGGTTTGATGAAAAAATATTTTTTGAGTTTCAGTTCTAAGTATGGGGAACCCCCAAAATTTATTGTTTTTTTTCTATTTTTGTGTAAAAATCTTAATGCGGTTTACAGAATATATCTACTTACCAAGTTTCAACAGTATAGCTCTTATAGTTTCGGAAAAAAGTTGCTGTGACATACGGACGGACAGACAGACAGACAGACAGACAGACAGACATGACGAATCTATAAGGGTTCCGTTTTTTGCCATTTGGCTACGGAACCCTAAAAATGGCAAAAAGCAAGGTTTCTAAAAAATAAAAAAAGTTGAAAATTAAATGGTGTCCCCAAACATACATAGTTACGCCAATTAATAAAGACCTCTGAGTTGTATCGGCGCTCATACAATTTAGAGGTCTAGCTTAATTGGCACCAACCTCAAATAAGGTAAATAAATAAAATTATGCATTTCCCTTGATGGACGAACGATGTACGAAGTTTGTACGGAACCCTCGGTGCGCGAGTCCGACTCGCACTTGGCCGGTTTTTATATATTATATAGATTATAATTTTTTAATCCTCTAAAGGTGGGTCCACACTTATGACATGACAAAGGACCGGACTACGTGGCATCGTACAGGACATGTTACGCTAAGTGTGGACGGTCTAGGGTGGTGCTGACACGGTCACAAACCATGTACGATGAAATTTCACAAGTGTAGACGCATGGTGTCGAACTAGACTGCGTGGCATGGCATTGCTACATGAATCGATCGGTGGTGTCATTTAAGCTCCGACTACCAGGCAGTTATGTCGTCGTCTGCAGAAGACGTGATCCACTCCTACACCGTGTACAGAGACATCTGTGTCATCTGGCGTACTTCGACGCGTGTCACCCGGCTAGACGATCGTAACTCCGTCCATTGTCCTGCCGTACATTCTTCCACTCATAAATGTACCAGTGTTCGGAATGCATTGAATCGTAACTGCAGCTTGTAACAATTGTTCGCGTAACAAAAGACGTCCACATTATTGGTACTGTCACGTGTTTCTGATACGGTCACGGGATAATGTAAAATTAAAATTGTCGGTAAAATGTCACAAGTGTGGCCCCACCTTAAGATAATTTAATGAAAATTTTCAACTTAGGGCATTCCTAGCACATGTCATATTTATACATTTGTTTAAATAGCTGTCGTTATTACATGCGTAAGGAGACTCATATGTAGGTATGAGACCTTTTACTAGTAAGTAAAAAGACACCTTATACAGGTGAGTAAAATGAACATAAATCTCGGAAGGTACACTAAGTTCTTATTTCGATAACAAACAAATTGATGATCAAAGGAGAACAAAAAGTTTTCGACCCCCCGGGATTTGAATTCAGCTTCAGATTTTAACTGAAGGGTCTTACAAAGGGCAAACCGGATATACTCACAGAAATACAACCAGAGAGACGGTTGTTTATTGAATTGTTGAGTATAATAAGAATGGGCAAGATTGTTCTAATGTCTCTAGCGATATATTTCACAAGATGGTGATAAGCAATTTCCTAGCATTAATAAATTATCTGATTAATTAAAGTCATAATAAATCACTTGGTATATGCGACCGGCGACAATTTACGATTCGTCACCTAATTAATCATGAATGTTACGGTTTACATTTATATTTGAGATAAATTGACAATCTTCTGTATATATAAATGGAAAATGTGACTGACTGACTGATCTATCAACGCACAGCTCAAACCACTGGACATATGGCTAAAATTTGGCATGCAGATAGCTATTATGATGTAGGCATCCGCTATAAGAAAGGATTTTTGAAAATTCCACCTTTTAGGGGGTAAAATATGGGTTCACGGGGGAAACCGCGGGGCGGTAAGCTAGTCTATTATAAGGTTAACCAATATGGTTTATCCTAATAATATTTTAAATTCGAAAGTTTGTATGTTTCTATGTGACATCCATAACAACTGAACGGTTTTTTATGGAATTTGGTATAGATAGTTAGCTAGTAGGTTCTGGATTAGGATATGGGATACTTTTTAACAGTGAGTAAAACCTCGTAAGACAGCTATTATATTATTATAATGATAACCAAAATCTGATTTAAAAAAAACAAATTATTTATACGCGCTGCTCTGAATTATATTAGAAAATATACTTTTATAATAGTTTACTCCAAGACTTTCACACCATCATGGAAACTTGTCATAATTTTCATCATCATTGTAAGTAAAAAACCCAAGAGTCAGTGATATAAAACTGCAATCACATCGTAGGTCAGTGCGTTCCTGCAATTCAGCAATTACTCGTTATTATCCTTATGGGCTACTTACTATTCTCTCTTGATATAAATTATAGCGAATAACTCACTTTTCCATTAAATAATGCATCATTGAGTTTTTTACTTGGCTGCACAGGTGTAATGTACTGGATAGAGTGCAAATTACTTTATGAATTGTAAATTGAAATTAATCTTTTTGCTATGTATAGGCTTGTGTTTGACCACAATCCCACCACACATGGAAGTAAGTGGCCAAAATTTATAAACATTATAAAATAATTATTGTCCCAGTATAAAAGCATCACTCTATAACAGACTGAGATATAGGTCAGGTGGTAGAGAAAGGATAACTTAACTAGCATTCAATATTCCATTATAAAGTACTATTAGGGAGTGATGTGGGGATCGTAACATTGGTTGACTGCACATTGACAATGGTGCTGTCACGAGCGGAGCCCATAGTATTATACATAGAGGACAATGACTTTTTCTACTGCCGCTTTATAATATATCAATTATAAAGCTCTGTTCATATTCTTTACAGCTATGAATATAGCCATCACATTCAACATCACATGATATCCAATTTTTTCCATCAATCTAGGTTTTTATTTACTTTAAATTCAAAAACAATTAAATCCTTCTTATCCTAACTTTAATATTATAAATGCGAATGTGAGTTTGTTTGTTTGTTTGTTACCTTTTCACACCTAAACCGCTGAAACGCACGACGATTTGGTACGCAGATAGCCTATGGTATGAAGAAGGACATGTGCTACTTTTTTTCTCGGGAACGTGGGTGAAACCGCAGTGGACAGCTAGTATAATATTTTAAATGCGAATGTGAGTTTGTTTGTTACCTTTTCTCGCCTAAACCGCTGAACCGATCGTAATGAAATTTGATACGCAGATAGCCTATGGTATAGGAAAGGACATGGGCTACTTTTTTTATGTCGAGAACGCGGGTGAATATAATATTATAAATGTATTTGGATGGATGGATGGATATTTGTTACTCAATCACGGTAGAACGGGTGAACGGATCTGAATGAAATTTGGCACAGAGATAGACTATAATCTGGAATAGCACATAAGTTAATTTTTATTCCGGGAAAATATAAGATCCCTTGGAAACGCGGGAGAAACCGCGGGGCGGAAGCTAGTATTGTATAATACCGAAATCTACAACGGAAATATGAACTTTATTAACATATTATCTATGAACTCATAGATAAAGCTGTATAAATTATCGTAGATAATTATAAATTTAAAGAGAATAGTTTAACTTTACTTATATTTTATTTATCTACTAGCTTCCGCCCCGATACATTTGTTTAAGAAGCCTACTTCACCCGCGTTGGTATGCAGATAGCCTATGGTATGGAGAACCATTCATCGCGATCGGTTCAGCAATTTAGGCGTAAAAAGGTAACAAACAAATTCACTTTCGCATTTATAATATTAAGTTAGGATTGTATTCTATATCACTACCTAAAATGATACGAAATATGAATCACTTAACTCCGAATTTTATAATTTAGGTTAATTTAGTCATCTTTGTATTCATGCTACTGTGTAATTTTATGTTGCTTTACAATAATAACTCTACTTTATTGTTTCAGGTAAATAATAAAACGAAGGAACTACCCAGATATCATCTTCAAACTGTACGTATTAAAATAATAAATATTTATACGCTATCGATAGAGTACAGTGCATTTTTTTGACAGTGTAATTAACATTTGATACGATGTCTTTATTACTTGAAATTCAGTTCATCAGTGCATTTAATACTGATTACATTGAATATAAAGTCCCTGAATATGTAATCTTTTTTTTTAAACAAAAATCAAGCGACCTGACTGTTTAAGTAAAATAAAATAAATCTATCAAACATCATAATAATTTTACCCAAATTTTGAGTCCAATTAATTTCCAATCCCCGCGTTTTCCTTTTCAAATAATAAATTTTGTAGAGTTATTTTATCAAACGGCAATTAATGTTACAAAGAAAGCTTTTGTCAAAGTTACATATTTCCCGAACTTCCTTGGTGATAAATCTTTTTTAAAGTTGTAAGAGGCACTCGGTCAGTTTCAGTGAGACACGTACCATAAAGAACCTGCTATGAACGTTACGATCGTCTCGTTTCATTATAAGTATTCTGAAAAGGAAAAAGAACCTCGTTGGCGACGTTGCGAGTTTCTGTAGTACCGTACGTATTGAATGAATGCCCCAGTCGTTTTTCTTATCAAGAACAAGCCCCGACCGAAGTGTCCAAAGAGAAAAATAAAAGAGGATTGTATTGTTAAGTAGACTTGCAAAAGTTTCTTTGAACAGATCCGATTGTTTGTATTTAAATTGTATCTCTTTTTGTGTTTGAATAAGCTTCTAAATTGAGAAGTAAGACTCAAGAATAGCAACAACAATAAATATTACAATTAATTGTTGTGAGTTGCCTACTTTATTTATATTTTTATTTTAGTTACCAACATTACTTAATCAAAGCTTTGAAAATAAATAAGCAAAGATTATGTCAACTGTGTATATGTATTACACAAATAAAATAGACAGTTAACTTAAATAACTGTTCTCAGCAAGTCGGATAAAAATTAATTACACCTGATGAAGTATGATAAAAAAATACTTCGGTAATGGTTCTCGATTCTATCACGGGTCATATAATTTTTTCCCGGAAAAAATTTAGGGCGCGGCTCACAATTGAACGCCATTTGGATGCGAGCCAGGCGTCCCACTACACTAGATTTGGGGACAAATCTGCTGGAAACCAGAACCTTAATCTGACAAAACAAAACGACCGATAATGATGGGAAATTTAGACAGCTAAGTGCCGCCGGTTTTATCTGTTTAGACGTGACCGCACCGAGTGCGGTTAGGTAACCAAGACAGCTCCCGTTCGACTTACAAACAATTTGTTGACTCCGTTCAGTGGATAGGTAGCTATTTATTACATAGTCAGTGGAGATAAAGCGATGTGCAAATTATAATTTCAAATGTGAGCGGGACTTTATCATGTAAACTCCATGGGTAGTGAAGCGTAGTTACTCAAATAAATTATTTTATCAATAAAGTGCTAAGTCGTGTCCAGTTTTAAATGTCTATTAGTATGTTCATGAAAGTAAATATTATATTCAGTATAATGATCTAATTTATAAATAAAAGAAAATTATGTTGCCATCTAATGGTTCGAATATGAAATGTTCCTAGATGTACGGAGTATAAACTATATCCTCGTCAATCATTAGCCACGTAACTGTTACATAATCAGGCTCCCAATTTATTACGTAAAGTGTTTACCGCATCTTCAAGCTTTAGGTGGTGGGAACAGTATCTCTATCAAAATAACAAACAAAATAACAAATATTTCCCTTGTACGTAAACAATACGCATGTATATAGCTATTCCTGTATATCTTACTACGTGTTTTGGAAAGGAAACTTATAATCAACTTAAAAGGCCCATACGTTTGTCTCGGGCTCAGGAGTAAGGACAATGTTTAGTCCCTTATATGAAGTTCAAAGATCTCCAAGGATCATTATAGAACGATATGCGATTTTTATTTATTAAAAGTATATTTACTTACATGAGCAGAGCAACACATTGTCAATCGCCTTGGTATTGCTAATGTTCAGCCTGCATGTCAGCCTTCTGTCATAAACATTAAAAACCTAAAATAAATATCCTGAGTCATTTCTTCATATTTCTCCCCTGCAAGTAGGTATACTGTAAATATTTTTTGTAACTTATTTAGTTTAAATAAGTCAATGCTAATTTCCACAGCTCATTTCACAGATATGTAGGTGTATTATTGTAGAACGATAATGTTTTGGTGCAAAATATAAAGAAATAAGCTTCCGGAATCATGAAATTAAGTAGGAAATTGGTAAATTTTGATTTATAGTATTATGTTTAAAAAGAAAATCACCACCGGCGGTGAAGTCAAATTTCTTGGAAAATAAAATTAATCTGTGTACCTACTTATAAATAAGTCTATTCTGATCTAACCTAAATCTAATTGTTAATAATATTGTTGTACTTTTGCGATAAATTTGAACAACTCTACTTGCTCTATTAAAATAGAAGAATAATCGCGGATCATATAAACATTTAATCGTTAGAATTTATTAATAAATTGTCAATAGGTTTATGTAGGTATGGCTAAAAAATTCCAGTTTTTCTTTTATCGTTTTCTCGAAAATTTATTACTTTTAACCAAATTGAAACTAATACTATAATTTTAATTAGGTCCGTTTTTTTTTAAATGATCAATTAAACTTGGATTGGCGCTATTCCAGACTTGGTCAAAGTATCTACTAATTCTTATAATTATTACTAAAATGAACTTTTATAGGTAGATCGCTTTAGTAAATATAAGAAGAAATTAAGGGAATAGGACCTAAACACATACTATAATCTTGTTGCCCATCGTTATCCTTTATACTCAAGGCTGAACATAAGATCAATATCATGACCGTATTTAGCTTAAAATGGTGATAAGGGCATATCATTAGGGATTCCTTAACATTTAGATTCCTAAAGTTTAGCAATAAACCTACCATACTGTTTGTCAAAGGTTTACCCGTATCTACATGCTAGTTAAAATGAAAATAGTATCAGCTGTAACATACGGACAGTCGGACAGACGAATTGAGGGACAGGTGGACGGGATGAAATTATAAGGGTTTCGTTTTTGCCATTTAACTAAGGAACTCTAACAAGACATCGTTTTTTACTTATTCTTGAGATCCAATATTATTATGTTATTGTTGGGTAATTTGTATTCCACAAACAAATATTTTAGTCTTTGATTTTAGATTTTTAGACTTAGATGATAAGGATTTTTTGCATTTCTAACGCCATATAACTGTGAAGCTGAAATACTTGACCTTATAAAAACCTGCCACTCACCCAAATTAGCGCAATTTTAATCCTTATTGCTTAGTAAGTGCACGAACAATGTATCTTGGTACATTAGCGCATGTTGCCATATTGTAAAGGCATAAGATGGCTTACATACTAACGCCTCCAGGACCCATCACTGTAATTAATTGGTTTAATTTATGGTCCATGTGTAATCAACGCTCAGAATTCGTCTACATTGTTTTAGGACCTTATTATATGTATACAATATACCACATGTGGGTACGCCGTAGTTTGCCATAATGTTTTTGTTTACCTAAATTAGTTTCATGAAAGATAATAACAAAGTTTTGAAATAGAAGCGTAGGTTTGTTATTAGAAATTTTAATAATATACGTGGAAATTGATTTGAGACCGATTAGATACTAACAGGTGCTAGTTATTTTATACAAACATACCTTATTGAATAAGTTAAACAGAAATAATAGTTAATTTAAAACTCATCTTCGTATTTTACTCATGAACCTACAATTTAACCGCCATCATCTGTACAAGGTATATCACAACATCATAATACAACGAGAAGCTAGTTCGAAAACAATACAATCAACCCAACATAATGGTATAAGTTTGTGAGGTATGTAGGCAATTAGACGGTTATCTCGAAGTTTGCCGCGTATAGACTTTTCAAAGGAATATTTAGGGTTTCTTGAGAAACAGTACCTAGATACTCAGCTATACTTAGACACACAACTGTACTGAGAAATAAGAGATAATAAATAAATGTTTAACTAAGCTGCTTTATCCTATTTAAGGTATGATGCCATAGCTGTTTTTAGCTATGTAGATCTATAGAAGTATTTTTGTGAAAATTCATTATAAAATTTAGATGCTCAGCTTGTGGTATTTTCCTGTGAAGCAAATACTTAGAAAAATACATCGGGATTTCAAATCGGAACAAATATTTCATTATATATTTTTATTATTTAGACCTGTGTTTCACAGGACCTCAATCTCGCCATCATAAATGATTATATGGCTGAAGGCGGTAACCACACAAAGTCTAGAAGGAACAGGAGAACAACTCGAGAAATTTAATGTACGGATCAAGGGTTAATCGGGACGTGTCTACATACCTCAGAAAACTGGCGACACTAGTTCCTACCTTTTGGGTCAAACCGGAGATGGACCTCAAGATTAGCATAGTGGTTAATGTATAAGTTTAAGCAACTATTAGTTATAAACTTCGTACCATTAGTTGACGCTCGGGTTTTAAGGAGAAGTTTATTCCCCTGATATCTCTTTTCCTTACGTAATAGTAATGCGAAGTTATTTTGAATCATAGTCCATTACATAAAGTGTTCAATTTCATTAAACATCCTACCAAACGAAAGGCTGTTACGAGGTGTTTTTTTTTTTTTACTTTGTATAGACTTGTGTTTGACCACAATCTCACTATGGTAGGTGATAATGTGGCCGAAGGTGGTAATCACACAAAGCCTAGAAGGATCTGGCTCTCAAGCGCAGCTGCCGGAACACACCAATAGGCGTTTGGCGACAGATTTTCAACTTGAGGGTGGTAGCCAGCCAGGCGGGTACTACAAAGTACCCTACCACCGTGTTTTGCCATAAATTGCGTATCGAATTCTGTTTTTTCACTTCATATAGGCCAGTATTGAGTGTGGTCGAAGCTGACAAGCATACACCTTTTAGGGAACTGGTAAATGCAACTGCGGTTAATTTGAGGGTGGTAGCCAGTCAAGTGAGTACTACAAAGTGCCCTACCACCGTGCTATATTTTCTTCGCAAAGTTTTCCTTCATAGAAAGCTCAAGCTCATTGTAGAATTTCAACTCGCAAAACTTTCATTATTAGGTACCCGTACCACTCAGCTATCATCGCGTCATAATATAGGTATTCTTACGTTCTCTGATTTGTAAGTGCAAAAGCTTTACATGTGACTTACGACTCTTATTGCTATAATCTCGCACAAAACTCTACAATATCTTGAATGTTCGCTACATTGAGACACCTAAATGTGGTAATAAAATGTTATTTGCCATCTATATTTGATTTTGACAAACAGCAATGTACTATGTGAACTCTAGAACAATTACTAAAGCAATGCGAACAATAATACCTTTTAATCATAGATGGAGAATTGAATGCTAGTTTTGCTAATTGTATTTTTTTTAATTTCTTTTTTCTTTAAATTAATGTTTTATGCTCATTAATATATACCATTAGGCATCAATATAGAATAATAATTACTTAATACATGTATTACATAATAATGTTCTTCTGTGATTTCGTAAAAATATGCATGTAATCTTAAATTAAACATATCTTGATAAAAGATTTTCTTTCATTATCTCGGTATATATGCTAGAACTCGTTTACAGTTTCATTAACCATTGCTCTATACAATTTGAAAATATATACCTGCATAGTTTCAATGTAGCGAATAGCGTCATAAAGATACTTTGAACTCTATTTTCTATGATGGTATTTTATCGGTTGACATTTTACTCTTTTGGTTATTCAAAATTTTTTCATAAGGTATATTTCTATTTCCAAGCTAAAATTAAGATCCGTCACACTTCGCCCCAAGCGGCCATTTTGAGAATCCCGTTGATGTAAATCGAAATTGCGCTTCGGCGAGTGCAAATTATAAAAAGTTATTTTAATGTTTAATTTATATTCCTAATGAATCTGGAATTAAAACCTAGTCAGATACGGGGCATCAACATAAATACATCGGGTAGGTAATCGTTATAAAATCAAGATGAATATTTAATTGGATAGCTTGTTCGTACAAATTGCTATTCACGTAGCGGCGCTGACCGCTCTTCACTTCACTCATAGCTTTGTTTAAATGCATTAGAATATAAAGTTACACTCGCTTTACGCTAGTTGATTTCTGTGGTTTATTTGAACATAATTATAAATTATATGAGGTTAGGTTAGTATAGGCCGGTTGAATTGTGACCACCAAAAACAATTACCACTTCACGGAGAACTTGTGGATGGTGCCGTTGGTGATTCGTTAGGTCTCTGAAACCTACTAGAGGCACTATATTGACCACGCCTCAGTGTGAGTGTGTAGTGATAAAGCCCTTTTGCAAACAACGCACGGACTAATCTATTGTACCTACTAACTAACAAGGACATGTGTAATTAAAACTTTATCTAGTTAGGCTGATGGAATTGAGACCCAAAAGTTTTTTGGCAACCAAACTAGTGATTTAACGCTTTAAATTTAGCTAGTTTTGTGTTTAAATTTATAGAATATTTTATCCTCAAAGTAAAGTAGTAAATTATCCATAAAGTAGGAAAATATAAAGAGACTACTTAAAGTAAAGTTGGAACAATCTAAAGTATTTTAACAAAGCAAAGATGACAGGAACGAGTAAATAGGTACCTATGCTCAAAGAGGGCCACATACTCCTTTATGATTGACCTGCCCTCAATACCCAACATTTAGCGTTCACTGTCACAACGTCAAGCGAAAACTTTCGCCGCAAAATCCTTCTCGATGAGAATGACAATTTCAAATGTTCTAGATTCAAGAGTGGTGACGGTGTCGGAGAGAAAACTTCTCGTGACACAATTAAATGAACTCGCCCGGGATTGCCGAGTTGATTTTCAGTCGGTTCGCCATTTCAAATGCTGGAGATTGTTTTAATCCTTCACGAAAGACCTCAATTGGCGGTTGGAGCGAAAGTAATTTATAAAAAGCATTATGATTTGCTTCAAAAAGTACAATTAAAAGGGTGATCTAAGATACAACAAATTTTCAAAGAGCTTTTTGTATGACTGACAAGCGTCGCTTATGGACATTAGTAAAACTATGGATTGCCAACAAAGTGTTGCCGACCTTAACAAAGAATAGAAGGCAACTGGCTCTCAAGTGCAACTACCGGAACACACTTGGCATATTTTCTACTTGTGGGTGGTAGCAATACTTTTTGTACCGCCATGCTTTGGTTTTCTCACGATTTTTTTCCTTCACCAAAATATCAAGTTCATTGTGGGATTCGAATTCTTGTCACGGCATTGTCATCACAACCATTGAGCTATTATCGATTCAAATCATGTCGAAACTTTGAGAAACAGTTTCTTCTCTTTTCTCCTCCAGCAGAAATTTTCAAATAGAATCGGGGAAAAAGTCCATGCTGTTAATTAAAAGTGACAATGGTCTGCAATTCAGTATAAATCCGATGTGACGGAGTCTATTGCCATTCAACTATGTCTCATTTATTATTTGCAAACAAAATGTCACATTATAATAAATTATCGACACATTTACAAAAGCAAAGCTGGACCGATAGGGTCACCCTTCCCATCAATTTCCATCCATTTGATTATACTATACGAAATATGAAAATCACCATAGCAGTATCTCTCGTGCGACAACTATCCCTTTTGGCGACCTGCCAAAATGTTAGCCCGGCCGAATTGTCGCCAATAAAAGTTATCAGCCGGCTGCGACCGTCTATACCTAAACCATACATATTACTTCTAACTTTTGTAGTACTCAGTTAAATTACTTTCCTAAACTTGAATATTAACTACTAAATGGCTTCATCCTCTTCGATGATAACTCTGTGATAGTGACGTCGAATGCTGTAACGAAAGTCGGGTGTGAATCCTACATGCGCATCTAATCTTACATAAAGATCATAATTATTATGTAAAATTAGGAGTGAGTACATACTTACTCTCTTTCATCTCATTGTGAAGACATGAATGCAAAATTTTGATTGTAGCGTTTTTCTTACATAGCAAGTTAGCTAGCGTAGGTACTGCAAAATGTGAACAAGCTATTCTTTTAATATAAGTTTATCTGGGAAACTGTGAAAAAACGATGGAACGACCCGCGTTTAAAGTAAATATAGGTCACGTAATATTATATGTTTTTTTTAGGTAGGTATTTTATTCGAACTCCGATGAAAAGATCAAAAAATAAAAGTGTCTTTATATAAAATATATCTGAGAAATAACATTGTTTCCCAACATAAGTAAAACCGCTAGCAAAGCCATCACTTCTAAGTTGTCGACACATATAACGTACGTGTCGCCTGTCGTCCGTCGCTTGTGAGACCCCAAGTCTCCTTTTGTGGGTCAGGCATCAATAAAACTTATCGCAGCGGTCTGCCAGCGACATCTCACATATAACTCCGCGACCCTGTACCCATATACCGAACTCAATAAAGAAAATATTGCAAATTGAATTATTTTTATTTAGGTACAGCTGACTAACGATATGGGCGTATTTATCTTCGGGTTTATGCCTTAACAATAAAACTGATGGTATGTAGGCTTTAGGTACCTTTCCAAAACAAATGAATGAATAAAATGTTTTATTTGTCAAAATATATACATTTATGTTTATTATATGATTAATAAGAAATAATATGGAATAAGATCAAACCGGTTGAAAGTATTCTAATTAAATTATTAACAATTCTTTAGGTGATATTCCGATTATGTACATGGCAGAGGCCAGAAACACATGGAATATGGCCTGCCCGAGAGAAAGTTTTCCAAAAAGCCTCCTTTCGCAGAGGCAATGGGACGAGCCCCTTTGTAAAATTCTCCAAAATTCCTTATTCCTAATGTGGCAATATCAGGGATCGGGCTCGTCTCCTTGCTACTAGCGAACGCGAGTCAGGCTATTGGCTCCAGGCAACACCTTCGATCAATATAGGTACTTTGTTGGATGATACAAGTTTTTCGATTGCAGTTGGTTTGCGTCTGGGCGTCTCCAGAACCGAACCCCACAACTGTCACTGCGGAGGCGAGGTAGATCAGTTGGGTCATCATTGTCCTTCCTGTAGCCGTAGTGCAGGACGTCTTTCGCGCCACGCCACCCTAAACGATGTTATCCGTCGGTTTTCCACCGTGAACGTGCCGGCCATCTTAGAGCCGAACGGTATCTCACGTGACGATGGAAAGAGGCCTGATGGTATGACTTTGATTCCCTGGAGTCGTGGGAGGCCGCTGGTTTGGGACGCAACTTGTGCTGACACCCTTGCGCCATCTCACCTCCAAAATACATCTCGGGTGGCGGGCGCAACCGCCGACGCCTCGGAAAGCCTCAAGCGGAGGAAGTATGTTTCTATTTGAGATGGTTACATATTATTATTCGTTTGGGGTTGAAACTATGGGTCCCTGGGGTTCGGGGGCACATCGTTTAGTTAAAGAGATATCCAGACGCCTTGTTGATTTAACAGGTGACCAAAGAGCTGGCGCTTTCCTTGGGCAACGTATTAGTCTTGCAATTCAACGAGGTAACGTCGCCAGCTTTTTGGGAACCATGCCTGCAGGTGGCGACCTAAACGTAGTATTTTATCTTTAATTATTTTCACATATTTTATTTTAATATTTAGTTTAAGTACCTAGTTAAGGTTGTTTTTTTTATCTATACTATGTATATATAATATTATCAATAAATAAATAAATAAAGGTAAAAAAAATATTAAAAAAAAATTAATAGCATCGAATGAAAGCAATTACAAAGTTTTCGCTCTAAATATAATACAATACGAATAGTGTTAATTATTTACAATACAAAACAAACGTTACAAATTTCTAAAAATACATGAGATAGAATAAATTATAGTGAAAACAATTTAGGCGGCTTTATCGCTGAAGCGATTTCTTATAGCTGTTATAAAATCAAACCATAAATTCACTATGCTTTAAGCTTGTCTTATATTCTGAAGAAGAGAGTTCCACAGCCAAGCAAATACATAATATAATAATCATATGTAATAGGTACAGTACAAAATTATTTCACCGCTGTGAGAATGTTATTAGTGGAAATATTACGGTTATAAGGGGCGAAACTTCACTTCGCTACGCGGTCGGTAAGGACCGGTCAAGTAGCCGGGGCGTGCAAACTTTCTGATACGCAAAAGGTCTTGGTTTACGCTTTTGACCCTGAGAGTTAGTCAGTTAATACGCGCTACGGTTTTCGCTGTCAGCTACTTATGCTGCGATGTTATTATATATAGGCACTTATCACTTTTATTACTGCGGAAAGTGTTTTGAGGTTTCATTTATAGTTACTACTTGCGTTGTCCGAACGATGTTAAGATTTTCCCTTCTCGGTGATATCATTCTGTTTTATAGAAGTGTGCATGATGATTGCGAAAAATTACTGTTAATTGTAGGGTAGCGTCACGTAATATTGTATTTTGATTTTCATTTTGAATTTATAGAAATCTGTCGTCTGATTTCATTGTAATAATTAAAATGCTTTGCACCGTTCTTTTGTGTTTCTAAGCCTATACATGTCATAAAACTTATTGAAAACTTGGAAATTCTATTTTAAAAAGAAATAGTGACATCCGCCGTCTCATTTTTCCTCTCCCAGTGGAACTGTCCCATTTCCTACATAGCTTTGACTAGCTTATTGAAGCCATTACATGTTGGTTTACCGCGATTTTCAAGTAACTATTATTTATGAGCATACTAATAAATAAATAAATAAGAACTTAGGTATTATAACTTTTGTATTAAAGAAAGAAAGAAAAACATTTATTTAAAACTCACACATTATCAACAGCGTAAAGAAAAAACACATTACACGATTAAAGCTGTGTGAGGCCAAAAAGGCACCCATATGCTGCAGCGCGTGATCTTGCAGCGCGTGATGTTGCAGCGCTGGTTTTCAGATAGGGCCTAAAGTGAATAATTGTATGTAGTGTCAACAATAAAGAATATTTGTATTGTATTGTATTGTATTACGATGGGTTGAAAAGGTTTACCTGCTGCGTACCTAATGCTCAAAAAGCCATGTTATGAATATGAGTAATATTTTGTAATGGCTCTATCAATCATATCATTAGTAGATACTATTAGACCTACTATTTATTTTAAACTAGCTTCCGCCTCGCGGTTTCACCCGCGTTCCCGAGGGATCTTATGTTTTCCCGGGATAAAAAGTAGCCTATAGCCTTCTTCGACTATCCAACACTAAAGTATTTTTTCAATTCGAACCAGTAGTTCCTGAGATTAGCGCGTTCAAACAAACAAACAAACAAACCCTTCAGCTTTATAATATTAGTATAGATCAGACAAATAATATTATGTTCGTAAAAAAGGGAAATTAAGTCTCCCCCACAACATGGCCGCTGATCCAGTGCCTTATCATTGAGCAATCTAGTTTAATAATACTGGTTTTTATGATGCTGTTGAGACGAAGCCCTTTGCATCACAGACCAGTGAGACTATTATTTTTCGGATTATGGCGTGAAAGCTGTGGATACGTGCCCCCTGATACACTATAATGCTGATGAAGCCCCATCAGCATCCTGAAATCATTGTTATATTGGACACCTAGAGAGTTCTCCAATATTACATTGCTCTCAGGTTCTTTTTATGGGTCTTCAGGCTGCAAGTATATAAAATGTCTGGAAATAAGCCATAAAAAGTGTTATTTTCATAACTTTCTATAACAAGCAATTTTTATACGATTGGAAATATCGATGCCTAATCGACACGTTTGCAGTATACTCTAATTCGATTTTGTATACCACCCATACAGGGTCATTTTTTAGTCACTGGCAATACTTGCAGGGGTGGAAGTTCTCATCAAAATGAACAACTTTTATTATGGGACTAATTGTGAAATCATGAAATAATTATCAGCTGTTCCATACAAAAGTTCAATACCTACTCGACCAAAATGTATGAAGCAACCATTTTATTTTACGCGATATCAGAGTGAGCCCTATAGCAAAAGTTAAGATTAAAAAAACATCCTGTATATAAGAACAGATACAAAGTTTAAGGAATAATGCCTTATTCATTCTACATTTATTATTTTTCCACCGGTTCTTTCTACCCTTTCACCAAATCCCATCAAAGCGATAAAGGGTAGGTATACGCATCCCGAGTAGCCTAAATCGACACAGAACGGGTTGCCCGCGGCTACTCGGTTGATTGTTTTCTCCCTTTTTTTTTTTTTTTAACCCAGGAAAATGGATACCCCGCTCCGGCTCCGGGGGAAGCGGCGGGGTTATGTCAGACTCCTACTGACTAAAAACCTGGGGTGTTCCTATATGTCGCTACCGGCTGGGTATACGGGGGCGCCGAAGCATTCGTCCGCGTACCCAGCAGCGACGGCCTGGTGGGAGGCCTCCTCTTCGACGACGTCATCACCGACGTCGTCGTTGTCGACGGTGGAGACGGAGCTCTTGTGTAATCCCTTCTGATAAACGATATTAATAATATGGATATTTATTGACTTTTGATAGGAACTCAAATTTTTTCAATGAAAATTCGAATTGATTAATGGGGTTCATTCGTAAACGTCTTTTCTTTTATATGAGTCTATTAATAATAGGATACAGATACATAATGAGACTACCGTTTAATTTAACCAACACCAAAGTGAGCCAACATTTTAATACCGTACCTTACTCAATTAATTGAGTGTCATACAAAACGTGAACACTGGTATTAAAATATTAATTGAATCTGATTGTGACCAGTTTACGTAGCCACTGTTAGATTGGACAGATGAACGGAAAGGCTTTTTATATTTTTATATTCCATTTCGTTATTGTACGACGAATGAATGAAAATGGGATTTATCGCAAGCTCAATACCAGTTTTATTTATAAAAAATATATGGATTGTTTTTAATGATGACTATAATAATATTAGTCCATTAATATTAATATACTTTTGAGAGCAAAGCTATACTTGTGATAAACTTACTCCACCACAATGGCTCAGTGTGGTGTTAATTTTGGTGTGATTAATGTATCTAAATACACTTTATTTCTCCGTCAGCGTATAGGTATATTCAAGTTATATATTGTGCAGTTCGGTAAGTCAGTATTACGTACTGAAGACATGTTCTGAATACATAAAGCAAGTGTCCTGTAAACTAGGGCACGATGTCTTGCGGTGTTCTAATTAAACCAGTTTGAAATTAATTAAGATATTATTATCTTGTTATATCAATATATATGTGACTCATGAATATGCCCAAAATACAGAAATAGCTGCTGGATAGACACAACATCTGAAAAGACTAAACAAAAGAAGCTTAAAGTGTTTACGTAAACAAAGCCGTAATGGACCAACATTGTAATGAAATCTCGAGACAACGCATCAATCAATCGGGCCTCGTCTAATGGGGTCGGTATTGCCACTTTGTCTTACCGCACTATCCCGTCTTGGGACTTATTAAGTTAAATGCTTAATGTGAAAAACTATCGCATTGGAATTCTAACGAAGACAAAGTTCGGTATTGGAAAGAAAATAAATTATTAGAACAGAGATTGAAACAAAGAATTGGAACACTACGAATAGAGATTTAGATAAATTAACATTAAAATGCACTTTTTGTATAATATTTGAGCATCTCCTGTTCTTATGGGGCTAAATTAATATCCTTTTCAGGCTTATATTACCCCTTCTATGTAAAAGCAAAGTATTTTTAGGCGTAAAAAGTTCCCTTAACCCAGTCGCTTGAGACAGCCGTGCGACACCATCTGGTCGAAATCCAGATAAACTTTTTTCGTACTCTTTATGAAATAAAAATAAAAGAGACACCTTTTACTTTGAAATTTTTAATTAAGCGATGCTGTCGTGGCACAAAGTTTAACGTAATTTAATAATGAAGGTACGGACGCCACCAAAGCGCTTCAAACTTAAAGTAACTACAAAGGTAGATAGGTACTCGTTAAAATAAGCCCAGCAATGGAAATTCCATAAATGGAAAGCAAGAACTGCTTTAAACGTTATTGAAACTTGAATCGGGTACAAGTATCTCGCCGTCGTCTTCACTTTTACTCGTTACCTTTAATTATATTAAGTTTTGTAAGTAACATTTTTGTAAGGGAAATAAATGGTATTTATTAAATAACAATAAGATATTTACAGGAGTTTATCATTATGGAGGGAAGGATTATTGTAATGAATACGGGCCAGTATCCAACATTCGTATTAGTTTCACCCCTAATGTAACTTTACCATCGTGAAGAAGCCTTCTAAGAATACGATTATCGAAAGAATAATCCACCCTTTGTATCGGTAAAAGTACTGAAATAAGATTATCCCTACGCTTACTTACCTTGTTATCCTAATAAAATACAATATTTCATTAATTAACATTGGCAAAGGATTAGCGAAACCGAACTAATTTATTGCTTCTTAAACTAAAAATAGTTAAGTTATTTCGTTCAGAACCATTACAAATTAAATTCGCAGATTAGCGGTGCAATAAGCACTCTAATATTTTTTTAAAGTTTAAATAGATTTTTGTTTGGCCATAATCATACCATGGTATGTAAGTATAGTAGGGTAATTTGCATCAAATTTTGTCCTCTGTCATAGTTTTGTTTTATAGTTTAAGCTGTACCTACCTTCTTTACTCTGCTTATCCTATTCAGCCACAACGATCAAAATAAAGCTTTTGGCAATCGCGATCGCATGCACAACACAACCGTAAAAAAAAGTGTAATCAACAGTTCTGTTGTGGCAAAGCAGAGTGCTCCTATTGAAAAAGTTTCAATAATTGAGAGCACGTACAAGCCCGTGTGAATTGGAACGTGCGCAGAGTCTATCCCGATGGATTGAACTCACATAAATGGACGACCCGTTTACTTAGAGGGCGTGCCGAAATAATTGTAATCTAATTAGTCGAAACGTAACTCAACGGTGAGTTAAATTATCTCAATTTATTCTACGTTTAATTTATCGAAATTGCATTTTAAAGGGTTCTATTTTATTTTAACTAAGACAGACTACTGTTTCATCATAATCTCACTGTAGCGAGTGATATTGTTTAAGTGTCTATCTATATTAATAAAAATATACGTTTGACAACAAATTCTGTTTTTAAGGCTATCATTTCATTACAAATATAGAGAGAAATATATAATTATTGTTAGCCCAAATAAAATAACTTTTATTCCAGCTTTGGATCAATTTAGAGTAGACGAAATTTAGTAGGTATAAGTATATACATCACCCTTTTAGCAAAGTCCTCACTTATCACTGACAAACGTAGCTGAAGTGTATAATTTCCATTAATTTCGCTACTAAATATATACAAATTAGGGAGTTGAACAACAAGTTCCCATCCTAAAGTTCGTCATTGCCTCTACGCCATTAAAGTCAAACCACCAAACCACAACTGGATGAACCGTCAATGTCATGTTAACACATCTTTAGCGCTCTTACACTTTGATGTTGTAATTTGACCTTTACTGGAGGGAGAGGAAATATGATTAGGCGTACGTGTACAAAATCCAACGGTCTGTCCGCAGCTCAAATTAAATTGAAAAATTTCAGGAAAAGTCGCTCTGGCATTCAATTTTCGTGTGAAAATCGTTTGATTTTATTTGTTGTTTTGATGGATTGTGTGTTCTATTCGTTACTAACAATCATTGGAAATGGAAATGGTTTTTGGTTCAGTTATTTTTTTAAGTATAATCTACTTATGAACCTTGCACTCTCTAAATTTAATGTTAGTTTTTAATGAACCTTTTCTAACTTTTAAATTGTCAAAACCTTACCTATCCTATCTACATCTTTCTTTTTGACGAACTGAGTGCGACCGTAAGTCAGAAATGGGATTTCATTTTGACAATGAACCACCAATAAAATTAAAATTGCAAAATAAATTAGTACATGTCGATAAAGGTAAATTCCAGTGCAACTAAAATCTTAAACTTACGTTAAATTGCTTCTTGTATTAATGTCTAGTGCTTAAAGGAAGGTGGTGAAACACAGTGTTGTGTGTACATAGGTTGGCTACATAAGTTTACGACAAGCACAACAGCATTTGAATTAATTACCCACTCGAATACCTTAATTGTTTACCCTGTAACGACGAGGTCGTTGACTTCACATAAATTTCGTACGGTGTGTTAGATAACTACAACCGTAACCATAACGGTACCTGATTTTCATGAGAAAATGCTTTTAATTTTCAACGAAACTTAGGTAAGTGTTTATTCTCAAGATACGTGGCGCCTCTTTTTTATTGTTTCTTATTTTTTCTTCTTCTTGTTTCATAGAACTGCGTATTTGTTATATGAGTGTTGTTAGTTTATATTTCTATCTTTAAACTTTAATTCTATTGTGTACGTTAATTTTTGATTAAAAAAAAATCTTTCTTTATACTTTCTTTCTTCCTTTTACGCATTAAAAACGATTACAATTTGCGAATTTGACGAAATCTCTGTGATAATATTAATTTGGTTGCGTTTTACTTAAATTGTTATTTAATATCAATATAATAAGTTGATATATCATTTCGAAATACATAATAATTATTGTAGGTGTTCAATTTAATAAATATATAATTTTATTGTGCACAATATAACTTGTATACATTACGTTAGGTACTAATAAGTCATCATGCAGTTTCAGTGCATGCATGGGAATTCTATGGGAGTCAATTAATAAAGTGTAATGAAACCAAATTCAAATATAATACAGTAGTGGTCTGAGAATCGGCCAACATTCATTTTTTAAACCGCTACGCGAGTGAAACCGCGGGGGATAGCTGTAATACATAAATGTATATAACAAACAACGCATCGGAGCCAACACTGTTTGCCGACTCGTACATTATTTACTAACGAGAATACATTACGACTCACATGGGAATTATACACTATACATATTATATCATAGATACTTTGATCCCCGACAATTATGAAATTAATTTGACCGAGTAGGCTTGCAAATTATTTAATTATTTCTGATATTGCTGCTAACAATGATATGTTTATGTTTATCCAAATCCATTTAGCCTTACGGAGGACACACACAAACTTTCACATCTATATACCTATATAAAACAAAGTAGTGTTAGTTACACCATTTATAGGTGGATGTTGGATTTGTCTCCGCCCCAAATAGCAGATTAACTATTAAAACTTCGGACTTTTACTGCCGGGAACGCGGGTAAAACCACGAGGAACAGCTAATTTATAATATTAGTAAGAAGTAAGATATTTGTGTAAATATTTTACAGTTTGATAATCATCAATCATATCGTAGGTACCGTAGTGGTGTTGCAAGTGTCAATAGGCTACGGTAATTCCTTGCCATCAGGCGAGAAGTATGCTTTTATGACACCTTAGTAGATTAAAAGATGTAAAAAAATGATAATGTTTAAAAATTAATACACATTCGGCTTACACGGTCATCAAATACTGCCTTTTCGTCCCTAAATTCACATACTTCCTCCGCTGTTGCTCACTCTGGAACCACCCAACCCTTTTACAGAGCTTGGACAACATCATAAAAAAAACCCTCTCATCAATTTTAAACATAAATTTTGACCATCGGACCTGGACTCAGGCTTCCCTACCCATAAGGTCAGGAGGTCTGGATATTCGCAAAAATTCCAGTTTATCACTTCCAGCCTTTTTGTCCTCAGTCAATAATACACAAAAGCTGGTCTTTGACATCCTTAAAACGTCGATTCCATTATCTGACATAGCGCATTTGACTGAGGCAAAAATGACTTGGACAGTAGCCTGCCCTAATTCTAATTTACCCACTAACCCATCCTCACAGAGGTAGTGGGACGGGCCACTCTGCGAGCTAGTACGGAACAAACTTATTGAAACGTCAACTAGCCACGCGGATCGCGCCCGTCTCATTGCCGTGTCAGAATGGGAATCTGGCCTTTGGTTGCGACCGCTTCCGTCAGCAAACATCGGGACTGTACTCGATCCATCGACTTTCCGGCTTGCATCTTGTCTGCGTCTTGGTGCACCTATTTATATGTCCCATTGCTGCCAGTGTGGCACTTTTGTCGATCAGCTTGGCCACCACGGGTTATCGTGCGTAAAAAGCGCAGGCAAAATTCCGCGCCATTCTGACCTCAATGACATCATTCGCCGGGCTCTTGCCAGTGCTCACGTGTCAGCTATTCGCGAACCGAGTGGCTTGATGCGGGATGACGGTAGGAGACCCGACGGAATGGCTTTGATGCCCTGGAAGTTGGGGCATCCCTTAGTATGGGACGCAACTTGTGTCGATACTCTCGCACCGTCCCGGCGCAAATATAGTAACCTTGATGGGGGCTATATTTTTTAACCGTTTGGGGTTGAGACGCTGGGGCCGTGGGGGTCAGGTGCACATCGAATGTTTCGCGATATATCTAAGCGACTGATCGACGCTTCTCGTGACCAGAGGGCTGGTGAATACCTCGGCCAGAGGATTATCATCGCCATACAGCATGGCAATGCCGCTAGCGTTCTGGGCACACTACCAACTGGCAGCGATTTAGATCAGCTTTTCTTTTTGTACATAGTTTTAAATTAAGATGTGTCCTTTTTGTTCTTATTTTTATTTCCCTTTTTAATTGTAAATATCTAGACACGTGTGTAAATATTATTTAGTAAGATTTGTTTTCCAAATAAAAATGATAATCAAAAAATGATTTAAAGAAATTTTGAACATAAATATATACGTATCTCGGGAAACAAGACTCCTATAGAACGCGGGTAAAACTGCGGTGTGGAAGCTAGTTATTTATATGATAGCATTATTTTTATGTCTTGCAAAGCCCTTATCAATACAGTCAACTTCGTCGTTAATTCCCCCCGAGGCTCCCATATCTTCTTTCATAATGTAATAATAACATACAATGGTAGGTACGGTACGGTACTGAAGCTCCACAACGTACGGTATACGTTATACTTGTACCTATCTCGTGGGAGACCAAAGGGTAGCGGGCTCGTACGCTTTGCTAATGAAGAGTGGTCGGAAATTGTATTTCCTGTGTCTATTTTATTATTTAACCAACTTTTACTTACGGCTCGGTTTTTACTCGTATAGTTAAAGTTTGCTGAAGTCGCTCAGTAGCAAATACACACATCTATACTAATATTATAAAGCTGAAGACTTTGTTTGTTTGAACGTGCTAACCTCAAGAACTACTGGTTCCAATTGAAAAATTATTTTAGTGTTGGATAGTCCATTTATCGAGGAAGGCTATAGGCTACCTTTCATCCCGGGAAAACATAAGATCCCTCGGGAACGGATGAAACCGCGAAGCGGAAGCTAGTATATGGTAATGAGGATTCAGGTTGCCTTTAAACTTGACGGATAAGATAGTTACTGAATAAGATAAATCCTACAAATAAAATTTTCAGCAAGATTGAAATAGAAACTAGTAACATCAGAACAGAGGTATTCAAAGTTTTCCCAAAACAATCAATTCTCAGCATACTGAGTGGGAGATAGATATCCTCCCATCTTGAGTCCTCTCAGTTTACCTATATATGATTATTATAGAATTTCATTTCAATATCAAAAGTAAAATATTTCTCACGAACGACAATTTAAAATCCTAATTTAATACCATGACACGTCGAGTCTTAACTACATCAACGATAGTCTCCATGCTTCAGTTCATACATGAGGTTAATTTTATATCCCATCTAATTATACTGTAAACACGCTCATGTAATTTTCTTCATTTTCCAGGCGACGCCGACGAGCATGGCCTGCCCACAGAAAAGGACAAGGGTTGCGACACCAACCTTTACCTTTATCATGTAAGTTATACTTAATTAATTTATATGTATACTAGTTGTAGAATAAGCGAACTAAATTGTATTACTGAAACATTTCGTTTCAGTAACTTGTAGTTTCCACAAAAGGCTTTAGGGGTGTAGGTAAGGTACCTCTTTTAATTTTTCAAAGTAGAAGGGTAGTAGATAACCACGTTGGTATTATTTTAAAATTGCTAGCGCTATTTTTAGATTAAAATTTGTAGGTAGTCTAGAAATAATTTGATCATGCCATAATTAGCATGGTTAGGTTGGTACCTAACAATATTTTATTTAATAGCTCAAATAAATATATCCAATTTTTATATACTTTCAAGGGCTGTGTAAATTTTTATTATTGTGAGAATTTTAAATAATATTGCAACTTTGAATATTATAATAATGAAGAAAACATACCTTATTCAATTTTGGTAAATAAGCCTGGCACAACCATAAAACTAAGCCGAATTAGCCTTTAATTATTTAACGCGAGAGCTGGACTATAGGTTGGTACAATTTGTAATTTGTTGCGCTGGGCCTACACCGTAATCCGTTGGATTACACCCCCACCCTCCCTTGTTGGTGGAGTACGCCCGAAGCATATTTACGGTATTATACTTATTTAATGTTTACACGGTAAACAGTTTCGGGAGTGTCGTAAAAGTCTTGGGAAATAATGACCGGTGGTTATAAAAAACGTTCACGCTTTACAGGCCGTAAGGTTTGTTAAATAAATACTTTCCAAAACAACGTGTGTGTACTGGTAGGCCGACTTTATGACGCCAATTTAGTAAACATCCTCGACCTCATTACAAATAAGCTTTATATTATGTTTTTACGTAATAATTATCACAAGATATAACGTATAGTAGAATTGTCAAGTTACTATTTTCTAAGTCCATTAGTTCGTCATGGCATAATTGCTTTTATAAGTTAAATCGTTATAACTTTAGTTCTGTCTTTAGCACACAAAAGCTTTCACTAGCTCTGTAAGCCATAATATATCTGTATCCACAAAGTAATAGGATATGTTTGAACTATCACTATTATTTTATTTATTCACATTCTTTTTAATCATTTCAAAAAATCTTAAGATCTTGGGAGTTACTAAAACTCGACCCACTATAGAGTTTCTGAATTAGTGACTTTGTTCCATTAATATAAAATGATCCCTGAATAACCGTTATTACCTCTTTCATTTTACTACGACCTCTTCCACGGAACAGAAAGAATTTTTTTCCACGGAAAGGTAATACTTAATATTTAATTCACTTATCTCGTACCAAGTACTGTTGCGGCACAAATATAAAAAGAAATGGTATAAAAGCGCGCCGTTATTTTGTGTCTCGAATATGATTGCAAATTATTTTCCTAACCTTTTCAAGTTCATTGGCTCCAAGCTGTGCAAAAACATTAGCCATTTATTAATATACCCTTTCTGATCCAATTATTTAATAAAGAGGCGTAACTTATTCGAAATAACGTTTGCGAGAGGCAATTTAAGAGGGCCCGGCTTAAAGGGTATTCGTAGAGGAAACGAAATAAATCGAGCGCCTTATTGAAATTGAGTTAGAAACGTATTACCCTGCTGCGAGCACGAGCGCGATATACGTGAGCTCTCGATGACCCGTATAGATCGTAGAGCTCTCGTAGCTCGTTCGTAGCTCGTTACATGGCGGTCGTAGCACTTCAATTTCTACTCGATTGGCTCGAGTTCCTCCGCTTCGTTCGTTACCATTCTTTAAGAGATAAAATATACACTAAACGTAGATAGATAACAATTTATAGTCATCATTATAAATCAAATTCTACGACATCAAAGTTACAAAATGTCGCACTGAGTAATTAAAATGTTTGGCGTGGCGACACATAATTTATTACAATATTGAGAGCTTTTCTATCTCATTTTTTTATTGATAGCAATAAGCAGTATACATAAGATACATAACAAATTATGCCTGCAGTAATATATACCAAGAAGCGACATAAAAAAAGTTGAATAAATTTTCCTTCGTCTCGTAATACACAAAATTAAGACAACACTCCTCTTTGCCACTTTTATAACAAGAAATAAAAATAAGTTACGTATTTACATTGAGCATATTATGTATTCGTGAGCCAGCAAGGTGGTTTCATGAGAAGAAAATAATATTTTTAATAAAAGAACTTCGTACATAATATAAGCAAAAACCGGCTAAGTGCGTGTTGGAACAGGCACAGTATAGGGTTCCGAAATCAAAATGATGTAGTAGAGTCTACAACCTGAAACTGAACATAAATTAAAAGCAAGTTTATTTAGAATGATAGGTGCATTCTACTTGCTTTTAACAACTTTCAACTTATACAGTCATTATATATTGTAATGACGTCTTCCATCTACTATTACTCGTAAACTAGTAGACCCTTTTTCTTTTAAATTCATCATAATGTTATTTATATGCTACTACTGTGAATTTATTTATATTTTTAGAAGTAATAGTTTAGCGTAGGCATATGCGTGGGGAGACACGCAATTGTAACATAAATTACTTATTTGACTTAAAGGTTGATATTTCGTAAACGAATCTTTATATCAATATAGTGTTTCAGACAACCCTCTATATTCTAAAAGACCTTTTTATCGATACCCCATTCAATGTGGTATACAGACAAAAACAATCACCCCCACATGCAGGGGCACATAAAAAAATCTTTCTATGACTTTATTTCATAAGTTTGTTTGCGATGTGGATATAGTAGACTAGTAAAATGACCATGACAAAACTATAAGGGTTCTTTGTTTGACTTCGGAACCCTAAAAAGGCCCTCTGTACACCTGCGGTTCGTCCGTTGAGGTAAAATGGTGGCCGGAATAATTCAGAAGTATAATCTACTCTATTATTCACGCAACATTGAACGCACCTTGTGACTTTTAAAATGAATTCGTGTCGAGATGTTAATTTGTCAGAATAGAGATTTTTTTAAATGTTTTCCATCTGTGTGATCTGTAATTGGGATTATAAGTTTGTTACAATTTTATTTATTCTTATGATGGCTTTCATTTCAACGACATTGGTATAACAATATAATGAGATTGTAATGGAATCACTTGAGTTTGCCTTTATCATTCATAAAATGTACTTTTCACCAACAAAGTTGCCTAATGATGTTGTTCACATACAAAATTACTAATGGATTCTACTTTTATTGACACATTTCGAAGATGTATAATTTCTTGATAAAATTGCTAATGCAATTTATGCTTCACGCACTCTTTTTGTTATAAAAATTGCGTTCATTTTTTATTTTTGCTTAGATGTACTGTAGCTATGACATATGACATGTTAGTGAATATCAAAACTAATTATTGTGAGGTACATATTAACTACTAGAGCTTGTTTATATCAAAAGCGTTAATACACTGTCGCATACCTATATCCGGGGGCGGATATTGGTTTGGCAAAGGCGGTGGCCTCGATCGAATAATCTAAGCTAAGTTGGAGCACCCTACAGTGGAGGCTACTCTTCATCGCAAGGCCGGCTGATACTGAGTGCTCGTCAATACCTAAAGGAATCCGAGAGTTTGTTTTAAATACATATTCGTGGAGGTCAAGTGCACTCGATGACACGAGTTTGATAAGTTATGACTATGTAGTTGAAAATTACAGTACTGTCGGTTTTCCATAATTTCATTTTATATTTTCGGTATGCTGTTTTATTTAATTAATATACTCATAATGAAGTCTTATTAATTTTGGTATTGTCACTCGCAAATAGACTTGATGAAACTCGAAGAACAAAGAACTTCATTACGCGTCCGCGATTCAACAGTGAAATCCGGATGCCAAATAATGGCGACGGAACAAATGAATACAAATAGGAAAACAACTGCCGTGATAAATTGCTTGTGTCGTACGTATGCCTTTATTTAACTGGCGAGCATTATTTACAGCTCCGTGTTTAAGACAATCATTGCCATTAAAAAACGCCTGCCCAGAGTGCGCCACGTTTGACTTATGCCAGAACACTGGTTGAACTCATTCATGATTCATGATCTTTTCGATTTTATTTTTATATTTCTGAGACTTAATTTCTTTCGTTATTTAAATATTAGAAAACAGCTGGTTCATAGTAATCAGGGATGTGAAAAAATAATAGATTATTTTTTTCGTTTAATCGATTTTTAATCAACGATTTTTTTGATAATATTAATCGATTTTTAATTAATCGATTATATAATTCGCACATTTTTTAAATCTATTTTGTAAACAGCGCTATGTGTGCGACGAATGAAAAAATACGTGTGGCACTCGAGGACTGCCGCGGTAAAGCTATTGCATTTTTTTATCAACTTATGCAACTATAATTATTTATTTATTTTTTATTTAGGCAGTTTATTTTTCTTTTTTTTTTCTTTGATATTTATAGATACTTATACACCTATATACCTTCTCACAAACAGCATACACACACATACATACACATACATACACGTTAAGCCTAAATAAAAAAAATGCATATTTGTATGTATGTGTGTGTGGGAGGTGTTAGGTTTTTTCGTTACGGTTTTTTTTATTAAAATTTCTTGATTCGGTCGCCGCGCTCAAACCCCGAAGCCCGCGATAAAAGCTATACAATAGCTTAAAAATACCAAGTAAGTTCACAAAAATAAATAAGTCGATCAAAATTAATTAATTGTATTTACACTATGATAGTTATTACTTTATTCAAGTTTAGTTTTTAAGGTGCTGTGTAATATACGTTGGCAAACCTAATAAATAAATATATAAAAGACGGCGCCTTTTCTGCTAAAGTCTGGCAAACGAAAGCGTGACCTGAGAAAACGCAGCAAATTCAAAAAATATACATGTGGTATTACTAACTATTAGGAAAAACAAAATAATGACAACTCTAGCCAAAGACTTTGACGAACATTATTGTTGCCATATTAAAACTTTAAAAAAAGTCCAGGTCACGCATTCTTTTACCAGACTCTATGTATATATGTAAAATAGTTTCGCATCTTTTTAAGGGTTTTCTTCTAGCTATTACTAAGTAATCGATATTTTTCACTCAATGTCACATCCCTTATAGTAATGCGCATATTGTCCATTACATAGATAAGTACTAGGTAACGTATCAACATGAATTCATAAAATGAACCTGAATATGAAAGTATTCGTTCACACAATAATAATATTCCTGCCGACATGATCGCTGGAAAGAGTGCAATGCAGTCTTGCTCTAATGACCTGCCAACTCGTTAGTAATTAACATAAATACTCAATTGTAGAAATCTAGAAACTATTAACACTGGTATTTTCATTGTACTTACAGTAAAGTGCAGCTAGCATGCAGTGTAAGTATTCAGTGATTTTATTTTTGCTTCGATCTGATATCGAAAGAAACGAATGTACATTTTAAAATACACTCGATCTATACAAGAGCTCTTGACTGAAATCCTGATTTACAGGTACCCTTTGAGCAGTAGCGTCACATTTTCTCCATTTGACGGTTACACCTTCCACGATTTTAGATGGAGCGACGGAGCGATGGAAATGGCGCGTAAATAAAATACGAAGCTTTCGGAGACGAGCGCGCTGAATCTCGTTTCAGTGGGACCGCCCGTATATCGTGTTACACACGCCAAATTAAAAATCAGCGTTGCCGCCTATATATCTTAATTTGTTTTTCGTTTCGGAACTTTTACGCTTCACATGCTTTATGTGCATGGAATTTGATGATATTTGCAGACAATATACGTTTTATTTTCGTATAACGCGAGTTAGACTTTTACATATGGTTTCGTTTAATTCATATTTTGAACAACAATAATGCATTACAGATAATGTAATGAGCTGTTAAAAGCGGTTCGCCTACCAAGCATACTGATCATTACTCTGACGTCTTCCTTACATTATGATAAGCGCTGTCAAGATCGCGATAACATTGCAGGCAGAAGCCAGACAACGATAACATAACTGCCTGACTTACCTATACCTGACTTACTTATACCTAAATACGATGTTTTTACCGCTAGCGAATATATTTCTCATAGATTACGTGCCGCGAGATTTGATTCACATCCACACCTCAATCAAGGTTCTTTCATTAAGAGATTTATGGGAAAAATTCAATATAGGTAGGTTTGCTTCGAACATTATTATTTTATGTTTAATATTAAAATGTATTATTTTACATGTTGAGAGTCTGTTAAATTTGATGAGTGTTTTAAAAACGGAAGAATCATTCACAGATATATGGATTTTCATGAAAATCCATATATCTGTCAATTAACTAGCTTTCGCCCCGCATTTTCACTCGCGTACCCGGTGGAACTCTATGTCCTTTTCCAGTACATACACACAAATATGCATTTTTTATTTATTTAGGCCTACATTTGGCCACAATCTCACCATAGTAAGTGATGATGTGGCCGAAGGTGGTAAGCACAAAAGCCTAGAAAGATCTGGCTCTCAAGTCCAGCTGCTGGAACACACCGGTAGGTGTTTATCAATAGATTTTCAACATGAGATATTTTTAACCGGCCAGGCGGGTAGGATTACCCTATCACCGTACTATGGTTTCCTCATAATGTTTTGCTTTACCGTAAGCTCACGCTCATTGTAGGATTCAAACTCACGACCACTGTCACTGCATTCAACGTCACTACCACTGTGGACGTATTAATTATTATTTTCGAATTTTATTTTATAACTAGCTTCCGCCCCGCGGTCTCACCCGCGTTCCCGAGGGATCTTATGTTTTCCCGGGATAAAAAATAGCCTTCCTCGATAAATGGACTATCCAACACTAAAATAATTATTCAATTTGAACCAGTAGTTCCTGAGATTAGCACGTTCAAACAAACAACCAAACAAACTCTCCAGCTTTATAATATAGTGTAGGTATCAGTAGGAAATAAGGTATAGGTACCTACTCTATTCCAAAACCTATGATTTATAACTTTTTATTCTATTTATCTGATCAAGGAATATGGCCCGACAACAAAGATGACAGTATAACCTTTCTGAATACACAATAGCCCTATTGTATATTCATGTGTCCATATGTGTCCCATAAACGTATTAAATATAGAGAAGGAATGCAAATAAATTAAATATAACTTCTTGCAGGAAGAAATCGAGGACCGGCCACGAGCAGCGACATTCCTCAGCTCTTTGGCAGACTACTCGAACACTATACCGACTGCGTCCGCGGCGGACCCGGACGTGGCTAAGCCCGCGCCGCCTGCCCGCATGGGCACGCTCATCGGCGTCTATCTACCTTGCATCCAGAATATCTTCGGCGTGATCCTCTTCATCCGTCTCACTTGGGTGGTTGGCACCGCCGGCGCCATACAAGGCTTTCTGATTGTGCTTATCTGCTGTTGTACGGTAGGCTATTTCAATAATTTAGCTCCTTTAATAAAAAGGCCTAGTGCTGAATGGCTCATTTTTTTAGATAAACTGATGAATGGAAGTGACTCAAAACTGGGGCGGTTAATTCTATTATAAGTCAGCTCCAAGAAACAATAATGTCTGAGAATCTACATTTGTAAAGATATTAGAACATAAACCAACTATATATGTATGTATGAATGTATGTGCCAACCTTTTATTTTCTTCGTAAACTGTATTTTCTCCTAATTACATTTATTACGATCCGTACTTCTTCGTTTCTTGAATTACATCACAAGACTATGTCTATAAGCCGTCAAATCTTGATAACTTGTGTAATTTAACTTACCGACAGAATATTAAAGTCTAAGTTAGGTACACAAAGAGATACTAAACCTTATTATCCTTTCCTCAATTTATGTTTCAAAGGGGCGAAGTTTACCTAGGTGCCAAGGGTCTGTGTTCGGTAATTTAACTATATGTAAACAATCTCCGTCTTTAGATAACATTCACTGTAATTTGGAGCAATATTATCTCACATCTTATTTGCAAAGAGTATTAAGATCGTTTGGCTAGGTACAAGTAAGGTACAATTTACTTATAATATGTGAGTAGTTACACAAAAAGGGACCTGAAGGGATTGTAAATGGTTTTTTTTTCATGAGTTTAGATTCTGTGGTCTTTCAGCTTTGTTTTGGTCTGATCATAATATTTTTAGGTGCCTTAGATTATTTTATGATTTTTTTTGTGAGCCGAGGCAGTTTTGGAAAAATTACACCACACAGCGCACACTAGTTTCACACTCGAGGCGAAACTCATTTCGTCTCAAACTTTTATGCGATTTACTCGAAATCAATTATTTTCCCTTGAGGTCCCTTTTTGCGTAACCACTCACATAAACATCCATGTCTATCTTAAGGCTCCAGTCTCCCTAAAATCAGTGTTCTTGCGGAATTTATCAGAAAAGAAATATTGTTTTTTAGTCATCAGAAAAGCAATAAATGAAATATATTTTACGTTATTTTAAAGTATGAGATTTGAAATTTCCAATACATATTTTATTTTTTAATTTGACGCCACTTTTATTAGCTTTGTGAGGCTTTAAACATACCTCTATTTACGTTCCACGCGTAGAGGGTCTCATTCATGCACACGCTACGAAAAAAATATAACAAAAACAAGAAATGTATTCAGATTACATTTGTCGGCAAATCCTCTACAATAATCTTATCTAGTTACTTTTTTTCCAAATTGTCTCAATTTCTTATTTAAATTGCTTTAAAAAGTTATAAATTTCTAAACTAAGACTAAACATATAACACAACGAACGCTGTCAATTCCCAGCGAAATTGAATGGAATTTTGATGCATTTTATGTTTTATTTGTTTAGTTTCGGTAAATTTAGCTCAAATGATTTTTTGAATGCTTATATTTTTTATTCGACAGATAAGTAGTTGCTTTCGGAGTGGTTAAAGTGTGATTTCTCTAAACCATTACTTTGTAATAGAAAAAAATATATGTTGCAAGGGTCAAATTCAGAAATTTATAACTTTTTAAAGCAATTTAAATAAGAAATTGAGACAATTTGGAAAAAAAGTAACTAGATAAGATTATTGTAGAGGATTTGCCGACAAATGTAATCTGAATACATTTCTTGTTTTTGTTATATTTTTTTCGTAGCGTGTGCATGAATGAGACCCTCTACGCGTGGAACGTAAATAGAGGTATGTTTAAAGCCTCACAAAGCTAATAAAAGTGGCGTCAAATTAAAAAATAAAATATGTATTGGAAACTTCAAATCTCACACTTTAAAATAACGTAAAATATATTTCATTTATTGCTTTTCTGATGTCTAAAAAACAATATTTCTTTTCTGATAAATTCCGCAAGAATACTGATTTTAGGGAGACTGGAGCCTTAAGGCATAAGAATAATACAAATTTATAATACTAGGTAATCTTGTGGTAAAAGTTAGCATTCCTTAATAAGCTGAACATGAAATGTTACTCAGTACCCTAGTTACTCTGGAGACGGAGATAAGAGAACCAATTAATTGGACAAATATATATTCTTTACCTCTTCTAAATCTCCTATTTTATTGTTAAACTTTGTTGGCAGACGATGCTTACCGCAATATCGATGTCCGCGATCGCGACAAACGGCGTAGTACCGGCGGGCGGATCGTACTTCATGATCGGGCGCTCGCTCGGCCCGGAGTGCGGCGGCGCGGTCGGCATGCTCTTCTACACGGGCACCACGCTGGCTGCTGCTATGTACATCGTCGGTGCTGTTGAAATTGTGCTGGTCAGTATCTTATTCATTTTTTATGTCAGAAGGCTGTCGAGCAGACAGGCAGTCCAGTCCACCCGATGGTAAGCGGCAACTGGTTCTAAAGTGTAATTGCCGGATTACACCAGTAGGTGTTTGGCGATAGATTTTCAATGATTTTTATGAGAATCAATTTCATTTTTAGGGTCGGCTACTGGACACAGCATTACATCTTCATAAGATAAACACAATCGTTAAGCACTATAAAACCTATAGTAACTGAAAATGTCACAAAGAGGATTATTTTATGACAACTATATTTTTAATTAAAGATCGTCTAACTGTAGAGAAAAATGTATAAAAATCAAACATAAACAATATTCTAGTTTACGTCAAAGGAAGTATAGCGACTTCATCCTCATTAGAACAACCCAATTCGATTACGGCTACTTTCCGTAGCTCGTCGATAGATACAGCAGTGAGTCGTGTGCGGAATACTACGGGCGACTAGCATCCGACACGGTCCAAAAGTAATTGTTAACTGTGTTCGTGCTCCCAATACTAATATTTTATCACGTTCCTTCTTTATTGGTAAGATGAAAATCAAAAGGACTTCAATCTCCGTAAATTACGTCTCGTTCGTGATATTTCATATTATCACTCTGAACTTTATTAAACTTTATAAGACTTTAGTTTTCATCGCTATGTTAATGGATTCGCAAAATGCAGTAACTACCTACACTTCAACTTTTATTACCCGACTGCAAGTAACTGAGTAACTTCCTCCATCTTTTCATAAAATAGTTATTATCGTATAAAACACTAACATAGGTTATAAGGAATGCAGTTTTCTAATTTGTGGAATGTCTGAACAAACATAATGTAAATGTTTTATCTAACATGCATTACGTCTCTTAATTATTTAACTCTATGTATCACAGCATCATTTACCATCATGATGATAATTTTAATAAGCACTGTTATTAACCACATAGTCTCAATAAATACAAATCCCCCAAAGAATCTTCAATGCTATTACTTCCTCCTAAAAATAAAACGATAATATTCCACAACAGACATACATGGCGCCCTGGCTATCGATCTTCGGTGACTTCACAAAAGATCCGGAGGCGATGTACAACAACTTCCGTGTATACGGCACTGGGCTACTGCTGGTCATGAGCATGGTTGTGTTCGTCGGTGTTAAGTTCGTGAACAAGTTCGCGACCATTGCCCTCGCGTGTGTTATCCTGTCCATCACTGCGGTTTATGTTGGCATATTCGTCAATTTCAACGGCAATGATAAGTTGCAGTAAGTATCTTGTTACTTGAACATCATCATCAAGTTCTAAGTAAAATTTAACTGAGGTACTGATTTAAAACGCTTTCAGCTAAAACTTTTATGACTGAAAATACGGACATTGATATTAAATTCTATCAAGAAAGTACTACTACTAAAAAATCATTTTGATTACGCTTCGTATATTTTCAGAATGTGTGTGCTAGGAAAACGGCTACTCAAAGACATAGCCATCAACAATTGCACGAAGGATCCTAAAGGTGAACTTCACCAGTTGTTCTGCCCCAACAATACATGTGACCCATATTACACAGCACATAACATAAGCGTTGTTCAGGGCATTAAGGTAAGCAACGGTCTTTTGGACTTTTAGCCTTAATTCTGAGACATCAAACTTATACTTAATTGTTTTATGTTAAGGGTTTGTCCAGTGGAGTTTTCTTCGATAACCTGCAAGACTCTTTCCTCCAACTCGGCCAATATATCTCCTATGGCAAGGAACCTGATGACATCGAACAAATGGAGAGGCCCACGTTTAATCAAGTCTATGCTGACTGCACAACCACGTTCACTATTCTTATTGGTATCTTCTTTCCATCTGTGACAGGTAATAAAATTAGATTCTGAATCTATTGAATTTTTATCATTCATTTAATTTGTATGAAGTGTTACGAAAATATTCTTCATGTCAGGTATTATGGCTGGCTCTAATCGTTCCGGTGACTTGGCTGATGCCCAAAAGAGTATCCCTATTGGTACAATCTGCGCCATCCTCACCACTTCTACAGTCTACTTGTCTTGTGTGTTGCTGTTCGCTGGAACTGTCGATAACCTGTTACTTCGAGACAAGTAAGTATTTCGTTTCTCTATCTTTGCTCTTTTCAGTGTTAATTATTTAGTAATCCGAGTTTTCATTGATAATGATATTATATTTATCACTATGTGTAAGTTTTATAATATTAATCTTTTTTCAGATTCGGTCAATCCATAGGAGGGAAGCTCGTAGTAGCTAACATGGCGTGGCCAAATCAGTGGGTTATTTTAATTGGCTCGTTTCTCTCGACTCTTGGAGCTGGCCTGCAGTCTCTGACAGGAGCACCGCGACTCCTTCAAGCCATTGCCAAGGATGAAATCATACCCTTCCTTGCACCATTTGCTGTCTCATCCAGCAGGGGTGAACCTACAAGGTGAATATTATTTAGTGCAGAAAACTACGTTTGATTGAAGACGATTTAGGCACTCAATCATATTTGTAACTGTATTATCTTTTTGTTACTATATAATAATTTGCTTGAATATCATAGCGGACAAATCACAATACATCAAAATTATGTTTATCTGCCATTTATTAATTACATTAATTGTTAATTAAAATACTAAAATCCAAAAATCTTACTCTATTTTTATTGGTGAAGAATTCAAAGCTGCCTTAGTGCCTTAGAAACTTTAGACCTAAATAAATGCATTAGAAAAAATATTCTCCCAGGGCCCTGCTGTTAACGATGGTAATCTGTCAGTGCGGCATCTTGCTCGGCAACGTCGACATCCTTGCTCCTCTTCTCTCCATGTTCTTCCTCATGTGCTATGGATTCGTCAACTTGGCTTGCGCTCTACAGACTCTCCTTAAGACTCCTAACTGGCGTCCTCGATTCAAATACTATCATTGGTATGTGGTGATTTTACTTACTTTATGTTCCGTTTCTAGAATTAGTGGCATCGTATGTAAAACCAATGTCCGATAACTTAGTTGATGCTGGTTATAAAAATTGCTCACGTATGTAGGGTGTATTATTATTAATTTAGTTTTGTAAGCGTTTCATTGATTGCTTAATTTCAAATAACATAGTCAATGAGAATCTTTATTAGGTATTGAATATCTGAATACAAAAGTTTATACAAGATTGACTGAACTAGACAGTTTGAACGCGTTTTCTTACGAATATGTTTGAAAATTAGATCATTTCAGTTTAGTAAAGATCTAATTATATTTATTACCATTTGTAGGTCTTTGTCCTTGGCCGGGTTGATTTTGTGCATCTCCATCATGTTCATGACGTCATGGTTCTACGCTCTTATTGCTATGGGCATGGCTGGCCTCATCTATAAGTACATCGAATATCGCGGGTAAGTTATTAATATTAATCAAACAAAGAGGCATGTTTCTCTATCGTCTGATAACCTCAGAGCTGTTCACGCACTAACGGTGCCAAGGAGATAGCGCGCTGTCCACGATACGTGGAACGGAATCGTACGCAGTCGGCGCGCTGTGGGGAAGTTGACGGTTGAAACCTTCCGTCTTCTAGCTAGAAACACGCGCTGCCAATGACTCGCAGCAAGCACGCTTCTACGGGCCGTTATATAATTTTATCTTGTTATAATAAATACGCCATGCGGCCCTAATTTGAATGACAAGCTTTTTACTGTGCCGGAGCGGTGTCGTTATAGTTAGTGATGTGACCTACGAGTATATACATGAAAAAATATTATGAAAACATAAATATTGGTGATTGCTATTCTCTACAGAAAGGTTTAACAGATAAACAAGGGCTCCTAAGTTCAAAAATAATTAGTAGTGTCCTTCTAGGTTACAAGGCTATAAGGTTCTAAATCGAAAATAACTTTTTGTCCAAATTACAACGTTTGCAGAGCGGAGAAAGAGTGGGGTGATGGTCTTCGTGGTCTGGCTCTATCAGCGGCTAGATTCTCTCTACTCCGGCTTGAAGAAGGACCACCTCATACCAAAAACTGGCGTCCTCAAGTATTGGTACTAGCCAAACTAAACAGCGACTTGATGCCAACGTACCGCAAGATGCTCGCATTTGCCAGTCAACTTAAAGCAGGTTTGCTTTTTTCTTCAACGTGTGGAACGTTTATTGTCTATACAGAATATTTACTTCATATTTTTTTGTAAGGTGGAACTTGTATTGGCATTATTTTTTGTATGATTATTTTTATTTTACCTTTAGTTTACTTATAACTTCCGTCTCGCAGTTTTGCCATTTCCATGGGATATTTTATTATTTCGTGACAAAAGTATCCTATGTTTCATTTTAGGAAAGTTCAAGTTATTTCATGAAAATTTGTTCAGCCGCTACAGAACTGAGTGGTGACAAACATAAACATTCAGACATTTTCACATATAATAGTAGGTTATGAAATAATATATACTATGAATGATTTTGGATATACAACAATACAACTCTTACGTGGACGACACCGTAGGTAGAGCCACAGCTAATCCTTACCTTCATACTATTTTTATAGCGAAAGTGAGTCTTTCTAACCGGTAGCCGGTAACTTGAATCCCGAAAATGGACATAGAACACATTTTATTCTGGGAACGTGAGGTAACCATCACAACCCACACAATCTTCGTGTCTTTCCAGGTAAAGGTCTAACGGTATGCGTGTCGGTGCTGGGCGGCGAGTTCCCTCGGCGCGGCGGCGACGCGAGCGCTGCGCGACTCAACCTGCGCAAGTGCATGGACGACGAGCGAGTCAAGGGCTTCGTCGACGTACTCGTCGCGCCCCTGATTGCCGATGGACTTAGTCACTTGTGAGACATTACTATTTATTACATTCTTGTTGAGCGTGGACCGTGAAGGTTTTTTGCAAAGAAATTCACTTGGAGTCTTGGATGAATGAAAATATTGCGAACTGAACCTCCCAAAAAGTTGACTTATAAAACATAAAAATATACAAACTATTTTCTACGCACATGGTTTGAAACTAAGCAATATTTCCAGTGTCCAAACAACCGGCCTGGGTGGTCTTAAGCCGAACACCGTGATAGTGGGGTGGCCATACGGCTGGCGGCACTCGGAGGAGGAGTACCAGCCAAACTGTCCTCCCAAGTGGCACAACTTCCTTCACACCGTGCGAGCTGTCACCGCCGCTAGGATGGCCATGCTTGTACCCAAAGGCATTAACTTTTTCCCGGATTCTACTGAAAAGGTAAATAATGACCATATTCAATTTAATTGGTTTATTAAGTTATCAAATCAGAAATCACGTTCAAACACACATTCAACGCTATTAATCTTAATCACTAAAAATGGGCTACCTTCATTAGAGGAGCTTAGGTGTTCCTTAAAATACCCTTAATTTAATGGTCGTAATACACACGGTCGTAAACATAACTCGTAATACTTTAAAAAGCAACACATGTTCACAATTCAAAAGATTCTATTTCAATAATGGTTATCTAGATCGAAAACGGTCGGAGTGGATCATCATCATCATTTTAAGAATCTTCAGATTTTATTCAGGTATATTGTATAATCACAGGTATCAGGCAACATCGATATCTGGTGGATCGTGCATGACGGTGGGATGCTGATGTTGCTCCCATTCCTGCTTAAACAGCATCGCACCTGGAAAAACTGCAAGATGCGCATCTTCACCGTCGCGCAGATGGAAGACAACTCCATACAGATGAAGAAGGACCTCAAGATGTTCCTCTACCAGCTCCGCATTGAAGCTGAAGTAGAGGTCGTTGAGATGGTGAGTCAAAGACGTAATATTGATAATATTTTGTATCAGACATGTTTGTTTTAAGAAAGAAAAGAAAGAAAGAAATACATTGATTTACCAAACAACGCATTGAAATAATGATAACATAAATACATAAAGCTAAGAGGGTGCGCCATGTATTGATAAATCGGCCGTCAGCTCAGCATGATTCTATGACTATCAAGATCATAATGCTGATTTTCAGCTGAAGCCAAGTAAGACTGCAGACTGAGCGCAAGATTAAACATCAATTTATGCCGTGTTGTAGTAAGTCTACCATACCAACCCTTGTCTACTATACTGGATGATTTTTTAGTCACTGGCAATACTTGCAGGGGTGGAAGTACTCATCAATATGAACAACTATTATTATGAGACTAACTGAAATCACGAAAATATTATGAGCTGTTCCATACAAAAGTTAAATACCTATTCGACCAAAATGTATGAAGTAACCATTTTATTTTACGCGATATCAGAGTTGGTCCCATAGTAAAAGATATTCATATTGATGAGTACTTCCACCCCTGCAAGTATTGCCGGTGATTAAAAAATCACCTGTATAAGGCGTATAACTACAAAAAAAAATTCAAGTCCAGATAAGTCGCCAAACATGCATACCCATGCATGTTTGGTTGATGATCTAGGTACCCATTTGTCTATCCCTATTTTTGGTCTACTTTACCACGTTTTTATTAAGTCACTTTCTTGATTGTCTGTCTGTCGTTCCGGATGGATTCTTGCAACTTAAACTCCGAACACTTCCCGATTAGCTATCCGGCTGAAAGTTTCAGGGTAGCTCACAACTCGATGACAATGTTTTTAATGTACATTAAATTTATTTTATCTATATAAATATCCACAGACTGACAGCGATATATCTGCCTACACATACGAGCGTACACTAATGATGGAGCAACGCAATCAGATGCTGCGCGAACTGAGACTCAACAAGAAGGAAGCATTGGGAATGGTAAGTACGGACACACTGCAAAAAGTTACAAGCTGAATTTCTCGCTGTGAAGTTAGTATTGTTTAAACGTAAAGTATTAAACAAAGGTCTGTGTGAATACTTGTCAGAAACGAAACTCAAATGTATGTGCGGTACATAGCACAAAAAAGTGTTTGCTTATGACTGTTATCTGAATCATATTTTGAGCATAAACATCTTGGACTACTAATCCCAATAATAACGTAACCTTGATCATATGATGCTAGTTTCACAGTGCGATTCCAGCATTAATGTTGATTGTGAAACATAACTTTTCACAATAACACTGCTTTTCAACAAAACTGTACAAAGCTTTATGAACTCTATTAACATAGAACTAACATGATGTTTGTCTGTCGCTGCCGATACAGATGCAAAATTTCGTGGACTATCGTGAACAAAACGCTGAGGAGAAGTTGCCTCTGGTAAAACGGACACTTTAACCCTGGATCGAGTCCACTTATTTATATGCATTTTAGCTATTGTTGATTTTTGATATCCTGCATTTTGCATATCATTTACACACTGTCATAATATAATACAGTGTGTTGATGAAATTAAATGTATTCCTTTTAGCTTGAACATATGTATTGAAATAAGTTAGAATAGATGTCGTCTTCTATGTGTGGCTCAGGATATTTCACTTCTCTTTCTACTTCACTCTCATCTCGCTCTGTCACTAAGCATCAGACATTTTCAATTAAAATTATTATAAACATCAAAATTGTGTGCTTTTGTTGTAGTGTTAATTCTTTAGAAGATCATTTCACGCTCCTATTTTAACTGTGCACTATACGTCATATTTATTATTAAATTCGTTATTAGAATTATTATTTGTAGAATACTTCTGAAAATTCAACTAGCTTAAGTAGTTATTTATATTAATTATTTTTTATTACATCTAAATATCAGATTTGGTCTCAAATATTTAAAAAAAATATTTGAAATGTCATGATATAAATCAAACAAACCCTCACTCTACAAAGGCTACCTCTATGAGAGACTAAACCAAACTTTTGTTTCATAGACAAAACCTTTAGAAACGTAGTGCTCATTACAATATCTAGCTAGAATAATGTGAATACCACAGTAAATCAATTAAAACCTGTAGGTACAAGCAATAGTGGACCACCATCATGCGGACGTGAAGACAGCGAGTAAAGTTCGCTTCGCGGAGCCCGGAGCCACCGATGCTGCCGACGACGCGCCCTCCCCACCACTCACCGATAACGAAGAACGCGAGAAGGAAGACAAGGTGAACATATCTGCTCATTCCCTCACTTACTTACACTTCATACCTTCGGTATGTCAATGTCCATTGCACTTTTCGAATTTGGCTTTAAAAGTTTAATTTCCTATGTGTATGCCACAAATTGATATACTAGGACTACTATTCTTGCAATGTAATTAATATGTGACGTAAGTTTAAAGTTAGGAAATACACGCGTATATTTGGTTCCTTCTACATGACAAGTGCTACAAAACGTCTACGGCTGCTACGATATAGCTACGTAGTGATTATATCCTCTTTGATAGCTACGGCTACTATGTTATGGCTACGACTGTTACATAGCTGTCATTAGATTTACACTCGTGTTGCGTCACAAATATTTATATATGTATATCCTTACATCAATCTTGGGTCACATTATATAACTTCACTAAATTGATTAAAATTAATCCCTACTATTTCTAGTGATCTATATGTATAAGTTCATAAGCTAAAATATTATGATTATAAGCTTATCAGAAAGCTACCACATTCACCCAGATTTTAAAACGTTGAAATACTGAATGTTCGATGGCAATGACATGCCAAATAATTATGAAGAAATAGTTAATTTTACTTCGAATTAATCTTGTGCGTTAATCACATCGACTGATTCAAGTGGAGGTCGAAGTAAAATAAATTATAATACGGCGCGGGGTGTAGTGTGAGAGCTATCTTAAATATGTAAACCAAGTGTGTGCGCTATAGGTACATTGCACTGCCAGACATTATTAATCATATTTTGTTTCAATATTCTATTATGTTAACCATACTCATATTATCTAATCATATTCTATCACCAACGAGTTCTAGCGAATTTACACACGGTGGTCATATGTTTTCCGATTAGTTCATTCACGTTGAGTTGTTCACTTTAGTTCGTTTCGTTGATCCACATTAGATAAGAGATTGGATGTTTGAATGTTTTGTAGTGAATTATTGTTTAAACAATTAATATAATATATGACATCCCGTGTTTTATTCGCCTTGAATCCGTCATGTGCAACTGTCGGTTCGCGAACGGAATTCAAAATTTAAATAAATAAACCTACTTATTCGGTAAAATCGATTGGAATAAGCGTAGGACGATTTTCGAAGTAGTTTGTTGCACATAATCGATTCAATGTGGGACTCGCCCGATGACCGGTCGCAGTGTGAGGGCGCCGCCTCGCCGCCCTCCGACGACAAGCACACCGAGGGCAGCGCCAACGGCGACGCGCTCAAACCCAAGCCCAACATGCCTGATATCACACCGTGAGTACCTACCTTATTTTATTATTAGTACCTGGATGACCGAGCTTTACTCGGTATTTTTTTTTAAACGACGTTTTCTAAAAATGTAACATAGCTAGATCGATTTATCGCCCCCGAAACCCCCTGCATACTAAATTTCATGAAAATCGTTGGAACCGTTCCCGAGATTCAGATTACATATTTATATATATACAAGAATTGCTCGTTTAAAGGTATTAGATAGATTTATTATTAAGGTAAAAAAACACTATTTACACATAGGTATATTTTACCATACCTACGTTTAGTTACGATTGAGTTACGACGACGCTCTTAAATTTTACCTTATCTAAAAAAAAAACAACTAGCCTAGACCGACCGAGATATATATGAAACCCAAACCACGATGAAAGTGAATTTCACTTACATTGTAAAAGGAAAGCTTTGTATTGTTAGTAAGTATCTACTTTTTTAAGTTAACAAACGTATATTGATGTGTCGCGTGATATACCTGACTCGACAGCGACGAGGGCACGGTGCGGCGGATGCACACCGCGGTGAAGCTGAACGAGGTGATCGTGACACGGTCGCACGACGCACAACTAGTCATACTCAACCTGCCCGGCCCGCCCAGAGACAACAAATTCGAGAGGGAGTCCAACTGTAAGTACACACCTACGATCTTTTTTTCACTACTGAGCATTAACGGATTTGTAAAGATGTTTGATTAAAGCATTCATTCGTACCAAAGCTACAAACGATAGAGTACGTTCTACAACACAATAATTTAACAGTGGGCTTAAATTGTCTTCAATGTTGAATAACTATCAATATTCTATACTAATAATTAACTGCTAATAACATGATAAAACAAGTATTATAATGTACTACGTAACAGCACTAAGAAATTTGAATTCAATTTACCTATGACACGGCAAAAACTAAAAATTATCAGTACAGTAGAAAATAAGTCCAAAGATTAAATTGTGGTTGGTAACGGATAACAAGCAAGCAAGCTACGAGTATAATCTACGAGCCAACTTGCATAAAAGATACAGGTAGGTCAATGCGTAGATACTGTACGAGGGTAGCAGAGCCACGAGACATTCTCGTAAAAGAGAGTAGGAGCGACGAATTAGAACGAGAGCTTTATACATATTTTTTTATAGTACCTATTCAAAATATTTTTTCATGAAATAAATTAGGCGGTATTTGAATCTTTCCCAATAAACGTATCCCTCGTAGCGGAGAGGGATTTCGGTATAAAAATAGAACGAGTAAGACAGGGTGATGTTAGTAACGTTGTGTTGTAACATATTGCAGACATGGAATTCCTGGAGGTGCTGACCGAGGGTTTGGAGAAGGTCCTGATGGTGCGTGGGGGCGGGCGCGAGGTGATCACCATCTACTCGTGAACGCGCTCGCGAGACTTCCTTCTCGTGCGCGAGCGCACACTCTATGGCAATACTAATTTAACTAGATGCGTCTCTGTTGAACTGTTAACGACCGCGACTACAACTGCGACTGCGACCGCGCCCCCGCGCGCCCTTATGAAAACTCTTTGTGATTCTATTGTAACTATTAGTGCTATATTTTGAACGGTTCGTGCCGCGTCGCGTCGGTCGTGCACCACGTTACGTTCGCACGACTCGATCGCCCTCGAAGACTGCCGACGTCACGTTCTCGTTCATTTATATGATAATATTGTATTGTATTTTCTTACAATTATTGAATTTATATTCGACGTTCGTTTGACTCGTGAATGTTAGCTTAGTTCTATGAGTGTTTTGTTAAATTTGCTGTTTAGAGAAGTTGTTTTAAAATTTATTCACTGTTGTATAGATATGTATGAATCTAATGAGAAGCCTTAAAATTTCGGTCGTTAGCTATAAGTTTGTTTTGTTATTACATAGATTAGCTGAATTATTCGTTCAGATATCAAAGTGGTCACTCGGTCACCGACATGCCATATCTTTTATTTTATAATAAGTTTAACCATGTAGTAAGTATATTTTACACGAACCGTGGTTTTTTGTAACATTATTTTTAGACTTTATTTTTATTTTCTATCGATGTTGAAAGACGTAGTAACTTTGTAAGCGTATACATTTATTATGAATGAAAAATCATAAAGATTTTTAACTATATAAAATGTTTTTTGTACATAATTATTCTGTTCTAAGATTCTACATCTGCTCAACTTAAAACTTACCGTGGGACTGAAGCATGCAAGTTACCTTTTTCATTAATTATATCGAACCGGACGATAAAGGGCATTCGTTCGATTGCTGAAGAGAATCAATTCTAGTCAGTTTTTAATGTTAGTTATAAATCTTATTACAAAATTAACGATACCAAAATATTATTTCTTCTTTTAAGTAGAAAATAGTTGTTATCTTACATTTTCACATAAAATCCCATTCGGTTTTATGGTGAGTAGATTCAAATGTCAATGTGGGAGAAAAATATTAATTGACTATCCATATTTAAATATAGTTAATTATATAATGTAATGTAATGTTTTTTCCCATTGCATCGTAATTAACTTTAGTGACTTAACATTGAAACTTGTTGCGCACATTCGCGTAGGTAGATGATTTATTACTGTGATCTATTATGTATATTATACTTGTGTGCTTTTGTTAATCATAATTATTATTTTGCGAATATTTACGGATAATTTTCGATAGCCAAACTTAATACAAAGTTTATTTGAGGCTCGTACGATCAGTTCTACATCAAATTACATAAACTTGATTGAGACAGTGTTTACGAAGTTGTACCTCACATTGTATTTATTTCATTTTATTTCGGGTACATTGATTTAAACGTAAGTCCAGTATTCCTCTCAAAGCCTCAATGGCCATTATTAAAAAAAAAACTCATTCACATTACGACTAGTACAAAATTCTTACTTAAGGTATAAAGTAATCATTTCACTTACCAACGTTGATAAAAAAAATACTTCGAAATTGACATTAATTAATTATTGGCTTACGGCAATATTAATTATACTTAGACATCTATATACCTATTCAAATCCAACAAGGTAAATAATTTAATTGATAATTTAATTTGAGCTTCTTTAGTATTTTTATTTTATATTAAAATTTACTAATAACACATCACTAATTATACCTGTAATATCTATTTAGTTGAATATGTTGCCTTATTTTTTACTAGTTAAGTACTCAAATGAGTCAATCAAATTTGTAACTAATGATTAAAATTAATTTTATTTCTATATACTTTAACGTAAATTAGTCAGCTGTATTGTTTGATTTTTATTCTATTATAAATTAATGGTACGGTGGTTTATTTCAGCATAAGGGATTTATTAATCTGGCTACATGCCTACTTGTAAACGTTGCATGGATTGGATACCTTATATTTTTTATAATCTTTTGTCTTATATATATTACCTACATTGAATTCAAAAAAAGAAAATGAATAAGTAACTAATTTGTAACAATTAAATAACGTTTATGTGTTATCATAATTAGTTAACCAAGTGCTTGTATTGTCTTTTTTTTCATTATATATCTTAGCACACGTTCTGGAATATTTCCGATTCATATTGTAAAGAAATGTTAGATAACTGCCAAATAGAAATCGGTGTTGTAAAATATCCTAGTCCGTAAGTCATCATGATAATTCAATATTTCATTTTCAAAATTCATTAAGTAAGTACCTACAATTATTAGATAAACCGTTACTCTAAGACCTAAGAGGAATATAGTGCATGATATCAATTTTAACTAGTTTACCTACCTAGGATCCATGAAAAAATATCTCTTTCTTTTTCGGGACATCTTTCGAAAACTATGTTTTACATAACAATAGAAGTAGAAGTCCCACACGGCGTCGTTACACATGTTATTAAGTTAATCTTGTCTTCTTATAACAATCAGCTCATATAATCTGCAGTAAGTACTTGAAACTTTCTGAAAGTTGGTCATTCGTGCTTTTTGAACGTGCACACGTGAAATACTATGGAGTTACCAAAAGTACCTCCTATGTATATTTAATTACAATTGAACAAAGTATAATTATAACTAGTTCTGATTATTCGTTTTTGACGTGGTTGTAGACGCCATAATAAATTAAGTAAGTAGATATATTAGATACTATAAATTAATGAATCGACTGTCGATTTCCCGTCTATGAACTAATCAAACCAGTGTGCAGTAACTAACCAGTTTGTCGCTCAGTCTAACGGTTAGACTCTAACCGGAGGCTTGCCTGTCACATATTTAAAGCGTAGCGAGAGTTTAAACAATTCACTTAATAAAATTAAGTATAAATCATTCTAAATTCGATAAATCAAATATTATACGTCGTTTTAAAATGTTTATGTTCTTTATCACCTAGTGATGTAAAAAATACACGGAATTATTGAAATAGTGATCACATATCTTATTTTCCACAAAGAAAAATATATATGTTAAAAGTATTTATGCCTATTAATAGGTAATTGACGATAATTTATTTGGAAAATTTAATCTATAATATTATACTTATTCGATTAAAAATCTTATATATAATCTAAGTCGGATTTATACATTTACAAAAGTGAAATTAGACCTGTCACTAGCTTATGTTCTATTAGAACGAGATGATTCTTTATTTTTACCTACCTAATGATTGTTCGAACGAAATGATCACATGAAATTCTAAGTACCTACCCACCTACGCTATGTTACACAAAATAGCCATGTCGTAAATGTGAAAGCAGTGATAAATCTCACTCAATTCCATTTCCATACATTTGTTTCCATTGTATGGAAGTAGGTAGGTAAATATTCCGATTGTCGGACTGTCTACAAACCTATAACAATGATCGTTTTAACCAGTAACTCAAACTCTATAATTCTTAAGTCAATCTTAACTATATATAGGTCTATTATTATCGAATAGGATTGTCACTGTTAAAGTCTGAAGCCTGTCAGAATGCTGGTAATGTCGTACGTAATGTGCCAAACCTCATTATTTCATAGATCAAAGGACATGGTGGCAATACTATAGCGTACCTAGGTTATCTACATTCCTAAGTAGACTTACTGCAAACCATTTCTCAGTGAACTATCGATAGATATGTGTAATAGCCATTAAATTTAGCTTTCGGAGTTACATTGTGTGTTAGAATTGTCACGTTTACTAACATAGTATTTCAAAAAAATGCACATAGTTACATACATAACTTACTTCAAATAGTTATAAAATCGTGTTCGTTCTTTCAGTCGTACATTTTTAGCCTTATGAAATATAAAATGTCGTCGCCATTGCAATTGCAAAATCTATAATTATCGAAGCAAAGTTCGTTTGTTAATGTTGGTGACTTGTACCTACTAGGTGTGAAATACCTAATAATTGATGTATAATTATTAAATTACCTATTTTAGATCTTAGGCTGTGAATCAGCGTAACACATTCTTTACAATTTAATAGCTAGAGTTGCTGTGATACACCATTATGGCTATAAAAATATAGAGTAGTCATTTCTGGCTATGGGCAATCAATGAGATGTAACGTCGATGAACGTTAATAATGCCATAATCTATCTGTGATTTCTCTGACGTGTAGAAGCACCTTTATCCGCGTAATCTAACTTTTGAAATCCCATAGGCCGTTTTGACTTTTGGGTATAATCCATGGTATATCGGCCCGTTTGTATCTTATAACTATAATATTTATATGACTATTGCATTACTTAATTAAAATCGTTACAAAAAAGGCTGTCTTAACTTTGAGAATCTTTTGGAAATTATATTATAAAGGAACTATCTCTAACAGCCGAAATGTACCAACCTACCTATCACACAAAAACATCTTACACCTATCTTGTATTTATTGTAGTAACAAGAAAACATTCGAATCTATAGTATGAACTCTTCCGAGATAGTTCCAACATTATAAATAGCCTATTAACCCGCTATACCTACCTAACTCAAAGAGCTGAGCAATAACGAAAAATTAGATAGACTTCGCTGGGCGGAATGCTAGCTAAATACATAATTAAACATTTTGAACTGGAACAAGTTTTTTCATAGAAAAAATATTTCGAAAATCAATATAAGTCATAAGAAATAAAATTATTAAAATATATTCAAATAATAATTCTAGTGAATTAGTCGGTGAGTAAACTATAAGTGAAAGATGTTATGAGTATAATGAAAATAAACTAATTATAACATAAACTTTGCGTTTTCATTAAGTCCTACTAAAGATTAAGTAATAAGTACCCTTGACGGGCCGGTTGGCGTGTAGGATAGATAACCTGACTGCCACGCCGTCGTGGGTTCGATTCCCATCTAGAACAAACATGTGTGCATGAACATGTCCGTGTATTCCAAGCCTGGGTGATTTAAGGTGACGCCGCGTAAGCTTAAAAATCTGAAATTCAACGTGCTGCGTCCCGCTCCCTACTATAGCGACCTCTCATAGAAAACCCGCGTAAACGGAACGGGCGTATGCAACAAAATCAACAAGATCCTCAATGCCGGTAAAATTGGAATCTCTTATTTTAAAGAGGTCTTTTTGATTAATTATTTTGTGTTATAAAAGTTAACCAATCGTGTTATGCAACGTACAAAATAAAGTCAAAGACATGATGAATTCTTACAATAAATTTCAGTTCGTTCGCTTCAGTCATTGTTGAGAAAAATCGGAATCCTTGCAACCAAAATCTTCAAGGCGTCGCCTTAACAGTAATAAATTGTATATAAGTATATCAGCTATCTGGTTTCCATAGTACAAGTTTTGCTTGGGATCAGACAGTTGTGCCTGAAGAATTTCGTAGAATATATATATATTTATATTTTATTATACATACAATACTCCTATAAATGATCTGAAAAATACAGTCTGACATGTTATGATAGATTAGAATAAAACTATCCACTGGCTAACATGTTTTTATTTGTCAAAATAGTTAAACAAGACTAGAAAAATACATCTTAAACATACTAAAATATATAAGTATGATAATGTTGTATAAAATTACTTTTAAACTTATATCAAAACCCAAGAGTACCTTGTATTTTTAGTTAGATACAATAGAATAAAATATCACAATTTCATTTAATTTATACACATGGCTCAGCCTTGTTTATGCTATCTGAAAGGTATTGCCTTAATCCAGCCATATTACATGATGTATAAAATTGACTAAGTATTGAATACTTAAGACTAACAACTTTCATTCCTAATATTTTCAATTGTTTTTCCTTCATCATCTGTGGACCTATTAATTGGTCATTATCAGAACAGTAATGATCTGGTAAATGAACTAAAATTGCAATATTTTCATTTTTCAATGATTTTGTCTTCCAATTGAAAGTATTACTTCCCATACCAGGAGGATGCAACATAACATCTATCAAGTAGGTCTCATTGGAACACAAGTTTGGCACTAGAACTGATATTGATAACTTGTTGTCACCGCCTGCCACATTAATAAAACTGTCTAGAGTTTTTTTAATAATGTTATTTATTCTATGGTCCTGTGAAATGGGTTTGGACCATTGGTCTTTTGGTAGTAAGGGGCCCAAGTATTCCTGGCATTCTAATGATAATGCTGTGTCAATCAAATTAAGCATCTTCATTATTTCTGGACTGACCTTGATAAGATATTCTGCACAAAAAATTCGACTAATTATACTCAATGGATATTTTCCAACATAAATGTAAGCCAGAATTATAGAGCAAAGATCATCAGCAGTTATCTTATCAAATTTCTCATTCAGATTTTTTTCAGCTAATGCCCAAAATTCTGAACAAATTGGGTCATAGTACAAAAAACCAAAAGGATAAATTAAAGATTTCAAAAAACTTGGTGGTATGGAGCTAGAATTTACTAAAAAGTATTCACTACAAGCATGTAATACTTGTTTGTTACTTATTTGAAATTGCATACAAAAATTTAATATACCAACTATCAAAACATGGGAGTTAATTTTCAACCATTTTAATTTCATATATTTTTCAACAGCTTTTTCAATCTGATCATCAGTGTAGTTCAGCCTTGTAAGTTTTGAAATGATATCAAGTAATGAGTCCTCATCTAGAGCATGGATATTAGTGTTCAGCCAATGCCCTACAACAGCAAATGACTGCAGCGACACATATTTTTCTTGAATAAAAATATTCAATATATCTTGCATATCAGACTCATTGATTTTACTCCACAGATCAGACAACTTGTCTTCCAGTAAAGTAAGTATTGGTCTTTTACTTGCTTTTAAGCCATGTAATATTTTAAACATTTGTACAATGTTTGCTTCATTGATATCAGTTTCCTTTTCAACAAAACCAACCCATAATTTATCAATTAGTTCCAAATATTTTGAATCATTTTTATTATGAATTAAAAATGTTATAAACTCACACAATTGCTCTATAGACAATTTATTATCAATCACTCTCAACAATAGCTCGTCGGAAAACTTGTGTTTGTATGGTTCCATGAATGAAGACTCTGTGTTTAGAATATTCAATATTGTACCTGTATCTTCAGTTTTCATAACCACTTTAAGCAGTTTATCTAAAATTGCACCTTTAGCTAAGTTAATATGCATACTGTTAGAATCCATCATTAGTATGTTTGGATTTTTTTCTAAATCATATATTCTTTCCATGGCACCTAGAGCAATATTTGGAGTAATTTTGGTACATTTTGATAGTAGGGAAAAAACTTCACGCAAATCCGAGCACAATTTAAATTCCTCTTGAATCAGATGGTAATTATTGGATTCCTGTGAACATTGCATAGGTTCGTCAACAGGTTTGTAGTCGATATCAGATAAGTTTTGTAGCTTTCTTACAATTACAGGAAGTTCGTGTACATTAAGTCCATTCTCAACAAAAATGGTACTACTGCTAAATTGTGGATTATTGCCAATCTTATCGTCACAAATCGTTCGTGGGAAGACAGGTAAGATACAAGAGGGCAGCAACTTATTATTGTTACCTGAAGATAAAAAATTGTTTTTTGCCTTTAAATATGTTCTTCTAATAAAAACTGAGGACATTATGGTAACTTTAACAAGAAAATAAAGTCTGCCTCTGCGACAAGCGACAACATAAAACAAACAAAGACATAAGAAGAAATAGAGATGAGTCTAGCGACCAGTGTTGCCACCTTGAAATATTTTTGGGCGCCAGATCCTGATTAAAAAGTCGCCAGATTTATAAAACTTAGACCATAAAATAACCACCAAATTCCGCTAAAATGTTTGCATATAAATAGAAGTAAATATATATAAAAAATGTGATACAGCTAAATAATTATCGGCTGTTATTAAAAGTAATGAAATCCTGGCTTAAAATGACAATTTCGTTTCGAATTAGTTACTTAATTATCAAGATAAGGTTTAAGCTAGCTCTTAAATTCATCTTGTGATTCCCACTCTTCTATACTTTTGCGCATATATTTTTTTCTTTAATAGGACATCCATTATCGGAGTGAACGCTCAATTTCAGGACTCTTGATTTTGATGCACAATTCTAACACAATACAAGACTATCTATCACACGTTATTTTCATTTATTATTTCGGACATGTACACGTATAGAAACAATACGTAAGTACCTACCAAATTTCGACCACAGAAATTCTAATAAAAAATTATTAATAATAATAATTTATTTTAAAATCAATGTATAAAATACAAACTATGATATATAGAAAACATCCTCAAAGCCTCACTGCTGTCGATAGGCAAGGATCCCAACAAGCTGGCAGCGTTCCCTTTTTGGATGGCCAAGCTTAAGGGGGTCACACACGGCGAATATACGATAATATTTTATCTTAAGATATATGAGACAGTGCTATACCAGCGAAAGAAAAGGAAAGTAGGTACGTAAGAGGTAGTTCGTTGCTTCTCTTTTCATAGTATAATGCTGTCTCATGATCTAAAGATAAAATATTATAGTATCTTCGCCGTGTGTGACCCCCTTTATGCGTTGGCGGAAAAAGCTCCCAGCCCGTCGGTCTCCCGAAGCCTCGATGAGCTTGGATGATAAAATCCGAGCAAATCGGCGAGCATGGAACCCCCACGGACAAAAAAAATACAAATAAAGTACAAACTATGATATATAGAAAACATCCTCAAAACCCTCGCTGCTGTCAATAAGCAAGGTTTCTGCTTAGATTGTGTTGATGTCTGTATATTTATGAAATTGCTAAGCGCTGCAAGTGCTTATTGGCTTTGAGAGCTATATTGCAAGTTTTTTATAATAAGAAACATACGCCTTAATAGTAACAGATGTAGCATATAGTTGCACGCTCGAACTCAGGTATTAATATTTAGAACATATTTGATATTAATTTTAGTTATGAGAAACCGTACCTTTTTATCAGATGTACCGTACCTTTATGGTACGCACGTTTATCGTACTTTTAGGCTGGGAATACACGTCAGATTTTCACAGCTCGTGCGGGCGCTGCGTGTGCTCAACACACTATCTGACCGGATTGATTTGTTCTCTTGTTCACTGAACGAACTTACAAAGGCTGCGTATTGCCTCTGCAGTACTTAAATTAGTTTAAGTTGGATTAGATTGTAGGGAAAAGCAATGTAACATTAGGTATAGTATAGATATAGATATAAGATAGATAATAAGATCAACTACTCTATCGCATTAGGCTTGCCTGTAATGATAGATGTAAGTTTTTGGTTAATTAAAAAAATATATATATTCTCCAGTAACTCATCAATGTATCCCACTGTTCTAAAATTCTTCGCACGCATGCTTGAAGCGACAACCACCTGGTTTGAGAAGCTCTCAATATTTTATGAGGTTTGACTTCATGGAAGGTTTGCAAGCAAAGCCATCTACCAAACTCTTTGAATAAATTTAGAACAACTGGATTGCATTATTTTCTACAAAGGGCAACTCAAATGTTTGGTAAAAAAAGTGAAGGAAGAGATTTTTACTACTAGTGCCAAAACTATGGCATTATAATTTTGGAGTGGAATAAAGTCCTGAGAAGGGGAAATCTCGATTGAGGCGTGGGGAAAGGAAATTATTAAAGTGGAAACACTGACAACAGTGTCCAATAAATAAACCGTCAGGTCGTTTCTCCGACGTTTCGAATTCGCTAGCATTGCATCGCCAGCCGACGGAACGGAAATGTTTTTGTTATTATTTTAGAAATTATTTATAGGTATTTTGAAAGAATAGTAGTATTAATACTAATTTTATTACTAGTGCAACCTCTAAACTGAACCAGCAAAAATCATCAGATGTCACTCAATACAGTCAGCTGACTTATTGTTATTTGGCTGGTTAGTGGTAAGTTTACGTTTTTTTTATTTCAAATTATCAAATAAACAGCCTGGAAAAGGACTCTAGTTAAATTTGACTTTTAAATTCTTAAACTTTCCAATTATTTATATAAGACCATTTACCTATAGCGATTGTTGTTGTTTACGGTCATTGGCCGGTGTTCATCAACGTTGGTGAATACCGCCGTGATTAAATTAAGTTAGTTACATTAAATCTTCCACAGATTTCTTAGGACAGACGAACTTCAACTTTACTAACATGTACCTACAATAAGGTGTAGCTACGTAGCATATTATTATGTAGGTAGGTACCTAACTAACTAGTGTATCTTATAATGAAACAAAAAACATGCCAACACTTGCTTATTTTTTTACTAGCTTCCGCCCCGCGCTTCCCTTACGTTTTCCTGGGATAAAAATAAGCCTATAACCTTCCTCGGTAAATGGGCTATCCAACACTAAAATAATTTTTCAATTCGAACCCAGTAGTTCCTGAGATTAACGCGTTCAACCAAACCCAACAAACAAACTCTTCAGCTTTATAATATCAGCACAGTCTATGTAAGAAATTACGCTGTAATATAAGTAGATATAGATTGAAGGTAGGTACTCAGGTAGGTACTTACCATAGTAAAAGTATGTTAATAATACTGTAATTCTATAATATTTTGATTCCACGTTTAAAATTGACGTAATACCTACATAAATGAAAACGCGAGAAAAAATCGGAGAAAATTCAAAAGGTCCCCATTTTGATTCTTTGAAATACTTAGGTACGCTACGCTAATCTCATAATAACACACATGGGAACCGAATTCGAGGAAGATCCTTACCATTTCCAAAAACTGATTATGTACCTACCTACTTCTTCTGCAAAGTGGTTATATTGAGCAGACGTACGAAATGATTCCAAATAAAATATAGGTATCAGTTGGGCTTACTACAATTTTGCATCTCAAATACGTGCTTATGATATCACTTAGCAATAGAGCAGCTCATATCGTAAATAAACATACCTAGTTATGTTACCCTACATCTGATCTCCGACAACTACCTACCTAGAAAGAAACTAGATGAATGAAAACATACATAATAGATCTATTCAAATAACGGACATGTGCCATGCACGGTTTAATTAACATATTGCTAACGAGGCCTCGAGAGGCAATTTGTTAAATCATTTCACGCGAGGACAAATCATAGAACATACACATCGCTTTGTAAAGTAAAGATAACAAAGTTGAGTTGATAGCTCCTCGTTTTTACATGATTATCTTGAATGATAAGAAATATTTAATACTGTTCAGTTTGTCCAGCATAATTTCAAACGTAGACAGTGTTGAATTACGTTATAGGTGTATACGAAAGTATTATATTACAGTGCTATTGTGAAGCGGACAAAATTAAATAACTACGTAAGTGTTTGGTAATACAGGTTCCCATGTGTAAATCAATGTGGTTGGACCCTTGGCTCGCAAATAGGACGCGCCTCCCAAAACTACATTATAAAAAACAAATAGAATTCCAGGGATTGTGATTCATGTTGCATAACAAAAATCATGTGACCTGTGACCAAATATTATTGAAAAATATATGTAGTATTTATATATGTAGGTTACTTGAAGGTTTTTCCCTAATTCTCTGATGTCGAATATATTTACTGAATCTGCATCAACCTATAAGGCTCCACCCATATTTCACATAGGACTTTATTGTTCCATTAGTTTTAGAAACCTGCTCCTTAGATTTTATTGTAATAGCGGAGATACCACAAATTCAATTTCACGTGACGAACAAAATTATGTAACAATAAAAAATTGCAAAAAGAAAATCGACCGTTCGCCATTATGGTACGGGTGACCGAGATCCACCAAAAATGCTACAAATGTGGACAAAGTTTTATAGGTAATGTTGGTGTTCCAGATGGGTATGCTATTGAAATGGGGTGTGGCGGGTGTGGGAATGATCGCTCACGACTTCCTGACAGCCTTGTCGACACTGCCGGCTGACCAGCACAAGGTCATCGCCATCGCCGGCAAAGACCTTGATCGTGTTCATAGATTGGCCACGCTCCACAAAATCGGTACAGCTTACGAAGGTTACGAGTCATTGGCACTAGATGAGTCTATAGGTAGTTATCACATAAATTATTGTCTTATTGTTTAACATAACTTAGGTACATATTGTTCTCTATGTGTACAGTCAAGAGCATAAATATATATCCATAGGTATAATAGGTAAATTTCAAAATGGATGTTCTCGTGAAATAGAGATATCTATGCTCCTGACTGTCTGCTTCAAATGTTTATTCCGATCCGAACATACACTGAACACCTCTATTATAAGTAATATTTCCACCGAAGAATCTTACCTTGAATGCTATGCTAATGTTCTATTTGCTGAATAACTAATCGTCGGCTCTACCACCATCGGCGTGAAAAATGCTAACGCTTCCTGGTATTTATTGGAAAATTTTCTTGGTTCCAGACATAGTTTTCGTGAGTGTAATGAATTTACAACACTATGAAATAACTAGATTAATGTTAGAAAACGGTAAACATGTGCTATGCGAAAAACCTATGGGCATGACTTACAAACAGACTAAATCCTTGGTGGATCTGGCGCGCGAAAAGAAACTATTCCTGCTTGAAGGGATGTGGTCGAGGTTCTTTCCTGCTTACGACGCTTTGGATAAGCACATATCTTCTGGCGGGCTTGGGGACATCTATCACATCGGCATACAGTTTGGGGTCGAAATTAACGATATTGAGAGAAACCTGTAAGATACCTACTTCATTTCATTCGCTGCTTCTTATCATATACTTACCTATCTTATCCAAACAGCTTGACCTCATCAATCACAAATGCATTGAAATCAATCTCCTTTTATATAATAAGTTCAATTTAATTTCAGAATGAAGGATTTGGGTGGCGGGGCCGTGTTGGACTTGGGCATTTATATGTTACAACTGATACAGTTCGTTTACAAAGAGCCACCTACAGACATCGTGTGTACGGGGCATTTAAACAAAATCGGTGTAGACGAGTCCATATCCTGTGCTCTAAAGTACAAAGATGGGAGGACTGCCACACTTTCAGCACACACGCGAGCCACAATGCCCAATAAAGCAGAAATTATTGGAACCAAAGGCGCTGTTGCTGTAAGATATACTTTAGTTCATTTGTTATGTTTAAGTAATACGTAGGTAATTAAAATAGTTATTACGCTTGATTTATCTTGTCTGTCTTGTCAACGTTGATAGTACCTATATGATGGATCGATCGAGATTCAGTGTGCCCTTCCATTATCAATTGTCACAAGATCATCAGGACTTGCGTTATTCTTAACTTTTTCCTAAATATTATATTTTGTGAATCATCCGTAATTTTAGTATATAAGTACCTAATTTAAAATTGAGATGATAAACAAAAATGTCCAAGTTGGACGGATGCCATCAAACAGCCAGCTCCAAAAATGCATCACGTGTCATCACCTTCATTGATCAATAGATAGAGAACCACAAGCATGGCTTCGATCACCAGCAGTTGACCATTCGCTACACAAACACCCATAAATGCCAACATTTATTGTTACTGATGTTTTTTACTTCCATCGATCGTGTAAAACTGCCGCTAATCTAGATCATAATAACATTCACAGCTGGACTACTTCTGGTGCCCCACAGTATTACAAATATCACCGGCCAATAACACCGAGTGGACGCTGCCCAAAGGGAATTACAAATTCCATTTCCATAACAGTGCGGGCCTAAGTTACGAGATCCAAGAGTGTTGGGACTGCATCAATTACGGTATGTAATAGTTGTGCACTTTGTTGTACGAATGAATGATCTTTACCAAATGAACCGAAAAATTTTATTGATTGCACTAGTTACAGACGGACATGGCGAAACTATAAGGGTTCCTTGTTGGCTACGGAACCCTAAAAACCAGTCAAGTGTAAAACAATTTACCCCATAGAAGCACCCTTAAAAAATGATTCTACAATTATATTTGACAACTTTGTTTGCGTCATAGTTTGAACTCGCACATGGAGAGTTCGGCACAATAATATAAATAAAACCAACTTAATTTTGTGGTTCTGTAACTCTGCAATTTTGCTATGACATGATTAGTAGGCGCAACAAATATATTCATTTTTAACCGACTTCAAAAAAGAAGGTGGTTCTCAATTCGACTATGTTTTTTTTTGTATGTTTGTTACGCGATTACTCCGCCAGTTATGAATCGATTTTGATGATTCTTTTTTCGTTTGGTAGGTCATACTTCAGAGGCGGTCCCATATAAATTTTATTATGATCTGATCATGGAATTTGAAGATATGACGGAATTCCTCAACGAAAAGGAGCACGAATATCGTGATTGAAATATCTTAACCAATATTATCGACAATTATTATTGATAGGCATATCCTCGATCAGAGACAAATTTTGATAGGTATTCAATACACATAAGAAACTAAAAATGGAAAAATAAAATTAACATTTAACAAAAAAGTAAAACCAACTTCAAAACGGTTAGCACTAAAAAGTATAAAATAACGATATTAGAACTCGTTTTGAAGTCAGGGAAAGAGAAGCACGTGTTCCAGAATCTCAAATTCTTTCACTGACTTCAAAACGAGTTCTAATATCGTTATTTTATACTTTTTAGTGCAAATCGTTTTGGAAGTTGGTTTTACTTTTTTGTTAAATGTTAATGTCATAACTATTTTATAATTGGCTATTATTAGTAGGTAGGTATGTGTTGTTTATGAACAAGTTATGAATAATATTTGATTAAATCCACAGCTTGTTAGGTGAAGACGTTTTCGAAATTCGTCCTGACTAACTGACAGGTGATAAGCAAACAATTGAAACATGAAATTAGGAGGGTATGTTCCTTTTGTAACGTACTAAGGAATGATTTTAAGAAAGAAAATCAACGCCTAGATCGCGGCTGAAACTGCGTATCGGAAAGTACCTACCTTATACCTACAGCATAAAATCTGACGTATATCGAATGCAATGCAGCGCCATAGAGCTCTTATCTTTGTCTGTCTGTCTCGGTACGGTATACATACTTACAGTAATATCTTAGAATTTTTATAAAGAACATTTCTTATCTCTTATATAGGTACAGTACGGTAACAGTAAAGTTAAAACGCTTCGGTAGCTACGAAACCCAAATACAATAATTTTCCTGTTATATTTATGATAGCACGATTACAAAAAAAAAATATTTTCTGGAATTTTGATCGTTCTCTCCCACTCAGTAAGTACCTACCCAGTTATATTATTCAAATATGTTTTTGTAAAATCTCCAAATATTAAACCAATTTTTGACGGTGGAAAAATGTATATTTGACACTCGTAATCTCCATAAATTTGGTAGAAAATTATTTATGAATTCAAACTAAACATAATTATCCTCTCTTATTCTTCACGCTGGAATTTTTCCTTACCACAGTGTAACGGTCCATGCTCATCGTCAATGTCACTTTACGCTGCGCTTTAATAGGTTGACGTCACTAATTTATATGTCAGTTTATTGAATTAAATATCATTTATTCTAATTCAACAGACATTTATTTTTAAATAAACATACGAGTTGGCTATTTAAACTACTTCTAGATAGCGTAAATAATGTTGTAGTGACGTGCGAAGCAAGCTGTTAATTTTTAGTTTCACGACTGTGAGATAGTGTAAAAATAGTAAGTTATGGTAATAATAAGTAGGTATTTTGACGTTAAAGATGTTAATATACAAACATTACATAAAATATTCAGTGTTTTACAATGTATGGCTTTTGCGCACTCTCCTTGTTCGTAGACAAAAAAAAATCAACATTGATATTAATATACCTTCTGTTAGCTAGGTAAATAAGTACATATAAGAATTTATGTACGCGTCAATTCAAGGCCACACTAGAGAAGGGATCAGGCCCTCTAAAAAGGCCACTCAAGCAATATTGCTAATGCAATTAATTTTTCGAATTCTCGGCAGATCCTACTTATTTCAATATGTTTTATGTAAATTAGTCACTACAAACAGTCACAGTATTAATCTGCCGTAAATTCGGGAAAATTAATTGCATTAGCAATATTGCTAGAGCTTCCTTTTTAACCCCCCAGTACGGTGATTTACGTTAAAATGTTCATTAGTCGTATAATCCAGTTGTTTATCCCCAACGTGTTTTGGGACACTGAATAGTAACGTACTAGCATGATCATGCGTCCCACATTCAATGGAGATTATTAAAAAAATTGGTAACTGAGACGTTCGATGTTTTATATTTGATTTTGGAAAATAATGCGTAATAATTTTTTTTTGCAGGTTTATTGGAGAGTTCAAAAATGAGCTTAGACGAAAGCGTGCTATTATCAAAGTTAACAAATACGATGCGAGCACAGATGGGCGTCTCAGATATTGATCTTTAATGGTATATGCATAAAGTTGACATTAAATGGCCAGTGTACGGAGATAGCACTGGCTTGTTGTTGCGATTAAAATTATAATTAGGAAACCGCTTTAATTAAATATAGTATTAAGTGCCAGTATAACGAACGAGATATTTATTGTGATATATTAAATATAATGATATATTTATTATAATGATATAATATATAACTTCGTCGGCTAGTATTTACACATTTCCAATAAAATTTACTTAAAAGTACAGTACCTATTCACCTCAACTGTGATCACGAGTGCGTTGTAATTTAACATTTATTTAGTCAAAAGTTTTATTGTACATACGTGTTTCGATCAATAAACTATACAATACAGACAAAAGTTGTAACACTTTTTTTTTAAATAGACATAAATTCTACATACATTTTTGGAAGTCAATTGACTAAGTATTTTGTGACGACAGTAGATAAGATACCACAGTAAAGATCAAAGCAACGCTACTATTCGCTGCGTAACTCGTGCTGAATTCATGGGGTATTCTAGAAGCATGTTTATTTGTTGAAACTCTGTAAAACTTTGCGGATGGTGTTGGCTCCCTCGAGGACTTGTGCTTCTGTGATGACGAGCGGCGGCGCCAGGCGGATGGTCTGTCCGTGTGTGGTCTTAGTCAACAAGCCTGCGTCGCGTAGTCTTAGACACACCTCGTATGCTGGGATACCTGAAACATACAGTTATTGGTAAATAATAATAACTGGACTGGCCTTTTAATGTCATACTAGCTGTCCCCCGCGGTTTCACCCGCGTACCCAAGAAAAAATAGGCTATCTGCGTACCAAATTTCACCGCGATCGGTTCAGTGGTTTAGGCGTGAAAAGGTAACAAACAAACAAACAAACTCACATTCGCATTTATAATATTAGTTAGGATGAGTATGAAATTAAATGAAAATATTTTTTATTCAAATAGGCCTTCACAAGCACTTATGAATAGTCTGACTCTAACGCTCGGTTCGCTTTTACTGAGAAGAGCCGGCAAGAAACTCAGCAATTACTCTTTTCCCAACTCAGATTCATTACATCAAATTATTTATCTAGTCTCACTGACAATATGTGTGTGTTATATGACAGTAAGGAAAAAATATATCAAAATTGAGTAACTTAGTAAACAAATGGATAGCAAACTTAAGCAGACCAGCCCCCACAAGCAGCACCTGTTCACAAGTATGACGCATGTGGCAGCCATCGCCCTCCTCGCACATATTAAGTGAGTGACCCGCCACACGACGCCGCCGCAAGCAAAGACCCTAAAGTAAGCATGACTAACTTAAGCTTAATACAAATAATACAAAGAAAAACTATTTCAAGAAATACGAATTATAACACACAATATGTTATCACTGAGACTATTAACAGGTTTTAAAAATCAAAATAATAACAATAATAGTACAAAAAGTAACAAATCTACCAAGCATTAGAGTCTTTGAAATAATCATTTACAGTATAATAAGCATTTTCTACTAATACAGCTTTAATCCGTTCCTTAAATTTTTGCAAAGGCAAATTTAAAATCGAAGTAGGGACTCTGTTATAGATGCGTGTACTTAGTCCTAGAAATGAACCTTGCAATTTCTGGAGTCTATAGACAGACAAACAGAAGACGGACCATCTCATGGAAAGTGGTTACCACTGCCAATAACAATAAACAACAGACTCAACATTACGTCGGTAGCCAGACAGGAGCGCCTCTCCACTACAGAATAATAAATTTATGCACAACGAAGTTACAAGGGGGTCAAAGTGCCGTGAATCGCTTCGAGAAAAGGATGGTACGGCTGTGCTGCTCGACTCGGCGGGGGTACTCCCTGCCACCGTACAATAGTTAGTCGACGTCAATTATTTACACTCAAAGTACCTTCTACAGGTTGTAAAACTACCAATAAATATTGTTGTTGTTATGCTTTATATGTTGCACGTGCTAACTAAATATACGTACTGTCATCAACAACGATAGCACACATGAGCCCTCGGCCGCGCACGGTGGTGAGCTGCGACTTGGGGATCTTGGACAACTCCTCCCGCAGCACGTGGCCAAGTCTCTCCGCGTTCTCGCATAACTTCTCCTCTAACAATACCTGAAATATGGTACAGTGAGGATGAAAATAATATACTTACTTTAGACATGCTACATATGTTGCTGACAAAAAAACTTTTTTTCAAAGGGACATGGTTGGATAGGAAAATTTGGCAAAATGATTGGGGGAAGCAGGCAAGAGTCGGAGATGTTTTTCACACTTACAGAGGACATCTTGATAAGTATGTGAGCACAGATAAGGGGGAGTACTACCTACTCAATAATGGACGGAATCAAGTTTGTAGGTACATACCTTAATCGCTTCTGTAGCTACGGCGCAAGCCAAGGGATTTCCACCGTACGTTGAACCATGAGTTCCAGGTTTAATTACCTGAAAGAAATATAAGTAACAAATATTTTAGTAATTCACATAATAACATTTCGTCGTATGAAGTGGAATACTCTAAAGTATATTACTCTGTAGTCGGTACACACACACATTCGAACGAATTGTTAAGTTACATGATACGTAACATTTTTTAACGATTTCCATATATACGATCTTCTTCGAAAGTGTGTAGATCCTTCCTAAAATAGGAACTGATTATTGATTTCTGTGACCGTCTTAAAACGTACAAGTGGCGCCCTAATTTACTTTGTCTAATGATATGAATAATAAATGAAATACACAAATACAGTTATCCCTGTTTCACCTGCTCTACAGGGAAAAATGATAAATTGAAATATGTTGGCGACTCACGTCCATAACTTTATTATCAGCTAATACCGCGGAGACAGGCAGCAGGCCGCCGCTGAGCGCCTTGCCCAGGATGAGGATGTCAGGCTTCACGCCCTCGTGTTGTACGGCCAATAACTTGCCGGTACGTCCTGAATGGAAATTACAAGTTCGTAAAGCAACGAAGATACATTATAAATACTAATATCGCGAATATAAATATTACGAAAGTGGAAACATTCGGAGAGTTTGGTTAGGTCGTCATGAATGGATAATGTAATTCGAATATGTAACTTATAAATTAATTTCCTTCCACCCCGTTTCAGAAAAAAGTAGGTAGGTTCTTTTAATGGTCACCCCACATTCTAAGATAATTAGGGAAGTAATATTTTCTCCTAGATCAAGTGTCCACTGACCTTTCACAAAGTTGCGAGTTCTCTGAAACAAACATATTTCTTGACTCCGTTTGTCTCTACAAACCTACCTATAATTAGTGCAAAGGAACCAACATAATATCAGGTTTAGGTTTATCACTTAGGTAAGGAATAGGCACCTAACTACCATAGTGAGATTGTGGCCTAAGCATCCATACTATCCTACTATGATGGAGAAACCTACATTATACGAAAATATATTCTTACCAAGGCCAGTTTGCACTTCGTCGGCGATCCACAACACGTTATATTTGGAGCACAGTTCTCGGACCTTCTTCAAGTAACCGTCGTCTGGTATGACCACGCCAGCTTCACCTTGGATCGGTTCCACCATGAATGCCGCCACATTGGGATCTTGTAGTTCTTTCTATAATAAATACAGTAAAAACTATCCCATAAAATATGCTGATACCTAAATTGCTTCTTAAATAAGGTCTAACATAATAATAAATAATACAGGTCCTTTTAAAGCATTAATGTGTAGGTCAAAAGAAAACATATGAACCGAGAAACAAGTGTTTTAACAGCAACTTAATAAAAAAAATAACACTGAGCCGCGTGCAGCCTAGAACCGCCGAGGCAATAACAGTGGGCTGAGAGTAAAGACTTGATGTAAGTAAACGCTTCCTACCACGTTTGCGTATACTAAAATTTTGTATGGGAGAAATTAGTTCCATGAGTATTCCGCGAAAGGCGCAGTGTCAATTCATAGAGAAATGTCGTAAACGTAATACGCGTTTACTAAAGTCAATTCTTTACACTCGTGCACTCCAGGTACCTACCTACTGATAGCGTAAAAAAATGTTCCTAGATTTTTATTTTATTACGCTACTTACTTTAGACCTCAAAATTCACGCTTTAAAAGGATCTCAATTAATAATGTTAAACCGTAATATATGTAGTTGATTTTGTATTAACTCAGAGTATTGCGGAGAACATCATGACGAAACCTAACAAGTAAATCTTAAAAGGCCTTAAATTATCACCGTCGTTGTTAGGGTCTACTTATGCTTCCGTACGTAATACTCCCAAAAATACTAAGAACTTACTTCTAAAGCTGGAATGTCGTTAAATGGAATGAGTGAGAAGCCGGGCATGAAGGGGCCGAACCCATTGAAACACATCGGGTCTGAGGACGCTGACACTGCTGACAACGTGCGTCCCCAGAAGTTGTTCTCCGCGAAAATTATCTGAAAACAAAACAAAAAAAATCTTACTATATCCAAAACCTATGAAAATTATAAGTATTACGTAAATAAGAGGTGCTTCAAAAAATAAAGCTGTAGATATGATAAAATTAATAAAACTTTAATTGCCTAGGTAGGATAAGTTGTTGTCAATAAACACATGCATATATTTACCTAGGCAGATAAACAATATTTATTGTAGTGATAGTAATAAACTGGGATTAAATATATTGTGTCACCTTGGCCTGACCCTCTGGTATCTTTTTGATGTCGTATCCCCACTTGCGTGCGATCTTGCACGCGCTCTCGCCGCCCTCGACCCCCGTGTTCATCGGCAGCAGTTGATCGAAGCCGAACAACTCCGTCATGAACTTTTCATACTTGCCCAATTGGTCGGAGTAGAATGCCCTGGAATTGATGTTTCTTAGTACATTTTTGGCATAAAGTGGTGCCATGTGCATGGTTTTGGACACAAACTCACACTTAGAAGAAGGATAACGAGGCCAAGATGATCCCTGATGATGGAGGAGGTTGAGCCTTGGTGACCTCGTAACTAGGAATTTCGATGTCTACAATTTATCGATGGAAATAATAATTTGTGTTTGTAATATTAGTATAGGTATGTCCTCAAAGACTAAATAAATAACCTTGAATATTCCTCACACACTGCTAATAAAGATAACCAACAAAAAAATAAAATTAGTTGGCGTCAATTATTGCCGCCGACTTCTATAGCAAGCTATAACGACTCTAACTAAGCTATACAGAGTAACCTTTAATACAGTATTATATAAACACTTCAATACCTAGAAACTAATGTGAGTTTGTCAGCTTGTTCTTTGAGTGCCTTCACAATCCTTGGATGGCAGTGTCCCTGGTTGACCGCAGAGTATGCACTCAGGAAATCGTAATACTTCTTGCCTTCTACATCCCACACGAAAACACCTGTAAAATATTTAAAATAGGCATACGTTTGTCCATGAATACTCCAAAGGTACTAATGGGGAGGCCGGGGATGAAGACGTTGCCTTGGATAGGAGTGGGCTTCAGGCTCGGGAAAACTACCAGAGACGCTAACCCCATCGTTATAACAAAGGACTCAGCGAAAGTGAAGAGCGCGTTTGGTATATCTGGAGCTGCCGTGTTTTGTTTATCTATTGTACTCAGCCGAAAATAAACCAAATAACGTATATTGCTCTTTTTCAAAAGTGGGACTAAAAACAGTGTCTTTGATGTCCAAATTGGCCTAAATCAATAATATTTATACGATTTTTTTTATATTTTCTGACTCCAATATTATTGGAGAATCAGAAAATATTCGATATTTATTATTAAGGAATCGCGAATCAAGTTTAACTTCTATAACTTTGGAATTCTATTTCTACTATTATTTTCTATTTCTTTATATTATTATAGTTTTGAGACGCGCGTCCCATCCATGAGCCTAGATAGGTTTAATATTTTTCGTAATTCGACCCAATAACTTTCATTATTTTAGAACCTCCAATAGTCGGACGGACGGACATATTTAGTTGCCACATGAATAGGTTTAGTGCCCGAGTGTAAAAAAATTACGTTAGTAAACGCTGACATTTCTCTATCTATAGGAATTGGCGCAACGCCTCTTGCGGAATAGGTAGGTAGGTTAGGTACTCATGCAACTAATTTCTCCCAACAAAAAATTAATTATTTACCTACTAACGTCAGTTCTCTACACTCAGAGTACTGACCCTGTGGTTACATAATTAATAGGTATATTATATTGAATGCAATATTTAATTGACCTGACGTACCTACTACCTACCTACAAAATGTATTCACATCTTTAATTTCATCATAATATGACTTTATACTATCAATAACATTGCGTGGAAAATTATCATGAGCACCCGACCCGAAGCTAATGGCAAAATATTATTATAAATTACAGCATGATAATTCGTGATATGTAGGTATCAACATATAGGTAGATTATTATAAATAAGTATATAAATAATATAAGATGATAAACGAAAATAGATTGTTGATTATGTTACTTTCAGATGTTAGATAAGTAAGTACTAGGCATTCATTTAAACTAATCTACATCAGTATAGGTCAGTTACATACAGGGAAGAGGGTTACATTCTACAGGAAAAGTTCTTGCCTAAGTGTCTGACAAGTAGGTAGGTACTACCTAGGTACATAATATATAGTGTTTGTAACTGGGACAGTATGGGAATGACCTAAACAAAAGGCGATACGGGAAAACTTTTTTATTCAGAAAAAAAAGGATTTGTTAATCTAAGATTTTTTTTTGTCAAGCGAAAATCTACATAAAAGTTAAATAAGTTAAGTACCTTATCAATTTATTTCTACACAAGTCGACATCTTAACATGTGAATATTAATTAATTGAATTAAAAGGAAAAATCAGTGCATGCATACTTTAAGATCACCGAAATACAACTATATATATAATAAATACCTAATATAGTACCTACTAATGATACAACTGCTATTTATAGATACTACTGGCATATGATACCTACTATTCATTATTCTTACGCTTATCTAAAATAGCTGTTATATAGTTGGTAGATACTTTAATATCGACACTTCGGATTACAAAAAGCGTAAAGGATATGTCACTCTTTGTCCTTTACGCCCATAGAGGAAAGATATTTCTATTTCTGTGTTTACGCCCTTTGTAATCCGAAGTCTCGATATAAGTAGGTATTAGTTGTGTTTCGGATTTCGGGGATGTTAAAACTACTAGATGACTACTACTACCTATTTGTTAGATATATTATTTTTAATAATGTATAATATCGCAAAAAAAAAATCAAAAATACCAAAGTTTGCCTGGATCTCGTTTGATTTATATTCCCAATACTATTGCAGTTAAATAAAACACATTTTAACGTGTTCATAACGACAACACATTGCATACCGCATAGTAACAAACAACGTGTTTCATATTTGCATCCATGTATTTTTCTGACCCAGACCTAGAAAATCCATCCATACTTGTAATATTATAAATGCGATAGTAACTCGGCTGTCTGTTGCCTTTTCACGGCTAAACCGTTTAACCGATCGCTATTAAATTTGGCACGTAGATAGCCTATGGTATGGAGAGAGACATAAACTACTTTTTTTTTTCTCGGGAACGCGGGTGAAACCGCTTGGGACTAAGTACTTAGCTAGTGTTAAAATAAATATCTTGCCTACCTACAACACGTCACATTTCGCAAAGTCGTCGATTGAAACTCATTTTATTATCACTTCGTCACACACGACAACTGGTTAGCAACAGCAGAATAGATACAAATAACTGAATAACATAATCCTGTATTTGCTGTCGTGCAATCAGGTAAAAAAATAATGTATCCTTACCTTCCCCTCGGCATAAGGCAACAGGCACCGGTGCGTAGTTGTGACACCCACACTTGTCTTCAAGCGCGAAGATGTCCTGTGACGACAGTTGATGTTGCTCAGCCATGCCAGCAAATAAAATCGAGAGGGTGTGTCGGTTCAATTCCGTGCTCAAATACCTACGAATGTAGGTATAGATTGAAATGGCGCCTACTACGGCTAATTAGTTTGCGCGCAACTTCTACAACTGCCGTCGACGAATATCTATAGAAGGAAGTGAGTAGATACCTAATTAAAATAAGAAATGATAACAATAATTATTTTAAAACTAGCTTAAAACTAACTTAGTCACGCAATGGTCTTACAATTTGCATAACTAGGTACAAAAAGTCAGGAACAAAGTAGTACTAACCTGCTGATTTAATTAATTAAAATATAATTTATAACCCAGCGTCAATATTATGATACTTATAGAATGTAATTTGAAGAATATTCTTGTATGAATGGAACACAAAACGATATGCTAATTTCTTTTATAGATACCTATGCGTGTAGATAGTTTAGGTACTACATCACATTACTGGTAACAGTGATATATATATATATATATATATATATATATATATATATATATAATTATATACCCACCTATTAAACGAACAATGCTCATAAATATCTATTAATCAATTAAATTCAATAGTAACAATACTATAAAATACCTAGATAATACAATATCACATGAGAAAAATATTTAAGTTTCAAATAGGCATTGCTATAAAGAAAATAATTATTGGTACCTACTTAGGTAGGAGATGTTATTGCATCTTGAACTTGTGATAAAACTCGTAAATAAAGAATATCGTTTCATTCATACTAATTAATTAATAACGTATATTGTATTTAATCGATCAACTCTTGTCAAAACACATTTGAAGTACATAAATAGGTTTATGCTGACCTTACGACTTGAATTTGAATATCGGTTATATTCAAATAATGTTGCTCGGTGTGGTAGGTTAGGTATCTAGCGCGGTGTGTCTGCGCCCAAAATTATCCGACGACTGAATGATTATACACACGCACGACTATCATCGGAAAACTACTAAACGAACGGGTTGATTACTGTTCCTCGATATTACGTCATACAGTCTCCCTGTCTATAAGAAGTATATAAATACATATAGCTCCTTTAGAACAATTCACACCAATTAATAGCTCGTCTCCTAAGTATTTTTAACTACATTAATTAATCTTATTGGATAACACGCACACTAGCGTAAAAGCGAATGAGTTATTTTTGTTTTCCCGAAACAAAATGATGCATATGCTCGTAGGTACTATACTATACACCCTACCTATTTTATGAAAAAAATCTTGGAAAACCAAAACCCAAAGACTGTCCGCAGATTGTTAATTGTCAGCTGATTTGATATTATATTTCATATGTACGTTCTAGAAACTCGCTGCTAGTGGATTAGATATACTGGGTGATTTTGTTATCACTGGCAATACTTGCAAGGGTGGAAGTACTCATCAAAATGAACAACTTTTATTATGGGACTAACTGTGAAATCATGAAAAAATTATCAGCTGTTCCATACAAAAGTTCAATACTTACTCGACCAAAATATATGGAGCAACCATATTATTTTACGTGATATCAGAGTTGGCCCCATAATAAAAGTTGTTCACATTGATGAGTACTTCCACCCCTGCAAGTATTGCCAGTGATAACAAAATCATCCTGTATATAGTACAGTCACAGAGTAAGCTCTCCCTATGAAAATAGATCATATTTTTATCCCGAGATTCTACAATTTAGTATATTATGATACAAGTGAGCAAATTTACTCATTACGCACGAGTCACGAGTTTCATATTTTTCAATACATTTGCGAGGAAAAAACAAAATATAAAAATTATGGGAAATGGTGCGCAAGTTTTTTATTCACGCGCCAAATGGGTGGTCAATGAACATACAGCCTACTTCAAAATTATAATTTTAAGTGATAAAATGCAAATATTTTAATATTTTATAACAAATTATAACAAATTATTGTAAATTATGAATAATTTGATTAAATAAATGTTTGTTTGACTTAATTAAAGACGTAAGTACAGATTTATTTATTCCAAAAATGTAGGTACGTGGATTTTCTGCGGCATAAAATCTCTTTATTTTTAATTTTAAAAAACTGTATTACCCGGTTAAATTGAAAATACTCGCATATAGTGCACATAACTTGTAGTAAAGTAATTAATTACTAATTTGAAGTTGTAGGGATAATTCTATTACGCACGTGTGCGGTAATATTATTACGCACGCGTGTTATAGCTCGGTTTATGGCCCTAAAAGCGATGTAATAAGGGTCACGTTGTGCGGTAAGTTGGTTTTTACAAACGAGTAGACGAGTGTAAGTCCGAGACGAAGTCGAGGGCTAACCATAGTCACGAGTTTATAAATAACAATTTCAGCACGTGTCATACAATGTTTTCAACACATTTGCGAGAAAACAGTACAATATGTAATGAAACAAACTTTCTTTGACGTTTCTAATATGAAAATGGCGCAAATTTGCAAATAGCACCACATGCACGTGGTCAAAATTAGAACTACATCTTTCGGTCTCATTTACCCTATAGTATGAGACAAAAGCAAAAGCTTGTAAGGAGGTTCGATTAGTCAGCTTATTTATTCTCGTAATGTGAAACTCCTTGGTGGAATTCTTATATTTTTTATGGAAATAAAAAAAAACCGTAAAGAATACGCACGGTGTTATACAAAGGGGTATTTTACCGCACGTTCCGTTGTATGGTGCGTAATTTTTAACTTTCGAACAACGTATACTGGCTTCGTAAATGCATTTTTTGAGCAAATGTGTTGAAAAATATATTATCAAATGAGTTGTTATTCCTTAGAAACCAATTTTATTATAACGTCATTCAACTTCTCAATAAAACATTTTTCACACAAATAATTCTATGATTCTTTCCTGGATATAGGTAGGTGTGTTATTTTTTTAAAACATAAAATGATTCATAAGTATTATTCCGTAATCCGTTTAGATGAAAATAAAAGTAAGTGTGCATCAAAATAATTTATTAAAATAACATTTTCTATGATCACAGCTGTCTTCTAACTAAACGTCCTTATTAAAAGGACACTATGGTTGAAATTGAAGAGCGCTCGTGTCCGCGACCTGTCTCATCTGTGTCTCGCCTTAGTATCACCACTTATACCATCGGGGTTTCTAATTTTGCAAGCAAAATCTCTTCCGGGATTAGAACTTGGTGTTTCTTCAACCTTACCCCAACAGTCACCTGGCTCCATACAGGATGTATAACATTACAATTACATATCTAACAGCAAGTCGAGACAGACATCTAGTTATTAATACCTACCAAAGACGATCAATTACAATAGACCGACAATCTCCTGCACAAATTCGTCCGCCGGAATATAATTACCTTCTAGCTCATAAGATGTCGCTAAGTGAATCGAACTACGGATTCGTGTGTCAAATTATTGTTTATCGGTTTTGATTATTACTTCTGTTCGAAACCACTCATAACTCTGTCGTAGAAGTACGAACGAAATCCCTAGATGGCGTTTTCACAAATCTAATTAAGATACACTGTCTTTGAAAATTTACCATACTCATTAAAATCTATAATATATTTTAGTAAAAAATTAAATAAATTATGTATTCAAAATAATAAAAATAATAAAAAATATTTGTTGGGCCATTCTACTTTTCAATGCCTAAAATCCATCTACTTCTGATGAAGTTCACTTTTTATTATTATTACAATCGTCTTTGTTATTATAAGCTGTTATTTAACTTGTAATGTATGTATGTTTGTCCGGGTGGAATCTTGCAAGTAAAATTTGACCCAGTTCCCGGTTTCCGATTGAGCTGAAATTTTGCATGCATAATAATATATATAACGCGTGACAATTCAATATTATGATAACATGGAGCTGATCTGATCCTTCCAGGTCCAGCATCAGACCCTTTACCCGGTTACCATATAAGATCAAAGTACTCGTCAATACGAACCAAACGAGCCTAAAGTCGATGGGGTTGTGTCGTTTTATTGCGGAGTTCCTATGGCCACTTTCCAGCTCCAGCATCAGATCAGATCCATATCATCATAATATTGCATTGTCACGCAATATACATTATGCATGCAAAATTTCAGCTCAATCGGAAACCGGGAAGTGGGTCAAATTTTACTTGTAAGATTTCATTACCGACACCGGGATAGGTGAAAGTAAATCTACGATCAAAGTATTAAAGCTTGTAATAACAGCTGGCCGCCAGAGAAATTATTAAATTCTTTCCTCTATGCTGGCCGCATTTTATTTAAGCGACATCTAGTGAAGTACAGGTTGCTATGACTAGGTTCAATTTGGTTCCATCGATCGCAACGTCATCTGTTTGAAATTTAGGTTAATTGTATTCTATGGTTTGAAAGCTCATAAAACGGGATAAATGTTCACGAAAATAAAAATATTTAAAACCATGTTTTGGGAACGAAATACATTTTTAAAAAATAATACAATATTTTTAAGCTCGATTGGTTAAGAAATGGCACAAGATTATCGTTTAAGCGGCACATACAAAATATCGCGGGCTATTTTGCCCGCGCGCCAGTAACGCCATCTACAGGTATACAGATTTTTGAGCTTTTTTCCGGCGGACGAATTTTTGCAGGTGATTGTCGATCTATTGTATTTTGATCGTCTTTGCTACCTACCTAATTGATGTGTTACACAATTAAAATAACAACCTTTACGATATAATATACTTTTCTCGTACAATAACATTACGTGACAAGGTCGTTATAATTCCGAAATTTCTAAAAATAAATAACTGAAAATTAAAATAATTTCATTCTTCAATTGCATGGTAATCATATTTGCACTAATTTATCTACACTGCTATTTACATTAAACATTAATATGTTAGAGCATATCTTATTGTTTCTTATGTGCAGGGTGGATTTCAGGGTCACCAGAGTGGTATTCTGAATATGCTGGAAATGATTGAGCACCCCTTTCTGGTACAGTAGGGAGAGAACCTCCTTCAACAAGCCTTTTAGCTTCAATCTTTGCCGCATTTTCCTTTTTCAATTGTGCTAAGGCTACATTTTGAGCTATCTCTTCTGCTGTTGGTGGCTCTTTCCTGAAAAATACCTATATTTTAGAGAATATTTTTTTATTGATATAATTAATAATGTAAATGGCTTTTTTTACCCACGACGGAACGGAGACGGTATATGCGTTTGGGGTGAGAGGATGTTGGTTGTTTGTTTGTGCAAATCCATGATGCCATTTTTCTCTAAAACTACTAATCCGATTTTGATGCAGTTTTCAGTTATGGGTTCGGGTTTGATTGGTGCATATTCTTAGATAGGTGTTATGGTGCTAACTCGCCAGAGGGCGCTGCTGTAATATTTTTTGTTCTTGCATCATGTTTTCAGTTATCTCTAAAACGGTTTGATCGATTTCGATACGGTTTCCTGTTTGTTTGTAGATTTGTAATTCATCAGCGATGGTTCAAAGATATGTGTTATAGTGCTAACTCGCCAGAGGGCGCTATAATAATTATTTTTCTTCTTGAATTTGTATATAAATTGGAGCAAACAGTACGGGGGCTAAATTTATATTGTAAGACACCAAGCATACAGAAAGACAGACAAATAGACAAAAACGGAGTAATTCTCTAAAAAGATTAAAATAATAAAAAAAAAAACAAAATTAAAATTTTTAATAAAACCCACGACGCGACGGCTGTAAAAATTGTAATCGAATAAAAGTTGGTACTACTGCGCATATTCACCTACATATTAACATAATGATAAATTCAAGAAAATCCGTCGGGTGCTGCCATTACCATATCTGTTCCCAATTTCAATTAATATATAGCAGTATAGAAAAGTTATTGTGTCGTAGAGATACAGCAATTTATATCAACTAGAGACTACATTTATTTACGTACCCAACGCAATTTCAATTAGTCACAAACTCATAAAATTGCAAAATTTTAGTTCATTTTGGGGCAGCCCCCCCGACGGATTTTCTTGGATTTATCATTATGTTAATATGTAGGTAAATATGTGCAGTAGTAGATATACCTCTATATTTGATAATTGCTGTCGGAGGTTTGCTGAAAATTTTGTTTAATCGTTTTTCGATTACAATTTTTTAGTGAATTTAAGGTGTTTTTAGGAGGACGCGCACATATATCGCTCGTCAATAACTGGATAAAATAATATTTTACGTTAATATGGCGGGTTAGTTTTGTACCATTAAATCTTATTATGTTTATATTAAAATACAATGTTTAAAGTAACATAATTGTGTGGGGTATAATTTGAAAGAGCAAGCTATAAGAATTCGTAAGTAATAATTATACAATGAAATGTTCAATGTAGTCAAAATGTGCAATAAATGACCGTTTCCCCCCCACATTACTTTTTTTATGCTACATTGTCGGCAAACAAGTATACGTCCCGCCTGATGGTAAGCAAGCGGTTACCGTACCCTATGAATGCTTGCAAAATCAGGGGTTACACTCGCGCGTTGCCTTCCCTTCCCCCCTCCCCGACGAGCTCTAGCGACCTTACTCACGCGCAGGAACACAACGAACTATAAGTTATTTGGCTGCGGTATTTTGTAAGGTGGAGGTACTTCCCCAGTCGAGCTGCTCTTTGAGCGACATAGGTATCGCTATACTCTACCTCTCTCATATTCTCCTAGTTTCTTAAGCTAAAGCTTTGATTTTAAGAGGGTTAGATTAGACTAGATATTAAGCCATATATTGCAGGAAATCTGCAGGTTTTCAATAAGTTCATAGCTGTGGGAACAAAAGTATTTTTAATAAAAGAAGGTACCTAGCTACTTACGATGGCATTTTAACTTATAGGTACCTATTTTATCAATCCGTCCTTATCAAATTAAATAAAAAAATATATTAACTGCTCAATGTAGTAATTGATACGAAACCCTGACTCGCTCTTGGCCGGATTTTTCAGGTTGTAACTTGTAATCTAAAAGTACCTTCTCATTCTAAGCCAAGATTCCCATTCAGCAGGCAATAGATCCTGAAAATCTTGTCCTTTTGGTGGATCGTACCACCTAGAAGCCTTCCTTTTTCCCAAGCTTGGATTAGGAGGAATTTCATAGTAGACATTTCCTAAATAATCTTTACCTGATAAATAAGAAAATAATGTATGATTCAAACATTTTTTCAAGACATGTTAAACTCACAATATCTATAGGTAATCAAATCAGTTCACCATTTAAGCAACATCAACATTCCCTTGGTAGTTTCCTTTCGCCCTGCAGTTTTACTCCCATTCCCGAGGGATTTAATAACAAACATACACACTTTCCATTTATAATATTAATAGGATAGTAGGATATCACAAGTATACATATATATATAAGTACTGAAATAGTAAATATACTGTTGAGTATTAAACCAAATTCAATTATTTAATTAACATTATTTAAAATTCATAAATTACATAATTTACATAGTTAAATTTATTTTATCATTCTCTAATATATTGCACAACATCCATTCCTCCACTGTATACATAAAATATATTTACCCATTTTATTTCCACTAATTTGACGAGGTCTAAATGAGTTTATGAAATTCCTAAAGACAATACGCCATACATATCGCTCGCCATTAGCCATCTGCAAAAAAAAAACATTAAAATGAGTAATCAATTATACATATCTTCAATCAAAATATGTAAAAACCTATCACACAGATTTATAATAGGCTAGATAACACAAGCAGTGCGTGGCTGGGAAGTTGGTGCAATGACCTACTTGCTGCATTCTTATTTTTATTTTCAACTTGAATTCAGTAGCGCCAGTGGCAAATTGTGACAGAAAAACAAATAAATGCCACGTAGTCTAGGGCAACATTCAATGATTAATTGGCTTCAAATTACTTCAAGTGTTTTAGTGCTATAGCAAAGAACTCATAACACTATCAAAATTCAGATCTGAATTAACTAAATTAACTTGCAAAAGTAGTAGTACCTAATGACAAATTTAAAATAGTCCTCAAAATAAAGACCAAAGTAAGAGAGTAAGTACTGATAAGTTTTAACTCTTTGTAGCAAGCAAGGCATCTAATTCACTCACTGGCTGATCCCTCATAGATGTTGGAGTTAGAAATCAGAGTGCTGGAGAGTCTATTTATATATTATCACTAGCTTCCGCCCCCCGGTTTCACCCGCGGTCCAGGAGGATCTTATGTTTTCTCGGGATAAAAGTAGCCTATGTGCTATTCGACACAATAATCTATCCCTGTGCCAAATTCCATTCAGATCCAGTTCAGCCGTTCTGGCGTGATTGAGTAACAAACATCCATCCATCCATCCAAATTTCCACATTTATGTATAAATATATATAATAAATATTAGTAAGATTATCACCTATATATGAATATCGATCATCTATGTCACAAATTAATAATGAAATATAAAATGAAATGAAATAATTTATTCATTCAAATAGGCCTTCACAGGCACTGAATAGTCAGACTCTAACGCACGGTTCGAAAGGTTGCTTTTACTGAGAAGAGCCGGCAAGAAACTCAGCAATTACTCTTTTCAAAACAAACTTAGACTATTACGTAAAATGTAACCTGCAAGAGCGATAATAGAAAAGAAGATTTATAAATAAATACATATAATTTGTGTATGTACCTATTTATAGTAGCAGTAGTACGTCTAATTACATTGGCAGCATAGTATTTGATGTAATGTTATTATAATGAATTTACTGATTTACCTTAGGCTAAATAGCTTGATAAATACAAATTAATTTTATTTCTACAAAATACAGCTATAGTATATGGTAAAAATCGAAAAATAATTTACCACAACGTTTTGGATTTTAGCTTTTTGAGTGATTGATTTTGTCAGACTGACAGCTGACAGTGCTGACACTTGACAGTTCTCTTCTTTTTCCCCTTTTCTTTCTAGGGTAGGCAAAAGATTTGCCCATACAGCTTATATTATATGACTTTTCTTTAAAGTGTTTAAACTGATTTCTTGGATTTGGATGGTTTAAACTATATTCCGTTAAGAAGATCCCATATAAATTTTATTATGATCTGACCTTGGACTTTGAAGATAATGATGGAATTCCTCAACGAAAAAGAGCTAGAATATTGCGATTGAAATATCTTATTAAATATTGTCGATAAACTATTAGTGATTTTCATATACTCAAACACTCAAAATTAAAAAAAAATATTTAAAAAAACTGACATTAAAGCGAGTTTGCTTTGAGCATACTTTATGCTCAAAGCTAGTTTGCAGTAAAAAAATATAAAATAACGATGTACCTAGTTGTAGAGGAACCCTTGCAGCACTGCAAACCATGCATCCTGCCAGCGTTGCCAGATCTCCCGATTTTACCGGAGATTTCCTGTTTTTCTCAAATGTCTCCGGTTTTTCTTTGATAATAAAGTAGTTGCGTGAAATGGAACGTAAAATACGTTACACACATTGATCATCACAACTCCTACCGAAAGCCACGTTAAGGAACTTCGTTCCAAAAAGCGAAGCAAGTGCCAAATGATAATACCCGTTTTTGCATGTATTTTGCTATCCAATTGAGAAAGCATTTACTATACATGTCTTCTAGTGGTAAAGCTAAATTCCTAAAATAAACGTCATAAATGTCTGATTGTCAATGGCTGCTATTTACGTTACATTTTGTTTTTTGAAAATCGGGTCTGGTAGCACTGCATCCTGCAATCTCAGCAAACGTAGTGGTTATATTCTCTTTGATCTCGGCAAGCAATCTTGCTTGACTGACTGATTGACTTATGACTTGACATACCTACCTCTCTCTATTGACAACGAATAAAGATATCGTTTCAATCTCTTTACTCACTAAAACTTTGTATTTTTATATTCTAGAAAGTGATAAAACTATAAACCGCCATCATGGCAAAAATGGCATTTCAGCACCAAGCTGGAACAGCAATGGAGTGTCTCAGCGTAAGTAAGAAGACCACTCCCAAGTCTGTATGTTTTCGATTTGTCATAGGACTATCTTCGTACTATGTTTCTGATTTCAGATACCCATAACGCTTCAAAAAGAATCTGGGGTCGATGCTGAAGGAAGAGAAGTCATGAAATGTGGTTTTAAAATCGGTGGGGGTATAGATCAAGATTATCGTAAAAGCCCTCAGGGCTACACTGATAATGTGAGTACCAAAACATCTACTTTTTATCAAAAATTAAGTAAACCATTAGTGTATTGTATATAATTGAAATATTTGAACACCAGGGAATTTATGTGACGGAGGTCCATGAAGGCAGTCCTGCTGGTAAAGCTGGACTAAGAATGCATGATAAAATCTTGCAGTGCAACGGCTACGACTTCACAATGGTAACCCATAAAAAGGCAGTTAGTTATATCAAAAAACATCCTGTCCTTAATTTATTAGTTGCTAGAAAAGGTGTCACTTCTACATAAAATTTGTTTTTGTAATTATTCCTACTTACTTATAACTGTGTTATTAACAATCATTTATATTGATGATTCATCTGTTCATAAGTAAATTGGGCAATTGTTATAAGAGAAATTAAAGTTGGTGTTGACAAATTAAGTAGGTGAGCAAGGGAAGTATTATATGATAAGTGATTAATGTACTGTTATTTATTTATTACTTACATTATAAGAGTTTAGTTTGTAGTAAAAGAAAATATTAATTATTCATAAATTTACCACTTTACACATAGTGGTGTGGCACTCTGTTACTATAATATTATGGTAACTTTTGCAGTAACAAGTCATATTATGTTGCTTAATGTAGTGTAACTAATAATTAAGTTAAGTTGTGAATCAAGTACATAACAAGTTTTAATGACATCTGTCACTGCCAATCTAAAATCAAAATAAAATCTATTATTTAGGCAAGTTAGCCTAAATAATAGTTGTTTTTTTCACTTGACATCTCTATATATTTTTTTCATACATTTGTCCATAATTAGTTTCAAGTCGCAACATGTACCTATGCAACTGAAGGTTAGCCATCCTTACAATAATTTTGACTAACCAATGCCTAACTTAGAAGTCTTCTAAAATGTGTCAAATTGGTAAACATATAACACATTTAGAAATGCATTAGGAATCTCCTTAGCGCAAGGCATTTCTTAATGGGTTATTGAAATTGGGTAATTATGCCCAAAATTGTGCCCCAACCTGTATATCCCTTGAAAGCTATATTAACATTTTTTATAGTGAGTTACCACATGTTTTATTTTAATGGTTATCTTACAATACCTGTATTGTTATAGTCCATTAATCATTTTAATTTTCCATGACTTGTATGAATTTTGTTTTGTAGGTAATTTTTTATAAAAATAATGTACTTCAACTATTTATAAATGTTAAATTAGGTAACTTTTAAAAAATATATATGAGTTTGTTAAAACCCCATCTATTCAACTTACTTACAATCATTGTGTAGGTATTTACAAAGTCCCTTGAGTGAGGGTTAGTTGACACTTAAAGAATGGTGGCAAAGAATATAAATAACAACCAAAAAAAATATTTATTTGATAAGTAACAATCATTTGAATTTATTAATATAATGTATGACTTAGTATATGCCATAGAATTATATTGAACTAACCACCAGTATACTGCTGATGTTGATGCTTTGTATATTTTGAAAAGTATTTTTATTCCTCTTTTATTTCTCTTTCTGTCTGTTGGAATTTATAATTTGACTTAAATAAGCTTAACACATAATTTTAAAGCAAACCTTTTATCTTTCTAAAAACCTAATGTGTATGTAATATGAATTAATTATTATAGCTCTATCTTGTTATGGAAATTTGATACCTATGACAGTAGTCTAAGTGATTTAATATGAACCTTTAACTCTTTGTAATAAGGTTCATTGTCATATCACTCTGAATACTATCAATGGTATCGAGGTATATTTTATGAACTACTTATAGTATATTTTATTGAAACTTATTATTATAAATCATTCATATTGCAAAAATAATGTGATTTGTCATTATTATACACAAAGGAATTATGAATTTGTGCATTGTGCCAAAAGTTGTTGCTTTATCTTTTAATATGATAAGCACAGCGCAATACATAACTTATTTATACATCATTAACAGAGTAGAATATGAAATGAACAATGTAATCATATTGAGCACACTGGTAATCATTTTTATATGGATAAAGAACTTATGATCATTTAATAATACTGTGTAATACTTCCTACATCCTGGTGACACACAATAATACCCTATGTAACATTATGTAATGCTATAAACCACAAAATTTAATTTCACTGCTATAACTTTAAATGCCAGTAACTTTCTAAACATATAAAGATTCAATAAATAATGACATTCCATGATATGCTAAAATTGTAAGATATATACAATACACAACGCCTTTACTCACTGACTGTATGTATATGTGCAATTTTTATAATGAGATATGCCAAAGAGGCAAAATTTTTAATACATTTTTGTATGTTTAACCTTTCAACATAACAAAACATAGACAATGTACTTAAAATTGTTAAATTTCAATATTTGGTTAATAAAATCTCATTTTTTTAAACTCTCCTTCTCCACATACATTTTATGCAAATACATGTAAAATACTTAAAGACTGTGGATCCCTTAAATTTTTTATTTTTAAAAGCTAGGTAATTGATTTGGTGATAATTGAAAGAATAATACTATTTTAGATAATAAATATGTATTTATTCCAGGCAACAAAAATACTAGTGCAAAATTTTAACATTAAAAAGTTCAAGCTTTTGCTGGAGGCCAATCCCACTGGCCCTTAGGTGGCTTAGCAACAAGAGTCTCCCATGGTTTCCAAACCAACATCTTCCTAGCTAGATTTAACTCATTTTCAGCCTGAATAATGAGTTCCTCGGCCTGACCACAGTTGATTTTTTGCTCAATTTCATACACATCTCTAGTCTGAAAAAGAAATAATGCACCAATCAGAATAATAATTACATATTATATAAACATCAGCAAGAGACCTTACTACTGATGTAACTACTGGTCAGAGAGTAATCTTGGGGGCGGTTTTGATGTAGTTGTTCAGTTGTTAAGTATTTTAAGAGAAGATTACCATGAATGGTTTTGTAAAATACGATAAATACCTGTTGCAAAACAGCAGCTCTTTCACGGACTATCTGTTCGGTGTATTTTCTGTACACTGAAGTTTCGGGCATCTTCTGAACAGTTCTCAAAATTTTACCATAAAGTGCACCGAGTGTGTGATGAGGATTGGGAGCCACGGCCAAGCCCATTAGGCCTGTTGTCTAAAATATGAACAATTTAGATTATAAAATCCGCATTTAAAATTTAAACCATCAACAGAAAATAGAGTATATTTACCTTCTTCAATAGGCCCATGATATTTTCTCCTGTGATTAGATAATCATATACAAATTGCGAGGATATAATACACGGAGAAGCGAGACAGACGTGCACACACAAACAGTCGAATCGAACTTCCACTAAATGTCAGTTGACTGATATTGACATTTGACAGGCTGACAACAGTGCTGCCATCTCTATCAGCCATTGGACCACAAATATCATATAAACAATCTTATATTGACCTAACAGAGGAATCGAAAGCTAACGAGCCAAGTTCTTACAAAATTTGCACTCTCAATATTGAATTGATTAATTTCAAGATTGATCCTTGAGGGGTTGGAGTGGGGAGCAGCACAAATCGTTCCTTGCCGGCGTCGGTCTAGGTTCAAATAAAAACTGATTTTAGCGCTCCGTTCTATTCATGACCCGGCCGTACCAAAATTATACATAACCATACATTTTGTCCCACAAACTAGCTTTTACTCAGGGTCACTCTTACGTATGTTATGTTTGTGATTCTAGCTACAAAATAACTCGTATGACAAAAAAAACTACCTAGGTTCCGTTTTCCGTGGTGCCACTACCGGATTCTGTCCATGGTTTTGTTTATAGCATGCGATGAGAAATAAAAATAAATTGTTAATCTATATAAGAGTATGTACTTTTATTTTCGTTTACTTTATTTGTTGTATTGTAAAAGTATCTTCATAAGAAATATTAACAGAACTAGTTTCAAATTATATCGATTTAGTTGCCAAGTGCTGCAAGGGCTAATGCTTTTTGATTTTGACAATTATTTTGCCAGAATTTTATAAGAAGAATACGCCTGCCTCAACACATAACCCTCCCTAGTAACATAACCATAAAATGTACTCTGTGTAACATAACAGGTGGAATCCGAACTAAAGTATCGTACCTTTTTGATAAGATTGTCCTACTTTTCAGGTAATTCACCAGTGTTGCCACTTTAGCCAATTTTTAGCTAGATCTAGCCACATTCACGGCGTAGTTAGCTACAAAAAAAATTTATTGTGGCCTAATTTTTTAGCCACACTTTATAGCTACTTTCAATACTACTTGTTTGGGATTAAATTGAATAGTCCAAACTCACTATATATTAATTAATATTTATTTTTTTATAAGTATCGAATGTTTTGTATGCAAGAGCGGGGACGCCTTGCGTAGCGTCGGTATCGAAGTGTAATGGCGCGCATTTGCTTTCTGCGATTGGTAGCTAAAATATAAAAATGAAAGACATATGCCATATTGCCTTTTGTTTCTTTAGCCACTATTGGCAACTTATAACAGAGTATTTTTTTTCGAAACTAGCAACTTTCTACCGTATGTTTAGCAACTTTTCTTTGGGCAAGGTGGCAACACTGTAATTCACACCGGCAACACTGGTGTTTTGTACTTACTACTAGTTTTGTACAATTTTGTTCTTCGAATGTGGTTTCATCATTGATTGATTTTGATTTATGTTTGCATTTATAGTACCAAACTTGCCCAGTTTCATCTAGCTAGTCAGTTGCTGGCTTTTGAAAATATGTGCATATATATACCCCATTGAGGATACAAGTAATCGAAATCATCTCTTCACCAACCAATATTCTCCCGTTCAATTAATTCGTACGTCATTTCAAGGTATACTCATCTGTCAAGACTTGAGACAAGAGCACGCATATTATATGGAAGATCTTTTCACAAAGATAGTCCTTCTGCGAAAGAATTTTCAAGGTAATCCTGATCAAGTTGATTTTATATTGAATTAATCCAAAACGTAAGTCTTGCCTAAAATACTTGCAGTCTTTGAACGAAAAAAAATGACGATTGCCATGTACTACTTCTAGTTTACCTATTACGCGTGATCATTACTTATGGCAAAATATGTGATTCTTTTTTCTTCCCTTGCTGTATTTTGTGTTACATACATAGTACACTGTACAGTGTGACTCATTGATATTTCCACAGGAATAGATATTTTGCCTTTTTTTATTAATTATGTTATAATGGTAGATACCTAACTGTATTTGTATAATATTCTTGTATTGTGTAGGTAAATGATGCAATTACTTTTATAGATCCATTTATGATGATGCAGGTTACATATTTTCTCAGAATGGGACATAACATTCACACACATTCCGCAATCAAGAGTACCTACATAACATTTCAAGTGGCATGGTATCAATTATTTTCTTTTGATACAGATAATTCACCATGGAGACACTGTCACCCACACTACAGGATGACAGTTCAGGGGCGAATCCTAGCAGCATAAAAAGTGATGATAGCAGTCCTCGTCCTGAGAGTGGACGAGGCTCCCCGCCACCCAATTGTGCAATATGTCTTGGAACATGTAGGAATAAATCCTTCACAGATTCATGCCTTCATCAGTTCTGTTTTAAATGTCTTCTGACTTGGAGCAAAGTAAGTTTTAGTGTTATTTTTCACATAGTTTAGTTTTATTTCTGTAACAGCTATGAACTGGCTACCTACTGAAATAAAAGGCCTGTTGTCTTATCAACCCACCCTCGATTGCTGCCAACTATTTGTTTGGCTAATCATAAATTTAGTTTTTTTAGATTTGTATGTAGCCAGTTTGTAGGTTGCATCATTAACAGATTCAGTTGATAAGTAAGTCATCATGACTTGTAGGTCAAGTAATGAGGATTAGATTGATAATGATAATTAATCGTATACTATTTTTTCTATATTACACTATAAATACGAAAATTTATGTGAGTGTATGTTTGGTTATGTTTTGATACCATTCTACTCCATAACTGCTAAATGGATTTGGCACACAGATAGATGTTCTGGAGTAACAAAGAGGATAACTTTTATCCCAGGCATGCAGGTTAAACTGCGGGCCGGCAGCTAATAGAATAATAATAATTGGTTTAGTATGCATATAATGTTATTTTTATAAGACATATTTTATTTTCCAGGTAAAAGCTGAATGTCCACTGTGTAAGCAAAACTTCAGGTCAATAATCCACAATGTGCGTTCAAATCATCAATATGAAGAGTACATGGTAGAGCAGAGCCAAGTCGACGACTCAACGGAGAGTGTTGACTTTGACAATATTGTGACTGCTGCGCGGAGATTTAGATACAGGTCCATATTGTATAATCCCTCATTTACACCAAGGTATACAGCATGTATGTATATAATAAGTTTTATATTGTTACCCACAAATAAGTTGTATAAAATAAATAAAGAATAATAAACAGGTTGTATACAAAACTTGACATAAACTGCAAGTACTGTGTAGTGTCAATTAAAATTGGAAATAAATTATCTATAAAACGGTCAATACATATCATATAATGTTAAACAGGTTTGATCATTTTCTTAATGTTTTGTTTGTATTGCAACTTGTTGTTGGAGTAGATGTGGGGCTAGAGCAAAACATATAATAAATTCATAGTGGTATGTCGCTTTCCGCTGAGCGGTTCCACCCGCTATCGTCTATTTTACCAGCGTAATTACATACAGTGGTCTATCACGTTTGAAGTCACGCGTAATGCCGCTTTGTATAGGCATTCGTAATGGCCCCATTGTCCCCGCAAGCCCCGCACGATTGCTCTGTCTAGACGTGTCCGTTAGCCGACTGTAAAAGTTACATAGACTGTGGTATAACCCTACAATATAGAAGAAACACCCTCCAAATGTGTTCCTAGAACCAACAGTATTTTTTTTTTTAAAGTGTAATCACCAAGCTAATTGCTGGTTTTCAGAGTAAAGGCAATACGGTAATAATGCTATGCATTGTCTGTCTGTCAATCAGTCAGTCACGGTAGTGGTTTATAGTAATAAGAAGATTTAGATGTATGTGTGTGTAGGACGACGCTGACGTTGCCCCGGCGCGAGACGCTCGCCATCCAGCAGCTGCTGCTGCACTACCCGCTGATGGCGGACATGTTCTCGGCCCCCGCCCCCGCCCCCACCCCCGCGCCCGCCCCCGCCGCGCGGCCCCCCGTCGCGCGCCGCCGCCGCTCGCCCGCCTCCTTCCGCCGCACCGTCTACAGGCACAACTTGTGGGCGCGCCCGCTGCCCGACTTCACCGGACGATTCAGGGATTGCTCCCCGGAATTCTACAGGTGGGTGTGTGTGTGTGCGTCTGCAACTGTGTGAGTGGCTGCCAAAATTCCGCTCGAAAAAGAGATCTTTACAGGTGTACTCACACAAATGTAAATTGACATTGACATTGTGTCAATAAATTTTACTATGATGCAATGACTAGTTCTACTCTTTATTAACGAGTTTGTATCGATATTTCAAGGTACAATAACACGCAGATGCATCGGTTAGTGCCTTGGTTGAACAGGGAGCTTCATTATTTATTGAATGAAAACATTGGACACATTTCGTACGTCATGGCCCGAATCTTAGAGCTGCTTCCGCAACATCATATAAATTCCTTGGAGTTCAGAGAAGGGATGCAGAGATACTTCGGTGAGAGGACTCAACATTTTCTGCACGAGCTCTACTGCTTCGCTTCTACTCCTTACGACATGACCGGATATGATCGCAACGTGCAATACACGACGGACGTCAGAATATCTACTATGATTAACGAGGTGATTTCTAGTACGGATTCGGATGCGAGCGTAGACTCTGATATCGTGATGGTGTCCAGTTCGGACCCGACGGAGCCGCCGCCCGGCCCCTCGAGGCAGCCGGCGCCGGTCTATCCGCAGAACTACATTGCCCAACCCAACACGATCAACGTTATTCCCATCGAAACGATATCACAGTCTGACAGCGACGACGACTCATCGGAAGTCATGGTCGTAGGATACATAAAACCACCTCAGGAGAGGACACCCGAGATAGTGGATTTACTCGGCTCGGACAGCGATGTGATATTACAAGACAACGTTCAACCTGAATCATCACAGAATGCGGACTCCACAGAGTCTCGGCCGATACCCCTCGTCAAACTGAGCTTAAAACGTCATAGAGTGCGGGAGCAAGGCGATTCCGACAGTGATGATAGTAGTTACACGCCACCAGTGTCGCGTCGCAAGCGGAGGCACCGCTCCAACGAGACCGCCACCACCAGCGACACGTGCCGCAGCACGCTCTCGCCCACCACCCCCCCCTCTCCCCCGTCCCCCTCCCCGCCGCCGTACACTGATCCCCCCGCCTCCACCAGCGCCTCCGCCTCCACCTCCGCCCCGCCCTTCGCCGACGAGCTCGAATCCAACGACGACTCCGACTGTTCGAATCGTTCTTATAGCTCTGATCGTAAAAAAAGTAAAGTCATTAAGAAGAAGATCAAAAAGAAGAGCACTAAAGAAGTCAGGAATCACAATAAAGATAAAAAGAAAAACAAAAAATCATCATCTACACGTCACGTTAAAAAGGAAGATAGAAAAAGAACTGATGAGAGTCAATTGGAGAGAGATAAGCAGAGCAAACGTAAATCTCATTTGGGTAAAGGTGTAAAGTCGTCAAGAAAAAACTTGGAAACGACCGCGGCCCCGGCCGAGCAGGCGCCGCCGCCCGCCGACCAGCCCGGCCCGAGCGGCACCGGCACGTCCGGCGCTCGTAGACATAAACTGAGCAAAGAAAGAAAGCGTCATCGATCGACTCACGAGAGTAAAAGACTGAGGAGTGTTGTAAATGTAATGTATAGTCATAAAAATACAGGAGAATCAAGTTCCAGTGGAACATCGAATACGCATAACGATGAAGCCGTCGATGACAAAACTAGGAGAGTGAAAGACGATAAAGAGAACGCCGAGAGTAGCGACGATGAGCGAACGCTAGTTCGCAGACGCGCCGACAGTTCGGACTCTGAAGACGACTTACCACTAAACCTTACAATACAGAAGTCACAAGCATTATCCTGTTAGTGAAATCTATAAACATTATGTATGATAGTGATATAAATTATTTAATAAAAACCACATCGTGGTCGAGGAAGTGCCAGAGATATGAGTCTATTGAAACTATGTTGTTTTATGAAATGTAATTCCACCGCTAGCTGGTTTTAGTTATATGTAATTATTTGTGTTTCAGTACAATCATTGATTAAATGATTTCATTGATGTTGCAGGCACAACAATATTTTTATTGACAAAATAATTTAAGTAGAAATAAAGGCTATTGATACATATCTCTGGAACGTCCCTGGTGATGATAAACTATACCCAATACTTAAATGTTTCTTGAATTAGATTCAGTGAGACTGACTAAGTATTGAAAAACATGTAAGCATTTTGATTACTGATATCGGTAAACTCTTCTTATAAGTATTTTATAGGGATTATGTATGTAGATTGGTTCGTTTAATCAATTTCTTGTACGATTATTCCATTCCATGCTTTGTCGCTTGTATTACATGCAGCAATTAAATTTGTGTTCAACAGTTCGCCTATTCTTAGTTCACCATTGAAGTTCACCCATATTTGTGTAATAGGATTTATTCCTTACTAGCTTTTACAACCTTGTTTTTTCCCGTGGTATATGATGTTTTCTCGGGATAAAAAGTACCATTATGTTATTCCAGGGTATGATCTATTTATGTGCCACATTTCATTTTCAATATTATTTTAGTATTTTTAGGATTAAAAATCGAGTAAAGCGAGAGCGACTTCAATACCTACTCGACCAAAATGTATGAAGCAACTATTTTATTTTACGCGATATCTGAGTTGGTCACATTGTAAAAGTTGTTCATATTGATGAGTACTTTCACCCCTGCAAGTATTGCCAACGACTAAAAAATCACCCTGTATACCTGCATAGCCTAAATTCAAAGCGGTAAACTTAGAATAGACGAATTGTAACATTTGCATGCAATCGGAGATAATATACTCTGGTAATAATAAAATCCGTACTTTAGTGTAAATAAAATGTGTTTTAATCTAACAAAAATATATGTATACCTAACTGTACACGTATTAATTGATCTTCGTGACAGTCAAATAATGTAAGGATGAAATTCGTAATGCGGCCCTGATTTATTTATTCTATCATATTTTATTATAATGTGTTATTTATTAGGGTACAAAAACTACAATTAATTCGGACAGAATTGGTTTAGATCATGTCAACTTTGGATTTAGGGCGTAATGAAAATCGACAGCCAGTATTGCGTTTTCCGAACATACAATATGTATCATTAAAGAGATAAATAATACTTATTGATATACCAGTTATGTATGTACCTACTACTAAGAGAAATAAGGGCAAATGTAGATCATAAATTAATTGATTTCATGTTAAAATTGCTGATGTAAATAAGTTTATTTGCTATTTCTATATGTTCGCTGGAGAGGATGTTGTTCAGTACTCCATGTACTGTATGTACCCTTAAATAATTCCAGCTTATTATTTTGGACCTCTATATATATTATATAAGTAACTGAATATTTTTTAGAAGAACAAAATGTAATACCTACTTTACTTGATTCACTTTAGTTATGTTTAATACGGGTATAAGTTTGATACATAATTGTAATCACTTATGAATTGTAAAATATCATCTGATACTGTGTAAAATTGTGTTATTTTATGAAACCTAGTACATTACCTACCTATAATATGTTAGATTATTTCACTTTAGTCTCGCGAAATTGGCTATGTATGCATAAACACGTATAGGGGCCGTTAATAAATTACGTAAGGGATTTTGAATAATGATGTGGCCCCCTCCCCCCACTGTAATACATCATAAGATTGCAACTACTCCCCCCTGCCCCTCAATAAGAATTTTCGTAAGAAAAGGCCATAAAAACTCCGTTTATTCTGAAAATATCTTTTATTACAATCTTCTTACTACAAGTAACATTAACTCACTGCAATTACATTAATCTTATTCCACGGGCTGACTAACCAAAATTTTCAATTTAATATCTTACGTAATGTAAGGTCCCCCCCCCTAAACGCCTTACATTATTTATGAATGGCCCGTAACCTACGGAATGTACCTAACCTGGTAGGAACTTTTCATTAATACTTGGGGGTGGCTGGGTCCAAACTTCAGATTTTGTGTCCTTCCTGCAAAATAGTAGTTGCTCGGCCTGCACGCGCCGCCGGTTGGTTGCTATAGCAACGACCGCTAGAGGCTGTTGTGAGGTGAGGCGTGGTGCCCCCGTCTTCCCTCTACGCATAATACGCGCGATAGTCGTCTTGTAGCGACAGGGCTACAGGACTGTACTGAGGATTGCTGGATTTCAGGTGTCTTTGAATTCGACTCTGGTGCATGCCAAGGGTGTTCTTTATATTTTTCCTTCTCCAAAAAGCCAATTTGAATCCGTACGGTATATAAGAATAGGTAAAAATCCGCACGTTTTAAAATTATTTGAACATGCACCTTCAAACTCGTAGCTTGGTAGGTCCACAGATCGGCAACCACGACACTCGTCTATTGTATGTAAACGTTAATAATTTTCATAGCTGTATACAAATGGTATATTGTTATGTATGGTATGTTGTATATAGCGTGTCGTGTATAGTATAGGACGTTTTATAACGTGGTAACTTCAGAAGCTTCGACGTTCACAAGTGCCTACCTAAGGCCTAATCAAATTAATGGCTTTGTCTTTGATAGCTATTTCCTCTAAATGTAGTGTCTCGTTATTTTAAAAAGTTATCATGAAGCGAACCACTTTTCATTGGTCATTAATTAAATAAAATATAATTCGAGGTAAATATATTTATTGTATTTGCTCAATTCTAATCTTTAACAAAGTTATAATTAATTCATTTTACTTACATATTAAGAATAAATTGTACACGATGCCATATTCGAAGTTTCCTTAATCACATTAAAGCGGGGAATATACGTCAGATTTTTTCATCCGACAGTCGGAGCCGATAGTCTGAACCGGCGAACATTCAATACACTTCGAACGACTGTCGGATCGGACGTGTATTGAATGTTCAAAGTAATGGCTCCAACGCCTTCCGATAGTCGGATCCGACTATCTGTACCCCGAGTGTAAACAATTGACGTTAGATTTTTCTATAGGAATCGGCATAGCGCCTCTCGCGGAATACACATGGAACTTATTTCTTCCATATAAATTTTTAGTAAACGCAAACGTGATAGCGTTTATTTACGTAAATTCTTTACACTCAGGGTACTGATGAAAAAATCTGACGTACATTCCCGGCCTAAGGCGCTCCACAGACCATGCATGTAATTGAAAAAAAAAAATTACAATGTAAAAACGATTTCATAATTTATTCAAGAGCAATGATCGCAGATGCAGACCGCTCAGTATTCGCCGCAGCCTATCAATTTCCTGAAGTATTGTATAGATATGCAGACATGTACTGTTCAGATGCGGTGTGAAAGGTAGCATTGCATATTTAACGAAGAATACAATAATTATAAGCGTGATGCGCGTTAGTAAATATGTATATCTGCGACTACATTTATTGAACACAAGCAATTCATCTACGCAGCGCCTTATACTACACAACAGTCGCACTTATTCAGACCTGGGAGTTTAATTTAGCCACATTTGCAGGTTCATATATGCTAAATATCGGAATTTCATTAAAAGAACTGTAAACTGTCGGTAAATGGTTGTATTATAATCAATTTAAGAGTCAAAACAGCAAAAAAAGAATGGCGAATTCAAAACAGATATGAAGCTGCAAATGCGAAACTTAACTCCCCTGCTGGACCATACGATCGGTAAGTACTTACAATGTAATTATGTTGACCTCATAATGAAAGGTTGAATTTCAAAATAGAAGGCATTCAAATGTAGTAAATTACCTTAAATCCTGAAATCAGGTGTGCAACTAAAAAATCCCGAATATTGTAGTGATAGGCTCCTTGTCTATAATCTTAACAACTTATATGACACTCTACATTATTTATTACACAAATTGTTATAGGTAAATACGTAAATTACGATACAGCGAATGAAAACTGAGCAAATAAATGTCACTTGATGGACGGTTCGTCACTAAACAAATAATCCCACTTGAGTATGAAGTATTTTATTTTAGTACCCACATGGTTTAGTATCAAGCTTATAAAAAACCTTGGTTTCATTTTGTAATACGTTAAATCCTTAGAAAAGTCGCAGCAAAGATTCGTGAAAAAATCTTATACCTAATAAATAAGCAAATCATTTTATTAGCACCAACCAACGCGTAAAGCCAACACTGAGCGACACGTGAACAACATGTCAGTTGCAATTTAATCACTGTTAAATAAGCAAGTTTAACTTCTTATTAACGAATTCACTGCTTATAAAAACTCAATACTTGCTAGAACGAACATTAGATACCTAATTCATTCTAACTGATAAGAAAAACATCTTTTTGAATCTTCAAAATACTGTAACTTATACAACAATAATGCTATAATTAACGCGAGACGTTATATTTCATGGGTTATATGTACCTACTATCTTTATTTTATTGCAAAATATTGTACTGAAGTCGAAGTAGTAAAGGCAATGCTTTATATAGATGCGTTAACATCCCATTATTGAAATTATGATGCTCACTTACTGCAGTGCATTTCCTAGTATTGTTTAAACATTAAAATGTTATACAACGTTTAACAGTAGGTCGCAGGTCAGGTCAACCATTTATTTCTTTGAGTGACATCACGTGTTGGGATGATGACAGTGTCAACACTAAGAAGTTGTTGAATTTCGGCAAGTTAATAATAAAACTGTTTATTCTATATTCCTGCAACACACTCGCTTAATTTAAGAAAATTGCATAAAATTATAAGCTAACAAAAATACATAGGAAAGACGACAGTAAACAAGATTATAATAAAATCTGTTTATTTTAGTTAAAATGGTAAGGCTATTTTCATTGCATGATATTTTTTTTCACAACCTGGTATTTATTTATTTCATGTATCTTATAAAATCATGCTGTACGTACATATTATACATGATCAAAAATAATAATAATATACTGGCCTTAGTATTAAGTGCCGATTTATAAATACAGCAATTTTCACACTATCCACTAAAATTATATTACAGGATTAAACTTGTTAAGGAAGTTATGATGGGTTTACTTCCACCACTGTATTCATGTGTTGTGGCTGAGGCTTGAACTCGACCACTTCTTTCCAGACATATTCTGAAACAAAATACACATTGTATAAAGTATTAATTTTCATAGCAGTTACTCTCGCTAGTCGACAACCAACTATTATAACGCACTATCTGAATTATTTGAAGTCGTTATCTACTGACTTATGATGACCGAATGTAAAAAATACCGCGTCGCGGTCCGTTATCTATCGCCGGATACTTATCACGAAATCGCTAAAATGATCACAAATGGGAATTATAGGATATGTTGTGTTTTGATTCAGTAGATTATGATCAAACGCGAGCCATGTTACATGTTATGAATTAGGTATATTATGTACCCTTCCACTTGTCGACGGGTAGATCCATGTCCTCGAAGCTCTGGTCGTAGGGCGCGGAGACGGGCTCGTCGGTCGGGTCGGCGTACTGCGACAGGTACTCGTGCGCGAGCGCCTGCTCCGCCGTGATGCGTCTGCGGCGAGGATAACACACCATACACTACATCGGATCATCAACTGTTCAAATACATCCCTACATCTGCATCGGTCAGGGGCACAGGCTCTCTTAACATAGAAGAGAATCAAGGCCATAGTCTACCGCGTGGATTTTGAGTAGATAGGTAGAATAAATAAAAGAGACTATGGCATCATAGTCCCCTTTTAAAAAGGGGCCGTCCATTAATCACGTGATGTTTTATTAGCATTTTTTAACCCCCCCTCCTCCCAAAATCACGTGTATTTTTAATACCTACAAAGAATCTTAAAATTTTTAGAATATTATCTTTACAGGTATAAAGTATAATCTAAATACACGTGATATCTTACTACACCCCCCCCCCTCCCCCCTTGTGATTTTTGCCGAAGCCCCTCCCCCCTTGTGATTTTTGCCGAAGCCCCTCCCCCCCTTTCGAGCCTCACGTGATTAATGGACGGCCCCAAACTAAATCACTCCAAAAAAACATGGAAAAATGGCCTCTTAAAAATGTTTTCCCAGTAACCCCAAGATTTAAGGCACTGACTCATAGTTGAATAATGGAGTGATTAACATCTGCATTTAGTTTTTGAAATGTAAAAAGTCCACAAGACACATTACACATCTAAAATTAGACTTTAAATAAACAAAACATGAGTGAATGCTGGCTTAATTAAACCGTCATAATTTTTACTGAAGTATTCAATTGTGAAAGATTTCAAATAAGACTATCATGTAGCTAACTATTGGTATCTAAGGAGCATTAAAATTTACTAACTTGTCAGCATCCAACTCTAGCATCAGTTCAAGCAAGTTGACAGCGAGCGGGTTCGCACCACGGAACACTTCCCGAAAATCGCGACGTTTCAGCGCTGGCAGCGATTGGATGTAGTTCCTAGCCTGAAATGATATAATATGTAATAAACTTAATAAACAATTTTGTAATGTATTTTTGCGGGAAGGGATTTATTATTAACATTTTCTGTTTAAAACGAAGTCGCTCTAACGGCCGCACAAAGTTTAAAAAAACTGTACATCCATAGTACTCGGAGCAATGTATGTTACCCTCCACATCTATCAGTAGAGTAGCTTTCCTTTTAAAGTTTATCTATTTATATAGTCAGGCGACTTTTCTTTATAAAAAGCGATTTTTTGCCCAGGTAATTATACTTATGATACTACCGTAATCAAATCTAATTCGTTGAGTAAGGCGCGTCGCCCACTGGTAAGTCGAAGCGGCGCGGTGTTGTCGCGGCACGATCGAGGCGTGGAGTCGAGGCGCGGGCGCCTATGCTTCCTTCTCTTCTAGACGTAGCTTACGAATGAAACCGAATGATAAAATGGCGGAGGAGTCGCGGCGGGGGCGCTAACTCTGCCTCGACGCCGCCGCGCCCTCGCCTCGCCCGTGCCGCGACTCTATATAGTATGTAAGCGCACCACCATTTATTCACATAAAACCTAGATGCGGCGCGCCACTTGTGCGCCTGTGCCTCGACGCCGCCTCGACTCTTGATCGTGTGGGCGATGCGCCTATAACAGGTAGGTATAACAAACAATGATGGAAATATTTGCACATATAATTTCAGACACATGTGACTGCAGGCTACTTCTACACTGCGGACATGAACAAGTGCTAAATAGGTACATACCTCGACAAATACAAAGGATATTGTACATATTACGGTAATAAAGCTTCATAAATATACTATACCTACTTAGCAAGACGTTTTAAAAATCGTTTTAAAACCATTCAAGACGGACACGAGGCAATAAGACACAGCCAATTATATGTAAGATCTATTTTCTATTGTTAATATTTTATTATTAATATTAATTTTCATATCCAAAAGCGTATGTTTATGTCTGCATTGTCCTAGCTTTCTTGAATATATTTTAGTTTATTAGTTTTTTTTTTATCTTACCTCTTCACTTATTATTTTTTCAACTGTTTCCTGATCGGGCTTTCCACATAAAAATAAAATCCTTGTGAGTTGATCAATATCTGAACGCACAAATGTTAAGGTTACACAAGCACCAAACTTACACAAGCCACATGTTGACAAGACAACTACATAAGTTGAAGCATGTTAATGTGAAGCTACATTATACCTGCAAGGTTGCTTGCTTACTTGCTTCAATGTAAGTACATATTTTTTACATCCCATTTTATTACCAGGTGAGAAAAGTTGGTTAACTTGAGAAGTCTACTTACAGACTCTGAGGAAATTTTCTGCATGAACTCCTGAGCCGGTGTTCCGAGTACCTCCATGATTAAGTTCAATTGATGGATATCTGTCTCGTCCATTAAGGTTGCAAGCCACAGAAGTTTACATTTATTAAAAAAAAAATAACACAGTTATAGCAAAATGATGATGAGCTGGAACATAATGTTTAGCAGCTGCATGCAAGCTAGCCAGTACTAAAACTAAAATTTAAGGTTGTAACTGGATGATTGTGCCCATAAATAAAATCTAAAATTAACTTACGTATCTTGGAAATATTTATGTCCCCGCCCGCAGACATAATTATGATTAACAATCATCAGCACTTACTTACTTTTATTATAGTTTAGCTGTAGGTAGCCTACTAGCTAGTGGCCTAGTATGAGTGGATATGCTTATTGTAAAAGTATAATCAGTCTTGCTTGCTCAATGTTGGATCTTACTTGGTCTTATGTCTCATGTTTTGTGGAAAATGGGGGTTTATTTTTCCAAATGATTATACAATAATTTAACCTGGTGTTTAGATAAGTGGGTGACATAACAAATTTAAACATCAGCTGTTATGAAAATTCTATATCTTGTACATATATGAAGTCGTTAAAAATGGAACCGATCACATCTGTGCAAACACATACTTGCTTTTGAATGCCCAATTTAAATGTCTTGCTAATATTTCTGGTGATAATAACTGTAGGTATAATATCAGTAGGAATTAAAATTAAGTATGTGTAATAAATTATTACACATACGGCGATGGGGCGATGCCACACTGCTCCGTTACGCTGCGTTGCGTCGTCGCACTTCAATGTCGATTGTTCGGTTCTAAAAGACATGATTTACTATTTTAGAACCGCGCAAGCATCATTGAAGTGCGACGTCGCAACGCAGCACAACGGAGCAGTGTGGTATCACCCATACTTAAGTAATATATAAAGGATACGGTCAGAGCCAGGGAACAAAGTTCTGCTAGTTAATAGTTCAGCCATGATACAGCCTACGGACCAAATGTCTACAGTTTGGTTGTAGTGCATCCAATTTAGCATGATCTCTGGTGCACGGTACCACCTAAAAATAAGGGTCATATTATTATCCTGACTTTGATTCCTAGACTAAGTAATATGTGACTGACTGTGTTTATTATGTTTTGATTTGAAACTAAATTACTAGACTTTGTATTTTTAGATTATGTTTATTATGGGGAAATACTTTCTGATAACCCATACTTATTGGTAAAAGTAGAAAATTAACAACATCAATAGCAAATTATTGTCTTTAATTCAACTTATACAGGGACTTGGAAGACTTCCAAATCTGAAATAATATAAATTGAAGCCAAAGAATTCTAAGGACATAAAAAGACTCATAACAAAAAAAAAATAAAGAAAACCCACTAAGACTTTAGTTTATGATTTGTAGATCTGGTTTAAAGCAAATTAAAACATACCTTGTTGCCACATAACCAGTCATCTCAATTTCTGTTGGTCTGGCCAAGCCAAAATCTAAGATTTTCAATTCACAGTCTTCATTCACAGCAATGTTAGATGGCTTGAGATCCTAAAAAAGCAGACTCTCTCTCAACCAAATTTATTTTACACAAGCTTTCGCTCATGATTTTATGTACTTTCCTGTGATAAAACTAGACCCTCTCTGATCCATAAACCAACTCTATGCAAAAAATTACATTGTTCAATTGGTGCATGAAAGACAAACCAACAAACACACTTTTGCATTTATAATAGAAGGTATAATGGCCTTAGCACACAAACTTTTAACAGCACATGATGAGCCTTAAATTGTAATACTTAAATTGGAAAAGTCACAATGGGCACTGGCCCGCCCATTAGCAAATATGTAGTAAAGCAAATTGCATGTGTTGCTAAGTATTATTTAATTATTCTCCTTATCATGTAGTAAAAACAATAATAAATAATATGTCAATAATCCGATTTATCTTTTATCAACATTATGATCAGGAACAACAAGATGGAATTAATTTATTTACATAATTGTAATTAATACACACCCTGTGAATAATTCCAGCAGAATGTATGTATTTAAGACCACGGAGTATTTGATACACCAAGAATTGTACATGATCATCTGAAAGTTTCTGTGTGCGAACAATGTTGTTCAAATCGGCTCCCATCAAGTGTGTCACAAGGTAAACTTGTTGGAATTCTTCAAGGGTTTTTTCAGGACTGAATACATCCAATAGACCTGTGATAAAATACGAAAGTATGTAACAAACCATTACATTTATGATTTTAAAAAATGCTTTAAAAAGTAATGTAGTTAACTCACCAATAACATTTTCATGGTTCATATGCTTCAGCATCCGAAGCTCGCGATAAGTTCGCTTGGCATGTACAGCTGATTGAAAGGGCCTTGCCAACTTCTTAATTGCCACTTTCATGTTATGCAAAGTGTCAATCGCGGAACTGCAAGCATGCCCCAATCAATGCATATATTATATTAGAAGATAAAAAATCAAACCAGTTCCGCCCACGTAGGTGCAACGTACTGATTTTACAAACTACTTAGTATCACTTATCACTCTTTATCCAGTGCAAACCACATAAATTTTGATTCTATGTTTAAAAATAATCACTGGCATATTGCCTACGATATTTTTTCAAATTATTATACGTACCAAACTTGACCGTAAGCGCCAGACCCTACGGGCGTAAGCATTTGATATCTTTCCGGTACGATCCATTCTGTTTTGTTGATTTCCACTTTATGAAACCGAGGCATGTTGATTTAATACCTTATTGAATACTTCAAGCACTAATAATAGAAAAATCTGCAGTATTGTACTGAAAATACCTTTTTATCTATCTATTCTGCCTGACTGACTGACAGACAAGTGACAAGACAAGCAGGGCTGCATGCAGCTTAGGCAAAAAATAAGTCGCTAAACTGGCAAGTAAAAAGTCGCCAAATATAAATACATGAAAAATCTATCTAGATGTCGCATTTTTTTTTAAAGATATTGTATGTATAATATACTATTAATATTTAAGTATTTATTAATTCTAGATACACAAACAGTGACAAAACGAACAAAAAGCTTTATTTAATAGCTAAATGCTATTTTATTTATTTACCACCATTATGCTAGTACCCCACATGGCTATTTGTATTTACACAAATCATGCATAGCCATGTGTGGTACCGGTTTCTCTGTCTAAACGGTGGTACCACTATTAGTATTAGATCTAAAGGGGTCACGCACGGCGAAGATACTATAATATTTTATCTTAAGATCATGAGAGACAGCATTATACTATGAAGAGAGGAGCAACGACCTACCTCTTACCTACCTACTTTCCTTCTCTTTCGCTGGTATAACACTGTCTCATATATCTTAAGATAAAATATTATCGTATGTTCGCCGTGTGTGACCCCCTTTAAAACGGTAACACCGCTGACAAGCTTCGCTTTCAATGTTGCCACACGGCAGAAATTTAAATAATCATTGGAATCTACCCCAAAGTCGCCAGATTTATTAAATTTGTTTAAGCAAAAAGTCACCCAGAAACTAATACACTTCTCATCAAAAAAAATCGAAACTCCTCTGAAGTTTGGTTTTGAATGAGTTTTATGTTTTTTTTTTTATATTAAACAAAAAAAGAGTAATAATGCCAGTTAATTGCGGATATTATAAGGTATCGTTTAACAAATATTAATGTTTCAAATTAAAATTACGTCCTGTGCCTCCGGGAGGTCAGCTGTGTACAATACACCTTGTAGTGGCCCAAGGACGGAACCCTGTGATATCCCTGCTACAATATCATTAAATTCGGAAATATTACCTTCCCGTACCTGGAAAATACGCTCGGAGAGGTATGAAGCCATCAACAGATAGTAGCTGTGTGGCAGGGATGTTCTTATTTTGCAAAGTAGACCTTTGTGCCATACCTTGTCGAAGGCCTGTCGCGACGTATCGCGAATGTCATCTTGTAAATATTTGTACATAGCAACACCGAGAGTCTACCCGCCGTTTCCCGCTCAATCATCTTGTCAAGTTGTCTATGGTAAGTGAACCATAACCTTACTGTGAGAAAAGACGCGTGCGAGAAATACACTGGACGAGAGCTAAGTATCTCCTAAGTATACTCTAAGTATCTTCATATTTTGTTGATCCTAAGTATTTTCGTATCTTGTTGATCTAAGTATTTGTTGTGCTAAGTATCTGTGTGTCTGAATAACTAACCATTATATAACTAAGTATTGTATATATTATACTATTTGTACCCTTTAAATTCCCTAAGCAGTCCCATGTATCTGAAAGGTGGCCGACGCCCTTTGAGCTCATGCTATACATGTTTGGGATCATAGGGCTCGTATCTATACTGTCAATCCGATCTGCGACGTAAGGTGAAGGCCTGGTCGTGACGTAAGGCGAAGGCCTTGTCGTGACGTAAGGCGAATGCCTCCCTCCGGGACTCATATTTATACTGTTAATCAGATCCGTGACGTAAGGCGAAGGCCTGGTCGTGACGCAAGGTGAATGCCTCCCTCCGGGACTCATATCTATACTGTCAATCAGATCCGCGACGTAAGGCGAATGCCTCCCTCCGGGACTCATATCTATGCTGTCAATCAGGTCCGCGACGTAAGGCGAAGGCCTTGTCGTGACGTAAGGCGAAGGCCTTGTCGTGACGTAAGGCGAATGCCTCCCTGCACCCATGAATGTGAGACTAAAGAGCCATTGGGCTAGAGTATAGATACATTACTATCCAAGTCTTAAGCAATGTGGCACCTATAAGTCAATCTGAACCTGAAACCCCCTGAACTTCCTTTATTTATATATTATACATAATCTAATTCATGATGTTCTGGTTCTAGCAATCAAAGAGGTGACATAGTCACAGGGTGGGTCATGTTTTAGGCATGACCTATCCTTGCCTTAGACACCGAGGCAGTCGGTGTCATTGGGCACTATAATCTACAGATGGTGCATGGCTCATTGAAACCGTGGAACCCACACATATAGCGAAGCAGATAATCTAGAGACATTGGAAGGAAGGTTGGAGGCAAGGAAGGCTTGAGGAAGGCAATGAGAGAATAACAGGTATGAAGTCTTGTTGATTTTTATTTTTATTACAATCGCTGCGCCTGCCATATATGGAATGAGCCAACAAGTAATGCTATCAACAAGCCGTATACTATGATATATCTACTGTATATAGTATATGGGCAGGCCGTCGCGACAGTTGTCTTTCTCGACATTTCTCTTGCTAAAATTTCTTGGTAGACTTTGCAGCCTTTAAAGTTTGCCGGATGGGCACCTTGGCAGAGAGCGCACTGTGCTGTATTGCGATATTTCTTGGGACATTCTGCGGTTTTGTGTCCCTGGGCACATTTTACACAGCGGTACGGCCGCATGCAGTAGTTCTTAGAGTGGCCATATTGTTGGCACCTTTGGCACTGCGGTACTCTTGTCCTCTTTTTAGGGACTTCTATTTTTATTTTTTTTATTGAGACCAACAGCTTTTATGTAAATACAAAAAAAAAGAAACCTTAAAGCAAAAAACTACCGCCAATGACAGGTCTCCACTAAATTATGTTTTAATAATTTCTTAAAGCTAACTTAACGACTAAGAGGTGACAGCTAAAATCACCGAAGAGGGTTTAACATTATTATAGTACCTATTCCTTAACGCATTATACTCAATTTGCATACACAAAAGTTGATTATGTGTACAATTAAATACATAGATAGTAGATAAATAAATTAATAAGTATTCCATATACATGAAATACCGATAAATATTATAATAATAATAAGGCGTTTGTACCCAGAGTAGGTAGTTAATAAAACGAGTTGAACAAAATTAAACTTAGTAATCACTGTAAGGTACACTGTCTGTCTGTCTGTCTAATAAAATACAAACTATTTCCTCAATCGATTTTTTTTAATCTGGAAATACTGGTTGCAGTCATTCAGTCGGTAACAATGAAGTGATACCTACTCTTTGGTGATTGACCGCACAGTGATGACAACGTAGGGGTTTTCCCCCTAAATTTAGGGAAAAAATGGTGGATTTTCAGGGGTGATTTTTTAAGAAAACCTGTAATCGGACAAAAGAAGGAAACCCTTCAGTTATCCACTCCATTGAATGACAAGCAAGATAGAGAAATAAAGTACAGCGAAATAATATAAATGAATGGGGCAGGACATGACTTAGCCTTTATAAAGCGTTATAAACAGACTTTTTTTGATTGCTTAGTTAGACTTTCAGGGCTGAAAGTATTCATTAATACAATTAACTTTTACTTTGAGATCATTTATTTTATGAGAACGCAAAAAAAAAACTATAACTTGTACAGATGAAGATTACTTTTAAAAATAGCGTTTCTTTTAATGCTAGCTCCCACAGACTAAGGAGAGATGCTACGCATCTAGCTCCGTACTTGCACTACACAAGTGTCCACTATTTTTATTCAATATACACTGCGCAATAAAAGAATAAGGTTGAAACTGAGGGTTGTAACTTTATATTTATTAGTCACTAGCGACCCGCCCCGGCTTCGCACGGGTAGAAGAGCATAATATATTATGCCTACATTTTTTGCATCAACTTGTTGTGTGGCAACAGGTGGGTGGAGGTGGCTGCATCAAGCGAGACCCGTCGTAGTCGTGTCGCGTTAGTGCGAGACCACTTGAATTTATTTTCTCGCGCGTAATTTTTAATTTACGATAGCTCCTAAGATATTAATTTAAATTACATGGTGTAAAAGAGTAAAATAATTTGCATGAAATGCTTAAAACCTCTAACTTATTTAAAATTATAAGGATTTATACAGTTTTTGTGTAAATAGCTTTCCAATTACTGCTTTATAATTGCCCATTTTTTTAAGTATTAAAATGGATGTAGTATGTTAACCTTAAGAGATAGACATATGCCATCGCGGAATTTTCTGTAGACCTATATAAGATACACAATTCCACGATACATCATTTTGTTATATCTCAAAGGGTTTAGGCAGCGTTTTCGTTGAAAACTCCCAGACGGCTTATTTTTTCCGAAATTTCCGCCATTTTTCATTACCGTCAAGAACTACCTACTCATCAAATTATGTAATTATGAAATGATTTTGCACTGTACCCCACATATATTTTGATTAGAATACCGACATTATAACATTTCTTAGCTAAAAAGATACTTCTGACTTACCAATAATCACTTTATGATGGAAAACTGGATCAAAACATTTTGTAAACACTACACAAACTCCTATCAACTTTTTTTCATTTCACAAAAAAACACTTTTATACTTTGTATTTCACTGAAATAATAACTGTATTGTGTTTATTACTAAGTATTCTTTCGATATTACACACCTTTACACAACAACAAACACTCAAAACACTCACAATTATGTATTTTAGAAATAATTCGGGGGACGCCAAGCGCCCTAACGGACTGAAAATTTTGACTGACTTTAACTTTTTTTTTGTGACAGACTGCCTGTGTTGTCATTTTATTGACGCATACCACGGCATAGACAATTTAATGCCGTTTCCACACGTGCCGGGAGCTCGAAAATCGGTTAAGTAACGGATTTTTAATCTGTAAAATTTGACGGCTCGGGTGTGGTGGCCCCCGAGGGCCACTTGAGAATTTTGTGGTGCGCGACTTTATGGACCTCCGGGTCCACCATACAATTTACAGGCATACATAGGGACGGATAGACAGCGACAGTGACTTTGTTTTATGCTATGTAGTGACGAATGACATGGGTACTACATCAAAAGTACTATTATATAATAATCACCTATATTTAGGGGTATTTAGAGTGATTTTTTATAATTTTATAGGAATATATTAGGAATGTTTTGATTAGGGGCTGGCAGCACTGATTGGCCGACATCAAATTAACTAAATATTCAATTTCTGCGTAACGAAAACAAATATTATTGGAGAAATAAGAATTTAATCGAAATATGGCTCAAACCGCAGGCGTGAAGCCCATGGCCATTGCTGGTCGTGTGGCAATGGAAAGGGAAAGATGCTTGGGAATGAGCGACGTCGAAAGAGCCTGGCGCAAACAGTGGTTGCAAGACCAGGTTTTGGCTGCCCACGAGCCCGTGCATGTTCCAGAATACTGGAATGAACGCACTAATCCTATTCGTCGATTTTACCGTAAACCATTGGACATAATCTTCACTAAGCTTACTCCAACGCTGGTGAGATTACATAACCAATAACCTAATAGTTCATATTTTTGTAATTCTCTGTTTATCTCTTGGTATTTTAAATTTATTATTTAGTTAAAAAGTATTTATCCCCTATGACTACTCTCTGACCTAGTGGATTATTGAATACCCCTAATACAAATAGGTTATATATTTCTTATAATAAATCTTACAGGGAGCTCAGCGTGCTGCAGATTATAGATATGTAACTGGAAAGTTTGGATTAATTGCACTTGGTATCTTATCAGCACACTATTATTTTAAATATAGTGGGAATGTAAGTTAATTTACACCATCTGTTAATTCATACTGTTTGTTATTTTAATTTATTATTATAATACAGCGAATTCAAACATTTCTCATGAATGGTGTAATTTAGCATTTATTATTTTCTAGGACTGGACCAAGAAGGGTGGCTGGAGAGTCCTTAAAACCAAACCAATGGTATTGCCTGGACAGCCAGGTTTCCCCTTCAAATCTCAGAAATGCACCAGTGCTGACTATGCTCAGCGAGGATTTGACAAATCCCCTCTATAAGATAGATAATTATATTAGACAAGAAATTGTGTGAAACTGTACTTTGGTTATAATAATTAGAACTTCTTTATTATGTATGGTTTTATTATGCAAAATGAATTCCTTCTGAATTGAAAGCATGTAACAGTTTCATGAAGTCATCAATGTCCATTGTTCTTGCTCTCATTTGATCAGCTTCTGAATTTGTTAATATTTCTTGGACTTTTTTCTTAATGTCAAAATCTTCTGGTATTTCCTACAAATAAAATATTATAAGTTGTAGTACACCATGATTTTTCCTAGTCTTTGAAATCATAATAAGATCAACTGCAAATCAATGGATTAAAATATGATGTTAGTTCTTGTACTAAGGATACAAAAATATTTTTACCTTATTGTGTAAAGAGCAATGTACACTATAGTTTTTCTCTAAAACAGCCATAGTAGTAGCATGTTTGAAAGCAGCTGATAATGTTTTATTTTTTCTTACAAATGCTATTCTTGTAAGACCATCCCATTCCACAAAATTTATTGGGGGTGGTGGATTTCTAGGCTCTATTCTTACAACACTAGACTCAACCTTTGGTGGTGGTCTGAAATTATTCTTTCCAACCTGAAGAAAAAAAAAAAATGAACTTAAAATATATATGAGTAATAGTAGACCCGGTCACATGTTGCTGTGGCACACTTAGTTTGTTCCATTACACTACACACACATGCATTAAAAAAAGGAAATAATCTGGATATCAACTATTATATCTTTTATGTTGGAACAAATCCCAAATTATGAAAAAAATATATATATGTTAAGATTGGATAAGTGATATCAGAGTTCATCGTGGACCAACATCATGACACAGGAATTTATATATAAGAAGATTGAAATAATGGCATACCTTCATTAACATATCTACCCGGGCCAAAAGTTGAGTATTTATTGATAGCCTACAGTACAGTTTATCGCCTGGTTTGGCTACCAATCTTTGTGCAAATTCCTTCTGGAACATCAGCACTGCACATCTAAAGAATGGCCTGTGTAGCAAGAGCTTGAAAACCAAGGGAGAACTGATTTGATAGGGAATATTAGCCACACAAATATCAAAGAATGGAAGTTCGGTTTTTAAAACATCTCCCACAAGTATTTGAAGCTTGGCTTGGTATGGTGTCCCTTGCACACGCTTTTGAAGCTCAGCAACCAAACTGAAATAAAAACAATAAAACTGTCATAACAAAGTATGTTTACTTTGTTTAAGATCTATATTCACCAAATACTTTACCGTGTATCAATTTCACATGCAACAACCTTCTTCACTCTATCAAGTAGCTTCATTGTCATGTTACCAGTACCAGGCCCTATCTCGAGCGCAACATCTGTAGGTCTCAATCCAGATTTATCCAGCATAGATGTTATTATAAGGGGATTCTTCAATATGTGCTGCCCAAAATCCTTGTTGAACTGAATTCCTATAACAATACTTACTATCAAACTTAGAAATAATGTTAACACACAATATTTGAATTCATATAGAAAATATAGTTTTTTCAATTTTTCATTTTTCCGATTTTTCAATGGTTGGATAAACCTCGGATAAGCTATCCCTCCGATAAGTCCATACAAAATCTGTTCTAATTTCAAATTAACAGCCAGATATCGTTTATCTGACCATTGAAAAATCAGGCCTAACGAAAAATAAAAAAGTTTGTTGGTTATATATTCCGAAAATAATCTTGAAAATACATAACTTTCATAAAACTAGTTATAGTAGCTCACCTTGTTTTGCAATTTCATTGTGGACTCTTGATTTCTTATCGGCTTTTACTTTAGGCATTTTTGTTCTCAATAAGAATTTGTTTGTACAATTTAGTTATTTATTTATTTATTCGATCTGTGCAACACACACACACAGATAGTATATAGAGTAGCGTCGTCAGTCATTCATTATTATTTATTTTTTTTATTTACAGGCATTAGTCACAAGACTATCAGCCTAACCATGAACATACAAGATAGCAAAAAATATTATACAAAAGCAAGAAAAAACATACATTCATTAAACCTAAAACAAAATCATGAGTAATATTAATATTTATCATAAAAATTTACAATTTGCCTGTAGTCGAGATTGAAAATTCATAAATAATACTATAAATTTCAGGGAATCGTAATAATTCTTGCAAAGTATTAGGAGTATTACAATTTAACAATTCTTTGCATAAACTAATTAATAATAAACGTTGTAAATTAAATTTGGGACATATAAAAAATAAATGATCTAAATCACAAAAATTTGCATTGCAATAAGTACAAGATGGGCTATTATTTAATTTAAGTCGATACAAATGGACAGGAAATCTACAATGACCAATACGGAATCTGCAAAGTGAAGTAATGAAATCTCTACCTAAATATTTTCCATTATATTCAAACCATGCTTTGGTTGAAGGCACCGGGACAATTTCAGCTAACCATTTACCTTTTAAATTTCTAGTAGATTGCAAAGAAATGGACCAACGACTTAACATATTTTGTTTAAGAAATGGAATAAGGTCAGAATATGGAACTTTAAAATCGCAAATTTGAACATTCTCTTTTGATTTAGCTAGAGCATCTACGAGCTCATTTCCTGGTATACCAGAGTGTCCCGGTACCCAACAAAACTCAACGGTACATCCTTTACAGGTCAAAAGAGAAAGACCATGTCTCATCTTATAAACTAAATAATTACTAGAAGCACACATTTTTTTGTTTTCTAGAGCTAGAAGAGAACTCATAGAGTCTGATAAAATTAAAAACTTATGAGCGTATCCAATTTTAGAAATATAATCAAGAGCATAAATGATGGCCAATATTTCAGCGGAAAAAATTGAAAACATATTATTACATTCAAAAACTTTACCAGATTTTAAGAATGAGTCATAAAATGCAAAACTAGTTCTGTCCTTAGATTTGGAACCATCAGTATAAATTTTTATAAAATCATCTTTATCACCAAGAAATTCAAAAAATTCAAACTTAGACTCAAATTTATTTAAATAAATAGTAACATCCATCATTATGGTGTGGAAATCGTAAAGAAAACAAGGTAGTAATGAAGACCAAAAAATTATATCTTGAAATTCAAAATTTAAATAGGCAACAGATTCACTTAGTGATGTTGCGACAGTCAAAGGTGTAACATTATAATTAGGAATGTTGAAATTTTCCAAACATCTACGTGTAACAGGATTATCACGACTAGCAAGTAGCAAAGAAAATTTATCAGTTAAATAGCTTCTTCTTATAAATAAGGGAACTACTCCAGCTTCGACTTCAAGTGAATTGATAGGTGAAGACATCATAGCGCCTGTTATAACACGTAATGCTTTATTTTGAATAATATCTAACTTTCTAAGTAGATGATTCGAAGCATCAGAGTAGATTATACACCCATAATCAAAATGACTCCTCACAGTAGCAATGTATATAGTTTTAAGGATTTTTGGATCCGAGCCCCACCTTAACCCAGCCAAAGATCTGAGAATATTTAGACCCAATTCAGCTTTTTTAGAAATGTAATCAATGTGTTGAGCCCAGGAGAGCCCGGTATCCAAAACTATGCCAAGATACTTCTCAGTAATACGAGCAGGTAATAAGGTATTATTAAAAAATATTTTAGGTTGATAATTGCATTTTTTCGAAAATAGCAATACTGAACTTTTGCTAACATTAACTTCAAGTTTCAATTGGTTTGTTAATAAATCATTAATCACGTGCAAGCAATTATTCATAACCAGTTCAGCTTCTGTGATATCATCGGCATCCAAATAAATTACAAGATCATCAGCAAAAAATGAATATTTAACGTTACATGGAATTTGTTTCATAAAATCAACTAAACTTAAAATAAAAATTAATGGGGAGAGTACTGAGCCCTGAGGAGTGCCCTTGTTTGTTAACTTGGGACCATATAATTTGTTTTTAATTTTTAAAGAAATACTACGACTGTTAAGAAAATTAAAAATCCAAAATAAAACCGGTCCAGGGATACCTAATTTAGATAAGCTTTTAATTAAATATTCATGATTTATATTGTCAAATGCACCTTTAATGTCCAAAAAAACAGCTAGTGTAAATTTATTATTCCTGAAATTAGAGCGAATATCGCCGGTAAGACAAGAAAGATTGTACATACCACTTTTCCCTTTACGAAAACCAAATTGAAAATCAGGAATTTGCATATTATTCTCAATAAACCACTCAAGACGATTTTTTATCATAGTTTCAAAACACTTAGCAAAACATGAAGTTAAAGAAATTGGTCTATAAGAGTCTAAACTATTAACATCTTTGTAAGGTTTGAGAATAGGTACCGCAAATTGAACCTTCCAACTAGGCGGAATACATTTCTTATCCCACAGTTTATTAAAAATTTCTAATAAAACATTAAATGCAGAATCAGGTAATTTTTTAATGACGATATAAGGAATAAAGTCTGGACCAGGAGAAGTATTCTTTTTATTTAGTACAGCAGCACGTAGTTCATGTAAACCAAAAGAATCATTTAGCCAAGAAGCGTAACTTGAACCAATGGAGGAAAAATAAGATTGTAACTTAGTCAAATCGGCAAACCCACTAGAGGACACAATTTTGTCTAAATAAGATAAAGCATTATTTGGATTGTCCAAAAAGTGAGACTTATTAGAAGTATTAAGCTTTGAGAATTTAAATCTCTTTATATAATCCCAAATAATTTTTGATGACGTCATACGATTAAAACTTTCGCAAAGTAAACCCCAACTTAGCTGTTTTTGTTGAAATAAAATTATTTTCTTTCTAGCATCAAACTGCTTATATAAAATATAATTTTCTAAAGAAGGATATGTTTTATATGAACTAAGAGCAAGCTTAGCTTGAGAAACCGCCCGACTACACAAATCATTCCACCAAATCAATGCTTTTCGTTTTTCAGTATGGCAACTTTTTGACTTTTTAGGAAATGTTAACAAAATGTCACATATTATTTGAATGAAATCGTTATAATTTTTCATAGGACAATCAGTATTATTTATAATATATGATGAAAATGTATCAGTGCATAGATCGTGGAATTTCTTCCAGTCAATCTTATTATAATCCACTGTAGATAAACAGTGCAATACTTGTTCAGATGAAATATTGCTAGTATCAACAGAACTACCTGAAGGGGTGTTATTGACGTTATATAGAACACTAATGAAGAGAGGAAAGTGATTGCTACTGAGTGGGTCATCCAAAACAGAAAACGAACAATTAGAACTTACTCTTGCAGAAGCGAAAGCCAAGTCCAAAACATTGCCCTCTTGATCAAATGGAGCGAAGGTAGTAATCCTATGATCATTTAAACATACCAAATTCAAATTATCAGAAAAGGATTGGATCACATTGCCTCTTCCATCGTTTTTCCTGCAACCCCAAGCTGTATTATGGGCATTAAAGTCACCTATAATGAGAAAGTTTCTACTTGAAATTTTAGAAAAAGCATTATTCAAAAGTTGAATTCTAAATTTACCATTGGGAGGAGGAGGAATATATACACTCAATATATCTAAAGTGAATGAAGATAATCTTACTGAAACCAAAATATTTTGAAAATCATAACAAGAGTAAGAATCAATAATTGAATAATTATACATATCTCTTATAGCAATAGCAACACCACCGTGAGGACGATCAGAATCTTGCCTAATGATATTAAAACCTGGTAACTTAAATTTTTTGACTGGACTTAGCCAAGTTTCATTCAGTAAAATTATATCAATTTCCACACCACATGAACAGATAAAGTTTTTAAGTTGATCTAACTTAGATATGATACTTCTAGAGTTCCAATGAACTATATTAAGCTGCCTAAGACCAGCTCCTTGATCCATATTAGGAGTTGAAGTTGGTAATAAGCAGCTCTTTTATTACTTTAGTTGTTAAAGGGGTATTATCATCATCTTTATTTTTAGATTCTTTTCGTTTAAGTATGTCTAAAACAGTTTTAGTCATAGCTGATAGGATTGCTTCCGAGTTTAAAATGTCTGAGAGAGTAGCTCTACGTTGAGGAGTCAGATTTGGTTTGATACCACCAAGCTGTTGAGAAGTTGTAGGTGTCAGAGTCTTGGAAGCAATTGAAGCATATGAAATCTTCCCACTAACTCGTTGTTTAATTTCCGCTATCTTTGAAGCCTTAATTGGGCAAGTTGCAGACACAGCAGCATGAGGACCGTTACAATTTATACATTTGAAATTCTCAGGATCCTTGCAGTCTTTAAAGAAGTGATTTCCGGAACATACAGAACAAACTTGCTTACTTTTGCATGACCCGCGGCTGTGCCCAAACTTGTAGCATGTGAAGCATTGTCGCAGGGGTTTGATGTAAGATTGAGTATCAAACCAGATGTGATCATAGGTTACATGATCAGGCAACACTGAAGAAAGAAATGTGACTAGAACTGTTGGAGTAGGAATCATAACACCATCACTACCTTTACGCAGAAACCTTTTGACACCAATAATGTTTACTGAAGCTTTCAGCTCTGTTAACAAATCTTCCTCTGTAATTTCTGGGGGTGTCTTAATGATACCCTGAACCTCTAAATGATCATATGGTATCTTTGCAGTCCACTCATTTTGGCTCAATAAATGTTTATTCACTATGAATTTGTTTGCATTTACCTTGTCTTTGAAGAAAACTTTGATCAATGAATTACCAACAGGCTTAACATGGTTGATTCCGGCAACAGATTTTAATATATTATTTGTTTGTAAAAGGTCTATTTTTTTTGAAGTGTTTGATGCTGAAGATAGCAGTATTGGGTATTCCTGTTTATTATCTTCAATATATATATGGTTGTAGTCTTTAAATAAACCACGAGGACTTCTAGAAAAGTTCACAGACATTTTTGCTGGTGTAGATGAAACTATTTCTTCAGAACTTTTTCGCTTACTAGCTTCATACATATGGCCATCACTAGAGGCATTTATAACTAGATTTGAAATAATATATTTAAACTTATAACTTGCTGAATCTAGGGCTTAAAAGGTTTTAGTAATATTAAAATCAAAAAATACGCGCTAACCAATCGAAGTTCGCGCCCTTTCAGTCATTCATTATATATTAGCAGTGTTGCCACCTTGCCCAAAGAAAAGTTGCTAAACATACGGTAGAAAGTTGCTAGTTTCGAAAAAAAATACTCTGTTATAAGTTGCCAAAAGTGGCTAAAGAAAAAAAAAGGCAATATGGCATATAAGTCCTTCATTTTTATATTTTAGCTACCAATCGCAGAAAGCAAATGCGCGCCATTACACTTCGATACCGACGCTACGCAAGGCGTCCCCACTCTTGCATACAAAACATTCGATACTTATAAAACAATAAATATTAATTAATACATAGTGAGTTTGGAATATTTAATTTAATCCCAAACAAGTAGTATTGAAAGTAGCTATAAAGTGTGGCTAAAAAATTTGGCCACAATATGGAACGATTCGATCGACGAACTCTAACGATTCCTCTGATACTGTAGGTTATTGAAAAAAAATGATTGAAAAAAAAAATGTTGACGGCAGACGCAAATTCATTCAACTGCCAATATTGGTAAACTATTTTATGTCACTGCCTTTTTCAAATGCTGCCGTAGAACGGCTATTTAGTGATTTAAAAAATATTAAAACAGATAAACGCAACAGGCTCGATAATGAAACAGTTGGATCAATCCTGTGCGTAAAATCGGGCTTGAAAAGAATGGGAATAACCTCTGTACAACTGCTGAAAAATCAGTTTGAAATACCACACCTCGAATTTGTTCAGGCTAATGCAACTGTAAGCGAATCCAAAAAAAATTGACTATGTATGAATAAAGTATAATTCAACATTCGTGTTCTTATTTATAGCCTGACCAGAAATATATAAAACCTACAATGGTGTCGCCATTGTATCTTTTATATGGTAATTACTATGTGTTACCGTATAAAAGAATAGAAAACCTTGCCATATTGAGAAAAAATTCAGAACTCATATCTGTATGGACTAATTATAGGAAATTTTTCGTCAATATGACGAGGTTTACATCTCTTTCCCCTTTTTATTCCCCTCTGGACCCTAATTTCCCCGCAAAAGTGGAATTTCCCCTCATTGTGGAAACACTGAGCGTGAGTGATGCTGCTGGATACTAGTGCTGCCAGCTTTGGCTAAGAATTTAGAACGGTAGATTAGTTGTCTAAAAAGGCATGATTTTCTATTGTTTTTAAAATAAATGATTACGTAGAAAAAATTACGCTAGTAAATTTTTATCTGCAAAATCTTGTGAAGGATGAAATACACACGGATACACGCAGAAAAAATCGACTAAAAGTTAATTATTAGATGTGGTAATATAAAAAAATATTTTGTATCAGTTAGTTATACATTCATTCTTTCTGGCAACTTGTATAATTTTGGCATGGTTGATCTTTACGGGACCGAGTGAATTATAAACCGTTTTGTGGAATTATTATGAAAATGGAGTGGAAACCTGAACAGGAAGGATTAAGACAAATACTTACACTGTTAAAGGAGTCTCAATCACCTGACACAGCTACTCAAAGGGCCGTTCAACAAGTATCCTTTTCATGATTTTCACGTCGATGCATTTCATCGGCGTGGATATTTTTTGTAACTTTAACCGCTTTAGTTTTTACTCATGTAATTATCAATGCTAATTTATTTATATTTTGGTTTATTTATATAATATCTTTCGATATAAAATTCTATGAGATTGCATTCCATCTAGAAGCTTGCGATAAAATCGATTTTTCCGACATGACAGTTATTGACAACCTTTATTTTCCTAACAATGGGTAATCTCAGAAATTGGAAGAGTTGAACAAGTATCCAGATTTCAACAACTATTTGATATTCGTATTGACAAAATTGGTCACTGAAGAGGAGCCTACAAGGTCTCTTAGTGGTCTGATCTTAAAAAACAATGTCAAAGCTCACTACAACAGCTTCTTGCCAGAGGTTGCAGAGTTCATAAAACGAGAATGCCTCTCTGCGGTTGGAGACCCCTCTCCTCTGATCCGGGCTACAGTGGGCATCATCATCACCACTATAGCCAGCAAGGGTGAACTTACCTCTTGGCCTGACCTCTTACCTGCATTATGTCAGATGCTCGATTCACAGGACTATAATGTTTGTGAGGTGGGTAACGCTTGTATTTTTGGTATTACACATTGGATAACATTTATATGATCAAACAGGATTGTAATTTTTAATACAATTTAAATTATTGTTTAACCTTAAATTTTGATCGTGAGGTAAATGAATATCCTACTCTATACTTATTTATTACACTTAGGAATTAGGAATACTGCCTTTCATGGTCAATGTATCAACATATAAATGTTTTTTGACATGTTACATTATTTATGGTACTCTTCCCGCTATCTTTCCGCTATATCCTTTTCTTATACCAAACATAAATATGCACAGGAAAAAAAGGCTTTTAGGTTTATGTTAGCCATTAAATAAAATATTGCTTTAACAACAATTTTGTAATCATACATTTTATTTTTTTAGGGAGCATTTGGTGCACTACAAAAAATATGTGAAGACACATCAGATTCATTAGACAGTGATGCACTCAATCGACCTCTCAATGTGTTAATACCAAAATTCCTGCAGTTCTTCAAGCATACATCACCGAAGATCAGATGCCATGCCATTGCTTGTGTCAACTACTTCATCATGAGTCGGACACAAGCATTGATGATGCACATTGATGCATTTATTGAGGTTAGTTAATGTTGAGGAAAAAGTGTGAAAGTTAAAAATGTTATCATGTATAGTGATTTATGAGAAGGAAATGATTAGTTAATAAGTAAATTAACAAAAAAAATCCCTTTTATGATTTTCCTGAATGTGTCATTGTTTTATAGAATTTGTTCCATCTGGCAGCTGATGAAGATCCTGATGTTAGGAAAAATGTATGTCATGCTCTAGTTTTACTCTTGGAAGTTCAACTGGGCAGGCTTATTCCTCACTTACCAAACATCATTGAGGTAATTATGTTATTTTAAGTTACATGAAAAATTTGCATTAATATTTTTTGATTATAATGAAAGAATGTTAAAAAATATGAAATGTATGCAATGATTAATAAATCATATTTTCACAGTACATGTTAGTCCGCACTCAAGACCCTGAAGAAGGTGTGGCACTAGAGGCTTGCGAGTTCTGGCTTTCCCTTGCTGAGCAGAATGTCTGTCGAGAGGTAAGAAATTAATTGAAACATTTACATAATGTACTTGTATGTGTTTATGCAAAGCAGTTAATTTTATTGTATTCACTAGCTTTCTGCCCGCAGTTTCATTTATGCTCCCTTATTATATCCATCCACATTATATGAAACCCTAACCCTAATCTGTACAAACAAAGTATACCTGCAATGTCTTATAGCACAAGTAAAGGAATAAATCCGAAAACCGTAAATTTGTTGTTAATTTTTGTTTTGCAATAGGGTATTACACCCATTTTTGAAAAGTGTCTCAATTCGTTCGGGGGCGTCCATAAATTACGTGAGGTGTTTTTTTAAATTTTCTATCCCTCCCTCTCCCCCTGGTGAGATTTCGTGAGATTTTATTCAACCCCCTCCCCCATCCCCCCATCTCACGTGAGATTTTTCAAAATGTGGGTTTCTTACGTAAACGCGTTGGATTGTTATTGTAAAAAGAAAAAAAAAATGCTTCGTGCTTTTATTTACGACTAGTTACGACTTGTAATCAATATAGCTGAGAGTTTAAATTATACGTGTAATAAAAAATTAACAATAGAATACTTAAATCGTAACTACTGTGATTCAAAAAAGAATATCTACTCTAATTCAGTCCATGGAGAATCATGCGCGGTCTCAAGAGAGACTATGGGAACCAACATGTCCATATGATTTTCAGTATGGTGGTTTGACAGTCAGTAGATGTATAACGTCGAAGTATGATTAAGATTAAACCTTAAAAGCATGTACAATCTGGATTAAATGGACCAAAATAGTATTTTTTTTTGTTTCAATCAGAAAAAAAAATGCGTGATATTTGCCGAGACCCCCCCTCTCTCCAACGTAAGATTAGATGAGATTTGACTCGACCCCCTCCCCCCCTTAAACACCTCACGTAATTTATGGACGCCCCCTTCCTAAGGTGCTAATAAGCCACCAAAAAAAACACAAAATTTTTATTCAATCGATAAGTGCCATAAAAATGCATTTAAATGTTACATTTTCAAATTCCGCGAGTAGTTTTGATGAAAACGCTGGACGTCATGTAACTCTACGGTCATGACGTTATTTGGTCTCTTTTAAGTAAATAAATACGCTGATATTGGTCTCAATTGGACTTATAATGTTTTATAAATTAAAAATGACCTATTATCCTTTTTAATAGTGTGCTGTTCCTGAATAGTGTACTAGTGTAAAAATAATAATAATAGTACTTCAGTTGACACTTTTTAGTTTACACGCTAAATTAATGTAAACTAAAAAGTGTCACCGTATGACGTCATTATAATGTCGGCTACTGTTTCGCTTGTTTAGAAACAGATTAAAAAAACTGAAAACTTTGAAATTAATTTTAAAATTAATTAAGTTATTTTATGAACTAAAACTAACATTTTCCGACTGCTTATTGCCTAAGCTATGTAATTGTACATTTTTAGATTTTTTCTCATATAGAGTAAAATACCCTATTATAAACTTATTTGCTGTTGGTAAACTGACCGCGAGTCCGCGACCTATATTGATGTATGGGGACAACAGTTTACTAATGGAAATGTTGAGTTTGTCTCTCAATCTAGTTTATCTTTTCGTTTCGATTCCTGTGATGAACGAACCATTTACATACCTACAAGGTTGTACGGAAGCCTCGGTGTGCGAGTTCGACTCGCACTTGGCCGAAAGTATGCCTTGATATATTTCTTGTGTTGTATTGTGTAGGTGCTGGGTCCGCGTCTGCCGGCGCTGTTGCCGGTGCTGGTCCGCGGCATGCGGTACTCGGAGATGGACGTGATCCTGCTGCGCGGCGACCGCGACGACGACGCCGACGACGCGGAGCCCGACCGCGAGTCCGACATCCGCCCGCGCTTCCACAAGCCGCGCTCCCATACCATCAAACATAATGGTAAGTTATTGTGATGGTTTTTAATATTACAAGTTCACTTTTATGCTAAAATAAGTACAGTATATTTCCCTAAATAGCAATCCTATACTAAATTTTTCCTAAACGTACAACATAGGTAACACAGAATCTTCGTACAGACATTACGCCAAGTTCCATTAGCAATATCGTATGTACCTACCTAATTATAAATGATGTCTGCTATTTCGAAAAATAATTTTGAAGAACTGTCTAGGTGCACTAAATTATACGATCGGGTCACGGGACTCGCCGATCGTGTATGAGTTTGTGTCGTGTGGATTTGATCGATAAATTTTATCTGCAAAAGTGAGATTCCTTAATGTTACTTTTACAGTAACAGTTCTGTCGAATATAGGATTATCAGATATGGTAATGGTATAATGGATATTGTAATGTGATCGTCACATTCAGCGGGGGCGGGCGACAGCAACATGTCCGGCGGCGGCGAGTCGGAGTCGGAGGAGGAGGGCGGCGAGGCGGACGACGGCTCGCTGTCCGACTGGAACCTGCGCAAGTGCAGCGCGGCCGCGCTCGACGTGCTCGCCAACGTGTTCGGCGCTGAGCTGCTGCCCGTGCTCTTCCCCATACTCAAGGAGACGCTCTTCCACGAAGATTGGGTTATCAAGGTATTTTCATACTGCGATCATTGCTTTTATAAATGAAGTGATAGCGACCAGATAACTACATGTTTATGAGAATGTCAGAATAGACAAAATTCATAGGAATAGACACATTTTATGGTTTTTTATAGACTATAAGAAAATATTAGGAATAGTTGGATGCCCTACTGTATAAATACGAAAGATTTATTCTGTGTATATTAATCACTCGATCAAATTAGTTTTTTCGTCTACATCCTTACTCATAAAACGCTATTTAACTAAAAACTGTTTAAATTGTCACATATTATTATTTATGAATCACCTGGTTATCGTCAAACAAAAGGTCAAACAAGGTAATGTTATTTACATGACCATATTCACACAGTATTTCAGTTAAATAGCGTGTCATAAGTGTATAGTAGAGTTGCAGGGCACTTATGGCACGTGTGGCTGAGTTTCTCGCCGGTTCTTCTCAGTCGAAGGCTGACTTCCGAACCGGTGGTAACTTCAGTAAATCCGACCTTCATAAGTGCCCTCCTAGGGCCCAAACTGAATAAATGGCTTTGAGTTTGTATCGTCGTCGGTCTTGTAGGAGAGCGGCATATTGGCGCTGGGCGCGGTGGCGGACGGCTGCATGGTGGGCATGGTGCCGCACCTGCCGGACCTGGTGCCGTACCTGGGCTGCTGCCTGTCCGAGCGCAAGGCGCTGGTGCGCGCCATCACCTGCTGGACGCTCTCGCGGTACTCGCACTGGATCGTGTCGCAGTCGCACGACCTCTATCTGAGACCTGTCATGACCGAGGTCAGTCTGACGACATTATAGCTTCTTTCGAGGGAATCGTAGGGAACCGTAGGGAACCTAATAATATATAGGTGGCCTGTATTGATGGCTACGACCGGTGAGCTTACGAATACTAGAGTAGCGACGCCTTACAAACATTTCTCAGAAATGCGTGGCCCGAACTATGGCAGATATGCCTACAGGCATATACAAAGTGGTAAAGCGTCGGTGCCGTTAACAGCTAATCTAGTTACGATAGTGACATATGAGATCGTTGGCTATGACAATCAATTGATCGGTCGCTCTGACATCCAGTGGCTCATACCTAACAGTCCGAATAACATGACGTTTAAAATTACCAGTGTATTTTTTTTCAGTTACTGAAAAGAGTGTTGGACAACAATAAACGCGTCCAAGAGGCGGCGTGCTCGGCATTCGCCACTCTCGAAGAGGAAGCGTGCACGGAACTAGTCCCGTATTTGGGATACATCTTGCAAACACTTGTGTATGCTTTCAGTAAATATCAGCACAAAAACTTGCTCATATTGTACGATGCTATCGGCACATTAGCCGACTCCGTCGGACACCATCTGAATAAACCTGAATACATAAACCTGCTGATGCCTCCGCTTATCAACAAATGGAATGTTTTGAAAGACGAGGATAAAGATTTATTCCCACTGCTTGAGGTATGTAAAAACCAACCAATATTATATGATTGATATTAAAAATACTCAGTAATTGGATAATTTTTATTACAGTGCCTATCATCTGTTGCCACAGCATTACAGTCAGGATTTTTGCCATATTGTGAACCAGTATTCAGGAGATGTGTATCTTTAATTGAACAAACATTGAATCAAAATATTGTGAGTATATTTACAATTGTTAAGGAATCCTGTAGTAAGACTGCATTTACGGTAAAGTCTGACCTACTGAAGGAATCTGCTAAGATCTTTTTTTTTTAATTTACTGTTTCGTTTAAAATATAACATACAAATGCTTACAGGCAAACAGTCAAAGTCCAGAGCAATTCGATGCGCCAGACAAAGACTTCATGATAGTTGCATTAGACTTACTGAGCGGACTGGCAGAAGGGCTGGACGGTCACATTGATCACCTTGTACTCAACTCTAATCTAATGCAGCTACTGTACCAATGCATGCAGGATCCGATGCCAGAGGTACACCTTGTATGTGACTCATGCTTTATTCGGTCTCTGGACACCACAAACGCAACTATAAAGAAATTTTACATTTATTTTAATTTTTTTCTTAATGTTATTTCTCATTTGTTTCGCATGCAGTTATGTTCGATGTTGAATGTGATTTCTTTATATTTGTGCCAGGAGCATAGGGTTTGTTTTTATTTTTAATAGGTATAATGGTGTTCAGGGAGTTTCGCAATCATTACATTACTAACTTGCGCCGCTTTCACTAGGTCGAAATTAATCATCATGTTATAATTATTTGTCATCTAACTATAACATATCTATGTTTAGTTTAGCTAGTTAGTGTAGTTCTCACTAAAGAATTTATTTCATGTTGGTTCATCAAAGTATAATTTGAACATTGATCTCGGCCTGATAGTAAATCAATAATAACATGCGGCAATCATGTATCTAACAAACTGGGTGATGGGACTATACAATGTTTTATTTAATTAAATATGTTTTGTTGAAGCTTGTTCGTGACCCGCAGGTTCGCCAGTCATCGTTCGCTTTACTTGGAGATCTAACAAAAGCATGTTTCCAACACGTACACCCATATATTCCGGAGTTCCTACCGATACTCGGTATGAATCTAAATCCGGAATTAATATCTGTCTGCAATAATGCGACCTGGGCGATCGGTGAAATAAGCATCAAATTAGGTAGGAACCAGAAAAAATATTATCATATTTTATTTTAATTTTATAATTACACTTTAATATTATATATAAATTTTGCAACTGCAAAAATGAAAATTTTACGATTATTTCAGGACCTGAAACATCAAAATATGTTCCTCTAGTACTGAACCATTTAGTTGAAATAATCAATAGGCCTAACACACCAAAAACACTTCTCGAGAATACAGGTAAGTGATTTGATTCATTCCCCCTGAGATAGTTCAAATTTATTTTATTTATAAAATAATAATTATGTTCAAATAATTACCAAGTCAATGATGTTATTTAACAATGTTTGATTATTGTTTGCTAGAATATTTTCCAGTAACCGACTTTTCTTGGTGGCAGTCATGTTTTGCTGTGAATATATGGACTTATTTTATTATTTATATTTCCTGTCACTGCTTTATATCGATCTCCCATGTTATTCATATCTATTTTATTAATTTGTTATGTTTATGGCGATTCCTTTACTGTTCAAATATCTTAATGAATTGCAGATTATATAAAATTATGTGTATTAATTAAAGTGCTAATTTATCGATTAACAAGTGATTATATGACAAATATTCAACGCATAACACTTGTATGAAATAATTTATTGTATAAATATACAAGTCAGTATTTATATATTTAATGTATAATACTTGAATGATAAAACCACAAGAAGTAGTTAAAATATCTGCGGCGGTGGCTTTATTAATCTATAATATTATTTCTGGGGAGTGATGTAAATATATTTATACTCGAGTAGTGCCAAACACTGAAGTGTGTGCCTTACAGGAAAAGATGGCCCAGGCAGACACTACCAAAGCTATGGTACATTGTTAAATATATTTTCTAATTTTCCAGCGTCACTTAATGACAACAGCCTACCTAATCACGCCTGGCCTGGGCCATCTTTTGACGACTATATATTTGATTTTATAGAATTTAGTATAAAATTGTTTCACATTTTTTCCATTTGTAACACTAATTTGTTGCTGTTGAATTATGTAATTTAACTATGTTTTGAATGGTTTGTTGATTTGTTTTCTTGGTTTTGTTCTCGGTATGTCGTGGCGTGTAGCGATTACTATCGGTCGGCTAGGTTATGTGTGCCCCCACGACGTCGCACCCGTATTACATCAATTTGTACGCCAGTGGTCTGTAGTCATTTTTTTTATTATTACTTTATATTATTACGATTACGTTAATATTGAATAAGTTGTTAACCGGTATTATTTTGATTGTGGATGGTGTTTGTCCATGGCTTATTAGTATTATTGTTTTATACGATATGTTGTTCTGATTTGAGTTCAACCAGGCATGAATATTAATTATATGTACTATGTACGATGTTAGGGCCACACGACGGTTACTCATATTTTGGGTGGTTTTTCTTTTTGATCATCTTGTTTTCTGTGCTGTACTTTATATGTGTTGAACACCATCCGCTTTCTAAAATATTTAAAAAGCTAAATTTTATTTTCAATTTTTTTTTACCAAACTGCAAGTCAAACTTTTAAAATTACCAAGTTGTTTTTAAATAATCTACTAATCATTTGGAAGACTGTTGTTGTGAATTCTTAAGTAATGCAATTCTTGTATAATTTGCTTACAGTTTGGAATGCTCATGATTACCAAGTGTTCATATGACTATATTTTTATGTGTGGCATTCACTTTTAATAATACTCTTCACTTTAAAACTAACCATTATATTATTTTACATGTATTCATTGAGCGGTATAATATTACAAGTATTCGCTTCATAATTTTTTACCGGATTTATAGAATTATTATAGTCTGATGCAGATGATATTTCGAGAAACATCATTATACACGACGACCTTACAAAATCATAATATTCATTTGAGTAGAACTCCAAATATCAATTGCCTCGTATTTACAATATTTTACAACACAAAACAAATAAACACATGACAAAAACGGGATAAACATTCAGGTGTACGTCACTGCGGAACATTCGGGATAACGACGAGAAGGACTCGGCGTTCCGTGGCATCTGCCAGATGATCCAGGTGAACCCGGGCGGCGTGGTGCCGGACTTCATGTTCTTCTGCGACGCGGTCGCGTCGTGGTCGCAGCCCAAGGACGACCTCAAGGATATGTTCACCAAGATCCTGCACGGCTTCAAGAACCAGGTGGGCGAGGACAACTGGCGCCGCTTCACCGACCAGTTCCCCGTGCAGCTCAGCGCGCGCCTCTCCGCCATGTGCGGCATATAGACCACGCGCCCTGCCGTCTACCGTCTACTGCCATATGGTGAGATGTTTACATTTATATTTAACTCGTTCACAAGCTTCTGCCCCTCTGTTGTATCAGCATTCCTGAGGTATCGGTTATACAGGGTATGATCTATCAAAGTGCCAAATTCCGTCCTAATCCGTACCGCATGATTACATGATTTGTAGGATTACGTCCCATTTGGTCAATTAGAAGACGCTGCTCCTATGTTTTGTTTTGTAATAATTCTAATAGGAATTCAAATAAGCAATCTGGGTTAAGTTAGATTTTTAGATGTGATTGCAACATTATCATAAATAAGGTCAAATCTTATCAGCTGTCACACTTAAGTGTAACATGATATTTATCATCTTCACTACTACTACTGCTATTCGCTTCACCCATGAAATTTCAATGTCGGTTACTTTTCCCAAATAAGGTCGTTTGTATATGTTAGCATGTATGTGTGTAACAGAATCTCATTATTGTGACTGCAGTTGGTAAGTACCTACACAAAGCCTAGTAGAGAACTGGCTCTTGAGTGTGGTTCCGGGAATATATCATTAGATGCTTGGCGATTGATATTCAACCTAGCTAATTGTCAGTGAGACGGGTAGGTACATAAGTATTCTACTCACAGAGCTCTGGTTTCTTCACGATGTTTTCCTTCACCTAAAGCTCTTTATAGGATTGTATCTCACGACATTAATCGCGGCGTCTGACATCGATTCTCGTGCTTTCTTCCCCATCGGTTATAAGCTTTTCGAGCCATGTATCCTGGCCATTCCCGCAGCTTACTGACTACGAGCTACAATGTAATTCTATCTACCTATGTATATGAAATAAATGAATGTCAAATAAATTGTACGTTTGTTTGCAGGGGAAATCAATGTCAGCACGGGTCGGGAGGACATTGTGGGCGAGCTAGGCCGGCCGGGGCCCCGGGGACGGGCTCCGGCTCAGGGGGCGTAGGGAACATACAGCCGCGTCATGTGCCAACATTATCGACCTACTGAGCACGGGCACTATCTGATACGTCGGGAATACACGTATCCTACGTTGTATTGTATATCGTTACACTTGTTCTTCAGATTGTACCTGAAGTGATTCTGTCAGAGGAGTCATCCGTAAGCGGCGCCTCCACTTAATATCGCACCGCACCGAATTGTTTATATAATTGTTAGCATAAGGAAGGGCCGCAGAGCGCAGGCTGTGAGTGAGGCGGGCCGCGGCTCGGTAGGTGTGGTGCTAGGCTTACTTGCTCTATTCGTATTCGTATCGTGTTATATTGTGCGCACGTTGCATGCTTGCGTGCCGTTTACCTTGTCGACGTAGCGAGTGCAACACTCGTTGGCATATACTGTACTGTACTGTAGTGTAGTGTATTCAATTGACTCACCGACACTCTTTAACTCGGTGACTTACCGACATAGATGTGATTGAAATATCTCATGTAATGGGGGCTATCGCGTGTGAATTTTCCGCTAGAGGCGCTAGTGTAGCGTGAGGTCTTCGGAATGTCAAACTTCACTGTTTCTGGGTGGGCTACGCGGGTTTATTTCTAATTAAAATAATGTTGTGAATATTTTGCAATACCTGAGATTAATTATGGCAAATATGAGTTACGGGTCAATTAATGGCAGTGCTTTGAGACAGTTTTTTCTTTCGGAAACTTTTAACTCCGACAAACAAACTCGAACAAAACGGAACTACGTAAAACTCAGGCATGCTCGATATTTTTTCGGTACGGTTTAAGGTATTAAATATGATTTAAATGTAAACATGGTTTTCATGCCCGTAATAACAAACTTTTATAGGACCTTACTCGACAGTGGCGCCAACTGGTGAGCACAAAAACGGTAGCCCCCATTGCATGAACTTTAGACATAGTGAATATCATATAATAGCGAAGTTGAGACGGCTCTTTTCTTTCAAATATTAATTTGTTTGATATACTTAAAGTTGTCATTGTTTCGTTTAGTGGTCTGGATATTTTTTAATCAAAAATTAGAGGTTAGTTTAGTTTTGACTCCGAAGCAAGATTCATGTCAGTATTTCGATCGTTAAAGATATTTGCGGCATATTTATTGGTGGAGTATCTATTAATTGTACAACGAATCATAGAGTCTCATCAATTAAATTAAAAGACCGATACAATTAATGATTTAATACGGTCGATAATCATCTCTTAGCGAATATATAAAATATTAATAAAAATCATCAATTAATGTCGTATCAGCCTCGGGGAGTACTCGCCGAATCACCTCGAACAACTGGGAGGGGAGATCGTCCAGCTCCCTCGAATTCATAATTCAATTAGTATTTAGGTTGACTGATGCCATTCACTGCTCAACAAATCTATAGCACGTGTTTATTTGTACATTTCACTAACATTAACATAACCTGTAGTTGGAATTTAGTGTTGAACTAAAGTTTTCAAGTAACCGATTGTCATTCGATCACAGATACTTTTACACACTTTTTTTGACAAAAAGCATTTATTTATATCTCCACTAGAGCTTTTCAAATATATTTAAAGTAGATATTTAAAATTGATGCGTTAACTATTATTTTATATAAATTACAAGACTTACATAGTGAAATCGAGAATTTATGTCAACTGTGATTTGTGACTGGTTTTTTTTTACTAATATATGTGTACTATTATAATGTGTCAGTGTAGATATAATATAACGCTTTGATAGATTTTATGACGGCTAGATTTCTGCTATATATTGTACCAAATAGTATTTTTACGTTGTATATTGTTTAATGATTTGTATGTGTGAGTTGCCCTCCGCGATCGATATTGGGCGTGAGGTACGGCCGCGCCACCCGGCCGGCATCGCCTCGGATCCGTGTCGTCAGTCGTGTCATGTCGTGCCGTGCCGTGCGCTCTGCTGACATCGATTGTTCGAAGACAACTTTTATGATTGATAATTTTATTTTTTATTTACATGTATATGTAATTAAAGTAATATTATGTATATATAAATACATATTGCGATGTATATTATTATATCCAAGTAAAATTGTTATTTTTGTTTTATAAAGCTAAAAGTCTGACTTTAAACGTTTGTTATAATATGTCATCTAGTTCTTTCAGATAAATGGGGTCTGAAAATTTGTAGTACGTATGAACGTTATATGTAGTTTATTTCACGGAACGCAATCGTAGAGTTAGTATTCAATTAAAACAACAAGGTATTTAGGGGATTTATGAAAATTTTGAACATTCCGTTGGAACAAAATTTTATTTTTGGCTTGTCACAACTAGGATTTGCAATGGTGCATACTTTATTTTCATTCAGGTATTGCAAACCCTAGTCAGTAGTCGCAAAATGTTTTCGAATATCACTATGAGTGTTATGTATTTTTTGTCGCGTCTCGCAAAATTAAGTATTTTTATATGTGTTTTTCTCGAGAAGGTGAAACCTACTAACTCGGTCCCTGAAACCCCAAAGAGTTCCTATCCCGAGTCCTGTCTAGTCCCGTTCCTTGCCATGTGCCAACGAAGCCCGGACAGTGTGCGGACGCTTCGTCGTCGTTCCCTTCGGTGTCTTCTCTCGAGTCTCGGTACCCGTAGGAACAGATCCAGAAATTTCAGTAACATAGTGCTACCTTTCCGAAATTGTTTATTTTTTAAGTAGAATCCATTTTATATGAACTTTACGGGTGACCTCGTAATTTATTTTTAAGGTTAGTAGATTGGTCGTCATCATTTTTTTTATTGTAATAGTTTGTTTTATTTCCTTAAAAAAGAAACCGTGATAATAGTTGGTTAAGTGATTGCATGCTTGTTTGTGTGAATGAGGCGGCATTCGTAAAGGCACTCCCTTCCTTGAGGCATAGGTATATTATGAAAATATTATAGTTGTATTGCACGGACGAACTTTGTGATGCGCTGTCGATTTAATAATAGGTTGTTTGCGTCGCGTGTCGTTGTCATAATTATTGTGTTGTGCATTATATTTGTCTCGTACATTATATGTTTATCTATCTATCTAAAGAAAATAATCACATTGTCGATACACAGTCAAATTAATGTATTTGTGTTTTTAAAAAAAGACATTCATGTTAGAATTATTTATAGGGAAATAATTAGGTCATGTCGCTGTCACCGCCATTTCAAAACTGTATAGTAAGTCGTGATATTATTTGAATAAAATCTACATTACTAATATCCAAGTGCGTGGTCTCAATATAAGGTTCTTTATGAAACAACGTAGGTACCTGTGGATATCATAATTATGATCATTTATTATCGAATTACTGAACCAAATCGTACTAAGCTATTTTTTATTTAATCATTTTGCTTAACAAAATTCATTAATAGTATTTATTAATATTTATTATAATACTGGTTTATAACAATTATTACAAAAAAATATTGCGCATCAGTCATACACGTACATAAAAGTGGTTACAATAGATACTTTATGTTATGTTTGGGTAAAGCTGGGTCGTGCTGCTATTTATCACATTGACAATTTAAAATTCATTCGTCGAATGCCGCTAACAATCCAATGCTTATAAATGTTCAGTTTTGTGTTGATATCGATATTCATATTAAATTATTAAAAGTTAATAGGCCTTATGGAAAAACCTCCAATGTAGATAGGTACAACCTGAAACCATAAGTTAGGTATATAGTTCATTTATAGTTGTTTTCGTTATATTTTGAACTAGGATCGAAAAGTAAATGTGAGGTCCTACTTTAGGTGTTAACACACGCGGTTCGTATCTGTCTGTGCTGGGTCATATTAGTCACTCTTCCTTTCGTCGTCTTATATTAAATATTATGCAAGAGTCGCATCAGTCAGTCTACTAGTCCTACTGACGAGTTATCGACAACGTGATATTTTCCGTTATTACCTACTTCGCAATAACACATTCATGTATTATATTTTACTTTTTTTTAACATTTTATAATGCATATATCTATTCTATATTTTATTTTAAAAGATTTATTAAATTATACAAATCCGTATGTAGTATATAATCATTTCAGTAGTATTTACAAGTATGTAATGCATTGTTTAGGGCCCACCACACTTGTTACTTTGTATCGAAACATTCGATCTTCGCATCATCATCCTCATCAAAGCTGCAAACTTACAAAGTTATCGTTGTAAGTACGTACATTTGGTTCTTCTAAACAAATCTCTGTGACCTGTACCTTAATTACTTTAAAACTTTGATAATAGTGAAATAATAGTATCATTAATGAAAATGTTATATGATATATTTAATATTTCAGTCAGTTAAGTCAACCGGTACAAAAATGTGTTTTAGTTTACGTAATAAAGTGAGTGCAGATGAAATAAACCATTAAATAGGCTCTACTTATTTTTAAGGCCTAATTTGAGGCCGTTTGTTCAAAATTAAAAATAAATAATAATTTATAATTTTGTAAACCTATACCAAATTTTATATCAGCGTTTATAAATAATACACCTCTGTACTCATTTTGTTTGCCAAAATTAATATTAATGTTATAAAACAATATTCTAATTAATTAAAAAACTTTTGTTACTCTATAAGTTCTGGTTGTAATACAATGACCTCACAATAGACATTCTTTTATTTTACCAAACATTTCGTTAATAAAGCACTCATTGTTCGATGTTTTTTTTTTTCAATAACTCCTTCCTATATGTATCAAAACAATAAGCTTTTTTCACATCTAGAATAGGTAGTAGGTACCAACTATTTTGCAAACCTGTGCTAGGATATATAGGTCTTATTTTAAAACATGGGCCGAACCAGGTAGTCTACCTACACTAGTATTAGTATCGTTTTTTAACCTAGTTTTACCTTGACAACTGACTACTTTTCAGCACTGTAAAGCAGCAGTCGAGTAAATTGATCCATACCAATATTTTTTCGATGATAGCTCAGATTGTCATGGGTTCGAAACCTACAATGAGTTTCTTTCGGTGAGGGGGAAAACATCCATAGCACGGTGCTACGCTTTGCAGTATCACCCTGTCTGACGATCGGTGTATTCCAGAACTCAAGATGAAGTGTCTGACGTCCACTGCTGAACATAAGCCTCCCCTAAGGATCTCCAATAGGACCGGTCTTGGGCGGCCTGCATCCAGCGACGACCTTTAAAAGGTCGTCCGTCCACCTTGCAAGTGGACGTCCTAGGTATACGTACTTGCGACTAAAATTCGGAACCGAATTTGATGAAAATTAGCAAGCGGTTAGCTATCTAAAGTACATGAAATATGGGGTTTTAGTCATTTCGGTCCACTTTCCGTACGGACCGCGGGCCGAAAAACCTAAAATGTTCTGAATAAACTAATATAATACCTAGTAAGTTATGATACAAGTGAGCTATGTTGCTCATTACGCACGAGGCTGTGAGTTTCGTAATTCAGCCGAGTGTGTAATGAGGAGAGCTCACGAGTTTCATACGACGTTTTTTAATACATTTGCGAGGATAAAACAAACATAATTTTTACCACACAGCGACAAATACGATAAAAACAAATTATCAAAATTATGGGAAATGGCGCGCAAGTTTTTTTTTCACGCGCTAAATGGATGGACAATGAACATACAGCCTACTTCAAAATTATAATTTTATGTGATAAAATGCAAATATTTCTATATTTTATAACAATTTATTGTAAATTATTAATAATTTGATCAAATAAATGTTTGTTTGACTTAATTACCGACGTGCACATTTATTCATTCCAAAAATGTTGGTATATGGATTTTCAGATCTTTGTTGTAACACTTGTAACTAAAAAAAACTGTATTACTCGGTTAAATTGAAAATACCTACTCACATATAGTGAAAATGACTTGTAGTAAGGTAATAATTTAATTTTGTAGGGATAATTCTATTACGCACGTGTGCGGTAATATTATTACGCACGCGTGTGTTATAGCTTGGTTTATGGTCCTAAAAGCGATGTAATAAGGGTCACTTGACGAGCAAGTGTATTGAAAAGTTTATTAAAATACTATTTTATTGCACTAGGGAAGCTCTATTTTTTTTAAAACAAACTTACCGACATATTTAGGTAGTTACTCATCACGTGATCAAAAATCTATCAATTCTTTTCAATGCTATATAGTAGGTACCTAATGAAAATATGTTGATATAATTACTTATGTATTTTTATTGGTATTAGGTATTTTATGCAGTTTTTTAAATAAATTGTTATCAATTTAGAAGTCCTTTGAAATTCCAAACGATTATCCTCAAGTCCATATATTATTACTAAAATAGTTTTAAAATACAAAAAATTAACAAATATATCCGTTAATCAATTTAAAAACACATATCCAAAGCAAATATTTGTCCAGCTAATTCGCATTTAGCGTTTCACTGACGATGGGAAACTAAACACTCGACAGTGACGTCTCGGTTACTACAATAATAATAAATAAAAGAGAAAAGCTGCTCCACGCACCCTGTTCTAAGTATATCAGTCTTCTTTACAACATGTAAGTATTTAGTGATAAAGTAAGTAGGTATGTAGCATGGATGTAAAAAAAAAGACGGATGCCTTCTTTCATAGAAACGGTATGAAGTCACTCAACTCCTACACTTTCGTGTGCATACACGAGCTAACACACACAGATACACCAAGTCGGACAATCCGCCGCCATTACGATCCGAGCCCCAGCGCCCGTAACTCTTGTTATGCGCAAGTAAAAATTGTGAAATTTGCCGTCAAGTGTGTGGTGCGGTGGCGTAAAAACTTCACGAAAAAATACAATAAGTCCCAAGGAATAACCTACCATGCGTAAGTAATGTTTTAAGTTAGAGATTCGTGATTATTTTTCATAATTAGGTTTTGTTTACTTTTGTATGAAATCGGGATGTCAAAGACAGCAGTGTTCAGTTACAAATCGGGAACAAATCCCTAAAAGTGGTTAATTGGGGAAATCTGTATTTGTTGCATTTGTTAGTGTTTTTTTGTAGCTTTAAATTCAATTCAATAATTAATGTAAATAAATAAGTGTAAATAATTTACAGGTCATGTAAATAATATAACGTAATGTAAATACTGTGGATGTCATGTGATTCATGAAATGTAAATAATAAATTATTTTGGCAGTGTACTTATGTTGTAAATAATGTAAACCTAATATATCATTTACTTAGTGTAAATAATGTAAATGTAATACAAATAATGTGGTTCATTTCAATTATTTTGTCGTAGAAAGGAATAATAATAAGTAACTACAATGAATGTAAAATCATTTAGCTTTTTGCGAATTAGAAAATACCAAAAAAATATTACTAATTAATATTAAGCTTGTCATTGCACAAATTTGTTTCTGCAAAATTTAATAATAATACGCCCCAGAACGGTAGTCATAACCACAGTCCCTCAATCGACGTGTCACCTCCTTAATAAAAGTAACCATCACTAGATAGGTAAGTTTCAACTTATGTTTTGATAACATGATTTATTCTCATTGATCTAAAAAAGTGGGCAAAGTGATATTCATCTGGCAACACCACATGGCACGCACACATCAATAGACGGCGGCCATTTGTATGCTTCACTCGCAATGAGAGGTGGCTCCATCCGTCTTTTTTTACATCCGTGGAATGTAGATACCTTTTATTACAGACGCACCCAGCTTGATTACGTTGGCTCGTCGAGGATTTCTATAGCTTATGATGAATTCTTGTTCACTGATTCATTATCTATTTATAATTTTATTGAGAAATTATTGATATTGTTAGTTTAAAAAAATGTAATAGTAAAGTAAAGGCATATACATTCATAGACCACGTGCGTGGCTAACTGGCGCGGCGCGGATTCAAGCAGTCGGTGTCGTTGCATAAGCTTGCGGCAACATATAACAAACTATTTACTAACTAGATGAAAACCCGGCATCGCTCGGGTGAGATGTGACTCATAATACACAATCTTTTACAAAATGTAGGTAGATATTTTTGTAGTTATCGGTTGTGGTTTGTATTAGTTCGCCGTATCAGACTATCGGATCCACGGAATAGGTAAATAAGTATGGAAAGGTAATGTGGGCGTGGCAAGTGCGCATAGAATACATTTACTTGCAAGTGCGCCACAATTATGATTCGAAAATCATAACTTGACCGATTCATTCATTCACCGCGTTTAGTGCAATGAATTTTTTTTTTTTTATGTTTTATTATTCAGGTAAGGTTTCAATCGAGTCTACCGTACCCCTTGACGGAATTATTAATATAGATCTGTGATCTGTGTGTGTGACTTAGGTTTTCTTTTATCGAAAACAGCCGACGACGCTATTACGACTTATGACGATTATTATGAATACCTACAAATATTGCAAGGCAACCTTTACTATACTGTCGGACGTCGTGGCTATGATCGTGGGTTCGAATCCTAAAATGAGCTTGAGCTTTCTGTACAAGCCTATACAGAATAAAAAAAACTACAAATAAAACTTGTTTAGGGTTCCGTAATCAAACAAAAGTTTCATTTAATTGATGTAAAAACAGTTTTGTGAAATAATAATAAAAATATGACATCGAATCCTTGACCTCGACATTGAATGGCTTAATTTTTTTTAATCAATTTTTTTTAACTAATAAATTAGATTATACACATAAAATAAAAACGATTTATATTTACTTTCTATTTACTTACCTACCTATAAGTATGATTTCAGTAAGCAAGTATTTATTATGGTTCTAAAATTTCGCTTATTTATATCATGAAATTGAGGTATCACGAAGGTTTATTTATATGTTTGTTTCTATTTACTTACGGATAGGGAGAGATTTTAACAGATTAAACCGCAGACCAACTCCTAACTATAGTAGATAGGGCCCCTAACTCTGCTCTACATACAGTCCTCTACTTACCAATGGACTCGTAGCGTTTGCTACGAATACTACTATTACGTGAACTACTATGTAAATGTAATTTACCAAATTATTTTAGAACATAAACGCAAGACGAATCTAGTATTTTTTTTTTATTCAAGTTTCTTTTACTAAACCGATCATGGGTAAGTACGTGATTGGTAATACATGGTTCTCTTAGGATGAAATAGAATAAAAAAGTTATGTTAGATAGCTGCATAACAAGAGAGATTGATATTTTACTGGGACGTGTTTGTTACCTACTTTGGTACAACGTTTTTAATTGAAATGGTTAAACCTACGGCGGAATACTCGTTTTTTTATACAGGCTAATTTTTAATTGTTTAGCTAAACTTTCAGGGTTATAGGCGATTTTTCAAAAATCTACTTATTAGGTAAAAAAATGAAAGAACATTATTTAAAGGAGGTAAGTAAGTACTTCCCGTCTGTGTGGCATAGCCGTCAGACGCCCTGTATCTATAGTATAATAGAATATCATTGTCATTTGTCACGTATTGTTAGACTAATGTTAGGGCTGTGGTTAGGGTACGAAATGAGACTAATATATTTACGTAAGATGAATACAGATTTAATTTATCATTAGGTATGTCTATATCAGGTGCAAAAATCACAAATTTGTGTCGACAACTTGTTTCAAAAGTTCTACTTATATTATTATGATTATGATAACATATATGATGACCCGATATATTAGGTACTTATATTCATTATTTGAATGTTTAAAATAGGTACTTCCGTACTTATACTGAACAACGCCTATGCTTTGCTGTTATACTTTGTATTGTATTTAAATATAGGTTAGCTAGTATTTATTTAGGTAGGTAAGTACAATTATAAAACTGGCCAAGTGCGAGTCGGACTCGTGCACGAAGGGTTCCGTACCATTATTTATAAAAACGGCAAAAAAATCACGTTTGTTGTATGGGAGCCCCCTTAAATATTTATTTTATTCTGGTTTTTAGTATTTGTTGTCATAGCGGCAACAGTAATACATCATCTATGAAAATTTCAACTGTCTAACTATCATGGTTCATGAGATACAGCCTGGTGACAGACAGACGGACGGACAGACAGCGAAGTCTTAGTAATAAGGTCCCGTTTGGGTACGGAACCCTAAAAATGAGCCAAAAAAACATAATGTTCCTAATATCAAACTCCTCATTATTGAATAGGTTTGGGATGTTTTTGATGTCCAAGGACATAAAAAGCATCGATGATAAAAAGTTTGTTGGAGAATTTCAGTTTCACCTTCACAATTTTGCTTAAAAATACGTTCCTAGATAAGCACTGAAATACCCGTTTCAGTAGTTTCCTACGTCTACATCAGGATTAGGAAAAATATTCTTACTCCTACTTAACTCCGATAATGGACTCGATAGAAAAAGATAGCTTCTGTCGCTGCGGAGTTGTTGGTAATGGAGTATAATTTGTGAGCAGAGCTGCCAGAAGATGTCTGCAGAGGAGGGCAGCGGGGGGTGCGGTAAGCGGCTCGGGGAGAGGTATGGGCGGAGCTGCACCACGTTCTAACTCTGCATCTGCGAACGCTCTTCGTCTGCGCACGCGTTCGCTCCATGCTGGATCATTTGAATATGATATGTCACTTCCTGGCAATTAGAAAAAATTGGACCATTTAATTTGAAAATATGATTAGATCGAAAATTAAAGGTACCTACTTACCTGTAACAGAATGAGTGGACGTTAAGATTGGCGTATAGATACCACTGTAGTTCGCAGTCTACTGAATACCTACTTGCCTACCTACTTCAAAAGTTAACACTGAAAATAGCTTGATGTTAGCAAATCAAGAATATTACTAGTAGTTGGATAGTTACAAAAACAAATGGGTAGGTAACATAACAACAAGTAAGAGATGTTTTGGCACCCGCGGAGAGATCAGTCAGCGGACAGCGCAGCGGAAAGACATGTTTACAGTCAACAGTATCGCTGTAACCCGACACTGCGACAAAGAGCCGCCTCTGCGCTTGTAAACTTATCTTCACACTTTTTTAAGAGCTCATAAAAATAGTTTAAAAGAAATTTTTGTATTTTGAAATGTAGCCGAGTGTAGATGACAGCTTTTGTTCTGTAATGAAGCGGACATTTTCAACAGTTGTTTGATTTTTTATTGCGCCAGCGAAGCGCAGCGATGCTCTATTTATATCTAATTAATGTTGAAAAATATTACAATTCTCGCTACGCAGTTGGAAAGATACATCATGCTATGATATGTCATGTCAACTTATTTGAATTTTAACGAAAGAAAATATTACAATACCCGAGTTAAAATAGAATGTCACGTTTAGGTAGGCAGTTAAAAAATTGTATACTCCATGTTCCTTGATAATGTGCGTGTCAGAATAGGTCAATAAGTATAATACGAGGATTCCACAAAGTAAAAATCCGTATTTTACTGTGTGATTCTTACAGAATATGAAAATAACAAGGAACTATAGTATATACTTATGTATTATGTATGTAATTCTATAGACAGGACAAAATAAGAAATAACCTTTTAAAATACACAATTTTAACTCGCTCCCGATGTTCCAAAACAAATATTAGTCCAGCTAATTTGCATTTAGCGTTTCACGGATGAGAAACGAAACACTCGACAGTGTCGACTCGTTTACAACAATAACAAAGAGTGGGTGGAGAGCTTCACCGGTTAAGTAGTGTAGATATCACACACAGTAGGTACACACTCTAGTTATAAGGGGATGTTTCGCTTTTTAACCGATTTCCTAAAATGACAATTTGCGCGGTCCTTTCAATAAAGAATATTGGCGATTTTTACGTAGTTAATTTTTAGGGTTCCGTAGTCAACAAGGAACCCTTATAGTTTCGTCATGTCCGTCTGTCTGTCTGTCTGTCCGCAGCTTAGCCCAGAGACTCTTAGTACCTACTAGAAAGCTGTAATTTGGCATGGATAGGTATACATTTTAATTAGGTACGTCGACAAAAGGGAAATCTTGAAAAAAATAAAATAAAATCTTGAAAAAAAAATATTTTTGACTAATTCCTCTGTACGTAAAGTGGGGATGTTTTTTTTCTCGTCTACCCCATGGTTTGGGGTATCGTTGAATAGGTCTTTCAAAAATATTGTAGGTTTGTCACAACAAATTTTCGATTCAGGGATCCGTTTATGAAATATTAAGCTAAAAAGTGCTAATTTTTGTTAGATTCAAGGGGGGGGGGGGGGCTAAAAGTATACCTACTATGAAGTTAAAAGGAAAACTATCACAACTAAGTAGGCTTTACTAAAAATTTACGAGTAATAGTCGACCAACTTATAAAACCGTTTTTAGATGTTATTAAACCGCCGAAACCAAAAACACATGAAGCAATCCCTCTTAGTCCACATTATTGTAATAACTTCGGAACCCTACAATGGGCCCGACATGCACTTGGCCGTTTTTTTGTTAACAAATTAACAAAAATATTGTATTTAATATCTACTTATTATTTTGGAAGTGGAAGTTGAGAAGGCAATCAAAACTCTGAAAAGGGATAAAGCTCCAGGTACTGACAATATAAGCAACGAAACTCTACTAGGAACAATAAATGCATTAACGCCCACACTAACCACTATTTTCAACGATGTACCTACTGAGAAGTGAAAGTATACCTGCTCAATGGACAACCTCCAGTATAATACTGATACATAAAAAAGGAGACCGAAGCGATGTGGGCAACTACCGTCCTATAAGTTTGATGTCAAATATTTACAAAACATTTGCCAAAATCTTACTAAGCCGTATAACGAAAGTGTTGGACGAAAACCAACCCAGAGAACAAGCAGGATTTAGAAGCCAATACTCTGTAGTTGACCATATATATGTTGTTAAGCAAGTATTCGAAAAGTACAATGAATTCGGTCTGCCATTTTACTGCTGCTTTGTGGACTACTGCAAAGCCTTTGACTCCTTAGAGCATGGAAAAATCTGGATTGCGTTAAAAAATCAAGGAGTTGATGGAAAATATATCCGATTAATAAAGAACATATACACTGGTAGCACTGCAACAGTAAAATTGGATAGAGAGGGGGACAAAATTAATATCGAGAAAGGTGTATACGCCAAGGGGATCCACTGTCGCCAAAACTTTTCACAGCAGTATTAGAGGAGGTATTCAGACAATTCGAATGGAAGGAGGAAGGCATAAAAATCAACGGGGAATACTTAACAAACTTAAGATTTGCGGATGATATCATACTCTTTGCTAAGTCTTCCCAAGAATTAAAAATAAATGCTCACAGATCTGGATACTCAAAGCAGACAGGTTGGTCTGACTATGAATATACTTAAAACGAAAGCTATGACCAACAGAGAGAAAGAAACAATTAAAATTAATAATAATACAATAGAGTATGTAGAAGAATATTCATACCTAGGCCAAATGATCTCAACAAAAAACATATCCAGTAGAGAAATAGAAACTAGAATAGGAAACGCCTGGAAAAAAAAATTAATGACCAATATTTTAATGAAGATAATGAAAGATAAAAAAATTGTCCTACTATGAAAGGAAAACTTTTCAACACCTGCATCCTCCCTATACTAACCTACGGGTGTCAAACATGGGCTCTCACTAAAGTTCATCTTGCCAAACTCCAAACATGCCAACGTAGTATGGAGAGAAGTATGATGGGGAAAAGGAAAATAGAAAAAACGAGACACAGCATCATCAGGAAAGTTACAAAAACACAAGATGTAGTACTAAAAACAAAGCTTCTGAAATGGCGATGGGCTGGTCACACTATCCGTGGAGCAGACAAATGGAGCAAAACTGTAAGTACTTGGTACCCTAGAGAAGGGAAAAGAAGACAAGGAAGACAATCAAAAAGATGGGATGACGAGATTACCGCAACTGCAGGCAGAACTTGGACTAGAACTGCACACAATAGAGAAAAATGGAAACGGTTGAAGGAGGCCTTTGCCAAAGGGCACACAGATTAAATATAAAATATCTTATCAGAGGCTTTAATGATATTAAAAAAAAAAAAATTGTCAAGTATCATTTAAAATGTTACCACAAGTCGCTGGAAGTACAGGATAAGTTCTAGACATCTGCATGCAGCGGAGTCGAGCGCGGTAGGCCCTCTTCCGAGCAGCCAGGGCCGCCGCTTCTCCGTCACGCGTCTCGGACCCTGCTCCTTGTTGCCGACGAAGGGCTACCTGTAAAATAAATTTAAACACATTTGCTCGTAAAGGGTCTCTTATTTCACCAATTTCAATATCGTATTGTATCTCATTACGTACTTGTGCGTTATTGTAATGTAAAACGCACGAGTTTCTTTTTAATAAGGTAAAACGCACGGTTTATCAAGATGCTCCGTCTAAAACGAACGGTACTTTTTTAAATCTTAGCAAAGAGTTTTTATGTCAGAAAAGTGGTCAACATTTTATGAATAAAATTAACTTTGGGAGATAAAATACAATAAATAAACATTTAATTCTTTAATTAATTTTGACCATAAATTACAACCATTTATCAGTAACAAAACACAAAAATATTAATTTACTTTATTAGTAATACTGACTGTTTTTGTGCCTTTGCCTTGAAAAAATGTTTAAGTCCGAGTTTTATTTATTTCCTCGCAAATATGTTATAAAACGTCGTATGACATACACGGTGCGCTTTGATAATTACAGCCTCTGCTTTCTTGTAGCAAACTCGCCTCGGCTGTGGTTTTCAACTTAGGTACCGCACTTATATCATAATGTAATATTATGTCAATCTCACCGCTTTCTTTAACAACTCTAGTCATTATTGTGTCTCAATGCCCCGAGTGGTCGAATTAATACTTCAGGCAGGATAATACCACCGTGTTATGTTTCCACATAGTACCTACCTACCCACCTACCTACCTTCACCGAAAGCTCAACCTCATTATAAGATTCAAACCCATGGCCCATGGCATTAAACGGCACTTATCTGACTACCTACCTATATCCTAATCTAGAATACCAGGAAAATAGAGAACAACCTATATCCTTAACAGCGGTACCAACTAAGTAAGCTGTTGGTGGCCACTTATAACGAGCGAATATTTTACTTAAATTATATTAAATCAATACATTCACGTTATTATGTCTGTGGAAAGATCTTAATTTAATTATATGTAAATAACATAATAATATAACCCTGATTGCAATTAAATACATATAGGAAAGGGTCGATTCACTTTATATCCCCACTTATAAGGTTGTGGAATTTCACGGTTAGAATTAAAATTAAACAACGCATTCAAATCATAATAAGTTAAAACATACCCAGATTGAAAGGGAATATGAAATTTTATTACAAGTGCCTACCGTCAGTACCTACTTCAACAGAGTAGGAAATATCGTTAATCAGCTCTTTAACGTCTTAGGGGTTCTGTAGTGAAGACACTGCCAGTATTTTACCTAATACAGGAAAACCAACAACATATAACAACAAATAGGTACAAACCTGAGCAGCCATTACTCGCTGCCTCTCCAATACCAGTAGACATCCTGGACAGCGGCAATCACGCCATCGACACATACGTTTATGCCCTTTCAGACATGAAATCACTCCGTGGTTGCGGCAGCGCGCACATTTCGGGGTTCTAAGAGCTTTACGACCGTGACTGACATCTTCGCACTCACTACGACTCTCACTTTGCATTTCAATTAGAATAATGTTTATGTTTATCAGTCACTAATTCATAATAATACTAAATTGTTAATAATTTAAAAATAAGATAGAACTTGCAAAAGTGAGTTGACTTCGCGCTGAAATAACTTTTCAAAGATTGACTGCTGTTAGATTGGTTTCAGGTTTTAAAACGTTCAGACAATGTACGCTCCGCCCTATAAGTATTGTGATTGGTTGAGCGAGCTATGTGGGCGGGCGGAATCGTAGCGACTTCATATTTTTAAAAACATTTTCGTTACTAAAATAATTGAAACATATAGGTATTTACTATGTGGTGTGGATTGATGCCTTTTGTATATTAAAAAAAATTGTCAAAGTCAAACTCAAAACTAATTTATTCAGTTTAGGCCCTAATAAGGTACAGACCTACCCACATTTATGACTCTACCACCGTTTGGATATACACTACTCTCATCACATTTGATCAGATTATTCTACACTAGCTGTCCCCCCGCGATTTCACCCGCGTTCCCTAGGAAACAAGTAGCGTATGTCCCTCTCCATACCATAGGCTATCTGCGTACCAAATTTCATCTCGATTGGTTCTGAAGTTTAGGCGGTAGAGGATAAGGTAATAGACAGAGTTACTTTCGCATTTATAAAATTAATATAATATGTAGATAGTGAATCATAATAAATGGGCCTTGAACAGAGAAATTAATAATTATTAATTAATTTTAATTAGAATTCAGGATAGGATGGGATAATATCCACGAGTATATCTTACCTCTATACTTCCATAATTGATTGTAGGTATCCGGGTACATATATACCGTATGCATTTCTACGTATTTCTTCAACGCATAATAATTATAGTGTTCAACAAAGACTAACCCGCACCACAATTATCTACCCGTTTGTTACCTGTGATGAAGCACAGAGTATTCAAGCCATGTGTAGGTATTCTTTGTTAGAGTATTAAACAAATAAATAAAGAAAAAATTTCCTTATTTATTTATTTCCTTCAAGTACAATGCTACGAAAAGGCTACGAATTTCGTAACGAATTTAAAACTTACTAGGGCTACCATTTTTTTACGAACTTATAACTTGTCATTTCGTCGAAAGTATTCAAAGCGTTTTTGTCATTTCAACGTAAGTGTTCAATGAGGGTTTTCGGCATCATAATATTTAATGCAACGAATTTCGTAGCTACGTATTTTCAAGGAAATTTGATCATTCTACAAGTAGTAAATGCTACACTTTAGTTGCAATTCATTATTATTATCATTATCGCTGCAACTTCAACATAGGTGTAGGTATGAAAGTATTCCTTTTATGCATGAACATACTACGTTTCTTCCACGAAAACAATGGATAGTACGGCAACGGTGACCACTACAATTACTCGTACAAAGCTACGATTTATTTTGTTAGTTCTACTAAAACTATATTATGTACTGTTGACTCCTGCACTACAACAGGTCGTCCATTCCAACCCATCCGTAAATATAAAAAAAAAAAATTAAGTAGTATGTTGTATTATTTCAAATATCTGGTTTCCATATTACAGACTCAAATTAGTTTGGGATCCGTACGCCATGTGTGGAGAATGTGATCATTTGGTCATACGTGATGAATGTCCCTCGATATTTATTTATTGACTTATTTTTTCTTTAATTTACGTAATACCTAACTACAGTTTCAAATATTAAAGATATTATCTTTGTCAATAAATCTAATTTAAGTAGTTGATGACAAATAATATCTATGGCACGTGTAAGCGATACAAATCCAATCTCGAGCGGCGATTACCAATTAATTCTCGGATTTCAATTGACTGTGTCCAGCGCGCCTCCTTTTGTTACCTTGCTTCTGTATAACAACCTGATACTTTTATCATAAGATTGTATTATTGGATGTATCTGTCGCAGGAAATCATAATAAACAAGGATTTTGTTTTTCTTATAGACCCGTATAATGTGGAGAACACAATGGAGCTTCTGAGAAATTAGGTTTTTACCTACATAGGTACCTAATATGATTTAACTGGGTAGCTTCTACGAACAGCCGACGGTAAGTGTTTTTTAATGATAGTTTGCATAATTCAATGGTATTATCCCAAGGAGATATAAAACAAATATCATCCATACTGCTCTAATTTATGAGCTCAGGCCATCATTCAGTAAAGAAAAATCATAATCTTCAAAGTGGTTGCCACTATTGATAAATTTTTCAGTGTTATTATTTTTGTGTTCATTAATCCACAAGCAGTAAAGTTATAACTAAATTTGAACTGTATTAAAGTTTCTTAAAAAATGTATAAAATCAACACCCAAACATATGACTTGCTTGTATTTTAACAACGGCATAACAAACTGCTAACAAAAAAAAATGTTGCAATTGAACTAGGTAAAATTCTGAATGTGACGTAAATAATAACATATTTTTGAATCGGGTGAGATTGTGGTTAAACACAAGCTTATTTATAAATACATGGTTAATAAATAAATAACATTATCATGCAACTTTGAAGTGCTACCACACATCGTTTGACTGACTTTCGGTGAAGGTAACCATTAGTATTTACTTCTGAATATCACGGGCTAAGTTGACGTAAAGACGTTGAAGTAAGTTGACGTTTGGGGCGTCAAAAGATAATTATAAAATCTAATACTTAATTCGTTGCACAAACTAATCATGCAGATAATAATTTAAACAAAGTATTACTGTTTTATCGCAATAATTACGGGTTGTGTTGTGAGGCATAAAGCGTTCTATACGAGTTGCGTCAAACAAACGCACTTTGTATCCTGCCGACCGACTCCCGCGCATTTGATTAATATGCGCATGAGTGCGTTTGATTGTGCAATATTCAGCGCTAACCAACCGGTGCATCATATTATTTTATTTACATAATTAAGCTATCTGTAGCTTCAGTAGACGGACCAAGTAGATATAAGTTTCTTTATTGGATTGAAATAAAGGTAGATTCTGTGATAGGTAATGTAATGAATAGTAAATTGTTATACAAGGAGCTAAAATGACCCATTTGGACCCAGAGGTAGTTTTACTCCCGAGCTTTAGCGAGGGAGTAAATAGAAACCGAGTTTTAATGGGTTTTAGCGCCGTGTGTTACACTATACTTTTCACTACGATTGCGAGAAAATAAAACAATCCGATACAAGAATCCACTCGTTTTTCTGTCTTCCACTTCATAAACTTTTCGTAAGTATTTAAATAAATGCTTTGTGACCTTGACGGCAACAGATTGAAAATTATTTCTTTTCCTTTCTCTTCTATTTGTAAATTAGGGTCTCCATTCTCACTAGATGATGACATTTTCACTATTGTAAAATTAATTATGGTCACTACCAATTCAATTTGCAATTACAGAAAAATTATAAAGATTTCGCGCCAATGTCTTTTTTTTTGTTTCTTCTGTAGCCGCAACACATTGCATGCATTCTACCAGAGATCGCCGATTTTAGTTCCATTTTCAAAATTAAAATGAAGTTCTTTTTTTATGAAACAGTAATAAGTCGAGTCTTTATTCATGATTATTCTACTTATGACTAAAGACTTTTTCGTTTTTGTAGGCTCATTGTCATTTGACACACAAAAATTAAAATAGACACAAAAATTTAAAAAAAAATACTTTTTCCCCGAGGGGAAGAATTGCTATTTTTTCTTCGCTGTGGTACGCCACAATGACGGTCTTTTTGAGCAAGAGGAGTGAAAATAATATTTCTAATTCTGTGACATTTAATTTTTAATGAAGGGATGATGTTTTATTTTGAGAATAACGAAAAACATAAATTCAATTACATATTATATTTATTCAAGCAAGAAATACAATTTTTCTTATGGAATACATATACCTACTTTAACTTACAATAGGTACGTAATTAAGTAGATACGTATGTACATTTGTAGGAACCAATCTATTTGAAAAAAAAAAACGGAAATTTATCAGGGCATGTCTTATTTGGAACTTTGGAACGTACCTACCGAGTAGGTATTTAGTTTGAACCAGGGGTTCAACAATCACATCTCTAAAAAAGCTTTATTAAAATTGATTAGTAGGAAAAATACTTCATTATAGGTTTGGTATGATTACTTATTCTATAAGTAACATAAAATTATGTTCAGGAACCAGTTTTCTTTCCGTAAGACATTTTTCTAACCAGTCTTCAGAAACTACAATCCGTAAGCCGGCACGCGTCATGATATTTTCAGCTTTATCCGACGACATATTATTTGGAACAATCACGTGAGTCAATTTGTCAGCTTCGATATCGCATAGAGTAGCGCCGAACAACTTTGCTCGAATTGCATTTATGCTATTGTTATTTACAAAATATAAGAAACAAGGCCTTAAGAATGAGAACGGGTTATGGTCTTCAAAGATTTCCGCATCTAGATTCAGCATTTCTTGCGTTGTTAAGTAGATTTCAGGTTCCTGTGTGAATTGGATAAGTACATTAAATATATTGTTAGTAGGTATACATATATATATATATACCACTATGAGTTGATTTCAAACTGTAATAAAGCCTATTACTCGAGGCTTTGCCACGAGAGTAACAGTTATACTAAAATAATTTTATTAGAAAAATATAGCTGATTATAATAAATCAAAGACTCTACATTGATGGGTTAAAATGATTTTACCCATTTAACAAATAAGATATCTATATGCTATTCATATTATAGGTAAATGCCTTCGATCAACGATAAGCAACATTGTTGATCGAAGACGAAGCGAAATGCTATGTTTGTAACTCAATCAAATCGTAATGACAAATCGGATTTTAATGAAAATTGGCACACATAGGTATAGATCATGCGTTGACTTTTTATCAGGAACGTGGGTAAGGAAGGAGTGAAATCTAGAGAAGTTGATGCAAAAAGTTGTACCCACATTCGCATCCATTTTCCTGAAACACTTCTTCAACGTGTCTTCATCGAGCATATCGACGTAACTATCACCGAAACTATCGTAGTTTCTAGCTAAAGCAAGTTTAGTGGTGATCTTAGTGGCAAGCAAGTCCAGTGGAGGGAGAGTACAGCGCGTGTCGGAAGCGGGCAGAGAGCGGAGCCACGCCGCGCTCACCACGTCCAGCTCCTGCGACTGCGACTGCATCACCGAGCGCACCCGCCACGTGATGCGACCTGCCACGCAACACCACGTATCTGCTCCTAAAATATACTATATGCTATATATCATAATCAAATAAATATAAAATAAGTTTTTTTTTTCAAAAAGATATTTAAGATATTTTTGAATTGTCGTCTTAATGACAATGTTTGCATGTTTTGATGGCACAAATAGCAAACTAAAACAGACCAACAAGCGGCACTGAGTGAAGTGAGAGCATCGCCACACTACGCCGCCGAATACAGAGGATATATATTTTTTATTTCGTATTAAAAAGGCTACAGAATTTATTATATCAGAAGCTGATCTGTAAATTAATTTAAATTCTACCATGACAGTGTACGAGTTGATACATCTTGACTTACCTCTATTAGCAACAATTTTCCCTCCATGCGATTCAATAATCTTCATCAATTCCTGTTTCTTACAATCTTCATCTTCGGAAAGGATACAAATTTCTCTCCCCATCAGAGCCTTAGACAATACGGGCACGTCTCCTTTAGGCTTAATTTTGAATTGTTCGGCCACTTGAGGAACGGTCGCTGCTCGCGTTCTGCGCGTTTTTACCTCGACATCACCAATTTGATCTTCGTTTATACGTTTCGTGCTCAGTTTAACTACTGATCCTTGGTTCTATTGGAACAAATACAATATTAAATTAGAAGTACCTACATCCACATCTTTATGTTTTAAGAAAACACAACAGATTAAAAAAAATCTTCTCCCAATAGAACTCTTCTAAAAGGCTAACTATGCGTTTAAATTGTATTTCTCTAAAAAATAACACAAATTTTGCGTTTGTAGTTTTTAAAATATCTACCTATACACAAATGACACAGAACACAAGCAAAAGCTTCTCCATCAATAGACCCACAAATGAATGACTTACAGCAACAAGATGATTGAACTCGTCGAGTGTCATAATGTCCTCTACAGGCTTGTCGTCGCGTACGCTGATGACGCGCGGGAAGCGCAGCGTGTACGCAGCGCCGAAGCTCTTGCTTCTAATCAGCTCGCTAGCACGGACCTAGGTATATAGTGAGAGTAGGTATACATACAGACAAAAATATATGGTAAAAATATATTTAATGCAGAAGGCACTAAATTGAGCACTTAGGTAGGTACTTAATTGAAAATCCTATGTGATGGTTTGGAAATAAATGATTGATTAAATGTCTAATTACACAAATTATTGTAAAATAAATATTGCTAGGGAACTTGCGCCGATATTATAGCTGTGAAAAGTGCATTAATGAAAGATTAAAACTTATTATTTTTTCATGACGTTATTTCAAACATCAATCGTCGTGTAGTGACACTCCATAGATAGCTATACGTACTAAAAGTGTAAAAAAGCTTTAAAGCAGATTCGCGAAAAAATCCTAAGGTCGAAGTTGATATGGTGAGCTACTTTTCGCGGAACATTCAGATTTTTCGAGCGTGGAAATTAAAGGACAGAAACTTATCCGGTGAGTTGAGTATGTAGAAATGAGATTATGTTATATAGAATGCATTATTAAGCGAACAAACATTAATTTATGATGTTTATTTTTAGTTTGACATGAGAGTCCTATGGAGCCAAAGACCGTTTAACTTCGGAACATAAAGTTCGTAAAAGGCTACCAAGTAGAAGTTCAAGTAGACGAATAAGAGGAAATAGTCAAGTTGTCTAAGTTCATAATTGTGCGGCGGCCGAAGGGGGTTGTCAGCACGCGGTAGCCTTTTTATTATGGCTGCATTGCATAGAAGGTCAAGAACCTTCTATCACATCAGTGACATGCTATTGGAAAAAGCCAAAAATGGCAATAAATAGTTAGTCTGAAATAATAAGAGCCAGAGATATTGGTAACACAACACCCTACCTGTCTTTACACCTTATGATCATCTTAATCTGTCGACTAATTTTCCGGCTCAAGTTTCTGGATCAAACTGTAAAACATCTGTCATAAGATATTTTGATTATATACGACAACCATTAAGTATACCTGCACAAAATGTGTACAAAAATTACCCTTGATACCTCTCAACATTTTATCCAGTAATTGTCAAAAGAAATTACAAAAGAAAATAGTCAGGATGTGTTTACGAGCAAAATGAAGCCCCAGAATGGTTTGAATTAAGGTATAGAAGAAACACTGGATTCATTCTTTGTGAGGCAGCTCATTGTCGAACAACAGAGGGATCACTCATTTAAAAAATAAGGGTGAACAATCAGCGTTCACATCAGAAGCAATGGTTAGAGGAAAGTCTCTTGACAAAAAAGTTATATAGTATATAAGCCATAAAATTAAAGAAAACATTACAGTACCAGCCTCAGGACTAATACTCTCAAAAGATTTCCCTGTACTTACAGGTGATGGGACTACCGAAAATGTTGTCATTGAAATGCAAGTACCAACATTTGTTAGAGAGTGAACTATATGTTACGTAGTAACTATTTACTTATCTGTGGCTACAGTGCTAACTTTTTTGTTCAGGTTCTGGGTCTGAGAGATCACTCAGAATTGACCCGGACGTACTTTCCGTTTCTGCTTCAGTCCCCATATTATTATTTTTTTGCTCTCATTATCACTATCAGAGTAAATTAAACTGTATGTGCTCATTTTTAAATGGAGACGGCGATACCAAATTAAGGCAAGTATTTTCTCAAGTTGTATTTGTTATAACTCGGAAGTTAAAAGACTGCCACAGTCACTAATAATCTCACCTGCAACACTATAGAATTTTCTGGTAAAATCCAAAAGTCAGGTTTCTCCCGATTAAAGACGAGACTAGGTGGAGGCGCTTTATGTTTGTAGTGCGACCAGTATTTCTCAAGCGCCGTGCAAACTCGCTCGCGCTCCTCGTAAGTGAACCCGGTCGAGACGCGGCCCACGCATATCCAGCGGTGAGGCATGTCATCTAATCAAATTATACATGTTCAAATCATTCATAACTAAGAATAACAATAGTCGCTTCCTATATCTATGGTATAATGTGCAGGTTTTTTCTTTCAATCTAAATGGTAAATCTTACCTGATGTGACCCTATCGGCGCAAGCGACGAGGAAGCTCTTGGCACGACCCTGCCTCTTATTCTCAGCCTCGTCCGCCCCTATGATCACCAGGTCGAGGTCACTCATACTGCCTTCTGTATACTATGAACAATAATTATTGTAGGTGATAGGTACTAAAATGGAAATGGTCAGGACACCTACAGAGAGTGAAAGCAATCCGATGGGCACAGTGGGCAAAATGGATCGCAAGGGGAAAGAAACGCAGACGAGGTAGACCATTTGTATGATGACATAGTGTGCGTCGCAGGGAAACTATGGACAAGAATTGCCACTATTGCCAGACACAGAGAGAAAGGGAAGCACTTGGAGGATGCTTTTACCACGGTAAAGATATATATAGATAACTTATTAGGTACCGTGCTTTTACGTTACCGCTACTGCAATGGCGGTCCTTACTAACAACTATAAATAAATAAACAATACACTAACACAAAAAATATAAATACAAAAGTATATTAACCAAGTGTGTAAGGAATGAAGCGCTTCATTTTGATTATTTTATTTATATCTACTATGAAATAATTATACTCTGATAGTTCGTGGATTCTTTTTGTTTTAGTTTGTATTTGACCACAATCTCACCGTGGTAAGTAATAATACGGCTGAAAATGGTAACCACAAGCCTATAATGGCTCTCAAGAGTGCAGCTGCTGCGGAATACATCGATTGGTGTTTGGCGACAGATTTTCAACAGAGTAGTGGCATTCAGTCTACCACGCCGTGATATGGTTTCCTCACTATGTTTTTGTTCACCGAAAACTAGCTTATTTTAGGATTAGAACCCACGGCAATCGTTACAGCCTGCAGTCGACGTCAATATCACTGAGCTATCAACGCCGTAAATTGAGTTTTTGTTCTAGTTCTCACTCCACACCGCTAAAACTGTAAATATACAGTAGATTACAGGATTCTAATCCTGACCCTAACGTAACCTAGAAAGTTATATAGTTATATTACCTCAGGCTTGATCTTATACCATCCGGCATTGCGTCGATTGGCAATATAATACGACTCCATTTCTTTCACTACTATACCCTCATCTTGGCTTTCTATTGCTTTATTTAATGCATTCAATATCTCGGAACTGCAACATATATTTTAAAATACAGTCCCTGGCAATTAATTAATTAATGCTCGCGATATACTTTATACTTATATTTACAATACGTACTCGTATAGGTCATATTTATCCCCTTAGGCATTGAATTCTCCTTCGTCGATACGTCAGTCAGTAAAAATCTCTTTTCATATTATACTAGCCCTTTGCCACGCGTTTTCACCTGCCTATGCCCTGCCACCACCTATTTTACCTCCTTAAGTAGGGGATTGCATTTTGAAAAACCCTTCAATAATAATGGATGCTTAGGTACATTAGATAAGGAACCTGAGTGCAAAAATTCAAATTTCTAGGTCCTGTGCGGTTTGATCGCGCTTTGATTGTTGGTTAGTGCGTTGATCTGTCTGTCGATTAGTCAGCATCTTCTTTTACAGATATAGTAATAGATTAATGTAGGTAACAAAGAGATATTTTTTTCTACTTAAGGCGTGAATTATACAGAAATGACGAAGCAATTTCAACCTTAGCTACCTTTTAATAAGTTACAAATAACGGGCGACGGCAGAGGACGTAAGACACGTCTTATGTCCTTGTAATTGCCTTAAGGAAAGCGCCCGTGTTTGCGCCTCGTCTCTTCTCTTCTGTGTGTCCAGCGCCTTATATGTCTTTGGTAAGTAATAACTTCCGCCTCGCGATTTTACCCGCGTTCCCGATAGATCTAATGTTTTTAAAGATGATAAAGTTACTTACTAGTCATTGACAACTTTCCTTGAACTATGTTGAATAACTCCGGTAATATCAGTAAACATGGAATCGAGAAGTTTCAGTCTTTCGCTCAGGGGTAAGCCACCTTTATCAGCAGGCCCAACTAAGCTTTTACCATTGTAGTAAAGTAAATCAAACGCGCAGAAACATGGACTAAATCTAGAATTTTCAGTTATCTTTTTGACATCGAATGCCATTCCTATAAAAATAAATTCAAAATTAAAACAATCGAATCTTGTCTCACCTATAAATCTTATATAAAAGCACTTGCTGTGGTATTCTATTCAGTATTCAACTAAGTGTTGGTATTGGTTGGCTACACAATACTTTTGAGTGCATTCCATATTAGGTAGTTATAAGTAAATAACTTAATTATTATTATCGACGTAAGTAAGACAATAAATACCTCAAAGAATACATACAATAAATGCTCCTGCGGTACCATTAGCATAATACAACTTCGCAGCAGGCGGGTTGTACAGAAATGTCCCACGTAAAAATGGACAAAAACTTAACAGAGCTTGTACTATGGAAACCAGATGATACATCCACATAAATTTAATCATAATATTGTTCCTCACCTTTCGAACTGAAACATTGGTGATATTTATGCCATCCCATCATTTCACCGTCCATTATAAAACTAGTCACGCTTGCGCTAAAACAATCTTTGAGCAACGGCGTCAGTAGACCAGTGTCGTAGGTTTTGCCATAGTTACTAGAATACGCGTGACCTTTCCTTGAGAAATATTCGAATACTCCATTTTCCATGTGAATCTGTAATTCAAATATAAGGTTAAAATAGGATCAAATTAGTTACCTAACCGATGGCAAGTGGTCAACTGCTATGGACAATTGCAATACAAGGGGGATTTTCAATTATTTCTGACCTTGTAGAAATCTTTTTACGCCCGTTATGAAGAACCCTATGTTGTTGCGCTGAGAGACACCCGTTTTAGGGAGCACAATCAACAAGCTAATGGTCCGCAATAGGAAAGCCTGTCATTGACATAGTCTATGCGTGGATGAGCGAGGCGGCTGGAGGATACCTATAAGGATGAGCATCGATATCACACCGTCGGCGAGTGGTATACGATGGTAAAAAAGTGAAGATGGTACCAGGCCAAAAGTTCTTGACAACACTGATATTATACAGAAGTTAGAAGTCATAAACGATGCGCGTTTTCTTCGGATCATTTTGTCAAAAGGCTGACAAGCAGACATGTGGTCCACCCGATAGTAATGGTAAGTGGCTACCGTCACCTATGGACATTAGCAGTACCAGTGGAATTGCCAATCTGTTGTCGACCTTTACAAAGTCAAGAAGGCAACTGGCTCTCAAGCGCGATAAGCAGAACACACCGATAGATGCTAGATTTTTTTACTTGAGGGTGGTAGCCAGGCAGGCTAGTCCCTACTACAAACTTTCACATTTAGAATGTTAGTTATGTTGTTATTACTATATATTTGGCAGGTATGTTTGGTCCTTCGAACCGGATTCCACAACAGACAAAAACTTACCTGAAATCTTTCACCATCAAATTTTTCTTCCATTTGATAAATTTTATTCAGTGATAACTTGCTAATATCAATGATATTGAGCCGTTCAGATAACATAGGGCTAACTGCATTGAATATCTGAACACCCAGTTCCAAAGGCCTTGTGTCCCCCTCCTCACACTCTTCACATACCTAGGAACACAACATAATATATATTTTGGTTGAATGTTCACTTGAAGTAAACCTACCTAGTTCAAAGCTTTTCATAAAAGTTAAATACATACCTTAGACAAATTTTCGCAATTCTCGTAATATTCAGGTGCATCAGGATGTAGTGCAGCTAAGATACGACGGGTTCCTAGGCCAAACTTCAAGTCCTTGAGAATTATTCTAAGAAACCACTTTAACTGGTCTGGACTTAATCTTTTTATGACATAACTAAATACGTCATCAAGTATCTCTGTCGAATACGAATGGGTTACTTATTTGACTGTTCGGTAGTAAGTATAGGTTTTTAGTTAAATGTTTCTTTTGAATTAGAACAAACTCAGAATACTTATCATAAGAATAAGGTCCAGAGTCCAGTAGCAGTAGGATCAGTAGTCAGTTTCACAATATGTCAGCAGAAGTAAAAATTTATATCCACGTAAGTACGTACTACTAAAATAGTTCAGCAGTTTTATGGGAACTTCATTATCTACCTATGCATGCTCTATTTTATATAAGATCCTACTCACGTCCTTTGTTCCCAACTTCATGAGTAGCTATTTTATCAAGAATCTGATTTATTTCTCCTATGGACAATGTGCCCGTTTTGTTTCCAATTCTGTTCTTTAGCACAAAGTATGCTACGCCAGGAAAATCACTATCCTGGGCATTGCCTACTGATCGAAAATTAAGCAGCTTCTGAGCGTCCGGAGACTGCTTGTTCAACGATAAAACTTTAACAAGTAAAGCGCCAAGCTTGGACTCTTTCAGATTATAAGCACTCCTTTCCCTCTCAAGATTGGGCAAGAGAAGCCTCATTATAGGAAACAGGCTTGAATTCTGAAAATAGCAGAAAATAGTATCTTTTATAGAATACTTAATAAACATAAGTACATAAACGTAGTGAGTGGTTAGGTAACGTTGCTTTAATACAATTTGATAATAGTTTAATTTATATACGAGTAGTAGTTAGTACCTATTACTTATTAAATATTTTAAGTTACCTTCTTCTTGTCATCAAATTTAGCAGCATTTAATTTCAGTTCATTGATAAAATTTGCCAATATTTTATCTTGTTCTGGTCTTTGTTTCTTCTTTCTATGTAAATTCTCTAAGGCTTTGCATACCAAGTCAAAATTAACTGAATCTGCTGGTACCACTTGTGTCGCCATTTTTACTAGATTTATTTTCTTAACAAAAAAATTGTCTCGAATCTAAAACGATAGATTGGAATGTTGCTCAATATCTACAGTTAATCTTAATATTTAAGGTAGTAAAGTTTACAAAAAAACTCAGAATAGGTATTAAGTATGTACTTTATATTTAATTACTTATTCGATTACAAGATGTTTCATTAGGTATTTCCTGGCCATCTCAGGTGAGTGGTCTTTATATATTAAGTAGAGATTAAAAGCTGTTTCGCGAGTCAAATCAATGACTCCATGTTTTTCGCACTTTGCGATAGGACTGCAGGCCAATGCCCTCTCATAATATTCAACTGCTAAATTATTAATATTAAGCATTTGGTAGGCTCTCCCTAGATTATAATTTGTTTCTTGGTCACATTTTCGCAAATTCTGATACGTAAGCAGATAGGACATTCCCTGTAATATTAGATTATGATGTTTATCTACTGTTCTTTGTGCAGCCATTATCAAAATTGTAATTGCAATCAATAAAGCTGATAAAGGTTCTCGGCATTGATCATGATATTCAAAAAAGTATTTGAGTGCTACCAGATATCTTCCTGATGTTAAGAAATTGTTACCAAAGAAAAGGTTTTTAACAATATTTTGGTCTTTTTGGAACAATCGTGATAAAAATTTTGAATGTGTATTTTCCTCAACTGAATTTAGCACTAGGTTTAAAAGGTTCCAAGACCGTGGACCAGGATGCTTTGGTGCAAATTCTCTTATAAATCTTAATGAATTCTGGTGATCATGACTAAGAAGACAAGCCTGTAGACAGTAAAATTCAATGTCCTGACGATGAGAAGATAGGCTTTTTGACATCATGGCACCAAATGACAATCTTTGCATAGTAAAATATTGTTGATGGTCACAAGCAATTTTTAATAATTCAGTGAAAAGGTCCCATTCTTGTTGAGGAGTCAATTTAAATGTTTCGTCTTCATCAAAGTGAAGGTCATCCTCATGGTAGGTATTCTCTCCTCTTATGGATCTGAAGTTGTGTATGAGATCAATACCCACTTTGGTTTTACATGCTATGTTTAATTCTTCTGGATGTCTATACCGAACAAATGTTTTTGATAATAAAGCTTCACCAACTTCTAAATATTTTAAAACCCTATCATATTTTTTTAAGGCCAAACACTGTTCATAAAATATACGGGCACTGACTACATATTTATAATCCTGACTTAATACATCTAATGCTTTATCAATGTTGCCTTTCTTCTCAAGTATTGCAAATAATTTTCTACGGGCATCTGGATGTTGGGGAGCATGTTTTAGTACTTTATAATAAGACTCTATAGCTTCATCCTCTTTTCCTAAATTTTGAAGACATTCGGCATGCTTAAGCCACACTGCTCCCAAATCAAAACTGTTATTCCTCACTAGAGGCTCTAACAGCTGCATTGCCAACTCATGATGGCCTACTGAAGATAGTGCTTCCTCAATATCCATGTATAAATCTCCCGCTTTCTCTACATCATTGGTCAAAAAATCATTTAATAAAGTTTGGACTAAATTGATTGCACCTAAGTGGATAAAACAAACTAACAATTTGCTTTTCAAATCAATTGGCAGGTTGTTTGGGATAGAACATTTTAGATAATTAGTTTGTTCTTCTATCTCATTATCAGAATTTTTAACTGTTGTTATTTCAGCTTCAATATCAACACCTATAATTGCAACAAATATTTCTATGCATGTTTTAAACTGTTTCCTAGCAATTAACAGTTCTAAAAAAATATTTGTATCTTCCATGGTAAATACTGAGGAACATTTCTTATATGCAGTTGCCATCACTTCAAGTGCACGCTCCTGTTCATTATTGTTATGATACAAGGTAACAGCCATTTTGGCATACTTCATGACCATTTCATTTTCACTAAAGGGTAAAGAAGACACTATTTTGTGGTAGCATTTGACTCGTGTGATATTTAAAGATGAGATTGGATATTTGTTTTCTTCCAGCAGGGTGAGGAGCTCTAGGCGTTTCATATGTGTTTCTAAATTGTGCGGCTCAGCTTTAATTGCTTGTGTATAACATATCATTTCCTGTTTGACATCATTTCTTTGTTTTGATATTGCTGCAAGTCGCAGCCACTCATGAGCATCTGCCGGGCTGAGATGAGCAGCCAACAATCTGAATTGAAGTGACTTTTCAACATCATTCTCATATATTTGTGCCAATGTTTGGTATGGTTCTGGGGCTGTTGGTACTTGTTTAATTATCTCATGGCACATCTTTTCAGCCATTTCCTTTTCACCGCGGGCAAACCGTAAGTTCGCTTCACCCATTAGTCCCAAAAGAGCCGTCGATAAGCGTGTGTATTTTCGACGTTTAGTGAATCCTTTCTCGCTTATCTGTACGTTACTCACAGAAGGCCGGGGCTCATCATCTCTCCTTTTACCTGTATCTTCATTATCATCCTCTTCGTCACAACTATACCATTCGCTAGAATATTCAGCAAAAGACATTTGACCACTTAAAAACTTATTAGTTAACTCCTTCTCTAAATCCATTTTTTCACCACGTTCACTCGAGGAATCCATTGGTATAATAATATAGGTACTTACTATTTAAATTGCAATTTAAAAAGGCGACGGGGAATAGTCAATGGAAACGTTACAATTTTTCTGGTCAGATAGTGATAGTAGTCTAGTCTTACGGGCGGTTTTATACAATTCCATAGTCCATACTATTTCTATTTCTATATATATAAACAAACAAAATTCCGTCTTAATTTTTTTGATTTGACAGATAATTACAGATGATTGAGATGATTGACCAAATTAGAGGTGTGCCCATCTCTACTAAGTCTGTGGGTGTGCCTAATATACTGTGCTAATATATTAGTAATAGGTACAGATAACCTAATATTGAGGTATGTATGATGTATAACATATTTAATAGGTGATTCGAATCTACGGTAATAGATTATTTGGTAATAGTCAAATAATAGTGTTATTAGTGATTCGACGACTAATTCGCGGCGTGGTGGGTGGGTGACGCCACGGCAGTTTAAGCACATACTAATCACTACCTGAAGCTGGGAATACACGTCAGGGTTTTTTCATCCGATAGTCGGATACGACTATCAGAAGCCGGCGAACATTCCTATTGAATCGGACGTGTATTGTATGTTCAAACAAAGTAATGGCTCTAACGCTTTACGATAGTCTGATCAGACTATCGGATCCGACTATCGGATGAAAAAATCTGACGTGTATTACCAGCCTAAAACGTAGTGATTATACCTATACTCTTTGCTGAACGCTATGATAATCGTCGGGCGATCACACAGCGTAGTTACTGAACGCACAGGTCTCGTATCAGGAACCTCGTATGGTTGGTAACCCTTAACCTCAACTGACAATGACATTGTTGAATTGACTTTGACAGATATAAGTAAATGCTTTTGCTTGTGAATTTTTCTGTTTTGTTTTGTTGTTGTAATTTACATTAAAAATAAAACTGATTCATGCATGCATTGCATTGCATATAATTTGAATTAATAGACGAGAACAGTCCTTGGTTTGTTGAATTTTCAAAGTTTTCAGCTTTACTCAAGAATTCAATTTTTTTTTTATAATAAAATTGTCCAATAATTAGACCATTTATCTTTTTTACAAATAATATAATATATCGTTACATCTTACTCAATCGTCAGAATTACATTTCTATATAGAATATTACCTATTTTGTACCGTTACCTTCCAGAACGAGAACTCACTCAAGGTAAACCTTACCTTTTATAGTCATTCGCCTGGGTGAACAGACACAGTGATTAGAGTTCTTTGTTAAGTTACCATGATTATTTAAAAGGAGCCAGAAAATTAATTTGCGGCTTACCGTCAGAGAGTAGACTTAGGGCTTACTTTTACACTTTGATGAGCTACTTACATAAGTTCCCTACTTTTTAGTATTTTTTTTCCACTATATATAACTATTATGTAAGTGGTCTCTTTAGTTCGGCATCTGTGAAATAATAATACTAATAGGATACAATAACATTATTAAAAAAAAAACTAACAATCTCCATATAGTTTTTTTTTTATGAAATATTTTAATTTTTTGTACTTTTAGATCATTCAAAACGTTAACATGTGTGACATACTACAATCAGTGAAGGATCAACTAACAAATATTGAAAATGAATGTGATGCAAGTCCAGAAGACATTGATGATTCAGAGTCTATGTTACTTAACATGCCTGTAGAGGTAAATTATTATGTTTCTCTATAAAAACTTGATTAATCTATTCCCTACTATATTGACAAATGGCACAAAGTTTATAAAAAGTATATCCTGTTTGTATAAATAACAAAAAAGAATGATTATTCTAGTGTTTAAATACAATTAGATTGTAAAAATTAAGATTTTTAAACGTACACTCAAATTAATTTACAGATAATATTGAAAATATGCTCATTTCTTGATGCTCATTTTCTAAAGTATACTATGAGCAGGGTTTGTCAGCGTTTTCAAGATATTTTAGCAGACAACAGCCTTTGGAAGTATTGGGTGCATAGTAAAATAAATGGAGCATACCCAACATTGCCTCATTTGAAAATATGGGATGAGGTGCCGGTGGACTGGGAAGAAGTTTGTGTTGAAATGGATGTAGAGAAAAAGAAATGGATGAATGTTAAAGATACTATGAGACACATAGTTGTGAAGGATGTACATTTTGCAGCAGTTGATACAGTTCTTTTAGTCAATGTAGGTATTTAACTTAATTAGTTAGTAAGTTAAACTTTATTATTTATATGTAGGTATATAAAGGACTTCTATGTCCCGGCTGACTGACTGACGGGTGATAATCAATGCAGAGCCTAAACCAATGGTCCTAGAACCATAACACTTAGAGGATATATTCCTTTGTACCATTAGAGTGTACTAAAAAAAAGATTTCCCTAAATGCAATCGCTTAGGGGATCATACTAGTTGAGCATAATCATATTGTATTTAATTTTTCAAGTGGTTTCAATCAAATGTTTTTTATTATATTTTATTAAATCAATGTACAAAATAAATTTTTAAATTATGAGAGACAAATTATAGTCTGGAATAGCACATAGGCTACTTTTTATCCCGGGAAAACATAAGATTCCACGGGAACGTGGGTGAAACCGCGGGGCGGAAGCTAGTATTGTATACTTTTTCTTGGCCATGAGAAAATCTAAAACCTCTTGTTATATTTTTTTTTGTCAGAATGGTGAAATATGTATATCAGGTGGGAGAGACCGTGGCATGGCATTGTGGAATGTTCTGGATATAAGCCCTCATGATCAGAGTGATAATGTAACCACTTCAACAGATGCTAAACCAAAGCAAATAAGGCATGATGCACATGAAGGTTGGGTCTGGGATCTGGCACCAGACAATTTAAATTCTGCCAGTACCATATACTCTGCTTCCTGGGATAACACAGTTAAAGCATGGGACTTAGCCACTGGATTTGAATGCATTCAAACATTCAGGTTTGTATTTTACAAAATTTAATTACTTACAACATTAATAAAATTTATGAGTCTCAATAAATAACATAATCATTTAAGTTTTAGTGTGTTCTAAATAAATAAAAATATTTAAGGTGTTCAGGGTGGACACTGGACACCTGACACGGACACTGGAAAAGTTAGGGAAGCTCATACAAAGTCAGTGAAATGTTGAGTCACCTGGAAAGTCATGGAAAAAAATATTTTGTTTTAAAAAAGGGAAAAGGGATAGTACTCTTTGTATTTATGTACCTTCATTGCTCTTTTTTTAATAATTAACAGGTGTGGTATGGCAGCGCTGTCTGTTGTATCAACTGGCAATGAAGTAATGGCAGGGTTATATTCCAAAAAGATACTGTTATTTGACAAACGTGCAGGACCTGAATATAAACAATTTTATAAAGCACATAGAGGTCCCGTTTTAGCTCTCCAAGGATACAATAACTTGGTAGCGTCAGTGAGCGAGGACAAAACAATAGCTATCTGGGACAGAGTTGCTGGGAAACTGTTGTTGAGTGATGTCAAGATACCTACTGAAAAAGCCTATCCAGTGTGCATCAGTTGGAGCCCTTCAGCTTTGTACATTGGCGATTCTAAAGGTTGTTTACACCTCTTCCACCCTGAAGAGCACAGATATGTAAAAACTCATGAAGTATGGCCAGAACCGCCTATAATAAAACCATCAAGTAAGATAACTGGTTGTTACCAAAGCCAAGGAAATATGATTGTGTGTTCAGTGAGGGGTGAAATAAAATTTTTATACAACAGCTATCCACCTCAGGAGTATACCAATATTGAGAGCAGTACTTTTGACGTGACTCAGGTAATTTATTAATCTCTTCGTACTATGGCTATCTGGATATTATATTATGGCCGTGTGTGAGGAATAATGTCCCAGAATATTTATTTATTTAGTTTAAGCCCAAAGAGGGCGTTAGGAAGTCAGCCTTCAACTGAGAAGAACAGGCAAGAAACTCGAAAGATTACGTTTTTTTTAAATATATATTTATTAATTATTTTTGGACAGTCTGACTATGTTGGTATTACTTTCCTTTTTTTTTATATGTAACATGATTTTCATTTCAGTTGCGGTATTTGAATGGTGTTTTAGTGATTGGGACCTGTGACTCTGCATTGGAATTCTGGGTCCCGAAAGAAAGATATACCGACCTGTGATTATATTGATGACAAACAAATATATAGTAACTATGTTTATTATTGTTACAAAATAATATATTGACTAGTCTGATAATGAATTAACTTATATTTATTTATTTTACCATGTATAATCTTATTTGATTCGGTTGTTTTAAGAGTTGAATAATTCGATTAGCCCTGTGGTTCTAATGTGTATCGTAATTCTCGATATTTATTCGAATGATGTTACAGATTCGTAGATTCAACGATTTAACCAATTTATTTTGTTTTATGACATGCATTTATGTATTAATATTTTTTTTAATTTAAGATACATTTGTGGCGTAAAACCACATCGACAGTCGGCGTATCGCTATATGCGCGGTAAAATCCCTAAGACAGTGCTGCCAACTGTCGATGTGGTTTTACGCCACACCTTTTATATCGAAACCTATGTTAGGGGTTTGTCATGGACAACTTTTACTATGAACGACTCTGAAATCGCAAAAATAATATTTTCATATATTTATGATGTTTTGTAGGAAAAGTTCATAATTCTTTTTCACAGTTAGTGTTCTAAGTGTTAATCAGTATGACAAACTCAAAATTAGGTTTCGAGAAGATGATATTATTATCCATCCTATATATCACGGCATGCAAACAAAACAAGTTGTCTTTAGTCTGAGCAAATATTGATATGCTACATTCCCTTTAGCTCATTAGCTCGCTTCAACAATTTAAATATTTTTTGTGTCACAGTCAAGTAAGAAAAAATAGTGGCGTAAATTATTATTTAATTTTCGATGTCGACGCTTCTTTAATAAGTGAATGATGTTCTGATAGTTTAGTTATTCTATGGTTCGAAATGTCGCTGACTCAATGCCCTCTATTTGCCCTTGGTTGGTGGCTGGTTGACAACTTTGTAGCAGCCCCTTAGGATCTAAAGTTGGACGGTTTGCTACAGTAACCTAATCAATACTCGCTAAAAAACCAAAGTTCTTAAGGCTCCAGCCTCCCTAAAATCAGTGTTCTTGCGGAATTTATCAGAAAAGAAACATTTTTATTTAGTCATCAGAAAAGCAATAAATGAAATATATTTTAAGTTATTTTCAAGTGTGAGATTTTAAGTTTCCAATACATATTTTATTTTTTAATTTGACGCCACTTTTATTAGCTTTGTGAGGCTTTAAACATACCTCTATTTACGTTCCACGCGTAGAGGGTCTCATTCATGCACACGCCACGAAAAAAATATAACAAAAACAAGAAATGTATTCAGATTACATTTGTCGGCAAATCCTCTACAATAATCTTATCTAGTCACTTTTTTTCAAAATCGTCTCAATTTCTTATTTAAACTGCTTTAAAAAGTTATAAATTTCTGAATTTGACCCTTGCAACATATATATTTTTCTATAACAAAGTAATGGTTTAGAGAAATCACACTTTAATTACTCCGAAAACAACTACTTATCTGTCGAATAAAAAATATAAGCATTCAAAAAATCATTTGAAATAAATTTACCGAAACTAAACAAATAAAACATAAAACGCATCAAAATTTCATTCAATCCCACTGGGAATTGACAGCAGTTCGTTGTGTTATAATATGTTTAGTTTCAGTAAATTTATTTCAAATGATTTTTTGAATGCATATATTTTTTATTCGACAGATAAGTAGTTGTTTTCGGAGTAGTTATAGTGTGATTTCTCTAAACCATTACTTTGTAATAGAAAAAAATATATGTTGCAAGGGTCAAATTCAGAAATTTATAACTTTTTAAAGCAGTTTAAATAAGAAATTGAGACAATTTTGAAAAAAAGTAACTAGATAAGATTATTGTAGAGGATTTGCCGACAAATGTAATCTGAATACATTTCTTGTTTTTGTTATATTTTTTTCGTGGCGTGTGCATGAATGAGACCCTCTACGCGTGGAACGTAAATAGAGGTATGTTTAAAGCCTCACAAAGCTAATAAAAGTGGCGTTAAATTAAAAAAATATGTATTGGAAACTTCAAATCTCACACTTGAAAATAACGTAAAATATATTTCATTCATTGCTTTTCTGATGACTAAAAAACAATATTTCTTTTCTGATAAATTCCGCAAGAACACTGATTTTAGGGAGACTGGAGCCTTAACGCAGCGCTTCTAGTGGCCATTTTTGGCAACACGGTATTTCACGTCAAATGTTTCAATGTTTCATCGTCCGTCATCGTGTAGTCGCTGACGAGTAACGATTTCGTCATGGTAGGGGTACTGTTATATAATAAAATCATATTCTAAGCTATGTGTACTTATCACCTTCGGTTACATCGTCACTTACCATGGTTACATTGTGGTCAAACAAATGCCTAGCCTATGTAAGAAAAAAACAACTAATATTGGCTTGGAATTAGCACTCTTTTTTTTCCTTCTTGACTGTTGACTACTTAGGTACTGACACTCATTTAGTCCATAATACATAATGTACCGTCTTATGTTTGTATGAAACTCATAATCCATAACAAAGCTGTGCGAAAGTGCCTGTTATGTTAACTTTAACGCATTTTAATGTAATACATATTATATAATCGTTATTTCACTCACTCATCCATCACTCATCATAAGAAATTAGGAAGACTGTGAAAATATATTTTCAGGCGTACAATATTGAATATTGAGATCTGCTGTATGATCCAGTAATATATGCTGCAGTATGTGACTACGTACTACCTACCTACGTAGTTCATAATAGACATAAATTATAATTAATTTGTGTTACCATTGTTGGTAAGCGTTACATGTGTATAACGTTTACCTCAGCGTTGTATGGCATATATTACACGTAGCAATGTAGAAACGAATTTAAATGGCGGCTTGTACTGGTATTTACAGATCGAACGGACAAAAAAAAATGTTCTTTATTATTTTTATTTAATCACGCCACGCCTGCGAATTATGAGGCTACCCATGGTGTATGTATTCACGAATAAACACGCCCATTTTACAAGCTAAATAAGATATTGAACACCGTACCTATTGCTAACACGATAAAGGTTGAAATAGCAGAACGTGGATTTCAAAACAAAAGACGTACACGGACTTTTGATTTTTATGCGTGAATCATAGAATAGAAATACTTTGTAATTTATAGGTACTTATTCTTGTAAAAAAAAAATCGTGTGCGCCCGTGATACCATTTACCGCGGAAACATACTAGGCAGGCACCTATGTATGGGTGGGCTTGATGGGCTTGGTAGGAGCCGCCATTTTAGACTTGTTTCTTTTGTTGACACGACTAATAAAATATTGTATGTTATTTTTTACCTCTGATACTAAAATTATTAACGATCTCTTGTCTTTAATTTTTTACACTAAAGTATAAATAAAGATTTTTACTATACCAATATTTTTGAATGCTACGTTTTTGAAAAGAAGCTCCCCGCAACCTTCTCAAAGCATAAACTGTTGACAATCATTGTTTTTTTTTGTTTATCATAAGTTAATTGCATCGAACCAACAACCATATTAGCTTGGAGATATTTTCTGCGCTCACAATGTCATTCGTATCATCTAATGTTGAATAATGGACGTCTTTTTGAATTACGCCGTATATCTGCCTTTCAAGTTCATAGGTGAAGTAAACAATTTGGATTGTTTGAAAATTGTAGGTATTTCATACAAATTGTTTCACTATTAGGCTGGGAATACACGTCAGATTTATTCATCCGATAGTCTGATCAGACTATCGGAAGGCGTTAGAGCCATTACTTTGTTTGAACATACAATACAAGTCCGATTCAATAGTCGGATGTAATTGTATTGTATGTTCGCCGGCTTCCTATAGGCGGATCCGACTGTCGGATGAAAAAATCTGACGTGTATTCCCAGCCTTAAGGACGTCACACACGGTGAAGATACTATAATATTTTATCTTAATTAAGGTCATGAGATAGCATTATACTATGAAAAGAGAAACAACGACCTACCTTCACTTTCCTTCTCTTTCACTGGTATAGCACTGTCTCATATATCTTAAGATAAAATATTATCGTATCTTCGCCGTGTGTGACGCCCTTTATGTCGCTAGAGACGTTACCGATACCGTTACTCGTTAGTAAACTCATGATAGGGAGGGGTATAGTTAATACAAGTATAGTAGGTAGGTACTTATAACAAAGGATAGTTAGTTACTATACTCTTTGCTTATAACCATGTAGAAAATTATCATCTCATCATGTCTTGCTCCTTCTTCGCTACATAAGTAGGCGGCTGTTCGGAGAACCTATCATTTGACATTGAGAGGAACCTTTTATGGTGGTACCCCACATGGCTATGTGTATTTGTGATGAGCATGTTGCCTGTATTATGCATATATTTGACGTATAGGCGATACGGCCGTCATCGTCACCGTCCAGTACACATGGAGCCAAATACCAAAACAACAAACATGTTTGCTCTACCATGTGTGGCCGGTATATTTGCGTATTTGCCTATTTAATTTTGTCTCTTTTGATGTGCCTTGAAAAACCGACAGGCGTGCGGATACGCGTGTTTGTTATTTGCTTATTCGCCAAATAGGCAAATATTTGGCGAATAGACCCTCCACACATGGACGTTATTTGTTAAATACAACAAATACGCCAATACGCATAGCCATGTGTGGTACCAGCATGCCCATTAAAGACTTGGCCCATGACAACGACTTTGGCCAAGAGATAAGTTTGTCTTTGATTCTTCCATGTCTTTTATCACTTGCAACACAGCCGTCATGGCTGAATAAAAATTGTTGACGAACTGTCAATTTTGTGAAATCTTTTATTTTCGCCATGACCAGTAATTTGTGAGTTGTGGTTTTGTAATGGATAAATCAGTAAAATTCATATGAATATCTTTAAATTTTCATCATGAACGGATTAAGTTTCAGTGAACTCTGTTGCCTGTTTTGTTGTCCGCCATGCCCGGGGAAAATCGCGGCTAAGCTTGCGTTTCTGCCTCCAGAACCTACGTATGCATTTACACCTGACGAAACTGGATCAAAATTTTCTTTGACGCTCACTGAACGAGCAGAATGGCAATATTCAGAACGGGAAAAAGAGAATATCGAAGGTTTCTATTCGAGAACGTCGAGAGGCAACAGAATAGCTTGCCTCTTTGTTCGCTGCAGCCCTAACGCTCGGTTTACAATATTATTCTCCCATGGAAATGCTGTAGATCTCGGACAAATGAGCAGTTTTTATTTAGGTTTAGGTACTAGAATAAACTGTAACATATTCAGCTATGACTATTCTGGGTATGGTGTGAGTGGTGGAAAACCATCAGAGAAGAATCTGTATGCAGACATAGACGCTGCGTGGCAAGCACTGCGGACCCGCTATGGCATCAGCCCTGAGAACATCATACTGTATGGCCAAAGTATCGGGACTGTGCCCACAGTGGATCTGGCAGCACGCTACGAGGTAGGAGCGGTTGTGCTGCACTCACCACTCATGTCTGGTATGCGGGTTGCCTTCCCTAATACCAAAAGGACTTGGTTCTTTGATGCCTTTCCCAGGTAAGATATCAACATTGTATATATTGTTGTATGAACCCATTGCAAGTAGTGACTCATGCTTCATTTTGAATAGTGTGCATTTAAAGAAATATACTAATTCAAATTCTTTGCTTGAAGCAATATTTTATGTACATTTGCTATATAAGGTAGGTAGTAACATAAATGAATGCTAATAGCCATGTATTATTTTACATATTTTCAATTTATTAAAGGGTATGTAATGTGTTGTTGTATGTATATTCATATTCATGTTTATACTTACATACTGAGATATATATTTATAATTATAAACTCATTAATAGTCTGGGAATATCAGTTTTGTTTATAGGTATTGACCTTATTCTCTGACTCATTAATTAATGATTGTATGTTTTAATACCTACCAATGCCTTATCAATTCTACATATCTATACCTACCTATTTTACTTGTCTTTAGAATTGTTTATAGTTATTGTTGTGGATGCTAGCAATTAATTAAAATAAGGCTTGATATTAAAATCAAGTAAAAAAAATAACAAGGATAAATAAAGGTTCCATATTAATTAAAAGAAATACTGACATACTTATTAATAACTTTGTTTGTACCTGATAGACTTTTTCAGTAACCATTAGATAAACAAAATTAATAACTCATCTAATCACACAACTCTCTAGTTTAGAAAGTTTTTACTTTTCATAGTATAGTAGTTCTGATCTTCTTGCCAGAGATAGAAAGCACAGCAAAATGTTAGAGGATGCTTATGCCAAGAGGCACACAAAACTTGAGAGATATTCTAAAACAATAGTATAAAAATACAAATTAATATTCAGGATAAAGGGCCCATTGATTGATTGATTGAGCCCTGAAATTGTGTATATTATGCTGCACAAAAATAGATTTAATACTTTCACTATAATAGTTAAGCACTAGATAATTACTTGTTGTTACATGCTCTACTAATTCCTGTGATAGTTGCTTCAACTACTAAACTGTATATAAAATATTCATACATTGCATAATTAGGTAATTTTTTAACTGAAGTATACTATGGTCCTTTAGTATATGTTTAAGTCATGTTGAATTTGGGAAGTAATTTAATTTATTAATAAAACCTCATTGTGTTAATAATTTGATTGCCAAACTACATAATTGTGACTACTTAGCCTAAGCAAATTACATAAATCAACCCAAAGCATAAAAAACCCCAACAGTGGGGGTTACTCCGGAAGGCATCGCATGATGCATCCGGAATTCAATGTTTCACTAAATATGCTGAGTCAATCACCAATCTGATCACATTGAAACATTAATAAATGTCTTCCCAAAATCATTCTGTTATTTTTAAATTAAGCTTTTTTGGTATATTTCTTCTAAACAATGCAAGAAGTCTTTTATACTGCCAAACAAAATTTTACATAGAAAAACTGTTACTCATTCATTACACACTCATGAAATAAAAAAATATATTCAATTCTATGCCAAACTAAGTTCAAACAGCGCAATATACAACTCTTTTGTTCTTTCTACCTCCATCGCATCATACTGGGAGAGGTCATCCAGTACCGATCAGTGCATCCTTTTAAAACTCATCAGACAGTAGGTAATAATAATATCCTGGGATTCTTCATACATGTCCATCAAGTGCAAATATCAAACTAAGCAGAGCTTGTACTATGGAGACTATTATACTACTTTTTTAAATTAAATAATTGTATAGATAGTTATACCCAGACTCAGGGTAGGAATCAAACCCACAACAAGTGGTGTGACTAGTAGGGTATCTTATCAACCATGTGAACAGGCTCATGAATGGCAGTTAGTATTATTTTTATTTTTGTTGTAGTAGAAAAAATTATAGATGTTCCGAATGTAAGTAGTGGTCTTCTAAAGTATGTATGTGTCCAATAGCAGATCTGCATCATCTGCTATTTAGATGAGAGAGTTGTTAAAGTATGTCTTGTGGCAGTCTCCTGACTGTGGGTTTTTGGCTCATTAGTAATTTTGCCACGACTGTCACATTGTTGAAGCAACAATCACAGGAATTAGTAGAGCATGTAACAACAGGCAATTATCTAGGGCTTAGCTATTATATAGTGAAAGTATAATACATACCTATTTTTGTACTGCATAGATACATATGATTATTATAAATTGTAAATTATATATGTATTTAGTAATGAGATCAGATAAATGGCTCAGTCAATGAGCCATTTATCCTGAACTTTCATTTGCATTTTTATATTAGTGTTTATAGAATCTCTCTTACTATAGCATTAATTTTCTGAGTTAAAAATACCAAGCCAACCTCCGGTAGCTCCTGAAGTCATTAAGCATTTATCAAATCATAACCTGGTGACATATATAACGTACCGTATCGGACGTATATAACGTACCGTATCAGACGTATATAACGCTTTTTCGTTACTTGACCATTTCTGCCACTCAATCCTACCGCAAGTCGTTTAGCACATAGGGCGAAGAGGCACAAGAAGAATGGGGAAGCCAACCCTGTCACAGGATGGGGAAATCACTTAGTTATTAGAATGAAAAGTGGGTTTGTTGAAGGTCTCCCCTTATTTGGGCAATTTGGTTAATAACTTGGGAATGAACTTTAATAATAGGAAAAAGAAAACATTGTCCAAAACTATAAGAGTTACAAAGTAAATTTTTGTGAAAACAAATTAATATCAGCCTGAAATCGAACTTATTTGATTTGAAAAAAACCACTTAAATTGTGTTTTTTTCAACAAAATATAATGTCACTTATAACTTTACTACTGTTATTTGTTCATTGATAATCTCACTTAAATTTTTGGACTTGTACTTTATATGGCTAATCAAAAGAAATTGCCATTATTGCATAATTATATACTTTAAATTCTTGGTTCATTTTTTTGTTACACTGAATAGCTATGAATATGATTTAACCAAGTATTTTTATTTCACATTGCAGCATCGACAAAATTCCTAAGGTGACCTCTCCAGTCCTTGTTATACATGGAACTGAAGATGAGGTAATAGACTTCTCCCACGGACTAGCCATATATGAACGCTGCCCACGTGCTGTGGAACCATTGTGGGTCGAGGTAATAATTCATAACATATTTCTATGATCAAATATGTTTTATCATATTGGGTGACTTTTTAGTCTCTGGCAATACTTGCAGGGGTGGAAGTACTCATCAATATGAACAACTTGTATTATGTGACTAACTGTCAAATCACTAAAAAATTATCACCTGTTCCATACAAAAGTTCAATACCTGCTCGACCAAAATGTATGAAGCAACCATTTTATTTTACGCGATATCAGAGTTGGTCCCATAGTAAAAGTCGTTCATATTGATGAGTACTTCCGCCCCTGCAAGTATTGCCAGTGGCTAAAAAATCACCTGTATAAATCAATCTATATAAATTGCTCAACAATTACAGGGTGCAGGCCACAACGATGTCGAACTCTTCAACCAATATCTAGAAAGACTGAAACGCTTTGTTTCCGTCGAATTGCTCAACTGACAAAGACTGCCGGCCACAGGCCAGACAACTCAAGGTAACTCTTTTCTATATGCTATTAATTTTTGTAAAGACTTCACACCGTGCGTGTGTACCTACTATCCTACTACTTAATATTATAAATGCAAATGTTTGTGTGTATCCGTGTTACTCAATTACTCAATAAAGCAGATTTCAATGGCTGAAAGGAATTCAATGAAATTTGACACAGAGAGAGTGCACTTGTGTATAGTGCAGGTATTTCCAGCCATCTCTATCTTCAATATATATGTGACAGTCAGAACTCTTTTGTGGTAAAAAATATTTTTTACTAAAACTTTCTCAATCAATACTCTTTCCTGGTACTTAAAAAAAAAACACTAACCTACTTATGTGAAAACCACTAACCTATATGTGATCAAATATTTACTTATTTTCACATAATATAGGTTATAGGTTGTTTTTTTATGTACCAGGAAAGAGTTCTGACTGTAACATATATATTGCTCAACATTTATATAATAACCTTTTAATATGTTCATTTATCCATGACATTAGATATAAATATTAAAATAAAACATATTATCTAATATTATATCCTAAAATAATTTACAAACCAGTACCACTGCTGCCATCTATTACTACTTGGCTATCTATAATAGATTATAGGACACTTTTTCTATTATAATTCGGAATAACATACGATCCCTCGGGAACGTGTGTAAACCGCGTAACAGAAGCTAGTTAAAATTTAAAAAACTATTAGGTGATGATCAAAATCCTGCTTCTACACTGAGCTCCGGCACCTCGAGTTCAGCGACAGAGAGACTCCTCTAGCTAGCGGGGGCCGGGCCCAGCAGGGCCGGCCCCATCAAAAACACCGCCAACACCGACGGCTCCGCGAGCCCACTAAACTACAAAGAGATCAATAAAACGGACAATAACGAAAAAGAGCCCACGGAACAGAAGAAGGCCGTCGGCCACAACATCAGTATAAACGTGACCGACGCCGATTCCCCATCGTCGGGCGGGCGCCGGCGCATCCACCTCCGCTCCCTCAGCGACGTGACACCGGCCAGCCGCGCCCAGACGCCGCGAGCGCGCTCGCACTCTGACCGACCCCGCGCCTCGCCCGCCCCTTCGGCCGCCCCCTCGGCCGCCCCATCGGCCGCCCCCTCACCCGGGCGCCCCGCCCCCCTCGCGCCGCCGCCCTCGCTGCGGCCCCGCGCCGTGCGCAGCGAGCGCTCCTCGCCCGACGCCTCGCTGCTGGCGCTCGACGACGCCGCCCCCGACCCCGACGCGCGCCCTCGCCTCCGCGACCGCGACCGCGCCGCCAGCGACGCCGTCGGGGTGCTCGGCAACCCCTGGCGCAAGATGAGCGAGCTCGACCTCCACTCGCGCGGCGGCCGCCCGGCGCTCGACCCCTGGATCAGAAACTCGACGCTGCGGCCGGAGGCGCGCGACGACGGGCCGACCGTCCCCGGGGTCGCCCCCACCGGCGAGGTGGAGCGAACGCGCGAGCCGGCGACGTTCAAGCGCGGCAAGCTGGAGAGGCGTTCGCCGGTGGGGTGCGAGTCGTGCGGCAGCGAGACCTGCGAGTGCCGGCGCACGGGGTGGGTGGGCGCGGTGGCGCCGCGGACGCCGCGCGCGGCGCGGTCGCTGGGCGCGTGCACGTGCCCGCCGGTGCCGGCCAGCCCGCGGTCGCCGCGGCCCTCGCCCGCGCGGCTGGCGCCGGCGCCGGCTCGCGCGCTCTCGGACGACGAGGACCGGTCGGGGCCGCGCCGCCTGTCCAAGTCCTCGTCGCAGCGGCTGATCTGCTCGTCGATGGACGGTGACCGCGCGAAGGCCCCGGCGCCGGCGGCCGGCCCCGCGGCGGACCCGCTGCTTGAGACCACGTGCTGAGCGCCAGCCACGGCGCGGGCGGCGACGACACGATGTCGCGGGCGGTGACGTCACGATGTCGCAGGCGGCGACGTCACGATGTCGCGGGTGTGAGCTTACGTTTCGTGAGGTGTACGTTGTGTCCCCTTTCGATGTACGAGTATTATTAGTGCGAATTTTGTATCCCCCTAGCTTGTAAGATTTCAAAATTATAATTGTATTGTATCATATTCGATCATTATGGAGAGTATGTTAGTGTTGCCGTATGATAAATATGAATGTTTTTCATTAATAGTATAATTATACTTTACTTCGGGAGGTTGTGCGTAAATAGAAATGCCGCGTTGTGCGATGGCATTTTTATCGAATAATTTTCATTTGTAGATGTTAAAATACTTAAGGTTGACCACTTTCATAGTCTGTGAATAATCATGACTTGTCTAGTTCCTATGTTATGTTGTACTGTACACCATTATTAAAATTAACGCACAATTATTATGTCTGTGACAATTTTTTGATTCAAGTTCAGTTGATTTATGAAAAACTTGTATCTTTTACATTATATACCTACTTCCAAATATATTGTACATAGTTATAGTTTCTATGAAATTATTCAACTCCTACATCTACTACCTACTGTTCTTAAAATGGAATCAATACATTTTGTATTGAATATTTGAACATTGATGTCTCCAAACATACATTCCATAAATCTACATCACCATTGCAATCACTACCTACTTTTACAGCATCGACTGAGATGTTGATCCTTCCAGTGTATGAAAAATATTGGAGATATTGTCAATTTGTTGCAGTAACTAATGAAATAATTACAATTTGTAACCAACCGGATACAACTGGTTTTGATTTTCACAAGCACTCTCCTTAAAAATGTCATATGCAATATATTTTTAGATCTGTTTATGTATGCTTTTTTTTTTCTTAAATTAGTTTATACTTATTGAAAACTTAAATTTAATTAGGTCTATTCTATAATTAGGTAATCAAATTCAAGCTATAATATAAGGTCCTATTAAATTAATTATGATCCTTTTGAGAGATGAACATATATTGTAGGTCATAAGTAGGTATTCATAAATAATATAAGAAAATGGTTTAAATGTATACTGTGTAACTGATGTTATGTTCAGTTCGAAAATTCTTGATTTTATCATTAACCATTCGATTAAATAATTCTATTAATATTTATTTATAAATACTTATGACCAAAATGCTCATCCCTTAAAAGGACCATAATTAATTTAATAGGGCCTTGTATATTATATCATTTGGATTATTTTCTATTCGCGCTAAAAACGAATTTAAAAAAATTGTAAAAGACTGTCTTTTAACTTAAAAGTTTCCTTTATCAGGTTAATCTGTAAATTTTGTTGAAATATAAAGACAATACGTTTTGTAGGTACCTTTGGTTCTTTTTCGAGTGAAATAGTTAAATTGAATCTCATTTATCTACTTATATTTACGTTTTCTCTTAAACTCTGATGTACGGAAATATGAACTTCCTCCTTTAAAATTATTTTGTGATTGAATCACCCGATTCTACTGTTATATTTACATATAAAACCTTTTTAATATGAATAATGTAATGCAGCAAGTATATTTTAAGTTTGAAGTTTCGAAAGAATTAACATATAACATAACCGCCTTCCAAAATGAAGGTTCCCAATATGAAGCAAATGTATATAAAAAATATACAATTGATATATAAGATAACGAATTGAGTTTCCCGTTTACCATTGCAATATTACTCATGTAAACACATGTTTTACTTATTTTTAATAACAACTACTCCCAATTATATCTACTAAATGGGAGAATGGAAATAATGTAAATTATATCAAGTTATTATATGTGCTAATTCAAATATTATGCTGTCATTACAATTTATACTTTTTTTGTTCAAAGTACTCAAACATACATGAAGACTGCCGTTATAGGTACCTACAATATACTAAATTGAATATAACAAATTACACTCAATGAACCTACTTGTAATCTCTACAATCAACAAATTTAGACTTATATCAAAGTCAAAAAATGTTATCGTCGGTGATAAACGTTATCATTTCGACGACCGACGTGCAATAGCTATGATACCCAATGTAGTCAACAATTTATATTTCGTATTGTCTAATTACTTTGCATTATTATTATTTTTTTTATAGATAAATAAAACTATAAACTTACAAAAATATAATGTATGTCTTACTGTCTCACAGACCTACTCTTGAAGGCCCAGATATATTTATTTACATTTCAGTGCCATTATTTACATTTGTATATCAGATACTCATTATGTGTTCTTTCATTTCGATTGTATGTACTTATTTTTAGCAATTATTTTATTATAAACTTGCTCTGTGCTTTATTTTGAGACAAAAAAGTTTAAGCAGAGGTGTTTTCTCAAGCACACGATACATGTTTTAAAATAAAGCGCTCAGCTTGAGATGGACTAATTTAATCGTCTCAATAGTTATTATTAGATAACTATGTATAAAATTGTCTTTTAACTTGTAACATAACAGGTAATTACTTTTTAATAAATTAAAGTGCACATATCTTAAAATAACTTTGTTTTTGTATTAATCAGTATTTAATTGAGTACGTGCTTACCAATTTAAGGGTTATTCAGATGAATATGCTATAATCTCACCATGGCAAGTGATGTTAGTAGTGAGGTAGTAAACCTTCGGCCACAAAAAACACACAAAGCCTAGAAGGAATGGCTCTCATGTGCAGCTGTCGGAATGGTTGCTTGGCGGCAGATTTTTATCTTGAGGGTGGTAACCAGTAAGGCGAATACAACGAAGTACCCTACCGCATTGCTATGACTTCCTCACGATGTTTCCCTTCACCGAAAGCTCATTAAGAACTCGCACCATCAAAAACAGCAGAGCATCTTAATATATGTATTTACCTATTATATTGATACCTAGCGTACGACAAAACTACCTCATCCTCGAGTCGCTTAGGTCGCCGTCGTTCATGAACCAATTCACTCGAAAGTTCCTATTGAGGAATATTTTTTAGGATTTGGAATGAGCTCGGAAAGTATACGATTTTCCCTCAGCGCGACAGCGACACAGGGTTCTTCATGGACAAGGAGCAAGTGCCCTTCAGAATCCGAAACACATTATCGCCCTGGTATTGCAAATGTTTTGACAAAAAACACTTATTAGATAAGAAATTTGAATGCATGTCCCATTATTAATTATTGATTTCGATAATATAAGTAACAAAACATTAACCTTACCTAATGGTTACAAGTCATTTCGTTAATCTTACCATTTAGCCTTGTAACGGCTGGACGGATTTGAATGCAATTTGTTAGGTAATAGTTACTTTAAGAATAGAACATAGAGTAGGATTCATCCCGGTAACGGGTGAAACCGTTTGGGACAGTTTTCTTACTATGAATTCGCCTGGTTTGACCACAATCTCACCATGTTGTTATGTGATGTTGTGGCCGAAGGTAGTAAGCACACAAAGCCTAGAAGGAACTGGCTCTCAAGTGCAGCTGTCGGTAGGTGGTAAGGATGGTAGCCATTCAGGCGGGTACTACAAAGTGTCCTACCACCCTGCAAAAGCTAGTTAAAAATAAAACGAATGTAGTCATAAAATAAGAATTTATTTATATATTGTAGAAAGATGTAACCCTAACAAATGTTCGTCTCAATCATGTAGGTATTTATTAAACCAGTTTGAGTCGCACCTTTGATAAATTATGCCTATACTAATGTCGCACCGCAAAGGAGAAACTAAAACAAGTCCAAGTATGTACATATAACCCTAAAATTACGTATACCTACCTGTTTTTTTAAATGCAAACTAAAAGATACCACTACCTACCTAATTATCGTATTTTTTTTGCTTTGAATGAAGTCAGTTACCATTTCAGCAACTGTTTCCGATGACCTTAAAACAAAACTATGTTCTATATTAACTTCTTGCATTGAAAGGGGAGGATGAAATTGTTTTAAATCGTCCATGTAAGCTAATGGCGCCCAATTATCCATAGGACTATATATAACGTTACATAGATTTTTTACATTTGCTATTGCTTCGGTATTTAATTCCAACACATTATCCATTTCATCGTAAGCCAGAAAGAGGACTTTTTCTCCAACCTTTGGATTAATGTATTTTAATATTCTATCGGTGTAATAAAGAGGCAATGAATTGAGTTTTAAATAAAATCTGACTAATGACGAAGTAATCGACGTAGGGAGTGAATTCAAGAATGTGAATAAAAATAATACGAACACATTAATCCTTCGTAAAATGTTGTTTAAATATTTACCATTTTTCGAGTCAGCCATTCTTTGCAATGTCGGAAATAATAAATTTACGGATAATATTCTCTTAGTTAAATGGATATCTTTTTGTATCAATTCTAAAATCAACCAGGCTCCGATAGAATGGCCGATTATATGTAATTTACTCCTCTTATCAATGTGGTTGTTGATAAGGTCTAATTTATGTTGTATTTGACCTTCTAGATTAAATAAATGTTCCTGTCCTTTCAATATGTTTGACCGATTGTCTGGAACTTCTGCGTGCCCAGCTTGGCCTTAAATGATAAGATAACAAATATTTAGGTTGGTAACTACCACATTGCAACTGAAAAAACATAGGTATACTTAATTAAAGGCAACTTAGCAACTTCAATGATCCGTAGGCATAACATAACCTGCCAAATCCAATATTTTTTTCGTGAGTCATTCGTAAATTGCATTCGCAGCTTTATATACTTACCTAGGTACTGTATTAATGAAAAATAATTTAAATAAATAATTTAAATTTAATAAATAAATAAGTAGTATAAGTAGGTACCCTACTGTACATCTTTCAACTGAAAATCAAAACAAAGCTTCTTTTCGGAATCATCCTATAATTTACGAAGCAAGATATAGTTTGAATTTGGCGGGTTTTAAATAAAACGAATCATCTGAAATGTGCCTACCTAAATACAAAACTTACCAATGACACATACAGGAAATCCACTATTTTCATACAAAACTGAGCCAAATTCTATATAAAAATCGGGCACTCCCGGATTTCCAGTTATACAAATGATGACATCCTGACCATTACAGTCGAAAGGATTACCCCAGGTTATGAGATGTGTTTGTATATTGTTTATCAATTTGTAAACGTTTTCCATTATACAATCCAATCAATGAAGAATATTTTATTATCTGATCCGTGTGGATACAAATTTCACGCAAGCGCAAAGCAACGCAACAAGGCCGACCGAGACCGACGAGAGACGGACAAGTTATTACTTTATACCTACTACGCTTTAGAGCTGAACGAACGAGTAACAATGCGGTAGCGAGCTTAGTAGGTATCCGGTCTGTGCAATTTTAAAATATGTAAGATAGATGACTAACTTGACAGGTGTTGAAATAACCTGTCCTCAACTAGGTCGCTCAAAAAATCAGTAGACAGACTTTGACAGTGTCAAATAAAAACATTTTCAAGTCTTTTGAATAGGTAGGTACCTTTATTATCAAAACATAGTAACAAACATAATACCCTTAATTTAGTAGGTACCTACCTATATCTTATTCGTTTTAAGCATACCTACTAGAACGTAGTGATTATATACTCTTTGTACCTACCCACAAATAACGCAACCGTCAGTAGGTACCAAACAAGCAAAATACACCAATTTTTAGCTTACCTTGACCATCATATATAAAAAGTACTCTGTGATGACTATTATCGAATAACCTATGCGTATGCGGCTATTAAATAACTAGATTAATTTAGCAAACGGTTACGGACGTAGAATTTTTCTGTATAACGTTTTTACGTGCTGTCTGATATCTGCTTATATGAACTGAACTAATTGCAGATAGAATCAATTCGAAAACCGTATGTATATTATAATATTTCTATAGAGGTTGTTTTCAAGGGCGGATCCAGTTTTTTTTTCTGGGACGGGCACAAGAGGCAGACGGACAAAAATAATCAACAATAATTGTTAAAAATAAACTTAAAATTACTTGTTTAAATAAAGACAGTTTTCTTTTATGTTTTAAATCCAGCATTTCATTAGCCACGGAACATGGATCTAGAAAAGAAGGCGGACGCTGACGGATGGCCGCTAAGAAACTATTGAAGCACCAAAATGGTGGCGACGTAGCTGTGTGTGTGTGTGTGGTTTCGGAGCGTACAAGGCGGCCGGCTTAGTGTGGTGTGAATGTGTGAGTGCCGGACGTGTATGCATTTAAGCGAGCTGGCTTACTGTGGGTGCTTCAGTAATTGTTTTATGAGGTGGCGTCAGCCTTTTTATCTAGATCCATGCCTCGGATGTAAAAAAAAAAGACGGATGTCTTCTTTCATAGAAACGGTGTGAAGCCACTCAACTCCTACACTTTCGTGTGTATACACGAGCTAACACTCACACAGATACACCAAGTCGGACAATCCGCCGCCATTACGCTCCGAGCCCCAGCGCGGCAGCGCCCGTAAGTCTTGTTAATGCGCAAGTAAAAATTGAGAAATATGCCGTCTTGTGTGGTGTGGTTGCGTAAAAACTTCACGAAAAAACACAATAAGTGCCAAGGAATAGCCTACCATGCGTAAATATTGTTTTAAGTTAGAGATTCGTGATAATTTGTCATAATTAGGTTTTGTTTACTTTTGTATCAAAGACAGACAGCAGTGCTACCAGTTTTTCGGGAAAAAATCCCTAAAAGTGGTTAATTGGGGAAGTCTGTATTTGTTGCATTTATTAGTGTTTTTTTTTGTAGCAATTAATTAATGTAAATTTTACGTAAATAAATAAGTGTAAATAATTTACAGGTAATGTAACGTAATGTAAATACTTAATGAAGATGTAATGTGATTCATGTAATGTAAATAATAGATACGTTTTACCTGTAAATAAAACGTTTATTAAATACTTACCTTATTCGAAGCCTAATTTAAACATGAGAATAGCATTCTTGTCTTTTGTCTGTACTTGTGACGTACATCCGGTCCGTCCATTTGCCGCCATTTTTACCGCGCGTTTGTCTTCTCCCACCATAACACCATTGGCAGTTTATAGCTTTTGATTGAATTGTGACTTCATTACGTCTCATGTTTAAATGTCACCAGGCATGATTAAAAATAATTAGGCTCCGAATAAGGTAAGTATTTAATAAACGTTTTATTTACAGGTAAAACGTATCTATTAAATAGCTTGTCCTTATTCGAAGCCTAATTTAAACATGAGAGTGGTGTTTGTTATCGCCTGGTGATGGTGGACAGAAGACGCTAATGTGATAGATATATGAGTAGCATGGTGATATTGAATCATCAATAGACGCATTTTATTGATATAGTATACGAGTCTACTACACTTGCAGCTCGTGTGGAAAATCTATAGATCATAAAGGTTAAAATAGAGTAGTTACTTATTTTATATGAGAAAAAAATAGCAAAAATAAAAATGAAATTCAGGCTGATAAGATGTTTTTAATCACTTTAATCAAATGTTATTGGGAATGTAATTGAAGAAATACATGGTCATTTTTTGATCAGTTATCTGTTAGTTACAAACACGACAAAAAGAGCAAAATTGCCTATATCTAAGTTTCTGGTACAAATAAGTTTGTGATTAAAGAATTATTACGGGACACTGATTTGATTTCACGGCGGTAAAATTTTGTGAATGTGTTGGCTGATCGCCAATTAACACATGATAATATATCATCCAATGGAAAATTTTCGATCCAGTTCTTGGACGCAACAGCTGATCTAAAGCTTTCTTGATCCACCCTCCAATGATGGTACGAGTGGCGGCTTTAGGTTTACCTTCAGTACTCAAAAATAACTTCTGGCAATTAATTGGAAGTCTCCTTTTTTCTGAAAGTTTAAAAAGATGATTAATCCAATGTGTTGGATCTAAAGTGAGGTTTTCTTTATTTTTGTTAAGTCTCCATCCAGATTGTCTGTAGTCTGAAGAATCAGTCTTTGAACCGAATTCGGGCCACAAGATTATGAATTCATCTGAAAAGGTGCAGTATTCAGGACTAATATCTAATAAAGTAAGATCGTGAACCCTTCTCCCGGAACATAGTAACAGGAGAGCAGCGGTTATTTTAGAAGCTTCGAACAGACTTGTAGTTAGTGGGTTTGTAGTGGTGAGGTAATTAATTATTATATCTATGTCCCAAATAGGAGGTTTTGCTATTTTAGGTTTTGCTAAAGATATTGCTTTTAAAACTTGTTTAACAAGGACATTAGAACTAAATTTCATGCTGCTATTAGGGTTACAAAATGTAGAGACCACCGATTTATGGAGCAATATGCTACTTAAGGATAAACCATCGTTTTGGTGCAAATCACTTAGAAATCTTGCCAGATCGGATCCCGATGGATTAAAACTGTCTATGTTATTTGTACTTGACCATGTAACCCATCTTTTCCAGGCTGGCCTATACGTATTTAGTGTAGATGAACGCCAACTAGATAGCAGTAGTGTTTTTTGTTTTTTAGACCAATTACATAGGTGTTGATTCCACCCCCACATCTCCATACCTCCAGAGTCATTTCTGAGGCCTTGCTGGGAGGTGTGCCCGTCGTTACATCTATTAGTACTGATTCTAGGTTTATTATGGTGAAGGGTGGAGACAATGCTCGACTTTTCAAGTCCGGTCTCCAGAATACTTTCTGCCAACGTGGCGCTACTATCAAGTAAGTACCTCGAGCTCGGTTCAGGTGGGTCAATACTTTGGGTAGTAGGTATGGGGGTGGGAACACCCATGCAAGTTTGAAATCCCAGTTGAATCCCAGGGCATTGTACATACTCGCCTGATTGTCGTCTTTGTTCAGTGTGCAGTATGTCGGCACGACGTGGGCTCTGCTCGATCCGAAAAGGTCGATTACTGAAATTCCCCATTTCTTGAAGATAATGTTCATCAAGGGAGGTAGAAGATGCCATTCCGGTAGTGCTTGACGCCTTGATAAGCGATCTGCTTCGTAATTGAAGTTTCCTGGAATATGATAAATTGACATATGGATTTTGTATTGATCCAATATAACGAATATTTTCATTGCTAGTTGAGTGAGCGCGATTGACCTGGCCCCCCCCTTCGTTTCGAAGATAAGAAACGACGGTTCTGTTGTCGCTTTGAACAAGTAGGGATTTCGATCTCAGAGTCCGACAATGATCTCGAATAACATTTAAAATTGCTATAATTTCCTTGTGATTGCATGCAATTTCATCTCCGAAGGTAACCATGAACCCATAATGGGTACATTGTCCAACTTTGCACCCCATCCGACATCGTTTGCATCCGTTGTTAAATAATTTGAAGGTAGTGGGAAGTGAATCATGGATTTGCTCACTCAATTCTCTAGCCACCAACGGAGTTCCCCCAAACACAGTTTGTTTAGAGGGACTATTTTTACAATGTTCGCTTTTAGAACCTTGTTCGTATGTACTTGTAGGTATCGATAATTCAGGCGACCTCTGGGCACTGCGAAACTTGCAAAGTTGAGTACACCGATTAGTTTTTGTACTTCGACAAGGTTTGCTTTTTGTTTCTTTAACATGGCGGTTACGAGCATCTGGATTTTCGTTACTAATCTGTCTGGAAGATACTTTGCATTTTGCCACGGATCCCACATTATACCTAGAAATTCCAAGCATGTCTGTGGAACCAGTATAGATTTGGTTGGATTGATTTGCCAGCGTAGGTACTTCAGTGTATTTAGAGTTAATTTTGCGTGATCTATCAGAATGTCCCGTCTTTGATGTACGAGGCACATAATCGTCCAGATAAATTAGGATACGAATACCCTGAGTGCGAAGGTATTGAGCTATCCAATTTTTTATTGATGCAAAAGCTTTTGGCGTACTGCTTAACCCGAAGGGCAAGCAAGTCATTTCGAGTAATTGAGGGTATGGTTTCCCGTAAAGTAGGCGAAGGAATCGACGATGATTTTTGGCAATACTTACGTGGAAATAAGCTTGATGTATGTCTACTTTTATCATCCAATCGTTGGGTTGTAGGAAATCCAACAGACGATGAACATTTATGAGTCGGAACTTTGGTGTGTCGACATATCGATTAAAATTTTTTAGATTGAATATTGGTCTCCATGTACCGTCGTTCTTGGGTCGGAGAAACATGGTTGATATGGAACTGGGATTTTCCTGAGCAACATTTAGTATGCCTTGAGATTTCATTGTTTGAATAATGTCTGTCATTTCGTTTGAGTAGGGGGTTTGAATTTTCATTCGACTTGGTATTTGTAATGGCGGCTTTTTCAGGAACGGTATGCGGTAGCCAATTATTATTTTTAATACATATTTTGGGGCTCCTAGTTTGGCCCAATGACTGTGAAAGTGGCGGAGTTGACCGGCATGAAACGTGGTGGCATAGTCAGTATTTACGGTTCTTTGTATGTCTCCTATCCCGGTGGGATGAGGGAGATCGAGCTCGTGAGCTTTTCGTGTGGTTGTACCGATTCTTCGATGAAGAATTTTTCGATCCATGGCCACGAAAGTTATTGTAACCACCTCTATTTGAGAATTGTTGCTTGCCCGGGGCACTTTTGCTGTTAGTTTGTGGTTTATTCGGATTATTGTGTAACGAAGTCCCAGTAGGATCGTCCTGCGGAGCAGTTGGATAGCGATCCTTGGTTTTAGGCCAAAATACATTCTTAACCCCTCCTGCTTTCTCCAATACGGATGTAAATTTGTCACAATCAAACAAATATTAACAAGATGGGGGTATTTTGCGAAATACATTTTTATGAAGCGCATCTTTTGCACACGAAATTATTGCTTCCCGGCGGTGTTGTACAAGTTCCGCCCTGTGTCCACAAACCAGTTGGAGAGTGTCATTATAAATCTTGGTATATTCGCCCTTGGAAAATATCTCATCTAGTTTTTCGTATAAATCATCATTTTTTATTCTACTTCTTGAGAGCCCCAAGCTAATAACTTTCGCATTTCGTTTTGAAGCACATCTCGTTGTTTAAGCAGGGCGTATGTTAGGCCAGCAAAAGCTTTCTCCATATTCGAAGAAGTGCGTGATGAGTCATAGCGTTTTACTTCTTCATTAGTTTCTAGGTTAGTAAAACCTGGGGTATGCAGATATTGTTTTTGAACATCTGCGTAACGGACGTTGCTCCAATCTGCGTCATCAAAGTGCTGAAAATCTTTCAATTGCTGAATTAGTTCAGGTGATGCCGGTAAGATGGCCGGTTCTTTAATCTTAGTTGTTATAGCAAGGTTTAATTGATCTCGGGTACATGGTTGCAGCGCTATGGATGATGTTTCTTCACGTTCATTATCAAACAACTCACCGCTAACGTTAGCATCGATATAATCGTTACAACAATCTGATTTATATGCTAGTTGGTTTTTGATATTCTTGATTTCGTTAAGTAATTTGGAAAACTTACGACTGGAGCGGTGTTTTTTTCGTTTAGATTTCCCTTTTGACTTACGGTTGTCTATGTTATACACGTACGGGCAATAAATCGTCGATCACCGATTAAGTATAATTTTAGAGTGTTATACAGGATGACTTTTGTACCATCGTCTAAATTTTTTCTAGGCATTAAGTACTATTAAAAGATTACATTTTTGAAAAAAAATAGGTAGGTAACATTTTTACATTAATATAATTTTCCTGAACGAATTATCCATCCAGTGTGGTTACAATGCCATCTAGCGGAACAAAACGATCAAGGACAAAATCGATACATCCAACAAAAACGTAAAATAAGAGAATTAAATAATGTTCATAAATAGATTACATAGTGATTGAGATCTCAATTATTTAAAACCATTAAAAGAGATTAGTTTTGAACATATTATTACTTCACAATACAATGCCATCTAGCGGAACAAAACGATCAAAGACAAAATCGATACATTCAACAATAGCGTAAAATGACACAAGATGGTGCTTGACTTGAAACGTGAAATTGTAAATACGACGTTAAAATTGTTATCAATGAAATGCAGACGCGAGCGGTGGGTGGGGGGCCTCGGACATGCGTAGTGTACGGCGCGCAATATCTATAACCGTGGACTTTTTGGTACAATTTAGTGATGCTATTTCCAATATTTTAGTACTGAGAGATACTAACAGAAAATATAGGTAATTTCTTATTTTCACTAAACATCATAATATTTAAATTTAGATAGTAGGGATAACAAGGTCACCTGTATTATAACGGTAAAAATAAAATAATATTTTAATATAACATAACGTTCTGTTTTAATATATGAATATAACGGATCCGCACTATTCCGCGTCTATTGAGCATCTGTAGTAGTCTGTGGTTATTTATTATGTACTATAACTCCGATTCTAAAAAGACAGCTGCAATCGACCTTTTTTTTTAATGTTGCAAGCATAGAACATAGTGTTGTACTATGGCTCATTATGAATGATTCATCGAACTGTTGTGACCTGACATTACGATTAAATTTTACTCATTACTGTAAATAAATGTTTAATACATATAAACGTAATAAAATAAATATAACAAAATTAATAAACATAATACATAAACTTTTCTTGTAATAAATAATAAATCAACAATGAAATGAATGCGATCGATAGAATTTAATTCTATTTTTTACTCTTTTTGTTAGAAGGTATGTGTATGGGTTCTATTGCCTGTGTAGAAAATTACTATATTATTAATATGGCAACACTGGTAGGCATCTGCCATTTTGTGCGTCATTCGTCTGCCTTCTTCGCTCGCGATTGGTTGTACGAATATTCCTTGCGCTCTTAACGCCAGTTTACTTGTTAATTATTTGCTGTTAAATTTTTGTTGTATCTTGTTATTTTTTTGTTTTGTTTGAGTGTTGTTGTTTTTTATAAAACGACATGGAAGACGCTGAACCGAGCACCTCGAGTGCAGTTATGTCCCCTAGGAAAAGGAGATGCCCCGCTCCTCTAAGTGTCACCGAGAAAACAATGGTGCAAAACGTATTTAAATACGTATTCAACGAAGAAGAAAATAAGTTGAATACGAAATTATGTGAAAAGCCCAACAAGCACCATTGCGCTCAGAAAACCGCAAATATTTTGGGAATTGGAACTGTTACTGTATTCAAAGTTTTAAAAGACTTTAAGGAGAATGTCACACCCACTCCACCGCAACTATCTTTATTGATGATGTGACAGAAAGCTTTATAATAAATGTAACAGACTCAGATTCTGAAAGTGATTTTTCAGAAATAAATAGTGATTAAAAAAGTTCGGATTTTCATATATTTTTACTAATCAATTAAGTCAACGGAAATTACAACTAATACTTTAAAATTTTATTATAAAAGATAACGAATCACAATCACATGTTCGATTCGCGATCGAATTACTCAATCACTGAGGATACAACACTATTTTTACTTTACGATAACGTGGCAACACACCAAATGTCATTTTAGTCTACCTAAAAATCAGACTTTTAACTAATAGTAACTAATTATCATTCATTCATATGCATGCTAAGCTCTTAATGCATGCTTGCTGCGAGCTAAGAATTACTTTCAATTACTTCTTAGGCATAAAACGTGGTGATTTATTCAAATAGCAGGGAGACAATGGCAGAAACAAAGAAAAAAGCCCTTTTTATATGCCTTGGTTAGTGCATAAAGAAATTAATTAATGTGAAGTTCAAGAATTTTAGAACCAGTGTGGAAAAAGGATATCATTTTGTACACTGAACATACTTCACATTACACCTGAAACCAATATAACAATAATATATTGTTGTTGAGGTGCTTATTTGTAGAAATTTATAGGATGTTGCAGTTCTATGTTGGTTCTACTGTACTATCTTGTCTATATTTGACATCAAAATAGCAAGAACTATGAAAATATAATTTTATTGGTAATATCTATTTATTAGGAACTACTAACTATACCTACCTAGGAAGCTCAGAAGGAAGTCATCATATTCATAAAAAACAAGTTGTATGACATTCACTGTATTTTACTATATTAACATTTACTTTAGAAGTTTATTTTTCCTATGTATTTAAGCACACAATTATATTAAATTAATTTGATGTTTAAAGGTAATATCTGCCGGTCACCAATAGCAGAAGGAGTCTTTCAGAAAACAGTCAATGACATGAACTTGGGTGACCAATGGGAAATAGATAGTGCGGCTATTGGAGACTGGCATGTTGGGAACCCACCTGATTGGAGGGCTCTCGATACTATGAAGAAACATGAAGTTCCTTATAATAACCATGCTCGACAAGTAGGTCATAAATACTTCCAATTGCATTTGGTGGTTTATGACTCCAGGACCGATGATTCTATGAAGTTGCATTCAGACCATTTGATTTATATTAATTTATTATAATTATAAACAATTTACATGATATATTTCTCTATACTAAAACTATAAATATATTGTATTTTATTATCACTAATTTATATTAATGATTATTAACTTTTTGTGTTTTTATTTTATTTCATTTTTGAGGGGATAATTTCATAGTAGGTATTTCTCAAAGATACTTGTGAGAAACAATTATTTCTGCAATTGCTGAACCCAAAATATCCAATATCTCTAAAACTACACAACATGTATCATTGAAACCAATTTTTGTATAGTTATTGTTTTTTTTTTATTTACAAAAATAGGCAGGATGGTATTTAAAATATATTATATAATTATATATTTATAATATTATCCTGCCCAGATGATATTATAAGGATTCTGTTATTTCCCTGGCTATATATCCCTTATATAAGGTCTGCTTCCATAGAAATATAATAATTTCAATGTGAGTTACATCCCTTCAATATGCAATATTCTATTACAGATTACATCAGAAGATTTCAAACATTATGATTACATATTTGGTATGGATGAAGCAAATATGAAAGACCTCAATAAAAGGGCACCAAAAAGTTGCACAGCTAAGCTGTTACTCTTTGGAGATTTTGACCCTGAGGGTGATAGAATCATCAGGGACCCTTATTATGTATGTAATATTAATAAAACAACAATTTTCTATTCTTACAATAACTAATTATTCACATCACATAATAACACTATTCAATTTGATTATCACGTTTTTTACAGGACAGTGACGCTAAAGGATTTGAAAAATGTTACCAGCAGTCAGTAAGATGCTCACAAGGATTTTTGAAAAAAAAATGATATACTGAATTAGGTAGTTGTTCTTATTTTAATGAAACTATGAATATAGTTTACATCAAATCTTTGATATACTGTAATTTTGTAAAAAGGTTATTGAATAATTTATTTGTTCAGGATTCCATAATTGTTATTATTTTTACGTTTTTTGCTTGTGTTTAATAATTAAGAAATTAAAAAGATATGTATTTTACATTACTTAATTCAATATAATATCTGTCTTTTTTTTTAACATTGTATATCCTTGTAACCCAGGCACCTACTACAAAGTACCCTAAGGCCCGGTTTCCACCAAAGTGGAGAGGTGAAGCTTTGGTCTGGTGATCATGACGCACAACGCTGCGGTATGCGGTATGCGTTGCCGGACACTCAATCATATGAAAAACGTCGAGAATGTTCTCTTGTTCCGTCGCAGTATGCGTCAGCGGCGAGGGGCAAGCGCGGTGAAGTGGGGAGGTGTACTCCCGCACAGCGCGGCGTCATTCTCGGTTCAACGCTGCAGTGTGCGTCACAGGTCAATATGGAATTTTTCGAAGACAATTTAATAGAATTAGTTCGCAACTACCTTGGTAGCTGCGGCAAAATCAACTGACCACCTCTCCGCAGGGACGCCAAAGCTTGAGATGTGTTTTGAATAGCCAATCAGATTTCGTTATTTCCACATCTCTCCGATTAGCTTTGGTGGAAATAGATTAAGCGGAGAGATGTCTCATTTTTCTATATCATTTCGCTACACACATCGCAGCAGAGCTGAGATGTGTGTAGCCCCGGCGCCCAGCCGCGCTCGCTCGCGTCATTCCCCGCGCCTCGTACACCCGAAAGCATCATTCGATTGGTCCCCTTGACAGCTCACATCTCCGCTACGCACAGCTCACATCTCTCCGCTTTGGTGGAAATAAGCAACCAGCTTCGCAGCACATCTCTCCTCTCCGTTTTGGTGGAAACTGGACCTAACACCATACTAGCTATGATTTCTTCACAATATTATCCTTTGCTGAAAGCTCATTTGAACCATATTGTTTGCAGCAGCATCCAACATCACTACCACAGCTATCATCACCTTAAATTTTTATTTCAAACTTGTACTTTCTTTCTCCCTTATTATAAAAAGATACCTGGTTATCACATGAATAATCTGTAAATACATCACCCACAAGGCAACCAGTCAAGAATTTATAATAGTCTAGCATATCTTTGTGTATTAGATAATCGACAAACCATACAATTGTATCATCACTGCATACTTTTTCAATGCAATTCAGACAATATAAATCTTTTTGTTTTAAAATGCCTGTCTTAATCAAAACATTTTCACCTTTCTCAAGTGTTTGTGTTTTTGCTTGAACCATTTCTACGTTTAGAATAGAATATAATGTTGAGTCTTTAGTTTGCTTCTCAGGTTGTACATTGTTTGCTTGGTCAGGATTAATGGATGTGAATCTGTGGTCATTTTGGTAGGCAGGAATGTCGGGAGTTTCGTAGTAGGATGCTGAAAAAATTAAATCATAACTTTTATGCACATACAAAGCAAAATGTTATTGTGATTACTGGTTGTTAATGATTGTATTGTATTCACAACACAGAGGAGGAGAATAATATTATTAGGTTATCTGAGAATAAAATTTAAAAAAATCCTAAGGCTACTCTCTGACCAAATTGGTACATACTTACTTGGTAATTCGTCATCACTATCCAGTAACTGTTCTAGGGCTTTACTTGCCATCGATGTCATATTAAACTCATTCAGTAATATTGATCAGTATTTGTGGAGGCTTTTAATTTAATAATATTGTTTTTCAGTTTACTAAACTTGCGAATAGGTAGGTACTTGCTTGCTGTTAATGTTCTAAAAGTTCTGACTGCCAAAACGAATAAAAATAATCACCAACTACGAAGTGCGACCTGAATTATCAATTTTGCTTTTACACAAATTCTCTAATATTTTTATTTGATAAATTTTTCCGCAATCTAAAAAAAACATTGGAGGAATTTAAAATTAACAAACAAAGTAATTATTCTACTCTTTGAAAGTAAGTACTACTATAGGCCATAGCCATAGATTACTATTATATACTAGAGAGCCATAGCGATTTAAACCTCTTTGGTAAGTACCTAAGTTGTTCTTGTAGTGTTGCCAGATGACCGACCATGTTAATTTCCTCCCAACTTTTATCAAAATCCCGTCAAAAATTAGCTTTTTGAAAAAAAAAAAACCCCCCAAACAGTTTACTTATTTTAAGTAGAAATAGCAAAAATATTTTTTATTCAAACTTCCATAGCATCAACTATTGAACACCAATGACCGATTGAATTTAAGTAGTGCTGGGAATGAAAAATAGGTAGTGAACACTCAGAATACTAATAAACTAGAATAGTGATGCAAATTGTGAATGATTGGAGTACTCTAAAAAAAACCTCCAAAATTTCCCCCGAAAATTCTCCCCAAAGAACCTTTCCTCCCGAATCACCCTAGAGTAAAAAAAAGGCCCGTATTTGCAGGGAATCCCCCCATCTGGCATCAGTTCATTCTTGCTAGCGCAGCGTAGTAAGTAGCTATCTTTTGCAAAAAGTTGCCAGATTACCAAAACCAGCGTATATCCGATTCTAAAATCACTATGTAAAGAACAATATGGATTTAGGAAACAAAGATATAAATATGGCAATATATGAGCTCGTGAAAAAAGTAGTCACCAACGTAGATAGTAAAACACCGGTAGCTGCCCTTTTTATGGTCATGACTAAAGCCTTTGATTACGTAGAACAAATTAGAAAAATATGGAGTTCGAGGAAACACTATAAGCTTACATAAATCTTATTTGATCGAAAGAGAACAAATTACCAGCATTGTCAGATTCTGTCCAAAGACAAAAACTGAACTTTCGTTTGTATCCGAACCGAGATCTACAAAATTTGGTGTTCCCCAAGGCAGTGTCCTAGGACCACTTTTAATCTTGGTCTATATTAATGACATGCCTAACGCTACACAACACCCAATGGTATTATTTGCCGATGATAGTACTATAATATATAATTGTAGAAATCCCGACACTTATGAATCCGACATTAACAATATACTTAGTAGTATCATTGATTGGCTAGATTCAAATAATTTAAAAATAAACCCAAACAAACTAAAATTATGACATTTAATCAACGAACGAAACATAAATTATAAAGGCAAACCTGTTGTTGAAACTGATAGTACAAAATTTTTAGGTTTACATCTGGATAAACATATAACTTGGAAGGCACAAATAAGTTCGATTTGCAAAAAACTAAATAAGTTCGCATATGCCTTAATCAAGCTATCAGATGTTGTAAATCGACCAACGGTAATATCAGCTTATGCATATGTCTTTATCATGCATATGTCTCATCTGTTCTGCGCTATGGTGTTATTTACTGGGGAAACTCAACGAACAAAGATCTCGCTTTCATAGGTCGAAAGAAATCTGTCAGGGCGATATGTAAAATACGGAAAATAGACAGTTGCAAACCATACTTCAGAGAACTCCGATTAATGACGTTACCGTATCTATATATATATATATGAAATGGCTATATTTGTAAGAAAACATATGCAGTTATTCCAAACCTTCCAAAATATACGATATGGGCATAAGATTCAGACTCAACCACATAAAATTGCGCTGTATGATAAAAATATTTTAGGAATGGCCCCTAAGATATATAACAAACTTCCGATAGAAATAAAGCTTAAAATAAAGGTGATTACAATTCTTTTAAAAAATGTCTTAAAAAATTTCTTATAGGTAGGGCATATTATTCGATTAATGAGTACCTCACAGAGGGTTGAACATGGATAAAAATGTTATAGTTTTAAATTGTTTTTTTTTTTTTTGTTAATGTTATTAATTTACTCTGTGGAGACAGTCAGTAGCATCTCTATAGCTGTGGTAGAGATATATTTCTGCGACTATAGTACAGTCGACGTCAAAGATATATTTACAATTGAAAGTTACAAAAAGATCTTTACATTAAAATAAGTTGCCATGTAATGTGACAAGTACTTGTTTACGTGATATATTACAGTTTTATATTTTCACTCAATGTGCCCAAAATATGTTTACACTATTTAATCCATGGAATTTGCCACTTTTTCTGACTTATATTCGTTTACATAACAAGTTACAGAATAATATTTACACTCAATGTGTCAAACGTGATACACGTCAAGAGCAACATTTCTGTTTTTACGTTTCATGATGCATAAAAACATTAACGCATTCTGCTACAAAAACATATTTACATACATATTTACAAATTTCTTTATAATTCATCTATTTCGTTCTGGCCTACCTTTTATTTAAGAAACCTCCTTGCTATAATTTTCTTTAGCTTCTTAGGTACTTATTTTTAATAATTCATATTAAGAATATTCCATTCTATTTATGATATTTCTAGAAGTGTTTTATCTTTTCGAGCGTCATTGATGCATTGCGAGTGTCATTGTAAAGATAAATTTCATAAACAATATTGTCGCGGCGGCCTGCCCATATACTATATACAGTAGATATATCATAGTATACGGCTTGTTGATAGCATTACTTGTTGGCTCATTCCATATATGGCAGGCGCAGCGATTGTAATAAAAATAAAAATCAACAAGACTTCATACCTGTTATTCTCTTATTGCCTCCTCAAGCCTTCTTTGCCTCCAACCTTCCTTCCAATGTCTCTAGATTATCTGCTTCGCTATATGTGTGGGTTCCACGGTTTGAATGAGCCATGCACCATCTGTAGATTATAATGCCCAATGACACCGACTGCCTCGGTGCCTAGGGCAAGGATAGGTCATGCCTTAAGCATGACCCACCCTGTGACTATGTCACCTCTTTGATTGCTAGAACCAGAACATCATGAATTAGATTATGTATAATATATAAATAAAGTTAAGGGGTTTCAGGTTCAGATTGATTTATAGGTGCCACATTGCTTAAGACTTGGATAGTAACATATCTATACTCTAGCCCAATGGCTCTTAAACCCACGTACATGGGCGCAGGGAGGCATACGCCTTACGTCGCGACAAGGCCTACGCCTTACGTCGCGGCTCCGATTGTCAGTATAGATATGAGTTCCGGAGGGAGGATATTAACGTATCTATACTCTAGCCCAATGGCTCTTAAACCCACATACATGGGCGCAGGGAGGCATACGCCTTACGTCGCGACAAGGCCTACGCCTTACGTCGCGGCTCTGATTGATAGTATAGATATGAGTTCCGGAGGGAGGATATTAACGTATCTATACTCTAGCCCAATGGCTCTTAAACCCACATACATGGGCGCAGGGAGGCATACGCCTTACGTCGCGACAAGGCCTACGCCTTACGTCGCGGCTCTGATTGTTAGTATAGATATGAGTTCCGGAGGGAGGATATTAACGTATCTATACTCTAGCCCAATGGCTCTTAAACCCACATACATGGGCGCAGGGAGGCATACGCCTTACGTCGCGACAAGGCCTACGCCTTACGTCGCGGCTCTGATCGATAGTATAGATATGAGTTCCGGAGGGCCATCTTTCAGATACATGGGACTGCTTAGGGAATATAAAGGGTACATACAGTATAATATATACATATATACAATACTTAGTTATATGATGGGTAGTTATTCAGACACACAGATACTTAGCACAACAAATACTTAGAGTATACTTAGGATCAACAAGATACGAAGATACTTAGAGTACGCTTAGATCAACAAGATACGAAAATACTTAGCTATCGTCCAGTGTATTTCTCGCACGCGTCTTTTCTCACAGTAAGTTTCACAGTAAGGTTCACTTACCATAGACAACTTGACAAGATGTTTGAGCGGGAAACGGCGGGTAGACTCTCGGTGTTGCTATATACAAATATTTACAAGATGACATTCGCGATACGTCGCGACACTCCCGACCGAAGGGCTTAGAGCAGTGTTAGTAAGTTGCGCGTCCACTCCCTAATTTTCTCTAGGGCTCTTGTGGCGGCATCTCTTCTTTGTCTTGTCTCTTCCCTTTGTTCGAGTAATTCTTCATGGTTATCATCATTCCTTTCTGCCTCTAATTCCTCTGTCTGTATTTCCCTTGACCATTCCTCTTCAACATTATTTTCAATGTTTTCATTACTACTTGTTTTTTCTAATAGATTCTTGTCAAGCGTAACTGTCTCTGCGTTCTCAATTACAGGTTCTAATTCTAGTTCAAGTGCTGGAGGATGGTATTTGTTAGTTTCATCGGCTCTAAAACAGGTTGCATTTTCTTCCTCAATTTCAAGAGGATATAAGTGAGCTATTGATCGAATAAATTCTTTATTTCCTACATTAACTTTAGCTACTCTGCACAAACCATCTACTCCTTTGACCAATGAAGTTATTTTTCCGACTTTCCATCCTTCCCTGTTTTTTGTTTCTCCTTTAATTTGGACAATTTGTCCTATGTTTGGTTCAATTTTTGAGGTCACTCTAGGTTCTCTAAGTGAATGCCAGTATCTTTCTCGGAGACTTGGTAAGTATCTATTCTGAAACATTTCCTTAAATTCTTGTAGCATAACCAGTGTTCTTTTCCAACCCTTTACGAGTTCTGTTTTAGTTAAAGTTCCTTCTATGATAGAATCTCTATTGGAAATCTCCATTGATATACATTTCCCTATTGTAAGAAAATCTGATGGTTTCAGGACATGATCCAGTTCTGAATCTACACAGGTAAGTGGGCGCGTATTCATGACAGCTTCTATTTCTTTAACAACAGTAATTAAATGTGAATCATTCAACAAATGTTTCTGTAAAGTCTTTTTCATACAGTTTTTAAGTATTCCGATCAATCTTTCGTAAAATCCTCCAAACCATGGTGCTAGTTGAGGTATGAACTTCCATTGAATTTTTTCATTGATGCAATACCGACTCGATAATATCTCTGACATTAGTTTGAAATGAAGTGCGTTATCAGAAGTTATAAGTGTAGGTACTCCTCTGGTGGATACCATTCTTCGTAAGGCTAGTAAACCTTCTTCTGCGGTAAGATCTTTAACAACTTCTAAATGCACCGCTCTTACGGCTAGACAGGTGAAAAGACAGATCCATCTTTTCACTGAACCATTCCCGTTATCGACTAGAAGAGGACCCATATAATCCACTCCTACAAAGGTGAATGGTGAACTATAATTTACTCTTACTGCAGGAAGAGCCGGTGTCGGCGGTAGCTTGAAAGGTCCTCCGCCGTGCTTAACACACCTCGGGCACTTCTTCAGAAGTTTTTGTACTCTACTCTTTCCTTGAGGAATCCAATACAATTCCCTTATTATACTCAAGGTATGGTTCACACCGACATGATAGTTTTCATTGTGAATTTTCATTATCACTTTATTAGTGAAATCACTCTCTTTTGGAATAAGAATAGGATAACGTTTATCAAACGACCAATCTGAGTTCTTCATACGACCTTTGCAACGTAATATCCCATCCACATCTTGAAACAGTCCTAAATTTCGACTTAGATCAGTGACTTTTCCTTGAACCTCTTGCGGGAAATATTCCGCCTGTAATGTTTTGATTTGTTCGCTTGCACTAATTAGTGTATCTTTCTCTTGTGAATCTTTATTCTGTTCTAGTTCTATCTTTTCATGAGGTTCGTGATTTATATTCATGACGGTATCTTCTAAATCCTGTCCATTCGGGAGACCCTCCCCAATCGACAGAGAAGAAAGTGCCGTCCCTCTGAAATCTGATGGCCACATTTTAGGCTCTCTCGTAAGGAAGTCAGGACCTAACAGCCATTTTCCTCTGTCCTCTAATGAAGTTGAAGGTCTGGTTGCTATGTCAGCTGTATTTAATTCTGATGGGACATATCTTATCACCAACTCTTTATTTTGTTTTATCTCTTCTATGCGTCTGGATACAAATGGTGGTAAGAGTTTATTTGACTTATGCCATTCGATAACAATTTTACTGTCTGTCCATAATGTTTGATTGGTTACTTTAGTTTTTAGCTGCTTGAGTACAAATTTAATAAGCCTACTGCCTGTCAATACACCCAATAATTCCAGGCGTGGTATTTTTAGGTTGTCTTGGTCCTTTAAGGGCACCAGTCTTGACTTTCCCATGATGAATTGTCGCTCATTACCGTTTACTATGTATAATGCTGCAGCGTATGCTTTCAAAGAAGCATCTGTGAAGCAGTGCAGATGATATTTTCCCTCGAATTTCATATAACATCTAGGTACTGATATTTTCGGTATCTCTTCCAATTCTTTGCGTATCTGCGACCAATCATCAGTCATCTTCTTTGGAAGGGTTTCATCCCACTTAATCTTTAACTTCCAAAGTTCTTGTAAAAATAATTTTGCAGATAATACATGCGGTACAGCAAATCAGCAAGGATCATAGACAGATGCGATTACCTTTAAAACGCCACGTTTTGTATTAACATTAGAATCTGTATCAAATCTCAATGCAAATGAATCTCCCTTTAAGTTCCAATCTGGACCTAAAATTTTAACAACTTTATCTTTACTAGCATCTGGTATTTGTTCCATAAATTCTACAGAATTAGAGCTCCATTCTCTTAGGTTCATTGATATCTGTTGGAACGCTTCTTTGGATTTATTATATAACTCTAACGCTTCCTTTGTATTCAAAGCACCTGTGACTAAATTATCTACATAAATATCATTAGCAATTTGCTTAACTAGTGATTGGTTTGATCTTGTTAGGTGGTGCTTGATAGTTGCGTTCAAGATGAAGGGACTAGATATTATACCAAACGGGACTCTACAAAATCTCATACACTGGAGATTATCCTTGGTCGCTGGTTTTCTTGAATCTTTTACCCAAATGAATCTGGTCACATCACGGTCTATTTCGTGGAGCGCGATCTGTAGAAATGCCTTTTCTACGTCTGCAGATAATGCGACTTGATGGCACCTAAATCGGATTAATAGACCTGTCAAATCTTCAAGCATCAATGGGCCGCAATACAAACATTGATTGAGGCTTTTACTTTCGCTACTTTTAGCAGATGCATCGTATACAATTCTCATAGACTTCCCCTTTTGAGTTACACAATGATGTGGTAAGTAATGTACTGGGTGGTCTTCAATCTTTAAAGGTTCTTTTACTATTTCTATTATTCCCTTATTTATTTGATCTTGCAATGTTTTATCATACATCTGAAGTGTTTCTTCATCTAGTCGTTTAAGCAAATTGACTAACCGTCCATATGCTTGACCATAATTAGATGATAAAGGTGGTGGATATTCATTCCAAGGCCAACTTACTGTATACCTTTTGTTAATAATCTTTGTAGTTTCGTTGAAGTTATCAATAGCTTTGTCATCTCTGCTGGTTTTAGGAGTCATTTATTCCAATTGTGAACTTTGTTTTCCTCTTGATGAAAACTTGCCGGGACATAAAGCTCTATTGTGACTATTAACGTTACAATGTCTACATGTCTGTCTTGATCTGCAAGTTTTGATGCCATGCCCCTCACGTAGGCATCCATAGCATCTATTGTTCAACTTAGATTTCCTTTCATTAACTGTTTTGTATATCTGACATTGATCATTAAAATGATCATTATTACAGAAAATACATGAGAGCTTCATTCTCTTTCTGGTGATGCCTTCGGTTAGCTCACCTTTATGTGTCTTTATTTCTCTTCCATCGAACTTTCTCTTGTGTAAAAATTGTCTTTGAAAATTGGCAGTCTTAAATGGGTTAACTTTGTTAAGTTTAGAGTGAGTATTATTATAATTAAATTTTCCTTTTCTATTATATGTAGGTCTGCTACCTGTGTTTAGTTTTGTTTGCTTTAAATTTTCTTGTGTTGTGTGTAGTGTTTCCACTGTATACTCGGTATTAGGAATTTTCTCATTTGTAATTCTACTCGCATCTTCTCGTGCTCTAATTATCATTTCAAGATGTTGTCTTATGTCATGAATCGAGTTACTAGAGGTTTTCAATTTCAATTCATATATCAAGTCTTCAGGAAATTTTTCAAAGATTAAATGACGGAGGTGATTATGATTCACATCCTCTCTCAATGACTCTAGCACTCTCAAGTGCCTTTCTACATTATTAAGTGTCTCTCTGCAAGCACTTACTGTTTTCCCCGCAGGCTTCACTCTAGACAAGGCTGCATAGTGAGCATCTATCAGGTGTGAGGAATTTCCATATCTCTCCTTCAAAGTATTCAGAGCAATTTGATAATTCTTGTTAGTTGTTTCTAGACCATCAATAGCTTTCTTAGCTTCTCCTTTCACAGAAGCTATCAGGTATAATAGTTTATCAACTTCAGAAATATTTCTATTATCTATATTAGAACTGAACTGGTCCCAGAACTGATGCCAGCTTAGAATATCTCCATCAAACTCGGGTAGATTAAGCTTAGGTAAGCGACTGCTTGTAGTTTCCTTAACAGTACAAATCTGTTCATTTGATTTATTTACCAGTTTCATTTTCACTTCCAACTCAACTAAATTCTGTTCAGCCTCCAACTGAATTTCTGACATCTGGCTTATATCATCAGCAGAAGGATGGTTGACTAATCGGAAGTAATTGTTTATATCTTCATTAAATCTTACTAAAAGTGTTTTAAGTTTTGACTTCACAACTTCAGCATTATGCATTTCTTCATTATTTTCCAAGGAAAAGGTCAAGGTCAGATCAGAGTTCCTTTTAATCTCATTTACCAGCATCAATAACCGTTTAAGCAATAGTTCCTCCATGTTTACAAATGTAGAAGAATTCTGTAAATAGAGATTAAATGTCTAGGTAATAATTGGAATTAATACCAATTAATAAAGTAAGAGTGTTTACTTTAAGTACTCAAATCTCAATTAATTTTAAATTTAATCTTTAGTAATTACACTTAAGTACATAATTATGTCATTATTATATGAAGTAGGTATAAGGTAGTGGCAAAATAGTCAGCATCATAATTTGAACCTTGAGTAATTGAAATAGGTAGGAGAATACCCTACATTCTATAGCTACTGAAAAATTTATAAAGCCACTGCCCTAGTAAGGGTTATATAAATACTTCAATAGAATTTTTAGACTATTCAGTTGTTCTACTTTAATAAGTGCACCATAGTAGGTACCTATTGTATACACCATAGTACACATCTATTTACTTAGCCCTTCAACCAAGATATATATAAGATTACCTAATTTCTAGAATAGCCACTAATTAGAAAGGTACCTAACCAAACGTAGGTATAATATACTCAGTTATTAATTGTAATTTGCATTACACCAATGATAATTGTAATATCATAGTACTAGGTACACTCGATATTTACCAAACACATACCTACACCCTATGCGTTGACGCCATGTACTTCCTATGAAATAGTTACCAACGGGATGGATATATTTAGCAGATAGATAAGTACCATTTAGGTACGTAGTACGTAAAATTCTAGAAGATAACTTTACCTTAGTCCGAGTCACAAGAGTCACGGGTAATAATTGTATCGATGGAGCAGAGCACAATCCGCCATGCATCGAATGTTCGCGAAGCGAATAGGTAGATAGACGCTTTCCGGTTCGCCACTTGCAGTGTGTGTGAACTCACTATTTAGAGAAGCAATAATTACCTATATTACTTTCGTTTCGACACTTTGCCCTCATCTTATAACACATTATCTAGAATATCATTGCATTATACACTATTCTAGCTCTCCAGTAGTAGGTTAGGTATATACCGCCTTTGAAAATTCGAACATGGACAAAAAGTTTGATCTAGGTATTGAATATGAACGAAAACAATCACATGTTCATTACGATATGACTACAATAATCAAACTCACCTGAGTATAAATCACTTTTCCAATACTCTTTTTACTTGGACAATGTTATGAATCTCCAAATTACTCCAAAATTCTTATGTTTCCAGCCAATACCTACCCACAGCACAGTTCTTTTGCCGCCATTTATCGCGTCGAATTAGAGATGTGACTAATGTTCTTTTAATAGGTATGGTCGATATTTTATATCCGAAATATCGTATTATTATTGGTTATTTTGAGAATGGGCTACTTAATAGTAGATATAGGCCGACAATAATTATGGTGAGCACAAAAACGCAAAAAGTAGGTAGATTGATAATAGTGGGTACCATACAGTCACCACTGTATCGTGACATTAATCGCTATAATTGAAAGATCGTCGTCGTGTCGAGTGAGACTACCGACATAACCATTATGGTTCATACATTAAATAATTTATTATAGGATCTCTCATGGTTAAATAAGAGAACGATTCAGAAACTAATGTAAAACCAACGTTGACAGTATTAACTTCTAAAAGTATAATGGTCTCAGATACCATCAGATATTTGTTATCACCTCGCAGGTTCTAACCAATAATATCGTACAACATAATATAATATCAATGAATCGTATCGTATCGTGCACGTAATAGATACATACAACCTTTAAATACTATTATTACTTGTGAACATTGTTTGTTTCGGTATAAGTTTCTATTTCTATTATAGGTACTACTCAATACGGATACCTAGTTTCACAAAACTAATATATTCCATATTAGTGTTACGATAGTATTACACTCTTGGACATCACTACGTCAGACGAATTCAGTAGGTAGAAAGACGAATGCAGTCATTCTCTTTACCATTTTTTCAATTCTATATCAATAAATAATCAATAATTAGAAGCTCTATTGTAGTTAAAATTCGTAAATAGATTTTAATGTCAAATTACGTAAATATATAGTACTTTAAAAGTAATCTTTAAACAAAAGAAACTTTATCATGTATTTGTTTCGAGTCGAGCGTCACCCTCCATTTTAAGTCAAATGACGTACCTTAAGATCAATCCTATAATAATGGTTCTATAAATTCGTCGTAAAATTGTTCGAACATCTTAATTACAATATCATATAAATTAATTTATCATAATTATACGAATCAGAATCTTGAATTCGACTTCGTTTACAGACAACGTAACTTCATCGATCCACGATGCATATCCGCAATTGGATAAAGATGGCGCTTTCGTATTTCTGATACATTTCCAATACGACAGTCAAATCCATTACCCAAACCAAATTTATATAAGGAATATCGTACCATTTCTCATTTATTATTACGACGATAATTATATCGATTGAGACGTTTGAGACGAATAATCTTCACAATCATTTTAATCAACAAAAAATGTTTCCATTATAGCTCCATAGATGTCGCTAGTGACATCTTGTTAAAACATAGTTTTGATGTTTTCTAGGTATTTCTCTTAGATGCTGCATCTTTTCTATATCCCAGCATCTCCACCATGTCGCGGCGGCCTGCCCATATACTATATACAGTAGATATATCATAGTATACGGCTTGTTGATAGCATTACTTGTTGGCTCATTCCATATATGGCAGGCGCAGCGATTGTAATAAAAATAAAAATCAACAAGACTTCATACCTGTTATTCTCTTATTGCCTCCTCAAGCCTTCTTTGCCTCCAACCTTCCTTCCAATGTCTCTAGATTATCTGCTTCGCTATATGTGTGGGTTCCACGGTTTGAATGAGCCATGCACCATCTGTAGATTATAATGCCCAATGACACCGACTGCCTCGGTGCCTAGGGCAAGGATAGGTCATGCCTTAAGCATGACCCACCCTGTGACTATGTCACCTCTTTGATTGCTAGAACCAGAACATCATGAATTAGATTATGTATAATATATAAATAAAGTTAAGGGGTTTCAGGTTCAGATTGATTTATAGGTGCCACATTGCTTAAGACTTGGATAGTAACATATCTATACTCTAGCCCAATGGCTCTTAAACCCACGTACATGGGCGCAGGGAGGCATACGCCTTACGTCGCGACAAGGCCTACGCCTTACGTCGCGGCTCCGATTGTCAGTATAGATATGAGTTCCGGAGGGAGGATATTAACGTATCTATACTCTAGCCCAATGGCTCTTAAACCCACATACATGGGCGCAGGGAGGCATACGCCTTACGTCGCGACAAGGCCTACGCCTTACGTCGCGGCTCTGATTGATAGTATAGATATGAGTTCCGGAGGGAGGATATTAACGTATCTATACTCTAGCCCAATGGCTCTTAAACCCACATACATGGGCGCAGGGAGGCATACGCCTTACGTCGCGACAAGGCCTACGCCTTACGTCGCGGCTCTGATTGTTAGTATAGATATGAGTTCCGGAGGGAGGATATTAACGTATCTATACTCTAGCCCAATGGCTCTTAAACCCACATACATGGGCGCAGGGAGGCATACGCCTTACGTCGCGACAAGGCCTACGCCTTACGTCGCGGCTCTGATCGATAGTATAGATATGAGTTCCGGAGGGCCATCTTTCAGATACATGGGACTGCTTAGGGAATATAAAGGGTACATACAGTATAATATATACATATATACAATACTTAGTTATATGATGGGTAGTTATTCAGACACACAGATACTTAGCACAACAAATACTTAGAGTATACTTAGGATCAACAAGATACGAAGATACTTAGAGTACGCTTAGATCAACAAGATACGAAAATACTTAGCTATCGTCCAGTGTATTTCTCGCACGCGTCTTTTCTCACAGTAAGTTTCACAGTAAGGTTCACTTACCATAGACAACTTGACAAGATGTTTGAGCGGGAAACGGCGGGTAGACTCTCGGTGTTGCTATATACAAATATTTACAAGATGACATTCGCGATACGTCGCGACAAATATTAAATAAAATGTTTCGCATAGACGACCATACAAAGCACAAAATAATTACCATGCGTGAATATGGAGCTACGGTTACGGATATATCGGAAGAACTGGGGATTTCGGTAAGTAAACCTTCAAATGACGGTAATAAATATGGCCTTACGTCATAACATATTAAATTTTATGAGAAATATTAAATAGTGAATCTCATCACTCTCATCTTGTTTCAGCGACCAACGGTGTATCTGTGGATCAACAGATGGGGCAACGAGGGAACAGTGAAATGTCACTCATCTAAGGGCCGAAATAAAAAAACCTCTGAATACACTGACAGGGCTTTATAGAAAGTGTGATGGTCCAGCGATTCATAAGCGTACCTACATATGCACAACAATTAAATGTTAGTGCTAATACAATCAGAAGACGATTAAAGAGTGCAGGACTTCGTCGTAGAATCCCTGCGAGGAAACCGCAACTAACTGACCGGCACAAAGGTTTGCGGTTGAATTTTGCCAATAAATATCAATATTTCGACTTTGAAGACGCGGTTTTTATCGACGAAAAGGTCTTCACAACACGCCAAGATGGACGCGTGTCCCTATATCGCGTGGAAAACACGCGTTACGACGAACAAAATGTCTTGGTCGATAGAAGAAGTGGACGTCTGTCAATTGGTTTTTGGGGGTGGATTTCGAGTTCGGGTCCAGGTGAACTTGTGGAAATCACAACACGAATGAATGCCAACAATTATTTAGAAATCCTCAGAGATGTCTTACTACCAACACTTAAAGCTTCATTTGGTGATAAAAAATATATTTGGTACAGGACAACTCATTGGTCCATATTTCCCGTATAGTCCAAGCATGGATCAATGAACAAGATAGCATAGAACTGATAAAGTTGTCACCAAAATCCCCGGACATGAATGTTATTGAAAACATGTGGGGTCTTATGGTCCAAAACTGGGACTCTTCGAAGGTAAAGACCAAACAAAATTTAAGAGAACATGTACACGAGCTGTGGGAATACTATCGCGGTATTGACTACTGCGAAAATTTAGTCCGCTCTATGGGCCAACGCTTACAAGACGTGCAGGATGCTTTTGGCGGCTACACACGATTTTAAAATGTTTAAACATTAAGATATTCACACGTTGTATGATTATTTATATAAGAAGTATTTTTTTTTAATAGAACTAGTATAGCACTTTTTTTTAAATTAAAACACCTAACTGTACTCATAAGTCTTTTAATCAAAAGGTATAGTAGAAACAAAAGTAGGTATGTCAGCTTTTGATCAACATAACAATAAAGCCACGTTCAAGAATAAAAGCCCCCTAAAGCTAAAAAGCACAACTTTAGGGCCAATTTTTATTCCTCAGATAGACATTTATCCAACAGATACCCATGACCATGACAATCCATACAGTTAGTCATCGAATCGCGCTTATCTTACGTAAGGAAGTTCGGCCTTAAATTCACTTTTATTTAAACTTAGTATTCTTCAGTATCTATGCATTTACAAAATAACCGGCCAAGGGCGAGTCGGATTCGTACATTAAGGGTTCCGTACAATTTTCAAAAAATCACATTTGTTGTACAAATAAACAGCTCGACTTAAATATTTATTTTATTCTGATTTTAGTATTTGTTATTGAACTTAGGGGCACAGAAATACATCGCCTGAAAGTTTTAATAGCCTAGTTATAACTGTTCGTGAGATAGGTACAGCCTGGTGAGAGACAGACAGACGAACGGACACTAGAGGTTTAGTAATTGGGTCTGTTTTAACCTCTGGGTACGGAACTCTGAAAATCAAAAATACTGAAAATGGTTTAAATGTAAACATCGGAATTAAAGACTCGACATAGCATTGATAGCGTCATCTAAACGAACGAGACCACGAAAACGAGACAAACAGACCATTTGACAGTATGGTACTCTTTTCGACGATTGTCAATATTTTAGACTGCTGCTTTCAATTGTTTGTAAAGGTATTTATTTACCAGGAAATATAAAACTGTTTATGTATGGTTGATTGTAAATATTAAAATTGAGCTTTACATGCAATTTAATTTGGTACATTAAGAGTAAATATTATTATGTAACTTGTCATGTAAACGAATATAAGTCAGAAAAAGTGGCAAATTCCATGGATTAAATAGTGTATATATGTTTTGGGCACATTGAGTGAAAATATAAAACTGTAATATATCATGTAAACAAGCACTTGTCACATTACATGGCAACTTATTTTAATGTAAAGATCTTTTTGTAACTTTCAATTGTAAATATATCTTTGACGTCGACTGTACTATAGTAGTGATCACTGATGTTACAGTTAAAACTCATAACCGGTCAAAACCACTTTCGGACCGTCGCGACGTCCTTCCCAGTCTCGTCAAAATATACATACAAGATGGCGGCTGCAAGAAATTATCATTTTTTTCTTCATGGGTGTCGTTTTTATGGTTTTGAGTGTGTTGAAGCCGATAGTGCTTTTGCAGTCAATAATTTGTAATTTATGAAGAATAAAGGTATTTTTTATGCAATGGTTTTTTAAATAATAAGTATCACACGCATTTTTGGGGTTGGTACGCGCCTAGCGCGCGCCCAACCGCAGCTCACCTACGCTCCCGCTAAAACTTGTAAAAGGTTATGCCATAATGATAAGTTAGTAACCTACCAAAAAAAAAAACGATCTTCAAGCTGTGTGTTAATATTAAACTGTTTTCCGTATTTTAAACTATCGAGATTAACCGACACAATGAGATACCTATTTTAAATTTTATTTGTAAACTAGCTAGTCACTACAGAAAATATAATGTTTTAATAAAAAAAAAAAACAATACTATAAAACATTAGAAGTGTCAACCCTATTGCTTCAATGGAGTGTAGGTAATTATTTTATCAACTAGGCTTAGTTTCCATACTGGTTACATCTTTATACTGTGGTATAACAGACTTGGCTTTGGCCAAAGAGTATATAATCACTACGTTCTAGCTTTGGCCTTTAGGCTGTATGGGCTAGAAAACAAGAAAAAAAAAGAATGTTTGTTGCGGTTGAGGTTAGCGACCGACTAGCTGGTTCATAGCAAAGAGGATATAATCACAGTTCATAGATGAATGCTACGAATAAATAATAAGTCGATTAATGTTATACAAGCGTGGGTTACACATTGTTCTGAGACATATTATGTATGTATGTTATAATTTTATTATTATTTATTAATTATAAAAGGTATTTGAAGGTTTTTAATTGACCGACTGTCACTTTGCTTACAGTGTACTGGGTTTGTTTGCTTATGTTTTTTTTTGGCTGGCTAGGCTAGGCTACTACTTCGCACTTCGCGGCATAAATGAATATTATATTAGATACGCACTGGAAACGTACGTAGTGTATTATTATATTCTCTTTGCGCAGCGCACTGCTTCTAACTTCATCCGTCGATCAGATAACCGTTGATTATATTTGTTTTTCCCATAAAGGTTTACGCAAAATCAGTGAAACAATAAATATGGATCTTGATGAAATATTTGCCCACGTACATGATATCACGGAACCATCATATATGGATAAAGTACTCATGTACTTTGAACAACTCCGTGAGGAAGATGAGGAGTTTATACAGGTTAGAAATATAGGTGGCGGTTCGTGTATTGATTGCGCGAGTCGCATATATATATATATATATATATATATATATATATATATATATATATATATAATGTTTGTTGCAACTTGCAAAGTACTCTCTGACCCACACTAGTTTTAGGCGCGCCGGTCTCGAGTCTGTGTTCGGAGTGCCCATACAAATCATGGATCATGCAATTGTTTTATCAGTTTTTATATATGGATTTCTAAACGCAGAACTGGCGCGGACCGCGCGCAGTGGGTCGCGCCCTAGATTGCTGGAATTTTATCTTCAGCAGCTTATAAAATAGGAATAATAATTTTCAGTTACTGATAGACAAGTTAGGTGGAAAAGAGATAACTTGGGAGCAACCCTGGTATCAACAGACATGTAGTCTTACCCGTACATTAAAGGATAATAACGAAAACCATTTAGAACAGTATCGCACTGATACAATATGTAATGAAGAGAATGACCAAATAAAGAAAAATTGGCGTAAGTTTAGAAAGGTACATAAAAAAAAAATATTGCATTGTTTTGGCATTTTTTTGTAAGTATGTATACATTAATAGTGTAGTGTGCCCATAAGGTTATGGGCAGTATGGAGTGAGGATTTGAAATAATTTTAAAACATTTTTATTTCAGTATTGGTTTTTTTTTGTTGCTGTATTGTATATAGATTACAGTTCTAGTTACAATCTTGAGCAGTTTTGAGCTATGAGGCACCTTACAATGTTTGGGATAGATTGTATAGATAGCACACAGTTAAATGAACATTTTTGCATATATATATTTAATATTTATATTTCTGAATTACCCAATAAGTACTAAATGTACATTTTTTTGTAGGTTGCCCACCTACCTACATACCATTTGTAATAATAATAAATGGTTTTTAAAAAATAATTTTAACTAAAGAGAAAACATCAAATTAATCAAGTTCTGTTCAAAATGAAGGAATGAAATCATTAAGATTCTACCTAGTTAAATTCTCTCCAAGTTAAAGGATCTAATTAGTTAAATTTCAAAAATTTGATATCCTCTAGTATCTGTGTTTATTTACTTACTTATAAAAATGCCATTTTGAAAGTAGAACTAAGTTGAAATGGATTATTATGTTATATGTATTATTGAGAACTGCAAATCTAATGTTGGTTTTCCATAGGAATAGTCAGTGGTTCTTAGTTCAGTCAGTTAATCGAGATAATATGTAAGTAACTATTATAACATACCTGTGATTTTGTGAATATTATATGTGTATGTTCACAACATTAATATTATAAATTATAAAACTTTATATCATATACTAGCTTCCGCCCCGCGGTTTCGCCCGCGTTCCTGAGGGATCTTATGTTTTCACAGGATAAAAAGTAGCATATAAACTTCCTCAATAAATGGGGTATCCAATACTAAAAGAATTTTTCGATTTGAACCAGTAGTTCCTGAGATTAGCGTGTTCAAACAAACGAAGCTAGTGTATTGATATGTATTAAAAAAAAAAACACTTTTTACCAGAAATTTGACATACCCAACAAGCTGATATGCCTAGCACGATGGAGAAACAAAGATAAAAGTCGAAATCCAAGGACACCAGAAGAACAAGCAAGACGTTATGTAACAGCTTATTTAGCCAGAGGTTTACAAAGAGCTCTTTACCAAGTTTACAAACACATTATGACATGTTATGGTGGTCCAGTTAGAGGACCATATTCACCAACAGAGGAAAAAATCATGAACATATGTTTCTACCATCAGCCAAGACATGCTGTTGTCTATTTATCAACATTACTAAGCAGAGAACCCAGGGGAATCTATAAACGAATGCATTGGAAGTTTAATGGTTAGCCTTAAGATTTTTTTTTAACTCCACATAAAGACATCATCAAAACAATGAGGTATAATCCCATAGCCTGGCCCATAGTGCAGGCGGTTGCTACGACGGGGGTAAAGTATCAAACCTATGAAATTGCCGTATCTGTCCATAGTGAAGTGACTTGTGGTGGGTACACGAGGGATGGGCCTTGCAGCATTGCGTTTGAATGTTCCTAAACACTTGTTGAATTGCAGTCACACTGACAGGCAAGATGCAAGTAAGCAGGGTTCATTACACCTGACAGATGCTTGAATGAATGAAAATGAAAATGTTATACACCCTCATAGTACACCCTATAGTATGTTTATACACCCTGCAAAATAAATTTCCTATACTAAACGCCTTTACACAGTTTTTTACTGTGAATAAAGAAACACTTTTTGACTTGCATTTTATAACATTATTGTTACTTTGGTAACAAAAATAATTATGAACCTGACATAGAGATGGCAGTGTGTGAGGAATGTCCCAGAATATTATTATTATTTATCTATATGTATATATATATTATATATAAAAACCGGCCAAGTGCGAGTTGGACTCACGCACCGAGGGTTCCGTACAAACATATTTATTTAAGTTTTCTAATAGTTTGTAGATAGTTCTTACGGAAAGAAAAATTAAGAAAATTGCGCGGAAATTTTCAGAAAACAAAGCATCGCGGGTGATACCGTGGGGCGGAAGCTAGTTATTTATAAAAGAAATCCTGACTGACTGACAGGAACACGTTTGGAGTTAGTGACTAATGTAGACATTAATCAGTCATAAAAATTTCATTAATATTTTACAGGGAAGCCAGAGAAAAAAAGGCTCAAGTGGACTTTACCTCTTGCAACTAAGTTTTTAAACCTTCTTATAAAATATTCAGGACAACCGCTAGAAGAACTAATTAATAAGAGAATAGATAAATCAGTTTGGCAAAAACTTGAAGAAGATATGAGCCAGCAGCACATTTATTTGCAAAGCTTTTGGTACAGTACTCTTCATGTGCAAATATTTGTAAAACAAGATGTAAAATTGAATAAATTGCGGAAGAAAATATTTAAAAAGTAAGCATATAGCAGAAGTTTTTCTTTTTTACTTTTTTTTTTACTGGTAGCTATGGGTGCATGCATATGAGTTGGGTTGGGTGAGCTCAGCACTTTGGCATTTGATTCTATTTATGTTTTTGCAGCTTCGTGGTATAAAATTTATAGTTAATCCATAAATAAATAAAATAAGAACAGGGTTGCCAACCTTTGAACCTTTTTTCTCGTACAAAAGCAGCTAAAAATCTCGTACTTTAGCTTTCAAACCTTTCAAAACGTACATTCATCAAGCTTTTCAAAATGTTTCCAAAAATTTAAATGTTATTATGAAATTGAAATGCACATTTTAAAAATACTCAAATACATTGTTGTTAAAAAAAACTAGGTATACCATAGATGAAAGTGTTTTTTATCTGTGATTTCCCTTATTTCGGGTAGGCAAAGGGTTCTAGCCCATACAGCCTAATCATGTAAAGTATTTCTTCTAACATAGGTCGAAGCCAAATTATCTAGTATACATTTAGTCAAGTCAGTTAGGTTTTAGTAAATTGGTGGCTGTTTTACTAAAACTTTTCGTAGACTATTTGAGACAACATGAAAACTCACGATACACGCATTCATTTAATTTCACATCACTCGTGCACATGTATTGATCTTTATTAGACAAAACGCCACCAATATCATTCAATAAAACTCAAAATACACCGATTTCATGAAAATAAAACGAAAATGCAACGTCACTTCGCAAGTTCCCGCCAAAAAGCTAATGTCATACATTGATTTGTTGTTATTCGATTCGCCAAAAAGGCAGGCAAAGGTACAGAGCCATACAGCCATGTCATATTTTTGATCAATGATAGCTTCCTCAATGTTTTTTTTTGTTTTGTGTTGCAATTCTGTGTAAATTCTTGTTTTGAACCAAAAAACAAAGCCATTTAAAAAAAAGTTAGAAACTGTTTAATATATTTTTACCTATTTTTGAGTATAGTGTACATTTCGAAACATCTCCTTTTATCATATCTGCTAAATCTGCTGCTGTGTTATATGCCCCTATGGCGTCTACGAAATATTATTAGCTACAGCTATTAAATATTTCCTATTAAACTCTGCTGTTTTTAGTAAATAAAAATTGCGACATTTTGCTTCATCACCACATATTATAAAACAAACACCCCCACACATTTTAAAAACCTAAATTTAATATGTGCGTTTTTTTAATTTGATATACATAAGTAAATTTATTATTATTTAATTTTATTATATCTGCTAAATAGGATATTCTACTCTGTTTGAAAAAATACTTTAAAATGTTTATCTATACTTCTATACTAATATTATAAAGCTGAAGAATGTTTGTTGGAACGCGCTAATCCCAGGAACTACTGGTTAGATTTGAAAAAATATTTCAGTGTTGGCTAGCCCATTTATCGAGGAAGGCTATTGGCTACTTTTTATCCCGGTAAAACATAAGATCCTCGGGAACGCGGGTGAATCCGCGGGGCGGAAGCTAGTTTCCTAATAAAAAGCCACAGAAAACAAAATATATTTATAGTTTATTATATAATCTATAATTATTATAGTGAACAATAAATTATAAAATTCACTATAAATTAAAATTTGTGTCGAAATAAACATAGATATTCTGATTTCGAGTCATAAATGCATATGATTGTTTTAATAAACTATAATTAAAAATCGATATTTTTAATCTATATATCACGTGACCTAAACACGAGCCGCCATGGTGTGACGTCAAAGGGCAAAAACAATACGCTGCTGTCATGTGTCAAACCAGTCGTAAACAGCTATCATATTCTTTGATTTGTCAGTGTATTTCATTTGTTATTACCATTATGACGTCATGATTTGATCGAATATGGCGGATAGCGTTTTCGCGGGAATAAAAATAGTTTAAATTTTAATGTAATTTAATGGCAAGAAATCGTATTTATTTTGCCGAAATATTTTTCCCGTGGTTTTTTATTAGGAAATAAACATTTTAAAGTTTTTTTTTCAAACAGAGTAGAATACCGTATTAAGTCAGTGTAGATTGGAAGTATAATTTATGCATGCGTCACTATAAAAATGAAGAAAATCTTCATCCGCGAACATACCCAAAGAGTAAAACATTTTATAGCAGAACCCCCTTGGGTTCTGCAATAAAAACTAATGTCTCAAAGTGTTACTTTGTTAAAATCTCGTACATAAGTGTACGAGGTTAATCGTGTCCTCGTACCTCGTACAGCAGACCACAAATCTCAAATTGGCAACCCTGGAACCTCGCCTATCGGCAGGGCGGCAGCTTCGCGTAATTTTTCTATGTAATATTAGGTATGTACTTATATTAAGCACTTGTATTTTTTCCTTACAGGTTAAAATCTTCTTCCTATCATGTATGGAGTGATATAAGATGGAAAGAGCTAGTTAAACAATTCCCAAATGGTTATACGCATTTATTTTTATATAAAATTTGTTCCCGAATAGTTAGGCGTTATCCTAAATATTTAACACGCCCGCTACATGAAGTTTTAAATTATGCAATAGGTAGAGTTAAACTATTGCGTTATTCTAATCGACGCCTTAGAACCTTGGTGCTAAATCAAGAAGGTGTTTTAAAAATAATTCGTTACAATACAGTTGATATAAAATAAAACTAAATAAATACTAGTAAGAACTTTGAGCCCTTATTTATTTCCGTCGTGCGCCCTTGTCCTGCCATTTTGCGACGGCGACTTTCAATTCAAAGACCCGTGAAATGATTAGGTCAGTGGCGTAGCGTAGCGTGGGGGTGCCGGGGGGGCCATGGCCCCGGGCGGCATACGAAAGGGGGCGGTGGCAAGCACCACGATTTTTTCTATTGGAAATAAAAAAGAAACTCCAAATCGCACCCGCAATGTTACGTGGCAAGCGAAACCGCAAGGGTTCAAAAGAGAGGAGGCGAGATGAAATCGATGAAAATTGGGCTCAGAAGAAGTTATCCTCATGGATACCCTGCGGCTCCGGGGGGAAGCGGCGGGGTTACGTCAGACTCCTACTGCGTAAAACCTGGGGTATTTATTCCTTTATGTCGCTGCCGGCTGGGTGTACGAGGGCACCGAAGCAATCATCCGCGCACCTACCCAGCAGCGACAGCCTGGTGGGAGGCCTCCTCTACGACGACGTCATTGCCGAGGCATCCGTCACAGTGGTGACACAAGGCGGTCGGCTCGAGAGGATTTCTGTCAACCGGAAGATCATCGTGCCGTGCCGCCGCTCCAGCCACTCCTCCAACACTGGACGGATGGTTACAATGGTCTTCAGACCTGCACTAGGGTGCTCCAGCCTTGATTTCCACTCCTGGATAGCGAGCGTACGCAGCTGTGCTATGCGCCCTTCCACCTCGCGTAGTGCCGGCCTCTCGCCATGGGCCAGCGCCTCCTCGCGCTAAAAGTATATTGACGCGAGGCCTTAAGGTCCCAAGGCAAGGACCCCGCTAGCACTCGCCGCTTCGGCGGAGATCGCTACCACCCTCTACGGCCTACGCAGGAGGATGAAGATTCCGTGGTTCAGATCCTCCACCCATACGGGACATATTGATCGCACGATCACCAAGTACAGCCGCCTGCAAAAGGCACCCGGTTCGCCGGTGTTCGGCAGCAGCCACAGCACCCATCACCCTAGGCACCATGCGCCCGAGTGGGCTGTGAAGATGTATGTTCCTTCCGAAGCAGTGGTAGTTTATCTTGACTTTCAATAAGTTGTATGATGTACATTAAGTCCGTTGAATAAAATATTTAAACTTTTTGAACTAATAATTAAAAAAATAGGGGCGACTAATATCCGGTCGGCCCCGGGCGGCGAAACCCTACGCTACGCCACTGGATTAGGTAATCTACCTGCATTCTCGTACAGATTTTTTCATCCGATAGTCGGATCAGACTATCGGAAGGCGTTGGAGCCATTACTTTGTTTGAAAATTCAATACACGTCCAATCCGATGATAGTCGGATCGGAATATTTTTTATTTTTTTTTCAAACTACGCTTGCTCGGATGCTAAGCCAAAAATTCACTGTCTGTGCTTATGTATGCAGAACTATGCCATACATAGATATATAGATAACACTTTATTGTTACACCATACATAAAAGGAGTAGAAATAAAAAAAAAACGTATAGTGTGCATATAGCGTAACTATATATTATATACTTAATGAAATATTGTATATTTGGCAATAAAGTTATTATTATAATATACGCATTTAGGTCAGTAATAATTCGATGCCCAATTGGTTATTTTTTCTCATGACAACACTGCACTGACTTATTGAAGCTGAACTGAATCTTTAAAGCATAGAATATGCCCTAGGCTGGGAATACACGTCAGAGAGATGCATGGTTTTGGTTCGGACAATGGGCAAAAATTACTACATTGAACGGCTTATTGTAATATTATAATAATATTATTTGCCTGTGGGACACAGGCAATGAAGAGTATCACGACAAGCAAAAAAAATATTTAGCGCCCCGAAAATTTGGTTAAGGCAATGATAGCTCAGTGGTAGTGACGTCGGACACCGCGGCGAAGGTCGTGGGTTCGAATCCTACAATAAGCTTGAGCTTTCGGTGAACGAAATCATCGTGAGGAAACCATAGCACGGTGGTAGGGTACTTTGTAGTACCCGCCTGGCTGGCCACCACCTCCAAGTTGAAAATCTGTCGCCAAGCACCTGTTAGTGTGTTCCGGCTGCACTTGAGAGCCAGTTTGTTCTAGGCATTGTGTGCTTACCACCTTCAGCCACATCATCACTATACAAAGTAAAAAAAAAAGCTTTTTGAAAAAAAAAAAAACCAGAACAAATTGGTTAAAGCCGCTTACTATCAGGTGGGCCGTAAGCTTGTTCGCCACCTATGTAGGGTAGTATAATTTTTTTTTTTTTATGATTTAGTTAATAACTGGTGACGTCGCGTCCGACTTTTATACAATAGGGTATTTGACTGACATTTAAATCAGCAACTTTTTATGAAATGTCAAAACGATAGGTTTATATGGAGTTTTGTATGAAATACAAGCATGTGACGTCATAATTATATAGCATACTCTTTATGGTTAGATTGGTAGATATATAATAGCATATATTATTGTACCATGTATAATAGAAAGTCACATCACAAGGAGGGAGTATAACTGGTGACGTCACATCCATCGCGCAAAAAGTTAACGCTCATTTCACTCTTCATAAAATGAAAAATCAATTCCTAAGGAGTAAACTCCATAAAAACATCAATAAATAGCCATTCAACGTTAATTTTTATTAAACCTCACAGGGCCTCGACACTCGGGTCTTCGTCTTCTATATTGAATGCGAGAGAATTGAGCCTAGTCATTGCAAAATAAGTACTTCAGCCAACCCACCGTTTTATATTGTTAGATTAAATAAATCATTATGGAGGTTCGTTACCACTTTTTTTTGTAATAACTACCAAAATTTTTAATTTTTTATTATAGATAAATGAGATGCTCACTGCCAACATTTCTAATCGATTTTCTACACCGTTTAAAAAAAATATCCGATTGTCTGGTCAGTTACCATAGATAATATACTAATATAGGAAAGTATTTACTCAACTCAATACACGTCCGATTTTTGGGTCAGACTTTTTCTGTACCAGTCAGTGATGCCAGGTCGGGGGGATTCCCTTCAAATTCGGGGGTTTTTTTCAACTTGGGGGAAGATTTGGGGGGACTTTTGGGGGTAAAATAAACGGTGGAGTTTATTTTTAAATAACATTAATAATTTAAATAATATTTATCATAGTGTTTATTTTTTCAGCCCATTGATATATATCACTCTTTTATATCTGTATATCACTAGTGATATAAAGATTCGTTTGACGACAGAGCAAAAACTAGCGATGTGTTTTTACAAGGCTACCACACAGAGATCGTCGTATGTTAATTTCCACACACCATAGTGACCAAGACATATTACTTTACAAATTATTGATTAGTACTAATTAACACTTGTTTATTGGTCTATACAGGTTTATATACACACGTATGTATTTATTAACAGTCTATCTATGTACAAAATATATTTCAATCCGATACACTAAACGCCTAACTCGAAGAACTATAATTATGATAAAAAAATAAAACACAAAATTACTATTACTCAATCGTAGATCTCATTCGTAAAGTAACTAAAACAAAACGGTAAAACAACAATATAACAATATTATAAAAACAAAAATATAAACAATTTTGTATGTTTACGGCCAGCGGAATGCGCAGTGCTTCGTATCGCTCACTAATAATTGCTAGTCTCTTTCCTTTTTACGTCGTGTGCAATATCTATTTCTATCTGAGCTAGAAGAGCGTGAGAGATACTTTACCCGTTAACTACGTGTCAATCACCTTTGGTTCAGTCACTCAAATTGAAACCATAAGATATAAATAGAGATTATATCTTCGGTATTGATATATATCTTTTATATCACTAGCTCGCGAGCTATACAACTCTAGTTAGTTAGTTAGATTTATAGTTCAGATATAATATAATCACTCTCCCAAAGAGAATAAAATCACTACGTTTTAATATCGTCAAAAAACGTCTACCTAGTAGACCGAAATGTGTGAATGAATATCAAAATGACTTTAAATACCACTGTTGTTTGATCAAAAGGTAGACAAGTTTACAACTTTTCCAGTGTAGTGTCAGTAATTAGAGGTTTGCATCCCGTTTATACTATTTTTATCGCTAAAAAGCATTATTGCATAGCATTTATTGGAAGAAATAAATGGCACTGCTTTGGGGACACTAAAAAATGGCAGTACCATTAACTTAGTAAATCAGATTATTAAGGCATAGGCATAGTAATAGTTTGGGGTGTTGATGACAAAATTCATTTTGTACTTCCCTTTTCAGATTTATAGCATTCAAATGTGTTAGAAATATACAATAATGTTTACTACACAAGAAAAAACTTCCAATAGGAAGACATTTCAGAAGCCAAATATTCTTAGAAGGAAACCTAAAGTCACATTACTCAGACCTAATATACCAGAACATAATGAATCTCCTAATGATAAATCTCTAGTCACCGTAAGATGTTTGGAAAAAGAACTGGGCCCAGATGAACATGCAAATATAACAAATGTTGAGTGCAATAAGATATTTCAAACAATTAGAAAACCAACAAAGAGGATAACAGTAACAAATATTTGTGAAGAAGATACTAATAAAGTTGGAATCAGTGTTAACAGCAACATCAACCTGTATGTAGGAGGTAATGTTTTATTTACTAAGAAACATGTTACTGGAAATCTTCCACACATACATTCCTGGACTATGGTGATGAGGATTGTTACTAAAAGGGTAAAAATCTATGGTTCAATGTAGATTGTTCACATATACTTGCTTTAAATTACAGGTATTAGATTACTTGTAAAAGATTAGCTGATTACCACCCTTGAGTTAAAAATCTCTCACCAAGCACCTATCACTGCATTCTGACAGCTGTATTTGAGAGCCAGTTACCTTCTAGGCTGTGTATGCTTACCACTTTACACCACATCTTAAAAAAGTAAAAAAGACTCATCTTAAAAAGTTCTATTAAAACTATGTTTAATTAAGTTATTATTTTTTACAGATGATGACAATTTAGAACATAATTCACTCAATATTGAGTCATTTTTAAATGACAGTGCTACTAAGCAGGTTTGTATTTTACAATTTGTTTCCATCCAAACATACTATTATATTATAACAATATGCATGGTTTATTACATATTATTATATGAAATTATAGTTCACACAACAAAGTCTATCCCCTTTTGTAAAAAAGAGTATAGATAAGGGCTTCCCAAACTGTGCATCGGGACACCCTGGGGAATCGCAGCATTGTCTCAGGGGTTTTGTGTGTCAGTTGCATTAATAAAGAACAAGTACAGGTCAAAAATAGACATAGAGAAAGAAATTAGAGTGGCAAGTGCTCCAGTTCCAAACTGGAGCCCCGTTTTGAGAAGCTATGCTCAGAAAAGCAAGCACATCCTTCTCATTAGCTGCCAGCCAATAGTAAAATTAATATCTCTTTCCATTTTTATGCTTTTGTTCTTATTTTCTAATAAAAAATATAAATGTCCAAATAGTTTTTCTGATAAACATGTCAAAATTGATCCAGCCGTTTCGGAGATTAACCGGAATAAACAGTCAGATAGAAAGACAAATATTTTTAAAAATTGATTTTTAATGTAAGTAATAATATATGCATTTAGTATAAAGCTGTTATTTTGGCTTTACAAAGGGACACTACAATTTTATTTATTTGTATAGTCAATCAATAAAGAATATGTTATTTTTTAGAACTCTCAATTGTATAAGGAGCAAGCATTACCTGAAAGACATATGGAGTTGCAAACAAAACAAAAATGGTGCCTTGATTATATTAATGATGACTCAAAGGAAATTGTTATGAACAATTGTAAGTTACTTAGTTATAATTATTAATTAAGCAGCATATCCCCGGTATGTGTTGTATGCAGCTTTGTCTCTTTTATTTATTTTTATTGACAGAGAAAACATCTGTCACAACACAACAACTCACCAAACTTTCATTGCAATCGGATAAATGGTATAGGAGCGTATATTATAATAACAAACCAACAGAGAGACACACATTGATAAAAGTCATAAATGCTTTAAAATGAGGCAATATTAAAAGTTCCTTGATTATGTTAGTTAAATGATTTAGAATATTTAAATAAAAATTGAATTAAATTAGTCAAACAACCATGATGTGTTCAAATAATTGTATTATTTTCACTGCCAAAATCTGCAGCAGTAATAAACTGCACTGTCTTAACAGGCTTGGATTTTATTTTATCTGGATGGAACTGATGTTTCCCTAAATGAATATTTTGTTTACCCATAAGTGGATAGCACTCGACCAACAGCTAATTCAACAACCTAATAGCTCCTGAAGGTCTTTGTATGCCAAACACAGATGTTAAATAGATCCTTGTTCATTAAAAAGTGTTTTGTTAATGCCCTTTATACATATGTAAGTTGTTCTTACTTAGATAAAGTATTTTTAGGATAGACTGTTTGTTAAAAGCCTTTATTAGTGTTTTAGGGGTTCATTCCAGGAGCCTTATTCAATCAATAATATCCTAGGATAGGATAGCTAGGCTTTTAGGTATAATTACGACAAATTGGCTCTGGGCCATAAGCGATAAAAAGGTATCCCTGGCAAGCTTGTCAGCTTTTTCATTGATATTTAATTTAACCTAATATTATATGCATGATTCTTTATTTTTCAGATGATAGATCTAAATCAAACAATTTGAAGGTGGAGCAAAATCTAACTAGTGTGGCACCATTAGCAATAAAACTATTGCCCGGCCAGGGGCCCAATACATCACAAGTGGGGTTAACTACTGTGATTAATAATAAAAACATAATGATTGACTGTATTAGTAATAAAGCTATTAAATTTAAGGTATGTGTAGAAGTAATATTGTGCTTTGTCTTCAGAATTAGTTCTAAAAAAGCAAAAGATTGCTGAATCCCTAGGACCAAATGTTAGTTTAAAAAAATGATAATATTTCCAGTGCGATGAGCCTTATTGTACTAAGGGATTCTGGAGTGAGGAGAAGCTGAGAAAACATAAAAATGTCCATAATAAACAGAACAGTAATAAACCACACGCAACTATAGAATGTCCAGTTAAAAAAGTTAATGCAGTTGGCATAGAGGAGAGATGCAAGTTGACATTTATGAAGCGTCAAGACTTGCTCAAACATTTAAATGAGGACCATACACCTGATGATGCACTTTATCAGTAAGTGCATTTTTATACATAGTAATAATTTTTTTCTTAGTAATTATTTTATCCTTATGTAAACTATTTCTCAAAAACAAACGGTTGGAACGAAGGGCACAGCATACGCGCTATGGATAACCGTCTACACTAAAGAAAGGGTTGTGACTCTTGTGACTTCGTCGACTTCAGGATTTTCGAACAGTGGTAGTCTGGGTTATACGTAATCCTTTTAAATCATAATACATAATATTGATGGTCTAATCATGGTGAAGGTGCGGACAGTGCGGTCGTCGCTTCTTCTGGGCGCTAGGGCTGCGCGCGCACGGGGCGGCGCGGGCGTCGTGTGCGCGCGGGGCGGGCGTGGCGGGCGGGGCGGGCGGGGCGGACGGGGCGGGCGGGCCGGTTGGCGCGGGCGGGGCGGGCGCGCTGGAGTGCGCGTGGCCGGGCTGCGGGCGCGTGTTCCGGCAGCCCTGCCGTCTGCGCGAGCACGCGCGCGCCCACACCGGCGACAGACCATACCCATGCAGGTTCCCGGTACGTGTTTAAACAATAATACTTACTATATAGGTTTTAGCTTGCGTCGTGTCTCACATGAATTTAGCGGATTCTCTCGCGATGATGATCTATCTTGCTCTGGCCGCTTACAAATTTGAAGTACTTGTCGAAGTGGAGTGATATTATAAACGTTACAGTTAATAAATATAAATTAATTTAAGGGTTCTGACAATCAAAAGGCGACTTTTGATTGTCAGAACTTGATTACTAGGTGTCATTTTAAATATACCCACACCACACGCCTGGGTTTAACTGAATTTCTGAGTGTCGAGTCGTACCGAATTATGTGAAATGTTTGAAGTAACGTCTCGGTATATCTGTAATGCATATGTACAGAACTGCAACTGGTCGTTTCGGTCGGCGAGCAAGCTGGTGCGTCACGCGCGCCGGCACACGGGCGAGCGGCGGCACCTGTGCGGCGCGTGCGGGCGTGCCTTCCTGCGCCGCGAGCACCTGCGCGACCACGCCGCCAGGCACCACGCCGCCACCACCGCGCCCACACACGACCATCACTGTACACATGCAGGTATGTACTGTACAAGCTGGTGCGTCACGCGCGCCGGCACACGGGCGAGCGGCGGCACCTGTGCGGCGCGTGCGGGCGTGCCTTCCTGCGCCGCGAGCACCTGCGCGACCACGCCGCCAGGCACCACGCCGCCACCACCGCGCCCACACACGACCATCACTGTACACATGCAGGTATGTACTGTACAAGCTGGTGCCGAGCGGCGGCACCTGTGATGTACTGTTCCGACAGCAGCACATGAGAACCAGTTCCTTCTAGGCTTTGTGTGCTTACTACCTTTGGCCATATCATGATGGTGAGTTTGTGGACAAATAGAGGCGAATAAATAGTGAAAAAAGTTTATCGACTTATTAGTATTGTAATATGTTATCTGCCATCTAATCCAACATAAACTAAACAATACAACATATTATAATACTACTTTTGAATATACATATACTTATAAATAAAAATATTTGTCCAGCGTGGGAATAAAACCTACGACCTGTGCCGTGGCAGTTAGGGTATCTAACCTCCGAAGCTCATTAAATCAAATCAATTGTGAGTGCAAAATTACCTCTGTCAAATTTATTAACATGGACATTTAGTCATCGGGATACAAAAGTATAAATGAAAAGCATTGGATTTCTTCATTTTGTGTTCAGGTTGTGAGCAGACATTCACAAACATGAGCAAGTTATATATGCACATGAAGAAGGTACATAAAAAGGAGGAGAATAACACTACAGTTGCTGCATCCGAAATGTTAACAACAGCTGAGGTAACAGACGCCGAAAAAATGTTTGTGGTATGTTTATTTGAATTTATTAAAATCGCTATATCTTTATTTAATATAGATATTTCGAAATATATTACGCTTGCGCAAAAATATTTGCAAAAAACATACATATGCCCTATTACATAGACGCTTTACAAATTGCAAATTTCCATAGACGGCTGTGTACTTCAGGACTATCAGCACGCTAGTCAACTTACTGACATAATAAAAAGAAATGAGTCTGATTATTCATTGTGGTATAAGTGGTCATTGAACTATAATAAATTTCATGCTGACACGCAGGTGAAATACCTGCGTGTCTAATTATTCTGGTCAGGTACAAAATTCCATATAAACCTAACGTTTTGACATTTCATAAAAAGTAGCTGATTTGATATGTCAGTCATCGTCATCATCCCAATTGCTGAGTTTATTGCCGGCTCTGCTTAGCATAGGCAACCTTCCCAACTGTGCGTTAGAGTCAGACTGCTTCATAAGTGCTTGTTTGAAGGCCTATTTGAAAAAAAAAATAATTTCATTGATTTCACAGATAAATCTGGTACCCGAAAAGCCACTATTAGAATTATCGCTAGTATCAGAACCACCTGGAGACGCGATAGAACTGGAGACTGAAGAAATCGTGACTGAGACTGAAATCGGTGTGGATCCTGAGATAGAAATCTGTTTAGATTCGGAGACTGAATGGCACGCGGCGCGTACGCATTGTACGTGGCCGTTACCTCCGCGTTCCGAGCCTGTGTATGAAGACTGCACCGATGAAAATAACTACGTATTAGAGGAAGATGTGCAGGTATTTCTTTTTTATTTGCACAACTCGCCTCAGTTTAATTAAATGTGAGGCATTTTTTTTATCCCAACAAAGTTGGGATAAAAACGGAGTTTGGTGTGGAAATCGGTGGAGAGGATAATAATAGCATAATGGTTTTTTATGTAGTTTATGATGCCTTCTGATGAAATATACCCTACTAAAACAAATAATATATCAATTGTTTTTAGGTTTTATTAAATAATTATTTTTGGTTTTATTTAGTGTTTTTTTATTATTATTAGGTGGAACAATCAGAAGCCTCGGAGAACAACATATACACGATCAGAAGCGATCTCTTCCTTCACGGAAATGTACTGATCAACGAAGATAGCGAGTGAGTACATGTCCCTATCATATTGTATAATATGCGCCTTTATGTCCTTTGTTGAATTTAGAATTCATATTCTTCTCGGATGCCAGGGAACGTCTAGGCACTGTATTTTGTTCAATAATGGTTATGTTAACTCCACAGATTTATCATAAGTAGAGATTACGTGTCGCGTCACCCTGGCACAGCGGTGTCGGAGCATGGCGAGGGAGAGGAAGAGATAACCGGCGAGAGAAGTGCGAGCGAGACGGAGCAGCCCGCGCTAGACCTTGGCCTTATTGACTCGCATCCCACTATTGATCTCATGCAGGTTTGTGCACTTTATTATATACATGTTCACATTTTAGCCTAATATAAGCCTATATATGGTAAAAAAGAATGTAGATTTGCATACATATCCAAAAAGAGGGCCAATATAATAATATACCAAGAATACATGAGGAAAATATAAAAATTATAATATATTCCTTCAGTGTGTGAGGAATGTTCCCGGATATTATTACTATTATTATTATTAACATAAATGCAGGCGTGCCAAAAGGCTCCATGCTATCGCCAACACTGTTCATCCTGCATATTGATGAGATTGACATGTTGGAAATTCCAAACATTCACTGTGCGAAGGTGGGACACTCCTATGTCGGTAGCCCTTACCATAGACCTACGTACAGCACTGGAGATGACTATGTAAGAATTTATATATTTTTTTATTTGTATTTAGGAGGAGTTATTGTACGCCGACGCTGAAGTAGACGAGTCGTCATTCAGAGTGTTCTTAATGAACGGCGAGGAGCTCACTTAATCACATTTTATTAATCAATAATTTGAGAAGGCTGCTAAAAGCGAGTCATTGTTATTATACTATAGGTATTTATGTCACTCTGAGTGATACTGTTGCTAGGTAAGTTGAATAGTAAGGAAATAATAGTAGATTTTCTGACTTGTATACGTGTTAAATGAAATAGATACACAGTGATGGATTGTGATCACTTATCGTGATGAAACCATAAGGAGAGATCTTTTCGACGCTAGCATGTTATGTGGATAGCACAGCATTAGTCCAATGTCTATCTAAATAGTAACAAAAAAAAACAAGAAATGCTGATAACTTCTGAGAATCAAAGTTTTTAAACTAAAGAATGTAAAAATATTATAATGTACTGTACATTTTATCGGGTTCTGTATTAGGAAAAGGTAAATTGACTAATGATGATTTTGATGATTCAATCTCTAGTAAATGATTTCACTCATATTTGGATACCCTATAAACAAACCCGACTTTATAGCGCCCTATTTATATTAAGTATAGGTTTATTACGTATATTTATAAGTTATTAATAAACCTAGATGGTAGCAAAATTTCTGAACTTTGGTACAAATACCTGTGCATATATTAAATATATGGATTATGGCCTTTTGGGTGCAATATTTCGATTTTGTAAGTTTTTCTCTTTTTTTATTTATAAATAAATAAGCAGTCAATTGAATAAGGATACATTGTTAGCATTTAATTATATGTAGTACATTGAGGTTTGGGCTGAATGCCACGCGCAGGAAGGAATCGGTCGGCAATAATAGTGTTTTGATACTAAAATATTCGGAACTCATATAAAGACTAGTCGACAATGAAGAATTACTCAACATATATATTATTCTATATTGTATACTTTACTTCACATTAGATAATATAAACATAAATAACTTAGGTGAATGGTCCCCATTTCGAATTTTTAACAGATATTTCTAAAGTTGATTTTTTTAAAATTTTACTAAATTTTAAGCACCTATAGCATGTTATTTTGCTTCGCTTGAGGCGCAATGGATTGATAGGAAAGGAATGAACAGTATACTTATGTGTATATGCTTATAAAACTATTTAAATCATATTTAAAAAAAACAATAAATAACGGGCATTTGTAATTATTAAGGAACCAATACAGATTGATTTTTACCAAAATGTATGAAGCAACTGTATTATTTTGCGCCATATCAGAGTTGGTCCCATAGTGAAAGTTGTTCATATTGACGAGTACTTCCATCCCTGCAAGTAATGCTAACGACAAAAAAATCATACTGTATATAGTTCTATGTTGAATGCAAAATCAATACACACTGTCTACTGTTCATCTCACATGTGCCCATCACAAAATTACGTCTCATCGGCGCTTGAACGTCTCATCGGCGCTTGAATTGACGTAATTAATTAAATTTATTTATTAATTTATTAAAACGCAAGAAATATTTAATGGGGACCACCAACCCCAATAATGTTAAATCTTACTCGTCTATACATATTCGATGCATATAGTTTAATACATAACATAATTATTATTACTTAACCACTTCAATGATTTTGATTATATAAATGTAATTAAAATAACTAATAGTCGCGTGATAAATACAGATTCGATTATACAAAATGTTCCGCTATAACGTTATCTATGAGAAAATAAAGTTAATTAGAAGAAATAATTATTGATTAGAAGATAACTAATAATAAATAACGTGGTAGTAGTATAAACTAGTAAAAAGTCTTATATACCTAACGTTGAGCATATTGAATATTTAATAAATTATTCTAAATTGTTAAAAAGAATCGCCAATACGATATGATCTCTAGAAATGCCTTTTAGTTGTAAGATTGAGTGATAAGAGTGTCTGACTGTTGTAATTTGTAATAAGTAGATAGCATAATCAGTGTTCCCGTTACTGATGTGACGTAATTGACTCTTGTATATAACTATAGCTGTGTGAGAGCACTATAATACATATTGTAACAAACACCATATAAGTTATAACTGCTTAATGTAATGAAGTGGAAGATGATTGACTTATCCTCTTGTAAAACAAATTTATGAGATCTCTAAACACTAATAATTCCTGATAATAGTCATATATCTAACATTATTATATAATATTCTTCTGTCGATGTTATTGTAATTAGATTATCACAATGACAGGGCGACAACCATTAAAATAATAAACGATTATTTGTGCGTTTATATGAAGATGTATATATATCCAAGAAACTCGAATAAAATGACATTCACCTTGTCGCATGAAATCTAAAAATGTTTTTCGAAACAATAACTTTTTGTAGTTGTTTACAAAATGCCAGTAAAATTTAGAAGGTACCTACCTAAAATAAAATACAATAGTTGAATGAGCTCGCCGTGGTAATATAATAGACGACTCAAAACAAATGATGCTTACAAAAGTTACAAATGAAGACGTGATGGCTCGAATGTTGAATCAATGACTGATGTTGAACTGACCTTCGGTTAGTTTTCAGTTCAGTGGCTCAAGATACATTATTACCTTGTTCTAGTACTTTGAATGTGCCCTCGTTGCCGATGTGTACGATTCATTATTTAGTTTAAACTACTATGTATAAATTGTATATAAGATATTATATTTTTGGATATACACGGTAAATGTAAGATGGCTTATTTTTTGAGACTGTTGTCCAAATAATGATCATGATATCATTTTGTTGATTTGTATACCTAGTGAGGGGTAGATGTATTTCGAAATTATTTTTATACATGAGTTTTTATTTTGGTTATTTTTATTTTGTTTTCTTAAAAAAAATATTGGAGAATGAAATATGAATTGATACTTATTATCACCATGTCAGCACAGTATGGACGCGCTAAGTCAAATTTTAATTAATCACATATCATAATTATTTAGTTTGTTATTAAAAATAATTTTAACCAGTTGCTTTGTGTTTAATGCAGATTTTGCTATATTAGTATGTAATAAATGTTTTTTCTAATAATCACACTTTGTATTATTCTATACTCGATTGGTATTTAATAATTAAAAAATAAAAGACGCACTGAACACTCGCATATTAATGTTTATTTACACATTTTCGTATACTACATCAATGTCACACGTATAATTTATTGAAACCCTTATGTATATTTACAATATACTTAATATTTCTTGTACGATATTTACAATGCGCACCATTCATGTCTAGAGCAATTTCCTTCAAAACTGCATGAATAGTTAGTTACTTAATTATAAGCTATAACACAAAAAACAACATATTATAGTTTTTTTTTATTTATCTAATAAATTCGCATAAGTATCTTTTTAAATCTCGACACATGATTTTTTCTATATTATACGAATATAAAAGGACCCTACTTACACGATTCTGTATAATCCTTCTTCGCATGGCCACCACGGATTTGAATTTTCCGTGATAAATATAATATGTTGCCGAATCTCAGAATTTGTCGGTCCCTTGTTTCAAAGTTATTATATTGTTATAGGATGTAGGTATTCAATATCTCATGAACCATCTCGTCCTTACGTATTTATGGTGAAATTTTGAATAACATGCCGTTTCGACAAATTAACCCCATATTCAGGTACCAACAGATTTTCGTTAGGTGCTATGGTTGTCTCACGATGTTTTCCTTCACCGAAACCGCAAGCTCATTGCAGGATTCGAACCCACGACCTTCGCCGCGGCATTCGACGTTACTACCACTGAGCTATCATCGCCTTAGGTGGCTTTAGCGGTACAGGCCTGCCTTTGCAGGTCCACTGAAGCTTACTAAGTAATTAATAAGTTTGAAACCGACAAATTCTAATGATTTGTCGGTTTCAAAGTTATCAATATAAATTTGGTAACAAATTTCGACAAATTAGCGTAATTTATTTGTCTACTCTGTGTGGGTGATCCTGCCAGAAAGTGTTACACAAGAATTCCATGGACAAAAAATATTATAGTGATTAAAAGTAAGAATGTCTTTCAGCTTCGTTTCTGGGTCTTTTTATACCTTGTAATATACAGAACTTATACATAATATGTATAATTAAGTATATTATTTATCTAATACATTTTAACACAAAATTCGTTGGGAAAAAATTAACATAGCAAACTACAAAATTAACTAATGTCAATTAAGTACTATAACATTCTTAAACTTAGAGAGCTACATTGTTTTATACTATCATATGTCGATCTGGCGGTGCTAATGGTAGATCCATACTGATGGTCCGGACCAGGGAGACTGATATCTTGTCCCTGCAGGCAGCAATGCCCCACAGCACTAAGTAAATAAGTATCAACCCTGCTGCACTCGCGGTCACTACTACGCCTGATTGCTTGCCATTCCGCCAGTCCAGAAGGTCGTAGATAAATGGGAAGCCGTTTCTGGAATTAAAAAGATCGGTTGTTTATTTAGGGTAAGGGAGATTTATGGATAGGATTATTACTTTCTTCGGGATTGATTCGAGATCTTGATTTGAATAGGCTTCTTTAATATTGACAAATTGTATAAAATATACGCCATAGAGTTGAATTAACATTGTCTGCACGCCCAAGGTCGCACATATCTGGTACATACTTACATACTATTCGGTCATAATTATTATACAACGTCCTACTGACCAGTTTCCTGGCCAACCCACAGTGCAATATCATATGTACTTACATACGTCCCCAATGCTCAGGTAAAAGCTACAATAACTCAAGACGAATAAGGACCTATTTACATTTTTAATCTTTTTACTTCTCAGTTTTACTCATCAAAAAGTCATGAAGCTAGTGCGCTAGTTTAAAACTAAAAATGAATAAATGGAGGAACACCACTCACATGTCAGTCCCACCGGCAGCATAGTATACGGCGGAGAAGATCACGTACCACAGCGCAGCTCCCAGCGGTTGGTAAAAGTGCAGGAATCTGACAGGCGTGCGCGACACCAGCACTTCAACAATTGCGACGCATGAGTTGACCCCGTGGGTTGCTACATCCAACAAGAAAGCCCGCTTGCCAAGAGCTAGTTTTGTTTCTGTCAAATTAATATCGTTTGTTATATTATGGGGATCCATTAATACGATTATGTACCATATTTCTTCGAGTTTACCATTGTTGTAGTGCGCCCTTTCCCATGAGACAAAAAAATATAATTACAAATAACTAGTGACTTGACCAAAATAGACAACGAACAAGTTTTCTTTCTACAACTGCAATCCTAATTTCTAAAATACGGAAACAGGTTACCTACGCCTTAAATATTTATTTAGTTTGTTCATACAAACTATATTTTTTTATATTGGATTTTACCATGGGTTTAAAAATATTAATGTTCTATTAATTTATGAAAATGCGAGTGAAATCGCGCATTAATAGCCAAATATACCTAAACATCTTAGATTTCAGCTAATGAAGTATAGGGACGGTTCGAGTAGAATATACGTACCAGGGTTGTACAAGAGTATCCAGTAGAGCGCAGTAATCGTGATAGCTATGGTCACAGACAAGTTGTAGAAGGTCCAGTACATGCTCATGTACCATGGAAGCGGACCATAATCTGGAAACAGAACATTTTCATTATTTGATATTGATACTGCCGATATCGATAGCATAGTGTTATTTCATAATCTACAGTGATAGTAAATGAGTTCGTAACATGAAAATTGGTACGTAATTTCGAAGCTGGCCATTTCTAAATATTAACAACTTCCTTGTCCAATGAGTCATATGAAGTAAGAACATAAATCAAATAAGAGCATTGTTTTCTATGAATGTGATACGAAATACTCTATCTAACCTAAATACAAAAAATATTCTGATGTTTTTTTGTATCAAGTAATATTGTTTTAAAAAAATGGTAGGGCTAAAAGCGCTTTTAAGTGGTAGGACAGGGAAGTTGTACAAACTCGACTGTTCGTAGATGAAGGTTTTTTTAAAACCAATACGATAGTCGATATATTTACGATATGGCAAAATAGAACTGCAATTATTAAAATACCACAAACGGAAAAAATTGCGAATCTTAATGCTTCCAGTTGCTAATAGGGATGCACATTATATTTATAAAGGAACGAGTTTTCAAGAGTCCAGAGACAGTATCAGGGTAAACGACCTGAACTTAGTTCATAATATCAGATTCAGATATAAGTTCCCATAAATTATAGTTAATATCTCTGTTTGGTTATATATAAAAAAAAGAAACTGTGGTAGGTAAATTAAAATTTTGATTTAACAAGGCAAGTGGCGACGAGGAAAGAATAGGATTGGGTTTCATAGTTTTTCAAAGAAGACCTACGACGATGGTTCTGAAATAAGTATGTGGTCATCTTTCTCATTTCAAAGTCAAAAGATTTTACCTACATTTAATAGTTCAGCCAAAATAGTCTTATCTAACTTACCTAAGCGTTTAACCTGAAGTCGGGGAAAATAGGTCATCAGTAAATTAATTGTAATTTTAACCAGAAATTTCCTGTAACCGTGACAATGTATGTTGTGAGGCAGATTTTAGTATCTAGGAGATGTAGTTACGTAGATTTCGAAGCAAGTGCTACTTACCTAATTGAAGATTTGCAATATTCAATTAGGGAAAGAAAACACGTACATGTAGGTAAGTATAGTTAAACAATATTACGTAGACAGTCATACCTATAGTAAAAGTTGATGTTTTATGTCATTACCTACCGTAGGGTAAGGTAGGCACTAAATTACAAAAAAATATTAAATGTGGAACTTGGGGAAGTCAAGATTTTTAAGAATCAACTTTAAAGTGTAAAAATTATTAACTAATACTAAATTGTTTTCATCTTGGGTCAACGTAACAAAAAACAAAATTACATTTAAATTTGATTAGTCGCTTGGAGCCCCGTATCTGGAGTAGGTACTATTTTACAGGGTAGGTAAGTGCCCATACTCTGACATTGTAACAATAAAAAATATTCAAAATAATAATCTCTTGCTTTTCATGTTCATTTAGACGATTTTCCCGTCTTTCCCGTCTTTCTTCTTCGATACTACTGACAGGTATATTTAGTTTATAAAAAACAGCAGCCTATGTAACAAAAAACCCCACCTTACTCTACGCATTTTGAAATAAGGGCAGGTACTAGCTAACTAGTAGTTAGTAGTCATCTAGCGGGTCAAGTTTAAGCTTATAATAAAAAACCCATAATATTATGTATTTAACATTTATCGTTTTACGAACGTCGGTTAGCTGTATATGTTTATAAACTAATGATGGACTCCGCAGTAGGAAGCGTGTATCGCTGTTGAATACGAAATTATTGACATTTCTATTTCCCTTCAAGGTTAGTTGATATGTAGGTATGTATGTTGATGTGTATTAGGTAACGTCTTAATGTTAGTGTTACACATGCGTGTGCGTATCCCTTCCCGTCTACAGCACTGCAATATGACGAACAAGTTGCGTTGCGACACTTGCGACTGATGACAAGACGTTGCTAAATCTTGAAGTAAATACATGTTTTGAATTATGAATGAATCAAGTATGAATTGGTTTGTAAACCCCAGAATATAGTAGGTACCTACTGTACCATAAATACCTGAGATGCTTGAAACCTAAATACCTATGTGAGTATACCTAAATAAAGTAAAATGGCTATTTTTATTTTGATTACCGTCAGCGTCAAAAGTAGATAATCGCTTTAGTAACTTTAATAATCTATTGACAATGAAATTACGAATTGCGTAACGATATTAAGGTGATCATCTACTTTTGACGCTGACTGTACCTCTATATTGGTAGGATATTCTGGAATTGAAATGAATTACGTTTTCGGACAGCCATCTCAGGAAAAAAATGTAATTTTACCTATTGTAATTAGTGCAAATTGATGGGATACGGCATGCAGCTTGCTCTGATGCGAACCGTATTATATTATCATACTGCATACATGACGTGACGATCTGACCGCAGCTGCGCAGTTATTAGCACAGTCTGACAAATATGCGATACGTCTAATATAGTTTCTCTTAAGTACTTACGGAATGGGTTTTTATCGATTACTAACTGACAATTGATAAGTTGAGAGTTAATTTACAAATCAATGATGCAATAATGATGATAAATCAATGATTTTTTGCCTCGTAGCAAATAGATATAATTTAAGACTATTATACCTATACACTATATTACGTATTTCAGAATTTCCCATAAAGTTTAGGTATTACGAACCAATTTAAATTTATTAATAACACTATACTCGTAACCATTCTTGTAAAAAAATATGGATTGTCAGGTGTATCTATGCAAAATGAAACAGTTTATCTTATCGTAGTTAGGTAGGTTTATTATCTTTGCTTATAAAATCAATCGTCAATTTACATCGCAACAATGGAAATGATAATGACCGTGGGAAGTTATAATTGTGGGCGGTTTGTACCTGCGTCATTTATCTTGAAGTCTTATCTTGAAGTCATTATGTCATTAATTAGTATAGTCATAGTCTTAATGACGTCATACGGTGCATACGATGTTATGTCAGTGTTCACACGTGATCTTTCGATATAAAGAGGCACTTTAATAATATTTAATGTAATATCCTTCGATTGTTATACTTAATGAATGTCGTGTTATTATAACTGACTTTATTACTGTAATAAAGGTGGTTATAACAATAATTTTACTTCAGTCTTAGATACATAACAATGACCTGTGATATTACGCAATTTTATTAAACAAAAGACATTGTTTTAATGGATATAAACACTTCACCGGTGGTGGTTGTTGTTAGACACACTATATAAACATTAATACTATTATAAAGATTTATCTATGGGCTATAAATATACCTATAGGTTCCAAAGGTCCCACTTTTGAAGCTTTGATCATAATAGCGATGAATATCTAATCGTGAATTTCTGTATGTTATAAAAGTATTATTGCATAAATTCAGTAGTTTCAAAATAAAATTGTACATTTAATATTATTAATATTCACTCCCATCTAATTTTATAAGTGTGATAAGTGGATGTTACAAAACTACCCGTAAAGCCGAAAGGAGGTTAAATGGGGCCTTATAACGAGTCCATTCACAATATTTAAGAACCGTAGTAACGCTGTAGTAACGGGTTTGTTATAAACCCCAAAAAAATAAAAAAATATTAATATTTTCACTGATGTGCAAACCCTATTTCAGTAAAATTAAAGAGTAAACTACGCAGAATATACCTACATTTCTACCTAATTTGCGGAACGACAAAAATAATAATCGTAAATTGACAACATATCTTTTTTTTCCAACTTGACATTTTTTGAAGCCAGTACTCGAGTATAATGACATCCTTGTATTGGAGGTAGCAAACATTTATGAATGGAAAATAGAAAATCTATTAAAGTAGTCAATTAATAGGTAAAATAGGTACGTAGGCCTTTCTGTTAAATAATCTAGTTCCCTGACATGACAGCTTACTAGGGTTGACAAAATTTTTGGCGTTGATAATTAATTATATTTTTTACGGGGTATTTTGTAAAACGTTGTATATCTAGGACTCCTACCGATAAAGGATGAGCCTGTGAACACGTCTAATGACCGAATATATTTTAATGTCGGGACATAAAATACTTTCGGTGATAGGTGGTCGTATATAATGTACCTAGCACTCAATGCTGACACATCTCCCTATAGGGATAATGGGCCTGGAGAGAAGACCCAAGACAAAGACGAAGCTAATTTAGATTCTACTTATTACCCATACGACACAAAAGACTCAAAGCTATATATTCTGTTTAAGCCCTAGCTTAGGACAGCATACAAGAAGATCGAAGCTGCTGAAGTAACCTTTGGTTTGGAAGTTAGCCTTCAACTGAAAAGAAGAGACTCGGTAGAGATACATTTTTATGATCTGTTTAGGCTTTATTATAGTTGTGGTCGACTTGATGACGATGGCACAGATGGAAAGGTACCTATAATTTGTTTGTATCTATTAACTTTTTTATATGTAAATAAGCTTATTTATGACCACAATCCCAACATGGTAAGTAATTGATGATAGGGCTCTCAAGTGCAGCTGGTTGCTTGGCGATAGATTTTTAAAGTGAGACGAGCCAGATGGGTATAGATACTGCTGCAAAGTACTCTACTTTCTTCACGGTGTTTTTCTTTACAACAAGCTCAAGCTTATCATAGGATTCCAACCCTCGACTTTCGCTTCAATACTACCACTGAGCTACCACCGCCATCATTGTCTTTTATGTTATGAATCGTCTCATTGTCATGTTGTTGTCAAGTAGTACTAACACTAACACCTAAAATCAGCTGTTCCTTGCATTTTGGTTGAGAAGCTATTGAAATTTTGTATGTCTTTTTTTCACGTTTTCAGAGTTGGTTACATAGTAAAAGCTGTTTGTAAAAGAGTACTTTCAACTCAGAAAGTCCAGTTAAACAATAAACATAGTTCTGTATCCTACATAAAATGGTTTGTATTAAAATTGTGTGAATCTGTAGAATTATCCTTGAAAATTCTTTACATAGCCAATGGAACCTTTCAAATTATTTGAACTTGGCTCAGTTATGTGATGTTAATTGTATGAAATTAAGGCATTAGATTCAACCAACACCTTTTTTATAGTGTCAAAGAAAAAATAATGGAGTAAACTTGTAACTAGAAGGTGTCACGTAACAGAATCTGTTAGATTCTGTTATCTCGGTAAGGTACTACAGTTTTTATAGCCGTAAATTCACGATAACAGGAAACCATGGTCGTCTTTCAATGTATTAATTATTAAATCAGTACTAACCAAGTGTTTTCTTGCTTATTGCAAAGCACGACACTAGTACTCCACTTAAAGTCATCAGAGTTACAAGCAGCAGCCCCCAGTTGGTCAGGTAAATGAGCCAGTAGGGTGAGAGTCCTTCCACTAGTGACCACACAAGGATAGATAGCGCCAACGACGCCAGGATTATTCTCACCACTAAGAGAGGCACAGGTGACTCTCCCCGTTGCCATGACGACGCGTAAAAGTCACTCAACTTGTCGTTCGAGGACACCCAAAAATCCGACAGGGAAGATTTTCTATAAAATTTAAACATTTTTCGTCACTTTTTCACTATCATGAATCACTTCTAATCCATGTTCGATGGAAATTGCAAACGTAACAGCGTTATTTATTTCACGTCAGATAAGTTTACTTGCGCGAGATAAACTATTTCGCAACGCGCTCCGCCGAGGAATGGAGAGATGTTTGGAGAGCTTGTTTTGAGTCGTTATCGATGAACTATCATTATCAGAACTCTATACCAATATTGGCTGTACCTAAAAGTATCTATGGAAAGATCACACGTTTATCTTTGTCGCGGTTGTGTTTACACTGATTCTCTCGAGACAATGCGATGACTTAAGTTGAAGTTTCAGCGAATGAGCTAATGTAAATAAAAAAAAGAAAACCAAGAACGATTGTAGAGTCGGAGGCTGCGCCGGCGCAGGCTCTGGCGCAGCGACGCGGAGTTGCAAACAGGTCCGGCGACTGACAGCCAGTGACTGGCCGCCGCCAACATCTTACCCGCAAGTCGCAACACTGCAACTTGCGTAAACCCTAACCTTAGTTACATAATTACTTAGTTTTCTAAAGACAAACTGGGTTACGATGAGTTAATGTTTTGTAATTGAACCACTTGCTTTTTTGATTTAAATGTTCAACATATAAACAAAATATGATTTCGGTAGAGATACGCGATACCTACGTCGATTTTCAATAAGTACCTATAGCTAAAATAAAATAAGTAGTTCACCGGTTACAAAACGTAGCAAATAGACAAACAAACCTAATTATAAATTGAATTATAGCAAGGATCAAACGCAGGTATAGTACAACCAATACAATGAACTATAAGTAGGTTATTGGTATCTATTGTATAAGAGGGTCATTATCAAAATGCAAGAATAACCTTGACATAGATTGCAATATTTGGCGTAATTTTTAGTCTAGTTAACAAGATAAATAACTTCTTTATTCTAAATGACTGAAACCTACCTTACATCAAAGCCCTACATAATAATAAATTTTGGTTTGTCCAATTATGTTTATATTCCCAAAGTGAAGAGATTTTGCAAGGTCGTTGGTGTTGCAAGCGTCAATAGACTACGACTACTTACCATCAGGCGGGCATATATGCAATAATGCAACTTCTGTGTAGTTCCATAGGGAAACCAGATAACTGATATACTTACAATAAACTATTTTTTTTAAAATATATACAAATTGATAAGACTCAGACTCAGGATAAATAGACATGTTCATGCACACAACTGTCTTTGGGTAGGAATCCACAACCTGTGTCGTGACAGGTAGGGTATATCGCCAATCAGCCCGTCAAAATACGTATGTAGCTCTAAGTAGGTAGGACAGTATCTTCCTATGATAATGGTTTATGAAATTAGGACTTTAGCTTTGATTTTATTGTAGGCTACGTTTGCAATTTCCTTTGTTGAAGTTACTGATACGTTTACGAATACCACTTCAGTTTCGGTGATGGAAAATTCATGGCCGTCAAGACCGCACGGCCCCCGTTCCTGGAGCCTTCAGTCATACACTAAGTTTTAGTACCCCTTTCGGGAAAAATTGTACCGAGATTCTTATAATTTGTACCGTTGTAAAGTAAAGAGAAGGTGAAGGAAGAAGAAGGTGGCCGTGCGGTCCTGACACTTGTTAAATATGTGACCTCTCGTTGTCAGCCTAGCCTATCTAGAACACCAAAATGATTAGTTTAATATTTAGTGCAGCTGAAAAGATGAGTCTATACCAATTTTCACTATTCTACTGTTAGTCGTTCAGGAGATATGATTATTCATAGGTGGCCGTGCGATAGCAAAATCACAAGTGCCATAACAGGCATCCTGTTATTTCTATTGCCATGATTTATATGCAATATTTTAATACTCTTGACAACTAAAACATATAACAGCAGTCTTCAAATTTGTACTGCAGTAGATCAAGAGTACTGATAAAAATTTGATCTCTCATTACTAGCCCAGGCCACCTAGAACATAAAAGTGTTTTGTCTAATATTTATTACCGCTAAAAAGATGAGCTTATACCAATTATTAGATACTATTCAATTGCTAGTAGCTTAGGAGATAGGTATCAGCATTCATAGGTGGCCGTGCGGTAGCAAAATTACGAGCATCATAACATTCTTCCTTTTACTCCTAGAGTCAGAAAATAAATGCCAAGTTCTTGTGCTCTTTACAGGCAAATATGTACCAAAGTTTCAAAATTTGCACCGTAGTAGGTAACTATTTAGTTATAAAAACAAAAATTCAAAGCGTCAGAACCGCACGCACGTCCTCTTTCGGACGCTATTTTCCATCTTCCTATTGCATTTAGAACTGTGAAACACCTTCAGGATTTAGTATCGCGGGAGTACTAAATATTAAAACTACCTACTTATATGATAAATATGAAAAACAAGCTATGTTACATAGAATAAGGAACAATAACGCACGGTAGAAAAGACATATATGAATGCATAATTGATTATTTTTTAGTTTTCTTGTATCACTGAGCAAATTACCACTACCTATACGTTTTAATTTGTATTGATAGGCTCATACTGATAAAATACTGATATATTATTATGTAATTAATAACTGGTTTTGACAAATTAATGTTACTTCCAAATTAATGTCGCTTCTGGTTGGCTTCAATTTGGGTAGATGTCATGTTTGTTTGACATTGACAAGGCAGGTAGTATGATTATGACGTGAAAAGAACATACAAATAAGGTGGGATACTCTTTAACTTAGTAGACTAGTATCTCTATTCTAGCAGGTACTTCTAATTTATAATCTGTATACATTTGTGTCAAAATAATAAAAAAAATGTTACACACAAATCTACGGTAGTAAAAATCTTATGACTATAGCTAAACGTAGATATTATAATCTAAGTTTCTTTTCATTCTTATTTTTACTACTAATAATTTGGAACAACATCACATAGGGAATAGCATATTAAGGGGATTATTCTCATTATTAATTTTCAATAGATTTTTTTACGTTTTAATGTATTACGTTAATTTTTAATAGTTATAATAATGTTTATTCGTAATAATTTGCATTCCATACGTGCTTATGGGATGTAATTTTGTAATTCGCGCTTGATGGAAGGTCGAGTGGTTTTAACGCTCTATAACTCTTACGTTTTGGTGTGGTGCTGCCTCGTATTATGCAATACTATGCCGAAAAAAACTCAGTTTTACTCCAGCTTTCAACCACAACCCCTTATTTTACCCCTTTAGGGGTTCAATTTTGAAAACCCTTCCTTAGTGCATCCCAAACAAAGAATATCTCTAGGTCCACCCATTTAAGCGGAGCGTTGTCTGTCAATCAGTCTGTGGAGTTTTATTAATTAGATTAAAAAGTGTGATTTTATGTTAGATCTAAGATACTTATGTATTTTGCATACAAAAAGTTATAGAACTAAAAAGCTCCGCCCAGAAAAATAAAACATCTTGCCATATTGCGAAATTTCACGGAACTAATAAGTGTACTGATATTACTATGAGCTGTCAAAGTGTTCAAGTGGCGCCCTCGCGCAGATTTTTATTTTTCTAGTCAGGCTTTACATTGGTTAAATTACAAATGTCCGTTATCTATTGATAAGGAACCAACGTATGGTTTTAACTAGTTTTAAAACAATACAATAATCCATTGCCATAAGTCTCAAAAGTGATATTAATAAGGAAGAAATTACTAATTAGTTATTATTCATTATGATTTCACATTAATTGATTCATCAATTTAGCAATAATCTAGATTCTAAATTCTAGATTCTAAAACTTAAATTTTAGTTTCTTGCCTTTTATAAAACGGTGAGACACATAATATCTATCATGCTCGTAGGCAAGAAACGATGTCACATAATTTTGCTAATACATACTACACAGTTTCTACCCTCTTTTTCTTTTAAAAGTTTTGAGGGCTCTTATCACTTCACTCACTGGTATTAAAGCACTTGAGGTGGTCTTCTAAGTGGGAGGCCGTCTTCAGTAGCCGGGTTCGATGGTTTGACGAATCGTGTGGAGATGGCATTGCGACCCAACGCAATACCAATTGTGATGAAATGAAGTGCCACTAACAGCAGTCCCGTAATCAGTACTACCACAATTGTTGAGCCAGGTTCCGCCCAGTTTACCACTGGGTAGATGTAAAGGTTACCTTTCCTGTAACGTAAAGAAGGTTTATTACATATTATAAATGCAAATTTCAGCTTGTTTGTTAACTTTTCACGCCTAAGCCGCTGATTTGGTACGCAGATAGCTCATGGTATGGAGAGGGACATAAGCTGCTTATTTTCTCTAAGTTTCTTTCTCTCTAAAAGTAAAAACCGTCAACAATAAATAGCCATTGTAAGGGTTTAATGGCCGGAGCCGTCTTTCACTTTAAATTGCCTAGAACAACCTTGGTTCGTTAAATAATTAAAATAATATTTAAAAATATGTAAATGAGTACACCACTCATAATGTATGTACTAAAATTTTGCTAACGAATATGCTCCAGCTAATAAACCATGTCAGTGGTTAGTAAATTTATCGGTTCTTTATTGTTTCGACTACAACTTGACTACCGTTTCGTACACCTGTTCGTTACACAAAAGTTAACGTACCTACCTTATATTTCTTTTAATCAAAACTGTTATCGTTTTATAGTTATCTTTCTTCGAAAAGATAATGGCAAACACTTTATTTATTGTTTAAATTTAAGTGTAAAATCAAGTGGCATAGTTTGGTGTTGTGGTGAAAACGATTAATTTGTTTAAAAATACAGAAAACATGGAAGAACAAATGTGAGACATACAAACGTGATTTGGGAAAAGCTCTTATGTATATCAAGAAAGGTCAAATTTATATAGCAAAACCCCACTAAGTATAAATAAATTCCGAGGTTCCTATAGAGATTCATCTGTAAAACGCGATCAATACCGAATTACTTATAGTTATAAGTTATAGTCGATAATCTCGGGTTAATTTTAATTTCCTTATCTTGATGCTTTTACAAGCCTTTTGTAACAGTCTGTTTTAACTATAGGATAAAACTTAAGCATTTATAAAATTATAGTTAGGATCGAAGTAAATATATTATGAAATTGTCTCGTTAACTTTTAGTACCTATAGCAAATTAGATCCTTAACGAAAATTAAATATGTCACTATAGTCATTAGGTAGGCATGTACTTTATTTGCTTATATATATTAGAAATAAAAATAATGCTTGGATCTTCACAAAGAAATTAAGTTCGCTTCGCATTGAACGTATTCGAGGATAGTATCGAAAAAAAGGTTATTTATTCAAGTGTCAGAGAATCTTAAAAAAATACTTACTGGTCTGTGCCTCCTGCAAAGTAATAAATGACTCCAAACATAACGTAACACATAGCAAATATGATCGGCTGGTATATATGAAGGATTCGACTGGGATGCGAAGACGTTGCCATCAGGAAGAACATTAAGATAGAGTTTATTCCGTGGACAGCCACGTCGAGACCATGGTTTAGTTCTTCTTCTATGCCGGCTGAAAAAAAATATGATTATTATATTAAATAATGCAGATAGCCTATAGTATGGAGAAGGACATGGGCTACTTTGTATCCCGGAAAAACATAAGATCCCTGGGGAAAGCGGGTGAAACCGCGGGGTGGAAGCTAGTAAATAATAAATCCAAATTGGTTATTATGAGTTTTGCTGAGTTTATTGTCGGCTCTTCTCAGCATAAGCAATATTCCAAACCGTGCGTTAGAGTCTGACTATTCAAATGTGCTTATGAAGGCCTATTAGAATAAAAAATAATTTCATTTCATATTTGCAAATAAATTGAGCAGAGACAATCTTAATTTGGTATATTATGTTGTACGATTTCAGAAATATAATTAGGTACAATAACTCTATACAATACAAAAATATGTAGGTACCTACATTAAGAATAAATTGATCCCGATCTATAGGTACATTTTGGATACATAGTTAAATATCTTACCTTCGAAAAGCAAGGTCCAATAGAAGATTGTGATGAGGAAGGCTAAGGGTACGGCGATGTTGTACACCACCCAGTAGGTCTTCACGTACCATGGCAGACTGAAATCAGCGCCTGCCGCGAGTAGCAATGCAAGCAATCACTCAGTGAATTAATTTAATAAAAATATCTTCATATAGCCTGAGATAATATGGAATAAAGTATCATTTGTTAAATGCTTTACTTAATTAAATGCTGTATATTTTTATTACAGGCTAAATACATATAAGGTCCGATGACTCTATTATAAATGATGATTGTGACTCAGGAAGTGGCAGACCACTTTGTTATCTAGATCTAGCACATCCAGTTACAAGAACTTTGCAAACAATTTAGTAAGTTATCCGGGAATATGGTAGGTATTTTACAGACAACGCTAAACTTAAAAATCTTCATTAATAAAACTGTACAGCAAAGTAAAATTTGACAGGAATTCTAGTTGTATCATACTAGGCGCTCTAATAAAGTGAAAGAAAGTATAATGAACTTTCTGCCATTTCAAATAAAAATTGAAAGGTTATTTTCGTTATACAATAACTAAAATTCAGTACTTACTTAAAGGTCCATAAAAATAGCAGCGCAATGAAACAACTGTAGCTAATCCTGTTGCAAATGTGATGCTCATAAGTCCCCAGTGCGTCAGATATATGAACCAATAACCGAATACACCGTTCAAAATATAGATTATCATAGACGATAACACTATGCCGATAGATGTAAGGAAGAGCAGAGCCCGCCATAACAAAAGTGGCACGGCAGAACGGTTCGTTTGCCAAACACTGAGATGAAAATCAGATGGCCTGGGATGCTCCAATGCGAGCATTGACAATTGCGTCTCCTGCTTAAAATACTTCTTTACGGCACTCATTGTGATGTAATGTAGTGTAGTGGTGATTAACAAACGCACACCTAAACTGTTTATCGAATATAGAACTTATATAGATATCACAGTTTGCAGTTATCGGGTTGAGTCACTCGGTTTATCTTTAGGACATGCCAAATTTGATATTTGGTTGGTACGATTTGATCTGGGTGGACATTGAGATAAGAAGCGATTTGAGGCACTATCCGTACTTATTATTATCACTATCTTTATTATTATACACAGTATAAAATGAGTTCGCGTCCGCTGTCTGTTCGCTTAGATCTCTTAAATTAAGCAACGGATTTTAATGCAGTTTTCAGCAATAGATAGAATGATTCAAGAGGAAGGATGCATATTATAGTACAGAAAAGCCGATAAATTCAAAGGTTTGTAATGTGATGTCGTAACAAACATATTTTCGTGCGCTTACATTTTTGCACGCGTGCGAAGCCGGGGCGGGTCGCTAGTAAATGCTAAAGTTACTCTGTTACCTTTTCACACCTAAACCGCTGAACAGATCGCGATTTAATTTGGTACGCAGATAACTTATAGTATGGAGAGGGACATAGGGTAATTAACAGTGTTCAGGAACGCGGGCTAAGCCGCGGAGGACAGCTAGTAAGTTATAAGTATTCCCTTATTAATGTATTAAGTGGATAGAAAAGACCGTTCTTTGTGGAAATAGTAGTATGTAAATCTGTTATTAGTTATGCATTTGATATATATTTAATTAATAAAATCCACGAGGCTTAGATTTGGCAGATGATGTACTATTAAAACCTCACATTTCAATTATCTGAAAAAGATTTGAATAACGAAGCGTATTCGTGGAATAATCTGAAATTTTGCTAGTAAGTATCATAAATTGTTCTGTGATCGTAAATGTTATCAATGTATGTATTATTGGCAAGATATATTATTAATCTTGCCAATAATACATTATACTACATAGACCTTGAATCTAAGCCGCGACTACTTATGAATTAGTTATTTACCGATAAAAAAAAAACATTTTATGTAAAGGTAGTTACTGCGTATGTAGGTAATCTTTATTAAAAAATATTCTAAACGGAACAAACAAAAATAAGTCGCTAAATCTCATTTATTATTATAATTAGTTGTATCCATCGTTTGAAATTGATAAACTCCTATGATTACCCCGACAGCTCTTGGTGAGTGCATCTCTGAGGAGAGAGATGAGGGCTAAGACAATGTGCATGACAATGATTGCTACAGCAGATCCCACAGAGGTTATAACCGCTGTAACAGGCTCCGACCAGTCCAACATGGGGTAAATGTAAGTGGTGCCAAACCTGAAAGTAGTAGAAAAGATATGTGTTATGTAACTATATACATAAGAATGTACATACATACGTAATTTTATCGGAAAGTATAGGAAAACTAAAATTCTGGCGTTCTGGCGTGATTTAGTAACAAACATCCATCCATCCATCCAATCTTTCACATTTATAATATTAATTAGATTTTTACGTTAGATTTGATATTTACGCCCATATTTTAGAATACAAATCGATTGTGTAAAAACTAGATTAATGCTTTGATTGACGTTCTATAATGCGGACCTTATTAAAGTCTTTAATTAAATAAGGAGTACTTACGGATTCACACCACCAGCGTAATAATAGATGATGCTGAAAACTAAATACACTAAGCCAGCTCCTACAGAGTGGTAGAAGTGGAGCAAGTGCGTGGGGTGCCGGGAGACAAGGACTAGCACCAGCATCAGCACGGAGTTCACACCGTGGATGAACACGTCCAGGACTGCGTTGATCGCGTATTCTCCATCTAGTCACATTAAACATCGTTTAGAGATTTCGATTTAGCGGCCAAAATACAAACGAATTAAGTACATAAATCATTAAATTTTAATGGCGGATATAATTTTTAGTGTTTCGCACATCCGATGAAAAAACAGAACAAATTGAAAGGCTTGTTGAAGTTTCATTATAAGGGGTCGCTCGTGGTAGGCCTGCAGTGGTGACTTATATGAGCTGTTGATGATGATGGTAGATTAGGATAGCCATGAAGGGTTGGGATAAATCAACGAGTTAGTCCACAAATTGTCATCACAAAAAAATGTGAATCGGCAAGGTTACAGGAGAACATTACTTATATATACGAGTATCTGAAACTCACCAGCTGACGTCAGGAAAATCCAGTAGAATGCAGTGATGAAAAAAGCTATAGGTACAGTTGTGTTGTAAAGCACCCAATACGCCTTCACGTACCAAGGCAACTCAAAACTGGCCTCTGAAATAATATGAGAAATATATTACACATTTTTTACTGCTAGCGTGTTGCCTATTTTCCTCCAATCCAATGTGATGAGCAATGGCTGTCCACACGCGTCATACTTGTGAACAAGAGCTACTGGTGGGGGTTGATCAAGTTGAGTCTGCTATAATATTATATACTATACCTAAGCTCCCAAACAAGCAAAATAGTGATTTTTGAGTTTACGGCCGAGTATGTATCAAATGCAACCTTCCGAACCGGTATTAGAATCAGATTATTCACGTAAATTGAGTGCCTCCGAAGGTCTTATAGAATAAAATAATTATGATTTTGATTTTATCATCCATGATATTTATTAGCATGTAGTGTAGAACTTTGGAGTTTTTCTCTATATTTGTGTCTAGGGTTGCCAACTTTTTATGAAAAAAAAACGTTTAAAATGATTTGGTTAGGAAAAAAGTTAAGTATTTGGAAGAAAAAAAAGTATTTTTCAAATTTTATGCTTTTATTGCCTTAAAAACGTATTTTTGTGTGCGTTTAGCACATGACAACATTTTTTTGCGATCTTTAAATGTTTCCAAGCTTGTTTGACAATCAAAATTTGAATTTAAATAAATAAACAATTCGTTTTTAATTAAATTTATTGACGCTCTATTTCTCTCTCTCTCTATTTTTCACTTTAGATTCATTACTGAAAAACTCTTTCAGTGAAAGCTGAAGTGGCGGGAACGGAGAGTAAATATATTTTTATTTTTTTTACATTTGGTAAGCAATCAGATGCATTTTAAAGTATATATTGCCATTTGTCAACTGTACTTTTCACTGAAAATTCTTTATCATCATTAGTGAATTTTCTTACCTATAATGAACCCATAATGAGTGTTTTGTTTAACGCATCACTGTAAAGGTTAGAAATAAAGTATTTTCACATACTTTATTTGTATGCAAAAGTATAAAGTATAATTACCAAAAATAAAGTAGGATACGTTATTATAAAGTATGGTTGGCAACCCTATCGAGACATGTAAATACCACGGAATAGGTAAATAAGGTTGGAAAGGCCTTTGAGGAACTTTTGTACTAGAACCGCTGTCGCCGGTTGCACACACTTACACGACATGTCATATTTGCAATACATACATAACTTAACGGTCATGTTTGCACGATAATCGCAACTATTAAGGCGCTGACAACAGCTAAATGGCCTTGAGAAATTGAAATTTTAGCCACGCCCCTCTACATCCCCAATATATATAGCACGTATAGCACAGCATAGCGCCACACACGAAGACGCGGTAAAACGGTGCACTTTTTCGGCCATCATCCAAACAATAAACAAGTACAAATATATCTATGAAACTAACACAACTAGATGGCGCTATTATTGATAGTATAAATATGTAATTACAACTAGCTATAAAGAAATAGTAATAACCGAGTTCTCAATATATTTTAACCTAGTTTTGTAACTTTTCTATTTTATTTCCATCTTTCACACCATTATTTACAATAGTATGTACCTACTAATTTTAATGAAACCGCTTCTCTTATCATTTTATATTCGCGTCGCCCGTGTGGATGTATAAGAAATATGAATGAAGAAAATAATGTACAAAATTCAAAATATATAGCTAGGTTTCATTTTTAGAAAACGTCGTTTTACCGTGTTTTCAATCAATGAGAAACTGCTACAATTTCATTAGAATACGAAAGTAAATTTCGCCGCAATCAATAAGTAATTAATAGCTCAGGTGGGGGATCGTGCGATCCTTGAACTAGATGTCCACGGATCGAGTCCTGTTGGCGACTTATGTATGATTACTTTGTTCGATATGATTCATCCTACTTTTGTAACTTTTTCATCTTTCACACCATTATTTACAATAGTACCACAGCGTAACAAGTCATACAGTGGTTTATCGCGTTTGAAGTCACGCGAAATGCCGCTTTTTTGTAGACATTCGTCATTATTCGTAGTACCTATGTGTATGTAGAGTACCAGGAATAAAATGAAAAAATATAGAAGCTATGTTAGTAGAACTAATACCTAACATATTTTTTATTGTTTATGACCTTTTAATAATATAATAGGATACCAAAATAAAAAAAATACTGAGATACTTATTCTTTTAAAAACTACAAATGCGAAACTGAAAGGTATTTTCAACATTTGGATTTACTAATTTTCAGATTGCGATTGTTGAATTTGACGATGTAGTCAATTCTCATACGTAGAAATAATTTTAATAAAAATTCAGACGGGAAGCAGGCCCATGGTCTTGTATTAAAATTAATGTTCTTTAGCTATTGATATAATTGACTTCTAATATTATTTCCAACAAACGTTGTAAAAGTTGTCTGTAAAGTGTCTTCTAATTTTTGGCAGTACGTTAAAATACTAATACATAATAGTTTGCTAGTAGTTAAATTAGGTCGCGCAGAGATATCACTACTCCATATTCGTAATCGGCACCCCTGAAAACCATGAAAACGATATCCATATTGATTTTATTTAAAAATTCACGTCCGCCATCTTGAATCTCGAAATATGTTATATATTCGTAATTGGCACCCCCGAAAACCATGGAAACGATACCCATATACATAGATGTTATTTAATAATTCGCGTCCGCCATCTTGAATCACGAAATATGTTATATATTCGTAATCGGCACCTCCGAAAACCATGGAAACGATACCCATATTGATTTTTTTTTTTAATTCGCGTCCACCATCTTGGATCTCGAAATATGTTTTATATTCGTAATAAGCACCCCCGAAAACCATGGAAACGATACCCATATAGATTTTACTTAATAATTCGCCTCATAATTGTACAAAATTCAAAATATATAGCTAGGTTTCATTTTGTCGTTTTACCGTGTTTTCAATCAATGAGAAACTGCTACATTTTCATTAGAATACGAAAGTAAATTTCGCCACTATCTTTAAGTAATTAATAGCTCAGGCGGGAGATCGTGCGATCCTTAATTCAGATGTCTGCGGATCGAAACCAGATGATGTCTCCAATTTCATTTAATAATTTCCTCTTTTTCAAGTTCCTTCTTTTGTTTACCAAAATAAAAAGTATTATATATCAGCACAACTCAATCATCCAGGTACTTTACATTCATTATAAAACATGGTGTCATCACATGGATTTGAACACACATTCAAGCAGTTATAGTTTCTTGACCTATAACCAGGACCGCTGAGCTAACAATGACATGACTTATATGATGAAAATAAGAATCTTTCTCGGTCAGTGATGCGGCACGACAAATTTTATTCCCATTGCATGAAAGATTATAAAATTAATCAGTTATTATGCCCTTTTTGTGGTAAGTAAATCTTTAGTTTGAATACTTTTTTATGCGAAATAATACGACGAGATCATATTGTAAAAGTTATGTAATGCAATTCATTTTCCCTCCAAATATTGTCATTTAATTTGATAAAAAATTCAACAAAAAGATATAATGTGAATAGGCTGAATACATTCATAAATTACACTGCTATCTAGCGGCAGTGATATGACGCTTTGACAAACACAAGTATTTGTTTACTTTTATCATTGTCAATCACTGTGAAATAAATTGCTTACTACCTTACTTTATTCATCAGGCATTGCACATTTTTTTTAAAAGATATTTTACCCATTTATGGATGATAATGTTGAAACCGCGCGCTCGGAAAAAAACTGGTATAGGTCCGTCTAGCAACGCGGATCGCCGCGGAATGCGAGTGAGGGCAAAGCAAAATACGCAAGTAACGTGACAGAAGAGTGTGGCATAATGTTGACTCCTCCCCCTAACTGCTCCGAATTAATAACGTAAGCGACATTTATAAAAATAATTAATTATGTACAAATAAATTCCTTATTCCAAAAAGTAACGAAATAAATCATTTTCTAATTATTCGAACAATATTAATGTAAAATATCACATCGAAAAATACATTCATGTATAGGATAAATTTGGGAATTCCTTGATTTTCAGAGTTGTGTTTGGCAATTTTTTTTATCGAGTCAATGAAATGAAATCGTGTTTTGAGATTAATAAACTTGTCATTTATATCCTTGAGTATCGTGTATTTAAATTTCAATACCGTACATTTAGTAGGATTAATATAGGTTGGGTTGCAATAGAGAGACTTTAGCTGTTGTCAGCGCCTTAAAAACAAAGCTTAGGTGAATGACAATAAGGATGGTTTTGATAATTTGCGAAATCTTGCAATATTTGACGTCACAGTAATTATTGCCAATTAAGTGACATTTGCATACTTTTGTGCAAATATTATTGTGCAAAATTTGAAAAAAAAGAGAATAAATAATAAATATTAAAAACTGATAACTGAAAGTGGTGTGCAAAATATTTATTAAGGAAAATATTAATGAATAATGCTGGATTGTTTAACAACTATAAAATAACTAACAAAATATAAATTGCACAATTACTTAAATATGTTATTTACTGGTATTCCAGTTAGAGATGTACCCATATTTATCGATATTTTTTATAGTTGACTTTTTATTGGGGTGCATTACATTGTCAATATTATCACGATCCAAGTATCGTAAGTATTGAAATTGGGCTATTACATTGTCAATAATAACATCATCAGTATGCCATTGAATTTACTGGAGTGATGTCGTGTGAAATGGATAATAGTATCGCATGCGCTTAAAAAATCAAACGTGAGAAAGCGTTGATTGAAAGACTAGATTTTAAAGCAAAATTAATATAGGTTCTCATTTGAACATTACGCGAGAAATGATCTTGTGCGGCGATTTGGACGATACACCAATTGAGAATATGCATGATTTTTACTATAATAAAAGGTCATTCATTTGAAACAGCAGAAAAAATATCTAAGATATAAGCCATCAAAGATTTGTCTCTAACTCTTTCTAGTAAAACAGAATTTCGTAGGTATGGAGTTTTAATGGTCGTAATGTTAAATGACGTCACAAATCATGTTGGATCTCTCTGTCTAATTAGTAGTTTAAAATGCTTGTTATCTTCCGCATTTCATGGCTGATTTTAATTTAACTTTTTGACATTATTTTTTCATCATCTTCACTACTCTGACATCGTTCCGCCATGGCTGCAAGCAAATACTGACAAGCGCTTATATTTCAATATTATTGAAGCCACGCCCCCTTAGTATCGCGGATTTCAAGATTTCCAGATATTCTGTGATATTATCACGATATTGCGATACGGCCTATTACACTATCAGTAATATCACGATATCGTGATAATATTGATAATGTAATGCGCCCCATTAGGTTTTACGAAATAGGTAAATAAGGTTGGGAAGGCACTCGCTCCAATTTTGTACTAGGACCAGTGTACCACTAAAAATATACTATCATTAATTAAATACAAAATAATTATCTTTGTCAATCGTAAATATAGTTAATAATTCTATCGATGATTTTATTTTATAACATGGTCACCTCACTATCGATAAAATGGCACCGAGCAATGTCAATGGTCGAAGTGTAGAGGACGCAATGCATGCAGTACATCGCAAGCGGACTTGGTCATTGCGTTGATTAAGCGAGTACACATCGGGCAATGTATATATTTTTTTAATTTGTAGCAATAATGTTGTTAATGTTTGGAATTTCATATTGATCAGTATATTTTTTATGTTTTTTACAAATAATATAGTAATTAAATGTTATTTTCGATTTACCGATGGAAAGATATACCTCCTCGCTCTATATTTGAGGTCTGACTTATTGTCTTACAAATTATGATTGCACAACACGGCATTATAAAGCAGAGCTCTGTTCTCCGAAGTAGGTCGAAGCGCACTAAACGCGGTGAATGAATGAATCAGTCAAGTTATGATTTTCGAATCATAACTTGATCGAATTGTGGCGCGCTTGCCACGCCCACATTACCTTTCCATCCTTATTTAACTATTCCGTGGTAAATACTATGTCTATTATAGTAACTCGTAACTTTGTATAGGTACCTATACATATCGGTTTTTAAATCTGACTCAAAATACAAAGATACTGTATTATTTGCTTTGTCATCATAACATGACAACTTTCCATTAAAGATTACTGTGGATTTTTTGCTTATTTACCTTGTTCTGCCCTTGAAATACAAGACAATGGTTGAATTAATAAAGCATCGACTATAAACAACGAAAAATATGAAGGTATTTATATTATACCTAATAACTTTTATTCTCATAATAATCTATACTTACTAATATTACAAAGAGGTAAAGTATGTGAGTTTGTGAGGTTGTAGGGGGTTATCTCAGAAACTACTGGTACCTGGGTCGTTCTTCTTTTTAACCTACAAAAAGGTGTCTCCACCAGTCAGTGAAAGAAAAACCAAGGAAATTACCATTATTTTTTCTTCTTTGTGTTTCAACATGCACTGTACTATACATATAATGGCTGTGCACAATAAAATAACTTATGTAATGAATAATTTCATTGTAAAAAGTACGTTACAGAGTTGTAAATCCGCGTGACATAAGTGTATTTCATACAAAATCACAGTGTCTCCCACTACCTCGGCTTGCGTATAATCCATAATATTGCGAAAAAATTATATGATGACACAAAACGTAAAAATATCTTATAATTCCTAAATATATTACCTATCATGTAATAGCTACCATTATTTTTTATCACTTTTAATAAAATATTCAAAAAATCTCAAATACTTGTCTCCTACTACCAGATGTTTTACTGTGTAAATTCTGTCACATGGGTTGTCCTTCGAAATATGCGTTTGTGCCGCTCGTCTTTGTGGCCTGCGATGGGAGGTTTAGACCCCCTTCCCCCCTGGTACGATTTCCCCTCTGAGATCAAGAGACATCGCGTCAGTGGCCCAAAAGCTATGATAGGAGGTGCGTGTGTTTATTCGGCTACCGCTTCGTCACGCAAGTAATTGATTCAAAATATAATTATTATTGTTACTTTTCGTTGTCTACTCTTACGTAATAAGAAATATTTTATTGCCAACGTGTAAATTATATATTCTATGTTAACTTTTAAATGCTATCGACTTTGCAACAAATTTTTACCCCTCCGTCACATGACAATTCCGTCACATGTTTATTGTGACGGAGTGGTAAAGTACGTGACGGAAGGGTAAAATAAACGATATTCATGTTCTATTTATGCTAAATCCGAGAAATACTGGAATAGATACACTAGTTATTATGGTAATTATTCCTACGGAAAGTGTTACAAATATTTTTCTATCTAACATAGAATTAAAAGGTGAATATAGCAAAAAGAAAATAAAAAAAGAAAAGAGTAGAAAAAGATGCTCGAAGAGGTACTTTTAAACTCGCCGGCTCCATCGCCAATACCAGAAACCCCACGAATGACTCCATCTGCATCACCGACTCCCTCTAAAGTATCTACTTATAGTTCAAGGGGAAGAAAGAAAGTGAAAAGAGATAAAACAAAGTTATACAGAGATAATATTAAGTTTCAAGAAAAAATAGAACAGTTAGAGAAGAAAGTTCGAAAATATAAGAAGAGATTTCACAGAAAATCAAAAAAGACAGCAGCAGCAACAGAGATGGAACTTCTTTGAACAGACTGGTACTTCTTTGAATCAGGGCATTTAAAAAGAGCTGCTAATGTTGTTGGAGGGACAGTGAAACGCCAAGCTGATACCATAGTAGCTAGAGGAAACAATATTGCAGATATGTTCCAATTATTTTCCGCACTTCACGATGCCAACAAAATTAAATTGTTCATGGTGACAGACGAAGATGTAGAAAAGGTAGCAGCAACGATTCCAAGTAACATTGTGCATCTGAAAAAAACAATGCAAATCCACCAAATGTTTACGGAAACTCGTGTAATCTTAAACCATAGGGTATTAAGTTGTTTTTGTGAACAATTCTGTTCTTGCCACGTTCCTAAAACTTATCGGCCTCTGCCTGAAACCCAACAACAACAAAATACTGTGGACGATTTCTTATATATCGAAAAAGAAGACGATATAATTCATGATGTGGAAGATTTCACGCTCGCTGATATAGTGTATAGCCCAGTTGAATCATTCGATGAAGATCAGGTTTTGGCCACGCTTAAAACGAAAGATCCAACTGATCAAACTGCCGTCTGCGGTACTTCTTACCAAACACTCCAGCCTGGAGTCATTCATCCAATGAATATAAAAGACGGAGTACACGTATTGGTTAAAGTAGGAAGTGAGAGGAAAATCCAATACACTTATGCTGGAGTGGCAAAAAGTACCGTCGTTGAAGAAGGCGTTGTCTTGGTAATGTTCCTAAAAACAGTCAATGATAGTGGAAAACTGTTTAAATTGGTGGAGAATGACGTATCGGATGTTCCTTTTGATGATTTGATTAAAGTCTTGCCGGCTCCGAGTTTAATTAAAAAGGGAAAGAGACAATATTTCCAGTTCGAAGAGCCACTGTCAGTATTCGAAAAATAAGACTTTCTATCAGTGGCTTCGAAATTGAAATATTGTCATGCTAGATTATGCTATGTTAATGATGATTATTTTATTTTATTTTTGGTAATTTTAATTTGATGTCAAGTTAGATTAGATTTTTTATTTACTTAAGACGAGTGAGTAGTCATTTAATTTACTAAAATACGAATCTCTTATTCTAAAGGTTCTCAAATGTGATATTTTATATGAAAATGTTGAAGACTGATGTGAAATGTTCCAAAACGCAACCTGGAATCCCCTAGAATAACAACTCTGTCACATAAGTTACTACTCTGTCACGATGTTGTCTCCTGGTAGGAAAATTGTTTTGGTCGTTTATATATTTTGTTATGACTAGTGCAACATTGGAAAAAATATATTTATAATAGTTTATGATATTGCCGTCTGTAATATTCGTATTTATTTGTAAATGATAGTAAAAATTGATTTATAGCAAAAACATACTTTATATTAGCAGAAAATGTGACAGAGTGGTATAAGATCATTAATAAAACATATTTTATAAATGCAAATGTATTATTTTAATATGTTTTCTAAAAGTTCCTTTAGTTAATTACATTATTACAAAAGTACAAGTTATTTGACGAAGAGCATTCGATAGAATAAAATAAAAGATTTCGTGACGGAGGTGTAATTTTTTTTGTCAAATTCATCCTTCAGGTCTTGAAAATCGTACAAAAATCTGTAAACTTCTCGGCCAACAACTTTTTCCGATAGAATAGAAATTCTGCTATCAGAATATATATATATATATACTGACGAGGAAGCTTTATATTTTTTTTTTCGAAATAGAGCTAATGTTTTATCAAATTGTAGGTTAAAAAGAAGAACGACCCACCTACGAATTGAAAAATTATTTTAGTCTTGGATAGCCCATTTCGGTGGGTTCGATTCCCACTCAGGACAAATATTTGTGTGCATGAACATGTCTGTTTGTCCTGTGTCTGGGTGTAATTATCTATATATGTATGTATTTACAAAAGAAAAGTAGTATATCAGTTATCTGGCTTCCATAGTCCAAGCTCTGCTTAGTTTGGGGTCAGGTGGCCGTGCGTGAGGAATAATGTCCCAGAATATTTATTTATTTATCGAGAAAGGTTATAGGCTACTTTTTATCCCGGGAAAACATAAGATCTCTCGGGAACGCGGGTGAAACCGCGGGGCGGAAGCTAGTTATTAATAATCACATAAATGAGAACTCATTAGGTGACTCATTCGCAAACCGCTTTTATCATTCTATCGTATCAATATTAATATTTGATTTATTGTCACCAACCAACTTTTTATTATGATTTGACCAAAACGTATAAATTGTCCGGTCAATATGCAAACTCTATGCGGCTCTAAATCCGATTTGTTTGCAACTTCTTTTGTTTTACCGACTGTAAAAAGTTGTTGTTGAAATTATCTTCGTAATTTACAAACACGACAATGTAACTATTGAATAAACAATGCATCTGTTCAATTGAACGTTTGCTATATTAATTATTATTATTATTACTCTTGATTTCAAAGGGTTCAGAGTACAGAAATTAAAGGAGAAATCGTATTTTGAAGCGTTCCTTCCTATAACTATTTAATTACCTTGATCTTATTAAGTTTTATAAACTGTGAGAAAACTATTGGGAAAATGTTTTAGTAGGCAAAAAAAGTCAAAAGTAAAGAAAAAAAGGTAATAAAATAAAGAAAAGTAGTATACCTAATGTACGTTAGCTTAGTTTGGGGTCAGATGGCCGTGTGTGAGAAATAATGTCCCAGAATATATTTATTTTATTTATTTATTAACAGTGATCTTGATCACCAATGAGTGACTCACCAATTGATCCTTGTAAATATGCGACAGCAGACACAACAAACGCAAAACCACTACAACACGTTATAAAAATAAGACCCCAATGCGTTAAAAAAATTGGCCAATAGCTAAAGTTCATAACCATCCCAGTTAAAATTGCCGACGATAGTAATATTCCTAGACATCCTAGAAATACTATAGTTCTAACACAAAGAAGAGGAAAAGTCGATCGGCTAGTTTGAAAGGAGGTTAGATAAAAATCAGTGGCAATTTCATGTTCCAAATTAAACTTTTTAAGCTGGAATTGCTTTTTGAAGTACTTCGCTACACCCATGTTTACGTTTTTAATTTATAAAGAGTTTATTTAAACTAGAGAGCGAAACCAACGGGCAGCTTTAACGCGTCGCCTCTTATCACTGATTTGCCGTGATGGTGCTACGCTGACTATCTATCTATATTTTTTGATAAAATAGCATTGAATTAGGTATGATTTTAAATTATATTGAAATTAATGACACATTGCGGAAATTCACATGGATAGTGTTATTCTTGTATACTCATTCTGGAAGCCTTGAAAAAAATAGAAGATGGACGTAACTTTAACTCAACAAAGTTCGATTAAAACTTGGTATTGCATGGGGATGAAATCCAGTAAAGGGGAACAGACCGAGGTACATATTTATAAGTATCTATAATCAAACTGGGTGGATATTTTTAGATGTAAATATATAAATATAGGCTATTTTTAGTATATACACCTACGAGACCTGAAAGTAGTTTGATCAGAATCAGTAACAGAAATTATAGCAATAACTTTTGTTCAAAATATATTTAAAAAAATCCTACAAACACAATATTGTGCAGACTACAGCCATGCGCGCTGTCACGTGACGTCACACAGCGAGCGGGGTGTGGGGCGGCACGGCACTACCGGCACAGATGATTAATTCCTCTGTGTGCTACCGGTGCGCTCACGATGACCATGTTTTTGCGAGGACAACGAGGCAGCACAACATGCTTGTGACTTTGCGAGTTTTCATTATGATTTTTTTTTTTTTTTTATAATACGGATTTTTTATAATAATATGAAAATGTTTTACCCGTTGTTTTTTCTAACTATGCCATTGGCAGAGTCATCGCTGGCACGATGGAGCCATAAACAATAAATTGGAATTGGAATTGGAAAATGTTTGACAGGTGTTTTGGCTTTTGTAGGTAATATACTAAAAATAACCTTGTATAATAATAACTAAAATACAAACTGTAATTTAAAGAAAATATCCTCGAACTTAGTTATGTTGAATAAAGTTTTATATGCGATCGAACATGGTTGAAAAGTTTGAAAATGTTTCAAGATTTCTGGGAGTAGTGAACGTTGTACATAATAACGAACTCATCGTAGGTTTAAGTAAGTATATAGGTTTCGAAAAGAAGACATCTGGAAGTATTTATTATAAGGGCAATAAAACGACAGAATTAAATAATATTGTGTAAATGTAATTATTACTTAAAATCTAGTTAAGTTATAAGTATAACTTAAATCCTAATCACCGATTTAAGTATCACAGAATAATCATCTATGTAGGAATTGTAATACAGATATTGGTGACAATTACAGTACTTACGTTTATACAAATAATGACATTAGATATAAGACTGCACTTCCACGATAATACAATTCCACATAAAATACCTAAATGATTTATTAATACAGGGCATACCTACGTACTTACCTATCGCATTGATGTTTTGGGTTAGTCACTTATCACAATGGTCACAACTTGACTACTTCTTTTTTTTTACTATATTACAGGCCGTATTCGACCAAAGTCTCACCGCTGTGGTGATGTGGCCGCATGTGGTAACTGGCTCAAGTGCAGCTGCCGGAACACGCCGGTTGATCATATTAAAAAAATCTATTTTTTTTTGGCAACACCATACTACAGAAAGAAAATAGGGTATGTTCCGATATACACTGCTAGCACTGTAAGGTGTCAATTCAGTATACTGAGAAGCCGTTCCTTTATAGTTAGCTATACGGGTACTGTTTAAAACGGAACGCAGTCCAGTATACTGTCTGTCTTCCATGTATATATCCTACTGTCATTCTGGACGCTGGTTATCACGTGATCAAAGCACTGAGAGCACATGTCTGTGGAGAGCACCTCACCTCAAAAACGCCAGTGCTCACAGTACAAAAATGGCGGCGTTTATGACGTCATTATGTTTCCGTAGGATTCTGCGGCAGTTTACTGTCAGTCCATAAGTGAACGTAGTTATTTCTCCCCAGTAAGAGCACTGAACAGAGCTCCCAGTGTATACCGGAACATACCCATAATGTCTAAATCTAAATCTGTGGGTATGTAACAACAGTACGTTGGTATAGTATAATCATATCGGTCGCGTATTGTATATGATGAAGAGATTATTACTGAAATTGTATGTGGTGAATGTGAATAGACTAATTGGAATAGCATTATGAAGGGCTGCTATCGTTGTTGTAAAATTCTGTAATATAAACATAAAAAACTACTTTAGGCATGTTTAGATGAAGTTAGCAGCAAAGTATTATTAGCAACCTTATTAAAATAATTAGAAAGATCAATTAAATAAATTAAAATTATTATCATCAGTACCTACACCTTAAAATTTAAAAATCACAATTGTACAGAATGTGATTTGTTCTTTATATACTTACAATCAATTGATTTTGAATAATAAGAATATAAACGCAATAAGAGAGCTAAAGCCCTTAATCATTGCAAATAAATAATATCACATAGAGTATGAAATACAAACTATATAATAAAAAGTACCGCCGATGCCGATGGGCAGGGTTCCAAACAGGCTGGCAGCGTTCCGTCTTTGTTCTCACTATAAGTTAAGTTTTGTATTACTACTCCAATCATATGTGGTGTAACAATAAAGTGTAATCTATCGATTATCAAGTCAATCGGAGCTCAAACTCCAAAGCCATCATTATAGATGCCAGTAGTGTCTTTAAGTCTACTCCTGGCTATAGCATCTCGTGCGGTTGCGATGGCCACTACAATGAGGTGCATCAGAGCGAGGAACAGTGCGGTCAGGGTTATGAGTACCATCGTTTCATCCGGTTTCGACCAGTCCATCACTGGGTAGATGAATGAATTACCCCATCTGAAATATAATTAAGTTTGTTTAGTTTTTGTTATTATTTTACACACTATCATTTGATGACAAACGGAGTAGATTAGATACCTTCTTTTATCATTATGTCCTTTGACCATTCATTTAAAAGAAGATTGGATCTGTTGATTTCTTATCATTATCATCATCATCCCAGGCGTAAGATGTCCACTATGGGACATAGGCCTCCCCTAAAGATTTCCAATAGGACCGGTCTTGGGCAGCCTGCATCCAGTATTGATTTGTTATGTTTCAAGATAATTACAAATATTATCGTCAGTAATTTGTTTTTGTTTGCTATTATAAAAAAATACGAGGAAAAATATCATGTTTGTTTTTTATTTTGGTTCCCTGCCTACATGAATTACAAATTGGTAAACCTGTCATGGGAAACATGTAAACGGTAATTTACATTATTTCTCAAGCTCATGGTTATATTTCACAATATATGGTGATCAGAACGATAATGTACTGTTGTTGTTTGGTTGGCTCTGGTTGAAGGATGAAACTCCATAAAAGGAAAAAAGGTTACAAATTTAGTTAGAATTTGATTGTATGGAAATTTGTGAGATGTTCTTGGTTAACGATATTACATAGCTAACTTTGGACGTCTTTGAACAGTACCGAGATTTTGACAATATTATTTTTGCCTCCTCGATTTTATTTGGAACTCCAAAGCGAAAACAAATTTTAGATACCTACCTAGTATCCTTACAATAGTTATGCACATACTGGGTTAATATTTATATACCGGCCTCGTCGTATTGAACAACTTCCACCAAGTCTCTAACTCTATAATCGCGAAAAAAAATATTATTATGTTCGATTGATGATTTATTTTGTGAGCTGTTTCAATTTTCCGCTATTTCCGAGCTAGTTCCATTGCAGCTGTTATTCACCATGACGAACCCAAATAATGAAAATTAGAACGTTTTATAGTTTAAAAAATTGTGTCATATTCTACGCAAAATTTCAATTTCATATTTCGGCATTTGCACCAATCATAATTGTTCAAGCTTCGAGAATTATTTTGATTATTCTTGTTGATGAAAGACTTTAAAGGTTAGCCAATATATTTATGTCTTTACACACAATGTTGTTAAAGTGGTCATTTGCGAAAGGGCTTTTGTTTAACGCTCGCAAACCAAACATATGCGCGAGCATATTTGAATTGCTGTCAGTTAAAATTAAATATGACCAAGGCGTTATGTGGCATGGATGTAAGGCTTCACATTTGATTTTAACTGCTTCCACAAAAAGTAAACTTTCAAAGACTTGTTATCAAATTAAATACATTTATTTATTTCAGGGAACATTTAAAACAATATCAAAATTTTGAAAGAAAGAAAATGATTAATATTTAACAAATGACAAGTTAAAGTAATATGTATAATAGAATAATAGGTACATATATACTGAAATAAAATTAAAAACTACTTACTTATTAGTAAAAAATTAACAAATTAATGAAAACGTTCAAATACTTAAATTGGTTTTCAATACAACCAAAATAATTTCTTAAAGGTCAAAGAGGCTTTCATAGACCCTTAGTGTAATTTCATATTGAGTACGTGTGCAATGATCATTCGTCGATGACCTTTAATCCTATTATCGCGCGTTTATTAAACGCAATGTTGCAAGAAGCGCATATTAGGAAAATGTTTTTAATGTCGGTGTAACCACATTGTTACACTCCGTTATAGTGGATTAATGTTTATTTAATGCAAGTTACAAGGGCTTGTGTTGCCTAAATCTTTGTGAGTTATCTTATTTAGCAATATTTCTAATTAGGTATAATTAAAATAACATAAACTCAAAGTTAAATACTCCACAATATTTATTTATCTATCTAATTTAAACTGCTTTTCTTGCTCTACTGATCTTTTTAATTTGAAATGTTTGCTATTTTTAATAGGTGTTATTGTTTGGACAATAGACACCAAAATAATACGTATTTATCCTGCGTGACCCAGTAATCATTATAATTTTTTCCAAAATGTATTGACGTTAGGTCTAAATGTTAAGTTTTTCTGTTAGAAACATAGTCCACGAGAGGGCGTATTTTTTGAACTTGTACTGATTGAAACATTGTCTGGCCGTTCGCTGACCTCTAGATTGTATTTATGACACAGTATAACGGAATGATAGTACGATAAGATAATTCATATTCTGGTTGTAAATTCTTAGGTAGCATGTTGTTGTCGTTGTAAATTATTGTAAATACATAAATCATGTTCAAATATGTTTTTAAAGGTTTATTTACAACAAATAGGTACAACAATAAACTTTTTTTCGTTAGAGCTATTTGTGGGCTCAGCCATATCAGTGCGATTGAGTAATGAACATTCAAATAAACATACTTTATAACATTCAAATGCTTTGATACCTAAAATAGCTTATGTTTGGGTTATCACTAATCCTTTGTAAATAATCGAACACAGTTTAAATTAAAATAAAAACGTGAAATCGAGGAATTAATATGTAGATGATTTACCTACTGTTTTGGTGTGTATTTACATTAGCGTAGTACTATTAGGTTTTCTGTGCATTAGCACAAATACTTGACGTGATGTCGAGGTTCGATTATTGCGACACACACGTGACCGCCGTAGAAGAGTCTTTATATGTAAGTATATATTAGACATTTATATGATCTTGAATAATATGTGCTCCTTTATTATGCGTATGTTTGCATACTATTAGCATTGATTTTTTGGTAACGAACAGTAGTTTCGAATGCTTAATTAATTCGGTAATTAAAAATTATCTCATCGATAAATGTTCATTGGATAAAGTAATTGAGTTGTCTTCTTGTTGGTGTAAGTAGACTATATTTAATAAATTTTGTTTGTTTTTGCAATTTATTTATATGTAAAATATAATTATATTTCGCTGTATAATAATAATAATAAATAATTTATAAAAAAATATATATAATTTTAATAATATGTTGTGTGAAACAAACGATATTGTATTACTTTTACAAAACATGCCAATAAAAATGATTATTTTCAAAATATTGCAGTTATTATTAATACTGACCGGCAATTATGAATACTAACTAATTAAGTATTACTCTGTCCGTAATAAATACATTAGAGCTAATAAAACTAAATTAGGATTATTAGAAGATTTTCTGTCCGAATAACTTGGTTTTGTTACCAAACAGTCCCAAATAGACATATTTTCTAAGAAGATAATATAATATTTTAGAAGGGCAAGAAAATACATACTTAGAATTTGAGATATGCAGTACTTGACACAATTTTTATTCAAATTATTAATTAATTATACATTTATCAATGTGTAGGACACGCATCACATTATACAAGATAATTAACATGTACATTCTAATTAAAAGTTCGTCGTATTATTCGTCCATTTTAAGCAATAGTGACAATGTCAACTAAGTTATTTTTTCTAAAATCTTGAACCATTACTCTGTGTGATTGTTATTACAGGTAACAAGTTATAAGTAATGTCTCATCACCCCTTTTCCTACCACTGCGGTGAAGTGAAAAAAAAAAAATCAAATAGGCCTCTAACGCTCGGTTCGGAAGATTGCTTTTACTGAGAAGAGCCGGCAAGAAACTCAGCAATTACTTTTTTCAAAACCAACTCAGATTTATTACATTAAATTATTTATCTAGTCTCAGTGACAATATATGTGTATTAACAAAAAAAGAAAAGAAACAAAATGATGAGTGACTTAGTTAATAAATAGATAGCAAATTTAAGCAGACCAGCCCCCACAAGCAGCACCTGTTCACAAGTATGACGCATTTGGCAGCCATCGCCACTATACTGGGTGATTTTTTAGTCTTTGGCAATACTTGTTTATATTGGTGATTACTCCACCCCTGCAAGTATTGCCAACAACAAAAAAATCACCCAGTATAGTGTTGGGATAAATAAAGTCTTACTTACGGATCGATTCCTCCAGCTAAGTAGTAAATGAGAGTGAACAATGCGTAAGCGCCAGCGAACCACAAGGGTTGCATCACGTGCATCAGACGACTTGGATGAGCAGAACATACTAGCTCCACAAACATCACTATGGAGTTGCCGCCGTGCACCATCAGGTCCAGTATTGGATTCGGTTGGTACTTCACATCTGAAACTAACAAAAATGGAACATGTTACAATCTTAGAAACGTCTGCATTTTCAGATTCAAAAGCTGCATTGGTGTAGGTAAAAGAATGGGATGAAAGTATGCCACAGCTTTCCATCTCTGGGTGTTAGATACCACCAAGGGTTGAATTTATAAAAACTCCTTAGTGCACCCCTAGGGTACTCAAGGAATAATTTTCTTCCAAATTTCAATACTCTAGGTCCGCCAGTTTTGGCTGTGCGTTAGTCACTGTACTGTTTTATCCTTTCCATACTTACTACTTAGTATATTGTTAGGGGAAAAATTGAAATTAGTTTTTTTTTTAATTTAACATATTTATTTAATCAAAATAATTACCATTATCCTAACTTATAATATTATAAATGCGAAAGTGTGTTTGTTTGTTTGTTTGTTACCTTTTCACGCTTAAACCGCTGAATCGATCGCGATGAAATTTGGTATGCAGATAGCCTATGGTACGGAGAAGAACATAGGCTACTGTTTATCCCGGGAAAACATAAGATCCCTTGGGACCGCGGGTGAAACCGCGGGGCGGAAGCTAGTTATCTATACATTGCTGCCATCTAATAGGAAGGTCGTTTATGCCTTTGCGATAGAACTCTGGTGATCTAGATTCAACAAAATGTGTGAAAGCATTTTGTACTGCCTCCTGAGAAGAAAACTTTTTATCACGTAGAAAATTTTCCAAATCACGAAAAAAAAATGGTAGTCCGTTGGAGCAAGGTCTGGCGAATACGGAGGGTGGCGAATGGTTTCTAATTGCAGTTCCTGTAGAGTTAAAACGGTTTCGAGTGCTGTATGAGGTCTCGCGTTATCATGGAGCAATAATGGTGAAGATAGATTCATGAGTCGGGGCTGTTTCACTGCTAGTTTTGCTATCATTGTTCGGAGTTCGGCACAGTAGACAGCCGTTATTGCTTGAACAGATCGGAGAAAGCTATAGTGAATAACACCATGTTGAGACCACCAACCAGTTACCATTACCTTTTTATTGGTAAGCTTTGCTTTAGGACACTGTTGCGGCGTTTGACCTGGGGTCAGCCATTGCATTTTTCGCTTATGGTTATCGTAAAGAATCCACTTATCATCACATGTTGCAATTCGATCGAATATTCCATCATTTCTGTATCGATTCAACAAGGCAACTTGTGTTAAGTTTCAACACACGTTTCTTTCTGCAGATCAGTCAAATCATGAGGCAGCCATTTTTCATATATATTTTTTATTGATTTGGCGCAAATAAGTCAATATTGTTGGTAAGGTAACGTTAAACCATACCGCTAATTCCTGAGTAGTTTGGCTCGGATCGGCTTCCACCATCTCTTTCAATTCATTGTTATTCACCTGTGTGGGCGGTCTTCCACGTGGTCCGTTCTTCAAATCAAAGTTTCCATCACGAAAGCGTTTAAACCAAAATCGCACGGTGCGTTCATTAGTAGTCCCCTCTCTAAACGCAACGCAATATCAGCGAGCTGTTTCTGCCGCGTTAGTTCCGCGTCGGAACTAGTATTCAAAAATCACTCGAATTTTCGAAGTATCTATCTTATCTAAGCTGAATAAAAAAAACAACTGAAAGTCGATAATCGAATGTTGCACATTTTTTAAAAGAAGAATTTCCTAGGTACCATGTGAAAAAAGTTTCACTCAAAAATCTCAAACCATGAAGGTTCTATGTCAATTCGAAGTACCTATTACAATAAAACGGCAATTTCATACTTTATCCCCTTATTATTATAATAAACGCGAAAGTTTGTATGTATGGATGTTTGTTACTCTTTCACGCCAGAACGGCTGAACAGATCTGGATGAAATTTAGCACAGAGATAGATTATAGTCTGGAATAGCACATAGGCTACTTTTTATCCCAGGAAAACATAAGATCCCTCGGGACCGCTGGTGAAACCGCGGGGCAAAAGCTAGTAGTTATAATAAAAAAGATTGACAGCGTTATTATTCTAAGATTGACATTAATTATACCTATCTTCATTTTGATCCTCTGTTTTTTTAAATACAAAATAACTCTTAAAGTACAATTTCTATTGGCATTACTTAGTACCTCTTAGTAACCTCGTAACGCTTTTTAAATGTCAGAAAACCTATTTTCTTGACATCATTGGCTGCTCATGTTTTGAGGAAAGCTTTGTCTAACGTCCTTTGTGGTTAGTGGCATGGTAGGTAAGTAGTGAAATACTAGTAATCCTTTATGTTGCACTACGACAATATACATTTTTTTTACTTATGTTTTTATGCGATTCGTGTAAATCATCCAAAATTTGAGTATGGTTCACCGATTTTTGGTTCCTACTGTAGTTAGGATCCTACAAACATCCTGCAAAAGAATACAGATCTTGGTGCGGTGAAATGGTGCTACAGTATAGCTATTGAAATAGAGATTAAAGTCCGTTTAGCAGACCATCGACCTAAGCGACGTAACGATCACGATAACAATATTTTTATATTTACCGTATACGTGTATCCGCTATAGTCGAAAGCCAATTAACCTCTGTCACAATCACTGTATTGGATGTAACATCAATCAAACTATTACAGTCATAGAATTACACCATAAAGTTATTAAAAAGGTGCATATTTAATTAATATATATATCGGATATTATAAGTTAAAAGTGTCAACAGCAAGAGAACATTATGGGTTCATGGGGTCATGGGAAAATTGCTTAGAGAGAGGGTAAAAAAAAAACACAATTTAAATTCAAATATACTCACTAGTAGTCAAGACACCCCAGTAGAAGACAGTGATGAGGAAGGCGACAGGAATGGAGATATTGTACAGAACCCAGTACGTCTTCACGTACCATGGCAGTCCGAATGTTGCGTCTGGAAATAAAAAATAATCCTATTATAATATTGGTAGAGGCACTATTACTGTGCACGTGAAACGGTGCGTGTTACTACAGACGTGTCTGGAAGGTAGGAAAGCGCGATAGTGTAGGGCTTAACCATCTTCTAGCACACGAATACATATTGTGTGAGTTAATTTATTTAATAGTACCTAAGACTCGTGACCTTATTTCCGTATATTGACCGAGATAAATTAATTAATCGATAAAATATACATTTTCAGCTACAAACACTTCTGTAAATACGTAGGCCACATAATAAGGGGTTATTACAGTTCGTTATCATCACGTTGTCGTGGGCAGGCAAGTGGGCTGGTTGAGAGCCTACAGCGTTTAGAAACTTGTCCTCGTAAGAGTCTATTAAAAAAATATATTATATAATATATATTTATTTATTATTTATTTATTTACATATTTAGAATTAAAGTAAAAAATACAAACTATGATATATAGAAAACATCCTCAAAGCCCTCGCTGCTGTCGATAGGCAAGGTTCCCAACAGGCTGGCAGCGTTCCCTTTTTGGATGGCCAAGCTTATGCGTTGGCGGAAAAAGCTCCCAGCCCGTCGGTCTCCCGAAGCCTCGATGAGCTTGGATGATAAAATCCGAGCAAATCGGCGAGCCTCGAACCCCCATGGACCCATGGTTTCAACTGCGAATGGCATGAACGAAAAATTTGAACCAAGACAAGCGTATTTTTTAAATTTGGATTTTTCAGCACCGGTCGCAGCCGCCCCAGCGACTTTACAAGTCGCCAGTAAGTGGGAAGGCGCAAGTGTATCTACACACGTGGCATCCCACACCAGCGGCTTGCCAACACTCCACGGGATCAAAGTCATACCATCCGGCCTCTTGCCATCGTCACGCGCAATTCCGACTGGTTCTAGTACAGAAGGTACGTTGGCAACAACAAGAGCCCTACGGATAATATCATTAAGAGCCGCGTGGCGTGAAAAACGGCCGGCGCTTAAAGAGCACGAAAGCCCATGGTGGCCGAGCTCGTTGACAAAGTCTCCGCAGCGGCAGCGATGAGGATGATTGGTCCTGGAACCAAGACGGAGACAAATGCATAAACTTAAAGTGATTCGGTCTAACAAAGTACCGATGTTTGTAGATGGAATGGCTTGCAACCAGAGACCCGATTCCTTCTCAGAGACAGCTAACAAGCGTGCGCGGTCCGAATTTGAAGAAAAATTGGAAAATAGATTTTGCCAAGTTTTTTCGCATAGAGGCTTGTCCCACTCTCTCTGAGAGTGACTTAAGGTTAGCGACGGAATATTTGTGCCTGGACAAGCTGCCTGCCAGGCATTTCTGGCATCGGATAGGTGAGAAACCTCAACGGATCCAATAGATGGGTCCAAAACAGATCCAACGAGGTCGCCCACACTATATACCGACGACAGAAATGCCGGCAGTGAAATGTCTGAAATTTTCCGCACTCCTAGACCACCATAACACACGGGAAGGGTGGCCTGAGACCACACTTTGTTTTCATCAAAACAACAATTTAGGATTTTAGCCAGAGAAATCTTAATCATGTTATCTAACGTATTTAATAATTGATCAAATTTAAACAAATGGGTACATCGGAGTAAATAAGTAAACTTAGGCACAAATAGACATAATCTTAAAATAAAAAATGCATAATGCGCATTGATTTCAAATAGCCGACTAGATGAGTCGTTAAAATTTTGAATCCTTTGCTCAAAGAAACCAGGAATAGATTCGTCTAAGACAGGGGCACCAAGAAGTAGAAGTGACTCCTTTGATAGTAATTTAATGTTAGGTGCCAAATCATTAAAATTTTGAATAATTTTTAGTTTTTCAGATTCAGTAACAGAATCTGAAATAAGTAGCTCGCATTTGGAGCAGTTAAATTCAAGGCCAATTTTTTTAAATTTTTCGATCAGTGATTTAAAATCATTGAGAACAGAACTAACATCGCCTCCCAAGGTGCCATCGTCTAAATACCAAACATTAAATTTAGACTGTAAACCGGAAATGATTGGATGAATTGCCAAACTAAAAATGGCTGGACCGAGAGGGTCGCCCTGTTGACAACCCACAGCAGAAATAAGTGGGTGTTCCTTAAAAAACAGTTTTGAAGGGTGCCCATAACATTGCCAAAGGTATGGATATAAGTCAGGACAGATATCCTTAATTTGCGTTAACAGAGCGGCCCTATCGACAGAGTTAAATGCATTTTTTATGTCAACCTTAAGCAAAACTTCACCTCCATTATTTAACAGAAAGGTCCGAGCCGCATGAACAGCTGCCTCACAACCTCCCTTTGAGCCAAAACCAAGTTGAATGGGCTGAAATAATTCCGAAACTTGAGGGAGAATGTGACGGCAACAAATTTTGGAGGCCATACGACGGATAGTATTACCCACAGCGATGGGTCTTATACCACCGCCTTTTTTGGATAGAGCGCAAAGGTTGGCCCCATAAATGATTTCGGTAATGGCGCTCGGCACCTTTCCTTCCAACATTAAATTTATAAGGGAGGTTAACTTTGATAATAATTTGGTACCAGCATCTCCAGCGGCACCACAGACAAGATCTTTGAAATGCTGTGGTGTAAAACCGTCAAGGCCGCCAGCAGAGCCAGGTTTAAAAGATAAAATCACGCTCAAAAGATCTTTGGCGGTACAATTTAGACAAGATTGGTCAAAAGATGGCGGATCCGGGAGATTTAAATTTAGGAGCGGAGGTGGATGTTTCGACTCTAAAGCAGACAAGGTTTCGGGTGTATCTGTAGCGACGACATCGCTAGAAAACAACAAATGTGCTGCTCCCTTGAAATCGCCGTCGTTTGCTTTACTTTCGATTTTCCTAATAGTATTTGCCAAGATATGAGTTTTATGTTTGGAAATATTTGGAATAACAATTAAGTTTGGATTTGAACAATTATTTTTAATTTTCTGAGTGAGAGAGATCTCATTTTGGTGCCGACTAGGGACGTACAGCACTCTGTAAGGAAATGTGAGCAGTTCTTCCCAAGCAGTTTGCGAATTTTGAGAAAGAATTTTGTCAATACATAGACATAAAGCTGAAGCCACACAGAAACGTGCTCCACGTGGGATCCGCTTTAATACCGGAACATTATTCTTAAGAGAACAAATATGTTGCCAAAATGAATGGTTGGAATGATTAGAATTTGAAGCCGAAATAAAAACGCCAGGATTAGAGGAGCCGGTATCATTGATTACACTTGGATTAGGTTTGTGTACCTTTCCAACATGAATCTTCAAACCACGGATTCCACGGAAATACCGAGGTTGAGAGCACTGCTCACATCTCAACAAATTTTCCTGCGATGCGTCACTAACCTGGTTGCAAGGTTCCGAACTGGTTACAGATAACTTTATTGAGATTCACGTGAATAAGTGTAAGCAAGGACTCACCCACAGCACATTATTATTTGATTCAACGCATATTTTTGTAAGATTGTTACTTTTTTTTAAACGTGCCTATGCTTTATTGTATAAATATCGTGAGCTCACTTTTTCCACATATATGTAGGTATGTACTTACTTGTGGTAAAAGTATAGGTACCTTCTTAGATATTGTAGTTTTTGGTTAAAGGAAAACCAAGGGTATTTTATGAATCAACTCGTAAACTACCTAATATTAGTAGTACTATTTTGTTCGAAATTACCTCGAAACTATATTTTGTTTCCTTCATCATTAATATCTACGAAATGTATGAATGAACATGAGTTAAATCCTTTTCAACGAGCTGTGATTTTTCCTTAGGGACACACCAGTCGTTGAATAATAGATGAGACCCTGACTGCCCACTAGGGCTGCCACCTTTAAAAAAAAGTAGATCCGGAGATTTTAGAAATATCGTATTTTGAATTTAAAAAAAACATTTTTTTAAGTAGGTTTTTTTTCCTAAGCTGGATGGACCAGCTTGACATTTAAAACTATTATTTTTATACTGGCGGAATTGTTAACATTCACAAACGTAAAAACGCAATCACAAATGCACCGTGATGATCGGCTGCACAGATATATATGTATATACACATCTATATCTGTGGTCGGCTGTCGCTTCGGGCTGGATATGCACACGCGTAGACTCCGGGACAAACCCGGAGGGGTGGCATGGCAACCCGAAATAGCCACAGGTGGTTTGATTCCCATCCTGTACTTTAGGATGAGATGTCCGTGTGGCTGAAGAAGTGTCTCTGAATGCCCCAGGATAATATTTTTCACATAACTTTTATTGATATTTTTATATGTGAGCAATTAAATAAAATAAATGACAAAATAAATTCAGAATACAGTGTGTACAGTATTATGTCATGTACTTATCCTGTATGCCATATTTGTGATGTAAATATGTAATCTTAGCTAATGTGCAGATCGTTGAAACTTAGATTAGGTACATACTACATAGGTAAACAAGATGAGGATTCATGCGGGTCGGAGCCCTGAGGCGAACTTTTAAATTCCTTACAAACAATTGCTCCTTTATATTGGTTGATTTCTTATACTTATCTATAGCTAATTATTTAGCCTACAAGTAAAGTAAGTATTTAACTCGTAGTAGTTAATTCTTTGTTCAGAAGCTAAAGTACTTGTCGCACGTAGTATATAATATATTAAATCCAAACCCTCTCTAGATAAACAGTAAGTTATTTGATGAATTATAGATTATTTTGTGATAAAAAGTATACGTTTTATGCATCGTTTATTTACAAGTGAATCTTGGAATGATTCTGCCAAATTATTTTAGCGCGGTGTACCCAATATTGTGATAAATTGTCTAATGTTTATTTAAAACTAATTTAAAGAGGGAGACTAACTCTAGAAAAATCATTAATGATCTCTAAAATATTGCAAAGCCAAATGAATTTACTTATAGACACTGACTGAGTGACAGACAACGCACAACTTAAGCTGGTGAGCCTGGAAGCATGAACTTTTGGACAGGATTTCCCTATATAACGTAAATGTGCACTAAGAAAGGATTTACACACACTGTACACGGGGTGGAAACCTAGTAAAGCTAAAAAATACAGTAGGAGAGTTTACTTAGTCAAAATATTTATAAAAGTTGATGTTAAAATTGCGGGAATTTAATTTGAAACTTTAAATTTAATTCGAAATTAGAGCAATTGAAAATAAACGATATGGGTCATCAGTCAGACTCTAGAAGACCTTTATATCCCAACCGGCACGAGGTCGAGAAGACAGTCGCATCAACGTCAGTACGTGATTGTCATTGGTACGTGTCTTAGTTATATCTTCGTCATAAGTTTTATTCAGGAGTCTTTATAGATTAGTTTTCCTTGAGCAGTTTATTAGGGATTCGTGTTCCATACATAATAGTTTATATCTATGAGCAAGCTATATACATGAGCTTTGCAAAGGTCAGCAACACATTGGAAAACCCCCTAGTATTGCTAGTTTCCATAGGCGACCGTGGCCATTTACCATCTACCTACCTAAACCTACCTACTACGTCCTATTTACATAGACTTATAAAACAGAAGTTGCGATTTCACAAATGTGTGTTTAACTATTGCTAAGGCCTGTAACTGGATGGGTGACCGGTTAAACCTGACTAACTGTTAATCATGCTATGTTTCAAACGATATATTGAGTGTTAGTAATAAGTGTCATTACTATAAAAGTTATTGTATAAAATTGAAAGTAATATTAGAAGGGCAAACTTAAACGCCTCGAGATTTAAAAAGCCAAACAAGATGCATGTCTCTTTATGAAAGTTATAAGCAAAGAGTTAAAGAAGAATTGCATACCAATAGGTTTATTAAAGTAAGCGAATGCCGAAACAGCAGTAGAGAAGCCCATAGTGAGAGCAATTAGAATTAAGCCCCAGTGTGACATATAAATGAACCAGTATCCAAAACTCTTGTTCAATGTCAAGGGCAGCATGACCATAGATGTAAGAAGCACGCACGTAGAATATAGGAAGAGGAAAGTCCGTAGAGCGAGCAATGGCATAGATGAGCGGTGGCTTTGCCAACAGCTCACGTAGAAATTTGAGGGCGATGGATGCTCCAGAAAAAACATACGCCACAAACACTGATTCTTCACAAATTTAACGCACTGCATTATATTGTTGAAATCCTATTGCACCCATTAAACTTTATAATAACACTAACGTTATTGAATTCGCGTAGAAACGTCAGTAAAATCGATAGATAACCTTGCCTTTATCTTTTTCTTTGTTATCAGTGCAGGTAATGAGACCAACCGTTTACGTTGTTAGTATTAAACTGAACAGTATCAGTAAATATTGTTTTAATGTAGTACAGAATCAGCGAAGCGTAAGATCTATAGTGAGAGACTCAATTCGATTGCCAAGGTCTTGCACCATGCCAACTTCGTTCTGAATTGAGTAATTTTTACTGTCTTCTAATGATATTTTAAGTAGAAAAGTATTTAGTTGGTTTTATGAATAATACTTCTTCCTTCGAATAAGACTCCGTGGCAAAAATTACACGTTATTATATTTTTTTCTTGAATATGGTAGTCAGAGTAGTAAATTATTTATGAATTTCTTTAAAAGTACATACAATGACTTGACAACCTTAGATATTGTAGCTTTGTAAACTGAGTCCTTGGTTCGGCTAATAACAAGCATTTTTTTTATTTTGATTCATTTCAACCAATAACATTCGCCTGTTGGTGACCTACAAACAAGTGAATTAAATTTACTAACAAAACACCAAACTATTTTTCACACGGCGATGTCTTTTAAGGTTGTAATAATAAAGGTTGGAATGATGTTATCCATGTTAGGTAAACAATTAAGTAATAAGTAAACCTGTACGTACAATATTGACATACGTTTTCTGGAATTAATTTATTAAATCATGATGTTCTACGATCTGATGAGGTTTAGCTTCATTAGGAAAAGTACCAGCTCCATCCAAACGCAGACAAACACGGAGAAAAATAGCACGATTAAATAACAGAGTTAACTATCAAATACGAAAAGGTAAGTCACTGTCTACGTTTACTTCCTTTCGGATACGTCTATGCAACACATTGCAGCCCAGTCAGTCCAGTCCTGTTTTGCGACATATTCTCAGTTCGCACATGCGTGACCGAGTTGTTCGCGCGCATCTATTTAAGCGATACAAGAATGTAGTCAGAGCTGGGTCAACCGGGCGTATGTAGGCACATGTAGGTGTATTGTATATTGGTAGTTGGTCGATAGATACGAGTAATCGATACGTGCAGACAGGATGCTATGTGAAACAGGCAGGTGGGGTAACGCTGCGATTAGTGCTGCAATACTAGTTCCGAGTGTACCTACTCTGTGCATACACGATGGTCAATTATAGATTTATGAAGGAGTACTATCACTATATTGAGCTCAGGTAGGTAAATAATAAACGCAACAGTTTTCAAAAGTTGTAGGTGGATGGTAAAAATTAAAAACTCACCAGATATACCTCCTTGTGCTTCCTTCACAGCGACGATGGTACCAAAAATAATTTCAATGACAATGAAAAACAGTCCCCAATGTGTCATGTACAGGAAGAACATCTCTTTTGGTCCCCAAAAGGCAACTAAAGACCAAGACATAATGCCGACCGCCCAAATAAGAATTGGCACGCGCCATAGCAGTGGAGAAAATCTTCTCACGCTCGACCTCGAGAATGACTCTGGAGTTGCATCTTCTTCCCCAAAGATCCCCGTAATGCAGAATAAGCTATTTTTCCAGGAACACTTCGTCATTTTCCTGTCTAATTTTGTATGCTGGTCGTACAGTTCTTCTTTTCTTGTGGCCTTCTTTTGGTGTTGTTTACACACTATGTCTGTAGCCTTCAGTGCCGTAAATATGCGGTAGTAGCTGTAAACAAAACATACGCAAATTTGAATTTATAATTATGGATAAGTTTGGTATATTTACCAAATAGTGTACGATTATTTACAGCCTATGTGTTCAAGGTGAATGGAATATTATGTATACGATTATCATACATTTGCGAATTATTAGTTCAGATAGGTGTGATGCATGCTGATGACCTCGTGTGAATCCTCATGACCTCCATATAGTTTACATAATAAAACAGATTACATAGTAACGGAATGTTTTCGGATCAATAACGAGAATAGAAATAATCAAATTCTCAAATACGGTTGCGAGAACCCAGTTTTCACATCATACTGGGTGATTTTGTAATGAGTTGAGAAACTGACAAGGGTGGAAGTAAGTAGTTCTCCATAAACATGGACAACCATTTATATGTCCAACTCTGAAATGTGCTGTTCAGAACAAAAGTTCCAAATCTACAAAAATATGTAATTCATATAATAACTTTTTTAGGGTTCCGTACCCAAAGGCTAAAACGGGACCCTATTATTAAGACTCCGCTGTCCGTCCGTCCGTCTGTCACCAGGCTGTATCTCATGAACCGTGATAGTTAGACTGTTGAAATTTTCACATATGATGTATTTCTGTTGCTGCTAAAACAACAATAAATACTAATAAAACAGAATAAAATAAATATTTAAGGGGGCTCCCATATAACAGACATGATTTTTTTTGACGTTTTTATAGATAATGGTATGGAACCCTTCGTGTGCAAGTCCGACTCGCACTTGGCCGGTTTTTGTTTTATGATTTCAAGATTACTACGCACAGTTAAAATTGTGTTTATTGTTGAGTACCTACTTCACGTCTACCAGTTCCACCTCTCAATACAGAATCATACTTTGTGTATAGGGCCTATTATATATATTTTTAAATACACGATTTAACGTATTAAGGTTACAATTTTCCTAACCCCTTTGTTTTACTTTGTATAGGCTTGTGTTTGACTACAATCTCACTATGGGAAGTGATGATGGTGACCGAAGGTGGCGAGTATTATAAATAAGCCTACCACCGATCTATGATTTCCTCACGTTGTTTTCTTTTAACGAACGCTATAGCTCTTTGTAGGATTCGAACCAATGACCTTCGCCGCAACATCCGTCGTCACTATCACTGAGCCTTCATCGCCTTAAAAGTCTTAATTGTCATTCCTAATGAATGAGCAATAAATCGTAACACAAAATAAATCTACAATATAAATTCAATTCGTGTGTGGCGAACTGAGTTCAAGATCAACGTATTATTGATAAAACAAACAGTTGCGTACGGCTTAGATACTATTGACCTACATAGTGTATGACATAAAACGAATAGTTGAACTATTCATTTTTTTATAAACTGTAATTATATTTACTAGTAATTTGTAGTTTAAAACTGTCGTGCTTTTTTGAGTTAATCCTAGGTCAATTACGCACAACCACGTAACATTTACAACCTCGTATCATTTTTAGATTTTATTGCAAGTAACAAGGTATAAGGTAAGGCATTGCAAATGAATTGTTATTTTGAAATAAAATTTATGAATGAATCTCGACATGTTTTCAAAATATATTTTTCATCCTGGAATAATCAAGTTTACATTAAAGCCGAAGTGGGTCTATACTTTTTATAGAGTGAAGCGAAGTGAAAAAATAAAAGAAATGGCAATGTTAATGACTAAATATTTACTAAATTTGCAAACATTAATTTATACGTTGCTACTTTTTTTGCTCTTTAACATTATGTTTAGTGAAGAATATATTAATAAATTAATAATAATCAATCTATATCTATAATATAAAAAACCGGCCAAGTGCGAGTCGGACTCGTGCACCGAGGGTTCCGTACAAACTTCGTCCATCGTTCGTCCATCACGGGAAATGCACAATTTTATTTATTTACCTTATTTGTGGTTGGTGCCAATACAACTCAGAGGTCTTTATTAATTGGCGTAACTATGTATGTATGGGGACACCTTTAATTTTCACTTTTTTATTTTTTAGAATTTTTCCTTTATTTGTTTTTTATATTTGAGTTGATTAAATGAAAGGTAAATTGCGGTTTACGATTTATGACGTATTAAAAAAAACTATTTACTAGATCTCGTTTAAACCAATTTTCGGTGGAAGTTTGCATGGTAATGTACATTATATATTTTTTTTAGTTTTATCATTCTCTTATTTTAGAAGTCACAGTTACACACATTTTACCACTTTGGAAGTGTCTCTCGCGCAAACTATTCAGTTTAGAAAAAAATGATACTAGAAACCTCAAACTTTTTGAAGACCTATCCATAGATATCCCACACTTACGGGTTTGATGAAAAAAAAATTATGAGTTTCAGTTCTAAGTATGGGGAACCCCCAAAATTTATTGTTTTTTTTTCAATTTTTGTGAGAAAATCTTAATGTGGTTCACAGAATACATCTACTTACCAAGTTTCAACAGTATAGTTCTTATAGTTTCGGAAAAAAGTGGCTGTGGCATACGGACGGACAGACAGACAGACAGACATGACGTATCTATAAGGGTTCCGTTTTTTGCCATTTGGCTACGGTACCCTAAAAATGCCTGAAAAGGTCTAAAAAAAACACTTTTCTATACTCCCATACAATCAATTCGTAATAATACTTAAAAGTCAATTTGAACTTTAATACCTTACTATAAAGTTTAAGTGTTAGTGGAGAGGTTCCGGGAAGGCAAAACAATTGAGTGACGTTAGTATCGTATAAATATTAATGTTAATATTTGTCAATATTTATACGATTAAATTATCAATGGTAAAATATCACTTGAAATGTAAACGTCTCTTTGCTGTGCATTTATAATATTACTAAATCTAAAAGCCACAAATTTCTATAAAATTAAAAAAGTGTTGTGTGTTTGTGACTCATTTATACTCAATATGCCTCCTATATAAGGCGGCGGACAAATTTAGGCAGAAGAATCCGAAATGCAACGAATCAAATTAATTATCAATCTATTCGTACTGCCCAGGAACGTGAAGATCGTAATGAACGTGAAAGAATTCGGTTAAGACAGACCCGTGAAGCGCGACATTCGACTAATAATGGTGCAAGATTGAATCGAGCTGCTTTCTGTACATGATAAAGGAAACAAAGAATCGACTCTCAGCCGGTACGAAGATCGCCGGGTCAGCTAGTATCTAATAATAGTACAAAATAATGTGATCTATTGACTTTCGGGACTGAATCCGTACTGATTGTTTACTATTATTTTTTTTGTCAAGAAACAACATTACACATTTTATCAACAATCTTTTTAATGAATTTTGATAAAATGCATAAAGTGAAATTATTACTTTCTTGAACAGGGATGGAAAAATACACCACAGGTAAAACGTAGATTACAAAGATGGGCGATATTCGAGAAGGAATTTGATCACAGCCTGGAGCTCTTTGAGCCTTGAGGCTTACTATGGTGCTCATTACCTCATTAGAGTCAGTAAGAAGTGAAAAAGAGTTGAGAGGTGCCGAGCTTAGAGATCGTGACTCCGTTGCCAAATCCATATCTGAATTATTGATGATACATTTTGTTTGCTAGATCTCTGCCTATTATATTAAAATAGTCACAGTATAAAGTGTGACCTCCTTTGATGAACTTCTGGACTTGAATAACGGGCCTGAAGTTTCTGCATACTGGTTTAAACTGCTTAGAGCCTTAGATCTTTAATGATTTGCCACTTAGTTTTCATGTTAACTATGAAGATACAATTGTAAGAAGATACAATGGTAGTAATTGACTTAATTATCTTATTACACGTGTTTCTCTAGAATGTATATCAGTTAATTGATCCTTCATTATGGGGTGATTTTCTTCGCCTGTGTAGATTATTCCTATTCCGTGTAGGTACATTTAATTACTCCTTTTGTTAACCAGGTTTTAGCGATTTTTTCGTAATAGATGTAAAGCAAAATATATTTTTCTAATCGTAATCTGTGGTCGGATAATAATCTGTCGATTGTCAGTCAGAGCAAATTCAGGCTTTAATTATAAAATAAATAATAATTTCATTGCATAATATAAATCTAATTTATAAATTTAAATTTTACATTTTCAATTTTCGCGCGTAGTTTGATGAAAACGCTGGACGCCATGTTACTCTAAGGTCATGAGGTTATTTGGTCTCTTGTAAGTAAATAAATGCCCTGATATTGGTCTCAATTGGACTAATAAAATTTTATAAATAAAAAATGAGCTATTATCCTTTTTATTAGTATGCTGTTCCTGAATGCATGAATAGTAGTGTAAAACTTATAATAATAATACTTCAGTTGACACTTTTTAGTTTACATACAGCACCGTATGACGTCATTATAATGGCAGCTACTGTTTCGCTAGTTTAGAAACAGATTAAAAAAACTGAAAACTTTGAAATGAATTTTAAAATTAATTAAGTTATTTTATATACTAAAACTAACATTTTCCGACTGCTTTATTGCCTAAGCTATCTAGATTGTACATTTTTAGATTTTTTCTCATATAGAGTAAAATACCACACACACTGTCACTGGATATGCGCCAAAGTATCTACTGAATGGCACAGATGTTACGATTTTGCCAAATGAGCTAAAATTTAAGAAGACCGAGTATGATTTGATTCAAGATAGAAAGAAAGCTCTGAAAAATACAATAAGATCACATAATTACAACAAGATAATTTACGATAAAAACCGAAGACCTTTTGACTGTTTTTGTGGACAGTGGAAACAAACTGAATACATACATACTACAATTAACGGTTCTTGGGATTAGCCTGAATACATAAAAAATAGTCTTTTTGGCGGGAAACTTGAGAAGTGACGTTGTATTTTCGTTTTATATTTTTATAAAATCGTGTATTTTGAGAATTAATGGTGGCGTTTTATGTTCAATCATTCAAGTGCTCCAGTGTAGTGAAATGAAATGAATGCGTGTATCATGTATTTTCAGGTTGTCCCAAAAAGTCCGTGAAAAGTATTAGTAGCGGTAACGGTCACCATTTTGCTAAAACCTGAACTGTACGGATGCTGACTGACCTAACTGTCTGAAAGTGATTCAACGTTACCAGAACTCATAAGAAGAAGTTTGTACGTAGTAACAACTAACATCGACATTGACAGAAATGTCCTACAAGGACGATTGGTATTAAAAATCTTGTTTTTCTTTCATAAATAATCATTTAACATTATGTAGGTATCTACCTATGTTCATTTCAACTAATAAAGATGTAACGACATGCTAGAAATAAAATTACACAGATTAAAATTAATAAAACATCCCGAATAATCTACAAGCAGATTTCATTTTCCGCGATTGGATGAATTTCAGGGTTATAGAAAACGAGGGAAATGCGTTCTTATTATTCTGACCTTAAGGATGTAAATTAACAATTGGTTATAAAATTAAGGATGTGCATGATGTGTGCGATACGAATGCTTATTGCAGAAGTGTTTCTAAACATCCGATTCATGTTCATAGGTAATTATATCATCTATTTTAAATGTTATTAATAATATTTATTATCATTTATCGATACGAGATGATTAGGTATCTCATACTTACTCATGTTTTAAAGCTTATAAATGAGAAAATAAAAGTAAGAAAAAAGGTGAACGAGTTTTGAGTTTTTAGTGTTTATGTAGGTACACGTCATCTTTAAAGTAATGTTTTAATAAACGTTATTTAATCCTAACTATATAATATTATAAAGGTGAATGTGAGTTTGTCTGTTTATTTGTTACCTTTTCACGCCTAAACCGTTGCGATAGCGATGAAATTTGGCAAGTACGCAAAGCTAGCCTATGGTATGGCGAAGGACATTGGCTACTTTTTTTTATCAGGAACGCGGGTGAAATCGCGGGCAACAGCAAGTAAATAATATTTTTCTAAATTCTTATGAGTTCTAAAAGTAAATTTAAAAATAAACCTTAATTTTAAATTTACTTTTTATTAGGTACAGTCAGCGGCATAAGTATCTTGGCACTTTAGTACCGTGTCACATTACACAATTCATAATTTTCATACAAACTGTCAAGAAAATGTCAATAGATTATTATGAAAGGGTGCTAAAATGCCATGCTACTTTTGCCGCTGACTGTACACGATATTTAAGATCAATGTTGTGTTTATGATAACGTCTGTTTATATTTTTTTCATTGAAGAAAAAGGTTTACGGTCACTACTTCTTCTATGTTTACGGTTTGTCAAATCTAAAAAAACCGGCCAAGTGCAAGTCGGACTCGCGCACCGACGGTTTCGTACAAACTTCGTCCATCGTCCGTCCATCACGGGAAATGCACAATTTTATTTATTTACCTTATTTGAGGTTGGTGCCAATTAAGCTAGACCTCTAAATTGTATCAGGGCCCATACAACTCGAGAGGTCTTTATTAATTGGCGTAACTATGTATGTATGGGGACACCCTTTAATTTTCAACTTTTTTTATATTTTGGAATTTTTCCTTTATTTGTGTTGTAAGACCTTGCTTTTTGCCAAATTCCGTGATTCTAGGTCAACGGGAACCATCACAAAACAAATAAAAGGGCAAAAAATCACGTTTATTGTATGGGAGCCCCCCTTAAATATTTATTTTATTTTGTTTTTAGTATTTGTTATTATAGCGACAACAGAAATACATAATTTGTGGAAATTTCAACTCTCTAGCTATAGCGGTTCTTGAGATACAGCCTGGAGACAGACAGACGGACGGAAGGACGGACGGACGGACAGACAGCGAAGTCTTAGTAATAGGGTCCCGTTTTGACCCTTTGGGTACGGAACCCTAAAAATGGAGCTCCCTTCTCCCTCACTCCCTTCTGTTGTTCAGTGCACTTGATGTGACATACTATAGGTAGGTATAGTTCTATCATACTTCGATATGTATAAAATAAAATTACACATAATTCCCGTTAGGACACACACAAGTTGTAAATTGAAAACTTTGTATAATATATTTGTATCGCAATAACAATTAAGTTGCTCAATCTGAGAAAACAATTAAAAGCAAGCGGATTTTTTGTTTACAAATTATTTTATACCAATCAATTAGATAGCAATTATAATAAATCTGTACTTGAGAGTCTCTACTAGACTATGCTATATTTTATACATATTATTTATTACAGTACGTTGTGGTGAAATGCAAGAATATTTCAAAGTAATAAAAACAGAGAGTCAATTATTCATTGGGTTTACAACACCAGAATAAAGAGACACGGATTTCGAAAGAGTTTTGTTTGTTATAAAAGCCACTTATTGTTTTTCTATTTCCTCGTCTTTATAAATATTTATAAACTTAGTAATATGATTGAAAAAATAAATAAGGTACAATATATTAGAAGTTTCTGCTGCAACCGGTCCCATATGCCAAGTGAATCGATGCAAATGCATAAGACCTAAATACTTTGTGCTTAGGTCTTTATAACGATACTCGTTTCATTTAGGGTCGAGGTGTTCTACAAGTTTAGAATGCATCTTTTTAATTACCTATAGAATGCACTAAACGTTTTCGTTAAATTTAGGTGTTAGGTACAAATGTAAAAATATTTTTGACTAAGTAGTGCCTAGATTTTTTTGTGATCTCGAGAGTTAGTCCCATGATAAAAGTTGTTCATATTGACGAGTACTTCAACCCCTGCAAGTATGGCCAGTGACTAAAAAATCAACCTGTATATTATATTACATATATTACATAATATAATGGGGATTCAGATATATTGCATTATTGTCGGGATGTTTGTTTACTTAGTAGGTACTAATACGAAATTTCATTTTCACTGCAATTTAATTATTGCCAAATTTCAATAGTGATAGGTAAGGATGAAAACTATAAATCAACAAAAGATGAAAAATACAATAAATCAGTATCTATACTACAATTACTATACTTGCATGTCCCTAGTCCATCAGTCCATGCTCATTATTTTTTTAAATGAAACTATAATTTTTTCTTACGTACCATATATACAAACACAACACAACAAAATATAATAATAAAACAAAAAAAAAGCACTCAAATATTCCTATACAAAAATGCGATTATTTTTTATGCGTATATTAGTTGCGCGTTGTTTATTACACGTGTTTCAGCGCGCGAATAACGCGCGACTGTCTTTATTATTTCAATTGGATGCTGCGCTCGCGGCGGCGCCTGTGTGAGGTCCACGCGAGTTCGGCCGCGCTCAAGGCGAAGCGCAAGGCACCTTCACGGAACATCAATGGTTGAGACTTATACACTTAGACGACACTTTTTATGCATGTGCTTTTATGTCTAAATTTTTATTCATGGGTAACAAAATCTAAAAAAATCTATCGAATGTATTATATTTCAGAAGAAACATTCCTTGTTTTTTTTCATTATTCGTTTTGTTTATTTTTTAAGCTATTGTATAGCTTTTATCGCGGGCTTCGAGCTTTGAGCGCGGCGACCGAATCAAGAAATTTCGTAACGAAAAAAATCCGTAACGAAAAACCTAACACCTCCCACACACACATACATACACGTTAAGCTGTTTGTGAGAAAGTATATAGGTGTTTAGGTATCTATTAATATCAAAGAAAAAACTTGAATTAATATCAAAGAAAAAAAAAACTGCCTAAATAAAAAATAAATATTTTTATTTATTTAGACTTGAGCTTATCAATTGACTTGCCCAATATCAACCCAATATATTGACACACGAAGCAGCTGAATGTCCTTTAATGTGACAGATTGCAGCGGTAAAGAGGGTCCAAAAAAAAATACACTGACGGTAAACTCTTAGCATAAAGTACATCAAAGCTCAGGATTAGTAGGTATTTGATGTTATAGCGGCAACAGATATACATAATTTTTGAAAATTTCAACTGTCTAGCTATCGCGGTTCTTGAGATACAGCCTGATGACAGACAGACGGACGGACGGACGGACAGACAGTGAAGTCTTAGTAATAGGGTCCCGATTTTACCCTTTGGGTACCTACGGAACGCTAAAAATGGAACTGCAGCAAAGCTGGGTAAAGAAAATTTACGCGTATTCTCAGATTTGCGTGTTAATAGGGTAAAGTTTTAAATTGATTAATTTCTTAGTTTTTTTTTTCATTTGCTAATTGAATTATTGCTACCAATAGAATTGTTAGGTGGTCTTTTTAACTCAAAAAAATGGCAACATTGATTTGCACAAACAAACATCCTTTCACCCCAAAAGCATATACGGTCTCCGTTCCGTCGCGGGTAAAAAGAGCTTGTAATATGCGAGAAATCCTGTGCCCACAACAGTGGCAGTACTAAGAATAGCATTTTCACAAGAATGGGACAATATTCCGCAAGAACGTTTAATAACCCTAATCAGGTTTATGTGGAACCGATTAGAATCAGTAATAAGGGCACATGGAAGTGTGTTACCTTATTAAAAGATAAAAATACGTGTGCTTAAACTTTTTGTCAATTGTTAAAACCACTTTTCAATTAAACCAATTTTGCTCCATTTACCCTTTTTGGTTAAAAAAAAATGTTATGGTCGTTTCCAGTAAACAAACATAAACTTAAGGATATGATACTACCACAGTCTATGTAACTTTTACAGTTGGCCAACGGACACGTCTAGATAGAGCAATCGTGCGGGGTTTGCGGGGTGAGAGGGGCGGCAGCGAGCCCAAGCTGCCAATGCCAATGGGACACAATGCAGCAATGACGAATGCCTATACAAAAGCGGCATTACGCGTGACTTCAAACACGAAGGACCACTGTATGTTTTTTACGCTGTGATACTACGCTGTTTCAAAGTTAACGAACAAATATATAGTTTTCAATTTATATTTGTATGAAAAGTTTGCATACTTGCTTAAAATATTTATTTCAAAGTCGTCTTGTACTTTGATGCAGTTTATGTGTCCGTCAGTGTAGTTAAACATGTATTCACATAGTTTCCTGCAGCAATATAATATAGTAACTATCTACAGAGGCGACACAACCTGTAATTTTCGTCCACAGGTCACTATTAGGTACTCCTGTAGGAGGAGGTTCTGTCCCACCCGGTATACCTACCTATTATTATTTTGGTTGTTCTTCTGTATCCAGTTTGCACAATGAGGTGTGGTGAGTGATATACTCCTCACCTTACTTATCTTACCTATAAAAAAATATTAAATTGTTTGTGCTTGTTGGTTGTCCAAACAACACACAGAAAACAAACCTAATATTACTTAACACTTACGACGTTGGGTCATTGCTACTTAGGCCGACAACGGTTCTATTAATAAAAATATCTATTAAGTCTCACATAAAATTAAAGAACAATTTTAGCTCCTAGTTAGGTACATTGAACTGTGAGAGACAGTAGCCCTTATTAAGTAAGCCTGAGCTATGAGTCTCCTATGGCTCCTCCTTTTGGTAGGATATAGTTACATAAATAATAGATTTTTTATGAGAGGAACCGATTTACTGACATTATCACGTCACAAAAGAGGTCGATTAAGAAAAAAAGAAAATACCACTAAAGGAAGTAATCGACTAAGGCACATCTAAGACACATTTTTTTTCGTTACTTTAGTTGACCCTGTAAAGGTCATCTACCTGGACAGGGTCACCGGGCGAGACAGGGCTAGCGCGTAAGGCACTCAGCCAGCGAGTGGTATAACTACTTCAAGGGAGGCTCGCACCTTGGCTTTGGCAGTATATGATTATTGATTACAAACACCAAATTACGCTCATGACGGCGCAGGTTTCAAGTGGACAGTGATTCTGGGTTTTTAAAATGTACTTACCTATGGATTCTCCACTGGCTTAGGAAAATTTCGTGAAAAACCTGTATGCCCGAGAAGTTAAATTTTAAAACATGCCATTCCGCTCTGGCCTCGCGTGATGACCTCATTACCTCTCGTTGTTAGGAGGGGCTGGGCCAGTGTCCCTGCACTGGTGACGTATGAGTTATTGTTGATAATAGTTTGAGGATAATTATCGACTTTAAAATTTAGTATATTACTAGCTTCTGCCTCGCGGTTTCAGACGCGTACCCGAGGTATGTTATATAGTATACCAGGATAAAAAGTACCCTATATGTTATTCCAGTGCATGATCTATCTATGTGCCAAGTTTCATCTCAATCCATTTAGCCATTTATGCGTGATTGAGTCACAAACATCCAAACATACCTACACACTTTAACATTCATAATATTAGTAGGATATTTAATTTTATTCGTTACTGTTTGGTATCCTATGTAGGTCTAGGTAGCTATATTTTAAATAAAATAAAAATCAGTTAATAAAATTACAATATATTTATTATCACGATTATTGGCATTGAAAATGATTATATTAGCCATTGGGACACAATCTTAATTGAGGAACAATATAAAGATAAATAATTAAATTCCTAATAATACAACACGACTACTTAACCGACTGTAAAATATGTCACAGCCAACCGGTTTTCTTTATTTACTTTTACAACAATTATTGCTCTTATTACTCACTCATATAAAGAATGGAATCAAAAATAATAATATTATGTTCGTAGTTCAAAACGTATACTTAGCTCATGATTAAACTACTCAATATAACCCGTGGAGCGACTTACCTGTAATGTAAACTTAAAATATAATGCAATATTCTTGTGTTAATTTTATTAACTTGAATCACGACTGTTTTTTTTTAAATTATATTATGTAGTTTTGGAACGCGCATTTCATTCGCCAACCAAGAGGTCAAAGTTTTCCACATAATTTTTCCTGATTTCATTAGCAGGCAAATGTTCTTACTTAACATAAAAAGATTAAGCGGTTTAATGAAACCGATATTATTGATTCCATTTTTAAGTGCAAATAATATGATTATTAACATATGAGTTAGATTGTTGTAGTGTTTATTAAATTTAACTTCTCAGCAATCACAGTGGATAAATTCTAATACAATTATATTAATGCTAGGAACAATTATCACACAATTTCCTACTTATTCTACTACGTAGGTATGTGTATATTATAATAAATGCATGCATGCAATTGCCGACAGTAATATATAGTATCTACGTTTTTTTATTATTCCACCTACTGTGATATTGGTATAGTATCGGTAGGTCTGTGAACTTCAATAACTAGCGAAATAATTTACATGAATTATTATAAACTAAAAATACAGATTTGTATAGTTCACATCATAGCCAAGATGAGAGATACAATTTTACTAAATAGTAAGATCATAATGATTCATATATTCTCACTTAAAGAGATTCATTTAATATTTCATGCAAAAATATAAAAGGATATATAATAGATACAATTAATTAAGCCTTATATCATGTCACTCACATAAATAAATATCACAATTTATTAAATCACAAAATATTTTTATTAATTACAAAATGTTGCTACATCCAAAACACTAGGATTTTACAGTTTATGTATATTTTTATTTATTGTGGTAAATTTTAGGCCATAAAAAGTACCTCTTAGACAGATCTACTACATAAATACATACACAGACACTACTAACATTAGTAGTAAAGTTAGGCACACAAAAATAAATAGGTATCTACTTAAAAGTTTTATGTACGTTTATTAAATATGTTTATTGCTTTACCGCATGCATTTTACAAGCATGCCAGTCTTTGGGATATAATTACTTATCCTAAGGCAAAAATGTTCCAAACATTTTAACTTTTGTTATCATCTCACTGGTCGCTCACACTATCAGCTTCTGGTCCACGGCATTACCCGTTTTCCTGAAGGACCTCTTGTTTTCCCGAGATACAAAGCATTCTATGTTTTTTCCCGGGTATAATCTAAGCATGAATTTCATCCCAATTCGATCAGGCGTTACGGCGTGGTTGAATAAAAACCTTTCACACAAACTTTCGTATTTATAATATCAATAGGATGTGGTGGTCATAACTTTATTGATGTGAAAACTTATAAAATTATTTACGAGATAATTGTAAACAATTAAGATATAATATATGTATAGCAGTAGTTATGTAGACTATTTTTCTTGCGATGTTTAGATACACTAAAATATTTAATGACAAAGGGCATTTTTTTAAATTAAATTTAGTTACTATATTAATTGGGATTTTATTTACATTAACTACCTACCCAAATATTATTAAATTAAATTAGGTATTATTACTATGTATTTCTTTGGATATTAGGAATATTAATTGCATCTATCCGCAGGGTGTTCTTTTTCTTCTGGTCAGTATGGATCGTTTCTGAACTATGTACAGGTTTGAGCCCATGGTTCCTTTTAGCATTTTTTTCATGACATATAGTTAAGATTTTTTTAGCTATAAAGAAATCACCCGTATAGTTAATAACATCATGATATATAATACAATGATATAGGTGCAGCTTGTTAAGACACCGATTTCAGTAATAGAGGTTTATAAACTTATTTAATAGATTTATCTGATTGATTTATTTGTTACAAGCCTCACAATTCGAGCTAATACTCAACTAATAGTTCAATATAAAGTATAATTAACATAAGTAGGTACAACTAATATAAACCTATATATGGACATCTATTCTGTATATTGCGTGAAAGAACTTTTCCTACCTATCTTAACGTACTGTAGGTAAAATGTTGGTAAAATCACTACACTGGTTCAAATCCGCAAATTATTTGACATGGAAATGACAGCTGTCAAATTATGGATTTTGGTATTTTTGCTATGAGAAGTATGACATTCGCATTCACACATCGTATACAAAAGGTTGCAATCATAATTGATTCACAAGGCAACAAAAGTACTTATGACATTACTTTGGGCAGTGCGACTCAAAGCATACCTACAAGAAGAAATTATTGTCGATGCCAAACAGATTTAAGCAAATAGATACACAAGCAAATAGACCCTAAATGTGTTTCCTGCTTCCTCAGTGTGTCGGTAGAGTCATGCGGTCGGATTGGCAGCGGGCAGGACGGAGTCGCGCGGCGAGGCGCATGCGCAGTAATGCTACACACGTCGCCAGCGCATGTGCGAATATCATTACCACCGCACATAGAGCTACGAAACCGAATGCTGACCCTGTAATGAGAAATTAGAGGTATTTAATTAACAAGAATTGGTAATCGCCAGACATAACTAAGTCTATATCGACAATCAATGGGGTTAGTTAGAATTAAGAAGTAGAAATAACATAAACATAATATGGGGGACGCCTATATTGAGTAGTACACAACCATGAATATGACATGTGTTTTGGGTTATTACAATCACAATCATTTCTTGGTACAAAACCAAATGGCTTACAAAATTACTACCAAGTGATCTAAGTCGGGAAGTCCCCAAGAGGAATAAGGCTGCTGTATTAGTTCCATACCTGGCTTATTCCAATCAAGCGCAGGATATATGGCAGGTAATCCTACCCTATCGGTGCCACCAACAGCCCAGTATAAGGCACTGAAGATGCCGTACGCCAGGCCTGCACCAGCGCCGTAAAGCGCATGTGCTGGTCGAACTGGATGCGCAGTAACACACAGCTCGCACAGCATTATCAGGGAATTGCCACCGTGAACGAGAAGGTTCAGGGCATTGATATCGTGGATTTCTGCATAAAACGAAGAAGATCGGTTACATACAAAATAGTAGATAGGTTATGCTGAAGTATGAATTTGTAACAAAATCTTAATTCTTGTTGTTTCAAATATAACTCAGCATAATTTTCATATTATAGGTTAATTGATAATTTGATTCGGTGATGAGAGTTGATTTTTATATTTTTCATCACCGCATTTGCATCGCATCGCATTACATAATGAAGTCAAATTATAATAGTGACTGATAAAAGTGTACATACTTGGATCATAGACGAAAGTCCAGTAAACAAGTGAGATGACGATGGCGAGATCTGTCGCAATATTTTGTGTCAGCCAATAAGCGCGACAGAGCAGCGGGGTGCGCGTGCGCCGCGACATTGGTATAGGGATTTCATCCTCTTCACACGCTGTAATATACAACAAAAATAAGTTATATTATTGATAATCGTAGTTTGCTCTCCTTGAAAAGTTTCATTATCTGTCTCAAATTCACTTCATAAGATCTTCACCAAATTAACAAATATCAGGTTGGGCTATATTAGAATCACAGTCATCTTTTTAATGAAATTGAAGCTTATTCTGAAAAGTGCTTTTATATCTCTGCGATTTTATGATAATACTTAGAGCTGATTATACTTTTAGAACCACGATATCTTAGTTAAGACTTCAAAAAATTGTTTTTAATTATATAATAATAATAATTTGGCTTCGGCCCGTAAATGTAGCTGAAACCAGTCCAAGTGCTGAGAAAATAAAACCTCCTGAAAATAATAATAAAAATAAATAAATAAAATACTTATGAAGGCTTACATATGGTATTAATTTTATGAAATAGTAACATATAGGTATTTATAACACTGTAGTTAGCAGGCACATTTGCAGATACATACCGCAGATATGATTTAAACTATAATTGATAGGCATTGTCACGAGAATACGTTTCAATGTTAGTTAACACAGTCTATTAGGGTTCCGTGAAACAAGAAACCGTTATAGTTCTGCTATTTCAGTTTGTTTGTCATTTTACTGGGACATAGGCTACTTCAAGTCGGATACGTATGCAAATAAATATTTAGGCTTTTGTAAATAAAGAAATCAGTTTCAGTATTTTTGCAAAGCCATCCCTAAAGGGGTTAAAAAAATAGGGGATTAAAATTGTGTTCTTTAGGTGCACTCTTTATGTACAATCTATGAATCTTTACAAAAATCAATGATACATTCTTTGAACACGCGAACGAAGAAAAATATTCAAATCGATCAAGCCATTTTCGAGTTTTTTCGAGACTAACGCACGGCAATTGATTTTTATTATTTTATTCTTATAAATTATTAGTATATCTTTCAGGATCTTAAATTCAGTTTATGCTTGAGTCATTGAATGAAGTTTGAACTCCGAGCGCTTTTCATATTATTTTAATGGTAGGTATGCAGCAGTAGCCCGCCGACTATTGTGTCTATTGTCACCGTGGACGGTCTCAGGCAAGAATGAGGAACCAATAAGGATAATTTGAAGCACAATGGATAGCGAGCCACTCCGCTAGAATCTTAATTGACGCGAAATTGTACCAATCAACCGTTCATGACCCGAGATGTACCCTTGTCGATAGGTTGAGCGCCGAAAATGTGGGTGTACCACGTGTCACCACATTTATTGGTACCATTTATATTTATTATATCGTTTTCAAGGTGACATTCTACCATTAAATTGATGCAGATAGATTTTAGTAATACGGCCATGTTTATGTACATAATGTAAAGTCATTTGTCTTAGTTGACATCGACCTTTGTTTATATGAATGTGTAAATAAACAAACTAATTAACATTATATAGCCCTTGTTTAATTATGTTTGTCAGTATATTATGAAATAGGGTAAATCTCTACTATTATAAATGTGAATGTGTGTTTGTTGGTTTGTCCTTCTTTCATGTCAGACCGGAAAGTTTCATAGACTACTTTTTATCCCGGGAACGCATGTGAGTGAAGCCGCGGGGCGAAAGCTAGTATATTAGAATAAAAGAGAATTTAATAGCTATTGCGTGCGTCATACTCTCATACCTTTAAATTTCAAATTAGGGTAGGTAACTAGTGTGTGGACTTCATTGCAACATAAAGAAATAGTAAATAGTAGGACATCCTGTGATAAAATTGATATTTATAGGATCATGCCACGGAATAAGTAGGAAGGTGACCCGAAGAGGGGCAATGACCTCAGTACAGACTTTGCTATAAGGTCAATGAATGAATATGGTCATAGTCCTTATAATGGCACAAAGTACAGCACGCAACCGCTTGGACTAATGGGCCATTTAAGGAGCACTATAAGTTGTTTCTTTTAGATTTTGAACACGCTGCATTTAAAAAATACCTTCTCAAATGTTGCTTGGTTAATATTAAATAGTCTACTAAAACCGTTGATAGGTCAGCAAAACATCTTAATTAATATAAATAGATATCTAGAATCGACACATATAATGTTTCGGCGACGTCCATTAATAACTAATTTTTATATTTACGACAACACGCGACCGCATGATTCAGATTAATTATTATTGATTCGCATGAGGCGTTTCTGCAATTCAAGGGAACTGTTTTATGTAATAGAATCACCCACGCGAAGATCATGACACAACTTAAATTGAACGAAGCATTGGACATTACGACTGTTGAGTTACTGTGTCATTTTTGCAAATTATCTGCACACACAAGGCGAATATTTGCCGGTCTTCGTTAAAATTCAATGGATCAACCTAATATGTAGCAAATACGGCAATGTAGAATTAACTTAAAGATTTATACGTAGGTACTACTTGTGGCTAGCGTGAACTACTAGTAGGTTTTGCATCCTCATGTATAACGCGGATAACAAAGGAGTGGCGTCTGTGTTTCCTGACTCCTACAATTTAGGAACTTTCAAGGGCCGAGTGAATAGATTTCTTTTGGGCAAGCGTGCTGCTGCTCCATCTTAGGCTTCGTCTTCGTCCTTTATTTGCAGTGGCCTACTTATCGCAAGCCCACAACTTAGCCTATGAGATAATCAGTATTACTTAAATGAGGTACCAAATCATAAATTACTTGATGCTTTATTTTTGAAAAGTATCAAAAGGTTACACTATAGCGATTTCTTATTATAAAGTAAGCGCCTTTAATTAAACGCAAGCAATGATGTGACCACCATCTTAACTCAAATATAATAATCAGGTACATACGTAAATTGTACAGTTTGTCAGTCCTGTACCGATGCACCACCGCCAGTCCAAGTCCCGCTTGGATTGCAATCATCAGGTACCCCCAGTTGGTGAAGTAGATGAACCACTTGAAGTAGTTCAGCTCCACTTTTGGACCATCGTATCTTCGCGGCAATCGCTGGCAGGTGAAGCTGGCGATGCCGATTGATACCACGCTCATGAATAAAAACCATCTGCAAGAAATAGAATCATTAAGACGAGTTATATAAATAACCTTAGGGACATTCAAGGCTAGAGTAAATGGGTTTTTTTTGGGCAAGCATGCTCCATCTTCTGGGTGGGCCGTCGCAAACTCATTTAGGTACCTAATACCCCGTTGGGTTTTTTCAATCACCCTAAATTGTGTGTTGTGTGTCTAAAATTCATTCTTAAAATAGGAAAACCCTTTAAGAACGTTCATAGTTTCAAGATATACCTATTTAAATTCTATGTTTGTAATGTTTTGGAGTTTGGTAGTGTAGCTATGTGCCCTTAATACGAGTAAAGCAAAAAGTTCTGAATATTTTTTTAAGTCTTTCGATTATAGATCAGGATTTGTCTTTCAACATTACCACTTTCTCTACTTTACTGTATATAGGTTTCCATTCAAGACTCTACTTAATTAGCAATGTCATCCTCGCCTAATTCTTATCTTTATATCTTCTACTGTGAAATGTGTGAGTTCTCTTTAATGTTATAATACAAATTTCAACATTTGAATATAGGAATATACCTTTTATTCATATAATTTTAGTTTCCACCGTGTGATCTCCTATTTTACCACTTTAGTGGTTGAATTTAAACAATCCTTAGAGGAAGCGTATGTTATTTAAGAAACTTGTGTGGAAAATTAAATGTTGCTTTAGGCTGAGTGTTGATAAATAGATCAGTCAGTCATTAAGGACAAGTCTTTTCATTAATATAAGTAGATGTAAATACCACTATCCTACTTAATACTAATTCTAATAATATTTTAATGCGAAAGTTGTGTGGATGTTTGATATTCAAGCTCATCTCATGATAACAGCTGAACAGATTGATTTGAACAGAATGCAACAAATATATACGATTGTTTTTATCCTGCGGATTAACATATATCCTGCAGGTACACGGATTAAACCGCGAGGCAGACACTAGTACCTTAAAATTATACAAATTATAGGTTTAATCATTATAAGGTTTCTAGTCCAAGTATGCAGAGGGCTGCGATCGATATCACCCCGGTAATCATTAGAGCAACAAACCCACCTATTTCCATCGAGTTCGACATTTCCATTATAGAATAGACAATAGACATAACTTTATTTGACATTATAAAAACTAGGCAAAAACAAAAACAATTACATTAGCTCGGAAGGCAAAATTACAAAAATAAAACAAAAGCTTACAAAAATAATAGAAATAACAAACAAACTAGGTTTTATGTGCAGTGAGAATGTGGTCAAACACATACCTATACAATGTAAAAAACAAACTATATTTATAATTATAACCAAAAAGTATAACAATAATAAGTTACAATGAGACAGAAAGGAAAAACATAATTCTAAGAATATCCATATAGAATATACAAATGAAGTAATTAGTTACCTGTAAATGAGGTAGGATGCGCTCGTCTGATATCCCTTTTGCCACTGGCAGCAGGCGAATTGCTGTGGTGGCGAGTGCTCTAGGTTTAAGGCACGCCGGCTGGCCTGCCATATACGACCCAGCATAGCTGGCTTGCAAGACTTCTGCATTGCTGTAATCACGACACACTGACTTAAAAATTGTTTTAATATTCGCGTTCTTACGAAAGCGTCACCGGACCGAACTACTTTTAAATGTCCGTGACCACGGAAAACGAAATGAACGAATGAAACACTTCCAGGCTTTATAAAGGTCGGCAACACTTTGGTAATCCCCCGGTATTGCTAATGTCCACAGGCGACGGTAGCCACTTACCATCTGGTAGAAAGCCTGCCTGTTGTCAGCCTTCTCACATAAAAATACGGTATAATATAGTATATTCATTATAGTTACGTATTACGTAACTATCCACCATTAAATGTAACTGATATTAAATATTAACCATCATTATCAATAAACAAAATTAACACATAATAATACTCGCATTCGCCCCGTGGTTTTACCTGCGGTCCCAGTATAAAAGGTATCCTATGTCTTATTTCAGGACCTAAAGTAATTTGGTATATAGCAAATTTCATGAAAATCCGTTCAGCCGCTACGGAGCTGAGTTTGTACTGAGTTATTTTCGTAAATATTAGTATGTAAGTATTACTTATTTATTTATTTTGGAATATTATAGATTGTTTAAATTCTAAATAAAAACCATAAACATACAAATTTAACATATAAAAATATAGGCATCCGTTATTAATCTCTAACAGCCTGTATTTGATAGTAGGTACTTTCCAATTCAAAATAAGAAGAAAGAAGTATGCTGGAACTAAGACTAAGGGATAAATAAAGCTACAAAAATTAGAAACATAACCAAGGTGGCAGATGTGGCTGGGTGTAAAGACAAGAATACTGAAATGGAGATGGACGGGACATATGTGGAGAGCAAAAGCAGAGAAATGGACTTAAAAAGTTACGGAATGGTCAGAAATGGGAAGAGACATAGAGGAAGACACATAAAAAGATGGGAGGACGATCTGCCAAAGGGATGGAGAAGAACAGCACTGGACCGAAACATGTGAAGGCAATTAGAGGAGGCCTATGTCACAAGACAACCTGACCTGGTTGCTGATAGTTAATTCTATACTATAGATTTTAGATGTTTATCTATTAATTTAATATACTTAAATACAACCTTTAGTGAAAATTGTACTCATCAGGTTACAGGAAAGAAAGGCTATTTTTATTTCATTTACTTTCCAATTCTTATCTAATACCTCTTGTATATATATAAATATATAGTCAGAATCTCGTAAACGGAAACGAGCAAAGCTCGGTCATCCAGGTACTGTTTCTTTAAATTATCAATATTATGTTTATCGATTGCAAGAATGGTTACTATCGTAGGTATTAGAAGGTTCCATATTTATGGATATGGTGAATCAATACCTATTTACAAGTGGATAGGAATTAATTTGGTTTAGTTATTCGAGTGTTACTAGACTTTTATTATTTAAGTATCGACAGGAAAATTCAGTAACATTCGTGCAATTCCTGGTATACTTATGTTGCACATTTCCGAAAACCTTGATAAAATATGACGCATATAGGTAGATACCTGTGAACATTATTGATCGACAACGCGTGAGTGATTCCCCTGCGCCCTGGTGTTGCAAGCGTCAATAGGCTACGGTAACCGCATACCATCAGGCGGGTCGTATGCTTGTTTGTCACCACTAAGGTGAAGAACCCATATCAGACATGGGTTAACCGGTAAATATGCTATAGATCTTATAGTCTATATCACTGGATCCTAAAATGGTCTATATATAATTGGATCTCAAAATCTTCTGTATACATAGTCTGGCCATAAATACTGTTACAATTAAAAATAAGAAAGATATTACATTTGAATTTGGAATCTGTCATTTTTATACGATTGTTCATTGGGTTTTCTAATTTTGGCGCCAATACATTGGACAATATTTTGCGATATTAAAATGGAGTGGGGTGATAAAGAGAACCGAATCGCTGTGATTGCATTACACAAAGTTGGTATGAAGCCAAATGCAATTTTTAAAACTCTCCATACGCTTGGTATTAGTCAAATGTTTGGGTACCGGACTATTAATAGGTACAATGAGACCTCCTCTGCTTGTGACAGAAAAAGATCTGGCCGTCCACGTAGTGTTCGTACGAAAAAGGTGGTTAAAGCAGTAAGGGAAAGAATACGAAGAAATCCTGTCCGAAAGCAAAAGATTTTATCTCGGGCGATGAAGATAGCACCCAGAACCATGTCGCGTATTTTAAAAGATGACTTAGGACTTGCAGCCTATAAGAGACGCACTGGTCATTTTTTAACTGATAATTTAAAAAAGAATAGGGTGGTAAAATCGAAACAACTACTGAAGCGGTACGCAAAGGGAGGTCACAGAAAATTTTTGTTTACGGATGAGAAAATTTTTACAGTTGAGCAACATTTTAACAAACAAAATGATCGTATTTATGCTCAAAGCTCTAAGGAAGCTTCCCAATTAGTCGACAGAGTGCAACGTGGGCATTATCCGACTTCAGTGATGGTTTGGTGGGGTGTTAGCTATGAAGGAGTGACTGAGCCATATTTTTGTGAAAAAGGTATCAAAACATCGGCACAAGTGTATCAAGATACCATTCTTGAGAAGGTAGTTAAGCCCCTTAACAACACCATGTTCAATAACCAAGTATGGTCCTTCCAACAAGACTCGGCGCCGGGTCATAAAGCTCGGTCCACGCATTCTTGGTTGGAAGTAAACGTTTCGGACTTCATCAGAGCTGAAGACTGGCCGTCGTCTAGTCCCGATCTTAATCCGCTGGATTATGATTTATGGTCAGTTTTAGAGAGTACGGCTTGCTCTAAACGCCATGATAATTTGGAGTCCCTAAAACAATCCATACGATTGGCAGTGAAGAATTTTTCCATGGAAAGAGTGCGTGCTTCTATTGATAACTGGCCTCAACGTTTAAAGGACTGTATTGCAGCCAATGGAGACCACTTCGAATAAGCTTTTTATATTTTGAATTGTTTTTTTATTTATGTATTAAACTAACATACTGTAAAAGTAATAAATATTATTTGCAATAAAAAAAAATGTTTTTTCTTTGTGACAATATTTATGGCAAGACTAGGTATATAAAAGGAAAAAGTGACTGACTGACTGATCTATCAACGCACAGCTCAAACCACTGGACGGATCGGGCTAAAATTTTGCATACAGATAGCTATTATGATGTAGGCATCAGCTAAGAAAGGATTTTTAAGAGAGGTAGAGTATAGCGATATGTCACTCAAAGAGCAGCTCGACTGGGGAAGTACCTTCACCTTACAGAATACCGCAGCCAAAAAACTTATAGTTGTGTTCCTGCGCGTGAGTAAGGTCACCAGAGCTCATCGGGGAGGGGGGAAGGGTCGACAACGCGCGAGACATACCCCAGGTGTTGCAAGCATTCATAGGCTACGGTAACCGCTAAAAAAATTCAAAAATTCCATCTTTAAGGGGTAAAAAAATAAATAGGGGTTCGCGGGTGAAACCGCGGGGCGGTAAGCTAGTGGTCTATATAAACCAGGGTTCGATTCTGTACCGCATGGGATCCATGCTACTGTAAAATAAAAGTAGGGGTGTTTAAGAGTATAGTAAGATGTAAATGGGGTGAAGAGCGTTTATTTGGTTATCAAAATTTAGGCGTTAATACAGTGCATAAAAAAACCTTCTGAGATTTTAATTACAGTAATTTAATTTTTAAGTAGTCGTGTGACGTCTGAAGTACAAGGTACTTGACCTACAAACTAACTGGTGGTAAAATAAAATGTTACGAAAACTATGCGCCAACCAGTTAGCATGCAGTGTACTGGACACTGCAATATAGGTACCTAGATAGGTACCACAATACATAAGTGGAAGTCACGTGGTCATAAATCGTGGACAACTTTTTGTGCGATCAATAAAGAATACGTTGCCTCTGCCGTCCGATATGGCGATAACAATCGAGACGACATGGCAACGGACAACAAAGGGCCTTTCATATGAGAGACGCTCAATCAGAACTAATGCCTTCCTTTTGATAAGAGAATGAAAGTAAGCACTACTGTGGAGCTATCTACAAATTAAGTTTAAATGTGAAACGTTTTACAAAATAAGATAAAGCTAACAACGGGTTATTGATGGCGATGTGATGCAATAATTACATTTGTATGCTCTTGGACCTCAGTCGAGATTGAAAGAGCTTAATAAATACGCTTAAGGGCGTAGAAGGTTGTTTTTTTTTTTTATAATGAATAGGTTTGTGTTTGACCACAATCTCACAGTCAGGTGATAGTACAGTCGAAGGTGATAAGAAAATCTAGAATCCTAGAAGACTAAAGTATAGCTACCGGAAAATAGATGATTGGTGTCGGTAATCAAACAAGCGGGTACTATAAAGCATCGTGTAGTTAATTCCTAACCGAAAGCCTAAACTCACTGTAGAAGTAGACCTTCTTTTTCGTGGTGTCTGTGGTCCCTACTACTTGCAACTTGAATTTTATCCTTCCTACTAAAATTTGTGAGTATGGATGGATGTTTGTAACTCTTTCACGCCAGAACGGCTGAACGGATCTGGATGAAATTTGGCACAGAGATAGATTATAGTCTGGAATAGTACACAGGCTACTTTTATCCCGGGAAAACATAAGATCCCACGGGAACGCGGGTGAAACCGCGGGGCGGAATCTAGTCAGTTATAATGTAGCAGTTGATCACGATAGTCCTGTATGAAAAATATTCGTCGGTTATGTACTGATGTGGAAAAGCTTGCTTTGTATATGTATAAGCCTGTCACAATCTCACCATGATAAGTGATGATGTGGCTGAAGGTGGTAAGCCTCAAATTCTAAAAGGAACTGGCTCTCAAATGCAGCTGCCGGAACACAGTAGTAGGTACTTCGTATGTGGTTAAAATATGAAGCCAATGAGTCTTAAGGCACAATTCCTATACCAGCGACAGCGACCGACTGCAGCTGACGGCAGCACAAAATGTATAGGAATCACTAGCGTCTCTTGCAGTCAGCGACAGCAGTTTCTATAAAACCGTTGTCGCCTGAAGCAACTGTTGGTTGCTGTCACCGGTATCGGAATCACGGAATAATTAAACTGTGATCAAAATATACATTTATAATGAATCCGTACATAGTGCTAATGCCAGTTTCCTAAGTGAACTGTTACTGCTTATATATAAAATTGCGCGGCCTGTTAAACCATCTAACAAACTCAATGTATGGAATAAATAAAATTAGCGACATAACGAAACGGTACCAAATGGTACATGCCCTATTATATCACACAAATACCATTATATTTAACATGGACCTGCAGATAGTCTAGACGGATCAAATGGAGGGTCAACGCTTCATCAGAGTTTAATTGATGCAGCTCCATGAGTCCACTCTACTTGGTAACAGATAGCCACCTGCGTTCATTGGACGAGTTATAAACGAACTTGACGTAGTATGTATAATAAAATGTTCTCTACTCATTAAATTGAAGGTTAGGTACTGACTGAAGTTAGGAACTTTTTTGTTTCTATGGATCTAGATAAGGGGTAACCAAAAGGCGGACCGCGGTCTGAATCCGGACCGCCGACCTATATTGTAGGGATCAAACATTGACAAACAAAAATGTACACATGGTTATTTTATTTAATCCAAGCACAATAATTTGATATAATATTAGTAATGTAGCCAGCCAAGCGCGTACTACAAAGTACCATAACATCTTGCTATGGTTTCCTCACGATGTTTTCATTCGCCGAAAGCCTAGACTCTTTGTATTCGAATCCACAACCTTCGCCGCGGCATCCGACGTCACTACCACTGAGCTATCATCGCTTTAAACTCATACTATGCATGGAGCCCACCTCGAGAAATCTTTTCTCTTATTGTTGAAAAGACGTGTCTAGCACTATAGTCACCATTGTTTATATTGTAAATCACTACATAGTTTTGTATTTTATTATTATTTCAGGCAGCTAGAAGAAATATTAACCTGCGGAAATTCTATGTTTTGTAACTCTTCTTCCATTCTCTAGAGACAGTTTTAGTAAGGAAGTTGATGAGCGAACTTGATTAAATTGTTTATAAATTAGAGACACGATATTTCCACACATGTTTTTGACAGATCTATTTTTAAGTCACAGATAGCAAACTAATACCACAGTCTATGTAACTCTTTCTTACAGTCGGCCAACGGACACGTCTAGACAGAGCAATCGTGCGGGGCTTGCGGGGTGAGAGAGAGGTGGTAGCGAGCCCAAGCTGAATTTCGCGTGACTTCAAACGCGATAGACCGCTGTATGTAATTACGCTGTGCTAATTAATACCTTTAGTTTAACAAAAAAGGTATTACGTACGATATGCCTGCGATGGACTATGAAACGTTTCGGTTTTTTTATTTTTTGGTCCGAGAAATGGTTCTTTGGTTTCACAATGCTGTGCCCGGATTTGACATCAATAATGAAGCGAATGATATTAAAATAATAAAAAAATCGTGATCGAGTAACCGCTGGGTATTTACTGAAGTTAGGTCTCGTCAAACTTTATCCATACAAATATATCACTGTTTACTTACTGTAGAAACTCATAATCTGAAATGTGAAATGTAACGTCACAATATCATTCAGCGTTTTTATTTATGTCAAGCTTAGGATTTCCTAGTACTGGCCACAAAAAACATGTAATCTGTATAAGTATTAAACCCGAAAAGAATTTGTATCTAAGTTTGTACCGCATCACCAATACCATAAATAAATTATGCAAAACAAATTATGGGAGTAACACAACAAAACAGAGTTTTTATTATCTATTCATGTACATATATAATATACTGGGTGATATTTTAGTCACTGGTAATACTTGCAGGGGTGAAAGTACTCATCAAAATGAATAACTTTTATTATAGGACTAACTGTGAAAGTGATAAAAAAACCATCCTGTATATATGTTATATAGCATAGATCGTTTCAATCTTTCCATCCTTCCTTTGCTGCCTTTTAATGACCCTGCTGAGCACACACCTCCTTTCACTGCGGTAGGCTGTGGTCAACCTACTGTTGGAGTTTTCAAGCCGTCTTGGAGGCGTCCAACTAGCGTAACGACTATCACAATTAAGTGATAACCGGGGCCAACGGCTTTACGTGCCTTCCTACATGGAAACGCTTAAATTGAAATACCACTAGGTGGTCACCCGCATCCAGGAACCGACCAGACCAGGCGTTTCTTAACATTTAATCAAGCTACACCACGGGTGCTTCAATCTATAGTACCTACAAAATAAATAAACTTATAGATTTTTTGAGTTGCCTGAACACTTTTCAAGATATTTAAGCTATAATAACCATATAGGTAAATGCTATGTGTTATTAATTGCATGTATCTACGTAAATGGCAGATTTCGTTTCGGTCGGCTGATTTTGTTCTCCATCCGTGATACCAATCTGAATTCATTGAGGACAACAGAATTTAAAAAAAAATGAATTGAAGCTGTGCAGTCATAATGGGTATTGTTGTTTAGTATGGTGGCCAGACCAGCCAGGGTTAATTTATGGCCGATGTATGCGATCAATGGCTAGTTATAAACAATGACAAAATAATTTAGCATCAAAGATAAAATAATCTAACGTTTGACCACAATAATGTTGGAAAGTTGACTGTTTATAAAGTGGAATGGCTTTCAAGAAAGCTACACTTGGACGGAACATACTAGCGCATTAGGACGATTAGGTTAGGTAAGTGTCTACTAATCTTAAATTTTTTAAGCTAGAAACTACTTGTCACCATATTTATTATGTGATCAGTGCGATTTTGCAATACTTCTGAATGCAATACTCTACTGATGAATTCTGATAGTTTAATTAATAATTTATCCTCATTATATCTTTCAGTTTCCGTAAAAAGTTAGATACACAGGAAAATCCAGTCGGTTAAGAGATATTGAATTATAATCGGCATTTATTACAGCAAATATTTCCTATACGGAATATTGATTGTGCTAATAAATGGTATTACTATGGAACTGCTGCCTATACTACAGCAATTAACAAACCAACGAAATGTAGGTACTATAAAATAAGGTTGGTTTTAATATGGGATAATTAGTTTTTTGGCAACGGCTACACGGTCGTGTGGATGTAAATAAATAATTATTGTGCTCACAAGAAATATTATTATTCTTCAAAAATTGAGGTTACCTAACAAACATACAATATTTAATACAATTAAATAAATACACTAATTACTAATGAGTATTTTACAACCAATATTGTTTATTTATTTCCGGCACTACTTTGTACCTATGTTTGTAACCACGGAATAGGTAAATAAGAATGGAAAGGTAATGTGGGCGTGGCAAGCGAGCCACAATTATGATTCGAAAATCATAACTTGACCGATTCATTCATTTACCGCGTTTAGTGCGCTTCGTACTACTTCGGAGAACAGAGCTCTGCTTTATAATGCCGTGTTGTGCAATCATAACTTGTAAGACAATAAGTCAGACCTCAAGTATAGAGCGAGGAGGTATATCTTCCCATCGGTAAATCGAAAATAACATTTAATTACTATATTATTTGTAAAAAACATAAAATATATTGATCAATATGAAATTCCAAACATTAACAACATTATTGCTACAAATTAAAAAAATATATACATTGCCCGATGTGTACTCGCTTAATCAACGCATTGACCAAGTCCGCTTGCAATGTATTGCAATGTACTTCGACCATTGACATTGCTCGGCGCCATTTTATCGATAGTGAGGTGACCATGTTGTTAAATAAAATCATCGATAGAATTTTTAACTATATTTACGATGGACAAAGGTAATTCTTGAATTATTTTGTATATAATTAAAGATAGTATATTTTTAGTGGTACACTGGTCCTAATACAAAATTGGAGCGAGGGCCTTCCCAAACTTATTTACCTATTTCGTAAAACCTAATGGGTCGCATTACATTATCAATATTATCACGATTATATCACAGAATATCTGGAAATCTTGAAAGCCGCGATACTAAAGGGGCGTGGCTTCAATAATATTGAAATGTAAGCGCTTCGTCTGTCAGTATTTGCTTGCAGCCATGGCGGAACGATGTCAGAGTAGTGAAGATGATGAAAAAATAATGTCAAAAAGTGAAATTAAAATCAGTCATGAAATGCGGAAGATAACAAGCATTTTAAACTACTAATTAGACAGAGAGATCCGACATGATTTGTGATGTCATTTAACATTACGACCATTAAAACTCCATACCTACGAAATTCTGTTTTACTAGAAAGAGTTAGAGACAAATCTTTGATGGCTTATATCAGTAGATATAAGCCATCAAAGTTAGTAAAAATAGTCAAAGATAGTAAAAATCATGCATATTCCCAATTGGTGTATAGTCCAAATCGCCGCCCAAGATCATTTCTCGCGTAATGTTCAAATGAGAACCTATATTAATTTTGCTTTAAAATCTAGTCTTTCAATCAACGCTTTCTCACGATACTATTATCCATTTCACACGACATCACTCCAGTAAATTCAATGACATACTGATGATGATATTATTGACAATGTAATAGCCCAATTTCAATACTTGCGATACTTGGATCGTGATAATATTGACAATGTAATGCACCCCAATGAAAAGTCTACTATAAAAAAATGACGATAAATATGGGTACATCTCTAACTGGAATACCAGTAAATAACATATTTAAGTAATTGTGCAATTTATATTTTCTTAGTTATTTTATAGTTGTTAAACAATCCAGCACTATTCATTAATATTTTCCTTAGTAAATATTTTGCACACCACTTTCAGTTATCAGTTTTTAATATTTATTATTTATTCTCTTTTTTTTCAAATTTTGCACAATAATATTTGCACAAAAGTATGCAAATGTCACTTAATTGCCAATAATTACTGTGACGTCAAATATTGCAAGATTTCACAAATTATCAAAACTTATTATCATTATCCTAAGCTTTGTTTTTAATAGTTGCGATTATCGTGCAAACATGACCAATGACTGTTAAGTTATGTATGTAGTGCAAATATGACATGTCGTGTAAGTGTGTGCAACTGGCGACAGCGGTTCTAGTACAAAAGTTCCTCAAAGGCCTTTTCAACCTTATTTACCTATTCCGTGTTGGTAACTGTTGTGGCAAATAAATGATATATCTACCAATCCAATTAATTTAACGATACGTGTTATGTTTCATATGATATGATTTGGATCTCAGTTATTGGTAGGTACCTACTGTATTAATACCTACTACTGTATCGTTTAAATGTAAAATTGGTAAATATCTGTGAATAACTTGAAGGGTAATTGAGGTAATTCCGAGTAAGTAATAAAGTACATAATAATTGAATTAACGTTTTTTTTTCAATTATTGTTAATTAGTTATAAACTACGTAACAATATTATATCTGGTAAGTTTCCGCTCCGCGGTTTCACCCGCGATCCCCTATTTTACCCCCATAGTATTGTTATTTTATTTAAGGAACCTGTGTGCAAAATTTCAATTTTATCTATTTATTATTACCTAAAATTAATATTAGGTGCATTGATTATGTCATACAGTCAGCCAGTACATATACAAAAGAACAAGGTCTAATTGATTGATAGTGAGAAATTGACGCAGAGCCCTAAAGTCCTGGCCATAAAAACCATGAAAGGAGTCATGTTTTTTATGGCATAAAGGCGTACGGATAACTTGTAAGGACTTTTTAAAACTCAACCGCAATGGGCACACTATGTGGGTAAAATAGCGGATCGTGGGTGAAACGGCGAGGTTATTTAGCCACGTGTTCATCCATTATATTTTAATGAATGGATTTCAGAGATAACGTCAGTTAAAACTGAATTTCAACTAAATGTTCAGTTACGGGCAAAGATAATCATTACAGTTGAAGGTAAAGGAAGCAAACCACAAGATGCTGCGAGTGAAAAGTTTACATTCTCCAAGAAATCTATGTAATAAGCTGAAATGTATTATAAGCAATATTGTCAGTAGCTAATTCAATTGATATACTACAGACTTTTTCATGCAAGCACTAGAACTGGGCCAGCTTTTAAATACAAAATGGTGCCAGGGTCAACACTAAAATAGTCACTACAGAATCTTAACTAGAAAATTGTAAAAAAAAGAAAACACATTTTTTTTACGTAGGAAATGTGAGTGGTCTGTTTGTTTTACGTTTGGGATAATTGGCTATTTCTAAGACACGATTTAAAGTATGTATACGTATAGTTTTACGTATACAGGTTGATTTTTTTGTCACTGGCAATACTTGCAGGGGTGGAAGTACTCATCAACATGAACAACTTTTAGTATGGGACCAACTCTGATATCGCGTAAAATAAAACGGTTGCTTCATACAGTTTGGTCGAGTAGGTATTGAACTTTAGTATGGAACAGCTGATATTTTTTTCGTGATTTTACAGTTAGTCTCGTAATAAAAGTTGTTTATATTGATGAGTACTTCCACCCCTGCAAGTATTGCCAGTGATTAAAAAGTCACCCTATATGTATAGATAGTTTTTACTTTATTTAAGGTAATTTGTGTGTCCCTGAAATAAGATGGTAGGTAAGCTATTATATTTTGATCATAGTCAAAGTATACAGACATTTATTCAGTTTAGGCCTTAGGAGAGCACTTATTAACGTCGACGCTACTGAAGTTACCGCCGGTTCGGAAATCAGCCTTCAACTGAAAAAAACCGGCAAGAAAGATGAGGTTACCATTTTTTTTATGTTGATAATCTAACTACGTTGGCAATTTTTTCTTTCAAATGTTAAACAATATCAAAAGCATTATCATAAAAAAAATATGTAGGATTTCAGCCTACGAACTTCACGTAATCCACGTCACTACCATTCAGAGATCACCGCTTCAAAATCTTGTACAGAAGGAATAAAACATTAGTGTATAATTAATCAGTACGTTACGGTAGGTTAGTGTTGTCATTATGCGGTAAGATAAATGTAGTAAGCGACTACATAGTTGCAAATGAGTTATGCATTATAACTTATACATATCTTAATGTGAAATTGAATCTGTCATTGTTGGTTTATTTTAGAGAGCAATATACGATCTCAAGAGCTATAATATAGACATACAGCTATACCTACTATCGATGATTGAACCGAATTTTAATACATCGACATGGAATGTAAATTTTTCCCAAATCGATAAAGATATTTTTTCCTGTCCCTAATATATTTCCAATTTTTTTTTAATAGAGTAAGTGAAATTGCGTCCCAAATTGTTTAAAATATATGAAATATAACTTATTACTTAAATTATTATTATAACTTTAAATTGTATAGTTAATACCCATGTTATGTCCATAAACATGCAAAACATATTTTACGACATAATAGTGCGTTTTATAAGCATAGGTATGTAGGCGTTATTGTAGTTTTTAAATTCTCGTTTTTAATATAAAATAAGTACGAACACCGGCTTCCTATGATAATGCAATCGATCGCATATGTACCTACACATTAGATACGGACAATCACACGGTACAGGTACATTGTTTATGCATAAATATATAACGTTTGTACATTTTTTAACATAATTTATAGTAGAGAAGCGTACCTATAAAGTATTGACTTACACAGATCCAATTTCGGCAACTTCATCTTTCTTTGTTATTACTCGGGATTCGCGAGTGAGTAATCCAAATCCAGTCCCGGTGTATCAAAATATCACGCAATTAAAAACAAGTTCATAAGTTTACAAGGAGTTCGGGTTTCATAGCCGTGTTTTTAAACGTCAATGATTGTGTACGATTCGGTATATCGCGATGTTTTCGAATGGAAAAGAATGCATCGGATATGTGTGCGCATGTGCGCGAGTAACGCGGGACACTGCGGGTCGCGGGTACGGGTACGAGACTACGCTGATGGTCGTCAATATTAGTAATAACACTTTATAACATCGACCTCATACGATCTCGATTAGAATTAACTCGCACATTAAGTGCTTGTTCCGCGACTCCGCATCGATCCTATCGCGACTCTCGATGAAACGCGACGATACTTACCTACATCACTGACAATCATTGCAGATCACTACGGTATTTTATTTAAATATCGAATACGACGATTAATAACCGCCATGTTGATAAACGGCCTCCTAATTTAAGACAATTGGCCACACTGCGAAACGTTTAGACGGCGACCGATAAATATCAAATATATTGATGGATGTGAAGGACGATTTTGTTAAATACTTATGTAATTTATAGACTTACTTTTGTACCGGTACGTGAAGTAAACGAATACGAAACACATAAGGTAAAATAAAACTTCAAACTGTGTCATCACCACACCACCGTACGAGCACACTGCACTGAAGCAGCGGCTAACGAGAATCTACAATGTAAACATTAACTAGGTACACGAATGTTTTACGATCACTTACCTATATCAAAAATACAACACTGCCGATTAATTATTTTCCTAACAAAAAGTAGTGAAAATATAAACATACGTGAGTCCGCTGCAGTCATCGTCATAGGAACCAAAACGACATTTTTGCACATTTTACAATAAAAAAGAAAAAATATTATGCGCACTTTACTATTATTATGAAAAAATAGAATGTTTAATTTATAAAGGAACTATTGAACATGTAAATGTTTATTATGCTTCGCGTAGTTTGTTTCCTTGTAGATGCGTGAAGTGTCGGCGCGCGGGCCGGCGACTGCAGCATGGCATGCGCGCCGCCACCACCAGGCATGCGCTATTATCAGTAGCCCGGAGGCACTAGGTGCGTCGCACACTGCGACATATTTCAGACAAACCTGTTGAAATTATGTTTTCGTTGAACTTGTCTAAAAAATTGTAATGTAGTTCATTATTATACTAGCATCCGCCCCGCGGTTTCACGGGCGTTCCCGAGGGATCTTATGTTTTCCGGGGATAAAAAGTATCCTATGTGTTAATCCAGGGTGTCAACTACCTCCATACCTTTCATCAAAATTGGTCCAGCCTTTTGAGCGTGAAGAAGTAACAATCATACAAACACACATACTCACAAACTTTCACCTTTTTAATATTACTAGCTTCCGCCCCGCGGTCCCGAGTGCTCCGATCGCCACCAAACCTTACGGGATTACCCGCGGAGCTAATATGAACATTGTCTGAAAATTTCATCGCGATCGGTTCAGCGGTTTCGGAGTCTATAAGGAACATACATACATACATACTTTTTCTTTAATATAATTGTATAGATTAGGGTGATGTGATTAACTTTTATATTTATTAGGATTATTAGATATTATTATTCCATAACTTTATTTTCCAGATATTGGGTCAATGTTCTTAATTTTTTAATCCATTTCAGCGTATATTGGTGTATTTTTTTGATTATTCAAAGTACTAGTACAGTTCTAAATCGACTATGCTAATATTGTCCGTCACTTTGTAGACAAAGTAAACCCAGACATTTAGACTAGACGTGCTAGAATTTTTCAAATGGAATTAACTAAAGCTTTACACGTGCTAAAGCAATACACGTCTGTCAATTAGTTGTTGCACGAAGTCGAGACGAATCGAAAATAAAAGTGTTTTAAACTCTTTTATTATGATTTGAGACCTTTGCAAACTGCAAACAGCATAGAATAATAATAACAAATTTTACTGCTGTTTTACAAATAATATCAACTTACTTGTCCAAATAAATTATATAAAATAAAAAATTACAGAAAACTGACTTATTTTGAATTATTATAATGAATAAAATTTACTAATAAAAAAACTGGCAAAGTGTATGTCGGGCCACGCAATGTAGGCTTCCGTAGTTGCCCATCACAATCATGTGGACTAAGATGAGGGCTTTTTGTTACACGTTATTAAGTAAAACCCTAATAATAAAAATCAGTACGATTTTTTTACATTTCCGAGTACATTTATAAGTTGGTTGATTATTAGTCGTTAACTTGTTATATACATATAATACTACCGTGATTTTTTTCATATAAACAAAAAAAATAATTTTTAAGGTTTTATTTTACCATTTTGTAAGCGTAATTAATATGTATATCCATGCCAAATTACAGCTTTTTAGTACTAACAGTCTCTGGGCTAAGCTGCGGACAGACAGACAGTCAGACAGACAGACATGGTGAAAATGGGTTCCTTGTTGACTAAGGAACCCTAAAAACATGCAAATGTCTATTTTTAGCTTTGTTTTAATGAAAAATCTATTTAAAAAAATATACATGTACAAAATAGCTCCCAGTGTGTCTCCGCCGTAGCCCAGCTGTCACACATGCCCCCCTCCTCTCCGGGATCACGCCACCTGGTTGGCCCATTTAACCTGTAAACCTCCACTCGTGCCACCCCTACCTTACATTTCTATTGTTCGGTCGTAAATAGATCGGCTTATTCAAACTTTAAGTCTATAATTTAATGAAAACTGCATGCCTAAAACATTGACAGGGTTGCGTAGTGCGTAAAGAAGTTTAAGTTTTTTTTTTTCAGTTTCCCCAGGGTGCGTTTCAATGCCTCTTTTTTAGGATCCGTAGTCAAACATCCCCGTCTGTCTGTTATAGTCTTTTACTCGGATACTACAAGTGGGGTAGGTATCATGCTGAAAATTTGCATAGTTATCTATGACGAATAAAATAAAATCAGTTGGATTGATTGTGTTTGTTCGCGTACAGCGTAAGTATTAATTCATATATTTGTGTTAGTGTTGAACGTCCCCTTGCCCGCTAACCTGCTACTTCTAAAAATCTAAAAATATTTAGAGTTGTAGCTTAAATGATGAATTTAAATGGAAAAATATCTCCGGTATGTAGGCTTTACTAGTTTACGTGCAATAGTTGTTGGAAGTATACATTACCTATAATATACAATGACAGTATGAGTAATACGGAACCGTATACTGCGCATGTTCCAACATACACTTGGCCAGTTTCTTTTCTGTCAGAAACCTCACAGGCGTGTATATACACAGCAACTTACCAAAGTTTCGTCGCAAAATCGGATGAATGGTTTATGAACGCATACGTTACAAACAGACGAACAGTGCCGGTATATTTTTTATATACCTGCATTATCCTAATTCTAACTTCCTAACTAATATTATAAATGCGAAAGTGAGTTTGTTTGTTTGTTACCTTTACACGCCTAAACTACTGAACCGATAGCGATGAAATTTGGTATGCAGATAGACTATAGTATGGAGATTTTTTCTCGGGAACCCGGGTGAAACCGTGAGGGACAGCTAAGTAGTAAAAAAATCAACAATAATAAGTTTTTGTTAAAAATTCATTTATAATACAAGCTTTTTTTGGTGACTGTACTTTTTGTTGACTGTACTTGCATTGTCTTCCAAATTCCAATATACTAATGTATACCAAATATCAAGTCAATCCGATCACTGGAAGTGGGTGAAATTCGACTTGCAAGATTTCACCCGAACAAACATATGTATACATTACAAGTTAAATAAAAGTTTTTAAAAAATAAATACTTCGCTCAATGTACAACTTGTATAGTTTCTTACTTTCTAAACATAACATGTACCTGGTTGAATATTTTTTTTATTTTTATTTTTAACATTAAACATTTATTTACAATCAATGTATAAAATACAAACTATGATATTATATAGAAAACATCCTCAAAGCCCTCGCTGCTGTCGATAATTAATTTGTATAGCTGCGTGAGCAATATGTCTTATTGCGATATATTTCGAAGCCTTCGCCAATATTACGATAGGATTTACAATATTGGTAATTGGTTAGGCAATGTTTTTGGCCCATACACGATATTTCAAGGCTCATCTATGTTCTATACATGTAATAAAAATAAGTCATTAAAAAAACTAAAAAACCCGACTGCGGTACGAAAAAATTACGAAACAATTGTATATACACTAAAAAGTAAGATACGAGTAAATAATTTGAAACTATAAACTATTATACAATTATAAAAACTGTGGGTGCACTCGGGACCCATTACCAAATAAAACTGGAAGTAAGTGTAAGAAGATAGCAGTTAATGTGGAATGGGTCCCGCCATTCTCAAAGGATAGACAATCTTTTTCACTATATTGTATAATTATCCAAGTATACCTAGATGTGAAACGAATGAAGTTCAAAATTATCTTAATTACGTTGTCGATGGGGATGGATCCTACCTGTCATATTTAGATAGACGAAGACGCATTGATACACTAAATCATGTGCCTATAAGTAATGAGGAATACGATGCAGTGAACCAACAAAAAAAAAGTTCTGTGGGTTTTTACCTTGCACGGAGAATTAAAAAAAATATTAGGTTCTGTGGGTATTCCCGATTCAAATAGGAAGTAAACAATGACGTAAAGTCTTAATCTGAAATTCAATCATGATTTCAATGTTATAGTTTTATTCTGAGAAAAACAATTCATTCTGAGTATTCTATGAATTACAAAATAAATCTATTTTAAATTGTCCAACTCTTAGGATGGAGCGATGAAGTGATGGACCAGTACTTAATATAAAGTTAAATAAATCATCTGAACCATACTCATCTTAAGAGATTTTAAACAAGACAGGTTTTTTCTTACCTGCGAAAACATTTGAATGTCATGGTCAGAAGACGAAAACTATTTTTAGAGCACCGTTAAATTGAATCAAGGCTGTTTGAAATTTACCAATGACGTGCTCGTAAGTGTCACACATTTTGTTTGTTTTAATTAAATTGAAAGTTATTTGCTTGATGAATAAGATTATCAAGTACTGTTTGCTATTTAGTTATTCAATTTTGATAGAGTCAACTTGTTGTTTCGCCGCCAGAGCAGCATTTTGTCTTTTATTGTTTTCTTCTTGTTTTGCGTAAAAGACGAGTTAGTCCACCATAAGTCGCAAACCACATCGCCACTAGTCATCTGTGACATCGCACTACTGCTGCTGAATTTATTTTAATATTTATTATCATTATATTTTGTGATTTAATTACTGTAATATACTTAAGGATAAAACAAAAATACAATTTACAAATAAAACATTCTCTTCTTCTTCTTATTAAGAATATAATGGCAATACATTCTCAAAGATTGACATAATGACACTCACGCACTCACAGACTAGGGAGTGATTGACAGTGTCAATTGCAACTATTATCGACTTATTATTTTAAAATAATATTGAAAATTAATCGTTGCTTTGAAGCGTGACGTAATAGGAAAACTGTTAAAAGTCTTTGTTGATTTATATTTCTGAAATAAAAGTTGCCCAGCTAAAAATAGGTTTATTCATTTTTATTCCAGTTCTATTCAAGTCCGATCTTTTGTTTCACTGTCGTAACTTAGTAAAGGTTCTTTTACAGTAGGTAAAGCGATAAGAGATTTTTGATGTTTCATTATGGATAGCCAGTTGGGTGGGTATTACAAAGAACCTATTACCCTACCGCAGTACAATGGTTTCCTTCATTGAAAGCTCAAGCCGATTGTATGATTCAAACCCACGATCTTCGTCATGGCATTCAACGTCACAACTACTGAGCTATCATCTAAGCAAATATGAATTTTAGTAATTCCAGATTGTTGCGGCGACTCCAACCTCTGCACAGATGACTGACTGACTCGCCGACAAGACAAGTCTATGTACAAACATAGACTTTTGAATATATGACAGTAGGTTTTTTAGACATGAGGAAAAAGGAATATATAACTAGCTATTCCCCGGGGTTTCACCCACGTTCCCGGTGTAATTTTTTTTTTCATACAAACCTGGCCGAAGGTGGTAAGCACACAAAGCCTAGAAGGAACTGGCTCTCAAGTGCAACTGCCGGAACACACCAGTAGGTGCTTGGTGACAAAATTTCAACATGAGGGTGGTAGTCAGCCAGTCGGGTAGTACAAAGTACCCTACGACCGTGCTATGGTTTCCTCACGATGTTTTCCGTCACCGAAAGCTCAAGCTCATTGTAGGATTCGAACCCACGTCCTTCGCCGCGGCGTCCGACGTCACTACCACTGAGCTATCATCGCCTTTAATTATATTTTCATCGGATGTACGACACTTTAGAGTTTATATTCTATATAGTCTATATTCAATATTCTAGTCAAGAAGAAGGAGAATGAGCATAAAAGTGTTCACAAACAGTTTAGTCGATAGTACCTACCTACCTCATCCGTACCGTAAGCAAATCACAGTTTATCCCTAAAAACTCGGTTCATTTGTCTTCATGACCCTCCCATTAACTTCCGATCATTTATCTTGCGCCAGCTCTAATTAATCATTGTTTTATTCCTTCAAACTTTACACTGGAAGTAGGTGGAAGGTATAACAAAGTGGTTGTGATTTATTTACAAAGTTACTAGCTATTCGCCCGCGGCGTCGCTCGGGCAGACTTTACAAAATATCTATATCTTTTCTTCCTTTCAGACGATCTCCTATTCGAAGCGCCAAGTCAAGCATTAAGCTGTGAAAACTTCCATGAACAGATAGACAAACAAGAAAATTAAATATAACTCTTTTATCTCGTCATTCATCTCGTTACTCTTCCTACATCACCCACAATCCATTTTTGGTAAAAAAAAATGTAGGCAGATTCGCTGGTTTTTCTTTCTTATATTATGTTTAGATTACGGTTAATTTTTTTTAATGTCCTTAGATAATGGAAGTAGCTCCTTGATCACGGGAATGAAATAAGTGCGACTCAGGTAACTTCAATTCGGAGCATAAACTTTTTGGGCACTTAGTCAATTTCGTATGTTCGTAGTTAGATGTCATGTGAGCATATCTCGTAAGTAGACGATTTTTTTGTGTCAAGTCGCAAACATGAAACATTTATTATGTCGTATCCATTACCATTAGTGAGACAGACTCATATAGTCTCACATATGACAGGCTCGTGTCTTATAACAACCACCATACATGCACGACGCCAAATATGTCCATTGTCCATTACGAATTTATTGTTATTTTTCACACGAAAGTTACGAACGATGCATTGTCCTTCTCCATACGATAGGCTATCTGCGTACCAAATTTTATCGCAATCGGTTTAGCGATTTAGGCGTAAAAAGGTAACAAACAAATAAACTCACATTCGCATTATAATATTAGTTAGGATAGTTATAATGTGAAAGTAACCAAACTTTGGATGGATGTTTTGTTACTCAATCACGACAGAACGCATGAACAGATCTGGATGAAATTTGGCACAGAGATAGATTTTAGTCTGGAATAATACATAGGCTACTTCTTTTCCTGGGAAAACATAAGATCCGCATAGAAACCGCGGGGCGGAAGCTAGATATTCATATAGCCAAGTGTAGTTTTATTCAAAAAAAAATAAGCCTGCTTTTATTCTCAACCTGAGTCTGTCTATAGAGCTGAAAGAAAATATGTTCTTCATGTTCATTATAGTGATTGGTTAGATCTAATACCTCATCAACTAATTAAAACTATATTAAATTAAGGAAAAAATGGGTTTTCATAACGTAAATGCTACTTTAAATGGAATAAATCAATGTTATTTGGCTGACGAAAATATACAAAATGCTCCATTATAATTTATTATCTAAAATCCATCATGTGGTGACCAAAGACGTTCCGAAAAAACTATGAAATCAAATTTCACCTACAGCTTATTATTATATACTAGCATTTCACCAATGACTTTGCTCGCGAAGACTTTATAAAATATATATCTAGATGTATATACATACTTTTTCTTTCTTTTAACCGATTTCGATGAAAGAAAGTCTTCGAAGCGACAAGCCAAGCATTAGCATTAACCGGTGGAAACTCCTTGGAAATCCGTTATTATTTGCTATTGTAACTTTCTAATAGTATCAAAGGAAAATCCAAAAATCTTTAAATGACGATATTACACACAATCCGATTTGAAACAAAGCCTATAAATTGACACACCGGTTTCTATTGTTTCATTATATGTATAGATACTGATCCTAATATATCAGTAAATACGATACCATATAACAAACCAAGTTTGCTCAGATATAATGTCTAACCATATCCATATTCAGATAGTAGAGTGCACGTGTCTCTGGAGTACCTATTTAAATTTTCTTTACTCAGCATTATGCAATTTCGTTTTGTTTATCTTTTAATGTTTTTTATTCTTAGATCAGATATCTTATAACTTTATTCGGTAGTAAAAAAATAAGTTATGGAATATAATGGAATGGTACATACCTAAAATATATGAATCGAAAAAGAGGAAGGCAATTCAGAAGATGGGAAAAACTTGGACAAGAATAGCGAGAAACAGAGAAGAGTGGAAAAATGTGGAGGAGGCCTTTGCCAAAAAAGGGCAAACAGATAAGATGTCGATGTCGAACCATCGTTAAGCGAATTATTTTAGTAAATACGTGTTAAATACTAACTGTATATTTTATCTGAAATAAAGGCTTATATTATATTAATATAATAATCTTAAAACTTTAATCGAGCAATTCGATTTGGCTCGAATTTTGTATTTAGATAAGGTTTTGCTTTTTAAGCTTATCTATGTGTGTATGGCTTACTGGAAAAATAAAATATTACAAAAAAAACGCCGTGTCCGTCGCCCAGTAGCTTATCTAAATAATAAAATCTGAACTGGCACTCAAGTGCAGCTACGGGAACACACCAATAGGTGTTTGGCGACAGATTTTCAACTTGAGGGTGGTAGCCAGCCAGGCGGGGGTACTACAAAGTAATTTTATAAATGTTTATTATATACTATTATGTTATGATATGTACTTATTTATTTATTTAATCAAAAGAAACCAAAAATACAGCGTTTAAACTAATATTTCCATAAAATTTGACGTAGTTAATTTGCCAATTACTGAGTTCGATTAATTGACCTTAAATGAATATAGGTAAGTATTTAGATATGAGTAGATTTATAATCTGTTTACGTTCACAAGTTATAGGTAAATGTGTATGCTTGTTTATTGTCCATTTAGTTTTTTATTACGAAATAAGAGTAAATTCACTGATAAATATTAATTAAGTGTTATAACTGAGTATTATACAGCATAAGTATGGGGGCAATAAGGGTGTTTCGCCATTAAGGCGCCTCGGTGGTGTTGTCCTCCCGCCCACGCGACTCCGCCACTGCGACGCCGTTATCTTGACTTTGCTTAGGGTTGCCACGAGCAGATGACACAATTTATAGCTTTATCTATCTGTGGGAACATTCTTGGAAGCTTTTATGTGCAATTCACACGTTCAATTATGACATTCTTCTTCTTCTTTCGTGTCGAGGTTCCTCTTATGCATGATACCTAGTATATTTGTTTCATATAAATTGGCTAGAACCTATATATATTTAGTTGTGTAAAATTAAAAAAAAATCTTGACTCTCCCTGGACGATTTCCTTTTGTGAAATGTATGAAAATGGGAAAATTGGTGACCCTGTTTCTTAGCTTAGCATCACAATAACTCACTACCCATGTTGTTTTAATGGATATAAATACTTACTCATTTAAACATGAGTTTATATCATTTAATATTTTACGATTAATTGATTTCATATTTTTTATTTATTGCTTAAAATTAAAATGTCGAATTCTTTAGGTTACTGTCATAACTAATAAGTAGTATTTAGTGTTATTGATGCTCCTAGAATCTTTTTAATGACATAATCGTCTTTATGGCCTTATTTTTGTCAATTTCTCACTAATTATTACTTATTATTTACAGTTTGCATGAAAACCTCCACCTATACAAGAATAAACTAACTAAAAAACTTGTTTTAGTTTATACAACAAATGTAAACAAATAGGTATTATTTATAGGCAAAGGCTAATTAGGATGTTTTCCTAACGACACCCACATAGTCCTGCATGAACTGGTACCTAGTAGGTACCTACATTAATTCCCAAGAAAATATTATATTCTCCAAGGAACGTGGGTGAGTTTGTCGAGTAGAAGTTTATAAAATATTAATACTAACTAGTATTAATAGTTTATACTTTGTGTACAGTATAAAACTATATCAGTTTTATTTTATAACTAGCAACTCACCCCGGCTGCACACAGGTGTAATTTATATATAGTGTTATTCTGGATAAAGTGCACAAACGAAAGGGGATCAAAGTAGACCTAATATTATCGAATACAAAACAAAAATCCTCGTTTATGGTTATTTTTATTTGTGAAAACCGTATAAAAATCCGTTGCGTGGTTTCGATGATTTAAACGGAAAAACAGAGAGGCAAAAAGTGACTTTGTTTTATACTATTTAGAGAAGAGAAGAACATTAATAATATGAAAAATTATTACAGCTGCTTTTTCAATTATAGATTGTATTTAATATTTTTTTGTAATAATAACTAAATATATAGTACAAGGGATTATGAACTGTGCTACGGTGTACATATTATTATGTGATCCTTATAATGAAGAACCAAACCCAAGGATACCAACAGTTTCTGTGATCTATATATATATATAATATATCCACCACCCACATAATCAAACTCGGCTTCCATCAGATTATTCTGAGGTTAGACCTCGAAATATCGTTATATTCCTAGAACCTTCAATAATACATTGGAATTTGATATTAAAGTTGTTATTACGTAGTTCCCAATAGTTTATGTATTCAATACGATCAATATGAAAGGCAAGCAGAACTTTTCGGTATTCCTGGAAATAGTTTTTGTAAATGTTAAGTTTCATTCGGAATAAGTAAATTTGTCTTGTAGGTAGCAATAATAGTTTGCTACGGAGTTGCTACGACGTAGCGGGGCAAATGTTTGTGTTGTTGTAACATTGGCTGCCTTTCAAAAATAGCCCAATACGGCATAGTTTTGGTCTCTGTAACTCTAATCGTATTTTGAAGCTACAGAACCTTATTTGTAATTACTTTTAATTATTATATGTACTATTCGGAATCCGCGTAAACCCATAGGGAAAAAAACTTTAGCACGGTTGTAGGGTTTGCACGGTGGTAGGGTTCTTTGTAGTACCCGCCTGGCTGGCTACCACCCTCAAGTTAAAAATCTGTCGCCAAGCACCTATTGGTGTGTTCCAGCAGCTGCACTTGAGAGCCAGTTCCTTCAATTCTTTGTGTGCTTACCACCTTCGGCCACATCATCACTTATCATATTGAGATTATGGTCAAATACAAGCCTATGCAAAGTAAAAAAAAATTACTTATGAGACATTACAGTCATAGGAAATATGGAATAATAAGAAAGGGTAGATATTGTTAAGTAAATGATTATATCATATCATATTCTAAATTTCTAATCTTTTCACAATCACCTTAATACTTTCAGCACCACTTATTTATTTCGTCATTTTTGAAATCTTCATAAATAAGAAAAATAAAGCTCCATCATAAACTCCTTTTTTTATCATTTTCTCTCCATAACGAAGTTAAAATCACGACGAGCCGACACGCTTCTGTATAAAATGGCCCATCTTAATATTTTTTAAGTTATCGTCGAGCAGAGTACCTACATCACAATCTATAAAATTTATTTAGTCGCAATAAAATACTTATGGACTAAATAGACTCCTATAAAAATATGCTTAGCTTGATCTTTGATGCCGTTGTTGACTCGTCGATATTAATCGATCCAACTACACAATCGATGATATTTTCAATAGTGTTACGAAGTACCATGCACCATACTTTACCGTCTCGTCAATTATTGCAATTTTAATTTTTAGAGATATTTTTATTTTTTACAAGCATGCTTCACTTATACGAGGCTTCCTTCGATCATATAAGTGAAAAAAAAACGTTATTTTGACTTATAGGACGAAAGAGTAGTTAGTATTCAATATTCTGTGGCAGCCGGTTTACACGTGTGTAGCAGAGAAAAACTTGCTTACAATGTGTGTGTACCTTCTACATACTTTATGTGTTTTCCCAGAATGTTTTACAGGGCTCTACATTCCTGGCAACGTTTGTATTCACGTGTAGTATATATTCAGTGAGTTTGTTCACCTCTAACTATAAGTTTTATTTTATATTGCTTCGTGCTGCAAATGTAACATATGACTAGAGTCACTCACATTTATAAGCTGGATTGCCAAATTGAATATCGATATTATATTTTATCGTAAATATATATTCAGTAACACGTAAAGTGAATAAATGGTGTTATTTGTAGTAAAATTGATTAAATAATCCTAGTAAAACCGTACATTCTTAAAAACACCACGCCTAAAGATAATTTAGTTTATATTATTTGTATATTTATTTATATGTTTGTATTTGGAGCACATATGACATATTTTGTTTTTCTAAATTATTAGCTCCCTGTAAATCATGCTGACTTGATTATACCTTTACTCTCGAATGAGCAAAGCGGCAAGCTCGCTACATGTTGAACGGGTAATATAGGATGAATATTTCATGAACTTCACAACGAAGTTCGTGTGTGTGTACGATGTATTGTTGGATTAAATGTGTAGTCGTAACGCTCTTTGCATATGACTTAGCTCTAATTTATGCAATGTTTCCATTTCATGCTCACATTATATTTGCTCACACTTTGAGTACCCAAATATTTAGTTATAATAAAAGACACAGAATGATTTTCTATGTGGATAAGCATTTCAGCACAGTAAAAGTCAAGTTACAAGTTTAGTTAGTAGATAAAGATTCAATTTTATTATAATTATACTTTGACTTGAGTTAAACTCGTTCATATTTGCTTAATAAAAAATAGAAAATACTATTGTTACACGGATAGCATTTTGAATAATCATTGAAGATATAAAATTTTACCACAGAGTGCGTTTAAACTTTTACGAAGCAGATCTAACGTCAGACAGTTTTAGAGATACTGTGGTTCTTTTCATTGGAATTAGGAATTTCATTCATTAATTGAACTAATGGCAGGGTACTTCGTAGTACCCAGCTGGCTGGCTACCACTCATGTTGAAAATTTGGCGTGAAATATATAACGGTGTATTCCCGCAGCTGGACTTGAGAGTCAGTTAAAAAAAATAAAAAGGAAAAAAAAAATTACATTAACATTCATTTAGTATTCATGTTAATTTTTTTTACTATTTTTATAAAGCATATAGTTTCAGATTTCTTACCTCTGGGCACGCCCACTGGAGAGTGTTGAATAATAAAGCCTACAATTGTTTGTTTCCACGTCAACTAAAGCATTAATATTAATTATTATCTCCGGGTTTGTTACCACTGAGTTAACAGAGGAGAATATTACACTCGAGGCGGGTTTCAACTACTCTACTATTAGTAGTTTTAGGGTTATGATAGCTCAGTGGTAGTGACGGTGAATGCCACGAAGAAGGTCGTGGGTTCGAATGCTAATTGTAGTTTGAGCTTCCGGTGAAGGAAAACGTCATGAGAAAATTATAGCACGGTGGTCGTACCTTTGTACTACCCATCTAGCTGGCTACCACCACCTATCACCTAAGGTGTGTCCCGGCAGTTGCATTTTGAGAAACAGTTCCTTTTGGGTTTTGTGTGCATAACACCTTCGACCACGTTATCATAATGAGATTGAGGTCAAAAATAGGTTACACATAGTTAAAAAAAACCGGCCAAGTGCGAGTCGGACTCGCGCACGAAGGGTTCCGTACCATTATCTATAAAAACGGCAAAAAAATAAAGTTCGTTGTATGGGAGCCCCCTTAAATATTTATTTTATTCTGATTTTTAGTATTGGTTGTCATAGCAGCAACAGAAATACATAATCTGTGAAAATTTCAACTGTCTAACTATCATGAGATACAGCCTGGTGACAGACAGACGGACGGACAGACGGATGGACAGACAGCGAAGTCTTAGTTATAGGGTCCCGTTTTTACCCTTTGGGGTACGGAACCCTAAAAAGTAGATAAAAGAACACGGATTTATTTCGTCTAAGTAAAATTGTAACAAGAATAAATATCGCGAAGACAAGAAAAAAGTATCTGTTACGTTCATAGAATGATTTCGTTGAAATATACCTTTACTCTTTGTATGTACAAATAAGGAAAAAGAGGATTTATTTTGTTTTCCTAAATCATGCAGTAATGCTTCGAAGGAAAAAAATGAATGAAAAAAATATATACAGTGTTATTAATAATCTTTGTTTTATATAATGTAAAACTGTATACACATAAATAATGTTCATTATCCATGAAATATTGTTCCTAAGAGATACCTTTATATGTATTTTCATAAAGTTGGTTGACAGGTTAATAACTTCTATAATCTTCTAGACTTAATTGAGTTTACATAATGATTCTACGCCGCGCTCCCATCTCCATCGAAGTTATAATGTAATATTACTGCGTTTAAGGCGACGATAAATGATGATTCTAAATTAAGGTTTATTAAAAATATATATATGATACTATCATTGATAACGTCAGAAAAAAAATCGAAAATATGTCCCGTTTTAGAAATGTGTTTTTTTCTCTTATTTTACCCATCCAATAACTTGAAAATATTAACGGACATTCTAAGGTCAAATTTTGTTACTATACAAAAAATCTATCTGTTCTTTTATTTATAAAATTTAAACGTCTTTTTTTACTAAGAAATTGCATTTTTCTTCTCTCTCTCACCCATTAATTCAGTGCGGGACGGTGCATGTTATTCGCGTATATCGTCACATTAAACATTGAATATAATACAGTGTAATGTAGGTACATACATACCATTCTATCATATCTGTCTTCCGTCAGTGAAAGTCCACAATAGACCCCAAAGTTTGATGGATAATGATTTATATTTTAGTGTAGATTTTAGAATAGGTACCTACTTACATTTTTTTTTTGTGTGTGACATAGTTATAAGTAGAAATTATGACATAGTAATTTGTGACACCAACACCGTCTAGGTACTATTCTTATTAAGTCGGTTAGATATAAAAAAAATTGAAGTATCTGAAAATTTTGATTGCTCTGTGTTCGAGGGCACATTCCACTCTGTAGATTTTATCACACCATTATGCAAATACTCGATGGGGAGTACTCGCAAAGTATTTGTAGTCGCATTGCATCAAATTACTGTAACTGTCCAAATTATTACACTCAAGATTTGTTTATTTTAACTCGATATTGACATATTGAACTTATATGTAATAATATTACATAATTACTGGCATATATTATTAAGATGTAGATTAAAAAGTAAATCATTAAAATATATCCATATATATTTCACAGGAATTCACATTTTTCTTAATCGATGATATAATGTCTGTATTAAAGTCAAATCTAAAAACTAGATAGAATAAAACCTAAACATCGCATCCAAATAAATGTGCCCATTTCCGTTATTATAACAATGAGACTCCTTTACGGTTACAGTTACCGGTTCATAATAATATCGGAATGTGAACAGGCATAGCCAGCCAATCCGACCTAGATCCGAGTCCGCTCGATGGCGCCCGAAGAGCTCGCCGCCGCCCGCCTTAGCACTCGCCCGCCCGCCCAGAATAGACGCAGCACGTGCGTCCGCCGCGTCAGACGCCCGCGCTCGCCCCGCGCGGCACACGCACAAAAACCGCGCCGCGCAACCAAACTATCACTTTATAACATCGCATTTAAATTAAGGAATAAGTAATAGTGTTGTGAAACTTAATTAACAGTGCCGCTAGGTTAAACGTTAAGTTTGTAGAACTAAACTATAAATAACCTCGTCACAGTGAAAATATTTAGTGAATGTTTACTGTACTCCGCTATCGTAGTGGCCTTGCTCTTTATCTTGCACCGGTGAAAGCTTTTTGAACTATATCGTTTCCAATTTGGACGTTGTTACCTGTTTGTGATAGCGTTGAAACTTGAAAGTCGTGATATATATTATTTTATAAAGCCTTATATGAAAACAAAATATGGTAACGATGTGCCTTAGCCAGTAATATTCGTGTTTTCCTTACTGTAAAACGCAGAAATACTTTGTGTAAGCGCGTGAGTCACCGACACAGATATGCAATGCCTGAAGTTCACTTTGCTGTTGGCACTGCTTACTTTACCAGAGCCGGCACCTGCCTGGAGGGCTAACACGTAAGATTACACTTAGCCTGATGAACCTATATTCATTGTGGATGACAATAATATGGTTTAAAACAAATATCTTATACTAGTTTACTCTCAGTCTTTGAGAAATTAAATTTGAGATTGATATCTGAACCGATATGAGAAATGTAGTAAAGGAAGAAGGCATAAAGACCTACCTACATCAAAATCTAAACTTGTTAAGATTGTCTTACAAGATAACGGGACATTGTGGGTTTATAAATAGATCGTCGATCTCGTTAAAATTAACAAAATGACCTATAGTTTAGTAAGCCAAGAATTAGACACTTTTTTCATACATTTTATTGATATTCAATAGGAGCTTAAACTTTAATTACTACCGTTGAAATAAAAAGACAACCCGATGAAGATTCAATAAGATTTTTTATTAAAACGACTTTAAGATTTAAAAACATTATTGAGCCGTTTCACCTAAGTTGTCAACTTATGGTTTCAAGATGAACATCGGCAAAGTATTCTGAAACCAATTGTAGCGGATTAAGCTTGGATCCTAAATCTTTTCATAACAAAGTTGACGACCCAATCTTATCTTTATACCAAACTCGATACGTATACAAATGAATTGATTTATTATTCTTTGTTATTTCGAGCTTAGGAATTAAATGAGCATTACTTTATCACTTTTATAAATTGTGTACTGTTTTTTTCGTTGTAGAGTAAAGGATTGGGCGAGGACTTTAGGAGACGAGATATGGACTCTCAGCCAAGCACTTACCAAGTCAGATCAAATTAGAACTGTGAGTAAACTAATGTTTCACGGACATTTACGTGTAATTTTCTTGTTTTACTTGTATGTTTTGTTGAAGAATGTTTATCAGTCTTAAAACCAATTATAAGAAACCGGGATCCAATAATCTTTACAAATCGTCGACTTTACCGATTACTCCAATTCTTATTCGTTCTTAAACCTATTCAAAGGGATAAATGACTCAATGAATCAGCTAAACTTTTTAACGAAACGTTTTGGTTGCGAATATTTTATTGAAATTTGTTTGCTTATATTTGGGTACCTATAGCATATGATACCCAAATACTTGGTTAAATCCATAATCGATTAACTTGAATTTCATCTCGTACAATATTTATTGCCTTGTTAAAAATAATTGCCCGTAAAATAATCACAAGCATTGCAGACATAATTAAATTTTACATACCTAATCTATGTCTACATAAAGGATTATTCGCCTTTGGCAATTAAGGATTAGATATATTCAGAGCTCATAATATACGCCAGTCACTACCCAATTAATGTTGAAATAGTATGGTTTGTGGCATTGCTAAATGTCATGAGAGAGACAGAATTTTACATTATTTATTAAAAAAAGAAACCAAGTTACTTACAATCTGTCAAAATAATTTTCGTTTCCTTTGAAACGTTAGGACGATACTATTTATGATTTCAGAGATACAAGCAAATGAACGCGAGTGTAAAGAAGAAAGATGGAAAACAAATATTGGAATCTTCGCTCCGATCTGTTAGTACCATGCTTACAAGAAAAATAAATGCAGTCAAGGTAAATTAGGATTGTTACTTCCCTCATTGCGTGCTTACCACGTTCGGTCACATCATTCCTATAACAAAAAATAAAACAAGTGGGCACTCGACAGAAGCGACACTTACATAAAATGACTTTGACTTTGATTTTGACTTTCAACTTTCGACTTTGATTCAAATACGTTGCTCCAATTTATTGCGTTGAATCGAAATACGCGGGAATCCACTATGTACTTCGCACACCTTGCCGCGTTGCATGTCTGCGTTTGTTACCCATTATTTAATTTTGTTATGTTTTGAAATATAACATGTAGTCGAAAATAGTTGTACGCAAGTTGGCAGCCTTAACACATTGCTTCATTAGCGCATGTATCCACATTATTTATCGACTATTACTTGATTTCACTATGCAACTAATATTAGTTAATTCAAGTTATTCAAGGTCATCAATATCCTCATCATCAGCTCATTTTATGTTCCCTATATGGTATTTAAAAAAAAATGTTTGGTAAACGACTGACCCCAGGAGTAAGGGCAACAACTCAAACCACTCAATGATTAATTTTCATGACACCGTTCCTTCATCACAATGGTTTTGGTGAACCCAAACATTTTAGCACTGTTGTTTGGGTTCAAAAACTATACTCACTCTTTGGCTAAGGCCTTAGAAACGTAACTACCGAGTTTTTTCGTTGATACCTACTCTTAAATCATTTTATGCCTTGTAGGTATTTGTAGATTAACGATAAAACCATATCTTTAATATCATCATGAATGGACTTTTTAATTTATAATATCGAGTAAAAGCCTTTGACATAACGTCCACGTATATAAATGGAAATGGGGATTGAGCGCTCACTCAATTAAAATATGATTTCCTTTTATGTTGAACATTAGGTAAATAGACTACCTACATATTATATGTTTCGTGGTAAAATTAGTTCGATGAAAAATATATCAACTATACCTATATATATAATATATAAATATAAAATAAAAATCCAAATCGGTTTATAAAAGACGGAGTTCCGAAGAACAAAAAGGTAGCATTTTTTTTTTAATACGACCCAATTGAGAACAGAGAGAGAAAAAAAAGAAATTAGAAGAGTACAAGTGCATGACCTTGCAAGAATAAGATAAAAATTGCGTGTATGAGCTTAAATTCGATATCAGGCATAAACCTCGTTTTTAGAATAGGGATAAAAGCCTTCAGGCTTATTAAAAGCACTACCGGGACCGGCAATAAAGTGCCGTAGACGTATAATTTCAGGCTCATTGGTTTTTACATTCCCGGTGACAAAACCGTTCTATTAATAAAGCTTTTGTTTTTGCGAATGAACATTGTCTCAGAATTCATTTGTTTATGTAAGTTAACTATAAAAAAGAGCAACAATAATATAAACACAATATTTGATTCTGTTAAATATTTTATTGTCATTAAATCTTTGGGCTGACTCAATTTGGCTTGACTGTGATTTGAGTACTTGCTCAAAATAGCCACATGATCGAAATTAAATACTTTTGGGTTTACCCCTGGATTTTCGTGAAGTTAACATTTTAAAGGAATTACCCGAGACGGATGACGTTTACTGATTCACACTGGGACTGAATCACCGAGAGATGCATCCATGTATGTACCTACTCATCGTTCTGAGATGGGTACATAAGCTATTAATGATGACGATGGTGAAGAATGTTATATCTACCAACTACACAATAGTAGGTTCTGTATTATTAACTAATCTTACAATTGAGTAAGGTAATAAATTGAGTAGCGATCTTTGTAAGAAAACGAAACTAAACTGGCTTTAAATTTAAGTTTCAATGATATTAACCAACACATTTTTCGGTCCATAATTGGATCGCGGTCAATAATCAACGTGGGCTATTGCCCAATCAATTTGCTGCACTTGAGAAACTTCCAGGCCACACGTAGGTGCTAGGCTTATGTAGACAATCATCCGGATTCGAACATAAACAATAACCTATCCCAATAGGGCGTAGGTACCTATATATCTCTTGTCAGTGAGTAAAGTTACGCACGAGCTAATATACTTGACTTTTAATATGAGTACTTTCCTACCGAATTATTGTATTTGTTGCTTTTCATATTTAAGTAAAGAGGACAAGGATATTTTTTACTGTAGAATTTATAATAGCTACAATCTTTATTTTAGTGTATTCATGCAACAGCAGAAAAGTTGGCAATGGAGTTCAATTACACACTAATTGAAGATAAAAATTATCCATTCGAATACTGTTCTGCGAAATATTCCAAGTTTCACTACGAAGACAAGGAATCACATCCGGAGGAGATTGAGCGTCCCAAATTTGCCATCAATAATAGTGATTATATGGACGTTAGCCTTGAGAAAGATTCCCATTTTTACGACATAAATGTCAATACAAACACAAGCTGTGTGCATGTGCCGACAAATATTTATTATCTAGGTACGTAATAAACCCAAATGAGGTTATTTCTTAAAATACACGAATTCATACTTTTTCAAACACCTGCAATACTACTAAGTAATTAAAATTAAAATTATTATTACAGAGGAAGACGCTCTTAATGCTATTTTATGGTCGAAAGGACTCAATGAAATTTTCATAAAAAACTATCAGTCTGACCCATCATTGTCGTGGCAATACTTCGGCAGTGCGCATGGCATATTACGCTTCTACCCTGGCATGCCATGGAACACGAAGAAAGTCGACATATACGACTGCCGAGTGAAGTCTTGGTATATAGAAGCAGCTACTTGCTCAAAAGACGTGATTATTCTCTTTGATGTCTCTGGTTCCATGACCGGATTTAAGAACTACGTCGCGAGGAGGACATTGTGGTCACTTTTAGATACTCTATCAAACAACGATTACATCAATGTATATACTTTTAAAAAGGAAGTCAAAGAAGTGGTACCATGTTTTGTTGGTCTTGTGCAAGCAACTCCTGAGAATTTAAAGACTATCTGTGACACATTGGAGCCAACTGACGAAGGAAAGAAGCATAGAGTTCCGTTGGATGGAAATGCGAATCTTACGTTGGCGTACATTAAAGCTTTTACGACACTCAAAGAGGTATGTGAGATACGAATATTTATTGAGTTTAGATAGTTTTCACAAGCTATAACTAATTAAACTGAATACCCTAAGCGATGTCTTAAAAGTATTCAAATTGTTTGGCTCGCAACAAACTCATCCTTGAGATTTTTTTTTTTAAAAGTAGGTCAAAATTACGTAATTTAAATAAGAACCACATATAAATAATTTCAGAGAAGGGCAGAATGCAACGTGAGCAGTACTCAAGGCTGCAACCAACTTGTGATGGTGATTACTGACTATGTCCCAGGCAATTTGTCGGAAGTGTTTGATGAGTATAATAGAGAAGTTGTTGGCAACAACACCTATATACCAGTCAGAGTGTTTACCTATCTGATAGGCAAAGAAGTGACTAATGTAAGGGAGATACAGTGGATGGCTTGTTTGAATAGAGGTGAGTATATAATACATATAAAAATACTGGTCCTGACTGAATGCCGGATTTATCAACGCACAGCCTAAATCGCTGGTCATAGAACTATGAAATTTGGATGGTGGATCTTCTTATAGTGTAGGGATGTACTGAGAAAGGAGTTACCAAATATATATCCTATAGGGGTAATATAGGGTTCCGCGAGTGAAACTACGTAGCGGAAAGTTAGTAAGATAAAGGTAAAAGGTTTCAAAGCTGTGTTGGCTCATGTTGTTATTTACAATAAATAAAAGAATAGGTAGACTAAACATCTTACAAATTGTAGATGCATATTTTGCAAATACTCCTTATTATAAACAGAAAATATACTGTATGACGCATTAATTAGAAATAAGTTATAATTTTAAATTTGATAGGCAAAATTTGTATAATATAGAAGCCTTTAATTCTTCAGGATACTTCGTGCACATCCATTCAGTGGAAGAGGTACAACAGCAGGTGTTGAAGTACATCAACGTGATTGCTCGTCCTATGATTTTGTCCGAGGAAAAACCACCACCAACCTGGACTCATGCTAACATTGATAACACAGTATGTTCAGATTGTATTATAACAACTAACCAGTAATACATTATTATTTACTAGAATTGTCTTTTTTGTGAATAGATGCAACATTTTTTAAAACTATGGATAGCATTGTGTTTGATCACATTCCAACCTTGAAAAGAGTTGATGTGGTCAAATGTGGTAAACAAAAAGCCTAGAAGAAAATTAACTCTCAAGTTCAGCTGCCGGAACACACCGATAAACATTTTCAACTTATAAGGGCGGTAGACAGTCAGGCTGGCTCTTTATAAAGTAATCCAACCAAACTGTTATTTCCTGATGTTTTCCTTTACTGAAACTGTAGCTGGTTGAAGCATTCGATTCCACGACTTTCGTCGCTGCCAATGAGATATCGTTTCGAGATTCTGCTGAAAACCGCTACAGTAGGCAGTGCTGAGTCGCTTGAATCCAGGGACCCTAAATAGATCGTTATATGAACTTAAGATCTAAATAGAATATGTATATTAGTCACATAACAATTTCAGGATGCTAATTAAAAATCAGAATAAAAATTTTAATGGTATTTTTTTTCAGAGAACAACTCAATGGGGCGTTAGTAGTGATGTCAATAAGGTATGATAATTCCATAGACGTAATCAATGACTACCTTCGTGCGGGAGTAATTATAACATACGTCCCGGGGCGCGCTTCGAGTGTGCGTTGATGAAATTTATAATAAATAATTCGTCCGTCATACATTTCATAGAAGCGCGCCCGTCTGCCTCCGATGAGCGCCCCGGTCGCGCTTCCAACGCGCTTGCTTTCTATATTCCCTTATTCAGACCCATTCGGTTGCCATTCCGATCGGAAGACGATTTTATTTCGTTAAATTTAGGCTGATGCTGTGTCAGTCGCAGAATTCATTTGCTGCGATCGTGTACAGATCGACTGCCTCATTCCAAATGGAAGTCTGAAATGAGAAAATAGGAGCCATTCTATTTTGTAGACTACTCAATCGGTTCGTCTACCAGATCGGGACCGCAACCGAGCAGGTCTGAATAAGGAGGTTAGTCTCTATAAGTTACAAGTTATATTCTCATAGCTAGATCGAATCCGTTATAAAATCGTATAAATATAATAATAATTAAATATATATATTTTTAGGTGAATTATTAAAATCACAAGCCCAAGTCATTACTTACGGTAATTATGGTAAGATTGTGATCACTTACCTACAAGCTTGTATCAGTCATTCAGCTTTACGGAGAAACTCGATTGGGCACTTCATATTCCTTTACAAATCCATCGTTGCGTATAAATCTGAAATCTTAATTGATTGTGAAAGATTATAGCTTACTGATTTCAAGGTTCATAGTAGGTGTTTACTTTTCATCTTTAATGAAAATAAAAAGACAACTTCATTTTCTCCAAAAAAAAAAAAGAACGGTAATAAAGTTAGGTGTCGGAATAACAAAGTTATTTTGATATATAATTCGTGTTTTATGGCCGCCGGGGGTTATAGATAATGAGTTTAGAGTTGAGTGAAATCATTTATACTTAGGTATTTATTGTATACATATAGCAAAAAAGATTAAAATATTTCAGTTCATAGGTTCAGTGGAACATAACATTACGTTATCTACGTATCTTACTAATATTATAAATATGAAAGTTTGTATGTTTGTTACCATTCATCTTCGTAACGGCTGAACAGATTTGGATGAAATTTGGCACAGAGATAGAATATATTCTGAATTAATATGTAGTATCACATCTTCATATCCCGGGAAAGCATAAAATCCCTCGGGAACGCGAGTGAAACCGCGGGGCCGAAGCTAGTTAGAGATAAATCAATAAATCTGATATCGAAAGTACGTTACCTAGTGAGTAAATAGACATCAATAATTTTATTTAAATAAAACGATAAATATACACAATGTGTGCTTTATATTTAAAACTAGCTGTTCCCCGAGGTTTCAACCGCGTTTCCGGTATTTTTTTTCCTATAACCAATAAAAGTAGCCTAAGTTACTCCTTATAAAATCAGCTATCTGTCAGTTAATCCTGTCAAAATCGGTCCAGCCGTTTCGGAGATTAGGCGGAACAAACAGACAGACACATTTTTATGTATTATTTATTGTATAAATTATTTTATAATCAATATCTTGATATCTTTTATATTTACGGAACATTCGCTTGGACACACTTTACGATTACACCTGTAATAAAAAAATATATAAAAAATGTAACCTTGCTGAGTTGCATACCGTTTCCACTCAGATAAATTTTTCTAGTCTAGAACATGTCGGTTTCACGATATCAGACTGCTAATAAATTCTAGTTTCACTTAAAATGGAAATTACGGTTGGCCGCAAAGCAATTGGGGTAAGGGAAGGTCAAATATCAACCCCTATAATCCAAGAGCTCGTGTTTATATTCATAACGTATTTTCATTAGTCCAACAAAGGGTTGAATCTGCAATTGTGACGTTGTTTGTATTTGCATAATGTGGTTCCATTGTTAGATTAGGTAGAAATATAAGATACCAAAATCCAATAATATAAAAGCACGTGATGATTTAATTTAGTCAGAATTACATTTTTAACAATGTTGAAAAAAGAAAGTGAAAGTTTGGACTTATGGATGTTTTATATATTTTTGAATATATTAAATTACGTATAAATTACGTGTATATCACTGTATCTATTGTTAAGTCTATTAATTTATTCTACTCACAAACGACAACGTTAGCCATAAAGTGGTGACGAGTGTTGCTTACCCTATTACATTTCGTAATTTTAAGGGTCACCTCTGAAATGATAGTTTTTGTTCAGTCTTGTTTGTGACTCAATCACTCAAAAACTAAGAATTAGCATATAGATAGATCATATTCTGGTATAGTTTATATAAAAAACTTTTTATATCGTAAAAACAAAAATCCTTCATGGAGCGCGGAAAAAAGTCGCAGGGCAGAAACTAGTATAGTAAATGTTTCAATGTCAATAAATATTTTTGTCAGATAATTAATTCTCCTATTAAATAGGTATTATAGATTAGCGATTTTCTTTTTTATCTATTTAATATGTTTTACGTGGCAATAATTACTTTTTTTCAAATAGATAGAACATGGTAATTTATTTGAAAAGTACTCCAGCTTCTAGTCTATACGCTGTGTGTGCCCCTCATCAATTGCGGTAGGAAATATATTTATGAAGAATTTACCGAATTACCCTTATAGGAGGGTGCGACGGGAATTTATGTTTGAAAAATTATTTGTTTGTCATTGTAGCCCGACGAGGACAAGTTGGTAACATCTGTGGCAATTCCTGTATTTGACCACAAGTATAATAAAGAGAAGAACGACGCGATGCTGCTGGGGGTGGCTGGCACTGATGTACCGATTGACAGTATTGCTAAACTTGCACAGCCACATCAGGTAAGAGTATCCTTCAACCCTTTAAAGGTGAACAATATTTTCTATAGTGTTCTGCATCAGACATGACGTCAGTCCTGGTACGTATGGTGGAATGGGAGTTTTCCATTCTAGGAAACAGAACCAGAATTGACGTCTCTTGCAACTAGAAATGTTGGCGAATTTCAGATTAATTTATATGCGACTCATAACTGTCGGATATTGCTATGAAAATCATGAGGCTCTTCCCGTTCTGTTGGAGACCGAAGGGCTTGGTAAAAAAGATTGAGATTAGTGAAATCTTTACAAAACTTCTTCATGTCTACTTACAGCTCGGTGTCAATGGATATTCGTTCATCGTGAGTAACAACGGGTATCTCCTGTTGCATCCATTGCTAATCACTACCGTAAGTATTATGAAGCTTCACCTGTAATATTACCTTTATTAATGTTCCATAGACACAACATTTATTCGAAAGCAATTTCAAAAAGTAATTAATATTTCAAACTCTGAACCCATGATTTAGTAAACTAAATTCCAAATTGGGTGCCGCGTTTTTATGTTAAGGAACACAAGTCAGGAAATAAAACGATTTTAACGACCACTAAGACACGGCGCGTCCAAATTTTGTGATCTACAAAAATATAGATATACATTTTTTTATTTCCACAGATAAATGGACAACTGCAAGACAACTACAATAGCGTAGACTTTGTGGAAGTGGAACAGGTGGACGATGGCAAGGGGCCCCGGGAGCTCGGAGAAAAGATCAAGATGCTGAGAGAAAGCTTGGTGAACGGTGACGATGGGCACATCGAACAGGTGGAAGTGCTGTACCATTATGATAATATGAGGTAAAGTACCCCATCAGTAAACACTAACACGTACATACTAACGGGTGGACCGCCTGCCTGTTTGTCAGTTTTTTGACATAAAAAGGGTGGTTAGCTCAGAGGTAGTGACGTCGATGGCGTAATGACGGTCGTGGGTTCGTATCCTAAAATGAGCTTGATCTTTCGGTGAAGAAAAACATCGTGAAGAAACCAGTGGTAGTAGGGTATTTCAAAGTACTCGCATGACTGGCTACCACCTTCAAGTTTTAAATCTGTTGCCAAATACCTACCGGTACAAATAGCCTTTGAAATACGAACGCCTGTGTTTTTTTTCGGAACACTAAAACGACATCAAATATGTCCTCTTCTAAAAAACTGTTTGGCCAATTTTAATTTAATAGGACTCACTGGAGAGCACATATCCCTTTTGAATTATAGTACCTAATTTATTGTTTCATTTCCCAGGAGGATATCACGAGTTGAACACGATTATTTCTTTAACAAACTAGAGGGAACTCCATTTTCTATGGGTATATCACTGCCCAAGAAATACGGGGATACGGAACTTCTTTTAAAGGACAATCCTATTGAGGCAAAACAGGGGCAAGACATAACTGGCATCAACGTTACTGATTACTTCAAGTTTAGTTACAGGGTTCATCCAGATTGGTAAGTATAAATTAAATCCCACCAACAAAATTTTGTGGAGAAGGCGCCAGGTTCTGTATGAAGGAAGTAATAGACTGATGGCTTACTGCGATAAAAGAATTGAGATTTATATGGATGCCAAGCTCTATGAAGGTTCCTTAAGATTGTACAACGATCTTCATTTGTTTTAAAAGAAAGCTTGTTAGGACCTTACTATTGATTGTGTTAAACTTGGCGAGATATCACTGCTAATGTTTTATTTATTTGCATTTATGATGTAAACTTACATAATTAGCTTTTTGTTTAATAACAGTTTCTGTTATGAAGTATTCGTAAGTATTATACTATTTAATTGCTTTTAAATAAAAATTTACTTACACTAAACTTGAATATTTTTTGGGCCGTTTTCGTTGACTGTAAATAATAAATAACTGTTCATTTTTACAGGGTTTACTGCAAATATCATTATTTGGAAGGTCACGAATCGGAAAACGCTGAAATAGAAGTATGGAAATTTTTAGCTAGACTGTCTAGAAATGAAATCGATATCACGAAGAAACAATACACAGAGGAGTCACAAACAACCGAATTTGGAGTAGACAGTATGTACATTTTGTTCGTTTTTTTGCTAACTGTTATGCAAGGTTAAAAATAATCTCCCAATTTGAAAAAAAAAATAAACAGACAAACAGACTTACTTTCTCTTGTGTGATTTGATCCCCATAAGTTATTACTGATTCTAATAATTTATAATTAATAAGTCTAGATCTCTTGTTATAGGCCATAGCTTTCACAATAAATATGACTGTGTATAAGCCCCTAAAATATCTACGGACAACAATCGAAGATGATACTAAAAATACCAATCCAATAATAACAATATTTTTCAGGTCACTGTGGTAATGCGACAACACAATTGGGTAAAGACGATTATTATTGTAACGAAGATCTCGTCAAACAATTAGTGTTCGACGCAAAACTGTCCGCACCTTACTTCGAACACTGGAATGCTACTGAGGCGGAAGCAGACTTAGCAAAGATATACAACGTCAGTGTCCGGTTCATAGCCACTGCCAGTGGCATGACTAGATGGCATTATATTCACGAACTAAATAAGAACGAATGGGTTGACGACTTTGGAGTCAGACACAATAAAAGTACTGAGAACTATGAGTAAGTATTTTATTTTTATATGTACATATGTTTAAGGGAAAATATCGCCCCTTAAATATAAATAAAGCGTGGATGTAAAACCTTTGAAATAATCTTATTAATCTACTATTACAGCGCCTTCGGCGACCGATACTACAACGCGATCGAAGAGACCTGGTACAAGGCAGCAGTCTTGCAACACATGATTAACAAGGAGTCATTGGTTATAGCTACACCATTACCAATTTTGGACGATATTATTGAAGACAAGCCTTCCGTATTGAACAAAGATGGAGATATTACACTGACAGCAAGTTATGCTATTTTCTACAAGGATGGCGATTCTGAAACCCCAGCTTCAGTCGTTGGCTTTGAATATTCATATTTACACTTTTATAAAAGATTCATGCATATAACTAATACTAGTTGGGACGGTAATAAGGTGCGAATAAAACTATGGATCCAACGTTATCCAACGAATTATTAATAAAATACCTCATTGTAAGGGGTACAATAAAAAATATTTAACAGGAACAAATACATTACGTACATATAAAATAAATATCGAAATTATATCTTATTATCATTTTCAAATGTTACTGTTACAACTATGACCGAATTTATTTCATGGGGCAAAGCCAAGGTCGCATGTCGTTGAAAACTTCTTTTATTTAAGGCAATATAAATAAGGATATTTTTTTCAGGAAATAACTTGCGATGGCAAAGAGTACAGCTGTTACGTCATTGATAGTTCAGGCTACGTGGTATTATCGCAAGATAAAAATAACGTGGGTCAATTTTTCGGAACTATCGACAAATATGTGTTTGAATCATTCATAAAAAAGAAAATATTTGATCATGTGCAAGTGTTCAATTATCAAGCTCTTTGCCCCTTGTCTGTCCTACCAGATAGAAGCAGTGCCTGGACCTTGTCCTCTGTAAGTGATAAAACTATAATATATCCTTCAAATCACTGTGTCTATAAAAACGTGAGTCTTAAATAGACACACACGATTTTTTTTGTCATATTCCATAAATAACAAAAAAAAAAGATTTACTTTGTATAGGCTTGACAGTCTCACTATGGTAAGTGATGATGTGGCCGACGGTGATAAGCCCACAAAGCCTAGAAGGAATTGACTCTCAGGTGTAGCTGCCGGAGCACACCATAGGTGTTTTGGTATTCTTACGGTTATATTATGGTTATTAAGAAAATCCTTAAATTCCAAAATAAAACTCAACATCTGTACAAAGTATTCATTTATTAGTATAAATGATATAGTTATCTATACTAATATTTAAAAGCTGAAGAGTTTGTTTGTTTGTTTGAACGCGCTAATCTCAGGAACTACTGGTTCGATTTGAAAAATATTTCAGTGTTGGATAGCCCATTTATCGAGAAAGGCTATAAGGCTACTTTTTATCCCGCGGAAAACACAAGATCCCTGGGGAACGCGATTGAAACCGCGCGGCGGAAGATAGTCATTAATTAAAATAATCAGTAGTACAATTATATTACAACATAATACAATTCGAAAATGTAACACACCGAACTGAGTAATTAAAGATAACACCTCACTCAGCGCAGCATGTACGGTGGTACTTGCAACCACATTGTGGTGCATCTTAGATCGTACTTTATTAACTATTATATATATATTTTCAGCCGTTTAGTATGGCGAAGAACTTACTCCGATGGTTGTTCACAGAGGCCTTTTTCCTGCTAACAGATTTGTACAATGGGAACTTATACTCATACGCTGATTCGATAGGCGTTGCTGATGGTAAGCTTTAAGACGAAAATATTTTACACCGGGTGTTATAGGAGACAGGTAAATAAACAGAAAACAGAGATATATCATAAACATAAATAGTTCAGCGCATACCACCATCACATGTCCACCAGACAATAGATAGATAGGTCAAAATCCTCCACACTCCCTCAATTCAAGGAAGTTTCAATTACTTTAATTACATAAAATGCTGTACGTATGTAATGCGTTGGCTGTAATTTAAGGCCGATAAAGATGCATTAATTTGTTACTTACTGTAACGCCCGGTGTAAGGCTAAATAAAAAATAATAACTTGCATCGCTGAAGCCTGAAGCCACACACTTTTAATTTTACTTCTTGCTTCGATGCAAATTATTTGTAGTCGTAGCATCGTAGCACGTCGTCGTAGCATTGATTACCAATACTTATGTTAATATAATAACATAGATTATATCTTTATATATATATATATAATTAAAAATATATATATATTTAAATAATTTGCCTTTCCTAATGATTTTTAGCTGCTGGACAGCTAACACTACGCTTATAAACGCTTAGATATGTATATTTGTATACCATTGAAACATTTAGATTTTAGATTTACATTTATATAATAAATAACGCTAAATCGATGTATCCTTCGTACCATATTACTGTAGAATTATGTACTTTTTGATGTATAAAAGTAATATAGATTGCACAATATACTTTTTCTATATGCTAATAATATTTCCGCTTCTAATAACCGCATGGTAATATCAATCACAGACTATAGCGAACTAATCAACCAAGAGCATACAGACTTGCCAACGACTACCAGCGCACCTTCCGTAAAGAACAATACAGAAGCACCAAAAGACAAAAGCCAATTCTCCTGCGACCATGAGATAAGTTTATATATTCTGAATCAGTCGTACTCTGAGGATGTAATAGAAGACAAGCCAGGGCCGTGTCATCCGGCCTACTGGGCGGCGTATGTCATAAAGACGAATTTACTGTTAGTGGTGGTAAAGGAGGACGATCAGGAATATGCTGACAGTTGTCATGAGTCGTCTGACACGAAGCCGCGTCCGACGGTTGCCTCGACAACCAGTCGCGAGCCTTGTCATAAGTTGGATCTGGGCAGGCTGACCAGGAGACGTCTCGAAGGCTGCTATACTTACCATGATAAGGTGAGGTTGAAATGTAATGGAAACTAAATTTTGTCTGTTTATTAACTGTCACATAGTTTTAGTACAGATTAAAACTTGCTAATGTACCTTGTAGTCCTCATCATGTCAAAGGAAAACATCGTGAGGGTAAGGTACTTTGTAGTACCTACCTGCCTGGCTACCATCAAATTGAAAATATTTAAAAAAAATACTAGATTTGAATCACTCGACTGCTTTAAGTTCAGCCGTCTTTAAAGGTTAACTTAGGTATACATTCAATTAGGTAACTTTTTAAACGTTGAGTGATCGTAGTTCCATCGGCCTAGGCATTCTACTGAATGACTGGTATTTAATGAACCAGCTAGCCGCCCAATCAACTAGCTGATTTAACCAGTTGCTGCGACGTGTATAGATCAATCACAGCTTAAATCAACATAAATATTTCATCGTTTGTATTGCTTTAAGAACTTAACATTCTATCAACAGGAAAGAAACATCACAGCTTGCGGGCTGGGCAGCATCTCCAAAAGCGACGCAATTACATTCGTCACCGCAGCGCTCATAGCAATGTTGGCCTCCAGGATGCTCACGTGATGCATTCATTACATCGATTTAGTCAGGCCTCATTTGTACCTTTGTTATTTTTTGCAATAAAACTTGTTGCACCTTTATATTTTTAATTATTAATACATTTAAATAAATAAAATTCAAAAGTTGAAATTTATTTTTATTTATATTCAATATTTATTTATTTTAACTTGAAATGGGATTATGTTTGTCCACAATCTTACCGTGGTACACTTATCACTATGATATGGCCGAAAACGGTACCAAAGCACACTAAGCCCAGAAAGGGACTGGCTCTCATGTTTTCCTTCACCGAAAGCTGATGCTCATTGTTGGATTTTAGTACCATAGGACATAATAATACCAGCCGTTTGATATCATTTTCGTAATCATAATTAAATTATAAAAACTTGCATATTTAGCAAACCAATAGACTATCTATTCACACATAGCAAGTAAACTTGCACGCAGCAATGTGACCTACAATACTCGTGACAACAACATCCTGACCTACTCGCTCGTATCAGCGCGCAGGCGGTACAAATCGATGCCGAGTGAATCCACAAGTTACGTGTACGAACACGACACACAAACAAAGCATAGATTATCAGGTGATAAGTGTGAAGGGGCCATAGAGCATGCGCGGGCTAACACGCCTGCGCGTTACCTACACTAACTAGGTACGTTAGCAAAGTTGGGAGACGTAGAATCTTAGTTCTAACATATTAAATTAAATCATCACCCACAATCTACCCTCATCGTATTAATATAACATATTTATGTATTTGTAATCAGTGAAAGGCATAATATTGGATATAAAGTGTTTCGATGTATAAGTGTTTGGGTGTCGGTGTGTTGTTTCTGCTCATCTTGTTCCTGGACTCCAGGGATTGCACCACAAGTGCTCCACAAAATGCCACTCTTAAGATATCACTCAACTCGTAAGGATATTTTCAATTACTTACTATGGCATGTACAGTTTATTGCGTGAATAGTTATAGGTAACATTAGAACATACATTTTTATATCTTTGACATTGAATAGAAAAAAAATATCTTCACTGTTTAAAATGGTTAAATAAACAGATTCCTCACGATTTGTGTAATATACCTTAACATTATAATGATACATGTGAGTAATTTGTAAGAAATCCAGAATAAAATGACAACTCTAAAGATTCATCAAAAACAAACCAATGCGGTCTTGCGCACTGGTAACCAAATCCTACTTACGTTTGTCTGTGTGTTTGTTGCTCAACTACTAAAAGGATTTGAATGAAGCTTACACATTGATATATAATATAATGGAATAATATGTGAGTGCCTTAGTCGGGATTGAAGATGGGCAATATTTTTGCACAAATCTATAAAAATAAAATACATGGTAAAATTTATTCGTGACATATTCAAGGAATATTATTAATATTTTATCAACCTCCGTGAATATGGTGAGAATACAAAACCACAGACTGTATCCATAGGAATATTATAAATGCTAAAGGAACTAAACGCCTAAACCGCTGAACTGATCGCGACGAATTTTGGTACGCAGATAGCCTATGGTATGGAGAAGGATATAGGCTCCTTTATTTCTCGGGAACGCGGGCAAAACTGCGGGGACAGCTAGTTCTTTATATTTTTATCCCGAGAAAGCGTAGTATAAAGCTGGAAAATTGTATCTGATTTTTTTTTTTACAATATATTTGTAGCGTTCAAGCATGGGCAGTTAAGCTCGGGACAGAACTATATCACTTCGGTGAATTTATTACCAGGAAAAAAGAAGTTCAAGATGTAAGTGACAAATTATAAACTTTATTGCTGAAAAACTGTTGGTTGTTAGAAGAGAAGTTTTTTTTAAACCTATGCTAACATTTTTTATTGTGGGAGTAACTCTGACATTGCGAATATAATTTTTATTCAAAATTTTAATTGAAAAAAAAAATCTTAACAGAGGTATCAAAAATCTAAAAATATGAAAGTATAGAAATTTAGTCTCTAAATGCACACTCGAAAAAACCGTTGACAGTTCTGAAACAAGAACCTTCTAGTCTTCTTGAATCTTAGCTAAAGTAATAATTATCTTATTCAGAGCTTCAAATCAGCCCAGATAGAACCAAGGGATGGAGAAAAGTTAGTTCAAAGCATGGCAGACGATATTCGTGCCATGATGGAATTGAAAATCAGCGCAGTTAAAAGAATAGTGGAAGCAGCAGAAAATATGGCCTTCGATAAGCAAAGTGAAGATGTACCTGAAGACTTTCAGTTCTACAATAGTAAGGAAATGGAAGAGCCTTATGATGAAGTGACTATTACAACCACTCCTGAAACTGATTTTAGTTTAGAAAACTGGATTACTCGACCACCAACAAAGAGTGCACATTTGCAACAGAACCCGCATTTTTCTAATATTCCTGTCAACATTAACTTTACTAGTGTCCATGTACCAACTAATGTATATGCGTGGGGTAAGTAATTCAATTACATCTAACTCATATTTAAGAGTTCCGCTTTGCTGTACGTGTATACAACGGTATTTTTCTCTAAAATGGCTTCAATAAGGCTATTGCCATGCTATGCAATGAGGCCATACTGCTGTAAAGTTTCTACTTTAATAACACAATAAAACGATACGGCTTCTCAAAACGTATTTCCATATTAAAAGTCCCACTCATATACTCATACAAACTTATAGCCTACATACAGTCTTGAAACATGGCACATAGACCATTGGCACAAATGAAGGAGTTTATCAAACCATGATTGATGTCATATCCCGGATGGAATTATTACGAAACTTATGTATCCGGCTAATGTCATAACAAAGTAATGGTACGAAATCCTCTCAGTGCGCGTCCTACTGGTCGTTTTATTCTTACCATCAAAATCTTTACAGCACCAGAAGTAATCAAAGGAATTCATTGGTCGGAAGGTTTGGATACACATTTCATTAACAATTATCAAAGTGATCCAACACTTTCATGGCAATATTTTGGCAGTTCTACAGGATTTATGAGGCACTATCCAGGTAAATATCGTAGTAATGAAACCAACATATTTTTTTCTTGTGTTATACTTACTACTACTTGGGTTTCTAGCAATGAAATGGAGAGCAGACCCAGTAGATATCTATGACTGTCGTACAAGAGCCTGGTATATGGAAGCAGCTGCTAGTCCAAAGGATGTAGTAATTTTAGTCGATCGCAGCGGGTCGATGACAGGTCAGCGTCGCGACATAGCCAAGCATGTCGTCACGAACATATTAGATACACTTGGTAATAATGATTTCGTGAATGTAATGACATTTGCTGATACTGTGGTGGAGATTGTACCCTGTTTTAATGATTCACTTGTACAGGTAAGAATCCTTTGTAGAATCGATATTTTAAAACAATAATGACTTGTAATATATAGTTATTTGTACTTGTAATATGGAGTTATTACATATTGTTTGATGTTTATAGGCAACTCTGGGTAATCTTCGAGAGCTTAAATTAGCTTTGGATAGTTTTGAGACTATGGAGATAGCTAATTTTTCCGCTGCATTGACACGTGCATTTGAACTTCTAGAAATCTATAGAAATAACAGCGGTGGAGCCAACTGTAACCAGGTGATTAATTGTAAATCATATTTGATTAGATAATGCTATAGATATAGATGATAAAAATGGTTTCCATTCTAGGCTATTATGCTGGTTACGGATGGGGTTCCATATAATTACAAGGAACTTTTCGAGAAGTACAACTGGAAGTATGACACCCCAGTAAGGGTGTTCACGTACCTGATAGGGCGCGAGGTAAAGGTAGTACCACTTCAGGTATTACTGTGTGTCGTAGTCATTGTGCGACCTGCATAATGCCTTCCCTTCGTACCTACTAGCAGTACACCTAGAATGTGGTACTCTACTCTCTCTATTTCTCTATCTATTGTCTGTTTATATATATCTGAGTGTTGTACTTGTTAAGAATGTACGTATTTTTACCTACATATTCCTACTTTCTTCCATCTTCATGTTGCTTACGCTTTTAGTGCTTGGTTTGTTTTGTAATTGTTATATTGTAATGTGGGTTGTTGTTATGAGCACGTACTTTTGTAATGCTAATTAGATTAAATTATTGATCGTATTTCAAGCGTCACATTACAGTGCCCTGTCCGTTCTTAGACATATGTAGTTTATTCTCAGTAATAAATCAAAATTATTTTCTTTGATTTTGTTTTAGTTTTCATAATAGATATCAAAGATAGTTGGCCAACAATAACAGCGCTGTGGTCCTTATTATTTTTATGATTTAATTTTTAAAATTGTCTTTCCACAAAGCTGCTAACTGTCATCTAACACTTTAGTTAGGTAAAAGTAAAGATGCACAAAGCACAATCATCAAATGGACTTACTGCAAGCGACAATTTCATAATGTCTGTGAGACTGTATCTAGGTGGCGGATGTGAGAGAGGTGAAGTGGATGGCGTGCGCAAATCGAGGTTTCTACGTTCATCTAAGCACACTAGCTGAAGTGCGGGAACGTGTGCTGGAGCACGTCAATGTCCTGGCACGCCCTCTTGTACTTCAGCGAGAGAAGCATCCTGTTGTTTGGACACCAGTCTACGCTAATGTTACAGTAAGCTGCCGTAACAAGCTCCAATTCTATTTTTTTAACTTTACACCTTTACACCACATTCTAAAACTTTGTTTTGTCTAGGATCCTAAAGTAGCAGACTACCTCTGGGAGCAACACGAAAAAGCAGAGCAAAAAGAACGCTTCATGAGCCAAAGACGCGATAAAAATCTTTTCAATTCCGATATAGAACAAGAGCGCAGATGGAGGATTACTCAAGTAAGCAAAAAAACACGTCAATTGTATTAAAAGTACGAGATATATATAAATATTATGATTCTGACGTATTTATTCCTCGTTCAGATGAAGCAGGGTCAATATAGTGAAATTGGGAACTCCCAATATCAACTGATGACATCAGTATCTATGCCAGTTTATGATCTTCGACACAACGAGGTGAGTTTGCGTTGACTAAGCTATAATTAGAAATATTATAAATGTTTTAACTTCCCCAAATGTGTTCCAATTTATTTGAGTTATTTGAGATAGAGAATACACAAATTTCAAAAAATTACAGAAAATTTACCTAAAGATATAGTACTTATACTTGTACTTATTATATTGGATAACTAATTTCTCTTATCTTGTGTAACTCTATTTTTGTAAGTTGTAATGTTACGTCTTTTCCAAAATTCTTAATTCTTCGTTATGCATGACCAAAAATGGACGTATCATTTGTTTCAAAAAAATTATGTTTACAGATTGGTTTTCAATTTCCTACTTATTGGACGTAAGCTCTATCTCTTTTAATGTCTTTAATTTATAATCTCTTGCTGCTTTACCATTTAAATGTTTATTAATAACTTCATTTTGTTTGATGGTTTCCCCTCAGAACATCACAGAGAATGTACTGATAAATGAAGCTTACTGGGTATCGGTTACCAAAGAGGTACTACTACACTTAGAACGTTTTAATGATTTATTGTAAAGTTTTTGCAAGATACAAGAGAGTTTTTATGATTTAGTTTTTTGGATTTCAGTAACGGTAAAGTCTTATTTGGCCCCGTTAGCAATGCATCTGTCCTCGATAGATGTTGACTGCGGCCGGCGCCGGCGCGGTCGTCAGTCTGTTCATACGACTGATCAATGTGTTGTTCGACCCTTTTGGCTTACTGTAGATTGTAGTTTTCTACTAGCTCGTAGGCGTAGACCACTAGGGTGTTGATTATGATTGAATTTTCTATCAATCATCAAATTAATTTTTCTATGCAAGAGTTATGATCTATATTACACTACACACACTATCTAATAAAACATAAAAGTATTTTTGCCTGAATTTAGTAATGTCTTTGTAGAGGCATTTTTTAAAGATTGACTTGTATTAAGAGAAGTAAATGTAAATATTTTTCAATAAGAGTATCGTGCAGCCCGACATATGACTCGTATGGGGCTTTTGGTATTTGAGTATCTATTGAGTTTAAACTATTATATATCTTCTTAAGAATGACAAAACTTTTGATAATTATACTAAAACATTTTAGAAAAATTTGAATTTTCTCTATGAGAGAGGAGACATTTTGATTTCTAGTGGGAGTTGTTACAATGCATTTATCTATATGTTATTATATTTTATTGCATTCGTACGTCCACAACCAATCGCAGTCCATAGAGGAGAACGGCCAGAAAGAGGTAGGCCCACGCTCTCAGAGCATTACTACCGCTGAGTACCGCTGGTGACGGATGAGAGGCGAGGGATGAACCTTCTGTTAGCGTAGCGCGGGCGGCGCTGCCACTCTGGTGGCTCCGCTGCACGCTGCAGCACCGGTATGAGCAATCTATCTTATGTAACTTATTGCAATGTCACGATAGTGCCTTACTAAATTTTATCGCACCATGCGAACAATGCTGCTTTTATCAAAATTTATGTCATGATGAATTTAATTAAAAATTCAAATCTACTTTTTTGATAACTTCACACTTAATGTTTCTTGTCACCGCTATTAATTTAAACATTTCGACAGATTCTATCAAGGATTGATAACAAAGGGTATTTGATCATCAACAAAAGAAACGGTAGTTGGTTTCTAGAATATAAAGAGTAGTATTTTAATTTGATACGATTTAATATATTTGAGTAGATTTGCTAGAACCTGTAACTGTGGACAATTTAAATTAGTACCCTTTAAAAATAGTTCTATATTGTAATATAGAACTGCCTAACGGGGCTTAGTTGCTAAATAACAAGTAAACATTGCTAGTTTTAAGCAAGACTGACATAATTTTGTATAATGTAGAAGAATATAATGGCAATTACGGCGCCAAATTACAGCAGAGTAGTTAGAATATTAATTGTTCATGTTAATAAATAATAATAATTATATTTTGTGGTCATTTTTGATAATTTTTAAGTAGTTTATGGAAATGAAATGTAGATTTTAGCGAAAATACGAATAGTTCAATATTTAACTTAAAAAAGGTGCAGTGAATTTGCTAATGTTGAATATTTAAAATGTTTTGATGAAAAATGTAATGTATTGACACACATTTAATATTTGCAGATGCGTATTGCTAGATTACTTGGAGTTGCTGGCACTGATGTTGCCCTCTCCGAAATACAAGCATTGATGACTCCTTATAAGGTAATTATAGTACTTATAGAAAAATTAAATATAGGTTCATAGGTATAAGAATGGGAAGGGGTAAATAGTTAATCGAGAAATCTATATTTAATAAAAACATGATGATCGTAATACTAAAACTAGCACCCGATTTTAAATGTATTTCTTAGTACCCGCCTGGTTGGCCGATCGAATCAGTCATATGCAATATGTCTAAATCTATCCTATATATAAAACAAAGTCGGATTATTTACACCATTTATAACTCAGAACGGCTTGACCGATTTTTGTGATCTTTGATTTGTTGAATTTGTCTCCGCCCCGAATAGCAGAATAATTTTTAAAACATCTAATTTTTCTTTTATATCGGGAACTTGTTTACAGATTGGGGTAAACGGCTATGCGTTCATTGTAACCAACAATGGATACATCTTAATTCACCCAGACCTAAGGCCCGTTGTAAGTACCTATCAATTAGAATAGATACTGTCTATTAATTGAAAGCTAAGTACTTTTTATTGTAATTTTATTTTTAACAGTTCCAACAAATTCTTAAGCCGAGCTACAATAGTGTGGATATGATTGAGGTGGAACTTTTCGACGATGATAGAGGGCCCAGGAATTTTAGCAAGGAATTGACCGCGGTATGTATTTCATTTACAAGTTATATTTGACAACACAATACCTCAAAAAGGTTATAGCTTTTTAAACAAAGGAGTTGGATAGGTAGTTTGTAGTACTGGCTTAGTTGGCTAATATCGTCTAGTTCCAGCAGCTGTACTTTAAAGCCAGCTCCCTTCTATAATGCTATACTAACCACCTTTTGCGTCAAGATCACCATGCTGAGATTTTTATCAAATCCAAGTCAATAAAATGAAAATAAAAAAACTCATTGAAATGTTCCCGATTTTTTCAGCTCCGAAAAGAGATAATTGATCAGAAAACAGGAAATAAAGTTATGAATGTCAAGTATCATATGGATGATATGGTGAGTACCAAAATTATTTATATTTTATTATATTTTTGATTTTATTTATTTATATTTCTTTTTGTCTACCTATATCTTCTAAAGACACACAAAATGGCACAAAATAGACTAAAGATAAATAAAGGTAGCACAAATGATTATGTATACAGGGTTATTGGAAAAACATTAACAACCTCTCTTACTAACACCATAAAGAACAACTTTTGTTCTATGACTTTTAATTATTCATCAGATTTTAATTCATTAGACTTTCATATAAAAATATTTAAATTCAACGCTATAAATGTTACGAACTCTACGCGTTGCAAAATACGAGTGACAGTGCACGGGAGGCGTGTAGGTACAACAAAATATAGACTTGAAATGTGTTAGATAGAAAACGAAATAAAGTTTATTTTTGGTAAATGTAAGTATTATGTTTTGTAAAAAGTCACAGAACAAAAGTTGTTGTTTATGATGTTAGTAATACAGTCCTGCAAGGTTGTTAATGTATTACCGATAACCCTGTATATTAATATTTTCTTTCATAGAAAAGAGCATCCCGAGCCAAGAAGCATTACTTCTGGACGGGCATCAGTGATTCTCCCTTCACACTGGTGGTGACAATCCCAGAGAACTACGGTCGGCACCGCATCACACCACCCCCTATAGACGATATACATCGACTCTATTTAACTTCCAAGAATATATCTGCTCTACAGTACTTAACGGATAAATGGAGTGTCCATCCTGATTGGTAAGAAACACTATAATGTACACCGTAATAAAAATGTTAGGAAGGCCTAATAGATAGTAAGTAGATAAAATTCCTGAGTCTCTTTCTGACACATGATATTCTGTGTGCAAAAAACGAGACAGTATGCCGCTTAAAGCTTATTTAGCAAAATACAAATCAATTTGCGTTGTAGTAATGATACAGCCAATTAAACTACTACGCGCCTCTACGAATTTGTCAATGAAAATATTGAGACAAAAACTGCGTAGCGTAGTTAACTCGTAGCACTGCTACGATATTACAATGTAACGTTTCTAAATCAAAGTGTTCTTTCCCTTAAATTCAAATACTATTCAATGATCAGTGGTTTTTTATTAAATCATCAATAAATGATTCTATCCTTCAGGCTATACTGCCGCCATTACGAGCGTAATTTCGCATCTCCCGAAGAAGAATTGCTATATTTCTTAGAGCGAGTTGCAAAGCCTGGGTGGCGGTGGCCAGCCAAACCTCGACCACCAGAACATCATAAGAACAAGCCTGGACATGAACGACACAATAACGGTACCTATTTTTTTATATTACCTTCATTAACGATTTACATTATCTTTTATACCGTATAGGTAAACGAGGAAAACCTGAATGATTGACTGACCCATATATAAAGGCATAACTCAAACCGCAGGGTATAGAAACTTAAAATTCTACACACAGGTTCCTAATTTAATATGGGCATCTACTAAGGAATGGTTTTCCTATATAAGGGGGTAAAATAAAGGATCGCGGATGAAACCGCGGGACGAAGTGCTAGAAATGCTATCTGAAATACAGTGTCAGTAAAAAAAGACGGTCGATAGATACAAAAAAAAATTGTTTTTGTTAAAGTTTTTAGCAGTGGAACTCTTTTTTATTAAAAATATATTTTTATTTATCAGGGACGCCAGAAACGAAGGAACGTAATAAGGTGACAAATAGTACACCCCGAAATGAGTATTATTGTAAGTACATAACGCATTATAAAGAAAAACCTCAGAATTATATACCTATTTACAAAAAATACAAACTATAAATATATAGAAAATTGCTGGAAGCTGTCGCGGCTGCCTATGGGCAAGGTTCCCAGCAGCCTGGCAGCGTTACCTCTTTGGATGAATACACATGATGATTATGTATAATATATATATATATCTGATTACGCAAAGTATTGAGCATCTTATTTCTAAATAAAATAAAGAAATTTCATTTTTTTTAATAAACCTTATGCGCAGGCGACCACGGATTGATGCAGGCTCTGGTATTCGATGCAAGAAACACCGCCTGGTTCAACAGGAGCATCTCAGACTCGGCTTCCGAAGAAAAGGCGTAAGTATTATACCTAATTATTTAAGTAATAATATTTTTTTTTTATACTACTTAGGTGGCAAACAAGCTTACGGCCCACCTGATGGTAAGCGGTTAGCGTAGCCTATAGACGCTCATAACACCACGGGCAAAGAAAATACAATTTTATATTTTCCCTGCCAGGGGTATCACTCGCGCGTTGCCAACCTTGAGACATGAAGGTGTTAAGTCTTCTGTGCCTGTAATTTCACCGGCTCCCATACCCTCCTAACCGAAACACAGTAATACAAGTGCATTACTATTTCACGGCGGAATTAGATATGGTGGTAATACTTCCCCGGGCGAACTCTGCACTAAGAGTTCTACTAACTTCCATATGTTTTGTTATTTTGAAACAATATTAGGATCTGTTTCACATTTTTAACGAATTTTTAACACATTTTTAACGACTTAGAGATCAATGCAGAACCTAAACCACTGGTAATATAAAACCATGAAATTTGGAGGAATTCCATCTCATAGTTCGAAGTGAAAATCCGTAATTTTTGAAGATCAATAAGATTCTTTATTTTCTTTAGAAATTAAGATTGTCAATTTGACATACCTACTTCAGAATTTTTTGTTCATCATCCTTAAAGTTAGATCTTTAGGGAATTCGTATAAAGCCGCGGGGCGAAAGCTAGTTAAAATATATTATTAATGCATTGTTGAAAACTATTATTAATTTTATCGCAAATGAAAACTCACAGTAGATTTGAATTTTATGTTAATTTTCGCCTGGATAGCCCATTGACAAAAGTGATTGGATTGTTACCGAGGTATAGTATGTTTACGACAATAACAAGAACTTATATGAATGTTGTTATGATTTATTATTCAATAACATGTACCTACGCAGAACATTCGTCTATTGTGATACAGACAGACAGTGCCAGCAGCTTCAAACTAGTACAAACTGGGTTGATGAAATATTGGAACTGCAGTTTTTCAGTAGCCTACAAATACTGGGTTTCCACATTGCGTTGTTTCAAGGACAAGCGAATTTGCACCGTATTGCTAACATCATAAAGATTTAAGCCGAAGCAAGAACGTATAAAATTGGCACGAAAGAATCTATTAGTTTTATGATACATAGTAGCTGCAGCTGCGACAAAATATTGACATCCGACTAGTTGAGAATCATTTCCAATTTAGTAGGTATTAGGTACCTACGGCTGCCTATTAAATAATTTTGGTAACTCCACTTATTAAACAGCCAAGGAGAGGTTTGTATATTATAAAACAGGTGATCTATTGCATTAAAAATAGCTTGCTGGATAATAGTAAGTATATAGGTGTACAACTGTAAATATTATTGTATAACCATATACATAATACATATTATAATTTATTAATCTTTACCGAAGTGTGAACATTTTTTTTGGATACTATTCCAACATTTTAACAATTTGGTTTCTAGAACTTTCTTTAAAGGCCAGATTCAATGAAAATGATAAATAGAGATACCTTTCATCCAGCATTTATTAATTTGGTCCCAGGTCTGAATTCCTTCAACGCTTTGGATATATCGTCGCGTTTATGGCAACGCACAGTGGCCTGACGAGATGGCAAACGCATCCGCCTAAAGAAAAAGATGATAACCAGTAAGTAGATGTTTATGGAAACTGAAACGAACGGCTCAGTGGTAGTGAAGGTCGTGAGTTCGAATCCTACAATGAGCTTGAGCTTTCGGTGAAGCAAAGCCTCAAGATGAAATCATAGCACAGTGGTAGGGTTCTTACTTTGTGGTTCCCACCTGGTTGACCATTCTCAAATTGAAAATCTGTCGCCAAGAGCACCTACTGGTTTTTTCCGGCAGTTGCACTTGAGAGCTTGGCTTCTAGGCTTTAGAAAGGTAGACATCGTATTAGCAATCCTCTGGTTTTACTAATATCCATAGGAGACGATAGCCACTTACCACCAGGTGAACCGCTTGCCTGCTTGTCAGCCTTCAGACAAAAATAAAACATTCTGCACACAAGGGCCATCTGATTCCAAATTAAGCAGAGGTTCTACTGTGGTATCCAGATGACTGATACACTACATAGATATACAGGAAGCCAAATAAGTAATTACATCAAAAAAAGACTGAGTGTAGAAGCCATGGAGACGCAAGCTTTACTTAACATTCTCGAGCAAATTTAATTCAGCATAATGAGCATCTTTGTTACGCTTTTCTAGGATCGAATTCGGCAAGCAGTCTCGTGCAATAGACGAAGTATGGTACCGCCGGGCTGTAGAACAACACTATGTGGACCCCCTAAGTTACGTTTATAGTATAGATATGAACACGGACAAGTTTCCCCTCAACGTAAGCGCTGCTATGGTAACGGCCTCCCATGCCGTATTCCATGGTGACGGACATAGGAAGTCCCCAGCTGCCGTCGTCGGGTTTCAATTCAAACATAAAAGACTAAAGGAATGGTTCGATAACATCACTTCGTCAGTGAGTATAGCATTTTATTATTTTTATAAATATTACAACTGGCCATGTATAGAAAAAAACAACTAAAATGTTCTGTAAAATATTTTATTCGAACTGGCCAGTTATTAAAGTTTATCAGTAATGAACATGAATATTTTGATGAAAATGAATATTTTTATTTCAGTGTGAAAATAAGGGGTGTGACACATGTACCTCTGATAACTGGGACTGCTTCCTTGTGGACAATAATGGTTGGGTTATCGTTAGCAATGAAACTGAACACACTGGGCAGTTTTTTGGAAAGGTATATTGAAAAAAATCTTTTTAATATTTCTTAACAAATTGAATCCACAGTTTTCATACAAACCGTCAAGAGAATTTCAATAGAATTATTATTAAATGGTACAATAGTAACTTTAATATAAAATCAATATATTTTCCTCTTTTTCTTTGTCTATCTTGTGGTGTATACCATAAAGTATAATCTATTCTATCCTATTGTTAAGTCCTGTAGGTACTCGGGGTTTTTCTTAAGGTCAATATAATTCTCATAAGGAAATCCTGTAATAGGTTTGTAATAAGATAATTGTGTAGAAGATATGATCACACGGAAATCCTCTGATTAAGATTATGCTCAGCAATGAAGGATTCTAGACAGCTGACGATAAGGAAATTGAAGTGGATTGAACCGATCATATGCAGTCTTGAAATTGATAATACCTACTATGTATGTAAGTTTGATATTAATATGAAAACGTGTCCCATTCTTAGGTGCGGCCAGACATTATGTCGACATTGATAAAAGAGGGGGTATATAAAGCAGTGCATTTAGTGGATTACCAAGCCGTCTGCTTTAGAGAAAAGAAGACGACAAACCCTGCTTCCACCTTATTCACGGTAAGAAATGATACTGTATAAGTAATACGATCTAGTTTTATTTTAAGTCTTGCAATTTATTATTTATGGCTCCATCGTGCCTGCGATGACTCCGCAGATTTGCTCGTAATTTGTCATCAATTTTAGCACTGATATAAAACGTCACCGAAAATGTGTCAAATTTTCGATGTAAACGCCTTATACCTAGTCAAAGTTAAAACTTACTTACGTAGTATGTACTTTAAAGATTGTTTTTTTAATTAAAAGAAGAATTTCATGTTTTTAAATAGAAAAACCTGTACAACTGCATTCATATTTATATTTTTTTTGCGAATTTTGTAAGAATAATAAAAACGTCTTAATTTTATTGTTAAATTTCACAGTCTTCCTTGAATTGAAGACGCAATGTTATTTAGAAAGAACAGCCGTCCTATATACCTATATTAAATTTATTTAGACTTATGATCTTCCTTAAAGTTTAATATGTTTTTAAAACCCATTTCAGCCTCTCGAGAACTTGCGTCGAATCATGGCATGGTTCTTGGCCACTACTGTATGGTTCTATAACTCGATAGCATCTGGTTTGGCTCAAGCTTCGAGCTCTTTAGATGACGGTGAGTTTTTCTTAAACACACCTTACATCTGTTGTATATTTTCTTTATTCTTCTTTACATTTGTATTAAAGGGAAATAAAGTATTTACAGAGTTTTTTTTATACAAGCACATACTTGAGCACACGTATATCAGAAAATACTTGAGCTAGGTAGTTCTCAAGTGCTATATTGCAGGCAAATGTTTGAATTAACTGTTACTTTCATCACACAACACACGAAATTATGCGTTGTCTTCAGCGCATTGCTTCATATCCGGCACTGTGCCCTGAGTGCAACTAATTGACTTTAGTAAACTCTATGGTTTGCGTTTAAAACATTTCTCTATAGGAATTGGCACAGCGCCCCTCGCGGAATAATCATGGAACTAATTTCTCCCACACAAAATTTTAATAAACGCAAACGCTATACGTTTATATGCAAGTCACATAATACACCCACGCAAAAATTTTACCTAATACATGTACTTACTAAATTCAAACAATTACGAATTGCTATCAACTGTATAAAAGTGTAATTTGAAACAATACACTAAAATAGCCCCACTGTCTTATTTAGAACAAGCATTATCTAGATCTAGAAATAAAAATCTGAAATCTATGGGCTTTCTTGACACTGCTAACTGCACCCAATATATATATGTAGGTCTTCAAATAAATCTTATCACCAAACTTGTAGATCCAACAAATTAATTCACGGAGTCAAGAATTAGACCTAGTTTATAACGTAGTAATGACTCCATCTTGATTACAGAGTATGTTACACCCACTCCCACCGGTGAGTCATTGAACGAGCACTGTAGACCTCTCTTTTCTATGGCACTGGTACATTTAGTGCCAATAGACACTTATATAAAGTATAGTTTGATAAGGGAATGTCGCATGCCTTTGTAGATTTGATGATCTCTATCACGTGCGTCGATTAGGGTCTGCGCCCACTGACTCATTTTGCAGCACCACAGCAGCGTGTTTTGTGGCTGAATCAGGCGACATCGGGAAAAAAAAATGGGTAGCGAAGCTTCTTTGCAACTACATCGCTGCTGCGGCGCTGCAAATAGAGCGCAGGCTCTTATAGAAAGTTTAAAACAAGTTTTTATTTATTAATTTTAAGCCAAAAATAAGTTTACTATTCCAATCAATCAAGTTATACCTACAATTTTCATTGTACTTATACAACTTGCATGACAATTATTATTATGCATTTGACATGTAACATATTTTTTTGTTATAATTTACGTAAATTATTTAAAATGTTGGCGAATTGGCTTTTTCTATTATATTTTAGTGGGTCTGGTAAATATTTTTAAACGATTAAGTATGTCAAATCGCATGATTTTAAATCTTTAAGAAAATATTTAAATATTTTTAAAGAAAATCTACAATAATTAAAATCCGTATTTATCATTGCATGTAATAATGAATTTGTTAATCCATACTAACTTTATTATTGTGTGCACAGTGGAAGATCTGGGTTACGAGAGCGACAGGGTGTCTAGAGCCCCTAACAACGGAACAATCATCAAAACATTGGAACGGGACTTTGAGAAGCTGGTATTGATAAACCGAACTCGACCAACCCCATGCGACCGGGAAATGTACCTTTACCAGTTGGATTATACCAATAATGAGACATTAAACAATCCTGACTTGGATTGCTCCAGGCCATTTTACGCTCAGTTAGTGAATTATACGAATATGCTGATGGTTGTGGTGAATGGCCTATGTCCTAAGAAAGAAGCAGTTTTGCCACCAATAGACCCGACAGAGGTGCAGTATAATGAGTCGCTGCCTTGCTTGAAACACATTCACCCACTCTATAGGAAGCAACCGGATTCGTGCATTAGGAATCATTCGGAGGTAAATAATACTTTTAAATTCCTATTCCCTATTATTCCTATTAAAAATCGAGAAAATATTGTTTCAAGTTTTAACCTAAGAATATTTTTTACATATAAATTTTAATGCTTTCGATTAACCTTCCTGAAAAAGTTTATTAGGTACTCGCCATGCTGAAAATCTTAGGAATTCCATATGAATGTTAAATCTCGCTCGATTCAAATGTGCAAATGGAAAAGCTGATGAAAATAGCGATTTCAGATGTTGGTAAAAGTTGTTAGCAGTACCGAGTACCTACATTATCACCTCAAACAACTTATATTACTTTATTTATTAGAACATATTTTCAGGAAAGCAACATTGACATGTGCGGACGCGGCAGTTTGCTTCAAACGAACAAGTTATGGGTACCATTGACTTTATTTGTACTGACTTTGTATATTTAAGTACTGCAACACTTAAATGAGGAGTAAATTTCAAGTATATTGGCAGTTGGGAGATAATTTGCAAGAAAAGCCTGACATTTGGTTAGGTCTCTTAGTCCATTTTAGGACAGGTATAAGTGGGTTAGACCTTGATAATTTAACAATACCACAAAAGATCCTTATTTACCTACCATTATCATATATATTTTTTAAAAATATTGTGTAGGTAATGATACCAAAGTAGATTTTTCATTTATTTAATTTTTTTAGTATTTATTAAAAACTTGCAGATAATAAGAATCAGCTATTATATTAGAATTGTATGATGAAATATGTGTGGAAAAAACATGTCACAACTACATATCATGAGTATATTTATTTATTCTTCTATTGTTTACAACTTGATATCAAAATGTTATGCTCCGATAGTGCCATAACTAAGCACTGAATGAATGTAGTTCATATCAGCATTAAGAATTAAAGCTTTTAATAAAAGTAATATAAAAAAAATGCAAATAAATGTTAAGAAATTTATTATACCTACTTAAATAAATTGTACAGCTTTTTTAAGCAAATTGGCTTTTATATTTATTGTTCTAAAATTTTTATACAAAGTTGATTAATTTTATTTTCATGTGGACTTTTTGTCTTTTTGTCCGTCCTCGTAAATATTTCTCAATTTCTTGTCTATGATACGATGAATTTTACATATCCCAGCAAAAAGCAGGATGGAATTAAAATAAATAATTATGTTATTGAATAATTAAAAAAAAAAAACAATGTAGCATGCCTACCTATCCTAACATATTTCTTAGAGTTTAGTATTTTGAATCTCTGTCTTAATAAATTAGATGTGAAATAGGTATTTACTTAAATGAAATGTGATTATTTATTTGGTACAAAATAAATACTTATAATAATTAATAATGACAATTTATTTCTATAAAAAACCAATAAATTAACTGACAACATTAATATTTGCAAGAATATTTACAAGAAACTTTAAAGTGACTTACATCTTAGTTATTCCCAGCCGTTTCTACTTTATACTTTTTGATGAAATCATTTATTTCTTCCATAAGTATCTGATGCCTTTGTTGCTTGAGGATGCTTTCCTGCAGCTGCTCTAACTGCTCCCCGCCTGCCATAAACCCTTTCAGGTTATGGATAGTGCCACCACCCTCACGGTGCTCTGTGACTCGATCTTGAGGGTAGTTGTATGTCCTTATCTTTTCATTTCTGTTCCCAGAACCAACCTGCAATTTATTTTAAGCCATATTAGATTGTTCCAAAACTTAATAAACCACTGGACATTCATGTTTAGTAGTGTGGATACATATATTAATTAATTAAATTTTTATTCTTTATATACCATATAAGTACCTACAAAATCATGAAACATACATACATTATTATGAAAGTGATGATGATAAAAAGTTCAATTTTCATAGGCTTTTAACAGAGTAAATATAATGATTAGTCACATTAAATTAAAGAGCAAACAAACTAATGCGTAATAAAATATTTTTATCAATGTTACAAAAACCAACCTGTGATTTTCTTTCTGTATTAATTTTAGATGATTGTTCTTCTATCTGTTTTTCAAGTAACAGAGTTCTTAGCTTTTGCATAGCAATCTGTTTATTTTTAATCTGTGATCTACCTTCTTGGCACTCTACAACTGTTCCTGAAGGTGTATGAATTATACGGACAGCACTATCAGTGGTGTTCACATGTTGGCCACCGGCACCACTTGCCCGTTTAGTTTCGATTACCAAATCTCTATCAGGAATATTCAATTCAACCTCAGTAGGTTGGGGCAACACTGCCACTGATACTGTACTTGTATGAATACGCCCACCTTTCTCAGTAGCTGGGATTCTTTGAACACGGTGTACACCCGCTTCTACTTTCATTAACTCTGGTACACCAATACCATGTACCAACATGGAAGCTTTTCTCACACCACCTATATCAGATTTCTCTAATGAAGCAATATCAACATCCCAGTCTTTGTATTTAGCGAATGACTCGTAAAGATCGAAGAGCTCGCTTGCGAATAGCATGGCTTCTTGTCCCCCAGCACCTGCTGTCACTTCAAGTAATACACCGCCTTCACTTAGAGGCGGTTCTAAAAGTATAGACTGTAACTCACCGTCAATTTCAGTAAGGCGTTTGAGATAAATCTGCGCTTCTTCTTTAATCATCTTCTTCATGTCACTATCTTCTGCCTCCTTTTTATTTAGTTCTTTGAGTGATTCAATGCTGTCGAACAAATTAATTCTTAGGTCAAGCACATTAACGATTGGTTTGATCGCATGAAGTCTTCTCGATTCTTCTATAGTTCGACGTGATTTTGTATGAAGATTATCATACTCAACCATCAAATAATTCAGGTACTTTTGCACTGCAGGGTCCGAGAGATTCACGGCATTTTGAGAATAATGTCGACGAAGTAAGGATGTATGTTTCTCAAAGCTAAATACAGATCGGAATGATAATAGTCTCGTAAAAGACATGTTGATTAATATATCGCTTTATTACAAACAATACGTAATGTAATTATTAAACAAGAGATTTATTAAGCTTTAGTTTATTTTGAACTAGTAAAAAAAACATTTAAGGCATTATAAGGTTATTATTATATTATAGGAATGAGGACTCAGAACTGTCAGTGTGTCAGTGTGGCCAGTTCAGATTTTCTGATTACCCTTCATCTCAATTTACCCTAGATTCTTTATAATTTTGAAAAACTGCCCTAAATAAAAAATCCTTTATATTGTTTTCTTCATTTATGAACAAAACAACAATTAATATTTTTAATATTATTATTGGCACATAACAATGAAAATCTCCTCTGCTGCATCACTATCACTATATTTTTTGTCATACTCATGCATTTTTTTTTTTTTTCTAAGATTGCTTTTGTAGAAGCGAAGTTAACACATGAAGAAGTTACTTAAAAAATACCGTGGGAAAATTTATACCCTGAAAATTACCCTGCAGGATAATTTTTACTCTAAGTCTAGGGTAAATTACCCTAAGTTGGCAACACTGAAAACTGTCAGGAAGGAACAGCTGATCAAAATGATGAATGTTACCAGTTAAGATATACACTAAGTCAGATTTTCCAAAGTTATATTTAAATTAGATTTGCCTATCGACAGCAGCGAGGACTTTGAGGATGTTTTCTATATCATAGTTTGTATTTTATACATTGATTGTAAATACTTAATTAATTTTAAAAAAATATTTACATATTCATTTTGATTGATTTTCACTATACAATATACCTATTATAAAATTATTTACTAAAAATTCAATACAATCAAGTTTTCAAAAATGTTTATGTAATTTTCAAAAATGGTTATGGCTTATACCGCCATCTAGTGTCGAGTAGTTAAGTTATAGTACTACTACTTGATGCTAGATAGCATGTAAAATATATATATAGCATCTAAAATTGAAGATTTGCGCTGATTTTTGTAACTGGGATTTGTGTAAAGAGGTGGTTCACCACAAAATTGGCTATGCATTTTTTCCTTTAATAGTTTTAATGTAAACATAATACTTTATACTTGCGTCGAAGCTAAATGAACGAAAATAGTTTTTGTATCTAATGTAAGGGATTTTGTGGTGCGTAGTTATAGTAGGTATGGTAATTGTATATGGAAAGTGTTGTAAGTAATTTTCAATGTGTGCATGCGGAGCGATTGGTTTGATATTAATTTGTTAATATTGTTTTATTGTAAATAACCACCATCTTTGACGGGTTTTGACAGTAGGTAAGTTGTGCGGATCTCCACACATTAATTTGCACATCAAAAATCAAATTAGGGGCTTAAATTTTATCAGCGACATGACTATAATTTATGCATGATTTTTTTGATGATGTATTAATTCTTCATTCTTTTGGTGTTTCGCTAAAGGTTTCGAGTCATCGAGCCTCGAGTCGTTTGACCAATTACGGTAGAGTCTAAAGACAAAAGTCTAACTAATTACGTCTGTCGAAAATCGAACCAACGGATGGTTGATGGAGCAGTAGACCATGTCTTGGCAAGCGTGTTGTCGAACACCCCTGCTGACCTCAAACAGTTGTGAGAGGCTGACCTCAAACACCGGACTGTGCTGGATTGGGATGGCAAGAAACTAGTTGGAGTGGCTTCGGTAGAGGCCTATGTCCAGCAGTGGACTACGGAAGGATCCATATTACCTTGAATTGGCAAAATTAACTACCCAGAGCTAGAAAAAGTAATATGACTGCAAGGGAATATGGTGGAGACCTGATCAGTAGTGAACATCCCAAGGTGCTGATGATAATCGAAAGCCGAGAAGGCTGTAAGAGATTTGTAACAATCGGTTCAACAACGATATTTTGAACTTAAAGGTATTCATACTAAGAAAGAAAGAAAGCTACTACAACTACATCTACATCGAGCAACCAAAATAATGTTCAACGATAATTTTTCTGCAGTGCCTTTTCATAAAAAAAGAATATAATTTCCATTGTCTTAAACAGAAAGACGATGTTCCAACAAAGAGCACGTAAAGACAGAGTCTGACACGTCTTCACCACATTCAAATTGCCGCTCGCGTACACTTCCTGTGTCAATTGTTATAGACAAGGTGTAATGGGTGCATTCCAAACATTTTCTACTTAGATGCGATTACCACATCGACCGCAACCATGCGCCTATTGATAGAATTATTAGGATTCCACAAAGAGGGTTTCCTCCTGCGACCGCAAGACGTCAAGTTTTCGTTATTCAACATACCTACTTGCGTCCAATGTATGGAGTTATTAGTATTAATGACGGACGGACAGATGGACAGGCTGTTATGACGCCGCTAGACCGCACAGTTTCCTTTCTTTGGAACCTAGTGTATATTGAGGGAAAAGAATAAGAAGCGAGCGGCTTTTGTTAGGAATATAGAGAAGATGAGTTAGATATAGAGCGGTTTTGCTCGTCATCTTCAGGCGCTGAATTGTGATTGGACTAGACTAGAGAGGTTTAGAATTAGAATGTATTTATTAATGTTGTTGCCCAATGTAGAACCTATGTGCCTTGTGCTATCTTAGCAGCACACGTATTTTTTTGTTTAGTTTCTTAGACAATTTGAGTTGTATCCTTAGAAGGGTTGGTTATTAAAAAAATACCCGCATTGCTTATTATTATGTTGGTACCTTCTTACGTTTTCTGCCAATGCCTGCTGTCGCATGTTATTCCTACCACAAAACAAAATTAGGAATGTATCCTACCACTGACCACGCTCCTATTGCGCTATTCTGTCAATAATTAGACAGAATGATTGGCCACCTTTGTGTTGATATGTTCCGGTATAGGTTGTTTCACGAAAAAACTGTAGGCAACTTGTATCATTGGTGTTGTGGCAAGCTTATTGTTGGCGTATTTTTTACAACTAATACTGTGTTATTAATTTAATGTGCATGTTATTCATATACCTACCGTTATATAAGAAAAACCACACAAATAAGTTTATCTACGCGACACACCTTTGTTACATAGTAGGTACCTATTGTTCTTAAGTTTGAGTAAAATTTTAGACCTTTTGGGTCCTTTAATATAAAGGGCGAAGTTTATGCAACAACCCTAGTTTCTCGCCTCGTCCTATAAAATATCTAAAATCTTTAAAAATGCCAACCACGTCTACATAATACGTCCACACCAGAACAATGTATCTGTCTCTGTTATACATACGTTGTTACTCACATACACTATACCTATATATAACTAGCAAATAACACGGTAGCCTTTCTACGGCAGTTTGCACAAACGACATTGAATTAAATTGATAACCCTCCGTATGCGATAATGGCAGCTAATGCAGGGTAATTACGGACGAATGCTCGCAGTATCTAGTGGCAGTAACAGTCATTCATTAAATTAATGAATAAACACATCGGAGCGTACAAAGTAAGGTCGTCAATTAAACTTGCCTCATGTGGTGGGTGTAGGTATCTAGACAATAAGAACTAGGCATTCAATGTTGTTACGTTTTGCATGTGTGATTTTGTGAAATAGGAAATTAGTACACTATTTCATAAGTAAGAATGAAATTAAAATGATGATAGGTTAGTTGTGATTAGTTTACAAGAAAACCTTTTTTTTGCGGTTCACCTGATGGTAAGTAAGCTACCGTTGCCTATGGATACTATCAATAAAAAAAACTAAAAGCCTTATAAACGTGCTATGGTTTCCTCACGACGTTTTTTTCACCGAAACCTCAAGCGCTTTGTAGAATTCGAACCCACGACCTGCGCCGCGGCATCCGACGTTACTACCACTGAGCTATCGTCGCCCAAAATTTTTTATCAATGATTACTAAATAAAAGCATTTTGTTGTTTCTTTTACTTGAAAGAAATCTGAGTGATCTTTGCTTTTTTGCAATATTTTTTTTTTAGAAATTACCTACAACAAATTGTCGAATATTATATTATCAATATCGGCATAATCACATTTTAAATAATGCTCTTAAAAATAATACAACAAATTCAAATGTTTTCTATATATCATAGTTTGTATTTTTTACTTTAATTGTAAATATGTAAATAATTAGATATTGGAAATTCACTGCAACAGTGGAAATAAGTACTACCTACAGTAATTCTATCAAGAAATAATCCACATCTCACGAACAGTGCGTGAAATATTTCACCTAATGTAAGTAATTGAGCAAATTGTTACTCCGGCTCCATTTCCCGAGGGTTCCAGCTCATTTGTCGGGAGCGAGTGGAAACACTCCGCGCCTAGTCAATATTGGTTCACTCAAAGTCACATTCGAGTACAAGCTCGTAAAAGCTCCGCGTAAAGTTTCTTGCAAAACTCATAAATTTGTGGCTCTATTTTGTAGTTGGAATTTTAAGGTACAAATGTAACTTAGAACCGATCTAACACGTATTTTAGAAATGTTATGGATGATGGATCATACGTCAAAATGTACCTATCTGTTAAGTTGCCTTGAATTAAGCTTTTGTAGAGTTTTGGTGTAGGTAGGATGAATAACAATAGATGGACATAACGTTTAACAGAGTGGGTATCAAGGGAAAGGAAAAGGAGAAAAGGTAGACCTAGAAAAAGATGGAGAGACATTTTCAGTCAGTTCTCATTGGATGCGGAAAGCACGGGAAAGAGATTGGAGATGTGGAAAAGTTTAGGAGAGGCCTACGCCGTAGAGGCGACTACTACTAACATACGCTAATAGTTATACATATATACATCATTATACAACCCTGAAATCATGAAAAAAAATCAAACTTTTTATACATTTTGATTGAGCAAGGTTGATCTTAAGTATGAAAAGTTATATATTTTTTTCGTGATTTCAGGGTTGGTCCCATAGTAAAAGTTGTTCATATTGATGAGTACTTCCACCCCCTAAAGTACTGCCGGTGTTTTAAAAATAACCCTTTATATTATATTTTTAAAAAATGTTGTTGGCTAAGTTAATCTAAGTTTAATTTGTAGTAACAAATAAAGGCTCAGCAAATAAAGGTTCAGTTGGGCAATAAGGAAGAAAATAGATACTGCAATTGTCTATTATGTTATTTTTCGAAATTCGATCATTCTTTGCACTCAAAACATATTGAATCACTTATAAATAACACGTCTATGCTCGGTGGATTTATAGCGAGAAAGGGCGATTCGTGAGACGGGCGGGCGGCGGGCGGCTGGCGGGTGCTCACAACGTCTAGGTACATTAGTTTTGGGCCATTTCCGCCCAGAGTGCACAGTTTGCCTAGTCCGTAGTCCGCACCCAGCATTACTTAGTGCCTCTTGAATAAATACCGCACGTTTGCGCAATATAGCCACTAACAACACTTCACACTTTACTCTAGTCGACTCTGTATTTATAGCGGTCATATAAATCTGTCGGATTTATAGTTTACTTACTTTGCAAGAATAGTGTAAGGATTTTTGTTTCATTGTTTATTTAGAGGTTTTTATTTAAAATTCTTATAAAATTTTAACAGCACAACCTATACAATTTTTGTAGAGCAGAAATAAAGAATTCATATGACTATAGTACCTATATTAAGGCATAGTAAAGGCTTTGATCGAGTAGCTCTCAGATATCGAATGCCGTGACGAAAGTCACTCTATAGGGTTTGTTTCTATGAGTGGAAGGCAATTTGGATCAATATTATTTTTTGTCCCAATGGCATGTGATATAGTAATCACCTGGCTGGCTAACACCCTCAAGATAAAAATCTATCGTCATGCAGCTTCCAGTACATATGTTCCAGTGTTCGAGTGTGTACATACTTGAAAGCCCCTTCTATGTGTTGTGTACTTACCATCTTCGGGCACGTCACCACTTACAATGGAGAGATGTATGGCAAGCCTATCCATGATAATAATTAACAAGAACCATAAGCAACAGTGCAGGTATCCATATATTTCAGTGAGATCTTTTTGTTTAATTTGAATAGAATACGCTTGACCAGCAATGATGTAATCGAATGTAGCAAGTACTTCGTAAATCTAGAAAGGTCTAGGATATTGGAAGCGTACTAGGCAGTAGGTAGTACTAACCAAACCAAAAAATAAAAAAGATAGTATGACTATTAAAATAGTAATAATATTATCCTGGTACATTCCTCACAGACAGCCATTTGGTTCCAAAGTAAGCCGAGCTTATACCTAGTATGGAACAACTGATATACCAAATATACTATTTTTTTCTAAATATATACTTATTATAGATAACAACACAGACACAGAGACTCATGACAAACATACTCACAAATGACTGACCTGGGTGGAAATCAAACCCACGACCTCTGACGTGAATGGTGGCTTATCTTACCAACCACGCCAACTAGCTATTGCTTATCTATATAAATAAAAATGGATCGCCGAAATGTTTGTATGCGCATAACTTCCGAACGACTGCACCAAATTGGATAATAATTAATTAATAAGGACAAGATTTGTATGAAAAAAAAAATCGAACATAATTTTTTCTAACTAGCTGTCCCCCGCGGGTGAAACCGGGGACAGCTAGTTAATAACAATTACAGCCTATATCTGCCCACTGCTGAGCACAGGCCTCCTTTCAGCGGGTTGGTGGAGGTAGGCTAGTGGTCAACCTACTGTTGGAGTTGTCAAGCCACCTAAGAGGTCTCCAACTAGCTTAACGACTATCACAATTAAGTTATAAGCGGGACCAACGTCTTTACGTGCCTTCCGAAGCACGGAAAAAATTGCTTATTGTTGTTATTTAATTAAAACATCTCTTAAGTAAACTTTAGTCTAGCAATAAGTTTGTACAATATACGCTTATCTAAACTTCGCGTGCCTAGAAGGGTATTAGCATAGCAAACTTGGCCAGCTAATGGCCCATTAGTCTGTGAGCAAACAGGCAGATTGTTTTGTGTCGTGCTTGTGCTGGGTATGCTCAAATGCTTGAGCTCGCGTCACATTCAACTGACACCTTATAGACATATTCATTGATAATATAGTAGTAAGTAGGTAATGTCTATCTAGGTGTAATTATTTAGTGCAATTTATAATACAACTGTTTTACAATGATAATATAACTCAAACATAATTTGAAATTAAAAGATATGTTTTGGTTTTTGTTATTATTAAATATTTCTTTGTAACATAAAATATTAACAATAATAAAAGTATTCTTTTATCGCTAAATTTGTCTTCTCACAGCGGGAAGTGATTCAATCTATTTATGGCTTACCAAAACATTTACCCTATTATTGTTATGTTGTTATGGCTGTATTAAAGCGCTATAAAATTTATGATGCTTGCAGATTTTACAGCACGGGAAAGGACACCGTTTTACCTTGTAACAAGAAAGTTTTTTCATTGAACGGTTGTGAAGCAGGGTAGGATGATAAACGTTAGTATCGTCCCCCTCGATTATAGTGTCGCGAGGAAGCGAGAAGTCGGCGTGACGTCGAGTCAGCATATTGTTCGAATTCAGTTAGTAGGGGTGACAAATAAAAGGGCTAAAGGGATGAATACGAGGTACGTGGCAAATTGATTGTGATTAGATTTGGTGTTGTACAACATTGTAAATGGAATTAAATTTTAATTCAAGGAATCGTTCTTGTCTGATTTTGTTTGTTGGACGTGTAAAAACCTATTACTATAGCGATGGCTATAGGGTAATTTTACCTATAACTAATAGATATATTTTTTTAAATCATTCCTATTTCCAGACTTATATTTCAATACGAAGTCAAATAGTTAAGGACCAAAGAAGTATAAAACAAACAAGAAAATGGACTTCGTTGTACCTAGTAATTTGATATTTACTAAAATCCGATGACATCAGATTACCGCATCCATAATGTTATGAAACAATTTTCTGATTTCCTGGAAGGAGAAAATTTATGTTCACTCTTAACTAGATGGCGCTAGTGATATAGTAATAACCTTTTTGGAAGCTGATAGCGATTGATGGCGATATCAATTCGTTTTTTTATACTGCACAAGAGAGGTATTAGTGCAATAAAATCTTCTTTCTTATGTAAGTTTAAAACCATTGGATGACAATAATGATGTCAGTGTCGTCAAAGTTATAGGTATGATTTTTTATTTATGTGTAGAAAATCATACATGACTTTAATTGGTCTTTATGAAGTAAGCAGAAAGGTGTAAATTAAATTGACGTCTGCGTCCGCGAAAAACTTAATCAATAAAAACAAAACATAATGATGAAAACCAAATCATTACTTAACTCGCGATTCCTGGAATTCTATTTTATTTGTAGGTAGTTTTGGGACGCGCGTCCCATTCGCGAGCCAATGGGCTTTAAACGAAACTCATTAAATTTCCATAAACTATAAGACAGTGGAAATATGGTTCAGGTAAATTTATAGCAAAATTAGGGTAGGTACTAATGCCACCTCATAGTTATTTTACAGTCTATGTGAATCAAGATTTAAAAAACAACATATTAACAAAGCAACGTTGTTAATAACGTATAATAAGAAATATAAAACACTATAACAGCCCATATACAAATGATGGGCCAAACCCGCAACTAATCAAACAAATTTTCGGATCTCATCCATCATGTCAAACAAAGCGTTAATCTCACAAGAAGCTCATTAGAGAGACGGGACTGCGAGCAGTGGATCAACTGTTTGTTATTTCATTTAAAGGCATTTGATTCACTGGTAATTACACCGCAAATTGTCTTTTGTGTATTTACGTATACCTAGTATTGATCCCTGTGATTGTTTATCTTGGTTATCGAAAAATTTATAATTGGATTATTTTTCCTTGTCCTAATAATTTTTTTATATCTTAGTTATTAAAAAAATATATAGATCTATTTGACAACTCTAATTGAAGTAAAAATACTTACAGTTTGTAAACTATAGCATGAGTCTTGTGACAGTAGCCAGAGTGATACTAAAATGAGCCATACCTCTTTGCAATAAAGTTCATCTGTTTAATCTATGATTAAGAATATGTAGATGCAGATGAACCTTATTCCAATGTCCAAACCTACATGTGGCATGTGTCTTGTTGAAACCAAAGGACTTCCAGAACATGTTCGCGCACTTCGGAAATAAAAAATCATTGATGATAGTACTGGCGCCAATATCGATATTCTTCATTTTCGAAGCAGTATGGCCCGATGTTGCTCCTGACTGACCATAAACCGTATCAAACGATGCATTTTTCGGGGCGTATCATCATATAGAATCAATATACACGCAACGCAACGAATTATAGATATAAACCTTTACATACACAGTCCACAGGATATCTTCAAATGCCATACGTTGAAGTTATGGATTGGATTCGTTCGACATGTAGAAAATTTGAGTAATCTAATCAAGTTGTTCAACTGCTGAAATATAGAGCGAGAATATGGTTGTTTTTTTTTTTTAATTAAAATCAGGATTTCAGACTTTCATAAACTTTCATTTATCATTCGCATTGGTAGAATAGAAGTGGAAAATCTAGAAAGAAAGTAATACCGACACTGAGGTCATACATAGATACCTAACCTAAGTCTTAGTATGATTTCCAATTCGCTACCAACTGACAGGTCGGAGCGAATTCGTCCAAAAAATAAAGCATGCGAACACATGATATATGTCTGATCCTAATGTGATGATGTAGGAATAATTATTTATGAAATGGCAAGAATGAAACCATAGCGCGATTTAAAAACAAACAACGCCATCTAGTAATAGTATGACTAATATGTAAGTAATAAATCTTGGCTTAATTTTTATGAGCTATAATGTATTGGTACTAATTTAATAAATATGTAAAAAGGGAGATTCAAAATATAATTGATGACTCGGTACAAAGGACATTGATAGTAATTGGTCTAAATACTGCCCAGATATGAAAATACGTAAAGTTCCATGTACCTCCTAAAGAATATCTTTTAAGAAAATGTTTCGAAGATCCATTCTGAATGGTAATCCATAATGAATCTTCTAGATTAGGTACGCTACGCCAATTAGAGTTCCGTGTTGGGTTTACCCATTGTTTGTTATGTAGGTAAGAAGTAGTTTCATTATGTGTTGGTATGGATGTTAATTCAGTAACTGCATAATGCTCTGTTTGCCAGGAATACGACAAAAGTGAAGTGAAGTGAAGAGACGAAGACCTTATAAGCAACAGTACTACACTAGGATTGCACTATTTTAATTATCTTCGTATTTTATATCTTTAGTAATGAGATTTGAATTGAAGGTCTTTTACTTCTCCCAAAGTTTTAAGGATTCGAATATCATTTTGAAAGCGTAGATAGGTACTTCTCACTTTATCTTGAATTAGCTGTCCCTTTTTCGCTGCGCCGGCGCGTCTGCGGTGGACGGGTATTGAGGATAATAAATATTCTGGGACATTAATAATAAATATTCTGGGACATTATTCCTCACACACGGCCATCTGACCCCAAACTAAACAGAGCTTGTACTATGGAAGCCAGATAACTGATATACTACATATACTACTTTTCTTTTGTAAATACATCCATAAATAGATAATGACACCAGACTCAGGACAAACAGACATGTTCATGCACACAAATGTTTGTCCTGAATGGGAATCGAACCCACGACCTGCGGCGTGATAGATAGGGTATCTTACCAACCACGCCAACCGGCCCGTCAAGAAGTCAGCCAAACAAGAAGCTGTAGCGACATCTATCAAGACTTCCGCTATCAGTGGATAGATGGCGCAACAATATTCTACATCGCACTGACAAAGTTCTCTGTCAACATTGAATATATACAAGATTCCAACAACTACAGTTGGACCGCGGTCCCCAGGCACGATGACCCAGCCTGGCGGAAGATCTTCCCTTTTCAATGGAGGAGTCTACCACCTTGCTCCTCCATACTGGTGACCCCGACGTGATTGGAATTTCCATCTCCATCACTTCCAAGCCACTCCGCACCTGGTCTCAGCTCAGTCACACAGCAAGCCAGCTTCACCTCAATCAGTTCCAACGCAGCCGACGCACCGTGCTACCTGGTCCTGCAAGGCACACTCCCAGCGACGGCACTCATCGCCTATACAGTCCACCGCAGCCCACGTCCGGATCTTCATCGGCCGGCTCTTCACTCTCCGGCGTGGCAGTCTCTGCAAACGTGAACTACCATGGCTCAACCCGTCGCAGCAACCCCGCTCAGTCTCGACTCACCGCAGACTTTTGAGCAGCACTGGCACTTGCAAGCTACATCAGCAACGACGCAGCAACAACGCATCGACCTCTGGTCTAGGAAGGGAGTGATGTAGCGACATCTATCAAGACTTCCGCTATCAGTGGATAGATGGCGCAACAATATTCTACATCGCACTGACAAAGTTCTCTGTCAACATTGAATATATACAAGATTCCAACAACTACAGTTGGACCGCGGTCCCCAGGCACGATGACCCAGCCTGGCGGAAGATCTTCCCTTTTCAATGGAGGAGTCTACCACCTTGCTCCTCCATAAAGCAATTACAAAAGAGAGAGGTCCACTTTCAATTTCGTATTAGCGAACATTATTTTATAGTGAAAATAATGTTTAGTTCCGAAACACTGGAGTTCCTAAGAACTATTACGTAATCAATCACTGCAGAGACGGTAATAAATTCTCTACTTTTCTAAGTTAAGTTCCACGTGACATCAATACCATCAATGCACACAACGTTAAAATAAAGTAAGATGTTTTAAACTCCATTGAATGTCATATCAACTAATAATATTTCTACGTCGAATTATCTACTACAACTACACCGTACTAACCTATTCCACTGCTCCATAATACTAGGTATGTAGGTAAGAAAGTTGCAAAATCTCGGCCCATTGCGTGCCGATGCTCGAGCAATGTTTACGACACCGTTTAAGTGAAATAAATAAATCACTACCCCACTAGCGCAGGCTTTTTGCCAAGTAACTGCTCTGTGTAATTTTTGAAAGATGCCCCGTTCAAGTCGATTGATATACAGCCTGCCTTGAGCGGCACTTAAGATGTACTTCATGATTCTTTGTCGACTAGATGGCTAGAGATGCTGAACCTTTATGATTGGGTGAAATATTATGGTTTGTCTTAAATGTTCATTAAATTAATTAAGAGGTATGTATTATAATGTACTCGTAGTCTTAGTATAAGATTATTATTGAGTATTAAGCTTAAACAATAACCGACAGTATTGACTTTTTGAAATTAATGAGATATTTTTTATAAGTATGAAAATACCTTATATAACATTCATAATAGATTTATTCTTGAATCAGGTACAAACATCGCATGCCGCTCTCGGACTAGTCGCCCAGCGTTATTTGTTTATATTACCCGAAAATCAAAGCGTGTGAATCAAAACCTTACATAATTATGTTGTATTTTATAGTTGCTAAATGTTTAAACATCTTCCGATTAAGGGACCTACTTGCGACTTTCATAATATACTTATTGAAACATTCCTGATTCAATTCCACACTACCATAATCTAAAATCTTGAAATAATAAAATTGTTCCAGCAGAAGTGACGCCTCCTTAAAATAGCGGAGTGGAGTACTTAGTATAAAATATGTAAAAACAAACCGTGCACTTACGTATACCGATAGTAATTTCATGCGTCGAAGTGTGATTTTTCACGTTTTCTCCCAAGATGCTAACGTGACCCGGAGCGGGCTCCATTTATGATCGGTGCACCGAAATGGCCGACAAATGGCGGCCAAATGAGAGGGTTCCTTGCCGATACCGGCCGCTGCTCCATTCCACTGGTCGCTTTTTAAAAGCTAACTACCAGCTGCATTGGTAGTAACACCATACATGCTACCTTACCTTACACAGCCATGTGTGTTAACGCGTTGCTGGTCAGCAGTGGATACGCTGCGTTGTGAATATATTCGTGGGTTTTCTTAGTAGAGGTGGCCCGAGGCACATTTGATTATACGTTGAGAGAGGGCTAATCGCGCTCGACGGGCGAACACCTCGAGATCAAACACGAGGCGCGCCGCCAGATATTTTTGTTTCTATTAAACAACACCCGACGTAATAATGTTTAACAATCGTGCAGCGATAATTTGGACAACGGAATTTGTGGAGCTGTACATTTAGTTTTCTTTATATATTTTAATAAAATTGTTATACTCGTACTTTAAAGTCATCTTATACAAGATATCTAGTTAGATGGAGTTATACAAGAGACATCTTTCAACCAGTCACCCTGTACTGTACTACTACTTTTTCCATCTCAAAATATAATAACATCATAAAAGCATAGAATAACCTAGCAGCACTCTAAAGAATTGGAATTAAATAACAATATTAATAAACAATTTTTTTTTATGAAATCAATACTTACCAACAAAAAACATAAAAAAAATAATAATATCTTTATGTTATTATCGTAGTATTTTGTTGAACAAAGATTTCCTTAAAATACTACGGTACTACAATGAGAAAATAATACTTCCATGGACGAAATACTTTCAAAAAACTTATATTACTCATTTGGTCCATGATACAATAGATTAACGATATTCGACCTTCATTCTGTGAGACAAAACTCACTCATGTACCGAAAAAATCGTAGCACTCGTAGCAGTTTCTACGAGTTATATGTATACCAAAATACTAGAAAATAATTTCGAATATTTTGTTTTAAATGACAACTCGAATACCTCTCTCTATTCCACAAGCACAGATAAGTGGTCATCCTCTCGGATCACGGATTGTTATTAAATATTTGTGTTGTGGCGCGATTAGCGCGCGGCTGCTCACCGACTAATTCGTAGAGGTTCTACGACCGATTATCAGTTGACGTCTACGAGTACAAATGCCGATTACCGGTTGACGGACGGTCGTGACGAACGGTTGACGATCGGTAAATGGACATCATCGGCTGGACAATCATCGTGACTCGCGTGTAACTGGCAATACTAATGTTAGCGGTCATGCTTTCAATGGCTCGTTTCATAGATTGATCTGGAATTCTAAACGTACTTACCTTGTAGCAATTTGCTTCCGCATGAACATACGATTTAAGTTTTTTTAAATTAATTTTGTATGTCTTTCTCGCATCATCCTTATGGCATTTTACTTATTATTTCACTGAAGTACAAGCACAAAGATATAACATCGATATCGATAACAATTTTAACAACACAAAGCGATATAAAACATCCTTCGACAATCGACACTAAACACGCGTACACACCAACAAAAACAAAGACTACATTTTTGCGTCCATATTAAGTGGTGCAAGTTTTCATTGCTCCGATCCATATATCTCTCGCAAACCAAAGCATTGTGTTACATAAATAAAAGCGCTAAACGCCAGGCTTATTGTCTATTAAGAATTACTTTTCTCGCGGCGGCGGCGCACAATGGGCCGGCGAAGTACAAAGCGGGAGATGGTTATCGTACGCGGCGTACATTAATACGCAACGCCACGCCCAGATCACGAAATACTAGATCCGTTTGTGTTATGATCCGTATTTGTGTCGGTGTAAACGTTAAGTTGTTGCTTTTTTTTTCACGGTGCATTAACACATATCGTTAGGCGACCTTTTAAGGTGATTGCATCTTTAAATGTAATCAATGATGATCTTATTTTAAATGTTTTTAGGGTATAGTTTATGTTGATTACAATTTGCAAAGGCTATCTCAATAAAAATTCTAACCACAGAAATAACAAGTCTGAGCATGACTTTTTCTACGCATTTCCTCTTTATGAAAGAGGAATAATGTATATAATACCCACATGTTTATATCAAATTGGTAGAATACTACAAAATTTAATTCAAGCCAGTAAACTGACAGCACCTATAATGTCATATCATAAAATAATGATGCCTTATATTCAAACAAATTATGCGTTCGTGAAGAGAATTGAATGACTTATTAGCTCTTTCGAACTATTTGGTAAGTATAGTATTCAAAACGTGATCATGCATGTTCATAGTTTTGTTAGCACAGAATACCAATAGGTAGAAAGGGATAGAAATAGGAATAACAATATACTAAAATCAATAGGTATATTCACCATCTAATTGCACCGAGCAGTTCACTATTTATTCAAAAGGTTTATTTATTTATATTGATTCACTATCTTTATTTCGTCAAAAAGTGGCAACATAATGAACTGTCAGTTTACTAAATCGAATTAAAAGTCGTAGTATGGGTAGGTTGTAGACTTATGGTACACAGTGTGTGTGCACAGCCTTACATTGGAAATCAATAATGCCGTGAAATTGGAGTGCCGACTTCGCCGCATCGAAAGACGGTCGCACGTAGTCATTATCAATTATTTGCATTACCTTAAATTGCAAATTGACCGTATAAGTTATAAAGTAAATTGACAGTGGAATTTAACACTAAACTTTTATCCGAGTATAATGAAATGAAGAATTCATATGACTTAATTTTTCATGACCCTGATAATTCGACGTTTTGTCCGAAAATATTAAAATCTAGCAATCGCGCCGCGGCTTCACCATGCGTGATAAAAAATAACCATAATCTCACTCTTCGGTCTATTAACTATCTCTTTGCAAAAAAAATACGTTAATTCGTTGCTCTGTTGTTGCGTGAACAAAGGACAAACTAACATACACACTTTCGCATTTATAATTATTAAAGAGATAAGAGATTATGTGCCCTTGGTTTTACCCACTTTCACAGAGGAATCAATAACGAATGAATGAATAATGTATTCTTAAGATAAAAGTATGTTTTTTAGTTAAACGTTTTATTTGTATTATTAGACTAAGACTAATTAGAATAAGCATTATTTATTAATGTTGAGTTTTTTTTGCCATGTTTTTTTTTGAGAATTTTAATTCATTGCATCTTTTAAAAGGTTAACCAAGCCCAAAACTTTTAAAACATGTTGTAAATACTTTTGCTATGTTCCATCTAAATAGTCTTAGGTATATCGACGTGATTGAGTAACATTCACATAAACATAATGTTTTCGTTCCTACGCTACTGACACAAAAACGCGCTATGAAGAATTCTAATTGACTTCATTATTAGATACCTATAAGTAAACGCGGCCGCCTGTTTTAATATCGGCTCAGTAACAAAATGAAATCATTCATCTTTTTTTTCACAAAAGGTTTTATTGTTTAATTGGTGTGTTTTTACAGCAATCCTCAATGAGCCCGCACGACACAATGTTCCCAGAATTCAGTACAATAAATTTGTAAACGATACCACAAAACTTCTGTGTGATAAAAAATATAACTTTACCTTTACCTTATTCTCACTGTTATCGAGTATTGTGTAATACATTGCGTGCTAAAAACAAGCTTTTGTAAAAGATGCTTTGGTTTACAACGCAATGGGACTTGTTCTTTGAGACATAGCTGTTGGTGATAATATTGGTCAATAAATGGAAGAACACACCTGTGCGCCCGCGCCGGTCGGCAGTTTATGGGTTTATAGCATTACACCTCTCGTCTTAGGATAGACCCCTGCTGGTAATTGCTTCATGAAGCCTCGTAAATGAACGGTTTATTATTAAAAAAAACACTAGTCGCATATAATTCGATACAAATCGTTAAATTAGTTGTTTTTACATGAAGTTGTTGGTTAGTTTATTTACAGCTCGGATAGTTATTAAAGTGGGCTAGTAGGGTATTAGCAAGTCGACGATTTCGATGTTTAGTTGGCCATTCATTAAGTATTTATTATATTTGATAAGGATTATATTACAATTAGATTCCTAGCTAGGGATTTTATGTTTTCCCTGGATAAAAAGTAGGTATACTTTATGTTATTTCAGGGTAGGTATATATATCTATATACAAAAAAATTAAAATTCGTTCTGCTAAGTGATCACAAATGGACACATACACAAACTTGTGCATTAATAATATTAGTAAGTGGGTGAAAATAATAATCGGGAGCGAAAACAACAATCATGGACATGCATACAAAAAAATCATACAAAGTAGAAATGACAGAATGAACCCTTCTAGGCGCAGACACAGCATGCGTGGTCTCTAACTTAAGTAGGTTAATTACCTACGTTTATTTGCAGTGTAGCTGCTTATAAATTAATGACATCATCTTCACAACACTTTTTATAATCCAAAAAGGTTTCAAAAGATCCCATAGTTCTATTACATGAATGACTTTTCAAATCAAACAAAGGATAAAGCTTTAAATGTGACCACACAGAGACCGTATAATTCAACGACAATAAAAACTATAGAAGTATCTGTTCCCTGTTTTTTTTTTAATAATACTGCCTTCACCCTGGCATATAGACTTACTTGTAAGTAGACCTCAATATGGGTAAACTAACTTAGCTGTGAATACGGCTACCTACCACCTTTTAAGAGGAATAAAAGTTTTTCTTTTAGTATAGGGCATGGACCTAGAAAAAAAGGTAGACAGATGGCCGCTAAGAAACTATTGAAGCACCAAAATGGCGGCGACGTAACTGTGTGTGTTTGTGGTTCTGAGCGTAATGGCGGGCGGCCGGCTTAGTGTGGTGTGAATGTGTGCGTGCCGGACGTGTATGCATTTAAGCTTGCTGGCTTACTGTGGGTGCTTCAGTCATTGTTTTATGAGGTGGCGTCCGCCTTTTATTCTAAATCCATGGTATAGGGTAATAATAATGTGCCTACAAAAAAAAAGAGTACTGTTTTATGGATGCACCTTGATATATTTTTAATTTCTTCAGATATTATAAACAATTCCTTAAATTCAAATACCATAAAGTATGCCCAATACTCAAACAATAGAAATTATAATTAATAATTTCTTTATTTAAAAAATGAGGCGAGAATGTGTGTCACACTTTACCTAATTATTAAAATAATATGAAAAATTATCAGATTTACTTGTTTAATCTAAGCCATAGAGAAATTTTACTCTATGTAAAAATGTATCTCTATGAACAATAAACTGGAAGAAAACTATTTCCTTTGTGTTTTTGTTTCTTTTTTCATTAAATATTTTATAAAAAAGTAACTCATTATTTGTACAATAAATTATTAAAGAAATAAATAATTAACAAAGATAGTAAATAGGATGTAAAAAGTTAGACAAAATATGACTAGTAATGCTGACGCTATATTTGAAACACGCTTTCTTTCGTGGATTGGACCACACAAGTATAATAAGTTACTAGTAGGTCCTACTACCCATAGGTGTTGGTCTTTTATAGAAGAAAGAAGCTTTATATAGAAGAAATACTTAAATCAACAAGAATGTGGCTAATATAATTAGGTACAATGAATATTTTTCGTCCAAAATTATCAATTTAACTGTTTTTAGACTTTTTCACGCAATTGCATTTTATTATGGCTCTATAAAATGTGTTAAAATTAATAAATCGGTACAAACAGAATAGAAGGCGAGAATCTACAAGTGACATTGTCATAGTCTGTAATAAATGAATAAATAATTAAGTACTCTACATTTGCTACATCCGATAAATCTACGCCAGCACCTACACACCACTTTTTGTCTGTCACAAAAAGTTTTCAAAAGAGTCCAAAATCCTATTACGTGAATGACTTCCCAAAGTAAATAGAGGAAAAAGCGCTTTGAATGTGACCACCGAGACCGTTCGCCGACAATGGCAACAATACGAACTCGCCTTGAGCTGGTAATCTCATCATCATTAATAAGGGCTCTTCACACTTTCAGTGTTAACATGACAAATGCTGGCGGTGCAACAAAAGCCGAGCGAGCGCTGCGGGGCGCCCGGGTTCGCTCCCGATTATTATTTTCACCTTACCGAACAGGATAGCTCATGGCTTAGGAATCGGTTTTATAATTGCGCTATCTTTTCCGACCATTGTTATGTGTGGTTATAATTTAAGCTTTTGTTTTTTTTTCTATTAAAGTCCACCTTTTAAATTGTCTGAATCCTCAGATATTACTATTTACCATATTTATCTATGAGATATATGTTGCAAGATTATTGTGGGTCTATATTTTAAAACTAGGCAAAACAAAACAAACCTACCAAACTAAAATGTAGGAAGAGTGCAAACAATTACATAGTCAGACAAACAAGCACCCACTCGATATACAAATAACTTATTACTATGTCGTCTCGACCCTCGCCTGTCTGTCCCGGGGCCTAACTGCAATTATTGCGAGTAGAAAATTAAATTAACACACACGCGAGCCGTGTAACACGGGGGAGGGTTAACCACCAGATAATCATGAGCCTTGCTTATTTAAAAATAGCCCTAAGTCCAACTTTTCTTACAGTGGTCAGCAAAAAGAGCTACAGTGGCCGTATAGTCAGCCATTTTGCTTCGTAAACTAATTGCAGGTCCCTTAGTAGTCATTTCATCGCTCGCTAGTAACGTCTCTGTGCTCATTACATTGCGGTTTGTACTTTTCGAATTATCACTTCAATCGTTTCCGTTTTTGCTGGTCTATTGTTGTTTTTAATAATTGGGCGTATTAGGACACATATGTGACAAATGTTAAACTAGCCATAAAGCCTAAGCCTTACTTAAATGTACAATTAGTTTTAAACCGACATAAAAAATAGAGGTGGCTCTCAATTCGACTCATACCTATACTATATTTTTTAAAGTATATTTTCTTAGCAATGACATAACACGTTAAAAATAGATATGAATACCAAAAAAAAGCAAATAAAGTGTTGCCTAAAATTGAGCGTAGCAAGAGATACGTTTTTAAATTCAGTTCGGTATCTTCTATATTTTTTAATCGAGACCATAGTTGATTGGAACCAATCAAATGTTATAATTTATGACCAGTGTTTATAGGCATCCGATCCTGTTGAGTGTGGAGTATTTTAATTTGACCTTGACCTTATATGGGATGCTGGAGGTGAGGTCGCTCGTCATAATCCTTCGTGACGAATCGCGGTTTCGTCACGCTGTATACTGATTGGACATCTAATGAAAAGCACGACGAATGGAATATCGGTGAATAGGCTATTGGGTACCGAGGGCGAGCTATGTTCCGATAACATGCACCTTAAATATCAATCAAAATTTTTATTGAACTAAATTAAAGGGCCTCTACCAAAAGGAATAATTCAACCTCAACATCTCAAGTTATTGCTTTATTGAGTGAAGTATACAACGTGTTACAAAATACCCCGTAAAAATATAATTCATTATCAAAGCCAAAAATTTTGTCAACCCTAGTAAGCTGTCATGTCAGGGAACCAGATTATTTAACAGAAAGGCCTACGTACCAATTTGTACCTATTTTACCTAATAATTGTCTAATTTAATAGTTTTTCTATTTTTCATTCATAAATGTTTGCTACCTCAATACAAGGATGTCATTTTATAAAAGTACTGGCTTCAAAAATGTCAAGTTGGAAAAAAAAAAAGTCAATTTACGATTATTATTTTTGTCCTTCCGCGAATTAGGTAGAAATGTAGGTACATTCTGCGTAGTTTACTCTTTAATTTTACTGAAATAGGGTTTGCACATCAGTGAAAATAATAATATTTTTTTGGGGTATGTTATACAGCGTTACTACGGTTCTTAAATATTGAGAATGGACTCGTTATAAGGCCCCATTTAACCTCCTTTCGGCTTTACGGGTAGTTTTGTAACAACCTGTATAATATACCCGTTCGTCAAATAGGATATTAGCTGTTTTGATGATAAAATTCAGAGATGTTGTTCATTCGTCTATTTTTTTTTTAATTTAAATAATAAATAAAGATTTACTTAAAATGAAGTCCACAAACTAATTACCTACATCAGATATGCCCCATGTGTGGCAACCAGTTATAATATAAGTTCCTTATTATACCAATTAGCTATTAGCATTTCGAATTAAATGACTATACATTAATACTATTAACCTTGAATTTAGTTAATTAGTTATTTAAGCCTACCGCATCGCATCCGCTATCTGTATTTCACATGAAGGTATGTTAACCTAATTGGAAAAAATCAATTCTGCCAAATTATAACTTGTAACGGTTTATGTGTATCTAACGTCAAAAAGTGATTATGCCAATTATAAGCATTCAATACACCAAGTCCTGATGTCTAACAGAATTTCACAAGGCAACACATTAGAGCCCATTCTCTACATTATCTATAAAACAAATCTAAACCAATTTAAATTTGTATCTAATACAGTTTTTAATAATAAAAGTTGAGTATCATTATTGTTTTAATCAATTAGGTAACATACCAAACAAATAACGTTGAATAATGTCAAAAATCAAAGGTTGTTGATTAACCCGATAATATCGCAAGATTGCGGGCGGCGCGTGATTGTTTTATACATAATCAGCTGTTGCGGTGTCAGGAAAGCCATAAAGCGGCGAATTGGCCGAGATGCGGGCAAAATGTGATAGAATTAATTCTCAAATTGCAGGTTCGCCGCTCAGAAAGTCGAGCCTGTTTTTTATTATTATTTGAGCTCCGCCGTACACTGTTATTTGGACATCAATTTGAGGTGTATTGCACCTGCTAACCTCTTTAAATATTTATTATTGTGCGGACACAACATCGTCAAATTTGTGTGGATAATTTACTAAGTTTTTGTTTAATAGATACACGATAAAGTTATGACAATGATAATAGTCTGAATGTAGGTAAGTTGCTGGTTTGTTGAATGTAATAAAAGTTTGTAGACTTAATAATTACCTTAAACGTTTCGAAGTGCTTTGCTGAATCAATTAATTGTCATTTACTTAAAATGCTAATAAAAATGTCATCAACTATATACATTCAAGATATTTATGGAATTAAGTAGCTATAGGTTTGTATGATTATAAATATTGATGAGGCACTGATTGTGAAATAGAGTCGATAGCTAAATAGCTTTGAAAATTGTGATTAATGTATTTAATAAATTAACGTAATGACCAAAATTATAATATATCTATAATTTTGGGCGGTGGTAGGATACTTTGTAGTACCCACTTGGCTGGCTACCAACCTCAAATTGAAAATATTGTCTGGCTGTAATTAGCTATATAAGTACATATATATATTTACAAAAGAAATGAACAAGCTCTGCTTAGTTTGGGGTCAGATGGCCGTGTGCAAGGAATAATGTCCCAGTATATTTATTTTTTACTAGTTTTTGCCCCTAGGGATCTTGTGTTTTCTCGGGATAAAAAGTACCCTTTGTTCTTTTCCGTACCATAGGCTATCTGCATACCAAATTTCATCGCGATCGGTTCAGCGGTTTAAGCGTGAAAAGGTAACAAACAAACAAACTCACTTTCGCTTTTATAATATTAGTTAGGATAAGTTACCAAGTTAGGATTAGGATTAGGAAGTTAGGATAGGATTAGGATTTAATTTACCTAGCACCTTCCGATGTGTTCCGGTAGTTGTACATGAGAGCCGGTTCCCTTCTAGGCTTTATGTGCTTATCACCTTCAGGCACATCTATGGTGAGATTGTGGTTAAATACAAGCTTATATTATACATATCTATAGTTAAAGATAAAACACATGTTTTTATAAGTAAGTAGTAAATAATTGTATTGCGTTCCTATAATAATATCATTAGTGCGGCTTATGTCGTGCCCGCCCATACGTTTTGTAGCATTTTGGCGTGCCCCTTTCATCCGGTTGCGTTTGAACTTATTTAGGGGAAACCATATCAAAAAGCTGATAGGTCCCATTACATAGTTCATACTTACATGAAGTTTTTAGTGAATTAATTAATTATTACTTTAATTTCATTATCTTCAGTTAACTAAGCTAATTTACTTTACAAATAACCCTAAAACCATCTATATATCGCATAGAACTGAAAACCATCGATAGAATCCAATCAGTATCCAATCAAAAAGCCCTCTGGAATGTAACATACAAAAAATAAATAATTTAAAACGGTATGTACACGAAAGCGCGGAATAAAATAATGTGCATGTAATTTAAATGAAACGTTTGTAGCAATACGTTGCGTCTGTCGAATCGTTGATTGCGGAGGACTCCGGAGCAGCGTGCCGTGCGTCGGCGTCGGCACGTGAACTAAAGAAAACGATCGAATTTCCAACGATCCAAATTACCGCCACGACCGACCGGAGCCAACCGGAACAATACTAGATACACCGAACTGTTTTCACGAAGCACGCGTCGCCATTACCACCAAATCGATTCGAGCAGCGCACACCGAGATGCTCGCATTACGATTACATACACCCAGTCTCGTGCCATCAACAAACCACTATTAAATAGAACGTTTTTGTTTAAATCCGACTCGAATCGGAAATTTTGATACTGTTGTTATTCCGGCTCATCTTATTTACGGTTTTTATTGAACTCTATCATGCGACGGGAGTACGGAATGTGTTTATTGATTCACGCTACGTCTTCCAATGTTTTTACAATTTCACGCTGTAATTTAACAATTACAATTGGGAATTTTAAATTTTTTATCTATTTTAATAGCTTTGAAAATTTTAAACGTGATGGTAGTCTTAAACTATTTTTTTATAACTTTTTATTCAGTAAAATAGCATGCATATTTTTGTTATTTAACATCGCCAAACTACTAACGCAGTTTGTAAGCGTTGCGCTCTTTTACATATTTATATATAATGTTACCGGCCAAACTAGTTTGTCCTAAGCTAAACTGATTTTGAATTATTATGCAAGTAAAAAAGGATTTCCGTGCAGTAAAAAAAAACAACGAAATTCAGGTCGGGTCGTTGAGGCTTCCGTCGACTGGGTCCGCAATAAACTGGAACCGCGGTCCCAGCTACCGGATTCATTTAACTGAATAGGAAAAGAAATTGATCACCAAATTACGATTACTTACATATGTGAAAACATTGTACATGTAGCTTCTAAAATGTCTTTTCTCAATTCATAATCAGTTTGGCCTAGGACAAACTAGTTTGGCCTGAAATCTAGTTTGGCCGGTAACATATATAATATATATGAAGTATCTTAACAATTACATACATTATTTGTTATACTTTATTATACATATTACTATTTTGTTCCTCTAATAGATTGTTTAGTAGATATCGGTTTAAATGTATCGTGATATATTGTTGTTAATTTAAAAATAGTGCCATTGTAACATATATTTGTAGGTACTATTGTTGATGGAAAGCGTAACAAAGAGAGAACGATTAATAACGAAACATTAAGCTCACAATGCTTGCTTACCCTTGCACTAGCCGACAAACATTGTGAATTTTTGTTACGGTAAATCAGTTTTTCCAAAATGCGACTCTTTCTTCACGGCGCGTTACAAAATCATAAAACGAAATGAAATAAAGTTTGTTGTGACAGCACTTCCCGCATGACAAAATACGCCCATTTATTTCATACAACAATGTAGTAAATATCTGTTTAATGACCGTGACACACAGTAGAAATTACCCTTTAATAATTGTGTCAAGATTGATATATGTTTGCATGCCATGGATTCCGTAACTCTGGTACTATACTCGAAAATTCGAAAAAATATTAGTAATAAGTCATGTGATGAATTTATGAGTGTGATAAACAAGTTATTTAGGAAAATAACGTAACGTATTAATATTCATAAGTTATAACCACACAATTCATAACATAAACTCAATCTCTGGAGTCCTAAAACTGCAACACCAATCATGTCACCATGTCTCTTCGACGCAAGATGAAGATAGTACACAAAATATTTCTTCAACGACACCCTTTCACCCATTTAATATTAAAATTATTATTAACCAGTCAAAATCTAAGAAGTACCTAAGTTAAAACAATATTACAAAAAATCATAATACCATAGAATTATTACCTATAGAAACCGAGTAGTACCCGCGCTTTATACGCGCCGATCATTTGTGTCAGAATCTAACACAAATGCGTATACATGCATACCACAATTGTGTGTATGCCAAACATAGCTAATTTTTGGCTTAGATACCGAGCAAGCGTTGTTTAAAAACCTACTTTCTATAGGTAATAATTCTATGATAACTACCAACAAATGAACCTTATATTTCGTGTTTATAGTACGGAACCCTGAAAATGCTTTGACGTTGATACTCAGCCAATTACCAATGTATATAGGCTTTGTTGCGATAATTGGATTGAATAGGCATAGGAAAATCAACACAACATACTAACGTTCCTAAAATTTTAGAAATCATTTTAATATAAACATGTCATAAATCAATTTGGTAGGTGTAATATGTAAATATACTTTGTACCTGTTTTCTTATAATTTTGAACGAGCAATTTTTGTATGTACCTATTATTTTGATTTGGATCCAATTTTTTATTTAAATAAAGTTATGCTTTTATATTTATCTATATAGGCGTCTTTCGTGAAAAACGATTTTACAAAAAAATAAAAAACGCCGAGCAAAGCTCGCGGTCACCCGAGAACCCAAGGTACTATAATTTATATACTCTAAGAAACTACAGAGCACTGTAAAAATAAAAAATAAAAATATTCCATAAGTACCTCTTTTACATACATTCGCATAAGTAAAGCACCACAATCAAACACTACAACAGATACGTTACCCGCATAACACAGCTCACGATTCCGAGCTACGTATTTGTCACGGTGTGAAATACGGGATAAGAATTGTATGGAATTGAATTTATTTTGCCCCGATGCGGTGTAACGATCTAATAAATCGGGAGGATGCAACCATAAGTCAGGGTTCACCGCAGAGATCGTAATTCACACGAGCAATGTGCCGCGAAATCAATAGAGCTGACAATACCAGGGATGCGGAGCGTTCCCGCCCGTGTTGTAAAATAAACCATGTAAACTTGGACTCATGAATATCAATTGTATATCTTCTTTTGTTGTACCAGTATACACTCACTCACACCAACAGGTTACGTAGGTTTCGAATAAAACAAAGACTACTATACGACAAGACTTCTCAAATTTAGGCATTGCTTTGCTGTTTACAATGATTTCGCATGATTCTTCGTATTATCTAATAGATAGTACTGTACTGAATTATATGAATATGCTTACTAAAGTTGAAAATGAAACATTATGAATCAAAAATGTTGTATTTTATTAAGGTCATAACAATCCTGTTTGCGTTACTCATTGTCCTGAGACTTTTTCCCGTCGGAAATTATACCGTTGGTTTACAAATAAACTCAAACCCTTACCAATAAAACATAAAAATACCTGAGAACATAAAAAAAATGATCCCAAACATAATCGTGCCATTTCGAGATCAACATGACATTGATATAACTGGTATCAGATGAACAGTAGCTACAATTATCGGGCTGTTAAGAAAAATTAAATAACGCAACAGTGAATTAAAAGAGAGGCCTGCGAGTATTTTGACATTATACAGCTTTAATCTTTTATTGTATTACGAGCTGTCAATACTGAGAGCCATTGGGACGCGAATCGAATAAACTTAATGGAAACACGGCGTGCAATCAAACGGCAAGAACAAGCATAAATTTATTAACGATGCTGAAATATCACCACATAAATCGCTATCTGGGCTGTCAGTTTATCGACAATTATTCTTAATTGGATTATGAAAGCGGTGCACAGTGTCGTCGCGAGGTCAAGGTGCGGGCGATAAGCGTATAGCCATTGCTAGTATTCAAGCAATTAATGTTCAATGAATTTTACGATCACATTAGCAAATTATGAGTAAGCTAAAGGAAATAAATATTAAAGATGGGTTGAAAATGCCTGAAGCTAAAAGTTTTAATATTATTTTATCTAGACATTGTTAATTACAGTTTTAATTAATTTATTGAATATATTGAAAATTATATTTTTTTATGGGCCAATTGCTTTTGCACATTCGCTGTCAGCAGATATTTTAGGTAACTTTTCTTTGTACTTAATTGCATCGTAGTGAAAGCAGCTATAGCTGTGGATATTTCGAGATGGCATATTTTCAAACCTATGTTACATCTTAGGATACTATTCACGATTTCAAAGTTGGTCCCATAGTTGGTCAGCATGATGAAGCTAACATAGTTTTAGAAAATATGCCATCTCAAAATATCCATTCAGGATATTTGGATGATATAGAATCCAAGTTACCCGCTTCTGACTTATAAATTAGCCCACCTACTTTGTAGTGAGCCGCCGCCTTGCTGCGGCTCGGCTCTGATCTCATGGAGACATGCCAGCGGCATCTGATTGGTGGGAGAGAAAAGGGCGGCTCTCACCGCGCCCGCCTTCACCTTGTTCTATTAGAATAATATCTAAGGGCGCTATTACACTGTTAAAGAATTGTAAAATATAAATCTGTTAAAAAAATCCATAAACCTAGGATTGACTATGATACAATTACCATATATAACGAGTGTGTCCTGTCGATACTGAGTACTGTAACTCTCCCGATTACTTCATGATTTGGGTAACAATGATAGATAGGTATTTAATCTTATAGTAAAGGTTATAAGGTTGAAATTCCATAATAATTACATGCATAGAGCTATGAAAGCTTCTCTAGCTAAGCTTTAATTAGGTATTACACTATGTAGCTACTTATTTATCTCAGTAAAGTAAGTAGATGCTCGATATCCCATTTCCCATCTTGTACCTTATTAAGCCCTACATAAGTACTGGTTTTCACAATGTAGGTCGACGTCATTTGTGTAGAAACTGTAGCAGTTCAGTGCACAGACAAGCATAGTTTGAAGCAAAAATATACAATTTCAATCAACACTTCGATAAATTTAACCATTAAGACACAATAAAAACATCTAAAATTGCCACTGGCTTCCAAACTATTATTACTAGATTTTGGTACAATGAAAGAAAAAAATTCTAGAAGGAAGTCAAAATAAAAATAATAAAATAAACGTCAGAAAAAACTTATAAAATACCTATATAAAAAAAGATTTAAACCAATTATGACTCTTTTTAAATGTCTTATGATTTTCTTAACAAAATCATTAAATAAAGGATATTACAATATCTTATCTAATTATTATCCCTTATTCATTGGTAATTACAAGTCATAAATATAATAATAGTAATTGACTTGTTTTAATTAAATGTCTGAGAAGATGATGCTAATACCTATCGCAGTAAATGTTGACGATTAAGGATACAAAGTTTTTAAACAGTTAATACCACAACTGTACGCACACAACGTCATTTCAATCAACACATATATTTCAATACCACACAAACACCAATAAACCATCAATAACCATTAAATCTGCACTAATAGCTCCTACAATTTATTCTAAAATGTTTATAATAGCTCCTACATATTTAAATATTCTTTTTTTAACCGACTTCAAAAAAGGATGATGTTTTATTTAAACAAAATGTCTATCTACACCGTCAGACAAATATTTTACTGTTTCCGAAATCCTACTAGTATTATAGATTCGAATGTTTGTGTGGATATTAGTTATGGAAACACGAAGGAATGGCTGAACGGGTTTTGATAACGATTGGCACATAGGTAGATCATACCTTAGATTTTAACTCAAAAAACTATTAAATACGTAATGTAACTATTTTTTATATTATGTTAGCAAAATAACTTTAAACTAGTGATGCTACCATAATATAATAAAATTTTCCACCTTTATCTGGTTTTCTGAAATACGCATCGTCTTTATAATAACAACGCTTATTGTTCATTTGAAATATGTATTACCAAACTAGTTGCGAGCTAATACTAACTTTAAAAAAGTTCCTAAAAAATCTCTGAAGGATCGTTCTCAATTAAAAGCGCTGTAATAAAACAGCTCAAAGGTTGACGGCAGGGACATTATATAAACTGGCTATTGGACTATGATATTTACAGCTACATGCGATGCGACTTAAGCCGCGGACCCGCTACCGCTATGATTTATCACTTTAAAATATTTACTTATACTTTGTTGTATGTATTTCATTGTGGCCACTTTCTTTTGTTGAAGATAAGGTGAAAATGATTTGTCGTCACCTTTGCTGTTTGCTATTTAAATTAACTGTTATAACACCTACTTTATAAAAAGTTGCCGCGATTTTTATTCGATCATAAATTCTGTCAAAATTTTATTTTCGTTTTTAAATTAAATTTAATCAATACAATTAATAGAAACTACGTTTACGCGTCAATAGTGGACGATTACTATGTAAAATCGGTGTTAATATCGATTCCTTTATCGTATTGCAATCAATCACGAATGTTCAATGTTAATCCGAGTTTTAATGGTCGCTTTTAATAGCGTTGAGCGACGTGGACGTGGACGTGAACGCAGCGGACTGCTATCAAAAGTATCAAAACTATTATAAAACGAGACCGCACCTTATGCAAATGAGGCGGCCTCGGGCAAAGCGTTGCCTAAATATTAGTTTAATATTTGGAAGATTGTATCATAACCTGAGTCGAAAAGTGTTGTAGCTCGTTTTTAATGGAATAAAGTAGAGCAAAAGTTGTTTTATATTGTTTAGCTTTTATTTCTAATATTATAATAAATAAATAAATATTCTGGGACATTATTCTTCACACACGGCCATCTGACCCCAAACTAATCAGAGCTTGTACTATGGAAGCCAGATAACTGATATACTACATATACTACTGTTATTTTGTAGATACATACATATATAGATAATTACACCCAGACTCAGGACAAACAGACATGTCCATGCACACAAATGTTTGTCCTGAGTGGGAATCAAACCCACGACCTGCGGCGTGATAGATAGGGTATCTTACCAACCATGCCAACCGGCCTGTCATTATAGAAGTATACTTTGGTTAAATTGTGTATTTTTTTTATTTCAATGCGCGTGTAAACCTAAAAGCGTATCTAAACGAGCCATTAGAAAGATTTTATAAAATTCTAAAGCAATGCTAGTTCAAACCGTCCTGGTAACTTGACTTTTCATAACTATTTATAAAATAACGTTGGAATGGTATTGGTCGGTTTTTAATAAATATTAAATTTAAAATTACTACACTTTACTTAATTGAATACTACAAAAATACAAATAAAGCAATAGAGCAGACCATTTTGCTTTTCAAAGCTACAACAGTTGGGTATTGAATTGAATAAATTATGTAAATACAACGAGGCGGGCTCTCGCTTTCTTGTAAATGATTTGGCGTTTTGCGTCTAATGGCTGTTTGATCCACGCACCCGAATCTACATATTAGTACCACAAATTATATAATTGCTATTTATAGCTGTGGAGTGTTTACACGCGAACTTAGGCCGCATATTTTCATTGTCGATCAATGTTTCGTAATGTAATGCTTTATGGTAAGTGTATTAGTAAGACTTCGGATTAGTTTGTTTATCAAAGCGTATTAACCATAGTGATATCAATATAAATACGCAGCTAAGTAAGCTGGTAACTTAGGTATGATGTAGTAGGACAAGCAACCGAAGGTTTACTTTAGTAATAATCAATTCAATCTTACAGTTTAAAAAATATTGTAAATAAAATAGAAGATGTTCTGCAATGTAGCTGATTGAAATCTCGATCAAGATGGACGTTTATGTTAACTTACATATTTTGAAAGGTATTTTTAAGTTAATTAATTGTTATTTTACATTTTATCGTTTACATGATCACTGTTCATTATATGATTATAACAAAGATATGGTCACAATAGCATAAGTGCATAAATTAATCCACTTTTCCCGCGCCGCCCACATCGGCAATTTACGCACACAAAACGTAATGTTTTCTTAATTTTGATGACGGAATAAAATGCTATGCTCTTAAAACCGAAACCATTAAGTTCGCATTCCATCGTCAGGTCGCAAAGAAAAAGAAAACTCGTTCAGGTCTGAGATACAAACAGGGCGGGCCAGTACTTTACACCGCCACCTCGTTCCGAAAGTAGTGACAAATGGTGGCGGCATCTTTCATCTCCTCTCTTTTACATTATCCTCACTCAAATATCAACTCTAAATATTATTTTTAGAGTGTAAATTTCCGTAGCAAACAAAAGTGATTATCGAAATGATAACGCATTAATGAAATTCGGAAATAATCGCAAATAGCCTTTGAATGCCTGGAGGGTGGGCAGTGTCTACCTGAATTGAAAAGGGCATTGAAGTATTAGCAAATAAAATAAATATATTTTCTTCAATTGACACCGCATTGAATAAACGTTACACATTGTTACATAATTATAAAAGGGGTGAATACGTAACATAATACCACAGTCTATGTAACTCTTACAGTCGGCCAACGGACACATCTAGACAGAGCAATCGTGCGGGGCTTGCGGGGTGAGAGAGGGGTGGTAGCGAGCCCAAGCTGACATACACTCGCTTGGGACACAATACAGCAATTACGATTGCCTATACAATGCGCAATTTCACGTGACTTTAAACGTGATAGATCACTGTATGTAATTATACTGTGATAATACTATTGTAGTTAAGGCGAAGCGTATGACGGTGGAACGACAATCGCTTAGTGTAAAATTCATGGCATTTCCAGCTATTAAGTATAGTTAGTACGTTCATGCATCATGCATGCCGATATTTACGAAATTCATCGTACAATAAACGCATGTTCAATCCGGTGGCTATTGTCTAAGGCTGATTATTGAAATGGCGACGCATTAAATTGATAGCCCATCGTATGCGGTAATAGGTCTTAATACGAGATAATTACAGAGAAGGAACTTGCTCACTCACAGTAGTCGATGAAGATATAATTCCTCATTGATATAATGAGTGTATCGTGCGTGATACATCAGTTTGTCATACACGGTTAGACATCACTCGGTAATCATTATGTAAAGCAACTCGGTACGATTCTAGTGCAACTTGCAACATGCATTATGACTCAGCTAATTGAAACACACAATGTATCATGTAATTAATTACTTATCTATCTGTGAATCCCATTAGTATTTTGTAGTTTAAGTTTACAATTGGTAGAGAAAATATTCCTTTATTTATTTGTTAGTCCTTTTTATTGTTACACAAAATAAGGACAAACGCAATATACCCACGATATAGAGGTTTCAAAATAACTTTTGTTATTTCAATCTATATTTGGTAAGGTATGCGCTTCTAAAGTCGTAAAAAGTGTGTCGCTCTAACTTTTCAAAATCATGAAAAAAGTTATGTGTAAGTTTATAAGTAATAAAGGTGTGCGTAGAAAATGAAAAACAATTTATACGACGAAATATGTTAAGTAGTTAGTTATAAAAATATCCCATATCTTAAATATGAGATATTTTCGGTAATAGGCTGTTTTAAGTTACCGCAGAAATAGGTAGACTTTATTTTTTTGTGTCTGAGAAATACTATAAAATACAAACTTATTACATAAGTCGTCTAACTTTAACAAAGCTATGCCATGCTCCTTATTTATTTATGTTTTGCTGCCAATAAATTTAACTTTATAAACTATAATTACATGCTATGGAACCCTATACACTGCATGGTCCAACACGCACTTGACCTGTTTTCGATATAATTTGTATAAGCCAATATCACAAATCGCTAACAAAAACCAAGTACCTAAGTTTAGTACAGTACATACTTAAGTATCTCATTAGTGGAAAATACAATGTAAAAGTCCTAAGTAACCCTTAGTGATCTCAATATTACGTTAGCTATTAAGCGGCCCCTTTAAGCGCTGTATCGCGCAATCTTGCTCGGTAATTGGCGCTTAAAACTGACGACGTCGAAATTTTAATTAGTTGGCGAAAATAAGCGCGCGCAGAGCGTCGGTCATCCATCAGCGGATCAGCGCTTTATTATAAGGCTGGGGTAATGTTTACCGCGATATTGGATCAAGATAGAAAATACCCAGTGCTCTCACAATCTATATTATAAAGCTGAAGAGTTTCTTTTTTTTTTTCTTTGAACGCGCTAATCTTTGGAACTACCAGTCGGATTTGAAAAAATATTTTTGCATTTGATAGCCCAAATCTTGAGAAAGGTTATATGCTACTTTTAATACGAGGAACGTTGGTGAAACCGCGTGGAACAGCTAGTATTTAATAAGTTGAATAATAAAATCATATTCAAAGCTATTTATTCGGTTAGGAATATCGAATACTGGCGTATCCGCCAATGGGATTTTAACCTCTAAAATGAATGTAATGCTATACAATTGAGCTTTTATTATCAAGTAGCCTACATACTAACATATTACAATACCAACTAATATAATATTGTAGATCACGTTGCAGTATTTCTTTTTTATATATACCACATAGGTGGCAAACAAGCTTACGGCCCACCTGATAGTAAGCGGTTACCGTAGCCTATAGACGCTCATAACACCACGGGCAAAGAAAATACAATATTATATTTTCCCTCCCAGGGGTGTCACTCACGCATTGCCAACCTTGATACATGAAGTTGTAAAGTCTCCTGTGCCTGTAAATTCACCGGCTCCTATACCCTCCTAACCGAAACACAGTAATACAAGTGCACTACTATTTCACGGCGGAATTAGGTAAATATGGTAGTAGTTCCCCGGGCGAACTCTGCACTAAGAGTTCTACTAACTGTCAAAAATGCTATTAATATAATGCTTCTAGCTCCACTAAATAATATTTTTGCAATCAATTCTAACCATTGTAACAAATGTGAGGTTATAATTTTCTACGACATTGTCTATGAATATTTAATAGGTTTCAAGAATAAATCGCTTTGTACCATACTATGGATGTTTATATTATACCAACGATCGGCTATTAGTAATAATGAAGGGAAAATATTTTTGTAATCAAATAGTTCTTCACAAGCACTTATAAATAGTGTGACTTTAACACACTTGAAATTAAAAAAATATATAATGAAAAGAAAAACATTTATACAGACACCAAGTAAGGAGAAATTACACTGACACAACAAATTCAGTAATATTATGTAGGTAATGTCAAAAAGGTTAACGACTCTATTATTACTATTTTCAGTCTAATCCTATTCGAAATCATGAATGCTCAGACAGCAAAAAAATAAGAGAAAAATATATAAATCCAGGCACAAAATTAAGTAGGTATCCTACTAATATTATAAATGTAATAGTTTGGATGGATGGATAGATGTTTGTTACTCAATCACGCCAGAACGGCTAAACGGATCTGGATGAAAGGCACAGAGATAGATTATAGTCTGGAATAGCACATAGGCTACTTTTTATCCCATGAAAACATAAGATCCCTCGGAAACGCAGGTGAAACCGTGGGGCAGAAGCTAGTCATAAACAGAATTATGTTACAATAAATACCTTTTTACGTTTTAGGAAAATACGTTTCTGAAACATACAACTTCATTATTTTGTTTAAAAAAAAATGTGTAAAGGGAGACGACTAAGTTTGTTTTCTAGATACCAAACTCATCATAGAAACATATTTATTTATAAATATCAACATCTGCATAACTAAACATACGAATTTATAAGTATAATAATAATGCATGATTAAGACGGATTGAATTAATTACTTTTATTTTTACTACCTATACCTACGTATTCGAAATCAGGCTTTAGATTAATATCATAATAATATAAACTTTTCTATTGTTGGTAAACGCACAAAGCCTAGAAGGAACTAACTGGCTATAAAATATTACTGCTGGACACACCGGTAAGTGCTTGGCAAAGGATTTTCAACATGAGGGTTGTACTTAGCGATCCACGCGGGTACTACAAAGTACCCTATCACTTTGCTAAGGTTAGTTTCCTCACGATGTTTCCATCACATCATAACAAATAAAAATAAAGAATATTTAATCTAACTAATATTATATGGTTGCCTGCTAACCTAATGTGGGTTCCAAATGTTTTCATGTTTCCAGTATGTTGTCGTGTTTTTCAAAATTATTTGAGGCATTATTATGTCCCATTTTAACAAAGCATGTTGATGTGGTTATATCCGCTAACCAACATGGATTTCGTCCGGGTCGCTCTACTACAACTAATCTATTTAAATTCGTCTCTGATTTGTCTAAAGAGCTTGACAATGGAAGCGAAGTTGATACAATTTACACGGACTTCACAAGTGCCTTCGACAAAGTTTGCCACTCCATACTTTTAGATAAATTATTACACGTCGGCATTATGGGTTCACTGCTCGATTGGTTTCAGTCATATTTATCAAAAAGACTCCAGACAGTGACTGTTTGTGGATACGATTCTTACCCTTACAATGCAATCTCCGGAGTTCCGCAGGGATCTCACCTAGGACCTATTTTATTTTCTATCTTTATTAACGATATTACATCTAATTTACACAACTGTAGAGCTCTCTTATTTGCTGACGATTTAAAATTATATCGTACTATAGGCTCTTTAGATGATATCAAACGAGTTCAAGAAGACTTATCTAAGGTCAAAGAATGGTGTGACCGTAATCATATGGAGCTGAATACAAGCAAATGCCACCATATGAGATTCACTAGAAAGAAACAATCTTTGGATTCCAACTATAATATTAACGGGACACCATTACAAAAAGTCAATATTATAAAAGATCTTGGTGTAACTATGGACAGAGAACTTCGGTTTATACAGCATGTTGACACCATTGTTACGAAGGCCGCACAGATGCTCGGATTTCTAAAACGCAATTCTAAAGAGTTTAAATACCCGTATACTAGAATTATATTATTTAATTCCTTAGTACGTAGTCACTTAGAATACGGGTCTACAGTTTGGAGTCCTTTTTACAGCGTACACTCGCAACGTATAGAGAACATACAGCGCGCATTCACGGGGCATCTAGCTTTTATCTCTCAAGGTGTTAGTCATCGATGTAGTTATAATCAGCGTCTAGATTTTTTCGATATGATCTGTTTACGCAATCGTCGCAAATTGCATGATTTAGTTTTCCTCTACAAACTCGTAAATAATCGCATTGATTGTGATGAGATCCGAAACGATATAGCTCTCAATGTTCCACGCAATATACCCCGAAAACCTATAACTAAAATGTTCCATACACACTCAGTTCGAACAAACCTCGGTGTAAACTCCCCGATCGTAAGGATATGCAATGAACATAACATTCTCAATAGTAGCGATGAAGGCGGTATCGACATATTTCATGATTCACTCCCCATGTTCAAGAGTAGGGTACTGAAATCAATTCAACAAAAACAATTATAAATTTAATTCCATTCGATAATTTGTAATTCTCTTTTTTTAATTTTTTTAATTATTTTTAATTATTTTTACTATTTAACTCATACGTGCCAAATATAATCAATGTTGTACACATCTGTCATTGGTGTGCATATCAGAAAAGTGTATGTATAATATGTTGTAATGCTTGATAATGTATAATGTTGATGTGTCTTTTCATAAATAAATAAATAAAAATGTGTGTTACTGTTATAAGTTACATTATGATACAGTAATTATAAGATGGCAGATGATCCCTATCAAACCTTTTGCGGTACTTGATGGTTTCACTCATAAAAGCTTCCTCTTCAAGAGTAAGATTCAACTACAAACTCTGTTCTACCTAACCAGACCTATAATTATCTCGACACCAATAAATAGATTCAAAAGAAGATTGATTCGAATACATATTTATTGAATAAAGATGAATAACAACTGCCGTTTCGAATATTAATTAATTCGGCGACGCCTTTGTTAATCACAGCGTGTGGAGCCGCACTTTTGGACCATCAATCTCATCAAAACAATTGAATTGAATAATTAGCCACACGGGCTCGGGCGCAACAAATCGTGACCACGCGCCGTTAGTAAAAACTTCACCAATGCTGTTATTCGATTACATACATAACACTCTAATAACAAGATTAGGTATATCTTAAAGTGATCACACATCGAACCGTTTAACAATATTGTCTCTATCTAGGGTTGCCAGGGAAAAATATGAACATTGCAAACTGGAAATAATATTGGGACGTTCGAACATAGCTTGAGCTTTGGATACCATAAAGGGATGGGAGTATCTTCAGAAACAACACTAATATGCATTAGTTACTTGTTAAACGATTTTAAAAGCTACTATTATTTTCTACCAGGTAGCTTCAGTAAATTCGACCTTCATAAGTGCCCTCCTAGGGCCTAAACTGAATAAATGGCTTTGACTTTGACTTTACCAAATCTGTAAGTTACCTGCTTTGTTAATAGTATGTCTACGGTTGATAATTATCATAACAGGCTCAGTTTAATCTGTGTGTCTGACAGCCCTATGCTGGTTAATCGTCGGGCCGCTGATCCGACTCGCACGGTACACGTGCCGCCACTCGGCAGAATGTGACGATGTCACGGCATCGCGATGTCATGTCACTGCGCACGATCACCACACGGTTATTGCCGACTCACACGAGCTTTCCATAATTTGTCGGAGCGTAAAGAAGGCGTTCGTTTATCGAGAGAACCACGAACAAAAGCGCTTATGGCTCGTCTTAATTAATGTGATTAATGACGCGGGCCGCGGCGCATTTTGAACTCGCTTTACTGTTGTAATCGAGAAATAAATTAATTTTATTAGTAGTCCTTTCTAATAGAATACGAGCGACGCTTCTAAACGAGTCGCATCGATGTTCAGTTCGTTACGTTTCTCTAATTTAAAAATTGGGCGTTAAAACTCACTGATTATAATTTGAATTTACGACATTATGCATAGATAAAGGCATATAAATAGGAAATTTGATCGTTTATTGTAGGGTTTCACTAACAAGGTAGATGTCTGAGAGCACCGTAATGACTTCTGCTTTTATAAAATTCGTTTAATTTTAATTAATTCAAACTAAATTACTTGCCTACTGAGTTTTTAGTTTCGTTATTATCATACATAATTTTATAAAATCTTGGGGTAACATTATTAAATATTACAAAATGTATGAAATATTAAAATAAATTCTCAATTGTCCTGGGAAAACCTATATAAATATTTATCGTATCCTATAGTTCTTCCTAATTCAGATCGCTAACATGTAAAAAGCAATTAGTATAGCCTAACACTTAAACAAATACTATGGTGTAAAGCATTACCCTTTAAAATATAGGTACGTACTTATTTTCCCATGTCTCTAAGCTAACGTTAAATAAAACTTATTTCAAAATAAGACTTTATTATTATGTGTATCAAGGTATAGTTTCGGGTTCGCTCGACAGAGCCTCGGGCCAAGATCGTGGCAGAGATAATTAGAGACCGCGGCTCTGTGGGAGCCATAAAAACGGCAAATTGACCGGCGGGATAACCAGAAAGGCACAATGTGTTAGATAATAATTTCCAAATTACAGGTTATGTTGGTTCGCGAGCGAGGAACGACGAGATCTTTTTTCTCGAACGCCGACTGAGGTGCTAAGGGCAGGCTAATTATTATTTGGGTATCAGAGCGAGGATTTTAGTGCAGCTGCTACCTGTATAAATATTTATTAATAAAAAAGTTTAAACGCCAATTTTTATGGAATCCAATTTTTATCAGCCAATTAATATTATTTATAAAACTTGTTACGTTCGCCTGCCATGGCCCTCAGATAACAATTATTAAATAAAATAAAAATAGATTCCACTTCCTAATATTTATTCGGTATGACGTAATAAAGTGTCTAAAGGGCTTGGAAACGTTTGTATTTTCACGGATTGAGGATGATGTACTTAGGCATGACTTACCTACTATTAACGGTAGTCAAAGGCCTTCAAAAAATATAGTACCTATGTAACATAACATTTACTAACATAGCAATGTTTTATTATTCCGGATACGCGTGTTAGGTATATGTATATCATCCTCATATAACATGTAAATACCTACGTAAAATTTTGTTTTTTTATTTAATTGATAGTTTATTTTACAAGAGCCTATTTATTTTTTTGTATTTTAAGCAAGAATACTTATGGCTCCTTGCGTACTTGCAAAATACTTACAGACCATACTAAACACAAGAATAAACATATTAATTTGTAATGTCAAAGTAGGCCCTCGTAACGACAATGTCAAGAGCTTGTAAAGACAATCGATGTACCGCGGGGGGCATCTCGGGCTTCAGGCCGCCATTGGCCCGGGGCCGGAGGGCGGGGCTCCGCTCACGCCTACAGAAACGGGAACCATATCCTAGATTAATGTGACGTAAAGAAATATTCTCTGAGATGAGAGATTCAATATAGGAGTTGGATGTACTAATGGGATGTAGATAGTAAAAATGAAAAAACGGTGATATATTTTTTAATATTATAATTTTTATATTACACCACACAATCAGTTAAAAATATAATAATAATAAGTACTAAAACTAAACCTAAGCAAAACTACTAACTACCTATAAATAGATAAGTCCCAAATTGCTGCCCCGCGGAAGCGTTGCCAAGAAGGCTGGCAGCATTGCCACGCTAAATGGCAAAGACAATTTTCAATATACGCCTCAATGAGATAATATGAGACATTTTTGAGCAACCGATGAGCGTCCGGGTCATAAGGTCCTAGGCTTTCAACGGGAAATATTTATTAAAATCGATTTACTTGAAAAATACAAAAAATATTATAAATGTGTTATCATTTATCATTTTGTTGTAAAAATTTAAGCTTTTACTATTTTTATTTTTACTTGGAAGACGTAATAGATGTGGGAGAAGGTAGTAGCTCCTGAAACACTGTTATACTAGTTCGAGATGGATTATAAAACGGGTTGCAACTTGTTTTAAGTTGTTAAATAATTTGTATTTTTTTGTAAAATCACTTTCTAACATCTTCGAGAAATTAAGTTGATGATACATGAAATATAAAGTGGTATCGTTTGTAAGAAAACTTTATTTTGAGGAGTGAGCTACACTTTGGTAGAAGCGATATAACTAACAAAACATACAGTGAGATGACCACGCGTTAACATCTAAAAAAATAATTAAACCTACCTATAGTAGTACTACAAATCTACCTAGTAATAAAAACACAGCAAGATTCACTCTCTCCTCTGTTCAGATTAAGCCTTACCTTAATCCGCAATCCGTCTGACTCAACTTTTTCTCAAAATTATTGTTCTAGGTTTTGTATGCTTTACCACCTTCGGCCTCATTATCACTTAACTAGCTTCCGCCGCGCGGTTTCACCCGCGTTCCCAAGGGATCTTGTATTTTCCCGGGATAAAAATATAGCCTATAGCCTTACACGATAAATGGGCTATCTAACACTGAAAGAATTTTTCAAATCGAACCATTAGTTCCTGAGATTAGCGCGTTCAAACAAACTCTTCAGCTTTATAATATTAAACAAACAAATAAACTATAGATATGGTGAGATGGAAGTCAAATACAAACCTAATTTATAAAAAAGTACGTTTTTTTATTTTTGAAATGTTCCATTAGATCCATCATTTTTGCTATAAATCGCTGCATGAAAATTTAATATCGAACGGAACATTTTCGGTATATACCATCTATTTGGGCCATTTTGTGCCTAGTGCAATTTAAAATCCATAATATAAAATGCACGATTATTTAATAGGTATATTGTACTGAAATTTCATAAACATGACTTTTGTAAAACTTATGGCCGCTTCGGGAGACGCGGCGGCAGGCAGAAAAAAAATCCGTGAACGCTTTTTTGAACTGTGAAAATGAAATAAACAGACAGACACTCTTTTGCTTTATAACATAGCTTAAGATTTCTAACTAACTCCAAAAATCAAAAAGATTTTTTACTTCATCATAAAATATTCTGAATATGCTAAAAAAGAGACGAGAGAGAAATAATTTTGCAAATAACTCCTCCTTGTCGTAAAGTAGGTACCTTATTGCTGATGAAAGGAAAATACTAGTAGACTTTGATAAAATGGTGCAGCTAGCCATGTAAAATTCATAATCTACCTAGCATCAAGCTCCTCTTCAATCATAGGAATTTCATTGTGCAACTCAAACTAGGCAACAAATATAATTTCTAGCCGTGGCTCCATCAAAATCTGAACTTTTGATTGTTTGTCCACCAATTTCTCGAGCTGTGTCCCAATACAATTGTGTTTGTCAATGATAAATGGTCGCGCGCGGTGCTTTTCATCTCCTACGGTCAAAAGCGCCGACGGCGATATTGAACACTCAATATTGAACCCTATCTTGTAATTTCTATGGTACATTCTAGTTTGATCAATTATAATTACAGTACTGGACTAAATGATACGGTACTAATCAAGGCCGGGAATAAACGCGGATAATGCGGTTTAATATCGTTTGAAAGGAGCCTTTCGGCGGGTAGTCTCATTCAGCTATAATGAGTTTATTCAGGGATTTAATCGAATGAATCGTAGTAAGTAAATAGTGCTTGAGTCGGCGTTCTGATAGGTTGCACGACGGGTGGCAACATTCGGTGCCTTTTCAATTACAATGCCAATCATATGTGATGTGTTAAAAAATCATAGATAATTAAACAAATATTTTTAATCATCTATGTTGTGGATATAATTATTATTTAATTGTGTTTTTAATACTTTAGCTATCGGTTTGTTTTCAAAGATTGGTAAGAAACAGAGGTTCGGTTGGAAAAAAATCTTGCTAACTTTCATGACGGAGGCTTCTCAGTTTATGTATATTACGAACTAATTGTAGCATTCATATGCGCCTAATATGGATACGCTGCCAGCCTGTTGGGAACCTTGCCTATCGACAGCAGCGAGGGCTTTGAGGATGTTTTCTATATATTATAGTTTGTATTTTTTACTTTATTTATATGGATAAATAAGTTTTGAGTTTGAGTTTGGCGGCCTATATGTGGTAGGTTCCCATGCTTACCATATACATATGTTGCAGTTTAGTATAAAGCACAATCGTAGTTGGTATATTTTATTTAGATGTGTATTAGGAGGATCAATTCTTTCAGTAGACAGATAAGAAAAAGTTATTTATTCCTCTCTCTATTTCAACAACCAGCAAGCGTTATTTAAGTTACAGACAGATTTTTTAATGGTAACATACATTAGCTGACATTCAAAGTGAATGTATTAAATATCAAAGCGGAAATTATGGAAGCACAATAGCAAACTTGGTTTGGGAAAAGGCTTCAATTCGGCACGCTAAGTGTTGTGGACATCCGTGACGTTAACACAAAGAGTGCATACAACTATACAACGTTGGATAAAAGATTAACGACATCAGACCACCTCGTGTGAGCGACGGTCATTTGTTTTCAATAAACTTTCACCGCAAGCTAGACGTCAAACGCACTAAAGCCTGTGTTGCTAACATGAATGCGTCTTTTCAATTAGCAATATTCGCGCATTTTGTGCAAAATACACTGTTGCTTAACTGAGGTAAATTGTTTTGTTCATTGTGTATTATAATATTAATTAACTTCACTTCTTCTCGTAAAGATATTTAGAAAGCCGACGACGGCTTGTCGGTGTACTTGGTAAGATACCCTATCTATCACGTCATAGGTCGTGGGTTTGATTCCCACCCAAGGCAAATCAGATGGAAGAGATATGTGCGCATGAACATGTCTGTTTATCCTGAGTCTGGGAGTTTTTTCACTTTAATTATCTATACACTATTTAGAAACAAAAAAGTAGTTTGTGTAGTATAACAGTTATCAAGCCTCGATAGTACAAGCTCTGCATGGTTTAGGATCAGATGGCCTTGTCTGAGGAATTTAAATTACACTTTTAAATGTATTAAATGCATTTCCTAATCCTAACTTCCTAACTAATATTATAAATGCGAATGTGAGTTAGTTTGCTTGTTACCTTTCACGCCTAAACCACTTAACCGATCGCGATGAAATTTGGTATGCAGATAGCCTATAGTATGGAAAAAGACAAAGGCTACTTTTTAACCCAGGAAATCATAAGATCCCTGGGGATCGCGGGTGAAACCGCAGGGTGGAAGCGAGTAAAAACATAAAAATCAGATCCCCACTGGTATCGGGAACAGGGTCCTAGTTGGCTCCAGGGTGAGGAATTTCCTCTGAATGCATGCCGTCTCCAAAAACAACGCCTTCTAAATCTATATTACAATTACTAACTTTCGTCCCGTGGTTTCACCCGCGAACCCCTATTTTACCCCCTTAGGGGTGGAATTTCCAAAAATCTTTACTTAGCGGATGCTTACCTCACAATAGCTATGCCAAATTATTGCCCGACCCGTCCATTGGTTTGACCTGTACGTTGATAGATCAGTCAGTCTGTAAAGTTTTCCTTTTATATATTTAGAAGACTATTAAAGCCAAAATAAATATTCAACCTCAATATTTCACAGCTGTGTTAAAAGTACTTTACAGATATATCTAAAATAAAGTATTGGACCGAATAGAGCCCCTTGCGGAATACCTAAGGTAAGTAAACTGCCAATAAACTTGGTCGTTAGCCCGCCGGGTATCAGTTACCTATGGAGGATCCGTTAGCCAGACGGGTATTACAAAGGATCCTATTTAACGATGGCTTCGAACCCATAACCTTCGCCACGGCATTCGACGTCTTAAACGTTAAATAATCTTTTAATTCATAGATGATTGTTACAACTAACATAGCGACACAGTATGAACTCACATGAGCTGAATTCGGGAAAAGGACAATGTGTAACATAACAAAGTGAAAATCATATTTATCTCTTTTGAGTTTATAATTTATAAACATCGATATCAATAAAATATATAGAATAGAATGGGTTGAATTTTATAAAATCCTTTCTTAATATACCACTGTACCCTATATCTATACTATATTTACATCAAGTTTTGAGACAGTCGGCCTGTGCAATACAAACATTAACTCCCTGCTCCACTTAGGGCTAAATTAAAAATAACTTCAACATGGAAAATGTATTATCAGCTGCAAGCAATTTTTACAGAAATTAATTAATAAATCCATAGTGATAGCTGGAAAATCACTTTGTGGAAAACAAAAATTCAAACGCTTTCATAAATAAATGTATGTAAAGATTCCTAATCTTACATGTTGTTTTCAATAGAATCAAATGGCAAATGCATAGTCGCAAACAATGACACATTCAACGAATAATGACTTAACGGCGGATCGTGACCACAAAAATATAAAATAACTGTTTATATGCAAATATAAAGTTGGAGTAAAATTTATAGTGGCACGTTAAAGTACCGTGCACAATGGTAGAGTTGCCCGTCTTGGCTGCGGTCGACGACAATGCGGGTGCCATTCCTGCCAGTTTTACAACCACCAATTACTGTTTATCGCTATTTTTACATCCCAAACCGAGTATTTAGTGGACATCGTCTCTTATTTTCAATCATTTGACTAGCAAATGCGAGTAATTGAATGTCACTGGGTAAACATATCGATCATAATTATTTCGTGCATGCGGAAAATGTCCAAGCCGCAAACAATACGCCCAAATCTTAGAAGGTCCGTGTCGTAAATATTTATCCCTTTTTCTCGTTTTTGGTAAGACAAAATTAACTATAATAAATAAATAATAATAGTAATAATATTAAATTGTCTTATTTGGACAAAACGTAAGGAGTAAACAAGGAAATAAAAAACATTAATGGCCCTAGCTCCTAAACTAGAAATATCTGTATCTTAGGAACTAGTGTCTCCCCATGCAGTCATTTATATTCAGTACTTAATTAGACGATGTGGAAACTAAAAGGTCAAAAAGGTTAAAAAAATAAATATATATATTATAAAATACAAGTATTTCTTAATTTATAAAAAAATATAACTTCTGATCTCCGGACAATAAGTTTCACAAGATTACAGCTGCACATTCTAACTAATCACGGTGAACTGTCATTATAAATGTAAAATAATATAAAACTGAGTTAACCCCTTTAATTAGACCCCATCCCGCGGCGAGCCTCGCCGCCAAATGGTCTGCCAGCAATCAATTAAAACAATATTTGAAATAGTGCTCCCAAAAAAGTTAAAAGGAAGTATTTAAGCTATAAACATTCCGCATTATGCCCGAAGAAATATCAGCATCCTTATCTATCGTATGATGGTATCTCATTCTCCCTGCGCCGATGCGTCTACGCGTACCATATTACCAAAGAGGATGCGCTGTCCGATGAATTATGAGCGGACCGCGTTACCGCCAAAGCCTTGTTTGTGTGAGAGTCAAAAGTAATTAACTTCGACTTAGTTAAGATTATGACTTTGAAATTATCTCCAGGTTAACCGAAACGACTTAAATCTTTAACGTTGTAGCGCGTAGGGGCGTCGTAGGTGACTGCTACGGCGTAGCACTTTTGATATGCAACATTGAGGGATTGGACTTTTGTATTGAAATTTCAAACTTACGTTAGTGATTAATAAAAAAATGTAATACAAGAAAACTATATAATAGACGTGTCAAATAATTTTTTTTTATTGATAATAATATTTTACAGTTGTATACAACACTATGAGTCTGAATTTTAAAGACACTAAAGTGTAAAATAATTATTTTTACTACGATAATGATCAAAATTAAACTTTCATTGTAATAGTACTGTCAGTAGTCCGCTGGCCACGCTCTGTTGGAACCACTCGAGCCGCTAATCGAGTTTGTCGGTTGATGTTATCTGTAAAACATACGTTAATAGTACCAACGCCTTCGTAGACCCACCTCCCCGCAGCCTGCCTCACCCCTCGCTTCCCTCACCACTCAACGCAAAGTACACGATAATCTGAAAATTTTTGATGTTAGTGTAACAATTATAATAAAAATATTAATGAAATAGAAAATAAATTAAGGTGAAGTGAAAAAAAAGAGGAGAGAGATTTTTGTCTGCAGTTAATAATAGTCCAAAAATGTATTTAAACCAAGTGAAACTATAAAAAATTAATTACGATTTCTTTTTCATTGAATAAATATTATTGCTTCTATTTTAGTTTATAATCTTTTTTTATAAGCACAAATTCATGAAAGTTATTTGTAGATTATACACAAATCAATCCCTACCAATAGAAAGGCTGTTAAAAAGATATATGTACTTACTTACCAGTATATCACTAAAATTCACTATTTTTAATCAATCAATCGAAAATTAGGTTAACGTGTCAGAATAATATAAAATCGCCTTGATTATCCGGAAGCAATACTTTACTGTAATGGTACAAAAGAGCTCCATTTGCTTTGAATATAATAGCCATTGTTCCAACAGCCCCCAAAATATAATCACGGGAAGTTACCTTGATTTATTGTAGGTACTTTGAAACGTTCTTGTATTTAATTTCATAACTTTCTTATGTAATAGATTCAATTCGGGTATGATACCTAATATTCTGCATAAAACAATTTTACTAAATAAAAACTTTTTGCATTATTTATGAGGAGGTATGTCAAATTCTCAAGCATAGTTAAGTTTCGTTTAATTTGTGCAATGTATTATCAGTTATAAGTGATTTAGTTATTGTCAATTGTAAATATTATATAAGTATTTAAATGTATAGCTAGTCAGTATAGTGTTAGTTTGAAACTACATATTAAACTATTTATTTTTATAGTTTTATTAGGTACCTACCTAAAATAGAAATATTATCAAAGTTAATATCAGACTTACAAGATATATTTTATAGAGTAGGCACCTATTCATTATATTAACTAATGCAAGGCTTTGTATTTTTATTTTCTGTATTCCTATTGAATCTCAAAAGAACTGATTGTATGAAACCATATTTTCTTATAGCACCGCTCGCTACGTCCAATATTTTCTCCTTTTTTTATTTCCTTGAAATATTTAAATTTCAATTGTTTCCATTCTCTTAGCGTTCCTGTTATTGTTGGGGTGAAAGGGAAAATGGAGAGATGATGTTGCTGCTTATTATTCATTGTTCAATCTGTAGGGGTGAGACGAGACGGCTGAAAGCTTTCCGTGCCCCCGTTCGTGATATAGCTCATTTTTTAAGTAACAAAACAAGTACCTTTCTTTATTCGAAAAAATGTTCGCTTTCAAAAGAAAGTTGTTAAAGTGACATTGGATTATACAAACCTTTTTGGATGAAAAATGCATTCACAAAAACATAAAACTCCGCTTTAACAACTCAGTCGGGTCGGGAACAATTCTGTCGCTTCAATCAAATTCTTATAAACATTTTAACTCTTTGTTCGAGTGTTTCTATAAGAAAGCTTCGTTATTCAATCATATCAAAAGCTTTAATGAAGCTCACCATATTTTAATCCAAACATTCAATTCAAATGTGAGTGAATCGATCGGCCACGCTCATAATGAAAAGTCCGTGATGCAACAAAAACTAATTGACAACAATCAACACTGTTGCAACAAACAACAATATTTTCTATCATTGTCATTAATAATGGTTAGAAAAAAGTCATTCACACCTTTGCCGCGCGCTAACATGACAAATGCGTCGGTTGGCGGCGCGGCACAAAGCCAGCCGGTGCGCAAGCGCCGCGGGGCGCCCGCGCCGAGCCTAAATATTAATTATCTACAACACTACGAACACCTTTAAAAAGATTATCGCACTTTTGTAAAGCTTAATGTAACGATCTGTAGATCTAGATATCGTTGATAGTGGTGCTCACTACGTATCCGGCTCGAAGGACCAAATAAGTTACTACGCTATTGTTGTATATTTTATTAATATGTATGTGGGTACATGAAAATAAACCAGTCTGTGTCAAGCCATCTTGTAGTTTACTTCAGCTATGTTTATTAAATTAGAAATGAACTTGATATTATTTTAGTAGTTACGCTTACAAACTACAAATACAAGTAATTTTGTTTACTATATCTTCCATTTGAACAACACCTGTATTCTTATATTTTATATAACAAGTCGTGATTGATTGACTGAGAGTAGTTCGCAGAGCCTAAACTACTAGAAAAAGCCATGGAATGTGGACGAATGTTCCTTTTGTAACTTAGGGGTGTATTAAAAAAGGATTTTCCGAAATTTGCCCGTAAAAATAGGGCTTAAATTTCGCTATTTCAAAAAGTTATCTAAATGCAATTTTAAATAATACCTATCTATTTCAATGTTTATCATAATATTATCACATAATATCATGTATATTGAACCTCTATAAGCTACTAGCTTCAGCCCCGTGGTTTCACCCGCGTTCCGAGGAATCTTATGTTTTCCGGGGATAAAAAGTAGCCTTCCTCGATAAATGGGCTATCCAACACAAAAATAATTTTTCAATTCGAACCAGTAGTTCCTGAGATTAGCGCGTTCAAACAAACAAACAAACTCTTCAGCTTTATAATATTAGTATAGATATAGCTATTATACAAAATTATTTGAAGCAAAATTTTGCAATCATTAAATAATTAAATAAATATAAGATATCATCACTTGAACCCGATAAGTAATTATGGCCATTATTACAACATTTGAATGATAGAGTATTAAATTAATTTTGCGGTATGTTTAAGAATAACGTGGCCTCGGGCGACAGCGCCATGTGTTGTGGGGGCTGGCCGACATACAATAAAATGGTAGGTAGGTACTATAATCGAGTTGGTATCGATCGATCGATTATCTTTTGTATCGATTGCAGCAGCTCGATTCGCTATCAATGCCACAATTGTGATCGTGGCGTGGCTGTTAAAATATTGACCATTGTCGAAGAGGTCGTGATGTTATCGGAAAGTTCATACGTACGTAGAGGTTATTTTAAGTATAATTTTGTCTTTAGTAGGTCGAACGAAAATAAGTTCAATCATTAAATACAATTCTGGGACATTATTCCTCACACACGGCCATCTGACCCCAAACTAAGCAGAGCTTGTACTATGGAAGCCACATAACTGATATACATACTACATATGCTACTTATTTTTGGTAATACTGATATAGGTAATCTTACCAATCACGCCAACCGGACTCAATAGGATCCTTCCACTTTCTACCCGTACGTTGTTGACATGCTGAATAAAGTGACACAATATTTCTACATCCAGAGTTGTGACATATTTGAAATACTTATATTTAAAATACAAATACAAAATACAAAATACGTATTTTGGATTTTGTAATTAAGTACTTTTTTAATTTTGTATTTTGTATTTTATTTGAAATACTATTCGAGACGTATTTTGTATTTGTAAAATGGTTTGTAAAATACAAAATACTTTTTTATTCTTAGCTTCATTTTTCTAAAGCATTCCGCGATTCAGTAAAAACAAAAAATGGCCACTAGTGGCGCAGCAGCTTTGAAAGTCTATGCGCAAAATGACAGATGAAACAAAACGCATATAAAACCTGACCAATAATATATGAGGGGGTCCCTCATATATTATTGACTTGACAATCCTCAAAGTCACTGTTACGTTTTGCAGTGTTGGCAGCTATTTCATTATTTCTGTGTTGTTCGCTCGAAATGCCTTTAAAAAGATGCCAAAACAAATTGTTGATGCTCTTTTTGAAGAGCTTGTGATTTTAAAATCTTTAAAAAATAAAGAAAACCAGTAATTTTACCATAAAGTATTTTATTTCAATATAGTATTTTGAAAATACATATTTTGTATTTAGTATTTAAATACAAAAGGCAAAAGTATTTTGTATCTTGCATTTGAAATACAATATTAAAAAAGTATTTGCATTTTGTATTTAAATACTTTTCGAAAAGTATTTTGTACATCTCTGTCTACATCCTTATACATATTTATAATGTGAAGTGGACAACAAAGGAGTGGAACTTGCTCCTGGTGTCTGTTTCCTACAAACTAGGGACTTTCAAGGCCAGATTGAATAGATTTCATCTGAGTTCAGCCGCTTTTTCGATCATTATGTACGGAATGGATGACAAACTCAATATGATTATTATAAATTATCATATTATAATATAATATCATAATATTTATCATCTAACTAAGCTCATCGAGGCTTCGGAAGACCGATGGGCTTGGAGCTTTTTCCGCCAACGCATTAGCTTGGCCATACAAAGAGGGAACGCTGCCAGCCTCATGGGAACTGCCCATCGGCAGCGGCGGTAGCTTTGAAGAAATTTTCTAAATATTATATAGTTTATATTTTATACTATTATTGTAAATACTTGTTGTAAACAGATAGATATAATGAATATGAAAATCCTAATCCTACCTTCCTAATCCTAACTTATAATAATATTATAAATGCGAAAGTGAGTTTGTTTGTTTATTTGTTTGTTTGTTTGATTGTATATTACCTTTTCACGCCTAAACCGCTGCACTGATCGCGATGAAATTTGGTATGCAGATAGCCTATGGTATGGAGAAGAACATAGACTACTTTTTATCTCGAGAAAACATAAGATCCCTGAGGAACGCGGGTGAAACCGCGGGGCGGAAGCTATTATAATATAAAACACGCGGTGTCACAAAAATCGCACCTCTCTGAAAATAGCATTCAAGCCTGTCTAGCGATCAACGCATACATTAAACCATAAATTAATTGAAAGTATGTTTAATGACGTTTAATCATTCATCCGAATCATCAAATCCGAATCAAAAATCATCCGTTCATCCGAAAGAGACAATTGTTTCATTGTGTCGACTTAATTACGCAATCGATTCTCTAATGCTGTTGAAGTGCAACAACGGCTCCGATCAGTACGCAGAACTTCAGTAAACGTCTCTAGGGTTAGGAGAAGGTTGCGGGAGAAGAAAATTGTTGCCCATAGAGCTGCTACAGGGCCAAAATTGACTGCACAGCATAGGAGAAACCGGTTGCAATTTGCCCGCGACCATGTTGATTAGACGATAGAGCAATGGAGAGCTGTGCTCTTCTTGGATGAGACAAGGGTGTGTCTTTTCTGCAATGATAGGCGTAGAAGGGTGTACAGGAGACAGGGGGAATGATTTGCGCAAGCCTCTATAGAAGAGATAGTGAAATACGGGGGTGGTTCGTGCATGTACTGGGGCGGCATGTCAATCGACGGGAAAACTAAACTTATGTGCGTTTCCCGGACTGGAGGTACTCGCGGGCAAGGGTCGCTGACTGCTCCTCGGTACATTACAGAGATCTTGAAAGAGCATGGTGGTCCCTTATGCGGGTTTTGTTGGTAGTGGGCTCATGTTAATGAATGATAACGCCCGCTGTCACACCGCATTAATTGTTAGGGACTACTTGCAAGAGGTTGGGATCTCGAAGTCTAGATTTGAACCCGATAGGGACCTTTGGGACGAGCTGAAACGGCAAGTGCGGGTCCGAGAACCTGCTCCTACCACTGTTCAAGACCAAGATGCCGTCCCTGATCAACCTTGCTCCATCAAAGTGTATGAAAAGTTTGAATTTTTTTCAAGATTTCAGGGTTGGTCCCATAGTAAAAGTGGTTCATATTGATGAGTACTTCCACCCCCTAAAGCACTGTCGGTGTTTTAAAAATAACCCTGTATAATAGCAAAGAAATCGAAGTGTTTAGTTAGGATTTTATACTAATGTTAATTCCTGACTTGGTTACACTTACTTACATTTAATTTAAGGGGACATTGATGGAGAAAATGGCAGTTCAGTATTTTCTGTGCAAAACAATTTTAGCCGAGCATCTTTCTAATTTCAGATAAGTTTACATTATGAAAAGCCATAATAGCAGCTCGCTTTTAATTTGCTAGAGTTACTAACTCGGTACTACTACAGTTTAGACAAATGTATGTAGGTAAGTATGTGTGATACATTACATTTAGTAATGTATGCAAACATCTTAACACGGCTTTAAGCACCGCTAAGCTAATATACGAGAAAACACAAAGAAGGGATTTTACTTATGATATGTCAAATACTAATTTAATGTATGAGATCAGGAGAATTTCAAGTATGATTTACAATATCAATTTCATGGCAAAGAGATCAATGCCACCGAGCCGACAACAATCGACGCCGACGACGTAATCTCTGACAACTAGTCAAATAAATAACCTTCAACAACAAATATTGTAATAACCGAACTCACGAGGCAATACATGACATTATATTATTATGGGCCGAAACTAATCAAATGAAACTGGTCCCTAGCATAACTGCGTTAAGGACTACTGTCGCACTGCAATAAATATCAACCAACATAAAGTTTCTTTAAATCCCAACCAAGTGATATATAATACGACAAAATGACCGATTCTCGATTCTGATCGTGCACGAATAAAGAATAATTTCGAATGCGTATAAGTAAAACGTAAAATTTTATGGGTACATTAAAGTTAAGTGGGAAATCCGAAAAGGAGTGTTAAAACGCAAGCGAGCAGATGGCGGCGCGGCGTTGATACAAACTCAATTATTTACACTCAATAAAAAGGACGTTATACGAGTATTAGAAAATAACCTGCTAAACAGTGAGATGGGCGTCGGACGCAGGACGGCCGTTTACGAGATAAGAAATTACTGTAAGTCGTAGATAAAACCATTTGTGCCCACGAAGCCGTCCTCTATATCTACACTCGCATTAAAATATCGCGCGCTCGAAGAAAGTAATTCATTCGAGTTAATTAACATCCATTGTAGGGGGGTAATGCACGCAAATGTGAGAGCAAGAGGGATTGTTATGTCACATTTCACTGAAAAATTAACTTTCCGCTCGTAGGTTCCTTGACGGACACCCTTCACTTAATCATTGTTTAACTACAAACTCACTAACACAAATAGATTGACGTGGGAGCGCCTCACACATGTTTAAAATACCTCTCGGTTTTTTTTTATTTTACTTAAGCCGGCATTACATCGCATAAGTTTTAATTCACCGCGGTTAATCATATACAGCTTTTACGGCGTCCTTGATTCAGTCACGGCAAATATAACAAATCTCAGTAAAAAAGCAACAGGTAGACGCAAATATTTGTGAACAATTTGTAGAATTCACACTTAATAACAAGGTGAAGGCGTTTAAGTTTTTTTCTCCATGTGTCCAGGAACCGACACACTCGGCGGCACACTCAAAGGATAATCATTAGGACCGTAGACGAGCGAGGTGCTATGATTGACTCTATAATACTCTTTGGTTGCTGCAACAGGTGACAGGGATCTTGGAGAATATAGACGAATTGTTTTTATAAGGGATTTAAGGATACAACAATGTATCTAATTATTTTAGAGATAATAATAAAACAAACCAATCTTTATAATTCAACGTTTATTTAAACTTTATGAACAGATACCACATAGAAGACACGAAAGGAAATATAGTTCAAAATCAAAGGATTTATAATTACGAGAAATTTCTCTAATAATGAAGTTGTCATGACATCTCCGTCCCACACGGGTATAGAATACGATACATTCGATCGCGATCAAATTACAAAATCGTCTTTGCACGTTGTATTGGGCAGAATAGACTGCTACTTATTTCCATTTCAGTTTTTTAGAGCGTTTGATGTATTGCTGTAATTAAATCAATATCGGTTTTAAATTTATGGCTCTGATCTATATATTATAGACTAGCTTCCTCTCCGCGGTTTCGCCCGCGGTCCCGACGGTTTATGTTTTCCCGGGATATAAGGTAGCCTATATAGCATATGTATAGTTAATCCCCCTGGATTAACACATAGGCTACTTTTGTCAGCTACCTCCATACCAAAAGACCATGGGGGATTTTGTATGAACCCCGTCCCCCCCACCCTACAACAGTCATGGGATACGTGTCAATTTGTTCATTGGGACCCAAAAAAGCCTTAAGTACCTGTGTTAGTTGCAAAAACTATTGGGTTTATTTATAATTAAAAAAAACTTTTCGGCAAAAATGTATTGATTTTTAAACACACAAAAAAAATTCACAAACAAAAAAGCATATTTCACGTAAACAAGAACGATTCTATATAAAAAAAATACTTAGTGAATAATATCTATCCTACTAGACGCTTCAAATGACACTTATTTTAAATCTGTTGGATGGTGGGGACGTTTCTTCTCATGGTCCTTTCATCAAAATTGGTCCAGCTATTTAAGCGTGAGAAGTAACAAACACACTCACAAACTTTTGCCTTTATAATATTATAGTGTGATACAATTGTTAGGTGAAGCCGATTCATCATCATCATCATCATCTCAGCCGCAAGACGTCCACTGCTAAACATAGGCCTCCCCTAAGGATCTCCAATAGGACCGATTGGTCCAATGGAAATAATCTCATTGTTATTCGATTTGAGATACTCGACCCTTAAATTGGGGACACATAACACATTCATAGGTAATGTTATTTCACATTATATAACAAAAAAATTATAACAATGTCGACATCAATATTTTTTACAAATCGTTCCGTTACAAATATTGAATTTTACAATTTGTTGTCAAACGTTACGCATATCATGGCTTTGTAAAAAGCCGTGTCAACCGTGTCGAAGCAATTATACAATGCAATTGTAATTGTATTCGTATATTCCTAACCCCCTAGATAAGACGATAAAAATGTAGAGTAGCTGTTTTTTGTGATTATTGAATAATTGCGGGGAATTGGTGTAAAACTTGTAATAGTAATAACATTTTAGAATTGATAATAGTTTATTTATGCACTAAAAGTATAATAGAAACAACCCCAAAACATCAGAGATTAATATGAGTATTGTAGGTTGTACTCCAACTGGAAAAACTGCATCAAAACGTCTCAGAACTGAGAAGATTAGAAGGAATGAAGTTGATCCTATGTCCGTAGTGTATTTTGGGCTCAATTTAATGATAAATCTTGTTATTAAAGCTTTACTTTTAGTATGGAGATAATCAATACTACAATACTGCGTAATGCAAGCTCATAATCTTTTGCCCAGAAAATGTTTATTCTATAGTATTCCAAGTACTGCGAAAGACGAGCACCAAATAAAACAAACAGAAATAGGTCAACAGATAGGTTTCCAAACTGCCAGAAGAAAGGTTGGTATTTAAACGGTATAATAGACGTGGGGTCACTACCACTACTATTATATTTGGGAAACATAAATTGTGCTAACTAAAACTAACTGTATTCACATAGAGATATCGGATAGTTTATACAAGCTTTATAGCACATGTTTCAACATACGAATTAAGAGTCACAGCACGTCACACAGCCTTCCTGCAAAACTTACAGGTTCTTTATAGTATCAATTTATGTAATTTATAACATGAACCGCACCAGACATTCCCTTTATGGCTGACCATGCCGCCTTTGGTACAACCACTCAAACCAACGGAAGAACTTATTTGGAATACAAAGCACAGGAATTTCACATAATCCTGAAGCGCGGTGTGTTACTTTAATATCTCTAAATTATATAGGGGACGTATAGTGACGCTTCTGTCGTCTTGTAGCGCGACCGATTGAATTTAATGGAGCTATTTGTGCAGACGCCAACAATTTAGCGGGACGTGGTCAGCCTACAGATCGACGAAGGTATGTGACCTATTACGTCTATTGGCGGTGTTACAAAATGAGATGGTAGAGGTTTGTATCGATTTGAATTTGATCAAGTTTTGATTGTTTCTCAATTTGAATTAAATAATTATAGTTAATTTGAGGTACATTGATGAGTTCGCAACGCTAATATTTTTAGCTGAGGACCCATGGTTGTACAATAGGACAATACAAGGTATAGTTTAATGGTTTCACTATTTACCATTGTAGGTACTAATTGAGCAAGTAAAATATAGAGAACTAACTAGTACTTATAAAGAGTTCACGATTGAAGTCATGGAATGAGCCAAAATTTGATTCTCAGAAGTGCTTCTACATGGGATTCCTCAAAACAAACGTCTAAAGAGGTATTCAGTGGAGCAAATTGGAAAATTTCCTGGATATTGCAAATGTTTTCGGGCAGCGTTGTCTTTATACCATCAGGGAGATCATCTGCCTGCTTTTCAACCAAATGACATAAAAAAACATCGCAGCTCGCTACCTGCTAAGCGACACTGCATCACCCTAGCCCAAAGCAAAAACAATCCTACATACAGATAAACTAATAAGACGCACTAATTTGCAAGTGTTCAGACGAGCATGGCCTGAAGTGATGTCTAATATAGCACGTCGTCAGTTAAGTACCTCAGCGGCTTGCTTTGTGCCCACAGGCCCACAGACACTCATAGTTGCAAAATCTTTTTCACTACGCGCCTGAAGTCTATAAATATCTAAGTACTCGAATTTTTGAAGAGCTGTTCTCTAAACTCTAGTCCTCCATCTATATATTAAACTATTTATTTGGCTCATATTTTATTTACAACAAAACTGCCACGTGAAATAATAATATGTATATATTATATATAGCTATCTTGAGAGAATCTGTCTTCCCGGCATATTTAACTGAAAGATAAGTGAAATTTTACACTTTTGATGAAACGTAAATCCAAGCATTCGGTTAGATTTCAGTTATATTAAAAAAAATATTGTTACACTCACTAAAAAATTACCTTATCTTAACTAGTTTTATTTCCAACAGCTACCTACAAACTCATAAATTTATTATTTTAATATATAAGTATGGCTTCAAACACTTGTTTGTCAGTAGAGATGTAAATTTTTGTAACCGTGGGAAACCCTCTGCGCGTGCGCAAGTAAACAGTACAGTAAGTAGTGCTTATTAGAAACTAGAACCTGCTACTAGCAATAAGTATTAGTAGGTGTTAACTTTAGTTACTAGGGCTGGGATATCTATTTACTTTAGATAAATATAAATATCTAATTATAAATATTTTTTTCTCAGCACGAGGAAGTGTATAATTTGAACCATTAATCGATGATCCAATGCTAATTGGTGGATTCCAACTAGCAAAGGTACCTATCTAAGACCTCAAAACCTAAGACTACTAACTATGAGGATATCTGGACTTTTGATGGGTTAAAAAAATATATATTGGTAAATTTAATTACTTATTAAAAAGTTTCATAGGTAATTAAATTACCTACTTCTTAAGCTAATCATAGAAGTATCTACCTACATATTTTTCTATTATTAACTTCATTCAATTTGAAACGCTCACTTTATCTAACATCTATGATCACCAACCAAATGTAATGGATTACCATTTAAGTATCTACATGTCCACCTACCTATTATAATAAAGATCATCACAAACCATTAAGGTATATTCTTTCTTTCTCACTCTCGACCAGCATCAATAAGTACATACTTCTTTAATCATTGCAATTTCGAAACAAGCTCATGTGTTGTCAGTGTCGAATAAATTTTGTATAATGTAAACGTGATAACAATTTAAATTCTTCTGTAACGGGTCCGTAGCCGACAAAAACAACAAACAAACTTGAACGCACGCCATTGGGCAGGCCATCGTAGGGCGGCGCCACAAACCACGGCCACTCCCGCCTGCCACACGCAGTCTCGCTCACTCACCCAGTCCTTATCTTCCACTCAGCTGTGAGAGACGTGCCGCATGAAAGTTTTCACCGCGGAGGTGACATATTTGACATTAACGAACATTACTTTGTGAAACCATGCCTCGACCCACACGTGAGTCCTACGGTGATCAAAAACCACCATTTTCATACATAGCTCTGACTGCCATGGCAATATGGAGCTCACCGGAGCGTATGCTGCCACTGTCGGAGATCTACCGGTTCATCACGGACCGGTTCCCGTACTACCGGCGCAACACGCAGCGCTGGCAGAACTCGCTGCGGCACAACCTCTCGTTCAACGACTGCTTCGTGAAGGTGCCGCGTCGCCCCGACCGCCCTGGCAAGGGTGCCTACTGGACGCTGCACCCACAGGCCTTCGACATGTTTGAGAACGGATCCCTGCTCAGGAGACGAAAGCGCTTCAAGCTGCACAAAGGCGAGAAAGATAGTTTGAATGCAGAATTGGCAGCGTTGGCGACTTTTAATAGAGCTTTCTTAGCGCGACAGGCAGGTGCTCCACCAGCGCCACCAAGTCTACCTAATAGCAGTTTGTATACAGCGACACCTTCGTTTGTGTCGAGGCCTAGTCCAGAGCCGACGGAAGCGCCGGACACGGCGGCAATGTTGCCCATGGGGCCGCGGCCGCGAAGAGCCTTCACGATAGATGCTTTATTGGAGCCAGAACCTAGAAGATTGTCACTATCACCGCCACCGCCACTGCCACTGCAGCAGCCACACTGTCCCTTGCCACTGCCACCGCCATACTTGCTAGCTGCGCAGAGGTACCATGCGGAGCTACTGGCGGGCTTGCAACAATCATGTTTACCGCCTTTATGGACGTGGCGAGATACAAGTCAATTTTCACATTATACGCTTAATTCATGAATGGTAAGTTCTACTTTTGCATATCAATCAACTAATATAAATACTCTATTAACTGCAATTTAGCACAATCTTGCTTCTTCTACAGAAGCGATTTTTGGTACAAAATTAATTAAGAAAACACCAGGATTGAGGTTTACTGCATTAGATAGGCTTGCTTTTAACTACAATCTCACAATGGAATGTGAAGATGTAGCCAAAGATGGTAAACAACCAAGGTCTGGAAGTGCACCTTAAGATACATTTTCAACAAAACGGTAGGTATCAAATAACCGACCAGGCGGATACTACAAAGTACACTTCGACCGTGTCAGAACTCTAACGTTGTTTTCCTTCACTGTAATCATAAATTTATATAATACATATAATAATGGACACCTAATTATGTTAAATAATTTAGTCTTATTATTTTTGAAGAAAAGCCTACAACATAGATTTTCACATTAAATATAGTCCACAGATAATAGCGTCCTGCGTTTATGAATCAAAATACTAGATACCTAAAATACATATGGTAATAATAAAGGGCATTAATATAGGTGAATATACAGGATGTCTCATGGCTATGCCACAGGGAGAGAAAATACAGGGGAAAATTTAATTTGGTCGAATTTTCAAAAATCTATGAATGCAAAAATTCCTCTATACATCATATAAGTTCTTTCCTTCCGTGTGTCGTGGCGGTAAGAAGTCCTGTGTAGTGTTACATCCATACAATCATACACATATTGATTAACAATTACCTTGTATTGATCAGTTAATAGAGTAACTAAATAGTTCATGTTACATTTAGTTTTATATGATAGGCATAATGTGCAAAAAATATTTTATAATAATATACTGTACGTAATTTATCAAAGATATGCATACATGTTGGTGAAGAAAAGGGGTTTCCACTAATCAGAAAACCATTATTAGTATTAATAGAGTTTTTAGTATTGCTGAGTTATTGTCGGCTCTGCTCAACAAAAGCAATCGAATCGTGCGCTATAGAGTCAGACAATTCATAAATGTCTGTGAAGGCTTATTTCAACACATTAAAAGTTAGTTATCAAGAAAAGATATAATATATTAGTAACGGTGATATAATAAAAAACAAACTGTATAAAAAATCTATTTTGCCACTACACTATCGCATAAATTAATTTAAAAAAACAGCCAGTTTAGCTAGTTCACATAACATTGAAGCAAAATGGACAGCCGAGAGCCAACAATATGTTTACAGAGATACTTTGTAAAGTCATTTTTTCCTGACATAAGTTGGGTTCGTCATATTATGTACATAACTTTTATTCTGGGACCAAATCCGAGATCATGACAAAAAACCTTTTTAATCGTAGTTTTTAATGAATTTTGATTGAACAAGGTTGTCAATCAAATGTAAAAAAAAAGTTATTTCAGATTTGGTCCCATGGTAAACGTTATTCAGTATGTCGATCCAAACTTACTTATTTACTTAATAATAAAAAAAAGTATTTATTCTATATATCACATAATAAATTATTATGTAAATAATGGATGTCATACCTTTATAGGTTGCCATTATTTGATAGTAGTGCATATGTAGTTTTAAGGTGATGATAAGCCATTGCTAGTGACGTCGAATGCCGTAGCGAAGGTCGTGGGTTCAAATTTTCCTATTAAGCTCATTGCAGAATTTTCAGTGAATAAAAACATTGTAGTGGTAGTGTTCTTTGTTATCCGTCTGTTGAAAATCTGTCACCATTGCAAGTATTTACCGATGCATGAGCCCCAGCAGTTGCACTACACAGCCAGTCCCTTTTAGACTTTGGGTACTTACTGTCATCATACCATTAATGTCATTACTTACCATAGTGAAAATAAAAAAGTTCCTTAAATAATCATCTTCCTAGCCGTATCACACATAAAGTGTAATCGGTACAAAAAAAAAACCTCCATTTTTCCATATCAGAAGTTACTCCTTAGACATGTCGTCATCGACACAATCTGGCCTATACCATGATAAACTATATAACTTGTCAACTTTCTCAATACTGGCGCTATCTTCACATCGGGGAACAACAAGTCTAATCTTGTCTAATGGCATATATAGGCTCTGTGAATTTCAGCACTGAATGTGCTCAATGTTTTTCAATAATTTGATAGTTTCTATTTCATAAATCAAAATCAGATAACTCCTTCTCGAATGAGTTCTGGAACGAAACGTGGGTTTTTACGACTCTACACGTATAAAGAAGCAGTAGGTGGTGCTGATAGGCCTTAATCAATATATATGGGCCTCGTGGCCCATATTTGTGACGTTAGACGCTGTGGCAAAAGTCTTCGATACCACAGTTTGTCCCCGTAAGGATGTAATAACCATCTGGGGCTATGATACCTTCTAGTCCTTTAAAAAAATGTACTACTACCAAAACACTATTGTAGGGTATTACTTTGTAGACCTGGGTGTTTAGACAAGATGGCTGTCCAAAATTTTTACCGATACTAGACGTGTATCGGTGAAAATTTGTAAGTAAAATTGACATTTAAAATCGAATTGTCACGTGATTTTTTCGTATTCGCTTGTCAGTTCTATGCAAATGTTGATTGTTTAGTATCGATGACAAATTGTGGACATCCTATTTGTATAGGGGGCTGACATAACTGACTACCATCCTCAAGTTAAGCCGGCGAGAGTATGGCCACATCTTGTTCACATATCTACGTGTATTTTTATTAATAATCTATACTAATAAAGAAGCTTGTCATTCTTATATTTCGTGGCTTCCAGTAGCTGGGGTTAATCTTAGTGCCATTTTCTTTTGAACGTAAGTCATACTCTTTAAATATAGAATATATTTATTTAAAATGGTTTGTTATCAACTCTAGAATGTCTTAGCACAGATTTTTAAGTTTTGTCTCCATAAACAAATATTTAAAGGCAATTACTTAAATGGGGTATGTCACACCCCGCCACACTCTCGATGTAAATTTTCTTCAACACATTCTCGCCGTGTTAAGAATCATGCGAAATTACCAATGTGCACCGGCAGCTGCACTTAAGCGCAGGCTTTCACGTTATTTTATTAGGCACTAATGGCATTTCTACGGGTCGAGAAATATTTATTTATAAATTAATTTTCATCTGCAGAAAATGTCGATGTGCAACGGGACCTAGTCACGACAATGAAATATGTTTAGTAATAGGTTAGATAGACAGATAGATGGACGCGTCTATCTCTCCTTACTGATTGTCACAGGTCTGCATATTTTAAAAAGGTAATTGGAAACTATGTGCACAGAAACTTCATAAAGAAGGAAGCTAAAGTCTCTTTATGATTGCCATTGAAAATGTATGGGAGTTTTGAAGACAATATTTTGGAATATTCTCGTTTTAAATTTAAAAAGTTATTGATGTAATTTTACTCATTACTCAAAGTACTTTCGATATTAGCTAAAGTTTTTTGTTATCTCTTATATTCACTGTATATTACAACCTGTATAGAACATTTAGCTTCATCCCAAGGTTCCACCTGCATGAAATCTTTACCTACTTTTCACCAGCACTTTATGGAGTTCTCTTAAGTTACAGTACAACGATAGGCACATAACCTAAAATACCTTTCTCAAAGACCTTCATAAATAACTGTGCCGCATAAAACCTGCTTTTCGTGCAGTGGTTTTCATGAAACTATTGATGCCATAGCGAGGACTTATGATTTATTAAATGTTTTTTCAATCTAATCTAGGTATTTATGTACCATGTTTCATCTTAGTTTAAAAACTTCATGCTATCGATATATTGGGTATTTCCAAAGTATTATGTGGTTTACCCGTTCAAAGATAAACACGGAAAGTCCACGGTATTTTATGTAAACAAGCCTAATGTATAGTTTTGACAGTGGGCCGGCCAAGCTATAGCAAACCTAGCAGTGCACTATTTAGACGAATTGCTTCTAGTAACTGAACGCTTTTCTTTAATACTTCAACCAAAATTCAGCAAGTAACGTCAAAGGTTAATTATTAGCTCCGAACAATATTTACACTATAATACATATAGTATACTTTTCGTATTCTAATTCCCCTCCACAAAAGTGTTTCATACAAACTGTATTTCCCCCTTACACCCCTCAGAGATTGAAATTCGGAAAATCCTTTATTAGTGGATTCGTACATGTTTTAAGGAACCCACCTGGTATTTTAAGTTAGTAGGCTTTATAGTTCCTGAGATTTTTGAGTGAGTAAGTGATTTGCTTTTAAAAAATTAACCACCATAATTACCTAGTAGTACCTAATTTATTTAAACAAATAATACTTTTTTAACGGAAATTTTAAATATCCTTCAGTTTCTTGTGGCGGCCATAAAAAAAAATATGTCTCCACACATTCTCCGAGTATTAAAAATAATACATTGTCCATAAACATGCGGATTTAAAGCTTTTCCAATATTAATTTAAAGACCTTTAGGCGCCCTGTACTTTTAACAAGTTACCTTTGTTGAAAGGTAAGGCTGGTCGTTACGTGATGTCGTTGTTTATAACGGTTCTTCACATAATTGTGCATTTCTTTATTTATACACACTAAAAATATGTTATTTTATTTTATTGCCAGTGCGCATGGGTCACTAAGAAACCGTTGCTAATAAATATTGTTTTTTTTCTTCTCATAGTGAATGAATTATAAACTGAAATAGGACAAATAATATCACACTAATCCTAACTAATCCTAATTTAATATTATAAATGCGAATGTGAGTTTGTTTGTTTATTTGTTTGTTACCTTTTCACGCTTAAACCGCTCAACCGATCGCGATGAAATTTGGTGTGCGGATAGCCTATGGTATGGAGAAGAACAAAGGCTACTTTTTATCCCGGGAAAACATACGATCCTTGGGGAACGCGGGTGAAACCGCGGGGGGGAATCTAGTCTAGTAAATTATAAATGAAAGTTTGTGACTGTGTTTGTATGTTGGTTACTTCTTCACACTCAAACGGCTCGGCCAATTTTGATGAAATTTGGTATGGAGGTAGCTGACATCCTGGATTAACCATATAGGCACCTTTTTATCCCGGGAAAAGAACCCTCGAGACTGCGGGTGAAACCGCGGGGCGGAAGCTACTTATAAATAAAAATAGGATAGGTAACGCCCGATAATGTACGTTAGACGACTTTTTTTTGCATTTAGACTATTGGACCTATACGTAAAAATCATGATGTAAGTAATTTTTTGTCAGAAAAAGCATGTAACCGTACAGGCTCTCTATACAGTTGCATGGTATTTCTTTTTGGTTTACTTTAAAATTGCTTTTGCTGTGTGATGAGGTGGCCGCAATGCTTAGAACAGACTTTTAGGTGTAGCTGCCTATTTGGGAGGAATTATAAAATACTCTACCACGTTGCTATGGTTTCCTTGTGATGCTTCATCGATAGCTCGAGATGAATGTGGCGCGGCATTGTTAACGTGGTTACTTTGTTATCATATCACTACCACTGATAAGGTGATGATAGCTCAGTGGTAGTGACGTCGGATGCCGCGGCGAAGGTCGTGGGTTCAAATCCTACAATGAGCTTGAGCTTTCGGTGAAGGAAAACATAGCACGGTGGTTGGGTACTTTGTAGTAGGTACCCGCCTGGCTGGTTATCACCCTCAAGTTGAAAATCTGTCCCCAAGCACCTATTGGTGAGTTCCGGCAGTTGCATTTGAGAGCCAGAAAAGAAAGATAAGCAAGCCCAATGGTATTGCTAATTAATGTCCATAGGAAACCACTTACCATCAGGTGAACCGCCTGCATGCCTGCCAGACTTCCGACATAAAAATATATGTATATATTTTGAAAAAAAACGTCAGTTATCTCGTTTTCATAGCACAAACAGAGCAGAGCGCTCTGCTATATAATACTCTATACTATATAATATTATAAAGCTGAAGAGATTGTATGTTTGTTTGACGCGCTAAACTCAGGAACTACTGATTTGAATTGAAAAATAATTTTAGTGTTGGATAGCCCATTTATCGAGGAAGGCTATAGGTTACTTTTTAACCCGGGAAAACATAAGATCTCTTGGGAATGGGGGTGAAACTGCAGGGCGGAAGCTAGTATAGTACTAAAAAAAGCTTGTATTAATTATTTTTTTTAACGAAAACGTATTATTTCAAGGTTTATTTAACTTCACCTATTAGAGAGTCGAATCTTGCATGTTAATTTTAGACCAGTGCCACTCGATCGATTGAGCTCAAATTTTGCACACACTTTTGTTGCTGGTGACAATATAATCTAATATACTCAAAAAAAACTTGTTTTATATTTTATATTATTTACTATATGACCGATCGATAATATTGACCGAATCGAATTTTCAGTTGTTCTTTTAGGATTTCCCTATTTTTTAACTATTTTTTTTAGGGTTCCGTACTCAAAGGGTAAAAACGGGACCCTATTACTAAGACTTCGCTGTCTGTTTGTCACCAGGCTGTATCTCAAGAAACGCGATAACTAGACAATTGAAATTTTCTCAAATTATGTATTTCTGTTGCCACTATAACGACAAATACTAAAAATAAAATAAATATTTAAGGGGGGCTCCCATACAACAAACGCGATATTTTGCCGTTTTTATAGATAATGGTACGGAACCCTTCGACCGCGAGTCCAACTCGCACTTGGCCGGTTTTTTTATATATATACATCGATATAGATTTGCAATCCATCTATCCATCTGGTTGCAGTGACTATTAATCATATTCAAAACTTTTTTTTTTCTTTGTCAACAGACGTAGCATCAATAGACAAGATTCAGACGTAGCTCTAGTTATAAGGAAACATCTAGAGACATTGTAATGAAAGTAAATAAATTAGATGAATAGTGATGGCGAACATTAGCGACAAGGACGATGTGGACCCTACTGTGCTGGGTGATGGTGAAGAAATCCGAAACGTAAATAAGGTGAGTTTTCACTTTTTGATTTACAAGTTTTTATGGTTATATCGACAGGTGTAAATTAAAAAAAAAAAAATTGATCCATGAAGGCGCCAGATAAACGTATAAAAAGTCACTTTTACTTCCACATCAATATAAGTATCAATTTAATATTTACACAACTTTAAAAAAAAAAATAACCGTGAATCCATTTTTTTACCAAGTAAGTTTATATAAGAGGGAACTCAGTTACTATCGATAATAGTTTTATTATCAAACGCATTATCGACGCTTGTTTCCTCAGTCCTAAAAATTATAGTACCTATATTAAAAATTTTACGCTGAATATAAGCACTTAAATAACGTTTCGGATATCGTATTTCTATATCTATCGTTTGTAATTTAGTTTAATCTCATTATTCATATACGGGGTGGATATTTTGAGATAGTATATTTTGGAAACCTATGCTAAGTTCATCTTCCTGAACAACTTTTACATTGGGACCAACTCTGAAATCGAGAAAAAAATATATTTATTAGGTTTACCAACGTATATTATACGAAATCTTAAAGTAACTAAATAATAATAGTAACTTTAACTAACATAGTGTAAACACAATTAAAGGTAAACACAGCATGATTTAAAATTAAATTAAATTTAAAAAAATATATATTATTAAAAAAGTAGTCTTTTCGCGAATCCAGAGTTTATCCCATTTTATAGGTAAAAGTTATACAGCATGGCAAATCTAAAATAAGTTTCGACAATATGCCATTTTGAAATATCCCAGTATATTTACTATAAATATACCAGTGGAGTAAATTTTCGATTGATAGATGAGAAAATAAAAGAATGTTAACAGTATGGACGAACGATACAAAGTTTTCGTTTACGTTTCAGTTAAATTTAAACTTCATTAAATATTAATATCTTTAACTAGCTTCCACCCCGCGGTTTCACCCGCGTTCCCGAGGGATCTTGTGTTTTCCCTGGATAAAAAGTAGCCTATAGACTTTCTCGATAAATAGGCTATCCAACACTGAAATAATTTTATAATATATATTTTCATTTTCAGATAAAGAAAGAAGAGGCAATTTTTTTTCACAAGGAAGTCTGAACCTTCAGCCCAATAAATAAAGTTGGTTCCCTTTTAACGTACTCGCTGATAATGCTATATGTTTATACAATTATAATGTTCAAACTGTGATATAGATATTATATATAATGCTAGGTATGAACTTTGTGTAAATAATGTAGATATATGTGGTAAACATGAAAGTAAATACATATAAATAAATAATTTATTACTGTAGTCGTTAGCTAAAGAAATATAGAAGAAATGTGTTAATTGTTTGTTGTGTTTTATTGTAATTTCTAGAACATAGATATTATTTATTCAGTCAGTAGAATATGTACGTTGGTTCACCTTTTTATGACATTTTTTTATTTATTTCAATACAAAATAAAATATATATGTTATTGATAGGTTAATATTTAATTCCTACTTTTTTACCGTAGCCTCGTGGTCTAATACACCACAAACAGTTTTTTTCCTGCAAGTTAATCTTTTCATAGCACAGAGTTGATTATTACAAAGAAATCCGTTCAGTTGATATTATATACATATTAAAATTACTATGAGTTCACGCATAACCAACAAACAGGGATGTTGCCATTCAAGATAAATTCTAACACTAACCAATGTATAAAACATCTAAAAATATACGGAAACATCGATTATTTTGTAAATTTTATCCGCTTTATGATTTTATTTACCAATCTAACCACAAAGAGTAAATCATTTTTATGCTGTACAATTATGACGTCACAAGTTCGTAGTTAATACAATACTAAGCCTATTATATTGATATTTCATAAACAGTAGTTAAATTGATATCAGTTAACATCCCTTATGCCCATGCCAAAGACAATGGAAAAATTTCCAGTATCTCCATTGACTTGGTTTTTCCCAAACTATCCCAGATATATAAAACACATTGTATAACTGTTGGAGCACCTTTACACAAGAAGTTTCCGACTTTATACCTAAAAGTAATCCAATAAATCTTACTAATAATATGGACATTCATGAAAAAAAAAAATACTCATAACTCATTAAGTCAGGAAAGTAAGCTAAAGAGGTAATTAAAATGACGTCACGTCACATCGAGCTGGATGCAGAGGTGGATCAAGGTTATGATTTTTCAGGAATGGCGCCCATATGGATAATCTTACGCAGCAAAAAAAGAAAAACCTAAATACAAAATTTGATCCAAATCATTAGAGCTATTTCCGTGATACACGAAATAAATTTGTGTACTTAGTACGTGTTGGGATTATATTCATTTAACTGTTTTGTTAAAAAAATAAAGTTTTACTTAATTTTTTAGTTTACCTATAATTGTTTGTTGCACTTAGTTTTTGTCTTATTATGTAGTTTTTTTTGTTATGTGTAGTGTAAGCAAATGTTGGTAAACATTTAAATAAAAAAATAATAAAAAATTAATACATATACCTACACTAAAATTGTTCGTTTAAAGTTATAGATTTTCTTAATGACACCTTGTTTGTAAATTTATGTAGATGTTTGTTATTCTAATAGGGAATATGCATAAAATTTAAATTTGTCTCAAATATTTTTTTCTAGATTCTTTATTGTCATTACATTATACTTAAAAGGTATTTTTTTTATTTAGTTATTATTTAAACCCAGAAAATATTACATAAAAAGTGAAAAATAAGGGAGGAAAATTCAAACTTACAAAACGCGTCACCATTGGTAGAAACGAAATGTGACGTTAATTGTCACGTCATTGAATTTATCGGCGTCGATATTCATACTGTGTTAAAGTAGTGTTTGTGAGAAAAAGTGTTTAAAACTGTATTCCTGTGTGATTACTTGTGGATATATATTTGTAGTCAATCGAGGACGATGACAGAAACTGGTTTTGTTAAAGCACAATCAGATAATCTGCCGAAAATAGATGCATTTATGATGTCAGCATATTTTGCATCAAATCTCGAGTCTTTGCCTTTTAACTACAGCCATTCTTTCAACTGGTGGTGGCATATTCCGTTTTTGACATAAAAATATATGAGGAACAACTCCTTTCTTTAACCGTAGATTACATTTTTCTCCTTTCTGTTTCATTATGTTTTATTCAATATAATTAACTGTATCTTCCTTAACCTGAAATAAATTATCAATCATTAAAATTTCGTAAAACCGCAATACGAATAAATAAGCAAGCTCTTTAGATACATTTTTAATGAACTTTTGTAAACAAGGCTAGGTTAGTTTTAGACCAAACCTCCTATTTTCACACTAAGCTGTACATAAATATATGCTATACTTACGTTAAAATGATCTTCACAACAAAATAGAACCGATAATGGAGATACAATATCCCTTCTCATCATCTTACACCATTTTTTTCGTAATTTCGCATCGCATGGAATACGAAAAAACACTTTATCGGGTGTACTAATAATAGTGTTTTTGCACTTCGGTACCATACAATACTTGTAAGATGGTTTTTTTAACTACTTCCATGATTTGTATAGCAATTAAAACTGAAAATACGTATGAAGTAACTGAAACACTATAGTAAACAAACGCGGGACATAACAAATGACGTCATCAAAAGCGCGCGCTAAATGGTGGCGTTTGAACGGCTCAAATTTATTCAATGTTTTAAATTTCACTTTGAAATATAATTTGGCTCTTTTCAAGCCTATTTATATTTTTTTCCATGTTATAAAAATGTAAATGATAAATGTAAGAAATAAAAAAAAATCATGCATATTCCCTATTACATCGCATAGGTTAAATGTGTCACATACGTAAATACTCAATCTATGCCCTGATTACTTACGATACTTATTTATATAGGTATAACCTCGGGCGGAAGCTAGTTAACTTATAAATGTGGGTGGATACGTAAGAAGGTTATTAAAGAAAATTCACGCTGTTAAGTTAATTAAGAAGAAACTAGATAAATATAAATAAAAAATATTGTTTATAACATTCATAAAAACGAAACCAAGCATCAAGTTTGGTAGGTATGTACCTACTTTATTTTATTTAATGGCTGTTATTTAATATTATGGAAGTTTTAATTAAGTTTGAGCTTACAAGTAATAATAATAATATTAGGTGAACTTTATTAGGTGAACATCATGTAACTTCACCCGTCTGGACAAAGATAGATAGATGTAGGTACAGGGTGGAAGTACTCATCAAAATGAATATCTTTTACTATGGGACTAACTGTGAAATCATGAAAAAATTATCAGATGTTCGATACAAAAGTTTAATACCTACTCGACCAAAATGTATGAAGCAACCGTTTTATTTTACGCGTTTATTTTAATCACTCTGTATATCTACTTGCAATGCTGAAAGTACTTATCAACAGAAATAACTATGGGACCAAATCTGAAATCTTAAATGAGAGATGAAAGCCTAAGGCCCATATTTCACTAGGACAACATGGCGGCGCAACCAGTCGCCGCCACCAACTAAACATATACAGCTCTATAGAGAGTGCCTCACCTGGTGTCCGTGCGCAACCATACGTACATTTTGTTGGTGGCGGCGACTGGTTGCGCCGCCATGGTGTCTTAGTGGAATATGGCCCTAAAGGCATACTTAGTCCATAATATTATACACATTACGAAGAAGCCGTATAGTATAGGTACTCGAATGATGCGACCTCCTTCCATTCTCATTTTTCAAAATAGGAACACGACGTTGTCTAAAGCGCACTGTGAAGAAAAAAGCAATGTTTCCTTTGCTTTACGACTTCAAAAATGGAGGAGGTTCTCAATTCGTCGGAATATTTTTTTATTTTTTTTATGTATGTTCCCCTATTACTCGTAGACACCTGAACCAATTTGGAAAATTATTTTTTTGTTTGAAAGGGTATACTTCACAAGTGGTCCCATTGGCACCAAGTCAGGATCTGATGATGGGATCTCGGAACAATCGAGGGCAGCCAAATTTTATAGGAACGTATAATGTATTTTATATATTTTCTAAAACTACTTATTCAAGTATTTGCGTCTGGTACTTATTATCTTATGTTGCTGAGCTGATGATGGAAAATATAACTCCTTAACTATTAGGAGTTAGTGAACAGTTCTAGGCTCGTACATACCGCTACTTATGTTCCTTTGAGATAGTCATGTGAGCTGATGATGGAAGGTACAACTCTTTGTTAGTTAGGTTAGTTAGGGGATAATTCTTAAATAAAGTACTGTATAGACCGCTAGTTTTTATTCTTTCTAATTACCCAGATTGAGTCGGGAGTCTTAATTTTATGCTATTGAACACACATGAACACTAAAAATTCATAAATAAATATTATTCAATATTGTCGACAAATGAAAAATCTTGATAAGTATTCAATACACAAGAAACTAAAAATGGAAAAATAAAATTTACTTTTAACAAAAACCAAAAACTCAAATTTCAGGATGCGACCGCGCCTGCTTTACAGTGGGTTTGCACGAAAAAATATAAAATAACAATGTTAGAATTCGTTTTGAAGTCAGCGAAAGCGAAGCACGTGTTTCAGAATCTCAAATTCTTTAGCTGAATTCAAAATGAATTCTAACATCGTTATTTTATAATTTTTAGTGCAGACCCACTTGAAGTCGTCTTTGGTTTTTGTTAAAAGTCTTTTTTTTTCACAGTGTTGAATCCTAATCCAAACTAATATTATAAATGCGAATGTGAAATTGTTTGTTTGCTTGTTACCTTTTCACGCCTAAGCCGCTGAACCGATCGCGATGAAATTTGGCACGCAGATAGCTTATGGTATGCAGAAGGACATGGGCTACTTTTTTTCTCGGGAACGCGGGTGAAACCGCGGAAGACAGCTAGTTATGGACTAAAGTAATGTATACTTTTTTTAAAGTCGATTCATCTGACGAATCAATAATAAAGAGCGTCTGAAGTTGTCTACGTTGTGACAATACTATAACATGTACCCTATCACTGAAGTCGAGCCTCGTACCCCATTTGTGGCTATTTATATGACCGGTTGATACCTATAATTTATAAACAACAAAATTAACTTACTGTCTGTTCCATTGTACGGCAAGAACTAGAGTAACTGATTTGACATCTTAGGAGTGTGGATTTGCGTGTTCGATCTTTGGAAAAGTTTCCCAGTAAATTGGATTATTTGGGAAAAACTTATATTGCTTTTTTCTAAGGGATTTTTGTATGAAATCAAAACCAAACAGTCTGTCGGGTCAGCTAGTTAATTATAATACGAAGATAATAATTATAGAAATAAATTTGCCTATGTTCAGCAGTGGACATCCTCGGGCTGAATATGATAAATGATTATGGAACTGAGTAGATTTTTTTCACCAAAATATTTTTATTATTCTAGTGTTACCTACTAGGCTATAAGGTCTCGAAATCAGTAACCATTCACTATTATTATAAAACCTACCTAAACAAAATACTTTTCTTTCAGCTTTTTTTGTGATGGCAACACCAATACCTAATGCGATTTTAATTGCATTAGCGCTTATGTGAGTTATGAAAGTATGGACATTAACAAATTAGTCACACCCCTGTTCGGACGTTTTTCATTCTTTGCCGTTGTATTGTGAACGTCAGTTTTAAAAAAACTTTTAAATGAAAATAAAGCGACCATGTAAAAATAAGTAATTGGTTTTCCTTAGTCTTGTTCTAAATACCTATTCTATTTTTATGAACCAAAGAGAGTAATAGATCGAGAAACTAATAAAGAATAATAATATTTTTTGAAAAGTAGTTTAATTAAAAGTATCCCAGTATCGGTAACTTACTTTCAAGATTTTACCAAATATTTTTATACCAACTTAAAAATTAAGATCTGGAGATTTTGTAAAGATTACAGAAAATATATTCTCTTGATAAATATTTTATGAGTGACAATACGGCACGTTTTCATGTCACCGTTTTCACTTTTTAATTTTATTTGGTGATCGTTCAGCATGAGCAGCCGTCTTTTGTTAAAAATTTAATTTTGGAAATTTTGCAGCTGTCACGAAAAATAACATTCATAACGGGAATCGCTAATTGACTTTGAGCTTTTTATTCAGTTTTACAGTATATCGGTCAATACGTTTTATATCTATCTTTACCGGTAAAACTGAATCGTGACTAACATACAACGCACAGCCTGAACGTGGACCTCACTTGAGCACCCTAGTGGTGGACTAAGGAAGGGCCTTTTAAAGTTAGCCCATAAGGAGATAAATAGGGGATTGCGGATTAAGCTGCAGGATGTAGTGCTAGTTTATTGCAAGGGCCCATTGCCTGCATTTATATCAAGTATGTTTCTGTACAAGACTTAAGTTTCTTTAGGAGTCTTCAGTATCAACTACGCGCGAGTGATTCCGCTGGTGTTGCAAACGTCAATCGGCTACGGTAACCCGCTTACACACCCGTGTTATAAAAGTCTATTAAATTATCTTATTAAATTTTCGACGTAACCGTAGGTATAACACAGCAAGTAAAAATGCTAGCTCTATCTGATTCATAAAAGTTAAGACTAACTTTTCATAACAAATAATTTTATATTCCAAACTACTCAATACACTAATCTAAAACCAAACTAAAATTGGTAAAAATAATTACAAATCTAGGCTAATTAACTTTTAAACTAGATCCGTTTAGGTAGCCGGTGAGAGAGAGAGCAATCGATCGTTATTCATTTCCGATACATCTAAAACTGCCTCGTGTTTCTTAGTGTGGGAAAAAACCTTAATCCTGCTTTATGTATGTAATTCATAAAATAAGGCTTCCTTGGTGCAATACTGTCCTGAAATAAAGGTGTCAAAACTAGGTTTATGGTTCTTACGGAATAAAAGGTTAATTTAGCCTTATAATTTCCAAAATATTAAAGGAAAAAATACATTAGAATATAGTAATTATTTTTGATGTTTGATTTTGATAACGTTTGTAGCTTTCAACTCATTCGTAGTAGTATTCGTAGCAAACGTAGCAGTTTTCGTAGCCAAATCAAATAAATATAATGTTCAAGCGTGAGAAAGGACGAAAAATCGCGTTTTGAATTAATCCGATTACAAACTTTCTTTTTATTATTATGTTTATGATTTCTAAACGGGTTTTTGTTTAGTTACCTATCATACCAAATGAGGCAAACATAATGCACTTTTACTTTCAATACTTAACTGCCTTAATATTACAGTAAGTAGTGGTGGTCAACTGCCATTTTATTATGAGTACAAATAGCGGAGCTAACTATACTAGCTAACACATAATGACTGCAATGTGTTAACTAAACATTTAAGTGCACAAATTATCTTGCAACATCACGTCTTCTGAAACATCATTTCAGTTTATCCCTACATTAACTGCAAGAATAATAGCCACGATGCCTAGGTGTTGTGTAATTGTTAACGCGACCCTCCTTTACATCGAACTTATTCAATGGCAACAAAGCTCAGGTCCATAAACCATATTTCATGCGTCGACATCGTCGGCGGGCGTCCGACAAACGATATGTCACGGCACGTAGTACAATGCAAACAGCGGCGTCTGTGTCGGCGTCTGTGATGTAGTGTGTTGGTGTCACAACACTAGTGTAGTGTCACAAACGTGGCCGGCCGCGGTGGGGACTGGTGCGGCGCCGCGTCTAATCGGCCCACAATGCCGCGAGCTGGCCCGCTTTGCTAGCAGGATGAAAGCCATGCGGTGGCGACAAAGCTTTTGTGCGCGGGCGGTCGTGTGCTCTCCACCACGCGGCCACGGACTGAAAAGAATAAAGCCTCGTTAGCTCTAGATATTTACTTTACCACTAATAACTTCACTTGACATTACACAAATATTGCCGAAAATACTGACATATCTCCGACTTTGAGGAATAGTTTGCACTATCGCTATATTCCTCTATTAAAATTAATTAACTATGTTAACACAAGCTTTTTTCCAGACAAGTCTAACTCTACACTTTTCTCTGCTTATTTGACAAGAAAAACAAGTTCAATACAGCACTTAGTTATTATGCGTGTGAAAATAGCGCTTCGTCTTGTATCCAGTCGTAGCAATTATTAGACAACCTGTTTAATCGTCAAATGGATCTATGATAGATTGCCTGTTGTATGATCAGCTTAAGGCTAGTAACACACCGAGCAATCTAATCGATAGGTGCACATCCCGCGTGAAGCGCACTCACAGATCTCTATCGACAATCGTAATACAAGTAGTTTAGATAGGCACTATCTGATAGATCTGTGACGCGTTCGCGAATCGAACTCAATCAACTATCGGGATTTATCAATCTATTCTTCATTAGACACCACCGTCAGATCTGCCCGCTTTCAATTGAAACAATATTTAATGCTTTGCCGGCTCAGGAATAAAATAAAACGGTAGAACCATAAACATTCCACATTTATATTCGACCTCTGACGGCCGGTCGAATGCGGGTTCTCTTTTTCTCTTGCGTGCTCTATCCCGCTTTGACTGCGCCGCAGCGTCTGTGGGATCCGCGCTTCTCTCTGTTTAAAGATCCGAGAGGGAAGATAAAAATTGTATGGCTCATAATGTTTTAACAGTCTCACCGAACCGAGGCCCAATTTAATTTTCCTCCTCGGGTTAGTAATAATGACTCGATTCGTTCTATGCGGCGAGAGGTTAGTGCAGAAGCCGCCCCGTCTGCTTCAGAGCTATCGTAATCGATTCCTTTTAATTGATTCTTTCGACGCATCTGGCATGTTTATTCTTAAATGTACCGTATAGTAGTAAGTGTATAAATTATTCTGTGTTCTGTTCCTATACTCTTACCTAAATTCTATTTTTTAAGCTTCAAGGTTAATTTCTAGCTTTCAGTAAGTGTTAGCTGTAGTGCGCCTTTAGCGATGCGGGCTGTGAAAATGGCAAATCTTTTAAATAATTTTTAAAGTTGTTAATTTTAATACTATAATGTACTAAATGGGAATTACGATTGCACTAATAAAGAAGCTTGTCCTGACTGACTGACTGATCTATCAACGCACAGCCTAAACCTAACGTGAACATCCATTAAGAAAGGATTTTTTGAAAAGTTAGCCAACAAAGCTGCACAAATATGTTAGAATAAACGTAAGTATGAAACGAAAAGAAAACTTAATTAAAAAAAATACTAAAATGAAGTTTGCGATGTTATTATCTGACACAGAGGGATTGGTCACAGTCGTCCACAATGGCAGCCGTACCCGGGCCCGAGCCCGAGCCACCTACATCAGAGAAAACGTCTGTCGGCGGACCACAAAGCCTCTCAACATATACAAATAAATAACGCAGGAACAACAAATATTTTAATAACCAGCTCTAAAGAATTGTTCAACGCTTAGTTACGAGTACATGCGTGACATACTGAGTCGTCGTTTGTAGCGTATGTCACCTGCGTGTTCAAACGAATACATCTCACGGAAATTTGGTTCTAAATGACGAGTAAATAAATACATTTATCGTGTAAAATTCGCGTATACAAATATATGAATGCTCGCAGACAGCATGACCAATGTCAAAGTATAGATCAAGACCGCGCGGGCGAATAGCGATCTTTCGAAAACATAAACTTTTATAGCGACATAAGAAAGAGCCGATGGAAAATTGGAAAGGTAAGCGTGAAATGTGGCAGATGTACCGTCATAAAACAGACGGCTGTTGTCCAGCCGCATGCGGCAAACGATTCCCATTTCATACAAAAGGAGAAATAATACAGCAACGTACGTCTAAAACAAGTACATTTTTTATTACAAAAACGTTATTACTGACAAATATTGGTAGTCTATAAAGGCAATAATTTCATCAGGTACGTATTTACTTTCTCTTAAAAAGGAGTTAAAATTACATACCAGAAATAACTGAACAGTTAAAGGTCTATAAAATAGTTATTATATTGAATAATAAAGTTTAGCATTCTCATAAGAGAGAAATGGCAAGAATCGATTGGAAAATATGTAGAAAACATTTAAACATTTACAAAAAAAAAATCAAACTTTGACATGTATGCGAACAAATATACTTCAATAAAATCTAATTACCTATGCAATAATCTATACAATACCAATAAGCAACAGTACAGTACAGTAGCCAACTAAAGTGTTATCCTGACAAAGGTCAACAAAAATCCTCAATCCCATTTGTAAAAATTTAAATGGAATAAAGAGAGGAATGTGATTCTTCTAAATAAATGATTAATTGAACGGGTTTTCACAATGATCTTAACAATGGCGTAGAAATATTTTTTTTAGTAATAGATACATTTTTATTAAAGCAATGATTATTTTTGTTAAAGTGTTGCCTTGAGAGTATTTTAAACAAAAAAAAGTAAACCCCAAATGTACATGATTTTTTTTCTAACGTCTACATTACCCACTCTTAAAATATAATTTACAAAAAGAAATACAAAAACCTATATCAAAATGACGTGATCGGCACCTGTAGAAACCACCCCTAAGCCACTTCAAAGGGTCCGATATGTATAATCATCAAAGCGGCAACAACAAAGGAACAATCACATAAGAATGTAGACACCGAATCGATTTATAACAAATAAATACTTTACTTAAACAACCGAAAAAAAACTGACTTCTATCAAAAATGGTATGACTAGTAATTTGTAATGTTGTACTTACCAGCAAACAAATCACAAAATAGCTACATAATATATTGAAAATATGTCGGGTACAGAACGACTATAAATGCCTAGATCTTGGAACAACTAGAGTGTAAAATGTCTAAGTAACAAATCTACTAGTAGCAAAATGCTTAGCGAAACGACTTGGGAGCAGAATAACTGGATAGTAAAACGAATATGCTCTATATTTCTTGTTCTTACAGTCAACTACAATGAATCATTTAATATTGTTAATTGTTTGCAACTTTTCCAAACAAACATTTTAACCATTATACTACTTGTTATTACTATATCTACACAACTTCTAAGCTAATAAACGAAACAATCGATATGTAAATTACGAAAACATCTTCTTGTTTGGTTTCATGCAGTAATATATTTATTTACCTAGAGTTGCAAAACGTTTGAAAAATTGGAGATATTCCTTCTCCTAGAGAGGCCTTCCTCGCCTTGTTAATTTTTATTTGTAGAATCTTAATTAGGTAATATTCACAAATAACTTACTTATATAATCATAAGACACCTTTTAAATTGATAACCTACATATATATATATTTGTTAACACTTGCCAAATACTGAATATTAGTACGTTTATTTAGTTCATATTAAAGGGTACTTACTTAAAGAAGGTGAGAGTCGATTGATGGAATATGGGATCGGCAGACATGATGGCGTGATGGCATGAGCACAAAGGGTGTTGACCGCCAGACGCGAAGGCACCGAGATCACTTGTTAAATAACTTACTCCTGCGTGTAGTCGTAATAACTATTTTACCACCAAAACTATGTATCTAAAACTTCATGATAGCATTGAATAACAATAAAGTTTAGGCTAAACCAGACATCGATTAGGAGGTGATGTAATAGAGGACATAATTTTGATAAAATTTGGAATGAAAAAGATATTAATACATGTAATATATATTTTGTCGAAAATACACATACATCGTAATATAACACAGGTATTACGTAAGAAGAATACAAGAATGTTATGTTCGCCTCAATACTTCATTAACAATTTTAATAAACCTCAAAACAGCATATCCATATATGTACATCTGTATCTGCAAAACAATAGCTACACATAATGGCTTCACTTATTAATACTGCCAACGAAATGGTCCGCTTTCATCTCGAAACTTTTCGCGTCTTTTTGGGCCCGTATCCATCAATTCTCGTGATGGATGGACCATCGGACCCGACTCGAGCAATCGAAATTCAAATTCGCTTAATCTTCCCACACGGCATCGAAAACAGGTCGGATCGTTAACAGTGTGCGTATGGCGAGAGGAGGTTTTTTTTTATTTGTTCTGGAGATATTCGCTCCGAGGCGTGGAGGGGTATGAAGGTGGGGGAGAGGGGTTGAGATGCGTCGGCGTAGACGCACGGGCAGCAGAGGCGTAATTACAGGGTGTGCGCGGCTAATCACTCCCGCAACACGGGCCGGACGCGGCATCACTGCGACCCGGTATGGCATGAAGAAATTATTGTACTGTAATAAAAGTTAGAATAAGGTTTATTATACTTGTTTTCCTCTATCAGAATATTTAAATAATAATTTTATTTTCTATATGAAAAAAAGATTAAGTATTTATTACGATTTTATGGCAAAACTATCGAACCAATTTTATTTGCCTTTTGAAATTGAAAAAACTTAGCATATTTTTATCCCGGGAACGCAGATAAAACTATGAAAGCTGCTGAAAAAAAAATAGCAATATAGCTAAACACCGACAAAGATAAATTAAGCACTTAAAACACCTAGTGAATGATAAAATTTGAGCTTACTGCTTATTTTTATTCATTATTCTTATTTATTAGACAAAATTACCAAACCTCAACTTTCGCCCGGCCGTACTCGCCAGGGCCGGCTCATTGTTATTAATAACAAACAAGGCAAACTCTCGATGGTAACTACACACTTTTCTCCACATATCGAGTTCTTACAGACGCCGACACCCTGATAACGTATGGAAATATGATGTGGCTTGTCCATCAATACATTTGTGATTATATCTCTGTGGTATTATGATTGCTTTAACAGCTTTTTAAACTAGCAAGCTTGTTTGTGTCATTTTACGATTCTATACTTTACTTTTTAAATAAATAATGTAACAGACAGACAAGCCTTTTCGAGCATTAACTAGTTTTAGAAACAACCTATATACAATGTGTTATTAATAATCCTAACTTTGCTAGGAATTATTCAATTAAGTACTAAATATTAACGAAGTAAAGTCGTGTGTTTCAACGCATAAAGTAAATTATATCACAATTATAAATCAACCAATTATAGGTTTCCAAAACATGTAACAATTTGTAGGGTTGTCAACTTATAATAAATATTTTGCGTTCATTGAAAAAGAGTCGTACTAGTAAAATTTCTGTTAGATTTTTATTTTTAAACTAACCTTCGCCGTACGGTTTCATCCATTCCAATGTATAAGCTATCGCTATGCGAAAAATCACGTCAAGTCGTTGCTCCGTCGCTGCGTGAAAGAAAGACAAACTAACAAACACACTTTCTCATTTATTATGTAGGGATGTCACTGTATTGCATAGCCATAAGTTTTAGCTGTTCGTAACATAGCACTTAACTTAACAGGCTTTAAAACTAAAACAAATTATTGTGTTAATATGTTTTGTTCTTAATTTTTTTGTAATTTTAAACTTGAGGTATGATTTATAATTACATTTCTCTACCCAGATAATACCAGATAATATATACCTATACCTACAAGAATTGCTCGTTAAATGTCCTAAAAAAGTTTCGATCATGTAAAAATATTTTTATCGACAACCCTACGAATTGTACGATATAGAATAGACAGAGACTAATATAATAGTCAATGCAATAGGTGCAAATATACAAATCAACCATAAGCTCGTTTAAACACTTGAGAGCTCTAAACATGATTGCTACTACAATAATAAAAATACAAACCGGATCTACTATTAATTCTATTTATTATATTTCATTGGAGAACAAGTTTTTTACCTATGTAACCTTTTTTTTTTTTAAATGTAATTAGTAGCAAATGTTGACCAGTGTGAGATCTTAATTATTTAACGGTTTATAATATCGACTTTAATTAAATTAGTCCAATGATTAAGCCACGAGGAGTTACACAATTTTACTTTGGAAATAAATGAGGAAATTATGTTACGCTAAGCGATCCAAAAAGCCAAAAATATCGACAATAATCGAATTTCGAAAGTGAACCAATAGACCGCTTATACAATAGCTTGAATTTCAAACAAAAACCCTTCTATAAAATTACACGTCTTGCACGTAATTCATGGATAAATAACAATGAGTACAATCCATAATGCAATAATGATGATATGCATTTAGCTGTGCGGTTCCGCCACGGCACGTCACGCCGTCGTGTCGTATCGTGGTCGTGCGTGAGTCGCCTGTCACCGTCGTCAGCCCGTCAGCAACGCCTGTCAAATGTCAACGTTTTAAAGCCACAATATTGAAGCAATTTTAATTGATTCGAGCGACATTTTATTCGCCGCGGTGCCGCCGCCGCTGTGGCGAGCACTACTATCCTCATTACAACTTCATTTTGTTATAACAACAATGAGAGCCCGCGTTTTGCGTTTAATTCATTCACTGAAGTTGACAGCGCCTTTGTGCGAATCAATCTTGCAACTTTTGTAATGATGTAGAATCCGTTCCAGTGCTGTAAAGAAGTCGCCGCTAATGTTATTTTATTTCATTTTTCTTTGTCGACGTGAATAAATCACGGCAACTATTCAATGTTATTTAATTTATTTTCTTCATGCAAAAGAGAGCAATACGTACAGTTGTCGCGGACGTTAGACTTGTATCACTCGAAATCATGATGTTAAAGTTTTTGTTGTTTGTAACTGTGCCTGATATCAAAATAGTACGTGATCTTGCCTCTAATACTTTTGATCCACAAATTGTACAATAGTCTATATCGAGTAGGGTTCACTTACATATATGGATTTACATACCTTGAACGGATCTAGCTATCTTATGTTCATTCGAAATTTCAATAACATGTTTACTTGTTAAACAAACTGTCGTTAGTACATAAAACAGAACCCTTTCTACCACTAAGCATATATTTAAACAAGCTTATCACCTTATTCTGCTAGGTAAGTTGCCGCCATGAGCGCAAATATGTGGACATTGGTAATTACTTAGAATATACAGGTTAATTTGACATGTGGCAAATAAGCACCGACAGACAGGAGCTACTTAAGTGTTAAAGTGTGAGGCATAATGTGTAAATAAACACCGGGTGGGAATCAAACTATCCGTTTATGATGCGTTTGAGAGTTGAGGATGTCGACCTTAAGTTTACAGGATGAGCATTTAAATTGTTTTTTTTTTGCAAGGCGTTGAGGAGCGTGGGTCCTATGCATGGCTGTCTGTTGAAAATCGCTAAGGACCTACCGGTGGTTTCAGGTAGTTGCACTGCTAGGCTTTATAAAGTTTGGCAGCACATTGACATTCCCTCTGGTAATACTAATATCCACAGGCGACGGTACCCACTTACCATCAGGTGGATTGCGTACTTGAGTGGCCAATTTCATCATGATTGGCGTCTGGACGACTCATAGGCACAACTTTGAGGCGTCAAAAGGTAATAAACAAACAGGTTTTAACTGTGATTCCTTTACCTTTCATAGAAAAAAGTTATGATTTTCCAGAAATAACACAAATCTACGATGCCTTGACTTGAGTCAAGATCGAAACAATTTAATTAAAAACCTTGACTTGTTTTGTTAAATTGGCGTTATCCTGTTATCTGATGAACAATCTCAAATATGTAGAACACCCTGTACAAACTTCAATGGAATAATCACCCCGGTGTATCTCGGCTGAATTTGGGGTTGAAACATAACCATCCAATTATATTCTACTTTAGAGAAATCAACATCTGCCAACCCTATGCGACATGTAATCAAGGTATCATCTTATAAACATCGGGTTATATCGGTAGGATATAAAGGCTATGTGATATGTATCACCGTTAGTAATATTAAAAACTAGTTGACCTGACAGACTTCGTCCTGTCCAATTTTCAGGGTATTTTTCCATTTTTTCTTTCCCTAAAATCCTTATTAGGAGTATCACGAAAATTTTAAAAGAAAAATTCACTAAATCGGTCCAGCCGTTCTCAAGTGATGCGCTTACCAACGAACAAATAATTTCTATTTATGTCTGCAATAGGTACTATGGGAATTATTAGTTAAAACAAAAATACAATGTATTATAGGTATATAGCAAATTTCCTCGAAGTTGGCGCCGCTACCGGTGGGCAAGGTTCCCAGCTGGCTGGCAGCCAGTTTCTTCTTTGGATTGCCAATGGAAACCGTTGGCGGAAAAAGCTCCCCGCCCTCCGATCTCCCGAAGCCTCCATGAGTTTTGATGATACGAGTGAACCGGCGAGCGTCAGACCCCCACGGACCCATGGTCTCAACCGCAAAAGGTATACACATATACATAGTTAGGTCCAATATAAAGCGATGATAGCTCAATGGTAGTGACGTCGAACGCCGCGGTGAAGGTCGTGCGTGGGTTCGAATCCTACAAAGAGCATGAGCTTTCGGTGAAGTAAAAATCGTAAGAAAACCATAGCACCTACCTGCCTGACTGGCTACCACCCTCAATCTGTTGCTAAGCACCAACCTATTGATGTGTTCCGGCAGCTGCACTTGAGAGCCAAATAATCACTTACCATGGTGAGATTATGGGCAAATATAAGCGTATACAAAAGTTAAAAAAGGTATTTTACTAGTTTGATTATAATATGGTTTTTATCTAAGTATTTTATTTTCAGCTTAAGGTTGGAGTTCCATCCATCTCTTTTTATAAAAAGACATTCGATACTTCAATCCACTTGAGATCTTGAAATGTGATGACAGGACATTTACAGTCGCACAAACAAATCTGCCTTGACATGAATTTAAAAACATGATGAAAAAAATATGCATTTTATTGTATTAAAAAACTGCAATTTCAGTAAAAATACAATACAGTATTTAACAAATTAATTTCATATTTCCATTAAACTTAGGAAACGTCGCAATTAATCGCAATAAAAACTAATAAAAATATACATTTTATCGCCTAAAGAAACTAAGATATGTTGCACAATTCACAACATTTAGTAATGACATGCACTTAATTATATGTAAATGTTTCTTTCTGATAAATTGATAGACATTGTGTTTATCACATCGCGTGCAAACATTAAATGAATCGTTTATGAATAATCACTCAAAGTTACAAATAATTTGCCTAATGGAAACCAATACCTACTTCCTTACATGCAGCAACATTAGTATTTTCTAAAAATATTAAATCAAAAAACAATTACAGGTAAAGCACTGAACGTTAGCTAATATTAAGAAATAAATATTTATTTTCTTTAAGAAAGATTTAGCTAAATAGTACTGATATGTTTACAAGTAGATACTCATATGCATTTAGAAATCTCCATCAATAGATGCATTATGATCAACACGTATGCATACCATGAGGCATTTTGATCAACACGACTACTATAAAGATTCAGTTACTTTACCGCAGTTGCTTTGAAAAGAGAGATTAATTTTCCATTTTTTCCCGTAAAAAATGGGGTTGGCAGTCACTATCAAGTGAAGTGAAAGAAAACCAGTTTCGTCCTGACGTCATCCTCACAATCTTCAAACGTATTTTTTACCGGAGCCATGAACATGTAAACAATCTTCAATACAAGTTTGAACGTCACAAAAAGCTTATTACCAGGTAGGAATGCAACAATAACAAACAGGAATGAATCAACAATAGTTACCTACAGCTACGTGTCAAGTCCCACACACTCGGCATTACAAACATGGTACAAAAAAGAGGTCGCATCCTAAACGCACGCCACAAAAACTGACTTGTACAAAACGGTATCGGGCGGCAAGTTCAAAAGAACCGGCGACCACTCATTTCACACCATCAAGCGGCGGTGAGCCATCGGCCTTACCATACGTGACCTAATGACAACTACACCGCAATATATCACATACTTAACATTATCACACCAGTACAATATAGACTCTATTATCATGACGCCATAGCTTCAAGTTCATCGGTGAAGTAAGGATAGATACGCTTTCAGAAATTATGCTCAGTAATGGACAGTTCGGAATGCTGGATTTTTGCAAAAAAAATGCTATTGGCAAACAATTGGAGCTAATGGTTCTAAGGACAATCGAAAACGAATACTGCTTGTAATGCACTTCTAGTTTAGCCTTTGATGTTTCGTACCTTAAAAATCATCGTCACATTACCTTCATCAGATTGTTGACAGTTATGACGCTAAATTTTTGGCCTATTGGTTTTACCTACAATGAACTTACCTGTATACATATAATATTTTTTTTAATATATATTCTGGGACATTATTCCTCACACACGGCCATATCACAGCTTCTTTCAATGGTAACGACTTTTAAAAAATATAGTTCGGAAATTCAGTGTGGCATTTCGTGGAGGAGTCATCTACCACAGATTAAAATTGTAGAGTGGTTGCGAAGTAGGCGGCCTTGTCAGAATGAGCCCTTGCTATTGCCACCTCTACACTCAAAAACTGGAGCACGAAGGTATATTTGGTGTCAATCAGAATTCAATTCAATATCGGAACGGAGATTAAGAAGATGAGATCAAAATAAATCTACGGGACCCTTTGAATTGTGGACGATAATTAGACGCTTCCATAGAAACAATAGTTCCATGATCGATGGCAACATTAGTATACAATTGTATACCGTAAAATATGTAAATTTTTAATCACTAAAATGTTGACGGAAGTCTTAAGAGAGGAATAACGCTTGACTGAACAACTCCATTGATTTTACTATGGCACGTGATATGGCAATTTTGAATCATTAATTTTTAATTTTTGTACTTATTATTTTACCTTACTGCCTGTCTACAGTATGACATGGATAATAATGAACGCGGTTGACGTTTTGCGTTTGCCATCCCGCTGAATCTCCAATTACTGGTCAATATATTACGCTAAAATGACATTTAAGTTTATGTATTAGTCAAATTTCTGACCACGTTAATTGTGATCCATGTTACACTAATTTGTTGTACTCTCCATTTTCAACCATTTCTAAAAAATATCCAATGAAGAATTGTTGACTGGTATGGAAGCAGTCCTATTTACACCTGATGGCTTTGAACTTATCCAAGCTTTGCTTTTAATATGCTATGATGCGAGGATGTGAAAGCTAAGCTACGTAACTATCGCGACCATCCATAGCACGCATCCATCCATATTAAAAACATAGCTTAGTACAAACTGTTACCACTAGTGCTATGCTATATGGACCAATGAATATGATTGGCGGATATCAAACGCATCCATAGCAACGCCGAATTGCACATCTCTGGTGGAAAAGCAGCCTAAGTCAGTTTAGTTCAGTTTAATGTTCTCAATGACGATTGATGAAGCTCTATAATGCATATATTTTTCATGCAGCTTTGTTTAAGGAATTGTAATCAATTTAATTATAATGTAAGTGTAAGTGTATGTTTACTTAGGATATAAATAAAATTAAACTAACAAACAATAAAAATAACAATTTAACAACAATAATCTGGCACTATCATAGGGCAACGCGGTTCCCCCTCACTCTTCAAGGTGACTGACATAGGCAAATAGATAAATCATTTTCAGTTTGCAATAGTTTCAATTACATTATCCACGTTCTAATCTAAATATCCCACTCTTTTTTTTTAAGTTACTACCAACCAAAGACCATCTATATAAATTTGATCGTCTAATACTACTCTTTCATTAAAGGTAAAACGAATAATTTAAAAGCACAGCTCTATAAATCAAGTTTTGCTGTTTAGGCCAGCGAAGTAGGTACTGGGCCAAAGGGGGCGGGCTTTCAGATACAATCGCCGGAACTACACCGCGGGATGCCGTGAACGTCATATCTTTGCCCATTCACCGACACTGAACGCCGACAACCTACAACCAACAACGACAACCAGCGACAATATGCCGACTTGTTGATCACCATGACGGCATTGTTCTTCGTCTCCCTTATCGCTGTCACGAGCAATTGATTGTGAATAGATGCATTTATTATTAATATAGTACCTACATAATATATGCATAAGAAACAAATAGTCTGGATTTATTTAAATAAGGGATTGTCTCATCTTTGACTTAAGAGATTTTGAGCCCTTTTCTCATCGATTACGTTTTATTATGTCGGTCAAAATAACCCACAACTGACCAACCTTTAAACTCGATGTCTTAAAATTCTGTGCGTATTAATAAATAGCCAAAAACTAATAAAAATGTATAACTATACACATAGCTCCCGTAGCTCCGGCCAAGTGGCAGCGAAGGAATACGGTGGTGGTTTTAGTCAGTAAAAGTCTGACATAACCCGGGCACTCCCCCCGAAAATGCCCGGGTCTCCTATGAGGGTTTCCCCACCTAAAAAAAAAAAAGACACAGAGCTACTTTCACATTTATAATATGAGTATGGGTAATACTGAATAAAAAAGTAAATATTATCATTAAGAGTTCAAATAGACTTAGGTCAGGACTTAATTCCGTTATTATACAAAAAGTACCTACTGACCCTAATTTTAGTAATCCTGATTCTTTTTTTTTTTTTTTTTGGACTGGAACAGGAAGGTGGTGGGTCCAGGGGACCTTCTTCCACCGTTACGCGGACTTTTGCGGTGAGCGCTGAGGGCTCTCAACCGCTACTTAAAACTAAAAACTAAAACTAAATAATTTTGGGCAACGGTAGCCTGAGGGTGCCCCCTGTGGGGCTCGACCTCGGCTCAGGACGTTGCCTGGGGAATGAGGGAGGATTTAGCATGCAAACAATTATAATTATTTGGGGATCGGTCGGATTGCTAATATGCAGCTCGGGCCGCTTAAACGGGACGAGACTGAGAGGGACGTCGCGACGGTCCTCGCCGGCGAGGACGAAATCTTGGTTGTCGGTTGCGCATTTGTATTTGTTTTCGGGCTTCGTCAGCCTCGATTTGAGCTAAAGTGGTGGCATCGTCTGGTTCGCTGAGGGCGTGCCTAGGCCTACGGATGCGGGAAATAAGGGACGGGGTGTATGTGATAGTGTTGACTATCAAGGGATTCGCGTGGTGCTCTGCGGTATCAAAATATCGGCGCGAGGCGCGTTTTATAAATTGTTTGATTGTAGGGAGGCCTAAGTCAAGGTGGAGGTTTTCATTGCGCATGTACCACGGGGCGCCCGTGGCTTTGCGCATGAATCTGTTCTGAACCACCTGAAGGGTGTGGAGGTGTGTTGGAGCAGCGTGAGCGAACACGGTACTCGCATACGTCATGATGGGACGGATACACGCGGTATAGAGTCTAATCTTGCTTTTTAGGGCAAGTTTAGACCGGGCATTAATAAGAAAGTGGAGTCGTCCTGCCACAAAGGAGGCGCGCGCGCGGACCTTCTTTATGTGTGCAGCGAAGGATAGGCGATCATCGAGTGTCACGCCGAGATATTTGGCTTGCCTTTCCCAAGGGATCGGCTCGCCGAATAATGTGACTGGCTTGGGAGCGGGAGGGCGTCTTTTTTTGTCGGTTCTATAAAAGAGAACCGCCTGACTTTTGGAGGGGTTGATCTCTATTCTCCATTTCCGAAACCATACGCCTAGGGCGTTGGCTGCGGTCTGGAGTTTTTTGGAGATTGCGGGCGGGCTTCTGCCTGAGCAGTATATGGCAGTGTCGTCCGCAAAAAGGGCGAACTGCGTATTCTTGGCTTTAGGGATGTCGCTCGTGTAGAGCGTGAAAAGCAAGGGAGATAGTACCGAGCCCTGAGGGACACCGGCACTAATGGGGTGAGGGGAGGACAGGACGCCTTCGACTCGATATCGAAAATGGCGATTCGACAAGAAGTCTCGTAGGATGGTCACGAGTCTCGGTGGCACACCTAGAGTGTATAGCTTGTAAATCAAGCCGGTGTGCCACACCTTGTCGAATGCCTTCGCGACATCGAAGAAGAGGGCGCCTGTCATGTAGCCTTTTTGATATTGGGCGGAGATGTGTTCCACGATTCGGTGGACTTGGTGGATGCACGAGTGTTTGGGTCGGAACCCAAATTGCTCGTCGGGGAGGAGTTTACTAGCATCGGCAAATGCTTTGAGGCGGACATAAATGATTCTCTCATAAATCTTGCCCATGACGTTGAGCAGACTTATGGGACGATAGCTGGAGGGCTCGGACTTGGGTTTGCCGGGCTTTGGGATCCCAATAACGTGGGCTTCTTTCCACTGGTGTGGAAAAATGTTATTAGAGAGAGCGGCGTTAAAGATAGCCGTTAGTAGGATGATGAGGGAGGCTGGGAAGAGTTTTATCACTCTGTTGGTGATCTTGTCCGAGCCGGGGGCCTTGCGTGGGTGTAACTTCCCGATGATCGCTTTCACCTCGTCATGGGTCGCGGGTGGAAGTGGATTGTCGTCTACTACGTTGACGTCGTTGACGTCGTCAGTCGGGGTGGCGGTGGCGGGAGGAGGTAACGGGAGAGCGGCTCGCCGTTCTACTTCTAATGTGACTGTCTCCAAATGACTCGGGTCGATAGGGAGAGAGCTGGGCGTACATTGAGCCTCCAGACTTTCGGCTAGGCATTCGGTTTTTTCCACGTCCTCGAAGGCGGGAGGGAGGTTGGGTCGCTTTAGGGGAGGCATAGGGGCAACGGTGTCCTTTGTCAGGGCACGTGAGAGTTGCCAGAATGCAAGATGGGAGGGTCTGATTTCGCTTAGGGTCTGATCCCAGCGATTGTCACGATGCTCTGCGATACGTGCCTTGACGGCACGCTCGAGAGCTCGTAGTTGGACACGATTTTGCTCTGAGGGAGCTCTATCGTAGGCGCGAATGGCGGCTTTCTTCTCCCTCAACAAGTCACGTATGTCTTCGGGCAAGCGCCAGCGTCGGTCATCCTCCGCTGGCACTGTCCGAGAGCAATCGCTAACTAACGATTGCACGTGGCTTGTGAGTGAGTCGATAGCGCCTACAGCGTCGTCGGCGGTGACTAGGCTGTCGGGAATACGGTCTAGGTGAACGGACGAGGTCGCCTTGAGGCTTTCGCCCAATTTGTCCCAGTCCGTCACGACCTTGGTACGAGAGGGTTGACCTGAATCTGGGGGACCTACGCGCGGTGTAAACTCTAGGATTACAGGTCGGTGGTCCGATTGAAGCTCGTGTGCCACTGTCAAGTCGTGCAAACGTAGGTTTACATTACTCAGCAGTGCCACGTCGAGTATGTCAGGTCTGTGGTTCACGTTGTCGGGGAAGTGAGTCGGTTCATAAGGAGCGATCAGGTCCACGTTGAGTGGCCCGAGGAGGGATTCAAGAATACGCCCTCTGGTATTGTTTGCGACGCAATTCCAGAGGGTGTGTTTCGCGTTTAGGTCGCCCGCCAGAATGACTGAGCTACCTAAATTGAGGAGGGATTCTAAGTCACGTTTGAGTGACGTTCCTAAGTCGGGTGGGTTGTGGGAAGGGGAACAATAAGCGGAGACCAGTACAATGGATGGGTGTCCAGTCATGCCGAGCCTACAGATTGAAGCCTCAATGTGCTCTAGGGTTGGTGCGTCCAAAGGGGAGCAGTGTAGGGATCTTTTATAATAAATGAGAGTGCCGCCTTTTGCGGCGTTGGGTCTGTCATTGCGAATTATCTGATAATTCGCAATTTTCGGGTCCCTGTGAAAGGGCTTAAGAAATGTTTCCTGTACCAAAAGGATATCGAGTTGATGATCTCGCAGGAATTCTGCGATCTCTTCTCGCTTGCCTGTAATGCCGTTGGCATTAAAGGTTCCTACCTTGAGGGATCGGGGTTTGGTTCTACAATTCGCGGTTGTGGTAGCCATTAGGGATTAACTTTGAAGTGATCCAATTGATTTGCGATATTTTCAAACCGCAGCATGACTGAGGTGAGGGCACGACCTTTACCCTCACTCTGTCTAATGATATTGGCGAGTTCCCTAACTTCCTCGAAGTTGACGAAGTCGAGGAAGCGTTCCACCAGAGAAAAGTCCGACTCTCCTGCTGGTGGGGGTTTTTGATCCCGTCTTGGCGGGTTTGCGCGGCGGGTAGTATTAGTTGGCGGTGGCGGCGGCGGGGCGGTCGCAGAAGGCGAGGCGACTGGGGAACTTTGTGGTTGCCAGGCTGTGGCCTTGGGAGGAGGAGGTGGTGGTTGGGATACGGCTTGTTCGGAGGGAACAACCGCTTTTCTTTGGATGGGAGGGTACTCCTTGGAGGAGTTTGTGTTTAGACACTCCCATTGGGAGTGTCTCTGCGGGCGCAGATTGGTCTGTGCCGGGTCGGAGAGCGGGGCATGGCGCGTGGAGTGGCGCGATGGTTTGGGGGCTTTCGAGCAACCGCGGTAATTTGCGGTGTGCCCGAGCTGGTTGCATAGGACGCAACCGGGGGGGGGGTGTCCTTAGTCACCTCCTTAGGCCGGTCGCAGTCCTTGGTTGCGTGAGGTGTGAGGCACTTCACGCAACGGGGAGGGGCGAAGCAATTGCGGGCAGAGTGCCCGTACAATTGGCAGTTGTGGCACTGCGATGGGTAGGTCCCCTTGCGGGGAGGCTCCACGTAGAAGCCTTCGTTAAAGCCACATACAGAATTAATTCTGTATATGGCCTTACCGGCCGGACCCTGGTCTAGTGCCACAAGCACCATATTGTAGGGCTTATGCCCGCGACCACTGTACATGCGGTGTACCGACCTAATTGGTAGGTTGTGCTCCTTAAGGGAGGCTTCCACCGCGGAAATTTCAATTTGGGAAGGGATGCCGCGGATGACAACGCGGAGGGCCTTCTCTTCGGGAAGGGTGTACGTATGAAACGCTACACTCCTTTCCTTGAGTAGTTTTGTCAGGGCCCGGTGGTCCTGGGAGGTGGGGACCGAGACTTTGATTCCGTGCTCGGTGGGGCGGGCAGAAGTGTAATAGATTTTATTGGGGGTGAACCAGGAGGACACCTCTGTCCACCTGGCCTTATCCTGTATGAACAGGGGAGGCGGGGCGTCCTTCCGCTTCGGGTGTTGGGACTGGGGCTGCGAAGCGGAAGGGATAGGCTGGTCCGATCGGATCGGGGGCGGGGACGGGGGCATGGGCATGGGCACGAACGTGTCCAGAAGAGGGCGGGGCGTGGGTGAGGGTGAGGGGGCGGAGGCCTTGGCAGCTTTGGCGGCTACCTCGGCGTCCGTGGCTTTTGCCTTCTTTTTGCGCTTGCGCTTGCCCCCGACGACCGTCGTGAACTCTCCCTCCGAGGAGGAGGAAGAGGACGACTGGCCGGTCGTCGCGGCAGGCGCAGGCGGAGAGGGCGGTTCGGATTCCGCAGGAGAGGGCGGGGCGGAGGGTTCCGCGGGAGAGGGAGGGGCGGAGTGATCCGCGGTTGATTCCGCGGGAGAGGGAGGCGGGGAGTGTTCCGCGGGTGATTCCGCGGGGGAGAATTCCGCGGATATCACGGACATCCTTGAGGATGGCCGTGAAGTGGGAGCGGGTCGGGGAGGTAGGACCGATGACCCGTATCGCTCGGCGAGGAAAACCCAGGACTCTTCGTCCTGGAGAATCTCGTCCAGCGTCAGGGGTGGGTGGTCGTTCTGGCTGGCCATGATGGCCAGCCAGAGGGAGCTACTCTACTTCGGCAAACTAGCGTGGTTTCGGACGCGGGGCGTTCCTGAGTAAAAGAAACCACAAGAAACCTCAGGCGATCGCCCTAATCTAACCTACTATCTCGCCCCGGGTGGATGGGCCCGGGGGTGTGTGTTACACTCCCAACCGGGATAGGTCGGGAGGTGAGTAGGCCCTAGGGTGTGCCCTAAGCTTGTCTCCCGCTGCCAATCTTATTGTGCAGCGGGTTCCTACGTCCCTGCCTAACGACAACTGGGGTTGGCTAGGGAAGCCCCCAAGGCCAACTGGTCCAGTCCCGTCCGGGTTAGCGTTTTCCTTAAGGGAAACCGCGAGCGCCCGGGTCACGCTCGAACCAGCTTAGTTATCACCGTTAGGTATCCACTGGTTCACCACAAGTAAATATCTGTGGTTTTGAGAGCGCGATGTCGTAAGAACAAATATGCGTTTGGAGACTCTAAACTGAAAAGTTCCGAGTCAACAAACTGATAAGGTCGGTTCTGCGAAAGGCCAGGTATAAATACCAGAGCGCTTCCGAGAATCGAGTCGGGGTGGCGGGCGGAGCACAATAGACCGTACGGGGTACGTCTGTACTGTCAATCCTGATTCGGTTTTATATCATTTATATACACAAATTGAACTCTACAACTTTTGAACAAGGTTGTATCTCCGATGAATAAATTTTGGAAGCCCTTGAGGCGATGCCGCGGCAGAATAATTAACAGTTACGGTGTCGGGAAAGCCATAAAAACGGCAAATCGAGGGACGAACGAATAGGCACAATGTGTTAGATATTAATTTCCAAATTATAGGCTAGAGCGTTTCGTGCCAAGGTGTTCAAAGCAAAAACATCAACAGAAGTGCTAAGAGACCGATTATTATTTTAGGTTCGTGTAATCATCCTTCTCAAACAGCTGCCTCTACAAATATTTATTGTTTGTATGAGATTTGTAATGTAAAAACTAAAACTGTGTGTCTACCTTTTTTACTTTATAAAGGATGATTGTTTGAGTGTTTTCCAAATATGTTTAGCATTGTACAAAAGTTTTGAGTATATTTTTTAAAATTTCTCTTTTAAGATGTTCTCACAGTTATTAACTAACTAGCTTATCGCCCGCGGTTTCACCCACGTCCCCGAGGGATCTTATGTTTTCCCGGGAAAAAAGTATCTACCCTACATGTTAATCCAGAGCATGATCTATCTATCTATGTGCCAATATTCATCCAAATCCATTCAGCAATTTATGTATGATTGAGTCACAAAGATTCAAACTGTAAGTTCTTCTTATTTTAGTTTTTTGTTTTGATAACATTTTTAAATTCATGATATCTTTTGAATGGAATTTCCGATTTGAATAATTCAAAAACTAATCTACAGGTAATGAAATAGCCTTGAATACGAAGTATTAAATTTTATACGAAGGGATTAGGATTAATTACCAACGTAAGAATAACGTGGTGTAGTTTTTACCGGCGTTTTTATTAACATTTTAAACATAAAAAGTAGTTATAGTGACATAACTATAATATATGGACAATGGTATCGCAAATTTACAGAATCTTATTAAATTTTCAATCATGTTACGATACAAATCTCGTTTATATATTCATTACTTAGATTATACTTTGTATTTATTCAACCTTTTCTTTGCTTTATATCTCGAGTCACGTAATGACTACTAATAAAAAACAAAATTAATAAAAAATACATCTCAATTAGTCAAATGTAGACAAAGCTAATAAATATAAATCACAAGTCGAATAGTTTACAAATTAAGTTGTTAATAAATTAAAGTTTACGTAACGTTCGTGTGAAATCCTCAACGTAACCAAAAGGTTAATCAGAATTGGACATTAAATTCTTAAGCACACTAATTTGCCATCTATTGTTAAATAAAACGCAATTTTTAAAGCTGTATATTGTTTGCAACATTTCTTGAATATTATCTTTTAATTACATTTTTGAACATAATGATACCTATAAATTACTTAATCGTCATGAATAAGAAAAGGCCTATGTTGTTGATGTTTTATTACTGTTCCTGTTGGATATTCGATAATATAAGAGCCTTGCACAGTTAGCCATTACGGTATTTATAATGTGAGAATTCTTTCAAGCCAAAATGCGCTAAAATTTTGATGATAAAAAACAATATATTTTAGGTTACTTTTGAAAGACTTGCGCCGGGTCAATAATGTAGTCCCGGGATTAATTCCTATGTTTAATTCCAGGCTATCTGTATATAATTTATCCATATGGATGATCAATCCATATACAGTGTTATTAGTCAGTGGCACCAAGTATTACCAATGACTAAATGAGCAACTTTCAGTATGGGAACAACTCTGATGTCGCGTAAAATAAAACGGTCGCTTCATACATTTTGGTCGAGTAGGTATTGAACTTTTGTATGGAACAGCTGATTTATTTTTCGTGATTTCACAGTTGGTCCTATAGTAAAAGTTGTTTATTACTTCCGCCCCTGCAAGTAATACCAACAACAACAAAAAACAACCTGTATATTATACTAGAATCGACACTGCGGTTTCACCCGAGGGATCTTATGTTTTCCCAGATTAAAAAATATATAATATGTTGTTCCAGCGTATGGTCTAACCTGTTTCGTTCATTAATAATCCCATAGAAAAAAAGCAGTTTCAGTTGTTCCCGAATTTTCCAATTTTTCAGTGCATTTATATACGTCAGTCAGTTTCCCCATTAATATATACAGATATAATAATAACTATACATACCAACAGTAATTACCTACATATTATAGGTATTATATATGACTCAACACAATGTAAACAAATTGGTTGCACTTGTTCAAATATACTTTATGTTATGTGTTTGTTATCTTAATTGTTCCATCAGGATTTCCCACCGGCCTGTAGGTAAATTTGGTGCTGGCAACTCGATTAATTTTTAATCAACAATAAAATATATTGGACATCTAGCTTTCGTTTCTTATTGTTATTAAAGTTGTTACTTCCCAGCGGTTTTACCCGCGGATATATGTTCTATCCTTAAATGCAAAATTTCATCTAGTCCAACTAGCACTTGGCCGGTTATAATTTCTTACGTAATAATTAATTTCCAGTTTTTTTTATGTGTTTGTCAAACATGACTTTGGCTTTGAAGTGTTGTCAATGACAAAAATGCGCTATCTGTATACGCAATGGTTATCTATTTTAAATGCAGGTCATTATACATCAATGTTATTAAACAATTAATTCGTTATTTAAAAAAAAGATATAACTTTTATTCGATTGATAATCATAAAGACTGAATATATATAACTTCGAGAAAAGAATGGTACGGCCGTGCTTTTTTTTCTCGACTTGGCGGGGGCACTCTCGTGCCCCCAGATACATTAATTCAAAAGGGATTTTCTCTAATAGACTAAATTTGTGTACTTATCAGTATTTCAGAACCAATTCTATTACTATATACTTAAAGTGTTATCACAAAGTTGCAATCGTATTTACGCTTTCGAATTTTATTTTTAATAAAATAAATAATAATTAAATAAATTTATTTTGTATGAAAACAATATAAGCTAATTCACTCAAAACATGCTAAACCTATAATACCTCTTTGGATAATATACTTATTTTGGTGGCAAGATCATGAAACTATGGAGTATGAAATGTAGGTATTTGTAGGCATTAAAATATGATTAAATAGTGTATGTTCCAAAATAATAATTGAATTAGTCACAGGCATACAAAAGACATCAACGCGTTTATAAATCCCGTAGAACAAAGATATCGAATATCGTATTTATTTTGTTTTTGATTTTAAGACCGCTTAGACTGATATTTGTGTGTCCCACGGCACGAAATCAAAATAAATTATTTCAGGTATTTCCTTCTCCCATTGATTTTATAACTTTATTCAGAATTTTAATAATACTCTCTTTTTAGCTAAACTTATTTATAATTTATTTATTTGATCAGCATTTTTTTTATGAAATCAACAAAGTTCCAATTAGAAATTATTCAAAAATTTAATTGGCATGTCTGAAAAATCTTATTTACCGAAAATATATAGTCATTTTATGAACATTATTTATAACCATAATTTTATATAATGAGCAATTGCATTAAAACATTTCATTTCAAAGGCTCCAGTAACAAAACTTCATCAACTGTTACCAAAATCAAGTACCTAACAAGGCGGTCGATGAGTCAGCACGACATCATTCAAGGTACTGAACCCAATAACACGAGCTATTAGGCAACAAACGTGGGGCGATGCGCCAACTTACACCGTGAAACAGACCACCTCCAAGAACATTTTTTACCACTTACCAATCCTTTTATCACCGTAACAACCCGCCCCCCCACGATGACTTCTATTGCGTTACCTACTGCTGATAATGCCATTCTAGAGTTAAACTTTAGATTAAGCAATTCACTAGTGCCTGTTGTTTTTTTTTTCAAAATGTTTCCTAGTGTTGCAAAGGCTTATGTTGTTTAATCATAATTCCTGGCAATATGATTTTTTTTTCATTTTAATTTTTTAATATTATTATACTGCTGTATCTAATTAGTATTGTCACTGAGTTGCCAGAGTAAATAAAACCAATAGAATATTTAAATTGCATATCATTTATATTTCCTACTCAATATTTATAACATTTAAAAACAATATTTACAAAGATTATAATGTCCACATTACAAAAATAAACAATGAATTGGATCGGTAAAATAAATAACAATACTAATGTAATAGGTAGATGATGTTATAATACAATAATGTTCACTAACATTTAATAACTGTAATCAATCCCAATTGACTGCATCACATTTACATCAATAAATTCTATTTTAATAATTTATGTAATTTCAAGAAAACTGTATGTACTTTAAAGTCTATAATAATATTTTATTTATTAATTTTATAATTTAATTATGAATTTTTGAGTTAGGTATATTTGATTTACATACACATTCGAAATTGCAAGTCTTTATAATACATAGGTTCCTAGTAATTTAGGGTACTTAATTAATCATAATTACAATACCTACGTGTGAGATCACTTAAATATCATGAAGATATTTATTACCAAGAAATAATTAATCATTCGTGGAAGGTTTAAGTTCCAGGTAGGCTCATATCACAACCTAACATTTAGGCCTCAAGAACTAATAATTCGTTGCAACGGGCTATAAACATTTAAATGCATTAATAACATAAATCAAAAATGTTTCTTTGACTTTTACAATCAAAGCTGAATCAATTCATTGTCGAAACAAAATGATGACACCAAACCTCGTCTAGTTTAAAATTGCGATCATATTAAAAATAAATAACTAGTTAAGTTTCTACTACATCTTTAGGACTAAAATATGAACCACTTTACAAGTTCGTTTGGATACCATCAAGGTTAGTACTTACAATCTAGCATTGCACGAAACGTCGGAACAGCCCGTGAGAGCGCGGTGGTGTCACGCGACGGGAAGCGGCGGCGGCGGCAGATAGCAGGGACGGAGCGCGTGCGCCGCTGCCTGCAGCAACTCCGCGTGGTATCGGTGTGCAGCCAAAACATAGGGTGAAGGCATCGATAGTTCTAAACGTGGCATCGTCTGAACTGCCATCATCTGTGTAACAGGCGGTGACGGCGACAATCTGGGTGAGTCTGGCTCCAAAAGTGCATCTATCGTGAATGCCCTTCGAGGTCTTTCACGGGGCAACATCGTCACTGTAGCAACTTCTGGTAGTTCCGCTGGTTCAGGACTCATTTGAGAACACATTGGTGGTGTAAACAATGATGCACTTGGCATCGCTGGAGGCGGCGGCGGTGCACCGGCCTGTCTCGCCAAAAATGCTCGATTAAAACTTGCCAGCGCAGCCAATTCTGCGTTCAGATTATCCTTCTCTCCTTTCTGTAACTTGAAGCGCTTACGTCTCCTCAGCAGGGATCCGTTCTCAAACATGTCGAAGGCCTGTGGGTGCAGCGTCCAGTAGGCACCCTTTCCGGGGCGGTCGGGGCGGCGCGGCACCTTCACGAAGCAGTCGTTGAACGAGAGGTTGTGCCGCAGCGAGTTCTGCCAGCGCTGCGTGTTGCGCCGGTAGTACGGGAACCGGTCCGTGATGAACCGATAGATTTCCGATAGTGGCAGCATACGCTCCGGTGAGCTCCAGATCGCCATGGCAGTCAAGGATATATACGAGTAAGGTGGTTTTTGATCACCGTAAGACTCTCGCGACGGTCGCGGCATCGTCACTTCCACAGATAGGAGGCGATGGATTGATAAACAAAATGTTTTTAAGTCAATGGGAACAACAACACAGGTATACGGTCACGTCACTTCGATGCGAGGTGTGGAGAGGAACTGAGGCGCGGCGAGTCCGGCGCTCGGCCCGCCCGCCCGGCCCGGCCCGGATGTAGCGCCCCGAACAGCGGCCGGCCCGCTCTGCCATTGGCTCTACGTCCCACCAATCGCAGCCCTCCACTTTCAGGTATGATGTCGGCTTTCGCTCCACTAACAAGGAATTTAAATTGATATTATGTTTATATTGCCTCCAAATATCTTTTGTGATGACACCGCTTTTATTTAGCGTATGTAAATTACGATGATACAGAAAAAGAGATTTGAATTATACACCGATTCAACGATGAATGAGTATTATTAAATTTCTCAGCATTGTAATTTGATCGGTGAGATGAGACATGTATAGAGGATGGATGTACTTGTTCCCACACATATTACACGATTGAATATCACTTTTAAATTAAATATTAATTTTATTACTTTAATTTAAAATTTTAAGAAATATTAAAATTAATTGGGAAGCCTTTATGTCGAATAATTTAATATTCAAGCAATTTAGTCGTAGTAGGTATATATCTATCTTCAGATTATTTGAAAATCAATAAAACGAAATTGGCACCACTACACGTGCATTTCAGCTTAAACCTTTTCGTTACGGATTACCCCCACTTCCCCATTCTGGAACATAAATCATATATTTAATTACCTACCCAATTCTATCATTTTGATGTTTGTTATTAGAAAACATTTTATTAATGTTAATTTTTATAATGGACATATTTTAAGATTATGTTCATGTATTATATGAAATTAAATATTACAATAAATAATTCGAATCATGAAACGCAAGTTGCATTTAATAAAAGGCAAAAACTTTAATAGGCGTATCGATCACGAAACAACTTTTTATGTTTTCTTTTTTCGTTACCGTTGCTTAAAATCCGTGAATAGTAGAAAATAGACGGAGAGGTGGTCGAACTGTAGCAAAAACATTCACGATGATTGCTGAGAGACATGCAATCAATGGTAAAATACCATTACAATTACAAAAATACTTTGTTTAACTAGTTTCCGCCCCACAGTTTTACGGAACGAAACGGAATGAACTCTGAAATCGAAAGAAAATATTTTTTTATACATTTTGTTTCTTTATGGTCAGTTTCACATGTTGCCATTATGTTCGGGATAAGTTATCTGACCGATATCTGATACCTACTTAATAATCTATCAGGAACTTAACTGTAACCTATGAAATTGGCCTTTAGTACTTTAAAGTATTTATTTTTTAATCGAATTTTCAAATTTGGTCCCATGGTAAAATTTGTTCAGCTTGACAAACCCAACATAGGGTTCAAAATAAAACCATTATCATAGTCAGAGACAAATCATTTATTCAGTTTAGGGCCTATCAAGGCACTTATGAAGGTGACATTTACTGAATTTACGACCGGTTTGGAAATCAGCCTTCAACTGAGAAGAACCGGCAAGAAACTGGCAATTCGCATTTATAATATTACTAGCTTTCGCCCCACGGTTTCACCCGCGTTCCCCAGGGACCTTATTTTTTCCCGGGATAAAAAGTAGCCTTTGTTCTTCTCCATACCATAGGCTATCTGCATACCAAATTTCATCGCAATCGGTTCAGTGATTTAGGCGTGAAAAGGTAACAAACAAACTCACATTCGCATTTATAATATTATATAGTTAGAAAGTATAGTTAGAATTAAAATCCCTTTCATATCCATTCAGCAACTTTGACGTGATTGATTATCCGACAACCAAATAACACTCACCAACAATAATAAATCCATAATGGGTATCTTCCTGTCATATTGCAGCAGAACTGATATGATCCTGATATCTTTGGTATGCAGGGTGATTTTGTTATCACTGGCAATACTTGCAAGGGTGGAAATACTCATCAAAATGAACAACTTTTATTATGGGACTAACTGTGAAATCATGAAAAAATTATCAGCAGTTCCATACAAAAGTCCAATACCTACTCGGCCAAAATATATGAAGCAACCATATTATTTTACGCGATATCAGAGTTAGCCCTATAATAAAAGTTGTTCACATTGATGAGTACTTCCACCCCTGCAAGTATTGCCAGTGATAACAAAATTTTTAATTAGCAACGGCTGAATGGATTTATACCTACTTACCTATACAGCATGTAACCACTAATGTATGCGTATGTACTATTAGTAGATCAGGCATGACTTACATTCCTTACAATGATGTAATGTATACTAAGAAGAAGCTTGTCCTGACTGACTCACAGATCTATCAACGCAAGTCGCTAGGGTTAGAATCTTTAAATTTTGCACACAGGTTTCTTATAAAACGTAGGTATCCACTAAGAAAGGATTTGTAGAAATTCAACTCCCAAGTGGGGTGAACAGATAGTTGACTTATATATTTAACCTACCGGTGAAGAAAAGCATCACGAGGAAACCATAGCAGCACGGTAGGTGGTTACTTTGAAGTAACCACCGGACTGGCTACCACCCTCAAGTTAAAAATCTTTAGCTAAACACCTACCGGTGTGTTACAGCAGCTACACTTGAGAGCCAGTTGCATTCTAGGCTTTATAAATCGGCAACACATGAATCCTGCTCGTATTACTAATGTTAGTCAGCCTTGGTAGCCAGTTATCATAAGGGATCGCCTCTGCCTTCTGACAGAAAAAAAAACATTAGGAATGGTTTCTTCTTTAGTGCTTCTCTAACTAGTGTAGATTGGCGATCAGGGAGGCTAAAAAGGAAGCTCGAGCAATATTGCTAATGCAATTCATTTTTCCGAATTTACGGCAGATTAAAAATACCAAATCTTTTAATGAATTAAACTGTATAATGTGACTTTTTTTAGTGACTATTTTACATAAAACATATTGAAATAAGTAGGAACTGCCGAAAATTCGAAAAATGAATTGCATTAGCAATATTGCTTGAGCGGCGTTTTTAGAGGGCCAGCTCCACATAATGTGTTGCTGCTACTTGTCGTTATTATGCTATCTTAACAATCATGATATGTAAAGGGAATCTCTAATGTCTCGACACGTGCAACATTTATGCAACTTTACTAGAAAAAGCTATCAACATAAAATCTTGATAAATAAAGCCATATATTTGATTTATGAACAAATGGTATGGATGTAAATATCGGGTATGTGTACGACGTGAATTTCTTAATTTATAAACTGTGGTCAAAGAACTCTACATATACATACAACGTATAATATAAAACTACAGAAAATACTTATCTATCTATACTAATATTATAAAACTGAAGAGTTTGTTTGTTTGAACTACGGTTAAGGACTACTGGTTCGATTTGAAAAGTTCTTTCAGTGTTGGATAGCCCATTTATCGAGGAAGGCTATAGGCTACTTTTTATCCCAGGAAAAGACAAGATCCCTCGGGAACGCGGGTGAAACCGCGGGGTTGAAGCTAGTATCTTATAAATTCTTAGAATTCAGTAAGCTTTATAGCAGTTCCACTTGGTGGCCAGTTCCTTTGAAGGCTTTATATGTTTTACCACTTGCGGCTAATCATGATTCTGGCGAAATAAGAAAATGTGAAAGAATAACGAAGTTTGAAGTTTATTTAATCAGGGTTTGTTATTCAAATTATCAAACTTTTCATACAAAAGATACTGCAGATGAATAATAACACTGTCGTTGTGCCTAGTTCATAGATTTCAAAGGTCCAGCAATCATAAGGAAGACTACGTAAATGCATAGGCTAGGCATTCATCTGTGAATAAAAATATAAGACCCTAGAAAATGTTAAGCAGCGTCGCGGCAGGCCTCAGCGGAGATGAGTTTGTACTCTTACATCCAACTGAGAAGAGTAGAAAATAGGATGGGAGGCATTTGCCCAGCAGTGGGCAAAACCATTATTACACGTACCTAACTTTAAAAAAATGGTTAATGCATATTTTTATTAATTTACCAAAATTAACACAAAATTTTATTCCTCAAATATCGATAAAAAATTTAAAACACAACATGACGCATATAATTGGAAATAAAGTATCGATATGAGAATCTCGGCCATTTTCTCTTTGGAAAACCAAAACGGCAAAAGCAATAAAAATCACATTTGGAAACCAACCTTCACTATACACATTAAAGTTTAATTTCAGATGGTACAAATGTCCTCATTAGTCGGTATAAAGCTGTGGTTATACTGTCATGCGGGCGTAGAGCCTCGGAGTGTCCGAGTTTCCGAAGTGGTGCGAATTCGTCACGGATGCTTATCGGCAAAGCAGTCGATAAAGGCGGCTTGTCGATATTTTATTATTACAGGGATCGGTAATCACCAGCCGAAGGACGAGGGCATTCGACGAGATCTCACGGGACTCATTAAACTTTAGTTGTTCATTTTTGAAACACAGCTGGAAGTATGCGATGCCGTAAAAGGACTTCAACTCTTTTTTTACTGTGGTAACTATGGTAAGTGATGATGTGGCCGAAGGTGGTATGTACACAAAGAAGGAACTCGCTCTCAAGTGCAGCTGCTGGAACACCCCGTGTTTGGGTACAGATTCTCTACTTAAAGTTCCGTGGGAGTCCGAGACTCGCCGATTTGCTCTGATTTTATCATCCAAGCTCATCGAGGCTTCGGGAGACCGACGGGCTGGGAGCTTATTCCGCCAACGCATAAGCTTGGACATCCAAAAAGGGAACGCTGCCAGCCTGTTGGGAACCTTGCCTATCGACAGCAGCGAGGGCTTTGAGGATGTTTTCTATATATCATATATCATGTATTTTATACATTGATTGTAAATACTTGTTTAAATAAATCATTTTATTTACAAGTAATATATATATTTGTTTTATGGATTCGATAGTACAAGCTCTGCTTAATTTAGGATCTAGACGACCGTGATTGGGAAATGCTATAACATGTTAAACAATGTTATGTAATAAATCGGAATTGGTTTTGAAAAGAGTAACTGCTGAGTTTCTTGCCGGCTCTTCTCAGCAAAAGCAACCTACCGAACCGAGCGTTAGAGTCAAACTATTCATAAGTGCTTGTGAATGCCTATTTGAATAAAATATATTTTCATTTTCATTTCATGAATTACCTAGCTCTTCATTTTATATAGGTAATTTTTTTTATCAGGAATTGAACTGCATGAAAATAATCACTGTGTAGGTGTATCAATAGTGTTGCAAACAATCATACCTCTCAGAAGATATTTATGTGAAAAAGGCAAATATTTTGCATTTGAGTTCGTAAATTTTTTGACTATTTTCATAGGTATAAGTATACCTATACATATACGTTACAACATCCCAAACATACGGACACAACGTTTTGCATCCTCATTTATAATGCGAACAACAAAGGAGTGGAATTTGCTCGCGGTGTCTTTGTTTCCTGACTCCTACAATCTAGGGACTTTAAAGGCCAGAGTGAATAGGTTTCTTCTGGGTAAGCATGCTCCATCTTAGGCTTCGTCTTCATCTGTCGACGGGTCAGAAGCCAAACGCAAGCCCATTCAAATAAAAAAAAAATAGGTGCTAGAAAAAGTTTTTAATACTTAATCTGAAACAATAGTTACATAACCCATCAAATTGAGCGACTTTCGTTCTACAATTTTTTGACTAAAGCGATTTTTTTTCTCATTTAAAACACACTTTAATTTATGTCTTGTTTTTTTTTAATGTAAAATCTTAGAAAAAAAGTTATTTGGATGTGTCTCCTTCGGATTATTATAACATTAATGGAGCACCTTGTATATGTATGTATTGGTAAATCACGTAAAATATAGAAACGTAACTTGTGACAAAAAAATGTATTTACCTACCTTATCTACTAAACAACTCGCTTGGTCAAAACAATTTAAGAAGAATTTTCAATTATCAAACTCTATTGTTAGTTAGACACACTTTAGTACGTTGTAGATTACTAGATAAGATACCGCGATATTAAGAAAATAAATTAATCCAAAGATCGTTGACATCACTCCGCTATTATTGATGTCCGACAAAATGATTAATTCTAAGCACAACGTCTGAAGAAATTCAAAAAAGCTCTCAAGTGGCGATTGGCGTTACTTGCATATTTTTTGTTGGAAGTAGATCGAATGTTTTCGCGCGCCCTCTCGCTGCCAGAGGGTGATTTATGATAAAAGTTATAAGCGGCATTTTTAATATCAACGAGCCTTTTAAACCCCGACCCTTTGAAGATGCCGGCCGGGAGATAACCTAATTAACAAACGTTATTTTTCATTGGTCAGTGGGCGAGCGCAAATATATGATTTTATTTATCAGCCCATTTCATAGTGGTAACGTTTATACTAAATTGATGTTTTCGTATCATATATTCATACGCGCTTAATTGCTTCTTATCGTCTTGCAAATCGAAGAGAATACAATTTTATGACCGATATCAATGGTAAAGTCATTTTACTAAAAATATGAAGTGTGAAATAAAAAAAAAATATTAATGCTTACTTTTAAAAGTTACGACAAAAACGAGATGTTCATTTTAAAGAAAGTTATTAGATTAAAAGATTTACAGTTTAATCTCGAATCGATAAAATTATTTTCTTTTCACAATGAAATCAGTTTGAAAGATAACAATCTAAGAGCTGCGAGTTCATTTTATGGATTAAGTATTTCGTTTCAACATTTATCACTTGATAATCTTTAAATTAAAAGTAGATTAGTTGTTATTATGTAAACTTTTTTCAATTCTATACTAGACATACTAGTAAGTAATTGTTTCTATATAATTAGATTCAAGCTACAAATCCTGAAAAAAATATAAAATAAAATAAAATAAATAAATATTTTAGGACATTATTCCTCACACACGGCCATCTGACCCCACACTAAGCAGAGCTTGTACTATGGAAGCCAGATAACTGATATACTACATATACTAATTTTCTTTTGTAAATAGATACATATATGTATAGATAATTACACCCAGACACAGGACAAACAGACATGTTCATGCACACAAATGTTTGTCCTGAGTGGGAATCGAACCCACGACCTGCGGCGTGATAGATAGGGTATCTTACCAACCACGCCAACCGGCTATTATTATTTTTTTATTAAAGTAAAAATAATAATAGACGAACACAATGATTCCATACTTGTTATGAACAAGTCGGGTAACAACGACTTGTTATTTGTGAGCACAAGCCAGCAACCTTATTACCGCTCAGACTTCTTAGCATTTCAGAATAAGTGCCACAAATATGATATTCATTATTGAACTTTAAATTCACTACTATAGAGCTTAATTTTCCTTGAAAATTATTGTTCTTGAGTGTGTTAAGAAACAGCAGGTTGTTGTTAAAGAGAATCCGATTATTGTTATTGAATCACACATCAAAAGCTTGAGAGAAGAGACATAGTATGAAAAAATCTAGTGTTTCAATAGTAGGTGTCGATGTCTAGCAATATTATTTTAATTTATTTTAAATTGAGAATATAATTATAATAAAAAGTCTCTTCGAAATTTAAATGTATGTCAGACAATCGATGGTCCGATTGATGGCCTGACTCTATAATAGGGCTGATTTTTTATCAGTATTTGCGTTGGGAGTATGAGATTCAAGAGTTCTGTTCTATTCTATAATAAGTAATAGGGACACCGATTATCTGACGTATACTATTATAATTAAATGCTTAGGATGCATTTTTATGTATATTATGTATTGATTTGGCAATGATTTATACATCATGAAATAAAATTAATATAAAATAGGTATCAAACCCTAACATAACTAAAAAAATATAAAGTAGTTACTAAGTGACGCTGATTACATCCCACTGTATATTTATAATCTGTATCAAAACAATAAGCGTAGGTGACGTGATATGAAAGGCTGTCGGTGTCGAAGCGACTGACATGCGGCAATCGCTCCACCTGCAACGACATAACATTATAATGACGGCCCGTTACAAATAGACACAGTGTATTATTCACAAAGTGACCTTTGAGGATCCCGTTGAAATTATACGCCTCGATTGACTTGCCCGTCTTTGATTAATAAATGGGCAAGTCTGGATCAGTCTTGTCATTGAAAATTTTATTTTATTTTTCACCTTTGACGGTGAAATTGCTATCACATACATAATTTGATGCAGACCTTTTAAAAGTTATTAGATTATTCAATACGTTATACGGGGTTATTCAATGTATACCGTATTCCATTGAATTTTAAGATTAATTTAAGATTTCATCTATCATCCACGTATAAAGGTATTTGCAAGAGTATTTAGTAATAACAGGGACTACATTTCAACAAATAACAGCGAATATTTTTTTTAAATTAAGTACTCCATTAAATTATAACATTTTTAACAATTTATGTATACCAATATCAAATAACGTTATAAAAAGAGCACCTATTTCAAATATGTATTCGTAATATGAAAACCTTCAAGAAAGTATAAAAACAAAGAATTTATTACAAATTATAGCGCGTCGAAGTTTATGTTAGTTTACTTTAAAACAGGGCTGTGCAAACGAACCTACGTCAGGCGAGGTAATCACGATTATGAAACAAATACCTCCTACCATTATACTTAACAAAATTTCAACAACCTTTGTACACCATACATTGATAAGAATATTAACATCCTACCCAATTCAGAGTGTAAGAAAAGCAGCAATGTATGCTATCATTGCAATAGAGTTGTGTTTTAGTTTAAGTTTACTATACGGAAACGGAAGCACCATGTTGTACTGGTAATGAATTTGCGCGGGCGGGCGGCGCCCAAACAAAATAAATTACCTCGTAGATTCCATGTTTTGTTTTGAACTAGTTTGACTTGAATAAGTAAAGTATGGGTTTGCATGTATTGATTGCAACTGTGATTGCGACTTTGTTACAACAATGAAAAATCTACTAAAGTTTCTATTACTTTACAATGGCTGCTATTCATTTTGGGCATTCAGCCTACTTCGCAAGATTTTTTTTATGTCAAAGACAATAGCCGGTCCACCTAATAATAAGTGGTCACCACCTCCACCTTACAGAATACCGCAGCCAAATAACTTATAGTTGTGTTCCTGTGTAAGGTCGCCAGAGCTCATCGGTGAGGGGGGAAGGGTCGGCAACGCGTGAGTGATACCCCTGGTGTTGCAAGCGTTCATAGGCTACGGTAACCGCTTACCATCAGGTGGGCCGTATACTTGTTTGTAGACAATGTAGTATAAAAAAAAGTAGGATTGCCAATAATATGTATTGCCGAAGTTGAAGAGCTCTTTTCACGCCTTTTTAGAAGAATCTGATGTCGTAGCGCTGCAGAAAAATGGGAGTTTACTGTAGTAGATCGTAATAATGCCGGACTAAAGCCCCACGGCCCACTGTGCTTCAGAGGGGGACAGAGTTCTCCGTTTACAACGCGTAGAGGCCACTTGACCGGCCTCCACGTGGACAGCCGCGACGCTGATATAGTCTGTCACGAGGATGTGTGAAACCCCTCAACATCAAACCATTGTCTTCCTTGGGGAATCTTCTGGATGCTCAATGACACCTTGATTTCCTCGTTCAGTCATCTTTAACAACTGGCAGGGGAATACTGTAGCTGGTAATTTAGGCTACGTCTGTACCCTGGCAGTTTTGCCTCCGGGGAAGATCAGCCCTCTCCCGATCGCGCTCAGTAAATTCCATACGAACCATTACATTTTCTTAGAAGGAGGCTACGGCCAAAATAAATTTAGTGATAAAATTTTCCGAAATACATGATACTAAACTTATTTAAGATTCATTAGATAGAAGTAAAACTTTAAAGAAATATATTTACTGGTCACAGATATCCGTAGATCGCGTTATTAAGATATTATCAAATCTAGTTAGTACTATGAGGTACCGTATCTCAATTGACAATAATATATAGTATCTACTTAGCAGATAAGAATCAATGAAGAAATGCATAATGAAATACCTACCTAAGAGATTTAACGATGACTTATCGTTTTTTTTCATCATCAACTATGTATAAATTAAATTGGCACCTTTAAAACACATCGCATTCTCTTTATTAAGCTAAACAAAAACCTCAGAACATAAAACCGGCCAAGTGCGAGTCGGACTCGCGCACCGAGGGTTCCAAACTTCGTCCATCGTTCGTTCATCACGGGAAATGCACAATTTTATTTATTTACCTTATTTGAGGTTATTGCCAATTAAGCTAGACCTCTAAATTGTATGAGCGCCCATACAACTCAGAGGTCTTTATTAATTGGCGTAACTATGTATATATGGGGACAGCCCTTTAATTTTCAACTTTTTTATTTTTAGAATTTTTCCTTTTTTTGTGCTGTAAGACTGCTTTTTGCCAATTTTTTTTTATATTTGAGTTGATTGAATGAATGGTAAATAGCGGTTTACGATTTATGACGTATCAAAAAAACTACTTACTAGATCTCGTTCAAACCAATTTTCGGTGGAAGTTTGCATGGTAATGTACATCATATATTTTTTTTTAGTTTTATCATTCTCTTATTTTAGAAGATACGTGTTAGTGTCTTTCGCGCAAACTATTCAGTTTAGAACTAAATGATATTAGAAACCTCAATATCATTTTTGAAGACCTATCCATAGATACCCCAAACTTATGGGGTTGATGAAAAAAAAATTTTGAGTTTCAGTTCTAAGTATGGGGAACCCCTGAAATTTATTGTTTTTTTTTCTATTTTTGTATGAAAATCTTAATGCGGGTCACAGAAAACATCTACTTACCAAGTTTCAACAGTATAGTTCTTATAGTTTCGGAAAAAAGTGGCTGTGACATACGGACGGACAGACAGACAGACATGACGAATAAGGGTTCCGTTTTTTTCCATTTGGCTACGGAACCCTAAAAAGGCAACAAAGCGACCGTTACACGGCAATTGTACGAAATTCAATTTGTACCGAGACGCGGTGCTCGAAGCGAGTGACCACAAAAACACCAAACACAAACGCCATGAATAACAATTATTGTGTTGATTACGGCACCGTGCCGCGTCTAATAATTCACTCTATGGCCTAAACTCTGTAATTACGCGGATGGAAACGTCGGCTCACCGTTTGAGATACAAATCTGATTCTTCGCAGAGCCTCGCCTGCGCCCCGTCCCGCTCGTTCCACACACTGCCCTCTGCAATTGCTAGGGTTGTCAGATTTATCTTAAATTGGACCGTAGTAGCAAGGACGCAACTAAGGGATAACCTGGACACTTTTAAAATTATCTTTATTAGGTATTTCCGTGATGACATTTATTTATTGACCAAAATAATTACATGACGTATTTCAACATAATCACCTGAGGATAGCTCGAATGGGCCTGCTGAAAAATCCTCATCAAAATACCACAAATCGTAACACTAGCCACTTTTTGTTTAATACTGCCACATAATTCAGGTCAGGTCCAAAGCTTAGGTAGTCGCACGCTATGTTTACTATCCAGACATTCCATAATACGTTAATTGAAAAACTGACATGGAAAACACTGACTGTCTAGATAGTTGAAAGCCGGCAACCCTAATTGCGGCTTATCTACTAACAACATAAACATTTATTTTTGTAATAATCGAGGGAGCACGCCATTTTGTTTCCATACATGCAAATGTGTTTATGTTCAATCTGCTCAAAGATGTGCAGATAACGGTTATGAAGCTCTTTGCTCTATCCATTGTGTATTTATTATTTACTTTTATTTACTTAGTTGATCAATCATTCACAAAAATAACGTTATTTTGGTAAAAAAATATAATGTATAGCGTAAATTCATTTCTTAGGATACATAGTACTAGCTTCTGCCCCTCGGATTCATCCGCATTCCCGAGGAATCTTATATTTTTCTGGGATAAAAAGTAGCCTATTCCAGACCATAATCTATCTCTGTGCCAAATTTTATTCAGATCCGTTCAGTCGTTCTGGTTTAAAAGAGTCACAAATATCCATACATCCATACAAACAAACTTTCGCGTTTATAATATTAGTAAGAAGTGTGATACGCGTTGACTTAATATTGTCGATGAGTAAACGGGATATTTTGAGATGATAACTTTTATTATAGAACTAACTATTAAAAAAATAAAATTCACACATTTTGATCGAGCAAGTTTGACCTTTAGTATGATTTTTTTGTTTTTTTTTTTTTCAAGATTTCAGAGTTGGTCTATTAAAAGTTGCTTAGCTTGACAAATTCTATATAGGTTTAAAAAAGAAGACATAAAATCTCAAATAGACTTAAAGTACAGTTATACTTTAAGTCTATTTTTAATTGTGTCCTTTATTTTATTTTCTTCCTGCTTGGTGTACAATAAGGAGTCTTGATATTCCGATTATTAATAAACAAACTTTCTGAAGGTGAAAAATATAAATAAACTATGTTAGAATAGTATTTCTGAGAAGCTCGGCGCGCGGTGGTTTGTTACAAATTATAGGGCCGCGCCGCCCGCGCCACGCTTGGCCCAATTCCACCTTGCCCAAACAATCGAATTAGCCTATAATCACTCTAATTGTGAGCATTATATTTGTATTCGATCCTTTCTCTTCTAGCGTTAGTTATGAAAAGACCATTACACAGACCGACTGCATTACAAAGTTCATGAACAAGTAGGTAGCTACGTTAAAACGGCATCTCAAAACATGACTAATATTTATGTTTCGTTTATTCAGAGCAAATTCACATTTCATTAAACTTATACACCAAATTACAATGATTAATGCCCTAGAGGCGGTCTGAACTAAAAGATAAATTAACGTCATTTTAATACTGCTACTCCAATATAACAGCGATATCTACCGACAAAAAATCCTATTAGACGGCCGAATGCGCCCAAACATTAAACAAAAACGAAGCTACGTCCACCTACACAAACACGCCGAGCTCACGTTCGCTACCAATAATTACCGTTTATTATAAAAGGGTGAAATATAGCGGCACACAGACGGATAGAGAGCGCGATGGTACATGCTACGATACATTCGGTAGTGCGTGTCACAGGTCGTGTCTAAACTCATCAATCTTGGGTCCATTAAATTTTAGAATAGAAGACGTGAGTCGTCTGCAGGCGGAGTGCGGCGCGGCGCGGGCGTCCGCGTCCGCGTGAAAAGCGCTCGCTGCGTCCTCGGCGAAACAAAACGCGCTCGCGTGCACAATGAGCGGGCGCACATGAACGATACCGCGTAAATGGAATACGGCCCGGCTCCATTGTCGATTCACAAAAGAAAGGCAATCATTCGACATGAATAAATATCTTTGAATAATGGGGGCCTCGCTGCCTATAATGAAATGTTTTATGTATCGGAATTATCGTGCATAAATCGCTATTATCCGTCGCGTCGTTACAGTGCCATGTAATTTTTTTTATACTTATTCCGCGATTTCGCCCTGACTTTCAGTGGATCGCGTCAGCCATTCATTAGTGTACCAATTGCTTTTGCCCCGATTAAATGAATTAGGTGGAAGTAAAAACTAATGTTCTACGCTGAAAAATTAACTTATTAAGACGTTACATAATGTTCACTAAAGCGTGATTAACTAATTGAGCTGAACTAACGTTCTCAGATAATTTTGTATTATCATAGGCGTACTTTAGCCTGTATTTTCAATTAAAAGGTTAACATCTTTATTATTTATCGACCCATACCTACCTACTACCTTATAATTTACTCGTTGTTTTTCGTCACAATAGTAGTTGTATAACAATCGCAATTCATTAATAACATTAATGTGCATGGTTATTATCTTTATGTATCAACCCATTATTATACAATGGACAATTAGGTATTCACAACAAACAATAGCCTTCAATTCTTCAATTTCTCATGTAACTTCAAACACAAACGTAATATAATTAATTTTGAAACGGCGACTAGCTAGTAGAGCAGCCAATCACTCGGTGGTAGGTAATTTTTCCGGTAAGTTTCCGAATCTAATAGCATTAATTAAGGTTCTGGCGCAGGAGTGCGGCGGAACGAAGCGAGACGGACGCCCCAGAGGACGGGAACTCACGCTCCTCTACCAATAAATCAATTTAATCTAATTTAATTTGAGCCGAGCTTCCTCCGGACGATCGTTTTCGTAGAGTCACGCAAGCATTGTATATGTACAATATTTTATCAAGCAACTATTTTCAGAAATCGATGCAAGCGACTAACTTGGTTCAGTTTAACCATTTTCTATCTGAACTACATACATATACAAGGCTAGTTTTAATATGGGACATAAACAACTTTTACTATGGGACCAACTCTCAATAGCTGTTCCTTACATTTTGGTTGAGTAGATATTGAACTTATATATGGAACATCTGTTTTTTTTCGCGTTTTCATATTAAAAGTTGTTTGTATTAGTGAGCACTTTCAACCCTGAAAGTTAAGCGTTGTGCTTAACTTTCATGTTTGAAAGTTCAACTTTCTGTGCATAAATTAAAAATAACTGTATTTTAATTGATCAAAATACGTTAAAAATATATCTTACTTAATACAAGAGGTACAATAGGTACATTTAGTTACAACTTATTTTCAATATTATTTGAGTGGCTTATATCCCATTGAAGACAATTAAAACGAATGATAAAAAATTATAATAAATTATAATTAGCACAAAATGTAAATAAGCTCAGCAATTTGCGCTTCTACGTTGTTTATGTATCCAGCAATTACCTAGCTCTGAAAGCAAGGCCGTAAGGCCGCTACAAAACAATTTGGCAACATTAATTTAATTAAACAGTTTCATATTCTCAGCGCTCAACACACGTCACAAAGAATAAATTTTCATCACAGTAAATTGAATTTGTTCTACAGCCTACTACGAGCACATTCTTGTACGTACAATGGTATACCAACAATAAAGTAGAGGAATACCAATAGACGGGACTACCGGTCGGTCCGACCACACAGCTAGTGCCCGGTCACGTTTCCAATGAGATCGGTGCCGCGATGACACCCTTGAAATGTTTTTAATAGCGTGATTTATAGAGCAAATTAAACATTTGACTTAGCGTGAATTCGATGCTGAGTGGATCCGTCACGCACGGACACTGCGCCGGAGTGCGGCCAGCGTGCGGCCCGCGACTGGTACACTCGGCTGCATCCTTGTTACAAAATAAAAAGTTACTATTTTCGCAAGATAAATTAATTGCTTTGTCCGTCAATAATTTCAATATAGTAATTAAATTGTTTTTATATCTGCATTGATTTAGTATTGCGATATGCATTATATTTCATGAGACTATAAGAATAACCGCGTATTTAAAGAAAAATGCATAGTTACTTTTGTAAACCCCTATTTAAGTATATATACAAAGTTGTTCTTAGTATATCAAGGAACATATATACATATATGTTTATCATATATAAGGTAAAAATGATGTGTCATAAAAGAAAGTACAAAATACCTTAGGTAGGTATAATTACATACATGAAATGCATTTTAAAATTAAATTTTTCACTCAAATATAACCCTTAATATCTAACAAAATATAATAGTATACGACCCATGAGGATCAATTATACATCAGTTATATTGAAATAACAAATAGTTATGGCATTATACATGATTTTATTTTGCACAAATAAAAATTAATGGCTTTGAATCCCGTTTTTTTTTTATCAATGTCTCAAGTTATTCCTTAGGTACCTACCTACTCGTACAATAATTTTTAACGCCATTCCTATTTGTTAATATAATGAATCTGTATAAATCTGTCATTATTATTTTTTGGAACATAATAAATATAGGAGATTTTTGCCATTACCCTTCCTTCAGGCTTAAGTTTAAGGTCAGAATAATAAGGATAAAGAAGTTTTTAAAATCCTAGAATGACCTTGAGCGTTCATAATCATGAGGAAATTGAATCTTAGTGTTAAGTGGTACGCCATGCCTGGCTGATTCCTATCTCAAGTTCAAAGTTACCGCATTATGTTGCTAACAGAACTTGACAGCAACACACAAGCGCACACCTCTTCATGAATAAAAATACTATAGTGTACAATATATGAGCTCGACTGTACACATCCGTCTATACATTAGTATCGTCGGTCGCAGCTGGTTAATACAAGTCGCTACCGTGTTGGACTGGAAGGTTTTTTACCATAGCGACATCGTGCGTGAGAACCGATTTCCATCGGAGATCCGAGCCTGGCTCCGCGCCTAACGGTAGCCGTGTCTATGCCCTGACACTGAATGAGCCTGTGAAAGTATCATTTATACAATTAACAAAAAAATATACGATTCACGAACGCGGCCAACCGTGAAAATGTACACGTTCGCATTTTCTTCCCAGATTTGCAATGCTTTATTTATTTATGTTATTTTTGTAGTAGTGTTCATTGACCGCGTCTAGGCAACTCGCGAGCAACTCGCAAGAGTACCATGACGAAGTTGTGGCGGCAAGTCCTACAGTAGATGGTCCCTGGTAGTCTGTACAGATTACTGACTGACTTAACCTGACGGTTAGTAAGTGTGGCCACTGTGACTAATCTCATTAGTTGTGATAAAGGGTCTGACCGCGTCTAGATTGTATTTCGTTTGGAAAATGTTCGTCTTTTAATTAAGTTGCTTTAAATGAAACTGATAAAAAATGTTACTGGATGAATGATGAACATCACAAACTTCGGTGCTCATTAATCGATATTTAACTAAATGCTGTTTAAATGGTCACGTAGTTAAAGACCACCTTCCTGACATTATCAAACATAGTGACGTTACTTACGTGGATTAGGCAACTTGAACCACATTATAATCTCGTCCCATGGGTCCCATGGGTCCCACGAATTACCCCAGACTCTTTTTACATTTGGCAACTCTACCTACTGTCAAATGGACCAAAAATAATAAATATAGTGTTTTGCAACCATCCTTTTATGTAGGTGTCAGTTCACAGCCAAATAAATCTCTGAAAGAATACGAAACAAAGGAAAGTTCGTGCCATCAAATAAGGCCCGTGGAATTAATGAAAATCGTTATTATTTCTTCTGCAATATTTCTTCTGCGACTTCTTCGGGATTTAGTTACTTCTTCAAATCGGTCTATGTAATCTTCACATTGTAATGCTTCTAAAAGAAAAATGCTTTTTCCAATTATTTGCTATGTAATACCCACCAGACTGGGTACCACACTCAAATTCAAAATTGCCAAGCTCCCTTCAGGCTCCATGTGCTAACCACCTTCCACGACATCGTCACATTCCATGAGATTGTGGCCCTACACAACCCTATGCATAGTAAAATCCTTGTAAAATCATTAATATTTTTAGTTTTTCCACAAAGTAAGGTATGTCAAAAATATAGAGTTAAAACATGCCGGAATGTAGAGATTGGTGTCTAAACGAGGAGGACACAGGGTGTGTTTCACTAGGACCCCTTTCTAAGACCGCAAAGCGAGCAGTATCTACAGACATCAATAGGAAGAGGAGGTATATTAGGATGTGGTTGCATGGGAGGTGGCAATATGCGTGATAGTTAGCCAGGTGGGTACTATATTACCTTACCACCATCGTGCGATGGTTTCCTTCTCCGAAACCTCAAGCTCAATGTAGGATTTGAACACGCGACCTACGTTATGACATTCTACTTCATTGCGACTCAGCAAACAACATAACAATAAATATAATTTATATACATAATCATTATAGTTAAGCAATTAATTGAACTGAAACGGAACCCGGAAATGTTACCAACTATATAAAACAATAACTATTTATAATTTTTATTATATCCTTTAATTTACAATAATTAATACCTATTTATTGTTTCCATCCAAATTATTGGTTAATTTTTAATCAATTTCATTAATCCATTATTGCCAATATTTTATTGTCTGTCAGTCTAATTTAAGCTAAGTGACATTGAACCACTTAACTGTGTAGTTTAAAAAAAAAATTGGAGCCAGTTTCCAATGAATCAGATAGGAACTAGCCAGATATTGTTATCTATGGTAGGGTGATGACCCATCATCCTGTAGCCACAGCTAAAGATAACCTAGATGCGCCATAATTTCTCATCGGATTGGTCGTTCGAACGCATCCTTGGATCAGGATTATTTAATCAATCCTTACTAATATTATAAACGCGAAAGTTTGTATGTATGGATGCTTATTACTCTTTCACGGATCTGGATGGAATTTGGCACAGAGATAGATTATAGTCTGGAATAGCACATAGGCTACTTTTTATCCCAGGAAAACATAAGATCCCTCGGGACCGCAGCTGAAACCGCGGGGCGAAACCACAAAAAATAATATTTTGTTCAGAATTGTGATCGAATAGTGAATCGATTGCGATAATGCTATAAGTACTAGAAGACTACACACGGTTTTTTTTAAAGGATGTAGTGTTTAGGCTGTGTATAAGGTGTGGACAATGCGAAAGATCTTCCACCGGGGTAGGTGTCAATGTCCAATTCAGTGAAACGTATTTTTTTTGAGAACTCGTTTAAGAGACTATGGGCAGAGTTATTTTTTCTACAATAGACCTGTATTTGCCGCATTCTCACCATAGTAAATGATGATGCTGGATGTGGTAACCACACAAAGCCTGGCTGAGCTGGCTCTCAAGTGCAGCTACCGAAATACACCGGTATGTGTATGGCGACAGTTTTTAAACTTAATGATACGGCGGCTAATAAGTACCCTACCACTGTGCTATGGTTTTCTCACGAAGATTTTCCGTCACCGAAAGCTCAAGGACATGTAGGATTTGAAACCACGATCTATCGCTATCATCGCGACGTAGGTTTGTAGAATCAAATTGCATTTTTCTTTAATTGTTGCACGCTTCGTATAACATTTCGCTGACATAGGGTTGTTACTATGGACACAAAGGTAACAAGTCAACGCATAGCTATAAAGTTCGACCTAATGGACGAATAAACGCAAATAGCCAAGTGCAATCACAGTCCGCTCGTCTAATATTTGTTATCGGGCCGCGGACCGCAAGTGCCTATTGTGTGTTCAGTGAGTCGCCGCCAGATCACTGCTTACGCCTTCAACAGACTTTAGATACAGGGTGAGAACTTACCAAAGCATCGAGATATATTTTCAGGCATATTCAAATTAGGATGGGTACTTTTATTTTGACATCTGGAAGAAATTTTCTTTTAAAGCTCATTGTAGGATAAACAATTATATGTACTTGCGATACTTTAAATACTTGAATGTAGGTACTTACCTAATGCAATATAACCTAAATTAATGTAATGATAGCGAAGTAGCTAATTAAGTTATTTTGAATGACAATAAATCCAGGCCTATCATTTGCAAAAACCACTTTGTAAATACACCATACCAAGAAGCCTTGAACTGATGAAAATAATTGTCGAGAAACTTATTTGAGGATGTTTTCTATATATCATAGTTTGTATTTTTTACTTTAATTGTAAATATGTAAATAAAATTCAGTGAGATTAGACAAGGCTCTATTTGTTATTCAAGGGAAATATAATTCTTTATTCATTTTTGAATTATTTTATTTTAAAAATGTGTTTTATTTATATTATTTGCAAATTGCAGTCGTGGTTTGATGAAACCTGAAAAATATCCTATGATATATGGTAGGTAACAATGTAGAATATACCTAGTAGCCCATGCAGTCCAACACTGAAGCAGCCTATTAGGTATTGTGGACGTTTTGAGATTATTATAACTTTTAAAAGAGGTAGGTATTACACTAGCATTTTCATTCCCCGCTTTATTTACGTTTAAAGTTTATCGCAACAAAGTTGACTGAATGCTACCGTGTAACCACTTTACAGCGGCAAACTTAAAATGGACAGCCAACATGCACATAATAAACTACTCAGTACCTACTTAGAACTTGTTACAGATTTTTGCTGCAGTAACCACAGCAACAGTACCTAAGCTCATATTATGTATTCAGTTTCGCGATTTCAGATTTGATCCCATAGTAAAAATTGTTTTACGTGACGAATCTAGTACTACCTATAGGTTTCGATAAAATGCCGTCTCAAAATATCCAGTCAATATAAATTATCCATGGTTTATCAGTAATACCTGCCTTAGTACCTACTAGGTACCTACCTATAGCAAAATAAATCTCGCTGTATAAAACTTCTTTAAAGTTTACAGCCGGTCTCATCACCTCGGTAACATGATGCACAATTTAACGATAAAGTAGTCTGCATTGTCAGCCGGGTCATCGGCCCCTATCATCCTTACTACAGACTATTCCTTGGATTTACATCGGAACCATATCGGAACTTTGTTTTCTATGTCACATACTTACTCTGAGATCATAATTCACGTTTTTATTTATTTATTTTATGACAGTGTTTGTGCTTACATGTTCGAACAAGATAACACAGCGTTGATTTAATTCGTTTGTTTAGAACAAATCGCAGTACCTAACATTTATTTTATATTTTTCCCAGACAAGCTCAGTTAACTAGATATTAAAATTTTATATCTAAGCAATTACTTGGCATCAGTAGTTCAGCAGTCATCATCCAGTAGTTTCATTTAGGTACTAGACCTTATATAATTATACGGTTTGATTATAATAAAAACTGATTTTCTATTACCTACCAACACAAAAGTTATCCCTTAAGCTAATAAGTTATGTAAGTAAAACAAAAAATCGCGTCGTGCTTTCAAACTCTGTAATTAATGTGTCAATAAATAGGTGACATCAAATACATCACTGATATACAAAAGGTGTTCGGAGCGAGCAGGAGGCACGCCCGAGGGTAAACGGCACTCAATTTAACCATTTCTCTATATTAATTACCAAAAACGGCCCCCAGCATGTTGGCAGTGAACATAAATAACAAAAAATGACGCGTAGTACGTACCCCGTCATGGTTTTTGATTCGAACGATTACATTAACATCCCCCATTTCTAAAGCTTAAACGAGTTTAAGGGAGGCAATTTATCACACATTTTAAAATATATAACTTGTGTGTAATATGCATAAAATGTTTGTGGATGGCTGCGGGCACCTGCCGAATATTCTATCTAGTTACATAAATGGTTTTTGCTGGTAAATAAATAATGTTGAAGATAAAATATTCAAGATTCAAAATATTGTGAAGATTAGTAAATATAGGTAATAAGATTATTTACTTCCAAAGCATAAAATAGTCAAATATTATACACAGAGGTAAATTACTTAGAATATGTGCTACTACTTAGATGCCTAGACTATGTCCAATTATACTTTAAATTGTTTCACCACAATCTCACTATGGTAAGTGATGATGTGAGCAAAGATGGTAAACACACAAACCTTGAAAGGGAACTGGCGTTCTGATTTTTTTAAGAAACTATAAGTTTCAGGTTTTCACAAAAAGAAAATCTGTCTATATTAAGTTTGATGGATTTCGTTAAGAGAGCAGTTAAGACGTCCAAAGAAATATTTTTGAGAATCCGTTAGAATATGTCAAGAATAAATTTTAATAGGAGGTCGTAAAAATTATTAAGATTTTTTTGTTTAGGAATTTTATTATTTCACAATATTTTTTAAACTAAAACAAGGCATTTTAACAAAATTATATGAAAATAATTAGAATTTTAAATCCATGCACATATCTACAATTATTAGAACTTCATCCTGTAAGATAGAAGTCTTCCCATTAATTTAAATAGAGACACTACAAATTTCCTGGAAGCGAATTTAACTAAAACTCTAAATAATATTAATAAAAATAATTTATATACAATAGACTTCAAAATATAACAATAACTAGTTTATTTCTAGTGAACAGCTTGACTGTAGAGGTTATCATAATTCAATAAATCGTGTTGCATCGCTAGGCACAGAATAGATACCTAGAAATAATAAATCATGCATCTATTGATTATTTGGGCTATGCCTAGGAGCCTACATTTCCAAATCGAACCTACCTTTTTACCTTAAGACCGTCTTCCCCACCGTGTTATAATAAATCCAAAGGCCTACGAACATACAAAGGTAAATGATTTAAATCATGATGAAAATTAATTGCTAAAGGATGAGGTCCATACATTGTTGGTTGCACAAACAGAGGTGGCCACATAGCAGCTGCCATTGCCAAGATATTGTAAGGGAATAAAGGTGCACTCACTTCACTCACGTTAGGTATCGAGTCACTGGGTTTACGCACTTCCACATCATTACTCAACAAACTGTCTATTGAAAATGACTTTTTAGGTCTCTTCACCACATTAGTTTCTTTATATTGTTCAGGTATCGATAGAACTTCAAATCTAGGCACAGGTTGATTAGACTGAATTCTATTTGTTTGGCTCGCGAGGAACATCTGGTTAAAATTGGCCAACGCTGCCAGCTCCGAGTTGAAGTTGTCTTTCTCTCCCTTGTGAAGCTTGAAGCGCTTGCGTCTCCTGAGTAGGGATCCATTCTCGAACATGTCGAAAGCCTGCGGATGCAGCGTCCAGTAGGCACCCTTGCCGGGGCGGTCGGGGCGGCGCGGCACCTTCACGAAGCAATCGTTGAACGAGAGATTGTGCCGCAGCGAGTTCTGCCAGCGCTGCGTATTTTGCCGATAGAATGGAAACCGATCGGTGATGAACCGATAAATCTCTGTCAGTGGTAACATACGCTCCGGCGAGCTCCAAATCGCCATAGCAGTTAAGGAAATGTACGAATAAGGCGGTTTTTGATCACCATAGGTATCGCGCGATGGTCGCGGCATGATCGTGAGTGCTAATGGTACGAACGGCGGCGCGGGCAGGCGTGCTGCCCGGGGGTGGAGCCTCCACAAGCTCCGCCCTCTCGCCGCCCCTGCCAGATATGATAACGAGGATGCCACTCGCAGCGCAAACCGCATCTCTCTGCTGCTATCATTACCGACCTGATTTACAGCACACTTATCTCCTGTTGGTTTTATTTACGTATCTACTAGTAGGTACCTACCTAGTTAGTTAGTCGAAGTAACTAGGTTTTGTCAAGTAGGTATATTACATGTTTATGTTAATGCAGTAATTGCAGTAAAATATTGAAGACATTTAAATTTCTCGAAAGTTTATACCTAAATATAGTTTATTAATTTATCTGTCATACATAACGGTTTATATTTAATTCAATTGCTTATTTTAGGAAGTATATTATACTACTAACGCCATCTATCATCGAGTAGCAGATGCCATTTGGCCGCAACTCCCTCTCTTATAAACATAAATTCTAATTGGATACATAATATTTTTATAGTTGTATAATATCATAGAATAATAATATACCAGACATACCTAATCATTTACGACCAAATGTTTATCACTTATCAGAAAATTATTTATATAGATGTCGCTACGAGCTATGTTAAAAGTCCCTATTTATGAATAATTATCAGCTTTGATGACATTTAACTGACACATTTAAATTATTTATTGTTTGATATCTCCTCATGTTTATTTAATAATAAATCAAATAAATTCGTGATAATATCAGTTAACATGAATTGTAAATACTTAGGATCAGTAAGTGCTGAATTTTTTTTATAAAATAAAGAGTTAATATATATAAAATCTTTATTCCTTACACATAATTAACATCCAATTATTTTTGATTATCTCTGTAGAGTGTATATCTAAACAACAACTGTATAGTGGTTATAAATATCGAAAAAGTTTATAAAAACAGAATAAAAATACTAAAATGTGCTGCTACAAGATGTTCACAATTTGGACGTTAGCTCCGGAACCGCCTTGAACAAGTCGGCGACTAATCCATGGTCAGTCACCTGAAAAAAAATAACAAAATTATAATCAACGAAAAAAAATAAAGATGTAAAGTCCAAGTCAACAAAGAGACGACCCAGGACCGAGCTGCCTGGAGACGCATGATACGGATTGCCGACCCCATATAAAATGGGAAAGGGCCAGGCAAAGAAGAGAAGAAGTAAATATCTACATAAACATCTTTATTTTTTTTCATTACTGGAAAATTATATATGCATAGGACTGGATTACATGTAATAACAAAACAGAAAATAATTAAAAATTGATTTTGTTATCTCAACAAATTGATGTTAGTTGTGAATAGTTGTGATCGATGAGTACCTACATTGACATAGAAACAATTTGAATGAATACATTTAAGTAACTGATAAAATATTACCTTGAACTTGGTAACTAGCGATAAATGATAGACTATAACAACTTATTATCTTCAACACTATTGAAAATTAATACTAACCTGGAAAATAGGCGCATCAGGGTCTTTATTAATGGCGACAATGGTCTTGGAGTCTTTCATTCCAGCAAGATGCTGGATGGCTCCGCTGATACCCACAGCAATGTATAGATCCTAAATAAAATTAACATATTTTAAATTATTATGTCGTCTTTTGATCGGAAGATAATTTTAGTAGAAAGTTTTATTAGAAAACTTCAAGAGATGTACAAAAAACAATTAGTTATTTAAGTTAATAAAATATTACAGTTGCAAAGAGATTCAATATTGCATAAGGATATGGAATTCCACATTCTTGCTTTGGTTAAGATATTATATGAGTGACTCTATATAAGAATAATTAGGATCCCGAAGTTACATATAAGTTATATAATACTCACAGGTGCAACAATCTTGCCAGTCTGACCAATCTGCAGGTCGTTGGCGACGAAGCCGGCGTCGACGGCAGCACGGGATGCGCCCACCGCTGCGTTCAACTTGTCAGCTAGGTCATACAGCAACTTGAAGTTGTCACCTGACTTGAGACCACGACCTGAGATGGTACTATATTAATTTGTTGTTTTTTTATTCATAACTTTTTCTCATTCAATGCTGAGAATTGCAACCTCATGTAATGTCGGAACCCACCAAATAATTTTTTGTCATGAAACAATATCCAATGTAAGCCCAAATGGATCTTAAGTCTTTGATTAAGCCATGTAATGCTTTGTTCATTCAAATGGATTGTGGTGTATATTGGAGTTGGATTATGATCCTCTAGCTGACTTCCACATACATAGTTTATGTTGCTGTACCTTTTGAGCTGTGTGCTTACCACCTTCAGCCTCATAACCAAATGGTAAGGTTGTGATCATACTTTGAGGGAGTTTAGAAGCAATTTGTTATGAAAACCAGTATACTTACCACCAGACACAATATTTTTGGCACTGGTAAGCTCCGGCCGATCAGACTTGGCAAGCTCCTGTGACACAAACTGAACTAGGTCAGTTTTATAGTCCCCTTCTGGTGCTTTCTCAACAGCAGCTGAACCTCCTTCCAGAGCATCAGGAGCAAATGCTGTTCCTCGCACTGTGATCACCTTGATGGGATCTTTGGCCTCCAATGTGAGGATTGCATTACCTGAATGTATGTAAATGTCCCAGTTTATTTCAAAAGCATTATTTCATTAGATCAGATATTAGAAATTGAAAACCCATTGAAATATTATTTTCTAACAATGAAAAGAGGTTGTAATTAATTATTTAATCTTGATTTATAGGGAATAAATAATACTTATAAGATTTTGTACTAAAGCTGAATCAAGTGTTCAAAATTTATTATTTTATAGTATAAACACTATTATGCAAGAATATCAGCTAAAACAAACCTGCATAAATAGTTCTAATAAAGGTGTTAGCATCCTTAACACCAATGATATCAGTGATTGGTGACACATCAAGCTTGGCTGCTACCCTTGGTAATACTGCTTTTCCAAAAGCAGTAGCTGGTGCTAAAATATGGGTGAACTTAAATTGCTTTTGGGTGGCAATGATCAAGGGTGTCAATGTTTCAGGAATTAACCCCTTGAATACATCACTTTCAGCTACAAGGACTTTAGTCACACCACTAGCTTTGGCAATTTTTTCTGCAGCCTGAAAGAGGGTTGATAAATTAAAAAGGGTTTTATTTACCTTAAACATGCATTTGATAGTGCAATGGTATTGGATCTTCAAAGCACCTTTTTTATTAAATAATCATAAGTTACTGACTAATTCAAGGAGGTAGATTCTCAGATTTTCAGAGAGGTCGAACATAGTGATATGTCGCTCAAAGAGCAGCTCGACTGGGGAACTACCTCCACCTTATAGAACACCGCTGCCAAATAACCTTGTGTTCCTGCATGTGAGTAAGGTCGCCAGAGCTCATTGGGGAGGGGAGAAGGGTTGGCAACGTGAAAGTGATACCCCTGGTGTTTCAAGCGTTCATAGGCTATGGTAACCGCTTACCATCAGACGGACCGTATGCTTGTTTTCCGACAATGTGGTATAATTTTATTGATTAATTAATTATTTACATAATTAAAGTTTACTCACAGGTCCACACTTAGTGCCCGCAACTAAAACTGACACATCACCACCAATTTTTTTGGCAGCGCTCAAAGCATTTTGTGTGGCTGGTGAAAGCACCTCATTGTTGAGCTCGGCCACCACCAGAGTGCTTTGTAGCCGTCTCAACTGTAATAAAATAAAGACACCTAAAAAGTCATGTACTTATGACATGAAATTAATCATCAAGCAAAACTCTTATCAATATTTAACATCTTAATGACATTCAATTTGATAAATACCAATGCCTAGCTAGAGCATTCAATTCTGTACGACAATTTATAGTTATCAGATTTGACCCGTATGATAACACTAATTTGCTAGGCAGTATGCTGTGTTGAAAACGGTATACACGAGAAAAGTTAGCCTAAATTAACTTTACTATCAAGATAAGAACTCATTTATAGTAAAATAAAAAAGAGCTTCCAAGCCAAAAAGTTAAGACTAACCTGCGCAGACAAAACCAAATGTCTGCTACACGGTGAAAACATTTTCAAGAGTAGAAAACTTTTGTTTTCTTCAGTGAAATGCAGTTAACTAAAAACGTATTTACAAGATTCATTCAAAAAAGGTTACCAATACAAAGTCCAATGTTCTTTTCTTTTCTCAGGGCCCAGGCAGGCCGGAGGGATGTGAAAAATAATCGATTATCATATAATCGATTTTTTGATAATATTAATCGATTATTTAATCCACACATTTTTTAAAAAGATTTTTGTTAACAGCTCTATCTGTGCACAAGTCGATCAAAAGATGGGGCCATTTGTGCTATGTATGTATGTATAATAGCTTTGCATCTTTTTAAGGGTTTTCTTCTAGCGATATTTATACTGGATCTAGTGACAAGATGATTTTAGAGGTGGCAACCCTGCAGAGATGCGACATTGAGTGTAAAATTTGATAATTTTTGAGGTGTAAACTTCTTTTAGCGCGGTACGCCTATTTTTAAATAAGGTAAAACCTCTGGCTCGTGACACCGTTATGAGACGCGACAACGTTATGATGAGACGCAGTTTGACGTTTAGTTTCTTTTTAGATGAGGTAAAACCTCTGGACTCGTGACACCATTACGAGCAAGACGCAGTTTGACGTTCAGTTTTAATCTCAATCTACATCTAAATCTAAATCTCTCAAAAAAAAAAGTTTTCACTTCTGTCGGCACTCCTGCAGTGCAATTTTTTTTTATTCTAAAACCGATTTTTCACAGATCGATTTATATGAAGAGTAAAAAACTATTATTAAAAATCGATTTTTTTCACTCAATGTCACATCCCTATCTGGGCCTGCTATGTAGACAGAGAAGCCTGCTAGCTAGGAACATCGAAAAAATATCGATATTATTTATTCGATGTATCGATATAAAATTATAAAATGGTATAAAAAACGATATTTTTCAGACTGACACATAAATAACTTACTTTTTTATTTTTACTTTACTTTTTTTATACAATAAATAAATAAATAAATATTCTGGGACATTATTCCTCACACACGACATAAGTTACTATCGTAACTATATATAAATTATTATCATTACATGATTATAACCACGTATAGATTAGCAGTGTACGGTACTGTCACGTTGCCACTTCGTTCGTACATGCCTGCAGGCATATCTTTTATAGTTCCCAGCTTATCGTCAAGTGTCCCTGTCTCATTTTAAGGTAATTAGTTTCAGAAGAAACAAGACACACAAGTTTCCAGAGATACGTCTTTTGAATTCCGATCTGGTTACGTTTCTCCAATAATTATTTGTAAGACGCTGCCACTCTATTATTTGTAAGCTCACAGATTTTATAGCTCATTCGAAACAAGTTCGTTCATTATTAACTCGCTGCGCGTCACCACTAGCCACGATGAATGATATGGATCTTGTCCAAGGCCGTGAAACTTATAATAAAAAAAAGTATGACCTTATATATTCTATAGTCCAAGCTCCGTCCACTCGATGCTCGATCAAATTGGTCCTTATAATATAATATAATCAATAACACCTCATCGTCCGCGACCCCGCAAAACAAAATATTTCAGGTGTGGAAAAAACTACAATAGCAGTGCAAATACGATTAAGCGTAAGATGACTAAGGTATGTTTGGATAAATATACTAATTTATTGAGCACAAATATTATTTTAGAAATTGTACCGATATATCGATATTTTTAATGTAATTTTTAAAATCAATATTGATATTTTCAAAAGTCAAAGTCAAAGCCATTTATTCAGTTTGGGCACTAGGAGGGCACTTATGAAGGTCGAATTTACTGAAGTTACCACCGGTTCGGAAGTCAGCCTTCAACTGAGAAAAGCCGGCAAGAAACTCAGCAAGGTTACATTTTTTTTTTTTTAATTATCTGACTATTGGCTATATTTTTTCAAAAACTGCAAAATGTACAATACAATATGCAATTAAAAGAAATCGAAAAATACCAATATAAAGTAAATAATAAAATGTAACGCAAACTTCTTATTAAATAATAGCGAATACGCTAATGGCTAAATCTAGAAAATAATAAAAAAAACATTATGCAAGGTGCACCAATGCAGAGTGTAACTATTTCCAAATCTTCAATATAATGAGCTACCCTACCTAAAAAATATCGATACAATATATCGATGAATAAGCGCTCGGCCACAGATGAATAAGTGCTCGGCTATTCATACCACATACACTTCTACCCTAACGGCTACTATTATTATCGAAAGCGCGAGAATCGGCCTCCAGGTCTGAATAAGGGGGAATATCGATCGGCCTTTCCTAAAATTTTTTTTACAGCTTTCGGGTTTCATTCGACCATAATTTGATTTGTGTACGGGCAGTTCTGGACAGCGGCAACACGCACACACTGACAGGGATGTGAAAAAATAATCGATTCTCATATTAATCAATTTTTTTTTTCGTATAATCGATTTTTAATTAATCGATTATATAATTCACAAATTTTTTAAATCGATTTTTGTAAACAGCGCCATCTGTGCAACGAATGAAAAAATACTAAGTAAGTAACTAAAATAAACAAGTCGATCAAAAGATGGCGCCATTTGTGCTGTGTATGTACGTAAAATAGTTTCGCATCTTTTTAAGGGTTTTCTTCTAGCGATATTTTACACTGTATCAAGTGACAAGATAATTTTTGAGGTGCAACCCTGCATAGATTATCATTGAGTGAAAAAATAGTTTTTTTTGATGTGAAACATCTATAGCCGCACGTAAAACCGATTTCTGGCGTGGGATCATGCCGTGGCGACGCGTCGCCACGCTATATGATGGTATATATATACAGTCTATATGCAGTAGTGTGTACGGTGTGGCTGATGGCGGGCAGCGCACGAATGTTTTTCTTATTCGTTATTAATATGAACATTAAAAAATTAATTAATTGTTCTAATCATAGTGAATAATGTCGATGTTTCACATCTGTAGCGATGTGTCCCTCACTCATGAGTTGCCTCGTTTGAGGCCCTCGTGATAGCAAATTGAAAGAGTCCCTCAAATTTTAAATATGAACCGCCTCACTCGTTCTTCGCTCCTCGTTCTCACTCGATCGCGAGTTGGTCGCGGTGGCGAGGTTGCGAGTGCGAACGAACCGAATGAAATGAATAAATACGCTAATATTATTATTTCCGTGATCATTATTCGGTTAAATTATGAGCTTTAGTGAGTTTACATTTAAGGTTTGTAATCAACTGTCATAGTTTTGGCGATCAAACATCACGAGCGAAAGACAATGAGGTGTGTGAGAGAGATGTCAATAATTTCGCGGTGAGCCGCGCCTGACCTTGCGAATGAGGTGGCGCTTCAAGCAATTCCTCACCTCAAACGAGGGGTCCCTCATGAGTACCTCGCGAAGTAAAATGAAGTACTCCCTCATTCTCATTTAAAATTGGCGAGTTACCCATTACTACACATCTGCCAGGCGTCCCTTGACGGCTCACATTTTTTTTTTCTTCTAAAATTGATTTATATAATCGATTTTTTCATTCAATGTCACATCCCTATGACTGTCATAGATAATACACTATATACTAGAGACTGACTGTCATGTCAGTTCGTTCGTTCGTTCGTTCTTTCTTCGTTCAGTCAGCAGTGAGCAGTCAGTAAGTTAGTTTCATTTGTTTCAATTTGTTGAATGAATGTATGTTTTGGTTAATTTAAAATTATTTCCTTAGTCGTGTAACTTGAAGTTATTTTTAAAGATTTTTTTTGTTTTACAATGGCCCATTTGCCAATTGTATCAATAACTAGACGAGAGACTTTTAGTTCTTGCCATAGATTACACAGGTAAGTTTTTTAGGATTTGTTATACACGTTTAAATAGTACTGTAATGTAATACAAGAAATACTGGTTTTCAGCTCCCCAAGGCCCTGACCTTCAAGTTAAGATTTGCTGTGACTATCGCAACTAATTCGTTTAAAAAAAAACATTCAAATCAGGGTCAGAGAGTAGGACAGTCCTAGTCTTCAGTCTATTCTATAATCAAAATTCTTCTTAGCAAAATGGTTTTATCTAATAATACTAACTTGTTTACTGAAAATCTTAATAATATAAGTATATAAATCTCCTGTCACGATGTTTGTCCGCGATGGATTCCTAAACTACTTAACCGATTTTAAATTAAATTGGCACACCGTGAGCAGTCTGGTCCAATTTGAGAGATAGGTTAAACGGCTGGACCGATTTGGATGAAATTTTGTGTATGAGTTGGACAGGACAACGTCTGTTGGGACAGCTAGTATTATATAATTAATTATCTCATTAATATTAGCTACATAATTACTTATTACTTACAATGTAAGTGTATTTGTAATCAATCTTACATGATTGATTACAAATACACAACACCATTACATTGTAAAGAAATTAATTAATTTATTGAATATTAATCCAGCTTTAGTAATAGTTACAATACAAATGAGCATTATAGAATATTTGTTTTGTAAAATTTTCAGCCCATTTTTGGGTGATGAAGAAAATAAGAAATTATATGGTAAATGCAACAATCCTAATGGACATGGACATAACTATGTTGGTAAGTTTATCTATGTTTAACTACCATGATGTTAACTATTACCCAAAGGTTGCCTGGAAGAAATAGCTAAGTGATAAGGCCACCCTACTTATTAAAACTATATTTTCTTTGTTTTGTTTGGTCATGTAGTTTATACAATAAAGTCTATTCTAGACTCTAGACTTTAAACTTTATAAACGTTTATTGTTACACTTACACAGTCGATTCTGCAGAAAAATATCAAAAGAAATTGTAATTGTATTTTTTTTTTTCTTTAACCTTATGTTTGACCACAATCTGTTGTAACTGATGATATGGGCAAAGGTGGTAAGCACACAAAGCCTAGAAGGTACTGGCTATAAAGTGCAGCTGTTGGAACTCACCAGGAGGTGTTTAGTGACAGAATTTCAACTTGAGGGTGGTAGCCAGCCAGATGGGTACTACATAGTACCCTACCACCAAGCTACTTAGTCACAATGTTTTCCTTCACCAAAAGCTCAAGCTCATTGCAGGATTCGAACCCACAACCTTTGCCCAGGCATCCAACGTTACTACCACGGAGCTATCATCAAGACTAAAAAAAAAAATTTTTTCTCTTGTTTTTATTTTCTTTTTTTTTTTCATTTTTGTGTTCAAGCCTATTATATTTCTTTAAAAAATGTTAAACTTATAATGGAAAAAACCAAAATTGTCAGACTGTCCAAAAAAAAAACAAAATATATAAAAAAGTTAACTTTGCTGAGTTTCTTGTCGGTTCTTCCCAGTTGGCGACTTCCGAATCGGTGGTAACTTCAGTAGTTTCGAAGTTCATAAGTGCCCTTCTAGGGCCTAAACTGAATAAATGGCTTTGACTTTGACATTGTAAAGATTTCTAAAAGACACTGTTAAAATAACGTATTATTACAAAATCAATCAATTGTCTAATAACACCTTTTACTATATTCCTCTCATTGGACTCGTAATTTTGGAATATGTGCTGAAGTGTTTGTAGTGAGATCGATATCATTTTCTGACTGATTTATCCTATAAACTTATTGTTTGGATTGCTGTTGTACACTTTGCTTTTTAAAATATATTTTGTACTTTTGTACGAGAGGTGCGTACACGGCCTCTGCCCTGCCACGTGGTTTGAAGGTAGAAGGTAACCGGTCCCTTCAAATCGTTAGTACGCATATTTTAATTAAATTCACACTAGGACAATATTTAATAATATTCGATTTATAAATCATAATATGGTATAATATTATGAACGGAACAAACGACAAAAAGAGCAACTATTTTGTAAAATTCGCGAGCACAAAAAGCGCGCTATTACCTGTTGCTGTTGCCATGGCAACTAAATTCGGCTAGCTATCCAAAGAGTATAATAATATATAGATATCCGTCGACGCTGTTACGGGCGAGAGGGTCTCGCCCGTGTTATGGTTTCCTCACTATATTTTTTCTCCTTCATCAAAAGCTCATTATAGGATTCAAACACACCATTAAATCCATACTTACCTACTTATCTTTAAATAAAAACATTTAAGCAGGTATCCCTCTAAATAATAATACTTAATTATGTATTTAAATTTCAGTTTTGGTGACAGTAAAAGGACCAGTAGACCGACAAACAGGCATGGTGATGAATGTCCATGACCTCAAACAATACATGCAGCTTGCCATAATGGATCCCCTCGATCATAAGAACTTGGATCAAGATGTCCCATATTTTAAAACCGTGGTTAGTCTATTAGTCCGAGAGCTGGCACCAATTTTTGGGTAGGTATTTGAGGCAAGCTGAAAACTTGGTCCATACCTCACCTGATATACCCCAACTCGGAACTACAGACCTGGCTGGTTAGTAGCGGGGCTAAATAAATCCATAAATTATTTTTTTTTCAAAAAATATGTTTGAGGCAACATGCAATTTATATATGCAAGAACGCAGACAGCTGCCGATAAGCGCTTTCTCTCACACTACGGCTTGCCTATAGCGCTACTCACTCGCACCTATACATAACTTTTTAGATCACCTGGCAGGTAGAAAGCCCCACCAAAATGACCTGTCTTTTTAAGAATATTATTTTTTGTCATAAATAATGTCCTATAAAAATTTCAAGTTGCCTCAAATACATTTTTTACATATTTTTGCACGGGCCTGGCGATGTAAAAACCCCGACTAAATTGTCTGGCTTAATGTTTGTTAATTTTTTTAAACATAAAACTACAGCATATATGAATTGCATGTTGCCTCAAACATATTTTGAAAAAATAAAAAAAATTGGGGTTTATTTAGCCCCGCTACTCACCAGTCAGGTCTGTAGTTCCGAGTTGGGGTATATCAGGAGAGGTATGGACCAAGTTTTCAGCTTGCCTCAAATACCTACCCAAAAATTGGTGCCAGCTCTCCTACTATATTATTATACCATTTATTAAAATATATTCCTATAAATTACATTTTTAAATATAAGTTATAAAAAAATACATTTAAAAATATAAAAAGCAGTTCCCCACCGGTATCGGGAACAGGGTCCTAGTTACCGATGGTCAAGGCTCCAGATTATTATTACTAGCTGTCCCCCGCGGTTTCACTCACGTAACGGTTTAAAAAATAGATAAGAACCTATTCTCAGACCTACCCGATATGTACACAAAATTTCATAAAAATCGGTCGACCCGTTTCGGAGGAGTATGGTAACTAACATTGTGACACGAGAATTTTACATATAAGATGAAATAGGTCAAATGATATGAGCAATCAAAAATAGGTTAAATAACATCAGGAAAACCTGATAAGAAATTGATGAACTAATAGGTATCAAATTGCAAATGATTTCATGACATTTTAATACAAAGTTTATCATTATTTTATTATCAATTAGCAGCCCCCCGCGGTTTTACCCGCGTTCCCGAGAAAAATAGTAGCCCATGTCTTTCTCCATATCATGGGCTAATTGCGTACCTACCAAATTTTATCACGATCGGTTCAACAAATCGGCTAGACGTGATAACGTAACAAACAAACAAACTCACATTCGCATTTATGATATAATTACTAACATGTTAAATTTAAAAAAAAATTATAAAAAAGTAACATGCTTTTTTAGGGTTCCGTACCCTAAGGGTAAAAACGGAACCCTATTACTAAGACTTCGCTGTCTGTCCGTCCGTCTGTCTCCAGGCTGTATCTCAAGAACCGCTATAGCTAGAGAGTTGAAATTTTCACAAATTATGTATTTCTGTTGCCACTATAACAACAAATACTAAAAACAAAATAAAATAAATATTTAAGGGCACCCATACAACAAACGCGATTTTTTGCCCCTTTATTTGTTTTGTGGTAGTTCCCATTGACCTAGAATCACGGAATTTGGCAAAAAGCAAGGTCTTACAACACAAATAAAGGAAAAATTCCAAAATATAAAAAAAGTTGAAAATTAAAGGCTGTCCCCATACATACATACTACACCAATTAATAAAGACCTCTGAGTTGTATGGGCGCTGATACAATTTAGAGGTCTAGCTTAATTGGCACTAACCTCAAATAAGGTAAATAAATAAAATTGTGCATTTCCCGTGATGGACGAACGATGGATGAAGTTTGTACGGAACCCTCGCCAGTTTTTTTATTTAATTGTTCAAAATAAAATTGTATTATTTCTTTTTTGTATAGGTAAGTACAACAGAAAATTTGGCAATATTTATATGGGATAAACTGCAAAAGGTGATGGAAAAACCGCAATTGCTGCACGAAGTTAAAATTTTAGAGACTGAAAAGAATCATGTTGTGTACCGTGGAGGTTCCACTTTTCCTAGAAAGAAATCTGACTCGTCAACCCTACATCCGAACCACTGCCACAATGTGTCCTCCGACTCAGACTGATTACGTAATGTTAAAATTTACTGATTAATGTTCAAAATTTTACTTTCACTCGAATAACTACATTTATATTGATCGTTATAATGTTGCTTTGTTGATATTAAAACATTCCATATACATATAGCTCATGGATTTTATTTAGCTGATTTTAATGTACCAATAAATTAAAGAAGCAATTTATTTATATTTGGTTTTAATAATTATTCAGTGCAGATAATCACTTTAAAATCTGTCCATTATAGTAATTTCCTTTCTTATATATTCACATGGTTTATGACATGTTAATGTTTTCTCATTCTTTAACGTCAATAAGAACTTCTTACAATATATGGAATAATCAATGATATTATACTCAAGTAAAAAGGTAGGTAGATAGGTTATAAGCGCTCAGCAAGCGGCACGTTAAAATGTGGCTAAGTAGCCAGACTTGACCTCAGTGTCGCATTGCCGGCGTCAACAGATGCACTTCTCGTACAATCAGTTATTTATGTGTGCGTTAGTGTGCCGTTTTTGAAGATCGAATGTATGTATGTAGGTAACCTATCTACACGTTTTTACTTATATGTAATACAATGGGAATAATAGTAATTTACGGTAGAAATCATTTTATATATAGTTATTTATTATATAATTTCAATAAAGTATAAGTTAAATATAACAAAAATCAAAATTTTGCAAATTATCCAGTTACAGAATACTGGTTTCATAATATTATTCTAATTTAGTTGTCATTCATGAATTTATTATGTTGATACTTATTATTAAAGTCCAATTATTTTTAGTTCTATTCTATCACATTACATTTCCTATATAAAGCTGCGGAACAACATTCTATCACATCATTAAGTAGGTTGGAATAAAAATAAACACCATCGCTTTAAACTATGGCGATATATGTAAAACCTGTCTATGGATAAAAAACAAGTAAATTAGCAATGAATCAAACATCTCATACTCACTATTAATTTTAATTGGTTACATATCAGACGGTATAAAATTGGACGAATGATAAATCTCTATACATCCTTTAAAATAAAGTATGGAGATAACAACCTTTTTGTGCTTTATAAACTAGAAGATCAACAGACAATAAGAACCACGGAATAAAGTGGCAGGAGACTCATCGCAGACGAGTCGGTTTCGTCATAGCTACTCTCAGAGTGAATCTGAACCCGAACGCAACGCATTCTCATTTTATTTATAAAAAAAGTATAGCCTAATGATGGAAAGGTTGCATCGCCTGTCAATTTTCTACGGGATAATTTTGGAGTGGTGTGTGAGCAGGAACTTTATATCCTGATTTCTGGTTCCATTTCTACACTGAACCACAAATTTCCACTCGTATACGTTTTGCCGGCGTCTGTTTCTATTCTCCTACATTTTGAATTGGATTTGGATTGTGCTGTCGACAGAAACAAAACACAAACAGACAACGAGCACGAGCATTATATTAAAGTATTAAATAAAGAATTTAAGCATTTTGAACTTAGTTACTTCATACGGAAAGTTCATGTAACATTGGGTACTTGCCTATGAGTTAAGGTGTTTGTTTAGACATTTAACATAATGTAATTCAATTTTATATCACATGATACGTAACCTTTTGAATTGCACCGACCCTCAATTAGGTACATACCATATTTCAAATACCTAGTATAATCACTAAATTGTCATCACTTCTCTTTGTACTACACACACACAATTTATAATACAAAATATGGACGAAAAACCCTACCTACCCTAAAACCCACCCTAGAGTGGTTAGGGTTTAACTAAGGGGTAAATAAATATCTATAATTAAAATATTACTATTAATATCTCAGACATATACCAATTACATCACAATACATTTTAACCCTGTATCAATCCAATTCGATATTAAAAAATATTTAAAAAAATATAGTGTTCTGTTAAGATAAAGTGAGTCTGTTTGTTATGTTTTCATGGATAAACTACTGAACTGATTTTGATAAAAATTTACAAGATCTAGGAAGATAAATATAAGATACCTTTATCCCAGAATTGTGGGAACCTGTATAATCAGAAATAAATTGTTTGCTGTTCAGCAAATTGAATTGATGCAGAGTTTTCAAATTATTATTATTCAAAAGCAAATAATAATTGTTATTTGTTATCTGATGATTTATAATATCGCATAGCCTTACTCGGCTAATGTGACAAATTTGACCAGATAAACGGATTTTTAACATTCTACATAAATAGCTTTTATGAGTTAATATAAATATGTATATCACACAAATTTTATGAGCATCTCAAACATTGACGGGCCGGTTGGCGTGGTTGGTAAGATACCCTATCTATCACGCCGCAGGTCGTGGGTTCGATTCCCACTCAGGACAAACATTTGTGTGCATGAACATGTCTGTTTGTCCTGAGTCTGGGTGTTATTATCTATATATGTATGTATTTACAAAAGAAAAGTAGTATATTAGTTACGTGGCTTCCATAGTACAAGCTCTGCTTAGTTTGGGGTCAGATGACCGTGTGTGAGGAATAATGTCCCAGAATATTTGTACCAGTACAAATTGAATACATAAATAATAAGGTATACAGTATACCAGCAGGGCTAACATGCATGTCACGACAAAATTATATCGACTCTTTTTACCGTTAACTATCATTGTCTCAGTTTGTCTGGAACAAACGATAAGGACAATTCCTTGTCTCTCACGCGCGAGATTATCTCGCGCGTAGGTTCGTAATGCCGAATAACTTTCACTATGGGACCAATTCTGAAATCACAAAAAGAATTTCAAACTTTTCATACTAAAGGTGTAAAAAGGACCCTTACCTGACCCTTCAAAATGTGTGAAAAAAAATCGCTATTTCAGAATTGGTCCTATATGCCATCAAAAAATATGCTTTCTCGTTCAGTATATACTTATATAGGTAGCTATATACACCCAGATTCAGGACAAACAGACATGTTCACGCACACAAATGTCCATCCATATGATACAAAAAACGTTCCTCCCAAGCATTTTGTATTCTGGGTATAAGTCAATTTAAATAATATTAACCACTCAAATAATGTCACTGATATCATTAATGTCTGACCAGACTGGAATATAATATTTTTGAAAAATCTACACAGCCTTTCTATTTATACTTTGGCTTATACAAACATATGAAAGTAGTGAATTTTCTACTAATCGAGGCTATTCACTACTGTTAAATTTAAAATTTAATTATTATCTATCATGGAAACATCACAGATTGGCACTGATTCAACTATGGATTGGAACGCATCTGACCACCCGGGAACGCATGTTCCTCTATCTCCATCCCTTTCTGTCGCTCAAAGATATCGTTTGCTAGAGCGAGAGATTGATCCACAGAATCACTCACATCCACACTCAATGTCTCTTGCTCTAGCGCACGATATGTTTGAGCGACAGAAAGGGATGGAGATAGCGGGATATCTGTTCCAGCGGAACAGAAAAAGTTCGACACTTATCGAGATTTCTTTTGAATCAATCTCATTGTTAATATCATTATATAAGTAATAGAAAATAAAACTAAAATCGCAGACTAAAAACTAAAATACTACAAAAAATTTAACAGCCTTTACCAGTACAATCAGTTCAAATAATTATCTAACATATCTTTAGATGGCTAAATTTTTGTCTCGTCTGCATGGATGTTTCATTGTTATATACGGAATACCCAATTCAAATTCATTTATAGGCCAGTATTTCAACTGAGGCTTCTGTTCGGGACTTTCCTCTGAAACGTTAAAATACGCGAACAACACTAGTGCTGTGTAGCTAGCGATAAAGATAAGGATGTGCCAGACACCGTGCATGTATGGAAAGTCGATAGAGAGCCATACGTCGCAGAACATACGGTCGATAATCCAACAGAACATTGCCAGTAAGCAGACAGCGACGCACCGAAGCCCCAGACGGTAGACACGGGCGCATTTTACACTGAAACGAAAAGTTTAATTTGTTCTTATTCAATAATACAGCTATTAGATACAAATCTTGTAGTCCTTCCTACGTATCATAAAACTAAACTTTTCTATCTGTCAGTCCTTTATCTTGGAGAACCAAACCATTGCATGAATTTTGATACAATTTCAGTTATATACTTCTTTTCGGTTTCATTAAGGATTTAAAAGATAATTATAAATCCTCCTATTAATATTTAATATAATATTATAAAAGCGAAATCTTTTATTTGTACTACTTAGCTCTGTAACGGCTGAATAGATTTTCATAAAATTTGGTAAGTATATCGTTTCTTTAGGTCCTGTAATAGAACATGGGGTATCTACTTATCATATCGGGGGCTACAGCTCCTACTAATATTATAAATGTGAAAGTTTGCATGTTTGGATGTCTGTGACTCAATCACACATTAAACGGCTTAATGGATTTGGATGAAACTTTGCTTTGGATAAATCATAACTTGGAATAACATATAAGGTACTTTTTATCCCGGGAAAACATAACATCCATCGGGAACGCGGGCATAAGTAATAAATAAATCAAACCTACATTTTAATCTCCTTGTATAAGAGTCCAATAGCAGGCAGTGCCAGGGTCATCAATGCAAATGCATTTGCTGCCGGATGCATGACTAGAAATCCCGTTGAGATCACGGAGAATATGCTGGAGTAGAATGCTAGAATGCGTCTGTAAATAAAAAAAAACATATATATAACTTCACAACATGTGACAAAACAATCAATTAATTCAATCACAAATCATAATACAGAAATGTATTTAGTGTTTTGAATACAGCGACTCAACATCGGCGTTAGTGCGTTGTTTTGAGTACTGCGTATTTATTTAGACGGACAAGTTGGCGTCGTGGTTGGTAAGATAATATATCACGCCATAGGTCGTGGTTTTGATTCCCATCCAGGATAGACATTCGTGTGCATGAACATGTCTGTTAGTCCTGAGTCTGGGTGTAATTATTTAAGTATGTATTTAGAAAAAAAAGTAATATTATATAAAGGTATACCTATCTGGTTTCCTTAGTACAAGCTTTGCTTAGTTTTGGTATCAGATTGCCGTGTGCGAGGAATGTTCCAGAATATTTTTATTTTATTGAAATTTTAAATCTAACTCGATTCAATTAAGTGTATTTTGCTTTGTCATTATAGAAGCTAATGGATATATTATCATCAATGTGCGCTGGTTCTAATGCTGTTTTAAGGGCACTCGTACCCGTTTAGGGATGGTTTAATGCTGGTCACGCACGGCCATATTTTCAAGGTCTTCGAATAGGCTTTATTTGTTTATCTGCCTTGCTAAGTACCTATGGGTAAGTATTTTAGAACGTGATATTGTGATTTGGACTCTGTAGATGACCACAATAAGCATAGGCAACATAGGCAAATTTTTTTTTCTCGGGAACGCGAGTGAAACCGCGGGGGACAGCTAGTAGATATATAGTTTAGGAGCCGGAAATGGGTGCAACGCTACGATTAAATGCAAGTTGACAATAAATTATGTGAGACATTCACCTTTGAGATGCTTGATACTTTATATAAGTAAGTATCTTGATTATTTAGCAAGCAAAAGGTATGTGGTACTTACCTATTTACGTTTTTATTACGTAATTAGCAATATGTAACAGCATGGCTAATATAAAGCGTTAACTACATGCAGTGAACTAGTTATCAAGTTTCATTATTAAAACCAAGGTTGAATGTTGAAAACTACAATGTACCTACTTGCGTTTCTGGTTATACATCACACTAATATTATAGTGTGTTTTTTTTTATAACTTTTTATTCAGTAAAATAGCATACATATTTTTGTTACTTAACATCGCCAAACTACTAACGCAGCTGAGGCTGTCAGATCGGATCAACACATAGGCTACTTTTATCCCGGGAAAACATAAGATCCTCGAGAACGCGGGGCGGAAGCTAATCCTACCTAACTAATATTATAATTGTGAAAGTGAGTAGGTTTGTTTGTTTGTTACCTTTTCACGCTTAAACCGCTAAAACGATCGCGATGAAATTTGGTATGCATATAGCCTGGAGAAGAACATAGGCTACTTTTTATCCCGGGAAAACATAAGATCCCTGGGGAACGCGGATGAAATCGCGGGGCGGAAGCTAGTAGTTAATAAAACCATAAATGGAATGATAGTATTAAATGTTTGTCTATTGTATATTTGTATGTATGGTGTTGCCAATCTAGAAAACATCAGGACATATTTTGTTGAGGTTACATAAGTAAATATGGTATTATTGTCAAACTGCATAAAACATCCTACATAAGCTTAAAATTATAATCACTTAAATGTTTTCATAACTCAAGTTATGTTACATAACATTTTTGAACTAAGCTATTAAAAATATTTCATAACGAAGCCTGTAGTCTAAGAATAATTCAAAACAAATGGCAGTGAGATCAGAGAAGACTGAATAAATAATAAACAATAAAAGATTAGTCACTCATAAAGGATGGGGAAAATGTGTATTGGGTTGCTACATGGTTAATTATAATATTATAGACTCACCTGTTACCACCTAAAAACTTTGGGAAATGTCTTTTAGGCAAAAACATGGCAAACGCTGCCATGAACAACCATAATATTGCCAGCTCATCTAATAATTGCCCTGAAAAATTATATACATTAGATATTTTACTTGTTTTTTTTTTATTATGATTAATTGACCCTAGTTTGCAATCTCACCATGATAAGTAATGTGATGATTGTCAGTGGTACGCAGAAAAAGTTTAAAGACAACTGATTCCTAAGTGTATCTAAAAGAACACTTTCATGAATAGAAAATAAACCTTCATTGAAAAGGGTATAAAATAGTTGTTTTTTTTTTATTAATTATTTATACAAAAGAATACAGGATAATTCATATTAAAATACTTACCAACTAAACTCAATGTGGCATGGAAGTAAGATGAGCTGAGACCCACAATCATCAGTAAAACCCATAGTACATTAATAGCTGGGTTGAAAAACTTAGCATACTCTTGAAAAAGGTGGATCAATACTGGTGGGAACAGTAAGAACAGGATGTTGCTTACCTGTATAGAAAATAAAAACAAAATTAATCTTTTAAATTTAGAAGCATTATTAGTAGAAATTGTTGTACAACAAGCTAACATTTTTATTGCAAGACTAGTTATCAATCTATCTTAATTATTTGTTACTCAATCATGCCATGGTGGCTGAATAGATTTGGATGAAGGATGAAGTTTGGAACATTATATATATCATACTCTGGATTAAAATTACTTATTCAACATAAGAACATATCTTAGGACATAAGTTTTTCAAGGATTTCATTCTAAAATGGGGTAGACTGCAGGAAAACATGTTACAATTATTTCAATGACTGTAAGTAAATAAATCCCTGTAAATTGTGGTAATAAATAACTACAGTAGAATCCCGATTATACGGACTCATTTATATGTCCGAATAATCGGGTCCAATTGTCAATTTAAAAATTAACTGTATCTAATTCTTCAATTAAACCGCACAATGACTTAAAAAATTTTTTATTCAAATTTAAATATTGTTTGATTTGCTTTGAAATTGATTATCCGGATTTTGATTATACGGAATACCCCTGGTTTTATTTGATCCGGATAATTGGGATTCTACTGTATGTGTTGAGCTTCGCCCAAGTTTTAGATTGTTAAAAATATGGTATTGCAGCCTTGGTGGAAGGTAATTAATATCATACTATATATGGTGTTAATATTTATGAATTTTTATTGATAGTAACACTGGAAATTAAATGAATATCAACCAAACATCATGAAATTAGGCTCATTCTATCAAGAAGAAGAAGAAGGCTAATAAATAACCTAAAATCAAAAGAAGGGAATTGACTAGTTCTTATCCAGTGAAAATATCAGACCATATGGTTTGAATTGCTCGGCGAAAGGTAGTAAGTACTTATATAAAACATTTTGTAAAATAATGTTATGTGTAATAATTTATTTCATAACATAGTAATAAAAATATTTTACAACAAGGAATAAATAAGATTTTAAATGTGTAGCTTTAAATCGATAAATAATAAAATATAAGTAATATGTTATGATATCGATAAACAAACATGAAGTAAAAATATTTTTATTATACTTTTATGACATGAAATTCTACTTACGGTATTGACGAATTCTGCTATCATAGGTGAAATAGAATAGTTAGATTCACACCAATCTACAGGAGAGCTCCCTCGTTCCAAATGCGACCACATTTTCAGTCCTTTTCTTTGTTTACCCAAGACACGTAAGACAAAGGTTACACGTAAATTTAGTTTTATTGTATGACAAATATAAAAACTGCTATGTATTCTAAAGAAATAAATGGTCAATTATTTATTACAAAATATTTCACAATTATATGGGTACAGGATACCTTTCTATTTTTTATTTAGTTGATGAAATGAAAGCACTGTAAAATATCACACACATCGGCCACAGAAAGAACACTTTTGTTTGTGTGTTGACTGACTGTGACGTCAGACGTGACTGCTGACTGACAGACTGCTAAACTCTAAACTGACTGATTGACTTTCAGTGCTGCCAATAATAATTTTGAAATTCCGCCGACATTATTACGATATTCCGTTAGAAATCCGTTAAATCTTGCAGTTTTCTCGTCAGTAAAATCTGTTGAAAGTCCTGGTGTAAAATTAAGGTAATTAAAAAGCGAAATGAAATTATAGTCAAGTTGAATAAAATTAAGTGCAACAATCTTTAAAAAGAAGTGAAATCTGTTATCTATTTAGATAACATAGATTTCGCTTCTTTTTAAAGCATCGTCACTATTTGGGGTCTCAGTCATTTCGGATGCAGTACTAGTTGACGGCTGGCTATAACATTATTTTGCTCGCTGCAACCTTGTCTATGACGTGGTACATTCCCGTAGATGTGTAGTATTTACGAAGAAAGAGTTGCCTTATGAGAAATAACAATTTCGATATGATTTTTGAAAAATAATATTTTAAATAGATTCCGCCCCGCGGATTCACCCGAGTTCCCGTGGGATCTTATGTTTTCCCGGGATAAAAAGTAGCCTATGTGCTATTCCAGACTATAATCTATCTCTCTCTATCTATTTAATGTTTTTTTTCGGTTCTTTATATAATTTTCTTTATCTTTTTTCATTCGTATCATGTTTGGATGAGACTTACCTAATTTTCTTATATTGGGTGACGGTGACTAGAATCGATTTGCCCGTGCTAATTGATGCTTTTGAATCGTTTTCGCACGGCTTATGTTTCCCATTACTAAATTGCACTCGTGCGTGTGGTCAAACGAAGTACCTACGCAAAATGTTAAACGCTCCTCTCGGTTCCCATACACTTTCGTACTATCACGATATAGTTCTGTGGGGCTTACCCAATTACTGACTGTCTGTCTGTCCATCCGTATGTCATGATCTCTTCTATATAATGTACCTATCTATATGTATGTTTAGAAACATATCAGTTTAAATCTAGGTACATACAATTATAATACAGTTTGCTCACATACATCGACATGGATGACAGTAGGTTCAGAAATAGGCAGGACTTATTAATCCAGAATACCTAATAAGTAGGTAATTTAACAAGTTTAATTTTATTCTGCGCCGTTAGGAAGAGACTGGAGGAAGCGACTGGCTGACTACGTTCCTACCTACCTACATTTGCGTGAGAAGTCATACGTATGCCAGCCAGCCAACAAATAACTTTCAATATATATTTTTTATGTACCATAAAACATTCAAAAATAGAAATGTCAGGTCAGTGTCTAAATTTCAGTTAAAATGTGAAACACTGAAAAAACTACTAACACTCGTTTTAACAACATAAACACCTTTATACACCGCCAAACCTATTCCAAAATCGTGATGCAGTTACTTCATGAGAACAAAACTATTCTGGTAACTGTCAGGGATGTGGATATCAGTGCCAACATTTCTGTAAAAGACACTTTATCTGACAAAATGGAGGTGAAAGAACGAAGGTCATCAGACGCGTCTTTGTTGCTCATGAACCCAGTGGCTAGTGGCGACAATGTGACTACAGGGTTGAACTCCACTCATAAGCTGAAGGAAGACTTACCTCCTTTGGTACCTTGCTGTGAAGGGAAGGAGCTTCAGGTAATTTTAAACAAACATTTTTATTACCTATCTAATTTCAATATCTATCTATTATAGTCGATATTTTTCATTTATTTCTTTCAGCTGAGAATAGATTTCTTATCTTACCAAGTACCTACCTAGATGCTTCTTCGTTACATCACATTGACAATATTGACCACCTACCTGGTTGGTAATCCACGACGTCTACCACAACCATGTAGCCCGTAGAATTGATTAAAATCGATCTTATTTTTTCTGAAATAGAGGTGGAATTTCGGACTTTTGAGCTGTATTACCTATATTGTTATAGATCAACGAAGACTTGGTGCGCAGCGGTCTGTCGGCAATCTCTGTGAAGCACGACAGTGTGATACAATGCTTGAGTTTGTCACGCGCGTGCGAGAGAATGCAAGTACCACCTGGACTTGTGAAGGTAAGACATCATTCTTTTTAGCTTACCTTTATAAGTTTTAATCCACAACATCAATGGGTTTGCCAATTAAATGTATATAATAAGTATGGTACTGAAGTGACCCTTGCCACAATGTAAGTTTTCTTTCTGCCTGGGTAGGCAAATTCCAGGATCTGGTGCTTTTAATTCCATTGAAGGTATCGAAAAAAGTTCCATCCGTTTCTCTCTTATTCTTATAGCACCGCAATTCATTCCGAAGTCTCCATCGTCCAGATTTGAAGCGTGTTCCTTATTTGCGTCGAATGACTCCCGATGAACTGGAAACTCTGTTTCGTGGTTACGCTGATTTACCGACACGAGGTCATGCAATGACTGGTTAGTAATACCAAGTCTTAATAATATTAGACACTATCCAAATGGGGATCCATTGACTTTATTAATCAAGTCTCAAAATGGCTTTGCTGTAGTCAACGACTGATCCTTCAATCAAAAAATGTATAACTATTTAGCAGACGGTTAATAATTTCAGAAAATCGAGAGGATGCCCAGATACCGAAAACAAAACTGCCACCTGACGACAATGGTCAACCTAAAGATTTCAAAATCAAGGAAATCCATAATCACGAAGACGGTATACAGACCTTTTCTCTATAACGGTATAAAGTATTTTCTTCTAGATCACTCTATTATAGATAAACTAAACTAAAGCTGTTGATGTCTTCGCATGTTTAAAAGACATCATATTTTGCTTAGTTTGGGTCATTGGGCCATTCGAGTTCAAGCTTAATATAGAGCCCTCAGGCATATAAACATTGCTATCGCAGACAACGGTTCAAATTTACTCCATCCGATACCAGAGACGCAGTCGGGAACTGAAGACGTTCCAGCCGGGATGAGGTTACACGGAGCACGAGCGAGGCTCTACACGTCAGTGCTCGCTGGTGCTAAAGCCGGAGACCAATCGGAGTTAGTATTGAACTGTTTTGTAGGTCTTTGTTTTCATTACAGATTTACCACATGACTTGTTGGATGTTAGAAAAGGACAGCACAATACTGACAGACATGTCTGTCGCTGACCCACCCGCTCTAGACATTTTCCTCTTCTTAATAGGCCGAATTTTCAATCGTTGCATAAACCTCGGATAAGTTATTCCTCTGATAAATTTATACAATAACTGTTCTAATTTCAATTGTACCGTTTATCTGGCCTTAAAGAAAAATCTGGCCTTAGAGAAGTATTAAATCTTTAGGTTTTACACACTTCAATTCCTTACAGCGGAATATTAACCAATGGAGAATTCGACATTCGAGTACCAGAGGATTCTCTTTTAGACGACGAGGTTCAACTGAATGAGGAATTACAAATAATTTTACCGCCAAGATGCGATGACGTAAGCACGGAATCTACAATCACCACTGCATCCACTGAAAACAGTATCAGCTAACTCACTCACAGAGAATTAATGAAAAGATAATCTTGTTACAATGATAATAGGTTGAAAACAGAAATAATTTAATGAGAGAGAGAAGAGACCACAGATTTATTGGCCAGAAAGTGCGTCGTAAATTTACAAGACTCATACACAAAACGAAAAAAAAATTGGGAAGATTAATGATGTATATAGATTGGATCATAAGCGACTTTATGTAGAAAACTTTGTATTGATTCGATACATGGGATGAATAATTTCCATTTCTATATACTTTCTGAATAAATTCGGTTAATCATTGTTATGCGTTTTAAATTAATCTAATTATAGGGAACATGTGCATGTCAATAAAACTAAACGTTTCGAGGGTGAATTTATATTGAATATCTTTCTACAATATTATACAGCAGACTGTAACTCGTACCAACATCATTCAAAGGTTAGCACGCAACGAACCAGTCGGTACACGTTGGAATAAATCTTTTATTAGAAATCATGTATAAATTATAAGAAACTATTTTTTACATCTCGAGAGTGCAGTAGTTTCTAAAAATTTAATTGCACTTTATTATAAAAACTTTATCTAAAAGCCAGTTATACATTATGTCGGTAAACGCAGCCGCATTAGATTCGCCTTTAACATTAAACATAATTGGATTCTCATTGTAGAAATATCTTCTAAATCAGGCTTTAATAGCCTTTATTCTAATTTCACAACAAGTTTTCAGGATAATATGACTTGAAAACGACATTGTCATGTTTCAATTATTTGAGTTTGGAGCGCACAGCATTTTCGCATCAATAGTCATGACAAGTGACTAAAATCATTTGTAAGGTAGTTTGTAAAGCATGTGTTGAGCATGCAATCAGCACTAAAGAATAGGTGGATCACTTTTGATGCGCAAATCCGTGCGCAAAACTAAGAGTATTCGACTAAATCATCCGTACATAATCAAAATATAAATCAAGTCTTACATAATAATATTATAAGATATAATGAAACAATATTTATATCACAAAGTAAAGGTGAGATTTAACAGAGAAATAACATTTCGTATCCAACGTAATCAAATCAATTAATCATAGTAAAGTAGTTACACCGATGACATACTCATTTAGGCAATAGAACAGTACTGGAAGAAATAATATAAAGCCCTTGGACTTGAAAATGAAATAAAACTTTTTATTTTTAACAGTTGTTGGGATTTTCTACCTTTTGTCTCATGCAATAAGAAACAATCTTGATTGTATGAATAGAATAGGGCTGTAACATTGTTTACGTATGTAAGAATCAACTTAAGATAAATAAGCGCAAAGCGATACATTACATTTTTATTTTACTTTCATCCCGATTGATACTACAATTTTAAAAGCTGATACAAAATATGGAAAAATAATGTTACATGAAAGATATCAACCACAGAACTCAATTAAGGTATATATGAAGCTAAAAATCTTTACAAAATCAGATGGTCCCCAAACTAATGCTTACTACTGAGACCGCAGTGGCCTATTAAAATAAATTTTGACATGGGTAACTCATTATCCGTGAAATTTAAGTGGTACACTAATATCGACAAATAATTGTCATTTTAATTGCTATTTATTTTGTATTTTTTGTAAGTTTTTATACCCGAGGTTTCTTCTATCAGGGCAAGTTTCTCATTGGCTTTCGCGTTACAGGCTTTGCCTAGTGTGAAAGTCATTGCACATTTATCTAGAAAAGACCTCCAGCATTATGCATATTTTATTTTCTGTGTAAGCTGTAAATGTTATGCCAAATCTTTTGTTTGGTGTGTATTTTGCTGAAATAAATTCATTTTTCATTTTTTCATTTTTCATTCTGGGATATGATTGCCCCACACTATATCCGGATCGGAAGGTGTATGGAGTCCTTCGGAGGGCGAATTAAATTTCCGCGCGATTTTATTTTGATTGTTTAAATCATTTCCCTGCGTATAAGTTTAGTGTTTCTAAAAAATCCTCTAAAATAACTGAATCATTGCAAAATGCTAAAAATACATATTTATAGTAAATATGTATTTTTAGCATTTTGCACTGTTTTGTTACTTATAAATGTCTTCGAATGTAAAAAAAATATAGAAGTGAATCAATTTTGTGATTTTATAGGAATATTTTTACTTCAAATTGCGTCTGGTGTGCACTTTGACACTATAGTTGTATTTGATGTGATAAATAACTCTGCTATATTTTCGAAAAACGCAATAGAGTTATTAATTTCTTGACAAAATGTACATAAAAAATAAATTTTAAGGCTTTATATTTCCCAAAAAGCTTCAATTGATCGATTCACAAATCCAGTATATTTACTAAAACAAATTTCTAAAACACGAACATTTTGGTTGCACCCTCTTAAGACGGTGCCTGTGTGATGTTTCAAATTTACGGAGTATGTTACCTATGCCGTTTCTTCTAAGCGCAGCCTTTGAATCACAGTAAAAGCCGAAAGCATAATACAATGTCGCTTTATAACTAGTGGTTTTAAACTTGATGATTCGTTTACAAACAAAAACATTCGATAAGGCGTAATAAAATACCATTATGTACATACAGTGTAAAACCTCAATATGTACATTGTTTTACGACACTAGTAACTTGACCGTTGTATAGTACTAGTATTTTTTAGTACTCGTGTCATCTGATCCTTAAGTTTCGGGAATAGAGTTGAATTTTAATCAACACGATGCGAGTAGTTATTGAGCAAAATAATTAATCTCATCTAAGCGTAACTGTAGAGTTAATGCCGCGCATTTGTATTAATGGTTTGTGACCTTTACAAATAATTGACGTTGTAGATTTTGGAAAGAAAAAAAACAAAAATTAATAAATTTTCTGTGATGCAACATTTTTATGGCTCAATTGAATTCGGCTAGCGATTATCTCTATTTTAACATCGTATGCTTTATTAAAGTGCAGTGTTACTAGCCGTTCAATATTCTACAACAGTCAAGCTACTGTATGATACTCGATGAACTGCGCATACGTGCATAGATTTTACTTTAACAAATATTGCGTTCACTCTTACCAAGTCTTCGTTTAAATTTGAATACAATATAATGCATTAGAAACTTTCGATTTCTACTTTACTAACATATAAAACTTGGGAGGTAAACATTAAACTAATTCATAATAATAATAATAAAAATACACATTTACTCTATGTAATCGTTCTTTTTAAATAACATAAAAAAATAATCAAATATTTCGATACAACAAACTTCTAATTTTTTTTAATAATTATAATAATTAAATAATGGAATTATGATTTCTCGTTTTGTGTGACAAATATCTTGTTCACTTGTTACAATATATATCTAGCTAATAATAATGTAGTCCGTTTGTTAGACACACTATCGACACAGAGCGTGTTCGCACCACCACTGGCGAGTCCATTGTTGTTTTGTTAATTAATATTAATTAGTTATATCCAATCGATAGACACTGGTTCACATAGGTGTTACTTGATCCGACGACACGGGCGCAGCATACTTAAATTAAATGGCATCGAAATCCTCACCTGCGAATAGAAAATATACAATTTATAGTAATAGAGTTTCGCAGAAAAGAGCTTGATACTATTGGCACAGAACAGGAGTCGAGGAGTCAAAGTCAAAGCCATTTATTCAGTTTAGGCCCTAGAAGGCCACTTATGAACGTCGAAGCTACTGAAGATACCAACGAAGAAATTGGCATAATGACGAGAATACGGTGAATTTGAAAAAGTTTGATGAAAGTTTTAATAGCATTTATACAAGTCGTCCATTCTAAGTTCACGGCTGTAAAGTTAGGCTTTCCAATAATATATTAGTCAATGAATAAGAAACCGGTGTTGCAGGTACATTTTAGCCGATTTCAAAATAGCAAGTCAGATTAAATGCATTATTTTATGTACAAAACAATTTTGGAAGCAGTTTCGTTTTATATTACAAGTCACATCATTCCAACCATAAATAAGAACTAATTCAAACCTACTTGTTTATAGTAAGTTAAACCTGCAGAAATATGCAGATGTGGGTCTCCTGTATCCTTCAAAAAAGTCGCTACTGTATGCCGTATAGCCTTGATATGCATTTGCATGTAAATAACGACGTAGCTTGTATATAGAGATACCCAATAATGGTAATGTATATAAACGAACCGAGGTGTGTTGAAGGCGGCGTCATCGTGCCGCCTACTCCGCAGCTCATAACTTGTGGTTGCTGGTGAGCCACGTGAGCCCCTCGTACAGGCCGTCGCCGGAGGTGGCGCACGACGGCTGCACGTACCAGTTGCGGTCGCGGATGCGGGTCAACCCCAGTTTCTCTTGTATCTCGTGGGGTTTCATTGCTGAAATATTATTATAATCCATTATTAACGTTATCATTATTATTAATAATAATTACATATGTTTATTTATATGTTTCGGCATTGAAAGTGAAACAGAAGTTCTTGAGCTTGATTCGCTTCTTGCAGTTTCTCAGGCCAAGGTCATCCTTTTAGGGCCATATTTCACTAGGATACCATGGCGGCGCAACCAGTCGCCGCCACCAACAAAATGTATACATGTACATGACCAAAATACTATAACATTTTATTTTCATATCATTGAGACAGCACCACAGCACTACTAAGAAAAGAGAACTACCTTTACTTTCCATCTCTTTCACTACTATAACACTGTCTCATTGACGGCCTTTAACTCATGTCAGTAGTAATGTCACATACCGTCTGGCAAGTCCTGTTTATTAGCGAAGATGAGTATGATGGCGTCGCGCATCTCTCGGTCGTTGATGATCCTGTGGAGCTCCTGGCGCGCCTCGTCGATACGGTCGCGGTCCGCGCAGTCCACTACGAATATTAGACCTTGGGTGCCTGTAATAAGAACCAATCTCTTTTTAAAGGAACACCTGTAAAACATAGTATAAAGAAATAAAGAGCTATAACTTATATGGGTCAAAGCTACCGAAGCTCGTACTGGTGTGTTCCAGCAGCTGCACTTGCTAGCAAAAAGCAACTTATGTATTTCTTATAATGCAAAGATTCTCACCTGTGTAATAATGTCTCCATAACGGTCGTATTTTGTCCTGCCCCCCTACGTCCCAAACGTTGAATTTGACGTTCTTATACGTGACGGTTTCCACGTTGAAACCGACCGTGGGTATCGTTGTGACTGACTGTCCTAATTTTAATTTATATAAAATAGCTGGATGGATACATCGTTCAAGAAATTATCATTATATATTGTATGTAATTAATTATGTAGATTAACAATGATATATATTAGGTATCGCTCAGAACAGCTGACGAAGCTTGCAAACAAATACAAGAACACAACCGTCAACCCAGATTTCGTCCTCGCCGGCGAGGACCGTCGCGACGTGCCTCTCAGCCTCGTCCCGTCTAAGCGGTCCGAGCTGCATATATCCGACCGTTCCCCAAATAATAATTTATTTGCTTGCATTTTAAGGCGATGATAGCTCAGTGGTAGTGACGTCAGACGCCGCGGCGAAGGTCGTGGGTTCGAATCCTACAATGAGCTTGAGCTTTCGGTGAAGGAAAACATCGTGAGGAAACCATAGCACGGTGGTAGGGTAAAACTGTCGCCAAACACCTATTGGTGTGTTCCGGCAGCTGCACTTGAGAGCCAGTTCCTTCTAGGCTTTGTGTGCTTATCACCTTCGGCCACATCATCACTTACCATAGTGAGATAGTGGTCAAACACAAGCCCATACAAAAAAAAAACGTCCTCCCCTATTCCCCTGGCGAGCCGTCCTGAGCCGAGGTTCGAGCTCCGCAGGTGGCACCCTCAGGCTACCGTTGCCCAAAATTTTTCTAGTTTGTAAGTACGGTTGACAGCCCTAAGCGATCGCCGTTTGTCCGTGTAAGGGTGGTCGATGGTCCCCTGGACCCACCACCTTCATGTCCCGTCAAAAAAAAAAAAATTAGGTCTTACTTGAATAAAACACGCACTAACAAGTAAACAACCGTATTTTTTTCAAAAATCAACACGACTTGTTTTTACCAAACATAAATAATTTTAACTCTGATTCGTGCTCTACTCAAGGAATAATCAACAAAAAATGTGGAGGGAATACAAAATACCTGCGTATATGATGCAGGTAGATGCTTAGGGGGTGGGTACCAGTAGAATATAGTAAAAAATAGAATATTTACCTACTTATTATAAAAAAAAATATTCTAAAACAAAATGGGTAAGACTATGCCCAGTCCACTGTACGTAGGACAACAAAATTGACAGTTGACGCACTATTACTTAATTGAGCTCACTAGCTCCCTATTGGGACTCACACGATCAGCCTGACTAGTGAGGCAGGCGTAGATATAGGGTTTAGACCAATACAAGGGCCCGCATACTTTTTCCCGCAGCGTTTTGAGGTCATAGTTAGGAGGCAAGCCGGCCCTGAAACTATTATCCCACCTTCATAAGGGGGCGAGTGCTAGCAGGGTAAACTGTCACTATTACTCAGTTGTAGCGGAGCTTTCGTCTCGTGAGTACACGACGTGCTATTTACTGTTTAACTGTAACTTTAATAACGTAAATTATAGTTATCCAAATGCTTTCTTGTTTATTTAACTGCTCTGCTTACAATTGAGTTAGTCTATAGTGCATACTGATCTAGAAGTAATTTTGCTGTCCCACACACGGTGAGTAGCTTTTCAAAATTCATTAATATAAAATGGACGTTTTTAAACAACGCAAATCACAATTAACTTCAAAAATTACTTGGAAACACGCGGTCTGCCACATTACCATTAATTTTCATTCACATATGAAATGGACGGCACATATTAAATTAATCCGCAACCCGGAGTAACGTTTGTTTGGTTAAAAACGCTCAACTTTTAATAAACACGTGGCTAATATAACTCGGAGAGTTTAAAACTCTAGAATGTATGTTAGCTTTAGGTGTAAAAAGTACCTTTGGACGGTCAATAGTTACATAATGATGATTATTAGAACTAACAAGAGAAAGTTGAAAGTTACCTTTATAATACCTAAGTACGAAAAAGTATATAATAAAACTGAAAGTAAGGTATTACGTCGAATTATCATTTCTTAAAATTAATAGCTAAAAGTGAAATATACTACTTTGGTATTAAATTAGACTTATGTATTTATAAACAGTCCAACTTTGAGAAAGAGATCAATCGCCGAATCCAACTCGGTTGGGCAGCCTTCGGGAAACTACGAAATGTCTTCTTGTCCAAAATACCTCAGTGCGTTAAGACGAAAGTCTACAACCAGTGTGTGTTACCTACCAGTGATGACATATGGCACAGAGACATGGTCTCTCACTATGGGCCTCATAAAGCAGCTTAAAGTTGCTCAACGAGCCATGGAGAGGGCTATGCTCGGGGTTTCTCTACGCGATCGAATCAGGAATGAGGAGATTCGTAGACGAACTAGGGTCACCGACATAGCCCAGCGGATTGGCAAGATGAAGAGGCAATGGGCAGGCCACATAGCGCGCAGAACGGATGGCCGATGGGGCCGAAGAGTTCTGGAGTGGAGACCACGGACCGGCAAGCGCAGCGTAGGACGTCCGCTTACAAGGTGGACAGACGACATTGTAAAGGTCGGAAAACGCTGGATGCAGGTCGCCCAAGACCGGTCCTATTGGAGATCCTTAGGGGAGGCCTAAGTCCAGCAGTGGACGCCTTGCAGCTGAGATGATAATGATTAATATTTGGTATTATTTAACTGAATGGGTTGTGTACTTAGTTTTTGCGCGTTGAAGAAGCGTCAAAGGACAGAAAACGCTTTGACAAAACACTCCACGTGGTTACACCTATACGCCTACGTAAAATAATGACCACAATTTTAGTGGTAGCCTATGGGTAGCGTAGCGACTTAAGTACGGCCGAGGTCTTAGAGTCAAAATTATGAAAACTTAGTCGTAGGAAGTAATCCACAGTTATTTGAAAGCTATCATGATAGAATTGAGTATAAAACTTACGTCAGCGCCATATTGCAATGCAAATTATGACAATCGTAAGAGCCAAAAATATTTTATAGCCACACTGAACGAGCGTCCCGGATTCCCAATTCCCAATCATGTTATTGTTCAAATAGATTGCTAAAAACATAACCCTTTCTTTTAGCTTTGACGTGGTCGATAAAAAGGATACTAGTCTTTCCGGCAGCATCGAGGCCCAACATCAATATCCTCATCTCCTTATTACCGAAGATCTTTGAGAGCAGCTTCCCCATGGTGTCGAGCTAGCCTCAACCGCACAACTGGAATTAAAAAAAAAACAATTTGTCAAATAAACGTTACACTTTTAACTAAACTAATTATAGAATTTAATAAGTTGCCCTGATTATCTTATAAAGGGGTTTTCGAAGTCTGGGATATCTGGTTTCTCATGTTATGTTGACACTATTATAAGAGAGTAACCTCATGAACGTCGCAACTAATTAGAAAGTTTGCCATTCCTCCGATTTTATGATCTATTAGCTTGCGCCCCGCGGTCCCGAGTGCTCCGATCGCCACCAAACCTTACAGGATTAGGTACTTACCCGCGGGGCTAATATGAAGATTGTCTGAAAATTTCTAGCTTATGATGAAAAATTTAACATCAATAATGAAATTACAAGTAAATAGGTAAGTATAGGTTCATACTCTTTCATATACGGGGTTATTCAGAGCAGTTGTGGTCACGATTTAGATGACAAACCGTTTCGATAGCCTATTCATTTGAATTTGTTTTATTTTCCAATTTCAGACTACCATTCGGGATGAGGCAGAAGCTAAGTGCACGATTGCGGTAAATGAAGACTACGGCAAAATTTTCGATCGGAATAGCAACCGAGTAGGTTTGAATAAGGGCTCGTACAGCGTGCCGGTGATGTCTCAGACTATTTTCGTTTTATCGTGTTTAACTAAACGGAATGACTAGAGTTAGTTTTGGACGTCAATAAATGCTTACTGTCGCGTTTGCGTTAGCATTATTTCATAGGAATTGGCACAGCGCCTCTCGCGGAATACCCATGGAACTAATTTCTCTCATACAAATGATTTATTTTAAAAAATCGCGATTGTTAGCGTTTTCTAATGTCAAAAGCTCGCACTATAGGCTCTCAATGCAGGCATTCTCGCGACTGGCGACCAGTGAAAGTGGAAGTCGTTACGAGTCAGTGTGACCAAAGTCGCGTGATATCGCCGGCACGCTGCTCGAACCCTTTGGGAGATAGAATGTGGAGGAACCTCGAAAAGGTATCGCGAGAGCATCGTACCACTTTAGTTCGAGCACGGAGGAAATACATTAAAGTTATATCGTGGTCAAAATTCTAACTCTTGGCACTGAAAAAGCTGGTAAAGTAAGCCACAGTTGTACACGTAAATTATACAAAAAGAAAAACATTTCACGCGAACGTAAGTCCCCCGAACGCTTACAAAATTAACTTTTTATGTTTGGTTTATTTTGGTGATATTCGTGCTTAACGCTTGGTTGTTTAAAAATAAAATTGTTTTTAATTCAATAATAATATCATGTACTTTTATTCAATAAGTACTGGGTGATTATTGCCAGTGTCAAAAAAAAACAACCTGTATACTTTCATAACGGGAAGTGTGCGGTTTAATAAAATAGGTCAATAAATAATCGAAATTAACATAATATTAGGTAGGTATTATATGCATGTAGGAAGTCAATAAGTTTTTGCCTGAAACATATTGACTACTTTAGTGTCACTGTGTTATAAAAACGTTTAAAGCTAAATTACCGATAGAAAAACTAACATTCGTATGCGGTGTATTCTCGGTACATGGACATTTGTAACTTCACGAAACAGGCCTATCAACTAATCATTCAAGACATTAAAGGTGTGAAGTAAGCAACAACATTCAGATGTAATCTAGTGGCGCACCCAAGCATTAACCAGCATAAGTCCCACGTTATCCATTTGTAATCAATTGAATAGTTAAATTACTAGAGATATTATATTGATACTGTAATTATAATTTTTTACTTTGTTTAGTAATGTGTAAACAGCTGAAGGTGGTAAACACAAAAATTTGAAGAAATTGGCTTTCAAGGGCATCTGTCGGAATACACCGGTGGGTGCTTGGTCGAGTGTGGTAGCCAGTATGCTATGGTTTCCTTACAATGTTTTCATTCACCGAAAACTCAAGCTCATTTTAGGATTCGAAGTTCGAATTCCGATCTAATTCGAACCAAAAGTAATAATTACAATTGACCACCAATATGCGCTAACAGACAAGATAACCACAAACTTATTTCATTAAACTTCCTCCCTACAAGTTGGACCACGTTTCTAAATTGGACTATCCAGTTTCGAGAAATATTTTCTAGCGTCCATCAACTTTCTAATTCGTCTCACTGGTAACTTTGAGGGAAATGTAACGACTTTTGTAGTTTTACAGCTTTTTATTTAAGCAATATGGCACTAAATACTTTTACGATGGGCTTAGGGCCTGTCTTAGTCCACCCACCACCCCTTAAATTCAAGGGGAGGCTTAAACCCCAGTAGAGGTGACTTCTAAAGGCTCAAACTGACATTGATATAGCTTTATATTTATACAAAATATGAGAATGATTTAAATGTTGTACGAAAAACAGCTTTGTTTGTCAGACATGACAAATTAATTAGCCTTAATTCGCATGGCAATTTTACAAGATGTATGCATTGAGTTCATGAATCGTATAAACCTTCTAAGGTCTCGTTTAATAATGTATGTATCTAAATAATTTGGGGTCTAATAAGTTATTTGTGAAATATTTGTTTTATGTGCCAAAGGGATAAATGAGAAAATTAATATATATTCCTTTCAATATTATACATGAAATACAGAGATAAAAGCCTCTTCATCTTTCATAAAAGTTTATTTATAGAAATAATATAAGAAAGGAGTAAGAGCTCGAGATTTCTGTAAGATTCATCCAATAATATACTTATTTTAATATTGTCTGGCTCTTGGCAGGTACGTATTGCTTAGTTTTGAGGATCAAAGTCATAATAAGGTACTCATCAAATAAATAAAAGTACAATACGCCCCCGCATTTTTATCCGGGAGCGATCTAATATTTCCCCGGGATAAAAAGTATCCTTATTTTATTCTAGGATATGATCAAGCCGATTTAGCCGATACTCCGTGCCTATTCAATTTATTCTACTAATATTATAAATGTAAAAGTTTGTGTGAATATGTTTAATACCCAACCACGCCGCAATTGCGTACAGATAGATTATATTCCTGCAATAAAGTGTAGCATACTTTTTATCCCGGAAAAATAATACCCCCTGTTACGTAGAAAATTCGAGCCCTTACAATGTCTAGAATTTTCTGAGTACTAACCTTGACCTTGGGCTCATTCCAATCATTCCACATATGGCATTGTTCCTTTTTATCCCTTTTCCGGCGTTATTTGAAACGTATTTACAGGATTTCAATTTCATCCTAATGTTTTCACAATGAAAATATTTGTTTTGATTTCGCTGGCGGATCGATCACTGACGTCTTGTCACTTTGACGTTTCCAGTGACGTTTCCAGTGACGTTTCCAGTGACGTTCCATCGCTCCGCCCGCGTTTAGTCGTGTTTTGGCTTGGTAGTCGACTTGGATTGGCCGTTTGTTGTGTTGTTTATAGGAATGATTGAACGGTTTTCGGGAATCTGTGATGAAGTCATGCCTCATCCCTAGATGTCGGTCATGACTCCTTCATTTCGATTTCCGACATCGCCGGATTAGCCTCGGAGCCAATCTAAGTGTTATTTGGTAAGTAATCAAGCATTTGGGAATTCTAAATTCATTGTTGCTTTGTGATTGAACGTAGGTTCTAACGATTTGTTATTTTTTTACAGTTTTGTGTGGACATACGGCCGGCGCGTGTCTAGGAATTTAACCCAGTCACGCCACGCTTATTTTCTATCTTTCTATTGTAAGTATTACTAGAATACGCCTATCGCGTATTCCCGGCTCGCGTCACGTCGCCCTTATAGTAATATTTATTGTTTTTTTTACAGATTTTACGTGCTGTACCGGCGTTGCCACCAGCACGTGGCAGTGCTTGGAGTGGACATTGTCCAACCTTTCCCACGCAGGGACATTTTCCTCCATAAGGTATTTATGGTGTTCTTTTATAATATTTGTGAGGTTAGGGCTCCTTGAACTATAATCCGTGCGGTTCCGGTGTGGTAGGCCGAGCACATGGTATCCTTACCATATGCTATCTTAGGTAGTACTCGCTATCATTGTTTTAGGGTTCGCTCTGCCCAATCCTAAATTGTGGCAGAGTATTTAATCGTTATTTTTGTTGGGATTAGGTCGCTGTTTGACCGAGCACATGGCCGGCATCTGGGGCTGATGTCCGCCATTTTGTGTGTTCGGGCCGTGTATAGCCAACTTCTAATACCAACAATATTGGTACAATTTCAGGAGGAGTCCGGTGGGGGCTTTTTTTGACCCGAAGTCCGGTGGGGGCTTTTCCTGCACGAGTAGTCCGGTGGGGGCTTTTCTTGCCCGAGGAGTCCGGTGGGGGCTTTTCTTGCCCGAGTTCTGCGGGGCCGTTTTGACCCGTAGTCCGGTGGGCTTTTGTAGTCAAGAGTCCTGCAGGGCCGTTTCGACCCCTAGTCTGGTTGGGGTTCAACGCAGCTTCCGGCTACACGAAGGCAACTTCGTGGCTGGCATCGCGGATATTTGAGGCGGTACCATTTAGGGAACTCATTATTTTTCTGACTTATAAATTTAAATTCGGACTGACAGCCGTTCACTGTCAGTGGCGCTCAATTTTATTTAACTTAAATCTTATGAACCAACTCAACCTTACCCCAGAACCCACGCGCTGAGTCTAGCTGGCATTTTAATTTTTTTTATTGCATTCAGCATAAAATTATAATATAATTATTAATTGTAACTAGGGTTATCCCTTCACATTAATAAAATTTCTTTTGTGTACCGGGAAGATTATTTTTTTATTTATCCACCTTTTCCCCCGGATTGTAACACCCCTAACGCGAGCGAAACCACGTGGCAGAAGGTAGTTAGTATAGGTAGTACCTATGTCATTACATAGGTTTATTTTAATGCATACTTGCTAGGCTACGCCTCCAAGCTGCCAACAGCCCACCTTGGATTTCGAGTCTAATAACTACTAAGAAATTATATGCTCGTTTCACGAATATAGCCCGCATTTCACAGTTTCAAGTTTCAGTCAATGATTTCAACTAAAGCAGTATTATATTCAATGTATACGATACGACCCCGCAATCGATATGTTATCATCAATCAACTCCCGAATCGCGTTTGATATCGAAGACCGTATATATTGCATAATATTGAAAACCTCCCATTAGGTGGATTGTACAGAGTGAAATTTACCGATATGAATTTGTATGTGTTCAATAATGCACCATTCGGTACACTCACAGGCAACGTGACAGAGAAATATGAAAGCGTGTTTTATTCAGGTATTGTGTAGATGAATATTGGCACGAGTCTTCATGAATGGAAATTCTATCAGCAAATCTAGAGCAATGAATAACTATGTTAAATCAAAGTCTACAAACATTACTACTTTGTTGCAAACAGTTTCAAATTGAAACAACCACTAAATCGATAGAGATATTACATTGTCGAAAATGACTGCATATGTAATGAAGCACAGTTAGCATATAAGAACTATAAGAACGAAAAAACTAATCAGAAAAACGCTACATCTAACTGGTTTCTAATTGAAACTGATTGCAATCATGTTACGTAATAGCCGCACAGAATGTCAAACTTGCGAATAATATTTTCAAATAGACGTTCTGCACCATGTGACACGACTAAGTAGGTACCTACGTAATAACATTGCACAGTTCATAACAAGGAAACCAGCTATTATCTAAAGCATCCCACTCGATGCTCTAGATACATCCCAACGTGCTAAATATAACGCTTTCACTGTGAAACCTATCGATAGGCGATTATGGTTTGACAAATCTTTTGCTGAAGGAACGATCAATCAATACGAGTTGAATAACGATTTCCATCCATCAGAGAACATTCTAGTCTAGATACTTCGCACTTCCTTCGATTTTTTGCAAGTCAGATTGAACAAAAAAGATATTGGATCAAATTCGTGTGGAATTGTGGTTATTTTCAATGAAACTCCTTGTGCCACAGCCATGTAGTTTTTATTTTTCACGAAGCCTGGAGTAACAATAACGCATTTCCATTATACTTTTTTTTAAAGTGGCACGCCACGCAAATGTATTCGACAGCAACGACCACAAATCGACAACTTGTAATGAAGTTAGGGGAAATGTTGGGAACACCTTTTTGTATAAAAATATAATACGAAGAAAAACTTGTAAAACTATGAGGATGCACTATCCATCTCCATTTAATTGATGCTGAAGACTATTTCAATTTCAATAAAGAAAATTAAGTTCTATAAGGATAATTGAACTATAATAAACAATACGTAGGCATAACAAAATAAAAGTAACAGCGCTATCGGGAAAAATTGCAAGGACAAATTCAAACAGTCGAGACATCTAACTTCTAAGCAATTGTAATAAAAAATGGTCCCAATTCAGTTCAGTTCCTTTTGCAGTAAACATAAAAGGTCGAAAGGTGACAAAATGGTCTCAATTGCTTACTATTTAACTACATGTGGCAAAAATTGGGACGCTAACCGGTATTTGGTATGCGAATTTTCATTCGTACCAGGGTCCTAACGGGACACCTTTTTTGTTAGTTTTCCCTGAATTTTTCCCTCGATATTTTTCTGAATTCATACGCAGATTTGTCAAAGAGACCTACTATAAGTAATGGATTGGAATGGAGCATGAATGATTAATAGATTACGGCAATGAAGGGTAAGTTACCCATATTTATTATGAGAAATATCAAGAGGTTAAAATAAACATAATTTTAAAGGTCATCGGCTATTTGCCTACGAAATCTTTGTCCCACCGGACCTATGTACATAACTTATTATTACTCTGAATTCATCAAATGGCTTCTTGGTGTAATTTGTATTCCATTTTGCGATATGACTTTATTAAAGTAAATATGTTTGTGAACAGTTTTAGTTTAATTCCCAGTGCCTTAAACTCAATTACCGACAAGTCAAAAATAATCTTAGTTTTCTCGAAATACTCAAGTAATTTAGTATAAATAAATTCTTATACAAAACAGATAATAACAATGTGATATGGATCCAAATTTTAATCCATTTCACTACAACGTCTACATGTACCTAATAAGTTACTGGCAAATCTAGTTTTAAAGAAAAAAAATCTCAATATAATATCCGCAAAAAAAAAAAATTAAGTTAGATCGCTCAAACTTAATTACCGCAACCCCGAGCCGAGAATTTCCAGGAATTCCAGGTAATCCACACGGTCCGATGAAGTCATCGACGTACATAAAACTATTTATGCGAACTTCATTAGTTACAAGAGCGAACGTATCTGGGGTTAATAGTTCGCATTATCCCCAACTTTGTGAGTATTAAGCTGACAATATAATTATTAAACAACCCAATAAAAGTCAGGTGTCGAACTGGACAAGTTTCTGGGAATTTGGGGTATTGAAAGGGAGTTAGTACGTGCTTAACGAATATAATCTAGTGTCTAACCAAGCATTAAACAAAGGTAGGAATCTTTCAAGCAAGCATCACATCTGTTTTGTACAAAAGCGGTGGGCGGTCTTACGTCATAGTGAACTAGCTAAAAGGTTACTAAAGAAACAGCGGAAAGGCCGCGTTCATGTCGCTAAATGTACTGAAGAATTCTATCACGAAACAAGTTCACAATGATCGTTATTTATAGGAACTGAACTACTCATATGACCCAGCATGCAGATGCTATGTGTTAAAAAGTATACACTACATTGATTAATTTGAACTTCATAGTATTTTTGTTTTTATTATCCTCTACACTTTTGGTTTGGAGCGGATTAATTACGTGAACTTATAGTAAAGTACATTCGTACAAGGTTTCAACCTACCGTAGCTGTCTAAATTGTTGACACAAATTAATATTTAACATTTTTTCAACACGCAACCTTATAATTTAGAATTCAGCACAAAATCGATAGCTTAAATGACATTCAGGGGTACCATTTATTCAATAATGTAAGAGGCTTTTATATTTAGCAATTTGTGAATCCTATTCATCAAGGAAGCGAAACCTTTTAAGATTCGTTAATATGCGAGCACGGTTTCTTAATTGATGTTTAATTTCAAAGTTGGATAGATCGATGACATAATAGTATTAGGTATTGGTTCTATAAACAGAATAAAAGGTTTAACGGCGTGCCGCGGTATCATAAAAGTGGAAACGAGGGTATGTCGGCGGGCTGAACACGGAACCCTAAATTGGGTCGGCAACGGCACAGGCACATCCTACATAATGTCTCTACATTTCGTCGGAGGTCATGTTTAAACAATGATACCGAACTCGAAGGTTTCGCTTTCATTCCAAATAAAGCTGATTATTATTTAACCGATATTACAACAGACCAAGATTAGAATCCTCCCCTGCTCTTACTGATTGTGTGTGAATTCACCTTTCACCTGAAATAGAAGCCTTTTAAAGTCTATATTTTTATAATCATCAGAATAAGACAAGATCGAAGGGGCTTTTCGGTCCAATCACGGTTCGGACCGCGGACCTAATAACCTGAAATTTTGTTATGTCCTAATTTGAAGTGGACGATTCGGTACACAAGAAACAAATGCTTTGAATACTAACCCGACTGCGTTAGCCCTAAAAAGGGATAAAGACATTAATAATAATAATAATAAATATTCTGGGACATTATTCCTCACACACGGCCATCTGACCCCAAACTAAGCAGAGCTTGTACTATGAACGCCAGATAACTGATATACTACATATACTACTTTTTCTTTTGTAAATACATACATTATATAGATAATTACAACCAGACACAGGACAAACAGACATGTTCATGCACACAAATGTTTGTCCTGAGTGGGAATCGAACCCACGACCTGCGGCGTGATAGATAGGGTATCTTACCAACCACGCCAACCGGCTCGTCTTCATTACTTTTAAGTTTTTCAGGCATGCAGTATGCATGTAAATTATTCTTCTTGATGTGATGTTATGAAATATTTTGTCATATTCAAATTGTTATACGAGTAGAGACTAAATTAATCATTCATCCATAATCATGATTACTTACTTCGCTTTACATCATACAAAGACTAGACTATTTCTTGTGTGTGTGATACACAACTACTTACGCAACGCAACAAAATTAAGTTAAAAATACCTACATCAAATGAACTTTTACCAAAGACTGACCTATGCCGCGAAAATAAAACATGGAATTAAATTACTATATTAAGGCCTGATTTTTCTATGGCCAGATAAACGGTATCTGGCTATTAATTTGAAATTAGAACAGTTTTTGTATGGACTTATCGGAGGAATAGAGTATTCGAAGTTTATCTAGCAATTGAAAAATCGGCCCTAAGAATACTTTGTATATACCTGCCTCCTGCTTGTTGTTAGCTGTGCACAATCAACTTATTGTTTTTTTTTTGGATATCCATTGCAAATATATAAGTCAAAATTGTTTAAAAGTGATATTCTACCTCAGAAGAAGCCACACTATTGTTATTGGCGAAAATTTCTCGCTGCTAATCATCGAAATCAGCAAAGATAAGTTGTAATTTTCTACCCACCAAATATTTATTATTAGTTATATAGTTTATTGGTGTATTATTAATATTATCCTGAAAAACAGAAGGTAAAGCAAATCTGAGTATTCGTTTACATTCTTTCACTCCTAAAAAAAATGGTAGGTAATGAATATTTGATGCACCGTTGAATAAGCAATTTATTAAGGCGCTTCTTAGAAACAAAGCACGAACTTACGTAACGTTTATACCAAACACTTATGCTGCCAGGCAATACCTAATTCCTATCTAGCAACCGTAACAAAGATACATTCATGAACAAATAAGATTTCCTACACACACGCGATAATTTGCATCGGATACCATGGTTTACTTGATTATCCATCTCGTTCGATACATCTTTACGCTTTCCGCAAATTGTATCAGTAATCTACTACAACTCGAATCGATTTCCGAATCGATAAGCTCTACCAGCGAGATTTTCGATAAGGTCGAATATGGAGCATATATTTTATCGCTGTGTGTGTGAAATGTGAATAATGCCTATTACAGCATCGATTACATCGCGTTACATGGCTGCGTGCGATTATTTTTTTTATCTAAGTATTCTTGTGATTTGTACTCGTTTGTAAAAAAGTTGTATTTCTAAAATTGAATCGTACGATAGGTAGGTACTATCGTTGCTTATGGATCTTTGTGATCAATGTTGCTATCCATTTAGCAACGTTAGGTGTATTCAAGTTGCTTTGCTAAGATATTATATCGATGTTTCTGGCAGAAGAATTCAGTGTTACAAATGACATAATCTTGCAGTCGGAACTTTGGTAATGAGGAAGCTGCTTCTGGACAGTTAAAAGGTTCTAAATTGCAAACAATTAGTGAATTGTCATTGTTAATTCTAGACTTTTGAATTATATATAGTATCTATAATTCAAAAGTATAATCTATTAGATACTGAGGGAGAAAAAACTTACAGCATTAGAACCTTGTCTGGTAGTTAATAACATTAGCATCGCAAATAAAACTCCTGCCTGTGAAGCTCTGCATCAGGATGTTTAATTATTAAGAACCTAAGTAATGAAGAAAGGGCGGCACCAAAAAACATTTGACTGAGCGCCATCAGTCCACGGGGGTCACCCTTCTATTTCCGTCAGGTCAACGCCTAGGGCGTTAACCATTTCCACATCATTTCCTTTCACGGGCCAATTTGATGCCACAGATAAACTTCAAATATTAGAGGGACATAATAAAATACAATTATAGTTTTGTTTGATCTTATGTCAACTATCAGGTTTACGATTGAAAATTCTACTGATCAATGTCGAAAAATCTAAGGCACCAATTAGACACAGGAACACAAAAAGTAGAGTATAAATAGATTCACATCCCTTTTAACCTACTTAAACATCGGCGTTAAAATAAAATGAAATCAAATTCCCTTTGCAGTCTTCGTCTAATCTTCCAACCCCACCGCTCGTATGGAGAACCCCTCTAACCCGCCCACAGGCATTGGCTTAACGCCAATTACAGGAACGATTTTCCTAGTTCCTACTCATTCATCTGATTTTGAATTGATGGTTCTCTAGATTTATATTAATTATTATTTTTAGTAACAAGCACGCTATGCGAGTAATAGGGAATTTGCATGTATTTTTTTTTACATCCTCGGGCTGAATATGATGATGATGATCCACCTGTAATATTTTTTCGAATTATCTGTTGAATTTTATAGATATTTTAAACAGACTGCAGATTTTTCTTGAAACGTCTATTTTAATACGGTCGAGCTCACCTATTTACTTTAGGCACATACTAATGTTACAGTTCTACCATACAATTTTAGGCGACATAGAATATCACGTCACGATTTGAATGCCTTATGTATATTATTGTTATATTGTTAGTTTTTAACTTGAATCATGATTAACTTTGTTACACGTGCTAAACATAGTGATTCTCAAGTTGTAGGTATGTGTTAATTTTCATGCTACAAATAAAGACATTTTCTTTCTTTCTATCTATACTAATATAATAAAGGAGAAGAGTTTGTGGTTGTTTGTTTAAGGGCGCTAATTTCTGGAACTACCAGTAGGATTTGAAATATTCTTTCATAGCTTATTTCCCTTGTTTATTGTCTGATCTGAATAATTCTTTCAAATTCATTGTTTTTAATTCAGATATCTGCAAATTATCCATATTCCCTATTCTTCTACAGAATGAGGTTTAGTATGAATAACAATAATGGAACAGATGACGTGATGTTAACGACATCTTTTTCTCATCTGATTGGACAGGTAGAATAGGTCATATTACACTACTGTGTCAAACCATGGAATTAACCAATACATGGAATTGATTACTTTACTGTACATAGAATTGCCTCTATTAGCACGGATACCATTATTGCTGTATCTTTTGACGCATGTCTAAGCTACCTGAGGTCCGACTAGATCAGATTAATTATTATCTGCATGAGATCAAGAGCCTCGTCAGTTAATTGGATTTGCACCAACACTGATCTGGTAGGTGAAGGCAATGGAACCAAACTATTGGTATGAAAATAATTTGTTGGATATGAGTTATAAAATTACACTAGATAGTAAGTCAAATTTGTCCCAAATTAATTGATTGGACGGTTATTTCTAGCACAGAAAGACTATAGAGGCATTTAAGCCTCATTGGCTTTTTCTATTAAAACCACCTTCTGGAATCCATAACACATGTATTCAATTATAATAGTCTAAATTAAAATGGAACCTCTCATAACAATGGTTGACGCTATCCATAAAACAATCCAATCAGAGCAGAATTTTTGATGAATGCGACGAACGGATTGTCAGATTCAATTTGTACGAGTAGCGAGTATCTCACTATTAATAAAACAATATGGATAGGCGATAGTATTGAATTGTTAGAGAAACATAAATGAAAGTGGGATTAAAGGAGTGGGGATATACACCACGTGCAATATAAATGTTTTCTTTCTTTCTTTCAATATTCTATCCAAAATAATTCAAATTATAGGTGCTCACTAACAAGGACTTGACCAGTTTTTAATGTTAATCATTTTCACAATGCACAGTAACAAATTACATGACTCAGATTAACTTACTTATAGGTATAATACAAACATTGTAGTCAAATGATTTAAGGAAAATCCTTCGATGAACCATCATAAAAGTGTGTCATCCTGACCGTGTACTCATTTCCCATACCCATGCTAATTACTATGTAGTATTCCACTTCTGGTAAAGGATCTACTTTCAGTAGTTTTAATCATTCAAAGTATCCACGATGTTTTTGTGACCAAAAAGTTTAATAGAAACTAGGTACCTATATAAACGAAACGAAATAACAAACGACAGTAAAGACAATAAATTAAACATAATTCGAAATCATTTTTCATTAACGCAACGTTACTCGAGGTAATTGAGTCAGAAACTACGTTGGCGTCGTAATGGCTACGGATGCAACGCATAATTCTTACGAACTTTCAGTAGTTGTGACAGATATGGCTGCACAGAGCCAAACACATTTAATATCACTTACATCAGAAGAAGGCGAAAAATCGTTCTTGCATATCGTAAAATAATACACGACAACAGCTAAGAGCGGTGTGTTCATATTTAAGTAATTAAATAAAGAATAATAAAATTGCTCACAAAGTTATACTAATAATCTTAAGTCCCACGATACCAACTCTACCAACACAGCCCTAATCGACTAAGAATTTCGTCTAAAGAAACCCCCCACTCACTGATTGATGAACCTGAACCTCATCTACTCACGACAAAAACTTGGTGCTAAATCACATTAGTCGACAATCGACATCGGCGACTAGAAGAACCTGTCTGCAAGCACGATTCCTTAGTAGGTTAGTGAGAAAAAAAAAGTGCACTCAGACAGACTCACGAGGCCGTGACCGTCTCCGTGGCCGGGCTGGTCCGCTAACGGTACACGAATTATACGATACGGCTTGCTTGTTAGACGCTACAACCGCCAGCCTTGATAAAGCATTTGAATGAAGATGTGCTAATTCATTGCATACACGTATTTATTATCGACATGACTAAAATCAAAGCCGTAACGATTTATAATCATCGGTAAGGCTATATCATAGATATTTTTAATGCATGATAAAAAACTAATAGATTTTTTATTACTTGGAGATATTTTTTTTCATGAAACATTAAAGTTCCTACTTCCTGCAGAAGAGTATGAAGACAACGATAATGGTATCTACACTAAGAATATAAAGAGGTAAAATTTGTAAGTTTGGATGTAGGAGGTAGGTAAATAATCTCCGATACAACTGTTTCGATTTGATAAACTCTTTTTGTGTTAGAAAGCCGTTTATAGAGGAAGGTGAAACTGCGGGGAATAGCTAGTATTTCATAAGTCAGCAATGTTTAATATCCTACCAAGCTAGCAGGAGACTATTTAACGTAAACTCTGGTATGACGATTACAAAATTGAATACCAACAGAATTCGGAGCAGCAGTACTCCTACTTTAAGCACAATCATTGTTTTACTACTTACAAATCTCTGCTCTTCAATTAAACAAATTAAACAACCTCTGATTAGAAATTTTGAAATAAATTGTTAGTGCTTTAATGAATTTAACCCACTACCAGAATAGGATTGTAGTCAAAAATAAACCAAAGGCGGAGTGAAAGATGTTTTATATCTCTTTTCAAATTCACGATGCTGCAAACAGAACTTTCAGCGCCAAATATACTAGTGACGCACGTCTACTGTTAAACTTAAAACAATGTCAGATTGATTGTTTTGATGATGTATAAATTATTTTATCTTAATTTTCGGCCCAATAATACATCAAAAAGTAAGAACATCTTACAATCTTGCAATCTGTGAGAAAAAATACTCCATTCAGGAACGAGTATGCTGTATGACTTGTTTATTTATGACTTTTGAATACAACATTAGTTTATCTTTATCTATTGTCTGGCTGACGACAAGCCAAGTAATTAAACTACGTATCTAGACGACCCTGCAGCTAATACACGGTATCTTCTTTGAATAGTATATATACAATGTTTATATTTAGTTTCACAATTCCTTGTCGAGCAATAACAATCGTTAGACATGTCAGCGTAGCAATATCCTCTCAATTTAGAACGGAAGTGGTGAGACATATGGCAACGATTTCGTGCAGAAATAAAGTACATTCGGTTCTGTTGATTTTGTGATTCTTCGACCCGAAGAAGAATATTATTTTTTCATTATGTACTTTATTTTCGAATTTTACCACGTGTAGGTATATATATTTATGCTCATGACTGTACAGACACTTAGAAAGCCATAAAATATTTTACGGCGTTCATGTTTGATAACATCTCTGGAGGAAAACCGATGTCGTAACACCCACATGCTAAGAAACGAACTAACGTTTGCATTCTTCTGAAAATTGAAAAATATGAAGATTTTTCTTGTTCTCAGCACTTGTGCGTTCACGATGTGGCTGAAATGGTGACATATTGATAGCACAGGAAATGCAAGACATATTTATAGATCACAATTCAGAAATATACTGCCATGTTGTAAGAGACTGGGTTGATTCAGGATGTTATTTTTACAAGCGTTCATTAAATTTATTAGAGATTGATCAATTATTAATATACGTGACTGTTAAATATCCGAAATTACATAAATAAAAGGGGACAAGACCCAATATTTTCTTTTAACAACCAATTTAAGCTTACTTTAAAATTCCAACATTTCCATGTTATTGTGCGAACGTTGGAGTGAGCTGACAAAGGTATTTGAAAATTGACTTAACGTTTTAGTTCACCCTACCTAGCTCGAGAAAGAGTTTCTTGATGGATGACGCTTAGCAACTCCACTTTAGCAATGGTTCAGTACCATTATTGAGAGGATTTTAAATTATTTGTAGTTATCAATACAATAGGTATGCATTTTTATTAATTATAATTTCAACATCATTAACAGAGCACGAGATTATCTTCCCGACTAGTAAGGTCATAAATTTTACGAAGGCACGTTAAGTCTACCAACGCCCCTCGTTGACTCATGTAACTGTAGTTTCCTGCATAGATTTTGTATTTAATTTGGTTAAGACTAGATACTGCATTTCAAATATTAGTCAAAACTTTAAAATAGACTGGATAAAATAAGTTTAATTTTAGCTTAGTTAATGCATTATGCAAACAGCCGAGTAAAAGCCGGTTGGAGAGGACTTCGTTTCCAAAGACAACGTTTATGATGCGTGCAAGCAGTATAATAACGGCGGGGATTGCGACTACTGACGCCACTGCCATAACCGCTGTAGATATTATTGATGGCAGGGATATAATAAACTAACACCAAAGTATAAAAACAAAAATACTTCGGTATTAAAAAATATAAAAGGGAATAAAATTGAGTAGCATTGGCATACCGAAGAAATATGTTAACCAAATCCTGTTTCCCTGTTTCAGATATTGCAACGGACGGATGGGCTATAATTTATCGAAAGGTTTCCACGATAAAAATGTTAGGTATACGGTACTTTCCATTTTTTCCTTTAAGATACAGGACACGTTTAATCCGCGTCACAGGGTCTTGCGAGATTCATTGTCTCTCAAGAAGGTTCAAGAGTTATCGCCACCGGGAGAGGAAAACTTACGTACAAAAGAATGGCAGTCATTTACTAAGCAGATCAAGGCGTTTGACATTAGTTATACAATGTGGAAGCTATAAGAGTCTGATGAACTTTGTAGGCACTTGTATGGTTTCTATTATTATCAAGAGACTTGGTCCGCTTTTTATTTGACAAAGCAGTAATACTTGATGACAAACCATTTAATTGATAGCGATGAATCACACAAGGGCACGTACAATAAAATTCTGTTAAAAGAGAAGCAATTTCATTCAGTACCAGTTCCCCTCAACAAATCAGTTATGGTTTCCGCAACATAAGCGCTAATGCTATCATCGGACAACTGTCTTTTATGGTTCAGGCCGTTTAGCTGCCCCTTAGAATGGCAAACCGAACGGCTCCATAATTTATTGCAAGGGAGAATATTGCGGGGTTGATAGTACTCGTGCATGCGACAACAGAACTGTGCTGTAAATAAAGGGATATTGGGAAAGTTATACCATTTATGATACGAACGTTTCCTACGTTACAGACATGAGGGACAGTTACCTTATTTCAAAAACACGTATCGAGGCATATAGCTCACCTGGTAATCTGTGCCAGAGAAATTTTATAAGTCTCTGAATGCTTTTTATGACATACATAAATACTGTAAATCACATAAGGTCAAGTAAGTAATACATACGGTGTGTGAAATAGCGAATAGAGTTCACAGTTAAGGTCATATGCAAATAATTAAGTGTAGTATAATAAACTATGATATTAATTATTTTAGTTTACCTCTCACATAGAATGAAGAGCCTATTAAATATGCAATTTTACGGGCGGCATTACTTTCACCAGCTTCATTTCATATTGCACTCTGACAGAGAGAAAATCCCTTTGTGTTTATATTCGTATAGTAGCTCAGACTGGAATATCTGCGAAATGCGATATGGAACGGCTTCGGTTTTGTAGAAATATAATATAAAGCGAATAAGATAATGAACACAGCTGATATTTGGGTCCATTGTCTATATATTATGCGTTCGCATAAAAATCTAACATATACAGGTAAATCAGAACTCTAAGAGTTTTTAACAATGTTGTGACACGTGCTACAATGATAAAGAAATTTATAGGACCAGTCTCTTGCCTAGCAGGAAAGGAGCTAAATGTTACGTGCAAAGATTTACGTCTCCAACATCAAGTGGTTCTAGACAACACCGGAAGATTTAGCTCCACTTCCTTGCGCTACTGCACTTTGTGATAACGTTCACGAAGCCTCTACTTATGTAACATGTTCAAGCATCGCTGACGTGTAATTTGTTCAAGATTGCATGCCAAATAAAAAGATAATAAAAAACCACAGATCGCGTACTCTCACTTTGAAAGTAGACTTCATAAACAGATTTACGGCTAAGTGCATATTATATACAAAGATTATAACGCTTAATCACATGGTAATGTTTAATTGATCGTTTCTTAATCGACGAGTAGGTACGTATAAAAAAAATCAACAGCCTCACTTTGAGGTACTTACATTGAATAGCTTCTGCCTGCACATATCGTGTTAGATTGATTGCTGTCTCCAGCAATTCAATGTTTGGTTGGATTCAAATTCTAGATGGCCCACAAACCCGCAAGTTTATGTCTAAACACAATGTCGATAAAGTTCTGGATTAAAGTTAAGCCACGTTTAAACTCGCTTAGCCAAAGTTAAAAACTAGTTCCCATAAAACAAATAATACCAGGCTAAATTTGGTAACCCGCCAAAGTTTACATGAAATTCTGATCTCTTGTGTCAGTGTTAATCATTTTAACCGCTTTTCCACGAAATAATTTATAGCAGCTGTCAACCCAAAATTGTTTGCAATACAAAGCTTGTAGGACTGCGGATAAATGATGATTAACTAAATGTTGAATACCCTAGCTAACAATAATCGAACATACTGTTTTCCTTTTAAAATATGTAATGAGAATAAGGATCGGAATATAGAAAATAAGCAAAATGTTATGGTTTATTTAATTTGTATCGTCTCTACTCACAATACTGAAGAGTAAAATTTTTTATTCACAATCATTCATACTCAGTGCATGGTACAGAAACTGCATCAGGCTACTCCCACATTGTCAGTGTAATGGGAAGCCCAGATGTATCACGGCCGGTTACGTAATCATATTAGAGGAATTTGTGTCACGAAGCGTGTAGACGTTTTCATAATAAACTTTATAAAAGGCCATGATGCCTGTTGTCTTAATAAATATGAGGGTATAAAACACTGAAAAGTAAACAATACGGATTCAGTATAAAATGGCAATGATGTAAGAGTAATAACAATAATATAATATAAAAGAAGGCGTAGCTGTAGAGTCCAGATTCAAAACATCATTAAAATATATTTGAAATTATGCAGAATATCTACATATTACCGCAAAACATAGTTTGAATAATAACTGCACAGCCAGACTGCCTGAAAGAGACATGATGAGGTAAATTCAAACCGAAAACATAGGTCATGCCTAAATTATCTCACCTTTGGTATCGACTAAAACGGATTTGAATGGAAATTTACAGAAGGTGAATTTAATAATGATCTATGTATCGATGTTATGTTTGATTCTTCCAATCATCTGAGTGGAAGAATAAAAGATACTCGAAGGACGAACTTGTGAAATCTCAAGGAACTCAATATTACCACTAAGCTTTGAGTATTCCAACCAAAATGACAGGAAAAGTGTAGCTAATCTGGGCTACCTTGTCATAACTGGCAAAGAAGGAAAGAAGTCTGAATCAGATTCGTAGATTTAAGTTCACGAAATCACATTACTGCTACAATCAATCAATCTGATACAATCAAAATGGTGCAACATCGACAAAAGATCCAAGGAGGGAAAACACTATTCTCAGCATTGAGGAAAGCGATGCGAAGATTTTTCCAAATTTAATTATAATATGCTATCGGGGAAAGATTTAGTAATTAACTAAAACAACCGGATATTACAAATGTAAAAACCCGTTAGTCACGCTTATTATCACAATTTTCACATACATTTGTATCCGCTATGATAACCCTACCCCTTGCTTGTGGCTAACACGTAACTGTCGCCTACGCTTTGCGAAATATAATCTGATTACAGAGTTTTATACTTAAATATTTTTAGCCCGACAACACCACAATAGTAGATTTATGGAATAATTAACCTTACCAGTACACACAACTTATAAAACGATGTTTATGTGCATCTGAATTGAAAGTTACAAACGTTTCACTTTAAAACTGCACACAGATTCTTCCGTTCACTTTGCATTCAAAAGATGTTGTCTTTGTGCACATCTCAAATGATTGTAAGTCTTTTGAAATCTTCGATTCAGAGTTATTGGCTAACTGTTTAGTATTTGACATAAGCTTAAGATCTGAAGAAGAAAAACGTGAAACAAGGATGAAAGCCACATGACAGGACAGCCCATAAACTTACGAACAACAGCTTTCAGACATGCCTAATTAAAATCTCTAGGAGATATACCCCGCGCAATATCCAAAGGTGGGGTATAAAGATTTAATACTCTTACGAAGAAACATTTGGTCATTGACTTCGTAGTCTTGAGTACATAGTGGGTTGGTTTGTCGTGAAATGTAATGTCTATAGATTCCGTGTAGAATTCGTGCAGAGTCGATACCGCAGATTGCGTCGGCGGACCGCAAACATTAAGTCCAAAACACGAAGCTACATCTCTGGTTATCGGATAATATTTCGGCTTCCGAGGTTACTTTGGGACTATAAATACATTTACATTAACACATACATTTTTTACAATTATATATATATGTATATATATATATATATACGCGTCGACTTGAAACCTCCTCCGTTTTTTCGTCGGTTAAAAATAGGTACCTACTGCAATGAAATACTAAAATCATTGATAACTTTCTATAACTTGAAGGCAATAACTTGAGATTTCACTATATCCACAAATCTCCATTATTGACCTCAATGAGCAAGTAATGCGGATTTGTTGATAAAAACGTTCACAAATCCCCATTGATGGGGAAAAAATGGGGATTTGTGGAATAACCCCTTTGTTTCAGCGTTTTTGCGGGATTAAAGATCATGTAAGTGAAAATAAAAACCTAATATTATCAGGCAGGTCCTTACTTGACACACTATATTAATACATGAATCACATACCAAAATTTAATGTTTATTATCGTTGTCAGCTTGGCAACTAATATCAACGTCTATTATAGTACTTTTATCATCAATTGTAACAGATTGAGGTATCAATCAAAATATTCATAATGTACAATATTCTATAAATAATAAATAATAATATAGATAACTGAGCTTTGTACTTTTGTTATGAAATAAAAATAATGCATCACACACAATCTAGTATACCAATAATAAAATCTAAGTGTCTGTTGTCTGTGATTTCAAAATAAATGCTTAATCCTAAATTATCGTTATTAGAATTTTTGTCTGTCTGACAGTTTGTCTAAAATCCTTCGAAACGGCACAACATTTTAGGGGTTAAATAGGATTTTTTACTAAGATTTTTGTGTCATCAGATACTTCGGGAACACGGGTGAAGCCGCGGGGCAGAAGCTAGTCATGAATAATATTAACATTTTCAAATTTGTATCATCATTATTATCATACTTGATTATAATCGTCACGGCTGGTCAACACCAGCCGTGACTAGCCTTGGCAGTGGAGAAGTATCGATAAATATATTTTTTTATCGTGCGTGTCTGTTAGTTTAATATCTCTACTTTAGTGGAGTCCCGCTTTATTCCGCTCTTGTCGGCTTGCCAGATCGATGCGCAATTTAATAGCTTTTGTGTCTACCTACCTAAATATTTTTTTTTTTTCAGGCGATAAAAAGTCTAATTTAGAGGTGTTTAGACTGGAGTTCTGTAACATCTGTGTAGTGTGTAAAAATTATGAAGTATTCATCAATACCAAACAAACTGATGAATTGTGTGAAGGTCAGCCATTGCAGATGTGGTAATAACCATAGCCCTAAGGTTTTGTAATTACTTAATTAACAAAATGGTGCATAAAATATTATCATTGTTCAATTAATCGCCTGTTAGACTGAGGAACTATTACTAAAGAGCAGAAGGCAAAATTAATATTACGAACAACGTACATGTTACATAATTTATGTAGTATATACAGACAAAATCCGTATCTTTTTACACATAAAAAATTGTCTAGATACATTTAGAAACATACTTTGATGACTGAATCAATACCACGTGGTGATAAGATTGTAGTTTGAAGCGATAATTCTGTATTCAAAAGATATAACTACTAATAGCATTTTTGATTTTGTCATTTAGCGTATCTACAGTTTGCCTGTGTTTTGAATTAAATTGTATACATATATGTGATTATTTGTAGTGACTATTTTACATAAAACATATTGGAATAAGTAGGATCTGCCGAGAATTCGAAAAATGAATTGCATTAGCAATATTGTTCGACCTTCCTTTTTAGCCCCCCAGGTGAATAAAAGTTGTTCATTATATACCACCATATTAGTTTTTTATAAACAATCGCACAGATTGCAATATTACAACTTCATCACATGTTGTGGGGTGAACAACCTTTACATTGAGCGTCCCCCGAAGCTCCGTTGATGTAAACATCATTTGTTCAGTAAGCAGGGTTGACTATCCACAGATTATTTTTAGCATTAATAAATCCACACTTAATGTGTTAGCAGCCAGTTTTATTTGTGGTTACAATGAGTGTACCACTAAGTGAACACATTATTGTTTTTATTATGTTATTGTTCCAGTAATGGAACAGCGAAGTGTATGCTGGTCAGTTGGCGCCTCAATACTAACTTTGTAACCGTAGTATTGGATCTTTTGTTGAGTTTCACATTGGAAAATGAATAAAATTGGGATTCGAAATTCAATATGTAAAGAAATAGATACATGATTAAAAATAGTTAATATTAAAATTTCATCACATCAATCTAGCAGCGAATTGATAACGATTAGGTACCTACTGAAACTTACAAAAAATACCAGATAGTAGTTTGGAAACAAGGAGTAGAGTAGACGAGGTAAAAAAATTGTTACCAACAAAATCTATCTATGTATCTATAATATAAAAGAGAAAGTATGTATGTATGTTCCTTATAGACTCTGAAACCGCTGAACCGATCGCTATGAAATTTGCTACCCAGCTAGCCTATGGTATGGAGAGGGATATCATAGGCTACTTTTTTCTCGGGACCGCGGATGAAACCGCGGGGCGGAAGCTAGCTGTATTATAAATAAATTCATCAACAACGTTTGAATAACGAAATTATGTCTGAATTTCTTGTCGAGATCCCTACAAGATCCATACAACGAACAAAAACAATACTATTCGCCCACACAACTAGTAAGGCAAGGACCCTATTAATATAAAACACATATTATTATATTATAAGAAAATCCTTTTCTCTAAACGCTAACATGAAGCAAACAAACATTCAAACCAATGAATTTAATTAATGAAAGAGGCTTTTCAAATGCTGAAAAAAATATTTATAAAATCCAACAGAACTGATGTCAACAAAGCAAATAACAGGAACATAGAATCTGCAAACGCCCTTTGGAACTAAACGGAGCGATTATAAAATGACAACCTTATTAGTCAAACAAGCGAGCAGTACGGCTGAAAGGGCAGATAGCGTTGTGCCGGTGACAGGCTGTCGTCCGTCGGCCGGCGCCGGCGTCACACGATACCTCGTCACTTCATTAACTCTAGATGACCTGTCGTTGTACGCAGACGTGCTGTCGTGCTGTGGAATTCCATGCCAACCATTAGGGTTGATACTTGACGTTGAGCAGATAGATTTGATTGTTTTTGGTAAATTTAAGTTGATATTATTGCAGATTATTTTGTAGTGAATTATACAGTACTTTAGAGCTAGATATTTAAATATCCTTGGACATTTCACACAAATGGACATCTGATCCGAAAAAAAAGCAGAGCTTGTACTATGGAAGCCAGATAACTAAACATTTTTATTTTTCTAAATATATACTCGTAGTCGTCAAGATAATTACACCCAGACTCGGGACAAACATATGCCTATCCTGGGTGGGAATCGAAACCACGACCTATGGCGTGATAGATGGATTCTTACCAAACACTCCAACCAACCTGTTAATAATACTGAAGCTTAATCACGATTATTGTTTGAAATTAAAGATTTACTCAGAGCTACTATCTCATATGAGATTACAGATAACTGGAAATTTATTATTAATGAGTTCGAGTAGCCTATTCCTACATAGCAAACATTCAGAGGAATCAAATATACAAGAGAGCACGATGATCAAAGTTTATTTACGTAATAAATAAGAAACCAGGACTTTTTCCAGTTTTACCGATGGACAGGCAGGCATGAAATACTAGTACATCTTTACTAGTGATCCAAAAACTGAATATTCGTTTTCATGGAAAACTTATCGATTACTTAATAAATATTCGTATTGGGTTCAAATCGTCACTAACGTTAAATCAAAGTAAATTAAAGTTAAATTTGAACGAATCCGATTTCGGTTTATTTTTACCGCGTGTATCGTGTCGAATTCAAATTAAGCCCTGTCAATGATTGATTGGCGGATCCTTGATTCCAATAATGCCTCGTAATGATTATTTTCAATAGCAGGGAATATACATACAAAAAAAAAGACAGAAAAAAATCGCCTGTCGCTATCGAATTGTGTTTCTTGAATCAAATTTCATAATCATCATCATCTCAGCCGCAAGATGTACACTGCTGGACATAGGCCTCCCCTAAGGATCTACAATAGGACCGGTCTTGGGCGGCCTACATCTAAAAATGCTAAGTTTGCAATTTTTTTCAATATAATTAATAAATATGTTTTACTACACATTGACCGTATAGCAAATTTTCACTTCACTTTACATAATTTCAGAATATTTACGTCTAACTTGTTTCAAAAACCAAAACGTTCGAATTCCAAAGAAAACGTTTTAGAAGAAATGTTTATCAAATTAAACGTATAGAAAAGAGACATCCCTAAACATGGTTGTCGTAAATGCTTTGTGTTGTAAATGGCGTTCTAATAGGTACACAGTTCAATCAAAGGCAGTTAACAGACTAATTACTATACGACAACGATCTAACGCATAGAATTCAGAGATCGTAGCATAGATACACTGTGACAATAGTGGTTGTGAAGAAATTGCATGCTAAAGGTTGTTAAGATGGCATATCGATACGGAAGCGAGGAATGTATTATTTACAAAGCTTCTGTATAATTGTCGATACGAAAACAACATAATAAACTATGACTTCCATACACTTCTAGAATATAATTAAATTAGATGCTATATGTGGTTGTTATCTGCAGGATTAAACATAGGTTCTCAGAATCATTAATTTCTAACACATGTTTCAAGGAGTAAATCATTATTGATAACCAAGGTTTTGGCAAAACGTTGATGTATAAGGAAATCCAATAAAAGCTCTCGACAAACATAGTTTAGAATAATAAAATATGCTAATGTAGAAACGTTTTGAGATATCTATCAGTCGGGAGAGCGACGCTTCGCCTAACCGATCATATTACATTCAAAGGGAAACCTCAAGTTGTAATGCAAAACAGATAGCTGCAGACGTTAAGGGAATATATTAGTTTCCTCTTGTTCTATATAAGGACAATTACCTGCAGCTGATATCCCGGAAGGGACGGCGGTACCGTTTGGTGGTCCAAAATTGTACTGAATTATAATTTAGAATTCGATATTATTTTAATACAGTTCAAACAGAATTGTGGATCATTAAAGAGCCATTATAAACATTGAAGAAATAAGAGAGGATTATTTCAAACAAAACCAAGCAAGGCAATAGCTTATTATAACATCATACCAAAAACATTAAGCAGCCCATAACAATTGCTATAACCGTAAAACGAACAGTTAGCACTATCTGTAAAACAGTTATATCAAAATATTCTAGTGCAATAACAACACGTTGACCCAACACAATCGAGGTTGTCATGTCATGTACAGTAGAAGATAGAAACAAGCTGAACACAGCTCGAACAACTGTCACCACTGCGCTAGTACGATGAATACTAATTGGATTACTGGACTGTGTACCTACTTTAACACCAGCAGCATTAGCACTTGCTCGTTAAGTACGTAATCGTATTTTTGGTGATTATATTTGATTGTAGTGATTTAAGTATTATTTTCTATGGTGATTAGGAAAATAATAATTGGATTAATGACTTATTACTTAAGGCCTAAGATATGCATGCAGCGGACCGAAGGTATCAAAGAATTTGCCATGTTTTTAATCACAAGTTTCAACTGTAACATTATTCAGAAATCAATAAAACGGTAGTAATAATACATCTACACTGCTTCAGTTGATTTAATATTCAACAAACAAAATTCGTAGCATACCGAAACAGAATCACAACAGGCCCATAAATTTCAATAAACATTAAAGTTTGATTTGGGCCCGTAGAAGCCTCGAGCTGAAGTTAGGCCCAAGATGGCTTTAACAATTCATGTAAGAGAGTAATTCGATCTCCTATACTCGACAGACCGTAATATTGCTACTAAGGACAACCTGAGACAGGCTTTTAAAACTAAGTATGATGGCGCCAGCAAAAGACACATTTATTTAGAATAAAGTTTTGGGAAAATTAATTATTTTCGAAAATAGTGGAGTGGGGAAAGAATTAATGGGTTTGATATTTCTTGCGATTAAATGATTGGGGTTTTGCACCAATACCGAACAATTATGAGCTAGGTCCCAGTTAGGCTTTGTGCGCTTATTACTTATAACCACACCATCGTTTACCATTGTGTAAAATCACTACTTATTATAAAACAAAGTCCTCCGACGCGTTGTCTGTAGTATGTTCGCGATGATCTCAAAAACTACTGAACGGACTTTCATACTGTTTTCAACAATGGACAGAGTGATTAATAAGAAAGGTTAAGGTATATAATTCATAAAAGGTTCTGTGTAAATTGGCTGAAATATGACGATATCGGAAAAATTCATGACGACTGGGAACTTTACTCGTGTGCGCCGCGTAAATCAATAGTTATAATATAATAGTATCTAGTATACATATAAAAAAGTAGGCGTATATGCTCTGCTACCCGTGCGAAGCCGGGGTGGGTGGCTAGTTATGTAATATGTGATGTTTTGAGACAACCTAGTGAAAGTAAAGAAGTAGTAAATTACTTACATCTACAAGACACCGCCGACACAGCGGAACCATTCCACACTGTTGGATAATTTCAACAATCCTATCACAGTAGTGTTGCTTATCTAACTGCACGCACACATAACCTGCAACAATGGACACATTGTTCAATAAACATTATAAAAACACGTGTCATACAAAGTCGATTATAGCATTAACTTTTTTCAGATTTATCGAATTCTAAATGAAGAATAAATCATCAATGGTGTAGGTTGACTAAAATACAAACTATTACAAAGTTACTAGTTTTCACGACGCGGTTTTACCCGCGTTCCCGGGATAAATAATACTATTCTGTAAAAAATCACGTCGATCAGTTGCTCTGTAAAATAAGGACATACGAACCAACAAATACACCTTCACATTTATAATATTAGTAAGGAAGGATAGATAAATTCAAAAGTTCGGCTGAATTAATGTAAGGTTCTAATCAAATTGTGAATATATACCTAAAGTTAAATCGTAATCAAAGGAAGAAAGCAAATCACAAGAACGTAGATTCTAATGAAATCCCAATTATAAACTTGGAAGAGCAATCTCTGCCAATAAATTTTATGGAGTTTGAAAATTGGATTTCTTCGAAATATTTGGTTATGAATAAGAAAAAATTACCGACTTCTGTGAATCGTTATCAATTACATAACATAAAATAAACTTCGACTGATATTTCGTTCAGTATTCCAAGTAACTCTTAGTGGGCTTACCTACAGAGGAAAAAATAATTATATAATAAATAATTAATGAGAATTCTGAAAGTGGAATCATCCTAAAACACGAAAGTTCTTAATCACCAAACCTAAAAAACCTAAGTAACTTTCTGTCTATAGGACGCGCCTAAATTTCACGAAATATTCACGATTTTGGCAGGATTAAAGTGATAATATTCTTATCTTTTGTCCCTACATAACATTACCTTGACATTGAATATTTATGACGAATTATGAAATATTTATTGTTAAAAATAAACATGCTGTACCTATTTACAGGCAAACTAATCAGTGCCCTATATTTAGTGGAGTCGGTAGTCAGTCATATTAAGTACAGCTTAGAGGTATAAAGTAATATAATCAATAAAGTAGCCTCATTTTACGTAGCGTGAATAAATCCATTTATTTAAACGTATAGGGTAACAACCAACTAAATATAGAACTTTCCCACGTTTCATGTTTTCGTGTCAATGATCCTTTCGATGTGGCCGAATTATATAGATACCTTTTGAATTATTTTTTTTTGAGAATAACTTTCACTGCTTTTGTTCGATGAAATATTCTTTAGCAATATGTTGAATCATCAAAATATTGGTTCGTTCATAACACAACGATTGTTTGGCAAATAATACTAATGAAATCATCAAAGAGCATCTTACAGAATCCAGAAATAACAATTATTACGATAACATTCTTTGAAAATCTTCACTAATGGCTTTCGCACAAGACAATTTAGGTCATGAGACAGAAATAAACATTTCCCGTAATATCATTTTATTAAAATTTTCACGTGGGTTCATTGCTAAAGTTAAATTGAATCCTTATTAATTCCTTTCACGCTCTACACTTAATTCGGGACAAAACAATTTTCTCGAAACATTGCTCCTGTTTTGGACGACGACTAATAACTTAAATGATTTTTGTTTTGTATTGTCAAAGACCAAGATCTTCATCCCACAAAAGTTGTTTGAGAAATGTTAGTAGTGTTGAGAACAATTTACGACGCTAGTAGAGTTTAAATTCTTCCTATATTATGAAATCTTTAGTCCTTTAAGGACTAAACATTTCGCTGTTTTGTTTACTTTGATAAATTATTATCTAGTCACTAGATTCTAGTGGAACTTGATTTAAGATAACCGAGACTCTTGTTTATATGTAAATGCTTTTCTAGTTGAGTGGGCATTGCGTTCTAGGAATATTAAATAGCTTCCTGACTACGCATGCATGGGCAAAGAGTATGCTAGAAGAAAAGACACGCAGTCGAAAATCACCTGAATAAACTAGATGGTAAAAACTACCTTTGATCCAAGAGTCAATTTCCACAAATTCCACACAACACAATATACACTGCACTTTCCAAAATTAACGAAATATGTTTCACTAACTCGTCTTCGTTCTTAAAAAAAATACACAACCGCGAAAACTTTACCTAAATAGTATCTGAGGCAACTGCAAACGTAATACAATGTCCCTTCTCCGATTGGCACTGGTCTGTGAGCGAGCGTTCGTAATCTGACTGCGCGAGAGCACGCGAGGCTTCCGTCCGTTCGTAACACCCACCACTAAGCTACTGAACCAAGCCACAAGCAATAAGCGAACGCAGAAATAAACCGACTGTTAATATGACATTTTTTTTGTTATTTAATTAGTTAGATTACTTCTAGCACAGATAGTTTTCTTCAATATTAAAAATTAAATTAACTTTTCGTTGACTAATATTAAGTAATAGTACTTAACCCTATTAAAAAAAAGTTAGCTAAAAGTAAAAAAGCTTTCAAGTCTATAATTAAAGTTTTTGTTTAGTTTAGTTGTCGCGCTTCGAAATTTAAAGTCAGCCAGCCTAGTTTTTGCTTTATTTTCAACAACCAATTCAAATGGGATATCGAACGCGTCTATGTTTATGGCGAATTTGGTGATTCAAATTGGAAATGGATTCTTACTTGACTTTCTCTTTCTTATGTATATTCAAGTAATTGTTCACATCGCAGAAATAATTTTTTATACGTGACACAATTGACTTTTATGACGCGTTGCATCCCCGCCAAGCCTTTGAATACGATATAAATTCAGGGAGTCAAATAATACGTTGTCATTTTTCATTCATCTCTTGTAACTTACATCGCATTCCGTGGATCGGTTGCCATCCGCCGCAATAATAACGTTGCGCATGACAAACGAAACCCTGCGCGCACGCACGTATCAAAACTGACAATGATACGCTCATCGCACATGGATTTAGATTATTTTCTCAACTAACCAGCTAGATATTAAATGTAATAAATCTGAGAGCGGACAGCTTGCGTTACTGGTAGGTACTGAACAAGTCCGTGAACATGTGGTTAAAGTATTTATCAATCATCATAGAGTTGCATGCTTTATTTGAAAATTAAAACAATACTTAAATAAATTTAATAGGAACCAAGCTTTTTGGTTATGCGACAGATGTTTTTATTCCATTAATGAAACTTATCAGCTATACATTTTTTAATTGAATCTGTGAAATTTGACTATAATATGTACTTAATTTATTGACGTTATTATAATTTTTTGCTTTATTCTTTAATTTATTTATTACTACATTATTATAATATATTATTATTATTTTATTATTTAATTGAATCTATAAAAAAATCTTTTTATGTAATTATTTTATTGACAAAGTACTTAATTATTTATTTCTGCCCGAATGATTCCCCATTTCGAGGTTAATGTACATTTAAAAACTAATATTTGCACGACCGAAAGGTTGAACGTAAAATATAAAAAAATATATATTCTAGGACATTATTCCTCACACACGGCCATCCTGACCCCAAACTAAGCAGAGCTTGTACTATGGAAGCCGGAACTGATATACTACATAATATACTACTTTTCTTTTGTAAATACATACATATATAGATAATAACACCCAGACTCAGGACAAACAGACATGTTCATGCACACAAATGTTTGTCCTGAGTGGGAATCGAACCCACGACCAGCGGCGTGATAGATAGGGTATCTTACCAACCACGCCAACCGGCCCGTCAATTTATTAAAACAACTAAATGTTACTACCTATATTGTCCCAAATTCATTCATTCAATATAGTGTGAACATTTATTAAGTTTTATAATAATCAGTGTAACTTCTGGGTTTTTGTATTTAGAATATTTTTAGGCTTATAGTAACATTTTTACCAGCAACTAGTTTACATAGCATTGACCTAGAAAATATGGCGTTATCAGTGTTACTCGTAACACAGAACAAAGATAAAACTAAGTACCTACCTACTGAACACACACAAATTCACACAACCTGTTTCTGAGTTTGTGAAGAGGACAGATTGATAGGGGTTTCGTCTGTAACATGTTTGTCTTATTTCTTCATTATAATTTCTTATGATGCAGCTGTTTGTGTTTAGGAAATGCCAATGTTAAATCCTACTATCCTACTAATAATATAAATGTGAAAGTTTGGATAGATGGCTGAACGGATCTGGATGAAAGGAACAGAGATAGATTAAAGTCCGGAATAGCACATAGCCTACTTTTTATCTTGGAAAAATGTAAGATCCCTTGGGAACACAAAACTAAAGCAGATATAGAATAACTTTCATCAGTTTATTTTATTTATTAGAGAAATATATTAGATCTAAATTTATAGGTAACAATTCAGCCAAATCTATTTAACTGCCGATTTACAATGATTTGATAAAACTTTAGACTTAGGGTAAATTTTATATTTAATACTATTAAATATACCATTTGTTGTAGTTTTTTCCTAAGGTTAGCAGTATGGTTAGGAATGTCAATGTAGGGTAAAAATGTGATATTCAGCATGATAGTTAAATTTAACTAACCTAAACATGGATTGCGTTATTAAAACAAATAATTTGGAATTTACAAAGAGGAAAAAAGGAGAATCTCGTGACAATAATGACAATGATCTGGAGTCATCATTTTAAGTTTTTTATTAAGTCAACCAAATAACATGACCTTGACCTCATGCATTATCAACAGATGAAGGTCTTTTGAGTAGCACATTAGTTACCTACTGTGTAATAGCTGGGTGTATTAATATTGATGAGCCATCTTCTCTTCCACCCCATTTTACGTCAATCAAATTGGTTTCTCCCGAGTAGATAAATTACAATGTTCAATAGATATAATAGTACTCACTGACTGACAATGCACAGCCTAAAACTAATTAATATATCTTGAAATTTAGCCCCTAAAAGTGCAAAATAAGGGATAGCTTATAAAAAAAACAGGGTGGGAAGCTAGTGTTTGTTAAATGAAGGCAAAGTAATCTAAGACAGCTTAACTTTCAGAATTACATTTAATTTACTATGGTCTCTTGTCTTGACGTAATAGACAGAGTACTTGCATTTAAGAAAAACTAGGTCAGCATTACACAGAATGAGAACTTGAGGCAGACAAATTGATAGTAATTGTCACTACATTGACCCCAAGCAATGTAGTGTGTCAAATTATTAAATACATGATCTATATTGAATACAAATTTGCTTTAGCTGGTAATTTAAGCATTATCTTAATATGTAATTGTGTTAATTGATAAATAAATAGACCTCCAAAGTGATATATTTTTAATATAGTAACAATAGTAAAAAGTATGACTCAGAGTAAATCAGTAAGGAACTTAGTCATAGTACATGCTATTGTTGTTTTTATTTAATTTAAGTAATGTCAGTGAAGCTGGTTGTAATTGGTGACAATAATAAATGGGTAGACTTATAATATATAGACTACATACCTACCTATAGTTTATAGACTATGTACCAGTTCAAATCTATACTAATATTGTAAAGCTGCAGAGATTGTTTGTTTGTTTGAACACACTAATCTCAGGAACTACTGGTTTGATTTAAAAATTCTTTCAGTGTTGGATAGCATTTATCAAGGAAGACTATAGCCTACTTTTTATCCCTTGGGAACGCAGGTGAAACCGCATGGAAAGCTAGTAATTCAATAAGAATGGAAAAGGTATAGTTTGTATTGTTATGAACATAACAATAAGCAAATAAAATTAGAACAATTATTATCACAAAGGACAATTAGTTACGCTTCTAATAAGATTTATTTTTGTGTCAGTGTTCTAGAAAATGTGTTATCATAACAAATGTATCGGTAATTGTAAATTAAAGGTAGTATTGAAATCGATCAATTGACATGAAGGGAAAATTTGCAATATTATGACATTATACTGTTATTATGTTGTTTCTTTACTCACTGGAAACTTTGTAGTCACTTGACTTACCTACCTCCAAAAATTAAATGATAGAAGATTGAAATGAAAAGGCACTGTGTGTAGTTATGAAATTATGTACTAAATAATGCTTATTAGAAATATTTAACGTAGTAAAAACAATATTCATTATAATATCATGAATCACTGCACTGGTAACTAGTAATAGGTATACTCAAGATAATTTGCAACAAGGTTAGGTTATTTTAAATAAATGTACATGTATAACGTTATGGTTGTACCAAACGGCGGTAATTTAATAATGCGTAACTTATCGCGTAATTTATCCGTAGATGTCACGTTTTCTAAAGGTGGAGCCGAACATTGCCAAGCTTGGTCGATGGCGGTCAAATAACGGCAGGCCGCGGACAGTACTGACTGACGGACATTCCATACCTTTGATTTATATGATATATAGAAAATATGAACTGCGATTAGAAAATCTGAATAAAATAAAGATAACTTACCACATGACAACGTTAGATTACATTAATTTTTAATATTCACTCACAACACAAAACACTCCACATCCACGAATCACGATTGAGTTTGACAAGACAATTTCGAACTGACAGCAGTGAGCAGTGCTGCCAACTGTACACATTATTCTCGCGATTGCTAGCTCTTTTACAAAATGTTGCCAGTTTACCAGATATTTTTAACCTAAAAAGTTGCTAGAAGTATCTAAATGGAAAATGACGCACTGGGTTAACTCTTTGGTTAAAACGACCAATGACGGAGTCGCTAGAAAAAGTAGCGAAATTGTTTAGCTACAAACTTGCCAAGTTCAGATGAACGTAACAGGTAAACTTTGTAAAGTACTTTTGTTCGGTCGGTTTACAAGTTCTTGGGCAAGATTTTACATGCATGTTTCGGTGAAATCGTGTTAGAAAAATGTGCCATTTTATAGGTTTATTTATACTTAATTTATCAGCGTATCCCAACTAGCTTATTATTATAGTTTATTCATGGAATTTATAGTACTACGTAGTACAACTAGTAGTTTATTTGATTTGAGAGTTTAAAATACTGTGGTTGAATATAGACCTATTTTTCGCGAAACGTACGTAGCGTAGCCGTTACGTTGAAGGGGTTACCGGTTTACAAAACACGCTATTATAGTAACGTAATGTAACGTAAAGTAGTTTGTGATAGTGCTAAATAATTCAATGGAAGTTACATTCTTTCTTACGAACGAAAATATTGAGTGACTACGACAACTAAAAATTATAATAATATGTATTACAATACCGTCTTAAGAAAATCACTATTTTAATGTTCAACTCGAAACTAATTAATCGGCTACATGCCCCGTAGCCAGTTATTGAAATAGCGACATGAAATATCGCCCATCCCTATGTAGATCGAAGATTGATTGAAATTAAATTGACAGCGACTTTTTGGCGGGAACTTGCGAAGTTGCGTCCTCGTTTTATTTTCATGAAATGAATTTAATGATATTGGTGGTGTTTTGTCCAATAAAGATCAATACACGTGCACGAGTGAAGTGAAATTAAATTAATGCGTGTATCGTGACTTTTCGTGTTGTCTCAAATAGTCTACAAAAAGTTTTAGTAAAACAGCCACCACTTTACTAATACCTGAATGACTTGACTTGACTATATTTTACACCAGATTTGGGTTTGGCCTTTAAATATATAAGACATTGATATTTAAAAATCCAAGACTCAAGAATTGGCTGTATGGCTTAAACCTCTGCCTATCCGGAAATATACGAATACAACTACTACTACTACTGAAATCAGTATTTCCACTTACAGAGATTTAGGGAATTTTAGGTAAAAAAAAAATTGCATGTGGTAACTCTATTTCTTCTATGCTCTATGGCTCTATCTACCTAAAAGTCCGTTCATCATAACTTGTACTTTAGCCTTTATGTTGATACTATTCAGGGCTACCAACTTTTAAACGAAGGGACAAAATTAGTTTCGTATTATAATCCGACAAATATTAGTTTAACTTTTGGATAGTACTAATCATATTTGTCGTAAAGGACATTAGGAATTAGTAGCACTATTAATACGTATATTTATTTTCGCTTGTTATATTTTTTAGTGACCGCGAAACCATAGCAAGCAACTTGTTTTATTACGATGTTTCATTGTTTTTATGATTGAAAATGGAAGACAAGGGTGATGGAGATGACGTGAGCAAGTACCTTCTTCAAGTTCCTCATCGCAAGATAAAGGAGACAAGTCAGCCATAAGTAAAAAATATGTGCAAAAATTTAAAACGTCTTGGTTGGAGCATCCAGATTTTAAATCTAGGCTATAGAGATTTGACAAAAGTGATACAAAAGCCTACTAAGTATGTGATTGTAATATTGTGTGTGGAATGTCTATATATTATATTGTAGTATATTATGCGCATTAAATTAGGGTATTTAAAAAAAACTAGGGATAATTTTCTAAGGAATTTAGGGCAAAACCTAAATCTTAAGTGGAAACACTGATTGAAATTGACAGCTCTCTGTTTTGATTTTGAAAATTAGGATAATTAATTTGAAAATATTTTTACAATGTTTCGTCGCCAATGTCTTCATATTACAAATTCTGCAAGAACATTACTTTACAAGAAAATTCCAGTCAACAGAAAGAATTTCTCCATACCGTGTTTATGCCATAATAATTTCCAGTCGTCTAGGTTAGGTATTTCATGAAATATTTCCAAATTGATTCTAATTATTCAAATAATATTTATATGCTAAGTTAATTGCCTGCTATCCTACTGATTATAAATTATTTTTAGATTTATTGTTACAAGTTCACACATGAAAAATGCAGAAAAAGTTATCAACAAGAAAACTTACCGAAACCCACCTGTGCTATCAAATGATAAAATAGAAAAATCTTCTTCAATAAATTCTGAAGAATTACTTGAGAAACTCATAACAAGTCTTTCCACGGATATTCATCAGAAGAACAGAGTGTACAAGAATGACCTAATGAGGGTTATTAATAAAGTGAAAGAGCTTAACTTTTCCTCTAGAAAACAAGGCTTGCTGTTAATCCATTGTTGTACTGAGTTGCTACCTGATGAAACCACATTATCTAGAATGAATTTAGTTGAAGATGTTTGGAATACAATAAAGTAAGTTATTAGTTGGCATTAGAATTTTATTGGTCCATATGAATTTTGAGTCGCTGAAATTGCCTTTGATTTATTATGTTAACAGTTTTAAACTATTTCAATTTCAATTAATCTCAACTATTGCAGCTTGATTCATATAATAATAATAAATAAAAAAAATAAAAAAAATTACTGACATTAGAGTAACATACATAGGTACTTAAATTTACTTAAAACTGGGAACGCTGCCAGCCTGTTGGGAACCTTGCCTATCGACAGCAGCGAGGATGTTTTCTATATATCATAGTTTTTATCTAATAATAATTATACATACGAAGAAACTGTGTTTATGAAAACTATGTTTACAATAAAATTTGAATGCAATCATAAAATGAGTACTAGCACCTAAACTAGGCCGAGCCTGTATCTTAGATGCTAAAGATATGCTCTTAGTTAAACAAGACCTTAGTAGTAAGTGCACCATACATTCAGTTACTTTATATTTTATAATTTATCATCAACAGATCAGTCTATAAAATTATTACCCTAATATGTTACATAAGTCCTATTACTGTGCTATTAAAACTAAATCACTACACTATGTGACAAAGTAGCTTTTTTTTAATTCTAGACCTCATACAAAATTTGATGTGGAGCACTATAATGAGCTCCTAAGAGTGTACATAGCCAACAACAGGACCCTCACAGTGAGTGCCTTCATCAGCAACATGGCACCGGTCAAACCTACTATTACCACCTTTGAGTTGATATTGAGGGCACTTGGAGAGGTTGGTATAATTTTTATTAATAACTAACTTCTGTCCTGTGGTTTCACCCACGTTCTTCTTTTCTTAACATTTTTTATATCAGGTTCTAAAGCAACATTCAGCCTATAATGAGCTGTATGAACGAACACTCACCAACTAGGGGATTTATTATATTAATAGGACTAAAGAAAAACTGCAGTTTTACCTCCATTCCCAAGGAATCTAATGCTTATTTTATACCAAAGAGATCTATTTATGTGCTAAATCTATTCAGCCATTATAGTGTAAGTGAGCAACAAATGCTATTTTGCATACATGAAATGAAACAACATTTTCTAATTTAATTCAATATGAAGGTGTGATTCTGGCAATATTAAGTCTCCTAATAATGTACTTACTAAGTAACTGGCAGGAGCCTACAACAATACCCTCATGCTCACAAGTTGTCATTCCATTCGAATTCTTTATTAATATAATATTTGATTATAAGATTAACATAATTTATGAAATAACTAATCATTTCAGGCAGGTGATATAAATCAAGCGACAGAAGTGATATCAAACATGAAGGCACTAGGTCTTCCAGCCACTGAGAGCATTTTTAATTCACTTATCATCTGTCAAGGCAAAGCTGGGTAAGTTACATTGTGAAATCGAAAACAATGCATTAGGTAGCCTCTTATATTAGAATATTTAACCTCTCACTTTTAAATGGCAATCAAAATCATAAATGGAACTGTATTCAGCATGTTGAAAGTTCTAATTCCTTTGCAGGAAACTCCAAAACATTCAAGAAGTTCTGATAATGATGAAGAGTTTGAAACTAGAGGCGACTGTGAACACATACACGGCTACATCTCGGGCGTTAGCATGGAATAAGAAGAGTGAAGTGGTTGTTGAAGAAATGTCAAATGCACTTAAGGAAGGTATTCAGTTTGGTGACACACATGTCATGGAGATTGTTAAGACGCTGGCTGCGGCGGGAGCTTATGGTCCTATACCAAGGGTTTGTTGTTTTATTACATTAAACTTTCGCCTTTTTCTAGCTATGATAAGAACCTACCTTATATACCACTACTATGATTGAATATCAAATGGCATACTAAAAACTAGCTGTTCTTGGCAGTTTCACCCACATCACGTTATAAAATTTAGCATCTATACTAATATTATAAAGCTGAAGAGTTTGTTTGTTTGTTTGAACGCGCTAATCTCATGAACTGCTGGTTTGATTAGAAAAATTATTTCAGTGTTGGATAGCCCATTTATCGAGGAAGGAATTTTATTTCAGGAAAACACAAGATCTCTCGGAAACGCGGATGGAACCGCGGGGCGGAAGCTAGTAACCAATAAAAATAGCTTAAGTTACTCTATATAACATCAGCAGTACAGCCATTTCCGAGATTAGCCGGAGCAAACAGAAAGACATAGTATTTTTTTTTTGTTATAAGTACCGTATATACTTTCATGCTTTTATGCATTTGGTTAAATCCTGTTATTTTGACATTACGAACAGATACTTAAATTTTATTTATTTGTACTACTATAAAAAAATAATCTTAATTTTAGGTTCTCCGTTTCCTCCCAGAAGAAATTCTGAACACTCCATCAATATCACCATTCATGCAGAGTGTATCAACACTGTTGGTGTTTCAAAACCATCCAATACCTGCATTGGAAATCTACAAATGTTTACCATTGCCATCATTCGGCCCTAAAGATGATCAGGGGTTGCACGGACGGAGTTTAGTCAGAGATTGTGTTAAGGCTTCTATGGTTGGTAATATCTTTAATTTATTTTTAACCAACTTAATTAATTGTAAGTTCAAAACTATTTATATGAAATTTAAACAAAATTGTAACGTGCAACACTTAATTTCTATTTGATGTTTACAATTTCAATCGTAAAACCGACATATTCAATAAAATAGAAGCTGATTGTATCAAAGCTATATAATAGATGTCTCCCATTTTATCAATCTTTCCAAATGTGCATTCTCACTGGTCACGTCACCGCAATTCTTTTACACAATATTATCACAGATCGGTGACCACCAATGTGTGGGCGTGGGGGATGCACCTTTATCCGTATATTTCGCTTTATAGACATTCTGAATTTCTTATATTTTCAGCCATCAAGCATTATAGGGTTAATCACCCAAGAGCTGATGTCATCAGGACGCAATCCCATAGCGATACAGAATGCGGCGGAAGCTGCCCTACAATTGGGCAAGGTTCCCTTAGCCCTAGACTTGTTCACAAGGATGCGACAACTGGGCATGCCGATACGCCCCCATTACTTCTGGCCTATATTGATGCAGGCTTCTAGGTCTAATGGTGAAAAAGGTATGTGTTATTGTGTCTGTGGTCAATACGACAATTACTATAGTGTTGTAAAGAAAATGAAAGAGGATGTTTGATTATGTTATAAGTCTTCTACAATAACATGATCCAACCCTCCACATTCCATAAGCAAAATATATTTTTTTGGGTCGTCAATCGCGTGTTAAACCGGTTTTTAAATAGCCTTTAATAACCGGCTATTTTCAAACAGGTACCAACTATGTTTTCAAATATTTCTATTTGACTTTGACTTTTCAGGCATAATGAACACTCTCACAACAATGGTGAACATGGACGTAAACCCCGACTTTGACACAATAATGGAATACACCCTACCATATGTCAGTTTTACTTCACCGCAGAATTTAATGAAGAAATTCATTGAAACTGGATTGACTGTTACAACAGTGTTAACTCCTATGATGGAAACTTTGCTTAATACTGGCCAAGTTAGAGCTGCTAGTGAGATTTGTAAGTTGTCTTTTTTATATAAATAGACTGCATAATCCAAGGCAAGAAAAGGGGAAATGCAACGCATGCATTTCCCCTTTTCTTACCCGACTGCGGCGAAGCCAAAAGAAGGTCCGTACCTATGCTCTCTCGTAACTACTAAACGGCTGAACCGATGTTGATGAATGATATGTCGTTAGTTTCGTCTTTATTGCGCGATTGCCACTGGGTATAATAAAATTATAAAAAATCAAAATGGCGGATTTTTGGCGTCAAAATGTATGTTTTTGCAGAAACCATCGCGGGCGTGCGTACAACAACTCACCAAAGTTTCATCGCAATCGAATGAATGGTATAGAAACACATTGGTTACAAACAAACAAACAAACAGATAAACATTTATTTTTATGTAGGCACCTATATAAATTTTAGGACACTACAAAATTTTGACAATTTTACAGGTGAATTATTTCAAGGTAAAGTAGATACAGTAAGGTTACTAAAACCACTCCTAAAGGGATATCTAATTAGTTCGGATATAAAATCGACTGTGCACACATTGGAGGATATTTCGGCTAAGGCGACAGATAAAAACAAGGACTGGGTCGGGAGGTTCCTATGTCTGTTCATGCGGCATAAGAAAATTAACGAAGATCTGTCTGATTTCAACAATTTGGTTAAGGTAAGGGACCATATTTTAATTTTACTCTAACACATTTGTGCTTTGATAATAAAATAAATTATTATTTTCTCTTTCCGCATTTGAAAAAATTGTGTGCTTTTTCCAATATTTAATTATGAATGTTCAAAATGAAAACACATTGATATATAGTTCTACATTTCAGGCATTAAACAAAGCGGACATAAAAATATCAACATCTGCGTCAGACTACTGCATGAGCCGTTTACCTGAGAAGTACGGACAGAAGACCGTGGAATCATTCCGCAATAATCTTATAGAAATAACGGATGAAAGACTTGTTGATGAGGGAGATATGTTCGTTCAACAAATACCACATCCTGTAAGTTTTTTTTTGTTGTAAAATATCGGCTAAATCAGCAGTAGCGAACTTCTTTAAAGTAAAAATCGGTATCTTACGTTTATGAAGCAAAGTTTTCTTAATCAAGTTCTATTTGTATTATTTTTTCTTGTCTCATTTACCATTAAATAGTTATCTATCTTTCTATCTATTAAATCAGAAACAAATGAACGAAGAAGCCCTAAGAGGTCACCTAACTGAGCTAGAAGCTAAGGGTATGAATACAAGAGGTGTACTGAGAAGGTTACTTCAGCAGTACTGCAGGGAAGGCAACCTAAAGGCCGCTAGGGAGATTGCTGACAAATGTCAAAAAGAGGGGGTGAGTACATTATTACAGGGTTCTACTCGTACATGACTAATGTGAATAATATATAATATCATGTTTATATGTCTGGTATTTAGGTCAAGCGCTTCTTTTTTATTGTCATGAAAAATGTGTGAAAATATATTAATTTAAATTATTAACTTATTTCACACTACATATCATGCAAATGTTTGTATAAATGTCTGTTATTCAACCACGCCGTGTTAGTTGTTCATTTTTGGATGAAACTTGGGGCATAAATTGATAATACCCTGGATTAACTTAATTAAACAAAACAGGTATTCCTCTCGGCCGGCATGAAAGCGGCCATCTTTGATTTACACGTGAAACTCGGTGAACTGGACCTCGCTGAGATAGCGCTAGCGGAGTTAAATAAGACCTCGCCAAACTTCACGCTAGATGAGTTCAAGATTATAGACTTTGCGACCCTCATGGTATATAGGAAGAAGATTGACCAAGCGTTAGAGTTGATTAGTGAGCAATCAAAAAGGAGGTAAGAATATAGTATAGAACTCTTAGTTCGTTCGTTAACTCTTGGAATCTAGAGTTTCCATCACAAATAAGTTTTAACTAATTAGTATCCTCACAGATTAGTTGAGTTTGTTTGTTTGGTTGAACGCGCTAATCTCAGGAACTACTGGTTCGATTTGAAAAATATTTCAGTGTTGGATAGCCTATTTTTAACCCGGAACATGCTAGATTCCTCGGGAACGCGGGTGAAACCGCGAGGCGGAAGCTAGTATGTTTTAAAGTAAAAAAAAAACTAAAACCCAACTTGAAAATATTGTTGTCTAATAATCATACCCTGAAATTCTTATCTTAGACATAGGGAATTCAATACTGAGGATTGAGATAATTTTATGTCCCATAAGAATTACATTCATTTAGACGTAAAATTGCAGTACCTACGTAATAGTTGTAAGCAAGTATGAACAATGAATATATATAATTTACTGAATTCAAATAACACATGCTAACTTTTATATTACGGCCGCATAAGACCACGACTATTTAGTTGAGATAATGGTATGGTAAAACGTTAGATATTTTATTACCAACTAACTGTCTCCCACGGGTTTCACTCCCGAGAATAAAAGTAACCCATGTCCTTCTCCATACCATTGGCTATCTGCGTAGGTAGGTACCAAAATTCATCGCGATCAATTCAGCGGTTTAGGCGTGAAAAGGTAACAAACTTACATTCGCATTTATAATATTTGTTAGAATTTCAACTTTTTACCTCAATAAGATTGGTAATTCTATAAGGGTTCCATTTTTCCATTATGAGGTTTGGAACCCAAAAAATACAGATCCATTGTTTTCAACGCATTTCAGACGTATAGTCGGCGGTCGCGGTTTAACAATGAACTGTTGGCGCTTGCTCGATGCGACAGCAGCCCACGGCTCTCAAGACGACATCAAAGTTATGTTCGATTTACTGACTACACTGAAATACTGCCAAGCTAGCAATGTGTTATTAGGACCGCTTGTCAGAGCGCATTTGAAGAAGTAAGTATAAAGTATCCCACGCATAGGAAAGTACGTTGCTGTTTGTTTGATCTTTGACTATTTACATAAGGTAAGTTTTGCAATGACGTGACAATTGCTTATTATATGCCCGTTTCTCGCGTTAATACGCAAGTAGGTTCCGCTAATTATGAATTAGATCTTTATAGTTAAATATGTCATTATTATTTATGTCATTTAAATTGTCATATTTTTTTAATACAAAATAATACAAGAATATACTAAAGCCGGGTCTGCTGCGCCATGTTACGAAAATACATTGTTTTTCTAACATGTTTTTCAAACAGCCCGTCCACTGCGATTTTCGAGTATATAATAATATATTAGTTGTTCGATTTCTGCTGTTGAATGGAGGGTAGTTTGTAATTCACTGCCAAACCTTGATTCGACGGTGGATGCGGCTTGAGAGCCGCTACGACTAGGTAGCTCTTGTGCGTTGAGAAGGAAGGACGTTTGCATCTCCTCTCAATTGTGACCGTGTCATATCCTCAACTTAGACGTTCTGAACTATTATATATTGTGTTTGTGGAGTTGTTTCATTGCCGTGCTGCCTAAGCCTGTTCTACAGCCCTGGAAGTCAATAGAGGTAGGTGGTGTTTGCAATTGCCTTCTGGGATACTGCGGGAACGAACTTTTACCATCCACAAATACATACAGACACTTAGATTCAATCAAAATATCTGCCAGCATCATTTATCTCAAAGATTGTAAAAACTGCACATTAGTTTTGTTAGTAACTTTTTATTATTATTAAAAGGCTTTAGTTACAAGACTATCAGCCTAACTATCTATTTAACCGTTTCAAATAACGTGTATTTACCTAATCAAATGTATAAAATACAATATATTTTCTTTATTCCACTCCATCGATCTACAATACACATTACACAATATCAAAAAGATTTGTCAGAATTGTCTCTGGCGAGCACAGATATGAAATGATATTGTCCCCCCGGCCCCCGCAGGCGAACGCGGGAAATGTAATTCATTTGACTCGGCAAACACAAACATCAAACAAAACAGTTAGGCCACGCCCCAATTTAAGTGACCTTGGTAATACAAACATGTTTGTGTTAGAAAAACACGACAAACATGGCGCAGCGGACCCGGCTTAGGCTGCGTATCCACCAGAGATGCGTAGCGAGGGATGTGTTTTTATCCGCCAATAGGAACGCTTTATTTTCACAGCTTAGCTCGTCATAGATCTAATGTAGCGATCCTATTGGTGGATAAAAAACATTCCTCGCTACGAATCTCTCATGGAAACGCAGCCTTAATGTTGTTTTCTGTTTACAACAGTGGTAACATCCAAGAAGCGGTGGATGAATTTGTCCGCCTTTCAAAGAAATACAACAAGACGCCGCTAAAACACGAGCTATTGTGCAAGATATTACTGTCCATGAACGACGGTCAATCCGAGGACAATTTCCTTACCAACGAGAAAGCCAATGGGCGGATGAATAAATTAGCACAGACAATATTGAGCATAGATAAGAAAATACATGGACAGGGCGATGTTCAGGTAAGGTATTTTTATTTTGGCCTTATATGAGAATTTTAGCTAGCTTGGTGATGCTCACTGAAATTTTCTGCTGGATTTAGTGATTTTTAAAAGAAACAGCTAATCTCTTTCCACATCCCATGTGACTAACTTTGAGAACCAGCTTTTGGCTACTGTTGTTTTTTTGTTTTTGACCACAAAATTGACCGTGGTAAGTGATGATGTGGCCGAAAGTGGTACGCACACAATACCTAGAATTGGCTCTCCAGTGACACTAGTGACTATTTGCAGTAGCTAGCGAGTTGTGTACTACAAAGTACGATGATTTCCTTCACTGAAAGTTCAAACTCATAGCTTTTCTTTTAGAGAAAGTTATTAAAAAAATATAAATATTCCAGCTGACAATAATATCAGCACTAGCAGAAGTGGGCTACAAAAAAACACTTCGTAAGCTATTACTAGACCCATCGGTGAACGTTCACCCGGACGCGCTACTGAGGCGCTGTGAACGTTTCGCCGATGAGAAGAAAATAGCAGCATTAGAGACTATAGCAGAATGTGTTAAGGACTTGAGACATGTTGCTGCTAACGAAATATATGACCTCATATTGGATGTTTACCGTAAGTGTATTTGTTATTCTTTTTAATACGTTGTAGCTTTATGGGTATAGGCTTTAATTGACCACAATCTCAACGTGATGATTTTGTGGTCGAGTATGGTAAAAACACAAAGCCTAGATGAGTCCTAATATAAACAATACAATAATTTGTTATGAGTTTTGAAATACATGAACCAATCAGAATTCTCCGTCTTCCCTGTACTTCCTTCATCTTTTTGAGATTTTATTTCCATATTTATATCAGTATTTCCATATGGATGATCTTTTTCAGAACGCGATGACCAATGCACGGATGCTTTAGCATTATGGACGAGAATGCAAGAAGCTGACGTCATACCGTCGAAGAAATTCGTCATAAATATATGCTCGCTTATGATGTCCAATAATAAAGAAGTACCGTCCGAACTTGCCATGTTACTTGACAAACACACCGCTAAAGCGCATACTAAAGTATCAAACACAAAAAAAAGTTAGACAAGTGCAAGTTACAGTGCAACAGTGACAGAGCTATTTAGTGTTATATTATGTATCGTGCTGTCTTTTTCTTACATCTTACAAGCCCAATTGCTGATTGTTATTTATGTAATGAAATTGTAAAACGTAAGCATTTGATATGAAGTTAAAACTTTAAACCGATTATCTATTCTTGTTTCTTATTATTATCAAAATTTCTGAGTTAATTCTAGTTGTAGATATGAATATTGTATAAATCGAAATTAAAGTAAGCAATTACTGTTAAGAATAAACTGTGATATTAAATTATTTTAGTGTTACAAATAAGTCTTTTATTTGTCAAGGTGAACAATGTAAAATATCTGCGAAAATAAGTTTTATATTTAATAAGATTTTGCACTGTTTAAATCTTCAATAATCTTCTTATTCAAGGCAGCGAGCTCCTCCATGGCCTGTTTCTTTAACGGCTCGTAATCAGCCTTGAGTATTATAGAAGCGATGTCCTCTTCAAGTATCGTCTTCCTATTCTCAAGTTGAGCTAGTTGCTCCTCTAAACTGTTTAATTTAGCATACATTTCGTTGCCGTCAAGACTAACCTGTTAAAGAGTTTTAAACAGTATTAAGATTATTATTACGTAATAACTCGTGTACATATTATTATGTAATTGCGAACAGATTTAAATTAAAAACGCCTTGCTTTTAATATGAACGCATGTATGCCAACATTTTTTTTTAATGAAGTGTGAATATTTTACCTGTAATTTCTTCAATTTACTCGTAGCTTCAACTACAGCGCTTTCTGTTGGAGTCAGTTTTTCTCTGAGTTGGTGGAGTTCTGTTTCCAAAACCTTTTTCTGACTTTCACCTGAGATATAATTTTTTGGTTATAAAATATGGTGACCGATCTATCCTACCTACTGAGTGGGTATTATAACAGTGAAAATACTCAGCATATACTTAGATAGATTAGGTAGGTACTTATCTATCATTTAATTTTCAAAGTTTCAAAAACTCAATGCACTGAAATGCAGTCATCAAATGTAACATTGCTAGGCATTCGGATGAGGCATGAGACATAAATATATAGGATTTTTTTGTACAACCACTTTCATTTTATTTATTTCACCGCAAGTGATACACAACGAAACGATTTTAAAGATGCATCTTTACATACCATCGTCCCTCAACTTTTCGAGATCTGACAATGTCACAAGCTCTTCTTTCATCACTCCCGTTTTTTCGGGTAGTGTCTGCAACTCAGTCGCTAGACGCTCGCGGGTAGATTCTGCCTGTAAATAATCATAATATTGTAATACCATCTATTATTATCATCCAGTGCTATTTACTAACAGCACGTTTAAGTAGTAAGTCTTTAATTACCTTTTTCAAATTAGCTGAAAATCTTTCATAGTCTTTTGTTAAAGTTTCAACAGATTTCTTGTTATCATCATAAGCTGACGTGTATCCCTCTTTTAGCTTTAATGAATCGATCTCACTTAAATCCAGGTCAATATTTGAGCTGCTATGTTCTAAAGCAAACACTATATCCTTTTCCAATTGCTCGATTTTATCTTGTTCTTTTTTGAGACTCTCTTCATATGTTGCCATGAAATTGTCCATAGTTTCTTCTCTTTTCTTCAGATCGCGATATTTTTGATGTCGCTCAGAGTTGCCTTCTTCAAGGTCCTGTGAAATAAAAAGTTTTTGGTTGCCTTTTGTCGAATGAGCAGTAGGCACTTAGAAAGCTATTTATGTATGATCAGTGACTCATCGAAAGGAATAGATACTTAGATGCTTAGCTTAGATGATATGAAAATAGTCATACTTGCTCAGCTTGTTCAATCAATTCTTGAATTTTCTTTATTTGCTCTTTTAAGCTTGCAGAGTTGCTGTCCAATGATGAGATAGCAGCATTGTCTTCACGAACCTTTAAAAGTCCACAAATTTTCACTCAATCAGCAATAAGTCATTGCGCAACTTGTTTAATTTATAATGTTATTCTTACCTGAAGCAATAGTTTATCTCGTTCTTCTTGCGGATCCAAGCGATTGTTCATTTCATTTTTCAGATTGTCTCGTTTTTCTTCAGCTCCTGCAAGACGCCGATGAAGTTCCAAAAGATGCATTTTTATCTGGGGAATTAAGAGTAATGAGCTGAAAAATCTAAATCAGATTTTCATTCCCTTTAATTAAAAGAGGGTAGCAAAACTGTTTTATCTACTATTTCATTTAATACTTGTTATATAGCTGTGCATGTACAGTCCATTTAACGATTTAATTTAATAGGCTTGTATCCACTAAGAAAAAATCGGATAGCTAAGAGTTTCTTATGATTAATCATGATATACAGATTAGAAAAAACAAAATTAGTTATTATAAAAACTAAAGATTATTTATATTTAAAAAAAAAATATATAGCAAAATGAGCCATTCAGTCACGTGACACTAAACACCTCATCAGACAGTATGACTTCACGCCGTACTAATGAGGCACTTGTAATACGAATGATTAATTTTTAACTGACGAAAAACGGAGGAGGTTTTGAAGTCGACGCGTATATATTATTTTTTTTTAATTAGAGAAAACTAACTTTAACAAATAGCTGTATCAGACGATTGTCAGCGTCACAGTTTGTTTCGCGCGGCGTGAAGTCATCCAAGACGCCATGACAGTCTTGATCGTTTACGAGGTTTTTTTAAATCGTTTTTTTGAAAATGCAAAATATGATAAAAGGTGTTTTTACTTAGAAATATTATTGTTTTTGTGTAAATAGAAAAAGTATTAACCAGTTTTTCAAATTTAGTCAACTAGCCTAGTATTGTAATTTCATTAATATTTCCAACTTCCTGCGTCATAATTCTCTTTCACAGTATATACATTTTCATTTAACTGACCTGTGATCCTGATATCTCCTTGTTAAATTCCTCCTTCTCCTTATTTAGATGATCAACCTGACTCCTAGATTGCTCTACTTCTTCTCTTAATGCCGCAGCTGTCGCTTCCAGTTCATTATACTGCTCTTTTTGTTCCGGTGTCATTTCCATTAGCAGTTTTGTTATAGTTGATTGTTCCTAAAACATTAAGAAATCTTTGATTACTTTGTTACATCTTTCTGACTGAGATGAATTCTCATATTCGTACTCTCATATTTTTTTAAATGATAAACATTTTACCTTGTCCATCTGTTCCCTCAATTGCCTCAACTGATTCTCTTTCCTCTGTTTTTCCATAAACACATGTTCGACTTCCTCCTGCATCTTTCTATTGCTTGCTTCTATCTCTCTGGTTTGCTCTTCCACTGATTGCTTGTTAGCTTCACCGTTTGCAATGCGAATTGCAGTATTGTAATCTGCTAGACGTCCCTGTAGATCTGAAAATAGCATATGGGTACTTTAGTCTTTTAGTCTTTTTTTGTAGGAGATTCGTTCTCATATAAATATAGGTATTAGGACCCTGCTATTATGTGCATACTTCAGTTAAAAAATATATTCCTTACCAGTCAACTCTAGAGCTAATTCCCTCACTCTCTTCTCATAATGTTTCTTGGCTGATCTCTCCCTCTCCCCTGCATCAGCTTGTTCGTTCAGTCTGGCTATCTCAGCCTTCATTTCCCTGACTTTAACTTGCATCAGTTCTTCCCAATATCGCTTGTCCTGGAGCTGTCGAGTGCGGAACCCTCGGGCTGTACCAGTACGTAACCCTGATATGCCTTGTTGGGTGATTGGTCTATCGATCTGGTAAATTGTTCAATAAATTAAATAGAATCATTAGACAAAATTTAAGAAGCTAGCATTATTCACAACAGCCTCGAAAAGTCAGTAGTGGCCTACATTAAAAATGGTCAATTATAGTTATTATCAAGTGATCAATACTTCGCAAGAATGTCTCAGTAATTAAATAACGTACCATAGAAAACCCGGTCATAGCAGTTGGCTGACGGCTGGCAGTAGGAGGGGCAGGTCCAAACCCAGCGGTCGATAGCCGGGAAGCTGTGCTGCCCCGGTACGCTGATGCCGGTCTCATAGTGCTACTTCTAAAGAAACATTAGGTACTCCTACAATAGATGCAGCGATATGTTCAGAGTTCGATTTTTCTCAGTAGTTACTTTATTAAATTGTTTTATTATTTCGTGCCTAAGTAAGTAGATATTGTTATGTAGAACTTATAGGTTGTTCGCTGCTACATCTGCCACTATTTCGCGATATTTCCTGTTACCCACAGATGAAAGAAATTGCTTAGATAAACCGGTCCCCAAAAAATTGTAATATGAGCGCATTGATATGATTGATATAGCCGCTTATATGTATATCTAGTATTCTCTTCCTTTATTTAAACCGTTAATACCTGAATATTTATATCGTGTATTGTAAATAATAAAATTTAAATCCTATTATTTCTGCAATTTAATTAACTAAGCAACTGAAACCAAGATGTATTACATACCTACTCAACACCTTTTTCTTTATATAGACCTATCCAATAATAACCGATTTTCAAAATAAATATGAGTACTTACCTAGATATAGCAGACCCGGTATTGCTATACTCTCTATATCCTCTTCTGGACACAGGCCGTGGAGCCTCAGGTCGTCTAACCCCACTGGCTCTCTCCACACTAATGGCTTCGGAAAAATCCATAACGATTTTTATGCAAACTAATTAATTCTCACCTACAAAGTGGTTCAAGTGGAAATAATCCCTGTGCGGTCAAGCGCAATGGCTTTGTTGTTTTTGAGTTGTCATGGTAACAGAGTGACAGCGATATGGTCTAAAAAAAGCGTTTTAGGTTGGTTCCCAACTTCCAATCCAGCCTGAGGAGGTTCTCAATTCGACTAAATTTTTTTTTAGTAAGTAGGTAATATTGTGTTATGTAGTGTAGGTAGGCGACATGGAGAGAGGTATCTAACATTTAATGTAGGTACAGACACAATTTCAACATTGAATTATATTGACAGGCCGGTTGGCGTGGTTGATAAGATACCCTATCTTTCACGCTGAAGATCGTGGGTTCGATTCCCACTCAGGACAATTGTGTGCATGAACATGTTTGTTAGTCCTGAGTCTGGGTATAATTATCTATATAATATGTATGTATCCATAGCACAAGCTCTGCTTAGTTTGGGGTCAGGGCCGTGTGTGACGAATAATGTCCCAGAATATTTATTGCCTTTTTTTTTGGCCGAACTGGACTCGCAGAGTGTGATGCATTTAAACTTGGGATTTTATATGACTAAAGAGATGTCTGCAATATTTATCTAAACTACCTATAATCAAGGCGTGGATTGGGTTCTAGTAAATACATGATTTTGATAAACAATAAATAACAAATGTACCTACTCGTACCTACTGTTTATAAATAAATTGTAATATGTCACTCACGGGCGATCTACCCTAGTAAGATAACGAATATAGGTACAGTCAGCGTCAAAAGTAGATTGGCACTTTAATACCGTGTCACATTACACAATTCATAATTTTCATACAAAATGTCAAGAGAATGTCAATAGATTATTATGAAAGAGTACTAAAGTGCCAATTTACTTTTGACGCTGACTGTACCTACCTACATTGAAAAAAAAGATTTTAAATTATACTGAGAACCCGCATGTAGAATACACAAATACTTATCGTTATTTGCCACCATAATTGAGATAACTCATGCCGAGTTTAAACTTATAAGCATGAAGTTCTCTGTATCCATTTCATATAGGTATTCAACGACACCGTCAGACATCATATTTCTTTTAATACCTACTATGTATTTTACAGAGTTCAATATTATATTATCAACATGTTTATTTTATGTCGAAGGCTTCGGAATGTATAATTTTGGAAAAGGATACAAGCTATTAATGAATGAATACGTATCTTCAATCTCACCGTTAGATTCAAAATCGATCAAAACTCGTTGGATAGATCAACCATTGGACCATTTCGATGAAAGTGAAAAGCGAAGTTGGAAAATGAAGTATTTTGAAAGATTGGATTTTTGGAAACCTGATGGACCGATATATCTTTTCATCAGTGGTGAATGGAAAGCTGATACTGGATTTCTACAGACTGGAGTATTATATGATTTGGCTAAAGAAACAAATGGCGCTATGTATTTATCCGAACATAGATATTACGGTGATAGTATGCCTTTTAAAAATTTATCTTCGGAAAACTTATTATATTTGAGTTCCAGACAAGCCTTAGCTGATGTAGCTCAGCTATTGACCAAAATTAAGACAATACCGAAATTAAACTCATCAAAAATCGTTGTCGTAGGAGGTTCATATTCAGGTAACTTGGCTGCGTGGATGAAATTACTGTATCCTGATTTGATCGATGCAGCCATCGCGAGTAGCGCACCGGTCTTAGCGAAGAAAGATTTTTTCGAGTACCTAGAAAATGTTGGTGATGATTTTGAACAACACGGTACACCTGACTGTAGTGACAATATTGCTTTAATATTTAGAAGATATGATGAATTATTAAAAACAGCGGATGGAATTAAACAACTTAAAGGAGAAGAACAAATTTGCAATAGCACAGATATGACAAAATCAGAAAATAAGCAATTATTTTTTCTCGACAAAACATCAGAATTTATGTATAAAGCTCAGTATGGCAATCCAGATAAAATAAAGAGTCATTGCAAACAATTATGTAACGCTTCTCATGTTATGTCTTCAAAGGATGATGATACAAATATTTGGAACGAGAAGTATAATTGTTTCGATTATGATTTCGCAAACATGATTACTTATATGAAGGACATTGATTGGCTGGTTTCTTGGACTTATCAAACTTGTACTGAATTTAGTTACTTTCCTAGTACTTCATCTAATAAACACCCATTTACAGATAATATTCATATGGATTTATTTTACAAGATGTGTACAATGTTATATGGACCTGAATTTGATGAAAAAAGGATAGATGAAGGTGTTAAAAATACAAATGAAGTTTATGGTGGATTGAAACCAAATGTAACAAACGTTGTATTTGTCAATGGAGACTTAGACCCTTATCATATGCTTGGAATACTGGAGGATGTCTCATACGAGGCACCCGCAAAAGTAATATCACTTGAATCGCATTGCAAAGATCTTTTTTCGGACAGAGATGGTGATCCTGAAGAATTAATGGAAGCAAGGAAATACGTGAAATATTTAATTAAAAAGTGGATTGGTGCTGGTGAATATAAAATACCAAAAAGTTTAATGGTGTTTTAAATTTGAAAAAATATTTTCTTTTTATATCCTTTAAAACTGTAGAGTTGGAGTTGGAAAATCCTGTTTATACTTGGTCATCAAGAACGTTTTCTATGTATCAGTGTTTAGGATAGTTTTGTAAGTACCTAGGTACTTATAATAGTAAATGGTAGTTGATAATGACAGAATAAAAACGATGAAAATAAATAACAGGTTATTAAAAAATAATTGTATATTTACTCATACACGTTGTTTCTTATAATAGGTTACTCGTTATCCAACACCCTATATCAAATACTTGGATGTTGATGTTGATATATTTATATTCGTTACAATAACTAGAATATTATACCTATATTATAAATATATATTATTTCTGTTGTTACATAGTTTAACAGATTTATTTTGTTATACTTTCAATAAAAGAAAATGCTTGTATTTGTTTTCTGGATTACTAATAAAGTTCATGACACGGGGATGAATAGGATGCAACAGATTACGCGAGAGGTACATTTTTTTAAATTAATTTTAAAATATATACATATTATAATATTTTGATAGTAATATCCAAAAATTGTACCTAAATGCGTGTTTAGGTGTCTATCTGTCATAATAAGTGTTATTTTATTTCTACAAAATTGATTCAGTATATATTTTATTTAGCGTATCTTTATAATTATCTATAATAACACATAAGATACAAATGGTAACCTGAGTAGCACCTCCGAATAAAAATGTTCATTGTAGGTACATTTCAGTTTAGGTATTTTTATATAAAAAGCGTTAAATATGTTCCACTAAAAAAAACTATGCGGACCCAGCATAGGTCTTCTAAAGGTAATTTACATATTAAACAACTAACTTAAAAAAAAACTACAATTCTGTATGCAAAAATATCATCTAAAATATACACAACTAAACAGTTGAAAATTAATTAAATTGTGACAATAAATTATTATAAAATTGTCAACTTAATTGTACACATTGTATTGAAAATTATTGAGTATTGGGAAAAAGATAAAACAAAAACAAATTAGGAATGAATATAAATCGAACAGGACCTAAGTACCTAATTTATTTAATACCTAAGTACAATATTTATTTACAAAACGTTTACCTATATAGCTGTAGTAAAATGTAGCACGTGCCATTTTTTCATTTGACGTATTGAGGAAATTAATAAACACATATACACTACTAAATAAAGAAGCTCAAGAAAGGAATCTATCATTAGATTCAATATCAAAAATTAAAATCTTGATTCATTTAATTTTTAATATTAGTCAGTGATATTAATATCAAATCTTTACCTGGATCTATATCCAGATCTCTATCTATCTATGTAACTTGACGATTCTTTTATCGTCAAGTTGCAAATCGCACAACAGGTAAATATTAATCAATAATTAGAAGTCAGTGTTTCCTTGGTAATTACAATATAGGTCCTAAACGCTTTCTTATAATTCCCAACCCTGTTTTGACTAGGATTGACACCTTATCTTCTAAATAGTAAAAAGAAGAATATTTTAACGACAAGATTACACGTTGTGATGACATTGAACACGTCGAAATCGTTAAGCATATTGGCAGTGATAGTTAACTTAGTTTCGTGTAGGCTTAATCTAAGTTTTTATACAATTGCATCAATTAAATAACTAAGTTGGTAAACTTCATCACTAAACATAAAATAATCTTGATATTGCTAAATTATTTTAAAGATTACAAAAGTCCATTAAACAGTTATAAATAATTTCTATTATTCGTATGTCGCGAGATATTTCAGCTCTTCTAGCATTAAATGTTAAATCTAATTTGATGTTCGCTTATCCAATGTTAACACGATCATCAAAATAGATTGATGTCTATTAAAATTAAATATATTTTACAAAATTGAAAATATTTACAACATATCCACTAATAAAATCTCAAGATAGAGTCATATCGATTTATCAAAATTTTAGGTTTTTTTTACTAAAATACACAAATATGTTCCTAACTCTATCTTCGTTTAACACAAAAATAAATATTTAATCCAACAGAAAAGATAAAACCCGAATCTAATGTGTTTGACAGCCGCAACAATAGAATTAGAAAAAATAAATCAAAACTTTAACTTTATACAAATCCTCGATATGACGGTATCCTTTCCTTAAGCCTAAGACTAAACAAATCAGTTGCCAAGTTGTTGGTGTGTTATCGCACTTAGTCCCACTCCCCAATGAACATATGACGCGCATGCGGTGCCGGTGGTGGTGGAAATCCGCGGCCAGGCATGGGCAGGCGGCCATACAACGCGTACGGGTCATATGGGTGCTCTCCGTCTGTAACATAGGTACTGTTGAAGTGAGACTGAACTGATTGGTTCGCACTATGATGTATTTACAATGTTTCCTGGTTACCAAAGGTTATTGGTTGAAGAGGATGACAATTTTGAAATTTTGAAAATAGTAGATAAATATATCCAATATATATAGCCAAAAAGTGTAGACCCTTGATATTATAATCCAGAAAAAAATATCAAAATTTATTCAATAACTATAATAAATAAAATATTAGATATTCACTGATAATTTATATGAAATAAATGATAGACGATATTTCATAAACATAATCATGATTTCAGGAGATTGTAGGTATGTAAATAGATTACAGTTATAAATAAATTGGAAGTAAGAATAATAAAAAACTGATTATTTTATGACTGAAAATACTTAGAGCGCTGTGACAAACAGACAACCTTTTCATTAATAATAAGGGAAATATAGAAAATAGATTAATAAGAAAATAAGACGATTAGATGCTGCATTTAGAATGGAAGCAAAGCTGCGATTCTTCTGATTAAGGATAGTATCAATGACGTACACAAGAAAAAGACGGAGTAGTATGGAGATATGATTAGTCACCGGTGAATCTAGGGGTGAACACAATATGTGTGAAGATATAAAAACGTGAGGAAGTAAAGCTACCAGGCAGATAGTGCTACCAAGCGAAGCCAACAAATAACAGAAAGTTTAAATACCAAGATTGGAGCGAAGATGCCGCGTTGAGGCGGTGGGATTAAAGTGCGGGGTTAGTCTGTATGTACACTAGCGCGGCTGCTGGATCACGAGGGGTCGCAGCCTTGGCTCCCTGTTTGGATAGAATTGGTACATGAGCTTTTCCTTTCTCGGGGGACGGTCGTACGCACCGATTCCGCTCTCGTAGGAGCGAGCATGCCACAACGCTGCTGATGGCATAGGAGCATGCGCGAACGGCGCCATATGAGGCCCCATGTGCGGTGGGAATGGGCCGGGGTGAGCGTGTGCCACGCTGTAACGCTTGCTCGGTACCGGAGCTTCTTTCAGAGAAAGACGCTCTGTCATCACCGGTAGAACGTGCTTCCCATTCGCCTTCACAAAGTTTGGGACGCGCGCTCGAAGACCGCAGTAGTAGGGATCATCTGAAAATAAAATGTTGGCTCGTAAAGACACATTTATCTACTCCAAAAGACCACCAACTGTGGAGCAAAGTTTTCGAAACGACGTATTACATTACATGGTTAATTCACTTATGTGTATGTTAGGAACTGAGAACATTTCGCCGATACATCGGCACGTATGCTCGTTCTGTACCATGTTCCGCATCCTACGCCTGACTCGTTCCAAATACCGCCAATTCAAATATCAAGGATACGCCGAAATGCCAGCTGCGGTTACGCCACACCGGAGCATTGTCTCGCTTTAACCTCTGCACTGAGCTTCTCGTCTGATGAACGGAACGCCACGATCGTCAAATTAGAACGTGCAATTGAACTACAAACGTCACACAAGATCACCCATGAGTTTGTCCTATTCGTGAATTTATCGTGACGGCTACAAATCCGCCATGTGATATAAGACATCGGTGTAAAAAATAAACTTAGAAATAAAGTGTACATAACACGAATTTATTTGTCTTAAGTGTATATCTTTTAATATTTTGGCTCATGAGTCCATGGAACTTATAAAATTTTCTTGGAGCGATGCATCTCTGATCATCTACCGCCCTTATCTCTGTGCTTTTGTTTTGTATTTGAGTAAGTGTCTCTGCATAATCTGTGTTGTATGGGTATGTTCACAGTGCATTTACTTACAGTGAATTTTATTTATTAATGTTGTTAATGAAAATACAAAGTATGCAATTTTTATGTTAGCTATAAATTCATATTAATTCTTCTCTATGTATAATTTTACCTTCTACCACTACTTCTTCTTTCTACCTTTAATCCACATAGTATTAAAGAACATACATATTTTCGAATCAGATCAGATTGACCTTGCTGCGTAATACTTTTTTAGTTCGCAAAGTATCCCATATTTTATAGAAATTGTCGTAAATCTCTGCAACGTGCGTGGACATCGTGTATTTATAAATGATGATCTGTCCAAGGCAGTGATATTGATATAATGTTCGCACTTGCATCTCGAGGATTGTATAAATTGCGTCTTTGTACTATAAATCTGGTGTGTTGTCAACTGCGACGTGTCTGAACAGACAGGGTCATGTAGAAAGGTTCGTGTTTACTGCACTAATATTGTCACTGCTACACCAACCACTATATGTTTACATAAGAAATGTAAGATAGCAATACCATTTAGGTATGTAGTATTATGATATCAAGAAAAAAAGAAGTACGATTTTGGAGTCAAACAACATTAAAGATTTTTTTAAGTACGATCGAACTCAAATCAAATAAACGTTAAACATTTTATTTAATAAATGTTTTAGTTTTCTAGCTCATTGTGTAGATATTTAAATTAATAAAGAAAAAACTTGACAGTTGTTCAGAACCAACAATTACTTCCAAGTTGAAATAAGAAGTCATGTCACATGAAACAATTTGTCCATTACCAGCAAAATATGAGGTACATAATGCCCAAACAAGGAATGTAATCCGCGGGCCATTTAATGCGCAGGCGCCTTTGGTAACGCAGCCTTTAATATAGTGTTATGGCCCACGATGCAAGACAGAACACCGCTGTACTACTCCCGATCTGGAGAATTTATTTTGTCGAAGTAATTAATGCTAGGATTGTCTGCTGAACTTTTTTTCTCATCGTCTTTGTTGCCGATGCGTTTAAGACGCTAAAGCGGCCATTAATCGACCGACTAACTTATGAATGAACTTATTCCACGTAATTAGGCCCTTGTAATTGAGAAAGAGGTATATAACTCACCATACTTCTTGTTGTCTTTGCCTTTATCCGATTTGCCCCTTGGGAACTGAGACGGTACGCGGCCTCCGTTTGCCTCTATGTCGTCGTAATCAGGCTGAAAAGAAATGGTCACATATTTTACTATAGCAACCAATTTAAATATTTCTATAGACATTTTAACATAGATTGCGTCTGTGGAATTGCATATATTATTTTGCTAAATTTCACATAAAAAACTAAAATGTGGCAAAGGAGAACACCCAGAATGCGATAACCATGTAATACACTCACAAAACGAGACGATCTGCGCCTAGAAACGGGTAAAAGCAAGCAATCCACCAATAAAACATGGCGAAAAATCTACTAAAATAAAATATACGCGTGGGCGCAATACATCCTTTTACGTTGTAACGAGTCAAAGACGGCATCAGAGAACAATAAATGTTCATGTAGAGAAAGAATCTTATCAAGTAGTTGGAAATTATGAAAGCCACCCTGCGTATAACCATTTTTAGGTCAATTTGAAATAAGCAATAAATTTTATAAATAAGACAGTTCGCCAGACAAAGTGAACGTTAACTGACAAACAAAAGACATTGTTCATTTGTATAATGTCACACGAAGCTTTCGCGGCAAAAACGCATTTAGGTAAACCAATAAAAGAGCAAAGGCCGACTATTCGAGAACTATCATTTATCTTGGATGATGTGATCTAAGATAAGTCGGTGGTACCTTCCCCGCTGGGTCCTACCATTGTCCACACTTGTACGGTTGCGATAGCGCTTGTCTACAATTATCTGACAAGAACTCGGAACCGACAGGCGTTAATCGGATTGAACTTTCACCTTTTTTCGATGATGATAAGTTATTCTTAGTATGTCGTTGATATAATTTAATATATTATTTACGTAATGATTAATTATGTTGTGATGTTGACGGCATAGTTCACTAAAAAAATATAATGTTCCCTGTCATAAATTTAGTTATGCAAGATCGTAAAAGCTTAATTATATGATAAACAGCCAACTTTCTACTAATCTAGATATATCTTGCGAATTTAGCATATAAATGGTTGAAGAACAAATATGCAAATAAATTATAACTTCGCAGAGTTAGATAAGCAAAAAAACCAGAGCGCAATAATTTCTCAAGCATCTTAAAATTATTCAATATCTGTATAATCTATTTTTTTTTTTTAGGAACAAAACTGTAGGAAAGTAAAGTTAATTTGAGAGTTAATGAAACAAAATTGACGGGTGATATCACAAAAGCAGCCGACTTGATATGACCAAATAAGGTACAGTAGAAATACGTCCGTCAAACCCACGCTGTCATCGTCTCGTACCTGACTGGGAAGCTAAAATAAACGAATGTAACTAACAATTACTTACTTAAAGATTTAAAGATTCTTTTGCATTTTTTATACTTAGTAAAATTCATAAAATAGCAGCCACACCGCAACCATTCTTCAATTAGCGATGTGTCAACGTTACATCACACGAAATATATATTTTACAGGTGACTTAGTTAAAGATTAAAAGGGTCGTTCGTTATTCATGTAAGGACATTTTGAATGCCAATTTGCATAAATTGAGCCTTTATCATTAATGGTTTAAAATGTTTTTTTATTCGTTAAGAATGGTCTTTGCTTGGCATTAAACATCTCCTGTGATTCATGATATCAAATTTAGTTTACATCTTTATCTGCAACTCGTTTTTTGGGATTATATTTGAGGCTTTGGCTGCCAATAGTAACCATAAATTTAATTATTACTGCATATTTCAAAAGGTTTTTGCCTCGAAATTTATTGTTTGCTAATAGAATCGGTATTCCAAAGAAAATGAAGATTTAGGCAATGTGTTAACAAAATTGCAGATAATATTAGTGTGAGGGGACAGAGATCTTATATAATTTTGTATTAGCGGAACCATACTACATAATTAGAGAAGAATTGCAAGACGACGACCTGACGCGTAAGGTTCATTATAGAATAAGCTGAAATAAAAAAAATAGTAAATTATTTTAATATACCTATTCATGCTATAGCAGCAGCACCTTAATGTGCGAAGTTAACAATGTAAAAATAATTTGTAATGCAATTTTCACTTCGAAAATTACTTCGCAATTCCAAACCACATCTTATTTTATATTATGTATCAAGATAGACTTTCGAGCACGTAGACGAGTTTATTTTTCAATCACATAGCGGTGGGATTGTAAATCAGGTACTATTAACACGAAGAGATGGTTTCGAAAATAAGTTGCTATAAATTGCGATTTCAAATTAAGCGATCGGTATTGTGTGGTCGAAACATGGGATTATCAATCTCCAATGCATGAAAGAAAAAAATCTAAAGGAACATCAGGCATTGCGGAGTAATTAAATAACTATTTTGAATAGAGTACCTTTTAAAAAACATAATAACAAAGTTTTTATAAATCCTAATTAGTGATTACATTTGAGCAAATTACACCCATTATAAAATATGAGCGTAGTCCAAAAAATGTTACCTAGGTTAAGGAAGTACTTAAATTCTCACCTTGGGTATGTCAGCAGGTCCATAGCCATTTTCCCTAGGTGGAAGTTTCGGTGGCTTCTCTCCTTTTCTTTGTCCCATCTGCATCATCAGCTGTTCTCTCGTGGCTGCTACCAAGCCGTGGCCATTGTTATTATGCCCATTGTTACTGTGGCCGTACCCTCCGGAGCTACCACTAGATCCTGAGCCATTGGCGTTGGAGCTGGCGATACTGTAAGGGTCTTCGTCAGGGATCGGGATGCGAGGGCGGTTCTTGATGTCCATCGGTCTTTGAACTATTGACAAAATGGCTAAGGTGTGATTGTGGTCGGAATAACAACATGCGTATAATGAAAAATATGTTTTAACATGAAATATTTAAAACATGATTCAACTTTGCTTTGCCTTTTATAGATATTAGGCTATTATAGGGTCAAAATCGTGGGTTTATAGAAATATTCATCGTTTACAATATAAAATTAAACGTCAATCATTGCATTGATGATTGTTAATTTGGGTATTTCTGGTGAAACCCACAATGCCAATTTAGAATTTAATAAGGCAATATAAATTCCATACCAGTACATTGTCTGCGAAAAATACTAATTTTCATATCTACGTTATTTCCATAGATGTTTTGAATCCGAACATACAACAATTGGAAACATTTAGCGACGCTTGCGCAACTGACGGCTATACTACATGAATGTTGCGTCGTGATGTTCAGATCGGATGGCAATCATTACTCTTCACGACTTCGAACAACCTACGGTTATTAACCAAGCTGTGTTAAAGGTTGGGGGGTTCCATTACACCTCTGCAGTCATTACCAGTATATTTGATAGCATTGTAAAAATAAACTAATCTAAAATGAATGATGCATAGACAATAAACATGGTACTACTGCAAGTAAATGTGAATATTCCCACATTTAGTGTATCTATATTACAAAGACGTTGATAAATGCGTAGATCAAACTTGTGGAAGCAGATATTCCAACGCCCTAAATGTTCGCTTGCATTATAACGAATGATCGAGCGGAAACCATTCGAAATATCAACTAAGTGCTCGCTACAATAGGCAATTACATTAAAATGTTATTCCTAATTACGATCAGAGTCCCTTCAATTTTGATTACAGTGGTTGCATTTGTTGGCAATTACTATAATTCGTCTACAAATTACTAAGATACAATTTAAACAATTGTTATAAAATGGTTAATGTAACTTTTACTGACTGTAATGTATTTTTAAAACCCTTATGTTTTATTCACTTGGATGAAATTATATATAGATCGCAGACATGATGTTGTGAAAAAGATAAACACTTATTTCGCACATAATCTTATTTGAAAAAAGATATACCTATGTCTGGAAATACCATAGACGCCATGTCGCAACGGGATTAGAATCCAGATTAGTTCAGCCAATGACCTGAATGCTAATATAGTAAATATGTACACCGACTGTTTTTAAAAGCCAAGAAGATTACGTGTGTCTATTTGCAAAAAGAGATTCATATTCTGGACAACATTTAAAGTATGACCGAGGGCTATTTTAACTATGAATATAGTATTACATATTTTTCTCAATTTTCTTTTTGTAATCTATTAGGAATTTTAATGTAGAGTTGCCAGGTTAGTTTCAATTATAAGAAATATAAAAAAATCGTTAATATTGCCAAAAAAACATGCGCTTTTGTCCCTGTTCCAGTTAAGCCTTGCAGCAGTTTATGTAATAATCAGATATTCAGATCACTTTCGTATTTCGATCGCAGCATGTTTCCTATTGTCATCGACTCGTGCTGTTTTGCATAATATCGGTCACGATCTGAACCTGCCCAAGTCTTTAATGCTTCAATTGCCGATCGTTTCAAATTCAAAGTAAATTCCACTCTAATGGGATATAGGTAAATGGTGTCATTTCGACCCGGTAATCTAGTTATGCCATAGTCAGTCACGAACTTCTTGTTTGACCTTCATTATGAAATACGAAATTTGTTAGTGTGATGAAAATCACGCATGTGAACAATGCATCGAATTGAGATTGTTTTGATACAGATTCTAAAACGCATTATAAGGAATGAGAGCTACTCATTTGATTTGTAGCACAAATTTAGAGATCTTATCATAGTAAGATTAATAATAATAGACAGAGGCAATACATTTCGATGTTTCAATCAAATGCACACAAGGTGTGCAATATATAAAAGTGAGCACATCAGGACGAGCTGAGTTTGTGGAGCAGAGTTATATAAATCAAAGAAAGGATAAAAAAGGTCGTTGACACAAAGTTAGAGCACTTCAGGTGGTATCTAGGGTTTGGTCCCCACGGTAAAATGTCACGACTTCCATATAGAAAACATTAGCTACGTTACCCAATAGATTTATTGGAGTTCCCGAACCGATAAACGGTGGCTAGACCGCGAAACCACTGTAGGAAATCTATGAACGAATCTTATCCAGTTCGGAAAATCACGGGAATCTAGCAATGCGGTTTCTTTCCCATAGATTCAGCATGATTTGAACAAAACCAATATTAGATGTTGAATTGTTGTTATGTTGGCAATATGGGATGGTGAAGATGGGATTCGTTAGAAATTTGCAGTATGGTTTGAGTGAAATGAGGTGCAATACATCATAAGATCGAATGAAGATTGCATTGTTGCACAACAATAAAGCAGACTACTGAGAAGTAAGGCTCTGCATAGTTGATGCGGTTGCGTGCTATGGGAACTAAATCAGATTCGTAATTTATTATAAAATTAAATTTATATACCTACGTTGAACCTAACTTTCTTATATTTACATGAACACTTTTAATTTGCAGATGCTGTTTATTATTTATTTCCTCATACTGTCAGATGTTCAGAAGTAACTATTTTAATCATAGCTTATTATCAATATATGTTCTCAGCAGCTAGTAACATCAGTTCCGGAAGTTTTTTGAAAGTAAATGTTCATTACTAGCTGATCACCTTGCAACAACAAAAGCCAGTCCACTTTTGAGCGGGTCTACAACAATTACTACATTGATGATCCTGACTCGAAGGTCGCCGTAAATGACCACCTTTACCTTACAATCAATTCTCATTCAGAAACTGGACTTTCTGCACTATTTAAACAATATTTTTTAATAAACTTGATTAAATTCAAGGTTAACGATGACTTTGATTAAAAGGTACGTTCGCAGTTTCGCGTGAGAACTTTACTGTGCATTTTAATAATTTAGTATATTTCTTAGTTTGTTAATGATAAGTTAGAGGTCGATTCATTGTTGTTCTTTAAATGCTGGGGCAGTATTCTCCGGAGGTCTACGACAAGGTAACTGTAACATTGTACGATCTTTTAGTGTTTTAGTCAAAAGCTACGTATTGTATGTCCATGTCAATGATAATTACTGCTGACGTTTATGACACGTGACTGACGTACTTCACAATCCTTGTAATTAAAGAAAGAAAGAAAGAAAGATACATTTATAAGACACAACAAAATAGCACAACACATAACAATACAAAACATACATTCATAATTTGGAATATTATTGATTATAACAAAAACATACAATACAATATACAATAGGTATTGATGCAATAATTAATTATGATGTAGAAATACTCAAAAGAACCTTTGAATTAAATGTAGATATCCCCGCGTATATACATATATTACCTATGTTAAGGATGACTTTATCGATAAAGGACCGAGCATCACAGACATTTAACCACTAAAAGCGGCGTCATATATTAAAGTTCTCACGTAGGCGTCATTTGATAAATATTGTTCGCTGTGCAATATTATAATGGAATATTTTTCTGATAAAGGAGCGCAGTTAACTCTTCAGTTGGGCCATATGTCTTTGTCTCGGATATCGGTGTTAGGCAATTTATTCACTATGACACGTATTGTGCGTCTGTGTCGCTTTAAACGTTGCTTTAGCGATTTTTCTGTTGATTTTGCTCGTTTTCTCTGTTATTGTGCTACAGGCGGTGTGAAATCGTTTTGCCTCTGTCAAGCTTAATGATGCTAAATCGGGGACACAAATAGATTTAGATTGGTATATAAATAAACATGAATTAAATAATGTAATCTTTTTCTTTTTGTGAAAATATATGAAAAAAGATTATGCGCAACTTTTTCCTTCTATTATATGAAATTTCAATCATGTATTCTTTCACGTGTTAAATCTTATTTAAATTGACGTCAAACTAACTTGATTTTTGGTGGGCGTAATTTTTCTATTAATGCTACATTAAAACTAGATTTTTTTTGCTCTACTTCAATATAATATGACAGTCAATACGAGAAGGTAATTATCAAAATACGCGGAACACGTAGGTACGTTTCGTAAGTATCTATAACATTTTACATTTAATTTATATTCCGTATCGAGTGGTCCGAAGATAATATAATGGTTGGACAAAATCATTTCCTGGTTTTCGTTTTTTGTATGTAATAAAAATCTTGTGGTTTTACGTATATGGATACTAGTTTTTTTTATATGTTTATTATAAATACCCAGAATATTTTTATCCCATTTAATATTCCATAATCATCAGCTCTTTTATCAAACGATAACAACAACTAGGTACTTTATGAACTTTTCCGGAATAATGAGTGAACAAGCAATAACATGGCTGTGACGTCGAGTGTCGTGACGAACGTTATGGCTTTGAATCCTACAGTGAACTTGTGTATTTGGTGAATGTGATAGCGGTGAAGGAAAATATCGAGAGGAAACCATAGCAAGGTATGTACCAGCAACTGCATTTGAAGATCAGTTTACTTCTAGTCTTTGTGTGCTTACCACCTTCGGCCATATCACTAACTACGGTGAGTTTGTGGTTAAATACAAGACTATACGCAGTAAAATAATAAAATGACTATATATTTGATATTTTCCTTGTAATGCTCATCAAAGTTTTATTTGAACCTTGACCATGCTTTATTTGATCAATCGACACAAAAACCAACAGAATATAAAAACAAAAGAGCTATGTCGGTCTACCTATCTTAAAGTTATACACGCTTCACTTGTTCACATTGAACTTGAGAAGATATCAAGCATCAAGTTTTTAGGGCGGAAGTAGTTTTTATCTAAATTATGAAGAAACATTTACAGCATATAAAATTGTTCGGACTTTATTGTTCTAACGCAGGCTTTATGGTACTGAAGAGGATGTGAGCTTCAAACGTGAGTTTGTAATTTTTTGTTCGTCATAAAAAAAATTGAACATAATTGTAGGTGAAAAGGTTATGGAAACTAGACCAAACTAGGCTGCTTTTCATTCAATGGTATTTGAGAATTTGATTATCAAACCTCACATGTCATAATACCTAATACACTCATGGCTTCATAAATGAATGCTTATTTACAATGAACTAATGGTAATACTTACTCTTGTTCTCATAATAATGTACCTACTACATATCCTTAACATACTTACATTTCAGCCGAACAAAATGTCATTATGGAACCAAAACCTGATTCTTGCAATTAAAAACAACAAAGAAATCCAATATGACAAAGTCCCTCGATGGATGATAAAATCAGCGAATAGGACTCTGGCTAAGCAAGTATTACTTGGTAGAAAGCAACAGTAAGCAACTGGCCAAGGTCAGGTGGTGACGTCACAGCCGGATACAAACCCTTGGCACTGTCAAGTTAACTGATAACGCACAGCTGTTCGCAGTTCTAATGATTGATAAGACAAGGCAAGAGTGAATGAATACGGCAAAGGTTTTGATAGTTCTGTTGTTGAACAGCTATCGATCATTGTTTACCAAAGACTACATCTAGCAATGCTTATTGTGAAACGCTTGATCTGTCTTTGCATCATTCATTGACTCAAATGATTGATATATCACCGTAGGATAACGTAATCAGTTTTTTCTAAAAAAAAGAAATGAGTTATGGGAAAAATCTTGAGATATGTTTGAATATATTATTTGAAACATATAATATAAATATACTTAGATTTATTATTAAACAATCTATCATAACGCGATATATCGAGTTGACGCAAAACTGAACGTTTTTCATGGAAAAAGAATAGCCGATACTACTGGCGACGGATTTTGATTTTTTAGACAAAGTATTGCTTGTAAAAATCAAGTTGCACCTAATTATAGGATTTTAATGACTATGAATAAGTAATAATAATAATAGGTTTTACACTAGTAAATTAAAACAAATAAAAGTTTTAATCACACAAAAAATTATGTATGGATTGGTTACACTTATGTTAAAATACTGCCTCCCAAGCTAGTCAAGAGTATTATGAATGAATTATTGTACTTTGTTGTGCGAAGAAGTTGTAGTAGTCCATTAGTAGTCCAGACGGGCCGGTTGGCGTGATTGGTAAGATACCCTATCTATCACGCCGCAGGTCGTGGGTTCGATTCCCACTCAGGACAAATATTTGTGTGCATGAACATGTCTGTTTGTCCTGTGTCTGGGTGTAATTATCTATATATGTATGTATTTACAAAAGAAAAGTAGTATATGTAGTATATCAGTTATCTGGCTTCCATAGTACAAGCTCTGCTTAGTTTGGGGTCAGATGGCCGTGTGTGAGGAATAATGTCCCAGAATATTTATTGTCCCAGAATATTTATAACTCTATTAATGTGTAAACAAACATGACTAACATTCATCCAACTGGATGCTCAGTTCCTTACTTGCCTCACCACACAACTATATAGAGAAAGTATACATTTCAAATGATTGATGCCTTGTTATGTAATATCACATTAGGCCTGTCTATAATTAAAATACCGGAAACTTTGAACTTACCAGGTGGCAGTTTAGATTTCAACATGTCCATAGCGACGACGTTGATGATCAACACCCAGATAGGGCATTCTAAGAGGTCTCCCTCAGACTTGACGAAGCCGATGGCGCTGAGGCACTGGGTCTCCAGCCTCCTGCGATCAGGGTATGCGCGCCGGAGTTCACGGTTCACGTTTGACTGGAATTTTTTCATGTCGAATAGCTGAAATGGAAGTAGGTGCATTAGGATTTATGGAAACTGTAGAAGTATTGTTTAGTCTTGTTAGGCTCAGCAATCTACGTCAAAGAAGAATAGAAGATTTATGTTTACACGTCAAGCAGATATTTAAATATATCGATAATAGGCTTAGCATGTTTTTTTAAACAAATACCACTTTATCAAAGAGGTGGTAAAGATAAATCAAAAAGACGAATCAAACTAATTATAATGTAAAGTGACCAACAATCAAATGATTGTCAAAGTTTTAATCTTAATTAGAGATTACACATGATAAGCTAACCAAATAAATTGTTCTAACTGCATACGAACAAATCAGTGTACAAGAATTATGAGATCTTATCAAATTAATATTACATAACAAGGCATCAGTCAATAATGAAAAGACAATCGTTCGATCAAACAAAAGTAGAGCCGACGTCACGTCGATGCACGTTTTTTTAATTAAAAAAAAGAGAAGAGTAGCTCCCGCCCATTTTCTTCATTAATAATACCTTCAGAAAGATAATAATAGTTTTTATATTATTTAGTTTTGTTTTTATTTAATATTAAGTATTTTTTCATCCTTCAGTCATTTTTTAAGGAATGGTTACTAATATATAGAAAATGATTAAAACTTCTGGAGATACGAAATAATCTACTATAGTGCTCGTCATAAAACAAGGTTTGGGAAACAAAACATGGAACCTTAGATGAAAAAAAGTAAAAACGCCGAGTCAGATGCACCGACGAAATTGAATGAGGCTTATGAAGCTGTTACATAACCAGTACACTTTTAAGACGTCACTGTGGTCTTGCATCAAGATGTCCGTCTAAACGCCAGTAGACATCCAACAAGAGATGTTGATGGTATCTACAAAAAGTCGCCGCCTACGTCATTCTTAGCTCATCGATCGACAACTACACATGATAGTATATTGATGCGTTTTTGAGAATTTTAATTATTGCTGGAATGTTTGTTGTGGCTCCATTGTTGTGTTACGAAACTGACAGATTCATTTCTGGTTAATTGGTAACGTTCCCGGAACTATGATGAATTGGGTTTATGCAAGTTCATTATAGGCCTTAATCATAATGATTCCATATCAGTTCATTAAATGGCGTTGGTTTGTTCAGTTACTTAGTGCTGGTTGACAGGGGCGATAACATTGTTACTTATTAATTTAGTCTCGAGGGAATTCGGTGTGGGAATGCCGCCAGATTGCACAGATAAAATCCCAGAGATCAACAATTTGCAACAATTGCTAGTATTGTTTCGGGGAAATTATATATTTTTATTGAAGACAAATCAAAAAATTGTATAAGGGCTTTACTGCTCGGTGAATTCACTTTCATTACTACAAAAAAATGAAATAACACCCAAACAAAGAAGTGAGGCAATGACCATTATTTTACATGCTTAGTACTATCATTGCATTGTTCGTTACAAACCAACTTACGTAAAACTCTGCAGGTAATGGTGTATGAATAACTAATTAATCTTTTGACTCGTTCTCTAGGAAGTGTATATTCTATTGTTTGATAAATAGTTATTGACTTTAATCAAGTATCTAATTTGAACGGAGGTAAAAGAGAAACGAAAATTGTACTGGTGATCATTTTGACGTGTGTAGGGGAAATTATCTTATCTCGTTTAATAGGTTGATTGTTATTCATCAACAATAACGTTTTAAAGGCGCCTATATTTCTTTATTCTGTGAGAGCTCTAAAATTTCGTAACAAAATCAACTAAAAAGAAATTATGTGGCAATGTCATGGTCAAAGTGAATCGTGGCCGAACACGATCTATTCAGTCGTGATGCACTACAAATGACCACTGCGCCTACTTCACAATGCACCTCACATTAAGAGTAATGTACGGCCTCTTAATATTCTTTTTCTTCAATTTATTGTCTTAATGATGAATATTAAGGAAATTATAGGTTTGGGAGAGGAAAGTAATGCTTCTTTAGAAGCAGAATTTGAAGTTATGAAGATGCGGGACTATTTTCAGAAAGTATATTTTTGTTTAACGATATAGAAATAATGCTTCTTATGATTTTACATAAAGAATCCATTTCTTCATTATTTAAATACAAAATTACCATTGCCCGTAACCAAACTTGAACATTATGTAGGCAACCATGAAATTTATAGACAAAAATTTCGACATCTTATTTCATAAACGCTAACATCTTGACGGAAATTATTACAGGTGAACACCCATTTAGTGGTGTTGGAACAAACTAGTTTACCTTGTTTGAAATATAATCTACTTACACTGCAGTCCTTATTACTTAATGAATAAAGCCCAGAATTGATTACAATATAAATTTGATAGACGAATACATTAATGTTATAGATTATACGTTTGATGCCAGAGGAAGGATAAATGCAGAGCATAAGCATAGGCATAGACCATTCAACTTATAATCATTCAATGTGCAATTATTAAAATCAATCGTAATTATTTTTTAAATTTACTTAATGTTATACGCAAGTGCCAAACAAAATCTTAAAGAGTAAAAACAGAGTTTTGTTGTAATATCATTGATAATTACTTTTTTTTACAACTTTTTATTATTACAGTATTATACTAGTCATCAATAAATTGAATGCCTAAAAATGTATTTATGATTAAAAAAACTAATCCAATTAGTTAAAGTCATTTCAATAAGGTCAAATCAATCAGAATCAATTTTGTCCTTACCTTAAATATTTTTTCCTGTTCTAATGAATATCCGGGTAGCTTGACTATGTCTTGTCCAATAGCCGTCTCTTCGGTGCTTGTGGCCGCGGTACTCTTCACAAATACGCTACTCTTGGAATAGCGTCTGATGAGTATGTTACCGGCGTCATCCATCTTTATTTTGACACCCTGTTAACAATAATATGTTCTGTGAATATTTTTAACTAGACCTAGCACTATTAGTGTACTTTGAGTCAAATTCACTTATGGAAAATATAGAAAATGAAGTCGTTTAAAAAGAATTAATAATAGGCAATCAGACTTTTTGTACCATAAATTAAAAATAAAATGTATTTTTTTTACTGATTCGCGGAATATGAAAAATCAAACCTGTACCGAAAGATTTCGCAACCGTGGTTTGTACATGTGATTTATATTCTCCATACATCTGTATGTATCGATGAAATAAATTGTTTTAAATTTACAAATTTCAATTGGCCATTCACCTTTACAACAAAAACTTTGGCACGTCAACATTGTCTTAATTGCAAAAACCGTTAGAACCATGACAACACAATCTCAAATCCTTATCTTAACATCAACAAATACAAGGTCATTGCCTCAGGTCGGTACAGATCTTATTATTTTAACACCATCCATCTCATAATGATTTATGACATGACAAAGGTGTTCAACAATGGAATGGGTTCCAATAATCGTCTGACCTATGACATCAGCGGCCTTAGCTCGTTTGTTAGAGCATGTCAAACTATTGTTAGGAATATTTAAATTTGGGAACTAAATTTTGATGGAATACGCGGAAGATGTCTTATTAATTGATATCGAGGATAAAAATTAAATTGCAAAAAATATATCAATCACAAAGTAATCAATAAATTGGTGATGAGGTGAATGATGCAATTACACATCTGAAGAATATCATTAAAGACTTATTGATGCATAGACAGGACAAATTTTATTCACAACAGATTAATAAACAAATCAATAAGAATATGTAAGTTCCACTGAAAGAGAAAAACAGTATATGTCCTATAGATGTGAATTGTCTATTAGCTTTCAGACAATATAATTAATGATTTGCTAGGTAACCTTTGGCAGTATAGCGACCTTGTCATTTAGAAAGATACAGAAAGCAAATGTTCCATACACGAACATACCGAAGCGTTTGAAGTGATAAGATCTCGATGAATATGTAATGCGCTTGAAGCTTCCTTGTCTGTTTTGTTTCAAAATGAATTATTAGTGTTTTTACCAAGATTTTACTATCTAGGAACATGATTAAGATGTTTGATATTTTATATATCTACTTATAGTTTGATAACTTAATTTTTGTGCATTAGCCGCTTCTTAATTTTATAAAAAGGTTCATTTCCAGGCATACAGCTAGTATTCAAAAAGCTATCAAGTGTGTACCTAAGAATGGGTATTATTTTGGTTGCATCATTATTTGATAAAACTACTTCAATATAAAGGTAATCTCATAAGGAATGCTAATTATTATATCTCAACCCAAAATTGGGCTTGTTTACATGTTGTTAGTAAAATTGCCGACATCGGGAAGTGTAGTAACTTAGTCAGTTCGATGAAACACGTTTTTAATTGTCGCACGTCACTACAAATACCTCAGGCCCACTAGTCCGTAGATAATGAATTCATAGCCAAAGCAGTAGTTTAATGCACTATGGCATCCATATTTTGAAATGATCGTAGAAGAAACACTCCGTATCAAATTACGCTCCTCCTTAAAGGTAATTTAAAATGGAATAAGGCCAAATAGACAGATGGATCATAAAATGCCGACCTCAAAAGTTCATAAAGTTATTTCATACGGCGATTTATTTCAAGAACACAAAAATTAGACACGGGCAATAAAAGCTTTTGATCATTTTTCTCATTAAGCTGCTGGATTTATTTATATTTATTATGATATAAATTGATTTAATACAAAGTGATAAAACAATTAATGATTAGATCGAAATTATTGTGCTTCAATATGTATTACTTTCGAAAATTATAGTTGTATAAATAAATATATTCATTTTTATGACGAATTCAATTTAAAAATAAACAACCGTTAAAAGCTTTAGATAAATATATAATTATATTATTTGCCTATATACAAAATACAAACAGTGTCGACCTTGCGTTAGACAGCTCGTTGCCGCATCTCATTAGAATATCAAAACTTATATTCGATTCTATTGTTCATTCTTTACGTTGCGTTTATTTTCTGCGACCACAAATGCTAGATGCATGTACATTTAAAACAAGATCTTTGAAATGTAATGCCCCATCGCTTCCTTGTACGCTTGGTTTGGTAACAAGTAGGTATTGTATTAGCTAAAAATTTCAATTATTGTTTTAACTTTTTGTTTAGGTAAGTTTAGAATACCACCTTTCTTATATTTCAATTTAAAGATATGTATCATCACAGGATTTATTGTCATGATTACGTAACGCTCTTTTATTATATTGAACATCATTGATAATTGTTTTAAATTCTTACTCATCATCAAAGCATGTTCGCACGTCATTGTTAGTATGTGTTACAAAGATTGCAACAAAAAATTCTACGGTCAATTCTATTAAAGTATATGAATAAGTTAAATGTTTGATTGCTGATGTTCATGTCGTGAACTCATCAATGTTTTTAGTGTAGGTGTCATCAGTCAATGGTACAGCACGAGTACACGTATCTGATGGCTGATATCATTAGTGTTAATTATCAATGGAAAAAAATACCTGTCCTATGTGTCTTTTTAGTTCATCTGTCTTCTGATCTCTGTGTGGGTTATCAAATCCGCAAAGGCCAATTCTGAAAAGATAGAAACAAAACGTTAGTTAAATATTCATATCACGTGGGCAATATTTTTGATGCGATGATTTCTGTATAGCCTGGCACGGAGCCAAACCAATTTAGAATAGGAGGGAATGTGAAAAATATCCTTTTTCATTGCATTGTTGACAAACATTGGCAGCCGCAGAGTATAATTTACATGCTCCTATACCATTCATATCGATGCTTGTATTTGCGTATGAATGTATACAGTTTGTGATAGCCAGCTTCTTTTTGATTTTATATGTTCCATTATTTTACAATAATATATTGTCTCTTTGTATTCGTGTATTTAAAATGTGTAGGTACAGTCGGCGCCGTTTGGTTCTCATGTAACAAATTGAATAATGACAACATAGGAATTCGTTTTAACATTTGTATTTCGTCAACGTGTACGTATCGTATCGGAATATTGTTTTCTCAAAACCGTTCCTTGGCATTGCCCTGAGAATGCCCACATTTGTTACTTATTGGTATTCAAGTAGGGAACGGAGTTGTGCATGTGTTCACTGATTGAAATTTTCTATTTTATTCTATCGGTACCGACCATATATCCGTTGCTACCTTTTCTAACTGTGAAACTATTAACTATGGTGGTTTGAATGATGAATAACGAAAGCTAATACCTACGCAGCTGTGGCTTTATTCGCACATTGAATTTGAATATGGCATTTTCTATGAGAAAGTGAAATTACTGGCAATTATATAAAAGAAAATCTCTCGCTCAAGTGTGATAACTTTGAAAAGTCATTTGTATAAACTCTAATGGACAGGGTGTTGTATTTTTTTTTCAGACGGCTAAAACACAAGCAGACGCTATACCTCATGGTATATGGTTCCCGTTACCTATGGACCTTAGTAATACCAGGGGAATGGTTAGTGAAATGCTGACCTTTACAAAGCCAAGAAGGCTCTCAAGTGCAACTATTGGAACACACTTAAGTGTGTGGCGACAGATTTGCAGCTTGAGGTTGGTAGTCAGCCCGACTGGTACTACAAATAGTTTACGTTCAGATGGTTTATTTCAAAAGACAGCTACAATTATTTATAATTTCATGAGGTTTTATTCATCTCAAAGGCAGTAATTTATGAATATTATATTAACTTATAGGTGAGTGAGTAGGATGAAAAGGGAAAAGTATCTCTTCAAAAAGCATTGAGCGTTTTGATCGCCTTATTTATGTTATAAATTGTTAAATGAAAACTTGATTATAGTGGAAATTGCTAATTGAAAGAGGTGACGTCATTAAAGCTTAGAAAGTTTTGTTAATAATTTTGAATTTGAATTTAATTAGAATTTCAAGTCTATCTATGTCGGTTGTCGTACCAATCGCAAGCGAGGTGTGATCGCGAGCGGAGCGGCCAGTGAGCGGCGACCTTGGCGTGCGACGCGGTGCGCGTGCGCCGTCGGCGTGCCCACTCACCGGCTACTGTGTCATTTCATATTTTTCACCTTCATCTTTTATGTTTATTTTATAAATCTTTATGATAACTCTTGAAGTCTAACTCTGGATAACTGAAGATTTATTGTGCAATTGATTTATACAAGTATGTAGACCACACTACGGTATTGACGGTACAACAGCGAATATCGACAAATCGACGTTGATCACAGCATAGTTGCATCTTTAGTGACTACAATCTCTTCATGTTAATCTGTAGTGGTTTTCACACCATTGAACAAACAGGTTGATATGTTGCGATTAACTCTGTAACTATTAATCAGTACATGTTCTACTGAGTCTTACTTTATTGATAACAATCGTTCTCAATATTCGATTGAATAATGTCTTCATAATTATATACATAGCTATTATAGGTGTGCCTACCTCACATAACTCAACGTTGCTCTAACCCTGGACATGCGTGACTGAAGTCAAGGATATGTCAATTGTCTTAATGCAATATTATCTGTGAAACAGTTATCAACGAAACAACAGACTCTGGTATCGTTAATTCGATATCTAATTCAATTACATGTTATTTCGTTATCTATAAAGTCACGATTCGATTAATGAAATGTGGTTGCGTTGCGGTATGTAAATTATATGGTGGTCTGATTAGGACACCTTATTAACTATAATTTTGTATGAAGCATGAATGTGGAATTTAATGTATTTTTTTATACCTAACGTTAGTTTGTTGGTGGCGACCCAAATTATAGTTCCATTACGGGAAAAGGGTGCGTATTAAAAACAGAGTGCATTTTCGATTGTTAGCTTTTTGTCACGTAACAAAATTGTCGCTTTAATGAAGTAATTTTAATGCTTCATCCGAACATCGCCATAAAAATATATGCAGCAGTAAAAATATTTGCTGTTTTTTAATACATCTTTTTTGCATTTATAATATTAATTGAAACATCAATATATTTTTTTACTTGCAGAACAACTGACATTCATCGCAACGTTATTATTTTTGATCGCGTTACTAATCAAAATAATTAAAAGAAATTCGTTCTGGACTGTCAGTCATCTTTTGTTTAATTTTAATGTTTTCCTTTTGTTCTACAAGTTCTCTTTTGTTTTTAATTTTATTTTCATACCCTAGTAAGTCCTACATCGTATATTCTAAATTTTACAAAAGTTATTTTGTAAGAGATCGACTGATATTTCATAAGATATAAAGTAAGTAGATGAACTGATATCACGCAATATCCTGTGTGAAAATACTTTATTTTATTATGAATAATATAATTACCTATCCTAACATTCATTTACTAAGTTACAAAGTTATATAACGTACCATTGTCTTTATAATTATGGTTATATTTTACTACAGAGTAATTCAAATGTTAATGTACTGAAACGAACATTTTACTTATAATAAATGCATTTATTTATACGGCTAAATTATGCTAAACACCAAAATTGACTAGTTATTATGCATAATGAGTTACCTCATATCTTTCTTCTAAGCAATAATACTTATGTGTATATGTATTTTACAGCTGGATTTTAATTTATAACTACAGAAATAGATTACTACTAATCACAATCAACTTTATATCAGAGTGGGTTTTTTGATGATACTTTTCTAAAAGATAGTTTTTTTTATCTGTGGTTTTGGTCTAAGTAACACTCAGTAAGATATATTATGCTATAAATTTATATTATCTATAGAATAACAAGGCCTGACTTATTAATAATAAGAGATCCCTGCAGTCACAGACTTGTAGGCGCGGATCTAAAAAAGGAAGGATTTTATTTCTATTATTTTTGGTAAAAATATAATTCCGTCATTAAAAAATAAGTGCAAAGAATAGAAAAATATAGGTATATTATAACCTTATACAGTTTTAATACATTTACATTTATCCGTAGTTCCAAAATTTCCTAATGTTCCATGTTCCAATTTTTACCAATTTTCGGAGATTTTATTCCTATGGAGATAAAACAGGGAATTGCGGGTGCACCCGCGCGGAGAAAAGCTACTTCTGTATAATCTTCTGTAAAGTAATGTACCGGGACACGTGTTTTGAATATATACTACAGTGCAAGACTGATTCATGATCGGATTGGTGATAAAATATTTAATTCATGTTCCACTTTTGTGTTCGACAGATCGATAGCAAATGCACTAGATAACTTAACATTAAATACAGACGTAGCAGGCTGAATATCAAATTGAACGATTTAAAACCTTACAATATAAATAAAAGTATTTATTTTTAATCGTTCGATCGTTCTCAACGAGAAATAACGCACATAAACAGGAATAAAATACTTGTGAGGCAAATGTTAATCTTGCGCATTATACGAAGTGGACATTCAACTTTTCACGAATTTTAACGCGATACAATGGTTTTTCCGAGAAAGTTCCATGCCATGGTCAAGCACAAGTTCATGGTACAAGGTGTGTTAGACGATGGAACTATGGTTCGTTTGCCATGAAATCAGCAAGATCAACTATTGTTTAGTTTACTCTATTGTACGTAAAATACGTTACGCTTGATTTATTTCTGAAAGATTAATGGTACGTACCATACGATGGAAAATTGATTGAATTAGGTATATTGTATTATAGAGTAATATCATGTAAGTATAGTTTACACACGATAACTAATTGAAGAAGAATGTGCGCGCTGTGAATGATCTGAAAACCTGATGATTAACTACAAGTTATGAACTCCAATGTAAAGTAACACTTTTTTTATTCGATAAAATCATATCTTCTGTATATTTTATTTTTTCAATTATTTTTATTGTGTCTTTAAAACTGTGAGTAAAATAATCGAATTAGAAATAAATGGTTATTCACATATTAACACATTTTTTAGCGTTTACGTAACATTACGAAAACAAACAAAGTCCAGAATCACCGTAAATAAATTGCGTATTTTACAATATAGTAAAATATTGTTTTGCACTTTATTTATTTATTTAGTTCTACGGCACAAACGCGGAACTAGATTGGGTTTCGGTAAAAAAGATCGTGATCAATTATTTATAGAAATATTCACTACGACTATTTAGTTTCGAGTCAAAGTTTGGGCCAATTTACCATAATGTTTTGATTTTGTAAAATAAAAGGTAACGAGTTTATCAGAACTGAGAGGAATTAATTTTAGTTTTATATATTGGGCCTAAATGTTACTGTATTAAAATCTATGTAATTTAAGAAGTTTGGAAAATAGTAACAAAAATTACAATAAAAATGAATCGATGTCGATAATAATCCGTGGCTAACACGCGGAAACCACTTTCGTTCGCGGAAGCAACCGGCGCGGGCGCAGCCTCATCGAAAGTAAAAGCTGATTGGTCGGTACCGGATTTACCTACTTATACATAGTTTTTATTTAACATTGTTGTGTGGCTGTTATGAATCGGTTACGAACACTTTCTTGTATTGTTGATAATACATACGGACGATTTTCCATTTCTTTTTTTAGAGAAAGTAGTAAGTATTGAGGTTTAGTTGACAAACCTGCATATAAAATGTATTCGGCTATAATTTATCTTCAAGACCTACTTTCATAAGGAAAAGGTCTTTACAAAAGCAAAGACAGATTTAATCTCATGTGGGTAGATATTTAGCATGCTAGTATAAAGAGCAAGATTTAGAAATAAATTAATTGTTTAAATTTGCAAAAGCCAAATTAAATTACCAGTTATGTGAAAATATACGTCAATTCCTTATTTATTCCTATTATAAAAGTGTATTTTTGGATTCTCCTTATTTCACGTAGCAACGAATACATACACACACACTAACATAGATGCGCCGTACTCTGGAATAACGTATACGGAACTTTTTATCCCGGGAAAGCAAGATACCTCGGCAATGTGGGTGAAACCGCGGGGCAGACGTTAGTAAGTAAATAAGAAAAAGTATAGTATGATTATGAATTCTAAAAAGATTGTCAATTGGCCGTCCTTGACATTTTATTAAAAAGATTTACTCATACTACTAATTAACATTTAACAGTATGTCATAAATAATACTTGAGGTGTAATTGTTGTTAATAAGTTGTTAGCAGATACAAAAGGTTACATTAAATAATTTCGCAGCTGTCAATCCCCTAAGATGTTCTCTAGATGTATAAAATATAAGTTAGAGAGAGACGAAGTATCCTACAATTATTATTAATCCGAAGGTTCGTGTGTTTGTTTGTGTCGATGTTTGTTACTCAATCACGACGAACCTACCAACGATATTTGGCACATAGATAGATTAACATAATATCCCGGGGAAACATTAGTATAATGATGTAACAATCGATACTTAATTATGTATCGATTAAAAAGCTTAAGATTACAGCAGAAGGTAGTAGATATAAATCTAATACCTTTAAACGTGCAATTCTTGTATATATATAAATATATAATCTGAATCTCGGAAACGGCTCCAACGATTTTCATGAAATTTTGTATGCAGGGGGTTTCGGGGGCGATAAATCGATGTAGCTAGGTTTCATTTTTAGAAAACGTCAATTAAAAAAAAACCGAGCAAAGATCGGTCATTCAGGTACTCTACCATAAAACTAGCATCAAAATATAAAGGGAGTTTTTGATTTTAATTGTCTTCATCGTCAGCAAAAAATACTTTGTAGGATTAAAAATATACAAGGATAATGCAATATATAAACAAAAAATGATTCAATTCTTGTTAAAAATAATTGTATATAAGTTTTTGTGGACGCATATTTATAGTTATAGTGTAAAGGTGTTTTTTTTTATTTGGATCTGTTCAGCTACTTATGATACTGAACGAACCGTACATAATATCGGAAGATACAAAAAGGGAAGTAAACAGAGAGGGCGTATCTTTTTATCTCTGTTTACTGATAAGTAGTCCTTGTTTATTAGACACGTACAACATTAAAAGGTGTAACCATAAGGTCTTGTTAGCACCATTGTACATGTTTGACCATGATTCGACACCTCTAGATATTTGGCTGTCAGTGCGCATATCAAATGTACATAGACAACTTGAAATTTAGTAGAATTGTTTCTGTATTTTCTAATATCCTATATTTTTGTCAAATTAATCGTAAGTATACTATGATTTTAATGTTATAATTCTTAAATATTTAAATGATTTAGAACCATGTTAAAAACGGTGATTCAATTATGAAAGATTAGTTTTTTTATGTAGCTACCAAAAGTTGTGGAGTTATTAAACTATAATAATTCAAGTTGAAACTAATACCAGAGTTACCTTTAGATATTGTGTATAATTATTACCTACATTATTCAATTAAAATGATAAGTAAATATGAAATTTTCAATTGTGCAAATTATACCTGAATCCTAACTTCCTAACTTATCCTAATCCTAACTAATATTATAAATGCAAAACTGAGTTTGTTTGTTTGTTACCTTTTCACGCCTAAGCCACTGAACCGATTGCGATGAAAGTTAGCACGTAGGTAGCCTATGGTATGGAGAAGAACATAGACTACTTTTTATCCCGGGAAAACATAAGATCCCTCGGGAACGCGGGTGAAACCGCGGGGCGGAAGCTAGTATGAAATAATTTTGCAAAAAAGAAGCCAAAAGAACTATGAAACGAAACAATCTCTACTAAATTGATATATTTTGCCTTTCCTTATACTGACTTGGCAGCACAAGCAGGAGCAAGAATCCGTTGCATAACCATAACAAAGTAGTAAATATAATTTTATAAGCCCAAGGGCTGCCCTGAATGGTATCAATGGGGAACAAGTCTCGATTCTTGTGTAAACGACTATGTTTTAGACTGTCTTCAATAGAAATGGTTTGTTCCATTCACGGTGTAGGATTGTATGCTTCCTTCTATTCATTGAATATATTGATCTCCAAATAACATGTGATGAAATTAAACACGGCACAAGAGATTTAGTGCTTTCAATGTTGTTAGATGCGGCTACATTGTAAAGAGGCATTTGTTTGATGGCTTTATTATTTTTTAGTTTTGCTACTAGTTCTTGACAACTTTTGTATTAATACTTGCTAAATTAAATATAAATTATAAGACATAGCAAAACATATTTTGTTTCTATTTCTTCAATTTCAATGAGCAGGCAGGTGGTCCACTTGATGGTAAGTGGCTACCGTCGCCTATGCAAACTATCAATACCAGGGGGATTGCCAATGTGTTGCCGATCTTTATAAAGCCTAGAAGACAATCGATTATCTCTCCGTGGTAGGTGATAATGTAGCCAAAAATGGTAAGTACAAGCCTAGTTACCTGCTTACTTACTACCTATCATTATTTAGAATAACGTTTTAAACATTTGAGTTATTCCACTAATTAGCAAAACCAGATTCTATATAAGTCGTGAGCATCTCGATCTCGGCTCGATCGACCCGATTCCATATGCAAGGTGACAGAGCGGCGCGGGCGCATCCGCGGCCAATCACCGCGGTCCTTGGCACAAAACATATTCGTACATCGAGTCAGTTTCACGGATCACATCACTTGCCCTATTGTTGTCTTAATAGACAATGTTGACCTACAACGTACATGTTTATTATGCCTTAGTGTTGACTGGCGAAGGGCACTAAGAAATTTAGCGGGAATGTTTTTAATTAATTGGAAGTTACGAGTATACTCATACCAAGCGACAAGCTTCTTGTCATCCTCTTCTAATTTGCTCCACTAAGTTAGATATTTCTTTGCGCCCTGCGCTGATAGGTCCCAAAAACTATGGAGAACCTAAAATATTGTGTATATAATATACACTTCTGAACTTTCAAAAGCATCTTGTGGATATTATACTATTTTCATTTTATAATTAGATTTTAATTTTAATATCTCTACACATTACATACCGCTTAGTCATAATCACGCACCTTTCTTTCTTTGATCTGAATGTAATGTGATATCAACTACAGCTTCTCAGACAATCTCAGTTGTCTATCCAACGCCTCGGGCACTCATTAAATCAATTGCAAATGTACATAGCACAACATTAGTGTCACTTTCACTTTGCAAACAAAGCTGCTTGATTACTTCTTTAATTTTTCTAGATATATCAAAGCTTATTTTGAAGCTGGCTCAAGAAGAACTTGATTTTCAGAATGATATTATTAATAGGATCATATTCAGCTCTTTGTAGGATTCGAACCCACGATCTTCACTATGATATTCGACGTCACTACCAAGAAAAACCTAGTTATGACGAAATTAATCCATATTTGACAACAAATATAATAAAACAGTAATTATGTCAAGGTTACAAATTAAAGAAAGTAAGAAAAAGTATATTTTAAAATTAACTAACCATACCATGACTGTGACACCATTAAATATTATATTGTTTTGTTTATTGTATAGTGAAAATTGTTGTAGCATTTCTCTGTAACAGAATTAGTATAATAAACTTTATGTTAATGACATAAGGTCGGTTATAATATAAGTAGTAGATAATAGGTAGTTTATAAACAAAACGTTTCCGCTGTGTGACTACTTTCCGTATTGTAGTTGAATCGATTATACGATGCGTAAAATCAATTGATTTTACCACGCTTGTATTGCTTTCTTTTGAAGAACGGTCCATTTTATAGTGGCAACATTATTCTCATAAAAACTTTATTTTTCTTTCGTTCGTTTCCTTACATGTTAATTTTTGTAAAAATTGTTAGACGACATCAAAATGAGTGTAGCAGTTATAAGGAATTTTGCTGAATACGTTTTTCCATTTGCATATTATCTACTGCATTATGATGCTAATTTTAATAATTGTATCCGGCAGCAGTATATACTATAGAAATTCAGGATATCGGCTGTCTTTCTAAATGTTCACCAGAATCTTTAAAATTGGGAAATATATTATTACCAACTACAATCGAAACTAAACCAACCCCAATTTATGAAACCTCTAAATCCAAATTTAACAAACGCTACATACACGACATCGTCGTCTGTTTCTGACATTGTCGTCTTAAAGATTTGTAAGCGTGACACATACTGTAATGCTTTAATATTAGTTGCTGTATTTACAGAAACATGAGATTTGGTTCATTATAACCAGCTGTTTCTTAACGTGATCATTATTGCACGTACAAATTTCGTGGCACAGTTTTGAAAGCAGACATTACTAGATTGGCACAAAGACGTAAATGCCTGGCTGCGGGCTGGCTGCGGGCTGGCATGCCACGCCACGGGCAACGATTGCCAATATATTATTACCTAGAATTTATGTTAAAGGTACAATTCTTCCTGCTTCTAGGACTTGATATTTATGGGTTGATATAGTTTAGATTGGTACAGTTTATTGCTGCATAAGAGGAACTTGACTAAGTTTGATTTGTAGTAGATATAATAGGAACTTAAAGGTACAGTTAAGAGAAACTAATAATGTAACAAGTAACATAATAAAATAAAGTAAGAAGTACTATAACAATGGTAGAATTTTATATCACAACTAATAATACAAAAAGGATGTATCAGTAGGTACAAACTAAAAGTAAACGGTGTTAAAAAAATATCTCGACAAATCCGCTTGATTTATCGACATTACAGTTGGCTTTACCCAGGAATGTTCTCTTAATAATAACAACAATAAATCATTGTTTAAATAACTTTAGTAGGTATCGATCTAACATTTCAACTGCTAAACATTAGAACAAAGTTCAGGACAGGCATAAATTACTATAACAGCAACAAGCCAATTCGTGATATTGCAATGGCTGTTGAATATAGAATTCACAACTGTTATTATACAATCAAGTTCTAGTATTGTTTATAGATAATTATTTTTGTACATTAAATTAGAGAATATCTTTAACAATATGAAGACTGTATTATCACAGGTTAGTAAATAGTTACTACGTATTATGATCGATGTCGATGTCTTTTTACGTCTCACAAGTAAAAGTTGTTTTTTTTTCTTAGTTTTGAGGAATCTCTATGCACAATATAAAGAGCTTAGACCCTAGGCTATAATATCAGTTAGTGAGTTATCTTTAAGCGCTTACCACCTTCGGATATACCTTCACTTTCAAGCATAAGCTTTAAGGTCAAGAAATACTATTCTCTTTTCACATAAAAAATATACCTTTGTGTATTTTAACTTATTCATCGGCAGTTATAAATAAATAAACTGGCTTACTTTGACAAAATGCCTGGAAGCACCAGTAAAGTCAACGATGTAAATATGTTCCACAATTGAATACGGCCAAGTCTAATTTGTCTTTTCTACAATACGAACCTACACTCATCTACAGTAAACGTTAATCGTATAACTAACAACACCATTTATCAGTTTGTAAAAGGGAATATAACTGAATTTATTAATTTAACGCCACATAAATGAGCACTTACGTTATTGATTGTACCAATTTGTTCTTTACCTTTACAAAATCTATAAAATATTATTTCATAATTCAAGAATATCATCAATTATCGGGACCAAAGAATGTTTATGGTTTGTTTGTATAAGTGTTTACTTATATTACATATTTTATCACTTAAATCACAAATCATAAATTAATAACGAAGAAAAATACTTACGATTAAATATTGTTCTTAGTTTTTGGAACTTAAAAGGTTACTAGATTATAAAGATCAATTATATTATCATATTAAAGAGAACAAAATTAATTATTTTATTATAAGCTTGGCCATCCAAAAATGGAACGCTGCCAGCTTGTTGGGAACCTTGCCTATCGACAGCAGCGAGGGCTTTGAGGATGTTTTCTATATATCATAGTTTGTATTTTATACTTTTATTGTAAATACTTGTTGTAAATATTTTTTTACTATTTTGAATACTTTTACTATAAACATTATTTTCAACCTTATAATCACCATCAGCCTATATTTACTCACTACTGTATGCTGCAAGCCTCTTAGAAAGACAATCCTGCGGTTTTTGGAACTCAAACAAAATTATGAAGTCAATAAAAAGTCATTAAAACAAAAAACAAAAAATCTGTTTCGTCTTCTTCCAATTTACTATTCATACTTATAAATGAATCAACATCAAAAAATAGTCAATGATATGTTTTCTCTGCAGAATGACATGGCTTGCCAGAACAATGTGACTTAGAGCTCGATTCGAACCCGTCGGCCTTCGTCACACCTACTGAACCATTGGCACCTCGAGAGCAGGATGTGGTCGTCACGACATTTTTGACTTGCATTTGCATGATTTCGAGATGTTTTGAATACCGGAGACAGGATCGAGTGAGTTGTCAAACGTTTTTTGTATAGTTCTTTGTTATTAAGGTATTAGTGTCAGATTGGGTTATGTTACGGTAGGTAGACTAAAATTCAAAAACATTTGAAACAAAAAAATACCCAACATAGTCAGATTATCCAAAAAATATTTAAAAGAATGCCTTGCTGAGGTTCTTGCCGATTTGTAGGCTTCCGTAGGATTTCTGAACCGGGTTCTTCAGTACCTTCGATGGTCATAAGTGCCCTTCTAGGGCTTAAACTGAAATGGCTTTGACTTTGACGCTAAATAAATTACAACAATTGTAACAATTGCATGTCCAGCTTTGTGTTCTGCAGCCTTTAGTAAATCGCTCACTAACGTTACTTTACAATCACAAATTTTGTAATTATCTAGTCAGTAATTTATCGAATATAATTCGGTGAAGGGGCAACTCGATTTTAACTATACCAATGACTATGTTTTACTTTAGTATCTAATTCTCAGGATCTATTTCGATACTAGCAATCTAAATCCGGTCTTCGTGTTCAATTTGTATGATACAATCTATTTTAGTTTTTATAACAGCCTATAATTGAGCCATCCCGGCTTATTATTTGGTCTGTCGTATTTATTTCAATAGTTAAATTGGCAAAAAAACACATTAGGTTTGTAGATTTAATATAATCTGATAATTCTTCAATAGTTATCAAGATGTTTGGATGATTTTCTCATAAGAAGCAGGTTTTTTATTCGATTTGGTAAGCGGATTATTTGCAAGACTATTTGTTATGTTGATTGTAATAACAATAAGGTTTTATAATCGCATTTTATGGAATAAGCTTTTGAAACTATAAGTATAATATGGCCCTACGTTCTATCGCTTTATTATATCACAATATAGAAAATAATGTTCGCCACACATACACTCTTAATTCAAATTCCCAATATTTATTTTTAAATTTTTCTTACTTGAATGCAACATTTTTTCATGATGATTTTAATATCTTTATTGAAGTCCTTCCACACACTTTGAGAGAAGCACACACAGTCTACATTACAGGTACCTATGTATAGATAATTAAAATACCCTCGTCAACTCATATAAACATAGTGGCCCTCGGAGTTCTATCCGAACATGGTATTAGCCGAAAGGAAAAGGTCGAATTTTCGAAAGAATGTAATTATTGAAAGTACAAGCAACGAATATAATTGCCCTACTCGTACTACATACATAAATTGTGAGAAAAACCTTGAAATAAACAAACAAATAAACGATAACATAAATCATTTTATGACCTTATCAAATATGTTTTCTCCATGCAGTGGTTTTTGACCACAATCTCGCTATGGTAAATGATGATGTGACCGAAGGTGGTACTAAGCACACGAAATCTATAAGGTACTGGCTCTCAAGTGCAGCTATTGGAACACTCCGGTAGGTCTTTGGCGACTGATTTGAGGGTGGTGGCCAGCCAGGGGGGTACTACAAAGTACGCTACCACCGTACAACATCGATCATTGAACTTTAATTTGGGATACAATTTAGTAGCTTCATACATTGGTATGTAAGATATATATATAACTAGCTGTCCCGACAGACGTTGTCCTGTCCAACTCATACACAAAATTTCATCCAAATCGGTCCAGCCGTTTATCCTATCTCTCAAGTTGGACCAGACTGCTCACGGTGTGCCAATTTAATTTAAAATCGGTTAAGTAGTTTAGGAATCCATCGCGGACAAACATCGTGACAGGAGATTTATATATATTAAGATAAGATTAAGATTATAATGATATACTATAATTTAAGATTATTAGTAATCTGAGTTTAAGCTGAACCAAAATGATTTTGATTGCGTCAATCCTACCAAGTCTTATAATCCCCCTTATTCGGTCTCGGGATTATTTTATCCTAATCCTAATCCTTATTGTACTTTTTACTATCCTATCATACTAAAATTATAAATGCGAAAGCTTATGCCCAGCCGTTATGAAGCTGCCGAGCCTCAGCTCGGACGATTATGGACAAAATTTAGCACACAGATGGAATATGTTCTAGATTAACTCATGGAATACTTTTCATCACAAGAACGCAGGTAGAACCGCACAAAAGGGAACAGCAAGTTATTGATAATTATTAACTTGGGAACATTTTAAGTAAAAGAAGGATTTATTCTAACAGTACCAAATTTGAATATATAATTCAAATTTGTTTATAAATGTTACACCGAATTGAACGCAGGGCATTTAAATTTGTACCTAAAGTAGATTCATTCATAGGTACCTACTATAGTCGCTGCTGTGCTACCTGTGGATTGGATATTATAGCCTGTTTTATTAATTTAAAAGCATAGAGCAAATTAAATTACAAATGCCACCAATCTTGAAATTTCTATCAAATTATATTTAGTATATAATAATTTACATCCTGTGTAATCAGCATATTAAAGTCATTGACCTCAAAATCACTTGTATACTAAGAGACGGGTAAAAGGTCACTTGACCAATTTGAGGAGTCCAAATACGGTGTCGCCACATCTGAGTGCATCTAAGTTTAACTTTAGGTTTGTGAGGTCAGTTAGGTAATATATGTTCAAATTAGAATTGCGTGTAGTAAAGTGAATGATTTACTACCAACGCTTGTTAGTTATGTTATAAACATTAAATTACAAAATATAAATAACTAGCTGTTCCTCACGGTTTCACCCACGTTCCCGGTATAAAAAAACCGGCCAAGTTCGAGTCGGACTACCGCACGAAGGGTTCCGTACCATTATCTATAAAAAAAGGGGAAAAAATCATGTTTGTTGCATGGAAGCCTCCTTAAATATAAATTTTATTCTGTTTTTAGTATTTGTTGTTATATTGGCAACAAAAATACATCTGTGAAAATTTCAACTTTCTAACTATTACTGTTCATGAGATACAGCCTGGTGACAGCGGAGTCTTAGTAATAGGGTCCCGTTTTACCCTTTGGGTACGGAACCCTAAAAATATCCGATGTATTAATAGTTATTCTGCTATTCGGGGCGGAGACAAATCCAACAAATCAAAGATCATACAAATTGGTTCAGCCGTTCTTGAGTTATAAATGGTGTAACTGGCCCGACTTTGTTTCATATACCTAATATATAGATTTTAGATAGAAATATAAATGGTTAACATTGATTAGAAATCGAAGAGAGATAGAAGTTTTAATAATATAAATTATCTTTGTAAGTACATATTTACAAGTAAGTAGATGTATAGATATTGTTTATCAGTTATCTGGTTTATACTAATAGGTACCACAGTCTATGTGACTGTCTATGTTTTTTACGCTGTGCTAATAGTTTGCTTAGTTTGGGATCAATGTGGTAATTACATCAATTGATTGGAATCAGTTTCAATTAGAAACCGGTTTGATATCGCGTTTTTCTGATATTATTTTACGTTATAACTGCACGTATGCAAACAGTGCTGCGTTGCAAATGGATTTTTATCGATTTAGAGATTGCTTCAATTTGAAACTGATTGCAACAAAATTACGTAATCCACGTACAAATGGCTATGAAATTAATTTTAATATGCGTTCAAGTTATGTAACTAGAAAAAAAGTTTGTTGTTTGAGTTTCATTAAATGCCATTAATTGATTGTTTAAACTACCAATTTTATACCAATCCAATGTATGTAGAACATAAATTTAATAGTTTAATTAAGAATATTAATGAAAATATTGTAGCAGGTATATGAAACGGACCAGCCGACCGCAGAGTCGTTAAGACTTCTAAATTATATTTAATTTGGTTCGAGACAATAAATAAACCTGCTGCCATATTAGCGTGAGCCAGAGATTATTAGAAATATCAATAAAAGCGGCTTTAATTAATTTGTAACATTCAAATTGAAATAATTTATTACAATTTTGATGAATTAAATAATATCAAGTTTTTTTTACTCAGAGAAGTGCTATACGACTAAAGGTATAACGCTAGTAGTAAATTATCAAGATGTAATATGCAAATAAATGCAAAGAAAGGCTAGACTGCGGACTTTTGAATCATTAACATTTAAATGTAGTTGGTATTTTAACGGCATTACCTTTTCTATTTAAAAATTTGTAAAGTAACGTTGGCTTAAGACAACGATAATTTTCATGCTATCAATTGCATTTTATAGATCGAGTGGCACTATTGTTTGGCTCGAGTAAAAATCAGAAAAAATTAATAACAAATATATATATTCTTTTCACTCCCACAAATAAAAAAGATTTTTCAAAAAAATAATAATTAAGTCATGTTTATTTGGCTGTGACCAGCATTTTGATATAAAAACTAGTGGAATTATAACGATAAATCCTACGGTTATTTTATGACATTGTGTGTGTTGCATAGTAGCGTCAAATCGCTAATCGCTCCGCTTCAACAGTGCATTCTGACCCCCAAGGCCGTCCAAGGTCTTTAAACACTGTTGTTTGGAAAAGTTAACATCTAGCCTGAGGGATACCCTAGCGTGATGATGTGGCGTTGCTTTAGATATCTGCTCATTTTGTATTATAAAACAAATTGCTATCCCATTAGACTTTATGCTTCACTAATTGACCTTTAACGAAATATTTTGTAATGACCACTTTTGTGATACTGGCCTTTTTATGTCCAACGATTGAATTTTGTAAAAATAATTGAATACAGAATCAATAGGTATTATATTTGTGTTGGATATATTGAGAAACTATGGAGACTGTTTATTTCGATGAAGTTCCCATGATAAATATATTATAGGTTTATTTCCATAGTCTACTCTGCTAATTGTCTTCGAAATTAATAACACCGTGAGAACATAACAAACAGACAGACAGACACACATTTTTTATATTGATTAATACTTAAACTATCTTCGTAAATAAATCTGAAACTTCTTGGTAAGCCTTTTATATAGAATTAATTATTATATTATTATATATTAAGAATAAAAAAACTAGATGTAAATCAAAGATAAAGTAATCCCACGAGGTAAGTTTATGAAACTATTGCAAAGATTTTAAGAAGAGTCGAATTACAATTTGCTGACCTTCACAATGAAGGAAACAATGAAAAAAAAAATAGATCATGAGCCCCAATTATGAAAAGAAGTTACCCACTTACGCAATCTATGATTGATTGCAATCCAAAACAATAAACTTTCTGCCCATACAAAGAACAAGGTCGCAAGTACTTAAGTATCGATTCGGTAATCGATCTCAACAATCGATATATCGATAATATTAAACAATAGTTCAGTTGATGCTCTTAAATTAATGTAGGTCAGAATCGAATGTTTTTGACGTGATCATTTATAATTATTTCGTTATTGATAGCTTTTTTTATTTTAATGTGAATGTAATACGAAATCAATTTTACAGCATATTTTAATGTCTCATACGAATGATAATGTATTTAATTTTGAAATTGAATAATACAGATATTTTTATTGAATGAACATGTTATTTTTAGGATACAAAGTGATAGTGCAGCTCACTGCTCTGTCTACGAATCATAACACTTGTTTGTAAATATTATCGTTTATTGTAACTTGTAACTAATCAGCATAACCTAAATCCAGTTGTTTCGATTTTTTAATTCTTGTATAAATTTTATTTTAATTTTGTTATTTATTTTTACCATGCATACGACTGTGTTAGACCACAACCTCACCATGATAAGTGATGATGTACCCTAAGATGCTATTTTCTTAAAGAGGTAAAATACCTAGTATACTCCATCAAAAATATTGTAACTTTTCCTCGGAAATCGTATTAGCTCATTTCGGACGACATTTCTTAGCGTAGCGGGCGTCGCGTGCGCACATCATTTGATGCGCGTGAGATTCTTAGATTACATTGTCACTTACGTAGGGCCCACTTTCACTTGCAACGTCAGATTTTCACACAATCTCAGTATTTGAGACGTGATGTTTTTATTGCCCGTGAAACACGTAACCGGTGCGTTAGTGCGAGTTTTTCCTTGTTACGACTATTTGGCTCGAAATGGTTCATGTTAAATGCAGATATATCTTCACTTGATCTTCAGAGTTCACATATATGAATAACCTAACACAATCCACGCCTGATGAGAAAGAGGTTATGTTTGTGAACATAGATAAACATAGAATTAGTAATTATTAAATAAAACTTATTTGTAAACAAATAAATAGACAAATTAACCTGGAGCAGTGCCAACAATCATGTACAGGCTCTACAGCTCATATGTATCTATATAGATATATAAAAGAGAAAGTATGTATGTATGTATGTTCCTTATAGACTCCGAAACGGCTGGACAGATTTCAATGAAATTTTCAGACAATCTTAATATTAGCCCCGCGGGTAGTCCTGTAAGGTTTGGTGGGTAATCCTGTAAGCACTCGGGACCGCGGGTGAAACAGCGGGGCGGAAACTAGTATATTATATACTACATAACATTGTGAACAGGTGCTACTTGTATTGTCTGTACCGTTTGATTTTAGTCACTTATATTTTTTTGCCTCTATACATAACATTCAAATCACGGAATAGGTAAATAAGGAATTCAAATATTGTCAGTGAGACTAGAATAAAAATTTAACATAATACATCTAAGTTTGTTTTGAAAATAGTAATTGCTGAATTTATTTCCGGTGAATTTAGTAGAAGCAACCTTCCAGTATTAGAGTCAGACTAATCATAGATAAGTTCTTGTGAACTTCATATTTACAGTGCAAAGGTACAAGCCTATTTTCACTACGAGGATATTAAGTCCGCAATGTGGTCCCAAAGCGAATAGGTGGATAAAGTAGGTATTGAAAATTCTGAGATAAAACCTATCTAATTCGAACTGATGACACATCTACAAATACATCTGTTCTAAGAAACTGAATAAAACTGTCACAAAAATCTAATACACAATGTCTAAGTAAAAATCAAACGTTACATTTACACTGTACAAAATAAGGGGCCTTATTTAAATTTTATCTAACCACAGGGTCTCATGTCATATTCATGACGTTGCCACCAGAACTAAGCGCGAAATTCACTTCACATTCCTTCTACAAGTGACATTCATCTCTAAACAGCATGTATTTCTCAACAAGAAATACAACATGTAAAGGTGTAAATGCACACGCGGTTTTGTCGCTGCGGTTTATTTCAAACATTAAAACAGCCAGTGTTGCGACAGGTGGCTATATTAACGGCACTATTGTTATAAACACAAATATTAATAAACATGTCTTTGTGAACCATGTATTTGTAAAAACAGAGTGTCATATGATTTATGTTTGTCGCAATAGTATGCAAATCAAGATACCGGGGTGGATAAACTTAGTTAAGTTATACATTGCGTAAATGACTTGGCATAGTTTAACGTTTTTGTACAAAATCCAGAAGAGCTATTAATTACGTTTTGCTGTAAAACCTAGTGAAAAGGAACATTCCTCCTAAATTGGTGTGCTAAAAAGGCTTTTATTTGTGTTTGAAGGTTCAAAAATTCATTTCAATGCTAAATGAAAAAAACGGCAAAATAATGTATCGGTCTTTTCAACATTTTTGAACTTTTAAAGAACGTTTATCATTCTCAAATATAGCTTTATTAAATCAACGGAATACAATTTTCACATTTCATTCCACCAACTAAGTCCCAAACAAGTAGCGTAATTTAGAGGGACCTTTTCACCGAGACATATTGAATCCAAATTAATCCAAAAGTGTTTTATTGCTAAAATTACGGTTTTTAAAGTCAACGTGTGACCACTCCTAGGTACTGAGGAACAGAAATACGGAACGCGCTCCCGTGGGTCGAATCAACACCACAAATCTTTTATTAAACGACAGAAGCAACTTAAACTAGCCCACGTGCACTCTGCCATCAGATTACAAACATTTGCATATATTGACAGTTTAGATCTAAATACGTGCAAAAGTAAACTTATCTCATTGATTTGTCATTTGAAATTGTTCGTTAAATCGTTGCAATAGAGATCGCTCAATCTATTCTACGATGTAAATTATTGGTTGGTTTTGTGTATTTTTAGACGGAATGAGAGCAATCGGCGTTAGGCGTCACGAGAGCGTCGCACGCGCAAATTGTGTGTTTAATCTTAATTGAGTTCTTACGAGTTGTTAGAATTGGTCCGTGGTCATTTTTATAAATTAGATCTTGCACGGAAATGCGTTCGCCGCTTAAGTGCCAATAAAGCGGTTAATTTAATGGTTAAAGGCCGTCGAAAGCGAGGTTTTAAGTAAAACTACAGGTTTTAAGTTATTCAAGTTAGTTGCTTGGTATGTAACAGAAAATAGCTTAGTTATTGTATCAAAGAACAGAATCATCGCTGTGTATTTCAAAAACCTTTTATTATTTCCAATTTGTTCTCAACTTATAAGTAAATACAGGTTTCTTTAAGTTTTAACACCTACTCAAGCCAACAATACTCTCATGAAAAATTATTTAAAGAACCATAAGTATTCTTGATAATTTTAAGTGGTCCACAATCGTAACCGAATCGGATATCTTGCATAATATCTGAGACAAATTCATTGACACTGACCAACGCGATCGCTTACAAAAGCCTACCTCAATGCCGCCCTACTTTCCAAACGTATACACTTACAATTATGTGGACAATATAGCAAACAAATAATTATATCACACTGCATACAATATCAGAAATGCACTTTCATAGTCCAATCCCCCTAGTTATACCTAGGACCTAAAGTTCACAATTGTTGATGGTGCCGATTTGCAAACAGCAAATGATAAAGTTGCATACGTCGAAGACAATAGAAAATCGAGGACATAAAACACGCACCAAATGACTTACACGCTTTGATATCGAGTCACTAGGAATTGTGTCGTGCTTGATGACAATAAAGTATATTTTCGTTCGAAAGGTATAAGATTCAGGATATGGGACTAGTCGGCGCCAAGTCATACCTGAGGTAGTTGATATTATGAGAATAATTACGAAACTAAATTTGTGGGCGTCGAATCAGTGAGCCAGATCTATGGTTACAGCAATTGAGATAAATGTTAGTGAACTGTACTAAATTTGCAGTTTGTCATTAGATCGGTCGTTTTGAAATTTAAGTACACATTACAAGCCATAATAGGCCAAAAACAAAAGACAGAAGGAAGTCGTGACAACGGTAAATCTGTTGGCAGTAGCTTTATTAATGCAAAACCTGTATGTTTTATCGAGTTTTTTGTATAAACGTTATTTCTAGTGTTAAAACCGTTGTCTCAAACAATAAAGCTCTTGTATGTAGAAATTAAAAGAATGTCGAAAAAAATGTTTCAAGACAAGGTAACATTTTTGCATTATTCATAATAGTTATTAAAAAGATGATGTGTTTTTTACATACAGTATACACAAATCATACTGTGACTTTTCTTGTAAAATTGATCTTGATCTAAGTACCTATGCACTCATAAACTTGCTTAATATATTTTGACCTACTTACAAAAACCAACAGAACAGGCTTGCATAAATGTCTACATATCCTAAACGCTTATCCTGTATGAATGTCTCGTCTTGCAACTTCCTATCTATTTAGCAACAAAACTAAATCTAAGAACGCGACAGTTTGTATATAATTCAGGTATATTTTCAAAAATGTTTATAGTCTTGCCCATAAATCTTCTTCAAATGTACCAGTTTGAAATCTAAGTTAGGTTTGCGATGCTGAATTACTTTTACTCTTGGATCATAATACTTTTGATGGAATATTAATTTTTTGAAAAATATTTTTGGCAAAAGTGGTTCAGTATGACGAACTCAGGTAACTCCTTTAGGTTTCGAAAAAGGATCCATCCTGTATTTTTTTGGTGCTGAATTTGAAAATTAACTTTACATAATAAACTATAATAAGTGGCGCATGTAAAGACGCTAGCAAAGGTAAGATGTAGAACAGAATGCAAGGATGACCATCCCTTCACAAGGTTTGCTACGCATCAGTAATCTCACCAAGGTTGGTTACATCCATGGACTACTTCGACGCTTGAGCCTAATTCTCAAAAGGTATTGTAGGTTGAAACAAAGGATATGGAGATTTTAAGCAGCTTAATGATTGTATCAAAGTCAAGGGCAATATTAAAAATGAAACTAGAGACAAATATTATATAGTTCACTCTTAAAAGGAAGTACACGACATGAAATTAGATATACATCACGTAAAAGATGCTGTGATAGATAGGTAAAATGATACTGTACGTGTTCAATAAACATCCGTGATAGATAGCTCTATCTGAAATTCAGTAGAAGAAAGAAACCTACTGATTTATTTAAATCTTAAAAACACGTTAGTACAAGTGATAATTTGAAAATAACGGAACATTTGGGTATCGTAGAAACCATCACCAGCGAAGACGACGGTATGAGAGGAAAATAAACAAAATAAAAGTATTTTTATAACCAGTAAGAGTTTGAAGCATGTGCGTAAAATCTCCTACCATATTACACTTTGATACCACAAAAAACAAGGTTGTTTGAAACGAGCCATTGTGCTAACATTGACTAGCACACACTGGGTTCCGCACAAAATAACAAAGCCATTCAGATATCGATAAGAAGACAATAAACAATAACATTCAAGTATTGCTGTTTCAACATACTGCGGTTATGTGACCGCTGAATGCTGGATTGTTTAGATCCTACAATTTGTCTGGATATCTCAAATTTTTATGTTATTGAAGTTGTCTGTCTGATGGTTATAAATAAATGATTTAATATATTTACAGAAGCGTAACTTCTTCTACCTTCACTTAGGCATTTATTTTTAATCTAGCTTTCACTCTCCAGATTTCCTTCGAGAATAATGTATATACTTTTAAGGAAAGAAAGAAAAACAATTTATTGACCCACATAGTCGCATCACATGTCTATAAACTAATATGCACATAAATACTAACTAATGTGTGTGTTGCGCGGGGTCAAAAGGACCTCAGCATAATGTTACACTACACATATGAAGCAGTCATAAGGTCACGCCGCGTTAAACTAAAAATCTAAAATTACACTAAGGACACAGCGGGGCCGATCTCTCATAGAAAACCCACGTAAACGAAAAGGGCGTATGCGACAAAATGGTTTTTATCGCTTCATTTAAAAACTACAAATATATTTTATATAACGTATGTACCAATTATAGTCTCAGTTTCAATGAACATATGTAGAAATTTTGAAACCTCAAATCGATCCTCAATGTCGGTAAAATTGGAATCTCTTATTTTAAAGAGGTCTTTTTGATTAATTATTTTGTGTTATAAAAGTTAACCAATCGTGTTATGCAATAGACAAAATAAAGTCAAAGACATGATAAATTCTCACAATAAATTTCATTTCGTTCACTTTAGTCATTGTTGAGAAAAATCGGTTTCCTTGCAACCAAAATCTTCAATGCGAAACACGAACATAAACCATAAAAAGTAAAAAATATGTTTTATAATACGGCTTTTTTGTTTTATCCACCAAACTGAAAAGTACATAACCATTGGGTTCATATAATTAAGATGAAAATCGGAAGTTTAGAGTATAATCCAACATTTGGAAAAAGAGGAGGCGAAAAGAAGAAGGCGTATAGTGGGATAAACCTACGTAAATTAGAGAATGACTAAGCTTTGATGGTAATGTTGTTTAATTAGCATTAGTGCTTGTATTTCTAAGAAACATGGTCCGACTTATTGACTTTAATTTTGCAAAACCAGAATTAATTCTATTTGCAAAGCAGACTCTAACAGGTTTTATAATACTTAAGCAGGAGAAAAAGATTGTTTAATTTTATACACTTTACCTATATGTTAATCTTGATCTTTATCTAATGGATCAGGATATTTACATGATTTTGATTCATAAGAGTTTTTTTTACTACATAATTTAAATTAAATTCATGTATTTTCTTTCTTTTTTTTTAAATAGATTTAAACACTACCGACCGTAAGCAATTTAATTTTTTTTTCATTTATTATAGTTCTTAAAAAGTATGTTGTACATAGGTAAGTCATACACAAAAACCACAGAGGTTAGCCGACGGCATGACTTAAAAACATCATTTAGTCCTATACTTATATTCAATTATAAAATAACAATTTTACATGTGGGTAGGTAGTATAAAAATAAAAATGGATAAAAAGTGCCACATACTGAGTGCGGTGATTAAGTATTTGGAAATTACGTTATAATACTTGACACTGAGTTGGTCGCGGTATGGTCTAAAGACAAAAGATGCTTCATTTAAAAAGACATGAGTTGGCTTAATTTGCAACGCTTGAATCTATGTAGGTATTATCAACATACCATGTCCAACGAATCAGGCCAGCTGACATCGATCACCAGGTGGTCTCATAGTGCAATAGTACGCTTGACTTGTTCAATTGTGCGCCTAAATTGATTTATGCTTTATTTAGAGGAATGAGTCGTGATTTAAAACCAGTTTGTTAGTTTTCTCGACTAATTGTTGGTCTTTTTAGCTAACATAGTTCTGAGGACATATATCATCAAAATAGACACAAAAAAATACGTGCCAATTTGTAGTACCTAAATATATTTTACTAAGTGATAGACAGGTTCAAAGAATAACGACGAGCGATGTTGTTATCATGCTATAGATCTGGAACCCCTAGTTTAGCTATCTCTTTTACCAACAATCTAGTAACTGACAAGCCTAGTTCACTACTTTTTCCCTATTTTTATGTGGAGCGATTCGACAAGGGGAGCCATTCTCTCGCCTTGTAAATACTACGATTGTTAACCTTAAAAAGAGTCATTGATTTATCGCCTGCACTTTTCTATATGTCCCATGTACTTCTGACAGTAGACCAATTCGATGTCTGACTCTAGATTTATTTTTTTATAAGATTCCCTTTCAATTGAACGCTTTGAATATTGAACTGTTTTTTTAATCCACTTTTTTAATCTGATATATACCTACCTGTTTAATAAAGTATTATCCCGCGGTTACAGTCACATTCCTAAGAAATTTTGTTTTCTACCTAAGAAGTAGGTACTATTTATGGATACTACTTTTTATAGTTCTCATCTTTTTATCCATGTCAAATCCCATCAATATAAAAAAAAACTGTATTTACTTTAACACATAATACATAACACAAAACATAGACGCGGAAAGCTACCCCATTTGAATACAACTTCCCCAATATATCCTATAGGTATATAATTAATTCGCATAAAATTACCTCTGAACCAACCACGAGTACGCTATCGGTCTCACATGAACAACTCCTAATTATTAGTAGAGGGAATGTTCGATCTTTATTGTTCGCTGTTAGGCCGGGAGTACATTAGATCTAGACTAATTAAATTCAAGTATAAGGGCTCGGTTTCATTAAAATGGCGGTTTTCGTGTGGATCTGATAGTGCGCGCGCGCTTGCTCTAGGCGACACTTCCTGGTACCGCGCGCGATGTAAAACGACGTAAGTGGGAGTTACTTGCAAATGTGTCTTTTATTTTTAGTTTAGCGGCTTAAATTTAAATTAAATAAGATTGAGCTGTTTTTATTGGATTGTTTGCTATAAATTGCCAGGAAAAACATCTTATGTATAAAATTCTCGTGTCATAGTGTTTGTCTGCAAACTCCTCCGAAACGGCTCGACCGATTCTTATGATTTTTTTTGTGTATATTTGGTAGGTTTGAGAATCGGTTGTAGGCTTTTTTTTTCTTTATACCGCTATATAATATGGGTGAAACCGCGAGGCACAGCTAGTAATAATATAAGAATGAGCGTACTTTTTAATCTTGTTTTATCATAGTTTCTATGAAGTTTTGAAACGGCTTTATGAAATTATGTAATGTCTGAAACAGTTGGAATAATGCAAAAAAAGTCAAGTACCTATAGAGTCATAAATATTTTTTTACTACATTTCTATCATAGAATAAATCACCATAAAAAAAGAAACCACTAAGTATTTCTCATATCACACCCGACACGGACACCTTGGTGTGATCTATCAGCGCGTGCGCATGCGACAGTGTGACTTCCGTGTCATTATGCGCTGGTGGCAGGTAGAGGTAGCGCAGTATCGGCGCGGGAGTGGCGATGTGATCGGCACGCCTCGTGGCCTATTGTCTGATCGCCACCTATAATATACCTTGTTTATTCTCTTCGCCTTCTATGGATATCGACCCGCTTGATTATTCATGAGTTTGGTTGAATATGAGCCTTTATTTAATTTTTAGTTAAGAGTTTCTGAAATTAAATTTTAAAATTGAGTAATAAATATCCTTTATGCAATTTGCACACAAAATGTATTTTAATAAATTGATAAATTTATCATTCATATAAATTCATAGTGAAAATATTACAACTAATATTTTCACAATACGTAGTCAATTGAATACAAAATTAATATTGATAGACATAAAACTGCAATAAATAGCTTTGAATTTTGACAATGGCACAATTTAATAGGCGGTCGATCTGGTCAAAAACTATCGATACAAACTGACCTATCGATCACGTTTGTGTCAATAAACATTACAAGATTGTTAACGTGTATTTTTTTTACGTAACCCCAATTCGCATTGGCTTTGCTGGGTTTGGATTGGTTGCGTGTATAAAGTTAAGCAACTAACCATAATTGAATCAGTTATCGATGTATTGGCACGCAAGCTTGCCTAACGAACGCTAAGCTTAGTTTGACAGTAAGAATGAAAACTCTCACTATCATACGTACTGGCACAAATTAAGATCATGATAATGTTCATAATTCACTATTAAAACAGGTGAAACTACAGTTACGGCCGCTGTTGTAACCTTGTTCGATGCACGCTTCGCTGGACCTGTGCCTTTTGTTAACGCTTACTTTGTTATCTTAAGAACACTTCACGTTACCAAATTTAACTACGATTACACTCTTGGGTCAACGCAAAATCTATCAAGTTATTTTTGCGTCTTTAATGAAAGGCACTTTCAGGATAACGCAAGATTTAAAATTTTTAAGTGCATAGCTACAATAAATTCTCTAATCAGCCTTGAATGTAATTATCTTCTGCAATTAAATATTTAGTCTGAACAATAATGTATGCAATTTTTTTATAATAATTATCTTCCGCGTAGGACTGCAAATATTGAAGCTAATACCATTTCCAAACATGATTTTAAAAGCATCAAAAGTCATCGTGTTAAAGCATTGCAAGAGTAAACAAAATATGGTGCAGATTAATGTTAGACTATTAAAAAGATAAAGGTACTTAACCAAGATAATTAAGCTTTGTTCTATTTAATCGATAAGCAAAATATATCACGACAACGTGACTCCGACAGGTCATAAACTGGCACAACCTGAACTAATCTGGCCCACTCATGAATTACTTTGCCCAATAGCAATTATGGGAGAGTTGAGTAATGATCAAAAATAAAATAAAAACTTGCTACAATTATATCCGTACTTAAAAATGGAGTAGCTATAGCTAATCCTTACGTCAATGGAAAAAATGACCAGAATTAAAAAAATAATTAGAAAACATTAGATATATACGACAAGGTCACTGTAAATAAAGAATTAAGTAGTATGATAAATGAGCAGGTGGATTGACAAGAGTTAAAATTTGATCTGTTGGTAGTTATAGTTGATAAATGAGATCATAACGAATGTAGAGCAGCCACGTGCCACAATAGACATAGCAACTTGTACATATCTTAAAGCAAAATACATTTGTAAAGTGGTTACACTCCATAGGCATTTTGCAATCCGATAGGATTAGTTTGCAGCTGGATAATAATTAATACTTTATAGGTGTGTTTGTATTGATATTCCGATTATAGTAGGTTGTAAGTACGATTTATGGATCTGGTTTTTACTGTGACTGTCTACAGAATCTATTTTGATATTTCTTTGCTTATTATTGGCTTTAGAATATTCTCAGAGCTTTTAAAATTTTAATTAGTTTTGTTAGTTCGCATTGCACATTACTGTTAAACCAAAATATTTTTCAAATCTCCATCTTGAATCACCGTTTTGAAATCCTTTATTGGTTAACTGGCAATTTGCATTTTGTTGCAATTTGCAGCTGCATCAAATTGAATAGTACTTCTAAAACAATTTAACCTCTATGTATGGTATCGTATACGGTTTATCTACTTGCACGCTGTATTATAAAAGTATGTATCCTTACCTCATGCCGTCAAATCCATCGTCGGATCCATTGATAGTAAGCACTGGCGCACGCGCATACGCTTTGGCAACGCGTCGATTCCTCTCGAACACTATCACCTTCGCCCAGATCTCATCATCGATCTGTGTCCATTTGTCCAATACTTCCTGTATGTGTTCCTGTTGATAAAAGAAATAAAATATTAGAGCAACATTCAAGTTTAAGTTTTTCATTAAGTATGTAGGTACCGAAATAATAATAAAACAATCTTCTGTCTTAAAAATTACAAAGTAAAAGTACCTAATGCATATTGTCTTGGATAATTAAAACAATATAAAGATTAGTTAGATTAGCTAGTTAAATTATTTTAGACCAGTACATAAATTATGTACGAGTACAAATAAACAATGTTACAAAAGTAAGATTTACAAATAAAATAATTGTCTTTTTATACGCAGGTAAAATAAAACATCTACCCACCTTTCCGCTTTACAACACATTCAACCTAATAAAACATAATATTTCCATCGAAATTATTGTAATTTGAATGCTCCAGCAATTATATTAATACTTCTAAAATTGTGTTTCATTCACAATTATATGAAATCTTACAAAACAGCCAAAAGCGACCTTGCCGCCGAACGAGGCGTTATTGTAGAGATTACCAAAGTTTTAGATATTAATCCTACTGTGGCAACATTGTCGCAATCAGATGACATCGGACTCTGCGCCGGCGCGCCGCAACAGAGTTCTGCTCTAGTAACTAACTTAGTGTTACTCCTAGCATGTGTTAGATGTTAATTTACCTCATATTTTAGGGTAATCAACCATCTTCAAGGATGGTGATGTGAACTGGTTTAAAAGAAGTGTGCTAAACTATACTTAAACAATAGCAATTTTAATCTTTTAACATGTTTATAAAATGTTATCGGAGTCATTTTAATACCGATTATTCCAGTAATAAAATGAAATTACGCCTACGAATGAATACTTCTACAGCAGCAATTATTTTAACCATCTATCAATAATAATTGTTTGTTATATAATCTAACAATATGAGAAACAAAGAAACAGAACAATAGAATTAAGTCAAAGTGAAATATTATAGGTCATTGAGAGTGAAATGAATGAACGAATCAAAAGCTAGTATCATTCAACAATGCACGAGTTAGAAGCCAATTTGAGCCGTGAAATATCTTCGAAAGTGTTACAAGCAACAGAACAAAAAAGTTACATACGTATGAGAATCAGTATAGCGTGTGGTGGAATTGTAACCGTGAATATAAAGATGTTAAGTTCATTTTAGAATAAAAAAAAGAAGTTTCTGCAACAATTTGTGGGGGCATCAGTCTGTATAAACGCACCTCTGTTTTTGCTCATACAGTCGTAACAATAAGCTAGCAATTTTGCCACTAAAAAGCTGGTTCTAAATAGACCGTTACTCTGGGCAAAAAGTTTTGAAATGTTCCTGGTAACAGAACTTGGCAGATCGTAATTAGGGTTGGCAGGTCAATATTATTAGAAAGTATTGGTACCTGACGAAGTTAATTATCAAGGTTGGCTTCGTGGAATCAATAATATGGAACACTTTTAGGTGAAAGTTAAGTAACGATTATGAAAGTATTTAGTTACTGAAAATTTTTAAATAAACATCATACGTTATAAATAAATCGTAAATAAACTATGTTAACAATTTAAGCTTTATTTTAGGCCATGTTCAATGTCAAGAGTAAATACATGTTGGAAAATCTTTGTAAGATGTTAATCTGACTATTATCTATTCATTGCTAATCTCCTCACCGATCCGCAAAGCTGCTTCATTTAAAATGAGACCATTAAAAATAATGTTTTGTAGTATCAACCCTAAAAATAACAAGCAAAACACTGTTACGTTTGCATTTCCGATTGTTTTAATGTTATGACATAATTTATCTGTAGCATATACTTTTACATTTCCGTTTCCATTGGATTAATTGCGAATTCCACTTTCATTTTCATTTTATGGCATACGAGAAGTATATTCTACATGCTGTTGTTGTTAAATTTGTTAGTAACACGTGGGAAAGTATTAATTACTTGTTTTTTTTTATTATCTTGGGTTCCACAAATCAATTTTAGACAAATTGTCTAAAAGACCTGAATAACATATATGTATAGCGATTGACGGTTTAGAATGTGAATTTTTTTTTTTACTTTCTATTACCATTTCCAATAGATAATATAATTTTAAGGCGATAATAGTTCAGTGGTAATGACGTCGGATGCCGCGGCAAAGGTGGTTCGAATTCTATATTGAGCTTGAGCTTTCGGTGAAGGAAAACATCACGCGGAAATCGCAGCACGGTGGTAAGCAAGCAACTACCCTCAAGTTTAAAATCGATTGCCAAACACCTACTGGTGTCTTCCTCCAGCGGTACTAGAGAGTTAGAGCCACCTACGGCCACATCATCATTTACCGTGGTGTGATTATGATCAAACACAGGCCTATACTTAGCAAAAGAAACCTCTTAATGTATGGTATATCAATTTTTACAAGCTTTTTATTAACTTGCAATGTATGTATGTTTCTCCGGGTGGAATATTGCAAGTCGAATTTATAACCCACTTCCAGTGGTCGGATTGACTTAATATTTGTTATACATTAGTGTATTGGAAGACAATACAAATACAGTCAATAAAAAGTACAGTAACCAAAAAAAGCTTGTATTAAGGCTCCAGTCTCCCTAAAATCAGTGTTCTTGCGGAATTTATCAGAAAATAAATATTGTTTTTTAGTCATCAGAAAAGCAATAAATGAAATATATTTTACGTTATTTTAAAGTGTGAGATTTGAAGTTTCCAATACATATTTTATTTTTTAATTTGACGCCACTTTTATTAGCTTTGTGAGGCTTTAAACATACCTCTATTTACGTTCCACGCGTAGAGGGTCTCATTCATGCACACGCTACGAAAAAAATATAACAAAAACAAGAAATGTATTCAGATTACATTTGTAATTTTTCTTTTCTGATGACTAAAAAATAATATTTCTTTTCTGATAAATTCCGCAAGAACACTGATTTTAGGGAGACTGGAGCCTTAAGAATGAAATTTTTAACAAAAACTTATTATATTACAGTTAAAACTACAGTATTTTTTGAAACGATACGTTTGTTACTATTTACATTTAAAAGTGACTCCAACTATATTGAATATGTAAGCCTTTATTACTAGGCACAATAACTAAGCAGACCTTGTTAGTCTGTTCAAGATAGTACCTTGTTAAATTCAACAATATATGATAGAGATTTTACGAACTATGTAAGAAGACAGTAATTTTATAGCTTATCTTTTCTAGAAAGGCATTTTAATGATTGAAAATATTCTGCATTATGTTTGATGCTTTGTAGATCATTAGCCAATAGTTCATCTCCTTTCAAATGATATTCCAACAGCAACAAATCGCGAGACATTACTTTCAACATCACATGCAATCTTCAATTCCTAATCAGTATCCATCTACATCAAAACATATCAATGGTACATTTTACTTAGTTAATATCCGATTCATGGCATGATCTCTTATAATCTAGGCCCATATTGTTGATCACAACGCCATGTTTGCGTTATTTCTGCTGAATAGTGCTCGTTAGTGATCATGGTTTTGTATTTATTCGCAAATCTTCTGGACAGTCACTCACGCATGTCATTCTTTAGATTTATAGCCCTGCAAGGGAAATCGGTTTAAAGGTGTTTGACTGTTTCATTAGGAGCTATTTGAAAGTGTTATCTATTTTGATATTTATGTCGTTTGTTGCTACAGACTCTTTATTGTTTATTCATTTATGTGAGTACTATATTATTGTTAATATTTTTCATTTTTGCTTCTCGATGGATTTGGGCAGATTTTAGGGAAGTCCCATGTCCAGCTGTGAGCATTTGTGACCCTTTGATTACGAACAAAGTGATTTATATAAGAGCAGACAGTAAATCTGAATATTACCAACTTGTTGTTCAAAAGATATAAGAATATTCCAGATAACATGTTATTTTTAAATATAGTATTTAGGACTCGTTTATGTGGCTTCAATAGTAGGTGTAAACAACGGACTTGTGGTTGACCAAGGCTGACCACACCACACCTCGCCCGATTACCTTATCTATACCTTATTCGATTTATAACGGTTCGAGCTACATCTACTACTTAATTATCGTCTTTCAATTTTGATAAATACGCTGGTAACTTGTTCTTTGGAGGTCTAAGGACTAATTTTGACTGAGCATTAATCGGGATTCTCAGTTTTAAAAACTTTTACTGAAGATTAGTGTTAGAAATAGATTTGAAAAGAGAAATAAACCTCAATAGTTATGTGTATGGTTCAATAACTTCATATGAGTTTTATCAATCCAATTTTGATAAATGACGTGTAACTTTTTCTTCACCTTAATTACTCAATGCTAATCAGTTTTTGCGTTTCATGTCGTATTACGATATAGTGTAAATAATCTGTATACCACACCACTTTATAATAGAAAAATTTAAATAAAATCATGGATATTGCACATATCCGCCCATCTCTATAAATTATTTACATTAACATTGGAAATCACCGAAAATGTGCAATAACCTATTCATTTTAATGTCAGATTCTCACACTTTGCGTGATTCATATAAATAATTTTAGTAATTCTGTATGACAGGTTGTTCATGGATTCTCATTAAAACATGCGTTAGGTGGACATCGTTTGATGACTAATAGTACGTTTAAAGTACGCTAATTGCCTTGAAATACGAAGGCAAAATACCTACAAAACAAACAATTTTGAGGCAATTAGAACAGTGGTAGTAACATGGATGCCGCGAAACTATAGCACGGTGGTACGGTGGCTCGGTGGTGACTAGCTACCACCCTCAATTGACTTAAAAATTGACACCAAACAAATACCGGCGTGTTCTGGCAGCTGCACTTGAGAGCCAGTTCCATCTAGGTTTAGTATGCTTACCATCTTCGGCATCGTCATCACATACCAAAAGAGATTGTGGTCAACCACAGACCTATAAATATGTAATAAAAATAATAATTGGAAAGACAGGGAAAGAAGTTATAAATTTTGAGAGTTGTTTATTCTGGGATATTTTGAGACTTATATTTAACTGGAAATAGTAATTTCATCAAAGCATTACAATAATCAAAAGTATAGTTTTGGTACCTACCTCCCTACCTGCAAACCTGTCTTTAATTTTTCCTCCAAAAAGAATTTCATTACACGAATCACTTTCGGTGATAATAAAAACATATAAAGGCCTTAAATTCTCGATCTTATTTAGTATTTAATTAGTGTATCCTTAAATTGCCTTCGAAACCAGCCTGTTGCTTTTGGTTTGTTTTATCTTATCTCTGAAAAGTATTTGGGATTTTAAATAAGGGTGTTGAATGGCCTTATATCATGAATAAATATAATACCTTGAGTTTATGTTTTGTTATCATTATTTCAACTGCAGTAGCTATTGGATTATTAAGTTTTTTAGTCTTATCAATGACTGTAGTTTGTTCTAAACTATAATTAATTTTCTCTTCTACTTCTTCCGGTTTCTTTTCATCTTTTTCTTCGTGATCATATATTTTATAGACACGTTTGTGATTAACAACAAATGCCTTTTATACAAACGACGACAAAAAATGTTTAATCTTTTATGGCATGCAATATTTGGAAATCCATACTCTTAACCGCAACTGAAACATCATGTACACACATTACAATCAAATATAATTTGATAATGATGAAAAGGTAACATAACAATTTACACACATCGTTGCGCTTTATCACGAATTGTTAAGCAACTGATCGCATAACTGAATTACTGAGTTGCATATAATGCATGCCGCGATATACAAGCAATATATCGCGGCATATACAAGCAATCGCAAATTGCGATATTAACACCAAGTGAAGGTCGTAGCGCATTGTATTTACTATCAAAAGTATACATACTTCACACTCTTTATAAGAAATGAGAATGCGATTATACTCGAAAACTATCATTATTTTTTCTTCCTATAAATTAACATTTGGTCGACTGTGGTAAGAGAAGATGACCATAACATACTGGTCGGTTCTTGGCGACAGACTTTAAAACCCGTGGGAGGTAGCCATCCAGGTTATCTCAAAGTACACTACCACCGTGCTATGGTCTCTTCACAATATTTTTCGTCACCAATAGCTTAAATTTATTAAAGGATTTAAACCCACACATCGTTTTAATGTTTTTATGTTGTTCGTTATCATGATACTGAACTTTAGCAGTATTTAGAACAGCATTATACAATGATTTAAATTTCTGATTACATAGCTATTTATGGGCAGGCCACATAGTGCGCAGAACGGATGGCCGATGGGGCCGAAGAGTTCTTTCTGGAGTGGAGACCAGGGACCGGCAAGCGCAGCGTAGGACGTCCGCTAACAAGGTGGACAGACGACCTTGTAAAGCTCGTCGGAAAATGCTGGATGCAGGCCGCCCAAGACCGGTCTTATTGGAGATCCTTAGGGGAGGCCTATGTCCAGCAGTGGACTGCTTGCGGCTGAGATGATGATGATGATGACATAGCTATTTGCTTATCATCTCTTTTTTATTTCTTGGTTTTTCATATATTCTATATCCCATTTCACCCATCCTAACTAATATATTTCTATAAGTAAATGATTGTAAGAATTTATATTGACAGCAGAATATTATGCAATTGTTAGCAGTTAAATATTTCATCAGTCCGAAAAATTGTTATGTAACATTATTTATGCGAGGAAAAAAATTACAAAGGACTAATGACACTGTTATACATATGTTACCCTTATAAAATAGTAGCTGTCCCCATGTCTTTCTCCATACCATAGGCTATCTGCGTACCGAATTTCATAGCAATCGGTTCAGCAGTTTAGGCGTGAAAAGGTAACAAACAAACTCACATTCGCATTTTTGATATTAAAAGTAAGGATAATTAGCATTTATTATTAGCTACATATTTATCAACGTAAATTAAAATCGATATAAACATTTGACACTGAGGCATTATAAAGAGTAGAAAAAAACTCTTGAACTATAGATTCCGCATACTGACCACTTGCTAAATCTGTCTACATTCAATTCTAAGCCTTTAGTAGCAGTCATTACACTTTATAATCGCTATTTAGATACTGATCTACATACGCAAGTAACAGTATCAACGGCCTTGCAGGGTCAAGTTCCGTGGTCTGCATTCTTGGATAGACTGGTCCTAAGCAATGATAAATCTCATTTAACTGTTCATGTTTAAAATAGTTTTACTCATTTAAGTGTAGCATTTAATTTTACGACGGAAACTGAAGGCGTTTGCAAAGCTTTTATAAACTATTGCCGTGTTTCAAAATTGGTTTATTTTTACATTCAATTTATTGGAATATTTTGCAAAATATTTAAGTAATAATGTTATTTTTAAATCAATGACCTGAAAACATTAACGAAATAAATAGTAAGTATAAACGAGTCCAATGCAGTAATAGAAGAAGTGGAAGGTAATAATCCTACTATATCCTAATCCTAACTTTAATATTATAAATGCGAAAGTGAGTTTGTTACCTTTTCACGCCTAAACCGCTGAACCGATCGCGATGAAATTTGTTACGCATATAGCCTATGGTATAGAGAAGGACATAGGCCACTTTTTTCCTCGGGAACGCGGGTGAAACCTCGGAGGACAGCTAGTAATATTATAAACTAGCTTTCGCCCCGCGGTTTCACCCGCGTTCCCCAGGGATCTTATGTTTTCCCGGGATAAATAGTAAAACAAACTCACTTTCATTTTTATAATATTAGTTAGGAAGTTAGGATGTGAAAGTTAGTGAGGATGTATGGATGGATGTCTGGATGTTTGTTATTCTTTCACACAAAAACTTGGCACACAGATGGAATATATTCTGGATTAAAACATAGGATACTTTTTATCCTGGGAAAAGATAAGATTCCTCGGGAACGTGGGTGAAACCGCGGGGTGGAAGCTAGTCTTAAATAAATGGTTGTGAACTCAATTTCGTAATAGAATGTCGATAATTCGTCAAAGCAAATGGGGCGAAAATAAATTAACCAATACAATAAATCGACTCATTGATTCACAATTGTCGCTACAATGGTACATTCCGCTTCGATGGACTGAAATCAACGTATTTCTGTTATTGTATAATGTGAACGTTTATTTTATACGTGAGTATTTTCATCAATAGATTTTCCGTTACCTAATAGTCATATTGCTTGCATGTATCAAAATTAGCGTTAATTGATATTCATTTATCACTTTTTTTTTTTACGATGGATTTTCTTTGATCACAATCTCACGTCGTAATTGTAAGTTCGAAGCACACAAAGGCAACACCAGTTGCAATTCTTTCTGTTTCATATTGTGCTTTTTCCTTTGAGTAACATATTATACTCGTATTATGCAGAATAAACAACCATAATAAACTACCTAGCAATTATATCTCTGTTTTTGTAAAGAAGTTAGAAATAAAATACTTAATGTATAAAAAACCACAATATAAATGAGATGCTATATACTGCATAAATGCAAAGGAAGCAATTCATTAAAAAATCTCCTAGATTTTGACATGTATTATGTTTTAAACGGCTTATACTTTGTGTATTTTAATTCCAAGATCGTTTAGAATCTTTTTTGGTAATTAAGAATTATTGTCAAGTAATTATGGCTCAAAAAAATAATATTTTTTTGATTTGTTAACAAGTTTGAAGATTTACAATAGAATATGTAACAAAACGGAGGTTGGAGTTTTAATTTTCTTTCGATGGAAACATCATGGAAAATATCGTAAGGAAAACTAAAAAAACAAAAAGAATATTGTATACCTAAATTATTTTTAAACCTAAAACACAATTCAGTAGGGTACTCAGTAGTACTTACCATTGGGTGGATTATCTCTAAGCTTAACAGTCTTGTTATAAAAAAAAAAATACAATCGTACTCTTTCTACTACGCTATCTATTCATTTTTATATCTCTCAACTTGCATTTTGGCATCAATATATTTTAATCGGGTGTATTGACCGAAATTCTTTTTGAATATCTTTAAAGTTATTTCGGGCTTTCCTTATTCGAACTAAAAATGTATAAACCGAATGATTTCGATAAAAGCTTTTTAAAAACCCTTTCCATTTATAAAACCAGTAATAAATCTTACTTTTCGAGCGACATGCGTTGCGTATCTTCAAAAGATTTTTTGTGCTATTTTGGCAAGAAATTCAATTTTAGTAACAATTTTTGCTTGTGTTTTACTAAAACCATTAGCATTTTAGGGAGTGGTGTTGAATCGTTCACTAATTTACTCAAATTGACTATTAAATTTTCCGAGAACATAAAGATTATCTTATTTTGTTTGCAATGCTTTGTTCAATTAACTTTTTTTAAATCTTATTCTGTCATTGATGAGTCGGTAAAATCAATCAATAATAAAAAAAGGTTTCCAATGACCTTCTGGGTGACTTTGTGCAGAGACCCAGAATCTCCTGCATTTTATTTGAATAAGATGAAGATGCACATGTTCGAGCATGCGTGATTTTGTTTGAACCAACTACCTACTTAAATATAATAATGTCGTAAAAATAATGGTAATTCTTAACATTATATAAAAAAGCATATTTGCTATAAAATAAATAAAATGGCGTAACGTTGAGAGAAAACAAGATTCTATTGAATTAATTATTATAAAGTTAGATACAGCCAGAAAGATATAAATAATGAGCAGCTTTAGCTTTACTGACATTGAGGATGTTTGAATTTTTGCACATAGCGTAAAATTTACGTGATTTGTGTATCAACTGTCATCTAGGTATAGCCAAAACTATTAAGACCTCATTTGCCACGTAGTATTCAAACATGGAAGGGGAGCTGGTGATCTGTTCTTATTGATGTAAATTACGAAAAGAAATAGATCCAAGAGTTTGGCAAATTCTTATAGATAATTGATATAATCGCAGCCACCATCAAATACCTAATTCTATTCTAAGGCGGATGTCAAAGTAGTTACGTTGTTGACTGTACGTCCAAAGTAATAACATAGTTGCATATATCAGCTGATCAATTTCAATGCATCCAGTAGCTAAGTGGAGCAGCCTTGGGCATCTCTTGATGACCTTTAGATGCATGCAGTTGTGTTGTGGTGAATGGCATTCTAAGCCCTAAGGAGCGATGTACACTGTGCTTCTTTAGGTTTCCTTTTATTTTTGTTTATAGCCTGTTTCTCAGTCTGTCTGCTGCAAATCTAGCAAGTAATTTTGAACTATTTACGACTACAGTATTGACAATACGTATTTTTGGGTACATATGACTTGATGTGGAATGCAGCTTATATTTTTAAAGTTGCGAAGGCTTAATTATAGCTCGCATAAGTAATGGGTCGAGGATTAAAGTATATTTTTACAAGGGTAAGAGCAATTTCTTTTAATTCTGAACGTCAGATATTACCCTATTGTCTATTAAATCTATTTGTCATCCGTTTTCCAGATTCTCTACCTGTTTTAGTTCATTCCACTCTTGCACGTCTAATGCTTTATTACATAGATTTCTGAAATTGTTTCGAATGTAAAATGAGTAACGCATTAATCGTCAGAAGTTCAATAGGTAAATCCAATTTATTTGACCATAAATGCACAACAATTCTAATAGGTTGAACTGACCTTTGACAAAGCTAGTCACGAATTGGCAAATACAATAAATACTTCGATTCATGCCTTTTATGTCGTGGGATAATTGTAATATAGAAATATGGACCAAATGTATGTTGTTAGTATATATCAGTAATAATCAAAGTTTTTTTTTTATCTCAGAAGGCTGACAAGGAGGCAGATGGACCAACTGATGTAAAATAGCCACCGTCGCATATGCATAATTATGGATATGGATAGTAATACCAAGGGAAATGACTATGAGTTGCCAACCTTTACAAACGTCTTAAAGGCAACACTGTCATAATGTTCTGTGACTGTTTATAGCAATAACAAAAAAAATACTTTCAAGTGTAACAGATTTTTGTTGTTAAAATTTTCACTTGCTACAAAGAAACGTTACATATAAACTAAATGCAATTTCAATTCAATTGTTAATAGGTTTGTTATGTATTATATAAGAAACAAAACGCGTTCAATTTAATAACGTGAATGAAATAAGGCACATATTATAACATCCTCATATGTAACACTTAGAATACATAGAAAGGTGTTTGACATTTAGAAAGCTAATCTACTACGTGATAGGTGATGATTTAATTAATTCCGTCTTCGTGATCTTTGAAAACGTAAACGCTTCAGTGTCGATCTTCAGTTCAGTCGATAATCAAGAGATTACATGAATAATACCAGTACGAGTAACAGTATTTATAACCTGAATGATCATATTCCTGACATAAGTTTACAAACAAACACTCCCTCATCATAATGACGCGAAAAAAGATAAATATATTATATACGTCATACATACAATATGTCTTCATAATAATAAAATATTTTGAAGAACTAAATTTATTTTACATAATTTTCTCTAATCGTAATTGGAGAGTATGGGTTCTTTGTTGTATCATCATAAAACATCGATCTGTATTTTTTAAGTCTAGCAATCTATACCTACTAATATTATAAAGCTGAAGAGTTTGATTGTTTGTTTGAACGCGCTAATCTCAGGAACTACTGGTTCGATTTGAAAAATTTTTTCAGTGTTGGATAGCCCATTTATTGAGAAAAGCTATAGGCTATTTGTCCCGGGAAAACATAAGATCCCTCGGACACGCGGGTGAAACCGCGCGGAAAAGCTAATTTATAAGTTATGTTATATTATTATTACTACAACTCGAGCTCATTATTTGTAGTTTTTTCGTTAACAGACCACATATTACCAGCCTACACGTTATTATCGTGACAATGCGAAGGCAATACTTCTAACGGCACACGATTTTGACACACATGCTATAACTGGAACTGTCTTTGTGCACCTAATGAATTGGGTCGTTATTTCGTCATCTCATTCAAAATGGAGGAATGACACAACGTGAGCATCCCCATTCAAGTCACTCGACTTCATACTTAAAACATTAACGGTGGTTTAAAAGGTGTTAAACGTGCTATTTCTCAAATTGCCATTTGATTTTCATCTTTATTACAGTCTGCTAGGGATTAGTTGTATAATTCTTATCAAGAAATTTAGTTTTGTTTAATGTAATGTCCAGGTTTCTACAGACCAGTGACATGTGCACTATCACATAGTTACATATGAGTCAAGGCGTCGCGTGACCAGATATAGTTGTATAGTTTCTAGTAAAACCATAGTTGGAATAGTGCAAGGGTTAGTAATGAGAAATAGAACAACATTAATCGGATGGACACAAGAGGTTAAATAAATCGTGACGAAATGAAGTGACATCATTGAGATCTTAGGCAGTACAAGCAATAAGTAAATGTAAGAGTTCAAGTTTTGAATTGTTTGAAAACTAAGAAGCACGATTTAATTAAGTGCATAATTGGGATTTACTTGTTTTTTCTTAGAGAGAAACAAATTCGACATTCAGACATTGTTTGACATTTATATAGTTTTATTGACCCTCAGTTGACCCTTCAATAAGTTTCGCATCACGTTATAAATCCATTTGATCTTTTTATTCTATTATATTTATTATAGGTATAGCTGTGGGTATAATAAAGAAATCAGCTTCAAGTAAACACAGATCGACATAATCCACATACTTCTGTTTCTTTATCTTCTGCAAATCGTAAACTCCTTATTTAGGAAACAAGGGAAATAAGGGCAGTAAGCTACGGAATGATCTCATGGTCATAATATACATTTTAGATGGCCACTGTTAGACAGAACCTTCTTCCAACATACGTAGGTATTGTCTACTGTCTTTAACCTTCGTAATAATAACAAATTACAACTTATCACAACATGAACTTGACATATTTTAACAATTCAATTTGTTCCAGTGCCATTGCTAACTATTGTTTCGAAGCGATATATTTTTTGATCTTGTCTATGTTAACACTTAAGAGTATAATAATTTATCATAAAGCCAACCCACTAAACTTGTTGTGTCAACTTGACTGGTGTAAAATGAGAGATGATAGGCACACGCACAACATGTTCAACGTACAAAAAAGGGCTAAGTGATGATTAGGAAAGGACAGTTCAAATGATTTATTACGGAGACTACTAGAAGGCTACTGGACGAAACATTTGAATTTTGTAATAAATCTCGTTTTAACGTGGATACATGATCCATCATTCAAACGTCGAACTCTTCGGCTAAATGTTTCTGTCATCTAGGCTTATTATCTGGTTGTGTGGTTAGTAACGACTGGCTTAATAATAAAAATATTAATGTTCTTTTTTATCTGAGGATTGGCTTGTGTTTGACCACAATCTCACCGTGGTAAGTGTCGATGTTGCCGAAGGTGCTAATTAAGATTAAGTAAAACTCACATTTATGATTGATAGATCACTAGCTACTACACTTGTTAGAATTAGAGATGCATTCACATATTCCAGTTATGAAACCAGGTTGCACGCATCACACTCACGCACGAATGTCGTGAGCGAAAGTGAGGACTTACGTAAAATTAAATTTATACTTCGGAACATAATATAATCTAGGCAAATATTATACAAGGTAGAAACGAAATTCGTTTGAGATGCAAAACAAACGATAAATGATTATGCGCCAAAAGCGACGACCAAATAAGGTGTTGATGAAGAAACATATTACGTACGATGTAAATAATTGGAATATAATCACGACATACAATAAATTGGCAAAATCGAATAAGAGACTTTAACAGAAAAACGAATAGTCACTAACTCTATCATAAACCACCATAAAAACAACTTGAACGAAATTATAATGAATGATAATTTTACTTCTAGATACTCAACACGATGGAATGAAGAATATCTCATCAAAATATAATTATCGCGAAATTTAAATTGCACTAGGGGACTGACCGTCAAGTGACCATTAATGTAGCAGATAGAGGAAAATATATCCAATTACATAAATTATAGAGTTGCATGTCGTTTGGTGAGATAGCTGCATGTATCAAAGCTGTAGGACAAGACAGGTGCGTGAAAATGAAAGTTGTTCTCTTCCTGCTCACCCGTTCGCCTCGACGACTCCCAGCCCGGTATGGGTAAGCCGTACGGCTACTTAGTCTTTGATATGCAAGGACGTTGGTAATAATGCACTATTAGATATCTAAACGTGATTAAATGACGAGAAAAATATTTTCTTATGTAATTAAGTCGCTTGAATAGATTTCTTACAATAATTTTCATGGGATGTGGAATGTCTTATGATATGTTGATTGAGGATGAGATAAAAATGTGGTGAGAAAACAAGACGCGGAAATCGAAGGATCGGATGAAGTTGAATAAATAAATAAAATATGAATACATTAAATACCAATTTAATGTTTGAACTGGTCAAGTAAAGAAAAAATTAAGTTTTATCTGTAGCAGAGGAGGGAAATAAAATTTTATGTCTGACTTATGTGCTACAAAGTGAAGACTTATAAGCGAAAAAGATCCCAATAACACTCATAAAGGTCCAATTGTCAAACGTGGTATGGTAAATAAGACGCAAAATAAAATATAGACATTACAATTATTAACTTTATGAATAAAAAATTCAACATGATCGAGATGAAAGGAAGAGTTTGGTCAAATCAATGACTTTCACTCAACAGACGCTAAAAAGTGAAACTGAAATCGGCGTAGGCACATCGGAATGCTGGCTAACCGTGATAATTATAACATACTAAATGATAAGGCAAAGCTGAGTGCCGTGCGCTATATGCTACTATAGTAACTGAAGTTTTATACGAAAATGATACAAAAATGTTATTAATAATATCATAACCAGAGTGAGTTAAAAAACGAGAACAAGTAGGTAATTTGTGAGGTCGTCGAGTCAAAGTAACTAGGGAAAGGAAGGACGCAAGGATATTATTACTGCGCATCAAGCAATTCGAAAACGTTTAAAAATCGAACGATGGTACTAAAGAGGCAATAATACGTTTAGCTATTAAAGATCAATATCATAGATAGTTGTTTAATGAGGTCTACGAATTTGAAATCAGATGGACGGTAATTATCGATCTGCTACAAAGCTTGTTGAATGCTGAACTTTAGTAAACTAGAGGTCGTTGCGTGATCAATATGGCAACTGATAACTATGGACATTATTATAACGATTTCTTGGTACGTTAAAATGAATTGTACAAGATTTTCATTCGATTTATGTAAATTGTATAATTCTATAATTGCGACGTAAATAGTAAATGTGATAAATATAACAATGTTACTGCAAATGTCACGGTCAGATAAAAATAAAAAAATCAATGAAAGCAATGTGCATTGTATCACAAAACATTTGTAAATGGGCGAATATTTTTTCAAAATTAATCATGACAGGTATGCCACGAAGCGGACGGTCAATAATACTGATTTTGCTTTGACGCCTTAAGGATATTTGATCAGAAAATCTTTAAAAGATGCATGTCATTCTTAGGGTCAATATTTTGTTGAGTAACGGACGGACATACGCGACGTTTAAGAAATTGTAATGCTAAGTTTTGCATTGAGGCAAATTTAAGTGTAGCAGTGACTAGCTACGGTAGTAGCTGTTTAAAAAATAACTTTGGTCTAACTAACTTTGATCTTTTACTTTTACGTACCTGCTAAGTATATAAAATGTTAAAAATAAATAATAAAAAAAATTCAAGGGCTCAGTCACAATACATGAATTTTAAAAATAATATCGGTTAACCGGATACGGGGTGCATTCGTCTGTAAACCGTCTGTTGTTACAAGGACACCTTAAATACCTCCTGCTCCCTCATTTATAAGGTCATCAGGGCCTCCGTCTGCTTTTTAGCCAGTTTTATTGGATGTACTGACACTTTTTTGCTCATTAGTCATAACTTACAAGTTCATTATATCCATTATAAAGAGAATAACACTGATTTTTAGTGCTTCAATTTCATTCTACCTCCACTCGAGACATTTAGCGGCATTATTATCTTCAAATGACATCATTTGGTAATCTAATCTTCAATTAAAAGCTACCACATTACAGCTGACCTTTTCTAATGCGTGATTACATTGCATGCAACAGAATATCAACTCGTATGCGAGTGACAACTGTAATCTTTCGTAAGCTGTGGGCTTGTATAGTCCAAGTTACGTCATTTCACTTTTGCCAACTATTTAAATGTCAAATATTGACCCATGACACATATATTCTGCCACCTGTCTTATTAACCATCCAAATAATGAAGAGCTGCGTTTGTTAGCTATCGTAACTACGATAAAAGATTTTCAATTTGGTGAAGTTAGAAAATTTTGTAATGAAGACTGTTTGGTTAGATAAAGTCAGCTGACAGAAAAATTATTCCATTGTACTTGTATTGAATTGTAGGTGATGATTAGATTGTGATTGTAATCTGAAATTAGTGGATGAAGATACAAAGACGCCTATAATCAAATGTTACGTATTACGACTTACAACTACAATTTTGACAATGATAGCTAGCAATTACTATTATGTAACGCGTATAGAAAAAAGAAAGGAGAATTTGGTTTGTTTAACCCACGAGTAAAATATTATTTATTTAGATTTGAGTAAGATGAAATACGCTACAATAGATAACACAAAATTTACCGTAAAGCCTAAATTAACTAAATTTCAAATCTCAAGAGAATAATCGCAGAGAATTATGACAAGTAAATAAAATAAACATCCAGAAACATGAGTTTTCACTTTCGTCGTGCATGTCATGTTGGTAGATGGTTAAAACCGTCACGCTGACAGAATCGTGATGTCTGTCCAATTAAAATGTCCACTACTATTACAGTTACCGTTGAATATGATGGTACAAGTGAAATGAGTCTTATGTAAAGCAGAAGAATAACATAGGTACTTGAAAGCTATTATTGCAGGATTCAATATGAAAGGTTTGTTAAATGCAGAAAGTAAAACGATAATATTGAGAAATACGATTTAAAAAAAAAGCAAGTGTTTTATTTCGTTTCGTGCAGTACGCGGAGCAGGAAATTCTTTATCTACAAATTATAAAACACGATGACAATTTTAAAGCCTAAGCAGTAACTTAGGGGTTCTAAATTATGTATCAACTCACGTGATAATTTTACTGAAACAAGGGGGGGCAACAACCTATCCAAACAAGGTTTGGCTAATAAAAAATAAATAAATCAGACACTCAAACTTCGTCGCAAAAATTACTGGTTGTTAAACAGGTGGTGTTGGTCAACTGGTGTCAGGTAACAAGCGACTAGTTGCGACACTATACGAGCACAACGCAGACCAACGGGCAATAAGGACATGTTGTATAATTTATGTCTGTGGTATAGTTGGTAATAGTATTATCTTGTATTGTAGTCAAAGGAACATAACAGATATTATTTTTGTAGGTATTATTGAAGATGAAATAATTTTAAAATACAATTTCATTTTGAACATAAAATCAATTTTCATATAATGTAAAATTTAACTAATACAATTAAATTACAATGCATAAACCACTCACACATTCACTGTCAAGTCAGTGTCATTACATTAAAAATACTGCAATGACTTCGCACGAACATAATGCATGAGAATCATTTAAGGATCGCGTTTGTAATGTATTGTAGGGTAACAAATAACAGAAAGAATAAACAGACATGAATGGAGTGATTTCCATCTTTCCAACAATTTCAGAGAAAGAATCTTTTGTAGTGGAATTGCGGTGACCTCGGACTAAATTCAAAACATTGCAGTCATCTATTTCTTAAGAATGTATTTTGGAACCTTGATATTAACTGAAATGCTAAATTAAGAGCCGGTTAAGAATCGTGACTGTTTTTTGATGTGCTTGTAAATAACAGGTACCTCAAAAGCAAATCTTTACAATATTTTTTTAATAAATCAAATGACCAATGACTCCTATCAATATGTACAGTACCTAATATTTACAATAATTCACTGGGCAGTCGATATCTAGGTATGCCTATATATGTATGACAAAATATGTCATTTTCTGTAACTTATTCCTGAAATTTCTCTATTACAAAATTTCCCAAAGCATATTTATTATCTCTTAATAAAAAATATAAATTTTAGTTTGCGCATGTTGAAATGTTACTGGATTTAAAGGTATACCAGATAAATTTGCTACATCATCTTGATCATTTAGTGGTCAAAGAGCATTATTAAGAACCAACATTCTAAAGAACCGTAAGTTTTCAATAAAAAATAATGATTCGGTATGAATTAAACATGCTAAGGTCATTCGGCCCTCCTTTTGTCATTCAGATCATCGCCCTCGAGATTTATATCCTGTAATACATTATATTCTGCACAATACAATGATTATTTAAAGTGAGTTATTATCAGATGATTTGTCCATTTTTTCTGACATGTGTTACTCATGTGCTAAAATTTAATCGTGAGATTGAAATATGGAATATCAGCTGGGGTCAACTTTTTGCTAGAAATAATAAATAAATAAAGTAACCCTAAGGATATTATATATAACGTATGCTTATAAAGTTTTTCTAATATTATACCTAGGTCAGACTGTGGTCAAACAGACAGGAAACGAATTACAAAAAAAAAACTTGTTTCCTATTTCTTGTCTAGAATTATTTACTTCCCGCTAGACAACTTAAAGATTTAAGACACATCCTTTACTAACGTGACATTTCTTTTTTTACTCCTCGTTACAAATCATCATGTTTACATCAGCAACAAAATTACACAACACGGGTAAATCACCACTATAATTTGACATTGCATAGCTAGTAAGGTCGAATGCTTAAACTGCAAGTCCAGATGGTTTCCGGACAATTTGCAGTGCTGTAACTCCTCTATTGTGAGTCATCGGTCACGATCTCGATCAATGGGTCAGAGTTGAACCGTTAGATTTGCCAAGATTTACTATTTCATTGATATGTTTTACTTTTATGGTGTCCGGTAAAGATATGTCGAATTTTACAATGCCAAATATATGTTTATATTACCTAATGAGGTTTATGAGGTTTAGGAAGTGTGTTGAAATAAATAAAGAACTGGTATTATGCAGACTAATATCTTTAAGACTATTATTTCTTTACATTTTAAATTTTCTACTCATTGTCAGAATTAAGTACAATGTCATAACAGAAGTAATAACAGATAAAATCACGTTTTTGCAGATAACTATTGTTGATTTGTTCCAGTGATTATGCACATGTGTGTAATTGTTGATAATCCAACATCATCAACTTGATGATTCTAAGTACAAACTCTAGAAGATTTGATAAACAAAGAGAGAAAATATTTAAAGATACAGATTATTTCTGGCAACCGCAAATTATCAATAGTATAGTAACAAATGGCGGTGTTTACATTGAAAGTGCCATTTGTGATAGCTTTCACTGACAACCGCAGATCTGCGAAAGCTTTTATAAAAACGTTAAATGAAGGCGTTGACAATAACTGATAAAGTGAGAGTCACGACAATCGAGACACCGTTGTACAAAATATTACGTCACCACCATGCCATGTTGATAGACAACACAATACAAAGCTACTATATGTAAGGTGTCTCAGGAATTTATTGAAGCTAAACTATCAATGGATGCTAAAAAAGCGATGATATCAATAGATATGTCGATGTTAAATGAATCGTGGTGAGTGTCAGCATTGCTTTATACAGTGCAGCGTGTTCTCACGTGCCTAATAACTGTAAGCAGTCGGAAACGGTTACAAAAACGTAACCATAGACAAAGGAAAGGAAAACGTAATATGCACGCGGAACAACCATGGGAGACACTGGCGATTAAGTTGCAAATTAAGTTAATTAATTTCAATTTGTTTAGTGTAGTTGTATAACAACAATTACTTTTAGGGTATCAACTCTTACCTAAACGGTAGACAAAAACTTTTGAAGATAAAATCTACAAGCTTAGGATAACTTAATAAAAAACAGTCTTATATATATCAAAGGGGAACCATATTTTTTGTGTGGAAAGTCAGTTGTAAGTATGCAGTGGTCTACATTCGATTTCTCTTTGACAAATTGACATAATGGTATGATATCTTCTATGATCCATCATTTACAATGTTCACTATTATTGTAGTGACGGTGTGAACTGAGCCGTGAACATTACTTAAATCGGCGCGATGACCTCGTGATTGATGCATAGAAAGTTTAATACCAATCCGGCATTATTGTACACACCTATTTACAGTTTGATTACCTTCTCATTAGCTTTTGACTAATTGAGTTTAGAAATAACGATGGAAAGTAGAGACTTAAGATATGAATTGGTAATTACATTAAGTATCACTTACCTAATTTACAGATATCGTTAAGACTTACTCTTATATGTAAAATATTTGTCGAGTTCTTATTGCATCTTACTAGTTAAATATTCAATAGTTAACTAGAAATATTTTATATTATTTTGTATCCTTCTTTTCAAAATCTAAAAGATATCCAGAACTTCACGAAACGCTATACATTACAAACAAAACAGCATACAAGTTACTGAGTGATGCTATCGTATGTCTAGGCGTAATTTCTAAGCTCCGCAAGCGGTCTCAACACACGTCATGAATATATAAAACATTCAGCCATCAGTCTAGTAGCTGTCTGGATCTCAGTCGGCATCTTACCTTGTAAAGCTTATCCTTCTGGTACCACACGTCCTCTTCTTCCTCTATTTGCGTGGCGAAAGCTTGTGTGAGATCGTCTCGCGAACGCGATAATATGCGACGTCGTGACACCATTTCGCTCCCTGACACCGCCTCAAACGGGCCTAGGCTAGAACAAACGAAAATTGATTATTAGTTTTAATTGTTATATCATTACGAAATGCTGTGAAATTTGAAAGTAAAAGGTCATATTTAAGTGATATTATGTGACAAAGTTATGACAGCAGTTATGTTATAATTATCCCTTGTGACACGTCATGTTACTTAACGATTTGATTACAGGGATTTAACAATTAGTGGTTGCTAGAAAGTTGTAGATTCTTTCAATTAATTTAAATAAGACTCAATTACCTACAGTAAAATATCGGTAGTTATAGGTATAACAAATAAAATCATGATTACAAATCTTCTATATTTTACAACAATGTAGATTATAGAACACTGAATGATAATCAAGATTTCGGCGATAGTCAAGATTTAATAGTCATGCAACAAGATTGATCGTCTGAATCAGCAGGAACAATGAAACGCAAATAATCAAAACAAAATAAGCATCACGCGATGCGCAGGACAAAGTTTGGGAATGAACTGAAGGGCACAAATCATGCAATTTCAACATTCAAGAAGTCGGTAACATCACACGCAAAGGGAGTAAAAACTTGCAGTGTTACGTTATACCTCGCGTGCAAAATGTTCGACGATTACGTTTCAGTTCTCGCATGATTTAACAAGATTAAGACCAAAATGCAAACGCAGGAGATGCGACGTCATAAATTACCCATTTTATCGAATACGGTATTTTTATACAAACCTATCAATATACGAGTACAGCGATACAATTATCAAACTTTCTATAGGAGATTAAACATAACTGCATTATGAAACGGAGACAATGGGAACGGTGAAAGCTCAACTATTATTGCCATTCGCGTCTATCGTTTGTAACTTTAAGCTCTTCATCAGTTGTCTATTCATATTGTAATGGGAGCTATTCGTCAAAATGGATGCTGAAGCTTGGTGTGACCTATGGTGGTTTGTTTTTCTTTTACAATGTTATTATTATCCATGTGATATGGTTTTTTATATGCTTCACATGGGATTTTTTTTATTTTTGTCTTTAATTGTATGCGTAGTTATAGTTACATAATTAAAATTTACATTAACAATTTCTGTTACAATCTAATTACTTTAGAATTTAGAAAGTCTCATCAGTCAATTTTTCATTAACATTATAATATAACTTTTCTATAGATCCTCCTTCATGTTTACTACCAAATCTCCCAAGATTTACGTATTTAACTTGTTACTAACAAAGCAGTTGGATTAGCTTCCTTCCGAGAGTTAACAATGTGCGGCATTGGATTCGACATTGGGCTCGCATTGCGTATCTAACGATCAGCGCCGGTTCCTCCCATTCGTTTGATGCCTACCACGGTTTGTTTACATGTTTTCGTATTTGCTAACGTATTAGGTAATGTGGTAGTTGTTTAATTAATTGGTTAGATTACCACGGTTTTTGTATTTTCTTTAGGTATGGTAAATTCATCTTCCCTATATTGTACCTTAAACATTTTTTAACATTATTGAATAATTTAGTTGGGTTCGTCTAAATTATCTTAAATTTTTAATGATCAATTTAACATATGAATATCGGTGTTCGATTTTGAAATGAATACAATTTTCTACGGTTTTTGTATTACCTACTACTTGTTAAAAGTCTTTCGCTATTTTGCGTAATAATTCATTGTCAACCACTTCACGTGTGTCCAAAGCATAAAGTAACACAACACACAACAATCTTACTTAGCTTGGTAATATCAATCACGGGAAAGTCGAAAGCAATTTTCTTAACGCAATTTTCTTCAAGAAAGTTGTAATTTTACGTTTGCATTTCAAATTCAATTATCTTTTAACACCATCTATGGACAGAGTGGTAAAACGAGACTTTTAAACACTCAGTAGGTCAGTACTTTCACAGCTGATTTAGTTTGCTCTAATAATTGCGATGCTGTTACCGCATATTCTTGAATCTAGATAGCTTTGTTCGATTTTAACGCCATACCTGATTACAGCAAGATAGAGAACATGCAATTTCTTGGTTTCTCTAATACTTACAATGTTGCCTGTATTAGATTTGATCTTTTAGAAAACTTATGTATCTGTCTTCTGTAGATTCTAATAATCCAATATTATCTCACCTTAGCTTATGTACAATCAAGATAAATTACGCACAGCAGTAGGCTAATATTGTAACTGAATAACTACTTAAAAATGCTTTTAATTCGAGAAATGCAACGTCATTAAAGTACTTACATCATATTGCATGATGCTGATAAAAAAAAAAAAAAAACACACTGAAACTAAATTCGAACGCCCGCGTCCTTATATTTTTTTTTACATATTGCACGTCATGGCATGTGTTGAATTGGAACTGAAGCAAGAGCAATAAGAACAGCTATTTCGTTCAAATGCAGCGCACGCGCTTTCGCATAGCAGCTGAGTCGTTGGTCGAGTCGCGTGCCCGATTCGCGATAGTCGACTATCAGCAAGATACGCAGTAATGTTCGAGGTAGAAGTTGAAACTGGCTGCTTGTAGACACGACATTTGCAAAGATATACCTTCATGTTTCTTGCTTATAAAACAGTAATTTAATTGAGTATTGATTTTGTTCTAATAATGGACTTCAGCGGCACGAACGTAATAGGATGCGTAAGAGAAGAAACAAAATACATATTCTGATTTTTCACAATAGTTTTCCACATGAAAGAAGAGCTATGCCTGCCTGCATTAATAATGATTAAGTTAAGATAGAGACTTAAGAATGGATACTATGGCACTGACATAGTCGTTGGACTACTCAAGGCCCCCAAAAAGTTATAGTAAAAAAAATATATAATTTAATTACAGGTGTTGGTCATCTTCACCGAAAGTTCGAAATTGTAGGATTCAAACCTTCGCCACGACATTAGATGTCACAACAATTGCCCTATCATCGCCTTTAGATCATTATCAAACGTCTTGTATTTATGAAGTCGTAATGTAATACATTTTATGCTATATTTGATATTGTACGATATTTATATGCAGTTCTACACATAACGTTAAATATAGCTCATAAAGATCATCCGTAGCATAAATTATCGTGTCAGTTAGTAGTTTGCAGTACGAACGGTACATCTACTGAGTACACGTCACAGGACCCGTTTACAAAGCACACTGACCCATATCGAGAGGTGAACGCTTGAGCGATAGTTGGGGTGGAGTCGGGGGTTTTTTATATCGATACTAACTAGAGTGTAACGATAGCTAGAATAGAGACGACCGCCACTAGCTCTAGAGTCGATCTTTTTAAATGGAACTGGAGTAGTATATCAGTTATCTGATTTCCATTGTACAAGCTCTACTTATTTTGGGATCAGATGGTCGTGTGTGAAGAATAATTCAGGATATTTATTATTTATTTATCAAAATAGTTTGGTATTCAAACATAGTGAAATGAAGACTAAAAGAAAGTTACATAAACTAGAAAACGTTTGGTTAAGATTATTTCTTGAAAAAATATTTAAGTTAGCACATTTTTTCGAAAATTTTTACCTTACCTCTTAAATTGACGTTACTAGAAGAAAATGAGCATAATTTCAGATGTAATATCGACAATCGATAGACCCACGAAGTGTCCCAACCCCCTAGACGTCTGCTAGTCATTACGGGAGTCTTAGCGGAACAGGTTTATAGTTTTTATCCTTTTTTTCACATATACGTGAAGGCATCCCGGCCGGCTGCGCGGGCGCAATAACAACGGTGTATCATCAGGATAGCACGTGGCGTGATGTAATCATTTGATAGTTTGTTGACTCCTTAACTGTGAAGTCTACTTGAGACTGCGTAATTATAGTTTACTGACATTTTGTTTTTCAAATGGAATGTTGCTTTTGCAAATATTATACGTGTTGTTAGTATAGTTTTTTTTATCTTATTGATTTTGTTCCTATTTTTTTCGAAAGTAATATTTTTTTTAATATTTAATTTTAAAACTCGAGATAAATAGATTAGCTTAATTCTTGAAAATGAAATCCTTCCGTGTTTTTGGTATAAATGTTATCTCCTGTAGCCGTACTCTAACAACCGTTACGGGTACAAACCGCGACGTTACGAAATGAACTGTTAAAAATTCAGTCGAAATTACACACAGAACATTCTTTAGACTATTTTCCAAGTCAAATAGTAACGTGAACGCGATCCTAATTGCATATTGCTATTATGCTGTCTCACACATAACACACATACTTTATCACCTTACTTAGCTCTTATACAAAGGTATTAAGGTTCTAAATTGTCAAATTTAATATTCGAATAATTTAGTTTCGTCACATAACTTAGTTCATAAAAGAGTTGTTCCTTTTCATGATTGGTCTCGTTCCATTTTTACTGAACGTGGTTTTGTTTGACAGTTACATATTTTCGCAATGAGCACGCGTTTTGGAATATTTGTTTACGACATGAAGGTTGACGCACTCAATCAATTGGCAGATTTATAAAAATGACTTGATGTTTCTCTATCGGGATGTAAAATTGGTTGTTGAAAATTAGGAATGGCTTCACCATTAAATTTAGCATAGGGATATCCACTGCTTTATGTGATGATCTAGCCTAAGGTGGTAATCTCACCAAATCAAGCAAGGAACTAACTCTCTAATGCTCCTGTAGGAGCAGACCAACACGTGCTGGGCGATTTTTGGGCTTCTCCTCACGATTATTGCTACGGCATACGTCATTACCACTAAGGTATCATCGCCTTTATCAATGAAACACGCAACTAGGTTACACAAACAAAAAACAACTTAACTATGACGTAATAATATTAGGGCGTATCGCAAATCGATTCATATCAATAGTAGCTACTTAATATACAGAGTTAATAACAGCCTATTCGTTTCCAATGCATGTAGACCAGTATGATGATTACACTAAGAGCCTATTATATGCGTAATGTGGACCCAAATGTTTATTTTATATGTATTCAATAATGTTTGATTTATTGATGGGACGATGTTGAAAGTGGGTGATATGACAGTTGAAAAGATGTCATATCTTTCGTCTATGTAGTGCTAGTTTCATATGCAGTGATTTGAAAGTCGAAGGTCGGTAAGTTTGTCTTTTTTATTTTATAAGGCTTGTGTTTTGATCACAAAATCACTATGATTAGTGATTAGTAACCATCAATAAGCCACTTAAATGAAAAACCGATTTTGTTTATGTCTTGATTTTTTTTTAACTTAAGGCTTGTGTTTGACCTCAATCTCACTACGGTAAGTGATTATGTGGCGAAAGGTGGTAAGCATACCAAGCCTTAAAGTGGTAGCCAGGCAGGCGGGCACTACAAAGCACCCTACAACCGTGCTATGGTGTCCTCATGATGTTTTTATTCACTGAAAGCTCAAACTCATTATAGGATTGAACATGAAGAGGAACCCTTCCAATTCGCCATGAAATTAGGTCACTTTAAGAACTTTTAAGACATGGGGCGTTATGTCAGCAGAAGTCGTACAATTTTTGTATAGAATGGAATGAATATCAAAGTTGAAATTCATTAAAAATATACAGTTACTATTTTTTTTTTTAGAATATCTCATTATCTGAAAGTTACTAAGGGACGAATAAGTTTTAGATATAGGTACTTTTCTTTTAACCACATTTGACCCAGATGTAATGATGCTGAGAGTGGTTAGACATAACTTTTTTTTCAATTTTGTACCTTCCAGTAAATTCAAATTCAAAAGTTTCTTTATTAAATGAACTCATTACAAGTATTTTTAATCGTCACTTCTTCCAATAATATATAATGTATATTTCTTTTAAATTAGGTTTGCACTTAGAAGTAGGTATAAAGTATAATTTACAAATTTTATATTATAACAATAGCCTGCGGAGCGAACAATTCATTCAAATGCGTTCTTGTCATCTATAAAATCAAAAACATTATAGTACCTTTTCTTAGATAACTTCTGTTTTACTATCTTCTTAAATCTATGTACAGATAGTTCTTGGAGTAAGTAAGTATTCTTTTAAAAAAGAGGTTTTTTAAAGATCATCGCAGTTGACGTGTTTTAAATCACCACCTGCAGGCAAATTACTTATAGTTACAAGAAACCCACAGTGTGATTACGTAAAGCAAAGGTCACAAGCACGAGTGTGGGAGTAGCATAATGTGGGCAAAACTTCACTAATAGAATGCGTACCTGCTTATTATATTATATTCTATTGTGTGAATAATACTATTTATAAGTATTTATGCTGATAACATTTTTGTAGTTTTGATGAAATCGGAAAAATAAGTTGTATAAACAGTTCCTTCGGTTTCACACAAAAGCCTATCCTATTAATAGATAATAAAGATAACAATGTAATAACGTATGATAAAGTATCAGAAGAAACAAATAGTTCGTCGTAGTAAGTGCCAAAAATATTTCCAAACCAAACGTCATGAAAATATTAGAGAAGATAAAGGGTTAGAAACAGAGAACTGGAATACCTATTAGGAGTTATGTGGATACAATTCTAAATGTATCACTAGAATAAGACAAGAGTCACTGTCATCAAAGAGCAGATAATATAGGATACCAGGTTTTCGCCCGCGACTTCGCTCGCGTAGACTTTATAAAATGTCTATATCTTTTTCCCGTAAGCAGATTTCAATGAAACAAAATTTATTCGAAGCGCCAAGCTAAGCTTAATTGACCTATGAAAATCTCATGAAAATCCGTTTAGAGGTTTTACAGATTTAAACAGACAGACGATAGATAAAAAGTGGTCTATTTACATTGGTGTTTGTTACACTTCTTTTATCACCCCCAATCAGTTTTTGCTATATATGTACAGACACGCTGGCTCTACAGCTTTATGAAAGTATAAATTACTTAAATGAACCTTATCACGTGAAGTGTGAATATATAATGGAAATGACGCATCTATATCTTTAAAGGATTCCCCATTCAAAAGTACCGCTACAAAATTCGGTACTCTACTGATTACTAAGCCACGTACCTAGAACCAAAGCACGAGTAACAAAAGAAGTGTGAGATTCAACTTTATGATACTTGGTAATAAAATTCACAATGGCATGTATGATTTTAGAAGATAAAATCTGCAGTGTCCCAAAAAAATAATCCTGATGGTTTTCCTAACCACAAAATCATCGTCATGTAAAGTTTTTTATAATATTATTTTTTATGACAGTAACGACATTCAGATTAGTATTATGTAGTTATCAGTGAGGACCTTTAATTGGCTCACATATTTCTTATAATGATACCCTATACACAATGTTTTGTAAGCTGTTGGTCCCCCAATAAAAATAAAATAAAATAATAAATAAATAAAATAAATGATAAAATCAAATTTACGTTAATAAGACGTTCCAAGGCTATTTTGAAATATGTGTTGCACTGCGGAACGATATGTAGGTAAGTTCTTCTAATGTACATTATGTAATATTCAATATACAAATCTATGAAACGTTTTGAAAATGAAGGTAAACATTGCAAATGAATACAATATGCAAAAAAAGATTAGTCTCGCGCCAAAATCTGTTGTAACTGAATTTTGTTTTGCCGTTCAATAACAAAGAGCGTTTATTATTTTATGTTTTGTAACTTTTACATCTTTTATTTTTAATATTAGTTTATAAATTTGGTTCAGGGTCAAATTTCACGGGGCTTTATCCTATTTTGTTCTTTTGTGACTGATGCTTCATATGAATGTGTGGGAAATGTTATTGTTTGTATTTAATTACCTTTATCGCGAAATATTGCCTAAATAGCATTTCATTTTTATAAATTACATGTGATGACAAAGAAGGAAATAAAGTTACAGTCAAATGTAAGCTCTCTTAGAAATACAAAAATACCATTATTTTTTTATTTTACACTAGCCGCTTACCGCTTATAACTTTCAACACAAGCAAGGTCGTAAATAAGTACGCAGAGGACGAGCAAAGAACGCATTTCATAACGGGACCGGGCAAGTCATGTGCTTATATAACGTGTAAGTTAGTAGGCAAATATATTTATGAGGCCCAAGTTAAAATGTATGCAAAGAAGGAAAACCACTGTGGTTAACGTGATCTCTTACTTGAAAGAGGAGGCGAGATTGTTGATAAGTACTAAAGAAAACATGTATTTTGCAGTGTGTAATTTTGTGTCTTAGCAAAATTTATTTCACATATCTTATCTTTTTTAATATTTTAGAATTGTACTAATAATGGCAAATTTTAAATGTGTTCGATTATAAATTATAATGAATATTGAAATTTTTAATAATATTTTTCTTTTTCTACTCCCCTAATTTTTCAGCTGTCCCAAATAAACAAAAATGCAATAATAAATCGAGCTCTAAACAAATGCTAAACTATACTAGGTTGGTCATCCTGAACAGCTTTTACTATGGGACCAACTGTGAAATTAATTTTTAATTATTATGCCATATCAAAATATTCACCCAGTATACTTTTTAATATACTCCATAATCTATGATGTTGAATGAATTTCACTCATATATATTATAAAAGATCCCACTGAATAAAATCTTAACGATCTGTGACACGTTATATTTGCGTGTACGCAGATTTGCGAATAGAGCGAGGTCGCCTTATCAACCGTTATATCGGATTACATTTTGTGGTTTGCAAATGTATTGTCTGATTTTGGAAACGTTTAAGATTGTGAGTGCGTGGCCAATTAGTAAGAAATGTACCTAGACTGTAAAAAAAAAAATATTGCATGAATAAACAATTTCTATGCTTGTTTTGAAATTTATATATAAAAGATTATTTTTTCGTTTGTAACCTTCTTCCTACTAATATTATAATTATTACACGAAATAAATATGTTACTCAATTAAATAGTCAGCAGACTGAAGATATAATTACATAAAAATGTATAAAATTGAAGTGTCTCTCTATGATTTCGAAGTTAAGTCTTTTATAGTGCACGTGACCAAAAGTTAAACATGTGTTTTTAAAATTCTTGTCTGTCTATTTGTTTGTTAGTCCGGGCTAGTGTTCGAAACAGTTGAACCGATTTTGACATGATTATTTTTGACAGAAGACTTTTCCGACAGAGTGATTTAGGATTATTTTGGTCCCAGAAATATTTAGGATTCATGTAGGTATATATATTGAAAACCTGTTTAATTAGGGGCTAAATTATGTAAAATGCGGGTCAAGCTGCGGCGTAAAAGCCTTTAACCAAAAAGGGTTTACATACACAATTTGTGTGTGAAAGTAATAATATAAAATTTAATAAATCTTAATTAAACCACAAGTAAGTACCTACTTACTCTAATTACATAACAAAACTCCTCTATCAGTTTGTCACAGACCAATCAACAAAACACAACTAAACTCTCACGCTTTAGTAAACTAAATTAAAAGTTTCCCTAAAAACTAACTTTATTTCCTGCGCCTAGGCAACCGCATTATGCCACAGATCACGGGTGCCCGAATAAGGCTTCGCCAGACGGTCGCACCAGTATGGCGTTCAGTAATCAGTTCACGTAGTTACCAACAATTATACGTCAAAGTGGCTTCTGCCTAAAATGGAGTTTACAGAGTTGCTGTATGGTTTTTTTTCTCGCAAATATGGCCGTGAGAACTTTGTTTTAAACTTAATAGTTTATTATGTCTTTATAAAATTTTATTTGAGTTACCTTTTTCGCTAAGCGACGTACTGTCTAGGTGGTAATACATGTCTTAGTTGCAATATGTATCTAGTCGCAGTCACCATGCAGTTACGTGCTAGAATCTGTCTTTTTTTTCTATACAAAAAAATTATGTTTTATTTTTATAGCCAGTATGGACTCGGAATAAAAATATGAAATTCATTTTATACCCAAATATTATACGATTGTCGTACGGGACTATTTTTATTGAGCAATATTTAATTATTCGAGGTAATGTAATTTCAATATTGGAACACGTTCAATACTCTTGTGAATATTTTTTTTGCACAAATCTATATTTTATTATGACCATAATTACTTAATAAGTTAGTCTTTCAATATTTCTTTTTCCTAAACAATGGTTAATAGTTACAAAAGTAAAATAGTTACAAAAATGGTAGAGAAATCATCAATCAGTCGAAGGCGTGTAGGTAAGTGATTGCAACAACATGGCAATTACACAATTAACTACCGTGTAAGCATTAAGTTATCCACATTGAAATTCATTCAATGCATTTACAATCATGACTAAGAAGATTATGCTGAGATAATCCTAACAATATATGAATGTTTATTAAAAATGTTCAATGGGATTTATTGTGAAGTGTAAATTTTATCTCAGCATCACTACTTAGTTGTTTACGATAGGATTATTTTCATATTATGTAATAGTTGCGTTTGTCCCGCAGGAAGGAACCCGGGTCAGAAGAAGGGGGGATTTTATATTTTTCCCAGGATAAAAAGAACCCGGTATGATCTACGTGGCATGTTTCATCAAAAACCATGCAGCCGCCGTTTATCATATTATGCGAGATTGAATCATAAACATCCAAACTTTCACATTTATAATATTAGTAGGATTTAAATAAGTATTTTAATCTGAGAAAGTGGGTATCAAAACAGATGATGATATAAATTATATGAATAGCCAAATCAAATCTATCATAATTATGTCAAATAATCAAATGGCATATTTAGGTGTATAACAAATTCAACCAACGAATTAATTATTTTAAAAAAATGCATCAAATCATTATAAATATACAGGATAAAAAATATAGGATGTCCTGTAATTATTGATCCGAATGATAACCCTTGATAGCTTAGACCATGCATTGATATTTTGAACCATACAATTTATTTCACTGAAATATTATTTTGGTTCAAAATAAATCATTAAAAACCGATCAGGTCGGATCCGAAAATCATTAGGCGATGATAGCTAGTGATATGGTAGTGGTAGTGACGTCGGACGCCGCGGGGATGGTCGTGGGTTCGAATCCTATAATGAGCTTGAGCTTTCGGTGAAGGAAAACATCGTGAGGAACTGCACGGTGGTAGGGTACTTTGTAGTACCCGTCTGGCTGGCTACCACCCTCAAGTTGAAAATCTGTCGCCAAACACCTATTGGTGTGTTCCGGCAGCTGCACTTGAGAGCCAGTTCCTTCTAGGCTTTGTGTGCTTACTACCTTCGGCCACATCATCACTTACCATAGTGAGATTGTGGTCAAACACAAGCCTAATCAAAGTAAAAAATAAAAAAATACTTAGTCGTAGATCTGAGATTATTTTATTATTTTTACTTCCAATAGGACTTGGTCTAAATTATAAAAAGCTAATTATAGAACACCCTCTATAACATAAGATATTGAGTTGTGCGAGTTAAATATATCTAGTAAAAAGTGTGAATAGAAAGTGAAGACAAATCTATAAAGTTGCAGACAGCTTGCGTTTTCTATAGACTACATCTTAATAAATCTATGTGTTAGCGGAGCCGCCAGCGACAGACTACTCGATAAAACGATAAGCTATTGACAGTGTAAACGTTGAGAGACAGCTACTTACTGCAGCGCTACCACCCATCAATTCAATGTAAATTATTTGTGGTTGTTTGTTTTTAGTTTATTGTGCGAGCTTTTAGCTAGTTTGTTTGAGAAAACTAAGCATCTATCAGAAATACACTATCGACTTTTGAATGGATTTTTGGTTGAGCTAACCTGAATAAGATTTTGTTCGACTAGAATATAACTATGGTAAGTAAACGTGTGATCAAGTTAATTAAACAGGGTTTTTCTAATTTATAATTACACTAGCTTCTGCCCCGCGATTTCACCCGCGTTCCTTATGTAATCTTATGTTTTCCCGGAATAAAAGTAGCCTATGTGTTAACCCAGGGTGTCAGCTACCTTCATACCAAATTTCATCAAAATTGGTCTAGCCGTCGAAGTAAAAAACTTACAAACACACAAACATTCGCATTTATAATATTAGTGTGATAAAATTGTGATAGTTTAATTTTCAGAACAAAAGAGTAGTTAAAGCATCAGTTTAAGCGTGGAACAAAGTAATAAAGAACGCAGTATCCATTCAAAATGTTAATCGATTTAAAAAAGCAACTTAATAAATATCTCCAAAACTTTTAACAAAAATACTGCTTGTCTGATAACTAACGAAAATCATTTTGATAATTTAAAAAATCCAAACTTATAATGTTACAACAATAACTCTTATTTATTTGAATTAAGAAATACATGAAACAGTACCTATATTATTGAATAATATCTTAATGAAACTTAATCAAGTGACAATAGTGTTTTCATTATAAATCTTCATTCATGTTAACATTTTATTGTTTTTCTGTGAACCCGGATGTAAAAACTTGTGTAAAGTTGTCAAACGTGTAGCTAACATTATCAACTTTGACCACAACTGTCATCTGGATATCATTGATAAATGTGATCAATTTTTGATATTTAATTAAATAGAGGCCTAGAGCCTTATGTGATGTCATCTTTTAACTTTATATTTGAAGTCTGACGCATTAATTCAATCTCGTTAGTTTTTTTTTGTTATTATTTATTATTAATATCTTGTAAGATAATAATAAATATTATTCTTCACGCCTCTTGATGTACGTACATATGGCTGTGTCCTCGCTATTTGCAATTAATAGTTTTCTTGGTATTTTTTTTATCTATAGAAGTTCTAGGACACGTGAAATATGTATTGGGTTTTTTTTGTATTATCACTAGTTTTTCATAATAAATTAATAAAAATTAACAGGTGACCCTTTTACTATATTATATTAGGTACATGACCTATATATTTTGATCGACAAGAAATATTCGCTAACGTTATCGAATCAATTTTTTGAAAGTTGTCCATTAAAATATCTTCATACCTCGGTGTAGAGATCGAAGAAGACCGAGACAAGCTAGGCTTCTTGTTAAGCCTAAACAACTTATGGTTCCTCAAATCCATTTTGACATCCACTCAAAGTCACAAAACTTTGTCCAAAAACACATAAAAATAACACGACCACTCACTGACCACTCACATTGGCAACTAGCATATTAATTATAACATGGTATAATGCAATCTAATTATAATAAAATTTCAGGTTTTAGCCTCAACAAAGTCGTTAGAAACAAATTGCATTGTAATGCGGTTGTCAAAACTTGCTCAGACGCGCGCGCGAACTCATACGTGCGAGAGAGATAGAGCTATTATCCTGTCGCAACTATTGAATGTCGCAAACGAACGCTTCTGTTAATTAAATTTGAGTTTTAGCGGTAATTGTTTGTAAACAGTGGTCGTTTTTGTGAAAAGAAGCCATATATTGGCTAATGCTTGAATCAAGAGTCTTCACTCGACCTAAACTACTATAATCGTTGGCTTGCTTATGGCTTTGACGTCAGAGAGTTGGTCTTTAGAAAAGGAACCACCACGATATAACATAATACGTACTAAAATATTTATTGATAGCTTTGGTAATGAGTTATTTATTATGCAGAACTCAGCATGGTGAATTTATGGTTCAACACAACCCTATCCATAGTAAAAAGAAACCGACTCTCTTTAGAGATTATACTTGTAGATAGTACCATTATATTTTGCTGATGAGTTTGATTCCTATTTAAAAAAATATATTATACAATGTAAATATCAATATAGGTATTACATTTTTATAAATGGCACTACCAAAAACCAAAAAATACGTCCCCATATCTCTTACAACCATCAACATTACCTAACGAATACTCCGCGCTTTCAAACATCAGGCGGACTTTCGTATACATCATGCAAGTACATATTTGGTGTGAAATATATCACGCTTTTCACCATAGAAATACGACCTAATTGAAAACTAGGAAGTATCGTGTATTTAGATCTAAAAGCCTCCAAGGAGTTACGGTCCGATTCATGTTAAAGGATATGCGATAATGTTGGCGTGATCTTAAATAGGATGTGGGATGTGCTGTGAATAAATCTGTGAAGATTGGTACACTTTAGATGTTAATTGGGGAGATAAATATTGACTATGTCAAGCAAATGGAGTACTTACGGGAGCCTAATTTCGTGAAGCTGTAGTACGTAGCAGTACGAGAATAAAATAATTTTAGGATCTCTCCACACCGCGTAAAAAAAACGTAATGAACTTAATTGAACTTGTCTCCCATGAGTTCTATAATATTAAGACTCCACATATGACATCGGGTGAGTTAATGAATACCTTAATTGACTTGTTTGATATTATGCATGTCCCCCTAAATATAACAGGATTAAAGAAAATGGGAGTCAAATCAAATGAAGTTTATTACCACACTTATTATTTTTATTTAAGGCGATGATAGCTCAGTGGTAGTGACGTCGGACGCCGCGGCGAAGGTCGTGGGTTCGAATCCTACAATGAGCTTGAGCTTTCGGTGAAGGAAAACATCGTGAGGAAACCATAGCACGGTGGTAGGGTACTTTGTAGTACCCGCCTGGCTGGCTACCACCCTCAAGTTGAAAATCTGTCGCCAAACACCTATTGGTGTGTTCCGACAGCTGCACTTGAGAGCCAGTTCCTTGTAGGCTTTGTGTGCTTACCACCTTCGGCCACATCATCACTTACAATAGTGAGATTGTAGTCAAACACAAGCCTATACAAAGTAAAAAAAAAAAAAAAAATGTCAACAGCATAAGGGTGTAAGTGTAGTCATTCAGCTCGGATCAGCTTGAATTAGACAGCGCGACTACGTCAGTCGGTGAAACCCTCTAGATTCTCTAGAAGTATGGTTTTGCTAAGAGTAGGCACTGATTTGTACTCATCTCTAAGTTGTTAAAAGAAATACGTCTTAAAGACAAAAAAGCATAATATAATAAAATTATTGAGTCAAAGTCTTTTAATTAGATTGTCTCAGCTTATTTCATGAAAAAGGATTAAATTTGTGATGCACGGTCTTAATCAGGACAAACATGATTCACATCTTGCCAAATTTTTGCTAGAACATTAACTCTCATAGCAATAAAGAAATACATGAAATAACCTACACACATAACACGCATCAAATGCATTGCTTCAACATATACGCCCTTCGGTCTAAGTACCGTTTACATTGCCCCCTTTTACTGAGCTAGTTACAGTACGAGTGCTACTCGTATATTTGTTACACATTACGTTTTAATGCGGAATTTGTTACACAATAAATATGAGGTGTCAATGAAGGTTGCCAGATCAAAAATAAAAATGTTTCTAACTGACTACACAAGTAGACTACATTTTTTTACTTTTTGCCTGAAGCAACATCGGATTTGCTGAATTATGGTTTACATAATTTTGTGGTTTTATTTAATTTGTATTACAAATATTTTACTTAGTAACAGTAAGACTGTCATAACATCAAATAACTTGCAGATAAGCGCGAAAATTTTGCAACTTGCAAAATTAAATTATTGATAAATTTGTCATGCCGTATCTATAAAAGAATAAGAAGTAAGTATCTAAGTATTTTAAACATTAAAATCATCTATACTTCTTAACTGAACAACTCTTATTTTTTTCTTTAACCCTTTATCATTATATTGCTATATATTACTATCATTATATTCAACCAAAATTTCACCATAGTGATGATTTGGCTGAAGGTGGTAAGCACGCAAAGCCCTATAGAAAGGACTGGCTCTCAAGTGCAAATGACTGAACAAGCTACAGATTTTTAACTTGAGGGTGGCAGGCAACCAGAATCTTCCTCGTCTTTTTCTTATTAAGGGTAAAATTTATATAGCAGAGGCCCTTTAACCCCATCGTTCTTACATTATATGTATAATCAAAATTTGGCTGATTTCTCACACATACTATAACAATAGGTGTCGCCACTGTTGACTGAGCCTCGGCCTTACGTTTCAATACCGTACCGTTAAACGTATGCTTTGTGCATACGAAATTTTAACTACCTATATTGATAGGTTCCTACGTACTTAACTGTTGTTTTTATTTTATTTAATGTAGGTGACTCCTATTCGAAGATTTATAGCTTGGATTGGATTACTTTTGGGATACTATAAATACAATGCATGTAGACCAAAGATGTAACTAAACTTTAGCGTACTGTTGCGTTTGCGATCACCATAGTTTTTGAATTGCGCATGAGCCGCAAACTCTGGTGTCGCGGTCTAAAACGGGATGACGAATATCGAAGTTTTTCAGTTGATGATTTTCATTTAACTACTTGCTCTTTGAATTTATCGTTTGTAACAACCATTGTATAGAATTTCGAGCTTATTTAGCTCATTAGATTAAAGTGGATGGTTCCCATTTTAAAATTTTAATGAATATTTCTACCGATCTATTCAAAGGTTTCTGTCGTAATCAGTTTCTAATACATCATGTAACTTGATGTTCACATGATATCAGTACCACGATGTTATCCACCGGCCTTGTCAACTTAAATCTCCATCTATGGATGTCAGTTATGAGAACCATACTTATAACTAGACATTGCCTGCGTCTTTGCTCTCCAAAAGGTTTTAAAAAACATATTTTTATTAGATCATAGGGAGTGATTTCGCCACATTTCCAGCTACATTATATGTTTAATATCTGAAATCAATGCGATTATTTTTGGGCCATAAATTTGCATGTAAATTTTATGCCTTGCTATATATATATTTTTTTTTTCAGATATTAACCATATATTATCATGATGCTTTTTTTTTTTTTTCTTTATTGATAGGCTTTGTCGCTGAGCATCATGATGCTGCAACGAGGCAAAATTAATCACCCAGAAGTTTCAAAGTGAAAATACAGTTGTTTATTTATCTCGAGGACTTGTTGGTTATTGTAGATACAAACAACCTGTGTATTGACTTGGAACTAACCTATTATCATATTTAGTTTCATGGATATTTTTCCAGTTTCCATGTGATGCGTGACTGCGTGTACAGACTGACAGTTTTTTTTTTTAATTTTATGTACCCGCCGTTATGTGTACTTAGTAATACCTACTAGCCCGGCTGGCTACCACTTTCATGTTGAAAATCTAGCGCCAAACTCTTACCGGTGTCTTTTGACAGAGAGCTGTACACTTGAGAGTACACTTTCTTCCTAGGCACACAACTACACAAGTGCCACCTTCCGCCACATTATTACTTACCATGGTAAGATTGTGGTCAAACACAAGCCTATCCATAAAAAAACAATATCCAATAACTAAAAAAATCATACACAAACATGACTCCATATTTTTATAACATTATAGATTTATCTGAGTAACACAAGTTGATGACAGTTATTATGAGCAATTTACAATGGGAACAGTTGATTGGAATGTTGTACATGTCGATGTATTGACGGAACAAGACATAACGTGTCGATGACTAGCTTTGTTAGATCATGGGAAAATAGTAAATAATGGCTGCTTCATTTAGTTTATATAGTAAGTGTAACAGGGATCAAGCTTAAAGTTTTAATATTTTAGGTAAATAATCATAATTTGCAGGTAGTAACAATCACATAGACACAATTTTACGTGGAAGTTTTACCCTTTGAATCTAACCATAAATACAACCTAACAAGATTTTAGGTGGAATTGTAGTACAATAAATTGAATTACAAAATCCTAATCCTAACTAATATTACCCTAACTATATTATCCTAACTAATATTATAAATGCGAAAGTGAATTTGTTACCTTTCATGCCTAAGCCGCTGAACCGATCGTGATGAAATTTGGTACTGCAGATAGCCTATGGTATGGAGAAGGACATAGGCTACTTTTCATCCCGGGAAAATATAAGATCCCTGGGGAACGTGGGTGAAACTGCGGGGCGAAAGCTAGTATCTTATGATTACGAAGATATGGTTGTTATAAAAATACATTTCTCATACAAAAAGTGCACTTAGTACCTACCTACTGTTTTGTTAACAATAATGTGGCATAAAACTCTTGGGGATGGGTATCTACTGGTGATCAAAATTCCTCTGGACTCTATGGTGATCGTGTCAAAAAAGTTAGTATTTAAATTCACTGCCTAAGCTGTGAACATTGCGCAGCAATGGCATTTTTTTCTTTCCATCTAGTTTCTACAATTAAACTAGCACAAATAAGGCAATCTTATCACTCAAAAACTCGTATTTATACAGGTTTTTTCTGATCTTAAACATTTGTTCTCTTAACTACCCAATCAATTCACTCCTACCTACTATCGCCTACAAAAAATCGATTTTTAACTTAACGCTTTTAGGATCTAGCCACGCAATCTTTAAAATACAATGTCTTGTCTTTTAATTCAGGATTAATTGTTTTATGCGTGTGGATGTAGAATGATTGTATCGTATAAATTTTTTAACACGCGACACTACATTGGTAGTAAAAATAAACTAATAAAATAAACACTTAATTACCAAGTGGAAAAATACAATATCACTATTAATGAAACTACTTTGGTTGAGATTTATTTGGTCTCATATTTTAATCTACTGGCTTATACACTCAAGTAGCGCCTAACACGTACCGATGTGTCCCGGCAGCTATACTTGTGAGACAGTTCTATCTAGGCTTTGTATGCTTACCGCCTAAGGCCACATCGTCACTAATTATAGTGAGATTGTGGTTAAATAATAACTAGTTCTGTATCTATAGGTTGACAAGTAGGCAGACGTTACCTTATGGTAAGTGGTCACCGTCGCCTATAGATATTAAAATATCAAGTGGATCGCCGATGTGTTGCCTACATAGAAGAGCTCTTTTTACGCCCTTTTTTGAACCCGATGTATAACATAGGGCTGAGGCCTGTATTCTAAGCCACTCATCAACATAAGCAACCTTTGAGACATCGATATCCTGTTCGATTTGAAGCCCCAATATTTATTTATATATATCTCACAAATTTCACCTGATTAGTATGCAGAAGTGCATGCGTCGACACGCCTGCTTCATGCCTATCACGTCACGCCCTCACCGAGGCAACGTCACAGACCAACACGAAGAATTAGATAAGAACCAGCTCAGTGTTGCGCGGATTCTATGTAATCTCGCACATTCGGCTGCGTTGTAGGTACCTATGTAGGTAACACTTATAGGTATGTATATAATTGTGCGAAATAAACATTTTTATTATTATTTTATTTAATTTGCTTACATTAATCATGCGTTATAATTGATAATAATGCTTGAAATTCACGTAAAAAATTTAATTTAACAATAAAAACTCAAATTACCAGATAATTAGTTATCTTGCAGCATGTTTTTGTGTACGAAAAAGATTTAGATAAAACAAATACGGTACAATCTGAATCACTATGTCCAACAAGAGTATCTGAATAAATTAATTAAAATTATACTTTGATTGCATTCTTATATGTAATTTATTGTAAAGCAAATGCCTCTTCTAAGATACTTTAACTCTATATCCTATCGTCAATTGAACAACAATCGATGGGTAAAAGTTCCGTAGCATACATACAAAACGTGTCAAAATACGAACAGACCGAAGTGTGGGTTCCAAGAACCCACACTTTACCATTACCGACAGTTTGCATTCAATATGCATTTGTTCAGAAAGGGCTTGCATGATATTCAATGTGCCACCTAAGTAGCAATAATATAGGTAGGTACAACCTCACCTTGAGTATTTTTAATTAATTTAATCTTTGACAAATGTTAATTTTGTATTATAATAAAGGGCAATTTAAAACAATACAATATCCTTTATTTGTTGAGTATAAAGAAGTTGTTCTATTTTATTGATGAATAAGTAAGCTAAAAAATACCACTTTTTGTGTGACTTTCACTGTAAGTTATCTAGTCCAGAGCTCAAAATTAAGGTAAAGTTATGTACCAAGACTATTTTATAGCTAATAGTAGGTAAACTACTTATAAAGTTATTTGTAATTTGTAGCAATAAAAAAAATGCAAAAACCAAAGGAAACAAGGTTAAAATATTTCCGTTTCTTTGTTTTAAAGTGCTGGAATGTTAAACTATAGATACTGTTTGTATTTATATTCATGTTTTGATGTTGTACATACATAATTCATGAAATTCATCAGTTTAAACGCTCCCGTGGCTTTGTTGATACTGTGTGCGATACATTTATATCGGGTTGTATTTACCTGAAACAATAAACAAACAAAAAATAGTTATAGAAAAAATGTTTACCATATTGTTTTACGACGCAAGTCCTATAGTACAAATTCTGCTCAATTTAGCATCAGATGACCGAGTTATTTATTATTACAAAAAAAAACGAGAAAAGGGCGTGCCTAATTATTTTTCTAGCTCTACCTTATGACAGTGCATTTCCCAATTTCTTTAGTGAACTGTAAATTTCCCATAAATCATTGTGCAACGATACATATAAACCATTAAACATGTATGCACACGAATCGATTACAAACACTTTCACCTTAACATCGAATTTGAATCATCGTCCACTTATAATATAATCCGGTCAATTTGAGATCAACAGCCTATCGAACTACTAAGCGTATTGATCGGACGTCATCCGAAAACAGTCAGGTTATCTGATGTCCATCACTGACCGTCATGCCTGGGACTAAATGATTTATTGATGACTCTTATCAATCGATTATGTGTTTTAAGTAGATATGGGTACGGTTTAGATTAAATTACACATGGCGTGATTAGATATGTTAATGTAATATGCTGATAACTTTGATGTATAAGATCAATCGTGCCGTGAAAGTTTGTTGGAAGAATGACTAAAAAATAATGAATAAAAGTATAACTAGCTCTCGCCTTGCTGTTTTTGATTTTTCTTAACAACGAAACGATAATTGCTCCCATCCCGACAATCTAAGGTCCTCCACACTATCTCGACAACTATGTAATAATTGCGAGCAGGTCTCAATTTTCGCAAGTTTACTAATATAAATGAATTTATGATAAGTCATCTCAAGCCTAATCCTCTAAAAAAGTTAATTAGATAAATGAATCTCTTCGCGAGCTATAGGAAGCAAATTCCGTGAGAAATGACCGCGTATCATTTATTTTTTGTATGAAAACGTGTGAAAGTCCAAAATGTCGGTTGCAAAAGCATCTCTAACAAAAACTAAAGTATTTCACCATCATCCACGGTTCGATTATCGGTTTGGATTCTCATTCCTATCAATTGTCACGTTTGTATCGTATCATGACTGTGATTTGGTTCCGGTGCACAGCTGCTTCCGTATTTAGAATGCATCCGTTGCGTTACTGTAAGTGTGATTCATACAAATTGGAGTATGATTTGGTTTAAATTGATAATTTGCTGCTTCAAATGAATTCTCAATTACTTAATTTTGGAAAGTACATCTCAGGTAACAACTATACATGTTTTTTATTGCTAATAAATTAGAATCTATATCTATTTCACTAGCTTCCGCCCCGCGGTTTCACCCGCGTTCCCGACGGATTTTATGTTTACGGGATTAAAAGTAGCCTTATAGTCTTCCTAGATAAATGGGTTATCCAACACTAAAATAAGTTTTCAATTCGAATCAGTAGTTCCTGAGATTAACCAAAAAAACATACTCTTCTCGCTTTATAATATTAGTATAGATAACCTTATATTTAAATCCTTATTTTATTCAAACTTTATCTATATTATGTCCTCCACTTCAATGCTCGGTACTTTTCTCAATACTTTTCATGTAGGTACCCAAATTGTTTGAATGATTTATAGTATAATCCGCTTTACGGCGACTGTGCTCCAACGATTTGTCGGTGAGGGATTACTTGTGTCTACTTGTCTGGCAGTCGACGGTTGCAACATAGAGACAAGGCAGATGATGTTATATTAATACGCCCAACTCCAGAACTCGATACTTAATTTAGTGGTTGCAGTTTTACATTACATTACAGTGTGAGTATAAAGATTGGTCTTAAATTATATTATTGACTGCTTTACTATATTCACAAATATGATTATATTCCGTTAATATTATACGTAGTCTTAATTTTTATGCAGTTATTAGTATATACATATACAGGTGATTTAATTTTAGTAGGTATGCTAGATTTTTCAAAATTATTGTCAAATTACGAAACGACAACCTTTTGACATCTGTCATTATATACACTCATTATACACGTGACTTAGTGCTTTATAATAAAGAGTGCATTTGAATGGACTATAAATATGTCTGAGTAATCCAATAAAATGCGGAATGCATAAAAATCCGATTATTATCATTTGACCTATTACATAGATAAGTAAATTGTGTTATTACATAGCGGCGCGTCAAAAACCATTATTCAAATAACATGGTTTAGGAGGTCATAAGCCAAATATTATGTCATTGCATAGAATGATTCACTGACATACTGTACAATTAGTTTTAGAAGTATTGTTGCATAAGAATGCACCTTTCACCATAGCGAATGAAAACATGCACTCAGTACATGACTTGTTATTCGGTGTTCAAAAAGATTCAAATGAAAGGGTACTTTGCAGAACCCACCTGACTGGCTACCGCCCTCTGTTGCCAAGTAACTACCGGTGTATTTTGGCAGCTGCAGTTGAGAGCCCTTTCTTCTAGGCTTTGTGTGCTTACCACCTCCCACCACGTCATTACTTTCTATAGTTAAATTGTGGTAAGCACACGTCTATTCAAAGTAAAATGAAAATGTTACTGCATGTGCCCAAGGGATAGTGATAGGGTTAGGATTGGACAAAAGTATATTCTACTCCCTAGTACGTACTGATACATCTGCGTGTCACTTTCAAAATGAATGGCTTGATGTTATTTGTCATTTATTTACTATAGTTTAAGTAAAACTTGTACTATGTTGGGCACAGTTTTCTTAAAAAGACTAGTCTACAAGCGCTAATTTCTTTAAGAGAATAAAAGGTGTCATCACAATTTTAAACACGAGCGTAGCCAAACTACACCTTGGGAATATTCCACGCCGTTTTGAAATAGAAGAAAATAGTGTCGTGACAATTGTCACCACTTTTGTGTAATTTTTTGTCGGTAAGAGGTGAGATTAGAGATTGTGATGTTAGAGTTTCAGTGTTTTTAGACCACTGTGCGGTATTTCTTTGAGATAAATTATTGTTATTCATGATGAAATGTTGTAAAATTAATTAAATTTTAATTAAAAGTACGACTTCATTTAGTTTTTTTCTTATTTCGTCTTCGATACTTGTATTTGCATTACTTCTCCTTTCGGAGACTTCTGTCCAGAAAGAGTACGATTGATCTTTAAAAATATTAAATTAACTCAGATTTTCATTAAAAAAATCAACTATATGTGACTGAAAATAAAGTAACAAATAGTATGACAACAGACTGAAAGACGTTACGCTCAATGATTCTATCTAGCACGATAGTTAACTTAAAATGCGAATTTCTCTACATTTCTTGCATACTTTCAAAGCTAGTTGAATAACCTTATGTTAAAACATAGTTTAATTACGATGGAAAATTGTAATAACTGCATAATCGAGTCTTATTATGGTAGATAATACCTAACGTATTTTTATAAGGTACGATCGATGGGAATCGAACCCCAAGTCTAGTTAATTATTGAAAACTAACTGCTAACTAAAAATGTCAACTCGCACGTAATCTGCAACACATCCACTTAACTACTAGGCCAAGGAGGTTAACCTGTGACTTTAGTAATATAAAAAACTCGTCTGGTGCGAGTTACGATAAACTTTTAACACTAGGTTGTGGTGTGTTTCTTGTGGATTCCGTAGAAAAGATGAGTTTACTGTTGCAGATAGAGATTAAGTGACATAGATTTTCTGTAGTTAGATTAATAAACTGTTATTTTTGTAAGGTTATTTAACTTAAAGTATAGGAATAGAGAATAAAATATTATTTGCTAAAACACGTACTATTATTTTGAAAATATTTTTAAAGTTATTATTGTGTAAAATCCTACGAATAAATAATTATTTATTCGTAGGTAAAACCAAAGATGTTTGATAATGAATGAATGTTTTTCAATATAAACTACGGAATACCATTTGTAGCCTCTAAAAATCTAGATCGGTACACAAATAAAGTACTAACAATCACCGGTCTATATATGGTAAAACTAGATTTTAGTATCAAAGCGACGACCTTGTTCTGAGACGCTGGATCCAGTAGAGAAAGTAAGTATCTACTAGGTACCTATTAATTTTATAGGAGTTTTCTTTGGAGAAAATGAAATCTAGTGCGTCGACTGATTTAATGTTGGTTTCAATCAGTTAGTTTAAGGGACGATAAATATTCAAAAATTCCATGTTAAATATATGTTTTCATTAAAAAGAGTTTTCTTTTAGTACGAGAAATTTTGAAGCCGAGAATTTTACATTATTCCTCAGAATAATATTGCTTACTTGGAGATTAAATATATCGCAGGTTTTTTAACTATACGTTCATATACTTGATGTTAAATAAAATAATGAAAATTAACTAAATCTTAAGTAGAATCTTAACACCATTATTATTCAGTCGTAAAATGATTTTATTTCGACGTTTTTAAATTAAATCATAAATACACGTTTTAGATACAAATCATCAATTCAAATGTAGTTTGAGTCCAAAAGCGTGAATGTGTCTGTTTAATAGAAAATTTATGGTACTAGTAGCAGAGTTGGAAAAAATGGATATGGTATTTTTCTTGGTTTTAGTAATTTCTTACATGAGGACACTTCAATTGCTTGCCTGACCTTCACATGAATTTAATTCTGAGAATAATATGGGATAAAGGCAAAAAAAATGGGCTTCCAAACGCGTTATACAGAAATTATTCCAAGTTTATAGGTACCTTTTGTTACATGAATGGAATATCCGCATATTTTTTTTAAACGTATCATTGAGATATGTACCTAATTGCTGTATAAAATTAAAAGAGGCAATGAAAAATCGTCGATAAAAAGCAATATCCAATACATACTACCGTTTTCACGACTCAATGGTAGTTTGAGGTCGTGAAGGTAGACAGAGGTCGTCAAGTATCACCAAAATAAGTAAAACTAGTTTCGAAATGTCAGCCATCACTATAATATTAACGTTCGATAGCATGTAGGTATTGGGTGTTGAGATGTCTCTGCGTGGTACCATTTCGTATCGGGCGCGGATTAAATAAGCAGCATTTTTTTTAAATTAAAAATAATAGTTTGGTAAATAGATTAAAATTATACAGTATTTTTTTATAAGGGATTTATAATAAAAAATGTAACCATTGGAGGTGACTTTGCTTGTGAATTAAAAGGGGGCACCTACAAACCTAATCTGATTCTTCTATCCTCAGATATGTAGGACACCTACTATCAACTAATAAATTATAATATTGTACTAGCAAGGGTTGGTATTTTGAACTCGGAAAACTAAGCATGCTTTGAAAAAAAATATGACCTTAAAGTCAGCGGAAGTTTGAGTAGATACAAGTTTGTTTATCAATAAACAAACTTGTTATTTCAATCGTATTAAGATCATTGAAAGTTTATGTGGGTTTTTGCTACACAATCACGCTATCATGACTGAATGGATATGAAATTTCGCAAATAGATGCCCTACCCTACCCTAAATATCCTACATACATACCCTAGAATAAAATATAGGATGCTTTTTTTCCGGGAAAACATTATCGGATCGCTCGGGAACGCGGGTGCAACCGCAGTAAATGATATTTAATCTCAAATGATTGGTAAATGGTGCTTGGTAACATAAGTGTCACCTCTTCTCATAATAATCATAATATAATAACGTAATAAACATCATATTGCCGTCAGACGTCTTTTTAATATCTAAGTATAATTTATTCTAATATTCTATGAATTTAATTTTAGTGGCACTTGACGACAAAAAGAGAAAACATGTTTAATATTTGGTGACATCATTTAATCGTTTCTTTATTAGTATTATTTATACTTAGTAATTTATTTATTCTTATTTTTATCTTGACTTAATTGTGAACGACCAACCAACTGGTTTGGGACATTATTATTTATACAAGGAGAACATATTATAAAATTAATATAAACTGTGTAGGTTTACCTACAGGCTTATCTTATCTTGAATTTTCTAATACATTACAGGTCGTGAATTTGTTACAGATTAAAATTACTTTGTTTTATTAACAAAACGACAAAGGTACCCAAGCAAATAATACGGCCCTCGCAACACTACGGTCTTCACCTATTCAATTTCTAATTATATAAAATTTATAAATAATTTCTATATTCAAATAACAAAACCTAATAATTAAAATAAAACGAAAATTGGAATAGCCATCGAATCGGTAGTCGTCGCTTGAGAGCATTTCAAATAAATATGTTTACAATCACTTTCTAACCAATCATTGTATTAGTAACTAGTTTGAACCGGTATGAGATCCGATGAAGCATTCGATTAATTAGGTAGAAGTTATTGGATATCCTCGGGTTTATCAAGTTGAGTAAGTAGAAAAAGACAAAGTGTTTGAACCTCCAGTTTTGAACTTGTTCAATGTTAAGTTTTAATTATTAGTAGGTATATACCAGTCACTATTTACGACATATAAAATGACAAAGATGGCGATAGTTTTGATTGAGCTTTCAGATACAGGGTAGTAAATTTTACTATTTTTTTAAAGACAGTGATAATAACGATATAGAACATAATAAGGAAAATATGAGACAGAAAAGACATGGATACAACTAGATATTTTTTTTTATGTCAGTAGGCTGACCACCCTGCATGCCATCCACATGAAGGTAAGTGGCTAACGTCGCCTATGAACATTAGCTAGCAACACCAGGAGCATTGCTAATGTGTTACAAATATACAGTAAAAAATAAAAATATAGTTATAGATTAGGAATATGAACAGTTAAAGGAATTAAGATCGCGAGCGAATTGTCCAAAGTGAAATCATAATAGTTAATGCAAATCAGTTCATTCACAATGTGCGTGATCATTATAATTATGTAACGCGCCAAATCAATCCGTTTATCTTATTTTTTCCACTAATGGTATGAAAATTTAAATCACATTAATAAATAGAACTATATGGGAAACAGGCTGTATTATACTGGGAAAAGAATAACACGTTTTAATAATAAAAAATTCTATACCGAATTCTAAATTAAGTTCCGTCGTTAAATGAACTACGAAGATTTAAAATGTTGATAGACCATAAATTTATTACTTTACTTGTCTAGTTTTTACCCCCATGGTTTTGCTTGCATTCCCAGAAATTTAATTTAACTAAAATGCTATTTAAATGGTCACGTTAATAATAAATTAACGTGAATAAGTTAACAAAATAGCGTCACATTGTTTGACAATGACTGGAAGGCTATCAATAAATATGTGTCAACTTAATTAGTGGGTATGGTAGCGTATTAGTAAAGTTTTTTTTTAACTCTATATAGGCTTGTGTTTTCTCACAATCCCAATTTAACTATGGTAAGTGATGATGTGACCGAAGGTGGTAAGCACACAAAGCCTAGATGGAACTGTCTCTGAAATGCAGATGTCGGAACACATTGTAGTTTGGCGACAAATTTTTAACCAGCCAGTCGGGTACTACAAAGTAGGTACCCTACCACCGTGCTATGGTTTCCTCACGATGTTTTTTTTCACCGATAGCTAAAGGTCATTGAAGCATTCGAACACACGACCTTCGCCGCGGCACCCGACGTCACTACCACTGAGCTATCATCACCTTAAAAAGACGTACAAAAATCCACCTAACTGGTATATCACATTCGCAGTATGTCTACGTCTACACGCAAGCGTAAGGATGTTGGTCTAAAACCTTGCCCGACTTTTCAAAAATCACTATGCGAAAATCTCGTCAATTTATTTGTCCATCGACACGCAAAGAATGTATGAAGAAACAAACTCACTTTCTAATTTTATTTATAAATTAGTTTTCAATTAGGATAGAAATCACCGATTCTAATCGAAAATTTTGCAACATAGCAGTAGAAAGGCAAATTGACAAACTCACTAGCAATATTAGTTAGGATAACAATAAAATATTTTATACCACCATAAATTACATTTTTTAAGGCTCTTTGTAGGCATTTTGATCATCTGCCGTGTGTGGACAGGTTTTTGAGATCCGGTTGTGTAAATAGCATCTCCAAATAAAATGTCGTGATTTATGGTTCAGAATTATAAAAAACATCATTATTGAGTATTTTGCCAATTTCTAATTCGATCGATAGTAACAATAAAATATATCATTAATGAATAAATTATATTTATATAATTTTAAAGTTCCAGTTTGGTATCTTTACATATATAAAACGAAACGTCTTCTGTCTAGCTGTTTGTCTGTTTGTGTGCTTAGAACTCGAGAACCGCTGCACGGATTTTTATGATATTTGCACAGTTACCTAAGGGATTCTTCGTAGACTAAACAAAATATAAAAATTTGGCCGCGCAGATTTTTCCACGTTGGAGTTCATGAAAATGCGTTAACCCCACTACACCCTCAAAATAAATAAAAAACTACATTAACGAAGTCACTTATAGGTAAATATAATTTAAATAAGTGTCAATAAACTACTTGAGTTTCTAAAAACAGCTCGATACAAATGATACTCGATAAAAAGTGAAATCCATCGAGTCGCAACAATTGATTTGGGTAATTGACACCTTTCAGTGTCACTACACAAGTAGGCACCACTTATCTATTAAATAAACAACTGAATGTCACTAACACAAGGGTACATGTATTTCCTACTTACTGACTTTGATTTGCGAATTTCCGGTGCATCATAATGGATAGCTTTATTTATTCAAAAATAAGACAAGGAATTATTTTATTAAATTAATAGAATGTCTATAAAACAAATGACAGAAAGATCTCTCCATACTCTTAATTGAAACTTCAATTTCATAGCAAAGAAATGCATAAATATCTAAAGCGTTTCTTTATTTTTATGCGGGATTTAATTTTACTATTTAATCAAGTAATTTTACATAATCAAAATTTTATAATGCAGAAGCTGCCATACTGGTACTTTCTACATACCGTTTAATATTGTCAAAATGTTTATGAAATGCAGTAAGAATACATAAATATGACATGTCGACAATCATGCACTGCCACTTTCACGGCGTTAGTACACTGACGCGTAATATATTGATGTAAGGGACGTCACTGATTATTTTGTTGTTTTACGTTTGCTGTTATAATTTACTGATGCGTCGTAGCCAAACGTCTTTGATACATCTACAAAAATGTATATAGACGAAAAATAAATTAAACATTAACAATGCTGGGTTGAGGCGATTCTGCCTGGCCAGGATAAAGTAAAAATGTGGTTATCTGTCCTGAACACCACACCTATATGTTATATCTGTTTGTGAAAGAGTGTACTATCTTAGTAATATTAATATATAGTATATACGCCCTAAATTGTTACTACCACTTCCTAACACACTATGGATAAATATCCGAAATAAATGATTTTTTTTATTACCTATTTATTTAGTTAAGAACATGAACAGTTCCGCTTTATAAGCTGCTCGTCAGTGTGTTAGCACCACAAATTCTCAGGTTTTATCCTCTGTCTGCGCAGGAGTTTCGCAAGCCTACGCGTGCGTTGATACCTAATTACAGTGGCGCAAGCAGACAGGTGGCGGCATATTTGAATATATCATTTATTTATATGCAGCTGTCATTAACGTCCTAGACCGAAATTGCGGATAGGTACCTTCAACTTAGGCAACGAAAATGCTAACTACTTTTTGTATCTGTATTAAAAATAGTTCGAATAGACTTGTAGTTTTTAATTATTTTTTTTTACTGAGCTTGTTTTAACATCATATTATACAGAGTTGTATATTTATTGCATTCATCAAAATAATTATAAATTCTTATTTTTATTGTTTATCGATAAAGAAACAATATTTAAATCAGCTGATACATTCGTGCACATAAACAATTTGAAATAATTTGGAAAACCTGCCGAATGTGTCGGATGCACGTAACTCATCTTGTTTGTGAGGCACCTATTGTAATGAGTTAAAGTTCAATTTTGAATGATAACTTTACGGTTTTATATCTAACCGGAAGAAGCGTTTCTAGCGAATCGGAAAGAGATAATAGTTGAAGAGATATATGAAAATTGTGCTCTTCCGCCCGCGTCGGCCTTTATACTCGGAAATGTAATAGCCAAACAATGCATGATTTTTGCCAAGATAAAGTTAAAGTATTGTGGTAACATTCTATTGCTATTAAAAAATTGTTTCAGTTAAGGCTCTGCCAGAATACCAGCGTTGCACTGCTTCGTTTGTGCAGTGTCACTTTATGCTGAGGCAGGGACCTTTTGACCCCGCGCAGCACACACTAATTAGTTAGTTTAGTAGTATTTAAATTTATGTACCTATTCGTGATGCTACTTTGTGGGTCAATAAATAGTTTTTTTTTCTTCTATTGAGTTCGTCGTCAATATTTTTTTAGGTTATTGTTGTAACTATTTACTTTAGTTGGAGACTATGAACTAGAAGCCTATTTATTTATTGACAGTGATATAGGGGAAACCCCAAATTAAACGTGCATTATTATTGTGTTTTATTTACGAAATAATCATATTTTCTATTTATAATTATTATTTATTTATTTATTAAAGAGAACATAATAATAGCGTTAATATAAAAGTATACTCATTATGTAATTAAAATGAAGTGGGACAATTTGAAAATGAATAATACTTTAACAATTCCTGTTCTATTATATTCTAAACTTCACATTACAAATAGAATATTGGGTACCTAATATCCCCATAAAAAAATATATTATCCATTTTACAATGAAAAAAAAATCAGCCCTGGTAAGTTATCCAATCTCATATTTTAGTAACGAAGCTAAGTTACAGAGGGGTAAATTGTTACGCTTTACAAGTCCGTATCATAACGCAAACTAAACACGAGTTTCATACACTCGTTCACACACGATCAAACATTGCCCAACACATTATTGTTGGCATTTACAATAATGTATACCAGTAACATTGTTAGTTAACTATACTATAACAAAGCGGTTAACCGGACCATTAGCTTTCTTTGTCAAATGAGTACATTTGTTAGTATTATTAACGATTTTGAACTCTATTACATTATGATATATATTGATTTTGGTTTATTTTATGTTAATTTAAGTATTATGTGATGAAATTCGAAAGGTGTGGTGCGTGAGATTCTTTGGGGCGCCATGGCGTGGCACTATTATGGCGAAGAATGTATGCAAATCATCAAAACTTCAAGGTGGATTGACACCAATTATATAAGGTGCACACGATTGTACAATATCAGCTGGGACACGAGTCATGATCACGAATAATTCTGAACATAAACATTATTTTTAAACGTGTATGAATACGCTATTGTTTAATGATTAATTTCCTCGACTTTGAGAAAGTTCCGAATTTTTTACACAATTTCCCCTAAATCGAGGGATATTTATGAATGTACCAACATTTCCAACAAAATAATATTCAATAGTTATAATATTATGTTGATATAATTCACAGATTTTTAAATTACGTACCTATTCCGAAATTTAAAGGAAGAGGACTAAAATAGCAAATTTTATTATTCTTATCAGTTAGATACTAAAATTATGCGATAAAATTAGTATTTAAATTATTCTAACAAAAACAATTTTGTTAAAATAATAAAATCATCGACATCTATTTTTATTATGATATAAAAAAAATATATTTTATTTTATAAAATTGGCAAAGTCTGACTATAAAATATACTTGTAAAATGATAGTAATTGTTAACATTTAGCACTAAACTTTAATATTTAATCGATGACATAATAGTAGTCATAGTTTCCCAACTCAATATTGTCGGTGTCGTAATAAACGACCATTTTGGCAGCCTTGAGTAAACGGCATTCTTACTACACGCTTATAAATTATGTATTATAATAGCACCAGAAATTAATATGTGCGAAAATAAAATACAAAGCTTTGTAGAGTACATATTGTATCAAAAGTTAAACTTGGAAAGATGTAATGGTAATATAATCGGAGCATCCAATTGGATCCTACAAGAGCTCACTGCGATCAAAAAAACTATATACTACATGACATTTTCTTTTCTCGCTATGGCAATAATCAAATTATTTGAAGATAGTGGAAAAAAAATGTTTTTTTTTTTTTTTTTATCAATTACATTATCTTTTTATCGTACTAAATCTCCATTATCGCTTAATTTGAAATTAGCTGCCATGCCACAAAAGCGTACTCCAAGAGTTTTCAAATGGTATGGGTCTCACTGTTGGACAATATTTGTTTATTGGACCCAAGTTTCACACAAAAATGCCCATGCTCCTTTGATAACTATTTTCTATTAACATATTGTTATTTTAATTATAACTTCAACTAAATAACCACTCCTGGTAGAGTCACTACACACAAGAAAAAAAACCTTTTACATTGATTGTTAATGCATAACAGTATCTTATATATTAGATCATTGTTGTTTTTCTAATGAAAATAATCATAATATTATAAATGTGGGTATGGGAGCCGGTGAAATTACAGGCACAGGAGACATAACAACTTCATGTCTCAATATTGGCAGCACGTGAGCGATACCCCTGGCAAGGAAAATATAAAATTGTATTTTCTTTGCCCGTGGTGTTATGAGCGTCTATAGGCTGCGGTGGCCGCTTACTATCAGGTGGGCGTAGTATAAAAATAAAAAACAAAAAAGTGACTTTATTTGTTTTGTAACCTCTCAACGGCACAACCAATCGTGATGAAAATTCATGTAAAAGTAGCCTATAGCATGAAGAAAGACATAGGCTACTTTTTATTTCGGAAACGCGTGTATAACCTTGGGGGATAGCTAGTTTTAAAATATTTGTCGCACGTTTCATGACCTTGAAAATTCGAGTACCTTAGGAATGTATCCTGCCTGGCTTTTCTAATGTCGTTTTCCTCGTGAAGTACTTTATTTTATATATAGTTTTATGGAGAATATATGTTGGTGGAATATTTAATAGCTACTTGTGGCAGTGTATATGTGTCTTTGAAACTAATGTATAAAAGATTTACAAAACAATTGCCTTGCTAAGTTTGTTGCCGAAATTCTCTCAGTTTATGTACATTACAAACTGGTGATGGAGTCTATTTGTAACGTCATAAATGCTAGGATCTAAATTGAATAAATAAAGGGTTTGAGTTTGAGTGAAGTTAAGTTTCTATCCATAGTAAAATCATGAACATTATATTAAAAATTATTATGGTAGTTGATAGCTAATCCTTGACACTTCTATTCTTAGAAAGTTTGAAATTTATTACTGAATATCTAGGTATATAATATAATAACCCATAACAAGAAAGTAACACGTGAGGAATCATCACTTTATTGTTCTTTCCTTATGACTTTAGCTATTAAATTAGTTGATAAATACTGTCTACTAAATTATTTATGATAATATAAAAATAAAAATAAATATTTGAACAACTTGTTTAACAAAAATGGGTCTATTATTTTGTCATTCATGCAATGGCGTCAATATTACCAATATATCATATACTTAAATATAGAAATAATAAGAAAGCTTACATTGTGATTAATTAAATAAAAATACACCTACTTATTATAAACATAATATTAAATATGATACTATGATACTCGTGTAAGGGTTCTGATATATAAATATGTAAAAGAAAAGTAAATAAGCCTTCAGTTAACGTAAAATCTTTACCACAATTTGATATAGGTATGATCAAATTATATAGCTGCGGCTTCTAGAAAACGCAATGGAATGAACGTTCTTACGCACGCGCTGCCTTCGCTACACTTTCATAGTTCGAGCACAACGCTCCGCATACAAAAGACATCAACGCGTACCTGATTCCATTAACATTTTTTATAATTACTTTTATCATTAAAATACCACTACAAATGACTAATTCATAAATTATAATTAAACAATTAAGACTAAAAATACCATATTAAAGTATCATTCATGTAAATCTAGTTCCGCATTAATACGCATACGCTTAATTGCTGGTATCTCAGCAATTTAATGTAATACCTTTTCACCACAAAAGAAACATTTCGAAATAGTTTCCGTGCATTAGCGAAACGAGACGATATTGTGTAACATACCAAACGGCGGACAATTACGCGACTGTCTGATTAAAATAAGCGAAAAACACTCACCGCTTGCAAAAATCTGCTGGTGAAAGTCGGTCCCGGAACGCAGCTATTCACTTGCGTGTAACGTCACAATAATACAGGCACACAACACTGAAAAACCCACTTCGGATGACATAAAAAACACAAGTTCGATTTTTGAAAATTCGTATGGTTCGGTGGTATTAGTGTTTGAAATTGGCGCGTGTTAATAGTGCGCACGCAGCGGCGACGGACAGGCGCACTAAACGGCTGGCGGCAAGAGACTGCGCGCGCAGCTCCCACCATCTGCGCCCGAAATACTAATCACCTTGCTATCGCGACTGTGATTTGAGGTATAAGACATGAGAGGTAGCGGGTGATGCTCATTATAAGCGATGTCATATTATTTTTCATCTTTTTTATGTCAGGAGTCTGACAAGCAGGCTACCGTCGCTTATGAAAACTAGCAATACTAGGGTGCTTGGCAACTACAACTACAGGACTTGAGTGAACACTAGACAATAATAGGTTATTAATACTTTTGCGCCATAATGGTTAAAGCTAGATATACGCTTTCAAACTAAGTACCAAAATAACCAAAAATACCAAAGTACTAAGCTTAATCCGGTAGCAAACATATTTTGGCAATACAAACTAGCAGTGCGTATAAATTATGCGCAAACGCAATCCTTTGGTAAACATAGGACCCAATGGATAAGAAAAAATACTATACAGGTGTTTATCGCTCCCGCTTCAGCTTATCAAATGTTCCATAAGCCCTACAAGGTGAGACGGATCTGGATACAGCGTGTCATTTCTCTACAATATCGATAAGGTCACAAAAATGACCCATTGGAGGTCGACATATAGATAAATACCTAGCTGAAGCATGACGTCACAACGTCAGCAATGCCAATCAATACCGCATGCGTCATCATTATTATTAACAAACTATTAGGTAAATTTGTTTTGATCCGCAGAAGAAACATATATTTTATAAGAAGTTCCGAACTTGATAATATTTTTTATAAATTATAATAAACTAAGTACCAACTTTGATTACCGTCACCGTCTTACCTTTCTTTCTAACCGACTTTAAGAAAAGAAGGTTCTATTCTCGATGCGTGTGTTTCTTATTTTAAAAAAACTAAGCTAAGTTTAAAAATACGAATAATTGGATTAAATTTAAAAAAACTTATATTTTACGAAAACTCTTATGAGGTATCCCATCTAGTGAAAAAAAGAAGTACGCAGCTAGCCTATGGTATGGAGAAGGACATGGACTATTTTTTTCTCGGGAACGCGGGTGAAACAGCAGGGGACAGCTAGTCATGCTATATTTATCTTTAAAATAGGAATACCTATTTCGATGTATTTTAGTTATTTTGAAGGCTAAAATTAAGATTAGTCACTATTATTTAGTAATGGTTACCTTTACGGAAAGATTGAACAAATCCCCCGTTTTATCCGTATTCTTGGGATATAAAGTACTTCATGTTTATGTCCGTGATCCAAGCTACCATTAAAATCATTTCCATTACATAAAATATTTTTGTTAGGTTGACATACTCACTTTTGTGTTTATAATATTAAAGTCGTAACTATATAATAGGCTTGTTTTGGAAGCTCATATGTATCCAAGTGATATCAAAACAAATAACCTCTTGTCAAGACGGGTGTATATTAGCTTGTGACGTTAATAAGAAAGGATACCGTTGGTTTACCTTGTTATTTAAGGTTGGTAATCTTTAAATATTTCTTTTAAACATTTGCGAAAACCTTGAAACGAAAACTTAATTCGGTATGTCTTACGTATGGAACTCTAAAAAGGACGAATACCTTTATTCAACGACTAGCTTCTCCGCGCGGTTTCACCCGCGTTCCCAGAATACAATATAGCCCATGTTACTCAGGGATAATGTAGCATACTAATGGTGAAAGAATTTTTGAAATTGGTACAGTAGTTTTTGAGTTTATTCGTTACAAAAATACAAATGTTTCCTCTTTATAATATTAGTATACATAGATATAGATGAGCTAGGAATGGATAGAAATATACTCAAAACTGAACCGTAGATCTTATATACATTTGAACAAAAATCTACCTGCAACCGGAACTCCTAACAAATTACTATCATGTTAGGTCTAGTCTAAACCTACCTGCTCCAAAAAATAAACAGATCACACTCCGGTTAGGTCTAAGAAGTGTGGAATTTCCCACGAGATTAGCGAGGTTGGGTGCCTCGCGAGGATACCCTCCAGCACATCGATTAACCTCTTAAACTAAATATTCAGAACTGATTCACACGACCCTCGTCACAATGATGACGTCTTTTGTTGCATGATTTAAATATTTAACTAACTGTAACTTGGACTTTGATTTTGTTAATTGAGACAGTTGTAACCTTCGTCGTGATATTAAGAGTTCCTCTGTTACTACGTTCAAGCGAACGTACTTACAATAAATTTTTAAGCCACATAAAAATCCAACAAAACTAGAAGAATGTTGCGATTATACATAACATACCTAATGCAAAAATAAATATACTTTATGCGTCGCCGTAAGATCACGTAATCAGTTTTTTCGCGTAGTTAAACAAATACTCAGAATGTGGCGTAAAGATTTCTTTGAGAATTCTATTGATTTCACTTTAATTGTTTTTATTTGATAACATGACAAAATCTGACTAAATGGCATCATAAAAACTACTGTTAATTAGTTCTAGAGCTTTTTCACGCCATATTCCGATTTCCCCCAAAAAACTGATCAGCTAGTTACGTGATCCTACGACGACATATTGATCATTGATCGTATGATTCCAAACATGTGTATTTTACAATTACGTCATGCCTTTTTAATAGATCATAACATAAGACGATGCAGTTCTTGAAATCGATCAAGACTGCTAAAGTTACTAGGTCAAGGTTTTCTGCTGACATAAATTTAACTCTCTTATAAGACTCATAGGAAACTTTCCTGATGCAAATGTTATGTGTCACGTATGCAAGACTGCAGGTTGCTCTCGTTTTAGCTTACAAAGCTTTGAGAAATATGCCTCTAGGCCATTATTCATTCATCCGCGATATGTAAAGGTTTCAGTTTCGATCGTTACGCGCATGTTTACGCGTGACGTTGTACGGTATGTCACATTTTATTTACAATCTATTTATTGTGTTAATTAAAAGTAGCCTTTATACACTATAACACTACACTAAGGTACACTTTAGGTCGTAGATGGAGACAGACGGTAGACAAGTTGAAATGGAGTCACGATCCTAAGCATTGAGGGTGAGTATAATATATTGTGTGACCTATTGCAATACTGCAGCTTTAGCGTTCATCTATAAATAAATACCTACTTTAGCGTGTTGAAATCATAACACTTCCTTTCACTTGTGTAAGTTTAAATATAGTTTTACCGTCAACAATCAGACTTGATACGCAACCTTGGTTTAACGTAGGTACATTATTTCTGGGAAATCTTTGCATGGTTACCCTTTGGCATATATATGATACTAACAATAGATGCTATCAGATATGATTGTAACAACAAAAACTATCAGGGATCATCTAGATACGTTGCCAATTATAAGTTTTTACATAACGTTTTTGTATTATTGGTTTTGTGAGAAGGAGTTACAATAACTAAGAAGTAATATTATAAGTAGTAATTTCTAGCTTCAGGAGGCTGTGTTACTAAATTATCCTTAAAGTATATAGAAGTATTTTTGTCAACCCTACTATCCTAACTATAATATATAATATGTATTACAAATGTGAAAGTGAGTTTGTTTGTTTGTTACCTTTTCACGCTTAAACCGCTGAACCGATCGCGAAATTAGGTATGCAAATAGCTTATAGTAAGGAGAAAAACAAAGACTACTTTTTATCACGGGAAAACACAAGATCCCTGGGGAATGCGGATGAAACCACGGGGCGAAAACTAGTATAATACTATAAACGCGAAAGTTTAGATGGGTGGATGTTTGTTACTCTTTCACGCAAAAACTACTGCATGAATTTGGATGAAATTAGGCACACAGATAGAATATATTCCGAATTGATATATACAATCATTTTTATCCCAGAAAAACATAAGATTGACATAATGAGTGACATTGACTACTTTTTATCCCAGGAAAGTGGGTCAAACCAGGAGACGGGACCATAAACAATTAGAATAAAGAAACTGTTAGGGACGACCGGAACAAAAACCGGTCGAAAAGGATCCCAAATTTCAGTAAAATAATCTATACTAATATTATAAAGCTCAAGAGTTTGTTTGTTTGAGCGCACTAATCTCAGGAACTACGGGTTCGATTTGAAAAATTATTTCAGTGTTGGATAGCCCATTTATCGAGGAAGGCTATAGGGTTACATACTTTTTAGGAAAATCCCGAGAAAACACAAGGTTCCTCGGGGACGCGGGTGAAACCGCGAGGAAAAGCTAGTTATTGATAAATTGTAGACCAGGCTCCTAGCCAATGTTATTGTCGATGCACAAGATTTAATCAAATTGAAGCCTATTATTATGCAAGGATAAATACAGAAATACTTAGACTACGTATAAAAACTAAGATATAAATCGGCGACTACATTAGCTAATTTGATTTGAATCTACGTATTATAAATCACTAACAATTTTGACGGTACATGTGACTAAAAAATTATGAGTAAAAAATAATGCACGTTATTTACGAAGACGCTACTAATTTGATAAGAATCAAGAGATATGTTTAAGGGGTCTAAAAAGGCCACTCGAGCAATATTGCAGAAAGGTATTAATGTCCGGAATTTATGGTAAAGATTCTATACATTTCCATTATTTTTCATTCATCATTCACTCATTTAATACAATTCAATTCAATGACAGAATCGAATTTTATGAATAGTGAGATCTTCTGTGATTTAAAAGAATGCTCGAGTGCCTTTTTAAGCCTCCGGGTAATTTTAATATAGTTTATCTCTGAATCTATTTAATCAAACGTTACAAATAAAAAAAAACTTGCAATAAAAAAAAGTATTAGTTCTTGAGTTTACAAAGCCACTTGTTAAAAAATGTTTAGACTACAAAGGTTTAGATTAGCGCCTCCTTAAGAAGTATTATAGGCGGTTATCTGGTTGAAACAACCAAGGTCACCTTGTTAAAAATATAAGTACTATAACACATTAAATTATCACAAGAAATGTATTAAGAATGTAAATATGAGATACTGACGAGGTTATTCACACGTTCGGGTGCGCATTCGATTTCGAGTGACGAACCGAATGGGTGGAAAAATCGAATGGATTTTATTTGACCATTGAGAGATCGATTAGGTTTTTTCGCGATTTCCGAGTAGGTATAGGTATCGAGAATAATGATAAATGAAAGTTCCACTCTGTGTAAATTACTTGGATTTCATTTTTTAACAAGTGGCTTTTACACTTTCCCGAATTATATTATAGTAGTCCAAGACCCTGACATGACCCAACTGGTAGAATCATTTGTAACGTTCATAAGTGCCTTATTAGGGCCTAAACTGAATAAATGATTTTTGAATTTGAATTTGAACTCCTCATTTCATACCAGCCTACATCAAGTGTGAGTGAAACGACCAATTAGACGTAGACACTTGATTTACACTTACACGCTATGATGTATAAAGCTGTGGGCTGAGCGAGAATAGGAAGTAAGGCCGCTCGTAGATGTACGACATTGATGACTTTGCGACTTTAAAACGCAATACTCGCTCCTGTTTTTTCTTTTACTTATAACGATATTCTATTTAATAATCTGCAAGTAGTATTATGCAGTAAGAATAAAAAAAAAATGCTACTTATCCTGTTAAAAAGCGTCTTTATGTTACAGACATTATTTAATTTTAAAAGTATATACGGCAAATATATGACTTACCAACATAATAAAATATGCAGGATTGTTTTAAGAACAGGTAATGGTTTTGTTACTTTTTTTTACACACAAAAATATTAACAATCTACATTAAATAAAGCGCAATGTACAATCGTTCATCTACAAATAGCCTAAGTCTATATGATGTTAAACACGTGGCATTGGCCTAGATGCAGCTGAATCGATATTCGGTTACGACACTAGACGACTCAGGTGACGAACCACACCATCTTCTGTACCTCCATAATTAATGTGTCATTTTTACCATTTAATTTGTCGTTATTATGACCGTGACATTATTTTAGTTAAAATTTTAAATTGACGTATTTATTTGTGGGCGGTCTGGTAATTAGGTAAAAAAAAAAAAAAACTCCTACAATAAAGAGTTTTCTATTTATCTATTTAGATAAATATTATTAGAGAGATTTCATGCATTATTTTTTATACAATTTGAAAATTTACATTAAAAAATGTGTATTTTTACCAATACTTATATAGGCATAAAAAAGTTACACGACTTTTCACACAAACTGTACTATTTACATACAATGTTTTTCCGCACGATACGCTCCGATTTGCGGGACAGTGTGTTCACGCCCTAAAGGTCTCCCTTATTTTCCACAGCAAATTGTCTTGCATCTATCAGCTCCCTCAAAATATCTTCACCATTTCCACCTTCAAAATCTCTCTTTTAAATAAATATATATAAAAGTAATATCGTCATCCGGAAACGTACGTCACAAATCATAACTGCTAAGTCCGGGTAAAACCCATTGAGAGACAGTACAATGACGTGTCCAAACTGACAGTTGGACATCACTACAGTTTACCTAGTCAGCATACTTATTACTAAGCAATAAGGTTGTTAATTGTCTGAGTTTGAAGGTCGACTAGATTCATCGCGACCTTGGATATTCCTTTGTAAATGTTGGTTAATTTCACGTACAGTCATAGTTGGGATATGTTAATACCAGACTGTTTTAACTGATGATCGGTTTGCGGTTTACTATGTTTATTTATGTACATTTAAATGTCTACTAGTTTTTGTGATTATTATGAGACATTTTATGGGTATTTTTAAACCCACGTAGTTTCACCTGTCATATTTCAATCAGTAAAATGATTGTCTCATACAAAAGGATATTTAGAAGGGTTTCGTATTGTCAAATGCTATTTGGCCACGGAGCCCTAAAAAGTCTTAAAACGCGATTGAAGAAACTGCATAAGGCAAAATCTAGGAACCAAAAATCTCATAATGTTATATACTTTTTATTCATTACAAAATTTAATTGATCAACAGTAACATCAATAATAAATCAATACTGCTGATGAATCAACAATCCATTAAACCAACTAGATGAGAATTAAATCAGTGGCTATTGAAATCGAATTATTGAAAATTGAGACGTTCTTTCGTTCGTTAACGACATGGAATGATATAGTTAATGAGATAATGATGCAACGGAGATGCAGTTATGTGTATGAGAATTGAGAGGTTATGAAAGCTAGAAGCGCCTGCGCAGGCGCAAGAGTTCTGGGAATTAACCTTTATATCATCATTGAACATCTATATTTATATCATATTGGCTCATGGCTCTTCATTCATAACATTAAAGTCGTCACAACTTGACACATTTTGACAGCTTATATGCATCGAAAACATACAATATTAAAAACAATATAATTAAAAATAAACAAAAAAACATACGCATTACACATAGAACCTCCTCCTCCACCAATAGGATGTTTACAAGGTTCTCTGCCTTTTTTGCTATACATCATCAATATTTTATATTTTATTTTATTATTTTATACGAATAAAATCAGAGATTCCCTTATTTTTGATTATTATTATTTTTTTATCTAGAATTTGAACTTAATTATTGTTTTCTAAAATTTTCCTAAAGTGTATCATTTCTACACGTAATGTGGTAAACAGATAAACTAAAAGGAACCATTTATGGTGTTGCGTCGGTTCATCGACCTGTCTGTAACACATTATTTTCCTTCTTTGATCATGTGACATCATACAGACCTTTATGCAGAGTGTAGGCATTTAGATGTAATTAGTTGATCCATGAATATGGAGAGGAAGTAAATATATAGTAAAATATGCTGTTAGTTTCCTTTATTACGTACTAACTGTCCCGCGCAGTTTTACTCGGGTTTCCGAGAAAAAAAATAGCCCGTGTCCTTCCCCATACCATAGGCTATCTGCGTACCAAATTTCATCGCGATTAGTTCAGCGGTTTTGGCGTGAAAAGGTTACAAACAAACAAACAATCAAACAAAATCACGTTCACATTTATAATATTAGTTAGGATGAGTTTGTTTAATATATGACCATTTGAAAGTTAACTATGACAAAAAGTCAAATTACTAGATATGTAGTTATTGCGTGTTAAGAAAAATACACAGATATACAATTAACTTATTTGTCAATTAAAAAGATATAAACTTTCTCATCTCTCTCCACACCTCATAACAAACTCCTTAAAATTCCCAGAAATATTCAGCATTATTCTTATAAAATTAATTTTGAAATATCGCAATTAAATTAGGGGCAGGCAAAACGTGTTGCAGGCATTCGATTCACATCTAAAATTCATTAATCAACTTTCAATTAGATCTTACTTCATACAAAAAGCTTTTGTTATTGAAAATTATTTAAGTTTTTTGGTAGAGGCGTTCAAATATATTCGGAAATTTCGATCGGTGGAATAACTATTTCTCTGATAAATCCAAAACGATTCCAATTTCAAATTAATAAATCAGAGTCAGATTATTACTGGAATTATCAGACTTTTATAAAATAGGGCTTTTATAACATTAACCTTAAGTTTTTTTAGATTGCTTATAGTGAACCAAAATGGTGGAACTACTTATATCTAGTTACACTACACGAACTTTTTGATTTGTTACTCCGTCAGGACTAATTTACTAAAGTCCACACCATCAAAGATGTCTCGAAGGTTTAGAAGAAATAAGATCGATTTTAATTAATTCCACGGGGCTTCTTTGGTGGCGCAAACTCTATCTGTAAGTATAATAAACTCACTTCATGTTTTAGGAAAACAAAGCTATTAAATAATAAAACCGTCAAAGTGTGTGTCAGTTCACGCGCAGTGTGGGGTCCTGTAGTTAAGTAAGAGGTAAATGTGGTGTCTAACACTTCGGACTGATTATAATAATAATTCACTGAAAATAATACAAAGCGAATAAATTACTGGTAATATAGAGGTACCTACCTACTCTAAAATAAAATTTTATTTGATAACATTTTAATCTTTTATCCTACTTCCTACATATATTATAAATGTGAAAGTTTGGATGGATGGACGGGTGTTTGTTACTATTTCACGCCAGAACGGGTGAACGGCTTGGATGAAATTTGGCACAGAGATAGATTATAGTCTGGAATAGCACATAGGCTACTTTTTATCCCGGGAAAACATAAGATCCCTCGGGAACGCGGGTGAAACCGCGGGGCGGAAGCTAGTTAGTATATATAGATAGCAGCTATATATTAATAGTCGTTGGGATGAAACTATGTATCTTGGGTTCTTTATCTGATTAAAGAACCCTAAAAAGGGGAAATTTCATGTAATATATTAGGTATAATTATTTTAATGATACGAAAGAGCATTTGCATGTCGCATGCTCATTGAAACATAAAAATATTTTAGTATACATGCAATAAAATTGCACCAAGTCGGACATTCAGTTGATGTATTACTGTGAACGGTATGCATTTAAAAACCTATTACTCTCAACACGATCCCAAAATGAATTCTCAATTTGTTTGAAAACAAAAATGAACATGAATCGATTAAAACAATTTATTTGATCGCAAATAATAATCTCGCCCGGGCTTTCGGTGCAGATGAAGCGATATTTCGTGATTAAAGTTTAACTTTCCTTCAATTAAAATGAATAATACGTTCAATTTCAGGCAGATCTGAATTCGATTGAGTTGGTAACAGAAAATATTTGTCAAATTGTAATTGCTTTCATTTTCACAGAATCGAGAATAATACCTATGTACACTATTAATTTAATTACACGATAATATATATATTTTTAAATTAAGGTGTTAATTTCCAATAAACATCAAAGTGGTAGGGTACTTTGTAGTACCCGCCTGGCTGGCTACCACCCTCAAGTTGGAAATCTGTCGCCAAACACCTATTGGTGTGTTCCAGCAGCTGCACTTGAGAGCCAGTTCCTTCTAGGCTTTGTGTGCTTACCACCTTCGGCCACATCACCTACCATAGTGAGATTGCGGTCAAACACAAGCCTATACAAAGTAAAAAAATATATATATAAATAAACACTCGCTCAAACATGAACATCGTGAACATGTCTGTTTGTCCTGTGCCTGGGTGTAATTATCTATATATGTATGTATTTACAAAAGAAAAGTAGTATATGTAGTATATCAGTTATCTGGCTTCCATAGTACAAGCTCTGCTTAGTTTGGGGTCAGATGGCCGTGTGTGAGGAATAATGTCCCAGAATATTTATTATTTATTATTAAACCTACCCCAATCTACTGCTGCTTCCTTCACACTGCTATTTAATCCTATCAGCTGTTCAGATTTAACCACTGCTACTATCTACATACGCCTATGGTTCTTCAGTAAGGCTACCAGCCACAAAGTTATTTGAATATTGCAGTATATAAGGTCCTAATAAATGAAGTACGGTCCTTTTGAGGGATGATAGTATAGGTCATAAGTATTCCGAAAATGATAAAAAAAATATTCAGTCGTCATTTTAATGAAAAAAAAACCTGAAATTGTACTTCATCACTACTTAGCATTAATTAAAACCATTAAATGTATTTTTTAATAAATATTTTTATTAATGGTTTTAATTAATGCTTAGTAGTGATGAAGTTAGTACAATTTCAGGTTTTTTTTTTCATTAAAATTAAGACCGATTTTTTTTTTATCATTTTCGGAATACTTATGACCTATACTATCATCCCTCAAAAGGACCGTACTTCATTTATTAGGACCTTATATACCTATCTAGTTAGAAAAAACCCTGTATATATATTCTAAAAATATCAGCGATATTGGTACCTACGTACATTCACTTAATAATTAAAGCTATGGTTTTATGTCCAACACATGTTAAATAATTTTCAGAGAATACACTGACATCGTAAAAAATAAAAATCAGTTCACGAAGGAATTATTTATAGCGTTCGGTCCGACTGAAAATGCTTCCGCAAATCATCTGTCTTCTTCCCTGGAATCATGTTTTAGGGTTGCTACTTGCTACGTATTAATTCATTTTACTTTATCAAGTGTGTATCTAAAATCCACTTCATTGAATATAATTGATTATTTTTCCGACCCAAATATCGACCAATAGAATTGCACCATTCGACGTCACGTGGTACAACCTACATGGTATTATACTGATAATTTTTTTTGAATATTTTCTCTGGTCGTTGCTAAACAAAACATGATCAAAAAAAATGATGAAATTCTTATTTGTTAACTGTTCATTTCATCTCATGGTGCAATTCTATTGGCCGACATTTGGGACGGAAAAATAATCCCCCGAATACCACACGAGCTTCAAAATTATCTGGCATTTCCCTCAAGGTTCCCTGCAAACAAGGAAGTCGTCAAGTTTTTCAGGAAAAATCACTCGCGCTTCGCGCTCGTGATTTTTTAACCTGTTTAAAACTTGACTCCTTCATTTGTTTGCAACGAACCTATCGGAAAATACCCGATAATTTTGAAGCTCTTGTGGTATTATAAGTGAATATTTATGATTATAGAACGCATAAATGGATGTAAATATTTTAGTAAAATTTTCTTTGCGTGCTGTTTCATGTATGATATTATCATTATAGTCATTTAATTATTAGAAATAATTCAATAATTAATAAAGAATTAAGTAGCGATTCATTGCAATGGATTTGGACAGCCCTAACCAAAAACAAGTACCTACGTACAAGAACAAATTGCGAACAAGTTCGTAGAATTGCGAATGTGAAAATACCTAAGCCGAAACGAAAGTATTGATAGTAATTAATTATTATCATATTAATCATAAAAATATATTTATTGGTGACGTCGCAAAATTTATTGGGTCATAAAAATTCATAATACCTAGTGTTTCGTAACATAATGAAGTTATTAATATTGCTCAAATAAATCAGCAATTTGAACGCCGCTCATTGATATGCACAAAGAATAAAAATTAAAAAGTGAACATGAATGTTGCCATATCGTTATTTATTTTTTACAAAATTTTACTTCCGTTGTTTTATTTGAATAAAAATAAATAAAGATGAACTCCCTCAAAATAGTTTTGTTATTTCACTTCCTCACACAAATGTTATGACTAACTGCGATTTTAAACAGTGACGTATTAAACCTACTTTATTTACTAATTTTTCCACACGGTCACATTAAGTAAAAAAAATATATTATTATGGTTGTATGTTTAACGGTTCATTGTTCAGTTAATGGACGAGACAAATAACTTTTTTAGCCATACGTAGGAGTCAAAATTTTTGGTGGATCTTAACAATCTTAACTTTACTTTTAAAGTGAACTTTAAACATAAAGCCGTTAATGTTAAAATAGTTTGAAGGGGGTTCAAACTTAAGTTTGTCAAAAAGTTTATTTGTTTATTTATAAGGAACCGTAGTATTCGGTTACACGCGCGGTAAGTTGCGACTCTTCACGATATTATTCCGATGGTTACCGTTACCTCACGAAGGTTAACATATAGGTAGAGTTAGGGACGGAGTTTTGTATTTTATGATTATATTCGGAAGTTACATTATTTTTGAATGAAAAATTTGTGATCCAAATAACTAAGAATCTCGTATTTTATCAAATGATTTTATTTCAGTCATCATGATTGAGTATTTTTTGCAACATGTACTTAAGTATAATTTAAATGCGAGTTTGAAATAAAAGCAATTTCAGAAATCCATAGGATTAGACAGGTGTTCAGTTTATCTTAAATATGCCATAAATTATGTCAAATTCCCATGTTCCTCTGTTGTCAGGTTGTCACAGCTATACTACCGAACCAATATGAAAATTGTTAGAGGAGTAGCTTGGACCAGGAAAATAAAGCATTTTTTGATCCGAAGAACGCGGGTGACAGGTAAGTTCATGTGTCCTTTCCTTCCATCGAAAATAACTTTTAAATTAAAAGTCCACAATCCCGTCAAACCACCTACGATTAACTTATTACGTTACGTTTAAGTTACACAAACTATTAAATTACAGCCTCATTAATTAAAATTTAGCGTTTACAATATATTAATGCAAGTCCCGTAACGCAAATGTAGGTCAAAGTGTAATTGTGTCATGCCACCCGGGGCTCGCGATGTACGATCCCTCGCGACTAGTCGTAAATCCCGACGTTCCCGGTAACGTAACAGTACCCGAATGAGGCCGAACACCACCGAAGCCTCCCGATCTGCATGTGAACTGACATTCGCAATATTTTCAACGATCGTCGATCATTAAATCTGGATAATTATTGATGAATAACGTATTCCAACACGAATAAACAGACAATTATAAAGCAGTTATTTAACAAATTTATTTAACATTACAAGATTTGAAGGACCCTGCTATAATTTACTTATGTATTTCAAAAAATATTTGTGAAAATAACTAGGACTGTGATAAAACTTATCAACGAGATTTTATAACCACAATCTCATCTAGAAGTGATGATGTAGCCGAAATTGGTAAGCACATAAAGCCTAGAAGGTGCCGGAATACATCAGTAGATAGGATTTTCAAACTGAGAGATGCAAGAACTGGGAGATTTTGAATTTGACAAAGTAAAAAGTAAAAAAAAAAATAATGCGTGGTGCAACGAATACTCGATTTAGTCGATGAGTACACCGAGAATGTCAAGAATATCGATGTGCAATCCAAACTCAATGATGCAATAACGATGTTACGGTACCTTAAGTATTTACAACCGGCTTACTTTTTAATAAATAAACCACCCTTAACTCACCTCGTTTATTCCACTTCGGAATACCGAGCCAGGCTCACTGTCATAACTTTTGATTAATGTGACAGATGGTGAGGAAATTCTTCCGTATCGGATTCGAAATTTAAACGCTGAACTGACAAATGATTTCGATGAAATCAATGATCCTCTTTTTAGGGTTCCGTAGCCAAATGGCAAAAAACGGAACCCTTATAGATTCGTCATGTCTGTCTGTCCGTCCGTATGTCACAGCCACTTTTTTCCGAAACTATAAGGGCTATACTGTTGAAACTTGGTAAGTAGATGTATTCTGTGAACCGCATTAAGATTTTCACATAAAAATAGAAAAAAAAAACAATAAATTTTGGGGGTTCCCCATACTTAGAACTGAAATTCAAATATATTTTTTTCATCTAACCCATAAGTGTGGGGTATCTATGGATAGGTCTTTAAAAATTATATTGAGGTTTCTAACATCATTTTTTTCTAAACTGAATAGTTTGCGCGAGAGACACATCCAAAGTGGTAAAATGTGTGTCCCCCCCCCCCTGTAACTTGTAAAATAAGAGAATGATAAAACTAAAAAAAATATATGATGTACATTATCATACCAACTTCCACCGAAAATTGGTTTGAACGAGATCTAATAAGAAGTTTTTTTTAATACGTCTTAAATCGTAAACCGCAATTTACCTTTCATTCAATCAACTCAAATATAAAAAAAAAAATGGCAAAAAGCAAGGTCTTACAGCACAAATAAAGGAAAAATTCGAAATAATTAAAAAAGTTGAAAATTAAAGGGTGTCCCCATACATACATAGTTACGCCAATTAATAAAGACCTCTGAGTTGTATCGGCGCTCATACAATTTAGAGGACTAGCTTAATTGGCTCCAACCTCAAATAAGGTAAATAAATAAAATTGTGCATTTCCCGTGATGGACGAAGTTTGTACGGGACCCTCGGTGCGCGAGTCCGACTCGCACTTGGCCGGTTTTTATTTATTATAATATCATTGGATGAAATGCTTATTTATGGATTGTGGATCAATTTTAAAAAAACGATCATTGATTTGGGATTTGGATGGAATTTATAAAGACACATTATGACGTTAGAAGCGTTAGTTACAGACACAAAATTATAATCGCAAAAGCAGTATTATTCTAATATTTTAATGTAATATGTGTAGTAATTGAATTAATAAATTAGAAATGCATTTTAAGATCATGAGATTGAATATTTCAAACGTTGCAATGGTCATATTACAATACAATGTAGCTTGCTGAAAGAACTTCAGCTAATTATTATTTAATTAAGTACACAGTAGTTAATCATAAATAGACTCAATTTACAATATAATTAATCTATCTTTCATATGGAACAAGAATCAGATTATTTCATCATTAGTAACTTAGTTATTTAGTTACTTAAAAATCAATAGAGCAAAAATCTTTAACAACATAATCGAATAATAAAACGTAATAAAAGCCCATATCTAAACTGCATAGTCAGACGTATAAAAGTATTACCATTGCTATCAATACTCCGGACGCACGTAAGTAAGTAGGTGTCGCGTCCACATATCGCGTTATTTATTACATTATAAACGATATCGCGGATCGCGGGCGCGTTTCGGACACACCGAGGCATGCATGATGACGTATCTCATATTTATTGCGCGAATACGCGCGTACTGTCGCCGAGTGTAGGTCGTGATGCATGGCCGAGTTGTGCGGATGGATGTTACTTACCAACTGGCACCCTAGAGTGGGTGTTGACGTGAAGCATGGCTTAGATGTTTTAAAGAGTGGAAATGTTGCATTGTTTTGTTGATGTGTCGTATCAGTACTTACATAAATCTGTAAGTAGTTTTTGTTTTTCATTTCATTAATATATGAATATATGAAGAGCACCTTATATCTCTATTAAATGTAAATATGTAGACGTAAACTTATGTGAGATTCTGAGAGGCCAAGGCCAATCTACCAACGAGGCTTAGGTTGCTGTTGAAATTAATGTCCTAGTTCCTGGAAATTTTCTAGTTTGGCAAAATCATTGCTGAAAAAAACAAATCAAACAAGTGTAAACACAAAGTAATCCCAAACCCCATGAGACGCAACCTAAGGCAGCTCAATAAGCAATGGTGAATACAATACTGTGCATACGCATCGCATTGCGTTGTCACTTGCGCTCTTTAGCATAACCATTCATTGCGCCTGCGCTGCGCCTGATGGACAATGGATGCTGTTTTTTTTTTGTAAAAAGATTTACCTATAGTACCTAGTAGCAAGTAAATGAAGAAATTTTGAGATTTTTGGGTAAGAAATCTTTAGAGGTGATTTGGGGTGCAGTTTTTTTTAATTTATACCAAAAACAAATTATGTCAAGTTTATCGTCATAGATTAGGTATATAATCAAATTAATTGATTGATAAATTCAAGAAACATTGGTTTGTCAGTGTCTGTTTCAATAAAAGCCCATCTTATTATCGCTCCTAAAGATGAATTACACACTACTTACCATGTATGCTATCGCTGTTAATCAAAGAACAAAGGCTGCGGCGTAATAACAATCAAATTGATGTGTTGTTTAGCCTCAATTTACTAAAAGGTTAACAGTTCAAATCCTTTTATTTTAAAGACTTACGAAATATACCAAAAATATATTGCAGAAACTTGAATTTGGCTCATTTTGAATAAATTGGTGGGTTTCACAAGTTTTGGTTTTGTTCACTTTACTCCGTGAATTGAGAATTTAATTTTTTTTAATCGAAACGAGCATCGTAGAGTGCGAAAAAACATTGCGATCCAAAAACAATGTACCTATCACCTTACACGATAAAATACAATGGTAGAATATATATTAACATTGGCAACTCTAACCAATTTTTATCTCGGACAAGCGCTGAAATAAATTGAAATGCGCACGCCACCCAAACAGAAATACAAAAATCGCAAATATCGTCCACGGATCCCGATATTCTATACACATGTCTCACAAATATTAAGGAACGCAACAAAAAAGCCTTGGTGAAGCGAAGAAATAAGTTAAATGTATAAATTTAACTTCGCTTTCATCCCGTATCGGTGGCTGTTTTCTATTATAATGTCAATTGGGGACCACCACCGTACTCCTAGTGTACGTTTACAAAATGTGTTCATCTTACTGCAATCTGTCAGGCCCGTGGCCCGTCTCTATATAAATAATGTGGATTTATTTGCATGCATCCTACTTAATTTATAGCTATTTTGAAGTTTGGACACAATAAGATACCCTACTGTCGCGTCGGTGCAGCTCGGTGTGGCACCACGCGAGGCCTATTCGAGTGACGTGACATAGATCCTATCGTTATGGTATCGCTTGTACCGTTATTGCTCGATAAAACTTATTAGAGTGTGGGTAAGTGTGTTAAATTAGGTTTTTATTGTTGTTGTGATACAGAGCATCTTATGGAAGTGGAAATAACTAAATTAATAGGTACCTATTACGTGAAATCGGTTTTTTGTTTCTCATTTGTATTCTGAATGATGTTGTCATGAAGTGAGTTTTGCTTCCATATTCAATAATGTAGCAAACAAAAGATTTAATAGGACGCCAATATAGATAAACTTAAAAAGCAAACCTCATATAAATACCATTTTTTATCCCAAATCGTTAGAGCCGTTATCAAGATACACAAAATAAATTTAGAGGTTTTATTTTATTTAGAGGATTTAAGAATTTCTCGTTTAAAGTTATATGACATATTTAAATATATATAGAAGATAGATAGGATACATTTAAATTTTATACAATATACCATAGTAATACATTTTCAATTTACAAATACACAATGAGGTAGTCGAACACCCTATACCATAGGTTCAGAATAGGCCTCCCTCACTTGGCCAGTAACACAATCATTTTACTCAGTGATTTAGCTCTGAGACCATATTGTCTACTGTCTACTCGTGCTATGCGCAGACGCATGCTCGGGCACGGTTATAGAATTACTTAAGAAAATAAAATGGAAATGTATCGTGTGTTTTAAATACTAATTGCTTTCTAATCTTCTTTACTAAATTCTGATTTGTGAGATGACGGTGTTAATAAGTTCAAACTTAGATCACATATGTTCAAATGAGTTTGATGTAACATTACCGTAATATTAATTGTGTTTCGACACCCTTTAGAAACGCTGATTAGTTTATTCCTGTAGCCTTCAAGGACACTAGATTGTGGTGACAATGAAACGTACACTGTTGCATAAGTATAAACCATTTTGTAAAGTTCCAAACCCGCATAATACTAAAGACAATTATCTGTAGGCATATATAAAACAAGTCTTGACTGACTGAGAGTAGTTTGCAGACTCTAAAATACTCGTTGAACCATAAAATTTAATGTATCCCTTTTGTAACGTAGGGGTGTACTAAGAAAGTATTTTCCGGAATTCAATCCCTAACGGGGTAAAATAGAGGAATTAAACTAGTATATTAATAAGTGAATCTACTCTACAGTCACTGTATTGAGAAGGTAACTAGAATAAAAATAAAAGACATTTGACCTCACAACATTAATTGCTACATACTACCTTTATTTATGAAGGGGTGCTATTCATGTGTCGTAAGATGTTTAAGCGCACGCGCCGCTCTACGTGTAATGAAATCGTATGTCACGATCTAGCAGTCTCGAATATCAACTATGACCGATTATCTGCGATAAACGATTATGTACTTTATTCAATTTAAAATAAAGTACACATTGAACTTGTTATGTTTGCAGACTTTCAAATGTCCTATATAGGTACGGGTACGTAGTGTTTAGCGTAGATATAGGGATTGCGTCGATCTTAAATTGTGTTTAGTGAAGTAAGTAGATCTACTAGTAGGTACCCATTGGTGTGTTTCACTTGAGAGCCAGTTTCCTTTAGACTTAGAGTGTTGTTATCAAACACAAGCCCAATCATAATAAATAGATAAAATATTTATTTAAATTTTATTTATTTATTTATTTTTTTATAATTTTTTTTGATGCCATAGTGTCGTAATAGAGCATCATCGATATAATTTCGACATGAAGCCTGCATGTTTTCAATTAATCCAATTGAAACACTGTTAATCATAAAGAGATACTTCTGAAATCTTTTTCATTCAAATAAACTTTATCAGTAAAATAGAAAGATTTAAATCTGTACCTTACTTTACCTTACTACAGAATACAATCTCGATAAATTCTCATGTGATAACGACACAAGCGTAAATACAATATAAAGTGCATCAAAATGTTTACTCTGCGCATTACCTTTGAGGTTTATCACTTTTATTGCCCATAAAGCGAGTTAATGGCATGTTAAAGGGTAACCCATAGTACAATCTGTTGCATTTTTAAAAGAATGAATTTGAAATTATTTCACACATAAAAATACTATGGAATATATATTCTGGGACATTATTCCTCACACACGGCCATCTGACCCCAAACTAAGCAGAGCTTGTACTATGGAAGCCAGGTAACTGATATACTACATATACTACTTTTCTTTTTGTAAATACATACATATATAGATAATTACAAACAGACATGTCCATGCACACAAATGTTTGTCCTGAGTGGGAATCGAACCCACGACCTGCGACGTGATAGATAGGGTATCTTACCAACCACGCCAACCGGCCCGTCTATACCTATAATATTACTAGAAAACAAAATATTGTATAACGCTGCTATATTTTATTTTAACTATATTTTCTATCTATGTATATAAAAATCAATGTTTGTCTGCTTGTTTGTTGGTTTGTAACGTATGCACTCCTATACTATACTATTCATCCGATTGCGATGAAGAAAACTGACAAGAAAAATGAAATAATTTTGTGAAGCGAGGACATTCCTTCACACACGGTCACCCAATCCCAAACTAAGCAAAGCTTGTGCTGTGGAAGCCACGTAACTACTATATATTAGATATTTACACCCGGACACAGCATAAATATAGACATGGTCATGCATTCAAATATTTGTCATGGGTTGGAATCAAACCCACGACTTGTGGCATAACATCCGGCCCATATATCCGTATTTTACGCTCATAGAGCAGCAAATAAAATTTCGCAAGCAATGCGCTTGAAGCACACAAAGCTGGAAGGATCTTCTATTATAATGGATCTAATAATATACATATAAAAATACGATGAGTAAATGAAAAGCTCACATTGTCCCCTGAGCTTAAAGTTACATAAAGCTTGCATGAACGTCTGCTTGCTTACCTTGTGCAAATATACGTAATACTTAGTATTGTGCGGTACACGAGTAATGAACTTTGTTTTAAAACTGAACACGTCAGTATATTGGGAAATATAATAATATATTGACAAAAAAAAACTTTAAAGATATGTTTTCATAAATAAAATCTTTATTTCAGTAAAATAATTTATAAATAAAACTTTGTTTATAATATATTATTCTTTGTATTATTTATTAGATATTTTTTAACCATATATTTATTAACATTTTTTTATAAAAGTAAAAAAAATACATGTACAAATGCCTCAACTATTGAATCGAGTAAATGCCAATCAGTTGCGCTAGCAATAGGGTCAATCGAAAGCGAATAATAGAGGTTAATATCAAATGATTGTTATTTGATTTCTTCTTGTAATATTTACATCATAAGTGGACACTTGCGACACAACATTACATTGTAATTGTGTTATTTTATTGGTAGTAGGTAGCTTTTATAGTTAAAGGTGACGGTAATTGGTTGAATACTGAAAATACGGAAGGCCGGTTTATTAGCTGTAGAACACATTGAGTAACTCCTAGGTTTATACAGCAATTAATTATATATGCAGATTTTAAAGTCGTTGAGACAAATGGACGGCATTATGTAGGCAATCCCTCTGGTATTGCCTATGATCTGTACCTTTTTTTTACCAATAGAACAGAAAATAAAAAATTGAACAAAGAATCAAATTGTATAATATTTTCTGGACTATCTATCTACCTATGTGTGTACATGAAAAAAAAATCAGAAACATATAATATTTTTTATTTACAACAACATACCTAAACATGGTAAGGACACTCCATATTAATAAATTAAGCCGCAACAAAGTACGTTAGGCATTAAAAAAATGCTTTGAAGCACTGACCACTCCATCTTCTGAGATAAATGAATGAGATTGCAATGAAGAACGCGACATTATGTATCTACACCTACCTAAAAACTTTGCAACATAATCATGGTAAAACAAATTCATTTTGCTCATTCATTTTCACCTTTATTCCTTTAAACATATGGTATGAAAAGAATTAATGGTAAATGCAGAATTAACTTTGTATTATAGGACATCGTCCTCGTGACAACATCAGCAAACATGAAAAAATATCTTAAACAATTGATGAAAAATAATGAAGACGATTATTTTGACAAGTTATCATTACCAAGGTAATAAGTAAGTAACATAAGAATTACCGTTATTAGCACGCTTAAATATGACTAAACATCACGATACATAATTGATCCTTTTTTTGCTGTAAATACAGTTTATACTTACTAGAATTCACTTTGTATCGTTCAGTTAATTTATGCCAATTTGAATGAATTTGCGAGAAAAATCTTTTAACACGAATATGAAAACTAGCCATGCCATTACATAAAGTAAGTAATTTATTCAATTGTGATGTTCTATTTCGTACATATAGTTTTAATGTAATTGTGATACCTTAACTATTATTTACAGGTATCGTAAATAAAATAAATTAATTACTTAGGTATCCCAAGGAACCCTTAAAATTCTTCAAATATTTTAATTTCCGAGAAAGTGAGTTGGTACAGTTAAGCAAATGTATTTTTTGAGGAAACATTTTAAACATGAAAAGGTTGCGTAGTCATACAATGATGATATGTGGCATATCCTTTAATTATATACTATTGAAACAACAAAGATTCCGAATTGTCTATAACTAACAATATTTAGGATAGGTACGTAGGTACCTATTATGCAAATTAAATCGCAATGAGGTTATTCATAAACAATCTTGAAAACAGAATTCCAACTGCTGAAAAGCTGAGCGCAATTACCGATGGTTTAAATCATTACAAAAACGAGCTCTCCAGCACTTCGCATACCACGATAAAGTGCATTCCAATAATAGTATCGAAAGTTGAATTAATATCGAAAGTCGATGTCCAATTTATAAGCTAAAATATCCGATCAGGAATATAGCTAGATGGTATTTCAGCGCTTAAAATTCATCACAGGACAAATATCACCATGCATTTCTTTTCAGTGTTATTTCCGGGTAGTTCGGCTCAGAGAGCGCCAACGTACACTATTTACAATATGCCACAAAAATGTATTTTGTATGAGTCCTGTATCTTGTATTTTTTGATCGGAGGCTAAGTTTGAAATTTACCACAGGACATTTATGAGATTTTGGTCAAAAACGAATGAACACTCACATAAAATCCAAATGATACGGACATTTATTTGGGCAGGTAGAAATGTCCCGACCCTTGGGTTCTTTAACCTTAGATTAAAGTGCTAAGTTAGTTTTTTATATTATTATAAAAATCTCAGGTCACTTAAGAAATTAGCTTCTTGAACTTTACATTCCATCATTGAAATTCTTTGAATAATCTTAAAAATACTAAAGCTTTACTATACATAAACGGAATGCTGCATATAATGGTCACGCAAATAACGACACTTTGTTTGACAATAACAGGAAGGTGATCGATAAATATATGACGACATAATTAGTGGTTTAGATGCGAGGATGATAGTCACTTCTCATACAAAACCACAAAAATCAATACATTGAATATTTTCTTAGAATTTATATTATACCCTGAGGATAACGTGTTTTTAAAAATGTGTCATGCCTAAAGAATGCTATAAAAAGTATTTTATGCAGAAAAAAGTAGTAACAAATCAAATGCGACATTGAATTGTTGTCGTGGTTTATCGGAATATCATTTGAATTTTTATCGAAAAGGAAAATTACTTTAGTTGATTATTATTTATTGAAAAAAGGATTTATATGAAACATGAATACGGAGTAAATTTTCATCTGGCTACTTCTAGGATCTATGTATATCAGTATAATAATTTAGTTTCCATAGACAAACTCTGCATAGTTTGGCATCTTTAGTATAAGAACCGATACATCCCAACAAGAAATAGAAAATAAAATGGTATGTATAAATTACCTTATAATTACGTAGATACATATGCATTTTAAAATTACAGTTCATTTTCAGCAATAAGTTAATATAAAACCGACGGGGAAGCCTTCTACTGGTGATACTGAGCAAACTAATTTCTGAAATATTGTAACATTAAAGAAACTTGTGTATTAAAAAAATACTGATGAAGTGATGTTGCTCACAGAAGCGGCCCGCCAATAACAACCAAAAAGAAAATTAAAAGATGACAAAAACAGGAAACAAAACACTCGAAGTGTTACCGAGTTCATTATATAACATTTACAAATTTACTCGAAGGTTTTAGGTATTTACCTAAAAGCTCGAAAAGTTCGTGTTACATGGGTTTCGTCACAAAAGGGTTAAGATCATTCGAACGTTGACACTGAGTGTTTTGTTTTTTATTTTGGTTTACTACATCACCACTCAAAAAAAGAGGATGCTACGTTAGTTTTGCTTAAATAGATACCTACCTACATTTTATAAGGAATGTTACTTAATAAAATTAAGCTTAAAACTATACATTAGTAAATATAATAAACTAGCTGTTCCCCAAAGTTTCTCCCGCATTCCGGGGATAAAAAATAGCTTATAACCTCAAGAATTGGACTATCAAATGCAAAAAGAATATTTCAAATCCGACTGGTAGTTCCAGAGATTAGCGGCTTTTAACAAACAAAAAAACTCTTCTGCTTATAGATTATTATTTTAATATTGGTGAAATAAGTTTTCATCAGAATAAGAACATCTCAAGATCACTGACCTTCATATACGACAAAACAAAAGGTCGACGTTAACATTCAAATAACATTTCGCCAGTGACAACATTCACGGCAACCTGACATTGATATCCATTGCAATATGTTGCATAAAGATGAGTACCATGTTTCCTTAGTCAATAATCCTTTATAATATACAGGATGATTTTTTAGTCGCTGGCAATACTTGTAGGGGTGAAAGTACTCATCAACATGAACAACTTTTACTATGGGACCAACTGTGAAATCACGAAAAAAAAAATCAGCTGTTCCATACATAAGTTCTATACCTACTCGACCAAAACGTATGAAGCAACTGTTTTATTTTACACGATATCAGAGTTGGTCCCATAGTGAAAGTTGTTCATATTGATGAGTACTTCCACCCCTGAGTATTGCCAGTGACAAAAAAATCACCCAGTATATTAGCTGTCCCCCGCAGTTTACCCGCGATCCCGAGAAAAAAAAGTAGTCCATATCCCTCTTCATATACCATAGGCTATCTGGGTACCAAATTTCATCGCGGTCGGTTCAGCGGTTTAGGCGTGAAAAGGTAACAAACAAACTCAGATTCGCATTTATGATATTAGTTAGGATTAGGATTATAGTTAGGATGTTTTTACTTTGGATAACACATCCTGTGTTTGACCACAATGTGTTATGTGGCCGATAGTGGTAAGTACACATATCCTAGAAGACACTATACATACATACTTTAGGCACATACATATTATGTGATTTATATTTTTTTATAGGTATATAATGGATTTACGTTTGGCCATTGACTGACCTCAGAAGGAGTTATGACACGCTTGCCCAGAATATACCTATTTTCTCTAGCCTTGAAGACATCTAGATAAAGTAGTTTAGAAAAAAAATCATAGAAATATGACATTGACGGGCCGGTTGGCTTGGAGAATAGATACCCTGACTACCATCCATGTATTGTGGGTGAACTAAGGTGGTGGGTTCGATTCATGCTCATGACATTTTTTTTTGTAAAACGCGGGTGTAATACGAATGCAGTTGATGATGATTTATTTTTGAGTTAGTACAAAAATAGAGCACATATATCAATAGTGATATAGTGAAGCTCAGCGAAATTGTGCTTTTTTTTTTTTTCATTGAACCCTTAATCACGTTTCGTTCATTACCTACGCAAATAAATAGAGTGCAGTAAGTAATAAATTTAAAATGCGTTGGAGAAATAAAAGAGTCACATAACTATTAAAACATAAATTCTCACTTAACAGCCTTATCTATAGAAGCATTGTTGAAATTATCAAAGAGTAGAGGCGATAGGCCACCGCCAATTAAAAATTTGTTAGCCACAGATAATAAAACTAAAGCGATGACATTAAAAGCCGGGCGCTAAGCTGTACATTCGTTAGTGTTTTTAATCATTTTTTTGTTTGGTCAGATTACTTTGATGAGCATAAACGATTTTTTGTGTCTGTGTTTGACCACAAGATCACTTTAGTATGTGATCATATAACCGATGGTGATAAGCACACAAAGTGTACAGGGAACGGGCTCTCAATTACAGCTGCCGGAACACACCGGAAGGTGTTTGGGAACAGATTTTAAATATGAGTATGAGCCAGACAGGCGGGTACTACAAAGTAGCCTACCCATACACCAAGATATGGTTTCCCCATGATGATTTCATTCACCGAAAGCAGAAGATCATTGTAGACTAGAACCTACATTTTTATTAAATTTACTATTACTAAAAAGCATTATAATAATATTTTTACAGTACTGTATATCGACGGGCTATTTTTCCCATGTTCAAAGATTAGTTATTATAAACAAGTCAATGTGCCAACTATTCGCGTAACCATTCTACCAACTTTTTATCACCTCATTTACTCGCGGACGTACATGGTACAATACAAATGAAGCCATTTTCATGGCTCGCGACCATAACCAGGCATTGCTATACCTTGTTGTGTTGTGGGCGTCGGCAACTAGCATTGCACTATCAATTGGCCGTTTAGAATAATATCGATGAATTTTACACGGTTCGCAATTGTATATAAACAGACGCCTCTGCATTTTAAGGGACTATTGTGTGACACAATAATGCTGTTTTGAAACATCTTGATGCTTTAAATTGACGACAAATAGCCTAGTGTTGTATTTATTAAAAGGGTAAAACAGTACCTAGTGTAGGTAATGTCAAAAATAGCTATTCAATTTAAATTAAATACAATTCTAGCTCTACCCTTTACTCCTAGTTTTGCTTAATTAAAAAAGAAGCATAACATATAATTTTAGAACCTCTACAACACGTAGCTGCGTAATTACTAATTCTACGATGGTGTCCAAAAATAACATTATTACATAATCATGTGAACCGAACCAGGCGAAAATCTAAATTCAATCTGTCACTCAATGATGTCACACTGTTCTTCCCACAGCACATTTATATAACAATATTTATATCAACACGTACCACTAAAGAACTTAAATTCGATAAAAACGTGCATTATACGCAGTCAAGCTGTCAAATTGTCAAATTCAACTTGATCTTTGTGCATTTCAATATAACACATGGATGGTTTGCTAATGGCGACCGAGAAATTCTGATTTTTGGTAACTGTCACTGACTCATATACGTTTTACGGAGCATTGGCACCGAAACTGTATATTTTTGGATGTCAATAAAACTAAGGTATTCTGAATTAATTGATCTTAACAAAAGCAATTTGTATGTTACCGAAATTGTATCGTTAAGTAAATGCTTTGATGGGCCGGTTGGCGTGGTTGGTAAGATACCATATCTGTCACGCTGCAGGTCGGGTTCGATTCCCGCTCAAGACAAACATTCGTGTGCATGAACATTTCTGTTTGTCTTGAGTTTGAGTGTAATTATCTATGTATATATTTACAAAAGATAGGTATGTAATATATCAGTTCTCTGGCTTCCATAGTACAAGCTCTGCTTAGTTTGGGATCAGATAGCCGTGTGTGAGAAATAATGTCCCAGATTTTTTTTTTTTGTTTTTTTTTTAGCAGTGTTGTATCTAGGATACAAGGATATGACGGGCCATTTGACGTGGTTGGACACATTTGTGTGCATGAATATTTCTGATAGTCTGAATTTCCTGCTGCAGTCTGAACTGTCTGCTGCAGTCTGAACTGTCTGCTTGTTTGGGATTAGACTGCCGTGTGTGAAGAATGTCCCAGGGTATTATCTATTGTTTATTATTTACCGGCCTTTGAGCTAGCATCAATAACTATTAAAAACAAATGCCAAAATAGCTTTAGCTAAGGGTGCCTTGAACACCCCCACATCTAAATAAAGCCTGAATGAGACACGACTTCGGTTTAGGTAAAATAGGGCATTTATGGGACCGGTACATGATCTTGAGCCGTCTTACCTGGGGCCTATTTCTACGGGTTTTTCGAGATGTAGCAAAAGGTTCGACTGAAAATCAGTTCTAAGGTATGTACCTACTACTTACCTCAGAGTAAACTGAGTGGCAATTCTTTTCCATATGCAGAGACTGCTTGCTATTTTTCTGTTCTTATTTTTTTATTTATCTGTAATGTTGTGTGTGTCGAATTAAATGATTTCCTATATCTTTTTTCTTTCTGTAAATTTTGTAACTAATTAAATGGTTAAATATTAAATGCCCTTTTTCCATCCAATTTATTAATGACTGTAATCAATTTGCTAATTCTAGACAAACAGTTACTGATTATCGCATTTTTTACAGCCTAATAAATGCCGACTCAAGAGGCACGACGACAAACAGATTCCTTTTAATTCAAACATTAACACTTTTTGTTCTGTGACAGTTAAAAATGATCTGATAAATTAGTAACAATTGGCTAATTATACCCCGTGGAGTGGATTCATAAATTATTTATGCCTTGAACTTTGGCTTTGATAGACTACCTTCAAATGTAAGTTAATTTTATATCATTTGATTTAATACTATTTTATTTATAGTTTCCGCATTTATATATACGAGGACAAATTCAATGGCCTAAATGATTCCCTAGGCTCAAATGACACGCTAAGTTTCTGACCGCACTTTTGTGACTATTAAAAGTTTAACGAATAGGTACATTACATACCTAAAGAATAAACGTATGACTCGCGCTTGAAAGCCTTTTCTTCGTTTTAATCCTTTGCTTCTTAGAACGTGAATAGCTGCGGTATCAACATATAAAGCCATGATGCCTTTACCCCGAACTCGGTTGATGAACTCAAAATTATGAGAGATTCATAGACAGGCTTCGGGAGACCGACGGGCTGGAAGCTTTTTCTGCCAACGCATAAGCTTGGCCATTCAAAAAGGCAACGCTGCCAGCCTGTTGGGAACCTATCCTATCGACAGCAGCGAGGGCTTTGAGGATGTTTTCTATATATTATAGTTTGTATTTTATACAATGATTGTAAATACTTGCTAAAATAATAATATAAATAAATTAATAAATAATAAATTATAGACAAACATTACTATATTGGAAATTAGAATATCTCCTATTCTTCGAATAAGTAAAAGATTTTTCTGTTACCTAACTTACTCTGAGTTACATAAGTACAGATACCTCGTTACTGCGAGGTATCTTTGAATAAACGAAACCCGCTAAAATAAAATATTTTATTGATCAAATAGTAAAATAATAATATTAATATACACTGCATTAAATAATACTTACTCCCAGACTATTCTCCCTTACATTTTTATTTCACTCAATACGTACTACCTACTGAGTATCTCTAGGTATGTATTGATTCTAACTGATACAATGTATCGAATACTAAACTAATTACTTTCACGCAAAAACATAATTGAGTTATTAGATCTTTGTGTTTTCTAATTAAGATCACGACTTACCTGTCCGTCTGTCTGTTTAGAAGAGCATAATAGATCTATTGGTTCGGAGTTATTGACATGTTATTGATCATAAATAATATTGTTTAAATATCTTGTTAGTGTTGATAAAAAGTTGACAGGTAAAATATTTCTTTTTTAGGGTTCCATACTTAAAGGGTAAAAACGGGACCCTATTACTAAGACTTCGCTGCCTGTCCGTCCGTCTGTTGACAATAGGTAATATGTATTTGGTGTAATAGACTTTCTAAAAATTTAAATCAAAAACCATACCAAATCAATTAAATATACTATTAATACTAATAGCCTAAAATACATATATAAGGCGAATGTCATGAGTTTGAGCTTTCGGTGAAGGAAGACATCGTGGTACTTTATAGTACCCGCCTGGCTATTATCCTCGAGTTGACAATCCGTCGCCAAGCAACTACCGGTGTGTTCCGGCATCTGCACTTGCGAGCCAGATCCCTTTTAGGCGTTGTGTGCTTACCACCTTCGACCACAACATCACCATAGTGAGATTGTGGCCAAATACAAGCCTATCCCACGTAAAACAAAGTTCGGACTTCCCATGAACCATCTCTTACCCACACTAATCAAAGGTTCTACCGCGTGAGTAAAGAATGAATTTTATTATTGAATCTCATTTTCGGATATTTAATTACTTATATTTATTCATCATGCATTCTCCTCGGCCCATAATAATAGTAAAAATCCAAAAAAAAATTAGCTAAATTCAATTAAGATTTTACGTAATGTTTCCCTTACCCTGTAAGTAGAACGCTTACTTGTCATTCAAATGCGGTGAACTTATCAATAAAAGTTAAGTAAAGTTCAAGTTTTCTATTTTCAGTAAACCGTATGCCATCTAGCGTTATATCGTGGAACTATCAGTTAGAAATCACTGTATAATGTATGTACGTACACATAAGTAAAAGTGAAACTATGCATCAATATTAAAGTTACCGACCAATGCCGCTCTCTTTGCCAGTGGCGCCCGAGTGCTGTTTGCGTTAGCGCACGTTTTAGTTGGTAATTGGAAGGCAGTCACTAACATAATAACTTGTTTTAAACTAAAATATAGTATAATTTTTGTCGAATAAAAAAAAGATAGATTTGCCAAAAGACATTACTAGAGTATAGAGCAATGCGGTCCCAGAGACTAGAGAGAATAATTAATGAATACTTAATGTGAGGAACTGGATGATGATGATGAGAAACCTATAGAAAAATGCTCAATTTGTACATCGTAGGTATTATTTCAAGCTCTATTCGTACAACTCACCTTTCCCGTTTCTTCTTCTTCGTGGTGCTCGTCCCCCTGATGGTTCGGTACAAGGTCATCATCTTGGACTGTCGATCACTAATCACTGAGCCACTGAACACAACACAAACTATTGCACAGCCCGATATGTACGCGAATATTTATTTATATCATGAATACGAAATACTATTGGCATTATTTAACACTGTGTTAGAAGATTCTTCACTGCGCCGAAGGATCTGGAAAGAAACAAAATCAATTTTAGTTAATAACACATTTATAGTGAAAGTTTCGACACAGGTAACTCCCACCTGATCTACATAGGGTATTTATAATGAACCCTTTCTTACGGTGTAGGTAGGTACTTATCCTATAGTAGGTACAGCAGTTACATCAGCAACCACTTATACTACATGTCTTGGAAAAGAAAAAATGCCATACTGGGTATTTTATATAGGTACTCAAGATGAAAATCTGTCGCCAAACACATAACAGACAGCTGCAATTGAGAGTCAGATCTTTCCAGGCTTTGTGTGCCGCATCATCACTTACTATGGTAAGATTGTGGTTAATTAAAGGCCTATATCCATTTAAAAAGTAAGTAAAGTAAAGCAAATTGTATCCAGTAAAAAAAACTGAATCAGGTAGAATTTTCCTTTCCCCGATTTTCGTGCCTTTGATGCTCAATTCCTATACAGGATGATTTTTTGTCACTGGTCATACTTGCAGGGGTTGAAGTACTCGTCAATATGAACTTTTATTATGAGACCAACTCTGATATCGCAAAAAATAAAATGGTTCATTCATACATTTTGGTCGAGTAGGTATTGAACTTTTGTATGGACAGCTGATAATTTTTATGCTCTCGAGAGTTAGTCCCATGATAAAAGTTGTTCATTTTGATGAGTACTTCCACCCCTGCAAGTATGGCCAGTGACTAAAAAATCACCCAGTATTTATCGAGAAAATACAGATAATATACCTACAAAAGATTTCGAGTGGGATTTTAATAATATTTCATGAGTTTTATCCATCTGAAGAATACTATTTCTATATTGACCCTCTAATCCGTTTGTATACAAAAACTCGCTCTCTATTCACTTCGGACATCCGACTCGTCGGCTGTACTGTTAATTGGATGTGTATTAATTATTTCCTACACGATAACAACTTTGATCGATTGGAAACCAAATAATCTACGATATTTTAATTTTGAATTCTTCATTTTTAAATCGATAGCGAACGTCTCTCTTTCAATTTTACTCTGAGAAATAAATAGAATGAAAAAATACTATTAAATACTTGCTTTATTTAAAAAAAAAGGTCACTCAGATTATGAAAATGGACATAGTTTTTATTCAAATAGGCTATATAAATTGTTGACTTTTCATAATAAACTTGCTCGGTATTTTAAATAATAAATAAGTCGATCGTAGGGCCTATCAAAATAAAAAAAGTTATTACCCATAGTTTTTAATTTAATTTTTAATACTTACTTTACCATTTGTCAATAAATACCAGTGTAATAAGGTACAGTGGTTAAGTAAGTTAATTAAATTAGGAATTAGACATCAGCAGCCGTCAATCAAAAGGGTTGGGCTTTGAGCGATAGCGGCCTGACCGGTTGTTCGGCCTACTGACCGAAAGCCTTAGACATGATTATCTATTTGCATAAATATACTCATAATATGTTCCAATCGATTCAAAAATTTTATTGTCAATGTCGAAATTTTGTCGAACTTTCACAATCAGATGATTTGAATTTTCTTAAAAAATTGTCTATCAAAAATTTTCCACGTAGGTCTTAAACTAACGCTTAATACCTATTAGATACCTTCTAGATTTGATGTTACTCAGGATCAGTGTAGCATTTTAATGGTGAAAGAATTTTAGGAATCTCTCCAGTAGTTTTTAAGTTTATTCGTTATAAACATACAAAAATACAAATCTTTCCAACAAGTATTTACAATCAATGTATAAAATACAAACTATGATTTATAGAAAACATCCTCAAAGGCCTCGCTGTTGTCGATAGGCAAGGTTCCCAACAGGCTGGCAACGTTCCCTCTTTGGATGGCCAAGCTTATGCGTTGGCGGAAAAAGCACGGGTCGCAGCCGCCCCAGCGACTTTACAAGTCGCCAGTATGTGGGAAGGCGCAAGTGTATCAAGACACGTGGTATCCCACACCAGCGGCTTGCCAACACTCCACGGGATCAAAGTCTTTCCTCTTTTTAATATTAGTATTAGTGTCGGTCCAGTAGTTTTGAGTTAATTCGTTACAAACATACAAAAATACGAATCTTTCCTCTTTTTAATATTAGTATGATATAAAGTTACGTGATTATTTTTCAAGAGTGAAAAACTTTTTTTATAAGGTTACTAGCTGTCCCCCGAGTTTACCTGCATAGCGGTATAAAAAAAATAGCCTACGACCGATTCTCAGACCTACCGAATATATACAAAAAAAATCATAAGAATCGGTCGAGCCGTTTCGGAGGAGTTTGCAGACAAACAGTATGACACGAGAATATATACAATTGATATTTATTAGATAAATAAAAATCTGCCATTATTTACATCATTATACTTATACCTACTTATTTATATATCAAAAGTTTCTACACTGAACAAAACATATTGCTATAATTTTAATTTTTTTAATAAGGCGCACATTAATTCCATAACCTATCTCAAGAATATCTTCATATGATCGAAACCAGCCGTGAAAGCGAGTCCATGCCCATAAATCAACATATTTAGTGGTGTCCGTACCTATAAGTAATTTAATATTGCATATCCGTAGACAAACCGTTTTCACTCATAAAATATTCATTCGCCACGTAAATGCTGAGAACATAATTGTATCTGAGTCGAACCACAGTAAGGTAATGCATTTGTCGAAGTAAATCAAGTTGGTAAGTAACTTGGAAATAAACTTACTATAAATTGCGATTTACTGTAATGAACAGAAAATTCATAAAGTATGAAATAGTGATACTGAGCTAACTGATTTCTGGAATATAATATATATTAAATATTCCGGTATAGTGTAAATCTATGACATTCCTAGTATAAATAGGAATAACATGTTGAATATTATATGAAATGTAAATTAATAAAATTAAATTAAATATGGATTAAATATTTTAAACATCTGAAAGCAAAATGTTGACTTTGACTTTAACTCAATAAAGTTAAGAGAAATGTAAATTTAAAGTTTGCATAAAATTAAAGAAAACTTAAAATACTAGTAAATATTTTTTTACGCAATTAAGCATGAAAAAGATTTTAATATGTTTTTTAACATGTCTTCAATATATATAATAATACCCACTGTAATAAGTTATACTATGATCTTAACACGTAGCAACTATTTAAATAAATTGCGCATCTCCAACTAAGTAAATTAAATTAATGAGGATCGTCGGTGCTTAAATTAAACTGTTCGTATTTCAAATAGTCCAGTCGGCAATTGTCTTCGTTGATAGAAGATTCGCTTTTGTATGCCTTACTTTTCCTCACATAGGAAACGAATACTAACATAGGAGACTAATAAGTCACGTGTATTCGATTTCATGACAATACCATACAAAAGTAGCTTTTAAACTGTCGACCAATAATTATTGACATCCATCTTGTCTATACCCCCTGACATATCTCTAAAAACAAAGTCGCTATCTACCTCTGTCTGTTTTCGATGTCAGGGCGGGGCGCTAGATTATTATAAACTAGCTTCCACCCCGCGGTTTCACCCGCGTTCCCGAGGGAATTTGTGTTTTCCCGGCATAAAAAGTTGGCTATAGCCTTCCTCGATAAATGGGCTATCCAACATTGAAAGAATCTTTCAAATCGAACTAGTAGTTCCTGTGATTAGCGCGTTCAAACAAACAAACTTTATAATATTTGTATACATATAGATTGGTAAAGTTTTAGGTAAGTATTTCATTTCATGGAATGTCAATTCTTTTTATATTCAATGAAAAAAAAACTCAAATATTTTTTTAGATAGGTGCGTAAAAATACTAATGAACTCATCCCATCACACATAAAACTATTAGGTCATGCATGATTAGAGGAACAAAAACAAAATAACATTATAATGTTCATCGATAGATTGTACAAAAAATACTAACAAAAACTAGCCAAAAACTTAAAGTATTAAAACCTTAAAGTCAAAGTTCACGCAAACAAATATCCTATAAATTGTGAATGTGAAAGTTTGTGTGTATGTTTGTATGTTACTCTACGTGAGTCGCCGATGGCTGAATGGATTTAGACGAAACTTGGCAAATAGATAAATTACATCCTGGAATAAAACATAAGATACTTTTTACTACATAAAAACTTAAGATAAAATAAAGTTAGTATAAAATAAACCTTAAAACACGACAAATAAGGCTTAGGTACTACTATACTAAAGCATAGTTAATAAAAATAAAGGTGTCTCAAAAGTCAGGACCATAAACGAAAGAAATGCATCTTAAAATAATATTCATCAATCGCTTTTTTCTTATCAAATTTGGGGATCGAAGTCACGACATTGAATATGGCTGCCTGTCCATCGGAGCGGACGTGTCACCGCACTGCCTGCGCCGACCGCCACTCCAACGTGAATAATGAGCAATTCTATTGGAAAATAAATGCTTAGTTCCGCTCGTTGAAAAGCAGCCTAAGCATCGCTTTTCAGTCAATTCATTCCGAAAAACCCGGAGCGATGGGGTAAAAATCTAACCTATAACCAAGCTTTTATACCATACTATTACCTACCACGCACACATTCAAGCCAATCGCTAGAGACATGTATTTACCTCAGAGAGGCAATGGCCACTAAGGTCTATCAATCTATAGACACATTTTTTATTATTCCGCGCCCGATACCTTGATACCTTGTATAATCCAGTAAAATGTATAATATTATGATTATGAAATTCACAAAAAGAAACAGGTATCAACTACATATATCAGCCAAAGAATTTACTAACAAGGTACAGTGTAATGCTTCAAGATACGTTTAATATAGCACCAATAACAGCAGTTCACTTATGAACGGTTTCGAAACTAGCCAAACGACTGGTCAATGTCCAAAGATTTAACTATAAACAAGCTCCGTACAATATTTTGAAATAATAGAACCGGTACTTATCGATGACGTGGAGTAACTGCATTTAATCGTCAAATTTTCCGCTAATCATTATGGGCATATCTAATATATGAGTAAAAAAGGTAAATGAAAGTTTTATAAAGGTACATAGGTATATAGTCTCAACTCTACTTTCCGATACTTTAAGATTTATTTCGTTTAATTATTTTTTTTATTTTAACGCTAAGAATTAGCTTCTTCACATCGTTCATCACGATAGCACGGTGGTAGGGTACTTTGTAGTACCCGCCTGGCTGACTACCACCCTCAAGTTGAAAGTCTGTCGCCAAACACCTATTGGTGTGTTCCGGCAGCTGCACTTGAGAGCCAGTAACTTCTAGGCTTTGTGTGCTTGTCACCTTCGGCCACATCATCACCTACCATAGTGAGATTGTGGTCATACACAAGCATATAGAAAGTAAAAAACAAAAAAAGAATTAGCAAACGAAGAGCTATACAAGTGAGATTTTTTTTGCCACTATGGAAAAAATTTAAACCTGCTTGAAACATTTTTTGCAAATATTTGCAAAAAATAAAAAAAATCTTAATAAACTAAAAGTTGTTTATTGTGGTTTCATAGATATGAAAATAAAATAAAAATATTTCTGCAGATCCTACGATCCTAAATGTGTGATAATTCCAGGTAAACTCGCAGTTATTGTATTTTTCAAAAGTTTTTATTACCTAAGACTTGCCACTTTTAATCACATCACATCATATAATATCATATTGTTATAATGTTGTTGTTTGTATTACATCTCCAATCTTAATATTCCGATGTACCCATTTGTTTAAATTTGATCAATTATTAAATACGTTAGATAACATGATTAAGATTTCTCTGGCTAAAATCCTAAATTGTTGTTTTGATGAAAACAAAGTGTGGTCTCAGGCCACCCTTCCCGTGTGTTATGGTGGTCTAGGAGTGCGGAAAATTTCAGACATTTCACTGCCGGCATTTCTGTCGTCGGTATATAGTGTGGGCGACCTCGTTGGATCTGTTTTGGACCCATCTATTGGATCCGTTGAGGTTTCTCACCTATCCGATGCCAGAAATGCCTGGCAGGCAGCTTGTCCAGGCACAAATATTCCGTCGCTAACCTTAAGTCACTCTCAGAGAGAGTGGGACAAGCCTCTATGCGAAAAAACTTGGCAAAATCTATTTTCCAATTTTTCTTCAAATTCGGACCGCGCACGCTTGTTAGCTGTCTCTGAGAAGGAATCGGGTCTCTGGTTGCAAGCCATTCCATCTACAAACATCGGTACTTTGTTAGACCGAATCACTTTAAGTTTATGCATTTGTCTCCGTCTTGGTTCCAGGACCAATCATCCTCATCGCTGCCGCTGCGGAGACTTTGTCAACGAGCTCGGCCACCATGGGCTTTCGTGCTCTTTAAGCGCCGGCCGTTTTTCACGCCACGCGGCTCTTAATGATATTATCCGTAGGGCTCTTGTTGTTGCCAACGTACCTTCTGTACTAGAACCAGTCGGAATTGCGCGTGACGATGGCAAGAGGCCGGATGGTATGACTTTGATCCCGTGGAGTGTTGGCAAGCCGCTGGTGTGGGATGCCACGTGTGTAGATACACTTGCGCCTTCCCACTTACTGGCGACTTGTAAAGTCGCTGGGGCGGCTGCGACCGGTGCTGAAAAATCCAAATTTAAAAAATACGCTTGTCTTGGTTCTAATTTTTCGTTCATGCCATTCGCAGTTGAAACCATGGGTCCATGGGGGTTCGAGGCTCGCCGATTTGCTCGGATTTTATCATCCAAGCTCACCGAGGCTTCGGGAGACCGACGGGCTGGGAGCTTTTTCCGCCAACGCATAAGCTTGGCCATCCAAAAAGGGAACGCTGCCAGCCTGTTGGGAACCTTGCCTATCGACAGCAGCGAGGGCTTTGAGGATGTTTTCTATATATCATAGTTTGTATTTTTTACTTTAATTGTAAATATGTAAATAAATAAATGATTACTATAGTCTATCCAAATATATTGTACATAGTATATACACATATAATAATTTATCAACATACAATTAACCATTAATTATTGGAACAGACTGTAAAGAACCCAATCATTTTGACCAGGTAAAAATAACATTTATTAAAAACCGATAAAATCAATTCTCATGCTTCAATTCTACTGATGATGCTGATTGAACTTATTTCTGGAGATTCCATAGTAATCATTGAATAACCCTATATAATAGACATCTTGGTAAATCCCTTCCACCATTCAAATTACAAATTAAAAACAAACATACATAATTCTATCAATAAAAATAGTTTCAAAGAATATTTTACAACGACCTGAAAAGCCTACGAGTTCACTCACCGTGAAACATCGATCAGTGGTTATAAGACATTCATCATCCATTTGGATTATGTTAAAACTTCACTTGTTTGTTGCCAAACATTGCATGCAACTGAAGACTTGAAATTAAAAAGCAACACATTGCAGTTACATGGACGTCGATGATCTACAATGACAAGACATACAATGTTGGCTGTCTAAGACACGGGTGAAAGAACATACTTGACTAAAGTGGAGATAGCTCAGTGGTAGGAAAGGAAAACTATAGCACGGTAGTTTGTAGTCCAGACTGGCTGGCTATCACCATCAAATTAGATTATCTGTCGCCAAGCATCAACGTTCCAGCAGATGCACTTCATGAGCCAGTTACCTTCTAGGTTTTTTGTGCTTATCACCTTCCATCACACTATCATTTACCATGGTGAGATTGTGGTCTGAGTAAAAACCAAAAAAACTGAATATGCTGTACTCAGTTTTTGTAACACTGTATGCAATAAAATGGATAGCAGATAAATGATGAAGGCAGCGAATTGAATTTAGTGAATGATGTCGGATCTTAGAAGTTATTAATTCACCCTCATTCGTGAACAGAGGCTTGTGCTCAGCAGTGGGACATAAAAAGGCTGTAGAGGAGGATGTATGTATATCTTTTATGTATCAAATAGTTGCTGAAAATGAGAAGGTTCATAAAACGCTTGAAATTCGAAGTGATTCGAGTGATTTTAATGCAACAATTATTGTTAATAAAGATCATGAAGATATAAAACTTACACCATAATTACTCGCGCTTAAATCACGCATCTTAAGAATTTTCGCAATTGTTGTGAGTAACAATGGTTGCGAAATGAAGCTTGGTCAAGATCTCACTAGTGACTCACGTACCAGTTGACTCCAAAACTATAAATGATCAGCATTGATTGCACAGTTATGCGCAAAATTTTACTCGTTTCTCCGGTTTGTTGGTGAAATATTATGGAGCTATTGAGCTATAGTTCAATTGAGAATTGGTACTAGAATTTTGAAAGAAATAAGTAATTTGTTACTCATGCTAAAGCTAGTTCAAATTGCTTTGTCTAAAGTTTGTACTGTTAACTTTTTAATTTTGTGGAAACAAAGATTTATTTGTCATATTATGATAAAATAGTAAAAAAACTTAAAATGTGTACCTACTTCAAACTGTAATAGCTATCAATATAGTACCTATGCTATATAAAAAGATAGATAAAGTAATTTAAACCTTTTTACTTACTTAATAGAGCACAAAACCTTACAAAATAGAATCTGAATAGCACCATTTAAAATTCAAATAGCGTTTATCGAAATTCCTCAGCATTTGACATTTGACATCATATAAATTAAAATTGACCATATAACTGCTTATGATTATAGACTACCTATATAATACAATGCTACTGTTTCAATACCAAGAATATCCAAAACATACGTGCACGTAACACGGTGGCACGTATTATATAGCCCTAAAGGTCAATTTTGTATGTCAAATTTAACATTCGAGGTGCGTCGGCGCATCCTGAAGCCATGATTGGAATTATATTAAGCACCATCTTATAATGACCTGTGTTATAGTAAAGATTCTTGGACACAAGAACTCTTTGTCATCTGGTACTGTATGACCAGTCAGTTGCATCACTGTTTCGAAGGAAGCGAAGGTAACTTTTATGAGATAAGGATGTTAACGGGTCATTTGATCAAACAAATATTGAAAGGACTAGACAGGTTTCGAGGTCCCTACTGAACCGCATCATATCTAGCCTAGGTTGATAATATACCCAAGAAAGACAATGACTATAGACGACGATTAGCACACAATATATTTATGGTGCAAATTTATTAAAGTATCATGATGAAAATTTACTATTTTCTTTTGTTGATTGTGTTTTAATTCCCCCTAAGTACTTTTGCGGAGCAAACATTATTTTCATATTTCGAAGAAGCAGCATATTGCAAATTGCAATACTATAAACTATTTACGCTTTCAACACGTCAAATGCTCGCCGCGTACAATAATAGGGATAATGTGCGTGCGCATATGGCAAATAAATCGCTGTGATCTCGACAAATGATGATTTCGTTAGCTGCTGTTATGTACGGGTTGCAGAATTGCTTTATCTAGGTACGAACAACAATAAAACCGTTTGCATTAACTTGCAACATAATAAAATGTCAATAAATAATAATGAATTTGATGCTGAGTTCAACATCAGTGTACTTACTAAGCTATCAAGATTGGAGCAAGAAACTTGGTTCTATTTTTTTTTATAGTTGATTACATATATATAAATACAAATTCTCTTAATCGATTCTAGAAGTTCATATGGCAACACCAGAAGCTTAAAATCATGACACATGACCCAAATATTCGAATTCCCAATTGCACAAAATGCAATAAACAAATCGTTATTATTATTTCTAACAATTATAATAACACTAAAAATTACATCAATATAGCAATACAATATTTTAATGGCTGCTGACTGTACATTTTCGCATTGCTTCTCCACTCGGTCACTTTCGATCATTCGTGTTGCGCAATGAACGCATCTGCAGTAGAACGACATTCCGTTCAATTTTCGATTTCGATCGCGGTTCGTCCGACTAAACGTCAAAAGCTTTCAAATTTAAAAAATGGATGGGATTAATATTAATACTGGCATGATGCTGCCTCAAATTTTATTCTCATGTTTCAATCTTTTTTTTACTGACTTTGCCTTTGGTAAATGAAGGGCATTGGAGTTAAAACCTGAGCCAATACATATTTAGGTTTAAATATTTTAATGGGGAGGCAAACTCAAAGCTAATCTCAGATAGCACTTCTATCGTTAGTTAATTCCAAGACCTAAATACAAAAAATATAATTTACAGACATTTTGACAGTTCACATTGGTTCACAAAGGTACCACCTGGTGGGATACCTAAATTTTTCATTATTAACCCTAACACTTTATATTAACCCACCTTCACGGATCGTCCTAAACACAACAGTGCCAATTTCACATTTAACAAAAAATACAACTTATTTAATATCGCGAATTTCAATCAGCTCAAATATCCTGAGCTAATATCAAATGAACAACATGAACGATTAATACTATGGATTTTTTAGTTTTATTATTACTATACGAGTACTTAAATTTTTTTACTGGGCTTATGCATAAAAAAAATATTGTACTTAGATTTACTATCGTCATTAAAGCTAAATATTGTTTCTGTTTTTATGTTTTTGTTTTTGTGTTTTTATAAAACAGTTCGAAAAAAAAAAAAAGATTTCTTTAAAAAGTATTTATAGAATTCTAACTGAGTAGAGAAACCACTAGAATAGATAAGAACAAAATCAAGACAGCCGAATGTTGTTAATTACCAGATAAATTGACACAAAAACTTCTGACACGAGATTCTTTGCCGCAGACCAGATCAGCATCTCAATAATGGAGACAAGTTCCTTAATCTACCGTAGAGCCTACATTGTAAGCAGACAACTAAGAAAAAGCTATTCGTCCCCAAGATATAATACAAGAATAATTATACCCTAATTATATTAACCTTCAAAATACTATCAAATAGATTTCATAAATCGCTTCTTACTCGACCTCGGTTTTCGCAAATCCACATGTTAGCTAAAGGCGTGACGGTGTTGCCAGACTGCCAGAAGCATAAATCTCTACATGTGTTGAGTAAATATTGAAACACACAGATTCGTTAAGCTATTCGTTGAATAGATACTTGAGTAACTGTGGTAAATAATCTTGGATTACTCATGAAGTTATTTTAAATCTACCGAATATAAAATGCACATCTTTTTTGCCATTTATGTGCATGATTGTTCTGAGTTTAGGTGTTAATACCTATATATTTATAATTAGTACTAGTATACATATAGTAGCTATTCCAATTTTCTAGTGTATACACTATACTGTGTACAAGTTTTGCTTAATTTGAAATCATCAAACTATGTGTGAAGAATGTACCATAATATAAATATACATTGATCCCATTCTTATTGGATTAAATAATTAACGAAAAATTATACGAGCTTAAATTGTAGACTTTTTTTTATCTCAAGTGCAGCAGCTGAAACACATAAATAGGTCCTCTCAAACTAGATTCCGCCCCGCGGCTTCACCCGCGTTTCCGAGGGATCTTATGTTTTCCCGAGATAAAAAGTAGCCTATAGCCTTCCTCGATAAATGGGCTATCCAACACTAAAATAATTTTTCAATTCGAACCAGTAGTTTCTGAGATTAGCGCGCTCAACCAAACAAACAAACTCTTCAGCTTTATAATATGATTTTTAATCTATACATTGAAGACCACATGCAACCTATCTTTGTTTTGCTAAAGCTTGTGTAAGTATAACTATTTTTGTACTAATCCGTTCTAAAAACCTGTATTTACCAAGCATTTTTATATATGTGTGAAATATCAAGGATTCTATCACAGGCCGGTTTTATTTTTGTAATTATACCCATAAATCTATAGAAACAATTCGTGTCACATTTATTTGGCATTACTCGAAGGCCTTCTTCAATGATGTTTACATTTCAACTCGAGTATGAAGTAGGTAAGTACCTACTTAGTTTACAAATTTCAAAATAGTAAGTCACATTGATCTGATATTATTCACATTAAAATATCAAAAGAGGGTCATAAAAATATCGCTTCCGATGTTCTTATTGGAAATTTTCATATTTTAATTTATACAGGTCAAAGGTAAGAGATACCATAATAAGTGGTTTGTCTATGTATTTATGGAAAACTTATCGTTTGTAGAAATCGTGAAGCTAAAAATTGTTTGCTTCGTCTACAGAAATTTTAACCATTAATTGTGAAAATAAATGGTAGAGACGTCGAATGCAGACGCATCTCGCGGGTTGAATCCTATATTGAGGTTGGGCTTTCGGTGTAGGAAACCATAGCACGGTACATTGTAGTACTGTACCTAGCAGAACTGTTCTGTTTTAACCCCAAGTTAAAGTTCAAGTTTCAATTCTCTTCTGGGGTTTATGTGCTTACACTTTCGGCTTTTTTCTAGCTTTAGATCAATCGCTTTACCCGAAACCGCAAGTCTATTTAGATTCTATGTATACCAACTCTTCTATTTTACATAACGTGTCTCTTAACCCTAATGGGAGTTATGATCTCTTCCTGAAGACATACTTAGCATCTGATACGTAACCTGATGCAAATAGAAAGTGCTTTGATTCTTAATGATCAATACGTACTCGTAGTCGTATCATGCGATACGATGCTATGAACACTGCACTTGGCATTTATTCTTATAACCGTAAGACAAATAACTCTACAACTTCTTTACTCGAACACTTTTTTAGGAATTTGCCGGAAATTTTGTCAGTGTTGACAAGTAGGTAAGGTTTATTTTAGATTTTTTTTATTATTTTGTAAGACATCAGTACCCTGAGTGTAAAGAATTTACGTAAATAAACGCTTACTATCACGTTTGCGTTTACTAAAAATTTGTATGGAAGACATTAGTTCCATGAGTATTCCGCGAGAGGCGCTGTGCCGATTCCTATAGAAAAATGTCGTAAACGCTAACGTGATAGTAAGCGTTTTCTACGTCAATTGTTTACACTCGGGGTACAGAACGTGGATTTTCTTCCAAATAGGTTTTTGACTAAGTCTTAACAAATCACATTAAAAAGAAATAAACTAACTCTAAGAAAGAAAAAAAAACATTTATTCTATATATATTATATGACTTTTCTGTTATATATAGGTCCCACAGTTTCTGATATATTTATTCGTCCCTACTTATTATACATACTCGTATAGTTCATGTAATGTGGATGTAAAGCAGTTTCATTGGAACATATTATTTCAGCAGGTAAAAATAATATTAACTCAAACCCTAGTTAAGTATTACTTAAGTATGGTTTTAATCCTTATTTATTTTCATAATAAAGACATTTGTGACGGGCCGGTTGGCGTGGTTGGTAAGATACCCTATCTATCACGCCGCAGGTCGTGGGTTCGATTCCCACTCAGGACAAACATTTGTGTGCATGAACATGTCTGTTTGTCCTGTGTCTGGGTGTAATTATCTATATATGTATGTATTTACAAAAGAAAAGTAGTATATGTAGTATATCAGTTATCTGGCTTCCATAGTACAAGCTCTGCTTAGTTTGGGGTCAGATGGCCCTGTGTGAGGAATCATGTCCCAGAACATTTATTTGTATAAAAGCAAGTTTCTATACAAAATATTGCGGAAATAATAATAATACAAACATAAGCCTTATGAATCATCGAATTTCAATATGTGATATTTTAAATGTAGATAATACGATAATTTACAAATATTTAAATACATTTTAGAACAAAACTCATCGTTTTAATATATGTTTGCATAATTGATATGGCGTGACATAATGCGGATTTATTTACCGAGGCCGCGCCATCTTCAAATATTGCTTTTAGTACCCACTATGTTCCGTATATCGTGAGGGTTTTCTTAATTGTCTTACGGACCTCTCTACTACACACGCATGCAGTGGAAACTCGTCGTATTTTTCTAGTGATGATGTGGCCGAAGGTGGTAAGCACACAAAGCCTAAAAGGGAACTGGATCTCACCTTAAGAATGGTAAGAATTTCGCCTTAAGGGTGGTAACCACTCAAGCGGGTACTATAAAGTACCCTTACCCGATGCTTTGGTTTCCTCATGTTATTTTGCTTCACCGTAAGCTCAAGGTTTCATAGTAAAATTCGAACCCATTACCTTCACCATGGCATTCGATGTCACGATACCATTGAGCCATAATTGCCTTAAAAGGGGCCCAATATTCAGGCCTCAAGGCTTTCCTCAAAATTCTAGGTTTTAGACTACCAGTTAACCCCGCAGGCCTATTTCTAGATAGGTAGTAGGTTACCTTCAAATTGCTTCTATAAATATTTAAGCTTACGTATTTGTGTTTCTTGAGACTAGGACTTTCAATATTATAGTATAAGTTTAAGTATATAATATAGGTAGATAAGGTTAAAATAAATTGAAATTGATGATGATAAATCGTGATTCGGTATAATAATAAGTATAGGTAGAAGAAAGATAATTTTAATAAGTACTTATATATTATAATATGTAAATACGTGAAAATTGCGTGACAGAAAATATGCAAAAAAATCGCGAAAATGAAAATATCAAAAATCTCATTTAAAAAAGTACCCGATTATTTAGAATTTATAAGTTTGATTAATTTAATAGCTAGGCTCTAATGTAAGTTATCATAATAGCTCTTTATATTATTAATTACAATATAACTGAAACAAACTTACCAATTAAATTAATATCCTCCAATATTTGCAATGAGTCCTATATGTACAGAATAAAACACAAGTCCACAACACTATTACCCGCAGATCACCAAGAAAAAAAAGAAAAACTACTGCCTGTCAAAAATGCACTTAAAAGATTTTAATTTCGAATCACCGTTTAATGGCTTATTTATGCTATTATAAACTCAATAGCTCGAATCGTAAGGTTGAAAATTGCGAGGTAGAATGCAAATAGAGATGCGCGCGAGTGACGCGTGTTGGCGGCGTCGTGTGTGCCGCTATTTTGCGCACGCGCACCTGTGCTTCGCCCACTGAGGGCCTTAAGTGGGTGACATATAATTCAGGTAAAAACGACAAGTTTCCTTTTTAAAATTTTATTTTTTAGGATAACATTTAGTAAAACCCCGGTCATTTGAAAGTCAAAGATTTATTTGAAAGAATACTTTTTATTTTTAAATATCCCTATAAGTTTAAGTGTCATGGCGCTTTTCAACACCATTAAGATCATAGTATAACAATACTTGAAAACTCATTTCTTGGACGATTCAATCACAGATGGGTAGTTGTGCAAGATTGGGCTACATAGGTACTCACTGACACTAAATAAAACCAAAGGAATTACCAACCTGTTAAAATGCATTAAATATGTGCTGCTTTACTTAATTTTACAACTTTGCAAAAACACCAAGATAACTTAATTCAACAACCTTTTAAACATAGTTATGCTAAAGTAACTATCTGAAAAAAGTGAAAGTAAATGAAAAACAAGACCATTTTCAGCAGAAGCCGCAACACTGCCGCCGCACTGGTATAATATTATCCATAAAAAGATTACTTATAACCGTGGCGGTGATCGTCTACAAATTAGGCATGAATTGAGCAATTTGCAATACTAATAACCACACTCAAATATTAGTTTTTCCAACCGACCATATAGGAATGACTTATTAACAACTAGCTGTTCCCCGCGGTTTCATCCGTGTTCCCTGTATATGTTTTTTAGTTATTCTGCTATTCTGGACAAAAACAAATCAAAGATCATAAAAATCGGTCCAGCTGTTCTTGAGTCATAAATATAAGATTGAGAAAGGCCTGTATCTAGCCTTGGATACCTACAGGTTGATAATAATTGAAGCTAATGCGTGTTCCTCCGTGATCATATACCTACGTAGCAAAACTGCATAAAATATAGACCAGTTATTCTCCGCATTTCCGAAATACAAAAAGCCTATATTCTCCGTGGTCTAAGCTACCCCTCTGCCAATTATCATCAAAAAACGTTCGATACCTAAATCGTGATAATGTAACAAACATACAGACTCACACTCAAACATTCACATTTATTATAGGTATTACTTAGGATCATGTATTTTAAGTAAAATATATTATTATAATATATATAAAATATATTTATAACTGTCATTCATTAATCTGGTACCAACCTACTAGAATTTAACCTTAGTACCTATTTTGTATCGGCCTTAGTACCTATTCTTTCTTCAGATCTGTAACCTCGGTGAGGCAGCAATACACGCCCACAATCAAGTTCACAAAAACTCTTTGACTATTTTCAAAGTCAACGCAATAAGCTTTACGAAATGATTTTCTAAATTAAAATCTCGTTTAGTATCCTGATAATAAATTGATGAAAATAAAATTGGTAAATCTTTCAAAATAAAACATTACGATTTTATACATTAGAATTGAATGGTATCATTAGCATACATTAGCGATTATTTGTGTTTCATTATACTATTTGATTACAAAAATCTGACATCATTACGATAATCAACTTGAATACGCGCACCTCAAAATACACTAAAACTATTGTCATTACATCATCGCCGAGTGGACATTTTAAAACGGCTTCTTTTTCACCTACGTCGGGGTTGTTATGCTTAAAAAATTTTACTATGGGACCAACTATGAAATCTCGAAAGAAATCTCAAACTAAAGGTCGAGGTTCGATCAAAATATATGGAAAAAAAACCCTTTTTAAAAATAAGATGTTATGAAGCCCGTGAGCCCATTTGATTTTCCCTCAGTGCTACGGCATTTCTTCAAGAGCCCTTCTTGAATAACGGCAAAATTTCCGCAAGAAGACGTCAATAGGTGGTGGTGACTACTAACCATCGGTGACTTTAATCTGCTTGTCAATCTGCCGATATAAAAAATATTGCCCGAGCTCTATAATTCCTCATGTTTTCTAACTGATTTTCTTTCTAGAAAATGACAGAAGCCTATATATACTTTCCCTAGCCGCTTGACCGTTAACATGTTGCCACCTGTTATTATTGTTTCCACGCTTTCATAGTGATTGCAATACCTACACATAGTTCTGTAATTATCGGTAATACGTCGTCCAGTATAGTATACTGAAGTTCCGTCAGTTCTGCAACAGTCTGAAGTATTTTTAATTTGAATTTATTACGCTAAAACATTGTATTTGAACATCCATAAAATGTATGCCCTAATGTAGTATCAATAAGGAAACTTATGTATTGAACTAGTACTTAGTATTTTAAATAACAACACTTAATTTAACATATGTATGTAATTTTTGGACAGGTGACTAAATAATTAAAATATCAGTGCGAATAAAAACATGCGGAATCAGCATCACCAAATATTTATTTTTATAACGGTGTGTTCCTGTAGCTGTACTTGAAAGCGAATTCTCATTTAAGCATTATTACTTGGATAAGATACGAGTACCTAGTCGTCAAATAACATCAACTTAAATGGTAACTTAAGTAGCTTCGACTTTCATAATTGCCCTTCTAGGGCTTAATCTAAAAAAAAAGTTTTGACTTTGACTTTTAAGCATAACAAAAAAAACTATTCATGCTGTAGAAAGATACCAGATGATAAACCTCGGTAAAAGAGCATGAGCACAACCTACTATAAAATACAACATACATATATGTAGATATAACAATTTGATAAACGAGAGAGATCGTAAATTTAATATCTAACAGGCAGCTTCAAAAAACACCATAAAGTAAAGAAAAAACTCATCATCGTTAAATTCAAGTTATACTCAACTATGCGGAAACAATTTTCACTGAATGTCCCTTTCTTTTGTCCCACAAAGTACTTTTAGTACTAGTTCTGTGGGTTTTGTAAATAAAGCTTTACAACCTTAATTACGCACACAAAGCAAAGCCACAGTATGCAGAATACTCTTAATTCTTTAATTCTACCTACTTTAAACTGCTATTTTACGATCGAAAGTTTGCAGCTATGAGATCTCACACATAGGTTTGCCTGATTCTCCATACTTTCTAAATATGCATTTATATATATATATATATATATTTATAATATTGATTGAACTGAGATATGGGATGGCTATTTGGTTAATGTTTATTTCGTTAACATATTTCCCACGGCTGGTTAATTATTGTTATTATCTATTTTTATAACTAAATTAAGCTAGTGTTGAATAGTCATTATAAAATAACAATCGATTTTTTTATGGAGCAGTTTTCGAATTTTGTTTGACCACGACCTCATCATGTGGACAGAAAGCCTAGAAGGTGGTAGCCAGGGCGAGGCGAGTATTACTAGGGTAAAACGAACTACACCTACCACCTGCATTATGGTTTTTTTATGATTATCAAAATCTCATTCTCGTCTCTCAATCTAATTGTAGCTACCACTGACACTACCACTGAAATATCGCCGCCTTATTTTATAATGTTTAATATAGGAAATCTGAATTCTCAATCGAAGTTGTAATTTACGTTCATAAAGCAGTGAAACATTGTTTACCTCCATGTAGGTACTAACTGTTAAGTTGAAGTATAAATTCATGACATAAAATTAAAAGTAAAAATAACTCGGTAAATTAGTTCCTTTCGCAGCTGACCAATATATTTTTAACACAAATACCTCAGTACATGTATTTATGCGTTGCACAAAGCGTTCCACTTCTCAAATTAAATTACCTACCTGCACTTTTTTTTATCAAGAACCGTGCAAAAACTAGACTAGCGGTCGTAATGCATTCAGCCTAATGTGCTATCGAAAGGATATATAATATAATCCATAAAAATATAACACATCCTTTTCTAACTCGCAATATGGCAGATGATAAAAAGGGACGCAAAATACGTAACACGTTCCTGATTGAAACTATACGATAGGTCACAAAGTTTCCAAAGTCAGAACTAACTTTTAAGATACCATATTGACCACTGCTGTTATAACTTGCACCTAATTACAGAGACGTAGAGATTATAATAGTTTGATTCGATTAGAATGGATTGCTTTCCGCCACATTTAACGGAACCGCACCTTATTCGGAATGCGACCGCTTTGCGATGATTAATCTATCGTCAGGAATGGTAGGTAGCCAAACAAATTATTAATTTATATATGTGACTATCACTGCAATTATTTCGAACTAAACCTAATGCGTTCGATAATAAATAAGCATTCATAAGTTAAAAAATCAATAACTATTACTTCCTCAACACCTTAGGTCCACCTATTCTTTTTATATATTGTCCAACCAAATCATTTTTTTATATTCTGGCTTGAGAAAAGTCTCAAAGATTTCAAAGGAAAAGCGTTATATTAAAAAAGACATTAAAATTTGCTTTGAACAGAAAATAAAACTGACTTCAAAATAGGCAAGTAGATAGTAAAAAGCATATAATAATATGATAATGGTTACATTATAGTTTTGAACAGTGAAACGCCTTTCATTTGAAATCTTAATCGCAACTCTCATCTTGACAATCTTATTCATATTATAAACTAGCTTCCGCCCCGCGGTTTCACCCGCGTTCCCGAGGGATCTTGTGTTTTCCCGGGATAAAAAGCCTATAGCCTTTCTCGATAAATGGGCTATCCAACACTGAAAGAATTTTTCAAATCGAACCAGTAGTTCCTGAGATTAGCGCATTCAAACAAATAAACAAATTCTTCTGCTTTATAAAAATAGTAAGTATAGATAAATGCTACATATATACCTAATGAAACTTGGCACATAGGTAGAACATATACTGTAATAACATACCTGTAGGATACTTTTTATCCTGAGAAAACTTAAAATCCCTCGGAAGCGCGAGTGAAACCGCGGGCCGGAAGCTATTAACTTCTAAAGATAATCTATATGATTAACTATTGTCAAACGAACTTACCCGAACATAAATAAAAAAATAATAATATACACAGACAAATTGAGAAATTCGACCTTTTTTGTTGGTTAAAAAGTAGTACCTAAGTAATACAATTAATCAAAACAATCCAAATAGTCGCCACTATCAGTAAGTAATAGCAGGTAATAGTACACTTTGCCTCTATTTACGCTAAACTAAAGTCGACATAAATCTTAGTGTGAAATTCACAAGTGCATAACGGATTTTCACAAATTTCATTTCACACTTAAGAGCTGAGTTATGTGTTCACAGTACATAACTATTAAGTGAGTAGTTAGTCACATTGTTGATGACTGCTTAAGTTGTCAATCGTGAAAAAATAACTAGAAAATGTTAGCAGGATTTTCTATTATGCAACACATCCCTTCTCTTCTGTATATAAAATGGTATACTGACTTACTGGGTGATACCTATATCAACGCACAGCCCAAACCGCTGGACCTAGACTTGAAATTTTGCACATAGAATACCTTATATATTGTAGGCAAGGAAGGAAGGATTTTAGAAAATTCTTAATAATCTTCATAATTAAATAAGGGTTCGCGGTTGAAACCGCTGGGCGGAAGGCTAGTGACAAATAAAGTATGAGAGCGGAAAAACTGGTAATAAATTATTTTTTTTCATTACAATTTTACCTTAAGTGATAATATGGCCAATGATGGTAACAGCGAAACTGGTTACCGTTTAAATAACCTAATCTCAAATTGTCCGAGGTATAATACAAGTCAAGTACATCATTATAGTTAGGTCACTTTCACTGACTACTCATAATTTAAGTGCGAATTATGTTACGCGCTTGTGGTCACGCATTACTCTCGTTTAGACATGTAAACTGATAGACTGTTGTTAGTTATATCAACCTTAAATACTTGGGGAAAAGTTGAATTTGCAGTGAACTATTGTTTTAATTTTAGATATATTCGGGTGCAGGATTTTGGAAGTAATTAGTTATTTTAAAAAGTTTATGCATTCTAAAATGTCTGGTATAATCTGTATCTAATATAACTTCTTTTATAATAAAAACATGAAGTAATCTTAATTATTTCATATATTTATACAAGGTGCTAAAAAACAATGCCGGAATAATTTATAGAATATTATTTAAATACGAGAATTGAGAAGTTAATTAGAACATACTTATCTACATAAAATACTTACGTAAAACAAATAAAGACACCTCACGTAATATTTTGTCATTACATAACTCAAACCAAAATGGACTTTATAGAAAGTCAAATCAAACACCTTAAACCAATAATGTATTGGCAACCATATAATTAACTGAACACTAGAACTGCATTTAAACAAAATTGACCGAAGCATTAAAATCGCAGCAATTTAAATAGTCAAATGATTCAACTTTGTACATAATTGATCAGAACTGGTCCATCATTCATGTGATTTGTACAAATATGGTAGAAGGACACCCAATTGCATTTATTTGTACATCCATTTGGTTTTGCACAGGAATCTTGTACGTAATTTATGTTCACATAACCTAGTTAGTAAATAATTTAGTTACCATTTTGGTGGTTGATTTATTCATACTGCCATCTTCTATGAAGTTATGATCCTTGAAAGAAAGCTTCTAGGTTCTTCTCAGTTGAAAGCTGAATTCTGACCTGGTGATAAATTTATGTCTTTTTGACTTTCTTAAATTTAATCAATGACTTTTAGTCCCTTTACCATCGAATCGTAACTTTTAAAATTGCGCTTGTAAGAATAGCAAGGCACCCCAAATCCAAAAGACCTAGACATAATACATCTAAAATTAATCACAATTATTTATTGAACCTTATACCTACCAATTACCACCGCAAAAATTCTAATATAATATACCTGATATTTAATAATGGATATAATAAATAACTCTAAATCCACTCGCTAAAGACTTGCAACCATTTTAGTTTGCATGCTTTATGGATAGTAATGACATGCGATGTAAACAAATCAAAGACAAGACGGTTAGGTAGGAGCTATACGTGGGTACTCCGCTGATTCATCTCAAGATACAATCCTAGCTTGCTTGTCAAGTACAGCTGTAGGAGTCTCCTTACAGATGTTTCATTCAAATTAGGATCGTTGATATTAAAATAGTTGCTTTTACATTGAGTATTTTACCTAACCAATTATATGTACTTAGGTATCAACATAGGTGATTTAATTGATGCTCAAACATGATTTTCTGCTTATTACCTAAATATTATTAACTAGCTTCCGCCCCCCGTTTTACCCGCAGTCTCGAGGGATCTTATGTTTTCCCGGGATAAAAAGTAGCCTATGAGCTATTCTAGACTATAATCTATGTCTGTGCCAAATTTCATCCAGATCTGTTGAGCTGTTCTGGTGTGAAAGAGTGAAAAACATCCATACATCCATACATACAAACTTTCGCGTTTAAAATATTATAGTAAGGAGGAATTTACTTTTGTATATGGTTGTGTTTGACCACAATCTCACGATAGTATATATGTAGGTACTATCGCTTAGGATTGATGATGTGGCCGAAAGTGGTAAGGAAACAAAACCTAGAAGATAACCAACTATCGAGTGCAGCGCTGGTTTACGCTGATATGTGCTTTTCAACAGATTTTCAACTTGGTGGTATAAACAGCAGTGTTACCTACTCTTGATTTTAATTCCGATTGATCGGCATTGGATTGTGTCCATTTTGGGAACGAAATAGAATTAATAAGATTGACAACATTGATTTGAAGAGTACCAAATCACGGGACTCTCGAATTAACATTGGACTTGGATTATTCTCAGACTAGCTTCCGCCTCGCGGTTTCATCCACTTTCCCGAGGGATCTTAAGTTTTCCCGAGATAAAAATGATAAATAGACTATCCAACACTAAAAGATTTTTTCAATTCGAATCAGTAGTTCCTGAGATTAGCGCGTTCAAACAAACAAACTCTTCACCTTTATAATATTAGTATAGATTGAAATTAAAATTGGTTTGAAGAGTAAGCTTGCAGGTTTCTTTTACCTTTAAAAGCTATGTAAAAATACTGTACTCAGTATTGAAGTCGTCTGCTTACCTCTGAATATATAATTTCTTTGTTGTTAGAAGATTTAATGTAACGATGTAGGTTACCTTTGATAAATGACACCTGACGATAGCTTACCCTAATCTGAAACAAAAGAAGGATATCAGGAATGAAGACCCAATTAAAGAATCTGCATTCACCTGGGCCTGACCTCCAGACTATCCTGACCTAGACACAAACAAGGCCATATAAAAAGAAGATTTTTTACACTTTATGGAGTCTACCTGTCTAGATTTAAGGTTGCACATTTATCATTTTGACATTTGAGATAAACGATCAACAAAGTAAGTAGATCTTGAGATTCTAATGACTAACTAATCTGTTGCAAACTATGAGTTACAATTCGGTAATTTTGATTATTCCATAGGTACCATAGAGATGAAAAAAACATTTACCTACTATTCATGCAATAATGAACAGTTAAATAAAATGATACCACACCCAGTTTTTATTAAAATCCTTGAACACGGAGCAGACTGGTACTTGTCCATTTTTTTTTTACAAAATAATTGTCATTTGCGTTGTCCATAATTAAGAGTAGGCAGTATTCAGATGTATACTTACTTAATTACATGTTTATGAGGAATTAATTAATAAAAATTATAACCATTTTTTTTCAATAAATTATGGCTAAGTAATAATATGTTTATTAATATACTATATTGATTTGTCTCGTAAATTATTTTTTCAACATAAAAAATGTAATCAATCACACTTAAACATCACAAACTACATAATTTACCATCATAACTACCTATTATAAAATAATTAAATATAGGTAATTATAATCGCGTTTCCTTAGTCAATAATAATATGGAAATACTGTTATTTTGGAATTAATATATCAATAATATTTTTAAGATACGGCATTATTCGGCCTACGCACAAGACGATATTAGAGAAACAAAAGTCCACCGAGAAATCATCTTTGTTTTTTGTTCTTGACCTTTTACAAATCTCGTGCCTTACTATTTTATTTAAATTATTGTATTTAATCTATAAAAGGATCAATATATTTTATTCCTTAATTAGGAGGATTTAACAGATTATAGGATTGTCTCTCAATGTCATAAAGCGACATAGGTCTGAGGTTCCAATGATGTAGGAACAGACCTGTAAAAGATGAGACGTAAAATATCAATTTAAAATAAAATTACAATGAACAAATAAACAATTACAAAAACATTTTGAATAAAATAAAAATATATATTCACGCCTAGTACCTTAAGTCTCAGAACTTGGTACTACATTTTTTAAATTAAATAAATAATAACAATAATAAATATCCAAAGAATTCTAAACACGCACTCAACTCACGATCCTCGAAATTAAATACAAAATTTTATACCAATACCTCATAGCTTTTCAACTTCGCGAAACCAATCAAAGGAACCTCTAGTTTGTGTTCACCTGCATATATCTAATCTACACTCATATATCATCTAAGCTGAATAGGCCCACACAAATAGTCAAACAATGAGAGAGTAGCACGTGTCAAGGCTGCATGACTCCGCATTTCTATTTACTTTGCCTAATTACAATACAAAATATAATGACTGTTGAGTGTAACTTACATAAGTTCTTGTAAGGTCGTGTCGTCTTTTATATCATTACATTCATTAACTGGTACCTACATAAGCGAAATTAGTACATTTATGCCTACTTACGGCAGCCTAAAACATTACATTCTTATTTTTAATTCACCTGCAATGCTTTAAAGGGTGAAAGTAAAGGGAGAAACTAAAAAGAAAACTTTTTTTTTATACAAAAGACAAAAAGAAATATTTTTTTCTTCAGTTAGCACTCTGAAGTAAATATTGCTCATATTGATCAGTATATGGCCCGATCGCTTAGGCCCGATTGCGAGCCCCTCTTGAGATTTGTGGCCATCTTTGACCGTCCGAATGCAAATTTCTGCTCGATATTTTCCATTACTGAAAAGCAGGGTGTACCTACCTACCATACGAAATTTCAAAACTATTATAATACTTAATAATAAAGCACAAATTGGAACTCAATCACCAAATCGTGCCTACAAATTTAAATATATTTATTTAAGCACAATAATATGCAAATACCTAGGTGTTAAATCTCCGCGCTTACCACTCGTGATTAATTGCCGAGATGTTTTATAAGACTATACATTCAGGATCTTAATGGTAAAAAATTCAAGGTCATTGGAATTCTCAGTTCTTACCAATTTCTATTTTTGTAATTATTTAAACTGACAAGTACACTCAGGTGTAAAAATATAGTCTGGATATCAAATTTATTATAGCTGTACTAAATTGTGGCCATAATTTTGCGAGTTTTAATCCTCCAGATACAAACCACGACTTAACTTAACTTTGATCTAAGCAGAATCTTTGGATGATTTACCAAAACATCTCCTAATGACTAATTAACACTGAGAATTATGTTTTTTTTAGTAACGACTTAATGCGCCTCCCACACTTTATTCTAACATGGTGAGCTAACAGCCTAACAACGTACTAACTGCCTGTAGACGTAGTATGCAAATGCTACCCGCCCGCCTACGGATCAGTGCGGTGTACGAAACGGTTACATGCTAGTTGCTAGTGAAATTAATTGAAAATAGAAAGGAAAATGTTGTGGGTAAATTGAAAAGTGCAAGTTCTCTTGATTTTATTAACGAAGGTGTTTTATGTGCAGAATTAAATAACATTTTACTATTGGATCATTTTAAGCTTTAAAGAAAATAGTAGATAAAGTAGGTAACTTATGAAAAATCCCAAAAAAGCAGATGATTTAAAATATACCACACCTAAATATACCAAAGCCGTAAATTGATGAATCGATTCAAAGCAAAACTAATTAATTACAATGATGATAGCTATCGATTTCATCATTATTAATTTAATGTTACCAATAAATCATATCCTTTAAAAAAATACATTGATTTTGCATTAAAAATGGCAATTAGGTTGGTAGATTGGCACTCACAATATCGAAACAATTTGATAGATTCCGTCAATCAACAAAATACTATACTACCTACCTACATAATACATAATAATATATAGTTGATATACAAGAGAGCTTAGTTGGTTTTGAAAAACATAACATATTTTTTTACGCGAAAAAACAATAAATAAAATTTTGTAATAGTAGATTATGCACAATATGCACCAGTGGGATAAAACAGTGTTTTACGTCACGGGTGGCATATTGTACCCTGAGTAACGAAGGAGGGACTCTCCCGATTGTAGCGAGGGAGTTATGAAGAGTCCTGAGTGAAGCGAGGGGTTCCAGCCGCCCAAGACGAAGACATGCTTTATCTTCGAGGTGAATTCTCTACTATTCATACCTACTGCGAGATAATATAAACCCAGGGCTAACACACAAATGCCAATTTTGTAATGGAGCAATTGAAAACAAAAAAACACCCAAGTTTTTAAAAACTAAAAATGTAAACCAATAAAAACTCAAAAGTAAAAAAAAATAGGCAGCCAGCACAAAAAAAAGTCAGCAAGCCAGTCCGATGTTTGAATAAACTTACACAATGCCCGTATCTAAGAGTTTTCATACGAATTTTAACGTTCCAAATTCAAACCACATTATATCCCTTGGGGCTTTCATACAATATAAAATACTAGCATACAATACCAGGCCACGCAGAAAGTTTTTATGTATGTAACACTGGCCAGTTATAATTTATTTAAATAACACGATTATTTATAAGTAAAAATACAAACATTCCAATTACAAAACTTCCCTCCACATTTTTTACGAGCTTATTTGAACTATATATCGTGTCCTGTCATTCGTGGTTTTTTATGATTTCAAATGTCGTCTTAAACCGGACGAATAATATGATAAACTTCAAATGTCATTATTGATGAAGGCCCTTCTAAAGCAACCGTGTACCACTGGCATAACATGAAAAACGGAGTGGTCGCCCTTTGACAGCTGTTACAGAAGGAAACGTGCTAGCAGTGAAAATTATTTTTCAAAAGAATAGGCGAATTACGTATGAAGAGCTTCAGCACATACTGCAAATTGGATCGGGAAGCGTACACGAAATTCTACACGAGCATCTTCGCGTGAGGAGGATAGTTTCACGCTGGGTGCCGGATGCGCTAACAGCGTTCGAGTAGGTCATAGAAAAGGTGTCTCGAGGCAGATTGCCAAAAGTGTTTCGAAAATTGGTTTAGACGCATGAAACTTTGTATAGTATAGTATCTGGCGAAGAGTTCTTTGAAAAGATTAAATAAAAAAACTTAACTCATAATTTTCTCAAAACTTTCTGAGTGCCCCACGTATATAGATTTACGTTGAGGTTGCCTGATATGTAATTGGACATTGTCGAGCAGGTGGTATGAAATATAATTTTTCACTTGCACTTGCTCAGCTCACAAATATATCCGGCGGTGTCGAAAATATATTGCTCTTACTCAGTAGGAAGAAGTCATTTTTGTAAATAATCACAAAACACAAATAGGACAAATATAAAATATTGTATGTGAAAAATGACGCGTGGATTTTTTTTTTTGCGCGCCGTGCTTGTGTTTGAGTTAGCTATGCGCGCGCATGTGGAACTGGTGGAAGGAGAGGCACTGACGTACCCGCTAAACAGCCTATTATTAAAAATGTAATAAAATGAATATATTTGTATTTATAACACAAATTAATGTTAATTTAATGACAAAAATAATTTATTTTAAAGTTTATTTATCATATTTTAATTAATTATGTTTAGTTATTCACAAAATTATTTACATTTTTTTTAAATTGACTGATATTTAAAAAAATATATAAAGTAAAAAAACTAGTGCGGTAATGCGAAGTAAAAAGCACGGTTACATTATGCACCTAAAAGCGGTGCAATAAGAGCCATTTTACAAATCAATAAATCAAAGCGAACTAAAATATTGAAACAAGAAAATATCGTGATTTCTATAAGGTATCGCAATAAGTTGAACACGAATCTATGCAACAGTTTGATTCACTAACTTGTTTCAACTGGACAAAACTGATTGTCGATGTACTTAATTTTTTTGGGAGTCAAGAATTTTTAGGTATCCCATTTACCGGTATGTTCCAGCAGCTGCACTTGAGAGCCAGAGCTTTGAGTGCTTACCGCCTTCGGCTTAACATCATCGCTTACCATGATGAGATTGGGTTCAAATGCAGGCCTTTACTTTAATAAAGATGGTAAGTATGTATGTTTCTAAATCACAGCATGCCTAACAATATCCTTCCTCCTTGCTTATATTATTGTGAAAATAATAATAAATCTGACACCCTATAAAAAGAAAAAAATTACTTTGAAATTTTGACCCTACGTAAGTAACGTATGATTGTTTTAAATTAAATGTTTCATGCTTTTTGTAGGGACTTCTTAATTTTTTTATTTCATTTCTGAGGGAGTTGTGAAAAAAAAATGTAATTTGCCATTTTGTGGTGGCGGCCATCTTGGATTTGAAATTTATATCATAGTGTATAGTATTCTACTAGTCAAGCTCTTTCATTTGATACCCATATTGAGGGAGTTGTGAAAAAATATGAAATTCACCATTTTGTGGTGGAGGCCATCTTGGATTTGAAATTTATATCATAGTGTATAGTATTCTACTAGTCAAGCCCTATCATTTGATACCCATATTGAGGGAGTTGTAAAAAAATATGAAACCCGACTTAGATGAAAATTGGCAGAAGGGTATCTTGCATCACGGAGATAAATAAAGGATTTTTCCTCCCGGAAACGCAGGTGAAACCGCGGAGGACAGTTACGTCTACGATATTTTATTTTAAAACTAGCTTCTGCCTTGCGGTTTCACCCGCGTTCCCGAGGGATCTTATGTTTTCCCGGGATAAAAAGTAGCCTAGCCTTATATAGCCTTCCTCGATAAATGGGTTATCCAACACTAAAAGATTTTTTCAATTCGAACCTGTAGTTCCTGAGATTAGCGCGTTCAAACAAACAATCTCTTCAGCTTTATAATATTAAGTATAGATGATGGCATCAAATGCCTATTAATCATAATCACTGATTTGTTGTTTGTTTGTTGAGCATGATTTGTCGATTAGTCGTGCTTATTGCCAATGATCAGTTAGTTAATAATAACGATATCACAGCTTGTTAATAATTTTATTATATATCCTTCTTGATGAATACTCAACAACAACAAAAATACGTGAGCCAATAATACTTTTTTGTTGAGTTTTGTTTTTACATCTGTAGAACATTTTTGAACTAAAAATAATGTAATTATTCGACGGGACGGTTGGCGTGGTTGGTAAGATACCTATCAGGTCGTGGGTTCGATTTACATGAAATTTTGTGTGCATTAACATGTCTGTTTGTCATGAGTCTGGGTGTAAGTATCTATATAAGTATATATTTACAAAATAAATTAGTATAATATGTAGTATATCAGTCATCTGGCTATTAACTACATATCTTTCACTACTTTTTCACAATGATTAATTATATTTATATATGATCTTGATAAGAATTTGGTTAGGCTTAAACAATATGGTGGTGGCGAACGCGTGTGCCCGGTGCGCACACTGACTCACTAATGAATAGTGGCCGTTTGCGGCGTCTGAGCACGCTGTGCATTGCCCGTCAACTAGCGGCTATATTATATGCATTTATTATTATATAGTAGTATAGTATTTTATTTACAATAAGTATTTACAATCAATGTATAAAATACAAACTATTATTATTATTATATTACCTATGTTATATTACGTAGACATTTTTATTTAAAATTAATTCACACACACACACACACACACACACACACACACACACACCCACACTAGCATTGTATTTTTCACTTTCCTTTATAATATTCTTTCTGTGTTTTATTTCTTTTTACTTTTTCCCGTGCACGGACCGTGATATCACTGAAGGCGTCAGCTGAAAATCAGCGCTGCTGACTAAATGATAGTCAGTAGCATTATGCTGACTGATGTCCTGTTTGGCGGCACAATCACTTTTATTGTTATGTGTTGTACTATTGTTTAATTTCACTGATGTTTGTGTCTGTCAAATAAATGGTTTTTCTTTCTTTCTATATGTATATTATTAAACAACTAAACTAAACACGGAATGATATCCTAAACACAAATAAAATAACATAAAATGTTAGTCTGTTAGGTAATTTCTCTTTCCAAATTCGGTTCTAACAGAGAAAGTGAGTCAAAACTAAGAGTTGCTATTAATGAAGTCGTTAATCATCGGACAAGTGTTTGAAATCATAAGGTCGGGAGAGGTCAACATCTCCATATCATCGTCTACAAGTGACTTTTTATAAAAATCTATGTAGGTATGTCATGCTAAGTTTACCTCTCGATTATCTATAGTCTCGTGGTGTAAAGTGTCTCTAAAACTGTCCTAGTTCTTTCAAAATAAAACAACATTCTGCTAAATAAAAATAGATATTTAATCAATCACAGATAACTACTGACCAAAAATATTAAAGTACAGTTAGCAAAATTAATTCAAATACTTGAAATTTTGTTTTTAAATATAAGGTTCAACTACATTAAATACAAAGCTTTTTAGGGATGAATGTATAGGTATGCATAAAAAATACAAAAAGTAGGAACGTTGCAGTGTACAGTCAGCGTCAAAAGTAGATTGCCACTTTAGTACTCACTCTATTGACATTCTCTTGACAGTTTATATGAAAATTATTAATTGTGTAATGTGAGACGGTACTAAAGTGCCAATCTACTTTTAACGCTGACTGTACAACTGTGCAGAGTACATCAAGAACCTAAATACTTACTTTAATGTCATGTTCTGTCCAAACATTTTGGGTCTAGTGCTATGCGATTATTATTATATTCTTTCTTCTTGATTTATGAGTACCTGTTATGTAAGGCAAATATATATGATAGAAATGTTCTAAAGATATAAAATACCCAATTATCACAAAGTAAAAGATTGAACCAGTGATTTAAATCTGCAACAATAAAGCGACTCCTGCCAGCGTCCACTTAGCAGGTTTATCTTTGGTCTTCAGATTGAAGGTCCACACGTATGTGGGTCCTCTCGTCCTCGTCTTGTATACGGGACACTCGTACATATTGCGAAGATCCTGCTTGTCTTGAGTTATAGCCTGAAAGTTCACAAATTAAAAAAAAAACATAAGTTAACACTTTATTATCATAATTAACAAACAATTCAATAATAAAAACATAGCACCAGTGAAATAAACAAACAAATATGTTAAGTACAAATCAATGCTTTTTTTGCCATGTATGCATTTTTATATTATTTATTATAGATCTGTGTTTGACCACAATCTCGCCATCTTAAGTGATGGTGTAGCCAAATGTGGTAAACGCACAAAGCCCAGAAGGTAATGGCTACATCGAAACACACCGGCAGATATACGTACTAAAATAAAGTATATTTCCTAACATCCAAGACCTATAAAAATATTTCTCTACTCTTTTATCTAAAAGAATCAATTACTAAGACAGCACAAACAAGCATTATTATCATTGTACTTACCCGAACATTGATAACAGGCATGGGCGGGAACAGATCCTTGAGCCTCGAGTCCATAATGATGCCGGCCTGCACGTCCCACCTGGCGCCTTCCATCAGCAGTCCATGCACGTACGCTCCATCCTTAGGCGCAGACCTGGAATCAGCGATCCTGTCGTAAAATTAGCTTTTGTTAGGGTTGCAACCATGCAGTGCAAGTGATCATGGCAGTGAAGTGAACAGCCCAGTCAAGCATCGCACAACGCTTTATTATGCGCTAGAAGGTAAGCTAAGCGATGTCAGATAGACAATGTACCCATATACCTCATTTTCTTCGATGCGTGAAGCCCAACTGCAAAAAGCTGACGAAATATCCATCGCTATATGTCTCACCGTTAAGAATATAATTCAACAAAGCGGTTGTATACAAAATTAATACTGCTTTACTTTTGCTGCTCTCGCTAAAAAAGGGCCAATATTTACGATACATCAAAAACCCCCAACATTTCCTTCATGCACAAAATTAAATGAAAAAACACCAAGCCCGCCATCATGCTGCTGCTAAATTATTAAGAACATATTCAAAAATATAATTTAAAAATACAAATTATAGCGCACATACTCATAGATCGCGGCATAGTTACTACTGCAAAATATTTTCACATTTTATAATGTTGTTGTTAATCTGTTTATAGGCAGGTCTGCCGCAAGCGACGATCTTTTTAACGGTTATTACAAGTGGAGTCCACTATCCTCAATAAATACTTCGGTGCTAGGCTTTTTGGTAGCGCATTCAAAGTTACAAATTACACGTTTTATGAACGAAGCAAGCTTACGAGTATTACAAGTACTTAATCTAAATAGTTATTAAGTAGTAAGGTCTGAAGTAGGTATCTTCTGTAGTCCTGTAACTTGATTTAATTTAATTGTAGAATAATAATAAATTTCTGATGAATAATAATATGGTCCCTTCTGTTGAGTAACAAGATTACCTGAATGTCATCTTTATATCGTTAATTGCTAAACTCAAATTTTTGTACATATTTTTCACATTTAGTATTATTTTGGTTGACCATAATCAAAACTTGGTTACTGATACATTTAATAACAGAAAAACTAGAAGGGGATCCAACAAACAAAACTAAAATGAAATAATGTCTTGTGAGATACTCACGTGAATTCTTCCTTCATCTTTTTGGTGACGTCACATTGTAGACACATCTTGTCCAATGGTAGTTCGTAACGACGTGCCGTGCTTTGCATAATGGCAGTCAGAAGACTTTGAGGATTGAAGAAACCTGCCAGCCAAACTGATGCTGGTAGCTATTGGAAAAACCGGTTTAATAGTAGAGTTACCTTTGTAAGCGTACGAATGTAGCACAGAAAGAAATCATTTTTAATCAATAGATGTATAAATCTTACAACGAAATCGGTAGCCCATGTCTCCAATTCTCGCAAGCGAAGAAGTAAATCCACAAACCATGCTGATAGACCAAGCAACGAAGGGTAGGCCCTGTTAGCCCAAATTGCCGGTACCTTAAATATGAAATTCTTGTTACTATATTGAAAGGTACAAAAAAGTTGAGTAACTTCATGTTTAATTTGTTACCTGATCCAAAAATAGTGCATTCTCCAAATCTTCCATAACTGAAGTAATTGTCAGTTCACCCTAAAGAATAGATTATGATTGATAAACCAACCTTTTTAAATTGAAATCCTTTTAATAATGACGTTATATTTTACCTTCAAACCTAAATCAAGTTCTCTCAAAGACCGCTTCATTTCACCAGTCAAATGGTTCATTCTCTCACACTCCTGAAACGCAACGATAACGTATGGCGTCCGCTCCTCAACTTTTCCCATTATCTCCACCATATTGAATTCTTCGGGTAGCTTTTCCATTATTTCATCTAGCATTTGTTTTACCTGCAGCCATTAAATTCAGATTAAATAAGGTTTTTAAAAATAAATCTAACGTCCAAAATCTAAATTACATTTCGCTATTATTACATCTTTAACGTACCTTATCTTCTCTAGTAACAGTAGTTGCACCAGAAGCTTGAGCGTCTCTTGGTTGCATCTCAAATATAGTCCTAAAAAGGTTCTCAGATGTGGTGGTCAAGAAACCTATCTCAGCGTTTGGGTGTAAGCCATAGAGGTAAGGAGATTCTGCTGGCATTGCATCTTCTATATACTGGTGGTAACCACCGTAGTCCGTATTTGGGGGTGCCGGGAAGCCTGGTGCCAGATGGAGTTCACCATCAACCTAAATTCAGTTATAAGTAAGAACTGAGTACTTTTAAATCTAATTCAATTTCTCTCTCTATTTTTTTCAGTCTCATCATTCAGATATTTTTAAGTTATCTAAAATATTCACTCGCTTCATTTACTCATATTAACATTTTTCATAGTTCCTAAATACTGTGATAAAAATGCTAGGAATACTTACGAGATCAGGTTGCATTAGTTCCTCCAGATAAGCGTTACAGAGCCGCCTATCCCAGTCATCTGTAATGTGACCACCGTACATGATCTCTCCGAAAAGGTACCTTAAGTCTTCCCACGGAACCCTTGTGTTTGCCTCTAAGTAGTTGTATAACACGAAGACACTTATTGTGAGGTCACCTAACAATTAGTAAATTTTACAAACACTAGAATATGCAAACTGGTCATGCAAAATTCTAAAGAAAGAGATGGAATCATTATTTGACGTCATAGGTACTTACCAACATTGAATGGATAAATCTTATTCCACCCTTGTGGACCAAACTTTCTTCTCTCAGCCACAACAGCATGGAAGTAGCACAGAGCAAACAGTATAGCTTTAAACTCAGCCTCTTTGCCACACATTTCCAACGTTTCTTGATTAAAATTGTCTAAAGCTTTGTGGATATTTGCCTATAAATACCATAATTTTTCATCATCAAAATGTTTTGACGCCTTATTACTAACGTTTAAGCCTTGTAACTTAGACAAAAATAAAAGTTTAATTTTTTAACCAATAAAATCTCATAAAATAAATGATACCAACCTGCATTCCTGTTGGGGGTTCATTAGTAATCTTAATACTGGACTCCAAAATACCCTGAGGAATGATGTGAGCAGCCGCAGTGGCTGCGGGCTCAGCTGACATGAACAATCGAAAGTTATCGTGGCAACCAGAAGCAAAACTTTCCATCTTCTTCTCGAGGCTTGGAAGCCATTTCTTTACTAAGTGGATATTCTGAAAAATCAGTAATATTAAAGTAGGCTTCAGTAATTTAAAAATAATCCGCAAGTTATTCAATAAAAAAATAATCACCTGCAGAACAACCCAATGTCCTTTATGAAAAGCTTCGTCCATTGCTTGCTCAGCCACTATCTCTTGACCCTGACCTAAAGACACATTGTGGAAGTTTCCATGATCAGCTGTGAATCCCATAATTTTCCCCAAACTTTCCACGTCTTTTAATGGATTCACTCCAGGAGATAAGATGAAGAATATAGGAGTAGTTGGACTCGTCTCTTCAAATGATTTACTGAATTCTACTGTTCTATTTTCTACGTATTTGGCGCCCATCTTTTCTTCTATGTATCCTCTGAAAAGTCAATTATTTTGGCACTCTATCGTTCATGCACACAAACATCATTTAAAATGATGCTGCATCTATCGTTGAAACGTTTAAAGCTACAATAATTAATGGATAAATACTTACGCAACCGCATAAGTCATTCTATCAGGTCGTAAAGCTCTCACCATACATAATCTCTGGAGAGCAGTTTTGTTCTTCCATTCCTGTAAATTGTTAATTATTTCCTAAACTGAACAAAAAATATCAAAAACGTGCATGATGATCTATACGTAGGTAGTAGTAGTCTGACCTGCGGGAATTTTTCTCTTTCAGGACATTCCATCTCAACAATTTTCTTCCATCTTTTAGGCGAGGTTTCTATATCTCTATCGAGATTCCTGAACTCGTCTTTGCTGGCCAAAGAACAAATACCGCCCCAACTATTATTGGATAAGAAGTCGACTGGACTTGTCACGTGCGGTTTTACCGGAAAGCGTAGAAAGAAGTCCAGTTCTACTGGTGATATCTCTTCACTCATTAGGAGTACCTAAATAAATTCATTATTTATACCAAAAACTATCAAGATTTTGTGACTTTTTCAATCGCAGTAAATTGAAAAAATTTCAAATTGAACTGAATATTGACATTAAAAACAAGGTAATTAAGTAGGTACCATTACCTGGAAAGTCATCTGAGAAGCGAATATAAGTTTATCACACTCAAACAATCCTCGTGAAGTATACTGAAACACCGAGTAGCTGATGCAATCAATAAGGTTTTTAATCCTCTGACCTACTTCATCAGCTGGTTCGGCTCGAGATATCGCTTTTTGGAATACGACACTAAAAGCCTAGAAGAAAAAAAGGCATTTCAAGTATTTGCTATCTACTATATATACTAATATTATAAAGCTGAAGAGTTTGTTTGTTTGTTTGAACGCGTTAATCTCAGGAACTACTGGTTCGATTTGTAAAATTATTTCAGTGTTGGTAGCCCATTTATCGAGATAAGCTATAGGCTATTTTTTATCCCAAGAAAACACAAGATCCTTCGGGAATGCGGGTGAAACCGCGAGGCGGAAACTAGTTTACAATAAAGCGTAACGAGGGTTATATAATACAACAGCTTACCTTCAATGAGAACTGATATATTGGGTTGATGGTATTCAGATCATTCAAAATAAAATAGAGCAAAGACGCCCGTGCTGATGCTGGTCGATAGAACTCTCGAGCTTGATCAATTTGGTGTGACGTTACTTTTGCTTCAGCCACCTATAAATTTACCCAAAATAAATAATTCGAAACAAGGTAGGTAGCATAGATAGGAACCATAGATAGGAGTTTTAAGGATATGATAACCCCATCGCACTTTATTGCAATAAAAGCAGACTGGTCCTTAGTCACTAGATTTACCTTTTTTTCAATATCAGCAGCAGTTTTCTTTGTTGTCTCCAAATTTTCAACTAAAGCTGTATCTCCTAAAATATTCTCGCCAGCAGAAGATAACCGAGACAGCAAATCATCTTCCAATTCCTTCAACTGAATTTTAAATCGATTCTGCTGCTTGGTTAAGTCTGCTTTTAACTCTTCCAAATCAGGTCTTTCAGCTTTAACCACTTCAGCTAGTAGCTGATCTTCTAAGCCATCTCGAGTTACAGTGAAGTTAACTAGAGTAGTTTGAGCTTGCATTTCTGGCTTATAATGCGGATTGGCAAGTTTTGTATGTAAAATTAGTCTGAAGTTAGGACTATATTCCACTTCTTTGTCACCTATTTTGATCGCTCTGGGAGTAAAAATAGAACAAAATAAATATTAAAAGCGCCCTCCGTTTAATGATCACATAATCTAGTATCATCTCAATTGAAAGATGCACCAACCTTCCTTTTTTTATTAAGTTACGTCCAAGTACATTATCCAGAACGGGATCTACAGTTTCTCCAATGTTTTCCAACAATACTGACTCTCCTTTTATTATACATTTTTCAATTGTATCTAGATAACCCTTTTGCCCTAAACGTATAACTTGTAGTTCGTCACCATACTTCTGTTTAATCCATTTTACTCCTTGCAACTGCCAAAAATTTATCGCTTAATCTTTTATATAGAAACCTACTATAGTATAAATCCTACTTATTATTTCTTAAAACAGAACTAATATAGATAAAATTTGGCACAAAAAATGGTTATACAAGCCTGGATTAACATTATAGGATACTTTTCAAATCGGGAAAGCATGAATCCCCTATGTAACCGGTTAAATTGCGGGCGGATGCGAATTTGCCTAATATGTTATAAACCTTTAAACCAGATAAATCATTGTCAACTCCTAATGAAAGTTTTACCTGAGGATCGATCATAAGTGGCCAACGATCTGAATTAGATAGTATAGTAGCATTTTCAGTACTCATACGATCCGATGGTAGACCTTCATTCTGCCATATAGCAATAGTAGTGTCATCAGTTAGCATGTTTAAAGGGTCTAAGCCTTCTGTTATTGGTATCGGGGGCTGGAATAAAATAAAATTAATAGGCATATTTGCTATAAATACCCAATAAAGGTGAATTTCTGAAATGCTATCCATTGTAAAATAAATTAAGATACCCTTACCTCTAAAGTCTTTAAAAACACCAACCAGTTTTTATGCAGTAAATCCAACCTGTATTGTTTTGTAAAACAGCCGACATAAGATATGAAGGCGCAAACAAGAAGAATATCTCCTGGTAGCGTTGTGTTTTGTTGCATAAAGCTGAAATAAATTAATGAAATTATATTTACACGACACTTTTCTGAAGGTTTGTATTTTATATCTCATGAGGTAATTTTACCCATGGACATGCATTTTTGATACCGACATTATCGAATGGGCTTGAGTAAATTGACCAATTCACTTCAACGTAACAGTAATTTTCTTTACAGTAATTACGGCACGGTGTACAAAGTTTGGCAACGATATTTAATGTACAATAGACATAACATTTAATACACGTACTTTGAAACAGCCTCTGCCCATCTAACGTTCTCACTTGCAAGACCATTGACGAGTCTATTTGCTAACTGAATAGTTTGATTTGTAGCATCGGCTTCTCTCTGACATTTCATCTTCTCCGCCGTTGCTTTCTCAAAGTCTGCCGTCAGTGTCGCCAGTAGTTCCTCCAAAGACTGAAGATAGAAAAAACTGATATTACATGAGAATCAAAATAACGAGCCATTCCCGCCGACTTATCGTAACCGATAAATATCAAATACAGGAGAAGGTTTTTTTGATTTTTTTTACACAGAAATGTGCTACGAAATTGAAACATAACATAGAATTATGATTTTTCGTAATTAATTTATAGATTTTGGAGGGAAATATTTTTAAAAGGCTTGGTCCGTTACAATTTAAAATGTTACTAAAGACCAAAATCTCAATTTCGATAAAAATGTAGCTTACGATAAGTCAGCGGGAATGGCTCGATAACTCAGTTAATTCTTGTTTATAAATTAAGTATTTCATTAAGAAAGAATAAAGATGTTACTTACCAATACTTTATTTTTTATAGATTTTAATTTTTCAGATGCTGCAGCCAATTCAGCATTAGCTGCGGCCAACGCTTTTCTTTTAGGCTCCACATCACAAAATACTTCGAAGAATTTGATGATGTTAATTACCCAAGCACAAAGTCCTGCTGCTGCAGCTGATTTTGACCTAATGAATTCTGAAAGTAAGGTTCAATTTTGTTTATCTAAAATATTATCAAGTACTTTTTGTGTCTGTATTTTTTTTACCTGGTTCAAATTCAGAATCTTTAAGGTATGGCTGAATGGCTTTTATTACATCTGGGTGAATATTTTCTTTATCATAATTTATAAGTGCTTCCAGGAACACGTCCACTTTTGCCATTACCATCTAAAACATACATCATAATAATATTAAAAACTCCATGTAATTATTACGCACTAGCTTTTTGCACACCAAACTAAGCGATATCACCCCCAATCAGTTTTTGGTAAATATATTCAATGTACAGAGTAAAGACATGCTGGTTCTGCAGTTTTATTATATGTGATGCTTACATATAGTTTATTTGGAGGTTAAAACTAATCTTACTGATATATTTTTTGGAACAACTAATCATCTATATCAGATCGCTAGATAAACGAAGTTTTTTCTTAAAAAAATTGAATATCCTGATAAACTTCCCAGTAAAGGCATTTATTTGCAAGCTAGTTATAAAAAAAGTTTAATATGTTTTAAAATATTTACCTTAGCAGATTTCCAACTCCGATCCTTAGGAATTTTCCCACCCGGGGCCATTAAAACCATGACAGCAGCAGTAACATTAGTTACTGCTCCCGGAGGTGAACCGAAAGACTTCAACTCAGTAAGGTTAGCTTTGTTCAGTGTGTTTAAAGCTTCTTGAGCAGCGACTAAAGCTGGCTCAGCTTTAATAAGGTCCTCTTCGCAGTCTTTTTGTTTCTTTGATACCTCTTCCGCTATTACAGCTACTTTTTCTTCCTCCTCATCGGCTGAAATTTCATTTAATAGATTAATTAAATTTATTTTAGTGGAACGAATAAGATTTTTATGTTAAAATACTTTTATTTTTGTTAATTTATCATTAATATTCAGGATTTTAATATCTCACCAAGTGCTTTCTCACTCTGCACTTTAGCAGTCTCAACACCGACCATTTCAATGAGTTTGTCAGCAGCTTCATTCTTCTGCTGTAACTCCACTTCTTGAATTGCTAGTTTTGCTTTTAAATCATCCACTTGACACGCTGTACTCCGTAGTTTCTCTAAACCATTTTCTAATCTGTAGTATAATAATAGTATTATTAAATTAAAAATACATCAGCGTATGTAGTTACATTGTTGTAGTTTTTGTAACAAACCTTGTGATCTTAGCCTGAAGCTCAGCTGTTTTCTGATTGACTAATTTAGCGTACAGGCTTATCTGCTCTAAGTAACTTTTAGGCGTGGTGTAGTTGTATCTCCTTTCATTAGCTAAATATGCTTTGGATATTGTATTTACTGATGTATGTACATATGCCATAAATCTTGCCACTGAGTCTCTTAGAGTTATCTGAAAATAATAGAAGATATGATAAAGATACTATTATGATTTACATCCATGAGTAGCCTAGATTATTTCCTTACTAAAAAGTAATAGGTACATTTTTCAAATCCATAAACAAACGTCATAAATCTCACCGGTAAAACATGTAACTCCTCCAAAAACCTCATAGATACTGACACCAGCGCCTCTTGTGGCCACTCATGGAACCAGTTGATAGATGTGCAGTTGATCAAAGCAGGAAACTTTCGAGATCGCACTCTCAAAGTAGAGCCGACTGGAGAGAAACATAAAACTACTTTCAATTGCCTACGCACTCTGTCAATGAAGAATTTCCAGCACATTTCTCTTGTATCTGGCAACCCAGCTCCTTTTACCTGTAACAGTACAATATAATGTAAAAATGAGTAAATAATAAATTGTTACAAAAACTTTTTATGGTGTTGATTAAATTTATATGAACAAACTTTACCTCATTTCGTACTCCCCCAATAATGTTTTCAATTTCGTCATCAGGAAACAAGTCAGCTACCTCACCTGATGCCAGTAGATCATTGATGAGCACCAAAAACTGTTCATTAGCAACCTGGGCATCTGTCATCAGGAACATAATTCCCACATTTTTTAGACCAGTCTTGATGTATAGACCAGACAGTTCATTCTACAAAATAATCAGCAAATCACATATTTTATTCATATTGAGGCCCAAGGTAGGACTACTAATGATACTAATAAATAATAATACCTTCAAATCAGATACGCCATATCCCTTTTTCAATTGTATTTGTAACACTTCCAAACTTGAGATGAAAGCAGCAAGTCGTGATAGTGACTGTTTCCCCGATCCACCCACACCGACCAATAAAGCACTTCCTCTAGGACTTTCTAGTATGCGACTTATTCTGAAATAAGATGATCACAATAAAAATAGCAAAAATCCAAGCAGGAAAGAATTCAAAATATGTATGGACACTACAACCCTCAAGAACGATGTCGGGAGAAAACTTTTTTTTTCATTTTTGATACATTACTTACCTGCAAATATGCATCATAGCATCTTCAAACAAAACCAAATTCATAGCAGCGATAAGATCATTGTAACTAGCCATTGCTTCAGTTAGTAATTTATTCAGTTGTTCCCATGATGCGATTGGCATGTATTTAGGCTCGCCTATACCGCCAGCAAAGTGGCAGTAAATATTTGGCCTTTCAAACACAACACCTTCATCGATTTCCTGTAAATAATCATAGTTTTATAAGGTGCCTTACTACATGAAACATTTTTTATTCATCATTCACATCAGTTTACCTCAAAGTTTTTCTTGCAAAGGTCAACTTGCATTTTGAGAAAAGCATCAATGTCTTTATCTTCTGTAAGTTTATCACCGTATACCCTGTGTGTTTCATGCATCCATAGTCGTAGGATATCTGATGGGTTTATTAGGCACTCGTTCGTGCTGAATAAAAATCCCTAATAAAAAAACATTATTAAGTAGATGTTGAACTGTGCGGTAAATTGATCGATACGAGATGTGTATGGGTAATAAAGAAGTCATTTTATATGTATAGACGGGAATAATTAGTTATTTAGCAAAGATAATCGTTTGTTTCTACTTACCTGAAACACATTGGACAAGTCCCTCAAATTGAATATGTAGTGGAACTTAATTGCAGTCGGTAAGAAAACTTGCGATGCTTTATTGTGAAGGGTTATAGTCGCTGCTACCACATTCACTAAAACAGACAGAAGTATTGTTTTGGAAGTTGTTGAACGTAGATTATTTCTAGTTTAAAAAAACTTGTATTATGCATTTAATAAACATACCTGACAATTTAGCAATTTGAGGATTAATCCTCAACTCTGGATTAGTCAAATGTTGGAACAGGATCGAATGATAAATATTATTCAACGCTTCATTATTTGGGAAACTGATGGCAAATACACAAAAATGCCGGAGTAATCTTGGGTTAATGGTGAAACTTCCTGAAGTTGGATTCATGCAGGATACGTATTGCGTATTATGAATATCCTTCAATGTGAGCTTGGTACGATCATACCAATGATTGTAGTCCATATGTTGTCTTATTATCGTATGTGGTTGAACAGTTCCATAACCGTCTACTTCAGGCATGTTCATATCATCTATGAAGTAAATAAGGGTCTTATTCCCCGGAGGCCCGTAGTTTCTACCAGCTTTCTTCTCTAAGGGTTTTTCAAGTACTTTTTGAAGCATCTCTGATGATGTGTAGAAATTGAATGGTATCGATTGTATTGCGTAGTTCTCTGAAAGACTGATTACGAAAAAAATAAGATGTTGATGTAACTTTTTTTCAAATTACATAGGTATTGAAGTAATGAAACCTACCCTTGTAACTTTTCGTTAACTAAAACTGTTTTACCACAACCAGCTCCTCCTACCAACATTACTGGATGTTTCTTTTTCATCAGAAGATCTAGGAAGAATCTAATCCTTATCGTCTCTGCTGTTGGTACCAATACAGCCTAGAAAAAACATATATTTCTTTGAACTTTATCATCGTGAAGCTTGTAGATATTATGTGGAAATTAATAGGCACCTGCAAAGGAATATCCGAATCCAATTCAAACTTTGGTATCTTCTCAGTCCAAGGAGTGAACTGTTTGGTTTCAGAATCAATATAAAAATCAAAGACGGTACCACCAGCAGGGAACTTGATGTTTTTAAATTCATTCACCCACCATTTCGTAAATTCTAAAAAACACAACATAATTACGAATTACTGCCTTTGCATCTGTACATTTAAAGTAGCGATAGTAGTGATTCTTACCAACTCGATAATCAATAGTAGTATCCTGAAACATTGCAGATCCAAACGCCCAAACACAAGCAAACACAAAAAATATGTCATGCCACTCTTTAGGACAATCTGCTGGAGTGTTTTCTGGAACTAGCAAACAATCTAGAAGGTGGCACAGCATCTGAACGTGTGCCATCTCAGCTATAGGAGTTATTTTCTTAAACCGGTTCCTGACCGTTTCCAAACATGGTGGAATGTATTTATCAAAGAGTATGACCAGATTTGACTTTTCTGCTGGTATCTTTCTGGTTTCCACCCAACTCGTAACGTAACTATAAATAGTTTAAAATTAGATTTAAAAAAACCGGCCAATTGCGAGTCGGACTCGCGCACTGAGGGTTCCGTACAAACTTATAGGTATGTAAATAGTTCGTCCATCACGCTGCCGTGGTATAACTTAAATGCCGTTATGTGCCGAAGCAGTTGTTTTGATTAACATACAAAAACCGCCGAAACCGGGAATAATTTAAACCAATGTAACTTTTTAATGACAACATCTATTTAAGACTTGGAAGTACCAAAACATAGATCAAGTTGCATACTTTCGAATTGCTGGGGTATCATATCTTAAATATAATTGAATGTAATGAAAAAGCGTTTTTTGCGTTTTAGTTTATCATCGTTGTAACAGAAATCTAATGAGTCATAGACTAAAACGCCGCTTCATATAGCGTAGCGGCATTTTAGTGTATCTATTTCATAGCGAAATATTGTCTGTTAAAATGAACAAAAAAATATCTTCAATGAATAACTAAAATGACGAAAATGCACATAACGTCGATTTAGCATAATATTATTTAAAATGGAACTAACTGAGCAAGTTCTTACAGCACAAGTAAAGGTAAAATTCCGAAAAATAAAAAAGTTGAAAATTAAGGTAAATTTTGGTGCTTACAAGTTTTCGCGAAAAACTAAATTTGCCCATATCTTTATCGTGTTGACTCAGGACCTTGATTTTTATACATCTAATAGGAACAATAGACCTCAGTATCTGTAAATCTATAAATTTCAACTTGTTAGATCTACCCGTTCCTGAGAAAATCGGTGGTGACACACGGATAGACGGATAAGAGAGTGATCTTATAAGGGTTCCTTTTTTTACTTTTTGAGGTACGGAACCCTAAAAATCAAGTAATTGATTTATAAAAACATAGTGAAATAATATATAAATATAATTGGAAATAATACTTACGGATTCCAACCTAAGTCTTGTGGATTAATGTACAAAATACCAGCTCGAGAAACTGTTGCAGGTGTCGCAGTCCGAAGATTTGAAATTTCAAACATGAGCCTCATAGTTGGTGTAAGAGCTATTCGCTCGTTACTGGCTAAAGTCAAAATTTTATTGTCATCCATCACAGTATTCAGTGATTCAATCCACATTGGATCTATATCACCATCCAGGACTATCCATTTTGGATTTTCACCTACGATATTGGCTTGATCTCTCATTATCACTGAGAATAAGCCATCTTTCCATTCCCTAGTTGCTGGATTTATTATACCAAATAATTCATCGTTTGTGACTGCTTTTGGATTTAAATCATTATAAATAGGCTTCTTTTTAAGATTCTGATAAGTTTTGAATAGTGTTTTCCAAACTTGAGTTTTTCCAGTACCAGCATTGCCAACAATGAAGACAGAATGTCTAACTTCTAATAATTCTTCTAACTGCACAACTTTAAGAATAAAGTTATCCTCAGGTTGTAACGATAGATCCATAGCTGCTTGTTTGACAGTTCTTTCGAATTCCAAGTCACGCTTTCTCGGCACTTCTAGAGCTGGGAAAAGATCTCCAATAAGTCCCATGAAGACTGGCATGTCGTCTGTGACTATCTTTGGTATGTTAAAATCTCTAAGAGTTCTCATTAATACTTCTTCCTCAGGTCTACCGGGATCACCTCTCTAAACAATAAAAATAATATGTAAAACAAAAGCACACCATGCCTTGGTTTGCTTGTGTATTATTATTTAAATACCTTTGCATTACCTTTAAAGATCCAGCAACAACCAATACAGATTTAATTGCTCTCAGGCCCCAATCATAATGATCTTGTTTTGATAACAATTCCTTACATAAAGTGTAAAGTGTAATAAACTTCCTTGCCAAAATCTTTGCTTCCTGAAATCCTTCAGCGACCAACATAATTTCACAAATCAATTCAAAGTCCGGAACAACCATTGCACATGGTCTAAATAGAGCTTTTAGATTCTCGGGCAGTTCAGTTCTTCCAGCGTAACCTGGATTCATAGTAATAAAAATACCGACAGATGGTACTAGTACAATGATTTCACCCATGAAATTGAATTTCTCTTTTTTATCCCTGTGAACGATACGTAAAAGTAAAAGACATATTGGGATAAGCATGATTTTTTAAAATAATTTTTGTTATTACCTTATTGCATCCTGTACTGATTTGACTTGGACTGCAACTACAGATAATACTTCAACTGAAATTCTGTTGAATTCATCAAAACATCCCCATGCTCCTGTTTGTGCTAATCCTTTGTATATATTTCCGCAAGACTGTTAATAAATAAGAAATAATGCAAACATATTCCATCAATTACCCAAAATAAGCAATTCTTTTAGAAGGTTAACTAAGTACCTGATAATCCATTTGCTCAGAGCAATTGAATACGTAAACCATTATACCTAAAGCTCTCCCCAGATCTTTAGTAGTTTCTGTTTTACCTGTTCCAGCAGGACCAGCTGGACCTCCACCCATTATAAGATGAAGAGACTGTAATGATTCGTATATTAGTATCTGCAATAAGTTAAATCATTTGAGGACGAGGAATTGTTTTTACCTGAGTCAATGTGATATAACAACGATCAGTTAGAGGCGTTATAACCAATCTTGGAGTGTTTCCTAGATATTCGTAGCTATATGTGAATTGCGCATCGCAAATATTGGCAAAACAATGTACTTCTTTCTCGCCCCATCTGAAAAAAGATTACAAATAATAATTAGCTTGGAATCTCTATTTCAAAAATATGTCTATATATTTTTATGAATGATGATAAAATTAAGGTGAAAAAAGGGTAATTATTGTAATAATAAATTACAAAAAAATATATAAATATTGCACGTGTAAATGAATATGATAACCTGTGCAGTGCAGATGACTATTTTATTAGGTCTTTCAAAACCTGTGTCGTAGTTGAGACTGCCATTGAAATGCTGAACCAGCTTCTACCTTCCCTTGAATCATCTTGCTTACTACATCTCTTGAATGGACGTCTATTGTACAAATTGTCATAATTTTCTGACGATCCTGCTTACTGAGTTCCCCAATCAACAGTGAAATTAATGTACTGAGTTGATATAATTGCTTTTTATAATAATCCTTCAGAGCGTTGTCATATCCCTCTTCTAACCTAGCAAAGGCCATATTTACTTCTGTGGTCCACCAAATTTGTGATCCACAAAGAGAAACTTGAGCCATAAAGTCAAACAGCCACTGTTCCCGGGGCTTCTCTTCATAAGAAACAAATGCTTCTCCAAAGTAATGCCGGATAGTAGATCGCATGATGCTTTGCAATCTGTTTAACCAAATCTCCACCTGAAAACAAACTGAAGTATTTTTGGAGGCTATAAATATTTTAAATGGCAATAAAATGTTCTTACAGGTCCAGTGCAGTCACAAGTACCATGGAAAGGTACATATTCACCATCTTTTGCAATCATTCCAGCAGATACACCTGGTTTATCATTTTCTAAAAATTTCAACTTAGCGATTGAATCAAAAAGCTTCGTAAGATGTCTGAAAATAATAATATTATTATTATAATTTTAAGTTATGGACTATAATCAAATTACATAAAGGCATATGCTTACCTGATAACCAATTCTGCTTGGTTACCATTAGATAGAATATCTAACAAATCTGCTGAAGATACGAAATAGAAACGAGGAAATGCAAGTCTTTTTGTTTCCAAATATTCTGCTAAAGCTTTCTCACAAATTACAAGGTCTTTTTGTAGACTATCAAGCGTTTCTACCAATCCCTCTTTGTTTGTACCTTTAACCACATTAGGTGTTTTTGCCATGTCTGTGGATAAAATCTGAAAAATATCATCATTACAGTTGTTAAAACAAAAAATATTTTTCAAGATAATGATTGCTTCTTAATTTTCACTAACTTTAAACTCGGCATCAATTCTATCAAATCTTGCTGAATCATCTGGCAATTGTTTTCTGATATCTTCAGAACTCATAAATATACTTTCTAAATGAGTCCAAGTTCTTTGTACTTCAAACCACACAGTTATGACTTGATCAGCTATTGACAACTTCTGTTGCCATCCAGAAACCTCTTCCAAGAAATGTGCAATGAATTTTGATGTTATCAAGTTTTGTAGTTGGACCTATAAAAATAAATACTCAAGTTAAATTACTAAATTACGTAGCCTCCTTGAAAAATAAATTTAATTCCTGGTAAAGCCTAATTAAGTAGTAAGTAAGATTATGTTTTGATTGGTACAAAGCTCACTTCAATAATCATTCTTATAAAAAATTATGAAACTAAAGGTCTCATTATGTTCTAAATTAAGCTGTTCTCTTTAATTATTGTATGACAACGGTCTGTAATAAATAAAAAAAAATACCTCTCATTTATATTCACTAATATTAACCTGATTTTCTTCTAGAGTTTCAATAAGTTCTTCACTGGCTCTAAGTAGTACACATCCAGTTCTTGTATGGACTTCCTGCTCAAATTCCATTCCACTCCAAGTGGTGTTAAGATCTTTCAGTACTTTCTCCATGGACATTTCTTTCACAGCTTTGTCGACGATATTCTTCACCTCTTCTTCGCATTCGTGTAAGTTCAATGCTAGCAAATCCGCGAGTGTTGTATTCATATCCATTACTATCCTTACCTATATCATGGTAATAATGTTGTTAAGCCGTTCACTTAAAAATATCATCATTGATTACTTTTATTTATTAGTCGATACTATTAGTGTGAATTTTAAGTCGTAATTTTAGTATTTTTAAGAGACTTTTTCAATAGAAAGTGCATTTGAAAAATGTATTATTATGATCAAAGTTCATTGTATAGCAAGGTTTATTTTATAATACATTTTGGCTACAAGCGTGTATGTAGTCTCTAAATCAAATAAAGCATAATGTTTTTAAATCTTGTGCGGTTAATAATATACCAAAAATAAAGGAAAACGATTTCCGTGCCAATAAACAAACACATATTAGCAAGCAGTATGTATACCAATTATATACACTGTACAGCTTACATTTTATGGAGTTGTTATACTTACAGTGAGCTCACGTGGTAATGCTGCTAAGCTCTGTGAACCATAAACAGTATTTACATTCAGCAAAACCTCAATCACATCCAAACACTGATTAAACATTGACATGTATAATACAATTCCCAGGCAATCATGAATTTTATACAAAAGTGAAGATTCACAAGCGCAAATGCATGCCACCATTGAATCAAAGAAAACATGCAAAATGCATAACAATTAAAACATCAAACCAATTCAATAAGATCCATGTTTCGTGTGCATATCACAACAGATATGGTTATTATTTACATTCAGATTTATTTACAATTTATGATGTACATTTTATACCGATTTTATTAAAATGGATACTTACCTTTGTTGTTCTCATTAGTTGATCCCAATGTCTTTCCCTGATCGCTGGATTTTGTAGTTCGCCGACTGCTCTCAATGACGTTAGCATGTTTTTTACCGTTGCTTCCAAGTTCACGTACGTATCCCAACTACAAACATACTCATTCTACTATATTGTATGTTGATTCTTCGGGACAACTATTTGAGGTCAGCGTTTTAAATATTACTAACCTTCTCATTTCTTTGTCCAACAATCTGATCTCTTTGGCAAATTTCTTACATTCTATATCCATGTTTTCTACGTCTATCTTACGCCACGGTGTTGTCTTCCAGTCCTCAATGCTTGTTCTCACAATGTATACATAATCCCAAAGTTGCTTTAATAGGTACAGTTTATAATTTATTAGTTACTTTGAATTTTTAAAATACACTAAAATAAAGTTTCTAATTACCTTTAGCATCCTTAATTCCTTTCTACATTGCTTCAACAATTTGAATTCGGGAACGTTAACTTCAAACAACGATCCCGATTCTTGTATGTTCTTCATTTCATCTTCCAAGTATAACATTTCGAAATCTACTCTTGACATTACTTCATATGGATCATCACATTCATATTTGAAAAACTAGAAACCAAAATCAATTACAATTCATGAAAGACTTATCTTTTTTTTTAAATTAGTCATTCATTTGCCACTTACTTCGTATCTTTTAAAGACTTCTCTATAATAAGTAACATGTGAGTCAAAAGTTGATATCTTCTTCCTAATACCGGAAACTTCAGCTGCCTGAAGTGGAGCTACTTGTTGCTTCACCGTTAAGGCCAGCTTCTTTGTAGTTTGCCATTGCTCCGGCAATTCCTTTAACGATATAAACTTATCTCTGATATTTTGAATATAAAATAAATACTTACTTACCTTCGTCAAAAAACAGATGTTACCTGTAAAAGGACGTTAACTTCCTCAGGAATATCCATGTCATAAAACTTTAGAAGCTCAATAGTTTCCGTCAATGGTTGGAACATATCATCCGTAGTAACAGTTCGATCTTTGACATTCATTAAATATCCCATTATGTTAACTAATGCTTCATAATCTCCTTCTGGCACTGGCTGAAGGAGACCTAAGAAATTGTATGATTATGTTACGGTTCTTATTTTCAGTTTTATGAACGACGTATGAAATATCAACATACCTTCGTCTGCCTCACGAATAAAGTTGCCTAGATCACTAAGGCTTGATGTAACATTATTTACCAAATGTTCCTTATACATGTTTCCCCATTTTCTTACAGTATTTAAAAGATTTTGTCGAAAAGGTCTTATGTCCACCTACAAATATCATTATTTAAATAATATCAAACGATTCAATTATTCATGTTTGGATCACTACATACGATAATAAGTCTTACCTGAAACCAACTGTTAAATATTTTATGAGACTCCATATCTTCAATATCCATGAAAAGATTCTCAAAATGATCAATTTGCTCTCTAAAACCTTCCATTTTTGGTGCACAGGGTACGGGGCCTCCTTCTTCTTCAGTTCCTATTTTATCCACTTCCTCAGGAGACAGTATTCTTCCATACGTAAGAAATATTTCCATGACTGCATCTCGTTCTTCTAACCACAAATACGAATAATTTTCGAAAGTTTTGCAAAAATCGTTTGCGTCTTCTATAACCTGAAATGATATTTTACATTATTTTTTTATTATGTTCGTAATTATTGAAGACATTTATTGTTTTAGGTAGGTTTTTAGGTACTACCTTTTCAATGCCATTCAGAATTTCTTCTTTCATTTCCATTATATCCTCTTGATTCACAATTTGTTGTTCATAAGATTGATCGTTCTTGTTATCTATTCTATCAATTAATGTAGACATTTTCAGAATATCATCAATAATACTGTTAATCAAAGCAGTGAAGCCTTTTTCTTCATTTGGATCCAAACTCGGAACAAAGACCATGTCAGGATCATATAACTCTAGCTGGGCTTCAAATAATGGAGCTAATTTATTTTTAGGATTCATATGTTCAGTTACATATCCCATACTGAAATATAAAGAGAGTATTTACTGTTTGTAGTTGGTCTATTTGTTTTGTTTTCTTTTTCTTCGTTCTTGTTTTTGTGATTATTATTATTGTTTTTCTATTTTGTGCTGTCAATAAATATGTTTCTTTATTTCTTTGTTTGTTTGTTTCTATTAAAAATATATATATGAAGGGAAAAATATTTACCTGCAGGCAATAGTTTTAAACAGGGACTCTTTCATCAAAGAATCTATAAAACCTACATAATTCATCCAAATCTCACTATCTTGGTTATCTTGCATATTAAACAACTCCATGTTTTCTTTCAAAAGTTCGTTAATACGTTGAGCTGTAGTCTGTATATCAGTGTAACGTTTAGTTCTTTTTTCATTACGATCTACTAAATTCAACAAAGTATCCTGTAATAATATCTTACTTTAGTCACTCAGTTCTTACTACACCACTAAATATTATTTGCTTTGATTAATACCTTCTTCCCTTCCTTTCTTTCAAACAAAGGCTGCACTGACCACTCTTTCATCACAAATTTTATCTCTTGCAAATTATCCTGAATTTTTGACATTCTTTGATAAAGATTGCCTACTAATCTGTGCAATTCTTGTAAATAGTTCCATAAATCTAAAACGATATTTATTAAGAAGTATACAATGTGAAAGAAGGACAAACAAAGTCACAATAATATTTATAATATTTAATAGAAAATAATCACCTTTAGAATTCCAATTTAATTCGTGCTGAGCCATTTCTATTCTTTGATCAATAGCTTTTATTTCATCTTCAACTAAATCAAATTCAACTTTTTGACTGTTTTTTCTAATTTGATTATACCAATCGATAGTAATTCCAAGATTGATTCTGTATTGCCTGTATGTTTCTTGCTGTTCAAATAATTCTGAACTCTCTTTTGGCAAAAAACTTCCAGTATCTGGATTATTACGCATATGGTGAACTTCTTTCATTATATCTAATAGCTAGAATTTAATTAAATGAACTTTAAATACTAAATGAATCGATACATTAAATATCTATGCTATAACTAATTTTGCTTACCATTGGACTAAAATTCAATATTAGATCAGATCCATGCCTAGCAAGGATCATATTATTTGTTTTTGCTTCAATAATTTTAGGTATAGTCACGGTCCAATCCTTGAAATATTGCATTTTGAAGGTATTTATTTTTTCGATCAGCTCTTCGTATCTTATGAAAATTTTCTTCGCCTCATCCGTACCCTTTATCCTAGGTGCGAAAAAGAACATATACACTACCTTGTATTGTGCTCAAAAAATTAAAGTGATAAATTAAAAAATACTGTTCTCATCATCTACATTATAATCTACTTCTATTTTTCAAGCGAAATCTAATTCCAAACTGTGATTGTGACAAGAATATGAAATCTCACAGTTTTTAATGACAATGATCTATAGATGATTTTAAGCCAGATAATCAGCTTTCGCAATTTGCCCCACCCAGCTGACTTACGGGTGCGGCAAATTGCGAAAGCTAGCTATAGGCTTGGTTATTCTTGTAGCTAGCATAGTCATGTAGAGTAGTCCTCCGGCGACTGGAGGTAGGTACGCGTCTACTTCCATTACGCCGTATTTTTTCAAACGTGATGACTGCTCCTCAAATAACTCCTGTAATTAAAAACATCTTTGTCATCTGTTCCACGGTTTATTTTCTCTTTTTGTGGCAAGAATTTAGAACTTACTTCGCACGTAATGATTTCTTTTTCAAGCATTACAATAATCTCAACATATTTGGCTGTAAATTCGTTCCTAATTAAAGGTCGTTCCAAGACTGATCCTACTATGTCGATAAGCTGAAATGAATAATGTGAGTATACGTAATTACATAATTAAAATCCTCAATGTAATTCGCTCGCTACATTATTACTATTGAAAACGTGAAATTAGAAATGAAAACCACTTGGTTCTTATATCACCTTGAAAATGGACTCCAAAGTCGAGCAATTATCGAATGATTCGACCAACACTGTTGATAGCTTCAAATCTAAATCTATTATGTTTTCTTGAAACTCTTTGAAGTCTTCGTTGAATGTTTCATCGTCAGGGTCGAGTACATCGTAAGATTTTGATGCAAAACCATGGAAGTAGGCTTCGAACTCTGCTGAAATTTCTCTTATCTGACCACCTAAAACTCGACCTTTCATTCCGCCGATCTCTATTTTCTCCAACTTTTGAAACTCCAAAACCGTTTTAAAAAACCATTGAATCGTATTTAGTCTCTCCAAAAATTTATTCATCCTTTCGAAAACAGCATTTGGATGAAATGTCCAAGGAATGATTCGTCGATCTACGAAGTACTTAGCTATGTTATCTTTGAAATATTCGAATGTGCCTCGAAAGCTTTTAATTATGTCTATAGTGACTTGAATTCGGAGAGTTGCTTCGTCTATATCGCTATGGAATAGTGTAGTTGGGTCTAAGCATTTTTTTGCCTGGAATTTGAATTAATATAATGTAAGCGAGAGATGTATAAGTATAATATTTGAACTATGTTTCTATATCTAAACAAAGTTTGTTTAACTTAGATAAATGGTCAAATAAACAATTTCGTGAAATCATAAGATATTGATCATACCTGATAAATAAGTAAATTGCAAATCTGCTTGAGTAAAACCATAAGCTTAGAGGAGCTGCAGTAATATTTAGAATCTCTCCAAATCATACAAATTACGTGGAATAGAGGACGAAATAATGGTTGACATTCGGTAAAGTCTGTATCTTCTAAAGCTTGGAAATGTTTCTCGAGTGTCCTTAGATATAGATCAATTTCTCTAGCTTCGGCCAGTGCTGAAATTAGGCAAAGAATGACAATGCTATAGATTGAAAAGATAATATAATTTTGTATATTTAGTTAAGCCTTTTTAGACTTTGTAAATGACTATTAGGTCATACATTTATAGAGCTCACAATTGCAAGGAATTTAACCGGTAAAGAATATAAAATACAAACCTGAAACGATATTCTTGAACAAACGGCTGAAACAAGGATAGTACGCTGAAGTAGTCTTCTCTAATATGACTGCCATACATCTTACTCTTTCTGTTCGTAGCTGATCGTAAATGTAATTCAAATTACTCAATCGTGATTTCCAAAATGCAAGCTCTGGAATATTAAGATGATTTACGATTTTTACATCTTATTAACTTATAAATATTAAACTAACTTTGCAAATGGAGATGTCGGGAATCGTTCAGAAAGGCTGAAAAAGTTCAGACATATTTTATGATAACCTTTGTAAATTTGTGGTTATATAATATCTACAACGCGACATACTAATGATAAAGAGCGCGACTTTTGAGCGCGATGACAAATTAAAACAAATAAATCTAACCAACTGAAGGCAGTGGATTTTGCCCGTTCTCAAAGGCGAGTGCAGAGTCCTCCATCATAACGTCATTGATCTGCTGTGCCCATTTGATAACCACTCCTTCTATAGCACTCTTCAGGTACAGGTCTACCTCTGCGCCTTTCATCACCTCTTTTTCTGCATCATGAACCAGTTCTACTCCTACTGGCATGGGGAGGACTGTTTGGCCGTTTACTTTACCTTTGACCTAAGAACAAAGGTGTTACTGTGATACTTTTATGGTGATTTTTTTCTTCAGTTTTATTTATTACTTTGCTAATAAATGAAATTATAATAGTTTAACGTGCTAAGTTCATTAATAAATATATATTATATAACAAAAATGTGCGTGTTTTACTTATAGTACCTACTTATATAAGTCATATAACAGCACATGTGGGAATATTCAACATTATTTTAACATTAAGTTAACTTTTAAGGTAAAGCAGAAAATATTGATGGTAAAAAAGGCCTTTATTCGATTAGGTTTGTACTATTTTTTATTCTATAGGTACGTTCTATATACCTACTAGTTTTATCTTGTTATCAATTACATAATAATTACTTATTCCTTTATTTAAATCTTCACATGATTTATAAAAAGGAATCATTGAAAATGATATAGGTACTAAGTAGGGAATTATTTATTTAATTTCTTACCTCATACACCGTACTCTTGAGATTGTGTATTTGTTTGAGAATGTCTTGTGAGACCACAAGAGGCCAGCCTTCATGGTTCAATGGATTTGATAGTAGAGGAACAAATACTTCGTCAACCAATGATGCTAGCTCATCAATCAGTCTTGGTGCTAAATCACCTACGTGTAAAACAAACGCTTGAAAAATTTATAGCAAGGTGCGTACTAGTCTAATAAGTACTCGTTTCGTCCTCAAATATTCAACCATTTATAAGAGGCTAGATCGTAATGATTTAAACCAGGCATACTTACCAAATATGACCATTTGCGCGCAATTTTCCTTCGGGACAACATCGGGTTTCTTCTTGACAAAATATACTGCTTTGTTCTTCAAATAACAAGGGAACGATATGACCGGCATTAATTGTAACGCATGGGTTAGTACCACTACTAAGAGGAGTGGAAATGGCTTGTCCACGAACTCTTTCAGGGTGGACCTGTGTTCCTCTATACCTAACACCCTGTTCCATTTCTCAGGTTTTAGTTTTAACGATTTTACAGCGTATGAACCGATGAAATCGAATCGAGGGTCTTGGTTCGAGGACGATGGACCTGCTTGATCCATGATTGAACTATTTATTTCTGGTCATTTTCAGAATTGACGTCTTCAGAAGCGTTGTTGTCGTAGCGCAGGTTGGAACCTCTTTGATGTAGCGCGCTCTGGGAAGGTAGAGCCTGGCAAATGGCAAGTCACGCAAGTCCCAATGGCATGCCATTATGGAACGATGTCTCCTTTGTAACGAGCCATCGGCTTCGCTATACAAAAATAGATTACCGTGTACCGTGAACAAAACAGTGTGATTTATTGTTTAGCTAAATAATATTTAACAAAATAAGTTTAAAAAGTTGTAAGTTAAGTAGGTATTTTTCTTATATGATAATAATTATATGTATATTGATTATATATTTACCTAATAGCCTATAGTATATACTACCTACATTATAAGATATACTGAGTGATTTTTTAGTCACCGGCAATACTTGCAGTGGTGGAAGTACTCATCAATATGAACAACTTTTACTATGGGACTAACTGAGAAATCACGAAAAAAATATCAGCTGTTCCATACAAAAGTTCAATACCTACTCGACCAAAATGTATGAAGCAACCATTTTATTTTACGCGATATCAGAGTTGGTAGTAAGCAAATATTGCCAGTGACTAAAAATAAAGAAACTTAACTACTATAGCATTATTTAAAAAATATCCGATATATTTTATCCATCTGCCAGTCATATTTATCTCATGGATATCTTCTCTCGTGTTACCCGACGTTAGTTTTGGGCCTATTTTATATTTCAATTACTTTGAACCAAATCACAAACAACTACCAATACTATACTTACCAGATCCATCTATAAACTTACCTCACATACGTTTGTATGAGGTCTTTAGTAATTTAGGTTTAGGCTCATGCCTCTGCTGACAGTACGTCTTCAGCGGTAAGTGGGCAGGAGCGCGTGCCAGGCTACAGCCGCGCCGCCCTGCGCCCCCCGCCCGCCAGCAAGATGACACTCGCGACGTCGCACAAGAAATAAGGTCAACTGTCTTTATAAATAGTGTGGGGTGAATAAAGAGCGGTAGCGATATTGAAGAAGTCAGTTTAGGTCCATGTGGCTTCAAAGTTTCAAACCTAGCAACGGGAAGGAGTAGATTCGAATTTCCAGACAAGGATTTACCATTGGATTTTTGAAGAAAAATATCGTATGTAACTAGGACGCATTAAAATTTAAATAAATATTCTGGGACATTATTCCTCACACACGGCCATTTGACCCCAAACTAAGCAGAGCTTGTATTATGGAAGCCAGATAACTGATATACTACATATACTACTTTTCTTTTGTAAATACATACATATATAGATAATTACACCCAGATTCAGGACAGACATGTCCATGTCCATGTCCATGCACACAAATATTTGTCCTGAGCGGGAATCGAACACACGACCTGCGGTTTGATAGTTAGGGTATCTTACCAACCACACCAACCGGCAATATATTATAATCATATCCACACCTGACATTAATGATAAATTTCCAGTAGGTACTATAACTAACGCTTTCCAATCATCACTTGTACCATTCATAATTTAAAGCAAAATATCCACTAAAATATCGAATACTAAAACAATGGCAAATGGTTACATAAACTGGTAGTTTGTAAGGTTTCGCTAAGTTACAGCAATCGATAGTTATATCAGTTCATATTATATAAATATTTTCCAAATAATACTTATACTCCCTTATACTCCTTGGTACAGAATATTTAGTTTTTTTATGATGAATAAAATATTCCATTGTTTTATTTGGAATAGAATAGATTAAGGCTGGGCGGTAAGGTGGGTGTCACCCAAGTTTCGTCACAATATCATGTAAAACTTTATGTGAACGTTTTTATAACTACGCACCATAAAATTGTGTACGATTGTGTTTTTGATTTTGCTAAGGAAAAAAAAGATTTCGTGTGTTAATTATTTCCTAGCGACGTTTTTTTATATACAGGGTGATTTTGTTATCACTGGCAATACTTGCAGGGTTGGAAGTACTCATCAATGTGAACAACTTTTATTATAGGGCTAACTCTGATATCGCGTAAAATAATACGGTTGCTTCATACATTTTGGTCGAGGAGGTATTGAACTTTTGTATGGAACAGCTGATAATTTTTTCATGATTTCACAGTTAGTCCCATAATAAAAGTTGTTCATTTTGATGAGTACTTCCACCCTTGCAAGTATTGCCAGTGACAAAAAAATCACTCTGTATAATATTAGTCTTCAAATAGTTGGAAATGCCACTACACACTACATGAAAAACTAAATAAAACTCCACTATAATAGTAGTTATAATAACTCAAAAGACCACCACTCCTAATAACTATATCTATACTTTAATAAAATAAAAAAACAAAGATATTTTATAATACATTTATTGATAATGACAGCGATGGTTGACTTGAATTTGCTACTTGGCAAAAATATTTCCACTAGAAGTGAACTATTTTTGTATTTAAATATTAAAATCTCTCTATTTAATTATGCTTATTATGTGTACAGTTACGAAGATGCGACCATCTAAGCTACCAAGTAGCTGCCTATACTCGCTTATCACATAAAATAATTAGAAATACACTTTGATTTGTGATCTATTTATTATACACATCTCAATTCTGGCAAATTAACTTAATTTATAACCTTTATCATCTACACTAAAATGAATCATGCGTCACAATTTCACAAAATAATTACACTAACATCATAAAAGCTTGTTTTTGAAATGACTGCAATAAATACAAAAATTACTACATGTAATAAAATAATAATTAAAATAAACAAATAATTTCATTTACCTAAAAACTATTTGTTTAAAACAAAAGCACAGCACTTGGTCAGCTTAATATTCTAAAAAATTAAATTAGGACCTACGAAACGCTGCTTTAAGGTCACTATTAGCCTATACCTAGGAGCCCTAGTGCATACTTCGCCACTCAACTCAACATGTGATACCCCGAACTTCACTGTCGTTTCCAGTTGATGCTTGCCCGTGTTCTACAAAAACTACTGGACAAAAGCACATCGAGAATTTCAAAGACACATCCTACTATATTTTTGAAAATACTCATTTTTAGATTTTATTTTAACGTCGACTACACATTGAGCTGTCCTAGTTAGGTCCAGAATAATTTATATACTGGTCTATAATTTTACATTCAAAGTTAGAAATGCAAAATTAAATTACATCGCAACTTGTTTTTAAAAATGCTACAAATTAACCCAGAATATTACTACAGATTTTCAGCTAGTAATGATGAATGTATAGAAAAAATGGAATGTTTTAAGTACGACAGTCTAATAAGCATTCGATATAATGTAAATTGTGATAACTATTTACGAACGTGTGACAAATTTGGTGTCAGTCAACACTTACAAATTACTTAGGCCATGAATACATCGCTCGAGTTTTGCTCAGTTCAGTAGCTTGTGGGTATAGTACCCAGCCAAAAATTATTAAACCTTAATTATTGACATCAACAGATGCCACGTTATTTTCCACAAAATATTTTGACAAGCCACATTTGTCAATGCAATCGATTCAATTGATCTCGGTGCTATAAGTTTACATTTAAATTTGTATGTACATACAATAGCTCGAACAAGTTTTATGCTCACTAAACACCGTCAGCGAAACTCTCGCAATGTAAACACAGCCTTACTAAAAATTGGCATTAAATTCTCAAGTGCATACTTCGAAACAGCTGTTTTAATATAATTTGATAACATTTTAGTTTAATCACTTACAATGTAAATGTTTAATATACAATATGTTTACAGGAATGGAGGCAAGTGGCCGACTAATAATGAATGCTGATAGTGGAACTTACAAACACTAGTAAATAACGAGGCGTTTTACTCTATTTGTGTACTCGTTTTTAGTGTACTTATGAACGATTACTTTACTAAAAGGATGGAATATACATTAGGTGAGCTATAGTCTATTAGCCCCGGCGTTACCGCGGAGCGTACACTGTGGACAATCTCCTAATACAATTCGATTACACGCGTCCTACGCCGCTACATATTTTGATATTAAATTTACCCAAAAATTTGGTAATATTCAAAATTAACTAACACACTTTTAATTATTATAAACATGGAAAATCAAGACATCCCTTGTTCCGCTAATTACAGATAGATTTCATCGATTTATTGTTCGAAAGTGGATGGAGATAATAAATTGAGGACATACTTTTACAGTGTGCCGATACACGACACACATTTACATAGCTTCAAAGATACCTACACAACCTAATCGATAAAAATGTGCGGCGCAAGTGACAAGCGAATGTCAATGTCACCAACATCATACGACTTGTCAATATTACTTTATACAAAATGTGAAAGGTACATACTTTCGATATAGATTAAATATGTGCTGCATTTAGTATTTTTTCCTGAAATATATTTTATTTTGCAACGCTAATGAAACAGAAGGCAGACTTGAACTTCGCTCATCACTTGCACCAAACAGTAAAATTTAAATGTTTGGGCATCAATGTTACCGTCACGAATGGTTAGTTTGTGTACTATGTACAAGTCTTTTACAAGGACGAAGATGTAATATTGGACGATTTCGTAAAAAACTACTTGAGTTCTCACCTTTAAGTCAAAGGGCAAAAGCAGGCGTCGAAATAAAAAAAATACGTTTATTTTTAATTTTAAGGTTTATAATAAGGGTGGCAAGAAACTATCACAATCGAAAATAAGCAATCGTGTGTAAAGATTGCAGCTGAGCAGTTTGGGAGTTATAAATGCTTTACATACTAACGGTCCGTAGCAAACTAATGCTTATTAGTCAATTAAGTATATATTGAAATATTAGCTAATTTTAAATGCTTATAAAATGTCAAAAAACATTACAAAGGGTAGTATAGAAATATCAAGTGTAGTAGTCAAAACTTCGCGTGTCACAGTGAATATATTCTCAGTGCGAAATATAGGCCTGTGCGGGACAGAGACAGAAAGAGCATGATAGCGATCAATGAGCTAAAAATACATAAATAACATAATTTATCATAACAATTATACCACAAACTATACAGTAAAAAAAAGGTTATTTATTATACAAATCCATCGAATCTTATCAATCACCGATCACAAGAATTTCATTGGTTCACTAAAATTATTAAATAATATAATGTAATTATTACACACGCAAATTCACATATTTACATTGAACTCATAATAATATAAAATTAAATCACATCAATCAAATTTTATTTATTTACAATTATATAAATATCAATAGTATAATTTTTGCATGTCACTGAATAAAAAAAAGTTTGAAAATAAAGATGTTGATACAATTTTTTATAAATACACTTTCGATATGGAAACAGAATGACGTATCTTCAACTTTTTATTGAATGTTGATCAATAAAAGTGAGATTATTATTTCCATAAAATCGTCAAATTGTCCGTCAATTTAACTCAGTAATAACAAAACTTAAAGCATACAATATTGCTATACCGACGCGGCATTGATAAGGAGTAATCGCGTCACCATATTCCGCTAGATGGCGCTAGTATGTTTTAAGAATATTTGATGAAATTGTCAATAATAAAAAATACAGAGTTGTAATACTGCAATTATGAAAATATTTCCCACATTATCAACATAGATATTTTTCACATTACTCATACTAGCGCAACAAAATAGCAGTTCATTCTACTCCACATAGTACAAACAAAACTACTAATACATATAAAGCACCATACGCGTTACAAGTCTGCAACAAAAACTGTGGATTTGTATTTTTAATACTCGTAGTACGGACACATGTGGACGTCTGTCTAAATTCGGTACGATATACATGGCTGGCTACGTCCGCGTTAACGGCGACTGTGTGATAGGCAGACGGTATAGAGCGAGCGATGTACGTGAACAATCACGTGTGTACGTACGCGCTTTGAAGCGGGAAGGTCTGTCTATTTGCTCCTAGTTTTGGTGCCGACGGCGTTTATGCTGTCGCCGCGACTTCTTGATCTGTGTAAGTTTTGTAGGCCTTCTCCTGGGGGAGGTTACATGTTTTGTAAGCATATTATGTAATGGGTAAAACAAGATAATAAAATGTAGGAATTGACAAAAATCTGAAAAATATAAAACAAATTATAATCGTCGCCTTTTCCATTATACGTCATGAACAGGCACAGGTATACTTTTAACAAGAGATAACATCGATGAAGCTTCTAGATGCTGGGACCCCAACCTGATATATTGCCGAAGGTGTTAGACAATCATGAACTTTATGAATGCCTCCGTAGGACCTAAAAGACTTGGACAAACAATAATGTAGTAATCACCCTTGCTAGTGGCTCGCTTGAGCTCGTTGTCCCGGAAGGCGCGCGCGCTGCGGCCGCGGCGGTCCTGCGCGAGCTTCTCGGGCCGCACGAAGATGCCGTGCCGCGCGCGACACGTGAAGTAGCGCGTGCCGCCCACCGAGCCCTCGTTCTTGCCTAGTATAGTATAGTATAGTATAGTATAGTATAGTATAGTATAGTATAGTATAGTATAGTATAGTATAGTATAGTATAGTATAGTATAGTATAGTATAGTATAGTATAGTATAGTATAGTATAGTATAGTATAGTATAGTATAGTATAGTATAGTATAGTATAGTATAGTATAGTATAGTATAGTATAGTATAGTATAGTATAGTATAGTATAGTATAGTATAGTATAGTATAGTATAGTATAGTATAGTACAATCATAGCTAATTGACGTCGATGAGAGAATTTCATTTCTGCGAACGTGACTTTCTTAAACTCGAATATTTCGGCAAACGTATCGCATCGAGACGACAACGAATCTATACTTATTGCCCAATTCCGACCCACCTAATAACGAGTTTAGTATCCCTTAGTTCCTGTTAACTTCAGTGTTATTTTCACATTAGAGTATTGCTTAATCCTTGAATGTTGTGTAGGTAAGATGTATTTGTATCCAGTTATATAATATAACTAGCTGTCCCGACAGACGTTGTCCTGTCCAACTCATACACAAAATTTCATCCAAATCGGTCCAGCCGTTTATCCTATCTCTCAAGTTGGACCAGACTGCTCACGGTGTGCCAATTTAATTTAAAATCGGTTAAGTAGTTTAGGAATCCATCGCGGACAAACATCGTGACAGGAGATTTATATATATTAAGAAGATATGAGGTACCGGTGGGCGCGTCGAGCTCGACGCCGACCCAGGCGCCGGGCGCGAAGTGCGTGGGCCCGAGGTAGGCGATGACGCCGGTGCTGCTGCTCAGCCGCAGCTGCACGCTCTCGCCCACGCTCATCCACTCCTGGATGCCCGCCGTGTACTTGCCGTCGTAGCTCTCTTCTGTACATAAATAACCAAACTAAACACTACAACAATATCGACAACAAAAATATATAATATTTTCAAAAGCGAATGTTTAATAGCTCAATGTTCGTTTGTAGGTTAGTTGCTCATTCACGCCGTAGCCGGAACGGATTTTGAAGAAATTTGACACCCAAATGTCCGGAGTATGTCCTGGAATAACACATGAACAATCCGGTGTGAAGTGGAAACTGCATCTATTATGTACTTACCGTCACCAATTCGTTCGGTGGACGAAGCGGGCGTATCGTGCAGCGCTCGCGGCGACGTATGCGTATGTAAGGTCGCCTCGTGCGCGGATCGTGGTCGTGACGGTGTCTGGGCATTACGAGATCCTGTGCGGGATGTGCCGCCCGTCCGTCGTCGGACCACCTGTATTTAGGAATTTACCGTGAAGTACCCGCTTACTACCATTGTTTGACCACTATGGCAACACCACAATATTACTTAACACGTTCGGTGCTATTGACACAACGTGTGTGATCTAAAACTTCTTACTCCTATGACTCATGTGTGTCAACGGAACTCGTACTCCTATGCCAGTGACACTTATCCGCGACTACGATAATTTCGCCCAGCATAGCGTAAGGGCTTAGTGAATCATTGCCGGCGCCGAATGTGTTAAATAGTTTTAATAATGAGTATGTTTTTTATCCTCAAATCACTCGTAAAGCATTTGGTTTTGGTTTTCTGTTTTTCGGCGACATTTGTGAACCACTTTGCGTTTTAATGTTTTATCCTGTCGAATACAAAATTATGAATTGTGTAATGTGGCACGGTACGAACGTGCCAAGATACTTTTGCCACTGACTGTACCCTATATGTATTACACTAAGCAGATTACAAAATTATTAATGAGCCTTCTTACCTTGCCAGCCGGCAACTGTGTTTTGACAACAGGATGATCGGGACCGGTGGAAGCGGAATCGCTCTCGCCCACTGAGGACGCCTCGCGGCTTCGTTCCGCATCGTGGCTCGATTGCTCAGAACTCACTGACTCTACCTCTGCTTCGCCTGTTATAAATCGGTGTATTTACTTACAAACGAACTGTGATTCAAAATATCGAAATAAAAGACTGAATTTTGGGATACACCTATGGGACCAACTCAGAACTTTGTATGAAAAACTAGGTGTGAAGAAATGACATCTGGATATATCCGCCCAGTGACGAGAGAGTTTACATACCAAAAGAAGTATCGTGCGTGGAATCGCCATTAACTTGCGTGGTCTCAACACTCTTGCTCTGACTGGTCAATACTAAATGTGTCTCAACAGGGATCGCTCCCAACGGATCGACTAGCTGTCCTTTCTCCTCTTTGGCCGCCTCCTCACAATCCCTAAGGAACGGATTGATTCTCTTCGATCCGGGAGTTAATACAGGCGTCTTCGCTTTCTCAAACGACGTATCGTCCAATTCATTCTTCGACTCGACAATTTCGTTCTTCAAATCGTTAATGTCATTTCTAAGTTCAGTGATTTCATTCCTAAGTCCCACCATTGAGTTTTTCGTTCGACTCAGATGTGTGTAATCCATTGTTTTGTCAAAGTCCGGCGTATCGTCGACCGACATGCTTCTGATAGATAAAGTATCGTCGTTTGTTAGGTTCGTAGATGACACTGCTTGAGAACCTAGAATTAAGAAGTTTTAATGAGATGATGCACACGATGCAAGGAAAATCCAATTTTATTAAGAATATAAAGTATACAATACCATAACCGCTAGATGATATCGACGGTGAATTCTTGTTGGGAACGCGTTCGCAAGCTAGTTCGTGGAGCGAATCTAATGTCTTTGATGTTGGTAAGAAGCCGCGAGGTGTTGCCCGTGATCGTGTGCGCTGTAAGACAAATTACAAAAAATACCTACTAATCTGCATCTATTTTAAGATATCATAGCATTTTCAACCGACACAATATAATATTTTTTTATTTAAAAAAAACTGTACATACATGTGACTTAGGCGTGGACAGCTCATCCAGGGGTGCGGACTCGGGCTCCGAATGTGAATCTTCATCGTTCCGCCTCCCCGGCTCCTCGTGCAGCGTCGTCATGCGCAACCCTAGCTTCCCACTCGCAGGGGACGCTGTAAAGACGATCACCGTTTGTTAAAATGTTCAATATAAATTTTAACCATTGTCATCGTAAATACTATAATGGCGACAATCCTAAAAATAACTATATCCAAATAATTTTCGTCACATAATAATTTTATTAATTTAGTTAACGAACACAGATCTTCTAATAAGACATTTCTGAGATCAAATTCCAATTTTTGATTCGACGCAAAAAGGGAAACATATTTTCATTAAAAATATACACAAAAATCAATGATGAGGGTTCATGAGACAGAGTAAGCAATAAACCGTCAGAGTATTTCAAACAGTGAACCAAAAGACCAAAATGGTGCATCCTTAGATTGCTCGATTCTTATAAAGAAGTGCAGTGCCTCAACCGCATTGAAAACTATACTGAAGAATTATAAAACCAAATAATCTTGAAAATTAACTTCACTTAACACTAATCACAGATTTATTTTTGTAAAATGAACGCCATTTCATGCTTTAAATAATAAAATGATTGATTATCATGCCAATGTTGTACTGAATGTACTAGCTCACTATGAGATGTAGCAAACAAAAATTAAATGTACAAGTTAACTACACAATAAATTCACTCTTACAACTGCGCCTAATTTTCACAGTAAAAATTAATACAAAAACAATCTTCTGGCACTGATTTAAAAAATAATAATACAATGAACAACAGAAATCAAATTTGTATGAAATGTAAACGAAACCGTATAAAACAAGCCAAACTAGTGATTCTACGACTTAGCAACTTGACGTACACTTGTTCGGCGTTTGCAGTCGCAGAGAGTTCAGGTTCAAATTCAAGTTTAGGAATGTTGGCCGGGCTGTAATAAAAATGTTAAGAGTCGTCATAAATTATTCTAAAATTCAACTAATAAATACGACATACATTATTTTATATTAATAATAATTAAACACACAAATAATTAATATTTGGAGAGGAGATTAATTTTCTGGTCCGTTACTTACACTTAGAAAGTATGATTATGCTTACATAAACCTTTTATATAAACCCCTAATTGGCGCCCAACGTGGGGCTAAAATACCCCAATATTTCTATACACCTAAATAACTAACTTATATCCTTATACTCGTAAGAAAAGTTTTATAACACGTACTTCAGCAATATTCTTCTTCAAAGATCTATAAGTCAATCAGAATTATTCATTTTCTATAATTGGGTACATAAAATTATTTCAATATCCTACATTATAACTTGCTTACATCTTCTAGTACATGCTACCATTACTTTTACTATGTATATTATATCTTCAAATACATTTTGATATTTCTACTTTATACATGCATCAGTTACCTAACACACACATACATACCTACATCCAATTTGATTGGTCTATTACTACAATTACTTTCTACAGATACGGAGAAAGACTGCTTTTCAAGTTTTTGTTTCACAACAATTTCACAAAAGTTACTGTATATTCTTGGCTGCTAATACGTATAACCCTAGCAATGTATATTTTACATTATTAGCTATTAGTTACTGAGTATTACGATGAAGCATCGTTTTGCTTTTTTAATCCACAGCTTTTACGAAGAGGAAGGGAAAAGGATATAATAACAGGTCATGCTCGGTTCATGCAAATGAAAGTAACACGCAAACAAACAGATAGTCAACACAACGACAGATAAGCTAGCTTGATGCTCGAGGCTTGCATTTTATTTCGCACTCTATTAGCCAATACATTAGGGTCTAATTTCGATTGAAGTACATAACGTAGCGTCAACATAGTTTTAATCACTCTCGATATTCCATATTCGAAATGCCAATCAAGATATCGATCAAATGATTTAAATTTTACAGCCAATCATAGGGTAACATACATAAAATAAAAAATTTCAATAAGTAACAATGATCACAACACATCTATTTAATTTTGTTTATAATTATGTTTATGTTGCATTCGTCTAATAATTTCGCCATACAGTTGCCATTCCGAGTCAAGACCATATTGTTTTCACTGTTTACCTGATAGGAACGAGCCTGAAGGTTGCGAGGGATTAAGATACAGAAAATACAACGTTAGTTCAAGATTGAGTTTAAATTTTTGTGGCCCTACTCATTGTCATTCCAGACCTGGCAAAATTTCATAAAGTCAGATATTTCAAACCAATATAACTTCATAGTTAAAATAAGTAGTTGTTATGTTGATATCTCGTCACAGATACAAAATAATTTAGAACTAAAAAAAATGTGACTCCAAAAAATTTTGCAAGATCGATCATTAGAGCAGGGTATTTGACCCCTTGATCTTTTTAAACAGAAAATTTTAAAAATCAAACAGTTCACTCAAGAACACAGAACATGGCGGTGACAGAAAAAAGGGGGGGTAGTAAAATAGAAGAACTGTTTGAGCCATAGCATTGCCACAAAGCAAGTTGAAAATAAAATATGTAATAATAGTGAAATCATGGAGAAGTGGATGTAGTATCGTAGTCGATTTTGGTGGTAATTTTGTGAGAATGATTCGATGTCTGATTACTTTATGACCTATGTTAATATCTATTCAATGTTATAATTTAAATACAATTCTATACTAAATCCTATAGCGTGCATCTGACTGTACAAACTTCTAATTTTGTTATTTATAGGTATACCTCTACTGTATGCACTATTTATTTTTCTTGTAACTAAATTACTGTTTACAATACTTTGTTCTTTTTATTTAAGCTCAAATACGAAGTTAATTAATTGCACTATATAATATGCACAGTGCAAATAACTTTTCATCAAAATCAACATCAAAAAAATAACAATTCGATTGTATGCATGATATGTGTGATACGCATGATAGAATAGAAAATGATTATGTATTGGAAATAGGAGTGTTTTCTTGTTCTGTAAAAAATATTATTAACCATATTTCACCTTCTTCCTATAATAATAATGCTTAACTTACCGAGTCCAAAAGGCTTGGTCGGTGTAACTACGTCTGGGTCGTTGTGCGCCGGCGCAGCGTAGGAGTGGCGGTGTAGCGGCCGCCTCGGAGTCTCGTCGGCTAAGTCCGCCACGCTGCCGGATCGACCCGATGCCAGTCCCGCTAGAGACTCGAAGGATGAATCCAACCGCATGATCTGTTGAATTTTGGTGGCTTTAGATTGATGCTCAATTGTTTCGGATGAAACAAAAGTGAAATTTAATTTGAAATAAGCAGCACGATACAACAGATTTACACTTCGGATAATGCGTCGACTTACAAATTTTAACATTTAGAGGCGCTAGGGATGCGTATATATATTATATATATATATATATTTTGACATACCATAATCTAGGCAGTAAGTGTTGTTATAGCTTAACACGCGCATTATAATATTCATTAACACTGTAGGTTTATCGTACATAACTGGTATGGTATTTCAATGGATAGGTAACAAATCAAAAATACACTGAAATAAACAAAATATTCGTGACATAGTGAAAAGATAAAATAGGCTGTAAGCTATGTAGAACAATGACAAAGAAAACCAATGAAGGCTGAAAAACATGGTAATTGCAAAGCGATAATCAAGTTTATGTTCAAAACATTTGCATTTAACTATGTAAAAAAATACTAAAACTTTTTTTTTACATGGCAAACAAGCATACGGCCCACTTGATGGTAAGCAGTTACCGTAGCCTATTGAAACTTGCAACACCAGAGGTATGACTCGAATACAAACCAGATCACCAAAATCTTTCACAAAGGTAATGCAACTGTATTTCCTTACTTATAAGACTAAAACTCGACTATCCCTCATATGAGTCATGATATAACAATACAAAATCTAGATGCACGTGTTGACAGCGGGCCATGCATTGGACTCACGTTGTTTCCGCTCTTGGCCACGTTCTCGAGCGCCTGCGACAGCTGCGGCCCACCGGGTGCGTAGCGATAATATCACATGTTAGCAAGCGTACAACACCGCTACTTGCGACACTTATGTTTATATCGACAATATTTGTTTTTCAGCATATTTTGATATTTAAGTTTATTTTTTTAATGAAAGCTTTTTTTATACACGAGATTTATTTCACGTGATTAAAATACTATTAGAATCAAAGTTAATATAGATATCACGAAAAATTTTATGGGATTATTTTGACGACCGTATCGATATGAATTCGTGTAGTATAAATAAACATACTGAACAACAAATAACGTTAAATTAACAACTAATTAATAACCTGTGTCATTTTCTATGTTATATACAATGTGATTACTAGACCAAATATATAATTTAAAGGTGTTACTCGTAGATAGTGAAACGACTAGCAATACTGAAACATTAACTCCTTATTTCCATAGGTTGGCTTGTACTAACAAGCTCATTTGGGTTAGTATTATATTTATTATGTTGGTAAACTGCTGTGCGAAATTATTTAAAATTAAAGTGACATTTTACAGCGTAGACACAATTTTATAAACTTATCTATTCTTCCATAATGCTAAACAAAATAATAAACTAACGTGGCTGGATTCGTGTTTTAAAGAGTACGATTTGAGACAACTATTTGCTAACATTTAAAATAGTAATAGGATAAATAATAATAAAACCTTTTTTAGCTAAATGGCAAAAAAACGGAATCCTTATAATTTTGTCATGTCCTTATTAATTTTACTCGGAGACTTTATACTGGTTGCAAATATAATTGATTGATTCATTGTGTCTTCACCGTCATACCTACAATGGTGCTGTCTAATTATTTCTCGAATTCTAATATTCAACTTCGCGTGTAACTAATATTAAACCGTGTCCCATTACAATAAGGTTGATACTCTAACAAGCTTACCTGTGAGAAGTTAGGCACGGAGGCAGTCTTGCGCATCGTGATTGGTTGACCGCGGGCTTGCTCTAATTCTTTGACTGCGACGCTCTGTCGTAAGCGGTCGAGGGACAATATACTTTCGACTGCACTTACGCCGCGGGTGTATTTTTCTGTTTTTAAAAATATCTAATTAATTCAATTTAATACTTTATGGTTGAAATAAATACTATTTTGTCGTTAGTTCTACTGATTCAGAGACTGATCTGTAAGAATAAATTGTCGTGTTTGGTTTAAAATAACTTTTTGTTGAACGCCACTAGTGTGAAAGCCTTACTGATCAAGCTTATCTTCTGTAACTTGTAATAAATAGAAATGTTTCAGGTATTGAGGAACACTAACTTACTAGCTTTCGTCCCGTTGTTTTACCTGTGTTCCCAGGATAAAAAGTAGCCTGTGTCACTGTCCGGTTCATTACTATCTCTATGCAAAAAAAAACACTTGCATTTTAATAGTACTGATTTGTTCACAGCTCAAACTATCACTATCATCAATAGGGTATTTTACTCTATATGAGAAAAAACTAAAAACATATAATTTAGATAGCTTAGGCAATAAGCAGTCGGAAAATGTTAGATTTAGTTCATAACATAACTTAATTAATTTTATAATTCGTTTTTTTTCCCAAAGTTTTCATTTTTTTTAACCTGTTTCTAAATAAGCGAAACAGTAGCCGCCATTATTATGACGTGATGCGGTGCTATAAGTAAACTAAAAAGTGTCAACTGTAGTATTATTATTATTATTTTTACACTAGTATTCATGCATTCAAGAACAACACACCAATGAAAAGGATAGCTCATTTTTAATTTATTAAAATTTATAACACCAATTATTGAGACCATTTGTTTACTTACAAGACCAAATAACGTCATGATCATGGAGTAACATGGCGTCCAGCGTTTTCATCAAATTACGCCCGAAAATTGAAAATGTTAAATTTTGATGCATTTTTATGGCACTTATCAATTGAATTTTTTTTGTAGTTTATTAGCACCTTAGGAACGAATTGAGACACTTTTCAAAAATGGGTGTTATCAAAAAAGTTCAACTGTCTCAAATGATGTTCTAGTAAATTAAAGGATCGAATAATTGACTAACCAATATAAGTTTCACCATCGCCAGCGCTGGTTTCCTCGCCCGTCGCGGCGATCTGCGCCAAACTCTCACGCTCCTCCAACTCTTCAGAAGCTTTGGGAATGTTCGACACCACTTCGTATGTGACGCCCGTGTGAGTTAGCTGGTCCGTTCTGTAGTATACAGTATTCACTAGCTAAGTTAATGACATAAAGCGTCGACAAAACATATACCGTGCTTGCATTCTACAGCCCTATTTAGTCCTACAGCCATATTGTGAATCTTCTTTTGCGTATTAGACACGAACAGTTCCCGATAGTATTAAAAAAAGATAATTCTTTATAACCAACCTTATTTAAAACATTGTAAGGTGCAAGATTGTCTCCTAAATCTCACTACTCGCGCGTAGCGACAAACCAATTGACCAATATAGTACAGAATTTGAGTCGCGTGAATAAATTTCAATAATTGTGCAAGTACATTTGTAAGCAATATAGTGTATTACCATAAGTATTCTAAATATTACTAACCTATAGTAGCGAACCTCCTTTGAAGTTACGCTAAGCCCAAAAATAAATAGGTTGAGTAATTGTTGTCACAAACGATAAGTAGACTAGGACACAACTGATCACACCACGTTGCCTGGCAACGTAGTTATCATGGCAGCCCACGCTATTTTATCTGTGCGTCAGTTTCATTACTACGTAGGTATTTTTATACTTATGATTACTTATATTTTATGGACTATTATCGTAAATTAAAATGGTACTAACCTGACAATTTTCTTCCGTATCCTTTCGGTCAAGCTCTGTCTTTTGTAAATGTTTAATCCTAATCGTTTCCTAAGTATGAGATCCATGGGGGCGGGGTGCGACAGTCTCACTGTTGTCTTCAGTATGAGGTACACGCGTTCGTTTGCTGGAAAGAGACATTGTCATTGTCCAATGACGAGACCATAGATGACTTCGCATCATTAAGGATGGAATTTATATGAATCTTTTTTTAGGTTACGCGTCGTCTGTCAGTCACAGTGCAGTTTATAGGTATAAGATTGTTTTTTTAAATAGTTTAGTGAAGTAGGTACCTTCAGTGATGCGGTTGAGGTATTGCGAGTCGTGTATGGAGGAGTCCCAGGAGGCGATGGCGGAGACGTCCTTGTCGTGGTGGTGCAGGATCTGCAGCTCGTAGAACTTGTTGCCGTGCTCCTTGGGCAGGATGGAGTGCAGCCCCGCCACCGTCACCTCCTCGCCGCTAGGGTGGGTCGTTAGGTCGTCCGCTGTACGGAAAATATCGTATTGTGTACAAAAGACTAATATTTTGTAACTAATTCCGCTGGATCTCCTTCTCTGTCGAGTCCCACACAAGGATACTCAACAGGAAATCTACGCCTGAGTCGATTAGTTATCGTATTGTGTGTGTGTGTGTGTGTGTATTTAGGAATTAAGTGAACCACAGAGATTATGAAGTATCGCCAAACTTTATACGCGGCACCGCCGGAATCTCGTATCGTTTATACTTTCCCTTCTAGTATAATTATCATGTATTTATGAGAATGATTGCCTAAAAAAAAGGATCTTCTGGGCAAAACCTGTAGCTTAATTAATTCTCAGTTTGACTAACAAACAACAAAACGTGTAGAAAGACTTTGTGGGTATTTAAATACTTTATTTTTATTATAAAACTTATGTAATAAATCATATTTGAGAAGTAATTAATACGTACCATTGAGATCGAGGAACAGGACAGGTATGTGTTGTTCCATGCCGGCGGGCGGGTTCCAAGCGGCCGGAGCGCCCGGGATGGGACTGCCGGGGCTCGGTACTAGTACCTGCAAAGAACAGAAATTAATGACATTGCATTGTTACGATAAAAATAGAGCAAGCTCAATACGTAATGGATAATATATTAATTTATATTACGACGATACTAGATTATTTAGAAGTGATAAAATGTAAGCTTACTGCATTCCTCTCCTCGGTGAGCGAGACCCACTGTTCCACAAGCGACTGCTCCCGCTCCATATCGCGTTCGCTTTTCATAGACGGCGACATGTTCACCAGTTTCTGTTAATAAAGCGTGCTTACATTAGTACAAGCCCGTTATTACAATATGTGTAGATATCTACGAGTTACATTAGCAACGATTCCAAGCGCCCGACACCCGAGATACAGTTATTGAGTGATTTTACCAAATTTGTATATTCTATTAGTGCATTCCAATAAAATATATAAGTAGTTCGCACAAAGCTACGTTGGATTTCATTCCGCAATGGGTACCACTTTTTTATTGTGTAACTGAAAAGCTGATGTTAGTACTTAAAAAACCGACATGAAAAATAGATTATGGTCATTGAAATACCTGTAACTGTGCATGTAAATGTTTACGTCGACGCGCGAGCGCATCGCTCCATCTCTCTCGCAGCACCGCTAAGTCCTCCTCTTGATATGAATCTAGTGGCTTTTGTAGCCGCGATCTGTAACACAATAATTTTATAGACTGTTATACGTATACGAGATTCACATTTTCAATATTTTTGTGAAAACAACATTTTACACTATATTATTATTCAGTTTACATGTGAACTAATAAGTATATTATAAAATCAGATATGTTAAAATGTATACTTTTTTGTACATTAATAATAAGACAAGGACAGAGACATAGTTATGTCTAGAGTAGGTGGGGAGTAAGTGACGGTGACCTGACGGTGACGGAGCCGACTTCAACGCTAACGATGTGCTGACAGATGATGGGCAGCGTGCCCGAGTTGAGCGCCGGCCGCACGCGCACCGCCATGCGCCGCTGCTGGCCCTGCCGCAGCTGGTACACGCCGCCCGTCACCATGTCCGGCCGTTGCACCACCTACACATACATTATTACTACAAATACTATCTGTAACGTAATGTTTAAACGCATATGGGTTTGTGTATGACTATAGTTAGACCATGGTATTTTTGTATGTATGTATGTATGTATGTATGTATGTATGTATGTTGTGTACCTCAACGGGCGCGTAGTCCCCCTGGTCGTTGAGCTCGTGTATCTCGACGTGCAGCTCTATCTTGCGCGTGAGCTCGGCCCAGCGGTCGGCGAGCGAGCGCGCCTTGGCGAGCTGCTGCTGCTCCACCTCCCAGTTGCCGCGCCCGCGGCTGAACCCCGCCGACCGGTGGCCCCAAACCTCGATCGACAGGGCACCCTCTGTATAATGACAATACAACCTTTAATGTTGGATCGTGTATAATAATATATTCATTTGACCTCTAAGTGATGTCATGCAGTAGGCTGAACAGGCTTATTCCTGTGCCTTTCAATAAAATAATGAAATTGTATTGCAATAGTGTCAGTCTCGTCAGCTGTCATTGGTCAACGTCAACAAAGCGACGATTCGAGCTATTCAGACTACTCTATGATGTCATAACTACTGCTAAAAAATATAACTACTGCTTTTAAAAAAATTAAAAAATATAAAAAAATACTTAAGAAACACTTTACATACCGAATTGTCGGACTACACCTACATACAATAAATTTCTACATCATGTAAACATCGTCAGTATTATACCGTATATTGAGACTAACCAGCGCAATGTTCGATGAACTCCTCAGTGAGCGGCACGGTGAAGTCCTGGTGGTGATCGAAGCGGAAGGAGACCTGCGGCTGGTGGCGCGGCGAGGCGGGGGTGGAGGGCGCTTGGGACGCTTGGGACGCTTGGGACGCCTGGGACGCCTGGGGCGGCGGCGTGTCGGCCGACACGTGCGGCGGCACCACCACCGGCTCGCCGCCGCCCCACAAGTTGTACTGGCAGAACACGAAGTGCGACAGGGATGGAGGGAGACCGCTCGCTTGCTTTATTGCCACTTGGATTGTCACCTGGTGTATCAAATAATAAACGTTAGGTTTCGATTCATAACAAAGTTTTGGCAAAATGCTTGTGAAACCGCGTTCACGTCTACATCAGACTTGATGCAACACGACTTGTATAAGACTTGTCAAAAACATATATACCTGTTGCGTTGCCTGATCAACGGGTTCATCCTCGTCTCTCATATCACCGGAACCATCTGAGGCCGCTTCACATATCCTGTCCTGAGGGAACTGACCCGCAACTCGACTGAGTTCCACCTGAAAACAAACCTTGTTAGTCAATTCATTTTGTACTTTCTAGGTACCTACTAAATGTTATTATATTTTCTCTGATCGTCACAGCACGTTACCGGTCCCAAAGGAATACCAAATAAACTGGCATAGCAAAGAAATTAATATTTATTACAGAAGGTTGCTTTTGCTGCGAAGAACGAGCAAGAGAGAAGTATAAGTACCTGTAACCTCCCAGCAACTTCGCCCTGTTGGCTGATGATAGGTGTGTGGTAATCTAGTGTAACGTCATGGAACAACGCTTCGAGGAAAATGTTCGCAACGCCGATGAGGTTGTGGTTCTCTTGGGATTCGTAGAACGGGTCCAGGGCTTTTTCGCTTAGCTCCTGCAATAATATTGATTAAATTATTTCTAGTACCAAAGGAATCAGGGCTGTAAGTTAAGTTGTTACTTTGTTGCTCAAGTACGACAAGTTATCTCGATTTTTTTTGTACATGTTCAAAAACAGGCACTGGAAATAAGTGGCTGCTGTACATTATTTATACGAAGGATCCATAATACATATTTTAAGTACCTCATCAGGTAGTATGTCGGCATCGGCACGTTGTTGTCGTCGCCTCCAGTCGTCGTACATATCGCGCATGTCCACCAGCTTGTTGTCGAGCTTTTCCATCGACCACACCTGACCACCGCGCCCTGGCCGCCTCACCATTATAGCTGGCTCTGATACGAACGCGCCTCGCTAACAGAAAAAAATGTGGCTTAGCGAAATAAAATAAAAATAATTGTTTTCTTTTACCTATTTTCCGTCCTTCTTGCATCAGAAACGTTTCATTTTAAAACGGTACATATACAAAGCATTGCACTCAAACCGCGCCAAAAGAAGATTCACTTCAAATATTATGTAATTAAAATGGATTGAGAATATTATCCTACTAATATTAAAAATGGATATTGTTATTCTATCGTTGTAATTTGATTGATTGATCAAAATTGGATAAAACTTGTCGCGGATATAGATCATACCCTAGATAAGCACATATGGTATTTTTTTTATTCATCTAGAAAGCGGGTGTAACCATGGGTCTTAACAATCTAATCTATACTAATATTATAAAGCTGAATAGTTTGTTTGTTTGTTTGAACGCGCTAATCTCAGGAACTACTGGTTCGATTTGAAAAATTATTTCAGTGTTGGATAGCTCATTCATCGAGGAAGGCTATAAGGCTACTTATTATTTCGAGAAAACACTAGATCCCTCGGGAACGCGGGTGGAACCGCGCGGAAAAGCTAGTAAAGAATAAGACGGACCACACAGTTACAGGTATCACAAAACAACTTTTAACACAAAGAACCAAACTGAATCTTATCTCAAAACAATAAGAGCTACCTTTCTATTAGGGCTCAAGTTCTGTGGAGGTATCTGCAACGTGACACTGAAACGTGTATTGCGTCTCATCTCCTCGGCAAGGAAGTTAGCTTCTTGTACTAGCGCATTAGCTCGGAGTATGTCTGCTTTCAATCTTCCAAGCGAACGTTTGAACGTGTCATCACGTTCCGCAGCCCATCGTTCGACCCTAGCGGCTGTCGTTGGCGTGCATGCTGTCATTTTACCTGAAAAAAATGGGTTTAGATACTAACCAAACAGTCGTAAAATATTTGTAAAATTGGGCGAGCGAACAATAAAGCAGTTGTAAGAATAATTATCTAAATATAGTATAGGTTAGCTAAAGGGTATTTTAGTTTCTGTTACAGTTATTCCTTACCTAATTTGAGAGGATCGTAGGAGTACGGTGGATATGGAGTTGACGGTGATAGTATATTTCTCAGTTGCTGAAATTGTCTTTCGTATTCTTGTCTCTGTTTCTCCAAAGCCACTGAAATTATATACCGATTAAATGATAATTACTACTCTATTATTTACCAAATATGCGAGAAGATATGAATATTTAGAATACCTTGTTTGTCTTCTTCATGCTGTTTCTCTAATCGCGATATGGCAGTCTGTATGGGGTCGTTACTCAGTTCGTTTAGCATGATCTCGTCGCGAGCAAAGTTGTAGTCGATCGGTTGCGCAGGAGTTTGTGGTTCCGATGTAGCTGCTAAAAAAATTAAACACGTCGTTAATTAATTAGTATTTGGGAAAGAGTGAGCTACTTATGACAAGAGGACCCCCTTTCATGCTATTTTTAATTAGGTAGTTTTGGCGTGACAATTAACAGTTTTATTGGCGAATAGAAATACAAAATAATATCGTAATTTTAAGAACATAAATAAAAAATTTAAAATGTTTTCAACATAAGATATAAATACAGCAGGTGAAACTTATTACTTTCAGTCCTCACAAAGAATAATACCTATATATTTTTTAATCAATAAATAAATAAATAAATATAGAATCACTCACTGGTAGCCTTCGGGCAGTTGACCCTGAAGAAGTGATGGTTCCCCCAGAGTATCCTGTCGGCGTGTCCGAGGCGCACCCGGGCCACGACGGGCGTGCCGTTGACGAAGCAGCGCGCCGCGGCCAGCGGCTCCATGTGCAGCCCGCCGCCCTCCACCACCAGCAGGCAGTGCTGCGGCTGGATGCCGAGCCCCGACAGCTGGATGTCGGCCGACCTGTCTGCGCCTACTAGGGTGTGATCCTGAAATTATAACAGATTACTTACTGACCGACTATTTTGTTTCCAAATCATTGAGAATAACGAACAAACGTAACATTTTATTAGCGGTCTCTCGTAGATTTTAAATCCTATACCGGGACCTAAAGTAACTAAAGCCAGACAATTTGTAACGATGTATTCGTTCCATCCAGGGATCACCGGTTTGATATGATTCACCTTTAAAAACCCCTACGGCCGTAATGGAGCTGAGTAGAATCAAACATACACACCACGGGTGGGAGCTGTTCGGGCTAATTTGAACCATAATTATAGCTACAGAAAGATAGAAGTTCAAGCAAGATAAAACAAAAATAAGCAAACATAATATAGGCAAAGTTGGAAATTAGACGTTTGACAATAAAAAAAATTAGTAACATACATTATATTAATAAGTTTATGTAAAAGCAATTTCTTTTTCGGATCATTGTTAGCGCATACCGTGATCACCTATAATTAAGGTGGTACTCAGTTTTTGTTGACTTGTTGTGTTTTTGTAAGTGTTGTGTATCATACTTGTTGGTGATTCTTAAATTAAATAAAAAAAATAAAAAATAAAATCGTTATAGGTAAATTATAATAGGTATGTAATTAATTATATCGATTAAATAATTACGATAAATCTGTTCGATTGTGATACATAGTATGGAACATTATTGGAGTATCTCGTCAAATCCTACTAATATTATAAATTCTACTAATATTATAAATGTGAAAGTTTGGATGGATGTTTGTTATTCTTCTTTCTCTTTCTTTCTTTCTTTCACGCAATAACTACTGAAAGGATATGGATGAAATTTGGCACAGAGATAAATTATAGTCTGGAATAGCACATAAGCTACTTTTTATCCCATAAAAACATAAGATCCCACTTCATCCTACGGTAAAGCGGGTGAAACTGTGGGGCGGAAGCTAGTAGATTATATTATTATAAGTAATTATTATATCTGATTATAAACATAAATAACCGGTAGGTATTTGTATTATTGATTATTTATTATCAAACCACGGCGACCTTTTTATGCCAGTGTTAGACCAATTAAATTTGACCTATGCGATTGGAGAGTTGACCTTTAAACTTTGATATGACGTCACAATAGATATTTTTATTTACTAGCTAAAGCCATGCTTCGCTTTGGCTCTTTAATCATTCAAAAGGTACTGAGATATAGACTATGTGCGCAAAAAATAAAGGTTGAACTTCACAATGACCGATACTAGTTTGCATTGAGTTTACAAAACTTCCCAATCATTAACAAAAAAAACTCAGTCAAGTAAGACCGTACCATACTTTACATAATCATAAGATAAATTTTCAAATAACAATATTACCTTCAAGTAATACACAAGTAGCTCATTCAGTGATGGATCAGCATTGAGGTTGACCAGATAGTATTTGTTTTTCTCCACTTTGATGCCACTAGCTTGAACGCTGATGCCCATCTTTTCTAAAGCGTGTTGACGTTCGCTTTGTATTCGACCTGTAAATTAATAAAATATGAAATTTACATAGCCAATTAATTTTGTGTGCAATGTTTCAAAAGAGGTTTTAATTGAGCTCTTTTTGTGACTACGGAGTTCGATCTCGATAAAAATATATCTCGATAAAGAAAATTCATCAAAATTAAGGATTCATACTCTCAAATATTTGATACTAGCTTCCGCCCCACGGCTTCACAAGCGTTCTCCAGGGATCTTATAAATAGTTAATAATAGGAAAAAAAGTAGCCTATGTCCTTCTCCATACCATAGGCTATCTGCGTTTAGGCATGAAAAGGTAACAAACAAACAAACAAACAAACCAACAAACAAACTCACTTTCGCATATTTGATATTTGATGATATTCTATGAGTTCAATCAATTCAAACAAAAGCTATAACAATCAAACATCTATGTAACTATTTAAACAACTTCACGTCAGTTAAAAAGTTCAAACGACCAAATTAAAACTTGAACGATAGAATATTACGTTTCAAATGACAAGCAGGTCACAGGTCATGAGTGTAAGTACAACGTACCGGTTTCAACAAGTTTCTCCTCCCAAGTGCGGGACATTTCCTTCATTAGGTGCTCGCTCTGCGCCAGCTGTTCGTGCACGTCCTCGCCCACTGGTGAACCCTGTAATTGTATTGAGTTTAATTAATATTTGTTACAAATAATTTAAACCCTAATATACATTTTGCTGGTTAGTAGGCTGCGAGAAATGTTTCATATTGCTTGAATCCAACTTCACGTAATTTATTTCTCTCCTAATACATTGATCGTTTCAAAACTGCTTCACTTCAACTGAAACTATAAAATATTCAATTTACTTTTAAGCTGTTACTGGTTAGTGATTACAGTTGGAAGAAGTAGATTTCGCAGCGATTTGTATTTTACTTATGGACTTTTTCACGATATTTCCTTCACTGAATGTTCAAACTATGATAGGATTCAAACCCGCGCCCTTCATCTCGAAATACGACGTCACTACCGCTGAGCTATCACCGCCTTAAAACTACTTACCTATAAGCTAGAACGTGTAGCAAATCTAGACATACCGTAGCATACTTTAGCATTTCTTTGAGTGCTTCAACCTCCTGGCGCAGTTCTCGAATGATCCTCGCGTTGGGATCTTCGTTCACCACAGCGTGGTTGACGATACGCTTTGCTCGGTCAGCGTAGCGTAGCGTTGATAACGTCTCTTCATAGTTGTCGGCTGCTGGTGATATTGTTGCTACCTGTGGGCCAAATATAGGATTTTTAATATTAAAAAAATTGTGACTACCGATTAGTTAAATTATGGTAAACAGTCTGAAAATAAAAATAAATGCTTGGAAGTAGCAAGGCAGATTTAAGTATTTAAAAAACGCTGCACTTCATGTAGCATCGATTTTGAATACCTTGCGGGCGTTGCGATGGTAGAAAGGTGACGATTGCATTAGGTAGGTCAAAAAAATTGTTATCTAATTCAATAATTATTAGTAAGCGCTTCTAACTTTTTATGTATTAGTTAGAGCGTTCGGCTAAAGATCCGCTCAAGGACGATGACAAATCTATTGACCACGCCTGTCAAGAAAAAACGATAGCTCTACCCTCTCGGATAGAAAAAGTAGGTTCATAACAATAAGTATTCTGACAATAAGTGCAAATAAGTTAATAGCAAACTCAAGTAAACCATCCCCCACAAGCAGCATCTGTTCACAAGTATAACGCATGTGGCAGCCATCGATGTACCAACACCCATTATCTACTCGTAAAAAGTAAGAATCGAAAACCGAATAGCGTCGAAATGGGCCCTACAAATTGATAGACAACGTACGGATAAGATAAAGTCTTACCATAACAGTTTTGCTGTTCCCACCAAGGTTGTCTTTCAAGAGCCACGTGAGAACGGAATCTCTGTACGGCACAAACTTGTCCTTGTTCGGTTTTGCAGACGACTGATCTGCCAGCTTCGATATCACCAGGCCGAGGGTCGTTAGTGATCTAATAAAAATAAAATAAAATCTATAGGAAACATATTTTTAGGAATGTGTAATTTCTCTACTAATTAGCGATAATGGAGGTAAACAGATTTAAGCCCCGTGGAAGTGATATATTACTGGCAAACTTTCAACTAAAGTAGAAATGAACTGTGACCTTTCATTATTATTATTTTTTGCCTTCTAATATAATAGCGGATATCTAAACAAAAACATCACCCGAACACATAAATAACTCATCCAACTTACTTGTTAATATTGGATCCTTCCTTCAACCTATCCCCAACGGCCCCCGTCTTGACAGCCCTCTCCGAGCCGGCCAAGTCGACGAGCGACAATCTTGCGACTTTTTCCCCCGAAACGCTAGTCGCAGCGTCAGTTAACGTCTGTGTGAGAACTACGCTGAAGACTGCGTGCGACCGTGAGGACTCGCTGTTCATATTTGTCGCAGCGACTGTTCGGGATTTGTTGCCTTCTGTCATTAAGTTGTCGATGTCCTGTGAATTAAAAAAAAAGTAGAATTACTTGATCTTATTACACTACACTGGGTTGCCTAAGAAATCATTTTAAATAAGGCCGCCGAAATTACTGACTATAGCAAACTATTTATTTAATTAATGCCAATGACAAAAGATAATAATTTAGGTAATTTTGAATATACCACAGTCTATGTAACTCTTACAGTCAGCCAACGGAGACGTCTAGACAGAGCAATCGTGCGGGGTTTGCGGGGTGAGAGAGGGGCGGTAGCGAGACCAAGCTGCCATTCACTCGCTTGGGACACAATGCAGCAATGACGAATGCCTATACAAAAGCGGCATTTCACGTGACTTCAAATGCGATGGACTACTGTATGTTTTTATGCTGTGATAATACAATAAATACCATTAATTGAATACAATAAAGTTACACCTATAATTTACGTTATTTCATTAATATCGTCATTGGTAATACGACACGAATTTAAATTGCTTTCAAACAAAAAGAATCGTTCAAAATAACGAAAATATTTCGTAAACATAAAATTATTAACAACGTAACAGCAAGCGCGCCACTCACCCTTCAATTTCCCAACCCCACCAATTACAAAACACGCAGCAGATTTACAATGGCGAAAGTTAATAAAGTTAAAACAGAATAATCTACCAATTTGACTCGGGAAATGTCTGTATGCGTAGTACAGGTATATGGTAATTACATTAAAAATAATTGTTGCTATTGTTATTAAGTATATTTCAAAACTCGTGTTAAAGTAAAATTTTAAGCGAATCCATAGAAACAGCTCCCTACATACAATATCATTAAGACGCTCTAACTTGGGACTGTTTTGTTAAGAGACCCTATAAACTCCACCGGATACCTTGGGAACTTGGCGCAAACTTGCTGAGGCGAAAATTAAATTAGATTCATTTAGCTTTGGTAAGTTAAGCCAAAGTTGTGGTCTGAACGTCACGGAATGGAGTTTAACATTGACTTATATTGTATTATGGGAACATAACATGCATAATATAGAGGATATTAATTAGTTCGACCCAAAAGTTAAGATAGTAGGATATGGAAACAATATTGTCGGTTTCTGGAACCATAATATAGCTTAAAGATGCTCATGATTACACATCTTCGGAGACATTTTAAGTACTTGACAATTTTGATACTACTACATATATCATTTGCTTCAATCTATATACAGAAGTGGAACGTGTAGCTTTTACGATAACATTTGTAAATAAAGAAGTGTGCGATGTATTCTCATAAAAAAGCACAATAAGTAATACCCATCCAATCAGAACCAGACGCCGCTGTTCACATCAAAAAAAGAAAACAGAAACTGTAGAGGGAGACCTCTACAGTCGTAAGCAAATTACACGGAGCAAACATTTCAATTCAGGGAAAAAATATTGTTGCATCTCGCTTTATAGGCCAAAGGGGTATAAAGTGAAAATACATTTAAATTAGACCCTTTTTATTCAACACCACTGTGCTGTTTTATCGAGCTTTCGATCAATTTGAAGTTAGCTTTGTTCGATATTCATTGAAGATCGCAATAATTTGATATTCAACGAAACAATTCAATTCAATTACAGACCGAGTATTCCAATATTTTTCAATATCAAAGCATCAAAGAATATTTTTCCAATAGAGTCAAATTGCTAAGTGAATCGAATGTTACACCAGTAAATGTACCAATCACATATTATCCAAATGTTAATAGTGTTGCAGGGTCGTTATTTACTACTGTAGTGGTAGTTTTAAGAGATATTGGAACGTTTTGTATGAACGCACTCTTAAAATCTGATTTACTTAGCCCACTCTAATAATACTTCACCAAAAAGTCGTTTAACGTAAAGACGCCAGTGCATTAATCAAAATACAGATAATATTACCAATCAATCCTGCAATAGAACGTTAAATAACAAGTCAATTGAATGAAATGAAATGGAAAAATATATCTCCAGTACAAGAGAGTACTACAAAGAGAAGCGTTTTCAATTTCGCGGAGTATTGTTATATTGGACTCCAGTTCGTTCTTTCACGGAAGCTCAAGCTAAGCTAACGAATAAAGCCATTAAACGGGAAGAATGATTGGTTTTGAGACTCCGGCTGTAATTATGAGGGGAATTAAATACCATTTCTTCAGACTTGTGGGGCAATTTTATCTGAATTAGGCTTCATAAAAATATAATTTAAATAATAATAATTATTCTCAAGTGATAAATAGTCTAATTTTAATTTTTAAAAGGCTGGAAGCTGATCGTTTATCAAAAGTGTGGCCACAAATTTGATTAACAGTTCGATCAAAAATACAAACAATGTTTCGGTTCTAGCTTTCCCAGTACCAAATATTTCAGTTGGCACGGGTTCACGTAAACTTTTCAATTTGATAAAACCAGTGGGTAATTTGTTCGACAAGCGATACGAGCCGTAACAGGCTTTCGTTTTCGCGCTCAATCGTTCCTAAAATTCTGTATCCAATTAAAGTATTGGGCTTGAATTCTAATAGGGTTGAAATGTCAATTTCAAGGTTAACTTCGACGTAGGTGAAACCCTTCAAAGTCTCAGCGTGAGTGATGGGATTACAACAGAGTAATCGACAAGGTGAACGTTTTCAAAGAGCCTAAACCTCTTTCATAGTTCTGGAGTCAAATGTATGGAACTGATTTTAAAGGTCTTTACTAAATATAATACCGCTATATGACTTTTTTGCGATAATACGCAAAAAGTCAGCGTCAATAGTGCGTCGAGTGCAGGGGAGCCGAAATAGAGTCCTGTTGGTGATCGCTGAGAAGATCGACAGCTTTTTAGAACTCCATCTCTATGGTGTTATTCGGTGAGCCCCAATGTTTTATTTTTATTATTTACCAGCTTCCTCCCCGCGGTTTCACCCGCGGTCCCGAGAGCACCAAACCTTACAGGATTACCCGCGGGGCTAATATGAAGATTGTCTGAAAATTTCATCGCGATCGGTTCAGGGATTTCGGAGTCTATAAGGAACATACAAACATACATACATACTTTCTCTTTTACATATATAGATTTTATTATTATTTTATTATAATTACAAACATAGTATGTCAGAGTTACTAACAACATAATATGGACTTTGTAGTCTGAATTAAAGGTTTTTTTTATTATTATAAAAATAGTTACTGAGTTTCACTGGCTTCTTGGTGTATATTATTTATGTCCAATTCATCAAACAAGTACCTGCTGTATAAAAGTAATGGATTATACTGCTATAATAAAAAAAAACGTATACTATCTTATTTAATCAGTGTCAGGAGCTAACGTAGCTCGCCAAGCGATGCCTAGTGCCCACAGATTTCATTTTGACTGACAGCAAAACTTCCCACTGCCGCACAATCCAAAAAAGCTAACAATGATACGAGAGATATTTCAATTGGCCAAATCCAACACATGGGTTTGGTGTGGACTGGCGGAGACTACATGTCTTTTAAATTTCACTTTTCTATGCAAGTTTCGTCACCATAAAATCAGTAACAGTATTAAATATTGTAAATGACTGCTAAATAAATACTGTTACAGATTATCTAGGTAATATATCCGTATCAGATACGGCGTATCATGCAGTGATTTCAGCTAAATAAGGTGACATTACTGACACGTAGGTGACGGTCACGTACCTACCTACTTACACTGGGTGATTTTTTTGTCGCTGGACATATTTGCAGGGGTAGAAGTCATCAATATGAACAACTTTTATCATGGGACTAACTCTCGAGATCACAAAAAATGATCATCTGTCCATACAAAAGTTCAATACCCACTCGACCAAAATGTATGAAGGAACCATTTTATTTTTTGCGATATCAGAGTTGGTCCCATAAAAGTTGTTCATATTAACGAGTACTTCAACCCCCGCAAGTATGTCCAGTGACTAAAAAATCACCTGTATAAATGTATAACGCGAAGTAATATTTGATATTATCTCATTAGGAGACAGGTAGGAATGTAAACTTGAGATAAAAAGTCTACCAGCTTTTCGACATCTTACTACACTGTACTGCATCCTGTTACAGTCTCGCTGATCGGCTGAACAGATTTGGATATAATTTGGCACAAATATACTTTTTATCCCGGTAAAACAAGATCTCTCGGTAACGCGAGTAAGACTGGGGAGCGGAAACAATTTGGAAATTTTGACTCACTTTTTTGGTATGTTTCAAAAATTTCGTTGGAATGAACTAAGATTTTTTTCATAACTCTCTCACTCACTTAAATAAATGTAATTTGTAAACTAATGATTACCAAAAGATTAATAGATATTGAATTCGCATCTAAAAATTTAAATACGGTATCCTGTTCATGATAAGTGGATAAATGATTTTCCGTTTCTGAATCAACTCGATCCATCATCCAAACGAGGTTTTATACCCATATACAAAACGTAGCACGGTTAGGTTTATCGGGATTATGGATATTTTACCCATTGAATTGAAAATTTCCAATTGCACACCTTAAGTACTTGCAAGCTGTCTAGGGTTGGTACCGCAGAGTTTGTAAAATCCCAAATCCCGCGGAATGGCTAAATCAAAACATGATTTAACCAAACTATCACTCTATCATTTTGCAAAAACTCAATTTAAAATATAGGTACATATGTACTTAATGATATTTATTTGAAAAATAAATACCTAGTATGCTTACTAAATGGATTTAAAAAGAATTTCATCTATATAAAACTTTTTATTTTTATATCAAGACATTTCATCATGTCTTTGAGTCGATATAGTGGAAGCCCCTAGCTGAGATGTGTTAATCGTAAATGCCAGCCCTAGCTAGGAAATGCCTTATATTAGCACGGGCAATACATGATTTACTTTATATTCCAATACCTTCGAGCTTTTGAGTGCACGCAAAGCCTTAGGGCTTACCAACAAAATCATGAATAAGTAAATCTTATTAGATCTTTAAATTTGATCTGGTTTCCATTATAACAGGTTTTAAAGTGCTCTTCATTCACAAATAAATATAGAACCCTCTGAAATAGTATAAAACCGTATAAAAACGTTTTTATATTATAAAAAGATCACTATAGCTAAGCATTGAATGAATCTTCAAGACATAGTAATAAAGATCAAGTAGTAAATAACTTTGTAAAATGTAAGCAACATTGACAGCCAGGAAATTCAAATTAACATATAAATTACAATGAAGCGGTAAAGTCCTCAAACGAATAGCGTACTTGATATTGGTAACGGGTCAACTGGTGCAAAAACACTAGAATTGCAAAAAAAAGGACGTGGATTTTAATAACAATGAAGGTTAATTGACTCGAAATCGGCAATTGCTATGTAATATGTAGGTACGTATCAATATTGAAAATGGGCCACTTTGCTCGTTCATACTGCATGAATTGCTGTTCCACGATCATAACGGGCAAATTAATAAGCCTAGTTAATAGAGTCAAGCGAGGACATATTGTTATAAATTTTATTAGAAAACTGACTCGAGACACCCGCAATAATGTAAGAGTTTACATCATATTATTATTTGAATATCAGCAAACAAATAGAAATAGCATTTACAGACCAGTTCTCTCAGTAGCTTTCAAATCTCTGCAGATATTTTGGATCCACTCAATATGGTATGATATGAGAGATAGTTTACCGATGGAACTACTATAACCAAGCAAGAGTGCAACAACGAACTCCAAGAAAGAGGTTGAAATTAGTACGTGGAAAAAAAAATACAGGCGATAACGTCATTTTAGGATGAGGTTAGGTGATGGATGTGTTACTATGGGAATTGAAGTCAAGCCAAACTAGAAGGGTCTAATCTTGCCACGGTCCGCGGGCGGTTTCAAACAAATTCACATAGTAAAGAGAAATCGAGGGATTGACAAATGACTATAAAACGCTTGACTTTGATCATAAAAGCTGTTCGGATTTTAATATTCCGACTCGGCACTTACAAATAATGTGAAGTTTAAACTTACTTCGCACGTTTAATACACTTCGAATAGGTTCACTGGTAATAAACTTTAAATCTGTTCGCTCCATGTTTCAGTCCGAGTTACACGTCCCGCCCGGCTTTGCTATAGTAACTGGCAGTATTCGATTACAGCATTGATTTTATGTACTCATAGAAACCCAATAAATCATTATTATATTGTTATGTTATTAGTTTCGCAGTTCAAGTCGTGGAGCAAGTAGTAAACGTCTCAATATAATCCATGGTACCTACACTTTATACATAAAATACCGCTGCTTAATTAAATCCTGATAGTATCACCATTTATAAATCAATCAATGCAATTGTCTGTTATGAGATGGGATATTGTATATATACTGGGTGATTTTGTTATCACTGGCAATACTTGCAAGGGTGGAAGTACTCATCAAAATGAATAACTTTTATTATGGGACTAACTGTGAAATCATGAAAAAATTATCAGCTGTTCCATACAAAAGTTCAATACCTACTCGACCAAAATGTATGAAGCAACCATATTATTTTACGCGATATCAGAGTTAGCCCTATAATAAAAGTTGTTCACATTGATGAGTACTTCCACCCCTGCAAGTATTGCCAGTGATAACAAAATCACCCTGTATATATATTTATACTACTAGGTGGCAAACAAGCTTACGGCCCACCTGATGGTAAGCAGTTACCGTAGCCTATGGACGCTCATAACACCACCGGCAAAGAAAATACAATATTATATTTTCCCTGCCATGGGTACCCCTCACGCGTTGCCAACCTTGAGACATGAAGTTGTTAAGTCTCCTATGCCTGTAATTTCACCGGCTCCCTTCTAATCGAAACACAGTAATACAAGTGCACTACTACTTCACGGCGGAATCAGATATGGTGTAAGTAGTAATAATGTTTTTTTCATTCCGAACTTCTAAGCTATGTATTTTTACAATCAAAATATTGAACTTTACTTTTCAATACCTACAACAAATTCTCGACAACAGAGAAAAAGTCGAGGAAAAATATTCAGAAAGATGTTGGCGTTCACCGAAAATGTAAATAAAAATATTTCTCGATACGAATTCGTGGGCCGCCAACGGAATATTGACAGGAGCAATGGAAGCCCGTTAAGCCCGCCCGAGCAGTTCTGAGCCAACATAATGAAGCTGTCGAAACGACCAATCTACACGGAAATGGCATTTCTATCTCCCAATCTGCCAATTTTAGTTGCTCTTTCAAAATTAATAAGGAATAAAACAATTTAATTGGGATTACTTAATGATATTGAATTCACAAGAGGTCCATAAATAAATTGATATAATAAAATAAATTTGGTAAAAGTAGGAAAAAGCATTAGTTATTTGCCTATATTTTATCCTTTGACAATATTCGTAACAACGTTATTATCAAGTTTTGAATTAGATTTATTTATAAAATTAAAATGGAAGAAATGAAATGAGTGGTACAAATACATATTAAGACTAAAAATAAAATATACTCTTGATTGAAACTCTATAACAGCATATTTAAATTAGTATAATAAATAGAGTGGGGTTGAGTACAAAATTGATTAATTAAATAATAGAGGTAACGTTTTACGTGGAATCCGTCACGCGAGTTGCTTCTAATTAAAGGCACCCGAGCAAAAACTTCGACACAGGGTTGTAAATAGATAAACACTGAAGAAGCACAAAGACGTTATAAATGAGGGGTAATTGGCACCATATCCCGCTAACGGCACTGTTAGTAACAAGAAGGCTTATTGTAACTATCAACGTAGCCAATTATCTTAATTGTTGTTTGGGTGTAACCATTTCTATTCCATAAAAGAAATAATTTAGACAACTTAGGCTTTATTCTCACAATAGCTTATGGCTTCCTAATAGCTTGTCTGGTAGATATCTTTACAGGCCGTTTAATTCTGCTTATTTCGAAAGAAAGAAACCGCATTAACCTGATAACTGTCAGATAAGCTATCCGGAACTTATCGACAGACTATTAATATTTATTTTATTTACGTATGAATAAAAAGCTATCGATTTACATTATTAGCACATCGAATAAATATCCAAATATTATTCAAACCAGCTACTGCTAATAAAATATTCAAGATAAATTAAGTTGATAACATGGAAAATATTTTATTTCGCGATGAAAATTTAATCGGGGGAACGGAGGCGAGGGCGTAATGAGCGACACTGGATTGCAATTAAGGACTAAGACTGCTCCCGACCTTTTGTTAAAGTACTAACAATAGATTGATGGGCTGACTGAATAATGTGTTATATTACCTGGGAAATATACTGGCAGAAAACTTCTTTTGGTAGATATTTATTATTTGGTAACTTTTGGTTTATTAAACACAGCAATTATTTACAATTTCAGTGAAATTCCGACACCACATAATTATGAATTCAGCTTAGTTTTAAATATATTTTGACCTCAAAGTGACAACGCAGATACTACCCCAACTTTGAGTATAACACATCTCATTTACGAGATAGGCAACGAATATGCTATAAGTACTACAGGGGCTTAAGGTAGGTAAGCTGCGAATGAGGTGATTTTGCTCAACCCTTCAGAGTGAAAAGTGACGTCGTAAGGGGATATCGCAAGGTAACGACCACCGTTAGATACTTTAGATTTATATTTATAGCACTTTACAAATTTCTCCATTAGTTGCGACTTGGACGAGTAATTAGGAAAGTGTCGGATGGTCGAAGCACCTGAGAGGTAAAAGGATTTGTGGACGGAAAAGGATTAAAATTGTAGTCAACGTTTTGAGATTTGATTCTATACATATGTTGGTAATCATTCCAACGTAATCATGGATCAAATATTTTTAGTTAATCATTATGATATCAATTTTAAAATTGCCATGATTAAAATAATGAGAAACGCTTAGTGACAATAAAATTTATAACATAATTGATACCTACATATATATATATTTTCTAATCATCTTTGGAAAAAACGGAGTCTACTAAATTCAATAAGTGATACTCATAGTTCCTACCTGAAATGATGAGACAGCTAACTGCGAGAGCCCATCAACATACGGTCCCAATACTGCGTGTTCTCGCACGCGCAGAGAACGCCGGGTCGTCTCAGGATCCAAGAGGTCGTGGACGCGTTCGTTGTATATTTCCATGTATGATACTTCCACCTGAGGAGGGAAAGATAAGCTTTAAATTGGCAGATATAATAGACGAACCATTGCAGAAATCAAGCCGAAAGACAGACTGAGAAAGGGTTACACGCATCAGGCGCTATATAAGTAGTTACGGTACGCCTAATTCTATCGTGAGACCAAATCATAATTATAATTCTAAAATGACCTTATATGTAAGTGCGGGTGGTGATTGTAGCCTTGAGATCCTCTCGAACAGTGCGTCACAGAGTCGAGGGATGATGCCTCCCTCAGCCCCCGGCGAACCCATCATCGTGTATGACTTGCCTGAACCTGAACAAAAAGAAAATTTACTTAGTTCATACAGTATGTTAATTACAGTGATAAAAAAGAAATATTGAGGAGAATCTCTGGATTAAGCTTTTTTTTATATTTTACCTACTATTTATGGGTGTGTGGCCACAATCTCAGTATGTAAGTAACTTTTGTCCTCATAGGAAAATACAAAAGGTTCAAAGAATTCATTCAGTAATTTGATTTATCTGTTAGATCTTTCCTTGATCGTTAAAGTGACTCAGTTCATATACATATAACGCCCATTTATGACAATAATACTATTTTCCATGAGTTCACAACACATTCGAAAATTAAACAAAAGTGGCTTTCAAAATGCAATTTGGTTTTCTTTCAATCAATACCGAACATTTCATACAATGCACACGCAGTCTCTACAATCTCTGCAAAGTGAAACCCCAAATTCGGCATTCGATAATATCATCGCTGCGATTTCCAAACGTATTTCTAAAGGTATAGAGGCGTGAATTTAACACAGCTCTCCATTGAATGATATAACAGTAAGCGTAGCTTCGGGTGCAAATAAATAAACAGGGACAGTTCATGCAAATACTAACTGCCAGAAGTATGTTTGATGTATTTGAAATAGAATTTCCACGTAATGTTTAAATAATACAAAATCATTAACATTTAACTGAATAGCAGTGTTTCCAACATAAGTCGTTGGTTAGTCTAACGACATAGTTTTTACGTTTACTATCGTAGACACTAGGTACTTGGGCAGCAAGCACTTTTAGTAAGCACATGATAATTTGGATTCAGAGGGGACTTAGGTAGACGAACTTTGGGTTAACGTTCTGAATGCATGCGAAATAAATTGCCTCAGTGGGACTGTGACAGACCGAGTACTTTAGAACGTCGGTATCCATAATGCAAACCAAAGCATTTGCTAAAAGTTACACTGAAATTGTATATTGTATATTCTGAGGGTATGAAGTTGAAATCAACAGTACAACGGATAAACAGTATACAAATTACTCAAAGCTGCTCTTTAAAAAGAGCATTTAAAATTGAATGACACAGCAGAAAAGTATCGCAAGAAATCTTACAAAGATAAAAACTACATTTAAAGTTTTAAATTCACAACGGCAGACATTTTGAATACTCATTCTGTAAAATGGAAAAGATATAGTACGATACTCATTCCACCATTGTTTCGAGATTTTTCCTGCTCATAAATAAAGGCATCGCGGCAAAACTTGTCAGAAGATAGGCAAGCAACTCGGTTTAGTTACAAACAAGTCGGGATAAACTAATCGAGTCCGAACAGAAAAATAAGACGGGAAATGTTCCAGTGGAAAGTTGAGTGTATATTGTGAAATGTTATAAGGACCGGGTATATTAGTTTCACATGTAGCTCGGGTTGTGACAGGGAACCCAACTGAATTACATGCAATGTTGAACACACAACGAAGCGGAATTTGGCAATTAAACCTTGACGCTAGATTGCTCCTATATTATAGATGCTAATTAACAAATATTACTATACTATATTAATAACTTGGAATTCTTGGAAATTTACTTTTTTGTTGGTAGTTTTGGGACGCGCTCCAAGGGAATAATGTGTGATTAATTAGATTCAATTAGATCTATTGAAAAATTCATTCTATTTTACAATTCACGTTTTGAATTTAATTAAAAGTCATCAAGAGATATAGTTCGAACATTTTCAATGTTATAGTAAGGATTTTACGACATAGAAAACATAAAAATCACTTGAACAAAGCTATCTTATCTCGAATGTGAACAACCTTCGCGTAACAAATCACAAGATACTCTTCACATGTGCTCCAAATGGGAGAATTCAATATTTCCAAAGTGAAATACATCGAAACAATAGTGAATTTACAATTTATAGAGGTATTATACGATGTCGAAACGGATACCACCTGACGCTCACCTGAAATATAAATCACGATGACAGGAATAGCGAAACTATTTGTATTTTATATGCGGTTAGGGGTCCACTGAAGCATTGATTTGTACCCTTTGGGAGTTGCAAAGATGTTCTAGCTTTTGTTATTGAAATAATACCCAATATAAACACAATTTAGTATTAGGTGGGAGTTGGTTGAGAAGCAAACACCTTCATAAATATCTCAACTCACTTTCTAATCCATTTTATTATTAGAATATTATTGTAACTGTTATACATTAGAGAAACCTTGTTGTTGCTTTTACTTTAAAGTCTAATAATATTGGACTTTAAATATTATTATTTATGAAGTTGGTGTAGTTTTTAAAAATGCATAGAATAAATACTATCCTAAGTAAATTTGCCAAATAACACCAACAGTTACAGAAAACACTCCTGATGACTTGGAACTTCACATGCAGCATAATTCTATAATCATTTTTGTATACATTGCAATTAGAAACTTATTTAGATGTAATAAATGTCAATCTCGTATGTTTTTCGTACCTACAACATTGTATGCGATAACGTGGAAAAGAAAATACCGACTGTCATATGAATGAACGGAGAAAAACGAATGAAAAAGGCAACAAAAGAAGAAACGCCAACATGGGGTACAATCACACGGGACATCGGGCAGCCATAACTCTCCCGAGCGATAGCTATGGGAACGTCATTTTTATTGTTGTACACACTTGTACCGCCACCATTTGATGTCCAAATATACGTTTTACTATGGGCAGCAATTCCCCTACTTGTTATCTCCGACGAATAAAAATTGTTACTGAATATTAGCATTTTGACTCAATGTGCAGCATAAAAATGCACTTCTTTATCGTTAATATTTATCATAGAAATCGCAGAAATATTTTGTACATTGCACATTCTTGTAAATTACGAAATATTTCAAAGTAACATAACGCTTCTAGAAAATTAACACATAAACTCTAAACGAGCAGAGTTTAATAAAACAGTAATGAAATGATGTTTTTAGTCACTCATGTAAAAGTCAATATAGGAGTTCATAAAACAATGGTTTGGGTTCCAATAATCAAATGAACATGAAGAAATTGCAAATATTTCCAAAGGTGGAAATATAACTATAGATATTAATTTATTGATACAATCCAATCTGTATGCTTCGCTTTTTTTTTAATTGGCTACATTCTATTTTTATTATCAATGGGTAATCTAACTATCACAAAAAAGATTAGTGAAAGTAAAAAAATGAAGAAATGGTTTGTGGTAAAAAAAAAACTTCAAAAGAATATACAGCAACTAAGTATTTAAAGGTACATAGTACGAGTACCTACATTAAGAGAACAATAACAACAATGGAAACAATTCATTATGTTAGCTAAAACAAGTCAAAATACGTATTTTCATTTCGCGAGATGAATGTTCTAAAAATGCAAGCCTGTTTCGAACCTCGCATGAGAGATGATCACTCTGGCAGCCTGCCAGCTTCTCCAATACAACGTGTCAGCGTCATTGTCGAGTGATGGATAAGTCATCATTCACGGAGGCACTCTCCAAATTGCTTGTGGCTATACTGCATTGTTAATCACTTAATTACATCTGCGGAACTATTAGCTGACGTAAATTACCAGTAGTTTTGAACTAGGACACTTAGGTATTCACGTTCTATTCCTGAGTGATTGAAACCAATTTTTAATTATGCTTTTCTTCTAAGTTTGAAGGCTGATATGCAGACAGGCGGCCCACCTGATGGTAAGTAGCTACCGTCGCTTATTGACATAAGCAATACCACATTGCCAATGTATTGCCGACCTTTATAACTCTCAAATGCAATAACCAGATCACACCGGTAGGTTTTTGATGAAAGATATTCAAAGTACCGTACATACTTTACATATTTTTCGAACAAACATGAGTTATGGCATCCAGACCAATTAAAATCAAATTAATTACTTAAACTCGATTCTCATTAAGGTATCTTCGAACAAGACATCTTGCTCAAATTGAAGACGCTTTACGCGTTCAAGAGGTTATTCGAGGAACTTTACTTCCAAGCACACACATCGATGATACTCGAGACGATAATTTAACGAGATTGTTTAAGCTATCAACTATGTATATATCTAGCTAGTCTATCTAGCAGATCGTTTCTGCCGTGCACCTCCGTCAAATTAACGAGCGCAAACATTCGATAGTTAAAACTTGGCTCCGATGCAGTTTGTAATTTGTGAGCGACTAGCAGTTTCAACTTTAAGGATTTGATCGATTTTCAATTGTTTTTAAAGATTATGCTGTTGTTCGAGTATGATTAAAATCTATCTAATATCATAAATGGAAATGTTTGTATGTGTGTTACTACTCAGCTAGATGTATTACTCTATACTCAGATGGAATAAAATATACTTTTAATCCCGGGAAAACAAAAGATCCCTTGGGAACGTCGATGAAACCGCGGGGCAGAAGCTAGTTTTCAATATGATGCTGGTGGTTGTTTTGAGAAAGATGCAATCGCGGGTGTAATATAATACAATGGGTGCTATATACTGAATTTGATGATGATTAATTAAAGTTTGATACTTCTTCACCAAATTCTATCAAATCATTAATTCCAAAAACTATAAATAGATGTTATATATGGAAAACATTTCAGGAATAGACCCATTGAAATGGCTTGAATAAATTTCATTCGAACGACTTAAAAGTAAAGCTACGTCAACTGTGAAGGTAAATATTTCCAAATGGCCGGTTGTCAAAGCTAAGGAAATGAATACCAATAGCGAATTGAATTTAATAAGTACTCTAAATACGAAGTAAAATTAAATACATACCAACAAGTAATGCGGTTCAGCAAAATTTTTGGCCAATTTAATAAGGTATGTAATTCATTTTTTACCAATTCCACTCGAAAGGGGCATTCAGTTCACCGATAAATATATTTTGAAATTGAACTAGGAATATTTTATTTATACAAAAAATATATTATTTTCTCGCAGTCAATTATATAAACTCGTGGAAAAAGTCATCTCGGCTCTTGTATCCTTTGCTCCGCTCATGATTCTACTCTAGAATCCTTTGCTGCTTTCGGGTTAGTCCCTCGAAAGAAATAATCCTTTTCTCTCAATCTCCTATTTTTATTCACAGTCGACCAAAAAAATCTTTAGTTCCAATTTGGATCATAGGTTTTTTGTAATCAAACTAGACTTCTCTATAACTACGCATTAGAGAACATTATTGAACGCCATAAGTATATACCTTTTACCATTATCAGAGCGACACAAGGCACCTGCAGTTTTAGGTCACTCGGGCGTGGTACCTGCCACGGCTCTCTTTGTTCCTGTTCCACAATATGTTACGTACCTATAGGCTTGTTGATCACTAGAATACTATGCCATTTACTATATTATTTATTTGATATTGAATCATATAAGCCTTGTACATATCCCACAACCATCGCAATCCTATTTGTGAGCGGTTAAGATGTTACTACGAAGCTCGTAGCACCTTCGTAGCACAGTGCTACGAAACGTAAAAAAATCACTACATACAGCTTCTATTGCAAATTCTTACATTCGAAAATGTTACCAAATTGAAGTATAAATTTAGAATGAAAAATTATGTATGGGGTTTAGCAATAAGCGCGGCATGAAAGAAAGTTTCTAGGAAAACTTTCTCAGTGCCACTTGAGTACTGAGTAGACCCGGGCGGAGTTTTTTGTAAATTCACGACGCTAACTTATAGCTTGTATTTGCATACATAACACTTTCGTTATAAGCAAATTATATACTGAATTAAACATAAGATTAACATAACTGACCTCATGACTTTATACGGAAGTAGAATATTACAGTATGGTACTAAAAATATAATAAAAATCTCTTATAACGTAATTAGAGTAGGTAAGTACCAAAATTCTGTAACTCATTGGGGGGTGTAATCTAGGTTTGCAATTCATCAAAATTGATATAACATTTTTTACATTCGTAAGCAGGAAGAAGAAATCAATATCCCCTTATAGGTACACAGCTTTCTTAAAAATACGTTATAATACATCATAAGCTGCACCTTTATTATATATATATATATGTGATATATTATGTATTATAATTATATATACATAATATATCACAGCCCAAAGACCGATCCTTTTTGAAGGCGTGCGTGTGGATATAGATCGAACAAGTAGAGGCCCCTTTGAGATACGAAACTTTCAATTTTTTTACCGACGAAAAAACGGAGGAGTTTCTCATTTATAACTTATTTTTTAATTTTTTAAACCAATCATACATACATTTAAAATAATTATTAACAATGTTCTTTATTTCGTCCATTGATAAACTATATAATTCCATTATTGATGGCACGCGTTGTCAAGATATTTAAATGTTCTTTGCAGACTTTATTCAGTGACGCAGTTACCATTGCGACTCACCAAAGTCAAAGCCATTTATTCAGTTTAAGTTTTGGAATACTTATGAATGTTAAAACTTCCACCGATTCAGAAGTTAGCCTTCAACTGAGACGAACTGTCAAGACTTCAGCAAGTCTTTTTTTTATGATCCAACTATCTTTGCTATTTTATCTATTCAAACGATTTTCCATCGCCAAATATCGCCAATTAAAATAAAAGAAAACACAATGAAATATAAATAAATAAACCATAGAATAAAAATAAAAACAGCCTACAGTCTTTCTTCAAGTCGCAACAATATATTAAGAGTAACACCAACAACTAGTACACTAATATTACGTTTGCAATTTGCACAGGCAAAGCTCCATCTTGACCTATAAACCTAAAACTTTGCAGGCTTGTTGACAAGGAGCTGGAAGGAAGTTCAAAGAGCACAATTTATGTTCCCGACTCATGACGATCTCATGAATACGCGAGCTATCGTATCGTAAACTAAGGTTTATCGCCGACAGTAGGTACCACTGGCTCCTGATCGTATATCAAGGAAAATACTTTTGCATTATACTATATGTATTGGAGATGGATTACTTAAACTAACTGCTGTAGTTTGAAATTTAGCATTTGCTTAAAGTAAATATTTGACGAATGATAATTTTGTTGACTTGTTGAATTTTGAGGCCATATACTTTGATAGAAGATATGTCTAAGATTACGTTTATTTAATTAATAGACTAACAAATAACCATTTTGTCATCTGCTGAGCGAAATCCGAACTGATCTGCGTATTATGATGATAAAAGCATAGGATTTGTCTAGGGATTTAGGTACTATTTGTCAAAAAAACATTGTTACCTATTCCAAGCTCTTAGTATTATGGATAATAAATAAGGAACCTGCCCTTAGAGAGTTGTTACGAAGACGTATGTAGTAGAATATAGCTGAATTCAGCTATACAATGATAAATAGATATTTTTTCAGTCAATATGAGGATTATCGAATGTTTTAGTAAATTCTGTACGTTTAGTCTACCCAGGAATGCCCGGTACGCGGTATACGCAAAGCTAACACTAACTTGACAGTTAGTATATTTCGTTTCTATATTTCTTCCTTCTTCCTAGTTTTTATATTGCTTTAAACTTATTATTTCCCCCAAGTTGATACCATCGGTCTAACCAGCACTATAGATGATCAAACAGTGGTCGGACTAAACAAATAGTGCATAAGAGTACGCTAATCACGTGCCCTACTCTTGACTATCGAATCTTCAGTATGTTTTTTAAATATTTTCTCTAAAAGGCATGCTCTACACTTTTTTTTAAAAAAATCCCAAGGATATTAATATTATATCTAAAACCTGTGTCAAATAAGTATTCGATAAATAATTTAATATCAAACCACTAACAAAAAAACTATGAGCAGGTTAAGTATCATGTCTTGATGTACCATATTTAAGACCCGTCTTATTTAAATAAATAAATAAATATTCTGGGACATTATTTATTCCTACTTTTTTATAATTCCAACCAAGAACTGTAAAAGCAATAGACACGTGGTTGTAAAAGTTGGATATCCTCCAAAACAAGTCCATATTAAGTGGAAGTATGTCCAAAATTCGCCGAAGCCCAAATAGCTGAGGTCTCAGGAAATAATATTCGCGATATTCTGGCATTATTCATGGCAATATGCCAAAGTTTTGTGCGTATGCGTATCTTACAACCGTACAATCAATAGTAATTCAGCAGCGAGACTTCGCTTCAATGAACTGGTTTTCTGCTCGATGTTTCTACATTGTAATTTCACGAAAAGTTGTGCTAGATGTTTGAGATCATGTTAGCTTTTAACATATCTCAGTATTTTTTTCTCATCAAGTGTAGATTTATTGCGGCAAATGACAGCCAATTAAATGGTTAATGCAGACAGCTCCCCTTTTGTACAACCTATTTTACAATTTTGATTATTCAACGCCTCTTAAATCTATCAGTAGACGACTTCAATCATCAAAACAATAATTGAAGTCATTTATGTTCGTGCTGTGGTAAAAATAAATAAACTAAACATCAGATCGTATTTCAACACGAATTGTAGCTAGAACCAATAACGCATGAATATGATATGAGAATCACAAACGTCTACATATGTGGTCATAAACACAGACGAATGAGTGCAAAATGACCCGACAAACGATAGAGATGCATTCGAGCGAGAGAGAGCTAACTAAACACGATATAAACAGATCGCTATTAGATAACTACGACTCAGTGGGAAAATCTCGTTACCTAACACGTGCTTGAGATTTATTTTATACTTAGTTTGTAACATGCTACTTTAACACATTTTATATGGTTTATATATGCAATTTTATATACTATACATACTTTGATTATTTATATATTTAACTAACTAGATGGATAGTCGTGCTACTACAGAACTAAAGTAAACAGGCCAACATATTATGCTGGTGTGCGTGAAATTTACGTCTTAAGCTCGCTCTTAAGCTCGCGCTTCGTCATACTGTTTGTTCTAGTGTGCGTGATTTATGAGCCAACAGTTGGACGCAATTTTTTTCGACCCGTTCACAGTTTCGACTGTCTATCTAGACAAATATATTAAATATATTTTGATAAACACTACATACAAAATAGTTTGTATGTTACCCGTCTTACACTAAGGATATTTTGATGACATGACGGTACCTTACATTATCATATACATCAATTCTTTTATATTAGGAAATATCATAAAAATAATTCAGTAATTCCAAACGGTACTCTCAACGTCCAAACAGAGACCTTACCATTGATTACAAGCAACACAAGCTCGGTTGATTGATGGAGCATGACACAAAGGGCAAGTGACGTTTCTGGGTTAGCGGCCCGCAGACACACGCCACGCGTACACGCAGCGGTTGAGCGTATAGAGACGTGATTATTTTTTAATTGCGGACTTTTCAAGTAACTTTAACTGAAGAAATATTGAGAACTCTTTATGTTAAGCTATGAACTCTCTCTCTCTCTCTCTTTGAACCAAACTTTTGGTGCAATTAGATTCGTGTTATTTATTAGCAAATATTCAGTAGGTACATTACCACTGAACACTTAGCTTTTATTCCACAATTAATACTTTCAGAGATGAGTGGACTCGCTTTTTATGTATATTCAAAAAACTCAAAAAAATAATAATTCGATCAATATAACTTATATGAGCAATCAAATATCCAAGCTCGAGTATATTATAAACAAAAAGAAGAAAAATTACAATACAGTCGCATCACTAGGTCACCAAGCCCGTTCTATTCAACGATTGTGGACAGTTGGAGCGTTAATTGCTGGGTAATAAGCGGAACCGAGCTCGCTTCTTGCTGTAAAGGATTTAGCTGTATAGTAGCGTCATTTAATATTTGTTGAGGAGCTATAATGCTGTCATACAAAGTAAGTTGACAATAGGGTATTACACCCAATTTCAAAAAGTGTCTCAATTTGATCCTAAGGTGCTAATAAGCCACCAAAAAAAACACAAAATTTTTATTCAATCGGTAAGTGCCATAAAAATGCATTTAAATTTTACATTTTTAATTTTTGCGCGTATTTTGATGAAAACGCTGGACGCCATGTTACTCTGCGGTCATGACGTTATCTGGTCTCACATTTTACCACTTTGGAAGTGTCTCTCGCGCAAACTATTCAGTTTAGTAAAAATGATATTAGAAACCTCAATATCATTTTTGAAGACCTATCCCTATGGATAGGTCTATATACCCCACACTTATGGGTCTGATGAAAAAAAAAATTTGAGTTTCAGTTGTAAGTATGGGGAACCCCTAAAATTTATTGTTTTTTTTTTCTATTTTTGTGTGAAAATCTTAATGCGGTTTACAGAATACATGTACATACCAAGTTTCAACAGTATAGTTCTTATAGAAAAAAGAGGCTGTGACATACGGACGGACAGACAGACAGACGGACAGACATGACGAATCTATAAGGGTTCCGTTTTTTGCCATTTGGCTACGGAACCCTAAAAATGAGCTATTATCTTTTTTATTAGTGTGCTGTTCCTGAATGCATGAATACTAGTGTAAAAATAATAAAAATAATACTTTTGTTGACACTTTTTAGTTTGCATACATCACCGTATGACGTCATTATAATGGCAGCTACTGTTTCTATAGAGTAAAATACCCTATTGCTCTCTTGAAGTGCATTTATGCATTATTTACAACCAACTAAAAATAATTCATATATTATCTCTGTGGTCCAAGGTACCAATTTTTATCAAAATCGTTTCGCTGTGATAACGTACCAAACATACAGACTCACTACAAACATGCTTTAATAATATTATAATAAGAATTGATGAAATTATTAATTACAATATTTAAAAAAAAGATCGTACCTAAAAGATTAAAATGGAAAAATGGAGATTGCTACGTAAATATAACGTATGTGAGTGAAAGCAACGCAAATATTAAATTTACTCGACCCAAAATGAAAAGTGTAAAGATACACACTGAAAAGCAGGTTGGTTTATCAAACTTCAAGAGAAATTTAAGTAATTAACTAAAAATCGACTAAACTATTCACCGACATTTAATTTATCATCTCTACTTTCATGTCTGGAAATCAAAAGAGGTTTTCAGAAATAGTAGAAGTGTGAAATTATAACAACTTTACTATTGACTATCGGAAATTGTATGGGAAAAATAAATTTATTCGGAAAACCTCTTCACATGAACATGGGGTGATTCGGACACAAACATTCCGGTTATTGCGTATGAATATTCAAAATGATTTTGGAAACGAGCGGTCGGCACGTACAAACGTCAAACGATCAGCACGTATGGATCTTGAATGACCCAGAATACGATTAATAATTGCAATACATTTACTTAATTCTTAATTGAGGTATACTGTGTGATTAGTATAAGGATTTTCTAAGTAAATATGCAGATGGATAAATAAATACGTCGTAATTAGTCGTATTTATATTTCCAATCAAACCTAATAAATATTTACATATTCTTGTGTAATATTTATTAGGTTTTGTTTATTTTTCACATATGTTCGCACCAAAACAAAGGAAATTTACCTAATAAATTAACAGCGTACTTATATAAAATGCTGAGCAAATATGCTAAGCTAACACAATAAGCAATCTTACACGACAATTTCTACATAACATTTAGAGAATATACTTCGATGTCGATACAAATTGATAGCAAGAAACATGACGTCGTCACTTGTGGGTACACGAAAATGTACTTGCGCAACCTGTCGCCCGACGCGACGATGCAAATGAAACGCGACAAAACTACCATAAAATTGAATTTGTATGGTATACTAGATCTACGTCACACATTATGTTAAGTTTGATGCAATTACTTAGTAGAATGAACATGTAAATTCTATTAGTCTATTTCGAGCGAAGCTTTAAAAGAAGAATTTCACAGCAATGCTGTTTGGTATAGATACTTATTTAATTATGACTAGATTAAAGCGCATTGCGTTGCGATGATTTAAATGTAATTAATGTGATTATCAGACACTTTTATAAAATTTTCCTTCATTAGTAGGTATATGGAAAATCGTTGCAGTTACCTAGAACGTATTATAATTTACGTATGCAGAAATTCACAAGTATTTCCCGTGATTTTAATGTGCCTATCTACCTTAGTTTCAATATTATTATTTCAATCATACCTGACGGTGGATAGTACCGCGAATAAAAAATACAAAAATGATAAATCGGTGAAGCAATATCGCCGAACCAAGCCCGCCGATATTTGACATCAAAATAATTGCCGTTCTTGTTTCCACGTGAAAGACCACAGAAATGTCACGAAAGCTTTGAGTGCTAGTCGCTTTATTTTAGCCGGTGTTTTCACAGATCGATATTGTTGAAAAATAAGAACAATAGGTATATAAAAAACGACTCTTGACAAAAATCTTATCGCAAAAGCAAGCTTGTTTGCCACCTGTGTAGTGTAAAAAAAAAAGAAGATGAAGCGTATTGCAGCTCACAAGTTGTTTTCGAGAAATCCATTTTCACAGTGAGATATTTAATTAAGAGGGTGGGTGCCCTCCCTAGAATATTTGACGGTTTAATAAGATATCGTAGGCATAATATATCTAACGGGACGTTACATAACCGAGGCAATTCTGCGGTAGGCAGCCGAAATGCAATTTAAAAGCAAAACGATGTCATTAACTCTGAAACACCCGATTCCGACCGCGACCTAATTTATAAACTGACAAATAGGGAATTTGAGATCTTGCTATCTGATATAACATTTATTTTATTTTTTGAATTATATTATTATACTTTTGCCGTTTTTTTTTGGCAGGAACAGTAGATCTGATATTAATTATAAGGAATGTGAAATATTTGTATGAGCTCACAAAAAGAGATGAACTCCCAAATTGCTGGCGTAGCTTTTCATAAATAGTCTTTTAATCCAGACGAAGTGACATTGACGAATCCAATATCCAAACGGCTGGCAACACCTTATAGACACATTAATTATTTTCAGGTCGCCGTCTGCGTCCCATACCCAGTTCCAATCCCAGCCCCATCAAACTCTACAGAACTCGAATGCATTAAACGTTTCAAAATCAATTTCCTCGCCAGCTCTCGGCCCGCCAGGAAATAAGCTGGAAAACATTGACGTTTTCAATTGCAAATTCATTTGAATCCACCTTACTGGATTCATATTTTATCCGAATCGTAAAGTTGTTACAAAATGTCTCACATTGAGTGATAAAGACAAAATTAAATATTTCGAAGAAACTGAAGATATCATCAGATAGGTCTTTATTATTTATGTATAGTTCAATTAGTATTAAGATTTGTAGCTAGTTGGAGTACTCTAAAAAGGTTCTGGCATAACGTACGTTACAGGTTGACTATATCTAGGCTATGAATAAAGTTTATCCCTCTTAAATAAAGAACACCATTAGCTGATTATTTGTTTTCCCATAAAATCACACCCACCAATGTCATTAAATTAGAGTTGCTTATACCACAGGCTTTAATGAGAAATTTGACACAAAAAGGCTTCGCACGTTCTCTATAATAAACTTATTACTCTTCCTTTACGCACCTGTATGCAAACAATTATTTAATTTAATCACGCGATAAATTAAGCAGCCGAGGGTGGTTCATTAGAGATGAGCACACGTTCACGATTTAGTAGACGACACGACGTGAGGACCTGTTCCTGGTGGGCGTTAATAGCTGTACAAGTTGTTGATGGTATCACAGAAGTATTTTTTCTTTTCTGTGTATATCTTCACTTCACTCTTTGTTCAACATTTAAAAATCATTAAAGAAATGTAATAATTTTTTTTTTTAAATCGTTGTACTGCGTACGTCATTATGCTTGCACCTCTGACATGACTCTCGGAGACAACACTGGTAAACTCAAACTATATGCTCGATGAAACAGAAACTAACGAAGCTTCCTACATTAGCGAGCAAAATGTAACAAATTACGTAAAAACCCCACAAATTAGTCACGGCGGTTTCAGGAGCACATCCTGAATTCATGATTCGGGTCGAACCCAATGAAGCTTCAAGTTAGTTCAGAGTTCCGGCGCAAGTATTCGCACTATGCCGAATGTAGCTGAATCGTGTGAATAAGATTAATTGGGATTCCTTAAGGACGGAGGATCACTGTTTTATTGTTAGGGCACTACATAAACCTCTCCATAGACATAGACCTATGAGAGAGAATTAGTGAAAGCCTTCTCGAGAACACTATTATGGAACACGTGCCTCCTTTTGAACACTGTATATGACAGGTTTGTACAATAGTATTGATAGGCTTTGTGGGAACTCACTGATACGTAGGTAGGGATGATAGTAGATAAGTGGTATATGGTATTACATATATGATTGTGTATTTAATTCTTCATAAATATTAGCAAAAAGCAAGGGTTGACATAAATATTTTTAATTCAATTTGATATTTGATTTATATAAATATCATGCTTTTTTCATGGACGTTTATTTCCATATAAGACATGTTTTAAGTGTTAATAAAAATATACACGATTTTTTAAAATGAGGCAAAGGCAAGTTATATTGAGTGGACCTGGGAATATCCAGTCTATTTGTTATTCTAATAGAAAATGTATAATGTCAATTTGTTATTTACTTAACTACCTTTAGCGACTCAGTTAAAAGTATACCTATGACAAACAAGTAAGTCTTAATTATGACCAACTATTTACAGTTAGTTAACTTAAAATTAACAACATAATAACACATTAAGCGTATGCCTCAGATTTTTAATTACTAAAATGATTTTATTACCGTAAAAAAACGAGACAGTTGCTCATTAAGTACCGTTCTTTTAAAAAAATTAGGTCAGTAACATTATGTACAGAAATTTAAATAAAACCCTAAACATTTATATGATATATATATATATATATATATATATATATATATATATATATATATTTAGGAGCTGAGTTTAGGAGCTATTAAATAGGTTATGTATGACTAAGGTAATGGAAAATTTATGACAACATAAATCCAGAAAATGTACCGGTTTAAGTATGGATTATTGGCCCGGGACCGCTCGAGATTCAATATCCACTAACGATTATTCAAAGAGCACCTCTGACGATCGTAATTTAAATCTCTTAAAACTTCGAATATTATAAAGTCAAAGGTAAGTAATGGGTGATTACCTAGTTTTTTTTAACTGTGAAAAATCTTGTGTTTTACCACAATTTCACGATAGTAAGTGATGTGCCCGAAGGCGGTAAACTGCCTGATCACAGCAGTTAGTGCTTTGCGACAGATTTTTAATCTGGTTACTTTACCTACCAGCGTACTATGGTTTCTTTCACCGAAAGCTCTTTGTAGGTTTCGAACCCACCACCTTCGCCACAGCCCTCGGCGTCACGTGCATACAAATTGCCATCATAATAACGACTCAAATATGTATAAAAATAATATTGAATACATAAATATTACATAAACTCTACTCCATTGCTTTAGTAACTTCCCACTTCAGACATTTTAATAATACTCCTGCATACATTACCATCGCCGTTTACATGATACATTAGACGCAAATTGCACATATTCTTTCACAAAGTTCTTTTTAGGCATATAGTATTTATAAACTGTGTATTTGGAAAAAATAACGCGGTAGACCATAAAGTTTGAGAGTGGAATCCCTCTGCGTAAGGAAAAAAGTTAATAGCTACTCGGCACCAGTCGTTATTCCGAATGAGCGACTTCACGACCGAATGAATGATGGATAGATGAATGACTGCGAGCAAAATGAATGAATAAAGTAACTGAATCGTAGAATCATTGTCAGTTTTATGATCGTGTAGACTACTGTAAACTTTTGAAATGAACTTCTGATCTGAATACAGATAAACAAATATAGATTACGTAACTTTGACGAAGGTATATTGGATTCCTGACGGGTGACGTCTAAGGTTCTACTTCAGATAATACCGTGAAATGAGACGCAAGTGATTGATGAGAGAGAATTTGAAAGGAACCTTTAACTCACGTAACATCTTGAGTGGGATACCTAATAGGAAATTAGCTGGTATTTAATACTTTTTCTTTTTTCAAATAAAAATGTTTACGCATCGTTACTAGTCATACGAAAATCCGCGACACGAATATAAAACACATTAACACCAATAATGGGATGATAGTACCTAATAAAAACTAAAACTTTTTGTTATTAGTTGTGAGTCGCGCCAACTGAGACATGTTTACAGCAGTAATTTGTTTACTATACTTCGACGTTGCCCACTTATACGAAAATAGAACTGATAAATATTTACTTGAATTTTTATTTGGATAATTTACATTATGTAAACAAAATTATTTAATGCAAGAGTTTCTTTAGGCATGCCATCATGAATCCTAAACTAAAGCAAATTCTCAAGTGGAGTTTTTACTTTAATCAGTAAATCAGGATCAACGTATTCGAAACTCAGCAAACGCTTACTTCGCTTAGCTCCTTCGCAATATTCACGATTTAAATATTCCAACTTTATATACACTTGGCATGATTTAAATTCACATGTCGGTCGCCGGGGAAATGTTTCATCATTTATACGTTTGAAGTTTTGACTCCGGTAATGGTTCTTTCAGTGAGGAAACCTTACATATAAAGTGGTTGAGTGTACCTCGGATCACAGCTTGGATTTACCTTTACAAACGCTATGTATACGCTTTGGACTTAATTGAACTTTCTTTCCTTGCTTAATTTTTTTCCTAGAAATTTAAATTACCTATCTCAAATCTAATAAAGTATAGTAATAAACGAACATCGATCCAAGAAATACGAATAAAGCGCACCGAACGTTAAAAAACTCCATTACCGTCTTCAAACATATATCACAAATATACGAAACTCAAATCGTCGAAATAAAGTTACCCTGGAAAGTATGTAACATTTTGGACTAAGGAAGGAATAAAGTTATTGTTTTCGTCCAGTCCCGTAAGCGCTGAGATGGCCAATAAACAATAATTCCATTGGAACATTGCCCTCAATTTCGGTCAGTGGACGGAAGCACATATCAAATGAAAGGAAGGCTCTCCGGCTCAACGGTAATGTAGAGCTTCTTCTAAATTCAAATACATTTAAGCAAAGGTAAAGTAACTTACTCAAAAGTAATAGGTTCATTTTGGTACAAAAACCTATAACGGAATCAGCAATCGTAACCTACGTTTTGTGTTAATTTTTGCAGCACGAAGCAACTTTTTTTTTAAGAATTCATGCCAAGCTTTTCAGTGTAGGAATACCAGGGATTTTCTAATTAAATACTCACATATTTTCGTAAAAAGCACATGAGCGTTTACATATGTGTTCCAACCTTTATGATCAAACAGCACGCGTCGACTGAAGCGTATAATTAAGTTGACTCAGTAATTAAGCCTTCTCGATTCTCGTTTAAGCCTGGGTCTCGTACTTGAGTCTACATAAATAATTGCCAAACAGGAATTGTAAGCGTAACTGCAAAATAACGCCTTAACAGGTCTTAACGTTAAAGTTTAATAACCTTTAAGATGCTAATTTATAATCAAAGCCTTTGAATTAATCACAGGAGAGAAAGCAAAATCATTATCTATGTATGAATGTATCACATCTGTGTATCAATATTTTGTTATTTTCTGTTTTGATAAAACACCAAGTATTAGCGTATTGAAAAGCTATTTATAAACGCTCCGGAAAAAAAAACAACTTTAATAGTCGATGGCGGCGACATCTCTATTCTAGGACAAGGAAAATCTTGAACGAAATTTTACCAATAAATATTTAGTGATGTAAGTGTAAAAATAGCGCGCATAAATATTGAGTAAAAAATAGGACTTAACCCAAGAGTCTCTTTTCATATGAACTTCAAACAAGCTGTAATTCATAGCAGCATAAAACGTGAAGGATTAAGGTCTTTCATACGAGCTCGGTGAAGTATGCACGTAGGCGCAAATGTTTGTATATCATTAAACTTTAGCACGAGGGGTCTCGTCTCGTCGTTTTAATTTATACTACAGATTTTCAACACTGCATGAAAACTGGGATGAATAAATAAATAGCTTTGTGCTAAACATAAAAAATATGCAAAATAAGCATGTTTTTCCATTCATGCAATATTTAAGAGTTTTATGTATATTTTGGGCATGTTTTAAAAATAAATGGCATTGAGTAGGGACAAGTGTATGTTTCTTAGAATTTAAAATTAACCAGCCAGGAAATGCTCAATACCCAGTGGATTACCTAAAATGCCTGGAATATAGGTAGGTATGTTATTTTAATTCAGTATACTTTAACAACAATAGAACACGAATAAACCAGAATGAAAACAATAATAATAACAGATTTTTCATTGCTAACTGACAACTATGCACCAAACATGACGTTTCGTTCGGGTATATTCCCTTTAGAGCCCAGACGCGCAGACGCGCACGTGCCGACGACATATCTAACAACACCACTCTTTGGTGCTGTGAGCAGCGTGAGTGAGATTTTTTGAATAGGATATGGATAGGTAGATATATTACCTTTCAATGACATTTATTTTCTAAAGATATGTTGTAATGGTGTAATAAGTAGGTACTACATATAATTCTAAAAATTTTGGAGACTCAAAAAGATTTCCTGTTAAATTGCTCAGTACAATTACTGCTCCAAATATGCATGCCAAATAGACAGTTTTAGCGACAATAAAATATAAGCTTTAAATAGCTTCACATCATGGTAATAGTCCAGGATCCATGGTCCATTTTTGCACTTCTGCACAGCTACTCACAGAAAATTAGCTTGATAGTATTCAAGTGCAAAAATGGAACATGGATTTGGACTATAAGGAATAAAATATATTTTTCACTGTCCAGGGACAATAAACAAGATTAAAATTACACGACGAGAAGTGGGCGAGGCTAGGGCATAAATCTCAGAGGAAAGCTGCCGAGCGAATGGCTAGTTTATATTTTAAACAACGTAACTCAAACATAGGTCTAAGGCCGTTTCATATACCTTATGAATAACTAATCGAACGACAAATAACAAATGATACTGTACAAAGATTTAAACTGAAAATCACGGCAAAAGTAAAGGTCAAGGGCGCAAGCGCGGGCCTTAAGAAACATTACACGCCTCGCATTCGGTCGTAAAAGTTTAACTCTATCAGAGTGTCGTAAATAAGAGAAAATACAATCGGGTTTTATTCAAGAAGTAAGACGAAATTTTCTGTTCATGGTAAAACTAAATTTACGGATTTTACTTAATGTGGCGTTTTTTAATAATCGGCACTGTTAATGTACGGTACATTCTAATTCCAAGAATTTCATCAAAATTCCAAGATTAGGTACTATTTTTTTCTGATTCGCTTCCAGTACAGTGCACAAAGTCATTACTGAAACTTTCGCCATTCGTTTCCTAAGTCTAAACTACATTTACTTCGCACGTACAAGTGAGATTTGAATTTAAACTACACAAAGTTAAAATAGAAAGAGATTACCCATTGTATTCCTAGGAGAAAACCTAATTCACAACCGTTGCGTATTGTTCCAAGCTGAAGTGGGTATGCTATGCTCACCGTATCATTAATTTTCTCTCTTGAAAAAAACCGTCTTTTTCAGTGTATTATTACGTGTATATAATAGGTACTACCTCTCAATATTTGGCACTGACCTATGATTGGTTTAAGCAACAACCTTCCGAACCGTGCGTTAGTCTGACTATTCTTAAGCCTGTGAAGGCCTATTTGAATGAATAAATTATTTCATTTCATTTCAATGACATACATATTCTTAATGTTTCATCAATGAATTTGTCAATAATAGTGAATTAAATAATTCAATTGCGATCATTTGCGATATTCGTTCTTTGAGGAATTCCATCATGTCTACAAAGCCCACAGTGAGATCATAACATATCTTGTAACTTCACGGAAGTTTTTTTTCTTTATTCTTTCTCATTCTTATTTTTAATTTATTTATTTGGATTTTTTTTATTTTCAAATGGGAGCAAATAATTTTTTAATTTATTTAAACCACTTTTCCGAAGACTTTAGCTATAGATTGAAAGAAATAGATCTTTCTCTATTTGATATTACAACAAACAAACAAACAAACAAACAAACAAACAAAAAAATGTAGATGACAACAACTAACAAGTAATAAATGTAGATCCTATTAAAGCGTTTTTAGTGTTGTCTCGAAGCATGTGTCTCTAAAATTTGGTGAGATTTGGGTCAATCACCGGCCTATAAATTATACAAAAAAAAAATTATATCGTCCTCCCATATTTACTACAGTGATCCTTTTCGTTTTTCCCGGAAATATTGAGCAAGATTCCCGGAACTCTCATAAGAAACGAGGCCCATAGCAGTGGAAAGGCGTGGGACGGGTATATGTTTACTACTTATAGAACATCCCTTGGTATATTTCTACGCTACATCCAACCATAGCCCTGCTCAACTCAATATTATATTTCATATTTTCTATTGTTTTATCGTTAGGCCTCTCAATTTCCATTTTCTTACATTAAGATGTTTTTTTTTTACGGAACAAGAAAGTCTTGGTTATTCGACTTCTCCACCCTTACGCGGACATAGTTATATAAGATGACAATACTCACAACTAAGAAACAATCGAGTCCGAGACTTTGATAACTTTAATATCATCTTCAAAAATATATTTTCCATAACTCTTAAGTGTTCGCAGATACTAAAGACGGTATAAACTCTAGATAAAAGAGCTTATTGACACTGACCTGTCTGTCCATATGCGAATATGCACGCATTGTATCCTTCGAAAGCATTGTCTAGTATATCCCTGCCGAGACATTCGAATACTGTCTTCTGTGAGGCAAAGTGTGGCAGGGATGGCTCCAGGGAGAAGAAGCAGTGGTCGAACGCGAACGTCTTTGGTTGTTTTCTGGAAGAAAAGAGATAAAGATAATCATCATCTTACTATGTTTTTTTTTGTATAGGTTTCGATAGAAAGATCTTGTCTTTAGCGTCAAAATTGGACAAACACAGTTTTATTATTGGCCCATGGTCCATTAACAAAATCTAATTTAATAAATTAATTAAAACTAAATTCAAATACTACGTAGGTAGACGGCCAGTAGGTACACAGGACACGTATTATACCAGTTTAATTAAACTACGTTAATGGACGTAACTTTTAATTAATCTAGCGACGAGGCAAACCCGCATTCCATGTTCCGCTAACGTACAAACTTGATGCGATATTAAATTTTTCAGCCATTGTTCTGTGACTGATACTGTCATATTATTTGGACGGGAATTTCTTATAGTGAAGAGTGACATTTCAACAAGGGAGAAATTCGTATGATCTCCTGAGGAAGATATACTTACCGGCTGTTGTTTTTTAGAATTCACAAACGTAATCAAATCAGAAACCACAAGAGGATTCCATCATGATTCAATTTTGTTCGCCATGTTTTTATCCATCAACATTTGAAGTCAAAGAAATAGGTCTGTGGTTCGAGGTTTGGTTTACATAAATTACGAATGCGGGTTTGATATTAGCCGGTGGAAATTCAATAACCAATCGATCACCGATAAACCATTATTAAATGTAATCAATGACTGTGTAACTTGTGGAATATTATGATGGTTTTGTTATAAACTATGAATCAATAATGCATTTCATTTCATGCTTCAGATATTGGAACTGCAATTCTAATTAGCGCAAACAATAGTTATTCAATTATAAATTTTAGATAATATTAATACATTGCCAAATCACAAGTAATCGCAACTTCACAAAATTTTCAGTTTTTCAGATTACAAATTTTATAATCGAAAAATACTTTTTACTACAACGTTGATCGCAATGCTAGGGCAAGATTTTAAGAATTCGGTAATATTGACTAACTGGCACAAGTGCTACTTGTTATACGTTGTTAGTCCCAAAAAACATGAAAGTCTCAACATGTTTACTTTCAGGAATCGCAGAACTTGTTCACTGAAAATTCTGTTAAACTCATATTCGATTCATAAAATCATATTTTTCTTTGTTAGAAAGAAATCGCATTAGGTTCAAATCATATCGAACTAAGTTTTCGATGGCGAGTCTGGATGGCGTGCCAAAAGATAACGTTATTGCATCGATTTATTGAACTAATTGCTCCTTTGTCTGTCAGAGTGGATAATTCTTTTTCGAATAGAAAATGTAACGTTCTTGCCAACAATAGTAATATAATAATAACTATTCGGATTAGGATTTCTTTTGATTGAGGTTAATTAAAAATAGACTGTAAGCTTCTCGTAGTTTTAGTTCGGAATCCCTTGTTCCCCAATTAGTAAGAAACTGTTGCTTTAGTTTCGTTATAAAATTATTAAAAGAAAAAACAAAAATGTTAAAGTAAGTATTTTTATTACACAGAAAAGGACTTTCTTCACGAAACGAAGATCATATCAACAGTAGAAAAAGCAATATCTTTTTAAGGAGGTTATCAAGTACTAAAGTCTGAATACTACATGGAGTAAAGCCAAATCATAAAACGGGGAGTTTATTCACCCCTTTATTTTTGCCAACGTGTGAGTGAGCACCTATCTATGTACCTATCCATACTGGGTGGATATTTGGAGACAGCATATTTTCGAAACCTGTTAGGTTCGTCATCCTGTTTTTTTTTTATTATGGGACGTTACTTAGGTAGGAATAAAGTATTATGATTGGTCTGAACCTAATACCCTAATAATGATCTTAACTGTTGAAATTTTGTGATTCTGTGGCCATGCAGCGTATAAAAGAGAGACATCAAAATCGCTTTGCAAAGCGTTCGGTTATCACAAGGGAGTACACTCTTCTTAGTCAAGCGCGAAGGAAACTTCACTTCACTGGATGTATTAAATTAATGTAAAAAATACTCGTATATATCGAATAAAAACACTTTTATAATGACCCAGACTAGAAATAATAATGCATCAGAATTTTACCGAAATATTATATGTACTTTACATACACATCGCTGTGACGGAATTCAATTTGCTGAAGCGTCGATTGCTTGCTTGATTCAACTTACATAAGTGTACGTAATCAACGCTCCGACTTGGGAAACACTTTGAGAGTTAATCGTATGCGTGAATGGAAATTTTGTCCGAGTGAATGATTTACACTGTGCCGTAGTAAGTACCTAATAGTAGGTATTTAGTAACTACCGTTTGTAATAAAAAAAAAATCTATTGTATTTCGTCGGACGGACGGTATTCGTTTTTGTATTTATTTCTTTGAACTTTTTAATGAAAATAACACAAATAGGCCATCTATATACTCACTTAACTTTACCTATGAAATTAATACAGACAGATATATCGAAAAAATATAAATTCCATGTACATACAATAAAACTTATATTTTTTCCGGAACTACCGAACAAGTCGAATGCTCTAGTAGAGCTGAAATAAAATGCATCGATACAATATATCAAAAATTCGCTTACGGACTAGAGCGTACGCAACGAACTTATCGTCCACGAGATGATTCAATTATTTTTCGGACGCAGCACACTTTTTTATATGTCAATGCTTCAGTTTCCATTTTACGTTTTAATATTTTTTATCATGTTCTTTTGGCATGGAGCAAAATGTACTACTTTACTGTTCAATTAATTACCAACAAAAAAGCTATTTCGCTGCACTCCATGTAGGGCGCTACAGACACCTTATACAGAATGCACAAACCAGTGCATTGTTTCAGATCTGTTAAAACGTTCACTGTAAAGTCAAAACTTCTTGGTTTCGGCAACAATATTTCATTCTGTGTATAGTATAGACTCTACATTAATGTTTCAGTGAGTTCATTGACTGGGTAGAGCTAGTTGTAATTCAGTTGAAACTAAAATGCTTTTAACGGACGCCCTAATGACATGAAATGGTATCGTTAAAAGAAATTGAAGGCAGCGGTCAAAGGACTTGCAGAAATATTTAAATGCGTGAATAATGAAATAAATTACATTAAATAATACCTACTTAGAATGTACATTTCATTACAATTATATTGCAATTTCTTCATAAAACATTAAAATTCATTGCAAACATGTCAATTACCAAACATACAGACGAAAATATAAATTATTTTGTGTGACCACAATCTAACAATGATGAGACTGGCTCTCAAATGCAGCTGCGATACACCAGCGATTCCTACTATCTCCTCCAGGAAATTACCTCTATAACAAATTAAATAACTTGTTATCATATTATATCATCTTGGTAAAATTGCATGCAGAGAAGCTCTGACTCTATGGTTACTAAACCAAGATTATGCAGATACAGAAAATCTTTTGACAGTTCCACAGTAGCTTTAGTAGTTTTATTAGTTTATTCTCATTTTATAACTTCTGCCCTTGATGTGATTCATTACGCATTAACAAAACTAGCATACTGGCTCATACATACAACTTCTTTCACATACACATACCCACCCACACACCCCTTACACGTTTCGCTCACACAAAACTTCACACACAAACACACACACACACATGCGCACACACACACACGCACACACACACAATAAGAATACTTACATGACATATCCAAATTATAGTGAAAGTATTTGCACTAACGTGAGGTTTGGGGGCCTGGTGGTCTGTAACACAGGTTTTTCCTAGCTCAGCCACCAGTCCTTCACAATTCAAAAGTATTGTCATAATTTGTGCTTTTTTCTGTAATGTTTGTCTTATGTTTTGTGAGGAAATAAAAATATATTATTATTATTATTTTTCGTTTGAAGGTTACTTCGTCTCGGTTTTTAAGTAAACCGGTGTAATGATAGTCACGGGCCTAAGCCAAGTGATTATCATGAATTGTTGGTGGAACTACTGTGTTGATGGAATGTGACTGTGTCTGAACAAATTTACGTACTATTCTACAAGTGTTTAAAATAGCTGCTTTTTGTAGTGTAATGAATGTATTGCGAGGGAGTTGTAAACTCTCTATAGACTGGTGCAACTGCTTAGGAATAACGCCTGTGGTGGACAAAACAATAGGAATAATTGCTACATTTTGGAGATTCCATAAACGAATAATTTCTTCTTTCAGTTCCACATACTTAGATAGTTTTTCATTAATCGTGCTTTGAAGGTTGTGTGTGTTTGGGACGGCTATGTCAATGATAAGTGCAGTTCTTGTAGTTTTGTCTATTAAGATAAGATCTGGTCTATTATAATGGACTGTTTTATCTGTGAGGATGGCTCGGTCATAATACAGCTTGTGCATTGGGTTCTCTAATACTGTTTCTGGAGTATATTTATAATATGGTATGATCTTTGTGGGAGTAATTAGTTTGTGTTTGATTGCGAGTTTTTGGTGTATAATATTGGCTACTTGATCGTGTCTGTGTTTATAGTCGGTTTGGACTATTGCTTTGCATGCTCCTGTAATGTGTTGGATGGTTTCTGAAGAACTATTGCAACGCCTACATAAGTCAGTACGTAAGTTGGGAACTCTAATAATATGTTTTTGGTAATTTCTCGTTTCTATTATCTGATCCTGTATTGCTATCATAAACCCTTCTGTCTCAGGGAAGAGCTCGCCGCGAGAGAGCCATGCGTTCGACGCCATTTTGTCGACATTTGTTTGGCTCAAGTCTTGGCGGTGTCTCCCGTGAAGAGACTTCTTGGTCCATTGGTCTATTTTTGTCTGTTTGTTAATAAGTTCCTCATTCTTTTGGTTATTCTTATCATTTAAATTCAGAGGTGTGAGTTTTATGTCGTTATATTCTATTGCTGCGTGTATACTAGAAACGGTTGATTTGTGTTGGAAGTATTTTCTCAGATTTTTTATTTGTATGCTTTGTAAATTCTGAATGTCTATAATGCCACGGCCTCCCTCGCTGCGCGGTAGTGTCTGTCTCTGAACACACGCTCGTGGATGGTGTTTTCTGTTCTTTGTCATGGTGGTATTGACAATTCTTTGGAGACTCTTAAGGTCATGCTTATTCCATTTTAATATACCAAATGAGTACGTTAAAATCGGTATAGCAAATGAATTGATTGCTTTCACAGTATTTTTTGAGTTCAGTTGTGTTTTGAGGATGCTATTTAATCTATGTTTAAATTGTTGTATTAGTTTTGTTTTGGTTTCTTTTTCTAATATCTGTTGGGCTTGGTTATATCCTAAATACTTATATGTCTCTGATTCCTGCAAAGATTCTATCAATTCTCCGGTTTGTAATTGGTAGTGCTGTTGGTAGTTATGGCCTGCTCTAACTGCGTTAATTTTACATTTATCAATACCAAATTCCATTCTGATATCTTGGGAAAAGTGTTCTGTAAATTCAGCAAGTTTCTGTAAGTCATCTTGCGTTGAAGCATATAATTTTATGTCGTCCATATAAAGAAGGTGATTTATTTTGATATCTTGATTAGAAATAAGTCTGTTTGCGTCAGTCAGTAAGTTTTGGGATTTTAAAGAATAACCTATATCTGTATGATTTAATATATTTGACAAGGGATTCAAAGCAAGACAGAACCATAACGGACTGAGGGTATCGCCCTGAAATATTCCACATCGCACCCTTATTTGGTCTGTTTCAATTGTTTTATCAGGGGTACTGAGAACCAGACTGGTTGTCCAGGTAGTCATTGCATGTTGTAAGAATGAGGATATTTGTGGATGAATTTTATAGATATCTAAAACTTTTAATAGCCAAGAATGGGGCACGGAATCATAAGCCTTCTTATAATCAACGTACATGGTATATAGATCTTTTTTCTTTAGTTTTACTTGTTTGAGGATAACTGAGTCTATGATAAGCTGTTCTTTGCAGCCTTGACTATTTTTCTTACACCCTTTTTGTTGTTCCTGTAAAATGCTATTTCTCTCTAAATGATTGTATATTGTGTGTGATAAACAAGCTGTAATTATTTTGTATATAGTCTGTAAGCATGTAATTGGTCTATATTTAGCTGGGTTAGTGGTATCGTTCTTGTCTTTTGGTAACATATATGTAATTCCAGTAGTAATATAATGAGGCATTAGATGAGGATTTTGAATGAAGTTATTAATGTGATTAAATAAAAATGGATGGATATGTGAGAATTTTTTGTACCAATAATTATGGATATGGTCTGGTCCAGGGCCTTTCCAATTATGCAATCGTTTAAGTACATAGTGGAATGCATCAATAGATATAGCCTCAAATTGCATTGGCAAAATATGAACGTTTTTATTTTGTTCCGTTTCTATCCACTGAGCATCTGAATTATGGGTAACTGGTCGCTCCCAAATGTTTGACCAGAATTGATGGAGTTCATCTGGCTGTGGGGGTTGTATTACATTATTTGGGCTTCTATTTGTTTCATTGGAACTGTTGTTTCGGAGATCTTGGTAAAACAATTTTTCATTGTTATTGAATTTAAAATTTTGTTCTTTTCGGGCAGAGCATGCATTATACCTTTTGAGGCGACTACAGGTGAGTATCAATTTTTGTTTCAGCGTGTCTAGAAACTCAGCTAGTTTTTCGTTAGGGTCTTCATGTGATGTGTGTATTGCATATGTTTGTCGTATTTTTTCTATATGTTTGTTAAGTGTGTTACTTCTACTGCCGTTTATATAATGTGTCAATCTACCTATATGTTTTCTTAATTCTTTTAACTTATTTTCTAGCCTTTTTTGCCACTTTGGTTTTCGTTTGCTGCCTTTTCGTTTAACATTATTGACGTGTGGTATCTCTAGTCTAGTTCCGTTTACTTTTGCAGCTGTCCATGCAGCACAATACAAAATAGTTTGCAGTGTTGAGTAATCAGTCTCGCTATTAATATTTTCTTTTAAACAATAGTCATTTATATATTGCACTGTCATGGCAAAAAATTTTGATGTTTTTTGTTTAGGGATATAGGGCCTCTGAATCGGATCCGTAGTTTTGAAGTAGTATAGAGCTTTTTGGAATACCTCGTCTATGTTTACCTGTCTGGCACATTCTCTATCTTGCATTTCATTATTAATGGATTGGTGTGAATAATTTTCTATTTCAATATCTATGGAATTAAAACCGTGAAGGTTATTACCTACTTGTTCCTGATCTACAGTATCTAATACTTGTGATGTAATAAAACTATTTGAGATATGAGGTTGTTGCTCCGTCCTTAAATCAGTCATTCTTAATTCATCTGCTACTTCTTGTTTTATTTCATTTAATCTATCTTCTTTTATATATTTTTTACTTATTATGAGTCGCCTTTGGTCTGATACTCTTTGTTCTGTGATATGTGCAAGGTGTGGAAATTTACCTATAAAGTCCTGATGCAGTTGTTTTCTGTATGCTGTTTTATTAGTATCAAGGAGTGTTATCCTATAGTAAGAACGTATTATTGTTTCGTTGTGTTCTACAGACCACCTCATTCTTTCTGTAGTTTGTGTAGTGTTTGATTGAGACAGTTGCGGGAGTTGATTGCTATTTAAGTATGTGGTTACTTCAGCTCGAATTTGTTGTATTTGGTCATTTGTTAATAATTTTTTACGAATGATAGTTCGACGTTGATCGCCAACGCGTTGTTTGCTAACCTGCATGTTAGGGAATTGTTCAATGAATTTCATGTGTAATTCTGTTAGATACGATTTTGTTTGCATTTCTAGATTAGTTATTATCAGGTATGTGCGCAAAATGAACATGTTCATTTCAGTACTCCATTTCTTGCGTGCACATTTTTCAACCTCAGTGGGTGTAGATTTTTCAGCGTTCGCCGTCTGCACAACATCTTCGGTTGACGATTGAGAAGATAAAAGAGAAGTAATAGGGGAAGATATAATACGATCCATATAGGATGGTGGAGAGGAAGGAAGAGAAGGAAAAAGTGATACAGAAGAGATAGGAGAAGCTGTCACGGAGCGGATGTTTTCTGATTCTTCAGTCACGCTCGCAGCTCTTCGGTTGTAGCATTGTTTTTCGACCGGGTCCAACTGGCAAAACTCCGCGTCGCCGCTGATCGTCCTGCTGTGATACCTAGCATCGACCCTAGATGTACCCCGGCGGCACCTTCTTTTAGATGAAAACGATGGATGGTCGGCTGTAGCATCTTCACCAGAAGTCCGCCTGTTCAACTCCTGATGTTCGGCTGTAGCATTATGGTCGACGAGTGTCCGCCTGCTCAACTCCTCGTCACCGGTGGATCGTATGCTGAGACACCCAGCACCGGCTCCAGGTGTGCCCCGGCGACCCCCGGGCAGCGGCCGCAAATTGTACTTTTTATTTGACATCTCTCCATATAGGGTGTGTGGGGACCGTTAGTTTGGGAAGGGTGTTTCTTTTGTGGCATTGTTGTGAAGTGCCTGTTTAGTATCTCCCTATATAGGGGTATGGTCTTGGTGATAATGACCCTTGATGTGCCTACTTCCCGTAAGCCCCCCCACCACGGCAAGGTGGTCCCCTGGGGGGGTTATTATTATTATTATTATATCTCAACAAAATGTTTTGCACAAGGCTTTAAACCCTTCAATGGTGATTACATTTAAAAGCTCAAATAATCCGCATATCGTTTCAACAACAGGCACATTAACCCAACAATGACACCTCCAAGGTAGGATGTTCGTGGCAAATTCCCATTAGGCACGACGATCCATTATGTCACGGTGCCCACTTACGGTACGGTACGTCGCAAGGTGAGCTAGGAAAGCTAAGAGCATGGTCTTAGCGAACTCGTTAATGTCACTGCCAGGATACAAATAGTGCTCAGGGTGACAGTAGCTTGATAAGGGCCTATAAACAGCACAAGCAGTGATAAATCGCGAACACTTTTCAAACCGCAAAACTGAACGTTCTGCGGTTTTGATTCTGATTTAGCAATTTAACGGAACATAACGAAGCCAATTATTAAACAATGAGTCAAAACGCTCAATACATTAACATTTCCTTAAACTTAAATTATAATATATATTTACTAAATCATTTTTAATATTCATAACGAGGTTAGTTTAAAAAACGAACACCAATCTCGCAGACAAATTAAAGAGAAAATGTTGTTGGAATAGTTTTACTATTGCATCAACCTCAGAGTATACTCGAACTCTTACTAACTAGTTAATTAAACGGGGGGTAATAGGATTCAAGGGAATTCGGAGTATCAAAATTTCCCACAACTTCGAGTATCGGGTCACAGCGACGTGCCTTCCTCAGATTGCAGACGAACTCTCCAATTTTGTGCTATTATCATTATATTGAATAAAACCGTTATTGTCTAAAAATTGTTGCCAATTAAGGTAAGTTGTTTAGATCATCAATATTGGTTGATATCCGCCTACAGCTTATTTAATGCTGTTTCTCACAAAGAAAGGAGTTTAACCTTTTTTTTTTTTTATATCGACTATTGTTTGAGACCTGATTCCAAATCTGTATCTTTATTTTTTATCATCTTTTCGAAATCTAAGTTAGGCTCATCATCATCATCAACTTTGACTATGGTATATATTGTAACTCTGATTTTTATTTTTCGAGTAAAAATTTTTTTTTTCATAGTTTTGGATTGAGCATTTTTTTTATTTTGTGGCATAACGAATGTCATCACAAAGTATAGCTACTAATACATAATGTTATAGATATATCTGTAACTAATTCAAGTATGTTATCAAGTTCTTAAATAATACTAAATATTATTTATCATTGGAGAATTTCCACGAACTTTAATAGAGATGTTTTAATTTGTCATAGATAAATGCTCAACCACGACGTCTATATTAGATTATGTACCTGTCCACAGTTACCTTTGCGATTCCATATCATAGTTATTGGATTATGAATGCTATTAAGCCGAAGGTCGCAGCCCTACCTTGTGTCTGCGCCAATCCCCCAAAGTGCTATCCACGGTACAACCCGCACGGAATGGTAATTCAATTCCATTAAACGTTACAACAATTTTCTATACAAATACCAGAGGGTATGTTTGGATCTTGTTTGGAGATCACGTGGATTTCATAACTTTATTACAATGCGATTCAATCAATTTCAAACTGAATCAACCTCCAATAGAAATACGTCGTTGAAACTGTTCCTACTTGAAACAGAGAGCAACTGTTTGCAATCAAGTTACGTAATAGCCGCACTAGTTAACGAGCTTCAACAAAATGCTATTGTTTAACATACATATAAAGTAAACCCTTGTTAAGGAAATCAATTCACTAATTTCAATACAAATACAACTTTTAGCTTTGACTTACGAAGACCTTTTGTTCTACAAAATAACGATAATTCCAATAAACCAATTATTGTGGCTCAAGTCGATTTCTATCTTTAGGTAGACTTACGTATCTTTAGATAACACCCCTTAAACCCCCTTTGAGGGGTAGTTTTGTAGAACTAAGAATGACAAACATTATTATTTACTTGGTAAGTAGGTACTCGTGCTAAGTTTCAAGTTCATTAACCCAAGGAATAAGATTTTTCATACATACAAAATCCATCCTTTTTACCCCCTTATTCAAAATTTCACGTACCTAATTCCAGTATTTTGGTTTTGCATTGATATGTCAATCAGTTTGCCAGTTTCTCCTTTTATATATATATATTCGTAAATAACCAAAATATAAACATATTTTTTTACTTTGTATAGGCTTGTGTTGATGATGAAGCTGAAAATGGTAAGCACACAAAGCCTAGAAGGAACTGGCTCTCAAGTGCAGCTGCCGGAACACACCAATAGGTGTTTGGAGACAGATTTTCAACATGAGAGTGGTAGCCAGCCAGGCGGATAGGTACTACAAAGTACCACCGTGCAAATTGATAATTTATAATTATATAAATCTAACTATGCACCACGCTAGAAAGTTTATTCAGAAATAAAAAATTGGCAATCACACAAATAATATAAGATTTCAACTAGCCACAATAATAGATGAGAGATGTGTATGTCATCTTGCGGCAGCAGGACGCCGGAAAACTGCAATGTTTGCTATAATACAACAACCTGGCGACAGGCCAGACAGTTACTCACAAGTCACAACGTGAATATCACAAGGCACCCATCAAAGAGTATCACAAAACAAATATTTTGACTCATAAAACATTAAAGGTTTTAAGATGGGTTCCTTGAGATTTTGAGGGAACATAAAAACTTGCAGATTTAGATCCAAGGACATTAACGTTCATTGTAGATCGAAAGGAGTAAAACGGAATCGAGAACCAATGAAACTGTTTGATGGCTTCGACTGGTTGGGAAACGGTTATTGACCCGTCTATCCTCCTTAAGAAATTCCTATGAATACAGACAGAACATCTTTGAAGAGAATTATTTTAAGAAATAATAATAAACCGAAGTTTCCTTTAGAATTTTCAGTATGAAGTCAACGAAATAACTTCGCGTATACTCATGTCTGCTCTCTGCACTTCATACTCGGTAAGTATCAATTACACCTCGAAAACATAGTTAGTTTCAGAACGAAACGAGTGTATAACGACCTCCACGAATCGACAAAGTACTTTATCCTACAAACTGCGGTCTCAGATAATGATAAAATCGGGGTATGCGTTGTACCACACTATAGCTGTAACTTTATTTGGAAGCAAAGTGAAATTTATAAAGACCTATTTACAACTACATAAAGTTGATATTTGATTTATTTTGTAAACAAAATTCTTGGTATCGTTTACTTAAAACCATTGAAGAATATTTCTCGAGTTCAGAACATAATAGACAAAAGCCTCAGTGCTTCTTGTTCTTTCGTGCTTATGAATGAACCTTATTTAAGAATATAAGAGACTTATCAACTGCAATTGAACGCCTCAGTAATAAAAAAAAATATAACTTCAGCCGGAATTTCCTCCAGAACCTCAGATATTTAACATGGAGTTATTAATTCTACAACATTTCCATGAAATGATATAATTGAATTAAGCTACAATTAATGCAACAAATGCTGGTCATAATAAATTTAATATAACTTTTTTATTATTCCCGATCACCCAGCGAAGGGGGTTACATAGAACATAAATCTTTATGTTAAGATTCTGAAAACAACCAACAGTATTTTCATTATAAAGGGCTTACATCTCATTGTTTCCATTTATACAGGAAGAAAAACAAAGAAGCACCAATCTGGGCTTGATAACCCTACCTATCAGGCTACAGGTCTTGGTTTCGATTACCATCCAGGTTAGACATTTGTGTGCATGAACACGTCTGTTTGACATAAGTCTTGTTGTAATTATGTATAACTAGCTTCCGCCCCACGGTTTCACCCGCGTTCCCGATGGATCTTGTGTTTTCCCGGGATAAAAAGTAGCCTTCCTCGATAAATGGGCTATCCAACACTGGAAGAATTTTTCAAATCGAACCGGTAGTTCCTGAGATTAGCGCGTTCAAACAAACTCTTCAGCTTTATAATATTAGTATAGATAAGGACTTGGGAACTACTTGGAATCAGGTGGCCGTGTGTGAGGAATGTCCCAGGATATTATTATTAACGTCCTAACCACCCTTAACATTAGTAATATATTAATATTGCGACCTAACACTATATCAAACGCAAAAACATTATCAATAAACATGAGATCCGATCCATAACTGTTTAGAATCTAAGGGATCTAAGCCTTAGATACCTAATAATATTTATTATTCGGCAAATTTAAGAGGACATTACTCTCAACAAAGCTAATCTAAGTGTAGCAGTTGTATACAACAACTTGGTTAATTTAAACCGCAATTATATCCCACTAACGCATACTAGCAATAAGCAGTAAATTGTCTAGATAAATACTCGAGCGATTTGAACACGATAGTAAGACGGCTATACGTGAAACGTCGCGTGTTACAGCAACTAATTCAAACTTATTGTTGCCACATTTCTTGGCGAAAAGTAATTTTACTTGTCTCATATTTGTTGCTGTCAGAGTAATCCTCGCAAATTCCCTGCTGTGGTAACTTATAACGCTTTTCCTACGGTACTAAATTGAAATTAGACCTTTATTCGGAATGTAGTACCCTATTTCGTAAAATACGAAAAGATCGGTAGAGAAATTGGAATCTGCCCCAATGTGAGTTGTGTTCTTCGTAACAAATTTCAATAAAACATTTTTTTTTTTGTTTCAACTTAATAATTCTTACCGAATATACAACGATATAATATCATTGATAACCGTGATTGACATTTATGTAATAGGTAAATAACCAAGAAGAATGTATTGCAAACGTGTAAAAAATAAAAAGCAACTAAACCATAATGATAAAGGAGGACAGATAACGTCGCAAAATTAGATTTATTGTTGCGAGACGGTAAATCCCCAGACCATAAATACAAAACAAAGGGAGCCCGAAAGTTTTATATAATTCCTTTTAGGTAATACCTAAACTTGTGTATTTAATTCCAAAGAAATACAAGAGAAAGTTGTTTTTGTTTACGTGACAATTTGCACCGTTCGATTTTTACCGAGACTATGCCGATACCAGAAAATACAGCGAAAAACCGGCCAAGTACGAGTCGGATTCAAGCACTAATGGTTCCGCACCACTAGTGGTACGGTCACAATAAAGATTTTACTTAGTCGCCTGTCGGTAGGATAGTTTTTATTACGAAACATAAAAATCAATATAAATATTTGTGGTTTTACAACAGATTTTCACAAACAGAAAGGCTAACGGCGTATATAGGCTTAGTACTAGGTGCTTCGAGCATAGATTAACTAATGCCTATTAAAAAATAGCTTGCCAAAAACTTTAGGTCTGAAAAAAAAACCAATACCAATAAGGACAGGTAAAATGTCCCCGATATTGGCAAAAAGTAATATGGAGTCAATCCTACCAGTTCCTTTCCAGTGTAAAGCTGGAAGGACGGAGTTTATTCCAACGTATTATCCCGCTTTATTACAGTCCCCGAGGATTACCATGTCTGGCATCTGAATGATACCAAAAATTCTCTTGATATGATAAGCATTTTTGCCCTACATGAATTATATATAACAAGTACCATATAACTAAATCTTGAATACTCAATAAGCTTGAAAACAATTTAAAACTTAAAATAAAACGATTTTTACAAGAGAAAAACTTTGATCAAACTACAGTCCAGCTAATAGAAAACAGTTAGAAATGATAATATTGCATGAATAAGTCATCAACAAAGCTTACCTAATAGTACCCATCTATCCATAATATTATGACGCATTAAGTTAAATGCAAAATAAAAAGACTTAACTTAAAAACACAACAAAATCAAAGGTAACTTTCTAACGATCATGACCCATAAGTTGAGCAGTTTGCGTAACGCCAACCACCGTGACGACAAAAATCGTAATGTCGTTATATCTGGCATCCTCTTTGGAACATGACAGTATTGAGTAACATTTTACTGATTTCACCAAGCCCCAAGATAAAGGGATCGTGATTTCGAGACATCTGGTTACCTATTGATCTCTACAGATATGAAGTCCAGATGTGAATGATCGATGATTCAACTTATAGTAAATTCAGTTTTGCGCTCCTGAATTTAGAGTTCAATAATGATTGCATCTCAAGTTAAAATTAATCATAGACCCTGGGATATTCATACAGGCTGTTGGAGAGATAAAACTATTATTTATACAATAATGAACATAATTAAAAGCCATTACCATCCCAAGATCTCTTTACTTTCAAACCAATATTCAGAACTATTTCAGTTCTTTAATAACGGCAGACCACTGTCGATTTCTATTGAAACACTTTCGCTGAGTATAGTTCAGCTAACCTACTTACAAGAATAGTCAGACTCCAACTGTTATTGTTATGACAACAAACAAACAATACCGATACTTGTAGAATATTTACCAACATTATAAAAACAATCCGCTCACATTCTATTATAAATTCTACAAACAACATCATAATATCCATAAAGCTGTTTGTATAACATTGTTATTACTTGGAGAGATATTTATAAACTGAAATCATTTTGAATTTATACGTTCATTAAAAGTTAAAAACATTACAATGATGGCGGATCTAAAAATATGAAAGCAATTTGCAAAAGAGCTGATTCTTAATTACTGATAAATACTAATAGGTATTTAAATAATATAAGAAGAAGTGAAGAAAATCCAATCAAACCATTGAGAATGGTTGTACCATTCATATAAAAGTAAAAATGGTAATTTTAAAGTTTTTAAAGTACCTATCGAAATAGTGACTGCGTAGACAAAGCTGAAATGGTTACGATAATGACTTGAGCAAAAGTGAGAGAACTAGTAATGGGATAACTTTTCAGTAACTTGTCGCATACAAATGATAGAAAATCGTGATAAAAAGGCGAACGAGTAAAGTATCACGTTTGAACGAGCCTCAAGGGACAAACTTCTAGAATTACGTAAATATAGATCTACTTACATATATTATTTCTTTGTTTTCTAGAATAAATAACAAATCACAAATGATTTGAAGATTTATTTACTTACCTATTAATTTATTTTTATTACTTTATTTATGTTTATTTATGTCTAGGATACATCAACTTCTTAATTATTGTAGATCATTTTAGTTACATATCATATATAAAGTAGACACTGTAGGCGAGTTAGCGCAAAGAATATCAGGCTTAAAGATAATCTTCCTCGTTCTCATCTTCCCAAATATGGGATTTATATTCGTCAAGCCTGCCTACGCCATCGCTTCACCGGTCCTCTAACTAAGCAAGAAAAATATTCAATGGTGAATCAACTGTGACGAAGTGAACGAGCGAAAATATAATCGAATTGACGGTAGGCGCCAAATATTAGGAGAACCCGGCTCCGGAGCAGGCTTGGGCGAGGTAAACACAAGTGTTTACCTTTTATTAAGGGACTAGCAGACGACAGACAAGGCGATGACGTCACGGGGCGGCGCCAGGCTGGCTCGGGGCGCTTCAACTGAACTCAAATTGAAGCACACCCGAATCGACGGAAAGTCATGATTTTGATAAAAGTGTAAAAAATGCATTCCAATCCAACAACTTATACATAAATTATAGAAGAAGTACTAGATGCGACGAAAAAGACATTAGTTTCAATAACTCTGTTCTCTAATATTGGCATTATTTGCCTAAAGCCAGTATAACGACGTCTGTCATGTGTAAAACAATTTGCGCGGGACATTTTCGACTGAATTGGATAATAACCTTGTTGTTTAACAGGCTTGTCGTTTAAAATTAATGTGTTGGGTTCATAAATCGTGCAATACAACGACTCGTTTACTGAGTAATCGTAGAGTAAATATACTGTTCAAATGATCTTGTAGATTAGTTTATTACGAGGAATTTGTATCAATCATGTTAATTATTGTTAAATAGTTAACAAAAGTAAATAAAACAAGTAAATACGACCTTCATAAGTTCCCTTCTAGGGCCTAAACTGAATAAATGGCTTTGTCTTTGACATGTCGAACTCTATATCAAAAGGCATTCAATGTCAATTCTGGCAAAAGAATTTCATTTTAATTTTCTACTATAAATCTTAAGGTATATAAAATTCCCGCGTCACGATGTTGGTCCGCGATGGTCTCCGTAATTACTTATCCGATCTTAACGTAACTTTTCAAAATGTGTGATTTGTTCCAACTTATGAGATAGGATAGTATTTATACCGTTTATTTTTTTTATACCGGCAACGCGGGTGAAACCGCGGTGAATAGCTAGTAATATCTGTAAAAACATTTTCAACCTTCAAAAGCAAATGACGCCTTTGCGATGAATCGTCAGGAAAACACACACATAGTCGCGAGACATCGCTAATTATTTTACTGGCCGATATTGCGGCAATCTATCACGGGTTCGCGTAATTACACTGAACAAAATGCCACTTCGCAAATTAAAGGGATAAACAGCTTGCGGTGGAGAATTTACATTAATTTTCCAATCTGTCGAGTTTGGAACACGCGAAATATCATGATATAGATATTTTTGTTGATGATAAAAAAATATTTTGTTGCGATATTTGATCTAAGAAACAAAGATGGACGATTAATGGAAAAGATCATTACGGTTAATGATCTTTTCGATTAATAAATTAAAATAATAAAAGTTTTCCATATCTTACTTGCAGACTCAAGGAACTCTTTTACTATACATCTAGGATTATTAGTCGGCTTTTTATTATGAGACTGCTAAGACCCGGAGGAACGAAAATTCTGTAAAATGGTCGATCATTTCATAGAATTTTTAGCGCATTTATAAGAAAACAACATGCTACTAAAGTACGAGCTGGCCATCTGGTTACTATGCTCTAAGGACTCACGAATGAAACTATGGAATCTACAAGTATTGCGTACTTGCAAGCACATAATATTGCAACACCTCATATAGTTACCACTTATCCCATATTATAGCGCAAAAATAAAGGTCCGTTTATATCTACAGACATTGAGCGTGCCAGATACCGTTTATTTACATCTGAGCGTGCCGTGTCCGACATCGACAGACACCATCGCGTCGTCAGCGTCGGGGGCCGCTCTCAGCAGTTTATGAATAGCTATCGCAATTGTGTTGTTGCTAGAAGAGGAAGAGCGGGGTAAAGAAAAAAACCGGCTAAGTGCGAGTCGGACTCGCGCACGAAGGGTTCCGTACCATCATCTATAAAAACGGCAAAAAAAATTGCGTTTGTTGTATGGGAGCCCCCCTTAAATATTTATTTTATTTTGATTTTAGTATTTGTTGTTATAGCGGCAACAGAAATACATAATTTGTGAAAATTTCAACTGTCTAGCTATCGCGGTTCTTGAGATACAGCCTGGTGACAGACAGACGGACAGACAGCGAAGTCTTAGTAATAGGGTCCCGTTTTTACCCTTTGGGTACGGAACCCTAAAAAGGAGCAAACCGCATGGCCGTACATCCTATGCTCAAGAAAAGAAAATTAGAAGGAGAATATTGACACTGTTTAAAGAACTTTTTGATTGAAGAAAAATAATTCAGATATTTTCGTATGAGACGGTATCAGTTTGACATTTTACTAAGAAAAATAGAATTGCCAAACAAGATTTTTGTTGAAGATGTGCAAGTTTTCATGTTGCACGGTTCCGATTCTATTCTCTATTCACACTGCTCGGCCACAGACACGTACAGACATGAACCGCGCAAACAAAATATTCTTTCCGCGAATACTGGCCGGGCACGGCCCGTGTCTGTCGGCGTCTGCGCAGCCGTGTTACGATAGATATAAATATGTACGTTAAGGCGCTGACAACAGCTAAATGGCCTTGAGAAATTGAAATTTTAGCCACGCCCCTCTACATCCCCAATATATATAGTACGTATAGCACAGCATAGCGCCACACACGAAGACGCGGTAAAACGGTGCACTTTTTCGGCCATCATCCAAACAATAAACAAGTACAAATATATCTATGAAACTAACACAACTAGATGGCGCTATTATTGATAGTATAAATATGTAATTACAACTAGCTATAAAGAAATAGTAATAACCGAGTTCTCAATATATTTTAACCTAGTTTTGTAACTTTTCTATTTTATTTCCATCTTTCACACCATTATTTACAATAGTATGTACCTACTAATTTTAATGAAACCGCTTCTCTTATCATTTTATATTCGCGTCGCCCGTGTGGATGTATAAATGTTTTTTAATAAGAAATATGAATGAAGAAAATAATGTACAAAATTCAAAATATATAGCTAGGTTTCATTTTTAGAAAACGTCGTTTTACCGTGTTTTCAATCAATGAGAAACTGCTACAATTTCATTAGAATACGAAAGTAAATTTCGCCGCTATCAATAAGTAATTAATAGCTCAGGTGGGAGATCGTGCGATCCTTGAACTAGATGTCCACGGATCGAGTCCTGTTGGCGACTTATGTTTGATTACTTTTTTCGATATGATTCATCCTACTTTTGTAACTTTTTCATCTTTCACACCATTATTTACAATAGTACCACAGCGTAACAAGTCATACAGTGGTTTATCGCGTTTGAAGTCACGCGAAATGCCGCTTTTGTGTAGACATTCGTCATTATTCGTAGTATGTGTATGTAGAACTAATACCTAACATATTTTTTTATTGTTTATGACCTTTTAATAATATAATAGGATACCAAAATAAAAAAAATGAGAGAGAGAAATACTGAGATACTTATTCTTTTAAAAACTACAAATGCGAAACTGAAAGGTATTTTCAACATTTGGATTTACTAATTTTCAGATTGCGATGGTTGAATTTGACGATGTAGTCAATTCTCATACGTAGAAATAATTTTAATAAAAATTCAGACGGGAAGCAGGACCATGGTCTTGTATTAAAATTAATTTTCTTTAGCTGTTGATATAATTGACTTCTAATATTATTTCCAACAAACGTTGTAAAAGTTGTCTGTAAAGTGTCTTCTAATTTTTGGCAGTACGTTAAAATACTAATACATAATAGTTTGCTAGTAGTTAAATTAGGTCGCGCAGAGATATCACTACTCCATATTCGTAATCGGCACCCCTGAAAACCATGAAAACGATATCCATATTGATTTTATTTAAAAATTCACGTCCGCCATCTTGAATCTCGAAATATGTTATATATTCGTAATTGGCACCCCTGAAAACCATGGAAACGATACCCATATACATAGATGTTATTTAATAATTCGCGTCCGCCATCTTGAATCACGAAATATGTTATATATTCGTAATCAACACCCCCGAAAACCATGGAAACGATACCCATGTACATAGATGTTATTTAATAATTCGCGTCCACCATCTTGAATCACGAAATATGTTATATATTCGTAATCAGCACCCCCGAAAACCATGGAAACGATACCCTTATACATAGATGTTATTTAATAATTCGCGTCCGCCATCTTGAATCACGAAATATGTTATATATTCGTAATCGGCACCCCCGAAAACCATGGAAACGATACCCATATAGATTTTACTTAATAATTCGCCTCATAATTGTACAAAATTCAAAATATATAGCTAGGTTTCATTTTGTCGTTATACCGTGTTTTCAATCAATGAGAAACTGCTACATTTTCATTAGAATACGAAAGTAAATTTCGCCACTTTCGATAAGTAAATAATAGCTCAGGCGGGAGATCGTGCGATCCTTAAACCAGATGTCCGCGGTTCGAATCCAGATGATGTCTCCAGTTACATTCATTAATTTTCCTCTTTTTCAAGTTCCTTCTTTTGTTTACCAAAATAAAAAGTATTATATACCAGCACAACTCAATCATCCAGGTACTTTACATTCATTATAAAACATGGTGTCATCACATGGATTTGAACACACACATCCAAGTAGTTATAGGTTCTTGACCTATAACCAGGACCGCTGAGCTAACAATGACATGGCTTATTCGTTGAAAATAAGAATCTTTCTCGGTCAGTGATGCGGCACGACAAATTTTATTCCCAATGCATGAAAGATTATAAAATTAATCAGTTATTATGCCCTTTTTGTGGTAAGTAAATCTTTAGTTTGAATACTTTTTTATGCGAAATAATACGACGAGATCATATTGTAAAAGTTATGTAATGCAATTCATTTTCCCTCCAAATATTGTCATTTAATTTGATAAAAAGTTATAATGTGAATAGGCTGAATACATTCATAAATTACACTGCAATCTAGCGGCAGTGATATGACGCTTTGACAAACACAAGTATTTGTTTACTTTTATCATTGTCAATCACTGTGAAATAAATTGCTTAATACCTTACTTTATTCATCAGGCATTGCACATTTTTTTTAAAAGATATTTTACCCATTTATGGATGATAAAGTTGAAACCGCGCGCTCGGAAAAAAAGTGGTATAGGTCCGTCTAGCAACGCGGATCGCCGCGGAATGCGAGTGAGGGCAAAGCAAAATACGCAAGTAACGTGACAGAAGAGTGTGGCATAATGTTGACTCCTCCCCCTAACTGCTCCGAATTAATAACGTAAGCGACATTTATAAAAATAATTAATTATGTACAAATAAATTCCTTATTCCAAAAACTAACGAAATAAATCATTTTCTAATTATTCGAACAATATTAATGTAAAATATCACATCGAAAAATACATTCATGTATAGGATAAATTTGGGAATTCCTTGATTTTCAGAGTTGTGTTTGGCAATTTTTTTTATCGAGGCAATGAAATGAAATCGTGTTTTGAGATTAATAAATTTGTCATTTATATCCTTGAGTATCGTGTATTTAAATTTCAATACCGTACATTTAGTAGGATTAATATAGGTTGGGTTGCAATAGAGAGACTTTAGCTGTTGTCAGCGCCTTAATACGCACTGTATAGGAGAATATTATTTTGTCTGGCACGCTCAATGTCTGTAGATATAAACGGACCCTAATGTCTATCCGGCCTACTCTGACAAACACACGAACGAAGTATTCGCACTATATTTTACAACGGGGGCAGAAGTACGCCTAAGACCAGTTAAGTAACTAAACACTGTAAAAGGGGATTAAGTTCGGGTGCGGTGTTTGCGATAGCAAAGTTTCAAAATTACTTTTGCAAATGTTTCGCGAATTAAAAGCATCTTAATAGAAACAGACAGAGCTATCGAGTTCTCAGTTACAAACTTTTGATAAAACGCTTCTTGCCGTAGATACTATTATGTTGTTTTAGGCTTTGTTTTGTAATGTATTTTTTTTTAAAGAAATGCTTTAAATAAAGCATCAAAAATACTGCGTCGTTGCGTCATGAAATCAAAACAACAAATGAGTACTTGCCAAGGAGTCTCACAAGAAAAGCCTCACCACATAATCATTACACCCTTGCCTGACGTCAAATTTCACAAGAAAAGTTCTTGTAACCATAATATCTTGAGTTTTGAAGCTCCATAATGGCCAACCCTGCATAAAAGCCGGCGCGAAGAAAACCGAGCAATATCACGACGCGAGAGACTTATCACATTGAAATATCACCGTATGTGCGACACAGGAGAGGAAACTAAGCCAACATAACACGCAGTATTATGTGAGGAATGTATATACTTACGATTTGTTTTGTTAGATCCTACAAAACAACTGAACAAAAATCAAATAAACGGGACAAATAAACAACTACTATAACAGAAACACTTAAAGAATTCTAATTCTATATAACGCAAACTGCGTCATAATCAACAAAAAGATCCAAAGAGAAAAAAGATCTCTAGTCTATATCCATACAAAATCTGTACCAGTAGACTCCATTAGAAAGTTTTATTTTAAGAAGAAATGTTTAGCACTGAGAACAAATTAAAACAATGCCAGTAGAATACCACAAACATTCGTTGACGATGCCCGGCGATTCTGAGCGAAGAGAAAATGCCTTAAACTCGCCACAGTACAGAATTTATATGAGAGAAAATGCTAATGGAAATGGGATAGCATTCCCGGTTTCAATTTTGCCACCTTGGCGTTACGTGTTTTTATTACACACTAGCTTTTCCGCGCGGTTTCACCCGCGTTCCCGGGATAAAATATAGCCTATGTTACTCAGGGATAATGTAGCTTTCGAATGGTGAAAGATTTTTTGAAATCGGTCCAGTAGTTTTTCAGTTTGTGCGTTACATACAAAAATACAAATCTTTCCTCTTTATAAATTAGTATAGTGTAATTAGACCCTGGACACGATTGCAGATGGTAGGTACCTAGTGTTTCTTTTTAAAGCGCTTGGTATGTAAAGATTTGTACGCATTACTACATTACTTCGTTTAACAGCAACAAACCTGAAGTTCAATTTCAGAATATGCAAGTCACGATTTACAATGAGATAGTTTCCCTTTGCACAGGAGAATCGTTTCAAAATATGTAGAGGCTTTATGAAAGAACTTCTGTAATAGACGTTCAAGAATTTCTATTTCATAACTCGCATTACAGAAAACCACTCCAATTTGTGGTTAATGCTCTCACAATTCAGTTTACAATAAATATAGCGCTCAAGTTTTTCAATTTTATTTCATCCAGAGCCGGCTAAAATTGCTTTTATAAATAATGTTAAGCGCCTTTTTACAGCGGAAAAGCGCTAACGAGAATATAAATTTACAAACGCAATGAATACCTTATTTGGTTTCCTTTTTATTTTATGCATCGGTACCATAATATTATGTTACCTTTTATCAAGTCTACGTTCAAAGAACTTTATTATAAATAATATAATTTCAATATGTTCAAGTAATATCCCACTATTCCTACTACCAACTCTACTAATTATAAATGCCATAATTTTACCACTCTGCTCCGTAACGGATGCACGGATTTTCATGAAATTTGGTATGTAGATCCTTGAATAGGGTAGGTACCTCTTTATATCCAGGGAACGCGGTTGAAACCGCTGAGGTAGCTTGTTTTAAAATAAAACCATTTTTCTATACCTATTTCCCACGAAATACAACGACTAATTCAAGCAGCTTTGGAGACATGGTAAAAAGGTGCTGCCCCAATTACTGTCACACACACATAAAAGTATTTCAAGAAAGTATCCAGTAACCTAATATCGTTATGTAGATTCAGTAATAATACGCTGGATATTTTCAGAACATTCAAGGATATTAAGAGGTCTATTTGCAATTCAATTTACTCTTAAAATAATATCATATACAGGCCCTTTAAAAAGAATACACCTATCAGTTGTGGGAGCATAAGCACATTCATGGAAATGCTTGGCGTAAACAAAAGCACGTGTTCATTTATAAGTACATTAATTTGAACAAGTATGCCTTCGGGTTTTCTTATTCCCATAATCCGCGAAGAGTGACAGATAGACAGTTTACATCCAATGATACCTCGGTCGAGATCCCTTGTAAGATAAATCCTGATGTTATACCCGTCTCGTCACCTAGCTCCTCGTTTGATGCGGAGTTAGAATACTAATTTTCTATTGTCGTCTGTCGAGAAAATAATTGTATATTGACTTGAAAAGGTGAACGTATTTGTGCTTGGTATTGATACGACTGATTATATCGTATAATTTTCGATAATTTGGATTGATCTAATAATTTTAATTGCAATTACACATACATACAAATCACCTACAAATGTTTGTATATTTGAGAACGATAATTTCCTAAAATAATTTCTCATACGCAAATATTTGTATTTTCCTATACTCAAATTAAAGGTAGATTGAGCTCTTTGAAGTCGAGTGATATAGATATTCGATTCTATTCGTTTAATATAAATACAGAAATATTTTTAATTTTTAATAACCACATACATACTAGGTACCTATATTATATATAACCATTTTTTTTAATATTTCATAATTTAGGTATCAGATGTATTCATTACACTCGTTCTGGTCAGAAAATTGATACAAAATGATAAAAATTGTGTTAATTTTTCAGTTTGTATGGGTATGGATGAAAGACTGATAGTTTTTTTTTTACATAAGTAGGTACCTACCTATTCTTGAGACCACATGGGAATCGCTAGAATATTCAGTTTTTGCGATTTATGTTAGTCCTTTTTCTACTGAGACTGACATTACCTACACAGAAATGTGAACGGAAAATACACTCACGTCCTGTACTATATACCTCCATTCCCAAAACTAGTGCAGAAATAACGTTTCAAATTATACATATAAAGAAGAGTATTTGTAGCGATTCTAAGTACGAAATTAGTAAAATTATTCCGAACGGAAATTAATCCACGATGTCTACGATTTAGAAATATTCTAATTTAATTGAAAATTGACTATGTTGTAACATATAACTATTTAACATATTGTGCTAAACTTGTAGATTACTAGAACTGCTTTGGCCGCATCCGAAACTGGATCCGACAAAACAATATGACATCCTCCAGTGTGCAGTTGCAGATTTCTACATAAAATATTTCTGACAGAAGCGTTCCGAACACACTCGCACAAAGCATGGTAAATATCATCTAGCACACCACAGTCGGGGCAATTGGGAGACCTATCCTATCTAAACCACCCATCCCTGTAACTTGCTAGTTATTTCTTATCACTTTCTTTTTCTATTTAATATAAAAGACCTTTGTCTTCCGTCGTCAACTTATGGTAACATTATTTGGAGGTCTTGTTTTAAATATTAGCATACCAAAACAAGCCTAATGAGATTATTCGAAAGAAAAATAAAAATAAAAGGAGGAATCAAATTCTCGTCACGTCTCATGCAAGATCCAACTTCGAGCACGAAATATTTCGTATTCTACAACGTCTTCGGAATAACGGAATGTGGAAAATCGATAAAAACTCGACTAGAGCACAGAAGTTCTGATCATTAACGTATCGAACTGGTCGCCGTAGAGACGGAACGTAAACACTAGTGACGTATCACGGATTGTTCCACCGTATCGATTCGGGCGCACCGACCTCGGCGCGGCAGGCACCACGTCATAGTGTTGATATCCAAGCAAGTGTAGATTTGTCACAGACTCTATATTCGCAATGTTATCTAATCTTATTATTTTCACCATATCTGTTAGTGAACTGATAACGGATCAAGGTTGTAACTTTATCGACTTACCAGAATTCCTTTTCTATCTACTTATTCCTATTTTGGCAAGTTTAGTCATTTCAGAGTAAGACCCGATCAATTTATTTCAAAAGTAAATAAATATTCTGGGATATTATTCCTCACACTCGGCCATCTGACCCCAAACTAAGCAGAGCTTGTACTATGGAAGCCAGATAACTGATATACTACATATACTACTTTTCTTTTGTAAATACATACATATATAGATGATTACAACCAGACACAGGACGAACGGACATGTTCATGCACACAAATGTTTGTCCTGAGTGGGAATCGAACTCACGACCTGTGGCGTGATAGATAGGGTATCTTACCAACCACGCCAACCTTCTGCTCATTTTGTGCCAGATAAGCATCGATGAGGGAAATTAAATTAAGCCTAAATTAATTTGACCCAAATATTCAATTCGGCGCCGGTCACTGACGGTTGTTATTACGTGAATGAAATAATTCAATTGAAATGCCATACGAGGTCATTCGCGTATATGAAGCAAGCGGATTATCTTGTTCCTAATCTGTTTTTTATACGATATAGGCACTCCTTTTGTTGGCTGTTTTACTCAGATCTATTCGCCTATTATATTACTATTGGTTTTTTTTGTTACAAGACGTACCTACCTACTAACGAACATCAATAAGGATTACATTTCATTCGTTTTTGTTAGTTATAATAATAAAATAAATAAATAAATAAATAAATAAATAAATATTCTGGGACATTCCTCACACACGGCCATCTGACCCCAAACTAAGCAGAGCTTGTACTATGGAAGCCAGATAACTGATATACTACATATACTACTTTTCTTTTGTAAATACATACATATATAGATAATTACAACCAGACACAGGACAAACAGACATGTTCATGCACACAAATGTTTGTCCTGAGTGGGAATCGAACCCACGACCTGCGGCGTGATAGATAGGGTATCTTACCAACCACGCCAACCGGCTCGTCAACACACTCATTTATGTAATAAATCAATAAATATGTAATAAATGAGTATCTAAACTAGTTAAATAATAATTTACGTAACATAACTGAAAAACTAGTGGTCGCCGGGGTGGAAGTATTCATCAATATGAACAACTGTTAAAAATCACCCTGTATATTAAATAATGTAAAGAAAATCACTTCACTCATATTACGAACTCTTTTCTTTAAGTTTGTTTTTGCTGCGTTATCGAAAAAGTATAGGGATGTCACGACTTATAGCGGTGACATGTGTGTGTGTCCGTCAAAGGCATGGTAGTGTGTGTAACGTATTTTAATTAATCTATTTTATTTCTCATGCATATTATATAAAAATATTAACGTTCCGCACTCTTCTCCATACAAACTTTATCGGTACCCAAATTTCATACTCCTCCGTCTGCGTTATTTTCGTAAAAAGGTGTACCAAAGTTTTTGCTACACGTATAAATATTATGATTCTTATGAAAAATCCATACGGAAACTCACCGTGAAGAGGGCCAAATATCAGAAGTCTCTGAAGAAATAAAAACCTAATAGACACTTTCGCATTCCCGACGGGCTTTGTACGTGCCCAAAGCTCGTAGTTGGGGACACTAAACTAATTTCAGCCTAATCCTATTTCAGATCGATCGGCCTTATATGGCGGAAGGGATCATACAAGTAAATAATAAACCTTATCTATTACAATTATATGCGTTAATCATGATAATAATGAATTTAACTACATAGTATTGGATCATCCTCTCTAGACATTTGTAGAACTACCTCTAAAATACTACTTCTACCAGAATTCCAGAAACCAACCAGATATATTTTGAATTATATAACCACCTGATTCTACACTATTCTAGTTGCAATTAAAAAACGACGTAACGGAACGGTACCTACATTGTTATTTAAATGATTTTTGAACTAACGCATCGGCAAACATAACACAAAAGTCATTGCTCCCTATTTTCTTTCCGTTTATAACTCGCCCCCCTTAATAATGACTAGTGGGATTGGACGTATAATTCTATAACCACCCCTTAAAAGGGGGCGCGTTAGGGCGTGCCCCAGCAAACGTTACCTGGCTTCACGGCACAAAAGCATGGCACTGCAATTTTGTTACACAGCCCATAAGTTACGGAAACTTCGTCTCTTTTTACATTGTCTGAGTAAGTATAGCTGTTTGAAACTTTGCAGGCACGAATATTTTTTTTTCCATTTATCGGAGGGGGAATGTTGCAAACTTTTACTTTACACGTAATGTTTACATGGATATGTTTAATTAATAACTTGCACGTAGTTGCAAGAACTTGCAAAAAGGTTTTTTAAATAAAATGAGCTTGTGTTTGGCTTCGGAATCACGTGGGAATAACCAAACCGAGGATGTACTTAGAAGATGAAAATATATAATACTAGGATTTGTACCGCAGTTTCACCCGCGTTCCTGGGATACAAAGTAGCCTGTGTAACTCTCCGGCCAATAAGCTAGGTTTATGCAAAATATCACTTCAATCCTTTGCTCGGTGGTAGGACAAACAAACACACTTTCACATTTACTATAGTAGGGGTATAAGGAATAGTAAGGGATTAGAAAAAAAAAACATTGCAGGTATTTTACAAAATTGGGATATGCTTATTTGGTATGCGGAGTTCTACAAAATTATCATTTAACTTATCATTATTTTACTTCTTGAAAACTGTAATATAATGTCAATCGTTGCCATCAAACCTTATACATATGAACATAGTTCACAAATAACAAAATAGATTGATACCTATACCTACACTTAACGGAGCTTGAAAAACATATTGGGATCGTGAGAAATACTCAAGAAACGATAGTAAAGGAGGCAGAAATCGACATACACAAAATAGTCACATTTCCCCGAATACGCCGATATAATAGATAGTAAATAAACACGATACGATATGACAGTAGTATATTTGGTGGGTGTGGACCCAGCCTAATGAAAGCTAAACACGCGAGCCTCCGCCCAAACTGAGTAGAGTGCACGTAGCAAAATAATAGTATTACAACAACATTGGCTTGTCGAGTAGGTTATACGGGTGTTGCCATCCCGAAAGAGCATTTATGAAATTACCGCTAAAAGCTGTTATTTATTTGTACAAATTCTATTTGAATTTCAGATATAGATGAATGAAATAATGCAGCAGAGCACATGAAAATGGGCGAATGCCTTATTAATTGTTTTGGTAACATTAACACCTCTATTTGCATTAGATTGTCTTGTAGTGATAGTGTTATAACCTGTCATTCCCGATATAAGTATAAAATGCTATAGGTAAGGAAAGTATCCTAAAGACTTTTTGTATAGATTTAAAAATATCAATAACTGTACTTTTTCCAGAATTAACAGTATGTAGTTTCAGTTGGGTTCCAGACGATCTTAAATTCTAACTAACTACGTACGAATGCGTCATAGTGCTTGGTTTTTAAATTGATGTATCCGAGATGATCACCAAATATGTATGTAAGTATGCATAATCAACCTGACTCAATAATTTAATTAACAGTAATACTGCTACCACCTGTGGGAATTGCAATGTTCCAATTGTATTGAAGCATTGCACTTGGTCAATTTTTATACAAAAAATCGTTTGAATTACTTAAGTCTTTGTATATTTAAAAAATCCGCACTGACTTTTTTAACCAACAAAGTCTTAAATTAAAACATCCGTCTCATTCATTCATTCATCTTGTTCCGCTACTACCTCTCATCTTACTTAATCTTATTGTTAATCTTATATGAATTTGAAACTGATCAAACAGTTATGTATCATATTAAATGTTATAACTTGTCCACATTAGAATCAGAATGTCGTGGCAAACCTTCTTGTGTATACATATGTAAAAATGAAAAAGTGTTAGTGTTAATGCCTTGCTGGTTGTCCTTAAGAAATAAAAATAAAAATAAAATAAATATTTGGTTCTATTGTCAGAGAATGCAATAAAACAAAGATTTTACAAATTACCCTTTTCTCAATAAGCAAGTATCTTTTATAATTTCAAGTAGAATTCTATTTTGTCCATGATATAAAAGTTTTTATTCTGGATGCGAGTTCATCGTTTTGTCTTCCTTTAGAACATCACCAGTTTCAAGAAAGTAATTCATAGTGTGAACTGTGTAACGTTAACATTTTTACTGGGCGTAGTTCGATTAATATCTCTTCAAGTACCCAAAATGCATTAGCGTCCAACGTCACTTCAGAGCTACGGGCTTATCAGGAATCTAGCGTCCCAGAATTTTGCGAACTAGGTCGTAACTTCAATAGCGTTCTCCGTAGCGAGACACGAGAAGAAAATAATCTTTATGGTATTTCTATGAATAAGAAACAGTCAAACGACATATTGCGCTTCATCATTTTTCCTGAGACAAATACAGAATTAACACAAAATCATGGCAAATACAAACCAGACAATTTTAATTGTACAAAATCTCGTTTGACACTTTAATTTCGTAGTGCACTGGCTCCATTTTGAGAGATTGTAGACCGGAAAATATAAAAAGCATACCCTACAACCCCAGCGTAGTTACGGGAGTTAGTTGTTTTTTATTATACATCTCATTGCAAATGGGAGAGACAGCCAGACGCGTTGTGTGGGCCGAGATAAATAAATAAGTAGCATTCTGTACCAGCGCACAGGGAACGACCTTCGCCATCTGTGGCCGCTCTAAAAATAAACCCCCACCGATGCCGTCCGCGTACCACCTCAAACATCCCTACAATTCTGGAATAATTAAAGGGATTCCGTTATTATTCATGTCCATTACCTATTATTAAAATGTCAAGTGGAGTTCTCTAAATATTTAATAAAAGCTGTGAAAGCTGTTGTATTTGAGGGTTTCGATACTTTAAGACCAAGACATATTAGGTGAAGGAGGAAATGTTAATTCATTAAAACTTACAGACAAAAAGTTTACTGTGATCCAATAGTAGAATTCTTTGGTAAACTTTTCTTATTGCCGAAAGAAACAGCCAAAAATAATATAATTGACCCAATAGAATATTTAGCATTTAGTGAGAAATCCTTTAAGTTAGAAAATGAGAGAGATAGATAGGTTGTAGGTGGTCTAAGAAATAAATAACCAAAAGAAAAAAGGGTAAAACTGTGTAAAGAAAGGGAAACCGTTTCCAATTCCAATTCTTAGCGTAGGTCGGGTTAAGAAACCTTTGCGGGATTAGAACGTTGAAAATGTGTAAGCAAATAGCAATGCCCATTCACAACACATGAGCCAGCTGAGCGTTCCTCGGAGACTCCGCGCCAGTCAGCCATACACTCTTAGCACTTGGAAATTTCATTTGGGAATTGTACGTGATGCCGCGTCGAAATGAGCCCTTTCCTAGAGGGTCCGCGATTTAGATGGAAACTCTTTGAAACTCATTCAGACAAACGCCCGCTAGGACACAATAGCCGAACTCGTTGCTACGGAATTGAAATTAGGACCGTAACTATCACGCTACACTGGATAAATAGAAAAGTTTCAATATAGGATTCAATCTCGCAAACAACATCAGTTCGACGCACGGCAGTCTGAGTTTGTGACCTCGACCTTGAAATGAATTAGGAGCTCGAATATCTCAATCGCTGTATCTACTGGCGAGGCCCTCGACAGGAGGGAGGATTGTTCTCATTTATCTGACGATGACGCGAGCTTATTGTGCGTAAAACAAAAGGCAGTCTGTTGTCAAAGAAGGTTGGAATCATATCGGCGGAGACACGACAATGACATAACCTTGAGGGAAAGGAAATCTCAGAGGCAGATGGTTCTCTCTATGGTTGTCCCGCGAGAACAATACATTTGTCGTTATTCTTGGGGCACGTACCGTATAAATTGGCGAGCACGTGTGCGTCATCAAGTAGTACTCTACATAGAACACTGCACTGTTTACACACAACGAGGTCAACGACAACAAAAGAGATTACGGCAAATTATACTACGCGAACCATATCATCACTTTATTTTCCAAGATATACGGTATCTTTAGTTAGCGAAAATACTTGTGTTTGAACTAGTAAAAATAGTTGTACGGTATTCATGGTAATCAATAGTATTTTTTTTCCAATAGATTCGCAAAACTTTGTATGTCTTAGAAAACTAAATTCACAAGTAAGATAATTATTACGTTTGTGAAGTAAGAATACAAATAGAAACACGCGGTGTCGCAATGAAAGTGTCAGCACAATCTTGGAAGGGGATCGTTGACTCAGCCACATTTGCGTAGGTAGACTTGTTAGTTACTACAACGGTGGTATAAATGCGTGGCAATAAACCAACACTGCAGAAAACATTCTTATTATGGCCTGTTAACGTTACACTTGCAATGTTTAACCGCTACGAGCGAATTGCTGGAAATGCAAATAGTAATTTCCAAGGCAATATTCTAGGGCATTCGAAAACACCAACTCCCGATAAATAGGGGTTAAGCATTGAGACTAGAATAACATTGTTACTGTCGGATACAATAATGTTGATCCTCCCTGTTATATCTCTCCTATATAGATCAGATAAGTGTTTTCTTTAGATCTCTGATCAATAATTATATTAATTGTCATTTCAATGAGACTATGTTTGACCTTGTCGAGAATAAATCGTTACAATGACATTGCTGCATATCGTATTACGAGCATAAACGTACTTAAACTCGATTATTGACACGAGCGACCGTGTTAATCCAATATAACGTGAATGGGTGTCCGAAGATTGACTCACTTCTGCTTAAGTCGTTGAGCGTAACGAGACGCGATATGCAAAAGCTGACGCAGGAGGCGAATTAATTCTCGGTCGTGATATCCTCGTATCCTTTACGTGGGTGCCGCGAGAACGATGTAAACCCACTTAATTTGCGCAGCACAGATTGGTAGTTTCCAATTTAGGCAACGAATATAATCATCTTGTTCTACTAATGGTTATGGTAAAGTATCAAATTCGCTAAATATAACAGTCCAAAAAGAATTTGTGGTGTGAATTCTATACCACGGGCTTTATAGCAACTGAATACAAACACTAGAGATGGGCCCCACCCAATGGCCCCAGTCAACCACCGGCAGTCTCGGATGTCGGGGGTGGTTTCGACAGGATAAAGTAGGCCCGTTGTGGTATACTTGCGCAAAGCCTCACGAGGCCACCCACGTGGACGGAGACAGGCCTATGATTCACGAGCCGCCGCAGACCGAACGCTGCATTGTCATTTAATGACACGTTTGCAGATTCGCCCTTCAAATCATTGAAAGTATTTAGTGCTTTTATCGGGAAAAATTGCTTATATGAAAGCAGCAACAGACGTAATGATATTACTATAAGGTTTGATTTTAGTTGATTTGACTTTAGAACGTTCACAAAACTTTCACATATCTTGAAAGATGAGAATATTTAAGTTTCAGTCATAGATAGAAGATTATATTACAAACGGTTCATGATTTTTATTATACCACATTGTCGGCAAACAAGCATAAGGCCCGCCTGATGGTAAGCGGTTACCGTAGCCTATGAACGCTTGCAACACCAGGGGTATCACTCAGGGGAATGATACTTGTAATTGTGTCACAAAAACTTAAATTTAGTGTTAATTACAAAATCGATTACGGATAAATGAATCCACAATGATAAAATCTTTAATTAATAACTATTAACCCTAATAATTCAGCCCAATGGATATTGTCGCCATTTGATATCACCAAATCTTTATTTCGTGATATCACGGTACTAATTTATGATCAATATTAAAATATAAACTACGCTATCTTTTAAAAAGTATTCCTTATAGACTCGAGATGAGCAAGATGTAAGCATTCACAAGAATCTTGCTTGCCCAATACGCTACGACTACGACCTTTCCAAGAAGAAAGTTTTTGCGACTCATCCCTTGCTTTTCAAATTAGCTTGTTCCCTTGGACGGAACTCAGAGCTATAGCCGTAAACCTGTCTTGTTTACTGTTATAATATTATGGAATTCTTTACTGGTGATACAGCAAATAATTTAGTTGCAGTTTATATACTGGGTGTCTTTTTGGTCACTGGCAATACTTGCAGGGGTGGAAGTACTCATCAATATGAACAACTTTTATTATGAGACTAACTGTAAAATCACGAAAAATTGTTCCGTAATAAAAGATGTTCCTTTTGATAAGTACTTCCACCCCTGCAAGTATTGCCAGTGACTAAAAAGTCAACCAGTATATAAACTGCAACTTAATTCTTTGCTGTATCACCAGTATAATATAATAGGTATATTGACGCGCCTAAGTATCTAAATGATCTGATGTTTTACCGTTAATTCTAGCACGACATGAGTTAGCGAAGCGCTAAAAATTATACATTTTCCTGGAAAACAATTTAAGCCTTTTCTTTTCATATAGTCGCTCATATGAGAGGCGTTTCTATGCTGGGATCACAATTTCGGTAACTGAATGAAATTCCGCGGAAACATATTGAAAACGTCAATCACAACTGTCGTTTGCTCTCGTCGCGTCAATCTATTGTATATTGCGCGGTTGCTATTTTCACTACACTTCATAAGCTGTATTGGGAAAAATCACAGAAAAATTCAGCATTTCTGCTTACTTCGCAAGAATATTTTATCTTTTTATTGTTATCAGAATCACTTCGCCTAATCTAGATTGATGGGACAAAAATAGCGTTCGGTGAACTGGTTATAATTTGAAGTGTACAAAAAAAGTCATGGGATTTTTCCTTAAAGCCTAAGTACATAAGCTTAAGTACAAAAACGATTGCACTCAATGATCTTCATCACCATACTATTGATTGAAGACTTCAAATATGATCTACGTAAATTTTATAAACAAAGTATTAAGAAGCATAGAAAAATCTTCTTGCTAAATGACGTCAACGCTTCGGGTTACATGATTTCGCTAGTTGATAGAATTATATAAAGGTTACATTCAAAGAACAGTCGCAATTTGTGCATTAACACCGCGCATGAGTCACCGACACGACATGTAGACTTTTACGACGATTATGTCAGCCTTTCGCAAGGTCGTTCGATACTAATATATATTGTATTGGCCATAATTGACTAAAGAAATTTGAAAGTACATCGCCGGTAAATAGAAATAGTTCTTAGTTGGCACGAAGCTAGGAAATTGTTCCATATATTGTTAGTAAATTGCAATTTGTTTTTTCATTATCTATTACCTATGTAAAGTTTGATTTGCAAATCTAAGAATATAAATATTACCTGCATTACCTTTGTTATGAGGGTTGCAAGCAATTTAATTAAAAGCTTGTGAGTTGTGTATCTTATCGACCTTCCTGAAATACATAAGTACATATGTTTATCGGCGTCATGCTTACGCAATTATATATGGGCGTTTCCTACAATGTGCATACGTTTATACATATTTCCAATATCAAGACCAACTAAAACCAATGCAATATTTAATTAGAAATTCTATTCAAACAAAGTCATATCTAGGTATACTTTTAAAATTGATTTAAAAAAACATAACTTCAAAATTGCAGTTTATGTTTCATTGGTGATACCATTAAAATAAATTAAAAAAAACAAATCTGCTTTGAAAAGCACATGCTGAAAATACCTACATATACGTTATTAATGACAAAATCTCCTTCGAACATACACTCATTTTAATTGCGTTTTTAAATAATGATTAGATAAATGAATAGAAAGGTATTCATTTCTAAATAAACAAGATATTCATATAAGAGGAAATATCTCCAGAACAATATAACAGTGCAGTAGAACGTCGTGTCGTTCCTAAAGTCATTCACAAGTTAGCAGCGAGGGTTACGTTTTACGTTCAAGCAAAGTGAGATCTGTTGCTACAATAATAGAATAAGGTAAACATTCCATTTGCGACTACCAAGGCTGCAGCAGACGCGGGGTTCCGCTCTGATAACGGACGGGGTCGCAATGATAAATATTTACATTTAAGTAATTCTGACAGAGCTCATTATCGTGAACAAAGGGGGGAGGCGGAATCTGTTGAATTTAACATTCTTTTGATTGCGTAAATAGGTCTAAGATTACGATTACTATAAACACTTCGGTATATTATATATAACAAGGAATAAAATAGGATACAAAAGAGAAAATCATAGAGGAATTACTTCGTAAAACGAAGTTAAGAATAATAACTGTCTGGTTGTCACTATTGTTGAATAAAAAAAAAACTTATTAGTCTCAGACAATAAGCAGTTATGCAACATGACAATAATTTTACTGTAAAACATAATAATAAAACCAGTTTGGCAAGTCACCTCACTAGTCAGGGTTGAGGTCGTGTGCATAAATAAACAAGGCTAGGATGATTTTATTCTATCTGATCCAAACCTAAGTTTGGTTGAAAACATCGCACGTTTAAAAATTGAAAATATTAAAAAAATAAGATTTAGAGTCACTCAGCTTGGAATTCAACTTTCCAGTTGTCAATTGAAAGAAAACATAGACCTAATATAAAAATATTGTAGATATTCATCCAAATAATATAGAAGCATAAAATCCAATTAGCTAGGTTAGAAGAAAAGTTAGATAGGGCAACAACAACAAAAAGTATATTCACTCAACGGAACATAAAATTACTTTATCAAGTGAATTCTGAAACTTTTTGGTATTGTTAGCAGTATTTTCTAATTTGGTTGGTAGAGTTTTGTTTCGATTCAAACTTTTTCTCATTTATCTGTTCAATGTTTAGAATATTGATCAGGTAATCAGAACTTGAGTAAGAAAACATATATTTTTATGTACAACAGACAATAAGATGGAACATTTATGTAAAAAATAATAAAATGATGAAAATATAAGGTTCTTAAAATGCATGGAATTACGCATGCGTAATGTCTGGCCATGTTTTATGTTATTTTTACCTTGGCATTAAATGGTGCTTAGCATGCAAAAATTAACATTCGCAGTGTTATTATGTCATACTCGTTTCCTAGTTATACTTATATAGAATTACAATTACTGAAAAAAAATACTAAACTAGCTGTTCTCCACGGTTTCTTTCGCGTTTCCGGTATTTAAAAAAACTATGTTTTAGTTCCTTACGGTTTCTATCGCGTTTGCGTTATTAAAAAAAAAAACTATTTTTAAGCTATTGTATAGCTTTTATCGCGGGCTTCGGGCTTTGAGCGCGGTGACTGAATCAAGAAATTTCGTAACGAAAAAATTCCGTAAAGAAAAAACCTAACACCTCCCACACACGTTAAGCGTTCGCTTAACGTGTATGTATGTGTGTGTATGCTGTTTGTGAGAAAGTATATAGGTGTATAGGTATCTATTAATATCAAAGAAAAAACTTGAATTAATATCAAAGAAAAAAAACGGCCTAAATAAAAAGTAAATAAATAATTATAATTGCATAACTTGATAAAAAATGCTATGCAATAGCTTTACCGCGGCAGTCCCTGAGTGCCACACGTAGGTATTTTTTTAATACCAAACTCAACAACATTAGTCGTAATATTGAACACGAAAGCACGAAAGACAATGTTCTGTCCGACGACAGAACATCGTAATATGACGACAAGCAGACACGTTTTCTGTTCGGAATGGAGAACAACAAATTAATTGAATGCGATTGACATTTGACACCAACGAGGTCGATGTTGCAACTAGGTTGAATAGACGCCCAGAGTACCTACAGGCAAATCAGCTCTTCATACGTAAGTAATTATAATTCTTAGAGCTTAAGAGAAGAAATTCCAAAAAAAAAAAAAAACACATATTCGAAGTTGTTGTGATATGACATTTTTATCATTAATTTTAATTTGAACTTTCAACTAATGTGCAACTGTACAGACAGTCCGGCATCAATCTTCGGCACAGAAGCATTAAATCAGAGTGGCGGTGGTGCAATCCCATAGGATCGGTGGCACGTGCGCCTGAATTTATCTCCGGCACTCAGCCTGATCCAGCCTCATTGATAGTTCAACGAACTGATTGTATGGGACATTGAAAAATGGTTTCTGACAACCGTCAATTTTTAAATAGGGGTTGCTAATAATTGGTGGGTACTAAATATGCTTTAAAAACCCACCGTTGCAACTTATTTTCTCTATATGAAAGGTCTTTATGAAGGATGTATTTCAAGACATACAAAAATGAATCAAATTGTTTTCTTTATATAAACTAAACTAATAAACATGTGTTATTTACTAATCGACTTGTATGTCCAATTGTATGAAAATACATAACTTCAGTGAATGCAATGGTGATGCACCAGCTCGCTATTAGATTACTATATTTATTATTAATGTCTTTATCGTGAACATAAATGGTTAGGTATATTAGCAATTTAAAAATATTTCCCTATCTAACTAAACGATCTTCCGAAACACTTTTGGCTGTAATAATTCTGGCTTATAATAATACTTGCTTGACCGAACGTCGCACATTGTCTTTTAGTCTACTTAAATTACCCACTCAGTTTTAATTAAAACAACTTGTATTATTTTTGAAATATACCTACTCACAATAAAAAACGAGAACCTGTGACGTCATACTGCGGATAGGGAGTTTTCTCAAAATAACAAGGAAGAGGACGGGGCTCGACATCAACAAAATTATCGTGAATTTTTTTTTTTTTTTTGTAGATTGTATGTCAAGGAAATGTGTTCTTAACGCAATATAGAATCATTTGAACTAAATCTAGACTAGTTTGAGTTCCCAATTACTATTCCCTTCAGGGAACTATTAACTCAACTGAACTAGAAAACCACAGCGGAGGCACACCGCCATGGTTTCCATTCAAGAAGTTATTGACGCAAAGCGCGAGTAGGATGGTTGAAAGAAAGAGTAAGAGTAGATACTAATTATGATATGAGCAGGCTTATCTTCATATCTATATAGCTTAATGTAATTATCCCCATAACTGTTAAACATGGCAATTCCGGCAGGACCCAAAAAGTCAAGGGAGGAATAAATGTTAATAAAGTTTGCAATTTTAATTATTGTTTGCACGAGTTCGTAAAGCAAGTTATAATTGTGAGTCCCAGGGAATGTTGTACTCGGTTCAGTTTTATTTGAATAGGCTCGTACTCATTCATCGTTTGTTATGTACGCAGGGAAGGATACCGGAGTCCGGAGGCGTAGAAGCAAAAACTTGTCGGTCTTGTTATAAAATATTATGACGTCTATTCACTTTTTTTTTGTCGTGACTATATACTAATAGATATACTTATATTATATTAAGTTTAGAGTCGCGGAAAAAAACAATACAGATTTGCCTTTTTAATAATTTATTCAAACTACTATATTGATATTTATTAAATGTATGCATAAACGAGAATGAATTCCAAATATGGAATTAGATTTATAATTTTGTAATGTTGCAGAATCATTTGAAGTAGAAAGTAAATGACAGGTTAATTAAAGAAGTGATAGAATCTCTCACCTTCAAAGCAACCTTAATATTAAACCTTCGCTCATAATGGCGTGCATGTTCAGAATAGAAAACCTTGATTCAAATACAGAACTTTCACACATTTTACTCATACAAAGAAATTCTGAAGGTAAGTCCTTCAAGTTTACCTCCTATGGTCTCTATTAGCTTAAATCTGCCATGCCGTCTGGTTATTTACGTCTTGGATACTACTGACTGACTACACACAAATACTGAGTCACCATAAGAACAAAATAACCTCTTTCATTTAGTAAGTGTATGGTATATCAACTAAACGATAAAAATAGCAGAGGACACTCTTCTTTGAGTTATTACTCTATTTGCAGAGAGCAATATTTACATAAAAGACATAGTTAATTGTTTCGTTGTAACAGATACATTCTACGAAATACATATTCGATGACACGGACATGACTCAATTACTTTTTGTCCTGAATAAAAAGAAACGATAGATTTAGCATACACGGTTGAAGAGCAAATCCATTATTAAAGCAGTCGCTTGCGCTGGCGCATATGAACTCAAACGTGACAGGTCATTTCCGTAAACAACCGATGAAAGCTTCACACAACATTGTAATTTAATTTAATTATATTATTATTATCGACACATGTTATAATAAAAACAATGTCTTCCATAAAAATGCTCAGATCCAGTTTTATAATGACGAAACGGTGAAAATATATACACTGCAGGTACAAAGTGTCACTCAATGCATGTCATCAAATGACTGCCGCAAATGAGCAATACATGTACAAGTTGATATTTTAAACAGGCTTATTTTCCCATTTGACATTCAATAGACGTGTCACTAATCGCTTTATTGTTTACTAATGACAAATTAAACAGCTTTAATTCAACACTTTTTGTTAATGCGACTTTGTAATTAGTCTGTGAATACATCAGGGATATAAAAGAGTGGAAATTAAATTCTAGAAATGAGGACTAAGATAGATACTTGTTAGTAAATTGAATGAGATCTTACCGAGATTTTCAGTGAAAGTAGCATCTACTGTTATTTTTGAAAGCGTACATCTCTGGAAGCTAATGTTAGTAACAGAACGCTTTTCAGTTCAATTATACGGGCGAAACTTTCGCTCAGAGCAAAATCTCTTTAGTTATCACTATCCCAAACTAAACTAACTTGTCTTTCCATCTGTAAGCACAAACGATATAAATAGAAACTGATGTAGGAAATACAGGAAATGTTCCTTCTCAAAATCATAAGTCTTAATTTTGTAATCTAAACATAATACTGCTGCAAGTATAACACTGCTATTTCTATATATATATGAAAGAGAAAGTATGTATGTATGTATGTTCCTTATAGACTCCGAAACCGCTGAACCGATCGCGATTAAATTTTCAGACAATCGTCATACTAGCCCCGCGAGTAATCCTGTAAGGTTTGGTGGCGATCGGAGCACTCGGGACCGCGGGTGAAACCGCGGGGCGGAAGCTAGTATTTAATAAAGTGGTTTAGGTACTACATTTGTTCCACCACAAAAGGGCGTCCATGATAATGCTAGGTCGTTAGCAAAAAGGTTTAATTCACCATCATGCTGATAGTACCTTACAATCAAGTATACTCTTGCTAAAGAAACCCGTTTGGCAAAAGGACCATGAATGAATACCTACACTATAGATTTGCTAGTTATGAATGAACTGTTACTGGTACCGGTACGGCACTATATTTTTGTAGGTATACATTGACTTAGTTATATTTTACAAACAACAATAACTGCCAATTATTATAGTATTTGCTAAAGAAGACAATAAGCAATTGCTAGTACAGGCTATGGTTTGTCAAATGGGTTCTAACGGACAAGTCACGCAACAAATGTTTACCGCTGCCAATACCTTTCCATTCTTTATGTGTAGTACTATCCTTAATTCTATTGTTTATATCTAGGTACGATCCATTTAATGTTAGACGATAAATAGACATACCGATGTTCTGAAAACACCCACAGGTAGTGGATGAATGGAAATTAATGTGACAATTATTTCTGAAATATCACTGAAATATTTGACATTTTGAAAAAACATTACATCAATTCAAATTTTAAAATTTATATTGCAAAACCCAAATCATGTACAAGCTATCAAATACATGTTCGTCGATAAAGAACTCGCCTAACAAGTCCACACACTATTAGCATATTAAAATGATGATGATGTAATAACTGTTGGTAAAAACAAATGAGTAGGTATTGCAATTCTCAAGTATTTACAGCAGACAAGAAAGACATCGAGATAATAGTTTTTCTGAAACCCGAAACTTGGTTTTTTTTCCAATTCAGTTACCAAAGATACACGAAGTTAGTTAGATAAAGGGCTGCGCATTAAATAAACGGTATGATATTTCACTCCTTCCCGTAACCGTAAATCCTAGATTTCGTTAGTCATAAAGAGTAATAGCGGCGTCACACAATGCCATGTTTTAGAAATGGCAGTAAGACTCGAGAGCACTCAACTTGATGAGGTGAATACTGTACTGCGTCCGCCAGAATTTAAGATAGAAGACATTTCCTACATCGAATTATTGTTTTAATTCCAATTTTACATAAATATAAGAATAAATGCCTAAAAACTATTGCCGTTACGCATGGGCGCCCACCGCACCCTTCACGACCGATTGAAATAGTAAAAATAATATAATAAATAGCAAATGCGCACGGCAAGGCTGTAGTGTCCTCTAAGGCCAGTAAATTATTATTTTGTTATTGTTAATGTAGTCGAAGTAACAATAACCATCGTTAGTAACAGCAAAAAAATAGATCTACATACATAACTACAGGGTTTCTATAATAAGGAGAAGTCTACTATATCGTAAATGATGGCACCAGTAGATCGTATTACTAAAATTTGCTATTTGTTTTGTAGTAGGTAGATGGTTGGTGATAGTATAACAATGATCAATGAAGTCATGATGTAACCTTCAAACAATTCACCCATAAAGCTATAATCCTAGAACTTTAACTAAAATACAACAAGGTACATTTTACCTGAAACAGTTACAGCAATAGCAACAACCCCGGCTCCTTGTAAATAATTCCACGGGACCACAATCCCGAGGCGGGCGAATGAATAGTTTAGGCACTGCTTTATTTGAAGTACCCATCTAATATGTATTATGTACATCTGTTAGCATGTGTTGTTGAGCTTGATTCAATTATCCTTGCAAAAACATTTGGCATTAAGGTAAGAAGTACTGATCTAAAGAAAGATCCCTGCACATCTTTCTCATGTTCTTAATAATAAAATTAGCTTACAATTTTACTTCTACATATAAATGATCTCTAGGCACAATTTACAGACAGGTATCACATTAAGTTTTAACAACTGCCATTAGACCGTTCTCTTAAGATTATATTTACGATCACTCCGGTCAACCCTGTGATAAACATAAAATTAAGTCTAAGGAGATAGTATTAAATTACTCTGTAATCTATCGGAAAATACTCAGAACATTCAAGTATTTATTCTACAGAGGTCTATCGAAAACGACATCAACTGTCCGGGAGATCCCTAAATCCCAAGCACACCCTCTTCCGACCTCCTGTAATGCAATTACGTTTATTTTCCTACAAAAGGGGACTTAGAACACAAACCTAATGGTAGCTTTAACAATGATGATCGGGAGAAATAGCCAATTCGAAGACGTAAAATAAAATCGAACGTCGTCGCCTATGACGTTTGCTAGATCCCTTTTAAGACAGCGAAAAAAAATTCACAGTTTTTGCAAAAAAACTCAGAAATCCAGTATGGTCGCAGAGAATAGCATAATTCAAACAGTCAGTAATGACCAAAGAAAGAAAACTTTTAATTGTTTTAAAGAATTGAAGAAAAGCAAATTGTATCGTGGTGACAAGGGCTAATTTTAATAGGATTACCTCTTCGATTTATTGTTTGCCAATCGCTATTTATAGTCTAATCGTTTTGCGGAAACCGATTTAGGTTTCACAAGCCTCTAATTGTTTGAAATGGGTAAGCCATTTTTCGATTTGACTTAGCTATTCTGGTACGCAACACAAACAATGGGATAAACTGAAAGCATTCTATTAACCTAAGCACTAGTTAAAGTTTACACTGGGCACGAGTTAATCAATCCATCATAATCTATGCATGTATTGTTTGTTTTCTCTTAGCTATGCAACTGACCGACACCTAACAATATTCTAGAATATATCTTGTATAATCTAACTAATGAGATATATATATATATATATATATATATATTAAACATATAGGTAACAAAGACACAATGGAAACATTGGTACGAATTTACGAAGTCGTGGAAGGAAGGAACAAAATAATTTTAGCCAAGGACAAAATTGAGTATTTCTACCATCAGAAAAAGAACATCATAAACTCGAACTGTCCTCGAAAATTATGACAGCGATCTTTAATAACAAGACAGGGCGGGTAAGATACCGGCTTTGTCTTCTTAAAGTATTAACGATAAGATACTCAAGCTCAGCGACAGCCTGGATAACCATTCTTCGTTTTAATCGCTAATATAAAACAAGCACCGGCCGTTTAGAATAATCTATTAGTCCATCAAAATGTTAATATCAACGTTATCGTGAAAACTTACCGTTGTTTTGGTGCCACGAAATTGCGTTCGCGTACAATTTACTATCTCGAGCATAATTTATTCTTAGACGGATTCACAAGACAACAAACAAACATGTACTTTATTGGTATGTATAGCAGAGTGAAGTTATCGTTGATTGAATGCGATATATTGCAGGTCATCAAAACGAAGTATCGACTTGACATATTTATCTAAGATTTGACTCTTTCAAGCAAAATGGTTATTGAACATAATATTATGCCATCAATATCAATTGTTCTGTAAACCTTGTGGCATTAATTTCCGTGTTTTAGGTGGTCGGGTACTTTGTAGTTTCCATCTGCCTGGCTACCCTACCTTCAAGTTGAAAATCTATTGCTAAACTAAAACTAGTAGCCTAGTAGCTGGTAGCCCTTCTAGGCTTTATGTCCATACGAACACCCTCGGTCAATCCTAATATAGTAAGATTGTGGTCAAACACAAACCTATACTTAATTACTATTTGAAGAACTGGAATTTCCTACAAATATTATTTATGAAAATATCATGGAAAACGAAACATTATCGTTTAATCAAATAAAAAGTACAATTTGTACTAAATTGAGCGTTAATCAAATTTTCTGCTCAGGACAGGCTTTGTTAGTTCTGTAATTTGTTTGAGTAAGCTTATTCGTGTAATGTTATTAATCTGTTATTTCTTGTGGAATCCGAAATTGAAAGAACAGCAATTTGCCTTCCTTTTGGCGACAGAGCACACTTCGTTCTCTGACTCAAGCTTGATGAATAAAATTCGGCTTAATAAGTTGTAAAATGTCATAGATATTTAAATGTGTTAAAAGTAATTTAATTTCAACCTTAAAGGTATCGGAAATTACAAGACTTAAAGGTATCGGAAACTGGGTTTTAATGCATGTACGAACATGTGTTCTCATTATTTATAATGTACTCGCTTGAGTACACGCTAGCGACATCTGCAGACATTCACACTCAGTGTCTAAGCTCTAGTCTCCATTAAAACCAGCCATTCAACACAAAATGAGGTCGTGCACAAAGAGATTGTTAAGACTCCTCGGGACATCACGAACAGCAAGACATCTAAGCCGCAGCTCGGGCTTGGAAAATATGCGATATTGCCTCGTGCTAGAAGTAACGATATATAACACCGTTTTATATAGATCCTAGCATCTGCAATACATTAAAATTGATAGGTACATGCAATATCAGGTATCTTTATGGTGGATTTCCACGTAATTTGACGGCCGCACACGCCCATTTCACATGCTAATTTAAACCGTATGACTAACAGCATAAAAATCAAATACGAGGGTCCGTGGGCTTAAAAGTAGATTTGAAAAACCTGCTTTACACTAATTTTGGAATATTGAGTTAAGTTGCATTTCACACATAGATTTCAAGAAACTCTTGACATATTCTCACGGATTATAAGAAGAATTGAACTGAAAATAATGAGAGAAAACAATGGAGTTTAAATACGCTAGACTTCAATGTAAAGCCCGCTAGGCTAGAAAGAGACTAACAAAGATAAGGAACGTGTAAAGAGCCTGACATTAGGCCTATTCTTTTCTCGGTTATCAGAACTACAATAGGCGTAGAAAAAAGCTGGGAAGATTTTATCCTTGGTGCACAAAATAAAAAGAAACAACTTTTCAGAAATTAGGTATCTAGACAAACCAGTCTCTTGAAATGGCATAAGCTATTATTTTATTTACAAACATAGGTTAGCTTAATAGGTACCCTTTTAAAATTTACAAACGTTTCACTATGTGAATAATCTGACTCTTATTTCAGAAATACTTTCATGTAATTATATAGCACAGGGTCGGCTTGCGGAGCGGGTATAAGGATAAACCTCTGATATTAGTTCATTTATGAGAATACCTGGACCAGGAATTATTCAGCTGAATATCCGACCGCTGAATATATGCGACATAAGAGGCTTAAAACAGCTGGTTTTAAATAACATAATACCCTTAAGGTTTTCATGAATAATAGCATCAAATTTACCTAAAATTATTTACCTTCGTTTTAGCAGGTATTTATTTAAATAAAAGAAACAAAATAATTAAACAGTAATTAAAGATTTATGGACAACATTTAAAAAAAAAACAATTAGTCTTCGCACTTCAGGATTATTCCGATGAGATACTATAATCCAACTGGAAAAGAACAGAATCACAAGTCTAAACATCAGTAGAGCGGTAACAATGACGCATTGTTTTTACTGGCACGTGCTATTATACCGCGCTTAACCGTGTCGAGGGTGGGTGCTTAGGCGCCCGCGTGCCCCCGCTTCGTGCTCAGAGCTTTTGCCCCTACGCCCCGCCCTTGTAACGACCCTGGATAACGTATAATTTTCCTGTTTTCACGCTCTTAGATTTAAACTATGAAATAAATTTTGTTAGAGTTATGAACGCGATAGTTTGTGTATTTGTTACTGAATTACGATTTGATGGCTGAACGGATTCGAATGAAATTTGGCACAAAGACAGATCGTACCCTCAGTAAAACCTTAAATCCCTCGTGTGAATGCGGGTAAAACCGCAGGGCAGGAACAAGTAGTGACATTGAGTTTATTGGCGGCTCTTCTCTGCAAAATCAACCTTCCGTACCGGGCGTTAGAGTCAGACTAGTGAAGACCTATTTGAATACATTAAATATTTTCATTGATATTTCATTATTAATTTTGAATCGTGCTCGATAGTTTTCGGAAGTAATATGATTGAATGCTAACACGTCATTGATAAAATATTAATTTATCAATTAATCAATACAATAAATGGAAGTAGTTATGACTCATATAATACTAAGTAATTACTGGTATAAGCTTGTCGTATATGAAATACTTTAGTACTAAGAAAAGATCTACCGAAATACTCTTGAGGGTAAAATGGGGAATCGTGGGTGAACCCGGGTGGCGGAAATCATGTTCTTTTAGTTCCGTTCATAAATGTAATTTAATAAATGGATATTCTCATTTTAGTACCTATTTGGGAATCTTGTGGATACCATTATTTTAATGTTTTTCTTAATGTCAAAAGGTTGGCAAGCAGGACGGGCGGCGGCGGTCCACCTGATGGTAAGTGGCTACCGTGTCAGTAGCAATACCAATGAGATTGCCAATGTATTGCCGACCGTCACATACATAGGCCTATACCTAGTAATACCTTTACAGCCCTGTACATAATAAAAACAATATAAAGGATCCAAATTGGAATAATCCAATACGAGAAGGAACCATCAACACAATAAGAATAAATTATTACCTAGAACAGCTAACTACTCGCATAATAACCGAAGCATATGAAAGTTATTGCAATCGATCAAATATCAAAGACATAAAAACATATACACAGGTACATTTGGGTCAATCGATACACGGCGAGTGAAGAGTCGCATGTCTGATCGTCCAGCACGCACCTCCGCTCTAACTATTCATTATAGAATCGATAGATAAGCCTGTGACTCAATCCTATAATTTTACAATCGTATTGTACCTAACATTGATTACAACAAATTAGTGATATGGTAAATTCTGTTTAAGGCGATGATAGCTCAGTGACAGTGACGTCAAATTTCGTCACAGAATTATTAGGATTCGTCTTACAATAATTATTGTGAAGAAAAACATCGTGAGGAAACCATATCACGGTAATAGGTTACTTTTTAGGGTTCCGTACCTCAAACTCAAAAGGTAAAAAAAGGAACCCTTATAAGATCACTCTCTTGTCCGTCTGTCCGTGTGTCACCACCGATTTTCTCAGGAACGGGTGCACCTAGCAAGTTGAAATTTATACCAGATACTGAGGTCCATAGTCCCTATTAGGTGTATAAAAATCAAGGTCCTGAGTCAACATATATGATATGTACGATATACATATATATGATAAAAAGATATGGGCAAATTTAGATTTTCGCGAAAACTTGTAAGTACGAAATTTACCTTAATTTTCAACATTTTAATTTTTCGGAATTTTCCCTTTATTTGTGCTGTAAGACAAGCCAAATTTCACCGTCGTTAGATGTCAAAAATACTGTTTTAATTTTTTAGTTATCATTCCTCCAATTAGGGGTACGCGTGTTTGAGGTCTATCTTGAAGTGGTACGCAGGAAAAACTAATTGGGAACCACTGGTTTACTTGAAAAACGAAACCAAAATGCTTTACGTAAGACAGAGTAGGTACTCAAAAATGTTTTTTATTGTATGACAAAAAGTAAGATGTAAAAAAACAGCTGGCTTCGCAACCTCAAGTCAAATAGATCATTGACCTGAGTATGGCCATTCTTCATGCAATATTGTCAGTGATGTTATTTGATACATAAAAATATAGATAACCAGCTAGTAATACAGAGTGTAATGATAACAACTCGTAACTAGAGATATACGGAGAGAGATATGTGTCCCAGACAATTTACAATTTGAAGTATTTGGAACAATAAAATTGTAAACTTAATTAAGAGAGCATTCATAATCATAAGTTTATGCAAGGTAAAAATACAAATACGTCCGCAACAACTACCATTTTGAAAAGTATAATAATGTCCCAAAATATTTATTTATTTATATATAGTGTGAAGTGTTTTCCAAAAGAGAAACTCATTTTACAGCAAACTCGTAACACAACACAGATTTACATAATGCAGACTGCAGTGGACTGTGTGCTTTATGGCGTTTTCATACTTTATTTAGCGAATAAATTGCTCAATAAGGTACGTCACGTCTCTCATGTTGTAATACAAAATTTTGGCCCACGAACCTTTTCATTAGCACTTAGTAAATTATTACTGTAGGTACCTTCAAATATTTTCTAATTTTACAGTATAGGTAGTGTGCAGAACTGTGAAAGTAAAAGCGTAAGTAAGACAATCTCAGACGGTGTCTGATAACTAGTTGAGATAGATTAAGACTGAGCTATGTAATACGTCTTCACAAAGATTTATGCATAGATTCATTCGTACAATCTTCTAACAATACCTATAATGCTTTTAGGAGTTTCAAGTATAAACTAAAACATACTAACACAGATACCACAAGATAAACAAGGCAATCAGAGAATAGACCTCAAGACTGAATTTTTAACGTTACAATAAAATAATAAACTTCATGAGCCGTTCAACATGTACGAAAAACTAACTAAATACGTACACGTATTCGAATTCTTGGATCCTGTTTCATATGTCAATTGTGATTTTCAAAAACCTGCAAACTGGGTCTGCACGAGAATTGAAACGTTTACGGTATTTTACAAAGCGGATGAATAGCGAAACGGTTCCTAAAGAATTCAGTACAAAACTATATCTGGTTTCGGCTCGACGAAATGGAACCACCCGTTCTACTAACTCACAAGGGATGCCTGTTTTCCGGTCTAACGCCCAGATGTAGTTTCAGCACAAACTTTCATCTAAATAGGTTGGAAAACTGGGTGACACGACGATACGCATATTTAATTTTGTGCCTGAAAGTTATACATATAGAACCAGATTTTAAGGAATATAATCATGAAAATATTCAGTGTATATTATGATATGAACCAAGTGATACGTATAATATAATTATTAATAATTATGCCTGGACAGGATAATGCCCAAAACAAATACAATAATACCAATATTAATTATAGTTAATGTTTTTCATGTATTAGGCAGTGTTAGAATTAATTTTCGTTAAGGCTCCAGTCTCCCTAAAATCAGTGTTCTTGCGGAATTTATCAGAAAAGAAATATTGTTTTTTAGTCATCAGAAAAGCAATGAATGAAATATATTTTACGTTATTTTAAAGTGTGAGATTTGAAGTTTCCAATACATATTTTATTTTTTAATTTGAAGCCACTTTTATTAGCTTTGTGAGGCTTTAAACATACCTCTATTTACGTTCCACGCGTAGAGGGTCTCATTCATGCACACGCCATGAAAAAAATATAACATAAATAAGAAATGTATTCAGATTACATTTGTCGGCAAATCCTCTACAATAATCTTATCTAGTTACTTTTTTTCAAAATCGTCTTAATTTCTTAAATAAGAACTGCTTTAAAAAGTTATAAATTTCTGAATTTGACCCTTGCAACATATATTTTTTTCTATTACAAAGTAATGGTTTAGAGAAATCACACTTTAACCACTCCGAAAGCAACTACTTATCTGTCGAATAAAAAATATATGCATTCAAAGTGTGTGTAAAAGTGTGATTTCTCTACATGGTCGGACCGAAGATCGTTTCATGTTATCAAATTCATTATGTAGATGTGAGACCTTTACTTTTTTTTTTACATTATATAGGTCCGTGTTTGTCCACAACCTCACCACGGTAAGTGATGATGTGGCGGAAGATGGTAAGCACACAAAGCCTATACGGACTTCTCAGAATTCTATACATATATGCGACACTATAGGATGGCCCAATACGTAATACAAGTTGTTTTTGTGACTCCCGGCTAGAAAAATTGATTTATTTTTTAATCTATGTATACAGTTTTAGTTTTTGTCAAAATACTTTCAGATTTGGCCATCCGTGCCTAGTTGAAAATCGCCTGTATAACTTTATCAGCTTATCTCGATTTGTTACTGACAATAGCGAGCCAAGATTTCATCAAAAACCTTACAACAGAATGCTGATCTTGCATTTAATGCCACTGGGATTTAAGGTACTAAATGCGATGTAAGCTCCGGGAATATCCGTTTCCACAGGCAAAGGATTTTTCACTAAAGCTTTGGATCTCTAGAATTCAAGAGCTAATGAAATGCAAATCCTGACCTTTCAGCTTCAAATAGTCGAGTTGAAACTCGACTACTGAAATAAATAGTTGTGGTAGTAGACATTACACTTGAGGAATAAATCAACAGAACAATTGTATGAGTAACCTGTGAAATGTGAATTCTAATTTATTTTCATCCTATTTCCGTCTAATTTCACATAATTGTTATTCATGATGGTAACTATTATGCTTATTAACTAGACATTACATTCGTGGAACTGTAACGGAGTTATTTAAACTGGTTAAAAGGCTTTATGCCCACGCTTATTTTAGTCTTGATTGCATCTTTTTTGTGCAATTCTGTACAAATAATGCCTTTGAATCTTTTGAGAGAGCTAACGGTTTTCAAAACCCAGCGAAGTCTTTGGGAGCAAACAAAAATCGCGAAGCTAGACGCGTAAGTTGGTAATTAAGGCCGAGGCGTCCTCTTATCGCGATTTACAGACCGCAGACGCATTGCGCGTTGAATTTAAATTTCACCCGACAGTTTTATTAATTAATTATCCTGTTAGACGCTTTCTTTAGTTGACGAGCTTTATTAAAAATATTTTTGATTGTATTTTCAGAGGAGCTTACTGCTGCTCGAAATAAGCTCAAAGTACTAGAAAAAGTGCAACATAAAGAAAATAATTTACACAGAAGCTACTACAAAGTGTATGTCTAATTATCACAATAATATCGATTAGACAATCACCGCACTTGTTCGGTCTCGATGCGCAAGCGCCACTTGCGCAACTGGTCGAGGTAACGCGCTAATCAGAGCATCTCAAACAGATACGGTCTTCATTAACGTTACCACAAATTTGGTAACGTCTATCTATGATGAAAAAATACAAATGAATTTTCTCTCAAATTGTTTTTGTTCTTCAGAATTATTTATTGTCTTACCATGATTAATTTGAAATTAATTGTGACGTATTAATCTCGTCTCGAAAACAGACGGATAGTGTTAACAATGAATGAGATTTTAACTTTCAAAATCTCAACAAAGTACTAACTAATCCTATCCTGGTAATATTATAAACGCGAAAGTTTGCGTTTGTGTAAGTTTGTTAGCTTAACATAGTAACGGCTGAACGAATTTTAATGAAATTTGGTATACTTAGTTACTTAGTTTAAGAATATAATACTTTTCGAGGGACGCGTGAATCCACAACATATTTAACTAGCAACGATTACACAAATCAGCTTATAAACTATAAGTACCGATCGTATAACACTGATTAATTTAAATTTATCTATGTTTAAGGAAGTAAAAAGTAACAAATATATCCTTACGCCTAAGCCTTACATGTTAACGAGTAAACTTCATATTCTTTTACACAAGTAGGTATTATGCATATTTATCTGGTACAAGGATGGCTTCTGAGGTCAGAATAGTCTTGCAAAACTATTGTTCGCGAGTATGTAACTATACTAGACCACGTTGTGACTTCATTAACGCTGAGGGATGAGGTTAAAGACAAATGGTTTGATCAACAACAATGGTAATTAAACTTTTTTCAGATAGAGGCCAAAATGTCAACAACGGTTCGATTAGCACTAATGAAAGTTCGCTTCATTCTCATTACGGTTTCGGGTTGCCGAAAAAAGTTTAAAGAATTAATGACATTCCGACTCCTCTGTGAGAAGCTGAAATGGGCAATTTTGATATCTTGAAATTACATAAGTAATGAAAATAAATTTGTTTCAGTACTAAATACTTTTTTCAAGAGCGTATGATTTTTATACATTATTAAAACCTTAAGTTTTGAGTAATGGAAACAATACTTAATTGTGTTAAGTATTTAAATTATGTTAGACTAGAAGCTTTAGGTGCAAATAATACCTGTCCTTGTCGTGTGTAGACTGTGGATACTGCAGTATAGTTTGCTGTCCATCCATTTCCACCACACATTGTGTCCCAAGTTCGAGTTCTGTAAAAATTAATCATTTTAAGACATAGAAAAAAATTGTCGTAGTAAATATGTATATTTAGGTTGATCACCTCTTATGTCTCCGCCAGAAAAGCTTTGAATCGTTAGGAATTGAAAATGGTAGTGATACCTTACACCAGGTGTAATTATGAGGCTTAATCCAATAGAATTGCACAATCGGACTATCCTGTATATTTTTTCGAGACAAACCTCCTGAAACTGAATGAGTAAACTAAGTTCTAACGGGGATATCCAACTTTAAAATCTCTGTATACAAAAAAAAGTCTGTAATAATTTAAAGTGGAACTAGGTCAACCAGGTTATTGTTATTTAATTAACGGAAATCAAATTTAACCTTGCCCCAAAAAAGTCACGGAATACGGAAATTTTAGCCGAACCATTCCGCTGTAGTAAATAACTTATTCATTAGACACGGGGGGGGGGGGGGGGGGGGTATTTAAAGCCAACAGCAGCGCCAAGATAACTGAATGTAATCGAACCTAGATGTAAGCCAAAAGCGCCACCTCAGGTGGCTTGAATACAAATCGTTCGTGATTATTTTCGTGTAGGATTAATGTTACTTAAGTCGCCGTCTAATAGCCAAGTGATTGTATTTTGTACCTAAGCGGATTGACTTTTGATAGTGAAAGCCTTGAAATTCGCACAATTTTAGAGTTCCGAAGTCAATCAAAGAACCCTTATAGATTCGTTATGTCCGTCTGTAAAAAGTATTTTTATTACAGTTTCGTGTTGCAGTTTTTTCTTTTTTAGGGTTCCGTAGCCAAATGGCAATAAACGGAACCCTTGTAGATTCGTCATGTCTGTCTGTCTGTCCGTCCGTATGTCACAGCCACTTTTTCCGAAACTATAAGAGCTATACTGTTGAAACTTGGTAAGTAGATGTATTTTGTGAACCGCATTAAGATTTTCACACACAAAACAATAAATTTTGGGGGTTCCCCATACTTAGAACTGAAACTCAAAATTTTATTTTTCATAATACCCATAAGCCTGGGGTATCTATGGATAGGTCTTCAAAAATGATATTGAGGTTTCTAATAAAAAAAAAATCTAAACTGAATAGTTTGCGCGAGACACTTCCGTGGTGAAATGTGTGTCCCCCCCCCCCTGTAACTTCTAAAATAAGAGAATGATAAAACTAAAAAAATATATGATATACCATGCAAACTTTCACCGAAAATTGGTTTAAACGAGATGTAGTAAGTACTTTTTTTTTAATACGTCATAAATCGTAAACCGCAATTTACCTTTCATTCAATCAACTCAAATATATAAAAAAAGCACAAATATAGGAAAAATTATAAAAAATAAAAAAAGTTGAAAATTAAAGGGTGTCCCCATACATACATAGTTACGCCAATTAATAAAGACCTATGAGTTGTATGGACGCTCATACAATTTAGCGGCCTAGCTTAATTGGCACCATACTCAAATAAGGTAAATAAATAAAATTGTACATTTCCCGTGATGGACGAAGTTTGTACGGAACCCTCGGTGCGCGAGTCCGACTCGCACTTGGCCGGTTCTTTCAAATACTGCTGCACTTGAACAATTGGTTTTATAGGCGGGTATTTCAAAAATGATTTTCATTCAATGGTCTAACTAAATCGATATCTAATTTTAAATGTGTCCTTACAGTAACATATAAACCTGAATCTCACATTATTTTACTAACCAGAATACCAAACTTGTAATATCTCTTAATACTTTCGAGTGTGCATTACACGGATAGCGTGATAATGCTATCCTATCGTATTTCAAAATTGACATTAACACTATCGTGATAACCATTCGCGTAAACAAGATCCAATTACTAAGGTATACAGCTATTGAAGATTAAAGATCTAAAATACTACGTTTGTAAAAACATACAACGTCAAAGTAAGAATATATGGGAGTACTCGAACGGTGACTCAGCTCGAGGCCGGACGGTACGTCCGCGGCGCTGGTCATTCAAATCCGGTTTCACTAGACTATTTTATGTACATAGGCTCACAAGAAAGGCTTATGTAAAGTAAACAGAATAAAGATGAGGTGTATGTACTTAGAGGTGTTTGATCGACTTGTCAGCTTCGAAATACATCGAATATAGCGTTTCAAACAATTGTTACTGATACGAAAATTAAGGCGATCTAGCGGAAGCTTGCCAGTCACACACAATATTTAGTTCTTCACACTTACTCCGCCAGCCCCACACTTTATCGGACAAACACATTTCTAACCAGCTGATTTCGTAAATTCGGTAACAAACATCCACACAAACATTCGTAATCAATATGATAAGTTACCTATAATACGTCAAGATTATTATTGAAGTAATATGAAACATAGGAATCCAATGTGTAGTTGCGATCCATACAACTTTGAGTCGGTTATCACATAGTCACCATTCGACAGCGTCATATAGAATCGATTTAATAAATTACGTAAAGACGTTCGGTTGAAAATGGAGCAGCGGCAATTACAGCCGAGGATTTCCACGCATTTATTTATTTATCATGACGAATTAAAGTGTGCATTTTTTTAGATACCATTGTTTTCTTTACAAAAATATGTTATTTAAGTAATTTTATGTTTAGTAAAATAAGGTTTGTACAGCATAAATGTAAATGAGGTACATTTTTTTGTGGACAATTTGTATAATAAACTAGCTGTTCCCCGCTGTTTCACCGGGGTGTAATTTTTTTTTCATACAAACCTCCTGACAATAACGAACACGTAAAAGAAAGATTTATCCAATTTGGTGCAGTCGTTTGGAAGTTATGCGCGTACAAACATTTTGTTGATTCATTTTTAGGGTTCCGTAGCCAAATGGCAAAAAACGGAATCCTTATAGATTCGTCATGTCTGTCTATCTGTCTGTCTGTCTGTCTGTCCGTCCGTATGTCACAGCCACTTTTTTCCGAAACTATAAGAGCTATACTGTTGAAACTTGGTAAGTAGATGTATTCTGTGAACCGCATCAAGATTTTCACACAAAAATAGAAAAAAAAACAATAAATTTAGGAGGTTCCCCATACTTAGAACTGAAACTCAAATTTTTTTTTTTCATTAAACCCATAAGCGTGGGGTATCTATGGATAGGTCTTCAAAAATGATATTGAGGTTTCTAATATCATTTTTTTCTAAACTGAATAGTTTGCGCGAGAGACACTTCCAAAGTGGTAAAATGTGTGTGTCCCCCCCTGTAACTTCTAAAATAAGGAATGATAAAACTAAAAAAAATATATGATGTACATTACCATGCAAATTTCTACCGAAAGTTGGTTTGAACGAGATCTAGTAAGTAGTTTTTTTTTAATACGTCATAAATCGTAAACCGCAATTTACCTTTCATTCAATCAACTCAAATATAAAAACAAATTGGCAAAAAGCAAGGTCTTACAGCACAAATAAAGGAAAAATTTTAAAAATAAAAAAAGTTGAAAATTAAAGGGTGTCCCCATACATACATAGTTACGCCAATTAATAAAGACCTATGAGTTGTATGGGCGCTCATACAGTTTAGAAGTCTAGCTTAATTGGCACCATACTCAAATAAGGTAAATAAATAAAATTGTACATTTCCCGTAATGGACGAACGATGGACGAAGTTTGTACGGAACCCTCGGTGCGCGAGTCCGACTCGCACTTGGCCGGTTTTTTATATATATAGATTATTCAAGCATTTGAATGACAAAGATGCTCAACTTATTGATGCAGAGTTAAGAGAGAGCTCTACAGAAGAGGTAGGTAACACTATAATTACTGTAAAAATATAAATAACACACAGTAGGTATGATACCATTGAGTACTTCTGAGCTCCGTCAAGCTAGCATGGCAAATTCAGCAAAATTGAAAAAAAAAAATACCTGAATTTGTAGCTAATTAGTTGCTAATTAGTTGCCAAAAAACCGATTTTGTTGCTCTTGCCGATTTCGAAAAATCGGTATCAATGCTAGCTTGACAATAAGGTGACATGAATAATTGCCTGGAATGAGAAGCAGAATAAACCGAATCAATACAAATTTGTTGCTAATTAGTTGCTGTAAGACCGCACTAAATTTAATTTAAAAAAAAAATTTTTTTTTTTAAATTCAAATTTTAATAAAAAAAAATTTTTTTTTTTTAATTCAAATTTTCTTCTGTATTGCTTGCTTAAATGTCAATTTTTTCAACGATTAAATCAGCGACTCAACAAGAGTAAGCAACTAAATCAACTTATCGAAAATCGGGTGTCTTGTTGACCGGTTGCTGACAAATCGGCCATGCTTGCTTGAATGTCAATTTTTTCACCCATTAAATGGAAAATAAATTTGTTGCTCAATGTAGCATGGTTAATTGTCACCTGGAGAGTCAGCAACTAAATAGACACCTGACGATCGGGTGTCTTGTTGACCGGTTGCTGACAAATCGGCCATGCTTGCTTGAATGTCAAATTTTTCACCCATTAAATGGATAATAAATTTGTTGCTCAACGTAGCATGGTTAATTGTCACCTGGAGAGTCAGCAACTAAATAGACACCTGACGATCGGGTGTCTTGTTGACCGGTTGCTGACAAACCGGCCATGCTAGCTTGAATGTAAATTTTTTCACCCATTAAATGGATAATAAATTTGTTGCTCAACGTAGCACGGTTTATTGTCACCTGGAGAGTCAGCAACTAAATAGACACCTGACGATCGGGTGTCTTGTTGACCGGTTGCTGACAAATCGGCCATGCTTGCTTGAATGTCGATTTTCCTTGTGTAAATCAGTAGAATAAATTTGTTGCTCAACGTAGCATGGTTTATTGACACCTGGAGAGTCAGCAACTAAATAGACATCTGACGATCGGGTGTCTTGTTGACCGGTTGCTGACGAATCGGCCATGCTTGCTTGAATGTCAAAATTTTCACCCATTAAATGGATAATAAATTTGTTGCTCAACGTAGCATGGTTTATTGTCACCTGGAGAGTCAGCAACTAAATAGACACCTGACGATCGGGTGTCTTGTTGACCGGTTGCTGACAAACCGGCCATGCTTGCTTGAATGTCGATTTTCCTTGTGTAAATCAGTAGAATAAATTTGTTGCTCAACGTAGCATGGTTTATTGTCACCTGGAGAGTCAGCAACTAAATAGACACCTGACGATCGGGTGTCTTGTTGACCGGTTGCTGACAAACCGACCATGCTTGCTTGAATGTCAATTTTCCTTGTGTAAATCAGTAGAATAAATTTGTTGCTCAACGTAGCATGGTTTATTGACACCTGGAGAGTCAGCAACTAAATAGACATCTGACGATCGGGTGTCTTGTTGACCGGTTGCTGACGAATCGGCCATTCTTGCTTGAATGTCAAAATTTTCACCCATTAAATGGATAATAAATTTGTTGCTCAACGTAGCATGGTTTATTGTCACCTGGAGAGTCAGCAACTAAATAGACACCAGACGATCGGGTGTCTTGTTGACCGGTTGCTGACAAACCGGCCATGCTTGCTTGAATGTCGATTTTCCTTGTGTAAATCAGTAGAATAAATTTGTTGCTCAACGTAGCATGGTTTATTGACACCTGGAGAGTCAGCAACTAAATAGACATCTGAAAATCGGGTGTCTTGTTGACCGGTTGCTGACAAACCGACCATGCTTGCTTGAATGTCAATTTTTTCACCCATTTAATGGAAAATAAATTTGTTGCTCAACGTAGCATGGTTTATTGTCACCTGGAGAGTCAGCAACTAAATAGACACCTGATGATCGGGTGTCTTGTTGACCAGTTGCTGACAAATTGGCCATGCTTGCTTGAATGTCAATTTTTTCACCCATTAAATGGAAAATAAATTTGTTGCTCAACGTAGCATGGTTTATTGTCACCTGGAGAGTCAGCAACTAAATAGACACCTGACGATCGGGTGTCTTGTTGACCGGTTACTGACAAACCGGCCATGCTTGCTTGAATGTCGATTTTCCTTGTGTAAATCAGTAGAATAAATTTGTTGCTCAACGTAGCATGGTTTATTGTCACCTGGAGAGTCAGCAACTAAATAGACACCTGACGATCGGGTGTCTTGTTGACCGGTTGCTGACAAATCGGCCATGCTTGCTTGAATGTCAATTTTTTCACCCATTAAATGGAAAATAAATTTGTTGCTCAACGTAGCTTGGTTTATTGTCACCTGGAGAGTTAGCAACTAAATAGACACCTGACGATCGGGTGTCTTGTTGACCGGTTACTGACAAACCGGCCATGCTTGCTTGAATGTCGATTTTCCTTGTGTAAATCAGTAGAATAAATTTGTTGCTCAACGTAGCATGGTTTATTGACACCTGGAGAGTCAGCAACTAAATAGACATCTGAAAATCGGGTGTCTTGTTGACCGGTTGCTGACAAACCGGCCATGCTTGCTTGAATGTCAATTTTTTCACCCATTTAATGGAAAATAAATTTGTTGCTCAACGTAGCATGGTTTATTGTCACCTGGAGAGTCAGCAACTAAATAGACACCTGATGATCGGGTGTCTTGTTGACCGGTTGCTGACAAATTGGCCATGCTTGCTTGAATGTCAATTTTTTCACCCATTAAATGGAAAATAAATTTGTTGCTCAACGTAGCATGGTTTATTGTCACCTGGAGAGTCAGCAACTAAATAGACACCTGACGATCGGGTGTCTTGTTGACCGGTTACTGACAAACCGGCCATGCTTGCTTGAATGTCGATTTTCCTTGTGTAAATCAGTAGAATAAATTTGTTGCTCAACGTAGCATGGTTTATTGACACCTGGAGAGTCAGCAACTAAATAGACACCTGACGATCGGGTGTCTTGTTGACCGGTTGCTGACAAATCAGCCATGCTTGCTTGAATGTCAATTTTTTCACCCATTTGTTTGTCAACAAGACACCCGATTTTCAGATGTCTATTTAGTTGCTGACTCTCCAGGTGTCAATAAACCATGCTACGTTGAGCAACAAATTTATTTTCCATTTAATGGGTGAAAAAATTGACATTCAAGCAAGCATGGCCGATTTGTCAGCAACCGGTCAACAAGACACCCGATCGTCAGGTGTCTATTTAGTTGCTGACTCTCCAGGTGACAATAAACCATGCTACGTTGAGCAACAAATTTATTCTACTGATTTACACAAGGAAAATCGACATTCAAGCAAGCATGGCCGGTTTGTCAGTACCCGGTCAACAAGACACCCGATCGTCAGGTGTCTATTTAGTTGCTGACTCTCCAGGTGTCCTTAAACCATGCTACGTTGAGCAACAAATTTATTCTACTGATTTACACAAGGAAAATCGACATTCAAGCAAGCATGGCCGATTTGTCAGTAACCGGTCAACAAGACACTCGATCGTCAGGTGTCTATTTAGTTGCTGACTCTCCAGGTGACAATAAACCATGCTACGTTGTGCAACAAATTTATTATCCATTTAATGGGTGAAAAAATTGACATTCAAGCAAGCATGGCCGGTTTGTCAGCAACCGGTCAACAAGTCACCCGATCGTCAGGTGTCTATTTAGTTGCTGACTCTCCAGGTGACAATAAACCATGCTACGTTGAGCAACAAATTTATTTTCCATTAAATGGGTGAAAAAATTGACATTCAAGCAAGCATGGCCGGTTTGTCAGCAACCGGTCAACAAGACACCCGATTTTCAGATGTCTATTTAGTTGCTGACTCTCCAGGTGTCAATAAACCATGCTACGTTGAGCAACAAATTTATTCTACTGATTTACACAAGGAAAATCGACATTCAAGCAAGCATGGCCGGTTTGTCAGTAACCGGTCAACAAGACACCCGATCGTCAGGTGTCTATTTAGTTGCTGACTCTCCAGGTGACAATAAACCAAGCTACGTTGAGCAACAAATTTATTTTCCATTTAATGGGTGAAAAAATTGACATTCAAGCAAGCATGGCTGGTTTGTCAGTAACCGGTCAACAAGACACCCGATCGTCAGGTGTCTATTTAGTTGCTGACTCTCCAGGTGACAATAAACCAAGCTACGTTGAGCAAAAAATTTATTTTCCATTTAATGGGTGAAAAAATTGACATTCAAGCAAGCATGGCCGATTTGTCAGCAACCGGTCAACAAGACACCCGATCGTCAGATGTCTATTTAGTTGCTGACTCTCCAGGTGTCAATAAACCATGCTACGTTGAGCAACAAATTTATTCTACTGATTTACACAAGGAAAATCGACATTCAAGCAAGCATGGCCGGTTTGTTAGTAACCGGTCAACAAGACACCCGATCGTCAGGTGTCTATTAAGTTGCTGACTCTCCAGGTGACAATAAACCAAGCTACGTTGAGCAACAAATTTATTTTCCATTTAATGGGTGAAAAAATTGACATTCTAGCAAGCATGGCCGATTTGTCAGCAACCGGTCAACAAGACACCCGATCGTCAGGTGTCTATTTAGTTGCTGACTCTCCAGGTGTCAATAAACCATGCTACGTTGAGCAACAAATTTATTCTACTGATTTACACAAGGAAAATCGACATTCAAGCAAGCATGGCCGGTTTGTCAGTAACCGGTCAACAAGACACCCGATCGTCAGGTGTCTATTTAGTTGCTGACTCTCCAGGTGACAATAAACCGTGCTACGTTGAGCAACAAATTTATTATCCATTTAATGGGTGAAAAAATTTACATTCAAGCTAGCATGGCCGGTTTGTCAGCAACCGGTCAACAAGACACCCGATCGTCAGGTGTCTATTTAGTTGCTGACTCTCCAGGTGACAATAAACCAAGCTACGTTGAGCAACAAATTTATTTTCCATTTAATGGGTGAAAAAATTGACATTCAAGCAAGCATGGCCGATTTGTCAGCAACCGGTCAACAAGACACCCGATCGTCAGATGTCTATTTAGTTGCTGACTCTCCAGGTGTCAATAAACCATGCTACGTTGAGCAACAAATTTATTTTCCATTTAATGGGTGTAAAAATTGACATTCTAGCAAGCATGGCCGATTTGTCAGCAACCGGTCAACAAGACACCCGATTTTCGATGAGTTGATTTAGTTGCTGACTCTTGTTGAGTCGCTGATTTAATCGTTGAAAAAATTGACATTCAAGCAAGCAATACAGAAGAAAATTTGAATTTAAAAAAAAAAATTTTTTTTTTTATTAAAATTTGAATTAAAAAAAAAAAAAAAAAAAATATTAAATTTAGTGCGGTCTTACAGCAACTAATTAGCAACAAATTTGTATTGATTCGGTTTATTCTGCTTCTCATTCCAGGCAATTATTCATGTCACCTTATTGTCAAGCTAGCATTGATACCGATTTTTCGAAATCGGCAAGAGCAACAAAATCGGTTTTTTGGCAACTAATTAGCTACAAATTCAGGTATTTTTTTTTTCAATTTTGCTGAATTTGCCATGCTAGCTTGACGGAGCTGTACTTCTGGCCAATTGTGAGAAATTTCTATGAGCAGCATCAAGAGTATACTACTACCCTTCCATTCTTGGTTCAAGGATCAAGAGTACAAAGCCTCCCAAAAATATAAATATCCTGAGACATTCCTCAAATATGGCCATCTGATTCCATGTTCATCTAGCATTTTGTGTGACAAAGTAATTTACTATGGAATTCTTTATTCCTATAGTTCTAATATATGAGAAATTTTTCTTACTTTAAAAAAGATCACAGTTATTTTCGTTATAAGTATGCTGAGAAAAAATATCCCTTGTATTTGTAACAAAGATTTTTATTCTCCAATTAGCATGTAAGTAACAACTATAGGTACTGTGTTGTAAATTTGAATCATAGACATATGGACAAGGTCTTACCAATTTAATTCTTTACTAGTAACTGATAGACCAAAAAGTTGTTTTTTAACTGATGTGTTAATCATAACATATTGATTATTTCAAACAATTAATACTTTTGTAACAAGAAGTTACATCTATAAATTATATATTAATAAATGACTCTTGTACTCAACACATACATTTAATACATTGTACAATGTCAAAGCAAGGATATTTAGGCCCTTTGCCCTAGGAGGGCACTTTTGAGTGTCGAAGTTACTGAAGTTATCACCGGCTTAGAAGTAAAACTAAAAAAACCTCTCAAGGTAATATTTTATTAGGACCATCTGACTACTCAAATTGACTAACCAGATTGTTTATTCTTTGTACTTTATTAGGATACATGAATTAAACATAGCACTGAAGATTTAGTTAGCCACTAGTTTCTGCCCCGCGGTTTCACAAAAAGGGCTATCCGACACTAAAAGAATTTTTCAATTCGAACCAGTTATAGTTCCTGAGATTAGTGCATTCAACCAAACAAACAAACAAACTCTTCAGCTTTATAATACTAGTATAGATTAGAGGAGGGCAGATATAAATTTAGGTATCACTCTAAAACAGGGCTTCCCAAACTTATTTGTTCTGTGCCACCCTTGAGAATTTGCCATTTTTTTTTTACGACACCCCTCAACCCCCACAGACGTACAGTTTGGGAAGCCCTGCTCTAGAATATATACCCCTATAATATAATAAGTATTGTGAAGTGTTTACGGACATAAGGAAAAGGTAATATGGCATGCTTGATATACCTTAAGAATGTATGAAATGTATCTTTGGGTAGTAAAATTAATAAGTAGGGCCATGACTATTGGATTCAAAGTGAAAAAAAAGTTGTGAATAAGATACAAAGATATTTCTATATCTTCACAAATTGTAAATAAACAATAAAATTGACAATCATACCATACCTATTTGTAACTGTACAATTAGATTATTTTGACTAATTTGTTAACTTTAATACATACTCTATATGTAATTTTAGTCTTTGTTCCTAAATTCTAAACTTAATTTGTAATGTTGGCAAAAAAGTAACAAGGAGCTCTGTCTCAGAGTAAAAAAAACGAGCACAAGTTTTTGAATCAATAGCACTAACTTTACTATATAAACGCACAAATTATGAAATTATCAAGTGCATACAAGTACACATAGATAAACTAAGACTACGTAGTCACCTGTAAGATAGCGATTTCTTTGCTAATAAAAATGAAACTAGCTTACCTCGCCTGTTGAAAGGACGAACCCGAACGGCAACTTTTATCTTATCCGAGGCCATTTTCACACTCAAAATACACAAATATAATCAAAACACAACACTTTGCACACTATTGTATGAAAAATTATTACACATATTCACCCATATTCTAAAACAACAAAATTCATTATTTCACGTTACGATCACGACGATCCCGAATTGACACTGCCCGCCATGTTATTTTATTACGTAGGTAGGTACGTAACGTAGTAGCGCAGTGCCAGTACGCGATTACCAACATGCAGAAGAAATAACCGATAAAATGGAATATAAGTCTGGGTATAAAACGTCAGGAGACCATATTTGTATCGGTTTTGGCACCAAATCATAGACAATTATTATCTATAGCCATTTTTAAAGTCAAAATAAAGATTCCCAGTCCAAGTACAATGCTTCGTCGTCAGCATCATTGGGAATCGCAGCGACTCAGCATTGCGAGATGATTAAAAAAGAGACTTCTTTCAGTAGTATCCATTTGTTGTCGCCACTCTAGTGGCCACGTGTGTGGCAGCACTTAGTGGTCAGGTTATTTTTTTTTTTTTTTTTATCTAGTGTTTTGATATTCGGGGTTATTCAGAGCTGCTCGGTTGCGGTCCCGATCGGGTAGACAAACCGATTGAGTAGTCTACTGAATAGGTTGGCTTCTATTTTTAACCGACTTCAAATCTACTTTTTACATAGTTAAGAAAAATAAAATAGATTTCATTAGTGTCCAGTTTAGTTTACTGGCCAGTGATATTGAAGTGATGGTTAGTGACGCAGAATGCAAAGAGTAAAATAATAGACCTATACAGGAGCAGAATGGTTAGAACGGACTCCATTTTATTAAAACCTGACTGACTTGTTTGATCTTGACTTAAAGGAATATAAAAAATATATATATATTTCCTAATCAAAAATGTATTACATAAGGTTCAATAGGTATAAATAAAAATCTATGAGATAACGACCTTAAAGTGAGTCACCACCCACTCGTTCTGAAAGACCAGTTTTCAGAACGTGTAGGGATTATATCCTCTTTGCAGTTTACTGGCCACTTTGTATGAGCCGCAGTGTTGCCAACAGACTAGAAAAGATCGTATTTTGCTGAGAATTCTAAGAAAAAAATAGTACCCATGGAAACTCAATTAAATTTTTAAGTAAAACGCTTAATTGTCTACTTCCTAGGACCGCTAGTTTCGCTAGTGTGCCATGACAGATTACTAAATCACGACAGTCAAGTGAGTATCCATCTCTACACCAAATGCGGTTGAATTTTTTATCTTTGTCGAAATTCTCGGTACTTTTGCCAAAACAACAAAATGTAAACGCAAAATAACATCCAAATTTCATATTGGAAACATTTAAAATAACTGTTTTCGAAAACTTTCTGGCAGGTAAGGCTGTATTTTACTCTGTGTTTGACACATTATAGTAATTTATGACCGAAGATATTGTTCGGACCAAATCTGTGGAACTAAATCTACTATAGACACCACGTCAAGCTAAGATTTTGTCATTACAATTAAAACTCTAACATATTGCGATAGAGACTAAAATCATTTGATGGTATCTTAGCATTCTACCAAAGTGTATGTGCCTCTGGCTGACGAATCGACGGGAATAGTTGGATGCGTTCATTAAAAATAAAAATAAATTTAGGTCTCGTTTAGGTTTTTGTTATTTAGGTCGACACAATGAACTTGATTTAATATAATTTTGTGTACTGTTATGGAGATTATAAGAATTGAAAAGATCGTATGTTTTGCGTACGATTTCGAACACATGATCGTACATCGTACCAGGGCCAAAGAGGTCGTATAAATACGATTTAAATCGTACGGTTGGCAGCACTGATGAGCCGTCCTATAAAAGGTAAGACAAGACATCAGACATGTCCATATCCAGCACAGATCGAGGCTGAAGAAGCCCGCAAACAGATACAGATGCGCAATCGTCAACCTAGATTTCGTCCTCGCCGGCGAGGACCGTCGCGACGTCCTTCCCAGTCAGTTAAGCGGCCCGAGCTGCATATTAGCAATCCGACCGATCCCCAAATAATATATTTTATTTGCATGCTAAGTCCTCCCTCATTCCCCAGGCAACGTCCTGAGCCGAGGTCGAGCCCCACAGGGGGCACCCTCAGGCTACTGTTGCCCTAAATTTATGTAGTTTTAAGCAGCGGTTGAGAGCCCTCAGCGCTCGCCGCAAAGTCCGGGTAACGGTGGAAGAAGGTCCCCTGGACCCACCACCTTTCTGTTCCAGTCCAAAAAAAAAAAAAAAAATCAGACATCCTTGAGAGCCCTCAGCGCTCACCGCAAAGTCCGCGTAACGGTGGAAGAAGATCCCCTGGACCCACCACCTTTCTGTTCCAGCTCAAAAAAAAAAAAAGAACATCCTGAGAAGTCGTGCCGCGTAAGGGTGGAAGATGGTCCCCTGGACCCACCACCTTCTAGTCCTCTTCAAAAAAAAAGAGAAGTCGTGACTTCTTAGTTAGGATGTCGTGACATATTCATTCATCTTATTTTACTTCGCTAGTGCACATCGATTAATCTTCATGAGATAAAACGCCACCGATATTATTAAATAAAATTCAAAATACACGATTTCATGAAATTAAAATGAGAACGCAACGTCACTTTTTTGGCGGGAACTTGTTCCCGCCAAAAAGACAGGTCATGTGTTGTAATTTGGTTGTAATCGCATTGGTTGATCAACTCAGTCAGTCAAGTCTAAAAAAATCAGTCAGTCAAACGTCTGACAGACTCACTAAGCCACTCACTCTGCTGTCACTCTGTCGCTGACTGACATCGCTCGCTGACATGTGTCAGAGTGACAAACAAGACAGACTTGGTTGGCCGGCCACCACAAACAAAATAAAATTACGAAGCAAAACGTACATGACGAATCTTTTTCGTTTGCTTGCTCATTCATTAATTTTGCTTCAATCTTCCAGTAGATGTGCATAGTTCAAAAACACTGAAAGTTTTTTTACAACAGAGAAGGAGGAAACAGACCTTGGAAATTTATAAAGCACAATGGCAGATCCACTTTTTGGTTGGGATCTAACATTTAAAACTGTGGAGAAAGATGTTAACCGAAAATCAGATGTTATTATAGCCTTTATTCATTGGAACTTAATGAAGAGAGGATTTAAAAGTATTGGAATTGGAGATGAGGTAAAGTAGTAAATTATGCTATAAATTATTATTCAGTGACCGTCGTTCTCCCGTAAGTATGTACTACCTACGTAAAAAGTATTTATGTTGAGATAACAAAAACATTATGCACATCAAAAAATCATAATGGCTTTTATTAGGCACATAATTATTAGATACTACATTCCATAGTCATAATTTGTAAGTAAACCTAAATAACTAAATTATCCAAATATTATTTCCAGCGTACACTCTCAGGAGATGAAGAAAAGACTGAATTGCTCCCAACAGGGTGGAATGACAAGGACAACTATACAATAAGATATGTACTTGATGAGAAACTGTTCATATTACATGGGCTGAATACTGATGGCAACCTTATTGTCAACCTGATGGTAAGTGAATAGTGTGTAAGACTAAGAAGAGGGATGCGGATATTACAATAATAGTTCAGTGATAACTACACTAGATTTCTATGACCTTAATCCATACCATCGATAGGCTATCTGCATACCAAATTTCATCGCAATCTGTTCAGCGACTTAGGCGTGAAAAGGTAATAAACAAACAAACTCACATTCACATTTATAATATTAGTTAAGATTAAATCCTGGGTAGTTTTTCATACATCATCATATCTTGTATTTTAGAAACCAAATATATACTAAATTTACTTGAGTATATACTTTTTTACTATTCACTTATAACTAACTACTACTTTTCTTTCTACTTACTTTTTTAATACTCACTTGTAAACTACCATAGAGAAAATACAGAATAAAATTAAAACTTATTAACAGTACTCATATTTAAAAATAATTTTAGAGGTCAGAAGACTTGGCCGTATCAAACATAGCAGTGAAGATTGATGACACAGTAAAGGGGATGAGTGGTTCCATAGACAAGATGATACCAAACCATAAGGATCTCATGTTTAACATCAAGCGGGATCTCATTGACACTGTTACAGCTAGACCCTCAACCACAGTTGAAACACAAACTGCTCGTGGTAAGTCTGATTGCTGAAACCTTATTTACTACCTTACATTATAATAACTGTCGATCTAGGCACATGGCATTGTGTACAGCCTAATTTGGAAAATCTGAAAAGGTTCAAAAGCCATGTGTTACCATTTCAACAGCCCCTTTTTTTAAATTAATTTTGAATTACACTCAGCCTAGAATTAAAAGTTGATGAAGAATTTTAAGGCGATGATAGCTCAGTGATAGTGACGTCCGACGCCGCGGCGAAGGTCGTGGGTTCGAATCCTACAATGAGCTTGAGCTTTCGGTGAAGGAAAACATTGTGAGGAAACCATAGCACGGTGGTAGGGTACTTTGTAGTACCCGCCTGGCTGGCTAACCACCCTCAAGTTGAAAATCTGTCGACAAATACCTATTGGTGTGTTCCGGCAGCTGCACTTGAGAGCCAGATCCTTCTAGGCTTTGTGTGCTTACCACCATCGGCCACATCATCACCTACCATAGTGAGATTGTGGTCAAACACAAGCCTATACAAAGTAAAAAAAAAAAAAACCCAAACATGAAATTTAATACTAAAGTGGTGTATTTATTCCCAAAAGTTTTTTTGTAGATTTGTGTGGATATACTATAGCCTGGAATAAAACACAGGATTATTTTATCCCCTGGAAAACATTACATCCACTAATCAACAAGAAGTTACTTTTTTTTACATACCTTTATGCCTTTTTATTTATTTTGTTGAATTTAAGGCGATGATAGGTCAGCGATAGTGAGTGTCGTCGGATGCCGCGGCGTAGGTCGTGGATTTGAATCCTACAATGAGTTTTTAAACTTAAGGTGAAGGAAATCATTGTGAGGAAACCATAGCACGGTGGTAGGATACTTTGTAGTACCTGCCTGACTGGCTACCACCCTCAAGTTGAAAATCTGTCACCAAGCACTTATTGGTGTGTTCCGGCAGATGCACTTGAGAGCCATATGCCTTATAGGCTTTATAAAGGTCGGCAATACATTGGCAAACCCACTGGTATTGCTAATGTCAGGTGGACCGCCTGAATGCTTGCCAACCTTATGACATCAAAATACTTGTAAGGATATACAAGCTTACATGTAATTTACATTATTTCCCAAAATGATAAAAAATAACTTTTAACAAAAAGTAAAACCGACTTCAAAGAAGGTACTCTAAGTTGCACGTTTTTCCATTTTTAGTTTCTCGTCTATTGAATACCTATCAAGATTTGTCACTGATCGAGGATATTATTATACATATGAATAATAATTGTCGATGGAATAAGATATTTCAATCGCGATATTCGTGATCCTTTTCGTTGAGGATGTGATCCTTTTCGTTGAGGATTTCCGCCATGTCTTCGAAGTCCATGATCAGATCATAATAAAATTTATATGGGACCACCTCGAGAGTAGGTATACCCTTCCAAATAAAAAATCTTTTTCAAAATCGGCTCGCAATTTACGGATAAATTGATGAACATACATAAAAAATATATAATACTAGCTGTCCCCCGCGGTTTAAAAAATAGATAAAAACCTATTCTTAGACCTACCCGATATGTACACAAAAATTCATAAAAATCGGTCGAGCCGTTTCGGAGGAGTATGGTAACTAACATTGTGACACGAGAATTTTATGTATAAGATATACAGTTGAACATAGAACCTCCTCCTCTTTTGAAGTCGGTTAAAAATAATTTCTATGTTGTTACCTATAGAAACCGACTACGCGCGCGTCATACGCGCCGATTATATGGGTCAGAATCTGACCCAAATGCGTATACATGCACACTATACTTAATTGCGTCTGTGTATGGCACAGTTATGCACACAGCAAATTTTTGGCTTAGATTCCGAGCAAACGTTGTTTGAAAACCTACTGTCTATAGGCTATAATTCTATTGGTAACAAGAAATAATATAAGTACCTATTTATTTTTGTTCAATTTAATATTACAGTTGATTCAAACAACAGAAGAAGAGCACAAGATGATCCATTAAGAGTTCCACCAAGGCCGCTGCCAGGAGTTAATCCTGATACTCCTGATCTGTGGTAAGTACATCCTATAGAATGCGACTTTAAAAAAAAAATGACAAATAATATAATTTATAAGGGACATTACCACCGCCGACGAGTAAGTGAGAGGCATTTGACTATTTTCTTACTCAAGAAACGTACAGATGCCATATAATCCCGTGTATGTGAAAGAGATACATGATAATAAAAGTTGGTAATAAAGTTGGCGGTCGGATAAGTCCCTAATGTACTAATAAAAATATAATATAACTACAGGAATCTACCACCAGCACCATTGGGTAACATTGGTCGTTCAGATTTGGATCCATTCGCGCCGAGCGGTGGCGGTATGCTGTTCAATCCGTTTGGACCCCGCAGGGATCCTGAGAACCCTGGGCTCGGCATTCCTGGAGGATTACCAAGGTTTGTGAAAGTACATTTGATCGAATTGCCCGTCCTAGAACATATATGTCGTCTTAGAAAACTTTATTATTCTGGATATAAAATCCTTTATTCATTGGTAAGATGAAAGAAAATACACACAACAAAACAGTACAGAGATATACGAATATTTACTTAATAAATACCAACAGACACAACAGTCTGTAATAATATGCGATGTTGAAAAAGCTTAAGCTTTTCAATCGCACCCTTTATCACGATAAAACCAGACACCACCACAATATTATAAAAATATAATTTAATTGTAAGAAAATACCAAAAAAATATAAACTTTTGTCTTATTTTGTACATTTTTAAATAAGACCAGGCCCTCTAAATAATCCGCTCAAGCAATATTGCTATTTATTTTTAATAATTCATTTTCCGAATTCTCAGCAGATCATACTTATTTCAATATGTTTTATGTAAAATAGTCACTACAAAAGTCACATATATAAATAAGGTCCTAATAAATGAAGTACGGTCCTTTTGAGGGATGATAGTATAGGTCATAAGTATTCTGAAATTGATAAAATAAAAATATTCGGTCGTAATTTTAATGAAAAAAAAAACCTGAAATTGTACTTCATCACTGCTAAGCATTAATTAAAACCATTAACAGCATAATCAGGTGTAAAATTTATTATTAAAAATAAAAAAAGCATTTAAAAATACATTACTACAATTTCAGGTTTTTTTTTATCATTTTCGGAATACTTATGACCTATACTATCATCCCTCAAAAGGACGGTACTTAATTTATTAGGACCTTATATACAATTAATTCATTAAAAGATTTGGTATTGATGAATCTGCCGTAAATTCGGAAAAATGAATTGCATTAGCAATATTGCTCGAGCATCCTTTATAGCCCCCTGAAGTCATACAAGTTGACTGTATATTAGGTACTTATCAACATCAACTAAAATAATGTATTTACAGAGGTGCAGTGCCACCAGGCGCTCGTTTCGATCCCTTCGGTCCTCCGATGGGCGGCGGACCCGGCAGACGGCCTCCGCCTCCCGATGCAGATCATCTTCCACCCCCAGGGTTCAATGACAACATGTTCATGTAGCCTTCACAATAAATATGTATAACTTTATTTATTTATGGAAAAGGTGAAATGGATTAAAGTTGGCCTATAACAGTTTATTGTTATTTGTTTTATTTTGTACTACAGCTAGTACTCCCCTGCAGTTTTACCCGCGTTCCCAGTGTGACCCTTTTTGGCGAATTTTTCGCCAAATATAAGATTTGACGGTCCCCTGATTCAAAGCTTATAAGGGTTTTAAGGTGGCCCTGCTAGCAGTGCCGGATTAAGGCTACTCGGCCGGCGCCCTAAACAATCTACGTTATTGACTCCTATCAACGAGTAATTCGAAATCGAATTCTAAAAATGCATTGTAGGGATTGATCATTAGGTAGGTAAGTAGGGTCAGTAGTCCAGCTCCTGTATTCGCCCATTTGACGGAGCTGTTTCAAACAAACGCGTAGAAAAACAATGTAAACAAAACTAATAAAAAGAATGTAACGTTGTGTGTTGTCTTGAATAAATGTATTTCTTTCTTTAATTTAAAAACTTGTTACCTACGCGCCTAATAAGTACCTAAACAATATAACTAATATTTTTTGACAAGTACGCTGGACAGTATATCATCGACCTTTTTAATTGAAGCCATTTGATTTTCGCCATTTTGGCGCTGATAGCAAAATCGTGAGCGTCCACGGAACTAATAGTAGAGACGGGACATTTTAGTGTCTATATCGATAAAAAATGTTTTTTCTTTTTTATTTATCGACATAAGTTGTACCTGCGATTTCGTCCGCGTAATAATTAAATGAATAGTCTGGGGCATTATTCCTCACACACGGCCATCTGACCCCAAACTAAGCAGAGCTTGTACTATGGAAGCCAGATAACTGATATACTACATATACTACTTTTCTTTTGTAAATACATACATATATAGATACAAACAGACATGTTCATGCACACAAATGTTTGTCCTGAGTGGGAATCGAACCCACGACCTGCGGCGTGATAAAATAAATAATTACAGGCATAGCACATAACTGAGTAGGTTCCTGTGGTAGTGGGGTGGTGCGGGAGGGGGTGACATGTGACGTATTAGAACTACTGTCTCGCTATGCACGATACATTTTTAATTATCTTTTGTCATTAGGCGTAATGAAAAAACACCCATCCGCACCGCTCCACTTCCGCAGGAACCAACTCAGTTAAGCGTTATACCTGTAGTAGCAAATTGGAGGAACTGTCCAACAGCTAACAAACGGGTAGTTATGCCTAAAAATGTATATTATATACAAATGTATGTATAGTGTACTAGCTGTCCCTCCCGGTTTCACCCGCGTTCCCGGGATAAAAAGTAGCCTATGTCCTTCTCTATACCATAGGCTATCTGCATGCACAATTTATCGTAATCAGTTCAGCGGTTTAGGCGTGAAAGCATTACAAACAAACAAACAGTTACTTTCGCATTTATATTTAAAATATACTGGGTGATTTTGTTATCACTGGCAATACTTGCAAGGGTGGAAGTACTCATCAAAATGAACAACTTTTATTATGGGACTAACTGTGAAATCGTGAAAAAATTATCAGCTGTTCCATACAAAAGTTCTATACCTACTCGACAAAAATGTATGAAGCAACCATATTATTTTACGCGATATCAGAGTTAGCCCTATAATAAAAGTTGTTCACATTGATGAGTACTTCCACCCCTGCAAGTATTGCCAGTGATAACAAAATCACCCTGTATATAGTATGCAACTATGGATGTTATAATAGTATAAATAGCATATAATGGCATGACAATGAAATCATTAATTAGGCACCGGCTTAGGTACGGATTAAAACCTCATTCGTTAATGTTCCTGTAGATCACTTGGAAAGGTACTACTAAAAAAACACAAAAAAATACTTATAATAATTTATATTAATTTGCACGGTGGAAGGGTACTTTGTAGTACCCGCCTGGCTGGCTACCACCCTCAAGTTGAAAATCTATCGCCAAACACCTATTGGTGTGTTCCGGCAGCTGCACTTGAGAGCCAGATCCTTCTAAGCTTTGTGTGCTTACCACCTTCGGCCACATCATCACCTACCATAGTGAGATTGTGGTCAAACACAAGCCTATACAAAGTAAAAAAAAAAAAAAAAATTAATAACTTCAAGATAACAAAAGAGATTATCAATTCGACATGTACGATATTATTGGAACTGCGATATATTCACATATTATGAGATCATTTGGAAAGGTGTATACTAAAAAAAACAAACAGATTTACTTACAATAATTTATTTAATTTACTTACAATAATTTACTTACAATAATTTATTTAATTTACTTACAAAAATCGCTCATCGGATCTTTTATCCAACAACATTTTTTTAAATGATCAAGTCTGATAGTTGAAATCACTAATTGTAATACACATTCAAACTCGGAAGTATCGACCCATTATCGATATGAAACATTACAGCCCTATTTATTTGTTTTCATTACATATTTATTGAAAATGGAGCTCCTATTTTACCTAAATATGAATAAAAACATTTACTATTCAAAACAAAATAGTAATAACAGCTTTAGACAAGCAATTAAACAAATTTATAGCCATGAAATTCACTTACTTGTGAAAGGTTCTCGCTGCATTTTTGATAGCGAGTTTTACAAAATACGCAAACTTTCATACTCCAAACGATTTAAATATCACGTAGACAACACGAAATAACTAAAACGTACACAAAGCAGTTTTATTCGTGATTTTTGCGAAAATCCTTAGAGTCGCACAAAAACACGACGGCCATTTGCAACAAATGTCAATAATAGTACCTGAGACGCTCGATCGAGAGGGGCGCTTTGATTTGGCACAAAAAACAACTGTCATTTCGTTCGAAAGAAATATACTGTCCAGCGTACTTGTATAATGGAGGTCAGTACTGTAGGTAGGTACTCTGTGTAAGGTGAAAGATGTCTCTCACCTATAACATCTGACATATAACGTTTCGTTCAAAAATTTGTGTTTATTCCGTTTTAATTTATAATTATCGATAAATATTTCAATAATTAGCCATATGAGTGTTTCATTAAGTATTTTCGTATAGTCTATATTTATGCAAAAGTTTAAAGTATTTATCGAAAACAGAGTCTGGCAAACGAAAGTAGGGACTGAAAAAGCGTGGCAAATTTAAAAAATCTCAGCCTGGTATCTCCAAAATTTGTATGAAGTACCTGGATTAACCTGATACTTCAGAGTTGTTTGTTTTTTGTGTAAAACAATATTTGTACACTACTGGTTGACAGCATGTGGACAGATTAAAAAATGGGAACCTACGGTACTTGTTGTAAGTAAAGTCGTATTTTTAATGTGAACCAAACACAGAAATAGTTTTTTTGTAAAATTATAAATAATAATTACGAATACAAACCAAGTATCAACATCAAAGCGACAGTGATTGACATAAATAAAACATTGCCATATGAAAAGTTTGCATATAATTCGAGTGTCTTCTTTCATTTTCAGACTCTAAAGTATGTACGTTATTATAAAGTTCATACGGGTCAAGTGCATAATGAACTCTGCTACGTAATGAAAAGTTCGTTTTAAATAGTTGCCATTTATTAATTTGTAGCCAAGTATTGCAACATCGCTATCTTATTATTTAGGTTGGCAATTTTACCGCCAGTACTCTAATTTTTTTTGTGCAGAGCACACGTTCTCGACGTGTGTGGTGAATTTCCTTGGCTGCTCACGGCTGCAACCGTTCAATTTCTATTCAATGTGTATGGCTGTGGAGGTATGTGAAACAATATTCCTAATATATATAAGCACAATTTCTAGAAACGCATGGAAACTGTTATTGAAGGTCGTGGCCTCCCAGCGCGCACGGCACGATGGACGTCACCGAGCGTCATGAACGATTTGAAATTTTATTGTAATTCAATTCATATTTTCCTCGTATTTCGCTGCCGTCTCATAAATTTAACAGACACCAATAGTATCTTGACGAATTTTAGGTCGATATCTTGACCATAATTGTCGACTTCCGAAGGAGGTTTATTGCATCAGTGTGAGAGTTCGTGTTCCTGATCATTTGTCTACCTTCGCTCGTTCGATAAAATATGGGTCACAGTCGAATGTAGATACTTTGTAATAAGTACATAATTATAATAACCTTACCAACTTATGCAAGTAGGTATCCTTTGGAATATAGAAATACGAGGGAACAGTTTGATTGAACAAAGGTAAGTAATCGCAAATTAGGGCGACCTAAACCTGCCTCTTACCCTCACTTCTTCTACATAAAATACTTAGTGTATTCACATATCTATTGTTCTGTATTTCTATCTTGCCTTTTAAATTATTTTTAAACACTGATTAAATTTACTTTAAAATAGGCTATAATTTCTTTCATACATTAAATGCTTGAAAAGTTATTAATGGGTAGATATTATTATTGTCCAATCAAGATATTTTCAATAATATAACATTACTGTGGACTCTGATATTTATAATCATCTCAATAAGAAACATATTACCACATCAACATTATTGTTGTAGTGGAAGTATTACTTTACCAAGTGTTTTAAAAACTGTGTGATTGTTCATGGACTGATTGATAAATGAATTCCCCACATCAGTATGATTGTTTCCATTAAAATGTCCATTGTCTTTACAAATTGACTGTGGCTTTAGCTTCATATACCTATGTAGTAGTATCTTATTTTATGAACAGAATAAGGAGTCTAAATTAAGTATATTATGATATTATATTATATCTGCCTTCATATCCATTGTTAGTTAAGAACCTTTAATTTATTTGTAACTTATAAACAGTAGCTCTACTGCTCCAGTAATAAAATCTGAGTCCATTATGTGATGGATGTCCCAAACAAAATTGCATTTGATAGAATTTCACAACTGTTAACAAATTTACTTATTTGACTTTCCTTTATTGTCATCTAACATAGAATAATGTGTTTATGGCTGTGTATAAAGAATGCTACCCTGATTCCAAGGGGTACTTATTCATATTTTTTTCCATCCACAGGATTTACTTTACCTGAATGTAACAGGTACTGTTTGTCATCCTTTTTGTGAGTCATTTAATAAATTGATGCTCTACAATTTGATGTTGTGAAACCACTTGTAATTGACATTATCATTATGAGTAATTTTATTACCTTCATACTTCTGAATTAGCATATTTTTTTTACTAATTGACTTTTCCTATTTTTGCGCATATTACTAATTTCAGATACATGTTTTCTAGATTACCTATCTATAGTCTTACTCTTGTTACTATCCAGGGTATCAAATTCCCTTATCTGCAGTGACAGTTGTAATCATTGAGAAGATTCTTGGAGACAGAATTACTTAAATGTAAGTAAATCAATCAATCCTTAGAGATTAGATAACAAAGTTTTAGACTTAGTTATGTTAATATATATATATATTTATATATATATATATATTATAATATATTTTTATAACTATAGTTATTAATAGGTAGGTTACTACATACCTACAAGAAATAATGAAACATATTTATTTCATGTTATGACCTTTCAATTTGTTATCGTATATTTATCATATACCTACGTCGTTGATGTCATTCATGACGTAAGTAGACGAACACATTTTGCAAGTAAAATATTTTTCCTAACAGCTCTTAAAATGCAGTCAAAGGTAATTGCGTCGTGATTGCATAATGCGGTTTATCGCAAGTTGTGAAACACGAGCTCCTGTCGACTCATTGTTTCAGTACCTATTGCATTTCATGCACGTGTAAAGGCAGTTAAGGTGACGCCGCGTTAAGCTTAAAAAACTGAAATTCAACGTGCTGCGTCCCGCTCCCTACTATAGCGACCTCTCATAGAAAACCCGCGTAAACGGAACGGGCGTATGCGACAAAATGGTTTTTATTGTTTAATTTAAAAACTACAAATATATTTCATAAAACCTAAGTACAATTTATAGTATCAGTTTCAATTAATATATGTAGAAATTTTGGAACCTCAAATCGATCCTCAATGCCGGTAAAATTGGAATCTCTTATTTTAAAGAGGTATTTTTGATTAATTATTTTGTGTTATAAAAGTTAACCAATCGTATTATGCAACGTACAAAATAAAGTCAAAGACATGATGAATTCTTACAATAAATTTCAGTTCGTTCGCTTCAGTCATTGTTGAGAAAAATCGGAATTCTTGCAACCAAAATCTTCAAGGCGTCGCCTTAATAATCATGCACCAAATAACATAGTTTTCCAAACCTTTTCTATTAATATGCTCTAACGATTGTGTTATTTCATATAGGCAACAGCAGACTCACGAGACTACCCTTTCATCCTCCCTTTCCTATAGATTTATATCAGTGACCCCTCTTACGTAACCGACAGGTTATACATAGAGACATTCTATTCCTAATAAGTAGCGCCCCTTTTATATGGCACCAAGGTACCATCTACGGTAGGACTTGCCGCCACAGCTTTCGCGAGATTAAAGAGTCTCGTCTGAGTCTTGTCAAAAAATGAGAGCAATGTGTAAGTTACAGTAAGATTCCAAATGAGACCGTAAACGCCACCGCTGGCGCCGCTTTATGTTTCAACTGTCAGTTATATCCTTTACTACCAACCGTTTTTTCACCAACAGTTATATAGGAATACTGATTTACTATCAACATTTAACATATGATTTATTATTCTTTGATTTGATTGTAGATACCTACTTATTTGAGTTTCATTTTCACCTTTGTTGGACGCCACAATGCACTAGAACGTGTAAGTTTAGAGGATCTTTGTAAAGGTTTCATTTGTCTTAGAAGCCACAGACCCACAGAAAGTTAATAACTACAAGAGTAAACTGAAGTAGAAAAGTATACCGATACGTAATGATTGGAGATGACGCAATATATTTTTTAATGATAACAGCCTTATTACTTGACACTATGAATTCTTGTCTGAACTGGTGCTGACGTATGTACGCAGCCCGACAAATATTTACGCGTCCAGAAATCATTTGTTATCAACTAGTATGCGTCATTATTAGTAATGTGACCGCCATTGCTTGCTAGTGAGGGTCGCGCACTGTACACTGTTAGAAACGCTAGAATTACGGTTTTATATCGCATCACAGAGAAATTATGATAAGACAAGTCAGGATAGGGGTCCCTGGATAGGGCGTCGACCCGACCTTGGTTAGCGATTGTTGAACTGCGCAAGCGATCGCTAGTCCGTTACCCCGAGTACGCACGATGCTGCCCCACCACTCACAAAACGGTATGATCATTTTTAAACAAGATTAGATTCATCGTTTCATCATTATGGCATACAATACATACATACAATGACAGTACCGGTGCTAATGCCGTCACCACCCGTTAATTCAGCGTTGGAATTCTATTGTCAGAGGAAATGATTAATTTTATTATTGTAAGTACATAATTGTGTGATACTATTATTATTTATGTTGTGGTTTGCACATGGGAATCTTGTTTCGCCTCGAGTTGTAAATCATTTAAGTAAGTCGTTTATCATTATCACTTAGTTCCTTTGTTATTGTTTCTCCATCATTATTTAAATATTTATGTATCTAATTTATTAATTTGATACTAAATACACAATGACTAAGTGCTAAATATTTTCAAACGAAACTAAGATAATTATCAACTACATTTATCAAATAGTAAACAAACGAAGCGTGCCTTTGCAACATTGTTTTAATTTACTCAAAGAATTATTTTGTGGTATTAATTCCAGTAATAGGTAATGAAAATGCCGCAAACATTCGTGGTATTTCCGGAGTGGGATCGCGAATAAAAGCTGCTATAGCTCGGCCATTAAGCGCTGACGTGCGCCGCCGCCCCGCCCGGAGCCCGGGGAGAGGAGAGCCGCTTCATCGGCGATGTATAAAAACTTGGCCTGTTATTCAGCAAGGGCTAAGGTCGTTGATCTAAGCTCCTCGCACAGGCGGGCTACGAACTCGAAGGGCGACGCACTCGAGCTTCGTCCCTTTGACACTACACGAATACGACACTCACACTCTTGCTAGTTAATCACATATTATGATTGACTCTTCCGTGCAAAATATTATAGTATGTACCGTATTTTCGAATGAAAAGAGGCTATTAACATTTCTCCTAACTGTACCACATTCACAGATGAACTGGAGGTGTGTTAGCGATGTTGTAAGACATGAATGCGATAAGTTTATGCCAAGATCTAAATATAGCTTCGTTGCTAACGAACGAATCTCTGACCGTCTCGTCTCGTTCCGTCCTTATTATTAGCCGAGGCCCCTTTGCTCTTCGGCGCTGAAGACAGCTTCTGAAAGCTGACAAAAAATATCAACATACATAATACATTTATGTGTGACTTAAAAAGTAATTGACTGTTGCAATTCACGGCCTATATTTTCATTTTGCCCTTCGTTCCACCGCAGATATGTGCCAGATGTTTTCCCAGACAGTGGTATTTTTGAACCAACCACGCCCATCAGTGTGATTATTGGCATTTGAGGATTTTAAAAGCTGCAATGCGCGTTCACAATAACATAATAGGTATCTATCTAGCTATATGTTATCTTAGTACAGGTAAAGCGGGTCAGATCGACACGGCGCACTCCGTTAGGGCGGATCCGGGTCAATATGCCAGGCCACGTCGATTTTCCACCGCCACGGTCAAGAAGTCTAACTCAAGTTGTGACGTTTAAAATAGAACCCTTATGCTATTTTTAGACTACACCTAGAATATGATATTGCCCTCGACATTCGATGCTTCATTAATAATGAAAATGGTTTTATCGACATATGATTCTTATGAAGGGTTTCTGAAAGTATCATAATAATTGTTTCCATCAATATAATGACCTTAACTAGTGCGTGTCTGTTACAAATAGCAAAAATTGAGGAGGCTCCACTAGTTACTGGCTAATCCTATTTAAGGGCCATATTGGTGGACATAACTATTAGAAATGGCTATTATGAAAGATTTATAGTTGCTGGAGCCGCCGGCTTTTCCATTATTTTGGGTAAAGCTTTTTCCTTCGAAATGAAATTAAATTCCCCGTAATCTTACAGATCAGTGACTGGGATAATGTGTCCAGGAAATATTTACGTGACCTTTTGAGGGCTGTTATTCGGCTTACGCTTATTGACTCACTTTACCGCAGGACAATGTTTTATGACAATAATATTTTAAACAAATTAATCCGTAATTTAAATGTTGCCGCACAAATTACTTTCTTTCTCGTAATCATAACTATTCCTAACCATAGAACAATACTTAACCTTTGTAGAAATCTCTAGATAGGGTACTAAAATTAGCTCATCGATTTGGGTTGGCTTGACGTCATGCGCAGTACGTCACAACGGTGACGTCACGGCCCGATATCTCATCGTCTCTAGTTTTCATCCCAACACGTGTATTTATTTACTAGGACATGGCCGACTTTGTGCAGCTAACTTAACCTTAAAGTATCCGCTTTAGCAGTATTATGTGTCAACTGATCACAATTAATACCCTTAGGTTGGGCCACTTTTAAATACTTATAAGATTGTTATCAAAGGTTTGTCTATCAGTGACTTTTCAAATGTACCTATGTTATCTAAGTATTTATCGTAGGTACTGGAATTCCTGATAGAGAATCAAACTCAACGAAAAATATTTTTGTGACGTAGAACACACCATATCTCTATAATTTCTTGGTGGAATATTGTTTACAGTTAATCTATCATAATCGTAGGAAATTACCCAGAAATCATTCGTGTCAATGTATTCGATTTAATTCAAATCATTCATTATTTACGATCGATAGAAGTGTAGTTCATCGGCATTGGGTTCACTCGTTATCAACTTGTGACTGGTCCCGTCCCGTCATAGCATAATACATTAAAAGTACCATTATGCAGATGAAACTTAATGGATTTACGTCGGTACAACAAGGTACACAATATGTATAGTGAAACTTTTCCATTCAAATCGCTCGAAAATGCATCTGATTAACTAATGAAAGCGTAATGTTAACGATAGCTAATGTGGTGTTTTATTTATAGCAGATATACATTCATAGGTTGCATTGCATTTGAATGGTTTCTGGTTTGGAGTTAAGAAACACGTTGTTCTAATCCCCATGTTGATGGTAGACATAGGGCACGAGGCGCGTGCGGAGTCGATGACCGAGTATTGATCCCAGCGAAATGGGTCGCGACCCGTTTTCCGTTGCAAGGGGAGTGTTGCACCGGTCACCAAACTGATGTCGATTTTAGCTTAAATCGAGTGAACTTCAGGAGGTCTGACGGGCCGGTTGGCGTGGTTGGTAAGATACCCTATCTATCACGCCGCAGGTTGTGGGTTCGATTCCCACTCAGGACAAACATTTGTGTGCATGAACATGTCTGTTTGTCCTGTGTCTGGGTGTAATTATCTATATATGTATGTATTTACAAAAGAAAAGTAGTATATGTTGTATATCAGTTATCTGGCTTCCATAGTACAAGCTCTGCTTAGTTTGGGGTCAGATGGCCGTGTGTGAGGAATAATGTCCCAGAATATTTATTTATTTATTTATCGTCTTCGCGATAGTGTGCTTCACTTTGACGCACTGCTATTTTTTTCAGTTTCGGAATGTATACAAAAATACTGTTCCTGAATGTCATTATTCATAAGTCGAGACGGATTGATAGTGTATGGCCTTCGAACGCTTTGTGCCTGACTTGCTAAATGTCAGTCACGTCAATTCCGCGGTTCGCCGTAACCGGTACGAAGTTATTACCCAACTTTACCAGCAAAACGTTTATTAATTGTCCAATAAACGTAAAACTCGGCTCCTTCCTGTAATTCGAGGAACGTTGGACTTCGTGCCTTAACCCCGAGGAATAGAGTTCCGTGACTTGAGTTTTGATTGAAATGTTGATGTTAGGAGAAAGTTTGAATTATTCATGGTAAGATAATGAGGTGGGGTATCGATAAATCGCTTTCCACGGCCGGGGATCATTTCCATAAATAGACTTCAGAAGGCATCTACGTAGGAGCAATAAAGTGACGCTATTGGTCCGTAGCGTGGGTAGGTATATTGGCGTTGTGTTGTGAAAGTTGATTTTGCACCCGGAGTCCCCCTCCACGCTGCATAAAGGTGTACGTACGTAGAACGTTCACTTTTCACTACCGCAATACATTAATCGGGAGTCTGTTGTATGTTCCTATTCTACTTTCACGATAGTTATGTTTACACTTAGTACCAAGTCATCGAAACTTATGCACTAAAAACTGCTGACCTGCCTTGAATCGTGACATAAAAACAATATTTTGTTGCTGGCTATTTCCACTTGTAAATGGGATTTCTGTTCTAATATTCAATTCCACATTATCTATCGTTGTATTACAAAATCCTGAGTCCATTATCATCAGGATATTTCAGGGCAGTATAAATCATTTGATATCACGATATTCCTTTATCTAAAGCTCGAGCTCCGGATAAAACAAAGGTATCAGTAAATTCTTAAAATCAAAACTTGACGAATAAATCAATCGATGAATTCGATTATCAATTATCAAATCTTGACTTTGCTCGTTTTTATCCATTTGAACGGAATAATTAATCTTCATAGAGTTAAGTACTTACAGTTGTTGTACTTAGCCAGAATTATTTTTGTTGATTGCTACAATTACGAGCTGCAACTATCACTTCATGTGCAATCCTCTGCATAAGTGATTTCTTAATAAAAAAAATTGTTGCTTTTTTTTGTAAGATGATTATATTTTGATTTTCAGATCTTTACTGATTCTATGGAATGTTTATCTACGCGTGGCGTTTTATCAACTCTTAAAGTAATATCTATGAATGAATAAGTGTAATGATTATTATCTTGCATGATAATAAAATTCCTTAACTAGCGGCACGCTATGATTGCTGTTTTGATAGCCCATATCCGTACGTGTGCCCATGTGCCTCATGTCAGAACGGCCATCATAGCGTGCGACTAGTTTAATACCTTTACTTCATGTACTAACTGAATAAGTTTTCCCAACTGTTACGTAAGGCATTTGTAAATTGGAAACGTAAAGGTCAGCCCTGCACGTGTTAGCAATGTTTCGATCGATGTTTATCCATGGACTGAGTCCCTGTTTCCATTAAACACGTTGGACGTGGGAAGTTTAGGGCAGATCAACAATAGCTAAAGGTTGTTTATGCAAGGCACGTTGTTATTAGAGCCACGTGACACAATGCAATCACGTGGATGTTACTGAGGCTAATAGTTACGTACGACTCTCCTGTTTCTGATATTTATGATAATAACGTTTAGGTTAACACCGATACGTCCCAAATGACCCAAGATTATGAACATTGCTAGTGAGATTACGTACGTAAAGTACTACGATTAAATTTCTTCATCGTAAGCGAGGGCGAGCGTGACAGACAGCATGCCGAGGCGCTTAATTTTGGTCGCAGTACTGGTCTATTAATTCTTCAGTTTATGAATTAGCACCTCCCTATTTCAGTGTTTTCGCCAGACTCGATGATCTTTGAACATGAACCCAGAATTGTTTTCATATCTTTATTCCTAAAGGGGTGTCGACGTAGATCGTTTGCAGTCACCGTGAAAAAACTGTAACAAAAGTATTTCATTCCTTCCAATCATAGAATTATTAAGTATCTATAGAAAGTAGGTTTTCAAACAACGGAACCTAAGCCAAAAAATTGCTATGTGTGCGTAACTGTGCCATACACACAGACGCAATTATAGTGTGCATGTATAGTATACAGGTGTTACAAAACTACCCGTAAAGCCGAAAGGAGGTTAAATGGGGCCTTATAACGAGTCCATTCACAATATTTAAGAACCGTAGTAACGCTGTATAACATACCCCAAAAAAAATAAAAAAATATTTTCACTGATGTGCAAACCCTATTTCAGTCAAATTAAAGAGTAAACTACTTAGAATGTACCTACATTTCTACCTATTTCGCGGAACGACAACAATAATCGTAAATTGACAACATATTTTATTTCAGAATTAACATTTTTTGAAGCCAGTACTTGAGTATAGTGACATCCTTGTATTGAGGTAGCAAACATTTATGAATGAAAAATAGAAAAACTATTAAAGTAGACAATTAATAGGTAAAATAGGTACGTACGTACGTATGCCTTTCTGTTAAATAATCTAGTTCCCTGACATGACAGCTACTAGGGTTGACAAAATTTTTGGCTTTAATAATTAATTATATTTTTACGGGGTATTTTGTAACACGTTGTATACGCATTTGGGTCAGATTCTGACCCAAATGATCTGCGCGTATAACGCGCGCGTACTCGGTTTCTATAGGTAATAATTGTATACAATATACAATATAAAAAAATAATGTATATTTCATGTTCTTATTGTAAAAGACCTATATCTAGTATTGTGCGTTTATATCCAGCTTAACGTATCTTGTTGAACCATAATACATTATGGATTTCCTTACATAAACATCATTCAGCATTAACAGTGTCATTCACTATCTCTATGGTTTACTTTAATATGACACCGGCTTGCAAAAACTGGAGGTCATTGTACTCATGATGTTTGTCACGAGTAACCTGATTTACTGATGACGTTGTCATTTCCTAAGACTATGACATCGGAAGACTTATTGTGTGTCTGGTGAACAAAACAAACCATCCACGTCCTCGGAGATGCACGGTCCATATATTTTCTCATTTTACCCTATAAACGTCAATGGGTTAGAAATTTTTTACCTCATGTGGGTGGATCTAAATTTATCTCTAGCAATCTGCAGTGGGCATAAAATACTATGGCATGCAAAAGCGGCAGTATCGTAGATAAGCCTACATTGCGACAAAAACGAGGGATTAAATGGGTTCTGTTCTGACAACTTTCTCTCCTCGTGAGCCTATCTAATGCCTGTTTTATAAATGTCAGTTGGAAAGCAATTGGCACCTGGCATTTAGAGAAAAGGTAACGCGATTGTCCTAGATAAAACCTCAATTTTTGTTTAGGGATTCCTTCCATCCTTTTAACGTATCAAGTTTCCAAATTATTCGTATTGTACAATTCCTTTAGTACAAATCTGATCTAAAATATCTAATGAATGATGAGGAGTTTTGATAACGTCACTCGTAAAACATAATAAGCTATTCAACTTGCAATGTAAGTAGAGATCAAACTAAGTACTCTCTTTGCGAAAAATAAAGTTTATCTTAGTGTGTATAAAGTCTATCTAAGTGTATCTTGTCTTTTTATATTTATTGTTTGCACTTGGTGTGGGAGTTTCCGTGCTCGGATTCTTTCTCGTTTTCCTGCTATTATTAGAATGTGACCGACGAACGTCGAGCGCTAATCGAATCTTCTCGGGCATAAATACACAATTTATCACATTGAAACTGCAACTGCCTCGGATTTATTGTACACAACTTGACAAATCAGATTTCATCCTTTTTACTGTTATTCATCCTGAGTTCTTTTGATATCTTATTATCTTTACAAATACAGAACAAATGATAATGTGGTTTGAATCTTCTCATGTTTGTTTGAGACATTATTTATCGCCTTCGCTAACACCGTGTTTAGTCTCGTGGTTTCTATAAAACAGATCAAACACGATTCTTAGCAGTGAATTATTTCTATCAACAACCGTTGTTTCACATTACATCCCATCTGCCGCGAAAAGTTTTTGAAGTACAGTATAATACAGACAGTCGAACATGTGTGTGAGTGCTGTGGTGGGCAGCGACGTGAGGTGCGGTGCGGCAGCGTGTGTTTGTGAGTGACGCCAACGCCCCGCTGCCGCCGCCGCGCCGTCCGCCGTCGCAGCGGCGTGACGTCGCCCTTGCCACCGGCGGCGCTGGGGCGGCGCGCCAGTCTCTGCACGACCGCGGCACGGACAGTGTCGAACCGCTGCGATGTAAACGCTTTACCTCACACTCTGTCTACTACGACAGCTTAATTTGCGTGTGCTCGATCGTTTTTGTTAATTTCTTAACTGACCGAATCATTAACTTTATTTTGTGTTACAACAACTGTTTTCACATCCGCCGCGCCGGATAACATGTAAGTGATGTTTTTGTGTCATGATTAACGTCCGTGTCCCGTATTACTGACACATTTTGAAAGAATTTTCGAGTGCCGTGCGAGCGTGACCAAAGTAGAACTGTCAGGAGCACACGTACTACATCAGATGCTTTGTAATTGGATATGGTCAAAATAGGTGACCAGGTAATTGAGACTAGTATAGTACGAGTTTATCAGTATGCACTAGTTTACAGTATCCATTTATAGTATTAACTATATGTGATGTATAAACTTTGTCTACATTATGTATTATCAACAGGTGGTCAACTTGACCAGCATGACGCGCCTTATATGAACCACTTAATATATCATAGGCCAATTACTTATTATTAGTAGTAAGTAGCCAATGTTTTACTATTGGATTTTATAGAGGTATATACGTGTCAATATTCACGTAGAAAGTACACAGTTTCTGCCGATGACTTAGTTAACTTATTGGCATAGTTTAGAATAATTACTATATTTGTTTTAATTTTTTTCAAAATAACTGCAAATAGCCCATTTTTTCATATAATAGATACTCTCCCACAATTATTTGTTCGGTAATAATAGTGTCCAACAAACGGACAACTCAAATCATTCACTCACTTAAAATAATTAAGGTCAGCAGAGCAATGGTTTACTTTCTCAATTTGTCCCTTTCAGTAGTTGCCCTTTATTTTACTCGGTTTCGAAAGCATACATCTAATATAACTTCTACGCAACCTAAATAATCTAGATTCAAATATCTTTGACAATCAACAGCACATCAAGTCTACCAAAGTACCTATATCTATTAGGCAAATAATCTTATAATGAGTAGAAATATTCAACATTTTGATGTCTTCTTATAATAGGACAAGCGTTTGTAAACAGACCAATGTTTTTATTAATTTGGTTCAGCTTCGTTATTAATTAAATAACAATCTACCTACTGGGAGCGCCCGTGTAGTTAAGTATCACGCATGTCTCTCTCTCGGGTTCTCTTTTAATTTGTTCGTATAATTCATTAGTTTCGCATTGATATTCATTATTTCAAAACACCCATACATTGTTCCCGACTGACTCATCACAACATTGCATGCTAATTATAACATGTTCCTTAAGTTTAGTAAATAAATCTTTAATAATAATGTAAAATAAATTCTCGAGTGATGACTAGATATCTCACTTTGTTGACCACTTGATATTACGTGAGCGCCCAATGTCACTCATTCACGGTCAAACACCCGGTTTATCTGTTCTGCCTCAAGTAGTGCTATTGTCTTCTATTTCGCTTCTTTGTTGTAGGTTAATGGATACTCGATTTATCAGTAAATCGCTTTAACACTTCCTTCTACTTGCGTGGTTGTTTCTAGTTTTGCCTCGAGCAAATAAATAGTTCTACGAATTTTCTAAACACAGTTCGTTTAGAGTAGCGTACATTTATTCTCATAACTGCAATTGATTTTTGACTCTATCATATCTAAAAATAACATTTTTGTTTGGAATCTCTATTTAATTAATGGTTGTTGTATTTTTAATCATTATTAGCTTTAATATGTATGAAATGTTAAGGCGCTGACAACAGCTAAATGGCCTTGAGAAATTGAAATTTTAGCCACGCCCCTCTACATCCCCAATATATATAGCACGTATAGCACAGCATAGCGCCACACACGAAGACGCGGTAAAACGGTGCACTTTTTCGGCCATCATCCAAACAATAAACAAGTACAAATATATCTATGAAACTAACACAACTAGATGGCGCTATTATTGATAGTATAAATATGTAATTACAACTAGCTATAAAGAAATAGTAATAACCGAGTTCTCAATATATTTTAACCTAGTTTTGTAACTTTTCTATTTTATTTCCATCTTTCACACCATTATTTACAATAGTATGTACCTACTAATTTTAATGAAACCGCTTCTCTTATCATTTTATATTCGCGTCGCCCGTGTGGATGTATAAATGTTTTTTAATAAGAAATATGAATGAAGAAAATAATGTACAAAATTCAAAATATATAGCTAGGTTTCATTTTTAGAAAACGTCGCTTTACCGTGTTTTCAATCAATGAGAAACTGCTACAATTTCATTAGAATACGAAAGTAAATTTCGCCTCAATCAATAAGTAATTAATAGCTCAGGTGGGAGATCGTGCGATCCTTGATCTAGATGTCCACGGATCGAGTCCTGTTGGCGACTTATGTTTGATTACTTTGTTCGATATGATTCATCCTACTTTTGTAACTTTTTCATCTTTCACACCATTATTTACAATAGTACCACAGCGTAACAAGTCATACAGTGGTTTATCGCGTTTGAAGTCACGCGAAATGCCGCTTTTGTGTAGACATTCGTCTTTATTCGTAGTATGTGTATGTAGAGTACCAGGAATAAAATGAAAAAATATAGAAGCTATGTTAGTAGAACTAATACCTAACATATTTTTTATTGTTTATGACCTTTTAATAATATAATAGGATACCAAAATAAAAAAAATACTGAGATACTTATTCTTTTAAAAACTACAAATGCGAAACTGAAAGGTATTTTCAACATTTGGATTTACTAATTTTCAGATTGCGATTGTTGAATTTGACGATGTAGTCAATTCTCATACGTAGAAATAATTTTAATAAAAATTCAGACGGGAAGCAGGCCCATGGTCTTGTATTAAAATTAATGTTCTTTAGCTGTTGATATAATTGACTTCTAATATTATTTCCAACAAACGTTGTAAAAGTTGTCTGTAAAGTGTCTTCTAATTTTTGGCAGTACGTTAAAATACTAATACATAATAGTTTGCTAGTAGTTAAATTAGGTCGCGCAGAGATATCACTACTCCATATTATAATCGGCACCCCTGAAAACCATGAAAACGATATCCATATTGATTTTATTTAAAAATTCACGTCCGCCATCTTGAATCTCGAAATATGTTATATATTCGTAATTGGCACCCCCGAAAACCATGGAAACGATACCCATATACATAGATGTTATTTAATAATTCGCGTCCGCCATCTTGAATCACGAAATATGTTATATATTCGTAATCAACACCCCCGAAAACCATGGAAACGATACCCATGTACATAGATGTTATTTAATAATTCGCGTCCACCATCTTGGATCTCGAAATATGTTATATATTCGTAATCAGCACCCCCGAAAACCATGGAAACGATACCCTTATACATAGATGTTATTTAATAATTCGCGTCCGCCATCTTGAATCACGAAATATGTTATATATTCGTAATCGGCACCCCCGAAAACCATAGAAACGATTCCCATATAGATTTTATTTAATGATTCGCGTCCGCCATCTTGAATCTCGAAATATGTTATATATTCGTAATCGGCACCTCCGAAAACCATGGAAACGATACCCATATTGTTTTTTTTTTTTAATTCGCGTCCACCATCTTGGATCTCGAAATATGTTATATATTCGTAATAAGCACCCCCGAAAACCATGGAAACGATACCCATATAGATTTTACTTAATAATTCGCCTCATAATTGTACAAAATTCAAAATATATAGCTAGGTTTCATTTTGTCGTTTTACCGTGTTTTCAATCAATGAGAAACTGCTACATTTTCATTAGAATACGAAAGTAAATTTCGCTACTATTTATACATAATTAATAGCTCAGGCGGGAGATCGTGCGATCCTTAATCCAGATGTCCGCGGTTCGAATCCAGACGATGTCTCCAATTTCATTTATTAATTTCCTCTTTTTCAAGTTCCTTCTTTTGTTTACCAAAATAAAAAGTATTATACACCAGCACAACTCAATCATCCAGGTACTTTACATACGTTATAAAACATGGTGTCATCACATGGATTTGAACACACATATCCAAGTAGTTATAGGTTCTTGACCTATAACCAGGACCGCTGAGCTAACAATGACATGACTGAAGTGATGAAAATAAGGATCTTTCTCGGTCAGTGATGCGGCACGACAAATTTTATTCCCAATGCATGAAAGATTATAAAATTAATCAGTTATTATGCCCTTTTTGTGGTAAGTAAATCTTTAGTTTGAATAATTTTTTATGCGAAATAATACGACGAGATCATATTGTAAAAGTTATGTAATGCAATTCATTTTCCCTCCAAATATTGTCATTTAATTTGATAAAAAATTCAATAAAAAGTTATAATGTGAATAGGCTGAATACATTCATAAATTACACTGCAATCTAGCGGCAGTGATATGACGCTTTGACAAACACAAGTATTTGTTTACTTTTATCATTGTCAATCACTGTGAAATAAATTGCTTACTACCTTACTTTATTCATCAGGCATTGCACATTTTTTTTAAAAGATATTTTACCCATTTATGGATGATAATGTTGAAACCGCGCGCTCGGAAAAAAAGTTGTATAGGTCCGTCTAGCAACGCGGATCGCCGCGGAATGCGAGTGAGGGCAAAGCAAAATACGCAAGTAACGTGACAGAAGAGTGTGGCATAATGTTGACTCCTCCCCCTAACTGCTCCGAATTAATAACGTAAGCGACATTTATAAAAATAATTAATTATGTACAAATAAATTCCTTATTCCAAAAACTAACGAAATAAATCATTTTCTAATTATTCGAACAATATTAATGTAAAATATCACATCGAAAAATACATTCATGTATAGGATAAATTTGGGAATTCCTTGATTTTCAGAGTTGTGTTTGGCAATTTTTTTTATCGAGGCAATGAAATGAAATCGTGTTTTGAGATTAATAAATTTGTCATTTATATCCTTGAGTATCGTGTATTTAAATTTCAATACCGTACATTTAGTAGGATTAATATAGGTTGGGTTGCAATAGAGAGACTTTAGCTGTTGTCAGCGCCTTAAACGTAGATTTTTAGATGTCTTGACTTTCATTTTAGCGTTATAGACGTCTGTCTCTTCTAATCGCAAATTGCTTAAATGCTTAAAAATCTAGAATGTATGCAAACAGCTTCCAGTTGCTCCAAAATATTGCTTATGAGTCACACCATCTCGACATAATTAGAAATGACAACGAATGCACGAACATTGTTTTAATAATTAAGTATACTTAAATCTCATTCAAACAATTTAATTATCTATTTGCATTATCTCACATAGTGTGTGACGCACAGACAGATGAGTGATATGTAAATATTTTCTTTGCTTTTCAATTTCAGTCTGAGTCATAACCTATCTCAAGTGGCAAGAAAACAGTTTCATTAAAATGTAAATAAAAACATAAATATTTTTTCCTATTAAACAAAGTTGTTTTGATGATTTATTGATCATAATCGTTTTATCTAATGGCTCATTTTTTTATTCAGAATCAGTTCATCAAATCATTTATTTGAGGAATTTTCATCTTTTGGTGTACTTATTGCAGTATTATTTAAATTTTTCAAACAACATATCTAATTTCCTTAAAAATCCATGACGAAAGTGCATGCTCTGTTATTGTAAGACTGAATTTTATGTTTAACAAATATTTTATGTGCATTATAATCAATCTCTTATTTCTTGACTGTTGAAGAATATTATGTAAGTATTCATAAAGAACGCTCAATGATATATAATGTAAACAGGTCACATCGTGTGCACGCAGAATGGCGATAATTTAATTTATACCTACATACTGTTTATACCTGTGTATTTATAGATTGTGTTCATAGAAAATTTGACTTTATCTATACGACCTTCAATACTGGAGCGAGTACGTGACTGAATCACACGCCTGTATACCATCACACATTGTAACAGTGTTGACTTCACTTGATATAATCCCACAAGATAAGCCCTAGTGAAAATGCATTACGTGTGTATGCTGTCATGATAGAAGATAACCTACACTTTGTTAATCATTTTACTGTAGACACTGTTGTTATGCCAAAAACAATTGTGTTCTTTCTTTCGACAACTTTCATCTCTTTGATTAAAAACTCACTACACAACAGTAACCCATGAACCATTGAAATCTGTTCAGAATCTCAATAAATAATCGAATTTAAATAAATTGCCCCTTGGCTTTTGCTATACCACCTAGTCCTGCCTGTATTAAGTAAGATAGATAAATACCTCTTTACTGTAACCAAAACCAATTAAGATTGGCATTTAATTTTACTCATAGGAAATGAGATCAGCAAAACTTGCTCATTTCCTAGAATTATAAGCAATAAACGTACAACTAGTTGCATTGCATACCTACTTATTGTTGCCCGATGACCTCGTCCGGTTTCCGTAACCAGAGCAACCATTCACGCTCTGCTAATTTCTAGATTCGTATCATTTGTCCGATTTACATATTTTTGTGTGACATCGTTTTCAATATGTCAGTCTTATTGCTTAACCTTGATTTAGGCAGCTCAACCACTACGACAGCGTCTATAGCATGCTTCATAAAGTTATTGTCTTCCCATTATTATTATAGTACAATAAGAGAGTACATGTTTGTTGTGATTAAGCACGTCTCTATAACGATATTCTGCCACGTGTCGGTGCCATCTCTAGAAATTGACACTATGTTTTGCTATTCGTCTTCGTCCATTGAATTCCATAGCGTGTCTTTGATGCCAATGCTATTGATAGACCAATAACATCCGTGCTCACATCCTCGTGCCCTTGCGCATTATGAATAGTGCATTGTTTTATCGCTCACCTATTCTTTTATGAATATTTTTAAAGTATCAATACTTTTTCCCGATCTAATTGTAAATGGCTAGACCACAGAACTATATCGGTGGACTAGACGCTCTCCAGGGGTCCAGACATTGTAAATAGTTGTCTGAAACGTCTGCGTGTGCATTGTTGCAAATATATTTGTGAGCGGTCTGGTATGGCTGGAGTTTATCGACCGTTCTAGTCTAGTCGGATTCGGACAATCTACCATCCTCCAGTTTCAATACAATACGCGAACCCGTCTGAAGGGGCAACTTTATTGCTTCCATTTTTACTCTTTCTTCCGCATTGCAATCTGTCTCGACAAGTAATGTATTTTGGTAGAGGCACTTTGCCGTCCGTAAGTTTATGCGGATTTTAAGAGTATAGATTTTATTCAATGATTCCGAACGTCGTTAAATATATCCGTTTCACTAGACGAAAATGAATGTTCGCATCACTCTTCTTCACCGATATATTAAATTAAAAAAGAATATCATAAAGGAAACGATAAAGGAAGGTTAATCCATAGAAATAAGGTTCATTCATTCACAACAAGAGATCACGATCCGATATTATTATACTTAATTAAAAATAGTAATGTGATGCAATGCAAATAATGGTTCTGTAAACCTGTTGAATATGTCGTGCGCAGTTATATTAGTTTCACTGTCATAAGTATTTTTATCTCAAGATGGATGAACGTTTTATCTAGAATAGATTGAGAGGCAATAATCTCGTGCTGTGCTGTGTAATAACTTTGTTGTCAGTAATTAAGTGACATGTAATGTAATAGTTGGACAAGTAGGTATATAAGTACAATATGAAATCACATGTCTATTTGTGCTCGAGGAAAATTAAATAAAGTTAGATATGTTCGGCCGCACGCAATCCAGTGTTCCTTTTGGCCCCTTCCCAAGTCTGGGACGCGACTCCTTGATAAAATCTGAAGGAAATAAACCAAAATGGATTTCGAAATATACGCGGGAGTACTCGAGCGGTGCGAAATCGGTCGTGCAAGTATTTCCGATGCTGCCAATGTTTCGTATCGAGATTATACAATAAACATTATTGTAAATCTAAAAGCAAACATGTGACGTGTAAATCCCACGCTGTTAATTCGGCTGCCAAAATTTCATGCGCCGCGCTTTCGAGTCGACCTCGCGGCGTTCCCGTGATTCGTCGTCTTTATTATTTCGTGCTAATTGTTATTAAAAAATGTTTGTTTTCGATGCGAAGTGTTGAGTGGATTCATGTGAAAGATGCAAGTGCTCTTGACTGCAAATGAATTTATGTTCATTGTGTTCAGTGCACTGTTCTCCACAATTCTACAGTTGCTGCAGGAATGTCGCGATCTTCACTTGATTAGAAATGTGCTGATCAGTGTTTAAAATTACCATTCAGTTTATAACTTGCGGCCTACTGAAAATATAAACAGTTTACTTTCTTTATACTCAATTGTTATTCATTTATAAAGAATACTCATCGATAAGGTGCGCCGGTACGGTACGGATCGTTTGTTTGCTGGATATAAATTTTCCTAAATAACGTATTCTTTATATTTTCAAACGACTCAATCGGTAAACATTCTAGTCGTTAACTAATTGAGCCGATAATAACTTAGTTCCCCATCAGCAATCATCGCTATTAATATTTCACTTCTAAGAATTAGGTGCCAAGTAAACATCAAAATCGAATCAGTGTTTATTTGTCAAAATTGCTTAGTCGCATATTTATGAAGATTTGTTTTGTTGCAGCTGGAGATCCCTTCTGTGGTGACATTGATGGAGTTCCGCTTGGACAGCGCGGAGTACTGCCAGGCCCAACACAAATAAACTGCAGGGCGTTACGTGCGAGCGAGGGACCAGGAGCGTGCCACCAGCTGGACCCATGCTGCCGGGAGCGCGCGATACTACGCACCCCGCGGAATACTCGACTTACACCCACCCACAGGTGAGATACTGGTCTTCCATACGACGCCATGTTTAAGGCAAGAGTGGGGTTAACTGAAGTAGCCGATCGCACGGTCGCCGTATCAATCAAATCAGTTGTTATCCGCTCCTGACCAAGACAAGAACGCGATATCGTAGATGATACAGTTTACTAAACGCGTTACATCACACGAGTTGACTCCACCAGGTATTTATCGAAATACAATGAGAGTATTCAGGTGGCGTCGTGTTTACAATTTGTATTATCATAGTGTTGTGCTTGAGAGCGAACTCGCTAACGAATGACGCGGTGTTGGCTCAGAATCAGCACGCAAATACCGCCGCCGATGGATACACGTAGCCGTTCTAAACTTCAGACGTCCACATGACCGAATCTCCGTTCCATCGGTGGACTATTTTTAGTGCCTTCTTTATATTCCACTTCAGTCGTTTCTCTGGCATTGACGCAAATACTTCTTCAAAATGATAACGCTTGTAAATCAAACTATTCTGGAAGCTCCGACAATAATAACCTTCTCGTTTTTGTTTCAGTTACCTTAAATCCGGTACCCGCCGGTAATTGGAGCATATCATTCAGTTGCTGAAGCTTGAGTGAAAACTAAAAACATAATCACATACTTATGTTTTTCGCATAATTTATTTTGGTTCCATTCCACATTCTGAACTTTTGTTTGACCGTCTTCGAATGTGCTCAAGTGGTTGAAAGCAACATCGATGCGGGTAGTTCCCTTCATATAATTGGACCCTTTCTAAACAAAAGTAACGAAACTGTCGTGTGTTGTGTGGAAATAGAGTGACAGTTTGTCTGTTAGACTCTGACGGACCGTGACACCTTTCTCTGCCGCGTGTGAAGTGAAGCTACCATCTCGGTGCAAAAGTGGTTGCGTGCGGTACGCCTACGACTTAAGACACTTGGAGAGAAGCGAACGTGGTCATCATGAAGCAGAAGGACATCAGGCCGGCGCCCTCTCTCATCGAGTACAAGAACATGCGGTTCCTCATCACCGACCGACCTTCCGACGTCTCCATTCAGGCGTACCTTCAGGTATGGATTGATTTCTATTGTTCCTTTCAAGCCTAGACCTACTTCGTCCATTGTCTCGCACGTCGAATAGGAATCATTTACGATAATAAGCTCTCGGTCTTAAAAACGACTTTGTATTCAAATTTTATTGTTTCCGGAATTAAAACAAATTGCGTTGTATTGTTTGTCATCACAAGTTTTGAAATGAGAAACATATTATTGTTTGTTCAGTAGAATAACAGCGCAACTTTTCCATTTATAAACAACATGACAATCATTTCTGATATATAATCAACGTAGTTTATAGAAAGAAAAATAATGGAATTTATCAGTTCTTGCATGCACATCAATTTAATGAATGCAGAAGGAATCAAATGATACAAAATTCTTGTATGAAACTATAAATAATGTTACTTCATCGTTGATTAGAGGATATTCGAAGTTTCCGTGCCACATTTACGTCTTGTAAATTAGATATACCCACGCGACGCATTCAATGTCAAATGTTTTCCGTCTAAGTAATAGTGTAATGCAACCAGATAGGTATATGAGACATTTTCTGGATTGTATCTCGTCTCTCTCAATTTAGTTTTCCGCTGTGATTATTCCTGTGACAATAAACACGTTCAGATTACTTAGATAGTGGACATTCAAAATCAACAATGCCTTATAGGATACGGTCTGGCTTTTTCTAAATAAATTAAATAAACGTGCTTTATCGCACCAAGTAACAAAGAAAGAAAACAAAACATCAGAAGTAATTCTTGGAATCAGCAATGCAGTGTTTACCAAGTGCGCGTTAATCTTCTTAGAGCAAAAACATTACGCTGAAATATTTCTCCTAAAGGCTGGCATATTGCCAATTAGTAAATTACTTTCTTTCCCGTTTCTTCCTTTAATCAGTTAAGTTAGTGTTTGTCTGGGAGCACAATCAATATAATCTTTTATATCAGAACGTATTTTTGCATCTGGATGACTGACTATGTCAGACGTGTTTAATATGCGTCCAATATAAAAATAAACTCTTGAAGATTTACATAAGTTCTGAAATGCATGTAACTAGGGACCCACCCTATTTACAAGCATTTCAGAACTTATGTAAATCTTGCCAAAATAATAAATCAAGGAGGCTATATTCTAATTCTCTAAAAAAAAACTTTTTTCCATTAAATTAAAGGATTGTGTTTCACCACAATCTCATGATGTGGCCTAAGGTGGTAAGCACACAAAGCCTAGAAGGAAACTGTCTCTCAAGGACCTACAAAAAGATCGTGAATATGTTATTATTTCAAAATGGAGGCTTATTTTTGAAATGTTCGACACAGGAGCTGCGCAAACACAACGTGTGCACAGTGGTGCGCGTGTGCGAGCCGAGCTACGACACGGCGCTGCTCAAGGCGGAGAGCATCGAGGTGCGCGACCTGGCTTACGACGACGGGACCTTCCCGCCTGCCAACGTCGTCGACGACTGGTTCGAGATACTGCGCGAGAAGTAACTACACACGTATTATTTCTCTCTGTCCCCATGTTCCCATGATAAAAGTATCATTGTCAAAATCGGTACGGTAGTTTAGCCGTGAAAACAGAATAAACAGACAAACCCGTTTTGACATTTAATGGCGCGGTGTGTGATGCATTGGTTTACACTTTCTCAAAAAAATATGGTTATTTTGATATTATTAGGTAGCAAAATGGTTAATTCTCTTAATCTAGGCATTAAATAATTGTAAGAGTAGAAATAAGAAAAACGGGTATTCTCCACGAGAGACCAAGTTGGATCCCGAGAGCAGCGAAGGATTCTTATGAATTAAACAAAAACAGATGTTTTTTTTTACGAATTATATGGGTACTACCTACTCTATTTTTATCATTGACTGCGAGAAAAAAATAGTATAGTAACTATGTATAATATATATTTTTTCGTATATTCGCGCTTGTTCATTTCATTTCTTCACCTAGTAGGAAAAAACGTTTTTATCACTGTAATCGATGAACCAAATGCCCCTTGGAGTGGCAATGTTAAAAAAGTCGTATTCATTTATTCGCGATATAAATGAATATCACAAGAGAGACTATCGAAATCAATTATGCATGAAATAGCATTGGAATGATAATGTATTTCATTTGTTTTTGTATACAATTAGACGATCATTAGCAAGTGAGTTATTTACAACACGAACAATTTGAGCTCTTGGTTAATTAATTCTGATAAATCACTACAGTGTGGTGTAGAAACCAGTGTCATAGATGACATGTTTGTAATAAGAATTGTTACAAATGATGTCATAAATTCAAGTAGGAAGTTTTGAATCAACTTTCTTGCGTTCCTTTTGTGCTAAGCCTATTTCACCTCATTCAGTCACTTGCCTGCCACGGTGAGATTGTGTTCAAACACAGGCATTAAATTAATCCAACAATAGAAAATAAATGCTTATTATGGCTGGATGCTTATGATTGCTATGGTTGCAACCTTCTTAAACAGTAGGACAATTTGGTTAAGGTCCGTTTGAATAAAAAATAATGTGATATTTGTTTGTGTTAGGGCTCAGAACAAGCCGGAGTCGGCGGTGGCGGTGCACTGCGTGGCGGGACTCGGCCGCGCGCCCGTGATGGTCGCCATCGCGCTCATCGAGCTCGGCATGAAGTACGAGGAGGCGGTTGAAACTATCAGAGAGTGAGTACCGCACCCATACCGCTTCAACAACTATTATACTGAACATAAACCTGTATGTTCCATTGCTACTTTGAGGAACAGTCTTCCAGGTTACCGAGAAGTTCCTGATAGCTTATATGATAGACTAGCTGTGCCCCGCGGAATCACCCGCATACCCGGTAATACCGGGCCGGTATAAACAAAGAAAGTTCTACTATGCGGGGTGAAGACAAATCCAACAAATCAAAGATCATAAAAATCGGTCAAGCCGTTCTTGAGTTATAAATGGTGTAACTAACCTGACTTAGTTTTGTATATATAGAATACTGATAATGCTCTATTTTTTCCGAAGTGAACAGTGAGACAGCCTTTAAATATACCAGATAAACTATCAGGAACATATCGGCAACCTGGCCAGTCTCACGGTGCTGAGTATAGTCGAAATTAAATCCCGAAAATTTTGGCGACATACTAATTTGACATGATGTGCGTAATTTCTATTCTCTGACGTTCAGTGCTGATCCTTACTCGAATGCGTGTGCGCATTTATTTGCCTATCGAGTATTCATTACCATTTTACTATGGCGCAGTTAGCAATGCGTGCTCATTGTGTATTTATGTTGCGCAGTTAAAGATCATACACCTGTTGCTATTTGTAGTTGGGTACAGCTGAGATTTACCGGACCTACAAAATTAATACATATTGACATACTTATATGGAATAAATAGTCTCGATTCTTATTTCAGTATTTAGATCCCTAAACCTTGGGCATAACGTTGACGACGCGATAACTCGACAATGTTGTTCCAAGGTCATTGTCACAATGTTACGACCAAAATATAAAATGTAGCAATTTTATGGGGACGATAGCTTTGCCTTAAATACATCTTAGAAATTACCATTTTTATATGGGACGTGACCTACGTAATTGGTAACCTCAGTAACTTTGACCTTCATAAGTGCCCTAGGGCTGGAATAATTGGTTTTGACAACATTTTTTTACTATTTCGTGACTGTTCATCCTCTAATATAAAATCATTATAATTTCTAGTCAGCGTCGTGGAGCCATCAATGCCAAGCAGCTATCCTACTTGGAGAAGTACCGACCGAAGTCGCGACTGAAGAAGAACGGGAAGAATAACAGCTGCTGCGTGCAGTAGGCGCCGCCGCCGCTAGTCTAGGGAAGCGTCCTGCGCCCCTAACAGCGAATGTAGCTCTGCTTTCACACACACACCGACACAGGGGAGCATAGACAACAATCAATTCGTTTTTTTATTCGTAGAATGTCGCCTCTTTTTTGACGGCCAGTTTCTTTATTTTTGTTTTACGAACAAGGGGAGATTGTAACTGAATTCTGCCTCGAAAACGTGCAAAAGCCCGGAATAGCACACATTCCCGTTTAGTTTTCCCCGTACTGACCGAGAATTTGGTTATGATCTCAGTTCCTCTATTGCATACAGTCTTTGACGTTTTTATATCGGGTTTTCTATGAAATTTAATTGAGAGCCTTATTGTAAGCTAATGTTTGTAAGTCCAGAATAAAGGTGTATAACCCTCATACTGTACTGTGTATTAGTGGAATATGTTAATTAGAAGCGAGCCACGATTTGTGTTCATAGTTGAAACAGTTACTCGGGTATCTATACTTTAATCATAATAAATTTCAATGTCCATAATAAAAACAACGCAGCCGACGACACTGTTAGAATTTTCTTTCGATTATATTCCTTTGTGTGGTGAAATCATGTTTTCCTTAAATATTATTTACTTTTTGTAGAGACTATTATATTATAATTAATAATAATTTGAGACATAATAGACAAGCTATGATTTTGTGTTTCGTTTAGACAATTTGATTTATATTATTTTTGACATGAAATTTGTATGAAATTGTGCTTTATTCAGATTAGCCATGAGTATATGTAGATTTTATTTTGAACGCGCTGTCTTATCTACTATTTAAGTAAACTTGAGTCTGGATAATTCTGAATTATACAACCTTTGACTAATAACTGATAAAATTATAATCAAATAGATAACCTTATGCAAATACAATTTGACTTACTGAAATGTTGTTCCAATGATGAAAATAGCTCTTTGATATTATTTTTCTATTTCTAATTTTATGAAGATTATCGAAGTATATGATCGTGTAACGGAACTGTCACATTCATAAATAAAAATATTTAATAAGCAATGATGTTTTATTTGAACAATGTATCTTTTACAAAATTGTTACATAAAGAGATTTAATCTTATTTATTAATAATTATTAAGATAACTGAGGTAGAAATTATCATATCAAGGTACAAAAGTTGACAATATTATTTGAAATATTGAAAATAATCTATTAAAATTCACCGCAATAACAGTTATACCTAACCTACTGCTTGTAAGTACAATAATTTCTGCATTATGTAATATAATACAACTCTTTTAGGATACACTATAAATATAATAATAATAGACAAATATAAAACAAACTGAACAATAAGAATACATGTATAGTAATATTGATTTCGTAGAAAGGGCATTTGACAATTATTTGTACTTGAAATCAATAATTGACTTAGTATAATATAATAATTAAATAATTTTATGAAAACTTTAACATTAGGCTTTTTAAGGAATTTTCTTAAAACTTACAAGTGACCTACTTACATTATATTATGCTATTGCACAATTAGTTATTAAAATACTATAATTACCAATGTAAATTTTGGTTCGAATAATTCTTTCTACTGGATAAAAACGTTTAAAATATTCCATCAAAAGTATTGGGTATGTCTACTATTTTACGGCATTTTCAGTAAGTATAACGAACGTCAATTTAACCAATAATGCCGTTTACCATACAGAAGTCGAAAACTCTTAAAAAATTCGAATCTCCTGGTTTAAACGCCAGAATTCTAAAGGTATCTATTGTTTTGGAATACGAACGAAGGCTGGCTTAGGTTTAGTAAAATACATTCGTTATTTGTGCCAATTAATACTTTTAGTTATCTAAAGAAGCGTATTGTTTCAATTTAACGTATGAGGAAATGTTTAAAGATTGCTTTAACTATCGTAAACATAAATTACGCTGTTGTAATAACTTGTCGGTTCTTTTCTCTATTGTTCTTCTTTGTGTGATGAAACAAGGACGTATAATGCCAAATCGAACGTTTTCCAGACCATTGAAACGAACCCCGCGCCGCGCCGTATGCTTCATGCACTTGGCCATGGCTAATTTAAGATTTTAATTGAAGATTCATTTTCTAGGGATTTTAATATATTTTTGTAATTTTTCAGGAAATTATATTATTATAATTATAAAAATATTCCAAAAATTACAAGTTTTAAATTTTCTTCAGATTTAAAAAATGTTAGTTTTGTCTCAGATACCATTGTGGCATGTTTCTTATATAATATCATAAAAAATATTTGAAATACAGTAACAAGAGATTGCTCCTAAAATTAGGGATACCACACTTCAAAGATATTTGAGAGATTCACTCTGTGCGATTAAAGAACAGACTTAATAATCTGTTTTATGTAAACATTCTCTGGCTTCTAACTACTCATTTCTTAGGAATATACTTGTGTACTTTGCCGCCGTACCTGGCAATGAATGCCTTGATATCGAACTTGCGCTTGCAGCCATCGTAGGTCATGTACCGAATCTTGCCGAAGATCGCCCGCTCCGCCCACCCTTGGTCGTGGATACCGCATATAGACCACATGCAACCTACACACATCGAGTCAATATTAGTTCTGAAAACATACTATCAATAAAAATTATTGACAAGTGAGAATTAAACAAATCATGAACATACTTGAGTTTAGGACTTGTTGTTTGCTTCCTAATGTATGACAATACTAGCACATTTAAAAATATATTTAGTAATGATATACCACTTAGATTTACATATTATGTTTACTTTGTTTAATTTTAAATTAGTATCAATTAATTTGTTTTAATCAGTAAGCTTTTACCTCTTAATTATATACCATTATGTTAGTTTTCTATCAGAATGTTAACAGGATTCGTTCGAAAATCACAGATATTTATTTGAATGCATTAACCTGTAATTACGACATAATTTGCCTCACGGAGACTAACCTCAATAGCAGCGTGTACGACGCTGAGCTACTTGATAACCGTTACAATATATATCGAAGAGACCGATCCAGTACTGTCATTGGGAAAGATGAGGGTGGGGGTATATTGATTGCTGTTAAGAGAGGTATTGAAATTGTTCGTCAAGTATCATGGGACAGTAGTGTCGAGGACATATGGCTAACTATTCTACCGCTAAATGGAAATAGTAAAATAATAAATATTTGTTTGTGTTATTTGCCTCCGGACCTTCCAAATAATTTGCTTCAATCGTTTTATGATAATTGCTATAACATAATTTTAAATTCACGTAATTCAGAAGAATTTATTTGTATTGGTGACTACAACACTCCTGGGTTGTCCTGGTCTAAGGAACTCAATTCGTCAGCTATGCGGGCCAGCCCACCACATGATTATAAGTCTCATTTATTAAATGATACTGTGTCACTTTGTCAACTCAAGCAATATAATAGTATAAAAAATACAAATAACCGACTTCTTGACCTTGTATTAGCCACGATAGACGTTCAAGTATATGGTACTGATCCTCTAAGTCGCTTGGATAACCATCACCCGGCTATAGTTTTGGACATAGACAATAACTCTGGTCTATCCGTCAAATCATTGAAACCTATGTCACGTAGGCGGTTCAATTTCAATAAATGCAATTATGCGGAAATGAGGACAGAACTGTCTGCGGTGGATTGGAATTCTAAGCTATTTTGTTCTGAAATTGATGCGGGGTTGGATGTATTTTATGCTACACTCAATGGTCTTATAAGTAAATATACACCTCTTTCAAATAAACATGACGACAGATACCCAGTCTGGTTTAGCCCTTCACTTAAACGTTGCATAAAAACTAAACAAAAGTACCATAAGCTATATAAAAAATTTGGTAACCCTCTTGACTACGATAGGTTCTCTCACTACAGATCTAAAAGTAAAAGCATGGTTGATTCTTGCTACAAAAAATTCATAACGTCTGTTGAGGACTCTCTGGATGGTGATGTCAAAGTATTTTGGAGATATGTCAACGGTAAAAAAGCCGCGACATCAGTCCCCTTAGCAATGAAATACGATGGTATCACTACCACAGACCCATCGGGCGTATGCGAGCTATTTTCCAAATATTTTAGTTCAGTCTTTCAAAACATAACTAATATTTCGGATTTTAATACTTCTTTAAATTATAACAATAGCAACATATTAACCGACATACATATCACCAAAGAAATAATTTTAAGAAAAATTCAGATGTTGGATTTGAACAAAGGTCCTGGCCCTGATGAAATACCTGTAAAATTCATTAAAGTCTGTGCCAATGAACTTTGCTTACCGTTAAAAATTTTATTCAGTAAATCAATCCAATCCGGTCGGTTTCCAACTGTTTGGAAGATGGCTCATATTATACCTATATTCAAATCCGGGGATAAGACACAATGTGAAAACTACAGACCTATTAGCATATTATCATGTTTTGCAAAACTGTTTGAGAGTGTTGTGTATGATGTGCTGTATAGTCATGTCAAGCCCACACTACATGCGCAACAACATGGATTTGTGGCTGGTAAATCTACCACTTCCAACCTCCTGGAGTACAAGAACTACTTGTGTGGTGCATTTAATAAGCGCTTTCAAGTAGACGCCATTTATACCGATTTTGCGAAAGCATTTGACAGGGTGAATCATATGGTACTTCTTAATAAATTGGCGGGTTATGGTATCCATGGCTGTCTTCTTCGATGGATCCAGTCATACTTGAGTCGTAGGAGCCAACTTGTTGCAGTGAAGGGTCACCTTTCTGAACCGGTAATAGTCACGTCTGGTGTACCGCAGGGTAGTCATTTGGGACCCTTATTATTTATAATATTTATAAATGATCTTATTGACTCCTTATCGTGTCCTTGTCTACTTTATGCAGATGACCTCAAAGTGTTTACTACAATAAAGGATGGCAGAGACTCGTTAAGTTTACAACATGACCTAAACACGCTGTCAATTTGGTGTGACCGGAACTACATGCAGCTCAATGTTGATAAATGTTTCGTAGTAAGCTTCACCAGGAAAACACATAAGTTCGTTTTCGATTATTCCCTCGAGGGAAATGTTCTTACAAGAACGAGTGTGACAAAAGATTTAGGTGTACTTTTTGATGATAAGCTTTCATTTCATCATCACTACGACTACATAATAGAGCGCAGTTCACGATTGCTTGGGTTTGTCTCGAGGTCTACAAAACACTTCCATAAGCCTAAGAGCTTCATCTACCTCTATTATACACTCATTCGTAGTATCCTGGAGTACAATTCAGCGATCTGGTCTCCTTTCTACAACGTTCATATCGATCGCATCGAACGCGTCCAGAAACGATGTCTAAACATCCTTAGTTACAGATGTGGTATGGGTCGCAAATTAACATCCTACAGCGAGCGATTGGAATACTTCCATGTTACCTCTCTCGCAGTGCGCCGTAAATATACTGACCTTAACCTACTTTACAAAATAGTTAACTCTGTTATAGACTCACCTACTCTTCTATCCCTCTTAAATTTCAATACCCGGTTCAGGTCCCGTAATAGTAACCACAACATTTTTGCTCTTCAAGTGTATTCCAACAATACATCTTACTATAACCCTGTTGTTAGAATGTGTCGCCAATACAACGAGATTCTTATAACCAACGCAGACATTGATATATTTAATTCAAAATTGTATCACTTCCGGAGACAATTAAAAAATATTCTTTTTTAGCTTTTACCTATAATATAACATACATATACCTACTTAATATAAATTCTTAATAATGTAAGTACCTTCTAGTGAATATTATTTAAATATTGTTACTAAGATGCATTTAGGCATACATGGATTAGAATGTATTCTAGATCAGAACTTTAAACTTATGTAACTGTCATGTCATGTTTATATTCTGTATTGTGTGCTAGAAAAATAAAATAAATAAATAAAATGTACAGCGTCAAAAGCCACGTGAGGTGGTAAATGTGAAGGCAAGCGTGATTAGTGAGTGAATGAGTTCCGCATGGACCGTCTCTCTTAAACAAATGCCTGTTCTTTCAAAAATTAAGCTAACTTACCAACATAACCATTAGAATCTCGTCCATCTACACTGTAATGGTCATTTAAATAGATGGAATTTTTTAGTGCCACTTCGGGGCTTTCTGTCCATTCAAGGATTTTCTTACACCAGTACATGCGCAGGAAACCATGCATCTTGCCCTCCTTCACTAGTTGGATCTGTGCAGAGTTCCAGAGATCATCATGGGTTTCTCCTTTGGACAGTTGCTCTAATGTGTAAATGTAAGTTCTTTTGTCTTTTCTGAAACATTTTTATTATATTTAACATATGACTTAGGGCTATATCTCACTAGGACACCACGGCGGCGCAACCAGCGGGTGATTCCATTACCACCGTCAAATTGGTTGTGCAACCAAGCGGACACCAGGTGAGGTACTCTCCATACAGTTGTATACATGTTGTTGGTGGTGCGACTGGTTGCGCCGCCACTGTGAGATATAGCCCTTAGGGATTGATTCACATTGCTGCGGAACAGGAGGGAACACAAGCGGAGTTGCATTCAAAATGCAATATACAATTATACTCTATCTTATCACAGCACACTAGGCTACCGAAGTCGAAGCATACATAGAGACCATCACTTCAATCATGGAATTGTAATAACTACCTGTGATCATCCAAAGTCTTCTGTGCCCAATTACTGGCACCTTTAATGCTATCATAATGTTCACAATAGAAGCAGAAGTTGTCCGCCAGCTCCCGTCGTACAATCGCTTCTTCTAAGAATGCATTCACACTCTCTGTGTACTTTGATTTGTACTCTTGAACGCAAAGTGCTACTCTCTGAACTGATATCTGACCTGGAAAGTTGCAATATTTAATACACTTAGAACTGAGTAATTCTTATGATGTGGTGGAATAATAAATGAATAGTACAACTTTATGCTTAAATTAAAGATATATTGATATTCTTGCCAATCTACGAAAATGAAAACTGTTGTTGGAATCGGGTGTGGATCTGAGAAACATAAAAAGTACTATTTCTGTGTTTTTTTTTATACCATGTCGGCAAACAAGCATACGGCCCGCCTGATGGTAAGCTAAGCGGTTACCGTAGCCTTTGAGCGCTTGTAACACCAGACGTATCACTTGCGCGTTGCCGACCCTTCCCCCCTCCCCGATAGGCTTTGGCGACCTTACTCACGCGCAGGTTATTTGGCTGCGGTATTCTGTAAGGTGGAGGTACTTCCCCAGTCGAGCTGCTTTTTGAGCGACATATCCCTATGCTCTACCTCTCTTACATATCGCTATGCTAAATGTATAATATAATAATTATATCCTGGGACATTGCTCACATATAGCCATCAGTAGCATAAGTTACTGATATACTATGTATACAACTTTTCTTTTGTAAATATATACTTACCAAAATGAAACCAAGGCGACAAATTACTAAGAGCATCTTGTGTGGGGTCATTCCTTTTAGTTGCAAATATCTTCAGCCTCTTGTCCAGGAAGCTCTTCAGCATCTTCAAGGCTTCATCATAGCCCGGCTTGGCCCATTCCACCGGACCAACTGACTTGTCTGCCTCTCTTGATTCTATGGCTTCATCCCAGTCTATTGGCTGTAATAATATAAAGAGATATTATCTTTATTTAATTTTGAATGTTTGTACACAAGGACTGAAAATTTGAATGTCTCATCTGTAAAATCTATACTAATATTATAAAGCTGAAGAATATGTTGGTTTGGTTAACGCGCTAATCTCAGGAACTACTGGATCGGATTGAAAAAATATTTTTGTGTTGGATAGCCCATTTATCGAGGAAGGCTATAGGCTACTTTTTATCCCAGGAAAACATAAGATCCCTCGGGAACGCGGGTGAAACCGCAGGGCGGAAGATAGTAATTAATAAGTTTTTTAAATATAGAATATGCTGCCCTATACTAGTTATATTATTTTCGCAGTATCTGATTAGACTTTTCATTATTTGATGAATGCCAGTTTTTGATAATGCTTGAGGTGAGATTTCTAAGTGTTGTTTCTTAGCTACAGTTATAAAAACAATATTGTCCATACAAATGTTCTTATTTATTTAAATATATTTGCTACTTTTATTATAAATCTTTTAATCAAAAGAATTTTTTCTTTCCCCTGTTAATTGTGGGTATTTTTTAGGCAATAGACCTATATTGGTCGCATACAAGAAACAACTTGAAACAGCCTTCTAATCCAAGTAATAATCTTGTTTCACCAGGGTTTGTTCTATCTATGTCATTGTGTAAATTTTTATCCAAAAAATGATCAGAAATTAAGATGTCATTGGGTAAGAAATATACACAAACTTTCCCATTTATAATATTAGTAGCACTATAAAGAAGCATAAGAATCTACCTCTGGTTCAAATTTACTGGTATATGGATGTCTTATAAGAGGTGGGAACTCTGTGAGGTACTCTCCGAGCTTGGAATTGATTTTGTTTCTGATTGTTCTTGCTGAATATTCCTGTTTTTCAGATGCTCCCCAACATGGGACTATGTTGTGAGCATCTATCTGGAAATAATTAATCACAAAGTTAGGTAGATCTTATGCAATCTCTGCATTAGGATGCAAGGTTAAGAAATCCATGGCTGACCCTAAGATCTTGTGAGGTCAAAAGCCAAAAAGAGGGAGATTTTAATGATGTAGGTATCATATTGGTTATTAGTTCGTAAAAATAACAAATGTAATCAGGTCAATAGTGTGACCTTTTTAGAATCCTAGTTCGCACTGAAGGTCTTTCAATAGTGATATTTTTTTATAACATACCTGAATCAATGGGACATTTTTCTTAATATTTTTTTTTACTCCTTCCAGCCAACCCATTGGCACCCTCAGAGGATTGAAGTCACACACCACAGCTCCTATATTGTGGTCAATGACCCACTGGGGCAAAACATCCGCACCACTCCCCTCCAAGAGATGAAAAGATATATTCAGTTTTTTGCAATCTTCAGCAACTTTTTCTAAACCTGGAGTAGATAGAACATAGGTACTTAAAAAGGCAGACATATATATATTAGCTGAAAGAACAGGAATATTTGTATAGGCTAGTAATTCGAAAACAAGTATAGTTTTAAAATAGATAAGTACTTTGCTCTTTTTTGGCACAACCTTATAGAAATAATATAGTCATGTGTCAAATTGTAATTAAATTTTTTAGTAGTATTTGATAGTGCCAAGGTTTACCTTTAACAAGAAAATGAAACTGCCTCACTGAAGCATCCAAGTACTTAGCTATCAAGCAAAAACACACGTGCAATGGTACTTCGTTCTTCAAAGCGAGTTTTTGGGCGAAAAGAAATGCCCAGTTATCCTGAACACGACTGTCCCTGGACATCCAGTAAACTACTCCTTCGCATTTATCAGCTACCATCTGTTCCTGAGATATAATCCTCACACGTTTCTTATTAAAGCTATATTTTTTAATAGATTCTGCGGTATCTTCGCGCTTTGTTTGCAACTTCTTCATGAACTCGTCAATGTTTGTGCTGATATTCTTGTCTTCAGACACTGATGGCATGGATAGCTTCGCCTTTTTTGCAGCTGATGCCATGTTTACAAAGTTTTTTAGTGATCTTATTTGAATAATCCTCATAAAAATGATAAAAAGATCACAAATTGTTGAAGTATTCGCGGCGCGCCATAATAAAATAACTTGATTTTTCTATTTAGTGCTACCAACTCAACATCAGGTTTTCGGGCTAAATAGTGTTTAAAAAAAGGGTTAGAAAGGCCAACATTTTTTAAATAGGGCTAAATGTGCTAATAAAGATAAATGATTTTTAGAATCCCCTATATAGATTGAAAAACGTAGAAGATGATATGTTAGGTTCTTATAAGACGTAAATTTACACTGCCATTAACAATAACAAAAATATAAAGTACTAGCTGTCGCCCGCGGTTTCATCCGCATTCCCGAGGAACAAAGTAGCCCATGTTCTTCACACTCACAAACACCAGTTGTGGCCACTACACGCTTAATAGCGTACAAAATCTTTTTGATGCGTAAAAAGACAGCCACCCGACCTATCGCAAATTAGCGCGGCCACACCACACTACACCATCACAGTGCACGCTACGTTAGATTGGCAAAACTACTGAATAATTTTAATTTTGATTCTTCTAGAAACAAACGCTGAAACACTTTCTAAAATAATAAAAAACTTGGCAGTTTCAAGTATATAAAAGGATTAGAAATTAAGTAACAGGGACTGCAGAGTGGGGGGCAGAGGGGGCCAAATGCTCCCCTAAAACCAAACGGGGTGGGGGGGGGAGTCACCCCTCCAAATTTACTACCTGGCAAAGAAGATTCGTTTATGCTAATCCTTCCCAGAGCTTTAAACTAAAGAAACGCTTTTACTTAAAGCAAAATTGCCGGAGAGAGCAAGGCATAAGAAAAAAAAATATCACGCTTTTATTCGTACAGATTGAATTGAAACTTTGCACACTTATCAAGGACTGATAACAATACAATATAATTTAAATATCAATTTGATAATGTTGATAACGCTGACCAGGATCTTCAGGATCAAAAATTTTTACAATTTGTACCTAATCAATTGTTTTGGGTAAAATTACCATCAATGAAGAGGCTTTATTATATATTTTTAAATACGTCTACTGGTTTCAGAGGCTCCCAAGAATTGTAGGGCCCTGGATAATTGCTCAGTGTGTCCGTCCGGCCGTAAAGTAGAGTCTGAAAACGAAAACTCGTACAGGATAATTTCTTGTTTGAGGAACAGAGGTTCCCATAATGCTATTAATTCCTTAACGAGCTTCGTTTTTTTTTATAAACGGATTATTTTGTGAAAATAATACAAAATTCATTACAATTTATCGCTACATTTAATGCAAAGAAAATAACAAGTAATGTAAAAAAAACATTGTGAATGTGAAATAAATTGATTAGATCTGCGATATTATGCTGTCTTCGCTGCAATTGGGGAAATATTTATTCCTCAAATATGAACTACAAGGATGGCAATTCAGTCTATCTATATTGATTCGCATGCAGTCAAAAGAGCAGAAAGATACGAGCTTACAAGACGAACATGATATCGCTTCCTCTTCAAACGGTAAAGCACATTCGAAGCAAACGTTGAATTCTTTATCCTGAAAATAAGTAAGTAATCAAATTTAAAACCTAAAACGTTTCACAGGCTATCAGGCGTGGAGGTTCGATACCTCCCGATCCCTGACTGCCTCGCCACAGGTGGTGGGTTTGATTCCCACCAGGATAAACATTATTTTGTTCCAAGTCAGGGTATAGTTACGTAGTGTATCAGTTATCTAGTATCTATAGTACAAGCTCTATTTAGTTTGGGATGGAGAATATCCCAGCATATTTGTTTTTTTTTTACCAAATTACACTACTTTTTAACAAACTAAGTAATAAGTGATTTACTTAAGAGAAACTCTACTAACAGCCTTGACTTCTAATTCGGGCATCACATACATATTTTTCCAGGATGCCATTTCTGTAGGTAATTTTGCCACTAATTTGTATTCATGTATTAGGTAGTCGACGTCCATTTCCACGTTCCTCTTCTCCTCCGCCGACAAGTAAGAGTTTAGGCCGTAGCTACTGTTCTCCAGTCTTGAATCATAGAACTGTACTATGCAGAGCAAGTGTTTTAAGACACGTCTGTCTTCATAGATTTTTCTGTTTGTTGTCTTCAGTATATCCCATATTTCAAGACAGCGAGGTGTTGTTAACCAAAGGCCGGTGCTCTTCTGGTTTTTGTGCTCCTTTAGTATCATGTTCCAATGACGATGTTTATATCTGAATATAAACATAGTGAGTTTTTTTTTACTATAAAATCTGAACACGGTATGTGATGATAGAGACACAACACCAGTAATAACATTGACAGTGTGACAATGGGCGCCCTTTGCATGGTGGTTACGTGTGGTAATCATAGACCAAAGAAGGAAACTCACTCTCAAGTGTAATTACATTTCAATTATTCTGGCAATTGCCAGAATACAGCAGTATTCAAAGATAGTTTTTTTTATACATACTTTATCTTACTTAATCTTACTAATATCATATACTCAACTCCGTTACTATACAATTTGGCACACAGATAGAATATATTCTGAATGAACAGTCAAATAGGATATTTTTTATCCTGGGAAAATTTCGGGAACGCGGGTGAATCCGCGGGATGAAAGCTACTAATGTAATTTTGTTGTTGCTTTTGTTGATTATTTAATTTTGTTTTTATCGTACAATAAAGAGAGGGCGGTCAAAATGCAAAGGACGATGACAAAGTCGAAGTTAGACCACGCTTCCCCAGAAGAAACATATTCACCATATGGCCTTGAAAGACCTTTGAAACACAGACCCTGGAAACAAATTCCAGTCCTTTCCATTGCTGTTATTATAAAGAAGCTTGCAAATCGTTGAACCGAACGAATGAGATGTTCGGTTCAAAGTGCACTACGGGTGGAACCCGGATATTTAAGGTGCAACTAACTTACGGATATAAGCCAGATAGGCAGGTACTACAAAGTACCCTAACGCTGTGTTATGGTTTCTTAACGGTGTCGACCATCACTCAAAGGTAAGCGTAAGAGACTTAATTACTTAGTATTTACTTACTTGTACACGATATATGCTAGTTCCTTGAACAATTTCGCTTGTAACCATCTTATGTACAATAGCCTCCCACATTCTGTTATTAGTTCAATAGCCTGTTTGTAATCTCCCAAGTCATCAGAAACCACCTTTCCTACTGGTTTAGTTGTCGGCTTTTCATCTTTCTTAGATCCCTTTTTTTCAACTTTGGTATTTTCGTTTCCTTTTTTCGCTTTCGAATCAGTTTTACCTTCTAAGTAACCAGTTCCATTATGAAAATGTATAAAGGTATTATAATATGTATCATTATAAATAACTAAATAGGTATCATTTCAACTAACTTTTCATAAAAAAAATGCCTACCCAAAGAGGTTTGCACTAAAAAGTATCAAATAACGTTACAACGATTATAAGATTCTGATTATAAGAGTTCCTGTAGAATCAGGTAGGCCACTTTGAATTTGTTTTATATTAATTTATTTTTTGAGTTTCTTTTGTGCGTGTCTATTGAATACCTCTCAAGATTTATAACTGACTGAGAATATACATTAGTTAATAATTTTCGACTTGGACTTTTCCGTTGCGGACTTTCATTACTCTTTCCAATTCTATGATCAGACCATGATGAAATTTATATGGATCGCCTCGGAATCTCAGATTTAAACCACCCAAATATTTAAAAAAGAACATACGAAGTGTCGAATATTGAACCCCTTCCCTTTTTGAAGTCGGATAAAAATACAACAAACCTAGTGGAGTGGCTGGTTTATTTTGTGGTTCCAACTCTTTTAACATGTTTCTCGCAAAGACGAATACATTTTTGTATATTACATCACCATCTTGGCATTCAATTAAAGGATTGGCACCAAATAATAGTAGATTAGTCAACTGAAAGCAAATGTTAAAATAAAGAAGTTTGTCGTCCATCTTGCGAAAATACAATTCACGAAGAGTTTAAAAAATTGATGGAAAGACATACGGTTTGCAAGCGTTCTATAGCTGGAATAGTTTTGCAGAACGTCAATGTAAACATTTTGATGAGAACCGTCTGATTGGTGTCATTAATAACAGCATTGAGGTTTGTTCCTGGATTTCTAATGAAGATTTCAAGAATATCAAAACTTTTGTACATGGCTATATCCAAGGCGGAACGGCCATAAAACTGAGTTAATGGATTGCAGTTGTATTCCAAGAGTAGTTTCAAAACTTGTCTTTGTATCTGTTTGGACAAAAAAAAATGAAGAAAATAAAATCTATGAAATACTACAAGTAATGCAGTATTAATATTACCTCTTCCTCTTCCTCATTTTCAGTTTGTCTAGCTAATACTGTATGCAATAATGTTGGTCCTAGAATCTCTGGAGCCGACGAATCAGTAGAATCATAAGGTAACCGATGGTCTGGATTAGCTCGACATTCAAGCAAAGTTCGGATTAATTCTAGATTTTCATGTGTAAATGAGTAGGATACCGCTACGTCCAGGATTGAATAGCCAAACGTCTGTAAGTACACTTACAATAAGGATTTTTATTACATTATTCAATTCAATATTACACGTGATTCACCTGCGGTAATACTTCATTTACATCAGCACCATAATGAATTAAATATTTAACAAGATCAGGACTTCCCGATGCTGTTGCTATAAAAAGAGCTGGTTGAGGACATCGCACAAGTCTTGGGTTCGCTCCATCATCCAATAATTGTAAAATATTCAACATGATTCGTGCACACCTAGAAAAATATTGAGACTTTCTTATGGGCATGAATGTGAATATCTTTTTTGTTTTGCTTTTACTTACATATCCGTTTTCTTTTTTTCAACGCTATCCATAGAATCATCGTCTTTATCTGGACTTTGCCAAATTATTTCCTTACTTGCTTTAAAGTTATTTTTTAGAATTTTAGAAGATACTTTTTTGGCACTTTTTTCTACTACCTTTTTTGGCTCCTCATCATGACTAACTGTATCCATAACGTTTACTGCAAACAAATATGGTATGGGATTCGTCGTTGCTGGAGCTGGGAACATATCGTTCACTCTAATTGAATATTCATTAACGATGTTGTTATACAGTTTACACTCTTCAAAATAAGGATTAGAATAATCATAATCGATCATTTCAGTTAATTTTCTATGCATAGCGTCTGGTTTATCTCTTTGTCCTGGGATATCTTTTGGAGTCATGGCCGTGATTGACCTAATATTCTTTATTGACTTTAAACTTCTTACACTTGTGACTCTAAGTGTTTTACTAGTAGCTCTTTTTAAGGTATTGGCAGGACTTGATACTTGCATCGATAGGTCATGTGATATGTTCCATTCAATTACTTTTTCTTCAACTGGAGCTAAAATTAAATTCTATTCGTAGAAACATAAATAATTGAAGTACATAGATGAGTAAAAAAGAGTCTTACGAGGAGCCGGTATGATGGGTGGTGGCAGTATAGCTTGAGCCATGCTCCTGAATGGTATATCCTTTCGGGCGCACGCAAATATCATGAGAGCTACACCAAGTGGAGTACAACATGAGTCATTATAACCATTCACATTAGCACCAGCTTCCACCAGGAAATGTATTACTTCGGTTTGGTTTCCACACTATAGAAATTGGTTCATTGTAATTTAAAATTATTTTATCTGATACTACGATTACTAATAAGAGTATTTAAGAACATTTGTAATCTTACGGCAGCATACATAAGAGCAGTATTTCCGTGCATGTCAGCAACGTCAGGATAAACATCACTCTCGTTTATAAGTTGAGCTACGTTAATGATGTCACCCAAAAAACTGGTCATAAGTAGTGTTCTGAAATTTATAATACAGTAATTAAGCTATTATTATTATTAGTATCTCCTACTGCAATACAGTGGTATGCCCTCTCTTCTTCGGCTCAAAGCTCTCGACAATGAACCCTTGAAATATAATAATATATTTCTGGTTAAGTGTTATTTTGAAGATAAAAAGGCACCTGCAATCCAGTTCAAATTTTCCTGCTGGTTTGAAGACATCTCTAGGTCCTGTCAGAATTGCCATCAAGTCAATTCTGGATTGAAGTCTTTGCATTTCATGTTTAAAGCAGTGCTTCATCATGTGCACCATTATCTTATTGTTATTCCACGCAAAATATGTACCACGAGGTGAAATGCTTTCTGAATCGTCTTGACTATCGTCCTAGAAGTCATCATGACATTAAAATAGTCACAAGTTTCATCATAGCCCTCACTGCTGAAGCTAAAGCCATACTTATTTCATCAGAAAAAAAATTACCTCCTTAATTTCAGATACATCGTTCACCTCCTCAAGCGTTTGAATCTTCCCTTTATAATAATCTCGTTCAAAAGCTTCCACGTGGCATAACTGACTTTTAAGATCAGTACAGTTTTTAGGATACAGCTTTGTCCAATTTTCAACCGCTGATTTTGGTTCAGCCCCACATTTTTTGAGAAGTTCTATAGCACTGTTGACTTTACCAATCTATAGAAACAAACAAAATCTACATCATCGTTTCTATAATTTTCTCAAGGAAGAAAGGTTGCCGCAAACATTTCAGCTCGACATCTAATAGTAGAAAGATCATAAGTAGTAACACATACACCTGGAATAGGTACCTGATTACCCTACTTTCTGGGGCATACGGGTAAAAAAGCGAGCTTATGGTTTCCGAGATTTTTCCAAATGCCTTTGGAGTTTTAAATATATGGGACATAAGTAATATTATTCCGACCTGAAGGACGATGCTGATATTGAGCGTGTAAGAAGTGCGTTGGTGGTGAAAGCAAATACTTAGATATTAAGCAGAATTACTCATAGCTTTATGTAGTGAATTCACACTGTTTCTACTACAGATAAAAAATATAATGGAAGTCGTTATGAAATTTGAATTAAACTCTACTAACAGTTTTAGTGGACGTTGTCAAAATTTTTCGATACGGTATAACACAAGCTCTTCCATTATTTGTGAAAAGTAAATCCAGTGTAACAGGAATAGTCGGTTTCCAAGAGAGTCTAACTAGTTGCTGTCCACGCCATAGGCCAACGTCTTCATGCAGGCGGGCCTGGGATTCTATGCCGGGTCCCCAACGTATGTTGTTGAAGAAAAGACCCTATAAGTAGTCTTAGCTAGTACAAATTAAAATCTACATTCATCTGTAAAATCCATAACATACTACTAAGATAATAATTACCTAATAAAATCGCTATCATATATTTTTATGTATAAATACGAAGGTTTGTGTGGGTGTTTGTTACTCTCACACTATAACAGTTGTTGGAACATGGATTGAATACGTTGGATTAATTTATACGATATTATTTATCCCTAGGAAAGTAATAGATCCATCAGAAACTCGAGCATAACCGCGAGCGGAAGTTAGCTGCTAGTAAATTTTCCAATAAGCAAACCAGTGCAACCCAATTCAGTATAGTAATTTCTTAGATTCCCTTAACTCCCCAACTTGATAGCCAATGTAATTCAGCACTGTTTAACTTACATCAAACACCCATCCATCGGGAAAAGACATAGCTCCATATCCATGCATGCAGTTTCCATAAAAAGAACCTTCGTAGCTGGTGAAAGCGTTCCTCTCACCACGATATCTCCACCGATAGTCACCATTACCATGCATAGTGTTGTGGGTGAAGTCACCCGTGTACCATTCTATGGACTATAAAATTAAATAAGACGATTGTGTCAAAAAGTTGGGCAAGCTCGGGATCATATCCAAGTCGATGGCGTAGTGCCAGAAAGAGTAGCGTGAAAGATTTATACCGAGAGAGAGTTGGATGCTGTCATAAATTTTGGGGATGGCCTAAGTCCAGGTCTGGACGTCTGCAATGTTGAATACTACTGCTATCGTGACACTGTATGATGATGATGAAATCATTGGCAACAAAATTAACTTTTCACAAAAATAAGATTCTAAGACCAAACTAAGATTCCAAATTAGGTTTCCACAAAAAAGATATAAATCTATCTAATCTATCTGCAGGATGATAAGTGGTAGATTAATTGTCTTGCCAGGTCCTATACCTACATAGATTTACTAGAGAGAACATAATTACATACAATACCTAACGAACTTGCATGTCATCCTAACCTACTTACTACTAATATTATCAATGTGAAAGTTTACTCAATCACGCATAAACGGTTCAATGAATTTGGATGAAGCTTGTCTCATAGATAGATCATACCTTGGAATAATATACAGGATATTTTTTATGAAAACATAAAATCCTTCGGGAACGCGGGTGAAACCGCGGGGCGGAAGCTAGTACCTACATAAGTTGAACAAAACTTTATAGTTTCTTATGAGATCACCTCAGCTCCCGTCCAGTGATTTTCCCCATCCCCTCTTCTCCGATGCTCGTGGTCCCTTTCTCCTATATAATATTCATCATAAGGGTAATATTTTCTCGCTTTAGTAATTATTGGTGATACGGATGATTTTACGTTAGCCATAAATATTTAAAAAAGAAATATTACAAAAAATAAGACGTTTGGTGTAAAATGGAGCGTCGCGTCGTCGTGACACTACTTTTGACATGCATTGAGACTTTATCTTTGAGCTTTTCGTCAAAAAGTTTGTAGGTATGTTAGGTTTGTCCACAAAGGTGAACCCATTCTCAAGATCTCTTGCAAGAAATAAACTTAACTTTTTAACCTTGCCTATCGACAGCAGCGAGGGCTTTGAGGATGTTTTCTATATATCATAGTTTGTATTTTATACATTGATTGTAAATATGTAAATAAAATTTGTACTTATTAAAAATAATAATAATTAATATAAGTAAAAAGTAACTATTTTATTTACAAACAAATAATAAAATGTAAAATAACAGTTGATAATAAATGTAAAAAAATGTAAATCATAACTTTGTAATGGTAACCTTCATTGTATTCTTAACTTAAGTTTAAAATAATAATCTATTATGTTTAAAAACAGCTGCATCGAGAACAACTCGATTTCGTCCTTATGAAGTATGTGTACTCCTGTAACAAAAATAAATGTTAATATTGTTGACTAATATATTAGAACAAACAAGCATTCCGCCCTGTGGTGTCACAGTTAGGCATCCATTCTACGTTATTTAAGAAACCTGTATGCAAAATTACATGTTTCTAGACCTTGATGAATCTATATCAGACAGCCAGTTTCTCGCCATATTCAAGAAATTGGTTTGCTCATTATCATCAGTAGCGTCGATCCCGATGCCATATTATTTTGTAATAATACTGATCAAAAATAAGTAACTAAAAAAGCTAAAAACCCGAATGCGTTACGAAAAAAAAATTGAAAATTAATTTAATATAGGTAGATACACTGAAAAGTAAGAAACAAGTAATAGTCTGATACTATAAACAATTATACGGTGCTCTCATCCATTCACAAATAAAATTGAAACTGGGTGGAAGAAGGTGATAGTGAAAGTGGAACACACAACCTTCATTCTTTGACTTCACCGCAAAAATAGTACAGAGTGAACTTTTATCTTTTATATTATTTTGTACCTAGAGTTTATCGGTTCTGTGGCATACTAAAAATAACGTGGCATAAAAGCATGCATTGAAGAGTATAATATAAAATTCAAAAAAATATCAGCTTACCAAGAGGAACGCAGCCGCCAAAAGTAATGCCTTATGCTTAGGTTGTACAGCAGTGTCAGGAATCTGAAGAGTTGTGGCAAAGCTGACCAAATCACGGTCCCAACCATGGGCAATCCTACCAACTTCGCGTAAGGAATCTCCTGACATTATCTGTGAAATCGTGAATTTTGTGGAAAACCCTTGGTGAAATCATGAATTCATTAATTGATCATGTGGAAGGCTATGGGTGGGATAGGATTATCTATTTAACAAGTAAGTAGTATATAATACCGCAGTCATCATAAACTTTTTGAAAAATATATTTTTAAATAAATATCTTGGTATCCTTAGGGACAGGCAACCTGAGTGACAGAAGTCTACAGTACAAGGAAAATCCACACTTAAAAACATTTTAAGTCCCAACACGATAGTTATGTGGTGAGCATTGACGATTTTTTATGAGACTTATCTTTATTTCTTGGTTTAGTCAATTATATTAATTACCCTTACCCGATCCGGGAATCAAGCCCCCGACAAAATAGGAATATGTAGTTATAGTATTCTTTGCCCCTAGTATCTAGCCGAATTTTATATCGCTCGATTCTGGACGATTATTTTCATGACCATTGTCTATCTATACCTTAAACTCGGAGAGCATCAACGCGCTCCTTTTCATGACGGCAGGTCCCTCGATGACGAAAAGCACTTGATCATTCACATCTCTGACGAAGTATGAAGGCACCATCCAAGTCCATCGCTGTTGGACACGCCCCACGAAGTCACCAGGTGGAGTTATTACTTTCATCTCCTGGGAACGATACGTTCAATTAAGAAAATAACTTTGCTATTCCATCAGAAGAAGTAGTTATCTTATGGGTGTGAGTTCGACCTTAGATATCCAAATAGAAAATATTATAGGGTTTCTAAGATATACTTGTGTTGTAACTATTAATTTGACGTAAAGGTAGCCCAAAAAGCGATGGAGACGAATTGGAAAAAATTGACAAAGACTGGACTGAAACCGCTAGAGACAGAGAAAGATGTAATCAACTGGACGAGCCCTTTACCTTCTTTTTATTCTTTATTTTAGGGCTTTATCAATTTGTGATTATGTCTTATATCGCCCTAGGAGCCCTTTATCTTCCTGAAATAGGTAGTAACTGTTAGTAAATTGAGAAATTTGAGTCTCACGACTCACTCTTTACGGAGAATGGGGTCAAACCTGCCTGGTACCTAGACAACAAATCTTTACTTCACTACAAAGCTAATAAGGATTCGAATAAATACCTGTAATCTACAAGGAAAGAAGCACGAGGCACCAGCTAACCGTCTCTTCATCAGCATCGCTTCTTGCCTTGTGTTGTCATGAAGGTGCATAGTGAATGAGCGACCACTCCCGCAGAGGCATCGTTGCGTGGAGCTCGATGTCTCACTGGCAATGTACAGGGCCTCTCCATTCGGTACTCTGACGATGTACCGGTTTTCTGATTCAATTTTTGATGTTACTGAGAACAAATCCTAACTAATGTATCTCTTGGTTTAATTTTATTGTATACTAGTTTCTGCGGTATCACCCGCATTTCCTAGAGAACTTATTTTTTTCCGAGTTAAAAAATACTCTTATGTTATACCAGGGTTTAATCTATCTATGTGCCCAATTTCGCCAAAATCCATTCGGCCGCTTACGCGTGATGGAGTCGCAAATGTACAAACTTTTACATTTATAATATTAGTAGGGTCTATTATTGGTGGATAGTTCTACTCAATTAAGCTGTAATGGTTGGATAGTTTTAAATTATTACATACATTAGATCCCTCCGCTCGGGAAGCAGGTAAGACCGCGCGCAACCTCGCTTTAATTTATTTAACACTAGTTATCCTCCGCGGTTTCACCTGCGTTTTCAACATAGTAGCTTATGTTCCTCAATAAGCTGCCTATCTAACGCAAATATGACAGTGTCTTAATTTCCTACAATAATAGCATACTTTTTTCCCGAATTTTCCAATTTTCTGAACAATTTTCTTATTTTTTTTTCATGAGAACCTTCTCCTGACAATAATTAATACAACAAAAAAAAAATGCGAAATAGTTCCATCCGTTCACGCGTGATGCAATGACCAACGGAAATATGGATTCATTTTTATTTATATAGAAGATAGGTAAAGTTACATTTGATGAAATGTATGTTATAGCAAGAGCGAAACGCAGCTTCTCTGACCTCAAAATACAATCACATATTTTTTTAAAAGAAGATATTGTATATTCAGTAACCTACGAGTAATATAAATGCAAATGAAGTAGAACCTTCTGAAAATCCAATAAAAGGTATGGAAAGGAGAATGTATAACATATTAATGGAACCAATACCCGATGGATGGATTCAATAACATTTTCAACCGAAATACGTCAATATTTAGGAAACTTCAAAGGTTCGGCAACAAACACAACGCATTACGTACGAAGGCCGTCAGTTTCGTAAAGAGATATTTATTTTTACATTACAACGAAGTACTTTTTCCTAGTTATTTATAATATTTTACTCTCTTTGCGTAATATAATCCAGTCAAAAGCATTAGGGATACATTCTTCTTATTCATATGACAATGTCAATACAATTTTTCAGAAAAAGAAATGGCATTATCTTGCCTTACATAAAACATCTGATAAATTAATCAGTATATACTAACGGTCATTCAACTCTACAGTCTGTTGAATCAGTAAGCTCGTGGCGCCGATGAGGAAGTCAAGGCCATGAACCGGGATGAACTGCCCTCGGGGATTGGAGCGCCAATCTACTGTGGGTACTGGGAGTTCTGCTCTGTTACCTGGGAGGTAGATCAATATGATTATATTAAATTATAAGGAAGCAAACGTAGTTGATAAGCGTCGCCTCCTACCGGAGTTTGGCAGTCTTAGTAGTTATTTCCACTTTGGACAACATCGTGAGGAAACCATTGCGCGGTGATAAGATGCTTTGTAGTACCCGCATGGATACGCGCCTCATTTTGAAAATCTGTACCCAACTACCGATGTATTCTAGCAGTTGTACTTGTGATTGTAAGCCAGATTCTATTAATCCATATATTCTTGGGCGGTAACATTACTTACCATGGTGAGATTTTAGTCAAACAGACCCCCATAAATTGTACCATTGGCGGTGTTTAGAAGCTAAATATTGGCGTAATGGACCACATGGACCACAGTGTCCATGATGTTATGACATTATTACGGACGTTTGTTAGCTTAGAGAAGATCGTGGGAGAATGTCGTGGAACAATATAGTTTTATTATCAACATAAATAATGAAATCAGATTAGAAGTGATGCCTCCCTGAAACGATATCACTGTCTTGAAGCGTACGTACCGACACCTAGTGATATATCATAGTATTTTATTGTATAATTTTTGTTTGTTACTTCGTTATCTCGGTCTGTAATCATGCCGTCATCACACATGCATCACCTGCTTTTTTATATCTGTATTAATATCGTGATTCACGAATTTGCTACGAAGGAACCCTAGTTTAAGGAACAATGATATCGTGTTTTTTTTTTTATATCATAAGTAGGCTAACGGTCCCACAGTCCCCTATAGACATTAAGTGATACCAGGGGGATTGCCATTGTGTTGCCGACATTTACAAAGTCTAGAAGGCTACTGGCTTTCAAGTAGAACTGCGGGAATGATGACACCTGATGTTTGGTATGTTTTAAAATACCTAGTTTTGTTTACTACTCAATAAATATTATGAGTGAATTAAATGAAAGGTTACCATAAGCAGGAACATTTGAGAAATAAAGAAACTATATAACAATAAGACTTACTAAGTGACTGAGGTTGAATGCTTATCACTAAATCTGGACGCAAATTAGATCCGTCATCTGTAACAAAGACATTTTCAAAGGATAAAACTTCATAATATTTGAAAAAGATGTGTAATTTTTTTTTCAATACACTTGCTCGTAAAGTGACCCATATTACATCGCTTTTAGAGCCGTAAACTGAGCTATAACACACGCGTGCATAATAATATTACCGCACTAGTGCGTAATAGAATTATCCTTACAAAGTTAAATTAGTACCTTACTACAAGTTATGTGCACTATATGCGAGTATTTTCAATTGAACCGGGTAATACTTACAGTTTTTTTTAGTAACAACAAAGAGATTTTATGCCGCTGAAAATCCATTTACATTTTTGGAATAAATAAATGTGTACGTCTTTAATTAACATTTATTTAATCAAAATATTCATAATTTACAAAAAATTGTTATAAAATATTAAAATATTTGCATTTTATCACTTAAAATTATAATTTTGAAGTAGGCTGTATGTTCATTGACCATCAATTTGGCGCGTGAAAAAAAAACTTGCGCGCCATTTCCCATAATTTAGATATTTTGTTTTTACGTATTTGTCGCTGTGTGGTAAAAATTGTGTTTGATTTTTCCTCGCAAATGTATTGAAAACACACTCGGCTGATTTACGCCCTCGCCTACGGCTCGGGTTGCAACTCACAGCCTCGTGCGTAATGAGCAACTTCGCTCACTTGTATCATAATATACTATTATCAACGTAGTCGAATTCTGGTCATGAAACTTTTTCAAAATTCGAATGATATGTTTTTGTTTTTACCAAAACTATCTTCTATATACATTATTATGAAACTGTATAACCAGCATGTCTGTACATTGAATATATTTACCAAAAACTTATTAGATGTCTTTTTTGTCTGTTTGAACAAGATAATCTACGTAACTACTGATCGGCATGAATCGGATAGCGGCAGAAAAGTTTTTATGAAGTCTACGACAGCGATGCCGTGGGAAAAAAGCTTGTATGTATATAAGAGTAAAATATATGTGTGCATAACAGTTCGAAATCAGATGGCCGCGTGTGAAAAATGTCCTTGAATATTTACTCTGTTAATAAATTGATAATTTTCAGCTGCAGTTGTAGTAATTTATATCATGAATCGTTTTTTTATTAGGTATATTAATTTAATATAGCTTTATTCAAAACCATTATTCCCATTGTATAGTATCATAGTTATAAATAGTATGAAGATTGAATACATGTAATTGCATGTACTTAATTCTTGTGAAGCATACTCACCATCTGTGGCGGCCGGGTTATGAAATCCTTTATCACCTCTCCTGTATAACGAATCATCCATTGTTTATTTCACAACACTTTATACGTTGCACACAAAACAATTTAAGATATATTGTAGCGACACTGTTACCGAACCGCTCGCTATCGAGTTATCAACAAAAGATAAATCAGTAACAACTTTATCAGTATGTCGACATCGATATTATGTAGGTACGTTCTTCGATTGAAGTATTGTTTGTTATAATTGCCATGATAACTTTCAGAGAACTGTATAGCAAATGTTCAAGACTTTATGACGATTTGTGAAGTTGCATCTTGAATAGGGACTATTTTTTTTTATGAATATCTACACACAGCTACGTTTTCTTGCACCTGTGTACACAAATGACAGTGACTATGTCTGTTAACACAGCTATCTTTAATTGAAAGTAAATAGTTGTGAAAAGAGCTTGGTAAATAAATATTGTGACGTGCATTTTCTTTTGGATGTTTTTTTTTATTTGAAAATAAAGTATACAAACATAATTACACCTACATATAATATACATTATAATATGATTTTGAGTTTTTTTTTACTATGTAGGCCTGTGTTTGACCACTATTCTACCATGGTAACATGGACGATGTGGTCAAAGGTGGTAAGCACGCAAAGCTTAGAAGGAACTGGCTCTCAAGTATAGCTGCTGGAACATATCGGTAGGTGTTTGGCGATAGATTTCATCTTCAAGTCAGCCAGCCACCCGAGTACTACAAATGACTCTACTATCATGCTGTAGTTTCTTTACGATATTTTCGTTCACCGTTAGCTCAAGCTTGTTGTAGGATTCGAACCCACGATCTTCGTCATGGGATTTGATGACACTAACACTGAGCTATTATCGCTTTAAATGCTTGAATAATAATCATTAAGGCGACGATATACGCCAATAACCCTGTCCCGCACTAAACTAACGGGCGAGAGAGACAATGAACAAACAGATAAGACAGACAAGTAACAAAATAGGTCCCTTTGTATATCTTAGCATGTCTGTTAATATTTTCAAGTTATTTGGATGGGTAAAATAGGAGAAAAATCCATTTTTAATTTTAAAAAGACATATTCTTAAATTTTTTTCTGACGTTATCATAAAAAAATATTTCCCTGGCATCCTCTAGCTTAAAATATATTTTTTACAAATCTCTTGGATCAAAGAATACAGAGGAAAACTTAAATTAGAATCATCATTTTGCGTATATCGTCGCCTTAGGCCGGGAATATAGTTACGTCAGATCTTTTCATCCGATAGTCGAACATTCAATACACTTCGATACGACTATCGGATCGGACGTGTATTGAAAGTTCAAACAAAGTAATGGCTCCAACTTTTTTTATACTTAGTTCGATAAGTTGATTAAATTGAAGAAGTAAAATTGACATGGGTATTGTGTAAATAAATAAATAATTCATTGAAACAAAATTTATTTAAAACCATTTATATTCGCGTGTTATTAAGTACTCGAATAAAGTGATAACATTCAAGTTGTTAAAATGAGCGGTAACATACACCGTACTTTTTTTATTTTGTTTTTTTTTGTTGACAAATTACATTCATTAATATTCTATCTAAATCTCATCAATCATGATTCCATCTAACATTTATTGTAAATGTCAAGATAAAACGTGTAAAGTACATTCGGGGATTTGTAAAGACATCGCGGTTAGATTTCAAGTTACAATGGACAATTTGAAGCCAAATTTTGATCGGAAGACTTAGAGGAGAGAGCTTTATATGCTACTCGTCCAAAGATACACTTAATGACTTGTATCCACTCGTCACTTATGTAAACGAAACAAATTTATTGTCCTTGTATAGTCTAAAGTGCCGCACTAGATCTAATCATGCGCAATGCATTATTGTTTTACAATTTTACAGGCTTCGTGCGTTTCATTTGGGGCGGTCTGTCATAAGCATTACTTCGTGTCCTTCTCAGCTTCAATCACTTACAGATCAAGAAAAAACAGTTCAAAACAAAGAGAAAATAGATAAGAGGCACTCATAAAATGTGCCTCGAGATTATCAATACATTTATAATATGACGTACTTTGATATTACAGTTATCGTACATAATAATAATAATATTAGTTCCAATACTTACGTCGACACACTTAAATACAAATATAATGTAAATTTAAGTAAATACTTAACAACAATATTTCCATCTCGATACATCCATTTACAATACGAATTTCTTTATATATTTCCTCAATACCTTATCCTGCCCCGGAGTCGTAATACATATATGTAATAGTTGAACTATATGAAATACTATCGCAAAACTATATGTAGCAAAAGTCCATACAACGCTCAATATTATATAATAGTATTAAATATACATTTAACAATGAAAGCTTAGAAGTAGAGTCCGCGCCACCACTGAAGTCCGATGGAATTAATGTAAATGGATCTTATTTCTTCTACAATAGAGGTGGACCTATCGGACTTCAGTGGTGGCGCGGACTCTACCGCACAATTAACACTCTAGCAGATGTAACTATTGAGATCAAATTTTCGTGAAACTTACATCTATATTCCTACAAGTCCATGGCTGGTTAGACTCGTACGAATACAATTGTTAACTAGGTGATACTAAAAATTATATTCCATTACATGATTTGAAAAATAAGTAAAACTCTCAAAATACACGTGAAAAATCATCATGATGAGACAATTCGCCAGTGCGGGAAGCCTGATCCACGTCAACACTTCGAGTGTTTCGATTTGCGTGACTCAGGCTTCTCACTGACATTACAATTTGCGCCTGAATCGGTTGATAACGTTCTTATTTAGTAGTTTATCGTTGCATAGCTCGCTGCCAGCCTATGTTGAGCTTCAGGGTTGCAGGCAGGCAGGGACTAGCCTCGCATTCTCCATCCAGCTCATCAGCAAGGTTGTCATGCAGTTCTCTGAGTGCCATGAGAGCGGAGCGGGCAGCTCGCTGGCAACTCATATCACCTTCGCATGTGGTATCAGCTTCGGATAGGAACACAAGGTCACAGGTTGTTGGTGGAGCCTCACCCTGCAAAATGTACACATACATATTATTATAACAATTCTGCTAGTGATTACAGGTTGTGCTCATCATATACACTTACGCAAAGGTAACAAATCTGGTGCAAGCTGCAGAGAGGTAGGAACAGTTGTCCACGATCACCAGCCAGCAGATCAACGCCACGGCACCGTTGAATAATCTTACCCAGGACGGGGCATGCATCCATGGCGCTCGCTAAAATTATAGTTATAAGATATTCAACGACTCATTTAATTTTTAAAACTACATAAATTGCCTACTTTCTTAAAATTAAAGCAAACAAAATATTTCTTACCCGTGGACATTACTGGAATACGATGTCTTCCGCTACCACCCATGTACCCTTCCGAAAACTGTTCTTCGGTTTTTCCGTTCAAATAATGACCAGCTCCCTGTTCGTCTTCAAAGTCATCGTTCCTATCACCTTTATCAAAAGCTGAGACTTCATTACTATTTATCAATTCTTTCTTCACAGCAACTCGTTTCGATTTAGACTCATCAGTTGGAATCGGTGATGATGCCATTTCTGTTTTCTGTGTCTGGAGACTTTGTTTGAACTCTTTCAAAGCTTTTCTCATTTTTTCCAAGCTGTATGCAGCTGCAAGGCGCGATAGTAGTTTTTCTTTCATTTCTTGTTCTTCTTTGGTATCAAGTTCTTCACCAACATTAGAATAATGTAATGCTTCATCAACGATCAGTCCTTCCATAGTCTTAAGTTTCTTATCGATGTTATCCAATTTTGACTCGTTATCCGTGGCTGTGTTTCTCTTGTCATCATTTTGCATCGGATTTACTTGAGATCTATCTAATTGAATTTCAGTATCTTCTTTGGAAGGAGCTTGTACATAGTTACGTTTAACGTTGCTATGTTTTCGGAATGAATTCAATGGATAAATAACTTCCTTGTTAAATGTGTCAAAGTATTGTTTTCTCAATCTATCTTGAGTTACATCGTTAACAAAGGACACAGGCTGTTTAGTACGTTTGTCAATTCCAAAGTAATCGGACCAATCGATAGACTTCTTTTTTATATTGATGGGTTTTTCACTTTCACCTTGATGATGTTCATGGTCATGTCCATGCTCATTTCCATGCTCATGGTCATGTTCTATTTCTTTTCCAGACACTCCGGGGTGATGCATGCTGTGACCGTGATGTTCGTGACTATCATCATCTTGTACTGTTGAGTTCGCGTAAGTATGTGTATTATTATGAGTCTGCATAACAACGGCAGGTGGTTTACCTTCATGAGAACCCTCTTCATGGTCACTGCTACGTTTAACTGGAGTCTTAATTATCTCAACTCCAGAATCACCAAATATTTTGGACAAATCTTTTATTATTTTCGGATCAGTTCCTGCACTGCTTCTGAAGGTCTTTCCAGTTTCACGCTTATTTTGGACGAATCTCTTCTTTTGAGGGGCATAATAAGGACCAAGGCTCCGTTTCGTGACTGGGAACCGTTTCTCAACGGGATCATAGGTGTACTGGTCTTCATCAACGAGATCAGACAGACTGTCATCGTCTAATGGTTGGAAAGCAATAGCATATTCTTCCCTTAGATCATCTTTATCATCATCTGAAAGATCATAAGTGTTATAGTTAGGATTAACTGGTCCCGGAAGCTCGGACGGTTTCCTGTCGTAGTCAGGTAAAATTGGGCGATCAGCATCAGAATCAGAGCTTCGCTTCCTTTTAAATGCGATAGGGCCCCAGTTATCAGAATAACGTTTCTTGACAACTTTTTCTTTGTATAATTTCACAACTCCTTGTGGAGCAGAATCAACTTTGTTGGAATGAGCTTTGTTATATTTGTATTTCGACCACAGTTGACCTAAGAGCAAAGCATATTCCACGTCATTGTCTCCTATTTCTGTGTGCTGCTTTTTATCTTCTGCTTCATTTTTATCCATAAACAAATCGCGCAGTCTATCGTTGTCAGAATAATGACTTCGCTCGCGGAAAGCTGATTCTTTTTTAGCAGAATTGACAGCATCAGATTGAGAACTCTTTTTCTTTATAAGTTTATAATCAAAAACTTCAGGTGGTCTTTGGTTGTCTTCTAGAAACTTAACGATGTATTTAGTAGGAGTAGGCTCTTCTTCAACATCTTCAACATCCACCGAGTAATCGGGCTCTGGAAGGTTTTAAGCATGTTAATATGGTGTTTCATTATGACTTGTAACTATTGTGTGTGGTGGTGATGTATCTTACCTGGGTAACTCTGAGGAGGCACAAACTCATATAAGGTATCGTAATCAGGTTGGGGAAGGAGAGGTCCATGCATTCGGCCTCGCTGCCTGCGCTGCAAAGCTTCCAGCGCACCGCGCAGCGATGAACCACCTCGATCTGCACTTGCGCACGCTATGGCGCAAGCGGCCACTAACCAAAGCCACTTCACACACATTGTCGATTGTTTCCTATAATAAAATAAAAAAGTTCAGTTTTATAAAATGATGTTTAATAGTACTACAAAGTACCCTACCACCGTGCGTTCCCTCACGATGTTTTCCTTCACCGAAAGCTCAAGCTCATTGTAGATCGATTCGAACCCACGACCTTCGCCGTGGCGTCGGACGTCGCTACCACTGAGCTATCATTGCCTTAAAAAACTTACATATAAAATTATACATACACCCACACACACCGCTACATACACATACTTCCATCGTATCCTCCACAAACATTCCTACAAAATTTTATTTTTATGATGAATATTTGTATTGTGATTTCTTGAAATAGACTTAGTTGAAATCTGCACGTAAATATTCTGGGACATTCTTGGACATTATTCCTCACACTCGGCCATCTGACCCCAAACTAAGCAGAGCTTGTACTATGGAAGCCAGATAACTGATATACTACATATACTACTTTTCATTTGTAAATACATACATATTATAGATAAATTACACCCAGACACAGGACAAACAGACATGTACATGCACACAAATGTTTGTCCTGAGTGGGAATCGAACCCACGACCTGCGGCGTGATAGATAGGGTATCTTACCAACCACGCCAACCGGCCCGTCAAACATTTAGAAACATCAAGAACATCAAAAATTTTGAAGGTAGGTACATGTATCCATGCACCAACTATATATAATGTTATTTTATTTTTTAAATACATTATGTACTTTTTTAACGAGCCTATGTTCCCTTCCTCCACATTAGGATTCTCCGTGACTCTTCCCAGACTTAACTTAAAAAAATAGGTTCATGGAATCAAGATGCTGCTTTCAGTTTCATTTTGTGTTACTTGTTGTTTTGCCGTCTTTCCACGACAACAATTGTGTTGTCGGTAAGACTTAAATGTAAATGTTATGTAATTAAGCCAAGCTTGTTTTGATGAGAGTAGTTGCTGAGTTTATTGTTGGCTCTTCTCAGCAAATGCAATATTCTGAACCGTGCTGAACCGATCAAACAAAGAAGAACAATCAAAAATACTTAATTAAATAACCTTTGATAGACCGTATGAGTTAGAACTATCCATATAAATTAACTTTCACCCATAAATCTAGTCAAACTTAGAAACTGATGTAATATACGATTTATACGACATAAATATTGTACAAAACTATCAATGTGAGAGGATTTCAAGGATATCGGAGCAAATCGAATATTTCTCGGCGGGCTTATTGAGATGACCCACGGGACTCGTTCCGTTGAACACAAATTTGGCCATATTTATATCGCCACATACTTATATACAGTTGAGGATTATGAAGCATTATTTTCATAGCAATGAGAAGCTTTAGTAAGATAATATAGACTCAAGCTAACATACAAGTTCGTGATAACGAATATAATAATGTCATAGAAATAACTACAAAACATTTTTATGATAATATGTTATCTGTGATACAGGTTGATTTTTTAAGTTCTAAGAAGGCTCGTTATTATTTTTGTTTTTAAACTACTTCTTATAGCGCTAGGTGTTAACCTCAGGAACTTTACACCCTTATTCGGAAACGAGGCCCGTCATACTTTGCATTTTTAATATTGTATCAAAATACCGTAAAAAAACCAGTAAATTCATATAAAAGTAAAATTTTGTTCCAAAAAAGGTATTGGAAGGCTAGCTTATGACAAAAATTGTTTCACATATAAATCCTACTTAGGTTCTTCAGAAAGGGCAAATGAGAATTACCCTAGTATACCAACAGGCAGCTGCGACACTCATTCTGTCCGTGAAATATAAAGTTGCTCAAATGTAGTTTCATTTCGGTGGTGGGATACTTCGTAATACCGGCCTGGCTAACTCAAGTTGACTATTTTAACAGCAAGCACCTTTCGGTATGTTCCGGGAGCTGTATTTGAGAGCTAGATCCCTTCTAGACTGTGGATTCTTACCACTTTTGGTCACATCATCATTTATCATGTTGAGATTGTGGTCAAACACACTGACAGGCTTATCTACTAAAAAAAACGTAATTAAATAAAATTAAGCTAAAAGAGATAGAACAAAACTTTGAACCGGTGACCACGAGTTCTTTTCGAGATTAGAGAATCACGTGTCACAGCTGACACGAACTTGTTACCAAAATATGGGGAAACATATATCAAATTTGTACCAAAATATGGACTTACTTGGCGGAGGGACTTAACTGACCCGGATACGGATTGGACGATAAACGTGATATCTTTGGAACTTTGTCACCGGCTGTTTGTCCACAGGATCGGACATGTGAATGAAACTTAACTTAATGCCAAAGTACCTACTTACAATGTATAGCTGCTAGTCGAAAGTTTTTTGGATTAAGAAATAGAATATTTGGTCACTGAGATGTTTTTCACAGTTTATTTTTGTCATTTGATGGAAAACCAATTCTGCTGAGCCCAATTTAAATCATAGAATTGGTCCTGACATCAAAATTTCAAAGTCTTTGTGACGCACAATCACACACCCGTTTAATAAAACATGAGATCTTCTCTTTGTTTTGTATCATACTGAATTAGTAATCATTTCAGATTGATCTTTATGTGTCGCAAGTTAAGAGCTATAATAATACAAGAAGCTGTGTATAGGGAGCGAATTGGAAGTATTCAGATGTCGCCAGTGAAATGAGGTCGTCGGGAAACATGATGAGTGAGTAGGTACTCCAGACAAGGTCAAGCGAGTTTTTTTTTATTGAAAATTCAATTAAATCACTGAATAGGTCGTCAACATGGTTTTCGTTGAACATATTACCTAAGCTAAGTTTAAAAATTACACAACTTGAAAGTTGTGTCAGGTCTATCAAAAACATAAAATGTAAAAAAATCTACAACGAAGTTACAAGTGAAGTGGGGTGAAAAGTGCCGTGAGTCGCTTCGACAAAAGGATGGTCACGCGAAATGCCGCTTTGTATAGGTATTCGTAATTGCTCCATTGTGTCCCAAGCGAGTGTATGGCAGCTTGGGCTCGCTACCGCCCCTCTCTCACCCCGCAAGCCCCGCACGATTGCTCTGTCTAGACGTGTCCGTTGGCCGACTGTAAGAGTTACATAGACTGTGGTACGGCTGTGCTGCACGACTTGGCGGAGGCACTGCAGTGCCCCCTGATATTGCCGGTAGGTACTGTAATAAAAAATAAAAAAGCCCGACTGAGTCCACAATATTTTTTTAATTCTATCTATTCCGCTTTTTACGCAATTGGGTTTTGATGTTGTTTAGTTTTTTGTAGAATTCTTCTATCACTTTTCTAGGATAATAATAACATCTTAACATACGTACATACAATGTACTTATGTACATACTATATAAATAAGCTAGAAATTTGTGCCTTCTGAAAAGCAAATACGGGAAAGTCAAAGGGACAGTTCAAATAAACTATCTTTGTCCACACATTGAGTATCTGACTTTCACTAATTATTCTGTGGTCTGACCTCTCTCACATAACTGTATATTAATGATTTCTATTATTTTACTACACTAACTGTTCCCCGCGGTTTCACCGGCATTCCGGGTATAAAAAAATCCTATTCTGCTATTCAGGCGGTAACAAATCCAACAAATCAAAGATCATACAAATCGTTCCAGCCGTTTTCAAGTTATAAATGGTATAATTAATCCGACTTTGTTTTATATTATACTAGCTTCCGCCCCGCGGTTTCACCCGCGATCTCGAGTGCCCCGATCGCCACCAAACCTTACAGGATTATCCACTGGGTCAATCTAAAGATAGTCTGAAAATTTCATCGCTATCGGTTCAGCGGTTTCGGATTCTATTGGGAACATACATACATAATTTCTCTTTTATACAATATATATACCTATAGATGTGGGTAGTCAAGTGCTTTGGGTATTGGGTCTACAATTATGGCTTTCTTCACTTACAGATTTGATCGATATTGCCGTGCTAATAAACAAAATAAAGTAAATGTGTAATTAACATTATTAATCACTAAACTCAGCATATGGAGCGAAAATAACGATTGTTAAAATCGAGCAAATCTGTAGGCACGTGTAGGTATAATACCAATGAACCCATAAACCTAAGAAACTTAAAAATGGGTAGGTAACTTTGCTGGTTGCTGACTGGCTTTCAGTTGTTCATTATCTCAACGTTAATTTTAAACAATGACTTTTAATAAATTCGTAGGTATATTTTTATTATAAATTATTTATTTTATTTATTATCAGGATTATAATGCCTCGGTCCACCGACCGTTTCTTTTTATACCTTATTTTTTTTAAGTATTTTGATTCGAGATCCTTATAATGCTCTGAACATATTATAGGTACATATTTCTCTTTTCTACGAGGCACCGGTAACTTTATATCCTTTCTGCGCTTTTTCATTTGTTTTATAGAACAAGTCCCAAAATGCCAATCGGTCGTGGAAAGATCTTCGTTGAACACTAATTTCAGTATCTATATTCAGGTAGTACAGTATATCTTTGGTAATTGGTTCCCATTTCACATATAATAATTCTGTTGTTTCTGGAGTTGGATTACTGAAATATATGATATAGGTATTAATAAATGAGTAGTAGGTAATAACAACACATGTACACTGAGTGTAAAAAAAATGAAAAATACGCATAGGTACTATTGCATTGCGATTACGATATTTCTCTTTAGGACCTCTCGCGGAATACCTACTCATGAAACTAATTTCTCTCAAAAATTCTAATAAACGCTAACACGATTTACATTCAGATTATTTACTATGGTTTCAACATACCCATATTTCACAAAGTTAGTCCATAATGCGGTTATTCGGTCGATGGTTAATTGATCTTCAGGTGTTGGTATTTCCGTCATGTAAGATACGTCAAACAAATAACTGATCTCATCAGCATGTACTGCTTGTCCAATTGTTATATTTTCACGCCTCCTAACAAAGTTCCGTTCGCCAACGTAAGAAAACAGATATTGGTAGATTTCTGCAGCTCCATTGTCAATGTATTTCTTCATACTTCTTGCAGCAGGGTGGTAAATAGTGAAATCTGAATCAAAGTCAGATATGCCATATATTTGTTGTTCACTTATTATCTCATCGCCTATATAGAAATTTCGAATGATTTTCTCATTTTCAGATAGCTCATTTTCTTCAAAATTGAAAGATGATTTCAAGTTGTCATAAAATACGTTTAAGTTTTCAAAGAATTCTGGTTTTTTATTTGCATACCTAGAAACCCACTCATCATTGTTATATCCTAAGAGAACAGGGATTTTACGGATTTTTGGTATATCTACATTAATGGGATGATCCGTAATAAATATTTCAACATTTTCGAGGTGTTCTTCCACACAAGGCCAAAATTCAAGGCCTGTTTCAGATACTGCAGCTATAACTAAACTCGTATCAACATTTGTGAGAAATGATACTGCTGATTGAATATCAGTTGTCGAAAATCCGAGATGTTCTGCTAACTTTAAGGGTGCTGATTCATCGGGTTCTCTTACTGTCCATGAACTCGAAGCCGATCCACTTTGCAATATAATCTTGTTGAAAAGATTTTCTGCACCGTAGTATAAATGCAGATCGACCGACGCTGCTCCAGCACTTTCACCAAATATGGTTATTTGATTAACGTCGCCTCCGAACGATTCTATATTACTTTTGACCCATTGTAAAGCTAATTGTTGATCTTTGAGGCCCTGATTTCCGGGAATCTCGGGTGTTTTAAGGCACATAAAGCCGTATGGCCCAAGACGATAGTTCAATGTCACTAGTATCACATCATGTCTGACCAAATACTTCGGACCATAAATATATCTCCCGGCGAATCCGATAGTGAAGCCACCGCCGTATATCCAAACAAGAACTGGGAGGCGTTGTCTAGAGCTGGCAGAATTTGGTACGTAGACATTTAAATGGAGGCAATCTAGCGTCCCTACTATTGTATTATTAAACTCTTCAGTATGAGGGCAAATCGCTGAATCGTCGTACGCTTCGAACACATTATCAAAACCGGGATGTGGAGACGAGGGCTGGAAATATTGATGGAATAATTAATTTAATTAAATGGATTACTTTAAATCGTAAGAAAAAAGTATTTTTGGTTTTTTTTTTATTATTTTAGCTTAAAACTATAATATTTAAAATACATCCTACGTATAGTAAGATACTACTTACCCCAAATGGATTTGCCTTATCAACAGTTGCGTACGGAATACCCATAAACATTGAATAATCGCCATCTGTAGCTTTCAATCCCCTTATTAAACCAAATTGTGTATCTACTAAAGGATCAACTCTAGGAACTCCTTGAACATTTTGAAGTACGTATAGGAATATCGGTAAAAGCTTAAGCATTGTAAAAATTGGTTTGATGTATGCAAGAACGGTTTCAATGTAACAATGAATTATATTTTTGTCCTCTGTAACATTATATAAATCTACCTTGAAACTGATATAACTGATATAACCCACTTAATTTTTATATCAGATAAATGATATATCAATCATGGATATTGTCATATTGTATCTGTTATCAATTGATCTGTTACATCAGATCTCGTATTTTAAAATGTTGCAAATATCATTTCAATAATATTCGTTGTGAGGTATTCGATGGAAAAGTATTTCGACATTATTTTGACATGATATCACAGCATAACTGCATAATATATTTGGGTATCTATACATATATGTACCTACACGTACCTACGTATATGTACATATGTAAATATTAATTCAATCAATGACGTTGTTCTACTTTAATCGGCAGAAAGCTCTGCTATAAATACCCATGTAACAGTATAACTATGTAAGTTTATAACATCATTGAGTGTAGGTACAATAGCTAATAGACTCGTCCTAAGTAAATATTTATCTATCGGTAAGCAAGATCCATTAAATGAAAGCTTCAACTTAATATTGAACATAAACAAGGGATGTTTGGAACTCTTTTTGCAAACATAATACTGAAATATTTCACAATTGATAATTCTATAAAACTTCCCTGAACCTGTGTTAAAAGTTTCCTACCGTGTTCCGGCTCTTTCCTTTAATTTTAGATGAGCAATTTCATTTTATTTTAATAACTTCGTCTTGTCCGTTACAAACTTATAATTATTTTACAATTATAAAAAATGAAATTGTTTTGGATCGTAATGGAGAAATATTTATTTACTGGCTGTTGCCCTGCGGTTCCATTTTTGTATAACAGATGCATTTCGTAAACGTTCCCTTTTTTATCGTGGGGAAATCCTCATAGGATACCCAACCACTCTGGGGGGAGCGGTGGGTTATACCGGACTCGTACCGGCTACAACCCCACGGTGGTTGCCATCTGCGCTGTAGAGGGGCTCGGGTTCTTTTACAGAATGCATACACGAGCCCCTATAAGCGCCGCGCTGGGATAGCCAGTTCCGGATGAAGTATGATATCTCTGCCTATCACCCTCGCGGTACTATGGAACGATGGGCTGTGACCACAACGATCCATCATCCTCCTCGGGGCTGCTTCTTACTCGGGGCTCGTAAAAGTTCCCTTACTTCAAGGGAACACCTTTATTTTTTTTTTTAAGTACAGGTGCTGGTTTTAAAGTGCACCACCGTGTAATGATGATTGATGAGAGTTATTGTCACAATTATTAAGATTATTCCGTGGCTATGTACCACGTGGAAGTTTTTAGGTAACTAGTTAAAGATCCAAATTTACAAAACATTGAACATGCGCAATAAATTGTAAAACAATCCATGGTTCTTTCAATCTATACTCACACAATATAAACCAGCACTATCACATTATTAAAAGCCACGTCGGAGACACTTGCTGCTTCTCAGTCTCACAAAACATCTAACTTTTGGTCACAAAGTGTCGCGTGTCAAAGCCATTATTATAAATGGCGTTCCTTAGCGACAAACGATGAAAAGAAAATTCTCTACTTATTTCATTATTTTTCTTTTTTTCCTAAAATTATGTGACTGTTAAATAAAAATAATTAAATTATATTTGCGAAATTTCACAAACTATCTTCAACTCAAGTTCAGACAAACACAAAATATTTGAACGAACATAATATAATCTTGAACACAACTTCAGATTCAGCGGTCTAAATCAAGTATTCTCAACACGACGTATGCTCTTAGTTTATAGTTAAAACTATCTAGTAAAAGAAGCAGACATAAGCTAAAGTACTTACTTAAACTATCAACAAAAAAATGTCATTAGGTTACAAACAGGCAGACGGTCCACCTGATAGTAAGTGGTCACCGCCGCCATTGGATATTTACAGATTCCCGATGTGTTGCCGACCTTGAAGAGCCCCAAATCGTGCGAAAGGAAAACCCGTAATTCAAACAATTATATAGCTCTCGGGATTAAAAGTATGTCTATGTCCTATTCCAGGACCTATCGGTACTATATACCAAATTTCATGAAAATCCGTTCAGCCGTCACGGAGCTGAGTGTAACAAACGTACACACGTACAAGCTTTTCCATTGTTAGTAATATTGTAGGACTTATACATATGAAACAATATAAGCAACAGGTTATCAAACGTATATCCTTAGTTATCTATCTATCCTTAGTTTATCTAAGTATAATAATAATAATAATAGTAAGGAAGTTCCTCTCTCTGGAGCCTTGACCACCGGTAACTAGGACCCTGTTCCCAATAACGGTGGGGGGGGGGGAAGTTTTTTTAAATTTTAAATGTATTTTTTTTATAACTTTATTTAAAAATGTAATTTAATAGGAAATATATGAATAAATGAGATAATAATAACTTTATTTGCACTAAATTTAGCGGATAATGGCTAATTTTAATAATAATATTTAATGTTTAATATTGATTATATACAAAACTTGAGTAGTTAGGTACCTATCTTCATGCTGTACACTGAAACTGAAAAGTGAAACTGAAATCAGGACCTAAATATAGCTTTTTTGCATATTGATTGAATTGAATATATCAGGTTTATTCGTGCACTGAAAAAGTATTTTACCTAATAAATCATTTAGGATTGATCTTTAAAAAAATATGAGTCTATATAGTGTGCTCCCTATAATAACGCCATATTTGTTTTTCAGAAATTAAAACTATAATCTCCCTATTCAATTAAGTTCCACTTTACTGCCAGCCTTTTGGGCACTTTTCCTGTTGACAGTGATGCGGATGATTTTTATGATGCCCTGTAAGCCCGCCCTCCTTTTTGCCTTTTCTTTTACTGTAGATAATAGTTAAGTTGTCTCCTTCGTTATATTAAGTATGTTATAGTTCCACATTCATTTTAGATGCTTTAACTTGTATACAAATGAATTAAGTCCAGTTAAAAAAACGTAGTTAAGACGAGAGTTCTCCAAAATGAAATCATTGTTACCATTTTATGTAGATACTGGCAGTTGAAACGTCTTTTAATAATTAACATGATTAAACTTCATAGTAAAATTAGATTTAATTTCGTAAATGTACACAAAAACACTAAAATGTACACTAACATAGTAACTACCACTCTGGGACCATAAAAATGTGTCTGCGTGGAATAGTTCATCACTTGTTGTTAAAAACAATGAAGTGATATAAAAAGTAAATTGTACTCATACAAAACTGGTCATAAGTCTGATTATTTAAAACTACCTGTCTGCTCTGTGGTTTTAACCGCGATCTTTTATTTGACCACCTCGGGGGTTGAAATCGTAAATCCATTCGTAAACCCGTACGCTATGACCAGTGGTTTAGGTTTTGCGTTGATCTCTAATTTGTCAATCAGTGAGGTCTTGTTTTTTTATATACTTAATTGCCTTATCTTTTATATTTTAGTAACATAATTATTAGTTAAATACGGTGTATATAAAAATATAAAATATAATAATTAGAAAATTTCCTTGATGCTACCGCCGGCGCCGATGGGCAAGGTTCCCATAACTCTTACGCATAACTTTTCCGATTCATAGAAGCTCAATTGAAATAACGCCGTATTTTAACCGACTTCAAAAAAGGAGGAGGTTCTATGTTCGACAGTATATTTTTTTGTTATTTTTTACGTTTTCATATCAAAATCCGTTGGAAAAGTGTAATAAAATCCCGTAAATATATTGGTCGTCTGTTATTATTTAATGTTACCTAATAACTTTTTAACGTAGTTCGTAGCAAGGGTCTACGTAAATTCTACGTCGTAGCATAAAGCGTAGACACATCTACGGAGTGATGCAGTTGCTGTAATCGCTCCTTTGTTTGTTTTTAGATTCCTATTAAGTATATATATTTGGTGACACACGTTGTCTAAACTAAAACTGTAGATGTGTCAATTTTCTTTGAAGTTGCAAATCAGTATTAAGCATGTTTTATTACCTCTATGAAAAAAAGGTAACCAAATATGAATTGCAGCTCACGCAAGCATCGATCCAAATTCATAGACAGAATGTACATATATACCTATAACTAACATTCTTATTTAGAATTAATTTCCTAATTTCAGTTCAGCATGGGTCAATTAGCACAAAGCTCGAACAAAACGAAAAGAAATCATTTCCTTTTCATCAGCTGTTTCCAAACGATTTTCCTATAACAAAGCAGCTGACACAAATAAACAGTGACCCGAAGATTTAAGACTTAATTAATTAACATTTAATTATACCCCGCCGCCGTTGCTGCGACCTGGTGAAATGTATAAAGGAAAGGAGATCGGAAGGGAGCGTCATTGCAAACAAAGAAATTAGAAGCAAATTAAAACAATGCTCAAATATACAACAGTGTCAAATACTTACCTTAGAACATCTATCACGAGGAAACACAACAAAACACAGATGACTATCCCAAAGCGCGTTTATACACTGTGGAGAAGGGATAACAACTGGGATATGTAATGTTGGGCAACTTGCGCCGAACTCTATGCGCAGTCAGACCCAAACTAGTGTTAAAACGAACCGTTTTCAGGACCTGCTAGCCACGGAACCTGACTTATGAATGATACGGCTGCCTGCGAAAGGTATCTCGCGTTAGGTTGGCGGGTGCCGCGGGGTAGTGCGGGGGTTATATAACGTGCCCGATCGATACAGGGGGCGGGTGCTCTCGCCTAGGCAGCGTACATACAGTGCCATTTTCCTTTTTTTATCAGGAAACTATTCGCTGTTAAATTCTCTTTGTTTTATATCATTGCAAATGTTTGTTACTTAAGTTTCAATTCCGGACTTTCACGCTTCGTTTGCTTTATATTTGGAGCGTATTCTATGAATTGAACCGGAAAGTATGTTGTAATGCATTGTATGTTAATGTCGGAGATAGAAAAATATGTAGATAATATAATACTACTTATATTTCATGGATAGCTTTGAACTTTCTGATAGTATGAGTAGATATGATGATATCTCTATGCGCAGTAAGTACTGTCTATCATGTTACCGAGGTCATTAAGGCTTCCCATCTTTAATCTGAGGTAGGTATTTACTCTAGAAGATAATAATGCGTTTGTAAAAAAAATACAAATAACTATGCAACGTAGCGTAACAAGCAATCTTTGACTGTCTACGTTAGTGTTTGTTTTGCTGTCTATGTGTCAATGAACTTGGTATACGTAGAAATATATTGAGATTTGTGTCCTTATTATTTACTGCATGTCGCACAATACTAAGTAATAGTTGTATATCAATCCCATCTGATTTTGAGAAGAAATACATAGGTTTAGTATTCCAGCTTTCAACCTGATGCTTCAACAATTTTGGATTTATTAACATTTTCTTGACAGGACATGGACTGTTATATGAGTGCAACAAGTGGCTACAAAGCGTTCATCTATCTGACATCTTACAAGTTCCATAACTAACATGTCATCCAAGCAACCAGATTAAGGAATATAAATTATTTTAATTCCACACAGAAAAATCCCACCATTATACTGTCATTAGACGAATTCAAGTTGTAATCTAGACATCTCTTGTTTTCACACTTTTCGATTTTAAGTCCACGCTTTGTTTACCAAGAAAATATCATAAATCCTGATAAATAGAGGTCCTAAAGATTTTATGGACATAAAATGTATCAAAAATAATATGTCAAACAATCTTACCGCGTAGTCTAAGCCTAGAAGGTGCTGGCTCTCGATTGCAGCTGCCGAAACGCACCGATAGGTGTTGGGCGACAGTTTTTCATTTTGAGAGTGGTTGCCAGGCAGGCCACCTTCTGCCACATCATCACTTACCATAGTGAGATAGTGGACAAACACAGGCCTATCCTATACAAAGAAGAAAAAATCCCCGTGCAAATCTAAATGACTTTAGGATTTACAACCACCCACAAACCACGTCGATATCTTGTATTTTCCATGCTTAGGGATCGACGTGGTTTAAATGTTTGTGTTGCAGACTCTTTGATTGATGTTTAATTTCTTTTTATAATTTCGTTCTGTTTTTTATACATTTTTTGAATGATTGTCACTTTTATCAATTGTTTGGTGTGGTGTGTTTGCCTTTGTTTGAGTTGTCAAAGTTCTATAAAATTTCTATTATATTTCATTTAACATTAATCAGGTTTATTTACATTAATAATACAGTCCACCGTTCACCGCAACAGTTTGGAATCCCTTATTATAATTATCGATATATTGAAAGTCTTTATTTTTCCAAATCTATGGCTGTCCTTATGACCAAGGTGTCGACAGGAGTTTTTGGAAGATTGGTTCAAAGAATATCTATGTGATTCCTGAGTTGAATTAATCCATTTACCTTTTATTTTCCTTTTATCAAGAACAAATGAATCTTCAACTCAATTACGTAAACGAAGTGTTTCCTTTCCACGTAATGAAGTCCAAATTTCATTATGCGACTACAGTCGCGTTCGTGGTTCATAACTTATACAAGCTTCCACCTGCGGCTTCTCTTGCACATACTTCAAAATTTTTTATAAAAAAAATATCCGTCTGCCGATTTAATTAAAACGTATAAAATCTGTTTGGTAATTTCCGAGATTTGCGTGTTCAAACAGACAAACAAACATAGAGACAGACAAACAGACAGACAATAAAAAAATGGTCTCTGTTGCGTTACATTAATAAAGTAATGATCATTTCAAATCATTCGTCGTATTGCCTTGGACAATCCTGAATATACATAGTGATCTTTGAGAAATATGCTAAAAGATCAAAGTCAAAGCCATTTATTTATACGGTTTAGTTAGGCCCTAGAAGGGCACTATGAAAGTCGAAACTACTGAAATTACCATCTAGTTACTGTTACAAGTTAAAGATGATTCCATTTGGTATGAAGGCTACTTTTTATCCCGGGAAAACATATGATCCCTCGGGAACGCGGGTGAAACCGCGGGGCGGAAGCTAGTAATCTAATTGAACCGACACTGGCACTTACTAGTCAAGGAATGATATACCTATTTGATTTGCCTGGGACTCACGTAGGTAATCCATAAATATACCAAAAAATCGGACCAAAATTCGGATAGAAACTTGGTTGTACTGACAACTCTGGTGGGAGTCGCCCCTTACTTGTGGTACCGCGTGGTCACCACTCTAAAGCTTTCTCTCCAAGCGGCTATCGACTCTTCGCTGTGTCTTGTAAATTTGAATGACGTATTTCTGTTCACTGTGAATATATTCGCTGAGATTTTAATGCTCAATGACTTGAAAATGTTGGTATTGAATATTCATTTAATTTAAATGAAATGGAAAATAATTATTTAATGTGTCCATGAAATAATGGTACCCCATCCTTGCGTAGTCATTCCTAGTTCATTTATATGAAAGTAACGTAGATGTACTATGAATAGTTTTTATAGATCTTTTCTTGGACCCTTGGGAGCAATTCGTGTTTCATTACTGGCTGCTTCATTTATTTAATTTATTTATGTTAATTGGAAAGTTATAGATTCAGCATATGTATCGCTTTTAATCAATCGTTATTAGGTTATATAAAAAAAAAGAAAGAGAGACTGTATGTTTGCTATGTGTCCACAACTCAACTACCAAACCGATTTCGATGAAATTTGGCATCTTTATATCCCGAGAACGCAAGTGAAACCGTATCCCACACCTAGTATCTCATATGTTTTCTATTTTCTTTATTGAATATTATGATAAAATCTTGGAAACCATAAATACGTCATAAATCTGTTCTTTACTTACACCGTAATAAAGCCTATTAATTCATTTGCACACAATCGATTCATTAATTAATTATGAAGCTTATGTAATTAATCGAATTAAGCTTCCACGCGTTTCTGGGTTCTTTTATTTTCCCGGGATACAATATTACCTATATATTCCAGGGTATCTATGTTAAAAATGCGAAATGTTAAGAAGGATGCAAAGTGATGGCGAGGACACAAATGCGTCATTTTTGTGAAAAGGTGCTGCTTATGGGCTCTGCTTGAGTCTGTTATTTACTTGTTCAATTTTGATAGTGTAGGACCTACACTGTAGGTGCCTACTTTGTCTTTTTGCCGTCGGGTAGGGCCATATAGTAGAATGTGAATAGGATTGTTTTGGAAATAGAAATTACTGAAGGCTTATCTCATCAAATGCAACCTTCCGAATCGGTATTAGAATTAGGATTATTCATATTTTCTTTTTTGTATTTGAATAAAATATTTTTGATTTTAATCCAAGGACACTTCCATAATAAAAATGAATCAGTGTGACAAACCAAACATTGGTTACAAAAACATGGCACCTCAATATCTCACCCTGAAAGCGTATGACAAGAAAACAGTATCTTCAAGTATATCAGAGTACCTATACCGATAAACTCAGAATAAAACACAACACACTGAGTATCATAGCGTCGATTGACATGGAAATAAATGAGGTACATTATTACATTTTAAATAAATAAGTCCATTAGAAATAGTACTTACGTACGATAACAATAGACACCTCAGTGTTATAAAATACAATTAACTTTGCAACACAGGCTACAACGTTGTTTCAACTAGATTAACTTTTAAACTACTCTTTTTAGTTCTTAATTAAAATCTTTTTCACTTTGTGCAGCGCTTTTAATTATAAGTTGGCGGGTGTCATGATTAAGTCTACTAACTCCTTGGTATACGGTTGCCCCGCAGTTTTACCCGCGATCTATATGATAAAGCTAAAGATTTTTTTTCTGGAATAGAGGTATCCTTCCTTTTTACACCAAGGCCGCCTCTTTATTGAGATACTTTTGTTCTCACCGGTCGGTTATCCTATAGCACCTATCGGTGCGTTCCGACATCTGTACTTAAGAGTCAGTTCTCATCTAGGCTCTGCGTGCTTACCACCTTCGGCCAAAACATCACTTATCATGGTGTGATTATGGTTAACTACAAGCTTACCCATACAAAAAAGTTACTTCGACGAAATTAAATAATAAAATCCTTACATAATATTATAAACGCGAAAGTTTGTATGTATGGATGTATGGATGTTTGTTACTCTTTCACGCAAAAACTAGTGAACGGATTTTGATGAAATTTGGTATGGAGGTAGCTGACACCCTGTATAACACATAGGCCACTTTTTATCACGGGATCCGAGAAATTCCACCATTTTATGTTACCGTTTCAGTTCTATAAATCAAAGCTGTTAATTAATAAATTAGTTGATATTTATTAATTAACTCATAATAATTAACATCGAAGCACTTTAGCTTTTTATAATGAGTAACGTTACCTAAAGATACCTGTAAAGTTGTACTAAAATTGATTGCTAAAAACACGTGTAGAATAACTTGAATAATTACTAATTATGTGATTCTGTTGAAGTGCAAATTAAATTTTCGCAATTTCCCACGTTTCTTAATTAATTGAGTTTCATTTTCAAGGTTTTATTACCTACCTTTATATTATATGTTATATATATATAAAAGAAAAAGTATGTATGTTTCTTATAGATTCCGAAACCGCTGAACCGATCGCGATGAAATTTACAGACAATCTTTATATTAGCCCCGCGGGTAATCCTGTAAGGTTTGGTGGCGATCGGAGCACTCGGGACCGCGGCTGAAACCGCGGGGCGGAAGATAGTACCATATAAATGCGAAAATTTGTCTGTATATGTTTGTTGCAAATCAACAACCGTAATGGCTGAAATTTGGTACATAGATAGATCATATCCTGGAATAACTTTTAGGATACTTTTATACCGGGAAAACATAAGATTTCTCAGGAACGCGGGTGGAAGGAATTTTTTAATAACATACCAACCTCTTTAATCTGTTCATCTATTAGGTATACAACTATTGTGGAAGTAATGAGAGATATGAGGGTAAAGTAGGTCGTATCTATTAACTAGGCAGAGAACTGGCGTGGGTGATACAAGTGAACTGGAAACGGAACGAATGGCGAAGAGGATGGATTTGCGGAGAGCTCTTCGGAGTAATTGTACATTCAGCGACATTAAGTCTGATATAATACTCGGATGGTACAAAGCTTAGAGTCATTCATGACATTTTTTTTTACGTCAGAAGACTGTGCAAGCAGGCGGTCCACCTGATGGTAAGAGGTTACCATTCAATCCCCGATTACTAATGTGTTGCCGACCTTTATTAAGCCTAGAAGGACTTGAAGGTACTAGAAAAATATTCATAGTACTAACAGCTCAGTATTTTCACTAGATCAAAAGATATAGTTCTTTTACAAACAATTCTACAACACAACCTAATATAAAGTAAATTTTGTAATTGTTGATTCTATTACTTTCTTAAAAGTGATTAATTTGGTCAATATGGATGATAGCGTCTCCTAAAACCATTTGTTTTAATTGTGTCTCCAAAATCAAGTACAAGGACAAAGTCAAGGTTGAAAAATAAGCCCGGATGAAAGTAATTCTTAAAATTGGAATGTACACAAATTTCCTACCTCGTCGTAGCAGATCTGTAGCGGTTGCTGCTTTGGCTGTAGCAGTAGTTAATTGTTGTCGTAGTAACTAAGATGTAGCACTGTAGGCTTTTTATATTAATTGGGCTTGGCTACAGACAGACATAGCCACTAAAGCCTGGTTCAGGCTAGGTTAGTAATTTAGTAGAGTGGCTAGTTGTTTAGCAACTAAATGAGTGCGAACTCATGTAATTAATATAGTTCTACAACGTTTGTCAGATTTTTTTTAGGTACTTCTGTCTATTTTACTTTTATCTTTCAATTCAATTATTATACCTACTATGAGTGCTTATTTACAGGTTGTGGGTTCCATTCCCACTCAGAACAGATATTGTGTGCATGAACATGTCTGTTTGTTCTGAGTTGGGGTGTAATTATCTATACGTATGTAACAAAAGAAAAGTAGTATATGTATTATATCAGTTATCTGATTTCCATAGCACAAGCTCTGCTTAGTTTGGGGTCAGATAGCCGTGTGTGAGTAATAATGTCCCAGAATATTATTATTGGTATTTGTTTTGTTGACAAATTATTGAACAGGGTATTTTTTTTAAAGACCTACAAGACAGTTGATAAATTTTAACCAAGGCTAGTACCTAGGCAACGAAAATAAAATAAAATTTAATTAATGCGTTCGTACCGATGGCGATTCTCCATGTAAAAGGAATGCTTGCGTCTCGTCGCTTAATGAAATTGTCTGCGGTGCCAACCCTGAAGGGTAGATGCGTTAAGGGATACCTACCGACTACTTATTACCTACGTAATATATGTGCGTTTTAATGAACATACATACACATACATTGCCTTCTAGTCTACTAATTTTGCTTCAAAGTCAAAGCCATTAATTATTGTAAGCCATATATAATATACATAAGCCATTATTCAGTTTAGGCACTAGGAAGGCACTTTAGAAGGTCGAATTTATTGAAGCTGCCACCGGCTCGGAAGTCAGACTTCAACTGAGAAGAACCGGTAATTAGAACCGGCAGGTTAAATTTTATATAACATTTTTATAATCTGACTATTTTGGCTATATTTTTTCTAAAATATACAATTTACAATTAAAAACCTTCCTGTTCATTAGAATATACATATATATATATATATATATAAATGATGATATTTAGTACTTACAGTCAGCCAGTAAAACGAACGACCCCGGTCCTATATAACCATTCAAGCAACGACCACTATACAAATAACTTAGTTTATAATAATTATAATTGGTACCTCAACAGTTATATTAAAATAACCATAGATACACTGAGGAGCGCGTGGTTTTGTTTATAGGAGTGACACGCTCTGGTATAGGAGAGGACGACCAGCCAACCGCAACCATCTGACCATAATCTACTGATTAAAGGTCGGCCGATAGCTAATATATTAGAAAGTAGGAGAGACAGATATCGCAGATAGGGTTGAACGATGGTGTGTATTGAATTTTATGGCCATGATAGCTCAGTGTAATGACGTCGAGTGTCGTAACAAAGGTCGTGGGTTCGAAACCTATAAACTTGGGCTTTCGGTGAAGGAAAACATCGTGAGAAAACCATAGCACGGTGATAGGGTACTTTGTAGTACCTGCCAGGCTGGCTACATCCTCAAGCTGCACTTGCGAGCTAGTTCCTTCTAGACTTTGTGTGCTTACCACTATCGGTTACCATCACTTACCATTGTGAGTGTGGCCAAACAAAAAACCTATATATAGTAAAAACTAAATAACGTTCGTTTCTTCTAGAATACAAATGAAAACATGGGACAAATTTTAGTGTCTTGTATAAAATGCGGTAACGATGTAAAGAAAAAATCTTTGAAAACCTTTTCATGTTTCTGATGTACCTACGTAAAAACTTTGCTAATGGTCCATCGAAGTTCAGTTCGCCCAACGACTTTAGTTTGTCTTTATAGGTACCTAGTTTGTTTTTTAAGCAATAATTTCGGGGTCTGTAGAAATTACGTAATGAGTTAGGGTGTAGGGTTATTGTAAAAAATATTTGTTTATATTGATAGAAATTATCAACGAGAATTTTAGGGCGTTCAAATAAAAAAAAAGTATATATTTTCAAATATTTTAATGTTTAATTAAACATACAAAAAACATTAATATCGACTCGATTGCATTTTCATTGAAACTTATAATAACTATATTCGTACAAATAAATTATTTTTACGTATAAGTTTTAAAGTTAGTAACTTACAATATCAATGGTATAACAGATCTTTTTTTTAAATGTATTTAAACGATACATAGTTAGAAACCTAAACTCTACATAGTATAACAATATCGATGAAGTTTCTCTGTTTATACAGTTATTTTTAATAAACACCTTAAAAATATCATACCGAAATATATTTTCTATTAGAAACAAAAATATGGCATGCCCATTCGAATGTAGTTCTCACGCTAAATAAAAAATATATAAACAAACAAATACTAATTAATAGTACTCCTAATGTTGTCGTAATATTAATAATGTAACTCTTTAACAATGGCACATGCCTGACTATAATATAATACAATATCACTTTTATTTTTGCACTTTTTATTGTGAAGGAGAAGGCATGAGGCATATTTGATAAATAAATACATTTGAAAATAACAATAAAGGATACGAAATGTAACATACAAAAAAAAAACATGTTCATGTTCCGTTTTCAAAAATATAGAAGACTGAAATATTCCACCCGTATTTAAAATATGGCTACCAGAAACGTTTGCATAGATTAAATTATAAACATTCTGCATCTAAAAAATATTTCTACACACAATATTAAGTTATATTAATCCCGCTACAACTCCTGCGTAGGATCTTCAGCATCAGCTAGTTTAACAAGACCAATGAAGCTCTTTTCTGACTGCATCAGCGAATGCCTGTCGCCGCCTGTATTCCTGACAGCTAATCTATCACCAGCTCTTAAGAACAGAGCCGAAGCAGAGAAGCAGGAGTTTGGTTTGTCTTGAGGTTCCACTGAATGTGCTGATTGTGCACATTGTAGAAGTGTCTCTCTACCTTCAATGTCGGGATTCGTGCGGTGAAGCACCCATGAGATAATATCGTGGCTGTCCAAGTAGTAAATCTGGGAAAAGTTTATTAGCTATAAAAAGCCTTTCAAGGTTTGAGGGGGTATAAAGTTGCCGTAAACGGATCATGGATTTGCAGGGTATTTTTTTTAATGGACTTGAAGTTATAAGGCTCAGATGCTTTTACACCCTTATGTGAACAAAAACGGGGTTAATGTATAAACATACATATTACAGAAATTCGTTTATTCGTTTAGGCCAAAATCCTTATCCTTACTTCCTTACTAATATTATAAATGCGAAAGTGAGTTTGTTTGTTTATTTGTTTGTTACCTTTTCACGCCTAAACCGCTGAACCGATCACGATGAAATTTGGTATGCAGATAGCCTATGGTATGGACAAGAACATAGGCTACTTTTATCCCGGAAAATCATAAGATCCCTGGGGAACGTGGGTGAAACCGCGGGACGAAAACTAGTTTATCATAATCAAATTGTCTGAGAAAAGTAATTTTGAAATTCATTTATCTACGTAATTATAGTAAATTATTATCGGTTCTTTGCTATTCTTGCATTGTGAAAGCTTTGAAATATCGAATGAGGAAAGTATCAGATTTTGTTCTGTCAAAAACCTAAGATCTTGAAATGTTCATGAAGACTAAGCTAAGCACTTACTGGTGTGCTCTAGTAGCTCGATTTAATAGTTTTTTCTACGCTATATGTGCTTACCACCTTCGATCACACCACCCCTTGCCACGATGAGATTGTGGTCAAAAACAATTAAAGCCTATCAAAAGATAATCATCATCTATTGGTTATAGACCGGCAAATTTCAAACACCATAATAGACACTTTTAAATTACCTGCACATAAACAAAGTAGACCCCAGTGTGATGAACGTGGACGTGTCCGTTCCTGGTGAGAGTGGGCCGCGGGTGAGAGGAGGCTATGGTCCACGGGGCGGGATACCACACGTCATGGGCTGCACCGTGGGATACTCGGACTAGGCCGTTACCTGTATAATGGATTATAGTTAAAATCTAAATATTTAAGGTTGTTTTATATTAATATTTATTAATTCATCATTACATAAGATCATCACCATAATTCTCAATAAGAAAAATCCCAAACCGCCAAATCTATCAGGTAAAGTATGAGCCAATGATGAAATAGGTCCGAAAAATGCCCTGATGCTGGGACTAAATGGTTATAGTTTTATTTATGTGCTGACCATTGGGCGTGAAATAAATGTTGCCAGCTTTATTTCTGGAAAACCTTGTTATTTCCCGGGGAAATTCAGTAGAGCAAATTATTCATTATATCCGCGAACATCCGGATCAATTTCTCATAAATAGCGACAGGATGTTGTGTATTGAGCAGTCGAGTGCGAAGAGAATTTGATGGCTTTCGTCCTAATTCCTTTGTTGAGTATGATAAAACGGATTAATAATTGAATAGACATCAAAAAGATTATTAAATAGATAATTTAAAAAAAGTTATCCGAAAATTTCAGATAATTGATTTCACTGAGAAAAGTAATTAACCATCTATGAAAATTAGCTTACATTTATCGAAGATTCTAGATCTACACACAATGCTTCGTGTCTTCAGAAAGAAAATAGTTTACCTTTGTAATGCTCATGTATTTCAGGGCTGAGATGTGACGTATTTCCATGAAAGTGAGCTGCGATGAATGGTTTTCTTTGCCCCTCCTATAACGTATAATTACTTGATTACTTGTCTTCTTCGTCACGGTCTATTTCAAGCACAATGGTGGTCCGTGAGGAAAGCATCATGAGTGAACCTCAGTACGTCAGGAGTGTACTTTGTAGTACCCAGGCATTGCATTTGAGGCGAGATTCAACTCGTGTCTTTTCAAAGAAAACAATATGAAGCCTACCTAACAAAAGTCAAATATATTTCAGTTATATTTTGCTCAGTAAAATTGACACAGACATTGACATATCGATTATGGAGATAAAACTACCCATTTATCGCATAACGGTTTCCAAATTGGGATCATATGACGAAATGGTATACCTCGGTGTCGCTGTTCCTGACTGTCCTTGTCACGGTGTGGAGGGCCATTTTTGCAGGCGACGGCTCCATGTTTGATGAGTATTTCTTCATTTTACGTCTGAAATTAGGAAAGTTATGATAGATGTTTGTATTTCAAGCAGGCAAAAGTCACCGCCACCTATGGAAATGTGCAATATCATCGGAGTGCTCGAGTTTCCGACCTTGAAGTAATCTTTTTAACCCCTTCTTGAAGATTCTCATGTCATATCCGTAGCGCTAAAAAAACTTCAATTAGTAGGTTTTTGTTGGTATTTTTTATCACATCATGGATATTATAACTTAAAGTTTGATTTTCTATGTAGTTTTTGATGTTGACTAGAAGCAGTTGCGATCAATCATAGAAAAAAAAATGACATGAAAATACGTAATCATCTTCTTGCCTCCTCAAATAAACCCTTTATTACTCTTTATGGATTGAATATAGATCCATGGATTAAAACATGAGATACATTTTATCCTGCGAAATATAAGATCCCAGGGGATCGCTAGGGACCGCAGTTTTGTTATATGTTAATTAGTCCCACGATACTAGTAGTAATAATATTGCCCTAACAAAACAATAGATCTCAGTGGTATACAGACTCCCCACTCTATTTTTGTAGATGTTAATAGGGCTGTTACAAATGTCGTTATATACTAACGACCGCAGTTTGGGGATAAAAACCGAAAGTGAAACATTTATAGGCACTTATACAAGCATTTCTCGCGGTTTTGGCATCTTTCCTATGTTTTAAACATTATGAATTTCTTCTTTATTGTCGAACGCTCTTACATTCACATGAATAGTATTCGTGATGTTTATATATAAGGTATAAAAATGAAAGCTTCTTTACATATCTCTAAGACGCATCTAAGCACGAATTTTGATACATATCCCTATATGCCTACCTTATTGTAGTAACCACAATTATGGTAGGTACTAAATTATAATAATTACCTTCACACTGTATAGAATAATAAATAACTATAATATGTACTCCAACAGCTTCTAGATGAAGTTACAACATAATTTACAATGTTAATGTGACAAAGTTAAGTTAAGTTAGCGTCACTTGTTACACAAAACTAGGTTGTCGACAAGTGTGCGGATTCGACACTAAAGTTACATCCATTTAATTAGGAATACAAAGAATGATGATTCTAAATTAAGGTTTGCTCTGTATTCTTTATTGCAAGATATTTAAAATAAATATATTTGTTAAACTAGAGGATAAAATGACATGGAACATTTTTTTATTATTTAAATATTTTTTTGATAGTGACAGAAAAAAATGAGAATGTGTTTTATAATTAAAAATGTTTTTTTCTCTTATTTTACCCAATCAAATAACTTGAAAATATTAATAGACATTCTAAGATTTAATAAGAAGGGAACTATTTTATAACTTCTCCAAAAAATCAATCTGTTTTTTTTAAATTAAATTTAACGCCTTTTTTTACTAAGAAATAGCCTTTGTTCCTTCTCTCTCTCGCCCGTTAGTTCAGTGCGGGACACGGTTATTCGCGTATATAGTATGCAATTAAAACATAATAGTCCTTCAACTTTTAATTGCTTTTCCTTTTTCACGGGAATTACTTTTGATTAAATTTTATGAGATGATATTGTATCGTCGGAGGCTTGAAGAAAATCAATGGCCCTTTCTTCAGTAGGCTTTCGAAGCCATAAAAATGTAGAAAATGTTATCTTTTGAATTTGAAACTGAAGGTTCAACTTTAATTTGTATAAATAATAACTTTATAAAGCGGTGAAATAAACCGTGTTTTGTTCAAAGAAATAAAACATCGGAACATTTCGCCTTTGTCAAACTTTGTTGGAAATTTAATGGAAAATTTCGAGGTGTTTCTCATCTCGCCATACGTCAAACATAAAATGGTTTCATGAACGAAGGTAGGTACGTATATTAAGTGTATAATAAATGTCGCAGTAAAATTTATATATAGATATAGGTAGGTTAGGTTAGTTATCAGAGTTATTATTTCACTAAACCTACCTCGGTATGCAGGATAGCTACTTCTAATGACATTTTGAAAACCAAAGTTTGGTCATTTTGAACATTTCTTAAAAAATTCTTTCGTACAAAGATCAACCTTGCGCTATCAAAATGTATGAATGAAAAATAATGACTTTTTGATGACAAATCCAACATAGAATTTTAAAAAATACACTAACTAACTACCTATATACCTAGAATGGATTAAGTCATATGATAAACTGAAGTAACTACAATATTTTTTATTATAATATTAAATAAGTTTCTCTTGTGATTTAGTCAAATAGTATGTATAAGTTATCTTTAGTTTCAAGTAACTATGTATGATACATTTTATGTTTTTTGGTTGCCATGGTTACATTAGCATCAAATGACGGTGGCAAATTTCTTATTCTGTGGTTGGTTATACTGCTCTGAGACAATCTAGTTACATATTACGACAGTTATCTAATTTGTTTGACTGAAAGATTCGTATTGGATCCAATTTTATATTTTCAACATAAATACGAATTATAAGATTGAAATAAAACATGATTTAATTTTTTTATTTATTCATTTTGTTTTATATTATTCTCTTTTTCATTGTCACACTCACCAGCAATGTTTTAAGGATAGAAAAAAACTTATTAAAATTAACATTTAACTGAACTGATTGACATGGACATAGGTAATTTAAAATTCTACGATCGACTTTGAAAACGCAACAACATATTGATTTATTAATAACTCTGTATAATACAGGTTGTAAGGGACGGTCCTCCGCATTCAGCTCCTTTTTTTCAGTCATATTCCACCGGAAATTTTCTCCGGAAAATTTTCATGTATTTTATCGTTTTTTCAGTTACTATTCATTTATTTCAATGTAAAATTAAATTCTTTGTACACAACACTCCGTTTATGTAAATAAAACAGCTATAATCTGCAATGGATTTTGAATATAACGCACGACGCGGGGAGGACGGCCGACGCGGACAGCTCGTTGCGCTGCAGTTCGCTACGTGCGTTTTGCCACGGTAGCGACACATTGCGTATGAGGTAATTAATGAAACAAATTAAATTTATTGGATTCCCATGAAATAATTTCATGTACCGGGCATTTTAGTATGATATACTGATTTCACCACATTAGTTTGCGGAGGGCTATCCCTTCCAACCTGTATATATAATTTCCAACCACATAAATCAACTACAATGCAAATATCGCATTCAATTTAGAGTAAGTTGAAATGGCAAACACTTGCTGTAAACAAAGGAAAATAATATATAGAACTGTGGCTCATAGCTACCCACTGAACGACATTCATATCGTATACATAGAACGTGCTTAACTTCACAAATGTAGAGCAAAATTTTGAAGTATAGTAAAACACATAATTGATACGCTCTGAATCCATGTGCTTATAAACGATGATCATGGATTTGTTGTTAGATGTTCTTCAAACCGACATTACCTACTAACTACTAGTCTGTAAGTATAACATTGTGACAGACGGACGCAGTGGTCATAACACTACTAAATATAAACGATAGGTGCTAAAGATAAGCACATACAAACAATTTTATAATGAGATGAGAATGTTTAAATAAAATACTTCTCATATTGAAACTGGAGATGGAATTGAGGCCGCATTCCAGACTGCGGTCGCGCTATTGGAACATGCACTTGTCTATATATATCTGTGCAGATATTTGCGTTGCCATTACTACTCCTTTAGCAATGTAGACACGGAAAGCGACTGTCTAACAACATTTAATTGTCCCTAAAATAGTCCGAATACGTTTTCCGGCTGTGAATGAACTTACATGCAGCATTTTGTAGTTGTATTGGACGTATTATGGACACGTATAGTTGAGAAAAGTAATGATACAATTTGATTTTGGTCAAAGAATATAATAAATTAAAAAGTTTCATTTAATCACGTTGAAATATATTTCAAATTGTAGGAAGGAATAGTCAACATACGAACACTTCAAGAATGAGTTTATTAAGTAAGTCCTCCACGTAAGAATCCCAACGGAATAAACACGTGTTAAATTAACGAACTAGCTATTGTAGATTAAACTCGGATACGTATATAAATCAAAATAATGATTTCTAACTCACAGTTCTACTGAAACCAGGCAAGGGATATGGCAGTAGACTCAACCTAGAAACCTCGTATCTCTTTAGAATTAAATATATAGAGGATCTTTTGTAGTGTGGTAGGATACTTTGTGGTAATAACCGTCTGGTTTATGTTGAAAATCTGTCACGAAGCACCTAACGGCTGTACTTGAAAGCCAGTTCCCTTCAAGGCTTTGTGTGCTTACCACTTTCCGCCGCATCATCAATTACCATGGCGAAATTGTGGTCAAACACAAGTCTCCAAACATTAAATTGTTTTGAGCCGAATGAAAGTTTTCAATTCTATTCTATACAAGACCTCACCTTTCTTCAGGTTTAGTCATGACTCTCGGTGCAGCGAAAAAGTCGACGGCATCGATGGTCGAGTCTGGGAACACACTGCGCTTGTCTCTCACATTGTCAGTGGCCGGCGTTGACGCATCCAATGCTGGTTCTGGTGCAAGGTGATCCTTCACGGATGGAACAGTTGGTGGCAGTGAGAACAGAGCTGGAAGAAATAAAATGCTTAGAACAAAATTTGGGATCCATTAAAATGTTTAATTAAATTGAACAGTTAAAGAAATATGAGCTGAGCTACCGAAGGGAAATATTTTTAGTAGATAATAGACGTTTGTCGCTGTGTCTTACCAGGTATATCAGGGTTCTCAGGATTATTGTTGATAAGACGCTTCAGCTCGCGAATGTCACTGGAGAGAAGTTTCTCATCATCCTTCTCGAAGGTCAGCACCGTGTCTGTGAAGTCTTCAGGCGTGAGACGCACCATGTTTGTTCTACCGATCTGTTGGGGTTGATGAGAATTTATATGAAGAGAGTTTTAGACAACCTTGGTTAAATGGTATTGGAAATGGTAACGTAGGTGGGTTCTGAGTTTTAAACTCTCCAGTGACTTTTTGGAGAAGAAAGTCATTGTGAGCAAACCTGCATGTCATGTCTTGTCTTGTCAATAAATTCTTTTGTAATTACTATTTTATCAATAATCGGTAAGGTAAAAGCAAAGGAAGAAAGCGTAAGATTTTTTTCTATAGCACACATCGCTATTATAATATAATAATTTAATACGTGTAAAATATGGGTAAGTCGACCGGTATAATGCTTGGGATACACTGTTGCGAATGTCACTCCTAGCTTGATGTTACTTCACGTGCAAAATAGTGTCTTATTATGTCTCTGTGAGTATATAATTCTATGAAGAAAATAAAAGTGTCATTTTTGTGAATTAACTGTGCAGAGCTTTTATTTTAAATATTAAATTACGAAAGAGGATCTATAGATGGAACTCTAAATTATCAACTTTTTCGTGGACTTAATGTTAACTTAACAAATAATTCTGAGAGCTAATTTGCCTTTTAGGCTGTGTGAAAAAAAACTGAACATTTAAACTGAAGTATTCGGGCCAGTAGGTAATTTAAACATATAAAATAATAACGGTGATTCGACAAAATTCGCACACAATTTGCGTCAACTAATGTATTCTATGCTTTAAATAGATATTGATTTTCATATTAATTCTGCCTGGCAACCGGCGCGAGGCAATGGAGCTCAAAGATCCTTAACGGCTATAGCAGATTATGTTTATTATATTAGATATGAAAACGATAATCGGCTCGGACTTTGTTTGGTATAATATCTTAATAACAAACATAAGATCATTAGAGATAACCCACGTCCCACACTCTCTAATCGGGCAGTTAATTCTTGGGACGAATATTAAATTTAGAGTACATAGCTATAACAAAATTGTGATTGAATGAAAAATCAATGCATATATCATATGCATGCGAGGTGGATGGCAATGCAATATTAAGATGGCACTAAATTTGCGATATTTAATGACATTATGTAGGTATTGAGATCATTAATACAATGCTATCTATTGGTTTTCAAATGTTATTCTTACCGTGGTCTCAGAAGGTAATGGATTATAAACTGGTAGTTAGTATTCAATATTCAGTATAGTTTGGTCTAAAGTCCTTGACGTCTTTGTCCTTAACCATCACAAACAATTTACATACCTTTTCTCTCTTTCTATCGAAGTCAGGATACCAGTCTCCGCTCTCAGCATCATCAGTATCATCAACGTCGAACAAGTCTTCGTCATCGCCTAAACTCTCATCTTCCAACACGGTCAGATCATGGAGCTTTTCGAGTGAGTCCCTGTCAGAGTTCTTCTCCTTATCTAAGCTTGGTAGGCTGATATCTTGCTCTTCGTCTGCGTAGATCTGAAAAAGGGAAAGAGAGATAAATTTTTATTTTGGTATTGTTCAACGATCCACATTTATATCCTACACACGGATTCACTATAGGCCATAGGCCTGGTGAAGAAGTATATTAAGACATAAGAAAGTATTTTATTTTACATGACTGGTGCAAATTTTCTGGTGTTTCAAGAGGAAATTTGAAAACTGAATATACTGGGTGATTTTGTTATCACTGGCAATACTTGCAAGGGTGGAAGTACTCATCAAAATGAACAACTTTTATTATGGGACTAACTGTGAAATCATGAAAAAATTATCAGCTGTTCCATACAAAAGTTCAATACCTACTCGACCAAAATGTATGAAGCAACCATATTATTTTACGCGATATCAGAGTTAGCCCCATAATAAAAGTTGTTCACATTGATGAGTACTTCCACCCCTGCAAGTATTGCCAGTGATAACAAAATCACCCTGTATATAGGACAGGAACTCAGTTTCAGCTTCAGTACTATAGGCTGACCACTGACCACTGTTGCTGTGCCGCGCGTGATGCGGCAGCAGTGAAGTCAGACATTTTTTTAAAAGAGGCCTATGTCCAGCAGTGGATGTCTTGCGACTGAGATGATGATGATGACCCAAAAGAGAATATGAATTTAGCATAATTTAAATTAACACGGAATTATCTGTCCTATTATACCTACATGGTATAATAAACCAGTCATATTACCTTATATATTTATGTTATTTAATATAACAGCTAAATCACACAATGTATGAATTCCATCAATGTTCCAGGGTTTATCGGATATTTCCGAATAAACCAGATATCTAAAATACAGTATTGGGTATCAATTCAATCCGGTTGTCTCTTAGTCATGAGGGTCGGACAATAGATGAGCGAACAAAAGCCTTCCATTAATGTGTATCGACGTTTTTCGTTTCGGTAAAAAAATGTACCTTTATTTTAATTTTTTATTATGATTGACATAAAAATAAATTCATTGAAATATATTAGGTAAAAAATAAAAAATATGTGCAAAGTAAAATTGTTTTCATGTATTTAATAAACGCTGTTTTTTTTTGGCAGTTAGTTATACTTTAGTTTGGATCATTTAAAAGATAATTATATAATTTCCCAAATTATACTCTGTATCAGATGATATATACATTAGGTAGGTACTAGGATAGTAGGAACAAACGTGTTATAGCATAAATGTAGGAAGTTATAGTTCAAAAGGTTAATATTGTGAATTAGAGTATTTTGTAATTTCTTGTAGGCAAAGTTTATACGATACCTATATAACAATGTGCCCGTATGATCGATATCCAATCCATTCTACTCGGCTCGCTTCTGAGTGACGTCACAAGTGACATGCTAGGCAACTATACGTTTTGAGGAAAGACTGTATGTGTAGACACATAACATATTCATGAACATACATTATTCTCTGAGATAATGAAGCTAATAAAAGCGTGTTAAAAACACTAAAAAGGTTTATAGGTGATTTTGTAGATTATCAAAATAGATATATCTAACTATTCCCTTTAAGTTTTTGTGTGCTTACCACCTTTGGCCATATCATTACTTACCAAGGTGAGATTGTAATCGAATACAAGTCTATAATAAATATATTTAAAAAAAAAAACGATAATAAACCTGTATCAATTACCATAACGTGGTATGGATATAGAAATTTAATAAAAAGCAATAACATTCGTTACAGACATATCAAAATGCCACAAGAGCTGCGTAATTAGCTCAGCCCTTGAAATCAATAACATGATCTGAAAGGATATCGCTTATCTGTACAAGTAGCAAATATTCGTCATGTGCTGCTTTCCCTTTCATCCACATGAAGAGAGAGCGAGAAGAATTATTGTATACCGTTGTTGCGAATGCTGATATAGGGTTGTCAAATATAACATAATTGAGTTTGTGGCTAATTTAATCCCAGACTAAAGATGTTATTTACTTGTTATTTATAAAAAAAAATACCCTTTTGGTACGGCCCACCTTATCACGCAACCATACACCACATATTCACAGGGAACGCTACCACTATCAGCTGATAAGCTCTCATTAGTAATGGCAATCATACTACGCGAAAGGTCCTAAGGTCGAAGTGTTTTTAAAATAATGGGTAATTAATAGAATATCTGCCATGTAATGTAATATTTGTAAACTTTTCGGTCAAACCTCATTAGAAATTGTTACATTCAAATAAGGCAAATATAAGGATAGTTGACAGCCCTACTAGATTTGCTTTAAAATAAATCCCATCGTTGGATGATTAAATTATTCGCGAACCTGAGATTTTACGTACGCTTAATGGATTTATGATTGAGATTATTGGACTTCTGTGGATCATTATGATCGATAGTGACTGCCCAATCAATAAAAAATCGTTTTGATGCACTTTAAGTTGCGGCAGATGACGACATAAGGATATAGAGTAGGAAGCAGTAACTAACATTTTCAGCTAGGTACTTGTTATCCTAAGTAAATTAGTCATTTATATTATTATATTATTATTATTTAGCCACAAACTAGCTAGTCTTAAATAAGTCTGTGTTAAGATAATAAAAATGCACTTATTTATGCCATTATTACTCGTGGACTTTATCCTAACAACAATTTCATATAAACTATAATTTATTTCCATAGTACCTACGAGTAAATATTGCATTTAATGAAACATTCTTATTCTGCCCACGGCACAAACGTATGAAATTATATATTTAAATAAACATAATAAAACATACCCTTACCATTTATATAGAATATTCTATAATGAGACTCTTATAAACATACACTGTAGCAGTTTTTATATTAATAGAAAATATTTTTCAAGGAATTGATAAATAAAATCAACTTTCTAAGATGTTATTTGTTTCCGACATATATGAGAGGTGGGTGTAGGTAAGTACCCTCTGGAAAAATAACTTAATACTTATAATAAAAAGAAATGAGACATAAATAACTTTACGCTCATATGAGAGGTGAAGGCAAAGTTTTCATTTGAGACACCCACATTCCACCTAAGTAAAGATATTTTAGTCCCAAGGTGACATGAGGTAGTCTCTCGGGCATAAAAAAAAACAATTAAATATTTTGCTCTTTCCCCAACCCGATAGTCAAACCCACGACAAAAGTAAAAACACGTAAAGCAAAGATCGAGATAAATAAGCCCTTACATAGCTATAGCGTAATAAAAAATCGTAACAGACATACAAACACAAAAAAACAATCTCTTAACCCAAACGCATATACTTCGTTCCGCCGCGTGTAAAAATAATTACTACGAAAAGAAATAAAAAGAAAAAAATAAATTGAAACCTCTAAGGTTTTAATAATAAAACGCGATGGGAAAATTAAGTGAAAACAAATGTAAAGAAATTCATTTCCTGAAAGGAAAACCTAATTACGCATCATGACTTTAGTTAAGTGCTACATCATGGCTTCCAAGAAAACAGGTCAAATTCCAGTGAATATTTTCAGATAACGCTATGAAATTTATATGGACCGGAACAAATTCACAGCTGGTTTATTGTGCGCCCCTACCATAGACATTGAGTCTTTGATTACACTCGAAACGACGTGATGTGATGAACTGTTTACTGACTCTCAAGATATTACATATTCAAATACCCTGGGACATGGCTTCATACCCGATCATCCGATCTCAAATTAAGCAGAGCTATAGATAGTACAACATACTGAGTACAATCAATCAAACTCACCAATAAATAATAAATAACTGAGATCACTACTATCATCGGCCTTTCAAACGATCTGTTAAAACTTCTTTTGCATTTTAATTAAAGACGAATAAATCTATTATATACGTATAATTCGGCCTTGACCCTCACTATTTGAGGGGTTCATGCATGCTTATTTATTTGCACTTTTATTTTAATTTAATATTATATACCTAATTTAACACAATTCAATAATTTTATAAATATTAAAATCAGTCTTATTCAATTATATACTCAACTATTGTTATTGAAATCATAATTTATCATACTTTTTCGGAAATGAAAACTAATTAATTTATACAGTTATGGCAATTCTAATTATCTATACATATAAAAATCAATGCCACTTTTCGTTATAATTTTATAACTCAGAAACGGGCTCACCTATCCAAACCAAATTTTTAGGCTTTGTTCGGACTATTTAGTAGATGGTTTATGTGAAGTTAGCACAAAATTCGAGCGGTACTTCATTTATCACATTTTTTGTAACAATAAATGGCGGATTTGTTAATGGGGATTTTGCTGTCAAGTTATAGACATTTTATAAAGTTGCGCGAGCGAAGCCGCGGGCGAAAAGCTAGTTATATAATAATAACAATAACAATGTGATATTTTTTTTATTTTTGTTACACTACATTATATTAACATACACTTAAATTAATGTTAAAAACAAATGTTATTTATTTTCAATGCATGAATAAAAGGCATTTTATTTTTACGTATAATAAAACAGTATTATCCGGTGTGTCTGTACATTAAAGAAAAGCTATAAAAATAGATAGGGGGTAATTAAAGAAGACAATAGAACATAAACCAGCGATTTTTAAAAATCTTTCCTGTCTTTCTGTTTTTTTCGCACATCTCCGCAACCACTGAACTGAAGAGATTATTTTGGAGCAGAATAAAGGCTTTGGTTAAAATTGGATGTTGCAAAAAAGTTATCGTCATTTAAAGATTTTTGGAATTTACTTTTATTCTGTTCGATTCATCGAAATTTACTAACGGGAATTTTAATGCAAAAAGCTAATAAGTAATAGTATATAAATAAATAGCCTTAGGAAAATAAACAACACGCTGCTTTCATTAATACTAAAACTAACAATCTTTAACGTGAGTATTTATAAACAAACGAATCCCATCAACATCGTTCGTCTATTTCAATTTGTCTTACAATTATCGCCTTTATGAATGTCGACAAATGGAACAATTAGGGGAGTTTCGGGCCTCGGTCCGAACAGAAAATGGTCCGAAAAGACTAAAGACCTCAAACTGTGGAGCAATCGAATGCTATTAGTAAGGGCTTCTGAAATTAAACGTTGTATTACAGCCGACTAAGACCAAATAGCGAGTAATTTAGCGAGACGGAACAACTAGAAGATGTGATAGATGTCCATCGATAAATAATGCCCACAAAACATTAGGCAATATGTTGTTAGAACCAGCAGATGGTATATTGGTTAATCATTATTTCTTAATCCTATAAGATGTCGGGGAAGGAAAGTCGGAGATTTTTTATACTGCTTTCCAGTTCGGTCTAATAAGTAAGTACTTGTAATAAGTACATGGTAAATAATATAATTTAAAAAAATCATAAGTGAGAGGGCCATTGCCTAAACTAAATAAAATTACTTTGACTTTGACTTAAATTTGAGATTGAGAAACATTAATTTATTTACAACAGTAATTTCTACCAAAACAACGACAATTTAAATGCTTTGATTGAAAGTGAAACGAGAGTTTTCCAATTAAAAGGGATCTGATCTCCATTATTTGCAAGCAACTGATCGAAATACTTCACTGAATAAACATTTTGTAATTAAACTTAATTCTTACTGTACCATTCTACAAGTCATTCACTTAGAAGAAATTCGATCAAATAATGTGAAAGAAATAGTATTTTTAGATATATTTCAATTCAGTTTTCACATTCCTTCTGTGACATTTAAAAAACACAAATATCACAACATAATGACGACTGACTTATAGACTGTAGTAGGTATATCCTGCTTTTTGCTATGCGCACATTTTTAGATGCCGCGGTCTCAGACGAGTACCGCATACCGAGGAGTGGAATTAATACATTTATCTTTATATTCTAATAATAATATATATTAAAACCATTTTGAAGTTTTTTTGGAGTATAGGTAAATTTCATCATAGTATGTTCCTATAAGCCGGTGAATACATGAATGTACTAGATACTTCGTCCCGTATTAATCAGTCCGACTATATACACCATGGCTTATGACGTGTTTGTTTTAGTTTTTTTATATTGTTAAAAACCAACCGTTTAGTTTTTTATTACTACTCTATTTATTTACAATAAATTACACAAAAATTTAATAAGTACGCAGCTAAACTTTCATGTAAACATTTTAAAATTGATTCGTTAGTAATTTGGTTCCGCCGCGACAGCCGTCTCCGCTCTCGAGGAAAAGCACTTAAATGTAATAACAAACTACGCAGCGGTTTCTCGAGAAGGTGGCTTTTAAGCCATAATTATGGAACTTGGCGTTTCTTGTCATATAATGAATTCCTGTTTTCATGATTTAAAATTATTAAGGAAAGTTAGTGTATTAACTTACACCGTTTACAATGAAGATGTATCGATGGATTTTTTAAGACCTTCGGTACAGGGAGTAGGTTGATATGAGATGCCCGCACACATATCACTAAATGTAACAATTTCGATGATCAATTTATTGTCGCGTCGCCCGTATCACATTAAAGGGCCCCTTTGTGGAAAGCGATAAACAATGATTAAAAAAACATGCTGAAAGAGTTAAAACGATTGAGAATTAATTAAGCCCTGAACCGTAAAATAAAAGCCAAAGAAATCTTAAACAATCATTTCCATTGTTTCCTTATATTTAAATAGAGCTTCATATTTTAAAGACTCAAAGATTGGACCGCAAACAGGTCTGTACCAGTAATGGAAGGCTTGAATTAAATAACGATAAATTGATAAAATCCCCCGCCCACATCGCGGCGGCGACGCTTATAAACAATCATCTTGTTAAGTAATTACATAAAAGCATGCAGAAGGCGAAGGGTGCAGAATGTAATTACGTATTTATTTTTATCACAAACTCGTGGTTCGAGCGAAATGAGAATAAAACGCATAAATTTATGTGTGCAATCAATTCAGCCTCTAAATTGTTTCTGACAGCCGCCATCGCGGAGGGAGTTACCTACCAATCTTGTCGGACGAACGTTTTATGCGATGTAAGGTTATTTTTGATTGATACGAGACGTACTTATATAAACTGCTGAGTACCTATTTCACAGCATTACTATGCTTTCTTCATTTATTTAGTAAATAATAATAAATTATTATTTTCGTAAGTTAAACTAAGTGAGATATTTAACTATGAAAACATGCATTACTGGAATCTTTGTGCAAAGTTCAGTGCATTCAAACGTATTTAAGTGCTTTGGTTTCTAATTTTGTTGCGATTATGAAACGTAATACACACACACTTGCTTGCGCACGAAAATACTTCCCTCTCATATTTGTTTAAACATTTCTCCCTTAATATGGTAACAATTTATATTGTTTATTCGATGCTGTTCAACGTTTTGTATGTCAAAACAAACAATATGTACTCTCTGGCATGCAGTTCCCAAATTAAGATAAATTATATGCCATATTTTGTATGTTTTCATCGTTACGGATTACGTGGGAAATATTTGCCTGTAAAATAAAACACAAAATAAATCGTGCGGAAAATGTGAGCGTGCAACCACGATGCCCTATGTAATCTAACTGTGCAACTACTTTTATATTTTTATATCTTTGTACTTTTTTACCGCCATCTTGAAGGTAGTAGAACTCTTAGTGCAGAGTTCGCCCGGGGAAGTACTACCACCATATCTAATTCCGCCGTGAAATAGTAGTGCACTTGTATTATGTGTTTCGTTTAGGAGGGTATGGGAGCCGGTGAAATTACAGGCACAGAAGACTTAACAACTTCATGTCTCAAGGTTGGCAACGCGTGAGTGATACCCCTGGCAGGGAAAATATACTTAATATTGTATTTTCTTCGCTGGTGGTGTTATGAACGTCTATAGGCTACGGTAACCGCTTACTATCAGGTGGGCCGTAAGCTTGTTTGCCACCTAGTAGTATAAAAAAAAAAAATTGTTTTATTTTATTTAGTAATTTTTTATTCAGTTCACTGACCTTATAAATTACTTCACTAATCCGTTGAAGACAGACTCAGTATTATTGGGAAATATAAGAATTGCACCTATCTGGCGTCTGATCGACTGAAATAAATACGGTCTGTTTTTGTCACCTACTTTGTTTCTTTTCCGGGGCACATGGTTTGAGTTCATTCATCCTAAAGAAAAGAATTTAAAAAAAATATATATTCTCAACTTCAAAGATGTGACCTGTTTCATGCAGAGAAAATACTAAAATGATTACATTAAATCCTGCTTATTTTATCACAGTGGAGCGCTATCTCAAATTGGATGGATAAATAAATTGCTTTTCATTTCCTAGTCATTACCCTCGGTGTCATTACCTGTAAATGTTGAGTAGCTAGCTGGCTGAGAGACACCATTTCTCTTTCTTCATTTTTTATTTTTTATATATAAGTCCCTACTATTATAAATGAGAAAGTGTGTTCGTTGGTTTGTCCTTCTTTCACCGGAGAGTGACGTAGGCCTACTTTTAATCCCGTAAACGGGTGAAACCGCGGGACGGATGTTTTTTTTTATATTTTAGCTGTCTATTTATGCCACAGCTGTAGATAACAACGGAAGCGCTGTACTACCGTTTACTATTGATCAAAGGGATTAAATTTTCATCTACTTTCTATGTCTTTGCTAATAATTAAATGTCAAAAATAAACATAAGTTATAGGCAGAAGCTTAAAGAAACACCTGATCTTATTGTAAGTAGATTTAAAGGATTTTATACTCATCATAGAGGCATCATTTAAGAAGGGATTTCTCGAAATTAACCCCCTAAAGGGAGAAAGGGGGTGGGTTTGCATGGGAAATATTATTTCTCTATTCAAATTTACTTAAATATTGGTGTAAATATCATTTTTATTAAGGATTTTCCTAAACTAAGCTTTTAAGCGGGATCGTGGGTAAAACTGGACGAAAGCTCAAAAATATTTCCATTGTAAATGACCAAATAATAAGTTGTATTTAGCATAGCATTTAAATAGTTGTGGTCATATAAATATTAATAAGTAGAGAAATTTATTGAGAAATAACCTCATCTAGTAGGTATGTATGACATCACTGTCTACTATTTCTTATTCTATGCTGTGTAGACTATAGATAAGAAATTGTCACTAGACTAGCATAGCCTGCCTGTTTGTCAGCTATCTAAAAAAAAAAAAAATCGGCCGCTTCGGATTTCGTCAGATCTAATCAATCTTCTGTTTCAGAGTTTGAACCATATAGTAGGGAAAATGCTTGCCAATCCTACATCCAAATAACAAAAGATTTTGAGAATAAAATTGATATCAGTTTGTAAATAGATCTACAGTTTATCTTTAACGAATTATTTATTATTTTAAGATATATAGACCCGATGGTTCCCGTTGTAAATATATTTAAATTTTAAAAATCCTTATACGTATGTAATATATTTAATTTATTTGGAATACCAAGCCGTGGCTGACCTTTGTTCCAGCGCCCACGCTCGCAATTTCGCAACCGTGACGCATCCAGTGACTGCGAAGCTCAATATACCTACCTATGTATGTGACGAACATTTCCTACGTAAATGTAAAAGTTGAATAAAATGATTGGCACACTAATTAGTCACTTTTATGCCTAATTTACTGAGCACGAGCATGTCAGGCATGTTGTCCAATGTAAAATATTTTACATATTTTGTAATTTATTTATTTTTATAAATAAATATTTAAATGACAACCAACATGCCGTACCTTGATCCCGAACTACGATAAAGCGATTAGTCGCGGAAATTACCTTCAAAGTCAAAGCCATTTATTCAATTTAAGAAGTAAATGTATGTACCTACTATCACCTATAATAAATCTGTAGAATTGACTTGGACTGCACCATGGAAATAATAATGTTACAATTAATGAGTCCCGAGGACCCATACCCATCCAATTAAATGTTATGCTAATTTTTAGATTTTCTTTCAGAAAGGACATTATTGTTTGAAGTACGTTATTGTACGAAAAATAGATGGCGCTACGTGTATTTTATATAGTTCGTCGTCTCATTAGCATCATACATAATATATCGGTATTTACCTATTCTATAAATTCAAAAAAAAAGAGCAGTTAACAAGTTACAAAAGTTCAAATAAAATGTATGGAATAGCTTTTTTTTATATATAGGTATATCTACTACATAGGTGGCAAACAAGCTTACCTACGGCCCACCTGATAGCCGCAGCCTATAGACGCTTACAACACCACGGGCAAAAAAAAAATTCCCAGCCAGGGGCATCACTCACGCGTTGCCAACCTTGAGACATGAAGTTGTTAAGTCTCCTGTGCCTGTAATTTCACCGGCTCCCATACCCTCCTAACCGAAACACAGTGATACAAGTGCACTATTATATCACGGCGGAATTAGATATAGCCCTGAATTAAATAACCCAATTGCAACCCTATACCTACATCACACATAATAATAAAGGACACTATAAATTGAGATAACCTTTTCTATCATTATTACCATTCTAGCTTTGATTATGTATTGGTAGCTTAGTAAGTAGTTATGCATTTACGTAGGTACACTGCATGGTCATCGAACAATTATAGTTATGTATGTTCAGATAGAGGAGCTAGGCCAAAACATCAACTCATTGCAAAAATCTATATTATAACTAGCTGTTCGGTATAAAAAAGGAAATAATCGGGATAAAAACTATCCTATTGTTTAATAGTTTCGGAGTTCATCGCCAATCGTGAGTGAATAAATAAATAAATAAATAAATAAATAAATCAACATCGTGACACGGGAATTTTATATATATTAAAGATAAGATTAATATTGTACAGGAGAATGGGCAAAATATCCCACACTGAGTTACAGACAGTAAGCCGTGCATATCTTTTATGAATGAGTTAATTATGTTCAAAAATTAAGAACGTACTGTGACATCATTTATGCTTTAAACCTTCCTAACTCTAATACCACCTGGTATTAGAGTTAGGAAGGACCTATATATAAACCACATAAATTCTCAACATTAAAGATTTCTTAGTACATTAACACTTCAATTGCGGATACCTGAATTAAATTGCGCTCATGTTTTCAAGTACTCGATAAATTCCCGCCAACCGACGACTCGGCATGGCGCCAACGTGATACCAGCTTTAATGAAATTTCACCCTCGGAAATGGAGCGATGCCAGCGATTATTTAGTTACATCGTATTATTTTAATTTTGTTTTGATCGTTGAGTGACCACGCAAACAACGCATGTTTGTATTTTTTAGTTTATTTACCAAAATGTTTGTTTTCTTTTTGGGCTAATATATTTCCCGCAGTTTTGTTCATATATAAGGTTGTCATTACTATTAGAAACATGCTAGGATGAGGAAGAAAGTGCAATTAATGAGGTTGAAGCTAAGCTAGCTGTAGAAGTCTTGACTCTTCCACCCATGATTATCGTGTACAAATAAATCGGAAAAAGACCGGTAAATAACCTAACCTAATAAGTAGGTACTAACTTGCCCCAGTTGCCCCAAACAACTTATAGGACGATATCACTGAAATATCCAATTGTCATTCTAAACACGTCGTAGCTAGTTGACATGTACATATATCTCCACAATTATGCGGGGCAGCGTGTTTTATTGGAGTTTTATATACACTTGCCATACGTCACATTATATCTATTGAAAACAGAATTGGTTTGCTAAACCACTGTTCAATTCAAGGTTTTGATGGAAAACTAAATAAATTTCATCATATACCGCCATCTTCCAAATTAAGCGTACATTATATAGCGTTACTATGGAAACCAAGGTGACTGATACTTTTATTTACTTAAAAAGATATTAGATACGACCTGTCGCGTGGAGGTCAAGGTTTCCATGTAGGTAACTCCCACGCTGGAGCCCGTCAACTATAGAATCATACTTGGCTAGATAATTTTCTTTGTCATTATATGAATTCATATCGCACAATGCGTTTCAAGCTTTACTTGAAATAAACAAATTAAAATAAAAATTGTATGCATTTGGCATATTCTATTTATTGAATGACCTATACCGTTGTAAGCATTCTCAATTATTTATATTGTTATTTTAAATATAATGGGGAATACATTGTAGCCTGTAAAACAGTTATTATGTAACTAGTACAGTCTACAAAGCTTCATGTCTAGTGTAAAACCCTTTTGACTATAAACATTATTATTAAAATAAATATCTAAAAGACTTACGACTATAATTCAACGTCATTATTAAGTTTTCATTAACTAAATACCATTTGAATATTTGAAATTACTGATTATATAAAGATAATTAAAGCTACTGAAAAAGTTCCAAGCTTATTTCGTCGGAACGTCGAGTTCAAACATTTAATATTCCTGAAATAAAATGGAAAGGAATATGCTTAGTAATTAAGTATATTAAAATGAAAAAAGGTTAAAGAAAAGGCTACAAACATATCAATGTAAATTCATTTCTATGAACATAATTTTACAGTAACATTTTCGAAATAAAAGAAGCCCACAGCCCGGATATTCATGTAGGTGTATGTATACCTTTTATTCATTTACTTCATATTGTAAATGGGTGTATATTTATAGACTTGTGAGAAACATGGTATCATGTAAAGAGGTATGAACTTGAAGTTAGGCGTTTTTCCGATACCTAGGTAAATAATGGGATCTAATGTTATCCCGCAATAAAAATAATTGCAATTTATATTACACCTACGATGATTTATAGAGAGATTACCTTATAGAGGTAGCACGTTGAAATAAGTATGTGGATATAATAAGCATTACAATATGCATTCATTTTTCGAGACCTACTCGAAAACGTCATTACGTAAGAAGCTACTGTGGGTCATGTGGATCATGTAAGTCATATCCTGTTCTACTTAAACAGCAAATAGGAATTAGTCCTTTCTCTTATTTTTTTACTAGATATTATAAATTCGAAAGTGTGTTTGTATTCCTTGTCCTTCTTTCACGCAGTTGTTTTTCTTTATTTTGAGCGACAAGCGAATGGGACGCGCGTCCCAAAACTACCTACAAAAATGAATTCCAAGAATCGCGAGTCAAGTTAACTGATAAAAATAACGACAAATCGCTTCAGAATTTTACTAAGTGTAAGTATATACTTACACTTACAATTATAATAAGTGTAAGTAAAATAGTAAAATTCTGAAGCGATTTGTCGTTCATAATTATAGTACATTATACTGTATATACAGTATATTTATGATCGTGACTGTATAAATATGCGTAATATCCACAATTTTAGTAGGTAGATGATGAAACTTACAAACGTAATTCAATAATTTATACCTACTTACTCACATATTTCTTACATCAACTACACAAGTTTACACAACCATTAAATCATAATATAGATGACACATTGGTTCAATAACTAAAACAATAGGATTTACCTAGACCACAAATATATTTATCCTTTTACGTAAAACAATGAAATAAATTGACGAATGACTCTATTGATAACAATTAAAAGTAATACATAACCGTGTAAATGACTGATTTTCCAATAAATAGGGATTTTCCAATAACTTATTAATATATTTAAACTTTAGTACCTAAGTTATAACAAATAACCGTAGAATTTCATAAGTGCCTAAACTAAATACCTATATGAGTTTGAGTTTAACTAGTTCTAAGTTAGAACTAGAACTTCTTTCTTTCTTTCTAATCCGAAGAGAATTTATGTATTCCCTTGGATAAATGCTGTTGCTACTAAAATATTATAAATGCGAGTGTTTACATGTTTTGTGTGTATGTTTGTTTGGACGTTTGGTTCAATCACGCCGATTCACTAATTTGATGGAAGTTTAGCACATAAATAGATCATATCTTAGAATAAAAATAAGATACTTTCTATCACGAAAAAAAATTTTTCACTCCGGAACGTTGCTAAAGCCACGGAACTAACAATAAGCGTAAGAATTTTTTGGTGGTTCAGTAGCAGTCGACCATTACTGAGACGGTTTTATATACCGGATTACCTGCCAAATTAGATTTGGAAGACAGATTACTACGGTTAGGAGATCTTGAGAAGACAGATGCCTGCCCGAGAAGTAGACCATAGAATCTACCATTCCGCAGTTCTGCACTGGTGGAGAGACGCCGCGGGTGGTGAAGTAATGCCGCGTTTCCACCAGAGATACGTAGCGAGGGATTAGTTTTTATCCGCCAATAGGATCGCTTTATTTTCACAGCTTAGCACGTCATAGATCTAATGTAGCGATCCTATTGGCAAGGTGGAAAAGCAGCCTGATGGTCATCTAAAACAACTTTATTATTGGGCCTATAAATACTTAGTTACTGAAACCACAATAAAGGAATTATTTCACAGGAAACCTAACTACAGAATTACACATAACTTTATTTAGCACAAACAGCATGAGTTGACAAATCAATGTTTATTGTAAAGAACTTTTGCTTGGTAAGTATGTAACTCTATAACTAAGCTCTATGAAATATTTGTCAAAAAAATACATTAGTGTTTTGGTATGGATATATTATTAGGTATATGATCGAAGAATTCGATTACTAGTCAATAGGTTACTAGTTATCACTGCGATACTACTCCATACTCTAAATTCAAAGGTGTGGTTGACACATTTATAATCCGAACAGCTAAGGAATGGAACTTGCTCCCGGCGTCTTTGTTTCCTGACTCCTAAAATCTAGCGACTTTCAAGGCCAGAGTGAATAGGTTTCTTCTGGGTAAGCTTGCTCCATGTTAGGCTTCGTCTTCGTCTTTCGACGGGTCAGAAGCAAAACGCAAGACCATTCAATTAAAAAAAATAAAATTGTAATATCAATACAACATCATTGAGCTGTAAAGAAGTAGATACCTAAGGTTAAAGAATAGTCTGCCACGAATAAATGGATGTGTGAAGTTCACGGCATTACATATTGGCCTCGCTTGTTGAACTATGTATGACCCATCAACTTCTAAGGTGATGGTAAAACTCAGCTTCAACAAATAGATAGACATATCATGTAAGTGTAAAGATCGCAGCTAATTTCAAATTATTCGTAAAGTACTCATTTTGTAAATGCGAAATGATGTTTAGGAGTGTCAGATGAGTAGGTCATTGACACTAAGATCGCTGGACGGATTTGGAAGAACTTTACACTTAGATACAGAAAAAAGGAAAGAAAGAAAAGTAATTTATTCCTACACAAAAAAATACCCTGGAATTGAACAAAAGTCATTTTTATCTCGGAAAACATCAAATCCTTCGGGAACGTGGGTGAAACCGCAGTGCAGAATAAAAAAAATATACTTATATATATCTTACCTATTGGTACAGATTCCGAACAAAGAACACCAGAAATCTCTCAACATCTAAAATGTTTCATCGATATACCAATCCACAGTTTAATAAATCACTCACCCTGGCAATACTAAAAGCGTTTATATGATGTTTACAAATATGTCAGTTTGTGTAACACCTTTCATATTCAGGTGCGATCAAATGCAGTGATGACGCAACGGCGGCACTGGAAACGCGCAAAATTACGTTAACCCAGATATATGTGACCAAAATAGCTCACTGCACGCTGGGCATTGGAAAACACCTATTTGAAAAACGACGCGCGGAATGTACAAAATATTTCAGGAGTGTTATTGCGTTCATCTACTGCGTATTAGGGTGGGTCTAATTAAGGTGACCAATAGTTTCACTAACAATTTGTTAGCCCTTTGCTTACCTATAGCTAAATTTGACTGACTATTATTGGTAATATGGTCTAAGTCCTCCAGTCTCCCTAAAATCAGTGTTTAGTATCGGTGAATTTATTTCAAACGATTTTATGAATGCTTATTTTTTATTCGACAGATAAGTAGTTGTTGTCGGAGGGGTTAATTAAAGTGTGATTTCTCTAAACCATTACTTTGTAATAGAAAAATAATATGTTTCAAGAGTCGAATTCAGAAATTTATAACTTTTTAAAGCACTTTAAATAAGAAAATGAAACTATTTTGAAAAAAAGTAACTAGATAAGATTATTGTAGAGGTTTTGCCGACAAATGTAATCTGAATACATTTCTTGTTTTTGTTATATTTTTTTCGTGGCGTGTGCATAAATGAGACCTACTACGCGTGGGACGTAAATAGATGTATGTTTAAAGGCTCACAAAGCTAATAAAAGTGGCGTCAAATTAAATAGTAAAATATGTATACGGAAACTTCAAATCTCACACTTTAAAATAACGTAAAATATATTTCATATTTTGCTTTTCTGATGACTAAAAAAGAATATTTCTTTTTTGATAAATTCCGCGAGAACACTGATTTTAGGGAGACTGGAGCCTTAAGGTAACAAACGATTGTACATACAACGCATTTTACGAGTATGTGTACAGTATTTTATGTGTACAGTGCGTTATGAACATAAATACCTGTTAATAAATCTATTCACTACCCATTTCAATATATTGAACATCATGAAATTACAAGTTAATATTTTTATTTGTGGAAAAGATATTTGCGTCACAAAAGAAATAATATAATGGAAAACTCAAGGGTCGACTACGTTAACCTACGTTGTAGCCTTAATAAATATAGATCTACATGATAATGACACGTATGTCTATGCTCTCATTATATTCCTAGCTAGCATTAACACGATAAGATTCCTAAAATAACTTAAGGTAGTAGCTTAGGTATGGTTGGAGAAAAAATCCTTTCATATTTCATAAAGATTTTGTTTTTATAGTTATTTTAATTTTTTCGCTCATCTTTCTTTTTCTAAGCACAATTTTCATTGATTTATAAATAAAATAATATTTTGTTTACTAAAAAAACTAAATCGTTAAAACAGAAGTGTCACATTTTAACACCTGCATGTGCATTTTTATGCAAAATATTTTTTTGCTAATCTGTTCGTATGTCACCCGATACAAAATGAAACATGATAACGTTAAATAAAATACATTAATGCGTGATAAGCTTGTCACAACACAATACATGTTTGTACCTTTGACACCCCTGACACCCCTGACAAAGTAACAAAGCGGTTTAAGAGTATTAGTAATGGACGCGAGGTATATAGTTGCGACTACAATAGCACAACTATAGCACGCCTTAAGAAGGTTGTGAAAGAAAAATAGAACCTGATATTAAAATCTGGTCTAGAGTTACGTACCTACGTGTACGACTAAACTAAAGATGTCTGATATTCTTGGAGTAAAGTTCCTCTACCTTACGAGTTCGTGCAAAACGAATGGATTTTTTAATCGGTAAGCTGGTTTAGAATATAAAACAGGGTTGTGGGCGACCGCAAAACAATTTTTTAGAGATTCGATTTTGTCAAGAAAGGATTCTAAGTGCATCTCAATTAGCAAGTTCTGAGCTAATAATATCAACATTTTGTAATTCACCGCATAGCAGTCATCGTTCTACATCAGAGCAAACACATTTTTTTTTAAAACAGTTGTCTGTTTTTTATCAGCAGTTACATGTAATATAACAAAAGCGGCTGTAAAAGTATTGCGTCATAAAAATGATGGAAATACTGAAATGTTTTCCTAACGACTGTCTCTGGTCTTGCGTAGGTAAGTACATAATGGCCTAAAGCTGTAATCCAATCCAATTAAAATTGCTGTTTTTGCAAAAAGTTTCTACTCAATTTGTTTTATTGTGAAATTTTACGACATTTATAACTTACCTATGTACTTTTTAACATTTTTTTAATATCTATTATACTAATATTATAAAGCTGAAGAGTTTATTTGTTTGTTTGAATGCGCTAATCTCAGGAAGTACTGGTTCGATTTGAAAAATTCTTCAGTGTTAGATTAGCCTATTTATCGAGGAAGGCTATAGGCTACTTTTTATCCCGGGAAAACACAAGATCCCTCGGGAACGCGGGTGAAACCGCGGGGCGGAAGCTAGTTGTTATTATAATTCAATTTAAGAACTCATTTTAGTGATCTTTTTGTTTCTTTTTTTTATGTAATAACTTGAATCACGTTCATCAAATCACGGAATACTAATGTTTTATACGTAGTTTTGTGAGTCTCGCGAGTCACGGAGACTACATTATATGGATTAATGGATAATTAACGTCACATTGTTTGACATTGACAAGAAAGTGGTCGATAAATGCGTGATCATTAAAACCGTATGTACCTACATATATTTTAGTATCTTACATTAAATAGTAAAATGGATAGTTTATAGCTTTGAGGAAAATTACTACATATTATAGTTTGTATTTTATACTATTATATTGTAAATACTTGTTGTAAGTAAACGTCATGTATTTATGAAAGTTTCTAATTAAATCTATACTAAAATCTATCCTATAATGCTGAAGAGTTTGTTTGTTTGTTTGGTTGAACGCGCTAATCTCAGGAACTACTGGTTCAAATTGAGAAATTCTTTTAGTGTTGGATAGCCCATTTATCGAGGAAGGCTATAGGCTACTTTTTATCCCAGGAAAACACAATATCCCTAGGGAACGCGGGTGAAACCGCGGGGTGGAAGCTCGTAGCATCATAAGAGCAAAACCGATGAAGTTAATAATAAAACCAGCCAAGAGGTTCGGACTCATGCGGTAATGATTCCGTACCACCACACAATACAATATGATACACTAATTCTTTAATAACTAGTGGGTATTCCTACTAGGTAGTTACAAAAGTATTCGTACTAGATTATTTTACAAAACTATTACAGTTAACCAATTTTTAATTATTATTTTCAGTGATAGGGGCCACTGAAACACTTTTAAATACTTACAGCCCTGAGACCTAAAATAAAACTTATAAAACATCTATATACCAATGTACCTACCTACGAAGTATTGTAACTGACACTTGTAGGAAATAAAGCAAGTGAACAAATTAATGGAGTTCTCAGTAGTTTCAATAAAAGACGAGTTCTCATTCGCTTCGCTTCCTAGAGCAAATGAAACGTAACTAGTTTAATTTCCACTGATTAATGCGACCGGGACACTGCATTCTGTTATTAAATGCTCCGTGAACTCGGTACTTTATTTATAGAGACCGATGCATTTCTAGTTCTACCTACTACCATACATCGGGTATGTCGTACGCATCTTTCAAGACTATGCAAGTAAATGTAGGTATGTTTAACACAGCTTCTGCTCCACAGCGTAATAATACAACTACTCAAGGAATCCTAGGTGCCTGAAAACTGCAACTAAATCCGTACAAGTTATATGGACAGATAAATAGACCGAGAAATGTTGCATACGTTTCATAATGTAAGGAAGGAAGTTAAATTTCCAAAACCAAATTAGGTAAAGGTTCCTTGGACCTTAAACAAGAACATTCTATAGCTTTAACATCTATCGCTAATTGGGATTATGACTGACATATCAAATCAGCAACTTTTTATGAAATGTTAAAACGATAGGTTTACATGGAGTAATCGTGATTTCCCCCTTTTTTTAGATTTATACATTGATTAGTGCTTGATAATTTATTTTGAATGGCATCATCCCTATTGTCGAGCTTTCATCCTTCCTAACTAATATTATAAATGCGAATGTGAGTTTGTTTGTTATCTTTTCACGCCTAAACCGCTGAACCGATCGCGATGAAATTTGGCACGCAGATAGCCTATCTATGGTATGGAAAAGGACATGGGCTAATTTTTTTCTCGGGAACGCGGGTGAAATCGCGGTGGACAGCTAGTAGTTAATAGTTTTAAGTTGAACAAAACTCTTTGAACATTCACAACAAAGATCAATTTGTCGAGTTTTATTGTAGCTATTTGAAGTTGTTAATCGTTTAAGATCACAGAAGGTAAATCTCTCAATAGATATACGTTGCGTGGGCGCGGGTCATCGTCCACTTTAATTGCGTTAATGTCAGCCAGTTCTGCAAATACCATTATATGGTGATTCACACGAATTGTAAGTACTCGTTGAATAGCCATCTTCAGCTATATCTTCTATTTTTTACATGGGATAGGCTTACATTTCCTTCAATTTAACCATGGACCAAGAGAACTGGCTTGCAAGTGTATCTCCCTAATAACACCGTTAGGTACTGGTGACTTTTAAACTTGAAATTTGTATTTCGTCTATTGTGCCTTAATTCCTCCTGATGTTTTCCTTCACCGAAAGCTTAAACTCATTGTTGGATACCAACCCACGACATTTGCATTGGTATTCGATGTCACACAGCTACATCACCTTAAAATCTTGGATATTTTCAAGTAAGTATTCAAAAATATTGTCAGATAACTGGATTCCCCAAAATTTTGCCCGGCCGGATAAACAGACTAGAAACCTAACACGGACGCCTGGTAGCCCTACCTGGCTACCTTTATAGGTTATGTTATACAATATAAATTCTACCTAACTAGTACTGCTTCAAAACTTATTTATAACCATTTGCTGTGTATACTCGTAGCGTGTTTATTATAATATAACATACAATGTAAAGTATTTGTTTAGTGTTCCCAAGTTTTGACCTAAATAAAATGTGTGCCATTATAAAACAAAGTAGCTACAAATTAACTGAGCTCGTGACTGTATTATGGCTTCAAGCATTGTAAACATCGTATTCACTAGCTTCTGTCCCTCGGTTTTACCACCTTTACCGAGCATTCTCATTATTATCGGAATAATAAGTATTCTATCTTATATTCCAGGGAATTATCAATTTTATGTACCATGTCTTGTCCAAATCCATTAAGTCATTACGTATGGTGATTGAGTAAACACATACAAAATATAGAATTTTTATATTGGTTTTATTATATACGTGTTTAGTTTTTGCGTGGTCGTTGTAGAAACTTTATAACTATGTATAATCAATATTAGTTTATAATAACATTGCCAAGTATTATTTAAAAATATTTATATCATTATTTTAGTGCATAGTTGTATAAACTTCGCCTGCTGCCCCGTGTAGGAGTAAAATTTCGCAACCCTGCTTCACTTTTTGTCACAAATATAAACTTAATAGTTTCGGTGCGATACTGATGTATCAATCAGTCTATTATCCATTAAATTAACATAGATGTAATTATTTTAAAAGCATCTAGCATTGTTGGCCTGACACGAACACGACCTAGTTACGCGGCATGATCTTTTTTTTCTTAATAACTATGTGGTGGGTGACCATAGATCAGTAGTCTACGGGTAGCCACGATAAATAGTCTGTGCTTGAGGTCCCATTAGGATTAATTAATGGACAAAACAATGCAATCCTCCTTTTTTTACTATTATTGGCAAATGCAACTCAAAGCACATTATGTTGATATTTCATTACATATTTGGTGAAAATTTAAATAATTTCGGCGCTGTGCATCGTCCATCGATAAAAAAAAAACATTCTCAATTGATATAAAACAGATGTTTCGTTTACTGAAATAAATATTGATGTTTGTTTCAGGCGCAACTTGAAAAGTACCACCTTTATTTACAGAGGACCTTCTATTTTCGTTTATATTTTAGCTTCAATTCTTTTCGCACAGCTTTCAGTGTATAAACATGGAATGTGGAATTTTATCTGCACGTTCGCTCAAAAGGATGCTAAAGGGTCAGTGAAATTCTTGAGACCTACTCTAGGATTTTTTTATTTGAAGTTTAACATGTCCTACGATGTTATCTGGGGCGTTTGACAAATAGCTCCTTGGTTTAGAGTTAGGTATCTACTTTTATCCTACCTAAATAGGGTAACTTTTTATCATCTGCTCGAACTTGGAGCAGATCTCCTGGCCTTGTCCTTACATAAGTTCGGCTTTATATCCCATATCTCATAACTTCTTCCAATCACCTAAATCCCTGGTAAATTCCGCAATCACACGACACTCTCCCATATCCTCATTTACACAGTCATACCTACCATACTATTTTTGACTTTCAAGTCTTAGATACAGCATTTATTTAGTAACGCCATCCTCATATCTCTCATCAGATGCCTAGTCCCATAGCTAACCCAAAGATCACTGTAAATAAAAAGATTATCTTTTCTCATTTCTTTGACTCAAAATTTTCCATCAGTTTTCAGCCTGAGCTGAGCAGTGGATACAAAACCCCGTATGTATATTTATACTATGTATAAGCAAGGATCGTATTACTCTGTATGTAGGTATTTACCTCCGTCAAATGAAACCCACAGACTGGCAGTGATAAGATAAGTCCCCCGTGTCAGGGATCGTACCTGAAAATTCTGTTTAAATTCTAAAGTGAACTTTACTTATTAATAATTTCTATTAATTAGGTAAATTTCCATTTCAAATTTGACTAGATAGTAAAACAGTGTGACTATTACATAACTTGATCAGTTGTAATCAATTTCAAATAGAAACAGGTAAATATAGCCTTATTCTGGTTACTTTTTTTATGATCTATAAATGCAGCAGTGCTTCGTTGCTTGCGAACATTTTTCACATTTTTGTTTAATAAGAATGTAAAAATATTAGGAGAAGAGTATCTTAAATCATCGCTCGTTTCAAAATACTTGTAATGAGGTCAAGTAATGTAAGAATCTTAATTTAAAGTATTATAGGACAGACACTTCATCTTGCACTAACTTTTTTTTAAGAACCATTGACACTCCAATGCAAAATGCAGTCACGAATATATTTTGATAAACTCAAAACACGTTAACTACAATAGTGATGTAAATAAATGGCGTACAGGCAGGAAGCCACGATACAAGAGATCATTATGAATGATTGAATGAGCAGGACAAACACCGAAAACAATGATTCTTCACACATGGCTGGTATTTGCGTATCTAATTATGAATAACTAGATACAGCGTGAAACTCTTCACGACTTTTTGTCTAACTTACAATAGGTAATATATACAAGTAAATAAAATTGAAGTGTCTGTTTGTAATGTCAAAATAACACCACCGTATAAACTTTTAATACAAATGCATATTATTATTTTATCTTTATACGGTACTTATAACAAAATATCAATTATAAACATTTTTGTCTTCTGTCTGTCTGTCTCTCTGTCTGTATGTTTGTTCCGCCTTATCTCCGAAACGGCTTGAGCGATGTTGACGGGACTTTCACTGGCAGATAGCTGTTGTTATAAGGGGTAACTTAGACTACTTTTTTTGGTTATAGGCTTATTTTTATATGACGGCAACCGCGGGGAACAACTAGTCTTAGATAAAGCTAAAATCTCTTGTAGGTACCTTTCAAGTGTAACAATGTTATATCGGTCATCTGGTTTCCAAAGAACCAGCTCTGCTTGGATCAAATAACTGTGTGTGAAACTGTGAAGTAAGTAAGTATGTCACGGGATATTTATTTATTTTGACGAAATCATTAACGCTATCGAATAACGTATATTTTTTCTTTATAATTGTTTGTTTATTTTACCTAGTTTTATTTGCATCTCTTTTTATTTTTTGCTAGGTGTAATTTGTGTTTTTAATGTAATTCTTGTTTGTCTTCACCTCGTTACGTACTAGTATCTTTTGTTTGTGTACATGTATTCTTGGTGATCCTATTCAATCAATCAATAAATAATCAATAAATAAATCAAGCACATCTAGATTATCTGCATTAATAATGACATTTGAAAGTCAAATATGCTATTTTCTCAATCCCTTTGGCTCGCGAATGGGACGCCGCCCGTAAACAACATAAAAATAATTTTAGGAACTGCTATTCAATTTATAAAAAATCTTCAAATACATACTCAAATTAACTTAAAGTACCTAACTCAAACAAAGACGCTTGTTATTGTTTGTTTGTTCATCATCTTGTTTGTTCCAGAGTAAATGTCACGCGCCCGGTTCCCTTTAATTATTTATAACGTCTCATTCAAATATTCACTGACCTATTTTACTACTTATTTATTTAGGTCAGTCTATAAATGTTATTTACGATTGAACATTTATTTTCATATACCTGTTCCCCGCGGTTTCACTCACGTTCCTAGTATAAATTTAGCCTAAAACCAATAAAAGTAGCCCATGTATTTTATAACATCATCTGCTAGTCCCATCAAAATCGATCCAGCCGTTTCGGAGATTAGCCTGAACAAATAGACAGACAAAAAATTTAAAAATTGTTATCTATAGGTACTAATATATTATACAGCTGAAGAGTTTGTTTGTTTGAACGCGCTAATCTCAGGAACTACCGGTTCGAATTGAAAAATTATTTTTGTGTTGGATAGCCCATTTATCGAGGAAGGCTATAGGCTACTTTTTATCCCGGGAAAACATAAGATCTCTCGGGAACGCGGGTGAAACGAAACCGCGGGGCGAAAGCTAGTCTTTGTATAATTCTCGTATATACTTTCATTAGCATTTAATAAAAAAAACCGTTATTTTGACATTAAAAACAGACACTATAATTTTATTTATTTGTATAGATAAAGTCGTGGGCATACTTGTGACTCTTACTTAAAGCACCTTGGTGGTATCTTGATACATACAAGTTCGTGTTAGTTTCATTCGAAGGTTTGTTGTATAGGAAATCACTTACTTACCTGTATGCCAATATATCCTAAGATAATAATAATAATACCGTGGGACATTCCGCACACTCGACCATCTGGTCTCCAACTAAGCAGAGCTTGTACTATGGAATACCAGATAACCGATATACCACTTATACTACTTCTTTTTCTAAATAAATACTTACATCGATAATTACACCCAGACTCAGGACAAACAGACACAATAATATGTTCATGCACATAAAATGAAAATCTGTCCAGGGTGGGAATTGAACCCACCATCTATGGCTTAATATATCTTACCAATCATATGGAATGTTGAAATTTCGATGTACCGTTGATATTATGAAGTGTATTAATTAATCAATTTGTAACTTTCATTAGTAGGTACATTATCGCAGAACCTTATTTGAAAATATGGGTGATAGAGGAATGGATTTGGAATAGGAAAACTCAATCTAATGTCAGATTTTCAGAAGGTAGTAGAACTCTTAGTGCAGAGTTCGCCCGGGGAAGTACTACCACCATATCTAATTCCGCCGTGAAATAGTAGTGCACTTGTATTACTGTGTATCGGTATTACTGTGTTACCCTAGGAGGGTATGGGAGCCGGTGAAATTACAGGCACAGGAGACTTAAAAACTTCATGTCTCAAGGTTGGCAACGCGTGAGTGATACCCCTGACAGGGAAAATATAATATTGTATTTTCTTTGCCGGTGGTGTTATGAGCGTCTATAGGCTACGGTAACCGCTTACCATCAGGTGGGCCGTAAGCTTGTTTGCCACCTAGTAGTATAAAAGTAGTAGTAAGTAGTAGTTTTTTTTTCAACTTCGAGGAAATTATCTATATTAATTTTTTGTTCTAGTTTTTTTTTTTTTTTTTCAAATATATACGTAGAGGTTAAAGTTGATTTCTACGTTTTTCGAAAGTTAGCTACAGTACAGTAGCTTTTCGAAAAGCAACAGTTATGTTATCAATTGGTGAAGACAAATAAAATACGAGTGGGCGCAGTTCTTAAAGTAAATGAACAAGTTTGAATAACTCTTAAACCAGAGGTCTTGGATTAAACTGTAATGACGCCAAAGAACTAACTACCTATTATACGTACCTACTTTCTATTTCTGTTTCGAATTGAAAATAATCGCTATGTGTAAGTAATTATTGACTATAATGAATCGATAAGTAATTAGTTAGTTATAATGTTTAGAGTTGAGATAGCACTTATTGTGTTTTACTTATTATTTACTTACTAATGCATTTCGGCTCGCAATTTCAAACGCGGTCCCAGGATAAAAAGTAACCTCTGTCACTCTCCAGTCCATAAAATACATATATGCAAAAAAAACGTCGATATGTTGCTCCGTTGTTGGCTGCTTTGTGAAAGAAAGACAAACAAACAAATACATTCGCATTTATAATACTTTATAAGTTTACTAAATGCTATCACGAAATCAAGATATTGTATTGGTATTTACTCTTCCTTCCGTCTCTCTTTAACTGTTTTTAATTGTTCATCGTATGCCTGGTATCTAAATCAATCTAATACTAGGAAACCATAAATCGCTATAGCATCCCGGCCCTTTGTAAACATTTACAATATGGCTCCGGGGACATTCATTACTTAATGTTGCCAGCCGTCTGAGACTGTCAAATAAATCTAATTTCCCAACATGTGACCGCGATACCCTTCTAAGATATACGGAAAAGCTTTAGGAAGTAATAATGGTGAAAAAAATCTCTATATCTTCGATAACTACGCTTCGCAATTTGGTATTGGATTTGGTTTTCTAGTTCTGCCTTGTATGTACTTGAATCTAACTAGGTGAGCTTTGTGTAGAATTAGTTTATTCCTATTTAAAGTTTCAAAAAACATCTCGCTCTCTCTGTAAGGAAATAGCTCAAGCACAAAGTCTATCAAAAACTGGCGTCCATCCAACGAGTGTTTGTAAACTTTCGTTCGATTCTATTCTATATTTATTCAGTATTTTATGTGCGGCCGCCCACTGACTGACGTCTGAATCGAATATCGGTGAGACATGAACAAAAAATAAACAGACTTATCGTTCTGTATTTAAAATTTTAGGTCCAAAGTTTTTTAGACCTCTACTGTGTATGGAAACAGGTTGGTCATGTGCACCTGCCGGAAAACACCAGCATACCTCCCATACTTGTAAAGTATAGAGTTAAAATACAAGAATCTGTATTATATTCAACTGCATTTTATTGAGTAAATAATATTAATCTATACTAATATTATAAAAATGACGAGTTTGTATATATAGGTTTGGAACTGCGGGTCCAAATTTTGCGTATTTATATTAAATTTAATTAGGTAGGGGATTAAACCGCGGAGCGTAGCTAGTATATATACATATATACTATAATCCAGTTATTTGAGGACATACTATCAACGGTAGATACAGATTTAAGAAAGGATATAATATAAATTAAGTAAATAAATATCCTTGAAAATATTTCAATTGTTCTCATAAACGATTAGGTTTCTAAATACCTACGTTAAACAATTAATAATTAAATTTATTCGACATGTAAATATAATTATTGACAGCTTATTTCAATTATATACGATAACGGCCTTATCGTTTCCAAGCAGAGAGAGGGAGCAAGAAATGTGGTACCTTCAGTAGTTTCAACGTTCATAAGTACCCCTCTGGGACCTAAACTGAATAAATGGCTTTGACTTTGAAAAGCAAGAGATAGAGAGAGCGAGCCAGTGTGTGAAACGGCAACCATTACCACAAATAGGTATCACATTCTCCACTTAATGCAAAAGAGAAAGGAAAGTATAAAAAACCCTAATATAACTTATTCAGCTACTCTTCCCCTGCTATCGTTAATCGTTCCAATTCTTTGATTGCATATAAGGAAGCTACAAAATGCCGCTATATAATCTAATGACAATGGTAATTTATGCAAATTTTTGCATATCTCTGTAACCGTGTGGTTTTGAACTTTACCTACTCTAGAGATTATGCACCTGTTTAAATACTATTACATATAGCATCAGATGTTTATTTACAAGACAATCTAATTCTATTTAGAAAACTGCCTCGAGACCAGCCACTGCAAGTGGTAATGAACTTCTTTGAATTAAGCTCCCATTTTTCGCAATTCTGTGTGAGACACGCGAATATCAAGCAATCGGTATACCTTACGTGGGTTCTAAATATTATATAATTCTATAAAATTACAGCCAAAATCAATGAAGTTCATTACCATTAGCTATATTATTACGTAACATCAATAGTTTAAAAGTTTTAAAATAAAAATAATCTGAAAATTAAGACGGATTTCAGTCGGCGTCAAAACTGGTTTGTTTGTGTGGAAAATAATGATAACTAAATAATAATCTCCATTTCATATTTATAACAAGTTCATTGCAAGTACAAAGAATCTAATAAATATTTTTAATATCTTCATAAGCGCCTTTCAAGTGCCTTTTAAAAGATTAACGATTCATTTTTATCGCCTGTTCAACTTCAAACGATGTGTTGATAGTATTATAATTGTTTTAATTTATATTATGGAACTTTAACTTATATTAGAGTATTTATTTCACATCATTAAATGCTTCAAAGTGTTTACACATTATAAAGTAATGTGATAAATCAATAAAGTCAACATAACCATTATTAGAAATAAAACAAATGAGTTACTTGATCAGGATTAGATAATGAACGTTATAATGTAAACCTATGTTTTTATTTTATTTTTACTATGTACAGGCCTGTTTTTGACCATAATCTCACCATGGTAAGTAATGATGTGGTCTAAGGTAGTAATCACACAAAGGGTAGAAAGAACTGGCTTTCAATGCAGTTGTTTGGCGACCGATTTTCAACTTGAAGGTAGCCAGCTAGGCAGGTTCTACAAAGTAAATACTACCACCATGCTAGTTTTCCTTCACCGAAAGCTCAAGTTCATTGTAGGATTCGAACGCACGACCTTCATCACGACACTTCATCAGTATATTTTAGATTTTTGGGAGTCTACCTAAATGTCGAGCTTGGGTATGAATAATGAAATAACTGGCAATTTGAAACATGTAAGAACGACGACAAATAAAAATCTTATGAACAAGCTAAGGAAACCAATATCAAATGTAGCAGTATTAGGTATAATTGTGTGACAGTTGATAGTGCTGCGCGAGGCCAAGTAATGGTCAAGGCATTGTCAATTAAAACTGTACAGAAAACCCCATAATAACAAACATAAGATAATAAGAGCTATATGTGTCGAAGGCCAGCCAGGATCTGTACAATAAATAACATTTATTACTGATAAGCCTTATTTTTGTGAACTCATTAATGTACTAATTATTCTTGAATCATTGATGGAGACTAAAGATATAATCTCGTGTCGTGAGAACCGAAACCGAGCGTCGATGTATCGGATTGTAATTTTGGCTGAATTCAAAGATCAGTTGGAAGCAACTTGCTTGCTTGCGCCAGAACAATCAACTAAAGACAACATGTTGTAAGTTACACAATGTTAATTTCTGCATATTCTGCTAAAATGACAACTTAGGTGTCATTAGTAAAAATATGAATGATGCAAGAGGTCATTACAGTATTTATGCAACCGGAGGCAGTTGGCGCCGCACTGGCCGGCCGGCAACTTTTTGTTTACATTCAAACTGGTTTGTGGAACCAAGGAAACCTGTTCTGGCGTAAAGTCTTCTGCGATCTGTACTAAGAATAGTTTTTTAGAATTTTTAGAGTATACGATGTCGCAAAATATATGAATTTAAACACTAATATAGTAACAAATATATTCATTTTGAACGATCAACTTCAGTTCCCAAAGTTCGTAAATATAAACAAACTACTTTAGTTTATTCCATATTTTATTATATGTATATATATTACTAGGTCACTTTTAGCGCAGGAAATAATCTTTGGAACAACAGGCTTGACGTCAGATTCGTAGAAACTAGGAATAATTTTAATAAATCATTGATGTATTCAGAACGATGATGGTCAGTTTCTGCTGTGTCAACTGAATTGTTACCACGTCGTTTAATCATAATCATCGCTCGGTCAATTGACTATAATACATCGGCTGCTCAGTGGAACCTTGAGAATCTATAGGCCTTGGCCGAGCTTCTGAGGTAGGTATCATTATCTTATCTCCAACATCACAAATACAATGTTAATTACATAATATATTCATGGCACGTAGACACTTGCTCGGAGCATATCTTGTGTTTACCTGAAATCTGATAGTGATCTACACGGAATATTAAAGTGCGTTACTATTGTTTAACCGAACGCGGCGGGTAATCAAAACAATGTCCCTGATATTTAGAACAATTCACTGGAATATGGGACCGTGTTATTTACAATGTTACTTGTGGGCAGCTGATCCAACAATACGAATGGAGACGCTCAGAAATCAAGCACAAATCTTTGCGTTACGACTCGCAGGCCCGTCGCAAATATATGTGCGATGTAAACAACATAATAATTTTGTATTTTATGTATTTAACATTCGATTTAGAATACCGTCTCGGACAAGTGAGTAAACACCATACGTAGGTCTACTATAAAGACTTACCGTATCTTCCAGTTCTTTGAATTCATTCAGTAGTTTGTTATTGTCAATCTTCTGGTTCAAGGACTTGACGTTGGCTGACATCGCGATCATATTGGCGGTGAGCTCGTCAACTTCCTGGCGTAGCTGGTCAAGCTGCACCTCCCGCACTATCGTGAGCACCAGCAGCCATACCGCTAGAACACTGACGGTAACAGCCAGTGCGACCTTCCACACCTGTATCCGCCTATCACACTTCTGCACCATTGAACCGCTGTACTGTCTTTCAAAATCACCGCTCATCAAGTTCTTCGACATGTCCTTCACTTCCTGCAAAGCGTCCGGTTTCGTGTACATATTGCCTTCGAATAGCAGCGCGTGATTCTCGGCCATCACAGCCCTGACAATGCACTCGCGATACTGACACCGTGTAAGTGGCGAACTACGAAACCAATTAGCCGTTATCGGCCCATTATCGGGGTTCGTGGAAGACCGGGTCGAGGAGAGCTAGGGTGGATAAGTTCGTGCACGTGCGTTTGCGTGCGAGAGAGGGGAGCACGCGTGCTCGCCGAGACGGACAGGGACCGAGTGCGATTGAATATAATGGTTGAATTGAGCTAAAAGGTGCGCGCGCGCGTTCGTAACTAGTGGTTTCGGTAGACAGACGACGGATCACGGACTGGACGCATCGGCCGGGCAGCAGCGCGGGCGCATGGGATCCTCACTGGCCCTGGCTCCCCGCATTTTAAATTATCTCCCCGGTGAATTCATAAAACTTGCATTGACCTTGCCAGATATAATTTGGAAGCAGTTATTACAACACTGGATAATCTATATAACCATATAAGTACAATGTAGTTACATGATTGTGATTGGAGACAAGACGTCATTTAAATGTTTTATCATTAACATTTATAATAATGTGATCAATGTGCATTTCCACATGAACGAAACGAGAACGAGACCTAGTTTTATCAGTGTGAGAAAGAATAATAAGTAATAACATCATCAACTAATAATATTGTCAGCAATTATAACACTTTACTTTATTTGAGTGCGAATATTTGTGTGGAGGTTTGTTACTTAAACACGCTGTACCTAATGGCTAATTAAAGAATGGAATAAAACAATAAAACACATACGATAACTTTTTATTATATCCTTCAGGAATGGGGGTATACCGCAGGGCAACAATATAAAGTAATAAAAGAAACTAAATTTGGGTAAAATTAAATAACTAAGTAAACTAAATATTAAAAAATGTAAAACTGCGTTCAGATCGCCACCCGTAGACAGTGTTCCCAAAAATCTAGCGACGTTACCTCTACGCGAGAATACCTTGATTATACCTACTTTACAAGTCCAGTGCTGGATTAGTCATATAGCAGGAGTAACAAATGCCCTCGCGCCGCTCTGGGGGCCCCGCGTTCATGAAAATAATTACACATCACTCGTAAGGAATGGGATTTATCACACTGAAATTGCGGTAAATTTAAAGGAAAATGATTGAAATACTTTACTACTAATTTAATTAAGACAAATCACGCTACAATCATAATAAATGTCTTTCATATCTATCAAAAGACTAAAATTTCGTGAAAATATAGAGATATTTTCGCGCAGAGGCGCGGCCGACTCTTATTATCTAAAAGCTGGTTCTCCCCCTGAACGATAAGATTAGAGAGCCTGAACCAAGAGCTCTTGACTATATTTGCTACAGGCCGGGCCCCCGCGCTAGCAAATGACTCACTACAGTTTTAAATGCTTATCAGTGGCTCATTTTGTTATTTGTATCTACTAAATATGTACAATTAAGTCCCCATAGAAAATAATACCTATTAGTTAATATAGAATTATTATAAATACATGGATATGTTGGGTGTTTGTTCGAAAATAAGCTACAAACGTCATTGGCGCAGTTACTCAGTAGTTAGTCTGATAACGAGGTCCGTAAACAACAGTAATGAGTGTACTTGAGAATGTTTGTTGAATGAAAATACTAATCGATGTGTCATCCATGATGTATTTTGGACTATTGGCGCGATTGATTTATTAATTACTACTTAATAAACTGCATAACCATTTGCTTACATTGCTTTTTTTTAATATTTTTTAAAATAATATTATTAGCCTATTCAGCAGAGCTGAAAATCTGGGCTGTATATGATGATGATTATTATATTAGGTAGGTATTGACTTTGCGCTTACCTACACTGATGGCACTATGGTTGCATGGCTTGCATGTCATTAAATATGACGCAAGCGCAACGTTAACAAAGATCGCTCCATTTCATTTCTAGCACGGATGCGATGCGCTCGCGACGTTACGCTTCTCAAATCTATCCTAATAGATTGTTGAATTAATATAAGCGCACGCTACTCTGCAAGCTAAGAGATAACAAATATATTCATAGTGTAGCTGCGGCGTATTTTCTTACTGTAGTCTGCAATTGTCAGTGTGAACCGAAGTATTAGAAGACCATATAGCTACGTGGCTATGATAGCTTAGATCGCGGTGTGGCCTACGCTTAAATGATTTGGATATTTATATTTTGTTTCTACTTCCATGTCACAACTATATTACCAGTTTGTCATACCAACTAAAGGCTCTAGTTTGAAAATTATATTCAGCAATGGCGGGACTACAAACTGCCGCTAGAAAGAACCTATAACATACCACAACAGTAAGTATTTAAATGTCACTATGCTCTAAGTACCAGCCATATTATCTTCTAAACTCCTTGCAGGATCGAAATAGTTTACGTGTACACATTCTTGGCATTTGAAGATTTGCACTTTCGGACCCATCCTGTAAAAGTCAACTGCAGTACCTATCCTAGTACCTATCCTAGTACTTATACCTAGTACCTATTAAGGCTCCAGTCTCCCTAAAATCAGTGTTCTTGCGGAATTTATCAGGAAAGAAATATTGTTTTTTAGTCATCAGAAAAGCAATAAATGAAATATATTTTACGTTATTTTAAAGTGTGAGATTTTAAGCTTCCAATACATATTTTATTTTTTAATTTGACGCCACTTTTATTAGCTTTGTGAGGCTTTAAACATACCTCTATTTACGTTCCACGCGTAGAGGGTCTCATTCATGCACACGCTACGAATAAAATATAACAAAAACAAGAAATGTATTCAGATTACATTTGTCGGCAAATCCTCTACAATAATCTTATCTAGTTACTTTTTTTCCAAATTGTCTCAATTTCTTATTTAAATTGCTTTAAAAAGTTATAAATTTCTGAATTTGACCCTTGCAACATATATTTTTTTCTATTACAAAGTAATGGTTTAGAGAAATCACACTTTAACCACTCCGAAAGCAACTACTTATCTGTCGAATAAAAAATATAAGCATTCAAAAAATCATTTGAAATAAATTTACCGAGACTAAACATATAACACAACGAACGCTGTCAATTCCCAGCGAAATTGAATGGAATTTTGATGCATTTTATGTTTTATTTGTTTAGTTTCGGTAAATTTAGCTCAAATGATTTTTTGAATGCATATATTTTTTATTCGACAGATAAGTAGTTGCTTTCCGAGTGGTTAAAGTGTGATTTCTCTAAACCATTACTTTGTAATAGAAAAAAATATATGTTGCAAGGGTCAAATTCAGAAATTTATAACTTTTTAAAGCAATTTAAATAAGAAATTGAGACAATTTGGAAAAAAAGTAACTAGATAAGATTATTGTAGAGGATTTGCCGACAAATGTAATCTGAATACATTTCTTGTTTTTGTTATATTTTATTCGTAGCGTGTGCATGAATGAGACCCTCTACGCGTGGAACGTAAATAGAGGTATGTTTAAAGCCTCACAAAGCTAATAAAAGTAACGTCAAATTAAAAAATAAAATATGTATTGGAAGCTTAAAATCTCACACTTTAAAATAACGTAAAATATATTTCATTTATTGCTTTTCTGATGACTAAAAAACAATATTTCTTTTCTGATAAATTCCGCAAGAACACTGATTTTAGGGAGACTGGAGCCTTAACTATAATATATTTTCTAAAGCGGATAAAATTTTCCCATATAACTATATCATAGCAAAGACCTAATATTACAGGTATTTCCACATGCCAAGGATTTCATTCAATTACATAACATACGTCACATGGCTGACAGTTATTAGTTTTTACACACAAGTTATTATTATCTATGAATGAACCCAAGGAACCTCTTGGCATTACAGCCCGGTGTGACGTAACCACTGTTTTTTACGTAAGCACTGAAAAAAACATGAAATGAATGTCACTGTTTTCTACGTAAGCACTGAAAAAAACTTGAAATGAATGTCAAGATGTGATTCGACGGTTTTTATTTTTAGATCTCTATTATGGTTGGAAGTCCTACCGTAGAATAGCTGCTTTTTCAAATTATATAGGTATGTAATATAATTATTCTTCCAAAGTCTTCGAGTAAAATGGCTATGACATTCAGACAGATTTCGGGCAGACGGACACGGCGAAGTTAGAAAAGTCCATGTACGGAATCTTAAAAACAGCTTCTTTCGTAATTGCCTTTTTGTCTAAGAGTCGGATAAAAACTTTGAATAATCTTTTTTTTCGGTGGTTTCTTATCTTATATATGTATAGGCTTCCCATGTTTAATATTGTATTATTTGCCATATTAGAAAACCATAGGAACTCGTACCTATTATTCTAATAAATTTCCACTTACCTACAACCTATTAAAGTTAAAAAGATACAGACATATGGATGGACGGTGGGTTGGCACTTTGGCACCCCTTGGGTACGATAAATTGAAATTATTGGTTTTGTATAGATTTCAGAAGTAGGACTTCGATTAAATAAAATAAAAAATATACCTCTTTTATTTCAAACTACGAAGTAAAATGGCTGATATTCCATTAATTAAGACTAAGTTCTTGCTTTTTCTCCATTCTGTGATATTTAAATTAAGCCTCGGGACTCGGGTGTCCTCTAAATTAAGCCTGTAAATATCTAGATCTTAAACGTCTACCCTTGTAATCCATTGAGGTCAACACATTTGAACATTACTTTTAGCAAATTATTTCGTAACTAATGTATACTGAGTGACGTAACCTTGAGACGTTAACTTTTAGTAATCTAAGTAAATGCTGAATAAAATGGCAAGGTGCAACGAAAGTCAGCTGCTAAATCACAGCCAGCGGTATGTGCTTGTTGACAGATTTTCAACTCAAGCGTGGTTACCAGCCAAGCAAAGTACAACTACAAAGCAAAGTAGCTTACTACCGTGCTATGGATTCTTCACGATGGTTTCATCGCGATGTTTTCCTACACCGAAAGCTCAAACTCATTGTAGGATTTGAACCCACGACCTTCGTCACGGCATATGACGTCAATACCACTGTAATCACTTTTAAAGCCGCATTATGTGAATCCACTAGGCAGCATTGTCCATCAACCGTAAGGTCCTCACCAGCACCTAGCAGCGAATGGTGTTAAAGTGCAATATGCCTATATTTTTTTACAAGCAATTTCTTTATTAAACAGTTTTAAATAATCAACTTATTGCAAATTATTACATCGAACTAATTATGATTAAGTACCTACTTACTATAAGTTTAATATGCCTACACATCGAAATAACAGAGTAATTATACTTCAGTGAAACTTAATTAAGATGAGTGTATTTTGGTAGAATATCCCAACATTATAAACCAATAAGTTTAATAGCGAAATTATGTACACTTTACCACTTTATTTATTCGAGTTATGTTTCTCATTTATGATAGATATAATGAGAACAAGAAGTATTCGATTTCCGCCCTTCTACTCGCTTTGCTAGTAAAATTAATCAAGCGCCTAGAATATTGTTTATAGCAATTAGCTCAGCTTAATAGTACAACATTGCGCTGTAAAATAAACTAGGAGAACGTCGCGCGTAGCCAATATAAGTACAATTTAAGTGTCTGGATTACCTTGTAAGTTCTTTCTAAAACGTGCTAAAACTATTCATGTTCTGATATAAATAGTCGTTACTTATTATTTGCTGATTTGAAACAAAACAAAAAACTGTTGCAATTAATCAAGTTAATCTTATCATTACAATTCTTTATTGGCTAAAATGTTTTTTTAACTAGCTAGATATTTATTGGTTAAATACCTATTAAGTAATTTAAGTTTCATAATAACTGTCAAATATGTTAACTGAAAAACCTAGTAAAATTTAAATCCGGCATTGCGCTTTAAATTAAGCGCTGTGTCTATGGCGCTGTGGATTTTTAAACGACTTCAAAAAGGAGGAGGTTCTCAATTCGTCGGAATCTTTTATTTATATGATAAAAATAGTTTTTTTTCGATGTGCCTGTTAAGTATTTCCCAGCTAGTTTTTAACCGACTTTAAGAAAAAAGGAGGAGGCTCTCAATTCGGTTGTATTTTTTATTTATTTATGTAAGTTACTCAGAGAGGTACTTACCTACCTCCCTTATTAAATCTTACTTGTTTTTTTACTAACTTTTGAATTATTGCGAAGAAATAACAATGTCGCGGCAATGAAACCATTGAAGCTACAAAATCAGTTTCAAACTTCTGAAATGAAATGAAATATTTTTTTATTAAATAGGTCCTCACAGGCACGTGTAAGAACTGTCAGGCTAATGCACGTTTAGGAAGGTTGCTTTTACTGACAAGGTTTGTCTTCTGCTTCCTTTAGGTACCTAAGAAATAACAAAATCTTTTACGAAAACATTAAAGAATATGTTTTACCAAAGATAAACCACTGACCGTGTTGGATTTTCTTGTTTCTAGTACAATTACCTATTCTATACTTGTTTTTTTATGGATTCATATTTACTCATATACCGCCAATACATGAATAGGTACCACCTGCCACCGTCGGCCACATACTTACATACAGTAGTGAGATTGTGGTAAACATAACCCTAATAAAAAACCTATCGCGCTTCGCTTCCTATGATTCAGAAATATAAATAAGTAACTAGATAGGTACCTATCTAAGGAATATATAAACAACAATTGTTATGAAAATATACCTAGAAAGATACCTAATATATTTCTGTGTCAATGTGGTAATTCTAGTAACCTATTTAGGATGCCTTGAACCAAATGTCACGACCTTCAAGATCATCCTAAACGGGCGCTTTGAGCAAAACGTGACATCATCAATAGTGAAGATCGGGTAACATGTGTGCTGGCATTTATGTACAATTAGCTGTCCCCCGCGGCTTTACTCGCGTTCCCGGGATAATAAATAGTCCATTGTTTCTCTCCATAATTGCTATAAGCTACCGCAACACGATTATTGGCTGTGACGTTGTCGCCAATAGGTAACAAACAAACAAACAAACTCACATTCCCAGTTATAATATTATATTGACGGATCGGTTGACGTTGAGGTTACATACCCTGACTGCTACGCCACAGGTCGTGGATTCGATTCCCCCAAAAAACATTTGTGTGCATTTTTATTTATATCAGAGCGCTGACAGGTATGCAGGCGGTCTACTTGATAGTAATTGGCCACCGTCGCTTATTAATTTATTTATGTTAAATGGGCTTACGAATAGCTATCAACTGACCCCAGGAGGAGTCAAGACGAGGCCGAGGATGTAGCACGCTTGCAAAGAAAAACCCTATTGCCTCTGGCCTTGAAGATATCTAGGTTATATGGGTGTCAGGAAACACAGACCCCGGAAGTGAATTCCACTCCTTCACTGTTCGCATAAGGAACAATGTGTTGTGTCCGTATAAACGGGATGTCGACAACGTGTGTATGGAAGTCCTCCCTACGTCTTCTGGTTCGATAGAGAAATGGGGACGGAAGAATAATATTAGGTATACAGTTCTTGCGCACACTCTCCAAAATAAATCCTGTAGAAAACCGACAAGCACGATACCTAACGTCGATGTTCAAGGCTCGTTAGTTTCGCATCGGTCAGTGAAACGTCGCCAACGTGTCTCCTAACACGATGGTCTATTGAATCAAGAGCGTCCAGCTGGTACTTGGCGGAACCATCCCAGAGGTGGCAGCAGTACGCCATGCATGATCGGACTTGCGCTTTGTAAAGTTGAAGCAACTGTCCCGGCGTAAAGTACCGCTTAACCTTGAAGAGGATGCCCAGTTTTTTAGCAGCGGTTTTTGCCCTTGACTCAATAGAACTACCAAAGTTCATTTTAGTAGTCAAGATATGCCAAGGAGTTCAAGCTTGTCTGTTATCAGCAGGGAAATGTCCTGAAAAGGCTTTGGAAGCGTTGAACTTGACCTGGTTGGCTTCACCCCAATTGAAGATTGCTTTCAGATTCGAGTTATTACGCTCAACCATGGCCTCTCTAAGCGTTTGAGTCTCGTCGCTAGTGGCCCATGCGCTGGAAAAGTATCTCTCCTAATCAGTGCTGTCATCTGCATACCCAAAGATACCGGGCACCAGAAGGTCGTTGATATGCAGCAAGAATAATGTTGTAGAGAGAACTGATCCCTGAGGAACTCCGGCATTTATTGCCAGTGTATCCGAAGAGCTCACGTCTATGACAACTCGTATGTTATGGACCTATCGCTCAGGAAATCTGAAATCCAGGCACACAAGCCAGCAGGAATTCCGTACGAAGGAAGCTTATTTAAGAGGTTGTCACGCCAAACCCTATAGAAAGACTTGGAGATATCAAGGGAGACGGCAAGAGCTTCCCCGTATCTCTCAATAGCTTTTGCTCCTAACATGTGTGGCACACACAAGAGGATCCCCAGTCGATCGTTTCTGGCGGAAGCCAAATTGGCGGTCACTGAGGAGAAAACATTTGCAGTACCACTGGGATTGCCAATACTTTTTTTATGTCAGAAGATTGTTAAGCAGGCAGACTGTCCACCAGATGGTAAGTGGCTACCGTCACCTATACACAATAACAATACCAATATGTTGCAGAATACTACAGTGCAGTGATCTGAAGCACATATGAGTCGGTTATGGGTAGGTATATGTGCACGTCCAAGCTGCATAGTAAATGCGTGCAACATTTACTATGCAACGTAACGTTTACTCCAACATTTTGTTTATCAAAAATTCATAGAAATTAATGCATGCATACGCACAATGGCATATTGTGGCTTTGCTGTGTCTAAGTGCAACTTCTCAGATCTCACCTCCAGACAGCACGGCACCAAACAAACCATAACAATTAACGATTACGGGAATTGCATATCGATTGCATATCCGGATATAATCGATCGTTTGTAATTATCCTAAGAATAACCGTGAATAACAACGCACAATCGATTGTTTTGAGACACTCAAATACTACGTACGCTCAAACAAACGATTATCGTAAAAAAAGAAAAAGGAACAAAAGACTTTTAGACTAACATGACATCAACAGTACTTTCAAGTAGGTTTAACCATGACTAAGAGATAGTGTGAGGCGAAAAAGTGCTCTGGTTTACGGATAGGGCCAAAAATGTGGACACAGTACTACGCTAGACCGCATAACTTTAAGCCTGTCTACTTGTCTCCGTCCTAGAGCTCGGCCACCATGATCTTTCGTGCTCTTTAAGCACACGTTTTTCACGCTACTGATATCCGCAGGGTTCTTGTTGTCGCCAACGTGCCATCTGTACTAGAACCAGTCGGAATCGCGCGTGACGACGGCAAGAGGCCGGGTGGTATGACTTTGATACCGTGCAGTGTTGGCAAGGCGCTGCAATGGTGTGGGATGCCACATGTGTTGATACACTCGCACCTTCCCACATTGCGGCTGCGACCGGTGTGGATAAATCAAAATTAAAGAAATTCGCTGGATAAAGACCAAATTATATATTTATGGCTTTTGCGAAAGTAACGTAGTTGAACGTAAAGTAATGGGTCCGTGGGGGTACGAAGCTCGCCAATTCACTCGGATTTTATCATCTAACTAAGCTCATCGAGGCTTCGGGAGACCGACGAGCGGGGAGCTTTTTCTGCCAACGCATTAGCTAGGCCATACAAAAACGGAACGCCGCCGCCAGCCTGTTGGCCACCTTGCCCATCGGCGGCTTCGAGGTTTTTTTTTTTGTTTATTGTAAATACTTGTTGTAAAATATAATAATGACTTATCATATTTCTTTGCTAAAAAAGTTAAAATTAGTAAAGCTAATTTACATACCTACAGTACCTAACACAATCCTGAAAATTAACCCCAACTAATATGAAATTAATCAATAGTTCCTTTGCCAACACGTCCTCCTGCTATTTTCTCACAGTCTCCCTAAAATCAGTGTTCTTGCGGAATTTATCATAAAAGAAATATTGTTTTTTAGTCATCAGAAAAGCAATAAATGAAATATATTTTACGTTATTTTAAAGTGTGAGATTTGAAGCTTCCAATACATATTTTATTTTTTAATTTCATGCCACTTTTATTAGCTTTGTGAGGCGTTAAACGTACCTCTATTTACGTTCCACGCGTAGAGGGTCTCATTCATGCACACGCCACGAAAAAAATATAACAAAAACAAGAAATGTATTCAGATTACATTTGTCGGCAAATCCTCTACAATAATCTTATCTAGTTACTTTTTTTCAAAATCGTCTTAATTTCTTATTTAAACTGCTTTAAAAAGTTATAAATTTCTGAATTTGACCCTTGCAACATATATTTTTTTCTATTACAAAGTAATGGTTTAGAGAAATCACACTTTAACCACTCCGAAAACAACTACTTATCTGTCGAATAAAAAATATATGCATTCAAAAAATCATTTGAAATAAATTTACCGAGACTAAACATATAACACAACGAACGCTGTCAATTCCCAGCGGAATTGAATGGAATTTTGATGCGTTTTATGTTTTATTTGTTTAGTTTTAGGGAGACACTGATTTTAGGGAGACTGGAGCCTTAACGATAATTTTCCTTCTCAAATGGCCGATGCGCAAAAGATAGCAATTAAAATTGACTCTCACGCAATGTATTGTGTCTACGAGCAGTTTCTCGAATCTTACCCTCAGACAGTATGGCACCACACCACGTACAATAATCGTTAACGGAAATTCTGTATCGATTCTAAGATCAATCAATCGTTTATACCAATCGGATGTTATAAACAATCAACTCGCGGAAAAATGCGCGGTTTTAATTCCGCCAGGTTAGCATTTCTTGTTGCTATTATAAACTCATACTGTATTGCAACTGGACAGAGTTGAAAAAAGCTTAGCATTGGTGAAAGCAGATGCAGTAAAAAATCTTGTAGGTTGTAAATGATGTTACGTGCGCGTTGTGGCGTGATGCGTGAATGAATCATAGTTTGAAGTTCGAATTACGAATTCCTAGGCATCAAAATAATGATCCCCACGTGGTAAAAAGTGACAACGACTTCTGAAAATGTCAATGAATGTCAGGTATGTTAATTGATTCAAGTAAACGATATTGAGTAACGAAACACTATCATCATGTCATGTACTAGGTATAATAAATAGAACAAAGCCTGATGATGGATTGGCTGAAAGATCAATTCAGAGCCTAAACCACTGGGTATAGTACCATAATAGGACCATGAAATTCGGAGCCTGCTTCTTTTGTAACGTAGGTACTTTACCTACGTAACCCCTTTGCTTTAATCATACATAGCTTTAGTGGATAAATTAATATGAAATGTATAAAAATAGGTAATAATTTAATATAAATCCATGAAAATTGGCATTAAGTAAGTCTTTAGCTGGATATCTAGAACGACGCGTTTCGGTGTTTTTTTAAAGTCTTTCTTAAAATGTGGAAAAATGGCGAGGAAAATTTATATCATTTTGCAAAAAAAAAATCAAACGCGGATAAAACCGCAGTGATAAAGCTAGTGTACCTAGATAGGTGCTAATAATGGGCAAGCGGAGATTATAGCCAGATTTAGTCGAAGGCTAAGTGCGGTGTTGTTTTACATTACTAAGTACCAACCTAGGTATGTAAACATATTCAACCATGATCGTTATTGTCCAATGTAATAGCGGAAGCTATGGCACGTAAAATAAAGCTTCTGGTGTTGAGTTTGATTATGTATGCCGTAGGTCAGGTTCATATATCACATACTGATACCGTTACTTACGTAATAACAAAGGTATAGTCAAGAAAACAATAAATTCAAGGAAAAACTGAATAAGCAATAAATCTGATAAACAGACATATAGAATACAATTGGCGCAAAATAGCTTAATGGCCTTAATCTCAAAAAAATGTTAAACTCATATTTCGATGCAAGGTGGCCTTAATGCGATGGAAAACAGTAAACAATGTCTCGATATCATACTCTTATTACACAAATCGATCATAAATTGCGAATAACATTAGATAGTAAATCGATAAAACGATGATGCAGCTCTTACATAACCCTTGTGTACATAATAATCGAGGAAATCGAAATAATAGCGAATTATTGCGAAATAGTAGTTTGTCAGCATCCGTATCTTATACTACGTCTGTCAGCAAAACTATTAGTTAGTAATTCACAACGAACTATTTAATGAACATCCTGTATTGCACGTACTCACAAGTACTAGATGCATATTTATTTAAGTATCATTATGATAAACAACTAAAAGAACAACAAAATTACTGCATAAAGGTTTGGCAAAAAAGGCTTTATATTATTTTTCTTCCAGCGTTCCAAAGGGAACGTTCCGTAGGGTTTCATGTTTCCCGGGAAGAAAGCAAATCCCGATTATCTCAAAAGTCCAAGGTCTCTTTCTTCCAAATCCGTTCAGTTTTCAACATAAACGTCCATAAATATTCACACAATACTTTGCATTAACAACCGGGCCAATTGCGAGTTGGACTCGCACACAGAACTTTACCTATATCCAATTTTGCTGTGAAATGACTAACAGGCGCAACAAAATATTAATTTTACTACATACATACCATAACTATTTACAGTATGCTACGAGGGAGCTTAGTGTAGGCACTTTCTGTTTTGCTGTTATTATTTTTTTTCATTAAGAACTAGATACAAAAATATATAGATGACTTACTCCATTGAATTGGGAAATTCCTGTCATAGTGGATGTAATTGGTGCATAAATAAATAAATAAACTATAATAACTATATTAATGTTCATTATTATTGTATAATATTTAAATATTATTTTGTTTAAGAACAAGATATTAATAAAATAAGATTCAAATAACAGCTTCTTTTAGTAAAGGCAGTTTTCGAAACAGAGTCTGAACAATAAACGTTGAATGTTTCTTGTATGGGGATTCCCCTGTTGATTTATTACAAATATTATTTAAGATAATACATAGTAATACGTTTTCTATGAACATTTTAATTATCTACCAATTGGGATAAGAAATATACAGCCCTGTGAGAGACAAACATACAAGCGGCGTAGGCTTACTATTTGGGTCCTGTAACCTGTTGAACACCCTTTGGGTACCTACGGAACCCTAAAAAAGACAAATATAATGAGACGAAGAGAGATATCCTCTTGTCAAATAATATGTAATTTTAATCTCTTTATAAAGACTCCCAGTGTAAGTTAGGTCATGCCTTATGGTTCCTGTCTCTTCAATAATCTACAGATTCAATGTAGATTACCAGATATGAGTAGGCAAGTCGGGAAACATTTATTCGGAACTCTCTATGGCCCGATGGAACTTTGTATTCAAGTTCAAATTAAATCCTTTCTTTCCAATTCGAACTTCTAAAAAGCTTCGCGCGGAAAAATAAAAGATTTTAATATATATTTGTATAAACTCTTCAAACTCGACCAACAAATAATTGGGGTTTTTTGTGTAGGTACGTGATAATCCTTCCCTCCCCTTATCCTCAGTAATCTAATCTAATCTGGTTTTCCTTTTACTATGCTTTTATAAAAGCGAAAACGAGTCTGTCTGTTTGTTACGATTATGTTGAGCATTGGCTGTGGAGTGGACATAAGATTCTATTCTTTATCACAGAAACGCGGGTGGTGTATATATGGAAAACTAGGTATAAAGTACGAGGAACCATAGAAAAGCGAACTTTTTTTTCTTCCATTATCTCACCATGGTAATTGATAATGAGACCGGAGGTGGTAAGCACACAAGCCCTGATGGGAACTAGATCTCAAATGCAGCTGCCGGAACACACCGTTAGGTGCTTAGGGATAATTTTCAACTTGAGTGTGGTACCCAGCCAGGTTTTATAAATAATCCTAACGCCGTGCTATGGTTTCCTCACGATGTCTTCGATCAAGCTCATGACAGTTGGCGTGGTTGGTAATATACCATATCACGCCACAGGTCGTGGGTTCGATTCCCACTCAGGACAGACATTTGTGTGCATGAACATGTCTGTTTGTCTTGAGTCTGGGTGTAATTATCTATGTAACTATATATTTACAAAAGCAAAGAAGTAGGTAGGTATATGTAGTAGGTACCTATGTCAGTTATCTGGCTTACATAGTACAAGCAATGCTTAGTTTAGGGTCAGGTGGTCGTGTGTGATGTCTGATGTCCCATAATAAAAAAAAAATACGATTCAAACCCTCTTTTTTATTGGAGGAATTTAAAAATTGTTTAATGCATTGTGCATTCATGATAAAATCTAAAAAAATGTAACTGTTGATTTTGTTAGTAAGTAACCTTTGAAGCATTGCAATTCTTTGTTACAAGAATGCGTCACCGTGTAGATGTTGATAAAGTTACACAAAAGAAATTAACATATTATATTATGCTAAGAACCTGACTGATAACTTATTTACTTTGAATGTAAAGTGAGCCTAAAATTGACAATGTTATTATTATTTAGGTACTAGCTTTTCGTCTAGGCTTCGTTTGTGTAGACTTCATTAAAACTTTTTTATTGTTTTCCGCTTTTACGTAATAGTTATAGGTAATTTGTTGACCTAAGCTAAACTAACGGTTTCTTTGATCATGCTATAGCTTCCGCCCAGCGCTTTCACTCGTGTTCTCGAGGATCTACGATTTTTCAAACATTTTCATTCGTACATACCTTGTCTTGACAATTGCAAACACAACAAAAAATCAATTAGCCAAATAGGTGCAGCTGTTCTGTAATTTATTTATTTATAAGGGTAATTCCACCCCTGCAAGTATTGCCAGTGACTAAAAAATCACCCAATGGTGCGCCAATACCCAATACTACTGTACATACAGTGTACTTTAAATCTAAAGACCTGCTGAAATCCTTTAAATTTGCGTTGATCTTTTTACTAAGTATTAATAGAATGATATCGAATGATATTCTAGATGCTATGCTGATGTTATAGACAGAGACGACGAAGAAGAAAAGGCATGTAGCGCCATCTATATTTTCAATAATGTACTTTAATCAATGATGTCCTCTTATTATACCATTTATGAATTGGATTCTTTTATGAATCACCTTAAATGGCGAAATTAGACACCTTTATACCTGTCGAAAAACAGAGGGGTAATGTTCTAAATGTCCCCGTGTGTGACCCACACGGGGAAGATACTATAATAGGGCATGAAACAGCATTATACTATGAAAAGAGAAGGAAAGTGAAGGTAGGTAGTTGCTTGTGAAGGTAGGTCGTTGCTTCTCTTTTCAAGAAAAGACTTTAGACAAATAATTTTGTACATGCCTTCACCCAAGGTTAAAAGTCTAGATCTCGGCTATGGTGGTACAGTATGGGTACAGCACAAATGTGATTTTAGCTGGTTTTTGATGTATCACTGCGTCAACTTCGTAAATGATGTATTAATGTAACATATACCTATACATTATTATTTTGTGGTTTGGTTACACTTGTATGCAAATTTATTATGTAAATTCGTGTAAAAGCTGAGGAAGTAGGTATTAACCACGTTAAATCCATTGGTAAATACCCTATTAATATTATTTACAAAAATCCCATAACCTAATAAAATGTTGCCATGTTTCTAATATAGTATACTGCGAGCATGACACTTGGTCAAGATAAGGTTTGCTATGAGAGATTCCGTATCATGGAAACGTTACGCGGCCAATATTAAATACTTACTTTTACAATGTTTTTCACAGATTTCGTACTTTTAATGAAGAAACAAAATAACGAAAACGTAGTTATAGTAGTAGGTAATTAAGTAGTATAGTAAATAATATACTAAGTAAGTATACGATGTTTTTTTTACTACATAATTATATTTACAACAAAAATACAATCTATCACATCTCAGCCGCAAGACGTCCACCACTGCTGGACATAAGCCTCCCCTTAGGACCTCCGATAGTCATGAGCGGCCTGCATCCAGCGTATTTCGAAAAAAAATACAATCTATAATTTAAAGAATTTTTCCTAAACGGAACCTTAAAACATCACATTAGGTCATTGACCCTTATTTGAAGTTACTCATTTCAGCAAGTAAGTTGAGTATTCATTAAAACCTTTTTTCCACACCCAACTTTCTATTTGAGAGACAAAATCCAAGATGTGAGGTCAATAACGGTTCCATGACCTAGTTGTCTTAGGATAACAGTTAAAAGGATCTTGTTCAGATGGCGGATGACATTGGCGGTTGAAATTGTAGTACCGTTAATTCTGTTGAACTAATATTTTATATGACATGATGCCGTATGAAAATCTATGATTCTTGTGTTAATACAATTTATGATCCCAGCAAAATTCTACTGCACGAGAATCGTGTGTCTTCTTCATTGCCGCTTATTTCGAAGTTTTTACTTGGCCAAAAAAACTAAAATATCTCAACCCGACTCTTTCTCATCCACCATACTCTTGCCCCGACAGACTTTCACATTTTTTGGAATTTGGAACCTCACGTTTTGCAAGGTATAAAAAAATATAGCAATCCAGTGGAGTTTCGTTTACCTAACTAGCTGTCCCCTTAGCTCCCCGCGGTTTCAGCTGCGTTCCCGAGTAAAAAAAAGTAACCCATGTCCTCCATACCATAGGCTAACTACGTACCAAATTTCATCGCGATCGGTTTAGCGGTTTATGCGTGAAAAGGTAACAAACAAACAAACAAACTCACAATGACTCACATTCGCATTTATAATATTAAAAATAAAGTTAGGATTAGGATTCTTTCACTATTAAAAAATCGCCAAACATGGTAGACATCTAAAAACCGACAATGGACGCCTAAATAGTAGGTCAACCTGTGCCTACATCCTACATGACTGACATGTTTAGTTAGGGCATACGTAGAACTAGTCACATAGGCCACCCAAAGAAATCACGTAGAAGTAAATGTATTTATCGAAAATAAGTTAATAATATTGAGAAATTCAGACATCTTTTCCATGTTAATGATTTTACAGAATTTTCCAATAATAAATGCTTGCTGATTGGTTTTATTATAATTATTAAGTCTGACTGATTCAATGACTGAATAGTGAATTAGTTAATGGTTTGACATCATCGAACCATTTTGATAATGGTCAAGAGGCCATATAGCCTACTGAACCTACCGCAAGCGTTCATCGTGCACAAAGCCGCAAACACATGCGTAATGCAATATTGATAGCAAACTCTTTAATTTTTATTAGGTTTTTGTTTTTACCTGTAATTTATTTTAGTAAAATTATTTTGTATTTATTACTTAGTAAAATATTATACATAGAAACTGTAGAATATACAATAAATATACAATAAAAATACAAATGATAAAATATAGACAAATTCCTTGAAGCTACCGCTTCTGTCGATAGGCATATAAGGTTCCCAAAAAGCTGGCAGCGTTTTCTCTTTGAAAAATGAAATAATAGATAGAAATATGATCCATCGAGCCGTATATACTATATACTTATACATAATTAGGGTTATACCTCAATCAAATATGGATTTTAAGAGCCGTTTGTCAGCGTCCCTTTTTTGATAGTAGATATCATTATTTTGGTTAGCTAAGTAATAGTTTAATTTAATATCAATTAGGTTTAAGATATTGATTATTAACAAAATGATTTTGAATTCTATCCATACATTCTATGAGTGTCCAATACCAATCACCGATTTTGCTCAACAAGTCGACAGGTGTAAAGCGGTTTCGTTTAATTCACCTTTAAATAAAAATGCATATAAACAAAAACTGCCGCATTTTTTGCAACGATCACTATAATTATAGGCGTGCATTGTGTCACGGTGTCATCGCCGTACGTAAACACCTCCATAACAGTAAAGTGGGGCAATCAGCCGTGTCACTCAGTCACGACTACAGGAACTCCGCTACCGAATTCTTAGTAGATTAATCGTTGCTGAAAATTGCAATTCAATGTTTAAAGCGACTGCGTGTATGGACTCATATCCATGCATTTATTCGGCATTATAATCGATAGTTGGCTATGGGCTCTTTTACTCTTTTCACCACGTTCCAGTACCCCGAGTGTAACCAATTGACGTTAGAAAACGCTTACTATCACGTTAGCGTTTACGACATTTTCTATAGGAATCGGCACAGCGCCTCTCGCGGAATACTCATGGAACTAATTTCTTCCATACAATTTTTTAGTAAACGCAAACGTGATAGTAAGCGCTTTCTAACGTCAATTTATTTACGTAAATTCTTTACACTCAGGGTACAGGTATCCTTTTTACCCACGACGGAACGGAGACGGTATATGCGTTTGGGGTGACAGTTTGTGCAAATCTATGTTGCCATTTTTTTATGATTATTACCTAGTATACAAGAAATGGTATGCAAAATGCAGAACAAAAAAGGTAGAACGAAGTAATAGAAAAAAGGTAGTACGGGTCATAGTAGTTAGTACTCTGAAATATGTACCTATAAATATGCTTTTTAGTGCAAAAAAGGACCTCTATTGTTTTCGTCCTGTATCCGTATGGGGTATTTTTACTCACGACGGAACGAAGAAGGTGTATCCGTTTAGGGTGAGAGGTTGTCTGTATGTTTGTTTGTTAGATCTAACGAAGAACTACGGGGTAGGTAGGTAGTACAACATAACAACACTTTCAAAAAAACAAATACCTACTATTACAAACTTATTTTTGCTTATAAGTAACTTGTTATTTTACTAATATGGAACCCTACATACTGTGCGTGGACCGACACGCACTTGGTCGGTATTTTTATAATAAGTATAAATCTAATACAGGTAGATTTAGAGATCAAACGGCAAATTTTTCTCAGAAATTACAATCTAAGTAAAAATATAGATGAAATTTGAGGAAAAAACGTTTGTCAAAGTAAGCAATCAAAACAAAGATCAAGTTTGGTACTTACTTAGACCTTTTTTTCTTAGAAATTACAGACAAAGGAAAGAAAAAATTATAAAATTTCTGCAAAACGCAATGAAAGTAAAAAAACAGATTTAAAACATAGATCATGAATCAGGCAACTTCACGATTTGTGAGTCACAGAGATATCGCATTTCTATAACAATCCACTGAATGATACAGTCATTAATCAATTCTAAGTACTTAAGTAATTATGTGAAACTGCATTTAAACAAAGTTTGACTATTTTTTACTCATTCTATTCAAAGATTGCATATACTTAATACTTAGTCCCCAATTTTGACCTCTAATGTTTCCCTTACAAGCAAAGAAGAATAATCTGTAATAAAATGATGCTGCTTAACTTATTGGGATTATAGATTAGATTTTGTATTTTTGTTGTAACTTAAATATAAATAACTAGCTGCCCCGCGGCTACACTCGCGTTCCCATTTTTTTACGAATTTTAAAACTTCCTATTGTTCGATTTTCTCACTGTGATTCTAGACTACGTTCTGTCTTAAAACTAGTCTTAAATGAAAATAAGTAATTGAGCAAATAATGTTTTTTTTTAATAAATCCAACGCAATCAATCCCAGTAAGCATTTTGAAAAATCTCACGTGAGATTAGGGTCGGGGGGTCGCAAAATGCGTCCCAAAACTACCTACAAAAAAAATAGAATTCCAGGAATCGTGAGTCAACTTATTAAAATCATTTACTTACATAATTATCGTGACTGTATTTAGAAGTCATTCTATGTTTTAGGTTTTATTCTATGATTTTAGCTTAAATTACAAAAGTAATATATCGATAACATTGATATTAGTGCTAATTTACTCTCTATTAAACTCCATTTCCGCTCATACCTACTGGTCTTTATACCAGTACATAAAGATAACTTCACAACTGTTTTAAGCTTATTGAATTGACCGAGTTCATTAAAACTTTCGTTGATCTAATAAATAAATACATGCATAATGTATAGAAAACTTGATACGTATATACAGTCTGACCTTCTTGGAATTCAGTTAAATTACCCTCTATTCTTGCCTCGGCTGTTAAAAAGCACACATAGCCTTGCTAATATAAAAGCATAGGTATATGCAGTTTAGGCGTGAATTCAGAAATAGTTCCCTATAACAGAGCCGGCTAGAGGAACAATATTATATTATCCGGCCGCGTTTTGAATAAGTTCTCTGAAGCTTGGTTGGTAGGAGGAAAGAAGCTTGGTTCATCGTGAACTCCATAGTCCAACCGAACGTTGTTGCTGGCTGTGCAGACACCCATTTTAAATTAGGTACTTACCTGTAGCAATGCTTTTGAAAGTCAGCAGCCAAGTGCATTTTAATAATTATTAGTCAAGTTTTCAAGACCAATAATTTATTAGTGGTACCTACTATTACCTGCTGTATAAGGAAGAACATAGGCATCGATGTCTCTGAGGGTAGACTATGCTGTAAGTAAATCTAACCTAATTAATAGATAATTATAATATGTGGATCCTCATAGTCTGCTAAAATCAGTTATAGTAAACCGTCAAACGCTTTACCAAACTCTGTTCCCCAATTCCGACCCTGTCGCAGACTGCTATATTCGTCAAGCAATGCAAGTGACCAAGATAACCACGGAGTGAGGATGTAAGCAGCTGGAGTCCGTGCTCCGGCACATACCACCGCGACAATGTTTCTCAATCTGTTAGTAAATATGACCCCCTACTTTGTTATGATAATTGTAATAATGGGGCAATAAGCACGTTTCTTGTCAAAGTCAAAGCCATTTATTCAGTTTGGGCCCTAGGAGGGCACTTATGAAGGTCGAATTTACTGAAGCCACCACCGCCACTTGTTACATTTAATAGGTAGGTACGGTAGTGGGTTGTTACCTAAATCATAAAATATCTGAACGAGATAAGGATTTTGAGAAGAGACACAGGTTGGTAAGGTATATAAAGACATCTTAAACATTTTTTAGTGACATTTGTTCTATACAATACTTGGTAGGTTTAATCTTATACGTACCCATTTTTGCCATTCGCCTATATTTGTAGGAAACCTTATACATGCTTAGATATAACTACCTACATACATAATTATAAAATGCTATATTCTGTACATATTTTATATGTACTCGGATTTTTAACTATAAACAAACAATTTAAAAAGCTCCTCTGGTGGCTTCCCGCGCGGAAAATAAATAATATAATATAGTCGGTGCTTATTTCCCATTGCCACTTCCCATGAAACGTTATATTAGGACCATGATAAAACTCACACCACTCACACGCCACCATCACGATATCTATAATTAATATTATAAAGCTGAAGAGTTTGTTTGGTTGATCGCGCTAATCTCAGGAACTACTGGTTCGAATTGAAAAAATATTTTAGTGTTGGATAGCTTCATTTTCGAGGAAGGCTATAGGCTACTTTTTATCCCAGGGAAACATAAGATCCCTTGGGAACGCCGGAGAAACCGTCGGGCGGAAATTATTATATTGATTACTACCTACACAGATACATCAAAAACACTTTGGGTGACACAGTTACGTTACCAAAATATAAAACAGTAACGTTATTCCAGGGTATGATCTATCTATGTTCCAAATTGCTTCCAAATTCGTTCAGTGATTACAGTGTGATTGAATGTAACATACACTATCATACACACAAACATAATACATATTAAGGATATCATCACGGTTTTTTACATCCGTGGATATCATGTCCAAAAAAGAAACATTGTACGTAGTAGTAATCAATTTGATTAAAAAATACCTTCTAATGGGCTATAAAAATTATTATGTAATTGGTATAAATATTGTATGTAACAAATTTATTTGATTGGCGGTGTAATAATTCTATTGATATTATGCTTTCACTGTAGGTAGGCTACCTACTAGCAATTGAGGCTCGAATTGCTGACTTCTCGCTAAATATTGTGGCTCACTTGAATAAAACCGATAACAGTATGTTATACTGAACCATTTGTGAGGCTCCAGTTGAACGATCCTTCATCGTCTCCTCGTGAGCTAATCGCGGACATTCCACGGTCGCCGGCGCTCGTTTCATTTCATTCGCATACTATCGCCTGGGTCGGCCACTGCCGCAAGCTTCAGTCAGTTTGATTTTGGCGCGCAGACAGTCGCGATCGAACGGCGCGCGCCCTTTCGGAGGACGAACGAAGTACGATACAAAACAAAACAAACGAAAGCAACCAAAAAGCTCGTTTGTGTTTACTTTTTATTTTTTTGAACATTGTGGAAGTAGCCGCAATTTTTTTGTGCAAATGTGTTCTAAATCGTGAAGTGTTCCCACTGTATTTAATACTATGGGTAGGTACATAATTTTATGTGATTATCGTGTGCGGTGCCGCGATGCCGTGGTGCCAAAGCGACCGGCGATCTTTTCTCACTAAAGTTTTGCATCCTTTGTTTAGAATCGTGGACGCCTACGCCGATATCCATGTGAGCCGTACGTAGAATACAAACATACTACTACTATCTACTACATACTACAAACAAACAATAATATTTATAATGGACAGCGGAAGAAAAATACATCTCAGCGAGGGCGTCCCCTTTAATTCGACAGGTGCAAACATATTTCTGAATACTATTCAAAATCCGAAAGTCAATTCGCCAGACGGGACAATTATTCATGTAAAACCTGCAGGTATGTAACAAAATTTTAAATAATATCATATTTCCAACAAATTTAAAATCGTAAGTACAAAAGAAACATGTTTTTGAAACGTGTTATTTTTTTGCATTGCAGAGCAGCCGTCGGACCTCGGCGTCCACATAAACACAACGTTCTCAATAGCGTCCTCTTCCAAGAAAATAAAGCTTTTGTTCGTGTTGAACTTTTTGTTGAGCGTTTTAGGTATGGTTTTAAGCTGTTCTGTGGCGTTTTATTGTTGGAACGAGATGTTCTCGATGCGAAGGCAGCTGGACTTGATAAAGGACCATATATCGCTGCAAAGCATCAGTCAGGAGAAGCTGGTGCAGAGCCCCCTCGTGACACCACCGAGGATCCATGGGTTGGACTTCCGACGTGCCAGAATGGACCATGACAAGGCTGATAATCTAGGCTTGATTACCAGGAGATACTATGTTGAGGATCTTGGTGAAGACATGTTACTTGTGGACTCCAAGAAAAAGAATCCAAACATTGACAGCACTCCAGTTTATGATTTGAAAGTATCTCAAAAAGGTAAAATTGAAACAGTATTAAATTAAGTAATTTGATGTAACTTCTATCTAATATATTTCTTAATAAGTATGATTTTTTGCATACAGAAGAAGTACTGGTTGCTCATTTCAATGGTGCTGCAGAGGAATTGAATTTGGGGAGTCAACGTAAGTATTTAATAATATGTTTAGAAGTATTTTAATTTATCTCATAAGTTTTATTGAGTGGTTATAATATTACAGTTCTTTGTTGTGTTGCCATCTGTTGATTATATCACCATTCAGAAAACTGATTATTTATTTAGTATCAAGTCTTACATAAGTCAGTCATACTTACATATAAGTACAGATAAATTCCACGTTATCATAATGCATGACACAACTCAATATATTATACTAAACTCTATTACAAAATAATAAAGCTGATAGCTGCTTATCAAACCGCTTATAGTAATTGTTTTACAACAATATACCACAAGTATGTGATTGAAATGATAATTTATGCTGCAGGATGTGCGCCAATACTATTTGCAAAGCTGTCTATATTTATGTGACAAACCTTTTTAAACTTTAACACAATTGTTTATGGTTCATATTGTACTTTATAAAAACATCTAAGAAATACTTTGGAGTGAAGGAGATCATGCTTTATTCTTTACTACAGTATAGTCTACACTAGTTTACAATCTTAGGAATGGTACAGATTAATTAGTAGCCAGACAATGTTGGATAATTCCTTTTGTGAGTGTCATCTGCACTCTGTGTAATCTTTCCAGTGTAGTGTAGTAGATTAGAAAGTCTATTTGAAGCTGTTTGCCGACTATAATCTGTGGCACAATTTTATCATGAAGCACACAATTACATTATTATTATTACTTATCTACACTGGCTGACACAGTTTACTGATATACAATGAAGAAACATACTTTATTAATTCCAGTATAAAAATACATTTCAGCTCTCAGAATACTTACATACATCAGAAGGTAACACACAAAAGTAACATGCAAAAGTATTCATTTAAAAATGTTTATCTTGAATCACTGACTCAACACAGCAAATTTCTTATGATTTCCAAAATGAGAGAGGACAAAATACTTACATACACATCTTGTACCCAAAGCTTTTGAACAGTGACTTCCTCTAATATTTCTTCCTTATGAGTATGACCTATTAAAAAAAAAAACAACCTTTGTCTTTCTTAATCTCTCTCTCACTAATAGAATTCTTGTAACTTACATATTTTATTTTTAGCGACTCGCATTCTTTGTCATAAATAGAAGTTTAGATCCTTGTAAAATAATGACAGCTCCAATCTTTCTGTTCTGATATCAAAACAATCCTAATTAATTTTCAGCATTAGATTCACAGAATTCATCTGCCACAAAATGATAGCAGATGTTCCCGGAGCGTCTCGTGTTTTGCACAACATACGCCCGTTTGGGACTATTTTCCTATTAATAGATTACGCTGGATTCATTCTTATACATAAATACTTAATTCTTTCCTTACACAATAATCTTATTTATTTATATAATAAATTTCCTATTCCATTTTGCATTTATAACAACACTACATTATTAAAAGAATTCTAGTTTAGATCGCTGCCCGTAAGTATATTGTTTGTGATGGGTTTTTTGTTTTATAAAAAAATCAGTTCCCCAAGATCATATTGAAAGTCTTTTACATTCTTAATATATTTTACGATGCCGGTTTTTGTCTGTTGGAGACTGACTTCTGTACCGGTGGTATCTTCGATAGCTTCGCCCGTTTATAAGCGCTCTCTTACTGAATTTGACTTTAACTTTGAATAAAATCAACTAACCCCTCTAAACGCGCGTCGCTTCATCAATCTTTAATTGCACAATATCAGAGCCTTCTATAGTTATTTTGCTTTTAGTCTTCTCATCACATTGCCGTATAACTATAATTTTGCAGAATTATATTTTGGTTACAGGTAAAACCGGTCAAAGTATGCTCAGACCAAATTATTTCCTCGTGCATTTGATTTCTAAAGTCACTTCCCCGTGACCGTCGTTCTCGATTTCTGTAAATGCATGTGTGAAAAAAGAACTACAGTTGCAATTATAAAACTAGAAGTGATCTCCTGAAGTGACCTTCTCAGGAGATGGTTCGATAATAAATATTTTAAAATGTAGCTTCACCATCGCATTTGCGCGTATATGTTACGGAAGTCAGTAATGCTTAAAATGTTGATAACATCCGCCTTATCAGGCAAGCGAGGCTGGTCTTATTATTATTAGGTAATGCTGCAGAAATATTGCCGAGATAGTCTCAGAATTTTTGGTCCCGTGATTCCCCATTGCTAAGTTGCTTGTACAACATCGTATTTTTATGTTACTGATAACACATCTGTTATATTCCTATATGTAATTTTCATTGACCTATATCTTGAGTTATCTATACAAACTATTTACCAAACGATACTATCGCGTTTGTGTTGTGAGTTAGCACAGCACCTCGCGCGGAATAGACTCATGGGATTAAATTCTTCCATATATAAATACTAGCTGTCCCCTGTCGCGGTTTCACCCGCGTTCTCGAGAAAAAAAAGTAGCCTATGTCCCTCTCCATACCATAGGTTATCTGCGTACCATTCAGATCTACGATCGGTATAGCGGTTTAGGCGTGAAAAGGTAACAGACAGTTACTTTCGCATATACATATAATATTAGTATGGATTTTTAACCGACTTCTTAACTCAATAGAAGCGTCTGCTAACATCAGTTGTTTACACTCTGACATTACGTTACTTTACTTTTACATTTCTTACTTTGCTTTCAACCTCTTTCTGGTGGAAAACAAATATTTGCAGCCATTGAATGTAACAATAATAACTTTAGTCTAAAACTCTAAGACAGGTTTAAATGAACTAGTTTTTTATCCCACAAAGTTGAAGGCTACCTACCTAGTTTTTTTCTTTTTTTGGGCGCATTCTTTTCTTGGATGTATAATTATTATTTATTTAAAATGGTGTTCATATTTATTTAAATTGTTATTTTCGTCTTATATTAGGTATTTACTAAGCTATCGTTATAATTTATAACCATACATTGGTGACGTCACGGGATTGACTTAACCGCAAAATAACATTTTGTTCACTTACATACAGTATGCATACATATATGGTCAATATTACACATACTTGCTTTTATATTATACTAGATTCCGCCCCGTGGTTTCACCCGCGTTCCCCAGGGATCTTAAGTTTTCCCGGGACAAAAAGGAGCCTATTTTCTTCTACGTACCATAGGCTATCTGCATACCAAATTTCATCGCGATCGGTTCTGCGGTTTAGGCGTGAAAAAGTAACAAACAAACAAACTCACTTTCGCATTTATAATATTAGTTAGGATTAGGGTAAGTTAGGAAAGTTAGGATTAAATAGCTATATATTATATCAGTGATTAATCATTATTGATTTTTGATTCACATAAAAATGTAACATGTTCACATTTATGTAGTCATCAAAATAGCATGAGCAATGCCCTCGGTACCTGAGGCGGACACAAAAACAAAAAAGAAACACCTTTTTTTTTCAATTATTATTAGCAGGCTGGAGAAGCGTTTTCTCGCAATCCACACTCACGAACAATTAGACTGTCCTAGTGGTACTTCCCCCCGTGGCTTCATCCGCGTTCCCGTGATAAAAATGTCAGCCCCCATATTGTCTAACTCCAACACCTTTCTAGATCGCAACACCACATAACTTAAATATTGTAACAAAATATACAACGTGTTACTTTTGATGTCGCATAGGTAACTCTTAAGGTATAAGTAAAAATAATTCAAAAAGTCCTAAAACAAGTGTTCCACTAACATACATAGTTTCGAAGATAACTAACTTTCATTCATATTTAAAGCTAAGAAAATGCGACAGAAGGTTAAATAAAATCTTCCATTCCAGCCATGATCAGTCCATGGGTGCGTGACACGGCGGTTTCATCAAAGAACAGCGAAGACAAGATAGTGCTCAACGACAAATCCTTCACAGTCAAAGAAAGTGGCCTGTATTTAGTTTATGCATCGGTAAGTACATTTACAAACCCATTATAGTTTTAAAAGTACACAAAGGACGTAAAGGAAACACAATCTGAGCTTATTAAAGGCCATTTAGAACCCACTGCTTTTGTACTTACAGTCCATTGTTCGTTGTGTATGTTAATCAAATCGCTGCGTCCATTGATATCTAAAAAGGTATTCTTGAGAGTCAAAATAAGGCAAAAGATAAAGTTATTTCCCTCCGTATGGCATAGCCTGCATACGTTACTAATACGTACGTAATAAGTAATGTGGTTTTAGCACCATGGTCATTAACACTGGAAATACATGCATTATCATAACTAAAGTAAATTGTACCTACTTTGTTCATTAAACGTACTCACTAGTGCAAAGTGCGTGCACTCATAAAATTTTCCAACTTTTCAAATGGGTTCAGACAAATGAGCACACTTGGGACTTACATTTTCCAATATATAACCAACAAAACAGTTTGTTTATGAGTACCCTGTGGTTTTACTCGCGTATAAAAAAAATAAAACATACTCTGGGACATTCCCACTTATTCAGACCTGCTCGGTTGCGGTCCCGATTCGGTAGACGAACCGATTGAGTAGTCTCCTGCAGTGGTTCCCAATTAGTTTTTCCTGCGTACCACTTCAAGATAGACCTCAAACTCGCGTACCCGCAGTAATTGCAGGAGTGTGATGTCAAAAATACTAATCAGTTGAATGTGCACAATTTTCTTTGCATAACTCTGAAAAATCTGTTTACTCTTTGGTCAGCTTCAGTCTCAAGTCATCTTCGAGTTTTTTATTGATTAAATTATCTTAGTAAAGCAAAAGATAGAAGCGAGTACCCCTTTATGCGCGTACCACTAATTGGGAAGCACTGCTCTACTGAATAGGATGGCTTCTATTTTCTCATTTCAGACTTCGTCAGTCGATCGGTACACGATCGCGGCAAATTAATTTTGCGACTAACACAGCATCAGCCTAAATTTAACGAAATAAAATCATCCTTTCAGATCGGAATGGCAACTGAATGGATCTGAATAAGGGGTATTATTCCTCACACACGGCCATCTGACACCAAATAATGTAATCTAATTTATTTTCGGGACAAACCGCGATGTTTTGATTCAAGGATCAATAGAATAGAATAGTAGGATTTTTAGTCTAACCTAGTTATATTAATTACAGGTGACGTACTTCACAAAAGCACCAAATTGCTACTTCATATGGGCGCATGAGCCCAGTAAGGAAGCTAGACTATTAGCCACCTGTTCCACTGGAGACGACTCAAGCTCCAGAAGCCTATCCAGGTCCCAGATCTCCTGCTCAGTGCAAACCGTTGCAAGACTTTACAAAGGTGATACAATTAATTTCGCTCAGAGGGAACCTAATAGAACCGTATGGCTCAGGCCAGGGTATTCATACATAGGATTCGTCAAACTTAGTTCCTAAAATGGCTGTGAAAGTATTCTTAAGGGTATGCAGTGAAAGGTAGGTTAACGCCCCGCGTACATTTAAAATAAACAGGTATTTGACATACATACTCGTATCTCGTGTTCGATGCACTAAAGTAAATCCAAGCGGAAGCATTCTAAATAAAGATCTGTTCATACTAACATGGAATCTGAATTCGCGCTTTTCATTCTCGGCAGACTAATTCATTTTATCGTGGTACTAGCTTCCCCCCCGTGGTTTCACCCGCGTTACCGAGGGATCTTATGTTTTCCCGGGATAAAAAAGTAGCCTATAGATAGCCTTCTTTGATAAATGGGCTATCCAACACTAAAATATTTTTTTAGTTCGAACCAGTAGTTCCTGAGATTAGCGCGTTCAACCAAACAAACTCTTCAGCTGTACCGTTGATTTCTCGGGCTATTATGCGGGCTATATGGCCATGGAATTTGTTTTATTTAGTCTAGTGAAGAAAAGTTCTATGAGTACTTAGCTTCATCTAAAAGTGTAATCAATGCTTTACTCATTTCTTAGAGTGAAAGTGAGATCAATTAGTCATTATATCGATCCGTATGTTGACATTATTCTAGTTAGGTATTTAGGCTACTATATGTACGCGGGGCTTTACGAGTGTACCACTGCCAGAAGAAATGGTGCTACTTAATTTTTAACGTTTGTGATTTATACAAATGAACAACATTGTTAAATACCAGTGTGCCATAATGTAAATAATGAATTGATTGCGTTTACATCACATTTACATGTGCATTGTACGTCGTCTGTCTGTCCAATTCACAAATAATATTGACATATCCAGTTTTGAGTAACCTAATATGAACGAGTGAATGTGGACATGATATATGTAAATATTAAGGTTACTTTTGATCGATAGTTAAATGTGATAAGGATAAGTTAATTGATTTATTGATAACCTGTATGATAGAAGGGCACAAAAAAAATGATGTTTGCTTCAAATTAGATGAAAAAGAAACTGAAATTCACTTTTTAAATGTCAGAATCTTCTCATGAATGGCAGAAAGTTGTATTATTACGTCTACTTTGTAGTTTCTTTTTTTCTACACACTAGTAACAATAGTTTTTTTTTTGCTACACACTAGTAGCAATTAGAAGTAACGATTTGTAGATGGCACCACTAGTACAAGGTGTAAACAGAAAAGCAAAATAAGTTATACCCTATTAAAAAAATACACATTCTAGTTATTTCGGAACAAGTTTTCCCCGTGGTTTCACCCGCGTTCCCGGTAGATATTCTGCTACTCGGGGCGGAGACAAATCAAAGATCATAAAAATCGGTCCAGCCGTTCTTGAGTTATAAATGATGAAACCAACCTAACTTTGTTTTAGATGTAAGATTTTTTGTTTTTTTTTAATTCAAATTAATTACTGCATATGCTGGTGGCGCCTCTATTGGTGACTATTGGTATTATATCATATTTATGTTATTGTATTGATAGTTATGTACAGTCAATTGCAAAAATATGTAACAAGTTATTATTTTTTTACATATCGCTATGTATGACTAAAGCTTGAGGAATTACATGTTTTTGCGCTTGACCTCAATGTAATGACCTCTTTACAGTATCTATACATTGTATGTATCGGGTTACTCGCCATGCTATTGCTATTATACAAATAAATATTATTAAAATGAATGAAACCTAATTTAGGAATAATATATATAAATAGTAATGCAGATATAACAATATTTTTTTGTTATTATTTATGAATATCAAGTTTTGATCTCTCAAAGGAAGGACGACCCCACGATATGTACCAAATTCGCTTAAGTTTAATAAAGATTTATTGTTTGGTTTACTTGAAAGATTTCTTATTAATTATAATTACTTACTTAAAATGAGATATTTACGTACAGTCAAGAACATATGTCTTAAATTCTTAATATTTTGTATATTGCTTAAATTGAGCTAACATGATACATACATACATATGTTGTTGACTGTATACATGTAAGTTTTGAAACGTTTAAGGCGCGTTGCCCACAAGATCAAGAGTCTAGGCGGTGTCGAGGTACAGGCGCACGCATCTAGGTTTTCTTTAGGAATAAATGGCAGCGCGCTCACATACTAGAGTCGCGGCACGGGCGAGGCGAGGGCGCGGCGGCGTCGAGGCAGAGGCGCGGCGGGGACGCTAAATGTGCACGCGCCGCGACTCCTCCGCTATTTTATCATTCGGTTTCATTCGTAAACTACGTTTAGAAGAGAGAAGGAAGCATAGCCGCCCGCCCGCGCCTCGACTCCACGCCTCGAAAGTGCCGCGACACGCGCCGCGCCGCCTCGAATTACCAGTGGGCGACGCGCCTAAGCATTCTACTTAATATTTTTGCTCAAAAGCATTTTAAACTCATATTTTATACTGAGTATAATTTATAAACATTACTGTTTATACACCATTATTAAAATCTTAGTTGATAATATTTTGATATGTTTCGGATGTAAGTATTTTTACTATAGTTATTATTATTGTAATTCCATTTATTATTAGATATTGAAAGTCAGTTGTTATTTAAGTTAGGTTAATTGCGGTGCTGATCCGATTGTAAGTCCCAGTTAGTATATATTTTGTTAAATATATTTTTTCTTGTTAGAAAAACTTTTATAAAAAGCCATATCGTAGATAGTATAGTTGTAATTCTTTACTTTACATTTGCCTTCAGACATTAATAAATATTAGTTTTGAATTACTTTTCGCGACTTGATATTTTTTGTATTACGTGTGCTTTACGGTAAATTAAAAGTATTTTTTTTCAAGTTACATACAAACAATTTTATTAAAATTGTTTTTGGTCGTGACTATTTACTTATAACAAGCGCCCGGGACTTGCGTGAACAAAATTGTATAACGCAAGGCAGTGTCTCAATGCATGGTTTATATAAATTTCATAAAACGCGAAATTTGAAACGCAGCACGGGCGGTTGTTATAATAAATTTCGTGATTTGTGTCAACCAGTGCTAGTGTATAACTGTATACATTGCTTAGCTGCTTAGCTTCAATAATGCCTAATCTTTATGACGTATAGGATTAGTTGGCACCAATTAGTCACACTTGTGTGAAGAACTGACGAAGAGACGTGCCTTTGTATAAATATTTGTGTTTACTTACTATGTGCTATTTAGACCTAGAAATCTGTCAATGTCATTTATTTAATTCTTGACTCGCGATTCTTGGAATTCTACTTTTTTTTGGTAGTTTTGGGAAGAGGGTCCTATTTGCGAGCCAAGTACAGGAAATGTGATAGAATTAAATTGTTATTGTAATGTATTTTTAAATTTCAGGATTTACACATATTTTCCATATCTTTAAAAACATAATATTCAATTGTTAAGTTAATATTAATACGTATTTCTATGTATGTAAATAATAATTGTGGAAAAGAACACCCGTCCATCAATAAATGTGCCTTAACTTAAATATGTTTTTGTACTTTCTTTATTCACCAATACCTACAATAGATGCGGTAACTGTAAACCATAACCAACCAATCAATAGTACCTACTACTCCCAAAAAAATAACTTTCAAAAGAACAAGTTTAAATCTTTGATTAACATAGGTACAGGATTTGATATCGGGAAAAGATCAGATCCTTTTGTAACGTTGATAAAAACCGCGGGACGGAAGCTAGATAAAAATATCTGCTGATCCATTAAAACAGTATGACAGTACAGTACCTACAGTACACAGTCGCTATTGATGGTAGTGGGATATGGCGCTAACACCTAGCTAGGCATTACATCATAGATACCACAATGGCTAGAAAGAAGGCACACCTGTAGGTGCTTGACGATAGATTTTCAGCTTGAGGGTGGTAGCCAGCCAAGCGCTTAGTCAGGAGAACCTACCGTGCTATGTTTTCCTTCACCGAAAGGTCAAACTCATTGTAGGATTCATATAATATTCCTCTATGGTAGGGTTCGAACTTACGACCTACGCAACGGCATATTCGACTTCACTATCTCTGAGCTATTACTACGGTATGTAGGTACTTAACTAATGTGTTAAATGAAATGAAAATGAAAATATTTTTTATTCAAATAGGCCTTTTCAAGCACTTATGAATAGTCTGACTCTAACGCTAAATAATATCCTGATAATATCCTATCACAACATTCCATTACACAAAGTAACATTCATTATAACAATTCTATCTAAACAACAACTGTAAATATTATAGGCCTTAGAGGCACTATAATATTTTGTTAACATTAGCTGTCACTGTCACTTTTTTTTATTAAATGGAATGGAACGTATTTATAACTATTATAACCTCAAAATAATTGAACGGAGTGGATAATTCTATGTTGTTTTTTGTGGTTTAAAAAATGTTGACTAGGTATGAATTTAAACATTCGTTTATAGCTCATATTATGTTTTCTATATCTAAAATCCTGATGTTATTTCAGATTACGATTCAAACAAGATTTTAGACTCATAGTGAGATGTTTGTCCGACAAACCAACAGACGGCGATGAAAAAGTACCAGAAAATAAAGACGAGAATGTGCAGAAGAAAACAGATGCGAGTACAGCGAAGATTCAAGCGCTGTTGAAGAGCATGATGGCCGCACCCAAGATCAATGAGAGTGAATATAGGGAGAAGTTTGCCACTGCCCCTGAGATACAAAGAAAGCGGAAACAAAAACGAGACGAAATTGAAGTCAAAACTGAAAAAATAGGTATTTGTTTTCACTTTGATGTCTTTATAATTTGTAACTTCTGTGTTATAATGTAGTGTCAACAATAAAGTATATTTGTATAATTTATTGTGGACTTTTGCATACTAAATAAATAGGCATAGTTTTTATGAGCTAACATAAAAAAATTGCTAGGTAGCAACTGTAGGTAACAGCCAAGACCTTTTCTACACATAAAGCATGTTTGTTTCTCATGGTTGTCTGTTAAAATAAGGTAGAATTGTTTAATTCTCCTGAGAATTTAACAGAATGTTATACTTCCAGAGGAGAGTATAACAAAAGCAGCAGGTGATGTGGCTCAAGCAATTGGTGGTGATGTGAAACAAACGGAGGCTGAGCTACTGTCTAGAGTCCTCGGGAAGATCAACCAGACTTCTACTAATCTCAGGTAATAGAGATAGTAATATTGTAATATTTGGAAGGTTCCCTTTTATCTAAGGCTATCAGCCCATATCTGACCCCAGTAGGATAGGTAATTGTTCTAAAAAGGTGATGACTTCCTTTTTCTAGTCCAGCACTAGACTAGCCTCATTCAGTTCTTCCCACCTTTTAGATGTAGTGTGGTCTAATGCTAAAAAGTCATGCGGATGGTTTAGGCCAGGGATTCCCAAACAGAATTCCCAGGGGTTGACAAGGTCTAAACATCAACTCCTATTAATTGACACAAGTTCTTATTTGAAACTTTCACTTCATATTTACTGAATTTTATCTATTCCTGGGGATCCCTGGTTTAGGCTGTATCACATACAAGCTTCTGCCCTGAGAGGTTTCACGCAAATTCCTGGGATTATTCTCTTTTATTCCAGGACCTTTATACCAAATTTCATGAAATACCATTGCCAGAACACACCATTAGGTGCTTGGCGACTGATTTTGACAACTTGGGAGTGGTAGCAATTTCTTTTTAAACCTTATCTTCTTGCTTTTATAACATTTTATTGAATAACTTGTATTAATTTACAGTGATCTACTTATTGGCATGAAAGTGGATCGCACCAAAGAGGGTGAAGACTTGGTGAGAGAGACAAGAGGACAGCAAGTCAAGCGTATGGTGGATAAATCCAAACAAGTCAGTCAAAGCACCCGGTACTCTGAGAGGAAATTCAAACCTAGACCACCTGGTGAACAGACGGAAAAAAGAAGGTATTATAATGTTACATGTTTCATAGCTTAGTTAGGTAGTAACCTTGGATGCTGTGACGGTTAAGGGCTTGAATCCTACAATGAGCTTTCAGTGAAGTAATCATGAGGAAACCATAGCACAATGGTAGGGTACTTTGTAGTACCTGCCTGGCTGGCTACCACCTTAAAGTTGAAAATCTGTCGCCAAACACGTAGGTGTTAGGCACACAAAGCTATCCCCTTCACACAAAGCTATCACCTTCAGCCACATCATCACTTACCATAGTGGGATTGTGGTCAAACACAAGCCTATACAAAGTTTTAAAAAAGTTACATCAGGTCACACACACTTTAATACTGTCAGTGAGACTGAAAAGAAAATGGTTTTGAAAACAGTATGAAATGAACATAAAATAATGATTAATTTATTTAAAATCTACAGCTTACCACAAACAACCACTATCAACATATTTGGTGGTGAGCCACTTGGTATATTCATGGCAAAAGAGAACAACTATGGTACCAGACTGGATGTTTGGGAGAAACTGAAGGAAAGAGAATTGACATTAGCAACTATGCAGCCACCCTCCAATTATTTCCAAAAGATGATTCAGTGGACTAATCAGGGCAAAGTCTGGAAATTCCCCATTGATAATGAACAAGGTATTTTATCATGTGTAAATTTTTCTATTCAAACATTGGGGCCGTCCATTAATCACGTAAGGCACAAAAGGGGGGGGGTTAGGCAAAAATCACGAAATATCACAAGGGGTAGGGGGTGTAGTAAGATATCACGTGTATTTATTTTTTCATCAAACGCGCGATTTCTAAACAGAAAAGCGGCGTGTAGCGTGACCTTGACTCACCGTTGCCAGGCAACGAACGAAGTCCCCGCGCGCCGCGACGACCGCCGGGCTAAAAATTTATACCACTCCACTGTATCACCAGTAGGTAATTTTTGCTATTACATTTTCAGGCTTAGAAGAAGAACAAAAGGTCCATTTCTCTGAGCACATCTTCCTCGACGCCCACCTCGAAGGCTGGTGCCCAAAGAAAGGGCCTATCAGGCATTTCATGGAGCTTGTATGTGTGGGCCTTTCCAAAAACGCATTCTACACAGTAAAAGAGAAGAAAGATCATATTATGTGGTACAAGGAGTATTTCGAATCTAAGAAGGATGTTTTAAATGAAATAGGGGCATGGGAAGTTAAGTCCACAAATCATGAGGCTCCTGCTGAAAAATAGTTTAATTATTTAATTTAAAATATAGTTAGTTATTCTCATTCTCGATTTCTTATTTTACGCACTTGTTCAGTACATATTGATATCGTTAGATACAGTGAAATGGTAAATACCTCCTCTGCTCTGTGGTTAGATACAAGCTGAAGACTGCTGCAAACCAACTGATGTAGAATGAAAACAGAAAACAATGCTTGGGTGTAGCGTTCGCTCTTGGAGGATACAGTTGATGTAATAAATCTTAGTTTGTTTTGAATAGAGTAATTGCTGAGTTTAAACAGTTGTAACTGCGGTCATACCATATGGAGTATCCAGGATTGTAAAGAAATAAAATAAAACAATTTCAGATTCTCCTTATTACTTCACTTTATTGCACCTATGGAAGTACACTTCGTTACATATTTCGATGTATCAGGTCGCCATTATTTAATAGCAATCTACTAAGTTAGTTTACAATATTATGAGAGCTAAAAGACTCAACCAGAGTACATAGATTCAATGAACATTATTAAAAAAAAACATAATTGACTTATAATCTATTGATGTATTATTTCATTGCACTCGAATTAACTGAACATTCAAAACAATAATTCCTTTCGACCAACATACACCCAGAGAGCTTCTACCAAATGTATAATACATAATAATATAACGTTTACAACGCATGCGTTGATGCCGAAATGACATAATGTTGTAACTATCATTACAAGTACCTACCCAAATGTAAAAAATCAAGGAACTCGTTAAAATCTAAGTACATATTCTTACAATAAATCGTCGTATACTTTAAAAGCCTCCAAAACGTTCCAAATAAAAAAGGTACAAAATAAAATGTCGTTTGAAAAATCACACACAAGTTTGTACAAATAATACGAGTGGATGTACACACTGAGTGTTTCGACCAAGTTTCGATATTTAAACTAAACAACAACGCCATCGTGTAATTGTGAGAAAATTAGTTAACTGCGCTCGCGCAAGAGGCTTTTAATTTAAATTAGTGTTGTATATCTCGTTTTCGAATCGATAAACTTCCGTGAAACTTCTGTAAGGGTTCTAACACGATCGACTTTTTAGGTGTTAAACAGTTTTTAGGTGCTTTAAATAAAAATGCTTCAGTACTATAAGAATTTCTCCCGTCGATCGTGTGTCGGAATATCTATGAACTGTTATACACGTTGTTAGGAAGAGCGTATGCCAAACGGTAAGGGTGAGGAGCTAGGATCATAGGCTATGTATTCTAGCCCAAGTAGCCGTAGCAAGTATGTACATTTTTTTTTTTTCTTTGACAGCTCAATAATTTGATTCCTCATTATTTAAAGCATATATCAGTGTTAGTACAGGCATACACTACCGATAAAAATACAAGTAAATGTAGACCGGGACACCCATAAAAAAAGTTAAGGTGATTAAAAGTTCACATTTCGACAAAAAAAATGTCTCGAAAAATAACGATAAGGCAAGAAAGGGTTAGTTGGACCAGAATACATAGCCATTGATCCTAGCTACTCACCCCTATCGTTTCGGCACACGCTCTTCCTAACACTGTATAATACGGTGAAACTACCGCGAATAGTCATAATTAATTAAAACTGAACATTCACATACAATTATAGTAAAACTACCAAACTGCTTAATTATTACCGTGTTAGTGTTAGAACAATAAGTTACTAAACAAGAAGGTGCTGGATGCTCTTGAGTATTTTTTGCTATGAGTACTACTTTTATTATTTATAATTATTTCACTCTAGTATATAATTATTATTAACGACAATGGATATTCCTTTATCTCCATCCCTTTTTATCGCTCTAACATATCGTTTGCTAGAGCGAGAGGTTGTGTGCGTTCGCACTCTGTGGATCAATTCTCTCGCTCTAGTGAATGAGGTTCAACCGTTACAGAGCAATAGTAACTCTTACAGTCGGCCAACGGACACGTCTAGACAGAGCAATCCTGCGGGGCTTGCGAGGTGAGAAAGGGGCGGTAACGAGCCCAAGCTGCCATACATTCGCTTGGGACACAATGGAGCAATGACGATATGGACCACTGTATGTTTTTTACGCTGTGCCAATAGTATGTATGAAGCAAATGAGTGGATTATAGTAATTATTTAAAGTCACAAAGTAACAGAATATTTAATAACAGAATCAATTTAACAGGAGATATATAAAGGAAGACGGTATGCAGTCAATAAAAGCTTTAGAAGCGGACATAAAAATAAAATCATATCCCTAAGGAACAAATTAATTAAACACTACTTGTTATAAAGCACATGTGGAGAGAACGAGCGGCAAGATTACATAATTAATTACAAATTAACGTGAAAACAATATTAAAGTCTAAAGCTGTCTAAGTTCATTAGGAATGTAGTATTAAATGTTGCTATTTTGTTTGATTTGATGAATAACAGGGTTCAGTATGTCTTATTTTTTCACACGGCTGCCAAAGTTACAAAAAAGCTATTCTACTCATAGCAACATTAGTAATTATAATTAATTACATACTATAAAACTTGTAAATAATGGTTGTACAAACGGAATGATTTAGATCACTACAGGGGGCTGAGAGCAATCACATTATTATTACGTATACATTGTTTTTTATTACCCGACTGCCAAAAGGAGGATTATGTTTGAAATATTAAAATACTGAATGTTATTATTATAGTACAATATTCTCACAAAAGATGAAGGGCCTCCAAGAACTAGTATAAAAGAAAAGGTGAGTTCTTATTCTCAATATAGTACTTTTGTATGGGAATCAGATAAAATGTATATGTTGCAGTCAAAACTCTAAATAGGTCAAAAGTACTTTCAACTGAAAAAAAAACAGGCAAAAAGTACCAGGAAAGAGTTTTGAATGAGATTCAGTCAAAAGTAATTTTGACCATGAAAGAGTTCTAACTGCGACATTTATAATGATTAACATCTTGATATTTTTGTCGTGCCATATCGATTTCAGAACTAAACTAGCGCCATCTTAATAGGTCACTTTTGACAAGAGATTGTCTCAGCTTGCCGCACTATGTTCGTCTTGTTTCGTACATGGATGAGATATGGACTGTGAAATGGGGCCTTTTAAAACGGCACCATAATAATTAGATACATTTCAAGAATTACATTAATTGTGTGAGAAAGTTGTACGCAAATAGTTTTCACACTAGTTTATTTATTAACTTAAAAACCGCAATAGGACGTAATGTTTACCTTCGTATGAGGCCCTCAACTAAATATTGTCTCGATATAATGCAGATATCTCGCAAATTGACTTCGCTGTTGTTGGACGGCTGAGTACAATGAGTAGCGCCATCTGCCTACATCACCTGGAAATTTACAAAAACATACAATTTGAATGCTTTTTCAATATACATAACAAAAAAACAAAATGTCAAATAACACTCAGACTTAGAACAAACAGATATGTTCATGCACACAAACGTTATCCTGGCCGAAAAGCGAACACACGACTTGTGGCAGTCTAACCAACACGCCAACCGACCCGGTGATTAGAAAAACATTTTACACAAAATATAAGATAACTAACTTTCCACCCTTAGAAAGTTAGTTAGATGGCAGGATTGCAAATCCCCTATTAGGGGGTAACCCTTAGGGGATGAGTTTTGGTAAACCCTACCTTAGTGGAATGCCTACATTATAAAAGGAACCTGTATGCAAAATTTCTAACCACAGGTTTTTATATGGTACGTATTAACTTTCACCTCGCGGTTTCACTCACATTCCCGTGATAAAAAGTGTTCTGCATTTAAAGTAATCTTTGCAAAAAATCAAGTCAATCAAGTTTCACATTTATAATAGTAGGAATAAGGATAGACTAATAAGTTTTTGTTAAAAAAAAAATTTAATACAAGCTTTTTTTGGTGACTGTACCTACTTATTGTTGACTGTACTTGCATTGTCTTTTTTTTTTTTTTTACTTTGTATAGGCTTGTGTTTGACCACAATCTCACTATGGTAGGTGATGATGTGGCCGAAGGTGGTAAGCACACAAAGCCTAGAAGGATCTGGCTCTCAAGTGCAGCTGCCGGAACACACCAATAGGTGTTTGGCGACAGACTTTCAACTTGAGGGTGGTAGCCAGCCAGGCGAGTACTACAAAGTACCCTACCACCGTGCAGATACCAATATACTAATGTATACCAAATATCAAGTCAATCCGACCACTGGAAGTGGGTGAAATTCGACTTGCAAGATTCCACCGTAACAAACATAGTTACATACATACATTGCAAGTTAAATAAAAGCTTGTAAAAACAGACAGTCAAACATCGAAGTGATCCTAATGTTTTTTACCTTCTGAGGTACGGAAAACCTAAAATACAAAATGATGTATGTAATGGTACCATGTTGGGGAACTCGTCGTCGCCTATGTATGTATGTAATGGTATGTGTATGTAATGTAACGTATGTACCTGCAGTATCTGGCTGGCCTCGAAGGCGGTGCCGGGCAGCAGCACGATGGGCGCGGCGACGCGGCCCGCCTCCACGCACACCATGTTGGGGAACTCGTCGTCGCCAAAGTCGCCGATCTCCTTCGCGTACTCCGACCAGGGGTTCCAGATCACTGCCGTTATCATTCGTGTTATACAATCAACAGGTTTTGATTTAGGGTGGGGCAAAAAAATCGACTTGGTACAAAAAATATTTTTTTAAGAGGTCTGTATGAGTCAGCCATGGTGGGGCAAGTGCCCCACTCTGCCCCACTGTGCGTACGCCCATAAAGGAGGGAATCCTTTACATCAATTTTCTGAATAACTTAATAACCCCGTAGGTAAACTCTTTGCCGAATATTTACCTTAATATGTTCTAGTTGCAGAATGACTACTAGATAAAATGTCTACCAGGTTGAAAACGTCAAACGAAAAAGTTTTTAATTTTTTCCGTTTTTAATTATCGATACTCACGCAGAGTATCGATAATTATGCCTATATTAGATATTATTTAGATACCTCAATATCTGCAGGATTAGCCCAATTTCATGTAACTGTTAATTATTTATGTATTTATTTTATTTTTTTTATTCTATAACAGTATATTATACCAATTTAACAAAACGAATACAAACATTTTAGTATAATAAACAATAAGCAAAATAAAATAAAGACATAAATCATTTGCGAATGGGGTACTTTTTATGCCCGGTAGATATTTTTTTCTTAAGGCCCCAGATTCCGGAGTCGATCCTTCTATGCAACGACTAGACAGGTTGCCTCTATCAATTCTACTCTTTTCGAACGAAACCATGTTAAACATACAAAACCGCGGCGCACAGCTAGTATAGTACTAATAAATAAGCAAACTGACCAGTATCAGGGAAGTTGTACTTCTGTATCCTCATCTTGCGTCCGCTGACGACGTTGGTGATGATGTGTTCCTGCATCGTGTTCTGGTAGATGCGGTCCGTCCACTCGTTGATGGTCACCACCTCTCTGGTCTCTTGGTACAACGTACCCTCTCGCGTCTGCAGTACACAAGTTTGTATTTTTATTACTACGGATAACTGTACTAATTCATCCTTCTCTATCCATCCTGCCTCTCGGTCTTTTTTTATCAATATGGCGATATACAGGGTGACTTTTTTATCACTGGCAATACTTGCAGGGGTGGAAGTACTCATCAATGTGAACAACTTTTACTATGGGGCTAACTCTGATATAGCGTAAAATAAAACGGTTGCTTCATACATTTTGGTCGAGTAGGTATTGAACTTTATTATTATTCTTTTGTATGGAACATCTGATCATTTTTTCATGATTTCACAGTTAGGCTCATAATAAAAGATGTTCATTTTGAGGAGTACTTCCACCCCTGCAAGTATTGTCAGTGACTAAAAAATCACCCACTATATGGTTATTTTTAATAGTTTAGCTAAAACTTCAGGGTTGATTTGTCATTAATACAAATAACTTTTGCTATGAAACAAACTGAGAGCGCGTAAGAAAAATCTACTCAACCAGGATGTAAGGAACGGCATATTTTTTTCGCGCTTTCAGAGTTGGTCTCATAGCAAAAGATAGTTCGATTTTGATAACAGCTCCTACTTAAATTTAGTTTACAGTGTAACTCTGGAATAAAGCTTATACAGGGTTATATAATGTATGCCATATTCCAGGTGGAACTAATTCGTTTTGAATTTCGAACCCGCGCCTTTTGACGTCCATGCTATTTTTATAGATTTGTACAACAATAAGTTTTGTGTTTTTAGGTACATTTTTTTTAATGATCTAGTAATGTTTTAATGTAATTGTAATATTTGCACGACATTATAACGAAACTTTAAATAAATTCCACCATGTTACTGGCAAATAAATCTTGAAACCTTTGAAGATATAGGGTACCTTATCAAGGAACATGCAGCCGTGCATGCCGGTGATCTGGCAACGCCTCACGTCCGGCACCTTGAAGTAGGTGTGCAGCAGCAGCTGGCAGCTGAACGTGAGCTCCTTGCTCGGGTTGTACACGCCGATGTTGAAGTGGAGCTCCTTCTCGCGTAGGATCAGCCTGTATGTTAGTCTAAATCTGCGTGAAAAATCTGACATTACCATCCACATATTGAATATATTGCTGAATTTGAGAGCTTGTGCTTACTTACTCTTTCGGTGCTGAGAATGTGGTGGAAACAATCTTAATACAACAAAAAAATATGTGGGCAGAAAATTGCGGGGTAGCAACGATAAGATTAGACATAAAAATAGAAGTGATCATATTCCTTTTTCTCCAATTAACAAATTATAAACAGCAATATATGTTATTTTAAGGTATATTTTTATGTATAGATAGAATCTATCACAAACAGTGTCCGTGTAATTACACTATTTCGTTATGATCCCCAATTTGCAACAAACAGTCACGCATCACTATCACATAAATTCCTCTTTATCCCCAAATACCCTTGTCTTTTCCCGATCACTTGATTCAATCAATTGATCACTACCTCAGACTTATCTAATTTGGGAATTTACTAGTATAAGAAGTCCAGGTGCCACTCACACGTCACATATTGCGTTCACTAATCACACTAAACTTATAAGTCGATTGACTTTAAGAACTTTGGCAAATTCGGATATCAGATGATCTTAACAGCAGTTATAAATAGATGATTGGCCCGCGTAGTGGACTATGGTCTCAATCCCTTTCGTTATTAAGGACGCTGGTGCTCTTGCAGTATGGAAGATGAGCTACAAATAAAGAAACTACCTCGAAAATCGCTACAAAAGACACTACAAAGTTTTGTTACATTGCTATTAACTCACTGAAAGTGCCACATGGATCTGGTGAAGTCATCGTCCATGAGGCTGAAGACCGCCTCCACGTCCCCGCTGGGCAGTCGCTCGGGCATCTTCTCCACGTGCCAGCGAGCCACCCGCGCGAACCCATGCTGCGGACCGAACGCCCATTGCCCAAATTGAGCTGCAAATTCGGAAATTCAAGAAATGTCATTGGCGGTTCTTTCTTGCTGTTATTTCGAAAAATAAATTCTAAAATTAATTTATTCTAATCGGACTCTGCTGGTAAGGCATTAACTAATGTAAAAATGAACACCACTTTTTTTGTAAGAATTTGATATGTAGAACAATATCTTAATAACTTGACGATGAATTACGAAACACTGGCTTCCGCACCGCAGTTTTACACGCGTTCCTGAGGGACCTTGTTTTACCGGTAAAAAAGTATGATTCATATAGAAGCTACATTCCATTAAAATCCGCAAGCATACTCACAAACATTTACATTTATAAGATAGGAGGACTACGTATTTAATCCATAAGAAAATGAAGGACAAATTAAATGAAGCAACAAACATTCATCTTAACTCGTGCTTTACTAGTAAATATATTAAAGGAATCAAAGAATCGTATACTTACGAAACACAAAAGGTATTCCTCCCCGTATCGCCCTCTTGCCGTCGAACACGGCTTGTTTACTGCAAAAAGAGCAAAAAAAATGTTTCGTAAATGGAAAACAATTTGCAACATCGATTCCGAAGGTAAATTTATTATGAAAACACTTATAAACAAAACAAAAACAAGGTATTAAAAAGTGAAATCGCACTTTGTGCCTAACATTAACATTACTAGTTTACATTTATATATAAAAATCCAATATATAATCTTATGTTTTCTCGGGATAAAAAGTAGCCTATAGACTTCCTCACGTAACTGAAAACTCATGCATGTGCTTTCTGCAAGTACAAGATTTCTTTGGTGTGGCTGAAATTCAATAAATTCAAATTAACATTGCAAAATTTTCAACTATTTACCTACTAACCAAATTAAACAATCTGCTTCAATTTTATACCCAATTTTATTGTAACAAAAGCCCAAATCAAAATTGTTGTCAGTCAATTGCTCACCGACAGAACGATGTACAGAAACAAATTTACTAAATTACACGGCTCATATAAAATACGATATGCACATCCTACACACAATACATCTTCGAGCGTAGCTAAAGCTCAATACACGTTTCAAACGCGTTACAACAGACCATTTTGATGTTGGCATTAGATAATACAATATGTATAACCATTAGGTCGCACTCGGACCATAACAGTTTGCTTCGACCGCGTATAGGCACACCATGCACCACCAGCATTACACCTTCAGCTCACGTATGAAACATGATCAATTTTAGCGGTTGCATTCCAACGCGGCCGGGGGACGATGCAAAAAGCACCCTTATATTATAAATGCATCAGTGGACAGGTCGGACGCGACAAAAACGAAGCTCGAGCAAGCGACGTATAAATTATTTATGCCATTTTTAGCATTTCGGAGTTTGTGAAGCGAGCGGATGCCGCGTCTGACGACCACGTCGCCGACTCATGGCAGCCTGTCATCGTAGACGACAAATCGAGAACTTACACATTTATGCGCACCCATCATTCGCAAACGACATGTCATTACACAATATACCGCTTCATATAATGATGAACGAGAGATGTGATTGCGATTTATGTTTATCAAGAAGAAAGAAGATTCATAACTTGATCGAATCAGATTAACATTTTTTTTAGATAAATATGAAACTAAAGATATTTTGGATGATTTTAACACATATAAAGATACTGGAGATAATTCTGAAGTTAATAAATCAGCGGGTACTAAACTCAATTACATAGATAGACGCGGAAACTAATGAATAGTAAGGAACATAGAGGCTTACCAATTCTGGAAACCTAATAGATAAATCATAGCTCCCACGTTATCGTTACCAACGCATACAAGTATTTCACACGGATTATCTACACCTACTTCTACACAATGTATAGAATTGCTTTCGTTTCCAGTAATTATTGAATATGTATAATGTAAACTTTTCAACATTCAAGTTATTAATTCGATATGAAACGATGAGAATGTGAATTGAACTGTAATTAATAAATGCCAACTATGGCTATGTCACTCAGCTACTTTTTACGACTACCATAGTTCAGTATAAGCAGCCCTTAGAGATAGCCGGTGAACAGTTAAATATCAACTTAAGGCAGTGTCATTAATAACGTGTTATCTTCCAGAGAATTCCATTATATTACAAGGCAATAAAATTGTCATTTGCTGCTGAAGATTATAATGAGAGATGAGAATTAAGCGACTCGATACGTAGTTGCTTTTAAAATACGCAAGGTTTCTAGAATTCACATTTGAAATCTATCGTATAGTATGTTTCCACGAAACCGGCGAGGGGGCTAGATAAAGTTTTAATTAGAGATTCCGGATGAAATTCCATCATGAGCGGTCGCCGGGAGCCGATACATTCCCGCTTCGGCATCAGCCGAGTTTTTACCACCAGCCAAACTCGTTCCATCCCGCCATTCCCTACTAAGATAAACAGCAACAATAAATATAACTTCGACGCCAATTGCTTTCTTTCAATAATCATTTCAATTTGGTTTTTCCGAAACCACTCTTGGAGGAATTTCTGAGACTTCATCAAATTAAAGACGATGGAGTCATACTCATCAATTCAGAACTTGAAAAGTATTTAAGCTTGAATGCAGCCCTGTCTCACAGTGCAACGTTTAATCGTATTAGAACACTATAAAAATATACGATAAAAATCGCATTTTACTATGCCACAGATAATCCGCTACTTCAAGGCATCGCATCTCGTGTCTTTTCCATACGCAGACGCTAATCACAATATTGCGCAAAAACAATATGACCCGCGACAATTTCTCGCGGCTCCCATAGGTACCTACTCCTAACTATTGTTCTCTGCTTTCATATAGCCAGTGATCAAATAAACTCGTCACGTTTCTCAACATTGTTGCGCGGCGGAGTTCTCGTGAGATGTGCAAGCATCCGCAGCGTCCCCGAAGCGGGCGCCATTGCAACCGCTCTACCCAGCTATTGAACGATAACATTATAATTAACTTTTAAGTGTATATTTATAAACACTCCAGGAACCAGTTATGCTCATGAATGGAATATCATTAATATTGCTTGAACGCACACATCAGTGCCGGAGGGTGTAGCCTGGAAATTACAAAAGTTAATTAAAAAACAATACGAGCTTCAATAAAAATGCAAACCCGACCTGTTCTCCACTTTTTTACATAATATACGTTATGAATAAAAAATCGAGAATATTAGCGTTCAGCATATTGGAGAAAAAATTTCTTTGAAACATGTTCTAATAGACACCCTTCCTAGTATCTAATGAATCCGCTACTTATATTAACTAGCTGTCTTAAGAAAAAAGCTATCATAAAAGCGTAGGTCCTAGTTGAAGCGCTACCGAGTTAATGACTTGGAGCTGGAGCGTGTTACTTTGACATATTAAGAGAAGACAGTAAACTGGTTTGCAAGAAAAAACTGTGAATAAAGGCAGAAGATCCGGTGCATCAACAAATTAAAGGTCGCATAAGCTTTGCGACACTATAGAGCACAATTAGATCATTTTAGGGCGCATCTTGCCAGCTGGGGATATCATTACTAGCAAGGAACCGGTACGAGAAAAAACTTAATACCTATATACGACATTAAACTGCGCTTAATTTTATGAGTCCACTCCAGAAGCTTGCTATTTAATAACTGGTACATGTCGATCCAACACCGGGACACTTAAGTTGATAACTTCGAAAAGTAATTTCTGCCAATATAAAGGCGAACAGTTGATAAAAATACAATCGACATAGTTGCATAGGTACTTCGTATAAATAATATTTATAAATTGTATCGAGATCCCAATCATAAAGCTAGACTGGTTGCAAATATGATATCATTACTCGTACTTGATATCGCCAACGCAAAATATCGATAATATAATCAATGTACCTAAAAATTTACATGACATTTAAAGATGGTTGAATCCGGTAACTGCCCACAAGTTTTTAGGCAAAGGTAACTCAATGGTAGGGATGTCGAATGCTTTTGCGAAAGTCGTGGATTTGAATTCCAGAATAAGCTTTCGATGAAGGAAACCATAGCGCGGTAGTAGAGTAATTTGTACAACCCTCAAGATGAAAAACTATCGCCGGTGTATTTCGGCAGCTGCTCTTGAGAGCGCGTTTCCCTTTTAGGCTTAGAGTGCTTACCGCATTCGGCCACATCATCATTTACTATGGTGAGATAAATGCTTTTGTGACCCGGGTGGCAATTGAACAAAATGTTTCAAACCAGATGTCATGATCGCAGGAAAAAAAGATTGATCTATTGAAGACAAAGAAAATAGGTAAAGACTTTAACGTTGAAGAAGCCAGAAGGTAGATCTTATTCCTTTTATTTTTAACAGTTAAATCAGTTACTTGATTGCACTTTAAATTCCCATCTTTTACTAATGTTAAATCTGAGATACCTATAATCTAAACACAATTCTCAGTAACCGAGAAAATAATGTAACATAGAGGAGCTTAGAAACGTCGGTAGCCTTGTGGTAGCACACCAGGGTCGCAGTAGGAATGAAAGTGTTTTTGCCGCAAGCCGGACGGAACATGCGTAGGTGCTCGCTCCAAGCCGCTGGTGGCTGGCCGCACGTGCCGTACAACAATGAATCATTTAATATTAACCCTATTTTGAAGATCAACAAAGGATTCAGATGGTTTCGGTAAAAGATGGTAAGTGTGGTGGAGTAATCAATTAGACCCATCCTAGGTGTCTTTATTTCATCTAAATATCAATAAGGGCTTCAATTATCAACCTGTGAGAATTTTACTTATGTGTGGTTTCAATTTTAGATTGTATTAATAATTTAAATGAGACGACAGCTATAATTAATCAATTAATATATAACTGTTGTATTAATAAAATTCTCTTTAATAGGACCCGTCAATTAATTACCAATCATGAGGCTTAACTAAGTTTCTTCCTTATGCCATATTAGTACTGTTACATGAATAAAATCTAATTACATAATACTTTTTGCATAATAACGAAGCAACATGTAATTTGTTAATACAAGTTTTTAAGTTACGATTACAATCAATTATGTACATTTGACCTTAAGTTGAAATTAACAATTCAGTGATTGCGGGGCCCGCGGCCGACTCAGCATGGCTTTGCTCAGAAAACGGAACTATGTATTCAACTTGTTTATAAGTTAGTGCGTATTTGCCACCATAATTAATTCAAGTTTTACATATTACCATTGTCGTAAGTATTCCCAAAGCCTACCGGTTCTTAGTGAACCATAAACTCATTACTTTGGTTGAAACCAGTACGATGAAAAATCTAAGTATGATTTTCTGACTCCGAGCACTTAACTAACCAATTAGTAATTGGTTAATATATAATGTATTGCTAAAAAAGTATATTTTATTGGAAAAGGTCAATCCTCCAATTATCTGAAAGAAAACCTTCGGTGAGATCATTAATCAAACCTGTAACACCTTGTCGAATGAAAGACAGACTCTTCCAGGTAATAAATTAAACCATTACACATCCTTTGCACCTTAAATTAATGACCACTTTTTCATCATTCAATTAATTGAACCATTTACTATTCAAATATAGATACAAGTACAATAGAATAGTCATTCAATTAATGGTATGAGCAAAACAGGGACAGACAGAGACAAACGCTCCAGAACAAGAACTAAGCGGTCCTGCAACAAAACTCCTTTTACCTCAACGACAGGGGTCAGCGTAGCTGTAAATAGCGCCAGCAGATGCTCCGGACAGCCGATTAATAAGACGGGGACTCCGCCCCCGGTCCGGGCCGCGGTGGCGACTTAACAGCGCCAATTTAACAAACACCACCCCGCCAGATAAGCCGATTACCTAAAATCTCGGGGAGACAAATGCAACCGCCACGCTTACGGACAAAGATAATGTTGGTATGCTAATTCTGGGTAAAGATAACGTTAGAAATGTACCCTTATACGAGTGCTTAGCGTTTGGGCGTAATGTTGGAAAATGGCAAGGCATGTTCACAGTTTGAAATGAGAATTAATATTGAATCCGCGGAAAACATGCTTTATGTTCCATCGATTTGTAGTAAATCATCTTTTAGAGCTCGATGTTCTTGCAATTACAATGAAATCACTTTTGATGCAATTAATTACTATGATGCAGTTATTGCCTAAATTGATACTTAATCTAAAAGTAGATTAAGTCGAGAAGTATTCCTTGATTATGGTAGATGTTGAAGTAATATCAGTGGGATCAGAAATTTGCATCAGCGAGTACGCAGCCATGAGCTGTTATTTTATGAATGTATAAAATTATACATTCATAAATCAAAGGAAATATTAAATCAACTATGATAATAATATCACCTCGACAGTAATAAGGTTATTATATACTTAACAATAAGTTTGAACTTATTGTGTCTAATAAATATAGCATTTCGTCATTTTCACCTGTAAAAAGTCCTAACAAATGGCCAAACTACTTATTTCAAGACTTATTGATCCAAAATATGTGTCATACACAGACCTCCCGCTTCATCCCCGTTACAATTTTACACCATTCATTAAGCCGATGATGATAACTAGTTTGTGCATAAAGATAACCAGAAGCCATCCCATCATAACTGCACAACAGCTGTCATACTACATTACGCTTCAAAACGATAATGCCATACACATATAACCATCTTATCGCAAATCATAATTCATGCAAATATAAACAAAAAACAAGGTGCAACACTGAAACACTTGTCGCAAAAAACTTTGTAGCCACGGTGAATCAATGTGACCATATAAGGTTAGGACCAACGAAATAATATCACGTCACGATATCAGCTGTTCAAGTACCTATATAGAAGATAGATCATACACGTTGCGACCATGTAAGGCTGCTCGAGACATATTCTTATGATGTCATGCTCATCATTTACAGAGTGCGGCAACTAACGCGTCGGTTAGACAAGCGAGCAACGAACGCGGTGCGAGTTACGTGTGAAGGAAATTTATAAATTTGATGTGGTATACAGACACTAAACTCGCTTCAAGAACATCTTTATAAAGCTAGAAGCAAATACTTTGTCACAAATTAATACTTTCGAAAATACTGCTCGACAATATTTCTTTTTACTTGTTTGAGTATTGTTCAAGGTGCTGTATTTTATTCAATTCAATACCTCTCATAGAAGCTCGATAGCTATCTAAACAGTGACGCGTCAGAACGGCTGCATTCCTTTACATCTACACTACATAATTACACGCCCAAACAAAAGGAGGCTGAGCTATCACGAACGGACGAAAATTGTGATCACCACGCAATCCAAGCGTAGGACGATAATAATGTAAGTAATGACGAACCAAACTCAAATAGTTACTTAAATTATCCGATCGTCATAAAAACATTATTTTTTGATACGATGCAAACTTTAGTTTTGATTTTCAAATTTAATTAATATAAAAAAAGCTTTATCAAAAGCATGCGTTTAATAAAATAGAAAAAGGACATAATTTAATCTAACATCCTTGACTAACAAAAAGACTCCGTCATATTATACACCATTGAAAACTCCTATTCATTCGATGTAAAGTACTATACAAGATTCAAAGGTCAAGTCATGTTATATTAGGAATTCACGTCAAAATTGTAAAGATGCCTTAATTGTGATAAATTATCTTCGTAAACGATAATTACCACAGCTGATATGGTCTGCGATATAAATAAATCATGTCCGAGTTAGCAAACCCGGAGGATAATTGTAGTAAATCACCGACTAAGCAATCAGACAATGAATATTGTAGGTGGGTGTTGGTTGGATTACTAAATTACATATCGGCCCGTTAAATCTGGCGAGGTGGAAATGGCTAACAGGGAACGGCGCGGTGGCGGTTCGCTTCGGTCCTCTAATATTTCACTACAAAACATTGTCTGTCTAACGCGGGAAACAGTCCACGTCTTGGATGTCACTGGAGGCTACAAAAAAATGCAACATGTGTACAATGTCGACGGTAATGGCACAAGCACGTGCAGTGGACAGACTTCGTGACGCTTCCACTTTATTAATGACAATAGGGCGAAACAAACAGTTCATTTCGGAGGAGAGCAAATAGAAACAATGAAAGCTGCCCAGATATATTTTGGTAGCGATGTTAAAGCATGGTTTAGGTATAATTAGTATTAGTGGCAGCATCCAGAGCGTTTAAATCGAGATTTATCAAGAAAGTCAAAGGCGGGAGATAATGGTGCCGGCAGCGGAGCGGGGTCTAACTATTCAGCGGAGTCAATGGCGTGTGACCGGCGGCGGCTGTGAGGTCGCCGGGTGCTGGGTGACGCTGACATTCTTTACCCACGTCGTGTTTCTTTTTGTTTTTTTGACATAATACCATTCAGTTGTTAAGCACGTCTGTTACTAGTTGCTACTGTCGAACAGAAACGTGATCTATTACTTGGGCGAACTCGATCGGCGTAACGAACGATAGCTGCACACTGTACAGATTTACATCGACTGTAAAGTCGATAAACAATTATTACGGGGCTTCGTCAGTTTCCATCTAATGATGCGATAAACCCGGCTCAGTCACCGTTGATCCGTGAAGCTGAGCATAAAATAAAGCTTGCACTCATTGACGCGCGTCGACGACGATCGATGGGGTAATCTCGCGGTCATCCTATCCCGGCTTTGTCAGTGTCTGTGCATCGGGAGCGGCATAAAATTATCTGGGTATTAGCGGGCTGAGAGGCGAGCGGGGTGTCCGGGGACCATTTGTCATCGGCGGTGCGCGGGGGGAGTACGTGGCGGGGCGGGAGGGGGTGGGAAGAGAGTGGCGGCGACTCGGGGCGGCTGCAGACGCGACCACAAAAACAAGACGCGGAGAGCAGGGGCGGGCCTCGGAGCCACCGCGCACCGCTCTGTACCAGCCACCCGCAGGGATGGGCCTCGCAACTTTGTATTAGGGCTTTATACCGTAATCAACTGTGCATTGTTTGTCTATTGTTACTTTAGGATAATATGCACTAGTTGTATTGTAACTCTTCCTTTGACATGTGTGCCAGTTAAATCAGAAGGCTCTACATACAATTTGTGACAGATGTTTCGCTCTGTCTAAAATATTTAAATTACAACTCATTATAAGGCCAGTTAGTATCCATGGTTTCGAAATTATATCTCATACTCATGGAAAAGGCGTATTATTATAAACAATAAAATTGACACCCATCAACGCAAACTAATCATAACTACTACAAAATATAGCTCGGCCCTCGAAAAATCCCTCAGTCATAAAAGGGTCAAGCGGTCGCGTCACGTCGGCCGAGCGATGGAGGCGCAAAAACCCCAAAAGTACAAACTATATTGGATATTAGAACAGAAGGCGCGTGCCGACGACTTTTTGCCGGGTCCTCGTAGACACCGCTTTATTTAATTTACCAAATTTCATAGAAATTATAAATTGAAAGCCCTTTGTGATAAGTAACCAAAATTAATTACATGATCTTGTGTAACCCAAAAAGTTCAAAGCGGTACTACTTTGAACTTTTTAAACACTCCCAAGGTTAAGGTTATTTTAATTAATTAATTTGTCGAGAAAAATGTATGATGAACGAGAAAAATATTCTTTCTGTAACATATTGACTTTTAAGAGAAATACCGTGCTTGCAAACCTTCGTTTTAAGCTAGTCAAACCAAAAAGACAAGTAAAATTCAACTGGAAATTACACAGTAGCAGAATTACTACACGTAGCCAATATACGTAGATATAGTTAGATGGCACATAGAATCATTAGCGGCAGTCGGTCGTTTGTTAGAGCCATTCGCGGCCCGGAGACGGGTTTTTGTCTCTACGCCAAATTGCATCCGCACAATACGTGTGCTAGTAAATTGATTTAGAATTAATTGCGATGATGTGTAAGGCGAGGGTGTAAATTACCGAAAAAAATACGTAGATATAAAGGTAAAAGATACTATGTACAACTAATAATGTACAGTTGTTGTTGTTAATGATATCCTAATTTGTTTTTGCGGCTGCTGGTAGAACCCTACTAAGGCATGGTACCTAAATATTTTTTCTAAATGTTAATCGTTAACTGAGAAAAATTGGCTCCAAGAACCAAAACGTTACATACAGTTAAACACGAAACATCAGGAAAAACCCAAAAAGAACTAATTACGTGTTTTTTCACACATATTTTCTGAAACCAGTTAAAATTTTAATACTAGATAAGCTATTCAACGCAGATGATAAATATGTTTCGAGCATGATTAATTGCTCTAAAATATTATGTCATATTTTTCCAGCACAGCAGCGGAGAATAAATTGGGTAAGTAAGATGACGCCTCAAGGACTAAACGAGTTAATACTAATCAGATATACGGTGTAGACTTGCTATTACCAGCTAATGACCATTATCAATGTATATATGTATGTATGTACATAATAATATAGTAGATAGACAGGCAAGCACATATGCTATTGTATTCAATTAACAGACGGATGTGGAAGAACATTGTATAGCATTGCCATCCATTATCGATACTTGGAGATCAATATGCTTTAATGAATTTCCGATTGCCTTGATAAACGTTATTCTGAGAGATTTTAGCTAGGAGAATAGTTTAAATAGCGAAAGATAGTGGTTATTTTGAAACGTTACATTTTTTTTTGTTAAGGGAACATAAATTAAAAAACGTACGATTTTATTTATCAGTTTCCATTTAGTAGATAGCTTTAAGGTACTTTTTAGTACCCGCCTACCTGGCTACCACCTTTACCCTTGACCCTTTACCCCTGGACCTTCTGTCCTCAAAACACTTACCGGTGCGTTCCAGTAGTTGTATTTAAGAACCAGTTACCTTCTAGGCTTTGTAAAGGTCGGCAATAAATAAAACACTATAATTGTCTCATAAATCCTAGACGAAATTTCAAATAGCGAATGATCATCAAGCCAAGGAAGTAAGGACGTATCTAAAGAGACAATGAACCTAATTGCCAAATCTTCGTCACTGTATTATACCGGCAAGGGACCGCCAAAATCCCCACTAATCGAGCTTGTCTCATTAGCAGAAGGCGGTCGTTTGAACACGGATACATTCACGGCCGGTTTTTTCTTTTCAATTCTACTCCATGCGAATTACTCTAATCCATGTTTTAAGTGTTTATCCAACTGTACTTGAATGATAATAAAATATATCGTCCAATTAACCACAGGAGAGTAGAAGCTAAAGGCGTTATAAAATAATGATCGCTGAACTGTTTACAAATATTGATACTGTACCCGGTTGAATTTGTCAATCTGTAATGTGAATTTAATGTTCGGTGAGTTGGAATACTTGAAGTGCTTACCTGTCTGGTACTAAAGAGGGTACAATTTCTGTATTAATGATAATTTCTCGTGTTGTATTAGATTGATGTCAATTCGATTGATATAATTTATTGCGACATTTTTTTCTCGATACATACGAAAACAAGGAAGACGACGACGTATGTTTACTCAATCTTATAAAAATAAACTCTTTTCTGATGTCGACTTCAGCCCTTATGGATTTCCTGGCGATCTCAATGGACAATAATGTTTTCTATTTTTTCCAGGTCATGGTCTATCTATGTGCTAATTTTCATCCGAATCCGTTAAGCCATTACGGTGCGAAGTAATAAAGATCCACATAACCACAGGCTTATGCATATACTTTAAAAATAAAATGGGTGATGGTGCAGCCAGTAAACTTGATCAAAGAACCATATTTGATACCATATTTGTACTGATGTCACTGCGTCGGAAATGCAACAATAAGGTAGTATCGATTCCAATAAACCCTATCTACTTAGCCGAAGCTTCTAGTTTCTTTAAAGAACTTTGTGTTTGTTTGGAATAATTTCTAGCAGCTATTTTTAAAATCCTATAAGTAGGCAGATATTGACGTTACGGGCGAGTACCGAGACAGTAAATAATATTCCCTATTATCTGTCAGATCCATCAATAAATTCTCTCTTATCTTAAAAATCAAACAAATATTCCACGTAGGTACCTAATCTTCCAACACGTAATTTCACGAACTATATTATTGTAATCAACCGGAACACAATTCATAATTTAAAAATAAACAATGACTAATACTGACTGACTGACAACGTACAGTCCAAATCGGTGGACCCAGAGGTACACTCGAGGTATTTTCCGAAATTCAACTCCTAAGAGGGTAAAATAGGGGACCGCGTGTGAATACGGGGTGGAAAGCTAATATGTTATAAGGCTTCATGACAGTGTAGATTGCAATTATTAATTGATAGCCGATTCAATTACAATTGATCGCAAGCGCAACATAATATATTTGTAAGATTTTTGACAAAAACTGAATCGATATTGAAACACAAATAATATCGCAAGAAAAACCTTGTTAAATTAGTTCATCGTATGTTTTTCATTACATTTCGAGAAGTTTTTTCGTTCTAAATTATTCAGCCATAGCAAGGTGTTGTTCATCCGCAATAAACTTTATATTTAATTGAGGCTAATTACAAATAATAGAGTAACTATGGGTAATGGAGCGGAACGCTTAAAGGCTGATAAAAATTATGATAGATAAGTAAAATTTTCAACAGATACAAATAAGGCAGTGAATTTATTGGTTTCAACATTGGCGCGTGATGGGGGGAATACGAAGTTATTAATGTATGCAAATACTAATGCCATAAGTAATCAATTTAAATTTAATTATAGAGGCAGACTATGTATGTATGAATTTAATTCATCTTTGACACCGAGTAATTACTCGTTCGTTACTTCGTAGTAATTAAATTTATTGCAATATACATACAAACTATGTAAAAATAGTGCAACATATGCTTGCCCAATGTAACCAATATGGACAGTGATAATTGGTCAAGAGATACAAGTCTCCATTTAATGATATACGGTTATACTCATAATAACAGTTTTGAGTTTCGGAAAATCCTTTCTTAGTCCCTACGACATAGGAAGCCCCAATCCGAACAAACTAAGTATACCATACTAGAAAAAAGTATGTTTTTCCATTCAATCTTTTGCACCCCTTTTTACCCCTTTAGATAGAATTTTGAAAAGAAAACATCACAATATGTTTTTCATTAAATTATGTGTCGAAGAGAGTTATTAAGTATACCAATTTTTAAGTCACTAATTTTTTTAAGAGTACCTAACATAGGTAGGTAATGTACGTGTTATGAAATATGAGTGATAGCTGTTCCCCCTGTTTCATCCGCGTTCCCGAGATAAAAATAACCTCTAACCTTCCTCGATAAACGGGATTTCTATCGCAAAAATATTTTTTCAATTCCGATCAGTAGATTAGGAGGTTACCTCCTACATCCAACGTACAAACTTTACTTCTTTAGTACCTGGGCGACCGCGCTCAGCCCGGACGGAAATAGAGAAAACGAATTTTCCCAAATGAGACCTAGCTAGAACGATTTTTCGCCCCCGTAAACCTCCATATTGCAACATTCATCGAAATTATTGGAGCAGTTTTCGAGAACGTGATACAAATATACAGGTTGCTTTTTTAGTCGTGAAGGGGTAAAATAAAACAGTTGCTTCATACATTTTGGTCGAGTAGGTATTGAACTTTGGTATGGAAAAACTGATATTTTTTTCGTGATTTCACAGTTAGTCCCATATTAAAAGTTGTCTATATTGATAAGTACTTCCACCCCTGCAAGTATTGCCGATGACTAAAAAATCATTTTCGAAAATTGGTGGGATGCAAAAATGCAATCACTTGTATAGTACATACCTACATAATACAAATATTGCTTGTTTAATAGAATAGGATAACATTAGTGTAGATGAGCATTTTTAGAAATTTTATATAGTTTTATAAGAAAATCTAAAAGCTGGTAAATGCTCAATCATATTAATATTTTATTATAGCTATAAGTGCTAATTCATAAAATTATTCGTGCAAACTAAGTAGGTAACATTTACAGAAAAACAGAGATGTTCGCAGGGCTTCCATTTCAGCTTTTGTACTTAATCTCAGGAACTAATGGTTCGATTTGAAAAATTATTTCAGTGTTGGATAACCCATTTATGGAGGAAGGCTATAGGCTACCATTTTATCCCGGGAAAACATAAGATCCCACGGGAACTCGGGTGAAAGCTAGTTACAAATAAAATGTGTTATGTGCAAAAAAGATAAATTTATACAAATGTTATCATCAGGATATCTTATGAATCTATTTGATGGGCTTACCTTACAAATAACTGTTCTTGATTGTTGACTCTCCATGATACTACCGTAGCACCTGCGACAACCAAATATTATTACAATTAAATAGTTTTAAATATTTCACTACATATCTATATATAAATAGGCAATGACAAAATAGTTTGGAACCGTTTTTTCTTGTTTGAGATTTTTTTTTTTAGTTGCTTTTATCAATCCCAAACTAATTTCATTTGTTGGTACCTTAACAAATCAACATAAATAAAATACAGGATGATATTGTAATGAGTTGATAACATGGCAGGGGTAGTACAGTCACAGGCATAACTAATACTTAAATTTTACTAAGTGTATTTTATTAATAACCATTTTTTCTTGTTTGCGATTTTTTTTGTTTACACAACCCAAAAAAATTAAATACAGGATATACAGTATATATAATATTATAAAGAGGTAAAGGTTGTAGAGGGTAATCACAGGAACTACTGGTCCGAATTGAAAAAATATTTTAGTGTTGGATAGCCCATTTATCGAGGAAGGCTATAGGCTACTTTTTACTGCGGGACCTCGGGAACACAGGCGGAAGCTAGTAATTTATATTGTGAAGACATTTTGTATGTTTTTTTAATCTCGACTTAAAAAAAAATTATACTATCATTTTTGTCAAGCTAAAATGTTTTCACAGCTGCTAATTAATGTTCTTAACATCTGAAAGACATAATTACATATATAGATTGGTATTTAAAGGAGACATAATTAATTTTATTAGAAGAAAGATTTTTATGCCATAATTTTTTTATATGCATCTTATAAACTCTTGACTGAGATCACATAGTCTTATCTGTAATACCTAGAAATGTAATAAAAACTTAGAGAGGATGCTCCTTTAATAATACTGTATAAGGGTTAAAGGGCCTATGCGGGTGACATTGTGGAGTACTATTATATTGAGAATGTGGAGAAAGGCAATTCCAAACCAAAAACTAAACTTACACATAATTTTATAAATGAGATAGTGTTTATTATGATAATTAACTTATCTAATAATCATAATTAGCATCTTAGTTTATATCAACAACTAATAAGTATGATGTGTGTGTGTGAGATCATTTCCTAAGTGAGTGGTCAAATTATGAATATTGCCTAAGTATGACTTATGATTATTTTTTGTGAGTACATCAAATACCAACCTACAATTTAAAAGCAAGTATCTAAAGTTTACTTCCTACAATCCAATAGCCAAGGTCACTTCGCCGCAGACAACTTTATTCTATTCACTGAGAAAAAAAACTCGTTACCTCTCAACTAAGTACGTCTGTACACCGCGACACACTCATAATATGCGCAATAATGCGCATTTAGGACCACTTTAGAAATAATAACAAATAATTATAATAAATAAACTCCTTGTTATTTACGAAATATTTTTTTAAGTTACGCGCGTCTTCGAAGATAAATAAAGAAGTTCTAAGGTTAAGCGGCGGCTTATTTTACTCGGATATCTGATTATATGTAACTGACTTACGCCAAAAAAAATACTTTGTAAAATTATAAAATGCTAATTATTATAAATTATATTACTTACCGAATAGATTTACGGTACAAGTTGTATTGTTGCCCCGATCAAGAACGACAACACTTGTCGCTGCCATTTTCCGTTTGACAGCGAAGCTAACTGACAAAATGCGAAGATATCAGTGTTGCCATGAATTGGTATATAATGTGTACAGACTTGTAAAATTCCTACCAAGATAGCTATTAAAATATGGTAGCTTTTGGGAAATTATATAGAAGTAGTATAAACTAGTCATAAAAGAATTTACTGCCGGCTCTTCTCAACAAAAGCAACCAAGTAACACTAATGGTGTTTTTGGATGTTTATTACTTATTCACACAGTAATAATTGAATGGATTGATATAAATTGACACGTTGATAAATTTTAAATAGGAATAAAATGTAGTGTAGAATACTGTTTTATCCTGGGTAAATACCAGTCTTCGGAGATGTTGATAAACCACGCGGCGGGAGCTAGGGACTAAATCGTTATTATTAAAGATCTATTTTGGAGTAGTTTTTATTAATTTTAGTAATTTTGTTGGCAGCACTGGTTATAGTTTTAATAATTAAAATATTATGAGATGAAGGAACATACTCAAGCAGCCTGTTATTTAATAATTTTAAAATATAATAAAGAAACAAATTAGTACATTTACAAACGTATTAAATTTAATCCAACAAAAATAGATTATTAATCATTATCTAAGTATAATGTAAATCATTACATAATGAAACATTGTTATTTTATAAGGGACTTAAAATACTGAAATAAATAATGATGACAACAAGGCACGTACCATTTAGAACGCATCTAAAATCGACCAATCAGAATCAGCCAACGCTGTCCCAGCAAGTGTCATCGGCGGCATCATACGTGTATTTTTCCGGTCCGGTCCTTCCTTGTCCCTTTCATTTAACTTTTCTCAGCTTGAGTTGGCCGACGAGGAATAACGCACGATTTTACAAAAAGAATAAGTGAACTTCGAAAATGTTAGGATCACTAAAAATCGTATTACTGTTAGGTGTTATTTATTTATGTAAGGCTGCCGAAGAAGATGTATTAGATCTTACAGATTCGGACTTTTCTACGGTCCTAGGTCAGCATGATACCGCTCTTGTCATGTTTTACGCACCATGGTAAGTCATTAAAATTCTAGCGTGAGTTGTACGGTATGAATGGATTTGTTAGATGCTGGTTACTGAATGTAAACTATTTTTTACTAGGTGCGGTCACTGTAAGCGATTGAAGCCAGAGTTCGCAGTAGCCGCCGGCGTGTTGAAGAACGACGACACTCCGGTAGCTCTCGTCAAAGTAGACTGCACTGAAGGTGGCAAATCCACTTGTGAACAGTTCTCAGTTTCTGGGTACCCAACACTGAAGATCTTCAGGAAAGGAGAACTTTCCCAGGAGTACAATGGCCCCAGAGAATCTAGTAGGTTCTATGCTATATTCATTGCCATGTCATTACTTGCTAACCAACTAAGACCTTGTTGAATAGTCATCATTGAGGGTAGTTATTGAATTAGAACATGCTGCTAATGTTTTCTGATTCAAATACATTTTTATTACTCTCTCATTACTTTATTATTACTGCAAGCTTTTATTTAGTAATTTATAACCTGTCACTTTTTTTTTATCTGGGCTAATCTGCAATCAGTCTTAAATTTAAAACAATGAGCAGATGTGTTAAGATTTTACTATATACTTATAAATTTAAAAGTTCTTTTTCCTGTTACTATGATTGTTCAAAAATCAAATACTAACCAAACTATTGACACTATTTGCATTTTTTAATCTTAACTTTCTAATTACTAGATGGCATTGTCAAGTTCATGCGTGCCCAAGTCGGCCCCAGCTCTAAGGACCTGCTCACCGTCGCTGACTTTGAAGCCTTCACTGCCAAGGATGAAGTAGTTGTCATTGGTTACTTCGAGAAAGAATCGGACCTGAAGGGAGAATTCCTTAAAACCGCTGACAAGATGCGTGAAGAAGTCACTTTCGGACACTCATCTGCTAAGGATGTCCTTGCAAAGGCTGGATACAAGTAAGTGTAATTTTTGTTCTATCTAGATAAACAATCTGGAATTACCTGTGCAGGAATAACATTTCAATTTGGCAGTGGAGTGTAAGTATTTTATAATGTGGCTGACTTAGTTTCATTAGCTCTTATTGTTCATTTCCTTAACCAGAGTGATATATCTGTATATAAAGGCAGTTATGGAGAATTTCTGAGGCTACTCTGTGATTTGAGATGGATACAAGGACAGCTGTATCATCATTAAAAGTACCACTAGATGGATAGTGGAGTGTAATTCTGTATTTTGTAGGACAGAACTGACCATGTCACATTCATTTACTACATCAATACATTCCCTTCCACAAATAAAACCCCTCTAATAAGTTAAATTGGTCCACAATTGTATGATTAGTTGGGAGAAACAGGATATTTTTCCTGTTGTACAGTTGTTCTGTTTCTATCCATAATATTAAATTTTATACAAATATCATTAAAGTAATTTATTGAGATCATGATAATTTAAAGAATCATCTCATCATCCAACTACTCATAAAATATGTATAATTTAAACAATAAAGTCACATCTGTATATAATAATAGGTGTCAATTTAACTTCTGCACTTGTTCATATTATTACTGTTGCTAAGCAAATTTAGTCTTTATTTTATAATTGGGCAATAAAGTTTACAATGTCAATTAGGGTAGTTTATAACATAGAAGACATCATCACTTAACATGTGAGATTGTGGTCAAACACAAGCCTATACAAAGTAAAAAAAAGAAAGAAAAAGTTAATGTTAATAGAATAAGGACCATAGAACAAAACTTATATTATTACAATAAAAGTTTTCACAATCGCCCAATAACCTATTATACATTAAAATAACATGAAAAAAAAAACTATTTGTACAGTTGGCGCCTTTGAAATTTTAAACTAACTTATTATCAAATAATGTACATGTATGTGTACATTGTAAACATTCTGAACAGCCTGTCATATAAATTTTAATGATTTATATACCTATTGTTATCCCCAATAATTAAAAATACCTTAACATTAATGAAATAATTTCAGGCCACGTCTCATTTGTCAGTCAGTAGTAAAATATCCATTATATACAAGCTAATACTTGTTTATAACACCATAATGTTTATATTTCGCCTTACCCCAACATAATAAGCAAAAAACAGGATGGTGTAAGAGAGGTAGAGCATAGTGATATATCGCTGAAAGAGCAGCTAGACTGGGGATGTACCTCCACATTACAGCATACCGCAGCCAAATAACTTATAGTTGTGTTCCTGCGCGTGAGTAAGGTCGCCAGAGCTCATCGGGGAGGGGGGAAGAGTCGGCAACGTGTGAGTGATATCCCTGGTGTTGTACCTTACCATCAGGCGGGCCGTATGCTTGTTTGCCGATAATGTTGTATAAAATAGTTTTTTACTTTGTTTTTTTTAATTGTCCTTGGCAGCTAACATATTAAATACTAGCTTATCCTCGCGGTTTCACCCGCGTTCCCGGGATAAAATAAAACTGTTTTGCACTCCAACAAAACAGTTATTATGTGTGTGAAAAAACACACAGCATTTATTGAAGAAGCATCTATAGATATTTACCTTTTATTTATGCAATTTTATACTTTACCTCTTCTCCCTGGTATTACCTGTCTCTTTCACGCATAGCAGAGCGCGTCAATATTCCTGAACTGAAGCGCACCTGTCAATGTCAACTCATAGTCTTCCATCAATGACCAGCAAGAACCTTGCTCCAATGCTGTGTGTTTTTTCACACACATAATAACTGTTTTGTTGGAGTGCAAAACAGTTTTATTATATGTGATTCCAAAACACACAGCATTTATTGAAGACCTGTTTGATATCTGCTGGTGAAAGAGTACATACAAACGCTATGTGAAATTATTATATACTTACATACATATACATATTCCCTCTTTTATCTTTGTTTTATTTTTATAAATGAGTTCAAAAACAAAACATTATAAATTTAATATATTTCAAACATAAAACAGAGTTTAATACTCTATAATTTTTGTAATCAAGATATAATGCTTATATTATTTTAAAAATCAAACTAAAAACTACTTGAACTTCTTGAATTATAGATTTGGTAATAAAGATATACCTCTTACATTCATTTAAAAATCAACAAAACAAACTTCTTGGATTAAAGATTAGGTAATAAGGATATACCTACTTACTACTTATATTCTTTAAAAATCAACAAAAAACCTAAAAACATATTCTAAGAATAAAAATCAACAACTCAAAACACCTGAGATCAAAAAAAAAACAATAACATATACATTAATTATGTCGTACTACCAGATAAAATAAAATAATGAAAACTAAAAGTCTAAGAAATTATCCAACAGTTGATCCCTACTATTCTTTTCCTGAGTACAGTCTCTATCAATGGCACGACAGTAGAATTTCCTAAATGTCTGGGAACTTCTCCAATTAGCCCTAGAAAGAATCTCTTCTATAGGTCTATTTTCCAAAAAGCTTCTAGATGCTACTGCTGATCGCACACTGCCTGGTGACGCATCTATGCCAGCTTCTCTAAAAATAGTTCTTATCCAACCTGCAATCATCGTTTGAGTAGCTGGTTTAATTGTACCAGTGATTGATATAAATAGACTTGTCATTTCTGTTCCTTTATCACGCCTGCTTGCTGTAATCTTAATTAATTTCTTAACATGTTGTACTGGGCATATGCGTTCATCAGGGTGCTGTCTCAGTAACCAACCAGATTGTCTATTCTGAGCACTATCTGTTTTTGAACCGAATCTTGGCCACAGTATTATTTCCTTCTTATTGTCATCTATTATCAGATTATCCATAGACAATTCCAATAGTGTTAAGTCGTGAATTCTTCGACCGGAAGCTAATAGTAAAATTATTGCCGTTCTTCTAACAGTATCAAACAATGTTTGTTTAACCGGAGTGTTCTTAAGCCAGTTAAAAAGCACTTCTGTGTCCCAAATGGGTGCTTTTCTCTCTGGTGGGTTTAATAGGGATATAGCTTTTAAAACCTGATGTACAAAAAAGTTTTTAGATATCTCTTCTGTACTAGTTGCTGAATAGGTAGATATTGCTGATTTATGTAGGAGTATAGTCCGATAGGCAAGTTTGTCCTCAAGTCGTAATTTAGCCAGAAACCTAGCTACATCATTGCCCTTTGGAGCTTTGGGGTCAATCAAGTTTATATTGCACCATGAAATCCAACGTTTGATTGGAGCTTTGTAGGTTGATAATGTAGAGTCTCGCCAGCTCTGCTTAAGGAGGGCTCTTTCCTCTGTAGACCAGTGGGCTACTTGATTGGCCCACCCCCAATCTTCCAAGCTAGAAGTTCCAGCTTCTCCACCTGCGGTGGGCTCCTGCCCGTAGTGAGGTCGATCAGGTTGTTGGGTATGTTCTCTATTGGTAAAGGTTTTGCTAGGGCCCGCGCTTTCAAATCGGTTAGCCAAAAGCATTGTGTCCAATATGGTGCTATCACTATATAAATTCCTGTTGCTGTGTTGAGGTGGCGCAGTACCCGTGGAATTAAATTGGGTGGTGGGAATACCCAAGCCAGTTCGAACCTCCAAGGTCGACTGAAGGCGTCGCAAAAAATCGCTGACCCATCTCTTGAGTCCCATGTAACGTACTGGTTTACAACCGCGGATTCTTTTGAGGCAAATAGATCGATGCTTGGTACCCCCCAAATTCTGAACACGGCCTCCGAGGCCGGGGACAACAAGTGCCATTCCGGCACTGGTCGATTTCTGGACAGGCGGTCGGCTATTCCGTTGTATCTCCCCGGGAGGTACGCCGCCGACAGTTTTATATTTAGCCTTTCGGTTAGCTCCAGGAGCTTTGTTGTCAGCTCCAGTAGGACTAGGGATCGTGTACCGCCCTCGTTTCTTATATACGCCACAAGCGTCCTGTTGTCGGATTGCACCAGAATATGCGCATTCCGTAGAAACCTTTGGTGACAACTTATTGCACCGTACACCGCGAACAGTTCTTTTACATTTGAGTGCCACGACCTTTGGTGTACTAACCACTTGCCCTTCAGATACCTCTCGTTGAGGTGAGCGCCCCAGCCCGCATCCGCTGCGTCTGTGGTCAAAAAGTGGGTTACCTCTCTTTTGTGCAGGGCCACTGAACTGTGAGCTATGGCGTTCCGCCACCAACATAGTTCCATCTGCACTGGAGAAGGAAGCTCTTTCTTCTGTCTTGCTTTTCTCTGAGTAAAGCTTCTTAAGAACCTTTGTATTAGCCGACAGTGTAAGCGTCCTCTTGGGGTAGTCATATTTGCAAAATTGAGGAGGCCTAGTAAGCTCTGGGTCTCTCGTAGAGTACAGAATTCTTTTTTCAGAATGCTTGATAACACTGTCCCTATCCTTATTACTTTTTTTGGAGGTAAGGCCATGGTACAGTTTTTGGTGTTCCACAAAAGGCCTAAATATTCCAGCTCTTGAGAAGGTGCTATGACTGACTTCTGGTAATTGACATGCCAACCCAGATTTTCTAGAATATTTAAAGTCTCCGAGACCTGACTTTGTAGCCTGTTTTTGTCCTGATTTACTAGAATGTAGTCGTCTAAGTAAACCAAGAGTCTTATTCCCCTTGTGCGCAAGATCTCTGCGATCCAATTTGATAATGCGGCAAAAGTCCGGGGGGCAGAAGACAGGCCAAAGGGTAGAGCTGTTAGTTGGAGTATCTGGTTGTTGTAGTAAACCCGTAGGAAACGACGGTGCGACTCTGCTATTGGCAAATGAAAATAAGCTTGTTGAAGGTCGATCTTTGCCATCCAATCGTTCTTCTGCAAGAACTCTGCCACATCTGTCTGAGATATTAATTGGAAATGTTTGGTTGCCACATGTCTGTTGAGCCCTCTCAAATCGAATATGGGACGCACTCCCCCGTCTGGTTTTTTTATTAAAAACATCTTGGAAAGGAATCCTGCACTGGAAACTGGAGGCACTTCCAGAATTCCTTTTTCTTTTAAGTCCTGAACGACTTCTGTCATATTCATAGAGACCCTTGTGTTGAACTTCCTTAGTAAAGAGGGTGTTACCTGTAGGAGTGGGGGTTTTCTCTTGAAAGGAATGCGACCTTGGGTAATGATATTTAAAATAAATTGGTTTGCACCAAGCTCCTCCCATGCTTGTGCATGGTGCTTCAAGCATCCTCCCCTGAAAGCTTGGTGGGTCTGTATATAGTCATTTTTGTTTTGGATTTTGATCGGCATTATTTTTCTTGGTATAGCCTCGAAAGTTATGACGTTTGTGTGAGGCCTTATGAGGAGGAAAGTTATTTTGTCTTGTGGTATCATGTGGTGTCATAAGTCTTACTCCCTTAGTAGGTCTTTTGTCCTGTTTGTAATTTGAAGAGGATCTATTTCGACTGTGTCCCCTGTCCTTTATATATTCTGGTTTATTCAACCATGTCTGAGAACCACCGAGTGACTGAATAACAGGTTGTAGGGCCTGGCGACTGAAAAGGTACTCTGCACTTGGGGGAATGTCTCTTAATGTGGCTTTTAACATAGGACTATTAATTTCTTTCAGAATTCTCTCTCTCCTTATTTCTATACACTCTCCCCTTCTACCACAAATAATTTGCATTATCTTTTCTGAGCACTTATGAAGTGCGGAGCCCGGTCCCAGCAGTCCAGACACCTTGTCAAACAGAGACTTTGGATTTAATTCACCTGGGTTTCCTGCTGCCCAGTTAAGAAGATCCTGCAAACTCTGCTTCAATAGTTCCTGCTGTTCTAGCTCTGCATTTGTTAATCCCGCTAACATATTTTCAGCAGAAGCTAAAAAATCTTTAGTTTTATTAAAATGACATAATTCTTCATTTACTCTTAATGTTACAAAACCCGGAGTTGCTGAATAGCCCTGCAATAAAGATTTGTATCGTATGCCCTTCCAGGCTTGTGTATTAAAATGCTGAAGTTGATTAACTTTTTCAAGCCTCTCCTTCTTTGCAATCGGAATTACTCTTTTTTCATCATAGTCAGTATTTAAATCACCTAATTGAAAATTGTCTGTACTCATACATGGATTAATCAAGTATGGAGGTTGGGAACTTGAATGTTCTACTTGGTTACTGGGTCCAGGAAGATTCAGGTAGGTATCTTGTTTAGTAGAAGTAATATACTGAGGTAATTGTGTCAAAAATCCGGAAATATAACTAACCTGATTCATCAACGAGTCAATACGTGGGTCCTGAGTAACTTGTCTATTGTACTTACGGCGTTTATTGGGAGGTGGTGAGGCTATGCCCTCCTCATCTTCCGAAGATGAAGAAGAGTTGCCTCCACCACTGGAGATACCAGCGTGGTGTCGAGGTGACCGCTCTTCATCCGAAGCAGCGGCATCCGACCGATCGCAAACACCGTTATTACCCACTGAGTGAGAGCTCATTCTTTCAAATAGCTATCACAATCACTTATTCTTAACACAAACTAATACTTTAACACTTGGAAACAAATAATTTATCACTATCTTTATAAGAAATCTAGTAAGACAAATTTTTGCATGCTTTAGCGGCAAAATCTACAAACGCTATGAGTTGACATTGACAGGTGCGCTTCAGTTCAGGAATATTGACGCGCTCTGCTATGCGTGAAAGAGACAGGTAATACCAGGGAGAAGAGGTAAAGTATAAAATTGCATAAATAAAAGGTAAATATCTATAGATGCTTCTTCAATAAATGCTGTGTGTTTTGGAATCACATATAATATAGCCCATGTTACTCAGGGATAGTGTAGCACTCCAACGGTGAAAGAATTTTTGAAATTGGTCCAGTAGTTTTTAAGTTTATTCGTTACATAAAAAAATAAAAATCCTTCCTCTTTATAATATTATTAGTATAAGTATAGAAAAAGTTTTAAATAAATGTATTCAATGCGTTATTTACGGCATTTTCATAAATAATACAGTAGTTTAACTGATAAGTTATCGACATATCACAAACCATTGTATTGTGTTACATGATGGTTTAGTTTTTCTTCCTTGGGCATGAATATATGTAACATAATTTTATAGCTCAAACTAGCTTCCGACCCGCGGTTTTACCCACGTTCCAGAGGGATCTTATGCTACACCGAAAACTATTTTAAGCTAGTTCTTTATCTTTATAGGTTTTCCAGATATTTCAATCCTTTATTCAAATAAAAACAAATCAACCATGAACGTGGATGGAGCATTCAAATCGTGACGTCAAAATCTATGTTGCCATAGTATCTTTGAATATTTTACAGATATTTAAAAGAATCAAAAATCGTGTATATTCCCTTTTAAGGTCAAACACATAACACACTACTTACCAATGTTTTGTAGATAGAAGATATTATAGTTTATTTTAGCCATAAATCCAATTGTAAAATAACTCTATTTTTAAAATTGCATAACGCATTACGTTACGGATATGGCTCATTTGCTTTGGAGTGTTACATTAGTTCTTGATGCAATTATCCGCTATTTTCACACATATTATAAATTTCCAATACGAGGACACATTATATCAACATTCTATTATTATTAACCCATTATTAATTGTATAATAATAAAGATAGTTTGTGTGGATGTTTTTTACTCAATCACGGCTAATCGGATCTTGGTGCATAGATTCTTAGATCATACTCATTAAGATCCATCTGGAATGCGGGTTAAACCACGGGGTGGAAAGTAGATTCCTAAATAACTCTCATTGTTGTTTTTTTCCTGAACTCGTGGTATTTTTTATCCTTACCTAACCCGTTAGTGGGCTTTATCGGTATATTTATAGTTCAAACACGGTTCGGAATCCAATATTTTAAACTAAATTATTAAAAGTGATTACACCACCAATGAAATAAGGGCTTTGTTGCTTTACATTTAGATTGTAAATACAAAAACAGCAAGAGACTCGTGCTATCATGCTCCTAACATTCGTGTAGTACCCTGCGTAAATAAAAGCTTACTATCGCGATTGCGTTTACTAAAATTTTGTATGGAATAAATTAGTTCCATGAGTATTCTTCGAGCGGCGCTGTGCAAATTCCTATAGAGAAATGTCATAAACGCTAACGTGATATTATGCGTTTATTACGTCAATTCTTTACACTCAGGGTAAAGTTAGGCAACCAATAGCAGATGTAATATTTTCGCGCCTACCAAAAAATTACATCTGCACAGGTAGGTACATCGTTGTAACTTATGAAAGTGGTACTACTGAACCTATTGATAATGTTATAATTATTAATGTATTATTTTTATCAACAGGTTCAGTAGTACCACTTTTATAAGTGATTTATGCACCATTTAACTAATAGTGATATTGTAATATCAAAATAATAACAATTTTAAATCACTCAAAACAAAGGAAAGTAAAATTCTCACAAATGAGTATTTGCCTGTATTCAAAATAAATTATCCAACACTAACCAATGTGTAAAACATCTAAAAAAAAGGGGAATCACCACGATTATTTTATTAAATTTATCCTTATTATGATTTTTAATGACCAATCTAACCATAAAGAGTATGCTATATAATTATGACGTCACATGCTTGTATTTCATACAAAACTCCATATAAACCTATCGTTTTGACATTTCATAAAAGTTGCTGATTTGAATGTCAGTCAAATACCCTATTACCAAAGTTCATTCAGAAACATAAGTAGCTGAACAGATTGCTGACTGTACAAGGCGGGCCATATAGTACAACCGGAATTTCACCTTCTTAAATTCATACTCTGAAAAACGAGACACTTGCCTCTCAACTTACTGACAACAATACTGAAAAAAAGTATACAATTGGGATGTTGTCTGACATTCTAATCGGCAACATTTTATGAAATGTCAAAACGATTGGTTTATATGGAGTTTTGTATTTACAAGCATGTGACGTCATAATTATATAGCATCAAAAGCTTTACTCTTTATGGTTAGATTGGTCATTAAAAATCATAAAAAGGATAAATTTAATACAATAATCGTGATTTCCCCTTTTTTTAGATGTTTTATACATTGGTTAGTGTTGGATAATTTATTTTGAATACAGGCTAATACCCTATTCTGAACGTTTCGCATCAAAATTATAAATACCGTCTTTGAATACAGAGGCCATCCGATTGTCTGCAGCCGGCATAAATAGATCTAGATGTATTAATTAATTTCTAGTTTTTGAAATAAAAATGACCTTACCAAGGGCGCAGACATATTTTTTTTTATTATATCACCTTTATTTACCCATTTGTTGTTTGTGTTATAATGTATAACATTATGTAATCATTGGTGTATTGTTCACAGAGACAATGTCGTGCTGTACCGTCCCAAGCGCCTTCAGAACAAGTTTGAAGACTCGTCTGTCGTCTACAAGGGCGAAATTGAGAAGTACTCGCTGAAGGCTTTCGTCAAGGAGAACTAGTGAGTATTCTATTTGTTCGGATATTGTTTAACTTAGCGTCTACACTTTTGAATATTTATTGTGCTTGCCTTTTTAATGTTTTAGTACCTATTATAATATTTATATCTATTAATACCTACTTTTTAGTTTTCTTTCTTCAAGTAAAACTTAATTTAGGCGATACTTATTAAATAATTATCTTCCAGTCATGGTCTAGTCGGTATACGCCAGAAGGACAACATCCAGGACTTCCCCAACCCCCTCGTGGTTGCATTCTACGATGTAGACTACGTCAAGAACGCCAAGGGCACCAACTACTGGAGGAACCGTGTTCTCAAGGTAACAACGAGTATTTTATTAGTATTATAAATGCTATGACATGCTCGTTAAGGTTTATTTTCGATCAACACAATCTATTCTTGAGACTTGAGTTTTGATTCTCGTTCTATAATATGGTAGGTACGGTGATGATATACGTGAATAACCCTGTCCCGCACTAAACTAACGGGGGCGAGAGAGAGAGAAGAAACAAAGGCTACTTCCTAGTAAAAAAGCCGTTTAATTTTTATAAAAAAAGCAGATAGTTAGGCACATATTCTCGATTTTTTTTCTGAGGCAAATCTCTTGCAATAAAGAATAATACAGAGAAAACCTTCCGAGAACAATTATTTTGCGTATATCGTCGCCTTAACAATACAACCGTTGTAACAGGTCGCCAAGGAGGTGTCGGAAGTGAACTTCGCAGTCAGCGACAAGGATGACTTCACCCATGAGCTGAACGAGTACGGAATCGATTTCGCAAAGGGTGACAAGCCCGTGGTTGCTGGACGCGATGCTGATGGCAACAAGTTCGTCATGACACAAGACTTCAGGTGAGTGACCATAGCGTCGGATGAAGAAACTTTTTAACCACCTGAACCTTTTTTTAACTTATTAGACTGAACTAGCTTCCGCCCCGTGGTTTCGCCCGCGTTCCCGTGAGGTTATATGTTTTTAGGGATAAAAAGTATCCTGTTTTATTCTAGGATATTATCTCTGTGCCAAATTTCATCCAAATCCGTTAAGCCGTTGAACCGCGATTGATTCAAAATCATCCAAACGTACAATTAGTATGATAAGTTCATTTTAGAAAAGAATATTCGTTATTTTATTTCTGTATTAAATGTACAACACTTTTACATGAATAATTTGATAAGCTTAAATAATTAATTTACAGTTTGTTTTATGGCACGCAAATAAAATTGCTTACTCCAATTAGTGAAATGTAAATAAGTTGTAATTGAAATTATCCAAACGTCTACAAAAAATTATTCAATTTAATCCATCTCTTATAAGCCCCTTATCAAGAAGTATAATAATATGTATTTCTTCGCGCACGCTTCACTTGCAATTTATAATTCAGTTTTACAGACCATTAAATACATTTGCATACTTATCGCATTCTACTCGTTCAATAATACCGATATAACCAGACACTTGAATAACTTTGAAACATTTCCAACATGATTATAATTAAAAAAGGTAATTTACAAACAATTAATTACTTAGTCTATAAAAAAAAACAATCATAGGCTACTTGTAATGATTCATGATTCCTATTGATGTCCCATAGAATTTATAATACAGTATATGTATACCTACTTACTGCACCAATGCCTACTTTAATTCAACTATATTTTTAACCTTTGGCTTGCGAATAGGACACAAGTTATTAAAAAAACAATTAAATTCCAGGAATTGGGAGTCATGTTATTAAAAATAAAATTAAAGAGGCTTTAAAAATAATCTATCAATAAAATGTCACGCACGCCGAACCATTTATCTCTATTGTGGCATTGAAGAAAGCTACACAATTCTGGTGCACTAAATCTACTCTTAAAATTAATTGATATCCTAGGACACTTCACATATGCCAGCTACCTGTGTGTCTTAGTTGTTGTTGAGCCGTCAAGAGGTAACTAACAAACTCACATTCGCATTTATAATATCGGTAGGATTGCACCCAGACTCCGAACTCTCGGACATGTTAATCAGTTGTCTGATAGCATAAAGACCTTTCCACTTCCCTCATATTATTCTAATCCAATTAACCAACCTCGATTTTTAATCCAGCATCGAAAATCTGCTGACCTTCACAAAGGACTTGCTCGACGGTAAACTGGAGGCCTTCATCAAGTCTGAGGCAGTGCCAGAAAGTAACGATGGCCCAGTGAAGGTAGCCGTTGGCAAGAACTTCAAGGAGTTGGTGACAGACAGCGGCAGGGATGCCCTCGTTGAGTTCTATGCTCCCTGGTGCGGACATTGCCAGAAATTGACACCAATCTGGGAGGAGCTGGGTGATAAGGTATGCTTTCTGCTGTTTTATATGATTTATTTCAGCTTCTTCTATTTTTTATCGAATTTATTTTAGAGATACTATTTTTTTTTTTTGTTAAAATTTGAACTTGTTCATGTTATTTTTTATTTATTTTTCGTTGTTTTTTTTTTCATCTTTTGTGTTTATTTATGTGTATTATATTTCTTTAAAAATTGTTAAAAATTTAATGGAAAAAAAGCCAACTTTGTCAGATTGTCCAAAAAAATATAAAAAATGTAACTTTGCTGAGTTTCTTGCCGGTTCTTCTCAGTTGAAGGCGACTTCCGAATCGGTGGTAACTTCAGTAGTTTCGACGTTCATAAGTGCCCTCTTAGGGCCTAAACTGAATAAATGGCTTTGACTTTGAATTAGTAAAGGTTGTCGTGACATTGACTATCGCCTTGGTACGCTGGCGACTTCCCATCATCAGTGTCATCAGGTTGTCTGATGAATATTCCTAGGTTTCTTAGGAAGGTTATTTGTGTAATAGTGTTTATTCTATTCTACCGTTGAAGTCGAAGTTAACTTGCGTCACTGATGTTCCCGTACAAACACACTTTTGACTTGTTACGCCACATACGATACAATACACGTCACGTGGCTATGGACTCAACACTATTGTCGTTTTATTATCATCTAGTGAAGTCAACATCCTCTGAACTGCTGTGCTATTTATTTTTTACCTCTTAGGGGTTGAATATCGGTAAATCCTTTCTTAATACACTCCTATGTTACAAAAGAAATAAACCCTTTAAAATTTCGTGTTTCTGGACCAGCGGTTTATTACTTTTATCAGTTAGGAATTCTTCGTTTATTATAGACGATACGACAAGTTGAGGTACATTCAGATCTTTGAACTTTCTTGCTATAACAACAGATAATATTGATAAAGTTATCGAGATAACTTTGATATTATATCGGCCTAAAATTGTGTAGAGGCGAAATTACCCACATTGCCTCTACACACTACACTTCCTGGCCCTCTAAAAAGGCCGCACAAGCAATTTTGCTAATGCAATTCATTTTCTCGGCAGATCCTACTTATTTCAATATGTTTTATGTTTAAGGCGATGATAGCTCAGTGGAAGTGACGACAGACGCGGCGGCGAAGGTCGTGGTTTCGAATCCTACCATGAGCTTGAGCTTTCGGTGAAAGAAAACATCGTGAGGAAACCATAGCATGGTGGTAGGGTACTTTGTTAGTACTCACCCGACTTTTTATGAAAGGCATTTCAAATGATATGTTTCTAATTATTGTTACAAATCAACAGCTCAAGAATGAGGAGGTGGACATAATCAAAATCGACGCCACCGCTAACGACTGGCCCAAATCTCAGTTCGATGTATCCGGATTCCCCACTATCTACTGGAAACCCAAGGACAACTCCAAGAAACCAGTCAGATACAATGTGAGATTACATATTTATTTCTAAAAATGGACATAACCGTTATTGCTTAGTTATTTTCTGGAATCTAAATTATGGTTACTTACCAACAGGGTGGACGCGCTCTCGAAGACTTCCTCAAATATGTATCGGAGCAGGCCTCCAGCGAGCTCAAAGGCTGGGATAGGAAAGGCAACACTAAGAAGGAAGAGTTGTAAACAAGTTGTGATCTAAAACTTTCCATGAAAGATCTGTGTGCGAGTGAAGAGTGAATGATGTGTGATTGTTTCTGTCTAACTGATTTGCTAACTCGTCTAACATTCGTGATTACAAATGAGGTTTTTAAGAGAACTATGCACAGACGTGTTAGTCTTATATCTATTTTAGATGATCTAAATACAGTAATTTGAATGCATTTCTTATTATAATGTCGGTGGAATTAAATAGGTTATTTATAATTTTGTTTTATTTCATGAATACATAAGTTTTTACCCAATATAAGTGAAGAAAGAGTCACATTAGGATATACAGAACATTAGACAGATTATATTGGACTTAATAGAATAAATAATCATCAGATAAATTATTATAATTTCTCTTCTTTCCACCTCTCAATCCATTCTACAACAGTGTTGATATTCTTCTGTAAATGTTCTTCTGTATCATTCTGAAGTTCTGTCACAATCTCTGGTTTATATGAAGCTTGTGCCTCTTCTAAAAGTGTCTCAAATATTTCACATTGTATGTTGTCTTCTAATTTCTTTCCAGTGTAACCTCTAGAAAGTTAAAATAAAATAAAAATGCTTTTATCTGCCCTAGTTGGATTTATGAGACATTATGCCTCCACTTGGATTTATTCATAGTCTAAAATAAGTATACTTTTTGAAGACGGCTATTAAGTCAATGCTAAGTACTGAACTTACATCCGGTCGGTAATTTTGTTGGTACTGTACCTATGTTTTTAATTTTAGATAACTATCAAAATATTTTTTTTACTATCCTAGTTACAAAGAGTCAATATTTTGATAAAAATCTGCATAAATTACAATATACACACAGTGTATAAAAAAATGTGAAACTTAGGAAGTAGTGTACTGAAACTAGTATTACCTGGCAGTGAGCCTGTCATAAAGTGAAGTATTATTAGTTCTGACCACAAACACTCCATCAAACCATCTCTCCGGGAAGAACTCGCATCCATGATAGTCAACTATGTTTCCACCTTTAGCCATCATGCCCTCCATTATGTCCAATAACTGTAATATATAGATCATGGTTATTAAACAGAATCTTTTTGTCCTCTTAGTACAAAAACAAACTCTTGTTTTGATTCATGAGTTCAGCATATGTTATGTCAATGATAACGATAATATCATGTTACTATTGTAACTAGATTAGCTGTTTACTGCACCAACATGTTGCCAGCAGCAAGTTCCGTTTTGAATTTGCATGTGGCCATACATATCTGAGAAATGTTTGTAGGGTGTTGCTACTCTAGTACTTGTAAAAGCACTGTATTGGGCAGTCTACATGTGTATCAGGGATAAATACTATACGTGGCTGTAAGAACCTGATCAAAGATTATATACCAAATACAGAAATAAAAACCATTATGGGATTTTCCTTCATCAAGTGTTACAATAAAAATATTGCTTCTCATTACCTTATCTTCATTCAAGCAAGGGCACTGATACTCTGAATCATATTCGTCCAAGCAGCTGTACTCTTCAGCAAGTTTTGAAACCTCCCGCCAAGGAAACTTAGTTCTATCTGATAGTGCTTTGCAAATTGTGGATTTGCCTACGCCTGGTGTGCCTATAACAGAATAAATCTTTAGATATGTGAAACTTAGATGATTCGTTAGCAATCTACTCCACGTGTGTCACAAGAAATACAAAATGTTAAAAAATAATAAATGTTAGATACATTTTGCGATAAGTACCAGTGATTAATATATTAGGTATCATTCTATGAGAAGCCATTGCGGGTGAGGCGAAGCCTAAAGAACCGATTTCGCGAAAATAATCTTGGTTTTACTTTGCGAAAACTAACAAACAATCAAAACAAATCTCTTTTTTCTTTCTCAATGCTCTCTCAGGGTTGCCAGCCAACTAGCGTAGCCGGTAGCTCAAAGAGAATATAATCTTAATATATATATTTCTTGTGTGCGTGTGTATGTGACTGAACTCCTCCTAAACGACTGGACCAATTTGGATGAAATTTTGTGTGTATATTTGAGCGGGTCCCTGGATGGTTTGAAAATACAATTGGACCCGGTAGATGGCGTCGTAATCGAGTTTGGACAGGACAACGTCTGTCGGGCCCGCTAGTCATATATATAATAATATACGTTCTAGCGTAGCTGTTCACTGTTGTATGAAGAAGCGATGTATGAATGAAGCTTATACTCAGTGTGACCGTTTTGAAATAATGAAACATACCAACCAATTTTGCTGCAAGTACTGAAAAAATACTAAAAGGAAAATTCGATTATACCAAAATTCTACAATTTTTTTACTGCTTATTTGGAGAAATATTCTAAATAAAACACATATTTGAATCAAAAATATTTATTGTAAAACAACGGTGTAATCGTTATTACGTTTTAGCAACCATCAGTCAAAGCTCTGTCAGAGCTTTTCCAATGATAACCATCGCGCCACCAAAAAAGTCCCGTGGTATTAATTTAAATCGATCTTATATCTTGCATCATAGGGGTGGGCCTTGGGGGCTTCTTAGGTGCCAAGATCTCTAGATACTTAGGTACCTAACTTACTAGTAATGGGTAACTCGCCAATTTTAAATGAGAATGAGGGAGTACTTCATTTTACTTCGCGAGGTACTCATGAGGGACCCCTCGTTTGAGGTGAGGAATTGCTTGAAATACCACCTCATTCGCAAGGTCAGGCGCGGTTCAGCGCGAAATTATTGACATCTCTCTCACACACCTCATTTTCTTTCGCTCGTGATGTTCGATCGTCAAAACTATGACAGTTGATTACAAACCTTAAATGTAAACTCACAAAAGCTCATAATTTATTATTCATTCATTTCATTCGGTTCGTTCGCACTCGCAACCTCGCCACCGGGACCGACTCGCGATCGAGTGAGAACGAGGAGCGAAGAACGAGTAAGGCGGTTCATATTTAAAATTTGAGGGACTCTTTCAATTTTCTTACGATGTTTTTAAGCTATTGTATAGCTTTTATCGCGGGCTTCGGGCTTTGAGCGCGGCGACGGAATCAAGAAATTTCGTAACGAAAAAAATCCGTAACGAAAAACCTAACACCTCCCAAACGAACGCTTAACGTGTATGTATGTGTGTGTATGCTGTTTGTGAGAAAGTAAATAGGTGTAAAGGTATCATATAGGTAAAGATTATGAGGATTCATGTAGACGGCACAGTTTGATGTCGCTCGAGAAGCGACGCATGCTCCTTGATGCACTACTCCTTCATAAGGCTTGCAATGGTGGGATTGATTGTATGGATCTGTGTGCACTATTTCTTCATTTTCAAGTACCTACAACACGAACTAGACACACTCGCCTCTTCCAAACACAACTTTCCCGAACGAATTATGGTAGTAACTGTTTAGCTAACAGGATACATAAAACTTTTAATAAGAAGTTTAATGGCATAGACATTTTTAACACTACCGGCTACAGTTTTAAAAAAGAAGTAACCAAAATTTTGAACTCTGGCTTGAATTAGTTGTTTTTGATAATATAATATATATACCTATATTTATTTATAAACGTCTATAAATAACAATTGATTCTCACACAACACATAACACTCGCGCACCCTCACATACTCACACATACACACACATGCACACACACACGCACACACACACTATTACTACTAACTGCTCCTATTTTTATCTCGTAATTACATTATTTTATTAAAACATAGATTAGCACGTACTGCAAAGGAGTAGCTACCTCACTAAACCAATCTCATACTTATAAAATAGTATTTAAAAATTGTAAATCCGTTATTGGCTGTAAATATTGTTTATATAAGTATATACCTAAGTTTAAACTTGTAAGAGCTGTGGATTTTGTAATAAAAATAAATAAATAAATAAATATTAATATTAAAAAAAAAAAGTGTATAAATAAAAAATAAATAAATAATTGCATAAATTGATAAAAAAAATGTTATGCAATAGCTTTACCGCGGCAGTCCCCGAGTGCCATACGTATTTTTTTCGACTCAGCATGTTTCTTTATTGATGCAATTCTACTTAAAAACGTCACTCCGTAAGCTACAGTTTTCGTAAAGTTTTCACTAAGAGAAGGATTGTAATTTAAAAATAAATACAGCTTACCTTATTTGGACTTATGTTCATTTTCAGTGTTGTAAGGTGAAAATACCAAAGAACTACCAAAATATTTAAAATTGTAACTACCAATTTTGGGTATGTACTAAATTTATACTAATATCACTCTGTAGTGTCTCAAATATACCAATTTAGTACGTAAAATACCTTTTTTTTTCATCCAAGCCTAGTAGCAAAAAGCATGGACGTAATGGTGGTACCCTACATGGCTATTTGTATTAAAATTTGCGATAACATATTGACTAGGTTGTCAGAAAAAGAGAAAGGCTCAAAACGAAATGACATTATTTTTGGAGTTACCAAAATATGGGTGATTTCGCGATTTTGGGCAAATAAATTATTTTTGGGGAATGGTTGATGTGGTTGAAAATGACTGAAGTCAATCATTTATTTATACGTGTGACACGCTTAAAATAAAGCAATAGCATTCTCCTGGCAGTTTTATAAAGAACTAAAGTTAGAAATTGCCCTATTTGTAAGACAAAATGTATCAATATTTGAACCAGTTAAAAATGCCCTCCGTAAAAATAAATTAATACTACCCACAGACATAGATCTAAATCTATGTCTGTGATACTACCGGAACCAAAACTCACAATGTTCAAAAGTAGTCCATACTATAGATCAATTTAAATTTATAACCAAATACCTGTATTTGGTTAAATTTAAATATCATTTATGTTTATGATCAGGATCATCTAAAAAATGAAAAAAGAAACAATATTCAAAGGTAAATTAAAAAATCACCTCTTAAAAAATACTATTACTCAATTGACGAATTTATGAGCGATACAGTTAATTAGTAAATTATTTAGGGTACAATCAATATAAAATAAAAAATGGGAAGTCAGTCTTGCGATCACCTTCTATTAGCCCCGATATATTGTAGATGTATACCTACATGTACAGGAAATAATTATAGATTTGCTGTAAAATACAATTAGTTATAAGAAAAAATAAAGAGTGTGTGTACTTATGTACACGCGTTAGAAGTTATACTTCTTTGGCGTATGGAAAAAAATAACTAAAATGCAGTAGTGAAAAAGTGAAAATAAATATTAAAATTAATCAAAAAGATTGTATTTAAATAAAAAATACTAGAATATACAACTTGAACATAGTTATCAATTTTCATACCACCTAGAACTAACTTCATGCTGTTAAATTTAGGTGTCGTAAAAATTCACTCTCATCATTTTTCTCCATCGCGCCAAAAGAAGTATAACTTCAAAAGTTACTGGCTAAGTTTATCAAATAATTTAAAACATAATGACCTGTTAATTAATCATTACTAAATTTATTTAATGAATCTACTTCTTTTATTAAATTTAAAATATTATATTGTAATGCCAAAATATTGTAATAAATAGGTAAAAATCTAATTATTCCTTAAATTGCAACACCCTAACAGGGTTCATGTACTTATATTTGTACTTGCATGTTTAGCAATAAAAATAAATAAAATAGAGTTTGATTGACATGACAAGTTACTCGTGCGTTCAAACAGGAAATGTCTGACAAACGGATTTTTTACTGAATTTTTTTTTGGTAAGGCGACGGGCGGGATTGCAAAATTATTGTAGGCAACATTCTCATAACCTAATGAAAAAGCCTAAAATAACGCAAAATGTTACAAAGTCAGTGAAGGAAGAAGGAATGTATTTTTATTGCTAAACCTTATGATTTTAATTATTCGCCAATCTTGGGTTTCTTCTCCTTCGCTAGTTTATAATGAGAATTTATAAACCAAAAGGCATATCAAAAGGACAACTGGTACTGGTCACAGTATTGGGTGTATTCAGCGGAGTATACATTTGGAGACCTCTATTTGACGATTATTTTAAGAAGGATAAGAAGCAGATTCCGCCCCCTGTTGAAATAGAATAAACAATGGCTGTTCTCAAAAGATTTTTTTCCCAATCGACACCAATCGTTAAAATGTTTATGGCTATATCAATAACATCTGCATTGGTGGTTTTTCACAGGACAGTTTATGCTCCATATGTCAAAAAAAAGAGATATCGCGCTGCTGAAGAGTGGGCTAACAAGATAATAGAACAAGAAGAAAATATGTCAGAATATGGTGATTCATACAATAATATCTCAAAAATTAGTTCTTGATGTCCTTTGATATAGTTTATACAAATAGTAGTAGTAATGTCAATAATAAAGTTATTATAGTTACCTATTTCATGTTATCTTAATTTTTATAGTATCCTTCTTTTATTGATGGGTTAGTAGGTGTGGAGGGTAGTTACTCCGACTGCCAGGCTGTAGATCATGGGTTTGATTCCCACCCAGCATAAACACTTGTATCCATGAACATGTAACATGTCTGAATGTAAGTACATATATGTTTAGAAGTAGTTTATGTGGTATATCAGTCATCTGGATTCTATAATATGAGATTGTTAAGTTAGGGATCAGGATTGGCAAAGTATGTATTTTGTACTTATCTTAATTCTCAAGTTTTAAAAATGCCAAGTTACCTTGATGCCCTTTTGTTTCAACTGCATTTTATTTTTATTAAATGAAAACCAGCCTCATAAGTAAAAATAATCATTTAACTCAGTCAAGATCTGGGGCTTATCCTACCTTACTTATATTATAAATGCGAAAGGTTGTGTGTGTTATGTTGTATGATTGAATATATTTGGATGAAATTTGGCACAGATTAATAAACATACCCTAATATAAAACCCAGTATTCATTTTACCTTGGGAAAACATCAGAACCCTCAGGACTAGGTTGAAATTAGTCTTCTTCTATCAATAGATACATATTATAATAAAACTCTAGAACCAACATGTCTGTAGGTAGATACATTAAAAACCAAAAACATATTAGGTAGGAGTGATGTAGGTGTAACAGAATGCAGAGACCATTACTATTTTTATGTATGTCTGTCTGTTTGAACATTCTATTCTCCTAAATAAATCACTAAACCAATTTTCACAAATAAATTAAGCTTAGATTGGGGTAATATAATATCTGTATATTTTTCTTATGCTTAAAACGGGCTTTCGTTTGATTTTTATTATAGCCTTTATTTTATCGAAACGGGGAAATAGATTTCGATATTTTATTAAGACTGATTACTTGTCCTTTTTCTAGGACACGTTCGAGATGAGGACATAAGTCATAAAATTTCTCACGTTAACAACTACGTAACTTACACGTACGTACGTACACATCACTAATTTAAACTATTTTTCTTTTATTATTTATGTTGCATTACAGTAGTTTAATGCTATCAAATAACACCAGGCACTTTTACAATATTACACATGCCACACCACGTGTTAATTTAAACGATAAAAGTCGGTGTGATTACAACACATCATATAATTACACATGCAATGGGTCACTCATAATATTATTATATTATATGCTCAACAAGATCAATGTCAAGAAGACAATTTAAAGTTCAAGTTAAAAAAATAATCTGTTTTATACCTACTTTTTAGGGTTCCGTACCCAAAGGGTAAAAACGGGACCCTAAGACTTCGCTGTCTTCCTTCCAAGAACCGCGATAGCTAGACAGTTGAAATTTTCACAAATTATGTATTTCTGTTGCTGCTATAACAACAAATACTAAAAACAAAATATATATTTAAGGGGGGCTCCCATACAACAAACGCGATTTTTTTGCCCTTTTATTTGGGTGCAACCTATATGGTAGTTCCTGTTGACCTAGAATCACGAAATTTGGCAAAATTTGGTCTTACAGCACAAATAAAGGAAAAATTCCAATAAAAAATAATAATTAAAGGTGTCCCCATACATACATAGTAACGCCAATTAAAGACCTCTGAGTTGTATAGGCGCTCATACAATTTAGAGGTCTAGCTTAATTGGCACAAACCTCAAATACGGTAGATAAATAAAATTGTGTGGAACCCTCGGTGCGCGAGTCCAACTTGCACTTGACCGGTTTTTTATTTAAAAGGAAAAACAATCAGTGTAGAAAAGGGTTGGTATACTTAGATATCTATCTATGATGTTTACATATTACACTTTACACTTCAGTAGGTATTTTTATGTTAATATATGCACACAATGACCTAACTGAAAAGTACTCTGTGGCTCACTGTATGCACATAACCTTATAAGCACATAACCACTAGCAGTCAGCGTCAAAAGTAGGTGGACACTGAATAGTTTGCGCGAGAGACACATCCAAAGTTGTAAAATGTGTGTCGGGGGGGACACACATTTAATGTACACACCTGTAATTTCTAAAATAAGAGAATGATAAAACTAAAAAAAATATATGATGTACATTACCATGCAAACATCCACCGAAAATTGGTTTGAACGATATCTAATTAGTAGTTTTTTTTTAATACGTCATAAATCGTAAACCGCAATTTACCTTTCATTCAATCAACTCAAACATAAAAAAAAAAATGTTGGCAAAAAGCAAGGTCTTACAGCACAAATAAAGGAAAATTCTAAAAAATTAAAAAAGTTGAAATTTAAGGGACACCCTTTAATTTTCAACTTTTTTAATTTACATACATACCATACTTACATAGTTACTCCAATTAATAAAGACCTCTAAGTTGTATCGGCGCTCATACAATTTAGAGGTCTAGCTTAATTGGCACCAACCTCAAATAAGGTAAATAAATAAAATTGTGCATTTCCCTTGATGGACGAAGTTTGTACGGAACCCTCGGTGCGCGAGTCCGACTCGCACTTGGCCGGTTTTTTTATATAGGTCACCCTTCACCACTTCTTTACCTAGGTACCTTATATTCAAACTGTGTTTATAAAACAGTTTGAATACAATGACATAGGTAGGTACTCCACTTTAGAGTATTTTTATCAGGTATAACAGGGTTCATACAATATTGTTAGTAATTTCAACAATCGATTTCGACGAGAACAGAACTTAAGGAATGGGTACGAATCAAGGTATCCTACCTACTAACTATCTATGTACACGAAACGCGCACGAGACTGGATTAGTTTAATTAATACCCATTACTACTATTTAGGTAGGTAGTAGACACCAACATTTAGAAGATACCTATTGAAAATCAATACTTTGTCACTTGCTTGTGAGCGAAGAGTTCTGATTAAGTAGATTCCTACATAACTATTGTACCCACATATTGTACCTCATGGTACCTAGCCTAGACTACCCATTCTGCAACAGTATGTAGTGGCAGCACTTTCTAAACAAAAATCAATACTTCGCAAAATTTTCCATTGCTTGAAATGCCGTATCCTACGTTATGTAGTATATCTACTTGTAGCTATACTTATGTAGTACCTACTTATTGTAATATGAATATTATCAAATTAATTACCTACTTAACCATTATTTTGTTAGCTAAAATTTCACTAAATTATTGATAAGTTCATATTGCTTGTGAATAATGGTAGGTGTTTCGCAAAATTGATAATAGTATGTACATACTAACGTTAGTTAACGGAACCCTTATAGTTATAACTTTTGAATCATCGACGACAAAATCTGTTGTGACAATTTAGCGACATGCAAAATTTTAATTAGTTACTGATGGTACCCTACTGCCAGGATGGGTCACACTTGTGACGTGCCTCACACGTCACAAGAGATATAAATTAAATTAGGAAAAAACACCTATCTATGTAACGGTGGATGTCTCACCAAAGAGGTCATTGACTTTGTAATCTTCATCGTTTTATCTAATTTGGACATAAATACCTACTAACTTAAGGTAATTTTCTGTTAGTAGGTACCTAAAAAAAAATATCTATTGTTGTCACTTGTTCTAGTATAGGTACTGATATAGCTAGGTTTTTAGGATATAGACAAGATTCAACGTTAGCAGGTCACTACACAATCTATAATAGTTTTCAGTGCATTCACCTCCTGTCATAGGAGCCGTATGAATTTGCAATTTCTTCTTTTAAATAGTTATGGAAAGATTTTTTTTACTTGTTATGTAGTAGGTACAATCAGCCCCTAAGGTAAATGATCAATTTAGTACGACGTCACTACGCAATTCAGTTTTAAGTTATCAAGAAATAAAGGTAATACTTCGGGGTTGACTGTGCGTAAGTAGGATTATAATAAAAAATACTAGTTTTATTGGAGGCTACCTTTATTCTATGAATTTACACTTTAGTTGCAGTCATAACAAAATATTTCAGATATATGTATAACCTTATATAAATTATAAAATAATGTTACATTACAGTATAAGCCTTGTAAAAAATATAGAAAAGGAATGAGTTTGTAGCCCTTCTTTCCTTCTGAACACCTTTCGGTGAATGAAGTATCGCAGTTGTATGAAAAATTGTGCTGTGAACAGTGCTAGCTACTTCTTGCCCTTGGTGGCCTTTTCTGCGGCTTTGGTGACCTTGCCACTTCCTATTTCCTTGTGGTTGACAGCCTTGATGACTCCCACGGCGACCGTCTGCCTCATGTCACGCACGGCGAAACGACCAAGGGGAGGGAACTCCTGGAAGGATTCCACACACAGGGGCTTAGATGGGACCAGGATAACGATGGCAGCGTCACCGGATTTGATGGATTTAGGATTGTCTTCAGTGGATTTACCAGTACGACGGTCAACCTTCTCTTTGATTTCAGCGAATTTGCAGGCAATGTGAGCTGTGTGGCAATCCAATACAGGTGTGTAACCATTTGAGATTTGTCCAGGGTGGTTCAGCACGATGACCTGTGCTGTGAAGTCAGCAGCACCCTTGGGGGGGTTGCTCTTGGAGTCTCCGGCGACGTAACCACGACGCAATTCCTTAACGGAAACGTTCTTGACGTTGAAGCCAACGTTGTCACCGGGGACAGCCTCCTGGAGAGCTTCGTGGTGCATCTCCACAGACTTTACTTCAGTGGTAATGTTAGCGGGCGCGAAGACGACAATAGTACCAGGCTTGAGGATACCAGTCTCCACTCTGCCTACGGGCACCGTTCCAATACCACCAATTTTGTAGACATCCTGAAGGGGAAGACGCAGGGCCTTGTCTGTAGGCCTAGCAGGGGGCAGGATGGCGTCCAAGGCTTCAATGAGGCACTTGCCTTCAGCCTTACCCTCTTTACGCTCAACGTTCCACCCCTTGAACCAGGGCATTTTGGTGGAAGGCTCCAACATGTTGTCTCCGTGCCAGCCAGAAATGGGTACAAAAGCAACAGCGGCCGGGTTGTAACCAATCTTTTTGATGTAAGAGGACACTTCTTTCTTGATTTCCTCGAAACGGGATTCGCTGAATGGGGGCTCAGTGGAGTCCATTTTGTTGACGCCCACAATCAGTTGCTTGACTCCGAGTGTGAAGGCAAGGAGAGCGTGCTCGCGGGTCTGTCCGTTCTTGGAAATACCGGCTTCGAACTCACCAGTACCAGCGGCGACGATAAGCACAGCGCAGTCAGCCTGGGAAGTTCCTGTGATCATGTTCTTGATGAAATCTCTGTGCCCGGGAGCGTCGATGATGGTGACATAGTACTTGGCAGTTTCGAACTTCCACAGGGCGATGTCGATGGTGATACCACGTTCACGCTCGGCCTTCAGTTTGTCCAATACCCAGGCGTATTTGAAGGAACCCTTACCCATCTCCTGGGCCTCCTTCTCGAACTTCTCGATGGTACGTTTGTCGATACCGCCACATTTGTAGATCAAGTGTCCAGTGGTGGTGGATTTACCGGAGTCGACGTGTCCGATGACGACGATGTTAATATGAATCTTTTCTTTGCCCATTTTTGGTTAGTCTATAACAAAAGAAAAGATAGATTAAAATCTTTGTTATGGTTCAATAACACTGACGGGTAAGGCGATGTGAGCCAGCCGGCATCTGCAAGGTCGCAGCCTCATGTATCGAGCGGCCGGCAATATGGCGGCCGCATGGCCGCCTCGCCCTATCTTGACATTTCACAATGGATGTCAGCCATTACATCAAAATTATTGAAATTTACGAATAAATTCGCAAAAATATGCTACGATTAACAGATATCTAACAAGATTTTTATCAAGTTATGATTTACAACAAGAATATATGTAAAACAAATATGTGTCAACCACGTGGTGATGAGCCGGTCAGTGAACAAGTGTGACGCGTAAGCACAACTAGACTTCCAATTTCGAAAATTATCATTATTACACTGATATAACAAAAGAAGATAGTAACTTGCTAAACCGCTGATCGATTGGCAATGTGATATTTGACAGACTTTAGCCAGACAGGTTGAGTTGAGTTTCACCACAATGACCGTATGTGAAAACTAAGATTTTTAAAACGATTATAGATGGTAAAATAATCATGACGATAGCACAAGTTATTGCTTACGTTAAACTAAATTCACTTTTTGGCACTGCACTAAACAATTCCTTCTGACACTCACCACGGATTACAATCAGCGTGTAATATCCGAGAAAGACTCCAACAGAATGGACGAGAAATGGATTTTCTTTCAGCTGGTTGGAGGATAGAGAGTCACTTCCGGTTTTAAGTGTTGCCGCATTGTAAGTTTTAAACTGCCAATAATGGCATAAAGCTAGCCGCACTTAGGATATGAATTTATACTTTGCGTAAACATGTGAAACTCGGTGTACGAATTGGCGCACACAGAGATGAGGAATATATCGGATTAGGTCCACGGATTAGATTTTTTTTTTTTTTTTACTTTGTATAGGCTTGTGTTTGACCACAATCTCACTATGGTAGATGATGATGTGGCCGAAGGTGGTAAGCACACAAAGTCTAGAAGGATCTGGCTCTCAAGTGCAGCTGCCGGAACACACCAATTGGTGTTTGGCGACAGATTTTCAACTTGAGGGTGGTAGCCAGCCAGGCGGGTACTACAAAGTACCCTACCACTGTGCTATGGTTTCCTCACGATGTTTTCCTTCACCGAAAGCTCAAGCTCATTGTAGGATTCGAACCCACTACCTTCGCCGCGGCGTCGGACGTCACTGCCACAGCTATCATCGCCTTAAACGACATTAAGCAGGACCTAATCCAAATAAAAGAAAAAGAAAGAAAAACATTTATTCATGACAACACACAACATTACATACAAACATTACATCAATTTAAAGAACTATACACACAGACAAACATTTTCAATACTAACTATCCAACAAACAAACAAAAATACATGACATTATCGTTCCACGGGTTCCACATTTTATTTTTTACTTTGTATTGGCTTGTGTCGCTTGGCTAGTAATCTCATTATGGTAAGTGAGGTTGTGTTGATGTGGTTGAAGGTGGTGAAGGTGAAGGGAACTGGCTCTCAAGTGTAGTTGCCGGATTGTACCTGTGTGTTTGATAACAGATTTTCAACTTGAAGATAGAAGCCGGCCAGGCAGGTACTACAAAGAACCCTACCACCGTGCTTTGGAGCCACGCTCAAGTGTCCAAATAATACGGTTTAAAAGTATAACTTATAAAATGAATTTTCAAGAGTGTGCAAGTTTGTATATGTGAGTGAGTATGATGAGTGTGTTTAGTGCATGGTGTTTGGATGAGTGGAGGTGTGTGTATGTATGCGTGTAAGTCTCTGTGGGTATGTGTGTGGTTGCGTTTGTGTGTGCGTGTTTGTGTGTGTGTGTGTGTGTGTGTTAGGGTGTGACTTAGTCAGTGAGTATGTGGATATTTGTACATTCCTATATATCTCTATTGCTGTTTAATGCTGTGCTTGAATACATATTTAGAAGATTAGATTGGGAAAACTACGGTATCAACATCAACGGTAGCCGCCTTAACCATTTGAGATTCGCTGGTGATATTGTCCTGCTAGAAGATGACCCCAAAAAACTAGGAAACATGCTAAAAGACATTGCGGAAAAAAGCAGAAATGTAGGATTAGAAATGAATCCAAATAAAAGAAAATTGATGACCAACTCCACAGAAGTCAACATAGAGGTTTACGGAAACAGGATAGATTATGTGAAAGAATATGTTTACCTAGGCCAAATTATATCTCCCGACGACTCTATGTCCAAGGAAATAAAAAAAGAATAGCCTGCGGATGGAAAAAATACTGGTCCCTAAAAGAAATAATGAAGAAAAAAGAGCTAAGCATGCATATCAAGAGAAAACCTTTCAACACCTGCATACTCCCGTGCATGACATATGGCTGCGAAACATGGGCGTTAACAGACAAGCATAGAGAAAGACTAGCTAGCACACAAAGGGCAATGGAAAGGAGCATATTGGGAATCAGACTTAGCGATAAAATCAGAAACTCAGAAATAAGAAGGAAAACTAAAATAACAGATGTAATAACTCGTATAGAACATTTAAAGTGGGGCTGGACAGGACATATGTTACGTTGGAAATTAAACAAATGGAGCAAACAAGTAACACTATGGTACCCAAGAGAGGACACTAGAAGACAGGGGCGCCCGAAAACGAGATGGAAAGACGATATCCGCCTAACCTTGGGGCCATACTGGACCAGAGTAGCAGAGGATAGAGCTCAATGGAGAGAGCTGGAGGAGGCCTACGCCAGGAGGCACGCCGAATTGCGAGACATACTATAATTAGAAATTGAAATATGTATTGCCAAAGTCGTAGCAAATTCGGAAGAAAATGGCTTTATTATTATTATATATCTCTATGAGGTGCCATCTAAGTAGTAATCTTGCCACTAGATTGCCACAGCACTTAGCAGTCTATGTCTGCAATGTGATTAAATTCTCCTTTTCTTCATAGGTAAGTTCTATTAGCCAATTTTTTAACTTTTCTTTACAAGCTTTACAATGTCGTAATGTATTGTGAAAACGTATGAAAAATTACTTAAGTAAATGAGAAAAGACGATGAGTGTCATCGTAGACTTACATTCGGAACGAAAAATGAGTAAATTTTACCTATTTTAAAATTTACAAAACACACATGCTCATCAAAATGCTAGGATATAAAGATTTTCAAAACCGATCTTACTTCACCTTACTTATTGTACTATTTAACACTCTCACTAACTCCCAACCTTATACTATGATGTTCATATCAAATGCATTGAAAGTTTCCAACAACGATTATTATGGCATTTATATTACCAGTCACCTTGCTAAAAAACTTCCTTCATACAAAGTTCTTAAAATATTTCCGTATTAGATTTTCCGATTTAATAGATTCAGTAGGCAATTGCCTATTGATCATAAATATAGAATTTCTAGCTTTCTTTATCCAAGTAGCAAAGTACTCATAGCATGCATCCGTTGAAATAACTTTTGCATCCATTGACAACCTGTAAGTAAGTCAGTGATGACTTGCTTACAGGTTGTAAACTATTTTATTATTATGTTAGTGAATCTATATGTAAGCATTGGTGTTTATTTTGTTGGTTTAAAAAGCACTACCTAACAGAATTATATAATAAAACAGTCTTGCAACGAATCATACTAATAATACTAACACACTAATATTATAAATACAAAAGTCTACGACAGAACCGATCGCAATAAATTTTGGCACACTGGCAGCCTATCTATGGTATACCTAGGAAGGATATAGGCTAGTTTCCTTTTTTAAAACGCGGGTAAAACCGGGGGTGACAATATTTGCAGCGTTTACTTGCCTGCGCTCGCTGTGTTACCTTAGTCAGTGGCCATTATTGATTCCAGATTTCAGAAACTGTCTAGCGGCTAGACCACAAGGACGTAGTTTTGTCACAGAGTATTATAATCTATAAAGGAACAGCTCCCTAAGAGCGTCTATTATATTAGCCTTTTCTTTTAGGGCTGTCACACCAGGAAAATTGAAAAGTTGTTTGATGTTTTACTAATTATAAATGATAAGTCTCCTACTGCGACGCAGTTTTGTTGCAAAAGGAAGCGGCGGAACGGGAGCAGGAAGATAGCATTGACTCGCTTCCGATCAGCCGCGCGCCGCCGGCGACGTGACAGGCGGCGTCTGGCCTTCACGGGCCGGGTGCCACCCTGACGGGGACCTGTGGGCGCTAGATCGGGGTGTCTGCCACCGACGCTAAGTAGTGGAGTGGAGGCGCCCAAGTATATCTGAGCGCTGATCTTTGCTTGATCAAGCTGGTCTCGAACGCCATAATTTGAAGCTGTCCCCGCAGAAATAATATATATAAATTAATATATCGATATATTTACGTGAAGCAAAAACTTTGTACCCCTTTTTACAAAAAATACGCGGACGGAGGAGTATGAAATTTGGCACAGTAAAAAATTATATGCAGAAAGCTAATGTAACATGCGATAGAAATAAATTAAATTAATAAAAAAACATTACACACACACCAATTCCGATTCCAATTTATTGTTTATGGCTCTATATCGTGCTAACGATGACTCTACACCCATACCATAAGTTTGAAACACACACACATGTCACCACTGTCAGTTGCGACATATGTTTGCTTTGTCGATAACGCGGCAAAGACAAATTAAAAGAAAAGAGTTCGTTTATGAGTGAAGTAATTTTCTTTACATTCTTAATATGCATATAAAGAAAGAAAGAAAACATTTCATATACTCTTTTGTTTAATTTTATGGTCGAGTTTTGACCACTGGGTGACCACTAGTGTACATAAATATACTTGACTCACGCATCAAATAAACTTTGTAAACGATTAAGCTTAAGCAAAAATATATTTCCTTGTTTACATGCTGATACACGGTTTGTCTATAAACCATCAACTAAGGGCAAATAGAGGGTATTCAGTCAGCTACAGTCCCTTAAATCTGTGCATGCTATTATCCTCCATCGTGGCACTTACTCCTGTCGTAATCAGTTTAATAATATAGTCTTTCATACAAATCATAATACATACCTACAAAAAGAGATGATATAATACATCTCTTTTTCGGTCTAGTTCTTCCAGAATGTTGGTACACTTTCTTTCCTTACTTTCCTTCTTTCCTACTTTCGTAAGAAATCTGAGCATGGTAAAATTTGAAAGTGGGACTACTAGTTCAAATGAAGTAACATAGGTATAACAGGACTTCATTACAAAACAGTTTTTTTATGTTGTGTAGTTTTAGACTTATCATGAAAAATTACAAAAATATACCATTTGGAAGAATATAATTCGGAAGTTTGTTGCACAAAAAAATTGAAATGATTATAATTAATAGAAAATGTATATTAATACAGGAAAAATAAAACATCTCTAACTATCACAGTTTTAGAAATCATCAAAAATCCAAGACGGCGACGGCAATATATATGTGCATGGGCGATAGAGACATGTAATGCCGAGTCATTAAACACAAGTTTTCCTATGTGCGATTGCAATTTAGGACATAGTTTGGCTGATCGGAATCACCAACACGCGCTGAATCTCATGATGGCAGACATAATCCGTATACCTACAGCATTTTACTGAAATGTGCCTAGCAGGACGCGGATAGGTGAGCAAAGTTGAATATAATTTCATACAAAGAATCCTTAAATTTTATGACTAACTCGTGAAGCTCTTGTGGCGCGAATAGGTGTGCGTTTGCCTTTAATTACATGGTTTTTAGCCCTATTCTTATTTCGGCCAAAAATGGGTATATGGATATTTCTGGCAACATAGGTACTGAATGGAAGTGACGTCACAAGTAGTGATCTCTCTTTTTATATTTCGTTTAGAAACGCATAGACACGCAGCACAGACTAGCTAGAGATGTGGAACATTTGATTCGGAAACAGGAAACGTATTCGGCTATTGTGTGTGCCCAAAGATTGGTCCGTGTAGTTTTTTATGCAAAATACTGGACACAAATTAAAACAATTATAACATGTTTATAATTATTTTGATTTTGAAAAGTACTTTTTAAACTTGCTCACTTCGTATAATAATACGGCTCGTTTCACTATTTTATAAAACTAATTATCACAGATGTTTGATGAAGATTGTACTTTGATGAATAAAATATTTTAAATTAATTATCATTATATAACAAAAGAAAATAAAATCGTATTTGTTTATGAACACGTAAACATACAATATTGGATGTACAACACACACACACAACAGGTAATGGAAGGTCTAGCTATCTCATCTCTGTCACAAATCACTAAAGAGGTTATTACACTACCCTATTTGTAGAAACTCTAAATAGAGTCCGCGTCTGAAGTCCGATAGGTCCAACTCTATTGTGTAAAAGATAAAAAAAAAAAACATTAATTCCATCGGACTTCAGTGGTGGCGCGGACTCAAGGAACATAATACTCTCTACCGAGAGCGCGGACACTAGTAAACTATTTAGGAAGTAGTGCGGTTGGGACCTTCCAATCACACTAAATCGGAATCTAACTACGATTACACCTTCCGATTTCCTAATAGTTAAGGGCGTCACACACGGCGAAGATACTATAATATTTTACCTTAAAATATTATACTATGAAAAGAGAAGCAACTACCTACCTTCACTTACCTTCTCTTTCACTGGTATAGCACTGTGTCATATATCTTAAGATAAAATATTATAGTATCTTCGCCGTGTGTGACGCCCTTTAAGTCTCTATAAATTATATCCCAATAATCGCTTTATCTTTGCCTACGAGGCCGAGCGGACGGAGCGCAAGGGAGAGAAACTGAGAGAGCTGACTGACTGTCTGTCTGTAGTGATGTTCATGTACAAAAAATATCGATATTTTTTCCGATATAATATATTGAAATATTGTATCGATGTTTAACGATATATCAGTCAAAAGATTGATATTTTCGATATATCGTATTGTAGGATCCTTCTTTTCCTTAAGACTTTATTAGGAGTAAATAAATAAACCCACCAAGGTTAAACTATCTACTACCACAGCATAATTACATACAGTGGTCTATCGCGTTTGAAGTCACGCGAAATGCCGCTATGTATAGGCATCCGTAATTGCTCCATTGTGTCCCAAGTGAGAGTATGGCAGCTTGGGCTCGCTACTGCCCCTCTCTCACCCCGCAAGCCCCGCTCGATTGCTCTGTCTAGACGTGTCTGTTAGCCGACTGTAAGAAAGAGTTACATAGACTATGCTACTACTTCATGTATTATAAAATATTTATTATCACTTTTTTTAAGTTGAAGTATGTGAAATATTTTATTTGTGAGTTTTTTAACGGAGTTAACACACGACTTCCTTTACCAAAGGTCGCCCACGCAGGCAGCCATCTTATTTCTACCAATCCACCATAGATAATACAATAATCAAAATAGATGTGCAACTCATTCATGGTTCAAGCGGGATGATACAAGTACAGTGCTGCCATCTTGAGAGTATTTCGTGTATCCGTCGAGTTGGTGAACTTGGACAACAATCTAGATAAATTGATATTTTATACAAGTAGTTAAGTTTTTATTGAAAATTAATGAACGATAGGTGAAGTATAAAGTAGTTGAAGTATAAATTTAGATCATGTTTAAAATAAATAAATATGTAAATTATAATTTTTATTTACATATTTACAAATAAAGTAAAAAATACAAACTATGATATATAAAAAACATCCTCAAAGCCCTCGCTGCTGTCGATAGGCAAGGTTCCCAACAGGCTGGCAGCGTTCCCTTTTTGGATGGCCAAGCTTATGCGTTGGCGGAAAAAGCTCCCAGCCCGTCGGTCTCCCGAAGCCTCGATGAGCTTGGATGATAAAATCCGAGCAAATCGGCGAGCCTCGAACCCCCATGGACCCATGGTTTCAACTGCGAATGGCATGAACGAAAAATTAGAACCAAGACAAGCGTATTTTTTAAATTTGGATTTTTCAGCTCCGGTCGCAGCCACCCCAGCGACTTTACAAGTAAATGGGAAGGTGCAAGTGTATTTACACACGTGGCACAGCGGCTTGCCAACACTCCACGGGATCAAAGTCATACCATCCGGCCTCTTGCCATCGTCACGCGCAATTCCGACTGGTTCTAGTACAGAAGGCACGTTGGCAACAACAAGAGCCCTACGGATAATATCATTAAGAGCCGCGTGGCGTGAAAAACGGCCGGCGCTTAAAGAGCACGAAAGCCCATGGTGGCCGAGCTCGTTGACAAAGTCTCCGCAGCGGCAGCGATGAGGATGATTGGTCCTGGAACCAAAACGGCGACAAATGCATAAACTTAAAGTGATTCGGCCTAACAAAGTACCGATGTTTGTAGATGGAATGGCTTGCAACCAGAGACCCGATTCCTTCTCAGAGACAGCTAACAAGCGTGCGCGGTCCGAATTTGAAGAAAAATTGGAAAATAGATTTTGCCAAGTTTTTTCGCAAAGAGGCTTGTCCCACTCTCTCTGAGAGTGACTTAAGGTTAGCGACGGAATATTTGTGCCTGGACAAGCTGCCTGCCAGGCATTTCTGGCATCGGACAGGTGAGATACCTCAACGGATCCAATAGATGGGTCCAAAACAGATCCAACGAGGTCGCCCACACTATATACCGACGACAGAAATGCCGGCAGTGAAATGTCTGAAATTTTCAGCACTCCTAGACCACCATAACACACGGGAAGGGTGGCCTGAGACCACACTTTGTTTTCATTAAAACAACAATTAAGGATTTTAGCCAGAGAAATCTTAATCATGTTATCTAACGTATTTAATAATTGATCAAATTTAAACAAATGGGTACATAATATGTAAATTAATTAATGATGGTTTTTCCTGAATATTCTAATTTCATACGATATTTCATATATCGGATAAAATATACGATATTATATATTGACCTGAACGATTCGATAATATCAAATAAATGTATCGATACTTTATCACATATCGATACATATCGAGCACTCCTATCTGTCTGTCATATTTTCTCGTTCTCGACCGCCCCGCACCACAGTCCGCTCCGCCCGCACTTTCATTTCATTCAATTTCCCGAAGAATTGAAATGCGAAACAAATAAAAAGTACTAATAATTCATAAATGGAATCAAACCTTAGTTTAACGGCCGGTTATTTATTGATAATGTTACATTAGTGGAAACTTATAAGCGGTGTGAGTGCGATTGACAACAACATGTTCAAGAGTCGCGGAGATATTGTTTATAAATGCACAGTGCGACTTTTAGAGGATACAGAAATATTCGAATGTGAATTTCATGTATGTGTAAAAAACCTATGACCTTATTTTCTTATTGAATAAAAATTTAAATGTTTCAATTGGTTTTCAGCCAAGTTATAAAGGGAAATTTCTATTGGAGCATGTCTGCCAGCAGTTAAACCTTACTGAAACCGATTACTTCGGTCTTCGATACGTCGACGCCGGTGGTCAGCGGGTGAGACATAACCTTGACCTAATATGCCACACTTAAATTCCATTATTCCATAAAACATTGACACATTGCTAGCTACATAAATAAATGAGATTCTATGGAAATCAAATATAAATAAATATTTAGATTTTTTCATTAGTCAAGCTGTTTTTGAGAATATTACTCTACATCCTAACTAATATTATAAATGCGAAAGTGAGTTTATTTGTTACCTTTACGCGCCTTAACCGCTGAACCGATTGTGATGAAATTTAGCACGCAGATAGCCTATAGTAAGGAGAAGGACATGGGTTACTTTTTTTCTCGGTAATGGGTGGGTGAAACCACGGGGCGGAAGCTAGTTACTTGTAAAAATTTGAGCTACTTTCATTTATTCACATATAGATTCAGTTCTTAAATTGCATGACAGAATAGACAGAAAGTAACTTTACTGACAAGAGTCCATTTCTTAACAATGTTACCATGGAAGGAATGATTGCATTCTGTAGGATGTTGGTTTTATATGACCAAAGCTATGTTAATAACTAATTAAAACAAACACACAGATGATTGTAGTATTTCATTGTCTTATACACCTCTTGTGTGAGGGCCATCCACTTAATACTCATCTGGGGAAACACCAAGACACCCAGATGAAGTAAAATCAATTCCTGTGAAGAATATAGTACAGTTTATTATAGCTGCAGGTATTGGCAGTGAAATCTAATTTATGTGGCAATCAGATACAAGCTCTGGAAAGACTTGAAATAGCTGCCTAATGTAAATAATAATAATTAGTCATTTACAAGGCCTATAAAAACATTGAGAGCCAATTCACTCTGGGGTTTGTTTGCTTACTTTTAGTGCACCACTATATTATTAAATTTGTGGTGAATATCCTTATGAATGAATGAAATTAAAACTAATATAGAACCTTTTTGTTTCAGCATTGGCTACATATGGCAAAGTTAATACTTAAACAAGTTAAAGGTATGCATTCTAATTATTAATCTACTTACACAACATTTAACCATAATATTTGATTTCCTATCTGTCTGTATGTCTGTCATCAATTTGTAAACTTTTGAGATAGATTTTGAGGCTGGGGGCTATTATCTAGTTCAAACTCATCACACACCATTGGAATGAACGATTATTAGCTTTATAAACAAACACTAAAGCCCCATTTTGGCTAATGCTAAAATAGTTATATCATTTGATTACAGCAGCATAAAGAAAGCCAAAGTATTCTTTAGATATTTGACATAAGACATATTATCAACTGTTTAATCTAAGCAGTTTTACTCAACTAGACTTTACTCACAAAAAAAATAAGTTCCCTGAAAAGAAATTCAAAAACATTCTACTTAAACTTTTACTTTACAGATGCATCTCCAATACTATTCAGTTTCCGTGTGAAGTTCTACCCACCAAACCCTCTGCTCCTGAAGGAAGATGTGACGAGGTTTCAGATTTACCTGCAACTGAAGCGGGACCTCCTACATGGGAGACTGTACTGCACATCTAATGAGGCAGCCATGCTGGGGGCATTGATTATTCAAAGTATATCAATTATTAATTTAATTATACACTCTTGGACATCAAATAGCTTGGAAAGAGGCCCCTTACAAAATGTTAATATAAGAGATAGGGGCCCATAATAATATTTATCATGAATTTTGCCTTTGGTTCCTTATTTCTTAAATAAATAATATGTAATTTTAATTTTTCAGTTGAGCTTGGAGACTATGATCCTAAGATTCATGTTGGGAACTATGTGACTGAAATGAGACTGCTATTGAGACAAACTGATGCCATTGAGGCAAGGATACAGGTCAGTTGTTGTAAATTATATTTAAATGTATACTATAGAGTTTGTTTGGTTGAACATGCTAATCTCAGGAACGACTGTTTCGAATTGATCAATTATTTTAGTGTTGGATAGCCCATTTATCGAGGAAGGCTATAGGCTACTTTTTATCCTGGGAAAACATAAGATCCCTCGGGAATGCGGGTGAAACAATGGGGCGGAAGCTTGTGTTTTATATCAGAAGGTGGATAATGTCCCCTAATTAGTTGCCAAAGGTAACGAACTGCAATCACATACATTGGTAGGTGCATACTATATATTTTTTCACTTGAGGGTGTAGCTAGCCAAGCGGGTACTACAAAGTACCCTATCTACTATGGTCCCCTGTTTTTGTTACTGCAATTCATTAATTCAATGTGTATATGAAATGAATTTGTCAATGACTTTTGGAATTTAATTGAATTTTTATTCCATAGGATCTGCACAGGGAACCTGTAGAAGGCACACCAGGTGGCAGTGGTGGTGTAAAAGGCATGTCTACACAGGAGGCTGAACGCACATTCGTCAAGATTGCTTGCCAGCTTGACACGTATGGTGTTGATCCACATCCTGTCAAAGTAAGTTGAGTATATTTTATGGGAGTAATGTGTTTTTTTTTGCATTTTTGCATCCCACCAATGTTCTAAAATGATTTTTTAGTCATCGGTAATACTTGCAGGAAGTATTCGTCAAGATGAATTTTATTTTACGCGTTATCTGAGTTGGTCCCATAGTGAAAGTTGTTCATATTGATGAGTACTTCCACCCCTGAATATATATATGCAAATTTACATTGTGACCATTATATTTATATGTGAACAGGATCACAGAGGTAATCAACTGTACTTAGGCATCAACCACAGTGGAATCCTAACATTCCAAGGCAGCAGGAAAACGCATCATTTCAAGTGGTCAGAGGTCCATAAGATCAACTTTGAGGGGCGCATGTTTATTGTACATCTAAATTATCCGGAGGTAACTGTTACAAAGAAATATAACGTTTATAAATCAACACTAATAATAATATTTAGAACTGTGTTACATCTTCTACAACCCCCCGCCATAAAATAAGAAGCGGATTGCAACATCACGGCAATCCGAACTTATATAAGGACACCACTAGATGCATCGGATGCCTTAGTCCGATAACCTAACAATCGGGTCGTACTTTGCGTCACGTATATTAAGTACCTTTATAATTATTGTTGAATTGAATTAAAATCTTTTATAAGTTAAATTTGGTTTTTTTTGGGATCCTCCGTTGTGCCTCTCGTAATTGGCGCAGTCGGTAGGATCGTCGAGTCAGTGCGTGAACTATCAGTGAACTATCAGTGAACTATCTATCATAGATTCGCTTGTGACAGTGTGCTGAACTATACGTGCTGATTTGTGTTTTAACACAATATCGACGAATCCAGAAACCGGGAGACCAGCGGACCACACACGCCCATCCAGCCATCGATGACTCATAGTGCCGCCGTCGTAGAAATGTATATGTGAGTTGCACAATAATTCCGACACGGTTGGTTGCTACTCCTTTGTGTGTCCCATCATTATACCAAAATTTTCCATCCACGGAAAAACCGGGGAATAGATACCCCTAGGTCGTCCTCCCGCATCGCGCAGAGAGACGCTAATCGTAATTTAGACTTAATTAATATGGAGGGTCAAAACATGTCGAACCCCTCAATGTCTGGAGTTAGCCAGGACGCTACTCTAGATAAAATATATAAAGCTTTGCGTTTTGTACCAGAGTTTGATGGTACATCCAGTACTCTTACTAGATTTTTAGGATTATGTGATAGATTAATTTTAACTTATGTCAATCCATTAGCCGGGAACGAATTGACAAATTTATCTTTGTTAAACGGTATTGTTAATAAAATTACTGGTGCCGCCGCCAGAACTTTAGCAACGAATGGCATACCCCAGACATGGAATGACATAAGAAATACATTAGTTAATAGTTTTTCGGACCATAGGGATGAATCGGCGTTATATACAGATTTATCTCAACTGACTCAAGGATCAGACACCCCGTACCTATTTTATGAACGTGTTCGTAATTTACTTTGTACTATCATGACATACATAGAATTACATGAGACTGTAGACACGACTATTGAAGCTAAACGGACTCTTTACAGTAAACTTGCATTACAGACTTACCTTAAAGGACTAGAAGAACCCCTTGGTTCTCGTATACGATGTATGAGACCACCCACTCTGGAAAAGGCATTACAATATGCGCAGGAGGAAATGAACATAATTTACCTTCAAAATAAAAGTAATGTCCAAAATGTAAAAAAACCTAATTTACCTTCCGTACCTGTATCTTTGCCCTTACCTGTAAAACCTTTTAGGTTCAATAATTCATACTTACCGCAAATGCCTAAACCATACCCCAACTTTCCACGTTTCTATAACCCACAGCATACCAGGCCTACTTTACCTATTTATCCATCTAGAACACAGCAAATTTTTAGAGCGTTTCCATCAAATATGTCTACTGGCTTTAGAATTCCACCTCGTCAGCCAATGCCTCCACAGGCTCCACATAATAATTACTCTCAGCCTATGAGTGGAATTAGTCACCCCGTAGCTCGTGTTTTACCTCATAGTGGGCATGACTGGAAAATACATGGAAATCCACCTCCATCAAATTACTTTAAAACTAAACAGATTAACACTAATGAATTATATGATCCCACGTATTGTAGTGACTATGATTTTACCACAGAACAATATTATAATTCTTACGACAATTATCAGACTTACAACTATGACTATGATTTACCTTATTATGACTATACGGAAACTGAGGTGACTGAAAATCTTGAATTACCAGCCCCTGACAATAATACTGACTCTGGAATGACAATGACTACTGAATCCCAACAACAAAATTTTCCCAAAGATCGGAAAACCAATTTCTTAACATAGAACTAAATATACATAATAAAAGACAATTACCCTATATACAAATTATAATCAGTCCTGAACTCCCACCATTAAAATTTTTAATTGACACGGGAGCCAACCAGTCTTTCATAAGACCTGATGTTACTGAAATTTATTTTCCGAATTTCCCGCTTAATTATGATCCATTTATGGTGACAAATGTACATGCAACCACTAAAAATAAATACTCTATAACTATACCATGTTTCAACGAATTTCAAGATAACGATTTTATTAAATTATATGTATATAAATTCCACGATTACTTTGACGGACTTATAGGTTGTGATCTTCTTGAGAGATGGTTAGCAAAAATAGACCTAGGATCTAGAAAATTATACACTAAATCGGCATGTAATCCTATACATATGTATATGTCTCAGAATGTAAATTTATACGAAAACATTATCCCAGCAAAATCGACAAAGTTAATTCGAGTACCTACTACTATAACCAAAGGTGATGTATGTATTAACGAGCAAAATATAGGCGGATGCTATATTAGTCAATGCATTACCATGGCAAAAAATAACCGTGCTATTTTAGAAATTACTAATCCTACAGAAAGTGATATTATATTTTCATTATCCGAACCAATTAACGCACATATATTTAACGAGCATACTATTCCCGCAGTGTCATATGATACTTATAATAACAATGCTCGACGGTCTCGCGACGTCTTATCGCGTTTGCGCATAGATCATTTAAATGTAGAAGAGACAGCCAATATAAAAGCGATTTGTACAGATTATTCGGATGTGTTTTATCTTGAAGACGAGTCTTTAACATTCACCAATCGAATAAAACATAGTATAAATACTCTCGACGAAATTCCTGTCCATAGTAAAACATATAGATACCCATACGTTCATAGAGAGGAAGTTCAAACTCAAATAAAAAAAATGTTAAATCAAGGTATTATAAGGCCTTCAACTTCCGCTTGGAGTGCACCGATTTGGGTCGTACCTAAAAAAAGTGACGCTTCTGGTAAAGTCAAGTGGCGCTTAGTCATTGACTTCCGTAAATTAAACGAGAAGACAGTCGATGACAAGTATCCGATCCCGAACGTTACCGACATTTTAGATAAATTAGGTAAATGCCAATATTTCTGTACACTAGATTTGGCTAGCGGATTCTATCAGGTGGAGATGGACCCTAAAGATATACATAAGACAGCATTTAGCGTAGAACATGGTCATTACGAATTTTTGAGGATGCCCATGGGATTAAAAAACTCACCATCAACCTTCCAACGTGTTATGGATAACGTTCTTCAAGGCCTACTGAATAAGATTTGTGTTGTATATTTAGACGATATATTAGTCTTTGGCACCTCCTTACAAGAAGTAATGATTAACCTTAAACAGATATTCCAGCGCTTGCGAGATTCAAACTTTAAAATCCAAATGGATAAGTCTGAATTCCTCAAACGTGAGACCCCGTACTTAGGACATGTTATTACTACACATGGTGTGAAACCAAATCCGGACAAAATTAAGGCCATATCAAATTACCCCATACCACAAACCACTAAGCAAATTAAGGGATTCTTAGGACTTTTAGGTTATTACAGGAAATTTATACCTGACTTTGCTCGAATAACAAAACCCCTTACATCTTGTCTTAAGAAAGGAGCTAAAATAACTCTGTCCCCTGATTATGTAAAATGCTTCGAACACTGTAAGACCCTTTTAATGAATGATCCCATACTTCAATATCCCGACTTCACAAAAGATTTCATACTTACTACAGATGCATCGAATGTTGCATTAGGTGCAATTTTATCTCAAGGTTCTATAGGAACGGACAGACCGATAGCATATGCATCGAGAACCCTCAATGACAGCGAACAAAATTATTCCACCATCGAGAAAGAGTTGTTAGCCATCGTGTGGGCTACAAAATATTTTAGGCCCTACCTTTTCGGACGTAAATTCCAAGTGGTAACCGACCATAAGCCGTTGCAGTGGCTTATGAATTTAAAAGAGCCTAATTCACGTTTAACAAGATGGAGATTAAAATTATCTGAGTTCGATTTCACAGTAGTATATAAAAAGGGAAAGTGTAATACAAATGCTGACGCTTTGTCACGTATCGAAATACATAATGATGAAACCATCTCGTTAATAGTTAATACGTCACAAGCCCCGCGACATCACAGTACGTCATCTACCATCAGTGCTCCGTCAGAAAGTTCATTAGATGACCCCTCTGCCGTTCAAATGCGTCGCTCCTCTTCATCTACGTTGTCAGCATCTGAAACAGAAATACGTATTAGATCATCTACAGAAACTGCTCATACCAGCGCAGAAAATCCTATTCTCGAGATACCTATAAGTGAAGATCCGTTAAATAAATACCGAAGACAGATAATAATTAATATAACAAATAACTTACCCAGATCCAGATCCACTGTTACGAAGCCATTTGAAAGTTACTTACGTGTTTCAACTAACGTATCTGAAGACGATCTCGAACGAGGAATTATAAATATAGTTAAAGAGCACGTTGATCCTAAATTCCGTACAGCGATCTTGGTCCAGCCCGTTGATAAAATGCTTCATATCATTCCAATTATTCAAAGAACGTTTAAAAGTTCTTCGATGAACCTTATACTTGTTAAACGACAAATCGAAAATGTATCTGATTATTTGAAACAACAAGATATTATACGATTATATCACGAAGGTAAAACTAACCATCGGGGTATTACTGAAACATACCATTCTTTATCACAGCGATACTTTTGGCCGAAAATAAAATCAGATATAACAGGTTATATTAATCAATGTTCTATATGTGGTTGTGCTAAATACGACCGTAATCCCATCCGCCAACAGTTCAAAATCGTTCCTCCACCGTCAAAACCATTTGAAGTTATTCACGCAGATGTTTTAACCATAGAACATGAAAAATACCTCACAATAATAGATTCGTTCTCTAAATTCGCTCAAGCCTATCGTATGTCGGATTGTACAGCACCTAATATTGTAAAGTCATTATTAACTTTCAGTTCACATCATGGATTCCCTATTTCCTTAACCACCGACCAAGGAACTGAATTTACAAATCAAGTAGTAACTGAATTCTTACGTTTACATAAAATAGAACATCATTTGATTGCTGCCCATACCCCCAATGAAAACGGTGTGATAGAACGTTTCCACAGTACACTTTTAGAACATCTCCGAATTTTAAAATTAAAACATAAGAATGAACCTGCTACTAATTTAGTACCTTACGCCCTTCTTGCATATAATAGTTCCGTACATAGTCTTACCAAATGTAGACCTTTTGATTTAATCTCTGGCCATTTCGACCCACGTAACCCTACGGACTTAAATTTGACGGAACGATTATTGCAACAATACATGCAAGACCACCGTAGTAGAATGGAAACGGTATACGACATTATACATGAATCATCACTCTCCGAGCGCGAAGCGATAATGACTCAACGTAATACTCATAGGGAACCTGAGATCGAATATACACCTGACCAGGAAATATACGTACGAAATCCAACAGCTGCCCGACAGAAACTCGCCTCGCGATTTACGCGTGACAAAGTCATTGCAAACTTACCTATTCATATCTACACCTCTCGAAGACGCGGACCCGTAGCGAAATCTAGACTGAAACGACCTAAGAAACATAACAACCCTACATTGTTACAGGTACCTAATAATGCTGATGGCTCTGGCCCGAGCTCAAGACATCCGACTTGACAGCCTGGACAATGGACCTGGTATATTACCTTATAAACTGGGAGACACAAAAATGATTTCTCACCATCATGTCTTTTTACGTGACATTGACCTCGACAAAATAGAACGACAAGTACTTACCATGCAGTTACAACTGACTGACGTTACTTATAGACTATCTGAAAATAACTTATTGCATTTTAAAAGCCAAATTGGTTACCTTAGCGATAAATTGAGTAAAATTATTTTACAGCTTAGAACTCTCGAACCTGATACAAGAGTCAGAAGAGGTCTTTTAAACCCACTGGGTACGATAATTAAGTCAATTTCCGGTAATCTTGATCATGACGATGCCTTACGGTTCGAACATGCTATAAAAATTTTGAAATCTAATAACAATAATTTGTCCAAAAAATTTAACCAGCATATTACCTTATTTAAAGAGTACACGTTTCAACAGACTCAGGTATTACATAATTTGACCAAAAATCAGTTAAAACTTAACGATGCGCTTAATTACGTCATTAATATGACTAATTCAAATAATGAAAGCGCTACGCGATATGCTTACCTTTCGCAATTGTTCATTATCTTAAGCGATAACGTACAAGAGCTTTCTGGTGAAGTTATTAGGATAGAAAATATCTTAGCTTTTAGTCGCACTATGTCTTTGCACCATTCTATATTATCTACTAATGATATTAATGTAATGTTAAGAAAACTGAGAAATCTGTATAGCACAGATCAAGTTATCGATTTAGAGATAAGAAACTACTATGATATAATTAGTTTAGGCTCATATTATATCAATAAAAAAATCGTGGTTGTCCTTAACTTCCCAATTACCTTATCTTTGACCTTTCAACTTTATAGACTTTGTCCTGTACCTAATAAAAATCTTGAAGTTATTATTCCACCTTATCCTTACGTAGCAACTAATCTTAAGGAATTCGTGTACATAGAGACTGAATGTCCGAAGGTTAGCACATGGCACATTTGTGAGCAGAAGATACAACATCAAATTAGATCTGAAAAGGATTGCATACATCAAATTATTCATTCACAGGAGATAGATGAAACGTGCCAAATCACGCCTATCTCTCTGTACAAGGAAGCTCTTACGGAGCTAGATAGTCAGCACTACATAGTTTCTTTTCCAAAATCCACCAAAGTTCAGATTTCCTGCGGTCATGAAAAGTACCAAATTGTTCAAGGCAGCTACTTAGTAACAATACCGAAGTTATGCAAGCTTAAATCATCAGAATTCACACTGACTAACATTGAAGACAGAGTAAAAGGTATCAGTGTCGAAATCGTTAGCTTCCCACGGATGAACAACATTACTCGGAAGAGCGGACAAAGCTACCAACTCAATTCAATTGATCTGAATAAATTGCACAATATTCAGAATCAAATTGCAATGGAAACACCTGTCGATTTGGAAGCGGATGATTCATCAACTATCTACCACACAACGATTCCTTTGTACATCTTAGTAACCGGACTATTGGGTGCAGCTGTAATCTCATATATCCTGTACCGACATCGAACAAGTACAATGAATTTCATGAAAACCAAAGACGATGGGAACAATTCAGCTGAGGAGATTCGAGCCGCAACTTTCGCTGTAGATATCAGCAGATAGTTGCTCATCTTGCAAGGGAGGTGTTACATCTTCTACAACCCCCCGCCATAAAATAAGAAGCGGATTGCAACATCACGGCAATCCGAACTTATATAAGGACACCACTAGATGCATCGGATGCCTTAGTCCGATAACCTAACAATCGGGTCGTACTTTGCGTCACGTATATTAAGTACCTTTATAATTATTGTTGAATTGAATTAAAATCTTTTATAAGTTAAATTTGGTTTTTTTTGGGATCCTCCGTTGTGCCTCTCGTAATTACTGATACTTTATAACAAAACCAAATATTGTTTGCTTTATTATGTAAACATTTAAATATATTTTGATTGCTCTGTATAGAAAAAGCACACAGTTGGCTTCAAATGTCCAAGTGGAGCGTCGTGCCGCCACGTGTGGTGCTGTGCGATAGAACAGATGTTGTTTTTCACGTGAGTTTTATTACCCTAATCTCTGTCTTTGATAATGCAATAACATCTGAGTATCCTATTTTTAGTTATATAATAGGTATGTGTAAAGTCAGCGGCAAAAGTATCTTGGCACTTTAGTACCGTGTCACATTACACAATTCATAATTTTCATACAAACTGTCAAGAAAATGTCAATAGATTATTATGAAAGGGTACTAAAATGCCAAGCTACTTTTGCCGCTGTACACTGAACGGCTATTTACTGTTATGTTCTTAAGTTTTATGACAAGTGAATAAGGTAAAATACTTCTTTTTAGTAATTTTTACATTGAAAGTACTTTGTTAAGAATTGGCTACTGAGTTGATTTCAGTCGATGAAATCTTAATTGTGTGTTTTAATATTGTTTACTAGCTTCCGCCCCGCGATTTCACCCGCGTTCCCGAGGGATCTTGTGTTTTCCCGGCCTATAGCCTTCCTCGATAAATGGGCTATCCAACACTGAAAGAATTTTTCAAATTGGACCAGTAGTTCCTGAGATTAGCGCGTTCAAACAAACAAACTCGTCAGCTTTATAATATTAGTATAGATCGATTATAATATTAGTATAGATTTCGGAATATTGTTATACTTAGTATGGAAAAAATAATTTTATACTGTTTGAAATAAGATTTGTTTTTGAAGAGGTGTTTGTAGTTTAATTTGTCTTAATTATAAGTCGAAGTAGTATTATTAGTAGCCTATTCTTAACTAAACTGCTTTCAGGGTGTGCGTGTGATTATGTTACATATATAGCTACGTGTATAGCTACACAATTTTATTATATAGTTCGGACAAGGATTTGGACGTATAGTGAAGTAATTAATGACTTCACCCTAACATGCTACCCCCACATGCTTTAGTGGTTGTTGACCCCACCTCATTAATACGCTATTTCTATGCATATTTGTTACTTTGTCACGAAATACTGCGCGCGCGATCCAAATTCAAATTTGAAATGGAATTCTAAAGCTAATGACTTATTTGGTTTTTTTTTCTACATTTCGTGCCAGTATCACAAGATCAATATCTAATAATTTAGTTTCTTTCTAATATAACAGTTTTCTCATCTTGTTTTCCAGTTTGCCATCATCATCAGACGCGTGTGTATACTCCGGCGGTGGTCTATTCTCGTGGGGCACCAAGTTTAAATACTTCGGTAGGACAGAGAGGGAGATATTAGAAAGGGATGGCCTCCTCGCACCCAGGGATTCTCATGTAAGTAGGTTATTAAGAGAAGGAGCAAGCTTTGAAGTGTAGCTGCCTTATGGGCTTGCATCATTACCATTTACATTAATTAATTTCTTACGACTGCAATAAGTTTATCTTGTTAAGGAAAATTCAGTGTGTGAGTCACACTTACACTTGAGCCGGTTTTTTTTAAAATATAATCTACATAGGCTTATAGGACAGTATTGTGTTCTGTGGCGTGAATAAAAAGGTTCATATTAGTCCACAATCTTGAGGGTATTTTGGATGTGTTCAAGGAGGAGGGTTCCAGTACGGGCGGTAAGAGGAAAGCTTCGAGTGTGCCTGCGACGCCTTCTACACCTATGACCGGAGACTTTGGTATGTACCTAATAAATATATATCTGGATAGTTCAGAACAATATTGGGTTAATAATCTTTAAAATATTGTAGCATTCATTATAAATTGAAACTAAACTAAAGTGACCAGAAAATTAAAACGATACCCTTAAAATTTTAGATAAATGCTAAATCCAAATATTATTAATTTTTATACACTGTAGGATACGACCCGCCTGATAGTAATGGATTACCGTAGCCTTTTGACGCTTGCAACTCCAGGTTGTCGACCCTTCTTGAACAATCGCATGTTGTACCCCCTTGGGAAAACTACCACGGGAAGCTGGTATTATTATCCCTGCAGAATTATTGAAATTTAGAACTCGATATTAGTCATAGTTTGTATTTTTTACTTTAATTGTAAATATGTAAATAAATGTTTTTAAACCGTTAGCTTATAAAAATCAAACGTAATTGTTGCAGGATACAGCAGCCTGCCCCGGTCGACCCACAGCGCCCCGCTGGAGGAGAGCGGGCCCCTGGGGGCGGGCGGGCCCCTCGGGGCGCTGGGGGCGGGCCCCGCGGGGGACGCGTGCAACGGCGGCTGCCTGCTGAGCGGGCCCGCCGTCGACATCGCGCTCGTGTGCGCCGACCACCTGCGACCTGTCGCCGAGGAGGCCAAGCCTTCGGGTGAGCATACGTTCATCTTTATATAATGTTTTTTAAGGTACGATCCATCTGATTGTGTCTACCGTCGCCTATGGACTAAGTTAGCTTTATCAGGGATATTCAAAACGTGTTGTCGACTTTATATCGATACCTAAAACAGTAGTTCGTAAGCGGTGGTCCGCGAAGCCATCCGAAAAATATTAAATCGTATAAAAATTAACTACTGTTAGCTTTGAACAAGTGCACGTGTTTTATTTGTATATAGAACAACTCTTTATTAATTTACATTTACTGTGTATTACCACCCAACAGTCGGTGGTCCATGGCAAGACACAAATATAACTCATCACTAAAAGGTTAAAAACCACTGGGTTAGAAGGTAACTGCTTCTCAAGTGCAACTGCCGGAACATATCTGTAGTAGGCGAATAGCGATAGATTTCCAACTTGAGGGTAGTAGACTATTATGTAATCTGTAGTAGGAGCCAGTCAGGCGAGTATACAAGGTACACCACCGTGCTACCTCCTCACGATGTTTTCCTTCACCAAAAGCTCAAGCTTATTGTAGGATTCGAACCCACGACCTTCGCCCTGACATCCGACGTCACTATCACTAAGAGCTATTATCGTCAAATACTTTGATAAATTATTTGATATTGAATTCTAGTTGCGGAGTACAGTTTGCGCGATTCGTTCGAGCATTCCTCATCTGAGTCCGGCGTCACCAGCCACACGACGCACACCGGCCACATGGGGCACCCAGCCACCGGCCACCCGGGGCATTCAGGACCAACCGGCCAATGTGGGCAATGCGGGGCGACCGGTCAATGCCCACATACCGAAGAATGGGCAACAGCCGGTGCGTTACCACCACCCCCTCGCCCCTTTAGCTTACTTCGCGCTTTCGTACCTTCTTTTGTCTTCGTTTGGGTGTCTCTAGCTTTTGCAGCATTATTACTCTTTGAGACGGACTGGCCGCCATTGAGGGCTTTGAAACGTAAGCCGGAGTTGGTCGCCCTCCGTCGGCATTACTACGCGCCGCTCAAGGATTATCTCAAGCGGAAGATCGTTGAATTGTTTTGATTTCCATCCGCGTCGCGTTCTCTATCGAGTAGATCGACTTCTAAATGGGAAGTGATCGCGCGTTGTACCTGTTGATTGTGGATTACGGCCTGTATGTAAGGTCCGTTACACTCTAGTGTGAGTTTTTAATTGATCCAACAAGAAATATGTTAAAAACTCTCACTCGGAGCACTATTTTGTTGCAGTGTTACTCTGTGCAGAGTATGGGGACGCTACCTCGCCTACGATTCCGAAGTGTCAAATTTTATGGGCACATTATAATAGATGTAGTTATAGTCTAATACATTTCTAACGCCCGACCGCGACCGGGCTAACCAGAAAAATAAAAAATCCCCCATAATGATAAGTTGTAAATATATATGTTGCATACTTATTGTAAGATTATAACGCTATGCAGCTAATCATTGCTCCTTGATATATATATTATAAATAAATACAAATTTAAAGGGTAATCAGCTAATAAATAGTCTCAAAAACATATATAAAGAGATAAAAATGATGTTATAATGCTTTGAAAGTTTTTATCATCGTCAGATCTGTGTATCTTTATCTATAATGAGTTTGATATATCATAATGATTCTGTCATTGGCGATGACCTCGCAGCGCCCTACTAGATACATCGTACTTGATTATTAACATCACCTCGGCCAGCTTATCATCTTTTCAGGAATGGTATTTTCAGTTCAACATTTTTTAATAAGTAGATCAATTTCGAAATTGTTAAACATTTAAAAAGAGTTCATAAATTAAATCGAGTTTCTTGTTGGTTGGACGCTGACTTTTGAACCAGTGGTAACTTAGTAGTATAGTAGTCCTTCATAAGATCTGAACTGAATAAATTTCTAACTTTATAACCCGAAAATCGTGTATCATTGAAAGAATTGTTCGTGGCGCTGCGCACACATTATATACTAAAAAAAATATTATACAAATTAAGACTAGGAAAACCTATAATGACCGATCAACCGAAAGAGGTAGTAATAATAATCGGGCGATGGCTGCTTTTTGTATACATTTTTTATTTTTCTGGTAAGTCCATACTTAATTGTACAATAGGGTAACTTATTCGCATATTTAGGATATGTCACCGCTATACGCTTTTTCATGGTACAATTTATTTATAAGCTTAGCGCACACTGTCTCGTGTGAGAATCTCAGTTTCTAGCACTGCACAATCGATTTGTGAGAATTATATGAATCCTAATTATTTTATTGTAAATTATTTACTCGCAAGCGAAGTCAGTAGAAAGGCATGAAGAATAAATGAATGGATACAAAAACTTACTCTCGATTACACCTTTTACGGCTCGCTGACGAAATTGTACGTCCTTGAGTAAACGGGTTTTTGTTCAGACAGCGTAATATTTCGCTTCCAAAACTGATCTACATTTTACAAATAAACATGTAATAAAAACATATTCATTATTCTAACCTTACCGCTGATTTCAGTTGTAACTAATCTTAATATATTTTCTTAGAACCATGGACTTAGAAAAAAAGGCGGACGCCACCTCATAAAACAATTACTGAATTACTTTTTTCTAGGTCCATGCTTAGAACTTGCTTTACATAAACTATGCAATAAAATAACATTCCATTTGATATTTTAGTCTTCCAAAATATCTATTATATCACTTGCAATATATTATTTTATTTATTATTAGTATATAAGAGTGTTAAACGCGGAAAGATAATTAATATATTTTACAAAGAATTATGAAGCACAAATTTATTTTTATGTGCCATATTATAGTGTATTTCAACAGTAACTAGTCAATTTGGTGTCAGTTAGCAGATTTTTTATACAGCAATATATACTTTTAGGGTGGGTACATGATTGCACAAGTGTTTTTTTATATATATAATATTAAGTTAAGCGTGAACACGACAGGTGTTGAACACTATACAAGTTAGAACAAAATGCTTATTTGATTTAAGAAAAAATAAACAAGCTTATTTTTAAATAACTGACTCATACAGCCTTTAAGTTCATAAACTGTAAGTACCCGCCTCTATAAATTTGCAGAGTGACTTAAAGTTACATAAAGAGTATTTAATTGCCTAAAAATGTAATGTAATATTTACTAACAAACTTACCAACTCGTGCATTTATTTATTTAGTAACACAATTTTAATGTTGTTAATGCCTTATTAGAATGAGTGTGTTTAGATTTAAGCAATATTGTATAAAAGCATCTTTTCGCCTAGTCACAAAATATGTATGTCTTTAATTAATTTAAGATCTGGACGTTATTTTTTACACATGTTATGAACGTTTATTATTATGTACTTAAAAAAGCACATTACAGCAGATTGTCATGTGTATGTAAACTAATTTAAAGTTATTATTTGAAATATAAGATAATATTACTTTCCATATAATCAATTACTTATCAATAAATCGCTGAAAATAAAACCTACGAATAAAAATTATACCGTCTGTTAAAAATATTTTGTTACGATAATCTGATGTGGTGTGAAGAGCCCTTAAATCACGCAGTGGTCATAAGTTCAATCTCAGATATATAAAATAACTATATCTATAAAACGGCCAATTTAAATGTCTGCATGAAAACATTCAACGAAAGACATTTACATTATATCATGCTAAAATACGCGAGCTATTTGCATAAGAATTGCTGTAATCAAAATGTCGAGCGCACAATGAGGGGTAATTGAAATAAGTCGTAGCGTATTCGTTTCCCGCGCACCAAGTGGTCTTGGAAACTAGTTAACACCGGTTCTGTATGAATATCTGCAGTCCTGTTAGCAACTCCACTCTTGCTATTTGAATATGTATGATGGTTGCTCTAAATCAAATCAAGTTTTTTTTTTTTAAATTGAGGCCTGGTACTAAGAAAACTATTTTCAGTGCCTTTTAATCATTTACAAAATAAAACTCTCACATTAGGTTTAAAGCTTATATTTTGTTTGGAATCATTGTATTCTTGTTTACATCTCATTCCTATTATTGATAATTTACCTTTTTTTTTTCATTTCTATGTATACTTTCCCAATTTGCAATATGACGTAGTATATGGATATCCCCTAAGGTAATTTCCATGACTTGTGGCTTGTACAAGCTTGTAACATGAAAGTGAATTGACTAAATTGAGTTAAACAAATTCGAACAAAATAGGTAGATATTTAGTGTAGTAGCAAACAAATATTATGTATATATTATATAGCACATCTCATAATTACATTTGCTTAGTTTCATCCTAGGATTTGTCAATTAATAATAATGCAAGATCAAAATATTGAGCGACTGCATATAATATAAAATAACTTGACATTAATAAATTTACTGATTATGTTATTGTAGTGATTTTTAGCTGATATCGGTAGGTAATGTTTTTTTTTTATCAACGGACCAACATGCTATCGAGTTAAGTTTGTACGTAAACAAAACTTATTTTTATATCGTTATTGCTTTTTAGAATTCTTATTGTGCTTAGACTTAACTGTATTGTAATGAACTTATAACGAGTCTGATCGTGGGTTAATTTTTGGAAATATAATAGTAATAGTCTGGTCTCGTTTTAATGATGTATAAATGTATAGATGCCAAACTAAATATTTATTGAATTTGTATCTGTAATGTCATTGTCTTGTCTGCCGGACTTTCCAGTAATAATGTAGAAATCAAGGCGCGGAGCAAAGCAAGAATGTAAAGCTTACACTGAACTCGTTATAACAATAATTACTAAGTATAAATAGCTTTTAGTTTACATTTTTGAAAAATCATAGAGGTTTTAATAAAACGTCCTGCCGAAATCGATTTCATGTTTTATTATTAAAAAATACTTCCAAAATAAGCAACAAACAAATAACAATGTAAAAAGAATATTTTGTGGTGCTACATAGACCTGCTAAATTATATTCAACACTGTAACGATCATTTTATGCAATTTAATCGAAGCTCGTAGCGACGTCAACATTATCTTATATGGCACGCGGTAGATAAACATACTATGTATACTCAATAGCTTTCATTCCAAAACATAAGGATTCTTCACTAGTGCTATGTTTCGGGTTCTCTCGTATGATGCCGAACGACGTAAGCTACACTTAAAATTGTCATAAATAGCTAGTTTACACTAAATAAACATTTCATAAGTAAATATAGGAGCGAGAAATAAAACTTAGAATTCAATCGATTACAGTGTCTAAAAACTAAGCAGCGAAATAACACGATACAGTCACAAAAAATACTCTTACAAATTCAGATTCACCCTTATAATCGTAATGTAAAACTTTACATCCTTTGAGCTACACAGCCGCCGGCCCGCGTCGCCCGCAATCGTCAATACACTCATAGTAAACGTCGCCCACTGTCGTCAGAATAGTAAAAAGCGTCGATCAACGCCGGCTATTGAATATCGAGCCAGTCTCGTCGGCATCGTCGGCACACGGCGGCGGCGTCGCATCGACGGCACGTAACTAAATTAATTCCATATCCACCCATAAAATACGTAGGTATCTAAGCGTAACATAAGATAGCGCTCGATCGATTATAATACGGAGGTCGAGGCGGGGGGGTCGTCGCGCGGAGGGGGGCGGTCAGTCGACGATGGAGAGCTGCGCGTACCCGACCAGGCCCTGCTCGTCGGGGGGCGCCGGCGCGGGGTCGTGCGACTCCAGCCGGAAGGTGAGCGACCGCAGCGGGGCCGCGCCCGGCGCCGGGAACAGGTGCGCGTCCACCAGCCGCTGCAGCTGGCGCGCCACCGCCGCCGCGTCGCGCCCCTCCACCAGCCCCGCGCCCACCAGCTCGGTGGCGATGCCGTCCGCCGAGTCCTTGCCGGCCGCGAACTCGAACCGGATGTCGTTGAGCTCGTTGCGGGCGTTCCTCATGCGCAGCACCAGGTCGATCTGCGGCGCGTCCTCGGCGGGGGCGCCCGCGGAGCCGATGGTGAAGGAGGGCGCGGGCTGGTCGTCGTCGCTCTCGCTGTCGGAGGAGGCGGCCCGCGGCAGCTGGTTCATGGGCCGGTCGGTGTCGCGGTCGGCGTCCTCGTCCTCGTCGTCCTCGTCCTCGCTCTCCCAGACCCACTCGCCCGTCTCCATGCGGTGCAGGCGGCCCGAGGCGCCGGGCTGCCGCCGCGCCGCCTTGTGCACGCGCGTCTCCATGCTCGGCCCGATCGTCACCAGCGTCTGCACCAGGTACTTGCGGTCCTTCGCCTTCTTGAAGAACGAGTGCTTCAGCAGCTCCGGCGCGGAGGGCCGCTTGGTGGGGTCCTTCTGCAGGCACTCGGAGATCATCTTGCGGAAGGTCTTGCCGTACGCCTTGTACTGGTCCTTCTCCTCGGCGCCGGTGTCGAGGGTGGGCGGGTCGTTCTGCAGCGTGAGCATGAGCACCTTCATGGGGGGGTACTTGTGGTAGGGCGCGGTGCCGGTGGCCATCTCGATGGCGGTGATGCCGAAGGACCAGATGTCGGCCTTGAAGTCGTACCCGTGGTTCTGCTCCATCACCTCGGGCGCCATCCAGCAGGGGGTGCCCACGAACGTGTGGCGCACCTTCTGCCGCGAGATGTCGCGCCCGGTCGCCAGCCACGCCGACACGCCGAAGTCCGCGATCTGCACTATCCCGTCGTCCCCCAGCAGTATGTTTCCGGCCTTGATGTCCCGGTGTATCTGCCCGTTCTGGTGGAAGTACTCGAGCCCCTTGAGGACCTCCTTGAGGACGGTCGCGATGGTCGCCTCGTCGAACACTCCGTGCTTGCAGTTGGAGATCCTCATTTTGTGTTTGATTATGTCGAGGAGACTGCCTCCTTCCAGGAGCCTGAGCACCAGCCAGAGCTCCTCTTTGACCACGAAGCTGGTGTAGTACGTGACGACGTTCTCGTGATTACAGCTGGACATCGCCTGGATTTCTTTGAGCAACTCGTCCATGGAGGTGTTCCATTTCTCCAAGTTGATCCGTTTGATGGCGCACTTTTCACCTCGAGGACGGCAGTACGCAGCGTGCACTACGGCAGTGGCTCCGCAGCCGATAACTTCGAGCAACTCATAATCATCTTGGCTGTTCGGCCACGTGTGTCCGGAACTCGCCATTATCGACAGTTTCTATTGTATATTGACTGTATTACCTTTATGGCTAAGATTTATTCTTATTTGTACTAGTAAGGCCAATCTGTAAGGCATGTACTGGACAGCTGTGGGATTAGACAGTGATACGCGCTCGGATGAACTTATCGCCCATGTTGATATGGTGTTTAGGTTTGTAGTTTTTTAATATGAAATCGAATATCCGATCTTTCAAGTTGGTCGATTCGAACCTGTGGAGAGTTTGGCAGCCGTCTCTTAGTTGCGTCACCGTCTTGTCTACCTTCGTGATGGCAGTGGCGTTGTAGTCTACGCTTGAAGGATACAGGTCGTCACCTGGAAAGAGATATGATCACAATTTATTGTCTGTCTTTTAGCTTCTAAGGGGTGGAAGTACTCATTATATGAACAACTTTCTCTATGGGATATACCCTGAAATCGCGAAATAAAATTCAAACATTCAAAATTTTCAAGCAGTCTGTATGATCTTTTGTATGAAATGTTAGGCCTTTTACATATTACAAAAAAAACTTGTCTTATGAGAAATGTCTTATAAGAAAATCAGTCGGATTGGTTGTTACATGAGACCATGCATAATTACAAGATATTTTTTCTTATGTCTGATCAGACACGCTTACACTAGTTTCTTGTCTAGTGTTTGTGTCTAATAATGTGCAAAAGCCTTATATGAACTGAGTTGCATGCACTCGTTTTTTTGTTATTATGCCTATATGCTTTGATTTTTTTAAATACTTTATTACCTGGTAACATTTGTATAAGGCCATCGTCAGCCTTCAAAGCTACAGGGTACAACAACTCATCGCTATGACAGCTCCGTTCTCTAGCAAATGTGATCAGCTTGTCCACATCTGTGACATGGGACAACCTGTACAACTCGTAGGCTTGCGGGGGGTATAGCAGGAGGTTCGTGTTTTTTAATACCTCTGTAACTTCTGACCACTGGAAAAAACAAAAAACAATGGTTGATATATTCCATTGGCTGAAATACCCTTGAAACTATGTCTCCTACTGGTCTGTTCTGGCAGCTGCATTTGAGAGTCAGTTTCATTCTATGATTTGTGTGTTTACCTTGGGCCACATGGTGAGATTATGAAATGAAATATTTTATTTGAACGCCTTTACAGGCACTTATGAATTTCAGAGTATCGCATGGTTCAGAATGTTGCTTTTGCTGAGAAGAGCCGGCTATAAACTCGTCAATTACTCATGTCAAAACAATGTTAGATTTATTACATAAGATGTTTTCTGCAAGAGCGAGCGCTACACCCAAACGTCAAACATTTCATCATTATTCAGTCAAGAAGAAAATCTGAAATTTAAATTTCTCAGCATAGCCTATGTTACCCCATAGAATTTCGTAACAAATTGATCAGCGGGTGCAAAGGAAACCTTTCTGTAATATTATTTTTATCGATTTAGTGTTTTTTTCTTAAACAGAGGGGCTTGTGTTTGACCACAATCTCAATCTCTGTGGCCGAAGGCGGTAAGCATAAGAAGCCTAAAAGGAACTGGCTCTCAAGTACAGCTGCTGGAACAAACGCGATAGATTTTTAACTTGAGGGTGGTACCATACCACCGTGCTATGGTTTCCTCACGATGTTTTCTTTCACTAAGTAGGATTCGAACCCACGACCTTCGCCGCGGCGTCCGACGTAACTACCACTGACCTATCCATCGCCTTAAAAAATAAACCGATTTCAGTAAAGTAATGTACTTAATCCACTTTATGATAACAATGATATTTACCTCAACATTAGCAACTTCACTAGTATTCTCTATACTATTGGGCTTGTCCTCCAAGGCGGCAACAAAGAATGCTGTGTCGAATCTCTTCGGCAGCCTCGCTGGCGTTAACCAGTTGCTCCAATAGTGCAGTGACCATATGTCCGGGTAGCAGTTGTGCTCCTCGCAGAGGGTCACCAGATCCTCTGGGTTCCTGGTCAGCTGTTAAAGAGAAAAATTAAAATAAATATTTCATGATGTTTAAAATTTTAAATGTAAAATATTATAACTTATACAATGTTATTTTTAGCCTACCAGAGAACGATACACCCCAAAATTTCAAGGTGAAAATGCTGTATTATAAATTTATGTAAAAAAATACAAAATACCTTGTGATTGCGAGGATATGGTCGATTTAATATTACTTTTCATTTCATACAAAAAGGTGCACTTAGTGCTCATTTGTGCATTTTCGTCAACATTGCTTCAAGCTCATGACTATTGATTCTACTGATTTGGTTTTACTGAGAAAACAATATTCTAATATATTTTATGAATCTCCAAGACATTGCTGTTTGTTCAGTTATTCCTATTTTTGTGATGTTTGATTGTACGTTTTCAATGAACTTAAAAAAATTGAGACGTGAATTGTATGTGAACCTTTCTGGTAGAGCCACCATCTTTATTGTCAACTTTGAATGGACGAATTTCTTACAGATTTTTTCGGTTACAATGTTGAAGAAAGACATTTCTATGTGTAAAACTTTTTGTTTTACATTTGTAAGAGTCGATAGGTACTTAATTATATAGGGGCAACTATAAGAATCAATACTTTATTGGCTGTAGTTACGTACAACTTTAAATAATCACGTAATTCTAGTTCTATAAACACAGACACAGCTGTTGGTCTTTAGTAAATTAAAAAAAAAACAATTGGACATAGGCCTCCCCTAATGATCTCCAATAGGACCGGTCTTGGGTGGCCTGCATCCAGCGTTTTCCAACGAACTTTACAAGGTCATCTGTCCACCTTGTAAGCGGACGTCCTACGCTGCGCTTGCCGGTCCGTGGTCTCCACTCCAGAACTCTTCGGCCCCATCGGCCATCCGTTCTGCGCACTATGTGGCCTGCCCATTGCCACTTCAACTTGCCAATCCTCTGGGCTACGTCGGTGACTCTAGTTCGTCTACGGATCTCCTCATTCCTGGTTCGATCGCGTAGAGAAACCCCGAGCATAGCCCTCTCCATGGCTCGTTTAGCGACTTTGAGCTGCTTTACGAGAATATTACCGTAATGTATTTGACGAACCATTAATTGTAATTTAATTAATATGTAATTAGCGCCAAGAAATCGCCTGGAATTCACCTTTCAGCCTCAGGATTACCCCTACCCTGCGAAAAGCCGCGCAATACTTTTTCATGATTTCACTGTAGAAAACGAATTGGGCATGACATGACACAAAATATTGCTGATCATGCTAGCGACAGACGACAAAGCGATGACCGCCGAAAGACTGATTAAGTTTTTTGTTGTGCTTTGTATTCTGTATTTTGGTTTTGGCCCATTCGTGATGAAAGTAAAACGTAAAATCCTCGTAAATGCCATTGAGATATTATGATATAAGAGTGTGGAATAAACTCTTAATCTTAAGATTGCAAATTATCACAGCAACATCATAATATTTGATGATTACCAATTTAGAAAACATTATTTTAAAGTATAAATATAAGAATGGTGTGAAGTCAAAGAGAGTTACGAATCTATACATATAACGATATTGTCCTGACTGACTGACTGATATATCTGCCTAAACTATAAAAAAAAAAAAAGTTTTAATACAATATTCTCAGTTGAAGGCCATTCCGAACTGGTGGTAAGTTCAGTAGCTTCGACGTTCATAAGTGTCTCCCAGCTAGGGCTTAACCTGAAGGCTATGACTGACTGGTGGGGTTAGAAAATAAGAATCCCTATCGTATCGAGATCGTGGATGATACCGCGAGGGGAAAAGCTACTTCTATTAAATTTGCCTCACAATATTCAGCATTAAGCCACCTAAACACAGGTTAAATTCTACAATTTCATATCTTTTCATGACCACCTCGAGCTTCCCTGAACTCTGCTTAAAAATTAGTTCATAATTTAGATAACAATTCAATAGAAGAATTGGGTTACAAAGTTACAACTGCAAATGGTCAGTCTGTGGTTAAAATCATGTACATATATGTATAAAATTTACGTGAGTGCATGGCGTATAGTGTCCTTTTGCATTAATTTGAACATGTATGTCATGTTTTATTAGTATTGATTCGTGAAAACGTCGCCGTGGTTCAATTTGGTTAAGCAGCATTCACTGTGTTGATAACTGGCTTTGCATGGTTTTGGATTCCATTATAAAATGACTGTCGTTATATATAAAGTCAGTATGATGTACGAACTGACACATTTAAATGATACATTTTTAAAATAAATGTTTAGGATAGAAAACGTTTTATTTTCCTAACACGTTCCGTTAAGGAAAAGATAAAAGAATTTAGAATCGTAAAAAAAACACGTACAGGGGAAATTATTATTGCAGAATGAGTTCACATCTTCAAATATTTGCGTCATGCTGTGAATCCAATGATATAATTGGTGCGAGCGAATAAATTTTCTGAACGTTTCGAGCGCAAGCGAACTTATTACGTTATTACTCACAACTTCAATATTTATTTAGGTGCTCTTATGGCGACGTATGTAATTGCTTCCAACCCTAAATAGAACGCAAATCTTTGCTGGTATTATCTTCAGTACTCATAATCTATTAGGGAATGTTTAACTATAGTGAAATTGATTATTTATGATTTCAATTCGCTCCGAATTAACATTTTAAACTGTAGGAGAGTTTATGAGAACTGAAGTTCGTTAGAACTGAGTTTGTGTTACTTGAATTTCTCCAAAATATCATTGAATATTACTAAGATATGGTTGGTAACCGACCACTGTAAATTTAATATATATCTCACCCGCTCCTGCCACTGCTTCACATCAATGTCGCTAAGAATGCTTGCCCATGCGCCACTTCTGTCCCTTTTGTGCTTGCGACTGCAGAGCAGTACGCCTAGTTCCTCAAATGTTTCTCTTATCGCTGTTATCCTCAACTCAATATGCCTATAAGTTAGAAAAGTTATAATTAATAAAGGTTTAACAGTATCTCATTTTTGTTATAAACTGAGGCTCTATCACATAAGGAAAAGTATTAAATTTGGCTGTTCAGAGTCATTGAGAGGTATTTGTTGTAAGTAGCTTGGTACTGTATGTTGAGGAATGCCACTGGAGCATTCAGAGTATTGGGGGCAGCAGTGGAATCTTATTTTTTTAATACCAGTATGGTAAGCATACGGCCCACCTGATGGTAGGTAGGCGGTTACCATAGTGTATTGACACTTGCAACACCAGGAGTATCACTCATTATCTGGACTAACAATGATGGTGACTCCTACATTAGTTGTTATGAACTAAGTCCATTTTTTTTATTTATAACAAGATGAAAAATATAAAAAAAATCATGTCATATTATATGAAAATATCTTACACATTATCTTCATAATTAATTCCAACAACAAGTTTAGCAGCATTGTGATGTTATAATTAAAATTTCACCTCAGACATTCCTAGCAAATTAAGTTACCTATCTTACACATTCACTGTTATTGGTGAGCAGTACTGAAGAGTGCATTGCAACATGTGTTGATTACCTATTAACTTTTTATGTATACTCTGCAGCCATTTAAGATTAATTAGTGCTATTTTATTAGCAATTATGTTATTGAGTTGTAATTGTCGGGAAACTTGTCTGTTTGCTGTAATAATAAAATCAATAGAGGATTGGATCTTTGTGGAGGCTGGTCTGCTATTCATTTAACTTTATACTCAAACTCCATTACCAAAACTACACTTTCTTATTCAGTTTAGGCCCTGATAAGGCACTTACATATGTTACAATTGACTCTGCGGTGGTAGAGTCCAGTTCTGTATACACTTGGAATGAGAAGACAGACATAAGCAAGAAACTCAACAAAGCATTTTTTTTTTATGTACATAATTACAAATGATATAATTTGTTAAAATAGCTTGCGGTGTGAACATTATAATATTAATATGTGAAGCAAAAACTTTGGTATACCTTTTTACGAAAATTACGCAGACGGAGAAGTATGAAATTTGGCACAGTTAAAGTTTATATGGAGAAGGAGTGCAGAAAGCTAATAGTTTTATATAAATTAATTTAATAAAAAACCGGCCAAGTGTGAGTCAGACTCGCGCACGAAGGGTTCCGTACCATTATCTATAAAAACGGCAAAAAAAATCGCGTTTGTTGTATGGGAGCCCCCCCTTAATTAAATATTTATTTTATTTTATTTTTTGTAAATGATGTTATCGCGGCAACAGAAATACATAACAGAAATAAATACACACTGATAGTTCTTGAATTTAAATAAAAATAAAATAAATAAATATTCTGGGACATTATTCCTCACACACGGCTATCTGACCCCAAACTAAGCAGAGCTTGTACTATGGAAGCCAGATAACTGATATACTACATATACTACTTTTTCTTTTGTAAATACATACATATATAAATAATTACACCCAGACTCAGGACAAACAGACATGTTCATGCACACAAATGACACAAATTTCTTTGGATAGTTTGTAGTAGAAACATAAATTGCCCCTTGAATGAGTCCCTCGCTGAGCTAAGCCAAGCTACTGGTATTACTGAATATATTTTTATTACACCAGAATAATCTCGGAGACACAGAGACTAGGAAGGTAAATGAAAGCAACCAGGAGCTATGTTATTGAAGTGCCTACCACCATGTATTTGTTGAATATAATTGCAAAGTTTTATTTTCTGAAGACATTCTAACTTTTAATATCCAATATGGTTCTGAGTAATATTTGTATCAATTACTTCAAGCAAGGAACTTGAACTTTAGACAGTAAATTCTTGTAGCACAGAGTACAAAAGGGTTCAATCAGCTAAATGGTTAAATTAGGAGTAATTGTATGGTAAATTTTTAGTGGAATGTGGGTTAAGCTGCAGCAGATAGCCGCTTTGTACTTCAATAGCTTGGACACCTGTGTAGACCTAATATGGGGATAATTAATAAAATTTGATTTGTTAATTAAGTATAAGAGTCAATTTCTATTCAAGTTGAGTGTTAATATGTCCCTTTCTTAGTATTGGCATTCAATCAAATGACTCATACTTTGGAGTATACAAAAGTATTATCAATTATGTTAAGTTAACAAATAAAAAGTTGATTTATATGTTTAAAAAATATTCACAATATCATATTGTATACCAATAGTTTTGACTATATTTTAGAAAAGTTATATGTAGATGAATAAACAAGGTATTATGATAGAAGTATGAATTCTTGTTTACTTTCATACTAAGTTCAAATTTAGAATTGGGGTTGGCAAAAACATATTTGGCTGTAGAAACTGTGTATCAAACTTGTATCAGTAATAACAAAAAGGAAATCAATTTATCAATCAAAATGTGAAATAAAATATCTAATGAATAGAAAGTTCTTACCTTTGAATAGGATTATTTTGGAAGAGTGGTGGGGTGAAGGTCCCAGGGCAGTGCAGGGCATCAAAGTCCTGTTGAGTGTAGCCGAAAGATTTCAGGAGGTGCAGCCAGCGTTCACTGCCGTCCGCTGGCTCCCACACTCCGCCGGGAAATACAATACTGTTTGCAAACGAAGCAGTACGCGTTCTAGTCTGCAACAAAACGTCGTAATTAACGCCGCCACGATCACCACAACGTGATAATAACACTCCATTCCGCTTTGTGAGCACTATTAACGTAGCGGCGTCACGCCAGCTTTTCCCAATAATATTTTTCATGATGTATTCCCGATCTGCAATGCTAAGTACAGTACAGTGGCGCAGGGTTAGAATTCAAGGTCAACACTTACGTGCTAGTCGGTACGAGGAACTTTACCTACGGAGTTCTAACTAAATAACCTTATCGATAACGATAAATTTGTTTTTCGATAGCACAAGATGGAATTATAAATACAAAAATAGCACAGAATTGACGTTCACTGCACTCACATTTTTTTGTGTCAGACAATTTTTTTGTTTTGTGTTGCCTAGAATGAAAAAAAACGTATCTATGGGCTATGTGTGCTGCCAACAGTTAAACAAGCTCTCCACCAGATTCAACTTCTAAAACCACCACCAGAAAACCACTAACAAAAAACGGCCCTACTCTCACATTCGCCAAAATTTTCCTCTAAACAAATTTTAGTTTTTGTGAAAGAAAACAATTAGTTTCCTTACGTTTACTTCGTAACGTAATAAAATATGAACAATCAGTTAAATAACATACAATTTATTAGTAAAACATCTGGAACATTAAAATTATTCAATAACAACTGCTATTCTAAATTAAATTATTCATAATTGTGAACTATTACTAAAAAATATTTTATACCCACGCATAGTGTATCGAGCGGTTCGTTGAATGTCACGTTATTCTGACGGATCAGTGTTGCCTATTGCTCAGTAAATTATATTAAAATATATAAAATATTAAATTTCGATACGTGTAAGTGGCATAGTATCCCAGTAGTTGAAACTGAGTTTTACTAAACTACTAGAAAAATCCACCAGTCACTAAAGTCGATATTTCTACACTAAAAGGGAGGTGGAAACCACCAGTTTTAGTGGTAAATCCACTAAGTTGGCAGCACTGCTGTATGCCGTATAATCGAGAGACCGAAATAGAGCAACCAGAACCTTGGTTAGGTGATTGGTCAGTCAGTGATGAGTGATCTGCAGCAACCAATCCATAGACAATAAAATGACGGCACTACAATATTTGAATAAATCTAGTGTTTTTTTGAGACGAAGAATATTATTATTGCCGGTTGACCGGCTCTTCTCAACCGCAAACTTCCAAACCGTGCTTTTGAATCTGATAATTTAAAAGTGCCTGTACCTATTTAAATGAATAAAGTATTTAATTTAATATCATATTTCAAGACTTATCTTATTAAATTTAATAAACCGATAAACATTGACACTGTTGACTGTTTGACCAATCATCATGAAAGTTCTTCAACTTTTCTTCGCGTCTGATGATGTGCTTGTTGAGGTGAAGGATTTTATGCTGTCCATCTCCAAGATTTATCGGGAACGCGGGTGAAACCGCGGCAGTAACTAGTATACTATTCTATATCGTGTTTAGTGTTGACATTTCATGTTGTCTCAAATAGTCCACGAAAAGTTTTAGTAAAACAGCCACCATTTTACTAAAACCTGACTGACTTGACTATATGTATACTAGATTTGGCTTTGGCCTAAGTTACATTTGGATATCAGACATAATTTTTGATTTAAAACAAGAAGAAATAACTATACATAATTAGGCTGTATGGGCTAGAACCTTTTGCCTTCCCGAAATAAGGGGAAAAACAAAATTTTAAAAAGTAGAATTTGTGGTTTGTTTTAGCGGTAGATTTGAAATATAAAAGTTGGCTTGATGAAACGTGCATTAATTTCGTAATAAACATGAATATGTTATAAACAATGAGCCAAGGAGAACAGAGAAGGCTATGCCAAGTGCGTGACGCTCGAGGTTAAGTCGGTCAGTGACCTTTAATAAAAACATTCTAAAAACAAGACGAAAGTATAAGCGTGCTAAAAATAACGTACATGTTAGGAAGTCATGTGCTAACTAATACCTAATATACTGAAATTATTTGACTATTTTCAGGTATAGTTTTTCACTTGTTTTCACTTTCACTTTTGTGAGCATAAACATGCCTTGATTGATATATATTACGTAGTGCCTATTTATTAACAAATTTCTAAGTCTATATAACTGATATGTTATCTGATATTCTACACAGGTTTAGTTTGGGATTTGGTACAGCGCAGAACACTATTAACTCTAGCAGAGATCAGATGTCCGTGTGAACGAATGTCCCGGAATATTTGTTTAATTAGAGATACACATACTTACCTACAAAACTAGAGCGTAGGTAGATATTACGTGCCCTTTTAAGTAGGTACTCGATATTCACGCTTAAATATTTCAAACAAAATACAGGATGTTTTAAGTCCACCGAGAGCTGACTCAGTGAACTGGAGCGAATAGAATATTTTTCTGTTTGCATGCATATGTGTTTAACTTGGCCCAAGTTTCTTCTTAACCCATAAGCCCCATAGCACAAAGCCACCCTTTTCAGAGATTATGGGACTGAAAATAAAATTTCGTTAGAGATTAAGAAATACTTATGTATGTATTTTACCTACCTATTTTTACATCAGACCATAATCTGCCCTTATACACGCGAGTGAAGAAGGGATCACAGGATCTGCCCGTGGCACCCCCCTCCCCGAGGTAAGGTGGTTCTTTTTGATTAAAATTAGCTCCAAATTTCTCCGAAACGAATAACAGCCTTTTGAGTTGTAACTATTCGTATATGTGATGGTGTAGTCCAAGTGATGCTGCCGGAAAATACAATAAGCTGGTGCTTGGCGTCAGAATTTGAAAATCTTACACTAAGTTCCTGTGGTGTGATCGGCGCTGTATGTCCACACTTTTAGCGTCGCCGGCAGACTAAACGAACGCGCGGATCAAATTGCAACGCTACCCGCTCTGTCAATATTGTTGATTATTGCTTAGCTTTAATTATCGCTTCACCAGGCTCACGAACGAAAGCATTATATACTATTTCTAACTATATTTTAATTCATTTTTGCAATACTGGATCATTTATAAAAATCTAACCGGTTATTGCGTTATCCTTATAAAAGTATCCTTTTTATAGTATGTTAGGTATAACTATTCATTTTGTAAAAAAAACATATCACTGTCTTGGAAAATTACGAAATCGTCCACTTGGATGTTTATTTTTATGGTGATACTAGCTTCCGCCCCGCAGTTTGTTATGTTTTCCCGAGATAAAAAGTAGCCTATGTGTTATCAGTGTTTCCAGACTATAATCTATCTCTGTGCCAAATTTCATCCAAATCCGTATAATATTCTGTTGGGTTATTGTGTTTCTTTGTTTCTTTTTCAGTCTACAGTATTCACACTGGAAGCTCAAACATCAACCTTTTCGTCAGAATTCGTACGAACCGTCTGCCATTATATCTTCATTTAATATCATGTCAAATCAGAAATTTTGGTCAAAATCAGCGAAATCAAAAGCAGGTAAAATAAAGCCATTTGCGAGAAAATGTACCTACCTATCAATCTTGCAATTATAACATTTATTCGTTTTTATACTGGACTAGCTTCCGTCCCGCGGTTTCACCCGCGTTCCCGAGGGATCTTGTGTTTTCCCGGGATAAATAGTAGCCTATAGCCTTCCTCGATAAATGGGCTATCTAACATTGAAAGAATTTTTCAAATCGAACCAGTAGTTCCTGAGATTAGCGCGTTCAAACAAACAAACAAACTCATCAGTTTTATAATATTAAGTATAGATAAGTTTGTATTTGACCTCCACCAAGTGTAGATTCAAAGTCTAACCATGAAGTTGATAGCCGGCCTGATATGAAAAGTTCGCGTAAGGGTGGAAGAAGGTCCCCTGGACCCATCACCTTCTGTTCCTGCCAAAAAAGATATGTACATAACGTTACCACCACCATGGTGTTCAGTTCCTCGTGACGTTATCAGTCACAGAATGTTCAAGCATATATGTAGGCTTTGAATCCACGACATTTACTACGGCATTCGACGCTCTACCGCTGATCTACCACCGATTTAAAAACGGTTAAAAAAACCCTTTAAAAGATTGCTTCAAGGTCGGCAAACACCGGCTCCTCGTATAGCAAATGTCTATAGGCGGTAGTGACAATTTAGTCAGATGGATCGTTAGCCTGCTTCTCAACTAAAAAAAATAAAAAGTCACTAGGATAAAAGTATCCTATTTTTATAGTTTTTTTTTATTGCTGGATGAAATTTTCCTAAGCCCCTTACCAACTGACGAGAACTTTCCTTTTAATTTAGTAAAGCGGAGATTATTTCAAACGAGTACAAACAACGAAGGGCTTAAGTACTCCCGGACAAGTCAAATGACGTACTCGTACGTACGTGGCTACAGAGTAACTTTATAATTACTCGTCCAAACAAAGTGGTATCACTTTAACAAAGTCTGGGTCGGCGCGATAAGTTGACGTGGTGTTTATAGTCGCCAACGAAAATGGATGAGCACTTGAATCTTATTTTACCTTTATAATTAAGGTGCTGAAATGTGGAGGACGAGGGACTTTTTGTGGTCTATTGCGGTTTGATGAAAAGCAAACATGTGTTAGCTTTGAGGTAAATCTATGTTTTACATAATGCCGCAAGAGTTTAGTGGCAGTCTACTAAACTCACACTCGTATGTATTGCATACAGTCACATATTATTTGAATTTCGGCTACAACGCACAAATAATTTAAATAATGCAAAAGACATTCACGACTGTTTAGAAAAAAAATTAATATATTTTTTAATGATAAACAAACATTCATGTTGATAAAGAAAAGTTTTAGTAAGTACAACCCCGAGCGGCAACTTGTCTATTGACTGAAGTCAAAAACCTTTTTAACCAAGAGGTAGGATTGAAGACATAAACATTGAACCGAATCCCATCTGTATTCATAGTTGCGCATAGATAATGTTTACCATCAGCAAAACCCTAGTAAAGCGATCAAGGTGCAGGAAGGTCATTAGCGTTGCTTTATCGTGTCACTCTCATGGGATTCCGATACATTAGACAGTAGTGCCGGCAAGACAGTAGCTTAGATAATACAAGCCGAGGGTTAGCACACTTGGGCGGCAAAACTGTACCATTTTATCAATACATATAAGATGGGCTTTATTTTGTTCGGAGTATGGTTGATTTTGTAAGAATGGTGGTGAATACATGATTTGTGATAGCGATGTTTGGGCCGTGCGCGCAACAAGTGCGGCGCAGGATCGGAGCGCGACGCGCGGGGGCTGCTCATTGATCAGCCAGAGCCTGTTGCTCGACCTAAAGACACCCCCCTCCCCCCACTGACCTGCCTCGCACCTCCATACTGCCGATGAGTGTAATCAAACTGACATATGAACATAAACGATGAAACGACGCCCCATCACCATTAAACACCCATATTCATGTCATATTGAGACGTAATTGTCGTGATTTGACTTCCAATGATACATTGTTTATTGACTACTAAAAGGTTTGTGCATGGCCCACATGATGAGAGCATTTTAATTTGACAAGTAGGTAAATGTAGCAGAGTAACGGTGTAGTGGGACTAGCGAGCTCTTCACGATGATTATGCTAACAAGCTCGTTGTGTTTGTTACATCAAAGGGCTTTGTTGGGGACGGCCGCGGCGGCGACATAAAGAGCTGTTATTACACCTATAAATTTTATTATGAAATATCATGCCGACACAATAAAATAACACGAAAATGGAAAAGTACCTAAGGATTTATTTAGTAAGAGGTAACGTGTCGATAGCTAACTACTTGTCAGTTTACGAGTCTCTGGAACATGTTATTTGAAAATAAGAACGAAAGCCGGTCAGGGGAAATGACACATTATACAGGATAAATGAGAAAAAAGTTCCGCAGCTTCCGTGAAAAATCTGTGTTAAAGGAAAACTTCGTTTCTTTTCTGCGATAATATGATATTTAAACGTGCCTAATGTCTTTATGACGCAACTATTTACCTTCTTACCTACTCTAGAAGCATTATCAGTTTTCCTAGTATCTAGAAACTTAATAGACGCATGACTTTTTCGAATATTAAATCTGAAGCCCCAATATAAAATTAATTTGATCAATTATTAAATACGTTAGATAACATGATTAAGATTTCTCTGGCTAAAATCCTAAATTGTTGTTTTAATGAAAACAAAGTGTGGTCTCAGGCCACCCTTCCCGTGTGTTATGGTGGTCCAGGGGTGCGGAAAATTTCAGACATTTCACTGCCGGCATTTCTGTCGTCGGTATATAGTGTGGGCGACCTCGTTGGATCTGTTTTGGACCCATCTATTGGATCCGTTGAGGTTTCTCACCTGTCCGATGCCAGAAATGCCTGGCAGGCAGCTTGTCCAGGCACAAATATTCCGTCTCTAACCTTAAGTCACTCTCAGAGAGAGTGGGACAAGCTTCTATGCGAAAAAACTTGGCAAAATCTATTTTCCAATTTTTCTTCAAATTCGGACCGCGCACGCTTGTTAGCTGTCTCTGAGAAGGAATCGGGTCTCTGGTTGCAAGCCATTCCATCTACAAACATCGGTACTTTTTTAGACCGAATCACTTTAAGTTTATGCATTTGTCTCCGTCTTGGTTCCAGGACCAATCATCCTCATCGCTGCCGCTGCGGAGACTTTGTCAACGAGCTCGGCCACCATGGGCTTTCGTGCTCTTTAAGCGCCGGCCGTTTTTCACGCCACGCGGCTCTTAATGATATTATCCGTAGGGCTCTTGTTGTTGCCAACGTGCCTTCTGTACTAGAACCAGTCGGAATTGCGCGTGACGATGGCAAGAGGCCGGATGGTATGACTTTGATCCCGTGGAGTGTTGGCAAGCCGCTGGTGTGGGATGCCACGTGTGTAGATACACTTGCGCCTTCCCACTTACTGGCGACTTGTAAAGTCGCTGGGGCGGCTGCAACCGGTGCTGAAAAATACGCTTGTCTTGGTTCTAATTTTTCGTTCATGCCATTCGCAGTTGAAACCATGGGTCCATGGGGGTTCAAGGCTCGCCGATTTGCTCGGATTTTATCATCCAAGCTCATCGAGGCTTCGGGAGACCGACGGGCTGGGAGCTTTTTCCGCCAACGCATAAGCTTGGCCATCCAAAAAGGGAACGCTGCCAGCCTGTTGGGAACCTTGCCTATCGACAGCAGCGAGGGCTTTGAGGATGTTTTCTATATATCATAGTTTGTATTTTTTACTTTAATTGTAAATATGTAAATAAAAATTAACTATTCATTTAAAAAAAAAAATTAATATTAAAACGATATACTTTATTCAGGCTACTTATATAGGCTATCTACGTAGAATGAATTTGTTTTATTCATATATTCTTAGGGGTTTGCGGCGAAAACGTCAGGGAAGATTAGTGTAAGGAGTTACCCCACTTGAGTTGAAACACAATGGATTCAAGCCTTAAGGCATATATGGATTGTCCCTGTAATTATGTAGGGTTAGAAACCTCCTACAATTTGTAAGTATTATGCCAACATAACCTTACAAATTGCTATTTTCATATTTATGTAATAATAACACGTTTAACAAGTATTGTTATTGGTATATTTACCCCGGCTTCCTCCGTAAACATTTGTGTTATAGTCAATAATGCATAGAGGGAAACTTTGTTTGTAATGTTTCCGAATGAGATGAAACTTTTGCAGCAATGTGGTGCGGTTTCCCCGAGTGTTGGTTTTCCGAAGTATGATTATGTAGCAATTGTGACATAATTGAAATGCATAAATATTTATAACAGTTAATACCTACCTCGGAGTATAAGGTAAGATTTGATTATTTATATGACTAGAATTCTAGATGGATAGTCGCACTATCATAGAACTAAACAAACAGGCCAACATACTTATGCCGGTGTGCGTGAAGTTTCTGCCTTACGCTCGCACTTCGTCATACTGTTTGTCCTAGTGTGCGTCTATTGGACGCAATTTTTTCAACGCATTCACCGTTTCAATTGTCTATCTAAACATATAAATAATCAAGGAATGCAAGCTTAATTTGGATTCTTTAATAAAATCTAAGGCTGTTGGTAATAAGGGTGTTGGTATAAATTCCGAAGATCGTGAGCAAAGAAATTCTTGGTTCCTACAAGAGGATGGGCTGCGATGCGGAAAATTCGCTTACCCAATAAAATAAATAAAGTACTTTATATTTCTTTCTCGAATGTTTGCATCGTAAAAAAATCATATATCTTTATCCAATCGAGGAGTGTCACTCGGTTGGATTGTATTTTGCAGATTCGTAAATGTTGGTCGATTTTGATGAATGTGCCAAATGATTTGTCTTGATTTCCCAAGTGACTGCGACTACATCGCGTTTCGCTTCTGTTCATCCATAGAGGGGAGTATTCAACTTTTTTTAGCTTGTTGATCAAACTTGAATCCCTCGCGGACACGTGTACTTCAAAACATATTACGAATTGAAATAGCACCTAAAAAGCTCAGTTCTTTGTTTCATAAAATTGGGTTTGGCTACTAAAACTAAATATAATGTAAAATAAATATCTTCCTTTAAAACTCAAACCCCGATAAAAATAAGGGAGGCCCCCTTATTTTTATCGGGGTTTGAGTAACTTAATTAGAAAAGTTTTAAAAGTTTGACAATACTCATAAATCAGTTTATTAGTCAGATTATATTGAATTGAATAGCTATTTCTATACATTGATAGGTATATAAGTTATAGGTATTTTATTAGCGTTCACATAAAATGTTAAATAGGGTATTTTACTCTATATGAGAAAATGTCTAAAAATATACAATTTATATAGCTTAGGCAATAAGCAGTCGGAAAATATTAGTTTTAATTCATAAAATAACTTAATTAATTTTAAAATTCATTTCAAAGTTTTCAGTTTTTTTAATCTGTTTCTATACAAGCGAAACAGTAGCATAGCAGCCATTATAATGACGTCATACGGTGCTGTAAGTTAACTAAAAAGTGTCAACTGAAGTATTATTATTATTTTTTTTACACTAGTATTTATGCATTCAGGAACAGCACACCAATGAAAAGGATAATAGCTCATTTTTAATTTATAAAATTTGATAACTCCAATTGAGAATATCAGCGCATTTATTTACTCACAAGAGACCAAATAACGTCATGACCTTAGAGTAACATGGTGTCCAGCATTTTCATCAAATTACGCGCGAGGGTATTTGCCTGTATTCAAAATAAATTACCCAACACTAACCAATGTATAAAACATCTAAAAAAAAGGGGAAACCACGATTATTTTATTAAATTTATCCTTATTATGATTTTTAATGATCGATCTAACCATAAAGAGTATGCTATATAATTATGACGTCACATGCTTGTATTTCATAGAAAACTCCATATAAACCTATCGTTTTGACATTTCATAAAAAGTTGCTGATTTGAATGTCAGTCAAATACCCAATTGAAAATGTAAAACGAAATGAATTTTTATGGCACTTATCGATTGAATAAAAATTTTGAGTTTTTTTTGTGGTTTATTAGCACCTAAAGAACGAATTGAGACACTTTTTTAAAATGAGTGTAATACCCTATTATATAAAATAGGTGTGTGATTAAGATGATGTGACCCGAAAGTATGTGATTGTGAACTACAGAATCGAATGAGAAATTTGTCGATAGGTAGGTATATATATGTATATATCATACGTTGGATTTACATAGAGTTATTACTTTCTATCCCAATCACGAGGTAATAGCTAGCTATATACATAGTTATAGTTATAAAACGCAGCATTTGCTAAGTATTGTTGTACTTATTTTAGTAACAGAATAAGTTATAAATAATTTCAACATAAAGTATTTCAGTAAATATAATTTCTACAAAGAGATTTAGTTACACTCTAAAAGATTCCTCTCTAAGCTCGTACTTTGTAAAATAACGGAGAGGGATCTTGGATAATAATACAATTTATTTTTTTATAATAATTTAATTTAAATCCTCCCTCAATGTCAGGCAGTTACAGGCCAGTCCCAGTGGATTTGTATTCTTGACTCGTCCATTTCAGCATCTAATTGCTTCCTTCAGATTTTTCGACGACGTTCCTCTTGGATACTTCTATTCGCTTCCATTTACGATCATTTTTCAGTTTGTTTACACGAAATTTTAGGGTTCCCCAGACGATAATATTTCGTGTAAATTGTAACCACTGCATTGGATAGCAATCATTGGTTTTTTATGGGTATACCGTATACTACGAATGAAATACAGATTATATTTTTATTATTATTGTTAATAGATTCTATTATCGTTTTTTTATTAGACCTATAGGTACTTAGCGAAACACCTCCGAAATAGCAACCTCGAATATTTATTACCATCTTGAGTGGTTCTATTCGGTTTATAGGTGCGTACACCTTACAATTTGTAGTCTCAATGCCTTCTATAAGGTAAGGGGTCACGGCCAGCCTGCATTCATGATGGGGTCGTCTGGGTCATATTGAAGGACACCCATTACATGCCTTCGTAACAAGTTAGCCAAAATGTACTATAGTCTGATAGATTGCCAATAATCTTTCCCAAACGCAAAATCTGTGACGTTTCGCAAATATTTGTAGCTTACTAGCTTCAGCTATCGTCAAAGAGTATTAAAAGATTCATGAGAATGAGTTTTATGTACACACGCCCCGACGACGGAGCAAGTTTAGGATCTCGCGTGGAACTTTTATTTGAGCTCGCCGCCAAATATGCGGATATACAGAAGCGACGGCAAGAATTTTAATTTTGTTCAACTCTACGCTAAATGTAGAATAATAGGGCGCCGCATTGTTATATGTCTGACTGTAGGTTTGGGTTATATTATGTATAAAATAAATATAACAGGATCCTACCTAAATTCTCACCATTAGATCTATTTTTACTATTCATTAATTGATTACGGAGAAAAGGTACCTAATATTAGGTCCTTACATATGAAATTGGCATTTTGTATGGAAAAAGCAAAGCAGGCAAGCGATTTTTTTAAATCCCCTCGTTATTGTGATGGTTGAGTAATGTTTGTTGGTTTGCTTCACTCAATTCATGCGGTACCCATTATTCGAGCTTTTTCACTTTTCCAATTTGTTTCAAGTGAATTAAAATTGTTTTACCACTCACACTGAAGCCTGCCGCTAACTCTGACGTGGTTTGCGACGGATCCGCTTCCACGATCACATAATTGTCAACTAGGGTCTCCAGCCGTCCTCGGGGTTTGTAGGTCAAAAATTCCAGAACGAAAACGTTGGAACCAAAAACGTACCGTGTTTTCTTTTGCGGTAGCTTTCCCATACACATCATTAATCATTCGGACTGTTTCTGCGGCGCTGGTGCCACGGTAGAACTCGTATTCGTAAATAATTCGATATTTTAAGTTTTCCATATTGTGAACAGAACGATGTCAAAGAAAAATCAAATGGCGCGAAAACGTAAGTATGAATCGTTAAATTCGAAACACAAATACACAAGCCTAAATTTGAAATAAATTTGTATTTGGAATTCCTAACCAAACGCCAGATATTTGAGATCAAAGTGGCCAGTTTGACAAAACGCCAATTTCATATGTAAGGACCTAATATTTTCATATTGTAGTAAACAAATTACATTATCCTTACTAACTATCAAGTTATATAATGTTATAAATGGGTACCTCTAGACTCTAGAGGTACCCTAGAGTCTAGAGAATACGAATATCAGTATATCTATAAAGCCTAGAACACTACTTCAATTCACAATCATAAAATATGCAACATTTCAGCTCTCTAAGTCAAATAGTCTCTGAAAGCAAAGGTAGCAACAGACTGAAACCGAGTCGATTCCAATTTTGGTATGGAATATTTTAGTATTCTATACCGTATTATATCTTATTTTATTGAATTAAATTTTATCGAAATATCGTCAGGAGTAGATTTCTGCATTAAATTTTATACACGTACGTCCACCTCATTACTGAGATCAAGTTTTTGAACTCATCCTGATGCTTCCTGACTTTTCGAGGATATGACTGTCGGCACCATATGGCACAGTGCCAAAATTACCGGCTGCATTTCCCCGCTGAATTGAAATCCATATAATTACAAATTTCTATTCTGGTTCCTCCTGGTTGTTGGTTCAGATCCAGGCCCAACATTTTCTTGATGGATTATAAACTTTCATATACTCTTTCGCATCCATGTTCTTGTCCCATAACAACCTAATTTGTCTCAAGTTCACTTCGAAAATAATGTTACTTTCATTTTGTCGTATTTTGTTCATCTACAACAAAATCTTTCAAACTGTGTCTCGTTTTCCACATTATGATCATTACGGTAGAATATTCATCAAAGAACAAACCATGGCTAATTAAGTAAACAAAATACCTATTCGTAGTTCCAAGTTAACGGTCACGTCTTGGTCCAAATGGCAGCAAAACAAATGTATAATTCCGGGTCAAGATGACCTCTAAATACGGCATAATGTAATCAAAAGCTCTTCTAAGTAAACAAGTGGTCGCCAGGTCGAGCTCGGATGGCAGCGGGCTGCGGTGTTGTGGCAGCATTGACCCGGACTTGCTAATAAATTCAAAAGTTTTGACGCGAGCGCCCGACAACCGACAAGTGACAAATCAAAGAGGGTCGTTCGTAATTACGTCGAGGGTGCTCAATATGAGTACAGGCTCACTCCAACCGCTCACTTCGAGTGTTTAACATTTTGTGTGATATCATTTTACATTTTTAAGGCTTCCGTCAAATGGAAATATCACCTGTTCTCGTCCGTAGGGTAAGAGGATAATTACTTTGCTTAACTTTAAAATTATCTATCCATCCCAGAGTGAAGGGTTGAAAATTTTCAGCGACGTCGAGAGCTGAATTTGTTGAGCGACGTTATAATGTAACTTAATTTAGATGAGTACTAATTAATGTATTCCTAAAGTATGTATAATTTATCTTTATTGGAGGCACTTACGCGGTAAGTATCTACGTAGTGAGGGTAGTAAAATGAGTAGTCATTTTGAGTACTGCACCCACGGGGGCTGGCACGCACCCATTATCCAGCTGGGATTTATTTATATTGCATTAGCCTACCGCTGCGGGGCGCGCCCGTGGTTTTTATTCCCCTGAGCACCTCCCTTCGTGATGATATATGGCCTTTGTGAGAATTCACCTGAAATCTCTATAAAATGAGCAAGCGGAATTGCGAATACACGTAAGGAAGTTACTTTCTTATTTGGTGAGTGAATAATATGGATTGTGTGCACATAAAAGTAAGGAAAATAAACATTTCGTAAGTTACCACTTTTTATTTATTTGCAGTGTCTGGAATAGTGATTTTATTCAGAATGTTATTTTATTTCAAAGAGTTGGCGACAGTATATTCTTTTTATTCCGCTACGAGATGCCTACGAAGTAGCTACGAGGATGTTACAACGATGGTTATTACTTTGACAGGCTTTGTATTACTGCAACTGTTTCTGAAATTCAGTTAGTTTATATTAGTACCATCTAGAGTTCAATTTTAGAAGCATGGGGGAATAATAAATTGTTTATAATTTTTTTTAATGGCTACGAAATAATAAGAAGCTTAACAAACCGAGCTACAATGAATAGGTGTTATTTATTTTTATTTGACCAGTTTATTAGTACAGTTGTCACAACCACACTGCGACGTAATAATATATCTGAGTAAGTTCAGTGCATTTAATGAGCGTCGTTTGTTTTAGTTGAATCTCAACAACTTGAACAATTCCAAACGGGGATTGTATTTAATTGTACACTACAATTAACTTGATTTACACTTCTAGCTCACTGCTTTATTTAGTTGAGTGTTAGTTTGTGTCTTGATTTCTTAATTTCTTCAGTTTATTAATGGTTTCGATGTCATACTGTTATATTTTGTGCAAGTCTAAAATACAGATTTTCTTTCTTACTTTCCTTCACTCTGTAGGTTTTTTTTTATACAAAAAGGGCTTATTATAGTTTTGGGCCAGCATTGGTATGGAATTACGTTATATATAATTTTAAATATTAAAATGTATGCGGGTGTTTTGAATCTGAGCATAATTTTACAATGAGTTGAAAAAATAACATCTTTATGGCTGCTAGTAGAATTGTCACCAAACTGTAATTCCCAAAGCTAATGAGTCAAAGAGTTTGGAGTTTTCGCAATTTAAATACTGTTGGACAATATATTTTCACAAATGAAATCGAGTGATTGTTTCAAAATTGACACAATGAATACTGGGCCTTCACATTAAATATGCGAATAAGGCCTGAATTATAGTAATTAAACTAGATTGGAACCTATTTAGGGAAATTGTCTACCGCTGAGTTATTGCTTCGGTTCGTACGGAGATAAATAAAAGGGAGAATTGACTCTACCAATATTGGTCGAGGTGAGTGTAATACCTTTTACCTTAAAAGTCTTCTTGTATTTGATTATTATCAAAAAAGTAAAGAAAATGTATCTATAAAGCTCCAATCACACATTATTATGATACTTTTAAAGTTCATAACATGCATCAAATTGATACCTTGGAGCACAAAGGTTTTATATATTTATCTACCAATAAAAAAGGTTCGTTAATCGATCTCCTGAAAAACTCTTTTACCTTTGACGATAGACGATATATGTATGAGATGAAGGATATAAAGGCATTTTTATTTCGCCGAAATTTATGAACAATGGAAGATACCATTTCCAATTTAATTTTTTGCAATCGTCAGTTTTACGTTACGGTACTTAACTTTAACGGTTTCTGGATGTTCCTACTTCGGCACATAAAGGAGACAGAGTCATCACGCTTTAACAATGCTGAAATATATATCTATGTAAAATCCGACATCTTTTATTATAATACTTTCCGCGAAGGGTGAATAATATTTTGCCGTCTCCATACAAAGCGACGATGAAGTTTCCTTCAGAAGGTACTGGCTTCTTTTCATGACTTCATAAAAATGGTTGGAAAAAGATTTTACTTACCTAAGCATTGTGATGTCAGAAGAGCCATCTTTTGTATTCTGAAGGATGACTACTTGATTTTTGAATAATCTGTGTTTAATCAATTTCGACATAATTTTTAGCCTTTATCTCATTTTCTTCGACTTTTATAGCCTATCCAACTACATTTTACCATAATCTAAGTAAACAATGGCAAGTGATGATGTGGCCGAAGGTGGTAAGCACTCAAAATATAGAGATCCGAACCGGCTCTCAAGTGTATTTGCCCGGACATACCAGTTGCATTTTGGTTACAGATTTTCAACTGCCAGCCGGTGAGTACAAAGTACCTAAATACCATTATGCTATGGTATCGTCGCTATTACATCATCTATTTACATATTTTTATAATTTACCGTACTGTATGTATGTATCATATATCTTGATTCTTGACATAAGTGAAGTTGGGTAGGTACCCGTATCCACTTCTTATTACTTGAGACGTCAACGTCAACAGCACGCGGCAGTCTCCCAATTCACTGACGAGGTTATCTACTACGGCTAATGGAGGTATGATACCTTGTTTATATATAATCAGATCTGTGATGCCATGATGTCATTCTTTAGAGTCGTCAGTTAGATATATAACTTATTTCCATTGACTTATAAGCGGAGACAAACTTCTACTTAAAATTACAAAGCAAATATACGTTTTACTTATGTCACAAATGCAATTTATAAAATAAACACGTTCCAACGTAGAGATTTAATTTTCACCTTATTGTCATTCGTTCGGAAGCTCCTGACCCTAATTATATTCGGGAAACCTATATTGCTTAATTTCATATTCTCACCCTCATCGGTAGTCCCTGAAAATAAATTAAACACGCAAAGGCCCATGCCGAAATATCCGCAAAGAGAAGTCGTAAAACTTCGCCAGTCGTTGGTGAGCGAGCCAATTTTATAACAATCGATTTATCTAATTTCTCAAACAACAGATGGACTAGATCTCGTTACGTAGAACAGTGAGACAAATTAAACGAAGACATTTTTATTGCCTAACATGCTATAAAATGTCTATGAATGAATGCGTATATCTGAGGTTAAGTACGTGCAGATTGCCAAGCAGGGTTTGGGTGAATGCGAGATGGTATTTCGTAACTATGATTGAATGTAGTGGCAGAAGCAATTTCCGAGTCGTGCAGACATATGAGGGAGGTTAAGGAATCTGTTTATTGGCAATTATATATTTCTATTACGTTGCAAAGTTCTGTTGAAGTAACCATGTTGCATAGGCTCTTCATACGGCATCGTGCCAAAGAAAAAAATATTTGATTCAGGTTTAATTTCCATACTGCCAATCTATCACATATCTAGGCTTCGATTTACTTAGGTAAGCTAACTGAAATCGTCAAACTTATTTACAAAATGTCTTAGAATCTCCGTCGGCCTCGATCCTCGGAGTTGTCGAGCGCTGTTTTGATTGTCAGTCAGCAACAGATGTGTTGACACGTGATCGATTGGTATTCTTCGAGCGAAGTGTCGATATTTTACTAAAGTTATCGTTGTTTTAAACTGTTCTATTTTTAAAGAAATCGAAAAATGATTGTTAAAAATATACGTATGAATATGAATGTACTTGATTGTTTAAATATTGACAAGTATAGGTATATAAGAAGATTACATTTATGTAGGTACCTAAATGGTAATTGAACCCGCCAAAAAAAGAATTGATACGAAATGGGGTTAAGTACGAAATCCTTTCTGTTAAAAATAGACACCTGTCTGATTTTTTACAGCTAGAACTCATATGAAATTTTACTCCGTATTATGTTTACTTTTTTGGGTCCTTATCTACAGTATTTATGTTTTAGTAAAGTAAGTATTTTATAAATCCCTATAATTCCATGAGATCAGTTTAATTTCATGTCGTTCATTACTAATTGTCGGATTACAACGCGAGCGAGTGGAACTCAGACGTCCTACCGAGCATTCACATTGATCAATTGCTCGTGAAAATACCATTTCGCCTTTAAACATGAGTATATCTTTAATAGCTAAGGTAATAATAAGCTTAAGTTAACCTTAAACATGCTAGGTTTTATCGAAAGGTTAAAAGTCAAGGGCTATAAGTTTTTAAAGATTACATTGAAATAGTAATGCCTCATGACTTATGGCATTTAACGCGTCGCCTGCGATATGGCGTCAGGTGCAGCCTTTACCTGGTTTCACCCTCGGGTCGATATTATACCTACATACCTAGACTCGTATTATCAATTGTATAAATTTCTTTTATATCGTAAACTAGCTTTGGCCCGACGTTCCGGAGGGAATTTTCCGTACAAACTTATGGAACCCTTTTGACCGTTTAGGGGTTGAATGTCATAAAATACCTTGTGCTATTCTTATTTATTGCTTATATAAAATAAAACAACTTATCATATTCCAGATATATTAGTCTTTTCTTCGCCATTGATGATTCTATCATGCAGACAGGACATTGCACTTTTCATGATTTAAGCTGTGATAGTGAAAAGTTCCATACCAGTATGTTATTCTTTGTAAGAATCGAATGTGAAAGTTAACGAAGAGAACAAAGGGAAGTGACGTTGAATGCAGCTGACGCAAAGCCCCTCGAGGGTTAGAAGATAGTGGATTTATATTGTACGTTGTGGTTATTTAAACATACCATTGTCACTTCTGTTTTGTACTAGAATATGTTGAGAAATGGGTAAAAATATACATATATTGCGTTTCATCTGGTGGATATTTTGAGGTAGCTTGTCATGCTTTTAGTTTGGAACCAATACTGTAATTGAAAAGAAACCATTTCAAAATAACCGAGTATAATATTTAGATAGTTTAAAAAAATTTCAAAGAGTTTCTAAAGTGGTTTCGTAATATATTTAAAAGCACGTGCATGAATAGATTTGAGAGTTATGAATTCAAAGCGACCGACAATTCCCTTTAGGTCGGTAGTTGGTACACACTTTGTTCGTACATATAGGTACCTACAACATTCAACTGGAGTCGTGTAATGGAAATTTGATAAAGTTTTGTATTAAATATTTTCAAAAAGTTGAGAAGTTACACGGGCACGTTTATTACCAGTCGAGTGGACGACATGTACCTACTTGAAGGGGTTATATAACTTACTTTAATCGAGGTTAACTGGGCATTTGGTTTCCATCATTGTTAACTCTTTACTCTAACACTTAAAGCATCTCTTACATCTTTTTGTTTCTTACGATGTATTCGGGACGCTTCTACGCAAAGCAACATCGTCAAACTCTGAATTATGCATTTGTTTATTTGCGCATCACATAATGATAAAGTAAAAATAGTCTTTTACTAAAATGGCTTATTTATTGAACTTTTCTTTTTATTATGGTTGTGTTTGACTCCAATAGCAACATGATAAGTAACTTAGCAGGGAACTGGCTCTCAAGTAAAGCTATCGAACACACCATCAACTTATTTTTTAAATTTTTAGTTACATGTTTTCTTATTTCTATTTGAGAAAGGCTTCTGCTAGAGAAATTCACTGCAACAATAATATTTTATTAATTGCTAATTAATTTTATCATTATAGTGTTTTATTTTTATTCAAAACAAAGATTTCATAATATTACACAGTGCGATGTTATTGACATGTTCCACCCACAGCAAGTGCATCGTTGCTTATCTCCGTATTTACGTAGGACTTCACCTTTCAGACGCCCGTCGAAACCGTTTATAAGTTTTGCGTGGTGCCCGAGCTGAAAAACAAATAAACCCACTGAAACTGTTTTATAATAGTTTTGGATTTAAGGAGAAATAATCGCGTGTGGGTTATTGTGGGTTGATAAACATTGAATTTATGTATAGAAAGGATAAAAATCTAATGGATTACCCACGTAAGGATTAAGCTAAGTACCTATCTACGTACTTCGTTTCAATAATTATCGTTATTTAGAATACTTACAAAGAAAAATAAGGCTTACAATCAGAAAGTACTTGTGAGTTTAGCCGTTGTTAGAAACAACTGGCACAAAAACCGTAAAAAATCCTCCACGGAATTAAACTGCCTCCTTTGAGACATTTTATTATTTGCTAAAAGATTCATATTTTATGATGTAATAAAAAGATGGACAGGCTTCGTAGGCTTACTAATAATACTTCGTTGGCACTCTTTGGATACAGAAGAAAAAATAATAATAATACGGAGATACTTGGAATTAAACCACTCTCATCCTATCAAGTAGTATAGGTACATAGTGTACCTTATACCAAAATATTTTAGCAGTTTAAGCGTTACGCATTTAGATATAAAGCTAATAATAGCGTGTCCCACGTCGAATTATTTATAGTGAGACCTCTCTGGTGTCCCATGTTGACCGATGCTACCCATATAAATAAAATAACAGAGTGCTATTGACCGAGCCTTGGACATGGGCATTTGTGTCAAAGCAATATTCAATACACGAACACATACCCTATTTCTACTTAGTTGTGTATTATGGTAATATTGTCGGTAAATTTACCGACGCTTTATATCTCGTAAGGCGCTGATCCAATTTTCAAGAGGTTTTCGATTTTTATTTTGGTTGATTTTCAGCCGATACCAAGTAGTGGGGAAAGCGGGGAAATGAATACAGAATAGAGATAATGCCTACATAGTAGCTGTTATAAAGCGAGTAACATAATTAAATGCACACCCTGAAAGTAGTTAAGAATCGGTTACCGAGTGGATTTCAGCCATTTTTAATAAAGGTATTTTTTATCCTAAAAATAATTTAAACGTAAATTAAAGGTCTTTTGAAAATAAACCTTATTCCAAAAAGTCTAAAGTTTTTTTCATACTATTCGCACACAATGAGATACCTATAACTAATTTCCTAAATAAACAATATTTCAGCACATAAAAGTAAAATTTCTGAGTAGGTATACATACATATATTAAGATTTCAACGATAGATAGAGTTTCATTCCGATAAAGTTCATGTGAATAAATTGATACATTATGTATTGAATATTAGCCGAGCTGTCACGTTTGGGCGGTATTCCTAGCGTAGCGAACGGAGACATATTTCCTATACATACATATCATAGACGGAATATCTCGTATCTCTTGTCCGTCGATGTACTTATAACTGAAAACCAGTGAGCAGATCTTGATGCGGTTCTATAATTTCCTTGAGGAAAGTTTGAGGCTATATAATGTTAGTCAACGTCGACATTAAGCGCTAAGCTAGTGCTTCGGCGTACTTTTTAACCGAACTATATAAATGTGAGTGTGTTTGTTGATTTGTCCTTCTTTCACACAGCAACAGAGCGACGTGATTTTTTGTATATAAATAGTTAATGGGTCGGAGGAGTGACAGGATTCCTTTTATGCCGCCGGGAGCGAAGGTAAAACTTAAGCTGGTCTAAAATAATTGTGTGGCAAATTTTGTCAGCATATATTTTTGGTATATGATTTCAGACAGTCGTATTGTCACAAAAAATCATAATATTGTATCGAATAATATTAATGTTTTTTAATTACTGTCAGTTTCTGATATCCTAAAATCTGGCGTAGCATTATGGAATATATGAACCACGTTGTTGTGATGTGAATTCTAGTAAGATTTTCTCCCAAACTTTTGGCTGACGTGCTATGATTGATTAACACATTTTTTTCCTATTATTAATCCATCTCCATAATGAAGTATTACCTGTTCACAAAATAAATAAAGCTTTAGGGAACATTCCCTAAATACTTAAGACCTCTAAATAATTTTGAGGGCGTACTCTTAAAATAAATTTTCAAACGTCTTTTGATAATATAAAACATACATTGAAAAGATTTTGTATTTATGAAACTGTTACAGCATTCCTTTGAATGCGTACATTTCATGTCATAAAGTTTTAAAAGACAATGAAAGTACGCGACAGCCCCGCCCGGGCTGGCCCGGAGGCTTGGGTGACATTAGAGTTTTAATATCATATCATACAAATAAAAGTTGTTGGCGGATAACTATTACTTTTTTAATGACTTGTAATATGATATGTACATCACTATTTGTTATTTTCAATATTTTATAACGAACTAGTTGACCTTCATGATAATTATGGTTTATAATAATATCAGACTGGCTTCCAGAGATATTTTTTTTCCGAGATAAAATTTCTTGTTTTGTAATACAGACCCTTCCCGTCCCGTCTTAAATCATCCAATTGCTTAGATGCAGCCGAAATATGAATATTCAGATACTCAAACTGAGCAATATTCTTCCCTTTATTTGAATAAATGAGTCTATCTATAATAAAATTATCTGATCATCGTTATTTACCCATAACCGGATATAGATCCTGCAAGTGAACTAAAAGGCAATAAACAATATATACGGCATCGTAACAATAAAACCGCATAAGTTACTTTTTCTTTCTTGTGCCGTTTGCACATGGCTGTGTTTGGGAAGCACTGAAAGGGTGCAAGGGGCGCGGATCTGGAAGCGCGTTCCGTCATCCGGCACGACCGGTGTCTTCCGGCATTTCCTCGCTCCACAATCTCTTCCCCCTGCTTCATTATTCGAGACCTGCCCGGGTCGGAGGGGTGCGGAGGGCGCTGTGTTGCCATTGTACGTGTGTAATCGACTTAGTTCCTTTGTCGGGGAAAATTGCTTCATGGAAAGCGTCATCAGTACGTTTTACTTTGGATGAGCTTCGTTTATGTCTTTAGTTTGTACGACTATTAAATGCAATTGGGCTTTATGGACTTCTTTTTAAACGACTTCACTATCCCTTAGTTCGTATTTATTCTCCTTAACATTTTATTGTTTTGTGAAGTTACAGGAGTTAAACTTATTTTTTTTAGATATTTCTTAACCTAGACGGATTGTAACTTATAGGTAAGCTCCTATTCAGAACTCTTAAACTTTACTTAGTGGAGTACTAAGCTCATGATGATTTACTCATACATAGCTATAAAACAGAAATTGATCTATGATAGATAAATTTGACCTCGAGAAAATCTATTTTAGAGTTTAATTGAGGATAACATGGCGACAGCTTGGCAACACATTTTCAGAGGCGGGAGAGCGGGCGCGCGGGAGCGATGGTATGGTGTGGCTATGGCGGGTGCGTTAGTCCGCGTGGAGCGGTGCGGTGGCTTGGCTCCGCGGAGTCGTCCCGGACCGCACCCGGCACCCGCCCTCAGGTACTACGATACGATGCATGTATGACGCGTTGACGCGTTCGCGCGCTGACGTGACGCGTTGACGCGCCACCCTGTTGCGCATTGCACAACAATGTTTATGTTGTAAATTACTTACTCTGTGCAACTTTCCTCTCACGCGCGAACGTTTTTCATTTCGCGCGCTCGCACTTTCGGAGTTTCCATCGCCTGTTTTACTTCAAGATTTTTTATTCGCTGCAATTGGTAAATGCTTGCTTTTTGTGTTTGTGTTAATATTATCTATGATTCGTTAGTGTTAAGACGTCTCGTCTGTCCTTTATAAAGTCTTTCGCTTTATGTTGTTCTAAAAGTTCTCAGTGTTTTTGAGGAAGGTACATTTTATAAATGTAATGACACGAATTAAATATTCAGATCATCAATCGATATTTTATAAACAAGGTAATAATAAAAATACGGTAGACTTAAATGAAATACATTTAAATTAAATTGTAGAGTGTAACAATATGTTAATTCAGATTCATTACTGCGATATCATTTATCGTAATTGAGCCGCACCGATGGTTTAAGTTAAATTGCGGGTTTGTTTGGGTTTCGTTGAGCTGCATGTGGTCTATGTAGCAATTTATGTGCATGTATATAATATGTGTTCAATCGTACTGGTGTGGTGTGTGGGCCCTCATTTCATATGGAAAGCCCGGAAAATGTGCGAGTATCTGAATTGTGTGCTTTGTTCTCCAAACGGCTCCTACAATACAAATAACTTTGTCCTACGAAATAATGCTTTGAACTCGTATAAATAAATAAAAATAAAGCGGTTCGTGTAGGATATATATTATTGTTTCAATGAATTTTCATTCTAATATTTGTTTGATTTGATTATTCATACTACTATAATAATATTATTTATGCGAAAGTGAGTTACCTCTTGACGTCCCAACGGTGCAACCAAACGATGTGATATAATTCAGCATTCAGGTAGTATTTGGCTTGGAGATAAATATAGCTCATTATCCCTCGAAACGCGGGAAAAAGCTAGTGATTTAAAAAAATACGCACACAGATGAATAAATTTATTTCTTAAATATCCATAGTAATTTATACTTTTTCAAATTAAAAAGCTTTTCATTGCATTACACAAGAACATTGTTAATAAAATTAAATAATACGTAATTTAATTGTGCTTTTTAGTACAACAAAGATACAAAATACATTCTATAATATATAGAAGATTTCCTCGAAGCTGCCGCCGCTCTCGATGGGCAAGGATCCCAGGCCGGCACTGAAATTGAAAACACAGTTACAATTGGAATTCGCTCACTTTATATCTGCCTGTCTCACCACTTTCACCCGGGTCCCTTTGTTCAAAGATCATTTGATTTTGTCAGCTGTCAAAGTTTGAATCAAGAACCGTAAAGTAGGAATAACAATGTGGAGTTTGACATTTTGCGTGTAGTTTTGTGAGGGCAACTTTACGAGTTACCTCGGCTTTGTTTTATAGACCATTTTGCCATGTTGAACTAACTTTGTCATAAAACTTTGTTTATTGTGCTTCAACTGCATTATTAAATTTACAAACTAGTTTCAGCCTGTACAGAAAATTATGAAGGTATATACTACAAAGATTGTGCTGTATTTAAAAAGGATTCTTGATCAGATATTTATTTTCATTCGGTTTTTGATTTCTTTTGTTTGCTGTTACATACATTCGAGAGAAACAAATTTATGATAAAGCTCATAACTTGTTTAGCTCTACCGTTGTCGGGTAAAAGCTAACTATGTTTAAATATCCAAACTTTTGTTTGTTACGAGTCGATACACCCTTTCAAATTAATAAAGAACACTTCTTTGGATTTTCGATTCTTCTACCAAACGGAGAGTGACGTGAGTCCGAAAAGACTTAAGACCAAATTGTATACGTCAATAAATTTCAATACTAGGTTAGAAACAGTATTTAGAATACAGGAAGTTGTCTATTTCAATTGTGGAGTCGACTATGGATGACCTGTTGCCCTTTTGGCATCATCCCAAAATTTCCCATTAGGATTTCAGTACGTACAAAAAGACCAATTTAATTTACATACATTACTGCTTCCAAAATATGTCAGACCGTTCCTTTTTTACTTCAAAAAATTGAGATTGAACATAAATAGGTCGATAGCTACACCGTAACGTTGAGTTTACTTCACAGTGGTATCGACTGATGTCTTTTTAATTATAGCAGAGGCCAGCGACACAAATAAATAAACAAACAAATTGATTTATTGTGTTTGTACAACGCTGTAAATTGACGAACTTTTGTCCTCGTTACAATTGTTACGATACAATAAAATACAATACAAAAATGCCTCATTTTGAGTAAAATAGGTACACTTATTAGATTGGTTTACAAGTACAGACAGCTAAGTGATTACATTTCAGGCGATCTTATCGATAATACCACAGAGACAAAATGATTCTTCAAGCATTTTGAACGCTTTACAAAGTAATTGGTAAAGATCGTACTAGAATGTAATTTATTGTGCTATTCATCGATAGTACTTTAATAAATTTGTTACTCTACAGACATAAGTAGACTAGGAGGTAATTTATTTTATGATAGGTTCAAATCATACTAATTGTATTTTAATAAATTTATTCCCACAAAATAACTGAAATGTATCTATTAGAAAGACTGAAATAAATAAAATATTTTTTTAAGCTACAAAACAATTTGTGTAAAAAAGTATTATATTTTTTCTTAAAATTCTTACGAATATAGGATCATGGTGAGATGCTTAATTGATTATGTATATAAAAAAAGGATTTTGAATATCTTCCAATGACAGCCGAGCTGTTATTATTACATAAATATTTTAAAAACGTCGCATATTTTATATATTCCACAAGAAAAGTTGCAGTTTTTGGTATCGTTTCGAATGTCTTGTGTAATATTTACACGGAATATCATATTTTTATCTGAGGTGCTAAAATATTTAAAACGCTATTTTTAAGGATCAATTATGACGTCATCTTAACGTTTTTATCCTAATTTATTGGACAAATCCTACCATTATACCATATACCTATAAAAACTTACAGACATAATTTTCATTCTCCTCTCGATGCTTGGAATATCATCAAGTTCAAGAGAGGTATTCAACCCTAGTCTGCAATGTAATTAAAATCTAGTGCGAATGCTTCACATTCTCAACGGATAGTTGTAGTGAGTTCTCATATTTGATACTACATTTTCGGATCATTCGGTTCACAGATTTAATTAAATTTTGAATGGGGATATTTAATGTTGGCATAGATTGCTAAAATGTGTAATAAGTCTGTATATTAGGTTTGAATTGCTACGAAATGTTACGAATGTAAAAACTAAAATTATAAATTTTAAGACATAAAATTGGTTATTTTTAGCTAAAAAATTTCAGAAGAATTATTTTCTTAATAAAAATAGAGTAGAGTACCTATATAAAGTTGTAGTTTCTGACCGTACAATATTAGGATTGTTGTGCTACGAAATGCTACGAGAAAATGTAGACATAATAAAATTTATCACATCTCGTGTTCTTTGTTTTAGGATCTTTATAGGTTTCGAAACAAAGAATATTATAAATTATTGTAAAAGGTTACCAAAATATCTATTATTTATAAAATCTGATGTATGCTTGTAACTTTCTTTTTAATCTATCTATCTTCTATCTATATAAATAAAAATGAATGGCAATATGTGTTGCTAAGCGCAAAACTTCAGAACGGGTGGACCATTCGGTTAATTTATTTCTTTAAATATTTGTTGAAGTTCGAGGAGAGTCCTTATGGAGAGAAAAATTTGAAAAGTTGCCTGAAAAAAATTGGAAAATTCGGGAAAAACTGAAAGTATGGAATTTTTGTAATAACTTAATACAGCGATATTTTTGCGTTAGATAGCCAATTTATTGAGGAAGATTATATATAGGCTTTTATCTTAAGAATGCAGGTGAAACCGTGGGGGACAGCTAGTTATTAATAAAAACTGTGGTGGTTTTTAATCTGTACCAACTGTCGCAGCAGCGGTAGTAGATTATGGAATTATCATGTAATCCCCAGTGCGTACATTCTGCGTTTAATTAATTACCTTTATTTTAATGTCCCGGTTTAAATAATGTACGTAAAATATAATTAGTAGTGATAAATATTAGATGCGATAATTACAACAAATACCATCCATTAATAAAACGTAATCCTCCGAAAATGCGAAAATGGACAAAGCAACGCTTTGAATTTCTAATTTGAAGATTATTAATCCCTCAATTAACTGGTATATTTCATTAGCATATTTATAGTTTCATTTGGATCCTATTGTTCGCACGTTTTGTATTCTTACGATATTTTATGTAACTTCATTAATAAGTTTCATTAAAACTTTTTAGGGTTCCATATCTATAAGGTAAAAGATATCCGTTAAAAATATTTTACCCTTGAAGTTTGTTTAGTGAAAAATCTGAAATATTTCAAGCATATTCTTACATGAACAAAATACATAGAAACTACTGGACTCGTTATAAGAAATTTAAATATACATTTGTTATACTTTAGAATGCGATACGAAAACCGTGCGACCTCTTATCTTACCGAGGCTAAAATAAAATAAAAATATTTTTTGTTAGATGACAATGATGAAAGCCGTACCGTAAGCATGCTTGTTTGCCATCTTAGTGATATAAAAAAAACCTGTCAAATGACTGCTATTGATATCATGCGCGCCAATTTTTCAATAATTATTTCATGTAAGAGTTCAATGCACGATAAAAAAAAAAGCGGGAAATAATGCGCGGCAAAATTCTATGCACGGCCCATGATTAGATTATATGCGCTATCATGCAAACTTTATTGCGTGCTAATAATGGGACCCACGGCGCGCGAGGGCCACTCACATTTGCCAGATTTGTTTTATTCAATTATTATATTCTAATGCCCTGCGTGCGAGGCTACGATACAAAAATCTGGTTTTTAGAAGAATAGAAGAAAGAAAGAAAGTTAGAATTCACCTGAATGCAGAGCATAAAAGATATTATATTTAGCATATATCCAATAGATCATTGATATTTATGATATAATCAACTTTAATGTAAATTAATGATGAATGTCCACGCTATGCAACTTTCTTTAGAGACCCAAAGTCTTTTAGAGTTCCAAAGTCTAACAAAGAACTCTTATAGCACCGTCATGTCCGTACTGTTTGTCCATCTGCCTGTTATGGCCTTTTTTCCTCGGAGGATATGTGGCTTTTTGCATAGTTCAGTTCTCGTAGTTAGACTTTACGACAGTTATAACATATTGTGGATGCCACTTGCGTCATACTAGTGAATAGGTGCTGCTTGTGGTGGCTGGTCTGGTTGAGTTTGCTATTTATTAATTTACTTATTAACTAAGTTTTTCATAATATTGCCTATTTTGCCATCACAACACAAATATTGTCAGTGAGAGTTTTAAAAAGAGTAATTGTTGAGTTTATTGCCGGCAATTCTCAGTAAAAGCATCGTTTCGAACCGTGCGTTAGCGTCAGATTATTTATAAGTGCTTGTGAAGGCCTATTTGAATAAAAAATATTTTCATTTCATTTCATTACCACATCGTACCGACTACTGAAACTCAAACAACGCGTGTGATCCGACACGCACTTGACCAGTTTATTAAATTGAGTAATTCTAGATAAACCTTTACACGAAATCTAAGTATTCTAAATAATAAAAAGAAGGTTCATATAATTCTCTAGCATGTTGGTAAACGTACAACAAAGCTGTACTAATATCAACAAGTAAAAGTTCATGAACACTTCATCAGCTATTGACGTCCGAGCAAAGAATGCTCATAAATCTTTTCCAATGAGAGTCGATGGTATAATACAATAGATACATAGTACATAATCACCGCTCAGGGAAGCAGAAATTATTGCCAGGTCTTCTTTAGCAATTACAAACCTTACTATATCAGTCTGAAATGAAAATGAGATATTACTACAGGGAGCCGTTGCACTAAAGTTGTATAGGTACACGGTATTAAATCGTCATATTAATTGAAAGTTACTTTACATACCAAAACTCAAGTGAACATATAAACGAAAATTAATTTTAATTACTAAAATACTTTCAAGCTAAAGTAAAATAAAAAACTAAACTACTTATAAATAAAAGAATTAACTATTTATACGAAATTGTATTTAAACAGTTGGCTCGCGAAAAGTTGATGGATAGCTCGGCCTACAATTTAGAATAATTGTAGGTAGGTACTGACATACCAAAATAGTCTAATGCATTCAATACGCTTATTGGCAACTGCACGACACCTCATACATACCAGCACAAGAGGCATTGAAATTCCCGAAATAACTAGACGCTGCTACACAGCTAGTTGATTGCATTCTAGACCTCACTTTACACCGCTATTAATCTGATGTCACGGGTTTGTATTACATGTCATTGTAACGTCACAGGTGGGGTTCATATACTGAGTGACAGAGTGACGGTTTGTGTCTTGTGGAGGCGGGAAATTGAATTTCCTAAAAGCTTACGTATGTACGAAATTAATAGTGTTGTCATAGGGAAAGTTTTTTTTAAATGTTCATTTTATTATAAGTAATATTGGTTTTAAAGAATTATAATTCGATTAAAAAAATAGCCTTCACACACGGCTATCTGATACCAAAAATAACTTCGTTTTTTTTGAAGTCGGTTAACAACAGAGCTTATACTATGGACATCAGATAACTTATACCTATACTACATAAACGGTTAAAATTTAATTACTTGAGGCTGCTTGCGCTTGAGAGTCAGTTGCCTTCTAGGTCTACCAATACAATACCACACCAGGGAGATTTCCCTGATATTGCTAATAAAAAAAGGAACAAAAAATACTAGTTAATATTAATGGAAAATATTAATTATAAATAGATACTGGAGAAAATATATTTTAGAACCTTTGTCACTTGGAGAGCTGTGAAGTCGACCGAATTGGCAACACAGAATGAATAAGTAAACAATTTAATGATCCACAGACATCAAAGCCTCTCAAAAATATATTTAACGCCCTTTGATACGATAATATAAATATTATTTTGCTTATTTTTTGTGAATCAAAACACGATCACACACTTTTTATTAGACAGTGTTTTAAAGTCGCACAATGGAATATTTTTAACGGTTTAATCTATAATTCTATCGGTTTACTAAACACACATGCGTGCGTTACCATAAATATTTGTATATAGGTAATTACGTATAATGGAAAATCTTTTTAGATTACCATCAGTTTAGCTGGAACCCCTTTGTAGTCTTCTTTACTATCCTTTTATTTAGAGATCACGCAAACGAGTACTAAACGGAGTTTAACAGCGTTTGTTGTTCGCTGTTCTATCATTAAAACCATTGTGAATCAATGTATTGTATGAATTGCATATATGAACGGAATATGACGTGGTAGAGTTTGTTTAGGCAGCTAAATAGAAAACATAGGATAATCTTCTTATGTACCTAATATTAGCTTTTCGCCCGCGGCTTCGCTCGTGAAGCATTAAACAGTGCAAACTCTCTATTTGCTATGTATCTTTCTGACAGTACCTATAAAAGAAAATTACAAAAATCTTTAAATGACGATAACTTTTCTTTGCAACATCCGATTTGATAATGAAACAAAGCTTATCTTATTATCATCTTATGTTAAGAGAAAATAAGTCTAAATGTTGCTTAAATCTCAGGCTCCCCGGCATGAAATGTAGAGTTACAGTTTGTGCAGCTATTTGGAGCAGCTATTTAGGAAAAAATGAATTCTCAATAAGCTTTAAGTATTTATAGTCTCAAGAAGTTTAAAAAAACTATAGGTAATAGTTGTAACTATCTATATCTCTCCCCATCGTAAGGGGAGGGGTTGGGAGACATTTTTTTTGAAAGGCGTGTGTACTGTATACCCTGGCGCGGGTATAGTGGGTACAATTACCTAGGTACTAAAGCGCACGATAAAATATTTCACTTAAAACAGGTTATGAATAAAAACAAGAGTGGTCGAATAAGGTACAGGAATATTATTCATGTATTCATATACAATTATTCACATTACCAAGTGCATTAATTATGTATTAGCTTTTAAATTGGGGAACGGTGCGCGGACTGTCGTAACGACAAGTTTTTATGGTTATAGACATTGTTTGTTGGTAATAAATGTTTGTAGCACGTACTTCATTCACATAACGATCTCATTTTCCATCTAATAGTACCTGGCTGATCTATCAATACACAACTCCAACTACTAGAAAGTAACTGAATAAAGATTTTGAGAAACAACACGTGTAAGAACGGAGGGCAAATAAATATATGAAACTAAAATGATAAATGTTGTATATTAGATATTTTTTTAATTAAACAACTGTATTATATCCCTAGATTTGTATATAACGTGGAATGGAATGAAATCAATTTATTAATACAAATTCGAAACTCGCATATCGCATCGTAGCTAAATCGAAATATTTTGTTTTAACAAGTATATCCTGTACATACCTACATACATAAAGGAGTATATAAAGTTATGTTACTAGATATGTACTTCATTACTTTTACTTTTACTGTACATTACGTTTGTAACAAAACCCAGTTGGTCCTTTTAGCTGACTAATAAGATCCAATGTTGATACGTAATGACTCACTCACGAGTATTAGGTATGTTCTGCAAAAAGGACCAATAAGATTATGTTACATGTTGTATATATCCGCAACAACCATTTATGGATATAAATAGGCTTTGCTTATGTTTGTGACTTCGTAATAAGCCGCCATTTTGTTAAAGGCAGTTTATTACGACAAAACATTAAGTAGTAATAGTCAAAGAGAGAGGCAATCATATAATTCTAACAATTCGCATAATTTAAATATTTTAATAAGTGTATTTGAACTAGTAGCGAGATGGGTGCCTGGGGTGGGGAGGTACTCTGCGTAATTTGATTCCACCCTACGCCTCACCATGACGCACCTAATCAACCACGTGAGAACAATAGAGGGGGATTTACCTATAAATTACTCTTAAAATATTTTGGAAGCTTCTTTCTCATTTAGTAGCGGTAAGTACAAGAGCCCGCAACCAAAACAATTATAGCATAGTGTTACGGCCAAAACCGTATAAAATGGAGATCCGATTATCCTGAACCCAAAAAAAAAACAAAATCATTTCATAAATTTCTGTGTATCGTCTGACGTATTTAATTTTTATTATTTTATTTTAAGTATTATATAGCAAGTATTCCGTCTGATTTTTGATAACGAGAATACGGTTTTCTATTTTCAATTTGGAATTAATTTTGAAAAACTAAAAATATACCAAACCGTCTAAAGATATTTTTACATGAAATTGGGTCAGTATATTTAATATAATAATAATATAAAAGTATTTTTGGTTAATCAATAAAATAAAAATATAAAAGATTTTGTTTATTGCCCACCTAGTCGGGTTTTGATCCTGAACCAGACATGGTTTTAGTCGTGGGCTGTCTAACTACTATACTATATTGTAATAAGTGAATGAGTTATTCAAATAGAGGAGATAACTTGCATACAGCTGAAAATATTAATTTTATTACACAACAATAACATTTCGTCTAATTATAAAGTATTCTTGTTTGGTTTCTCTCAAAACATATTAATACTATTAGTTTTAAAAGTTATACACGTGTAAAAGTAAAGTAAAAAATAGAACAGTTTCTTCAAAGGTACCTACAGCGTTAATTGCGCCGAGTCAAAGGCACGTAAACCGGAGCGATTATTTAAAAAGTTATTTTTAAAATTTTCATTAAATGGGTCACGATTACGACGTTAGGAACTTCTAAAAGTTAAACTTTACCAACATTTAAAAATTCATAAGAGAGCGGAACAGGTAATTTAAATAAATCCAAGTTATAATTATATTAAGTCTCAAGTAGGTACTTAGTGCTAAGTCAGAAGTTTACGTGTTTGAAAAGAACATCGAGCTTTTATGTTTTGTATTGTTGTGTGTTGTGCTATTTTGTTGTGTCTAGTAAATCTTTCTTTCTTACTTTCACCTGTCCGGTGTCGTTAGTCAAATCTTGCAAGTAATATTTGACCCACTTCCCGGTTTCCGATTGAGCTGAAATTTTGCATGCATAATGTATATCGCGTGACAATACAATATTATGATGATATGGACCTGATCTGATGCTGGAGCTGGAAGGTGGCCATAAGAACTCTGCAATAAAGCGACACAACCCCATCGAGTTTGGGCTCGTTTGATTTGTATTGACGAGTACTTTGATCCTATATGGTAACCAGGATCTGATGCTGGAGCTGGAAGGTGGCCATAGGAACTCCGCAATAAAACGACAACCCCATCGAGTTTGGGCTCGTTTGATTCGTATTGACGAGTATTTTGATCGAGCTACATAACGGAAAAACGCTGCTACGAACTACGCCGTAGCTAGTGAATCCCGCATCATAAATACTAAAAAGTTAAAAATAAAATTAAAAGAAAAAAAAACTGTTTTAAAAACAAGCTTTTATTATCTACTTGTTAATAAAACGAACTAAAAAGTTAAAAATTATTTAATTGTGATAAGAAATATACCATTTCAAGTACCACGTTAAGTAGGTACTTCGTAATGTACCTATATTAGTTTTTGTTATTCCGTTGTTCATATAACGTAATTAGTAAAAGCCTGAATAACTGATCCCTCATTAGCCATGAGGATCAGTTCCATAGAGAGCGGCGATTAAAGAGGTATTACAAATTTGTAGGTCTGCTCAGTTAGGATTCGTAATAAATACATAGGTACCTAGTATTTATACAATTAATCAGTGCCGCTTCAGAGAACACGTACGTATATTTTTCTATCGTGAAATGTAGTTAATTTTATCTGTGGCTTCATGCATCTAACAGTTTTCCACATTCGATTTTCGAATTTGTCATTCCGTTTGGTCGGGCGACGCGACGTGGCCACGCATGCGAAACCCAAAAAAATCTACACCACATCGTTCCGGTGTTCCAAAAGTTTTACGTACATGATTTTGCATTCAATCAAAACATTCGTTTTAGGGGAGATCCGAAATAAACAATAACATAAGCAACATTTCAAAATGCATTTAAAATAAGTATTTAATTATAACAAGGGAATATTTTTAATTAGTTCTTATCATTAACAAGTCATTACACTCCAGTTGTTCGCACAACAAAGAAGAGAATAATAATTTTCAACAAACAACAACAATTTAATCATAGTTTTCTTACAAGTTTAGCGAGGGTCTGGTACTTATTATAATATTATTGTTTCACTAGATAAACGCCTGACTCCACCCGTTAACTTGTATTGTAGTCTCATAACAAACATTCAGAGGTTGTTTACATTCCTAAACATAATATGTTAATAAATATAAGTAAAATTCTGTACATACTACTATATACTTCAAATATACCTAGTAGGTAGGTACGTATAATATTTCAGTGGTCACTCGACCATAGGCTTCGGCGCCCGGGGGCGTACGTAGTTACATAGGTAGGTACTTATACCTACTAAATGTTTCATCCATTTCGAACATTTTTCTAGATACCTTTTCTTTGGCGTCCTTCGTAAATTCAGTAGAAGCATTACATGAAGTGTTACATTTTATGAAATATACCTACGCATTTTCTTTTTTTACGACTAACATTTTTATACACGCGTATAGATATAGGTACCTACATGCACGCATACATAATTCAGTTTGTGTATGTATACCTACCTAGATTGGGCTGGCAACATTTGTTTCTTACACGAATTTTATTAACAAGTTACGGTTCTTTGAATATATTTGTAGATGCTTATTTATATTTGATTGTAAACCCTACTTACCTACACCCAAAAATATTATTATTAAAAAAGACTGCGTATTAAAATATATATATAGTATATATATACTTATATATTGCTATTCATCAATCAATAAGTTGTTATTGTTTTTTGGCGAAATATCAAGCCACTATTAGGCTAGAATTCTTATTAGTATTTTGTCTACTGGGTGATTATTTAGTCGTTGGCAATACTTGCAGGGGTGGAAGTAGGTACCTACTTATCAATATGAACAACTTTTACTATGGGACTAACTAAAAACATCAGCTGTTCCATACAAAAATTCAATAACTGCTCGATTAAAATGTATGAAGCAACTGTTTTATTTTACACTATATTTGAGTTGGTATAGATGCATAAGTACATAACCTACCTTAATACTTAAATTAAATTGATAAAATTATACTTGATAAATATCTTAATTTCAAAGCACCGAATGTAGCTGTTAGCTGAAATATAACTAGGGTTAACCTTCTTTTTTCATTTCACCAAAAATATAATACACATTAACGTTCAAATAAAATGCATTACAGTTTGTTAGCGAATGAAAACCACTTCAATGCTAATCAAGCGGGGCATACATTATTATTAAAACTAGCTTCCGCCCAGAAGTTTCACCCGCGTTCCCGAGGGATCTTGTGTTTTCCCGGGACAAAATATAGCCTTCCTCGATAAATGGGCTATCCAACACTGAAAGAATTTTTGAAATCGAACCAGTAGTTCCTGAGATTAGCGCGTTCAAACAAACAAACAAACTCTTCAGCTTTATAATATTAGTATAGACTAGCTTTTTTCACCCGCGTTCCCGAGGGATCTTGTGTTTTCCCGGGATAAAAAGTAGCCTGTAGCCTTCCTCGATAAATGGGCTATCCAACACTGAAATAATGTTTTCACTCCTCTTGCTCAAAAAGACCGTCATTGTGGCGTACCAGAGCGAAGAAAAAATAGCAATTCTTCCTCTAGGGGAAAATGTAATTTTTATTTTATTTTTGTGTGTCAAATGACAATGAGCCTACAAAAACGAAAAAGTCTTTAATCATAAGTAGAATAATCATGAATAAAGACTCGACTTATTACTGTTTCATAAAAAAAGAACTTCATTTTAATTTTGAAATTTGGATCTCTGGTAGAATGCATGCAATGTGTTGCGGCTACAGAAGAAACAAAAAAAAGACATTGGCGCGAAATCTTTATAATTTTTCTCTAATTGCAAATTGAATTGGTAGTGACCATAATTAGTTTTACAATAGTGAAAATGTCATCATCTAGTGAGAATGGAGACCCTAATTTACAAATAGAAGAGAAAGGAAAAGAAATAATTTTCAATCTGTTGCCGTCAAGGTCACAAAGCATTTATTTAAATACTTACGAAAAGTTTATGAAGTGGAGGACAGAAAAACGAGTGGATTCTTGTATTGGATTGTTTTATTTTCTCGCAATCGTAGTGAAAAGTATAGTGTAACACACGGCGCTAAAACCCATTAAACTCAGTTTCTATTTACTACCTCGCTTTCCTCGTATATAATGGGTCATTTTAGCTCCTTGTATAACAATCTACTATTCAAATCGAACCTGAAGTAGTTCCTGAGATTAGCGCGTTCAAACTAACAAACAAACAAACTCTTCAGCTTTATAATATTAGTATAGATTACTACTTCTTAAAATCTAGGTCTAAAAAGCCACTTTTGATAATAGGGTATCTTCTTGTCTCACTGTTTCATATACCTTAGTAAAAGAATTAAATATAAGATCATTTACTGCGCTTCTAAGGCTGGGTTTTTGGTTAAAATATCACTATGTAAGGGAGATTGTATTTTCAATATCCATAAAACTAATTAGATCCTGGTAATGTGCGGGATCTGGAACATCCAGTAGATAATAAACCGCATTTAACTCTTGATAACTACTGTGACTTACATAAAATAAAGAGTAAGTATGTAAGTAGGTAGTTTAGACCTAAATCTAATCATAGAAGTCCTCTAATGTTAAAACTACTCAGGTCTGAACTACACATTCTCATTATCTAAGTTACAATTTAAGATATATTTATTTTATTTGAATAATAAAAATAAAATCCATTTCTTAACCATTTGAAAACTAATTTTACAATGAATTTATACCCTTACTTATAAAACCATAAACGTTATTTAGCTATATCTAAGTGTTCAAGCTGTCACATATTTATCGATTATTTCCCTGTCATGTCAAATGAGTGATTACGTTATTTACGTGACAATCTAATATAAATACCGTTTTATAAAGCCGTAATAATTCTACGATAGAATTATTTCCAATAGAAAGTAAGTTTTCAAGCAACACATGCTTGGAATCTAAACCAAAAATTATATATGTGTGCGTAACTGTGCCATACACACAGACGCAATTATAGCATGCGTAGGTACTATTTATATATGCGTACTCGGTTTCTATATAGGTAATAATTCTATAGAGGTAATAATTCTACGAAGGCCTTATTTTTTATTGACAATACGTACGTTTACCTATAAATTGTTTTATGATAAATATTATATATATGTATACTGAAAATACCTATACTACTATTTTGGCAATAAAGTGAGGCTTCATTTAATCTGCTCGTCTGAAAAAAGATGCGCCCTTTTTCTGCGCTCAATATATCGTAAAAACTGGCTTCTAAATAAAATATGAAAGTCAGTTTAGAAAGTAGTCAGTCTGCGGGTAAAGATATATGTTATTTTTAGTTCCATCAAGGGAGTTGATATAAAAATACTACATAACGTGCGCTCGTCAAGACTTAAATGACCAGCAGCGCCCATAATCTGGTTGTCATCGCAGCATCTATTACCGTAAAATGTTACGATTATGCTTACACGACGTGCTTTGGAATTTTCTTAATTTTATAGCAATCTCAGTATTCAGTGGTGACAGAGAACAAATAATGAACAACTCATAACCCTATATACCAACATACAGAACAAGTCCGTCACCATTTCGCTTACTTTGCATCACTGGGTCCCTTTATTACTTTCGGTCAATTCCTTTTTCTCCGCGGAATTTAATTTGAGTTGACTGTCGAGTGTCGACGTATGAACATCGTTATAAAAATCTCTCGAGTGCGTTGTCATTGCGTTAAAATGAGTGTGCCTTATATAACGCCTGAAACTTATGAATGGCTTCAACAATAGGTAGGTACCTACACTGACCTACAGCTTGAAGATTATTCGTTACCGAGTATATTTTTTTGTTATCGTAGAACTACTACTAACCACATGTCTGTCTAGGTGGTCGAATGTAGGCGATACATGGGAGTATCGATGACTGAAGTTGAACACTGAATTATTATTGAGTGAATATAGTGTGTGTGTACAGGCGCAAGCACAGGCGGGGCCGGCGTGCGGCGAGCGGGCGCATGGCTCTGCTGTACCGCGCGACGCGGTTGAAGGACCGCGCCGACACCCATGTGTTCACCTTCGTGGTGACGCGCTCTGCCACGCGCGAGCCCGACCGTGACGTCACCTCCAAGGACTTCTGCTGCGCGCACCAGCGCTGGGCAGTCGCCTTCAGCCGCACCGATGCCTCTCTCGGTAAGTGCCAACTATTTACCATTACTACCACTGCTCCAGGTTTATCAGGTTGCATGATATTGATTGCGAACCTTCGTTGCAGGTGTATACCTGGTATGGCGAGGAGCATGCGAAGGCATGCGAGTTTTTGTCGACTTCACCTTCACTTTACTCAGCCGTGACCACTTCACCGCTAATGAAGGGTTCTCCGGCAAACAAGTTCGTTTCAACGCCGGCTGCGCCGCCCAGGGCCGCGGCCGATGCGTCTCTCTCGCCGAGCTCAACGCCAAGTTTGCAGACGCGCGTGGCGAGTTCCAGCTCGAGTTGAGCATGTCACGCGTACGCACCATCTACGCGTGCGAGATACGCGCGCCGCGGCTCGACACTCCGCCGATAGCATTCGCCGGTTTCGACTGGCAGGTATCAGTGACGGGTGGAGGCAAGGAGCCCCTCTCGCTGCGCCTCGTGCGACTATCGGGCGAAGGGCAACGATGCCGTGTCAAATACGCTCTCGCCCTTGGTGAAGGCGAGCGACGGCTACACTCTGGCGTTCTAGAGTGCGTGTGCGACGCGGAGGGGCGCACTCCACCGTGGAACCCTCGGCCACCGTCGCGCTTGCTGAACAAGGGCGTGCGTCTGTCGGTCGAGCTAGTGTGGGCGAGGGCACTGGCCGAGCTGGCAGTGCCGGCGGCGGGTCGAGCCGCCACGTGTTACGACCGTGACAAGCAGGCGTGGGCGGTGCGGTGCGACATGCACTCGGAGACAGTGCGGCTACACATGCTGTACCGCGACGTGCACCACGTGCCGCGCAACCACTTGCGATACGTGAGCTGGTCGGCGTGGCTGGTCCGCGCTGCGCCCGCGCCCGGCGAGCCCGACGCGGACGAGCTCCCCGGCGCACCCTTCGAACACTACTACGCCCAGGACAACGCAGATGAGGGTCTCATGATGGAGACCGCGCTGCGAGTCGAGGACGTATCGCGGCCCGGCTGCCCTTTCCTTCACGCAGGCGGTGAGCTACGCGTACGTCTAGAATGGGGCGACACCTACTTACTGTTCCAAGCGACCTATCACGTCTACGATGATCTCTGTCGTTTACACGCGCATCAGATGAGGTAATTAAACGTGTATAAATTGTTCCTAGAAAATTACGATGTCAGTTCTTACTTACCTCCTCTTATTTGTCGTAGACGCGAGATCGCCGTCCTCCAGGCGGAGAACTACTCGCTGGAGCGGCAGTTGTTCAGCTACCAGAAGAGCCTGGCGTACGCGCAGGCGCAGGCGGGCGACCCGGCGGCGGTGGAGGGCGGCGGCGTGGGCGGTGCCGGCGGCCGGCGCTCGCCAGCCGAGCGCTCGCTCTCCACAGATACCGAGTACGCGTGAGAGGGCCCACAGCCTTACATCGGTGCTGCCTTCGACATCGCCCGTTCTCGTCTCTTCTATCTTTTCGACTGATTCTGACGTTTTTGAGCGATTTATCTATTTTTCTAGACGTTTTATGGCGAGGTGCGCCCTCGTCCGCACCGCTTTCCGCCGGTCGCCTGCACTCTCGCCGCTCGATTCTATCGATAGCCGATTATTATACTCGACTACTTTTCTATTTATCTGTACATAAAATATATTTAGATATTATATATTATGTATATTTCTTAACTTGAAACTCGAATTGATATACTGCAACAGTCGATTTATGAATAAAAGTCCGTAAAAATTTAAATTACAAACTGTATTTTTATTTATGCATCCCAAATTTCAATTTGCTATACTTAAAGAAAATAGAATGTACAAAATGGGTACAAAGGAGAGAAATAAAATATTTTAATAGTTTAGCCGAGCCATCGCTACACCACCATAATTACACCATAATAATGACAAAATGACATTCACTTGACAGCTTGCTTACGTCAATTTATTATCAGTCAGTGTCAACCAAGGAACATAATACTCTCTACCGAGAGGTGTCAGTCAGTTTGTTAAAGGAAACTAACCAACAAAATAAACTCATCCACCCACACACGTTATCGTTTTACCTTTTAGAATATTCCTACTAAGCTACGCAGTTATGGCCCAAGGAAAGTTGAAAGTTAAAAGCAAACTCCCATCAGGAGCAAAAGCCAAAAAAGGCAAGGGTAAAGCGGTAACTAAGAAGAAGAATGCTCCCGTACCTAGCAAGAACCTAGTTGAGCGTAATAAAATGAAGGCTTCGGTGACTAGAATGGTGAATGCTGCAGCTGAACAGCAACTGCGGGCGTTAGCTACTAATACGCCGCAGCTGTCAGCAGCACAGAAGCGAGCCGCAGCGGCGCCCACTGCACCTAAACCTGCACCTAAACCTGCGCCTAAACCTACTCCTTCCAAGAGTTCCAAGTGTTCCAAGTGAATCTATTTTTGAACCTTATGTTAGGAAGTGTGGTGTTTTATGTGAAAGTTTTTATATTTAAGAAGTAGGTACCATGTTAGGAATAGAATGAGTTTGGGAGTGCTATTTTAGACAATAAAGTAAGTAGGATTTTCAAGTTCTGTTGATTCTTAACCTTTTTACTAAAGAACAGTACTTACTAGTTCAATATGAATTAGTAGCATAAATCTGCATAATAACAAATGTTTTATAAGATATCTTCATGGCACAATTCCTCCAGTCACTAATGAAGTTTATAGGTAACTACTTGGTTACATAGGTAATTGTGCATTAATTCATTATACCTAACATGATTTTACTTTTTACATGCCATATTTAACATGTTAACTGGCAGTTCCTATTTATTGCATGTGTATGACCCAAGATGATCACCATGTAGCCAATGGGTTAATTTAAAAACTACACATGATATACTTCTGTTGTGAAATGGTATGAAAGATTTATGCAATGTAGAAGTCCTTGTACTATTATCCTACTGGTGTTAGAATGTCTTTTGGTGCCACAGTTAGAAAACAACGATTTATTATATTATTTATACACATTCATAACCACAGCGGCAGAGGGGCCTCTATGTGGGGCCTGAAATGTAACAAGAAAATACATGAGATTAGATAGATTTAAGTCAAAGATTTTACTTAAGTAATTATTTGTTGTGAAGTTAATAAAGTTTTATGGAATAAAAAAAAATTTTGTTTATTAAATATTTTATTTTAAAAATTTAACACCTTAGAAGTATTTATAATATTATTGTATGTAAGCTTTTTTCAAGTCGAGGAGCAGTCAAAGTCAAAGCCATTTATTCAGTTTAGGCCCTAAAAGGGCACTTATGAACATATGCTGTAGTAGTGGACATGCTTATTTATTTATTTATTTTATAAGGACAGCTAACAAAACATACACTAAGGATAACAATATAGTAGTAGCAAAATATTCTTAAAGCTAAGTGCAGTTTTAATTATAGGCTATCATGGTTTAAGGTAAAAAGACATGTTAATAAATATTACATGAAGCTATATAATTAATTGTGATATACAATTAAATTTAAGAGGCAAGAAAACGAAAGATACAGACGCGACCATACTAGTTAATATTAAATTCGAGGGAAATTTCCAAAAGAAGCTGTTTAAATGTTTGCTTTGTTTGAAAATTTGACAATATTGGGGGTGTTCTTCGTCATTCTTCTTATAATATAAAACATAATGTCTCTTTGTCTGTCCGTACAGGCTATTGCCCTGGTGTCAAACATAATCATGCTTATATTTGCTAAATCTGAGGTTTTAGGAGTAATTCCATATTATTTAGACAGTGCCATGTAACTCATGTAAGAAAGTTAACTCACAGAATTGTACATTAGTCACATACTGATGTACCTGTTTTGTTTTTGGTCTCACCCAGTTATCATATAGCCAATATATATGGTAGTAAAATATCTAATAATATCAGATAAGTAATGTTTTATTTAAAATAAAATAAATGAAGTATAATATATTAAATCTATAGTTACAAATAACAATCAAACCATGGAAGGTTTATGTGGAAAATCAATGGAAGAGGAATTTACATTTCATTCCAATGTAACTAGGAGGGGCCAAATGCCCCTGAAAAAAATTTACTACCTGGTAAAGAAGGTTTCTCTGTGCTATTCCTCACAGAGCTTTGTTTGTACAATAATTTGGTATCTTATATCTTGCAATATCTATCTTAATGTATACAATTCTTCTGTACGTGTGTTTGTCACCTAACTCCTCCTAAATAGCTGGACCGATTTGTATGAAATTTTGTGTGTATATGTGAGTGGGTGGTTTGAAAATAAAATTGGACCCGGTAGATGGCGTCGCAATCGAGTTTAGACAGGACAACGTCTGTCGGGCCCGCTAGTACCTATATATATAAAAATGAACCCCTATTTCTCCTGGTCACGCTATAACTTGAGAACGGCTTTACCGATTTCATTCATATTTTTTAAAAATGTTTTCTAATAAGTACTTCAAAAAAGAAAATTGGAAAATAAGGGATCGCGGGTGAAACCGCGGGGCGGAAACTAGTAAGTAATAAATGAAATATTATTATTATTTGACTGATAATTTGATTGACCTCTGTTTCATCTGATAACGGTAAATTGACCAGACGAAGCCGGGCCGGAGAATGAAGGAAGGTGGTAACAAAGAAGTTCCCTAGCATATCTATTAGTGATATTGGAAGGGAGGTGTATTTTATGAAACCTTTATACCAGTCTATGTAACTCTTACAGTCGGCCAACGGACACGTCTAGACAGAGCAATCGTGCGGGGCTTGCGGGGTGAGAGATGGGCGGTAGCGAGCCCAAGCTGCCATACACTCGCTTGGGACACAATGGAGCAATTACGAATGCCGAATGCCTATACAAAGCGGCATTTCGCGTGACTTCAAACGCGAGAGACCACTGTATGTAATTACGCTGTGTTTATACTATGGTATAGTTATGGTGGTTAATAAAAACCGGCCAAGTGCGAGTCGGACTCGCGCACGAAGGGTTCTGTACCATTACCTATAAAAACAGCAAAAAATCACGTTTCTTGTATGGGAGCCTCCTTAAATATTTATTTTATACTGTTTTTTTAGTAAGTATTTGTTGTTTTAGCGGCACCAAAAATACATCTGTGAAAATTTCAACTGTCTAACTATCAAGCACGGTTTATGAGATACAGCCTGGTGACAGGCGGACAGACAGACAGACGGACGGACAGCGGAGTCTTAGTAATAGGGTCCCGTTTTACCATTTGGGTACGGAATCCTAAAAATAATGAATTTACGTGTAGGTAACTGGAGGATGAGATAAAATTGTAGTTTTTGAGAGGGATATTTTCAGTAAATTGCTATGTTGAGTTTAGCGACCGCAAAAATATCTTTGTTTTTCATAGTGTCCTTGAGAAATACAATGAAATACAAAATTATAACTTGTCATGTTGCAATGCTATGGAATGGACCCTACACGCTGCGTGGTACGGCTCGCACATGGCATGTTATTTTTATCGAGCTGGTGCGCCTGCCCGAGCGTGTGAGCAGTGGGTGCTCTATATGCGGCCAAAACTGCAAAATTGCATCTTCTTATCTAAAGTGAAATGATGAGGTTACCTACTTTTTTGTGAACACTAATCTACGGTCTATTAAGTTCGTCATTACCGCTTCGGTATTGAAGTTTTACCTTGCAAAAAGTTGTCCAAACCCTGTCAAAGTTTAAAGAAAGAATCTAAGGTCTGTGTGTCAGTAGTAGATATTATTTAATTTTATGTCGTCTGTATTCGCCACGCACGGGGCCCGCGTGATCAGGGATGGCTCCTACATACTCCACGTTATTTTAGAACTGTTGGTGACGGTAAGAAGTATTGTGACAGAAATATTTACAACCAATGTCATTTATATGGAGACCTACTTCCAATCTTTAACCATATAAATATCCGTTATATTAGCAAAGGAATAAAACTGTCCAGATTGAATTAGACATTAGCATACCTGTTGCATGTTCCAACTATTAATGGAACAGCACACTGTCAGGGCAATTCCGTCCTCGTACGTACCGCCGACCGCCCGACATTTTCAATCCCATTCTTTATGTGCACGGCTTTCATGGGAAATGAAATGATGTCCCGTTTCCAGCAGGGATTTGCGTTAGTTTGCATAGGGTTTTAACTTTGTATCATATTGTGCGAGCCGAATGGCTATTGTTGTCAATATTTGTTTGTGTACCTACTGTGAATAGGATACTGTAATTGTTCTGTTGTTGTTATTGTTTTGAAATCCTACTAATAATATCTAATACTTTATTTCAATGTTAGACAAATTCAATGAATTTAATTAAATAGTTTTGTTATTAATGTAGGTATAATAGACTAGTTCAGTATCCACAGCTGAGGGGAGTGGCGCTGTTTGCTGAAATACAGGTTTTTACCTAACAGATGCTGTTTTCATAATAATTTTGTCAAGCATTCTGGCCTATATTGTATAAATAAATAAAATTGTTCTTTCCGCCAACGCATAAGCTTGGCCATCCAAAAAAGGGAACGCTGCCAGCCTGTTGGGAACCTTGCCTATCGACAGCAGCGAGGGCTTTGAGGATGTTTTCTATATATCATAGTTTGTATTTTATACATTGATTGTAAATACTTGTTCTTAATTGTTCTCTTTTTGTTAATGTAAATGCGAATATTTGTCTATATAATTGTTACACAATCACGCCGTAACGGCTGAACAAATTTGGGTTATCTAATTTTTGGCACATCCCAAATATATAATAAACCATGAAATAACATTATATTTACCTACTTTTTAACTCGAGACAACATTTAGATCCCTCGGGAACGTAGCTGTAGGTAAAAGCTAGCCTAAGAGTGGGTAAAAAACGTAAATTTTACGTTTTACAAATTTACCGAAATGAGTATATAAAGGTTTCCACCCATTACACCGAATAACCCTTATAAGCTGAATATTCTTTTAGCAAGTGTCAGAAAAACTGTCCTAATGCCCATTTTCACGAACTAAGGTAAGGATGACACCCTGATGTGGTAGATAAGTTTTTATCTATGGACATATAACACTAACGGGTCTCTCTTACGCATTAGTTTTTATTGCCAATTTATCAATAGACAGTATTTTTTTCTAATTTACCACTTGAAAGTCAGCCTTCAACTGAGAAGAAATGGGAAGAAACTCAGTAATGTTACATTTTGTATATATTTTTTTGGTTCATTCATTAGTTGTATGGATAATAAACATTACTATTTAGATAAATGAAAGTACAAACATTTAAATTAAGTAAGAGGCCCGTAAGTACAAGTCCCATACAAATTCTCTTACTGTTTTTGTAGCGATTTAAATGAGGAACTCACTTAGGTTTTTCAGAAATGACAACATCCAATAAAGTAACTTAGTAGGACTTATAGATCAAGTAAGGAGCTAAATATATTTAATAATATTTTAGAGCATAGTGTCAAGACAACTTGTATCTATAATGGAGAGCATTACTGGCTGACTGCGACTACTTTGTAGTAATTAACGTAGCTACCTACATTTTACCGCACTTGCCATGCGCAGACATCGTTTTTGCGTTTAAATTGTCGGAGTAATTAATTATTAATGTTAGCAAAATATGCCACTAAGTATTAAACACGCAATCCATTTTAGATCCGATCCATAAATTGTAAGACTAATAGAGACAAGGGGACGAAATATAGACGAGCTAATGTTAAACCACGGAGCCTGTGGGTTCCGGAAGGGGATCCAAAATGGTATAGTGTAACGTAATTTATAGACATTCCTTACGAGATGCGACTACGGGTGCGCCATAAAAAGAATGTGCGGACGAGGAAAAGTTTTCAGTGGGAACATTTTTTTTTATGATTTTCCGTATCTGGTGGCGAGAGTTTCCGACTTTCCTTTCTATAGATGCTTTGTTTTATAACTTCAGAGCACTATTTTCCAGCAGTTATGGATAATGATAAGTACCCCAAGGAGGAGATCTTCTCGTCCTGCTAAAACATCTCACGAAACAGGTACCTATAGGTTTTTTTTTTTGAGACATGAATTTGTCAAGTTCCTGTGCCTGTAATTTCACCGGCTCCTATACCCTCCTAACCGAAACACCGTAATACAAGTGCACTACTATTTCACGGCGGAATTAGATAAAGTGGTAGTACTTCCCCGGGCGAACTCTGCACTACCTAAGAGTTCTACTACCTTCCTTTTTTATCACCATGTTTATTTTTGGTATCTAAGTTGTTATTTATGGGAGAATATCAAGAATACGAGTATATTGTTTTAAAAGTAATCTTTTGAAAATTTGGATCAATGGAAATGAAAAAGCCTAAAGGGTACTGACTCTCAAGGACAGATACCGGAACACATCGGTATGTGCTTTGTGATATATTTGTAACTGGAGGGTGAATGCGGGTACTATAACGTACTCTACATAGGTAAGAAGACTCAACGAACTTCGTCACGGCAGTCGAAGAAGTGACTACCACTGAACTATCATCGCTTTATCCTACTATCCTAATACTAATCCTAACTTTTTTAATATTATAAATGCGAAAGTTAATTTGTTTGTTTGTTACCTTTTCACGCCTAAACCGCTGAACCGATCGCGATGAAATTTGGTATGCAGATAGCCTATGGTATGGAGAAGGACATAGGCTACTTTTCATCCCGGGGAAAACATAAGATCCCTGGGGAACGCGGGTGAAAACGCGGGGCGGAAGCTAGTCCTAACTATAATCCTAATCTTTAATATTATAAATGCGAAAGTGAGTTTGTTTGTATGTTTGTTACCTTTTCACGCCTAAACCGTTGAACCGATTGTGATAAAATTTGGTGCGTAGGTAGCCTATGGTATGGAGAAGGACATAGGCTACTTTTCATCCTGGGAAAACATAAGATCCATCGGGAACGCGGGTAAAACCGCAGGGCGGAAGCTAGTTGATAATATATATAAAAGGTTGTATACTTACTGTAGGTATGCAAGGTATAATACAGGTAATATGGTAGATGTATATAAATAAATGTTAATAAATACATACATGTGCAAATTCGAGGCTGTGTCACACGGTGAGTGAACGGGCTATGTATCGAATGGAGGATCGCAACGCGTCCTGAATTCATCAGGACTCAATCATACAAACTTGTATTGTATGCAATAATAACAAAGTTATGCGAACAATTGTGAGAAAAGTAATTTCGCCGCTATTCTCTTAGACGTTAAGTTTTATTTCGCGTAGGTTCCTATAATAAAGTTTTTATGAGTAGTATAAAATTACATGCAAATTCGTCTAGTTCATTTGAGCGTAAACGGAATTGGAACAAAAAGTCTGCGAACATATAAGTGTCATTTGTAATTATTCATAGTTATAAGCTGATGGTCGAAACTCCCACGCATGTCAATTAATTGGTCAACAATCAGTATCAATAAGATGTAGGTAATTATAACCGAGGAATAAAATACAGATGTCAATAACTTTATTATACCTATACTTCGACATAAGTGTGTAGGTGAGATTACCGACCCTTACTATCAAATTTTACCAAATATATTAACGTTAGAATCCTCTTAAAGGAGTTAGGTATGTAAAGTTCAATCTGAACTGTCCTTCATTCCATTTAGGGTATGGGGTGTAAAAGAAGATTATTGCTAGATCCCGGGTAAAAAGAAACCTATCCATAATCACGTCGATTATTGTTCCGTTGTTACGTGAAAGAAGGACAAACCAACATACACATTTTCGCATTTATAATAGAAGGCTAAAGCTTCGAATAAATATAACATCCTATTGGAACCTATAAACCGAATATACGCCGGACATTGCCGGACCACGGGAAAAAAAAACGATTTTCGAGATAGGCAGTTAGAAACTAGAGCAACATTTCTTCGATTACACAATATTTTGCAAATAGAGTTTCCTGCAAGACGCATGGCAACACTCGTGGGTGTGCAGGAGCAGAGCGGAGAGAGGGGGAGGCTGACCGGGTGATGCGTCGATTTCTCCGAATAAGATTAATAAATGCACGTGGGGAGGGGGGACATTGCGGCTAATGACACGCGCCGCTGCAGATATTTTTTTTATCGCGAATTTAAAACATAAACTGGTTGCGGCAGTAGCTCTCCCCTCCCCCCGCGTGACTGGTGCCGCTGGCGAGGCCCCCGCCCCCCAGTGCCCATAGCCTGCAAGTCTGCATAGTTCACCGCTCCTGCGCACATCGATCGACACCTATTGCCACTCAAACACCAACTAATCACAATATATTCGCACCTATGGGAATATATCATATGGGCTTAACATATATTTCAGGATGAAACTAACCGGCTTGCATTAAAAAGAAATTAAACGAAATTCAATTTAAATATTGATGGAAAATATAATCTGATAATTTTTCAGAGAAAGGTGTGTTGATTTGAGAAATTTCGTAGAAAGTTTATATTCGCGTGATTAATTATTCCATTTGAATTTATGAGATCAATCTTAAGATTCACTAATTGGCTACTTAATTATTTATTTTTCTGAATTATTAAATTTTAATCGTTTTCTATCTTCATTATACCACGATATTACTGAACTACAAACATTAATAAAGTTTTAGTTACTTAAAAAATTAAATGGTTGCGCGTTGATGTCTTTTACACGCGCATTGAAACATTCTACGAATGTCACTCTCGCGCCGCTGCGCTCGCGCTTCCTAGGCATTGCAATTACAATACTATACACGCGTCAGACAGAGGGTTACCATTAATTGTCGCATTGCGCTATGCGATCTTGTCAACAAGTCTATCATGATTTGCTAACGCCTATAACCAGTTATGGTTGTAGATAAAGTTTCTCTATGGTTTCCCATCAACGTCGAGGTGATATCGACCGGGAGACAATAAATCCGGTTCTGTGCAGCGGGTTGCAATTAAACTAGTGTCGCGACTGGGTTCGTGGACCGTGCGAAAGTGAAGCACGTGGGGGGCGCAGGCGCAGCGCGGCCGGCGCGGCGGCGCGGTGACGAGTGAGCGGGGAGGTGACGACCACGGACTGCACATAGAGTACCGCTCTATGCAGAGGGCTAAGTTTTTAATGCTTGATATGATGTTGTCTTTGTGTTATTGGTAGTATTGCGTTCTTATTGGAAAATAATAACTTGTTGGATGCCGATAAAACGATGATTTATATTCGTTGTCAGTACTAAAAAAAATTACGACTTTATTCACAAATTTTCGCCGTTGTATAGGCTCCAAAATAAATATAATGAGTTTCAAAACTCTGCAGATGTTGATATAAATGCTGATACCATATCACGGTGGTGAAGCCAAATCCTACAACTGGGCTCCATTCCGTCATCACTTGATACATAACAATGTTGTTTTTGTCAAAATAATAAATAATATTTAATTGTTTTTGAATAAGATAAGGGTTACATAAATTCGCACATTTAATTCTAGTATTTAATTTAAATTTAATTTAAGGTTTTTTTTTAATATAATTTTTGTTCAAAATTTCAAGTATAATACAGTCATGAATGTTGTCTCACACCTGTTATTGGTAAATAGGTTTGTCCAAACCTTATGACGTGTAATATTATATACTGTTATACCTATAAGCTGTTGGTGTGCCATTAAGGTAAATAAATAAATAAATAAATAAAAAGTTACCCTTCATAATAATATGGATGTTGTTACATATAAAATTTGCTGAATAATTATTTCTCATTTGCATTTTTATCTTACCACTATATGAACTTGATCTGACAAAAACTGGTGAAGACAACATCAGCCACTTGAGACCACAAAAACTCGGACATGCTGTTTGTTCTTAACCTGTGTTCGGAGTTCGAGCGGCTGGCTAGTGTCTGCTGTGAGCGGAGGGAGCTCAAACAAACGCAGTCCGTGCGCTGTGGTCGGCGCAGACGCACGCGCCGCGAGCCGCGTCCAGAGTCCGGCTGTGTTGCGTGCGATGTCGCGCTAACGGCGCGCCCCCATGGTGTACCCCGAGGCGACCCGCTGGGGCGCGCCCGACGCCGCGCTCGCGCCCCTCTACGATGACGTCTACCGAGGTCAGCTGATATTTGCAACCTCCGCTATGCGAACCGCAAACCTCTTTGTTAGCGAACCTGTTGTTCTACCAATCCTTTTGCACATCCCCACTTGTTGAATTTCACAACTCCCATCTTAAACAAACCCTCCGAGAGCTTCAATCACTATCCCATTATTAATAATTATTATTATTTATTATTTACATACTATCTAACAACCTACTCGCATTCTAACATCTATATATTACCTTGAGTTTGACCTGTAGAGATTACCGGTTACGATTACGTACGTCTGAAGTGTCAAGAATACCAAACTATGACTAAGTCTGCATCGGAAGGTACGTCAGAACAGTCCTGAGAATAAACTCCTTAGCCATTAATCATGCTCACCCTAATTTGTGATTATGAACGATGTAAACAGAGCGCTCCCTCCGTCGATTATGATGTCCAAGTCATTCATTTTATCAAACAGAATTCCGATATGCCATAAAAAATTGCCAATTTACATTTCAAATTAGAATTTAATTGGAAACGTCTAATCATTAGCAGTTATTATGTCTGTAGAACTGTTATATGGAGAAGTTTATGTTGTATTTATTTCATTTCGATCAGATGTTATCCCACCATTTGTATTAAAATTTTCATATTGAACATTTTTTTAATATTAAAACTTGCACAAAGTTTTGCAAGTGGGTTGCCCACGGACCGCTGTAGCCGACCGTAATGAATGTCTGGCTAAACAGAGATCTGTCTAGAAAGTGCGCGAACATTAAACTAAGTTAGCATCGTTGTCTTAACCAACGTTGAGCTTTAAACTAACAATTACCGATTTATTTAGTTTTAAAGCAGACTTTATTACGACCGCGGTAAAACACAAAGTGATATTAATAAGCAATTAGTCAACGTTCATAAACTAACGGAACACTGTAATTTAATTTTCACACTCAATAACACTTTTACAATCAGTGGGAAAACAAAACACGTGTAAGTATGGATTTGCACGAACATCCGCGTCCAATCCGAGCCCGTATCAAGTTTTTATAATGTCATTACTGTTATCTGCCATACAATACGTAGCGTAGGAGGGTAATTGTCTTCATAATGTTTTAACGTCGCCGTTCAACGTTTCGAACGGTTGTTTTATTGATAATTGGGAACTACGACTCATGTCGGTGCTATAAAGCTCAATTAAACGTTGAAAATTGAACTGTCTTAAGGAAATTCAAATTTTATTGTAGGTATCTTGTTTACGATTGCCTATAAAGTTGCCGTGTGAGTGTACAGTACAAGTATTTTATAGAAAGCACTAGGCAAGCGTTATATTACTAATCTGTGACTACCGGCCGCGATGTACACGCTGTATGTAAATTGAGATATTTGTAAGTGCCTATTTCTTGTTAATTTACAACGTAAATAGCAGTTTTAAATTGCTACTATGTCAATTATCGTTTCTATTGGTAATTTGATATTTTAATTATTCATATAGCCCTAATATGGGTGTATTATATGTCTTTATTTGGTAGTAGATATTTTTTTACGTGAAGTGGTTTAATTAATGCATGTATTGCCTAAAAAAATATAAAATTAACCTTTCCCTATTTCTATTTAAAAGTAAATTAAAATAAACTTTCAGTTTTGGCATCATAAAGTTTGAGTTAAAAATAATTAAACTAAATTGTACCCACGCTTCGACTGGGATGGAACTCAGCTTTTACATAGAGACTTAACTTTTATAAAAAGTACGTAACATTTTAGTAAATGTTGATGTTTTTGACATAAAGAGAGACACTAAATATAATCTAAATAAAATTGCAAGGTTGACTGGGGCGTGTGGGTGAGGATCCACGCAGACTGAACCGTTAGCACGCGTGCGCCCGCGCAGCCTCTTGCAAGTTACAACATGTATCAACCAGGACTCGGATAACGATCGATTGCAGATTGCAGACATCAATTTTATACATTTATAAGCTTTGTTTAGTACTGTATTACTAATATATAAGCAAACTTTGTCGAAGAATTCGACCCTGAAAGATTTTTAACTTGAAATTCTTTGTAGAAAATGTCAAAAGCTGCGTTAGCAGTCAATAGGGCCATAAGCATTATTGATTATATAATTTTATTTATATTTGTATCAAAAATACATTAAAACTATTAAACACTGAGCAATTTTTTTCTACAATAATATCTACGCTTTTTTACATTTAAGTTTGTTGTCAGTATATTTTAATTTTCGCATTTTTTTTATAAAATAAATAGGTATAACTTTTTTTTAAATAAAACACTCGTATTATCATGTAAACTTTACCATCTAAAAATAAAATAAAAAAATTTACTCATAAAAATATAAAACTAAACTTCTTAAAAATAAAAAATGTTCAAAACTCAAAACACATCGTTCTGTCAGAAACTGCAATACCGTTATACGTGGTTATACTTCCCCAACAAAAGTTCAATCCCATTAAAGGACGCAGTTGCGGTAAAGGCTAGGGTAACTTAAGTATACTTATGCTATGGGTTATTTTATATCGCGATGTATCCTCCATAGATACTACCGCCTACAAACTAGGTACCTTATTCCATGCATTCTGGAGATGCATCATAATTATCGAAAAAAACATAATATTCTCCCTCTTTTCTTACAAAACCAATTATTTTAATACCAATAATATAATACCTATGAATATTTATCGTGTTTTTCATGTAAAAATTGACATAAATGTATTTTCAAGCCCACTAAGTTTTCACACCACGTGATGAAACCCCTCCTTAGTGTAGATAGGGTTGTCAAGTAATATTTCCAAATCCTAATGATTTTAAATTTGGAGGATCTTATTTATAAATATTGTTCTTCTATATTCATGTATCACTTGATTCCGCCCCGCGGTTTCACCCGCATTCCCCAGAGATTTTATGTTTTCCCAGGGTAAAAAGTAGCCTATGTTCTTCTCCGTAACATAGGCTATCTGCATACCAAATTTCATCGCGATCGGTTCAGTGGTTTAAGCGTTAAAAGGTAACAAACAAACATTTGGATTTATAACATTCACGTATTCGTTAGAACCTTTAGAATGGTTTGTATAAATTAAAAAGTGAGTGACCCTTGTGAATAGTACACCCATTAATAATTTCCACTCATTTCCCAACGCAAGGGCTATCACCACAAAGAGCCCTTTGATGCCAAATGACAAATACATAGGTATGTATGGCTATATGATGTATTTTTTCCTTATATGACAGTAACACACACATATTGTCAGTGAGACTAGATAAATAATTTGATGTAATGAATCTGAGTTGGTTTTGAAAAGAGTAATTGCTGAGTTTCTTGCCGGCTCTTCTCAGTAAAAGCAACCTTCCGAACCGTGCGTTAGAGTCAGACTATTCATAAGTGCTTGTGAAGGCCTATTTGAATAAAAAATATTTTCATTTCATTTTCATTTCATTTCATATCGAGCGGTACCAAACAATTAAACCTTAATAACTTAGAGATTGAGGTTGTGATCGTGAGGTCGCAGGTTCTAACCGTTGCACTATTGTCGAGAACCCTTATCACAAATACATCGTTAGCTTAGTCAGAAGGTTTAACAGGAGACTCATTTCATAAAGGTTTCTATTCACGTTCCAATTTCACATACAATTTGCAGGGTCAATCGATTGGGGAAGGATGAGTACTTATACATACCTACTTGATCAAATTGTAAGGAATAGTATTTTTCGCGGTTTCAGGCTTATCTCAATGTAAGTTATTCATAACTAGTTGTCCCGCGTGGTTTAACACGCGTTCACAGGATAAAGAATTCGTATCTCTTGTCCTGTTCTATACTACCGAACTAGCTGCTTACCTCGATTTCACCAGCGTTCCCGGGATATAAAATAACATATAACCTTCCTCAATAAACGGGCTTTCTAACGCAATAAGATATTTTTAATTTGGATCAGTAGTTTCGGAGATTACCTCCTCTACATCTAAACTAACATATTTACAAACTTTACCTCTTTATAATAATTGTTTAGATTTCATGAAAATCCATTCAGCCGTTACGGAGCCTTTTTTAGCTACACTGAAAGTATTATTTTTGACGAGCTACGATTGAAAAACATAAAAGTACATTTATGTTGAAACGCCTCAAATTAGTTTGAATAAGGTTTACTAACTTGGCGCTGAATACTTGGACAAAGACAAACAAAATAGTTCTGCGTATAGCTTAGATCGATTTCATTAAGGAGTTCGAGACATGTATCACGATTCAACAACATTTATCCAAGATTCCATTAGTTGAACTTTGCTTAAAAAGTATGTCGATCAAAAAGTATTCAGTCGATCTAAACATCAAATAATAGTTTATTTTAGATGGAAAATTACATTTGCGTCTCATTTAATAGCTTTGACATTGAGCTCAAAGTGCGGTTTTCAGATGGCAAGGTATTATGTTGTCCCTTGTTCTATACCCATTAAATATCTTATTAAATTAATAACCCAGGGGTGCACCTTCGAAATTGTCAAATTAATACCAAACAATTGAAATATAGCGCCGCTTAGCACGCGGTCGTTTGCCCTAATTATTATTTAACCCCTTTTAATAATGATTTACGTTTCATTTTACTTCGCAGCCATAAAAGGATATTGTTTATGGTTAAAGCTGGGTGAACACTTTGCTAAAATCTTTTTGCTCTACGTTTGCTTTCCATATAAATGTTCCCATTACAAAAAAAAACTTGTTATTTTGTCTCACACGCAGTTCGAAGAGTTTACAACCCTGTTTTCAATAAAGACGATTACATAATGACATTATGTGTATTTTTTAGACTTTCTCCATTCCATTTTATGTTGTATTTATACTGAACTCGTCAATTGCTTCGGGTGTAGTAGCTGTAGACTCAAAAAATAAAACAGTAAAGATGATCACAACGTTGTCGAATAATTTGGTTAGTAGTTTTTGGTAGCGAATACGTTTGCAGACTTTAAAGTGCAAGATGCAGATGCGCCAAGCGCTCGATGTCCGCAAATATAAGTGGATACTGAGCTTAATGCATTTTGCGACTCAGAAGCAAGCGGCTTGGGAACTTTGGCAGCTATTTTTAGACGGAGCTCAACCGCAACGGCTCTGTAGATCAGAGGCCCTGAGTCATAAGGCTCGCACACCTTACACGTACCACTGATACGCAGGGAGCATACGAAATTACAATGTAATGCGATCATTGCAAACCGACATCAAAGGAGGGTCGTAATAAATGTATTGATATTTTTATTTGTATGCGAATATCAAATAGATTCTTCCGCTTTGGGTTAGGTAATATTATATTTATAAATATATATATTTTGTCGGTTGTGTAATGCCTTTGAAATAGGATCAGTCAAAATAATTATTTCCGTAGTCCAACCATTTCTCACCTAATTGCTTTAGTGTTGCAAAATATCAATAGATATATAAACATTTAATTCCTTATAGTTATACTAGCTTCCGCCCCGCGGTTTCACCCGCGGTCCCGAGTGCTCCGATCGCCACCAAACCTTACAGGATTACCCGAGGAGCTAATATGAAGATTGTCTGAAAAATTCAACGCGATCGGTTGAGCGATTTCGTAGTCTATAAGGAACATACATACATACATACTTTCTCTTTTATATATATAGATATAGCATGTAAACATTTTACAAACTATCTTATAGGTAGGTATTGTGACTTGAAAGTATGAATTTGTCGGTAAAATGTTTTATTCTCACTTTGAAAGTACTACGAGCTAAATTGTTTTACAAAGAGAAGACTTTACCTCTTCAAACTATGGTCGGACTGCAGTCGGACTTAATTAAGCTCGGGAAAAGTTGCGGGCAAAACAGAGCGATAAAATTATAGTTAATACATTCATTAAGGAAATTAACGAACGTCTATCATTTTGATCCCCAACTGTACGTACTCAATGTTACACAAATACCGCGCTGTGGGCGAACAGTGGCCAACTGTATTCATTACATATGCAAATTAGTTCTAAAATTTTAACAGAATATTTTAATATTACATATAAATCTATCGCATTTTGTGTTGAGCGTTTTTTTGCGGTGCTTCTAATTATAAATGTAATTTAAAGTCTTAGCTATGATTCCCTCATTGTATGGTTTTCCCAGCGCATAAACTCTTTTGAGAAGATTTCTCACGCCCATCAAACTTTCTAGATTTTATTATAACACGAGACTTGGCAGGTCCCTCGAGAACATTCTTACGCCGAGCAACTTCTGATTGTTTGGAATAATGTTTTTATTATTCGTTATAATATTATAAGGTTCTGTAATTTGCTTAATGGAAGAGATTCGCTTCGTTTTCATAGTCTGATATTTTTTATGATTTAATCCGCTTAATTTTTTTATATCAGCTCTCAAATCATCTAGTATTCATTATGTATCTAAACTTGTGAAATGTTCATCAAACAAAATGTTTTCGTGATACAATTTTGTTTGTTTTGAAAGCTTATAGATGTGACTTTAACCTTCAGGCTCACTGATCCCTTTTGATACAAACACCCCCAACATTTATGGTGGGTGTGCTTAACAAAGTTTTTGCTCGGAGTGAGATTTATCAGATGCTTTGAGGAAACATTCTGTAGGTAACTATACTGTAGCGTACCACAAGCTTCAAGCAAAAAGTTTTCGGCGTTTGCCCTTTGAACATGTTATCATTCTTCCTCAACAAACGCAATGTATCGGAAGTGATAGGGAGAGAAAATATATTTTCTTTTTAACAAAGCTTGAAAAATAGTGAGTGCGTAGCGAACATTCACGTCTTTAAGTGGTACGGGACTTGACAAGGGACTGGTCTGAGAGACTGGCAGACTCATTGCGGGATAATAACGTCACCACTTGTCCAACACAACGTAAAATAAGCAACTAGCTCACAGCTCTAGTGCCAATTAGCCGAGGCGCAGGAAATGAGTTTATTTTACTGCACTCTAGGAATATTTTATAGAAATTGTATATTATTATCAGTGTTTTATTTGCGGACTGGACACTTGGTTTAAAGCTTGTTTACTTGCGGTTTATGTTAAGAACTAGCCTGCCGCTATAAATAGTTGTATTTGTGGGAGGAAAATTCAATTTATTTTCCACGATATACCTGATGGGTAGGACGTGTTGCTTATCCCAGGCTTAGTTTACTCCGTGTATTAGCTTTTAATTATAACTTTTATTTAGTATTGTTTTATTTCCTGCATGGTGAGGATATATTTATTAAAATAACCCTGATTACTTTACATCTTCTAGTGCTTAGATTATTCCACGTGCCTTTAATTGTCTGCTTTTCTAAACTTTGTTTATCTTCAATTTAAATACCTAGTATTTTTTTATTTTGTTTCAAATCAATTTTATCGCTTAACATTGTTTTTTTTTTACAATTCAATTAAACAGTATTAAATTTTAAAACAGATAAATATTAAGACAGTTTTGTTTTTAAACTTGAACGAGTTATCATTTATTGGAATATAAGATATTGTTACCCCATAGTTTTTTCCGCAAAAATAGGAATCAAATTCACCTTTAGTTGATTATAAGTACCTACTAAAATCATAATATAGAGATAGACACCCTCCAAATAATCTACGCTCAATAGCGGTTGAATCAATGAAACCAATCCTATCCTCTGTAAACATAAAACCTATCGCGGTTGGAGTTCAATTGAGTTTTCGAGCTTCCTATTGAACTAATTGGGTCTTGTAGCCTTGAAGGTTTTATTTCACTGGAGCTATATTAACTGGTGTGAGACTGGACCAAGAGCTAGAAAATAAATGCTGGTAGAGGGGGGGGGGGGGGGGGAAACACGTGCCAAAACCCATATATTCTCACTCACATTCTCTTAACTTTTCACCTGAAAATTGCAACTTAATCTTGCTTATACCTTTCGTTTCTTTGACAACATTTTGTAAGTGAACCCGTAAATCCTGTTTACGAATTAAGTGATCGCTCAGGTTGGCGGAGTTTCTCCCAATATTAAAATCCAAACTTCTATTCTACCTTTGTATGCGTTGCTTTTATATATATTTATATATATTTTGGCTGGTTTTGCCTTTCTAATCATAATTTGTTTCTCTTAGCGGACGGCGTCCTGTCAACTGTGAACGTGGTAGAAGCCCTCCAGGAGTTCTGGCAGGTGAAGGCGGCCCGGGGTGGCGGCGCCGCAGGCGGGGGCGGCGCACTCGTAATCTACGAGTCAGTGCCGGCCGCCCATCCGCCCTACGTGTGCTACGTCACGCTGCCAGGAGGCGCGTGCTTTGGCAGTTTTCAGGTACTAATATTATAAATCCGAAAATGAGTTTCTCTCTTGACATCTCAATCAACCAATCGTGTTAAAATTTTACACACAGATAGATCGTACTATAGAATAAAACATCTATCCCTTTAAAACTTCTATCCCGAAAAAACATAGGATCCCTAGGGAATGCAGGTCCGCGTGGCGGAAACTAGTATTTGATATTTCAAATGATTCGATAATACAAATTGTACCTGAAAACTAGTACCAAAACAAGCGTCAGAAGGATTTTTTAGAAGAAATGTATACTTTTTTGTTTTTATATTGTAAGCATTTTTAAGGACATCCATGACCTTTTTGTCCCGTAGTCTTGAAATTTGAACTTGTAGTACTTCTTAACTTCTGCGATAATATGCTCCAAGAATATTTCCTCCAAATTACAAATCTCTAGTTCCACCGGTATACCCGATTTTTCTCGTTCTCTTTATTACCTACCTAAATTATCTACGAGATATTTAGTACAACAAAAACTCTAGAAGACGTTTATTGGCCTAACTTTTATCTAAATAACAGAAATGGTTCACGAGTGAAGAACATTTTCCTGCTTTAAATATTCTCGAAGTTATTACGTTGTATAAGCATCTAAGCCGACTTGGTAATTAGGATTATTCAAATCATTCAAATGTATTTTATACTTGGACGTACCCAACTCGATATAATATCTATCAGTAGATATATACAAGATGTAACATTATTAGCTGAGATCCTTTTAAGGTATTAATATGTAGGAGGCGCTCATAGCCAGTTGTAATCACTGATCGGTAATCGATTGGAAGGTTAGGCAATGCCGGCCAAAGTCATTCAGAGATGGGTGACTATTGACATTTGAACTGAGCGTCTCCTAGCTTCGGAGGGCAAAAATCAGTTCAAGTCGTTGTCATCTAGGTAGCAGTCGCTAAGCCAAGTCAGAGACCTTCGTAAAAACCACGTGAAAAAAAAAGTATCTTAGAATCTTTGGTCACAGAACCATTAAATTTGGAAGCTTCTTCATAGAGCGTAAGATGTATGAAAGGGTTTTCCGAAATTCAACCCTTAAGAGGATAAAATAGAACGGGTGAATCCGCGGGGCAGAAAGCTGCTATCGTAATAAACATGACTATACTGCAGCGTGTTTATAATTGATGATTATGAATCAGTTTGCTTACCATCACTATCAAGGATCGACAACTTGGACGAACAGGTACCGTTTTATGTAAAAAGCTGCTTTTGCGCAGTCGCAGCATCCGTATTGCAAATAAGGTTGTAACGAGTACCGGTGTCACCACCTCGTATAACTTAAGATAATGCTGATATCATCTTTTGACCCTCAGGAAGTTATAACGAGGTACAGTGATTATTCATAATATGCATGCTGAATAAATAAGTTACGTTTACAAACTTATTCATTTTTTATACATAGCCAATCACGGACTATTAAATATTTATTTTTTGGAATTTAGAGTTCTATCGATAACTTACTCACCATCTTTACTATCAGAGACAGAAAAACTTACTTTTACGAATTCAAGGTGTGAATAATACATTTCAATTACCTTTTTTTTTAAAGACTATGTAATCAGTAAAAATAAAGCTATGTTAATATATAAAAGTCAGTTTTGCTGTTGGTATGTAGACAACACACGCAAGTCAACTTATCCCAGTCGCTTCCAACATCCAGGTAGTACGTCTGCAAGATTGATAGCCTTTGTTAGTTACCTCCTTGTGATAAATCTATCTTTTCATTTAGTTTGTGCACTACAACGTTAAGTTTCTACTGACGCTTCGATGGACGAGCTCGCATTAGTTGAACCGACCACCTGAAGGTCGAGGGATATCGGTTAAGTTGTTTTAAAGTGTACCAAATTCATAAAGGAATTGGAGCATTATTACGGCCGTTTAGGGATTGTTATTTACTTGCTTTCACATGTCGGAGACAAATTTTAACGACTGCTTTTTATAAAATGGGCAATAATGTTGATGATGAATCGATGTTCAAGGTCGATTTTTGAAACCATTTAAATGTGTCCTTTTTATGCTTGGCAGTTTTACTATTATTAACCTTAACCCTATAATAAGTATGTATTTACAATCAATGTATAAAATACAAACTATGATATATCGAAAACACCCTCAAAGCCCTCGCTGCTGTTGAAAGGCAAGGTTCCCAACAGGCTGGCAGCGTTCCCTTTTTAGATGGCCAGATGGATATGTATGTTATGTAGTGAAGTATAATGCATTCATTCGTTTATTTTGATCGCTCTTAAGAAATTTTATGTTTTTTTTTTCATGTTCTTATTTGGCAAACTCTCCTTCGCAAATTCTGAATTATTCAATTTATTCATATCATTTGAAGAAACATTTAAATGGCTTTAAATTTTCTGTAAGTTTTTCTTAAAAAAGGAAAATTTTATATTAAATTAAAATACATAGAATTATGATGACTATAGGTACATCTAATACCAATCAACTTGCAAAGGGTTGCGACCTAGCGCCCGATAGCAATTGTTGAAGATCCATGTAGGTATTGTTTGGAGGCTAAATGCATTTTATTTAGACGACAGCCTTCACCTTTATGTTTGTTCACAGAACTGTCCCACAAAAGCGGAGGCCCGTCGCAGTGCGGCGAAGATTGCTCTCATGAACAGCGTGTTCAATGAGCATGAATCACGGAGAATATCTGAGCATTTCATAGAGAAGGCAGTGGCAGAAGCACGCGCCTCATTTGCAGGCGACGCCGCCACGCATCATCAGGACCCTAGCGCTGGTATCGCAGCTTTTAGGTACGTACTGGTTTAGTCAGAGTATACAGAATGCTTTTTTTGTCACAGGCAATACTTGCAGGGGTGGAAGTACTCATCAATATGAACATCTTTCACTATGGGACCAACTCTGATATCGCGTAAAATAAAATAGTTGCTACATACATTTCGGTCGAGTAAGTATTGAACTTTTGTATGGAACAGCTGTTTTTTTTTTCGTGATTTCACATTGCTCACATAGAAAAAGTCATATTGATGAGTACTTCCACCCCTGCAAGTTTTGCCGGCGACTAAAAAATCATGTGGTGGATCGAGATAACCAGGCATTCCTGGTCGATATTTATTTATTTATTTATTTATTAGATCATCAACAAAACACACATATCTTATAAAAAGCAGTTTCGAAAAGGCCAAACATCCTCCAGCATCAACTCTAGTAATAAAATATTATGTGTTACTATATTCAAAGTAAAATACATTTTAATCAAGCTAACCCAATCTATTTTTATCTCACTCGCAACATTTTCTCTCGGCGTCAATCTAGATTGTTCACACCCACAGTAAAAGTTAATAGACGACGTGTATTGGTTTCTAAATTGAGAGCGATACTCGAGTGCTATTGTTATATACGTACATAGGTGTATGGTACTTATTAAGATCTTCAGTTTCCCAGGTACGGGATAAAGTTATGATTTATTGTCTGCTTGCGGCGAAGTGATGTATGTTCGCGTATAGGGGTCGCATATTTAAGAGCGGGGTCGTTGCGATAAACGGAATATCAACAATGTTGCATACGTTCACATATATGTAGGTAATCGCAACGTGGGACACATTCCTGCTCAAACTGAGAAACGTGACAGGAATTGGTTGGATGCGGAAGTACACATATTGGTACTTAGGTATTGGGAAATGTCTTTATTCAACAGTCAACTTACTTACGCCAGCTTACACACTCGGTGTACCCTAAGCTCTTGGACTGTTTCGACTAGTTTGCAAAGGCGGTAATATACTGATTATAGTTTTTTAATTAGAACTTTTTCTGTGCAGATTTATGTTGGAGGCGAATAAGGGACGGACGATGTTGGAGTTCCAGGAGTTGATGACTGTGTTCCAGCTGCTGCACTGGAACGGGTCGCTGCGTGCGATGCGAGAGCGGCAGTGCTCGCGGCAAGAGGTAGTCGCGCACTACTCTGCGCGCGCGCTCGATGATGCGATGCGCGAGCAGATGGCGCGGGAGTGGGCCGCGCGGGAGCGGGAGGCGGCTGCGGCGGGCGGCGGCGTTCTCCGTGGCGAACTTTCTCGTGCGGAGCGGGAACTGCGCTCCGCCCGCCTCGCTGCTCGCGAACTCCGCTTCCCTAAAGAAAAGCGCGACATTTTGCAGCTCGCAGCGCGACTTGCGCCGCCGCAGCAGCAACAGTGATCTCACCGCCCGTACGCCACAACACATTGTTATTTAAGTATAGTTTTATAGTGTAAGAGTTTGCGTGTTTTATTTGCTACTCCTTTCCTCGTTGGTTAAGCCTGCAATTCCAGAAAATAACAACATGAAAAGTGTTAATTTTAACCAAATTTCGAAGTTGTTCGTTAACGAACAAGACAACTAGTTATAAACACAAACAAACATTATGAAAGTGTAGTTATATTGAAGGTAAAATCAATTCCTATACTTACCCATTTGTCTACTCGATTTATTTATTTTATTTTAACGAAATAAACTATATTTTCAAGATTGAAATATGAAGGAAATCATCTAATTCACCAAAAAAAGTAGTTCTACTCACCGCCTTTGAGCTAAGTGATCACTGTATTTTATATTTCTGATGTCAATATAAATTATCACCAAAAATGATTATAACCTATACCACATTTAGCTCAACTATGTGCAACCGAGGTAATTATTTCGCTCACTAGATGCAACTATGACAAACGGACATTTCCTTGTCTACCAAGCCTATTGAACAACGAACGTGGTCATTCAGAGCAGACGTATCTAGTTACATTATATAAAGCATGTTATTGTAACAGTACTATAACTGTTGCTTGAGCTCACATGTAGAGCATCCCTTAGAGGCCATACTCCATTGACAGAAGTATTTTATATACAAAGTGAAAAGCTTTTGTTACGTTCATAACGTCGATCATAGACACATAAATGTCCCCACTTTTGGGGCGTGTGCTTCCGATTGTAACGAGGTAGTTAAGACGACGCATTGAAGATTTTGGTTGCAAGGAAACCGAATTTTCTCAACAATGACTTAAGCGAACGAAATGAAATTTATTGTAAGAATTCATCATGTCTTTGACTTTATTTTTTCCATTGCATAATACGATTGGTTAACCTTTATAACACAAAATAATTAATCAAAGAGACCTCTTTAAAATAAGAGATTCCAATTTTACAGACATTGAGGATCGATTTGAGGTTCCGAAATTTCTACATATATTAATTGAAACTGATACTATAATTAACATACGTTATATGAAATATATTTGTAGTTTTTAAATAAATCATAAAAAATATTTTTTTCGCATACGCCCTTTCCGTTTACGCGGGTTTTCTATGAGAGGTCGCTATAGTAGGGTGAGGGATGCAGCACGTTGAATTTCAGATTTTTAGTTTAACGCGGCGTCATCTTAAGGTTTTATTGTTTTTCGTCTCTGAAAACTTAATGTAGTAAATAGATACGTATAGGTAGGTTACATGACTTGAACGCTGTGGGGCCTCCGAGAATCGAAGCTACACACTTACTACACAAACACAGTAAGTAGGTAAATCAACAATAATAATAATAACAATTCTAGCCTTATTAGGTACAGACAATTTATTCATTTATGAGGACTTCTACAGTCTCATTCCGTTATAGTCCTACCTACTCATCTTTTCCAAAAAGACGTGTATTTTTCATTATGTTATTATAGGTTTGTGTTTGACAACAATCTCGCTATGGAAAGTAATGATGTGGCCGAAGGTGGTAAGCATACAAGGCCAAGTTGGAACTAACTCTCAAGTGCAACTGCCAGAATACAACAGTAGGTACTTAGCGACAGATTTTCAACTTGAGGGTGGTAGCCCTAGCCATATATACCTACGTGTTATGGTTTCCTCACGATGTTTTCCTTTACCAAAAGCTCAAGCTCATTGTAGGGTTTGAATCCAGGACCTTCGACGCTTCCGCTATCAGCTATTATCGTCTTGAAATATAATATTTCAAACGAAAGAACCAATTGTATTCCTGGCATAAATAGTCGGGCTTTGAAACCGTTTTCATCAAAATCGGCTCGTATTATACTCGAAAAAAGTACAATATTTAAAACCTACCTAGTATCTTCTTTTGGATCTACAATTGGATAATCAGATAAAGGTAGAGTCTTGGGACCTGACTTCTAAGTTACCTATCTATAACGATACGTAACTTAGATAGTGAATAGTGATATGGGTCTATTTACTTATAAGTAGGTATATTATGAAACAGAAAATAATTATTTATTAATAAGGTTTAGAAATATCTAATTTATTTATTTATTTTTCTAGCACACAATACAGAATATAAAAATGACATGACAGTTACATAAGTTTAAAGTTCTGATCCATGTATGCCTAAATGCATCTTAGTAACAATATTTAAATAATATTCACTAGAAGGTACTTACATTATTAAGATTTTTTATTAAGTAGGTATATGTATGTAGGTACTATAATATTATAGGTAAAAGCTAAAAAAGAATATTTTTTAATTGTCTCCAGAAGTGGTACAATTTTGAATTAAATATATCAATGTCCCCGTTGGTTATAAGAATCTCATTGTATTGGTGACACATTCTAATATAACCTTGATCCAAAAATAATTAAAACTGAACTTGGTATGTTATGTAGAATATGTAATAATAATAATAATATCGATATCAAAGTACAAAACATTTTCCCTCTCATGTACCTATAAATGCATTGTTCCTCTATTGCATTCAGTAAAAAAAGGTATTTTCTACATTATTCCCTTGAAAGTAGAGTGGGTACTGTTTTCTTTTCTATCGAACATAAAATCTCTGGCGCTGGCAAAGTAAGTCTGAACACAATTGCACTATGAGTACCTACACGTACAAAGCTATTGTTATTAGAGGTCTACATAGAGTAGGTACGTAGATATTTCTTTACACGTTTGTGTCGGTTTAATGTGGCGCTGTGGGTGCGTTTACCTCGCTTTGGTGTCGGGCTTGTGTCGAATTGTCGACTGTCGGTGTCGGTGTCGGTAGCAGAAAACAATTTGTGGTCAACACAGCGTGTTCCCCCTTCCGCGTGACGCTGAAAACTAATGTCATCGTTTATTTCGAAATAATACATATTTGATGAGTCTCTACGAGAAAGTTATTATCAGAATATTCTTCGGTCGATATAAGAGATCCATTATAAGTTTTTCCTCGACTCATTGTCGATTTTATTCTCCCAAATAAGTGCCGAATGATATTTCTAAGTAAATAAGTTATCATAACATTTCCATCGGAATCATATCTTAGTTTATTCTCGGTTTTGCGAAATTAAGGTTGTTTTTAGTTAGTTTGTTATATTTATTAATTATGCCGACATTTATCATATTCAAGAAAATAGATGTAAATATGTAGAGAATTATTTATTATTATTAGGCAATATAGTACGTACAAGCTTACATATACCATTCAGCATGTTATTATAAAAATACCATCCTGTATTTGTACACGTGTTAGAGAACTGTGCAGGCAGCGGCGGCATGACTGTATGATCAGGTGCAGTTCCGGAAACCGAAGCACGCGCAGTCGCGACGGCTAAATATTGACATGACTCTCCCTCCCCCCGCCTAGCCGCCCGCACTCCACCCCCGCGGCATCCATCACTAACATCTCCGTAGGTCTCTTGTATTATTTATTTACCGAAACGCTGTCAGGAAGCTTGTTAGCAGTCGGCAAGTTCACATCCGTCAAACTTAATTGTAACAACCTCAGAAGTAACAAATTAAACGTTTAGAGCCTATTTGTTAAGTTGGAGTTAAGTGCCTAAGTGATACTCTACCGGTCATTAGAGAAAACTTATTAAGGTTTTTAGTCAACAAATCACAGTAAAAGGGAGGAAGATTCTGAATCCTCCAAAATGGAGTGTTAGTTACTTATAAAGTCTATATTTATAGGGTAGTGAGATCACAAAATAATATTGCAAAATAAAAGTACCAAAAATGCACATCAAGATCATGAATGCTCGATCGGCGTTAGAGCATAGAAATTTATAACACAACAAATTTGTCTTAAGAACAACTCAATATAGTTATATAGTTATATATATAGTATAAATATTATTATGTTTTACTATCAAGTATGAGAAAATTAAGTTAGAACTCAGTAAGATCTTTTAGGAAAACTGGAAATACTAAGGTTCCATTTTCAGTTTCTGTTATATTGAATGAACCCTCACTTACTTTGCTTCTGGACTCTACGATTAATCCGTAAGTTGACCATTACTGAAAATAAAACACCCCATTCCCCTGGGCTCAGGGGTTATAAAAGATTTCGACCAATTTATATAATAATATACATATAGCATAAGTCTGGGTAACATCTGTAACCGTTGTAAAATAAAATATCGAACATTTCAGACTGTGTCTGGAATTTACCTAAAAAGTATGTAAAGTAAATGGTTTTGACCAAGTTGTCACTGCTCGCTTTGTATGTGTCTAAGTATCTGCCAGAGTAGAGACAACTTATTTTTATTTTTTTAGCTAGTAAATAGAAGCTCAGAGAAGAAGCAAATAATAATAATTTTTAAATATCTAACCTATCACAGAGAACCGATACATTACATAGGTACCAGCTATTACACTACTACACCCATACCTACATAGTTGTAGGTATGGTAAAATCTAGTGATTTTAAGAGAAAAATACTGTATAATAGGGTGTATTCAAAATAAATTATCAAGCACTAACTAATGTATAAAATATCTAATAAAAAAAGTGTGAGTCGGACTCGCGCACCGAGGGTTCCGTACAAACTTCGTCCATCGTGTGTCCATCTCGGGAAATGCACAATTTTATTTATTTACCTTATTTGAGGTAGGTGCCAATTAAGCTAGACCTCTAAATTGTATGAGCACCCATACCATTCAAAGGTCTTTATTAATTGGATAACTATGTATGTATGGGGACACCCTTTAATTTTCAACTTTTTTTATTTTTTAGAATTTTTCCTTTATTTGTGCTGTAAGACCTTGCTTTTTGTTTTTTTTTTTATATTTGAGTTGATTGAATGAAAGGTAAATTGTGGTTTACGATTTATGACGTATTAAAAAAAAACTACTTACTAGATCTCGTTCAAACCAACTTTCGGTGGAAGTATATTTTTTTTAGTTTTATCATTCTCTTATTTTAGAAGTTACAGGGGGGGGGACACACATTTTACCACTTTGGAAGTATCTCTCGCGCAAACTATTCAGTTTAGAAAAAAAAATATATAAGAAACCTCAATATCATTTTTGAAGACCCTATCCATAGATACCCAACACGTATGGGTTTGATGAAAAAAAAGAAATGAGTTTCAGTTCTAAGTATGGGGAACTCCCAAAATTTACTGTTTTTTTTCTATTTTTGTGTAAAAATCTTAATGCGGTTCACAGAATACATCTACTTACCAAGTTTCAACAGTATAGCTCTTACAGTTTCGGAAAAAAGTGGCTGTGACATACGGACGGACAGACAGACAGACATGACGAATCTATAAGGGTTCCGGTTTTTGCCATTTGACCACGGAACCCTAAAAAGGGGAAATTACGATTATTTTATTAAATTTATCCTTTTTATGATTTTTAAAGACCAATCTAAAGCTTATGATGCTATATAATTATGACGTCACAAGCTTGTATTTAATACAAATCTCCTACTAATAAATAATTCCAAAACTCCATTATAAACCTATCGTTTCGACATTTCATAAAAAGTTGCTGATTTGATATGTCAGTGATCATCTCAATTGTTTTAAAATTTCTTTATTCAAAAATTTGCATTTATTACTGTTTTTGATTTTGTCACAAATTAACGTTGTATAAATCTTATAAATCTTCCTACATAGATAGATAGATTCAAAGCTTGACAATTTTAATGGAATTGGTTATTTGGTTGTAAAACATCTAGAAAACTTAGACGCGTCGAATAATGTTTTAATCTGTAATTAATTAAATCTCATAGACAATATTCTATGATAAATATATGAATGATAAATAAGAATACAATTTTTCTGTTACGAGAATAGAATTGTCCAATATATATATTTAAACTCAAACTAGTTTTTTTATCACGTCTGGCTAGACTTATGAATAAGATATACATTTTTAATTCATTTCTCAATTGAAACTTCTCTCAAGTTTGAGATTCTTTCTATTACGGCAAGGATAGAAGTATTGCAAAATTACTATTTCAATATTAAACTAGAATTTTCGTGCAGCTTCTTCCGAATAAAACGCAGGTTTTTTAATGAAAATATTTTCCTGAATTGACTCTGAACTTAAGAAATATAAAATCGTATTCAAGTTATATACAATGCAAAACTTATATATTATATAATATTGATGAAATAATTTTTATTTACATATTTACAATTAAAGTAAAAAATACAAACTATGATATATAGAAAACATCCTCAAAGCCCTCGCTGCTGTCGATATGATATAATATTTATAAAGATAAAACTAAAATCAAGTTCCACTGTCGATATTTCTTATTCTTATCATTTGTTTAATAACCGAATTATTATTAATAGAATCAATTTCTGGTCTGTATTCGTAAGTATCCCAACAATTTATATCTTCCATGAATTTATTTGATATGAATGGAATTGCGCCCCTAAAGCTGATGGGAAAATTAGATTTCTTTGAATTTAAATTACTTTTATCATTTCCCATTAGTCATCAACGCATTCCATTATGGATTTATTTTAATGGAGATAAACGTGATCTCATTCGCGTCTATGGCTATTTTCTTCAAAGATTTTCATTTTCTATTCAACGCGTCAGACTGAATAGAGCTTTCTTATAGCTATATTTTATGTCTTATATCTACACATCTACACATATACCATTGAGAGAGTAATCTCTCTCTTTTTTAAAAATGGCAAATGAAACTGAAGCTTTCAAACAATAAAACCTAGTTAAAACTAGATAATTTCCATTCGCGACACGTAGACAAAGACAACGCGTTACAATTTCAGAATGGTTTTGAAGCACTCCCGAGCTCTATAGATTATAAAATGTCTTCTAGATATGTTTGTATCCTAACGTGGCGCGTCTGCCGCAAAGTGGTTTATCATGTATGCGATCGCAATTATGGCGACATTTCACCACCCCCCGTGTACCCCGCGACCCCCCGCCGCTCCTCCGAAGCCAGTTCCTCAGTCATTTTGAGGGACCTTACAAAAACCACATCAAGACCTCGCCGAAAATTGCAACTGTGATCGTCGCAACAATTACCACTTTTTATTCCCTATATTGTTACTGCATTTTTGGCTCACGACGGCGAAAAAAGTCCCGGCCTGTGCTCATTATGTCGCGTAATCAAAGTGTCGTTTTATCATATAAAAACGTGAACTCGAAATGCGTCGTAGAGGAAAATTTCGTCCCAAAGTTTGTTGAAAAGATCGACATCATGGACGGTCCTTTCTAATTGACTTTTTACCTCCAACTTCACTTAGGGGATGGTTAAAAACTCAATTAAAAAAGTCATGTAAATATTAATGCTACCCTTTTCATCCCTTTCCAGTTATAATGACTTTAATTTATATATTTTAATAGGCGCTTTGTAAAGTGGTATGACGTCGCCGCAGGTAACATTGCTTTTACTAACGTGCAGCATAGAAAAAGTCCACTCTTTCTTCCTGAAAGTAGAAAAAAAAAGTAAGAACTAGTTAGGAATCTTTTATTTTTATAAAATACTAGCTATTCCCCGCAGTTTCACCCACGTTCCCGGTGTATGTTTTTTTCATACAAACCTTCTCCTGACAATAACGAACACATAAAAGAAAGATTTATCCAATTTGGTGCAGTTGTTCGGAAGTTATGCGCGTACAAACATTTCGGCGATCCATTTTTATTTATATAGAAGATAAATTATGATTTAAAATTAAAGTTTAAAAAGTATTAAATATTTATAATATCAGATGCGTACCTACTCCTGGAGGTCACCCTACTTTAGACAGTGTTAAACCGTAATTAATTAAACTCTTGGGATAATTACTCAAAATATTACGGAGCTAATATCGTACAATTCAGTTACCAAGTCATCCCACCATAATATATTGGGATCGGCGCGCCTGACGTTTCTCTACCTACGTGATATTGCAAAATTACAAAGGAAATTTCTCCCCAAGGCTACCTTAGATCAATTATGGCGCATATTGAACCGATAACGTGTGGCGACTTTACACTTAAAAGGATATGAAAAAATTCCAATGCATATGTAGATATATACCATATAATATCTGTTTGCCCATGCATAAACTAATTTATTCATGTACGGTCAGCCCCAAAAGTAGTTGATCACTGTGTCACATTACACAATTTAGGTACAATTTTCATACTAAGCGTCATTCATAAGAGAACATGAATAGATTATTATGAAAGGGTACTAAAGTTATCATCTACTTTTGGAGCTGACTGTACCTACTGTATCATCATAAATCATAATATTCACTGTTGAACTTAGGCATGACTAGGTTTCTTCAAATAAGATGTATTAATAAAACCAACTCTCATCCCTCGGTTTTACCTGCATTCCTGAAGGATCTAATATTTTCCGGGATAAAAGTATTCTTTATATTCTTCCAGGATATAATCTATCTGTTCCAAGTTTTATACAGGTCCGTTCCGCCGAAATTTATAAACAGCGTGATTAAATAACGGTAACAAACATCCAAAACATTCCTAATATTATAATAGGATTAATGACACCTTGAAGATATTTAGAGAGTAATTACAATAGCATATGAGTATATAATAATTGTAGTATGTGAGGTTTCCTGTGAGATATGTTATGACTGGCGTGTCGCCTTGACTTTGGGTTAATTCACAATATTGTGCCGTTTGTTTCATGTTGGCTCGATTTTCACTAGTGTACGAAAACTCATCGCTTTAAAAATATCTCACACTACTCGTAGGTTATTAGTTCAACTAGGAGTTATGTATTACTCATTTTTAACCGACTTCATCATGTTCATATAATACTAGTTGTCCCCCGCGGTTTCACCCGCGTTCCTGAGGAAAAAAACCAGCCTATGTCCCTCACCATACCATAGGCTATCTGCGTACCAAATTTCATCGCGATTCTGTGGTTCTGTGGTTTAGGCGTGAAAAGGTAACAAACGAATAAACAAACAAACAAATTCACATTCGCATTTATAATATTAGTTAGGATTACGAAGGATTAGGATTGGACTGTTATACAATTATAATTATTGTCTTCAAATGATAATTTTATTTAATTATTTATCTTATTTTATTCGGAAAACCAACTGCTTATTAAAATAATGATAGCTAGTCAAAGAAAAGCTGATAGTACGCCTATAAATACCACCCAGTGTGTATCATCTCAATTTGAAATTTACAATATGGCGCCTGTCAGATGGAATTGTAATCATTATACCGTGTAAATAATTACGTAAGGAGCTCATATATAACTGCTGACTCAGAAACTAATAGGAATATCTTCCCTCTGTTGTATCTGTGGTTATATTATGGTAATATTTCATCTTCACTTGCATTGTTTTGATGTACCTTATCATGAAAATTACCATAGATTTCCAAGAAAGTAAAACTCTATCTCGTTTTTTTACGTAAATCTTTATGTGAAATGTGTACACGCGTGTAATAGACAATTATAGTAACTTAAGCTTATTAACATCTTTCAGGAACAAAAACAGACTTCTGGTTTAATTAAGTAAGTTAATTATTTTCTTATGCACGACGTTTGTTTCTACTCAGTTAATTTTGTTTGTGGTCTTTAGATAGAACGTAGCTTCAACACGCGAACTGTTAATACAGCTTTTTGGCGCAAGGAACGGGTTTGTTTTACCCCTGCCGCCACTTAAAAGGTTCCAATGAAAACATTTAGGCGCCTAAGTAAATAAAAGTGAAAACGACTTCACTTACGTGTTGGTACATTACTTTTCAAGTCTTTCTGACCGTTCGGCGCCGCCGAGAGCCTATTACTTTATTTGTGTTTATTTTAATTTTAGCTGACCTTTCGAATGACTTATACCTGTTTACATGCTCGTCTATTAGAAAAATCTAGTTATTAAACAAAATGTGGGATCAATGAAATATTGAATATGGCAGTCAGCACAAACATTCATCAATATTGTGAACATCCTAGCAAGTTCACGGCAATTAAATAGAATATTTAAATAGCAGACGGACAAAAAAGAGATGTAGGTAATCCACACAAGCTTATGTTACACGGTAGAATAAATAAATCGATTTTGTAGGCGTATCGATTAGCGGTCGATCAAGTTTAGCGTAGACATCGTTATCGCATCACACTTGACCAAATTAGCATCGATGCAAGTTGGCGACGCGAGGGGAGGGGAGCGGGTCGATGACCCTTATGTTTCGGCGGACGAGCGTGGGAGCGCTGTCGGGCGCACTTTTTTGCAACTACCCGCGCCTTCGTTGGTCATACAGGTAGCCTGCCTGCACCCGAATCTTAAGTATTTTACGTTAGTCCTGTTTGGTGCATCTTCCATTGAACCATTTGATTTTGTTTTCTTAAAGACGACGAAAAAAAATATTGTATCTATGGTTTGGGTTATGAAAGCAAATAGTACTTATTTGTTTGTTAAGTAGGTACAATAAATGTTCAATTCAATGAAAATCTATTTTATATCGTTTGGTTTCAGGAGTGTTTTATGGGACATTAGATTAGATACAAAAACATCAGAGTATAGTGAATATTTTTGATGTTAACCGTTTCTGTCTGACATTTTGATTGTGGAAATAATTTTTCATAAAACTTTTAAATAATCCATTTTTCCCGAATCGGAACGTATCCATCAGTCATGTACAAAGTTGGGCATGTAATAAATTATACAAGTACACAGCTTATCAAAAAGGGTGGCGTTTTCAGCGACTACGTATTCGGAACACTAATTAAGTACTATATGTAGCTCTACTGTATAGATGTTATCAAAATATTGTAAAAGGAAAAGAAGGCCGCATCATGTTTGTTGTATAAAAAAAGGATCTAAAACTCGATGTGCAGTTTCGCGGGATTCGTGCGCCTGCGCATTCGCGGCGCGACACACTTTGCCTCGACGACGTCCACACTTTCATGCCAAACCTGTTATTTGATATACAACCCGCTTTATGTATACGTGTGGAGCCTTTGTGGTTTCTAAATCAAATGTATTGCAGCCGAACATTTAAAACTGAGCGCTTTTATACATTTGAATAAGTCAAAAAACCGATTAAGAACCATCTGTATCGGCAGATTCGCGACGGATTGTACGAGTTTGTGCCTAGGCCTTCTATCTAACTGTTGATTGACATACATGTTTTAAAAACATGTTTATAGATCATTTTAATGGCTTCCCAATACCAAAATAGCTAAAACTAAAAATATATTTGATTGAAAACACTTTTTGTATATTTATAGTTTCTGGTAGTGTCGCAATCTTACTAATATTTTTTTAAGAAACAAACTAAATATATCACCCTTATATTGTCTATTTCAATTGTGTAACTTAAATTAATAAAGAAATAAAATAAATACACTAAGAATAATCTGTAGAGTATAAATAAATATTATATCGCCTGTTGAACCTTTGTAATGCTAATTCTACAGAAATCTGTGGCTAATTCTTTTGTACACAATGTCAATAGGTACAAAAAACAGTGACGTGTTGTATGTTGATGAAAAAAACACAATTTATGGATATATAAATTGTTATTACTCGACAATGGAAATTTGTAGAGAGCTATGTAACGTAGACATAGGAATAGTCTTTATCCCGATTAATAATTACTCTTTCACTTCGATAACATTAACTAATAAACTGCAGTGAACTGAAAAAAAACAGTTTTCTGAAAATTCTGTAAAATATTTAAGCCTTCATTAAATTCAGCGGCAGCATCACATTTTTTATTCAAATAATAATACTTAACGTGTTGTAACAAAAAACGTCAACGTTCCATGAAACCACTCAGTGTGTTGTTTGTGTGTAAATATTATAACAGAGTACATAAATATCCACCGAACATCACAGTAATTATGTATGTTAACAATCAACTTGATAATTACGCCAGTAATGGCTTCTATCACGATTTTCGTCTTTATTACAGATCAATATGGATGCTTTTTGATGCTCTACATATCTATATTATACTAACTTCCGGCCCGTGGTTTCCGAGGGATCTTGTGTTTTCCCGGGATAAAAAATATCCTATAGCCTTTCTCGATAAATGGGCTCTCTAACACTGAAATAATTTTTCAAATCGAACCGGTAGTTCGAATATTGTCAATTCAATTTATTTGCATGTATATTATTAGATTAATTTAGCATGGAGTACCAAATTGGTCTAATGTTTAATAAAAAATACATTATACATACAGAGAGAGGAACTTCCTCACAATGCGTGCCGTCTCCAGGAGCACTACCTTGTGAATCTCGCCCTTGATCCAGCTGCCTAACTCTACCCTCTTGAGGTGTGTGTCCAGGCACTTGGCCATTAGGCCATGGGCAGAAATTAATTATCGGTGCAATGATTAACACGTCACGTGTCGATTTCCCACAAGTCAATAACCTTGTGTGCTAGATTAACATTTTTATTTTCACTACCATTCTCAGTTGAAAAATACAAAATTATTATTATTATAAAATGACACGATCCCTTGTTTGAGTAAATTAATGAAGAAGTTGGGAGCAAGTGTTATATCTTCGTTATACACACGAAACGTTTATGGTTAAAATGCAATTACTTTTTAATAGCGCAGTCTGACGAGTTGCATTAGCAGTTTTCTATTTTCTGCCACGATTATAAAACGAATGTCTTATCCTGTTTACGTTTATCACCTCATTTATCTAATACAGGTGTAATAGCTACCAGGCGGAGTGTTCCCGAGAGATAGATAACCCATCGTTGTTATAGATATGCCTTAAGCTGTCACAAAACGTGACATGTTTGGTGAATAAATTCTTATAGACCATTAATTATTAATCAATCTACCTCGACTTGATGGGACTTCCTATTTTCAATTACTTAGGGTAAGTCTCACAGATTGCCGATAAGTTCGTGAGAGCTTATCTATAGTATGTGGAATGGCCTAAAGACATAGTAAAACTACGAAACTGAAGTAGTAAATGATTGTAAGGAAGTAAGTAAGGAGAGAGAACCCAATTTATTGACATGCAACTAAGGCTGTGTTCTACAGTGGATTATACTGAAATTAGCGTATACATAATATCTGGAAACCCTGTCACATATTTGCTTTACTTCGATGTAATGTATGCTAAGGCCTATCTATCTATTAAGGTACGTACATCAATGTTAATAACCAATCGTGTCGCCGCGCCAGGCGCACTTAACCTGTGGAATTTACCCGAATGCCAGGTGAGCTAATGATTCTATCTATTTGCGACACGCTCTGCTAAATGCTGCGATGCGACATACTTGACACCGGATCTTGTAATCCGTAGACGTTTACGCCGCGCCGCAATCTGATATTTCTGCTTCGATAATTATACTAATGGAACTGTACACTGTTTTCTATGATTCTAGTGGAAATGATATTAATTTGACAAGTCACAGAGTAACAGGTAAATGGTTATTTATTGTAAGGTACGGCCTTTCTGTATACTATATTGGTCAAAGGTATTTGATATTATTTATGATTTTGGTCAAAGTCAGAGCCATTTATTGTGCACTTATGAACTTTGAAGCTACTGAAGTTACCACCGGTTTGGAGGTCGGCCTTCAAATGAGAAGAACCGGTAAGAAACTCAGTAAGTTTTAATTTTTATATAGGTATATTTATTTTTGGTAGCTGAAAAAATAAATTTCAGGGATGGGTATTTATTGCTTGTAGTTCGTCGTGTGTACGTCTATAAGTTTTTCTAGTCTGTGGTTAAATCATATTTATTTGAAAAAAAAAAATACATAATAAAAAAATATCTTTTATCAAATGTAATAAAATAAAACAGAAACTCTTATCTAAGAATAATAGAAACGACCCAACGCAGTCAGAGAATACATACCCACCAGAAGCTAGTTGAAATGCATGGCAAAAGGGGGCAAGGCAACATAAAGATGTTTTATTATGCATGTGTGGTAGGAAGACAAGTGCAGAGGTTGAGTGCATTAAGCGCGGGCGCAGGGGACAACAATGGCTGAAGGCTGTGAGGTCGCGACACCGCGTCACGCGGCTCGGCGCGGGCGCAGGACGAGCGCGTGTTTGCTCAGCCAACCCGCTCGCTCCTTCCCATGTTCAAACAAAGCCGCAAATGGGAACTGTTTCACATACTACTTAAACTTTTTTCTGGAGAATCCAGAGGAGTGTTTAAGCGACAAATACAAATATCGCCGCTATAAATCAAAGTGTAATTTTCCCTGAAGAATATATAGAGCACTAATTTATTTATGTGGGGATTATATGGTGTTCACTTTAATTGTTTTGAAATATTCTCTAAATTCAAAGTTAAAGCGTGTTTACCGCTCGTGTAACAGAGGCTTTATGTCAGTAGCATCGTAGGTAGCTATCTGCAGTATAACGACCAATACACAAGTGAAAGAACTTTGTGTGTGGCCTCTATTCACACTTACTTATATGGGAGGTTGTACAAATGTTTCTAGGGACTTTTAAGGTATTTCTTTAATGGGTACATGCCCTCTCGCGCCGTACGTTCAAGATGGAGATTCTAAAGATATCAATTGATTTTCTTGTAGAGTAATTTGTTAGCATTTAATTATGCAAATTAAGTCAATGTCTTAATGCTGAGACACGCTTTTCTATAATAACGCTGATCCGTTATATCTAGAGAGTGATGATTCGATAAATTAATTAATGAATCACTGTGTATAAAATCTATAAAGTATAATGAATACAATGTTGACAGAGTCAATTTATCATCCCATTTGTTTCAAAGTTAAAATTGAAAATACAAACAGTTTTGTAATTATGGAGAGTCGAGTAGGTAAACAACCATTGAATTATTCTCGCTGTTTATGCAACGAAATGCTTCGTAGCCATTAACTTCTCATTTCATAGCGCTGTCTGTGAAATATATTTTGTTTTCCAATGGTGAAACAGACACTGTTTATCCAACTTCAAGGTACTTTAGGGGTTGTTAATCACTGCCAATCCGGTTTGTTTTCATTCTCAAGTAAGAATAAAGAACTTTTATTGTGGACTGCCGGTGCCTATAGCTATTGGAGCGGACGGACGGTGCTTTATCTTGTTAACTACGTAATTTGCAGCACATCAATCGATACGAACGCAATTGAGCATTAACTTACACAAGAACGTGCGATGCGGGAGAGTATAGGAATAAGTTTCCTCGAAGGAAAAGCTCCTCGTACGTAAACACGTAAAAAGTGTGATAAAAGTTTGAAAGTATCTCGAATATTATCAGTTATCTCCAACTTAGCGAACCCATTTATCGTGGGGACAGAATGTCGTCGTAATACACAATTAATGCAAAACTGATCTCAAGTACCAGACAACTCTTCACGATATTTCCAAGGTGTGGGGACTTAGTTGAGAGTAGCTCGGAGGTGACATTGACTAAATGCATTCATTCCGATTGGAATCTGATCGATTTAAAACGTTAAAACTAATCGATTTTTATCAAGTCTAGACACCCGTCTACATGTTAATGTGAAAAACGACTCAGAACGCTGTTTTTTTTTCCACGACGTCCTCGATTCTTAACCGTATCAATCATAATTGGCCGCTTTTTGCGATTTCAAGAATCGCAGGCGCTGCGTGCACGCATGACGCGGGCGGGCGCGCGGCGGCGCTGGATGCGGGCGCGGGGGGGTGTCACTGTGCAAATGCACTCGTAAACCCGGCCCGAGGTCAACGCACCCCCCCTCCGCGCCGCGTCACCGCACCCCGCGCACCCCCGGGCCTATAAAACGTTTACCGCTACGATATATTTATTTTATTATAGACGTAGTGAGTCTACGGCTACGGGCGAGTCGGTACTGCGAACTGCAACCTGCACTTTTGTTACTTTATCAGTTCATGACACTTTATTTAAAATTCGAATTCAACATCCTTATGTAGCTCCATAGCAGCCTCTATCTATAAACTCCGACGTCGTACCTACTTAATATTCTAGCCTTATCGTACATCGAGGATTCCTGATATTAATCATAACATTACGGTCCTAAAGACCCGTTATCGACGTCCATTAGATTGTGTCTGTGAGTTGTCTAACACATTTCTTATCTCGTTCGCGGCTGGTGTGAGGAATGGCTAATGCGCTTGACGGCACGCCAGCGCACTTGGCTGGCTCGGCTTCGCGTATCGTACAATCGCTTTATCGAAGGAAAACTCGTGTTAAATATTCAGTATCATTGGATAATCCGTTAAGTTACGAGACATGAGAGATAAACAACGCGATATGAACTTCCGAGGCTCGATGGGGTTTTGTTGCGACTTTCCCTGGGTAACCCGGCCTGTAGGTACACTACTAGAAAGTACAATCGACCGCAAAATATGTTAAGATCGAAAAAGCACACTGTTTGTTTGTTTTGAAAGTTCTTTATTATCAATAAAATAATACAAAAGCCCAGTGTATGTATATCCTAGGCATATTGTGACACTATTTGAACGCTTATTTCTAGGATAAAACTATACCTATTTTTAAGTATATGTCTACGCAAAAGCACACTGAATCAAATAAAGGATTTCAACGCGCTTTGTTATTTTCAATTTTATCCGCTACGATGTGCTACGCTACAATCTTCTTATTATGCTACAAGTGCTACAAAAAATGCTTTCGTAGCGTTGGTAAAGCTAATACCTGACAAGTGACAACTCAAAATGTATTGTAACGTTGTGGTTAGTTTTGTCGCTCACGACCTAACATGTTTTTGCACTTGAGTGTACACAGGTAGATTTGAAATCTCCGTGATCGTGATATGTGGGCGGCCTCACCGCAATGCAGGACGGCGCAGCAGCGAATTAGACGGAACTAACTAAAATCCCCTCGGATACCGATCGATTTACGTTCGAACACGTACCTACGTGTGTTTACGTTTTGCCTCCACTTCTATTACGTATATTTACATTTTACTATGTGGTAACGTGCATCGTTACTAAAAATACAACTCTTAAACTGTGTAAAAAATTTAAAGCTCAGTCTATCGTGGAGGAAAATCTTCTCTACTCAATGGCTAAGAGAATAAATCTCTAATCTTACTTTTCGCCTCTAATACTGTTACTAATATGCTAATTGTACATTTATGTATTAGGATTTAAAATTATTAAGGCGACGCCTTGAATTTGATTCCGATTTTTCTCAACAATGACTGAAGCGAACGAACTGAAATTTATTGTAAGAATTCATCATGTCTTTGACTTTATTTTGTACGTTGCATAACACGATTGGTTAACTTTTATAACACAAAATAATTAATCAAAAAGACCTCTTTAAAATAAGAGATTCCAATTTTACCGGCATTGAGGATCGATTTGAGGTTCCAAAATTTCTACATATATTAATTGAAACTGATACTATAAATTGTACTTAGGTTTTATGAAATATATGTGAAGTTTTTAAATTAAACAATAAAAACCATTTTGTCGCATACGCCCGTTACGTTTACGAGGGTTTTCTATGTGAGGTCGCTATAGTAGGGAGCGGGACGCAGCACGTTCAATTTCAGATTTTTAAGCTTAACGCGGCGTCACATTAAGTAGTTTATGTATAACACGGTATTAACGTGTTACACTAGCCATCATAAATGTATCCTATTACCCAAGCTTATCTGGAAGAGAGGCTGCCTAAATGGTTTTCACTATAAATTATGATGTCTTACTTATTTTTAAAAAAATATTTGTAGTGGTTTAATTCTCAACCCTATTGCACTACTGTTGTATACCCTTTTTGTATATGATAATAACCTATTTAAATGTAGGGTTGACAAACGTTCGTAGCATACAGGATGTGTACAAATATCTCCATCTTAATTAAGTATTTAAAAACTGTTACCCCTAGAGCTAGAGGCTATACATGGTATAGGTAAGTATTAGGAATACAATTAACCCTTTGTTATATGCCGTACTTAATCAGCACCATGCCGTTGTATTCTAATTACCTATTCAATTTAATTTCCTCGTTTAAAAGCACACGATCTTGTTATTTAAATATACGTATTTCATGAGAATCGGTCCGCACCAATACTGCAGTGCTAATATCCGACTACTCAATTCCCTTCTGAGTAAGGACATACTTTATTTTTACTATCTTTAACAACTCCGATCTAATACTCCGATACGACTAGTTTACTCTTTTTCGTAGAGGCAACACTAGTTGTGGAGTTTTACCGGGAAAACTACATCGTAACGTTTTACAACAATGGGTAAGGGTAATCTTAAAAAAACAGTACCTACCTGCCATTATCTGTAATGTATGCGGGCAGAAAGGTGCCTGGGAACCCTAGATAGAGCACCCTGTATGACCTGGATTGCATTATAATATCGATGTACTAAGAATTTTTAGGGCTTCGTTCGCAATTCGAATTTTCATAGAAAGCTGAAGCCAATTATTTTTATGATTTCCGAAGCACAGGGCGGAAATGTATGAAATTGATTTCTGAATATTGAGTTTCAGATAGCACGTAATTCAGGTACCAATTGTGGTGATATTGCTTTATCTGTAACACTTTAGGGCGATGATAGCTGCAGTAGTAGTGCCTTCGAAAGCTGTGATAGCTACCACCTTCACGTTGAAAATCTGTCGCCAAGCACTTAGCTGTATTCCGGCAGTAGCGTTCAGCCAGTTTCAGCCAGTTCCAAGTTCTAGGATTTGTGTGACACCTTAGGCCACATCATCACAGCCTATATATAGTAGGAAAAAAAGAAAAACTTGTTTTATCAATGTTTCATTAACACAGCAAATCTCCTAATCCTAACTTAATATTATAAATACGAAAGTGAGTTTGTTTGTTTATTTGTTTGTTTGTTGTTTACCTTTTCACGCTTAAAGCGCTGAACCGATCGCGGGCATGGTCTAGTGGGTACTTTCGTAAAGGAAAATACTAATCCGCCCTAATTATTAATTTAGCTTTCAGCTTTACGACAATAAAACGCTTTTTGAACTTTGAAATACTTTGTACGTCACGTTTAACGTCACGTTTATTCACACAATTTATGTATGAAATATATGATCCAATTTATAAAGGTCTGGAACTACATATTATTATCTTCATACGATCAATTGACCTTTATAATAGAATTTATTTCACGAGAAGTGCTTTGTTTCGCAGAATTGTTGCGAACTATGTAACGTAATTAATATGTTATTTTTCTGGTAGCTATATACAGAATTAATTTTTCAAATCCTAAACTATAAAGGAAAAGCGAAAAATACTCAAAGGAGTCTCGAGCCGGATTTTGATGGAAACTAAAACTGCATCATTGAATTTTTGAAAAATCAATATTCTTATTATATTATTACACTATCCGATAGTTTTGGTAATAAGGATAAATTTCTGGGAAGTAATAAAGAGCTCGAGAACGTTGTAAGTATGTTTTATGCCTTTGAGTTTTTCCTACCAACTGCAACGTTAGTACCCACTTTTATCTTATTGTAGGAAGACCTCTTTATAGTTACAGTCCACCGTGGCGTGAAAGATGAAAAACATTTTACTAAAGGCTTTCTTCCAGCTACATTGTTCCTTGGTGTCAGTTTTTCTTGTAAAATAATATATTTTTTATAAAACCTTTTCACTGTTTATTATGATTAGAAGTATCTACTCTAGCTAGGTCAGAATATTTTTGTTGTATTCTTTAATTAAATATATGAAAATATATATTACGGATGAAAATTTTTGGGGGAATCCCGTCATTTTTGAAGATATGTCTATGAAATTTGGTAAGTATCAAGTCTTCAGTATATCGTATTTAAAAAAGATCTCTACACTTATATTATAAAGTTTGTAAGCTTGGATGTAGAGGTAATCTCCGAAACTACTCATCCGATACAAATCTCTTTGCGTTAAAAAAAACCCTTTTATTGAGGAGTAGTTGTCCCCCGCGGTATCACCTGCGTTTTCAACATAAAAAGTAGCCTATATTCTACAATACTGCCTATCTATCGCAAAAATATCAGTGCCAACAAAATTTTCCAATTTTCTGCGCAATTTTCCATTTTTTTCAGGTTTTCATTTGTTTTCATTGTCCGAGAATAGTAATATTTTTCTCTCATTTTTCATCCCAAGAACGCGAGATAATCCGCGGGGCAGAAGATGGTTATAAATAAATTTGCATTAGCCTATTAGCACGTTTTAACACAACAACTATTTAGATCCGCAAACAGCTTATTAAAAAAAATCCTTCGCACACGGTGAAAAACCAAATGTAAGCTTTATCAATTTCATATACGGCTTTATTCATTATATCCATCCGGCTTCGTGCTTTGTAATAAATTAATTCGTACCTACCTGCATCCGCTTTTATCCAAGCTATGTGGTTTCATTAATTTATTGTTATAAGCTGCAACAACACGGATAGGAGTTTTATAAACAAAATATTTATTGTTACTTCACACATATGTACTATTAACAAAAATAATACCTAAAAAAGTACCTACCTACTTATAAAATAATTTAAATCTATCAGAAGCCTAGAACGTACCTAGAATGCTGGTGGCATTGCCACGTTGTTGGGTGAATCCTATGACCGAAGTATACGCCAGCATTCTGGTCACAAGATTCTTCGATCAGGAGTTTCGAAATTTCGCTATAGAGGTGTTGAGCTCTCGGCCCCCACGGCCCCAGAGTTTCAACATCAAACATCTCAAATATATAGCTTGTATCTGCCTACGAGTATGTTACTATATTTGCACCGCTTGAGGCTTAGTGTTGACAAGGCAGCGACGCCAGCCTTATTTATTGTTTTTAATTTTTACAAACCTTGATGTTTTAGAATTAAAAATACTTCTTCATCCCTGAAAAGGTTAATGTACTGTGGGTATACCCACGTTTCACAGAAGATATTTTAAATTCCAACGTGACAGGGTCGCCGTCTCTCGGGTACGTACCAGACCCGGGCTACAGATGTTATTTCTCAATTGCATCTTGCCCGGTAATCGAAACCAGGGCCAACAGCCCCTACTGGAGTTTTAAGCCCCACGACGACACAGTCTACGGTGCGACAATGCCGATTTTTGATCGGTAATACATTCCTCTCGAACAATTCACGACCGTACCTAACTAACAGACTGCAGGTTGGTGATCGCAGTAAAAAAGCACAGATATAATATAATATATAATATTCAAAACATTTCACTAAATCTGGCTCATATAATTACACCCCGCTACTCCCTAGTGTATTGTCTCACAATACCCGTATTTTGAACTTAAATACCCACGAGGATAGACTGACGTTATATTAATCGTCTACCTACCATCAAATATATTGAAGCTTCATAAGTTGAAACACCTAGAAGTTTCCATGAAATATGAAACTAGTCGAACTAAGTAACCACAATAGGCGAGGCAAGTGAACCTCTTGGAGGCAGGTCAAAATGCTAAGTTAAATAATAAAGAGCTTATTGTTTGTAGGGAGGGCGTTTGCCTCGACACGCGTTGGCGCTCGCCGTGTGACTGTGACTGCTAGTAGATTGTGTCCAACGTTCGTTGCCACTTGTTTAGTATTAACTTATTAAGTAGTTGGGTAAAATATTTATCTACATTTATTTTAGCTATGTAACTAATTAGATTGAAACAGGTACCTACTGACCAAAATTAACCTATTTCAGAGCTGAATTATTTTATGCGATATCCAAAATTAGTCCCATAGTAAAGGAAGTTTATATTCATTATAACATTACATTTTATTACATACAATAAACAGATATAAACTATTTTACTGAAATCATTCTACACCTTCAATTGCGACGGCGGCACTGTTGTGTTATCATATTCAGAGAGAGGAGAACCCAAAGGAGATATTGATAGTGTTCAATAATTACATTTGTTACAAAAAGCCAGTTTCACACACAATCTGACGCCTTTCTCGCATAGTTTAACTTTAAGTTTAAATGTGGAATTGGCTAAGTTACATGTATGACCATCTTGAATATTTGATCCACTATGATGATTTAAACAAAGCTAGAATTAATTTCAAAAGGTAATACGAGGGAATGATGAATACTTTTCATAAAATACCTACAATTATTTCTCCATTTCGCAAGCAACACGTGTCGTCGTGAAATTGAAAATTGATTTTTCGTTTTTAATTCAAAGTAAGTAATTTATTACGAGTTGAGCCCTGACTTTGTTATTAGTAGTTGACCTTCGCAATCTTTTGAGAGATATTTATTATTTTCCTACTAACCTTACCTATTTAGTTAATTTTTTTTTCAAAACCGCTTTACTGCTTATATTTAACAAATAGGTTGAAAATTACATTATACATACATTGAAAAATCATAATCAAAACACTAAACAAGAAGTCCAAGTATGTATCTTACATAACGGTGGAGGATCCTACTGCATTAACTGCATTGGCAAACTTCATTGTTTTATGTACCTTTGTCTATCTTGCTTGTCGATGACCGCCATGAAACGTGGCTCGTTAATAATTGATTTTGCACACAAAACTTTGCACAGTATCCTATTATTGATAATCTAATTGGATTCAGATAGCGCTGTTAAGTACCTAACCGTGTGTATTTTTGTTCTCTCCGTAAATTAAGGCTGGCTTGTGTTCTAGCAGTGTGGACTTGTGAACTTAGGTCGGTACTATATCAGCTATTCATGATGAAATATTGGCCTGCGTTTTGAAAACAAGTCCTTTCTTATAAGTTCTATCAATACCAAAATGTCATTGATCTGAGAGCCGTAAGTAGATTTGAACTCTTATAATTATGTCATTATGCAGACGTTATAAAAAAAAGTAGCAAAAAATATAGAGAATCTATAGATTATAATTTGAATAGGTATCTGCGAGTGACTGTAGCGGTGAGTCACGCACGCGTCGTCGTCGCTCGGGCAGGTCTTGCCGACATTTGAAAAGCTAGTCTGTACAAATTATTATAGACAGGCATCTTTAGAACACTGTCTCTGAACGACCGTTACGATTGGAGAATATCGAGTACCTACATTATTTACATTAATGGTAGATATTCTCCTTGCTAACCCATACCTACAACCAATAAGTAGGTAGGTATTATGTACTAATTACTTACATCATAAATATCTAATTAAACTCCCAAGTGACTACCGCATTGATGAAAAGTAATTTTAATACCTACCATGATGTTTCCCCAAATTAAAAAGAATGGTAGACTAGGTGAAAACGGGATAATTAGTTATATTATTCTCCGGCCTATAATTCCTTTAAACTATCTCTATGCAAAAAAAAAACACGTCGATAAACCTATAAACACACATTCGCATTTAGATAATTATAATATTTTTTATTTTTATTATGGGGCTAACTCTGATATCGCGTAAAATAAAACGGTTGCTTCATACATTTTGGTCTAGTAGGTATTGAAATTTTGATGAGTAGATACTTCCACCCCTGCAAGTATTGCCAGTGACTATCAGTATAATCACCAGTACCTATAAGTAAGACACTTAAACAAAGAAGTACTTATCTAACTAATGGTCGTATACCTTTTTCTTCACCTTGCATGTAATGTAAAGGTTTCTATGGTTTGCTATTAAATTAAAAATTAAAATTCATTTATTCCGAGTGACTATGAGCTATAATTCTCAATTAAATTGTAGAATACATAATGAAATGCTAAAACTAATAAGTACTTATTTTTAAGACTTTAAAAATCTTCTTTGCATAGAATAGGGAATATGCATGATTTTTTTTTATTTCTTAAATTTATCATTTACATTTTTATAACATGGAAAAAAATATAAATAGGCTTGAAAAGAGCCAAATTATTTTTCAAAGTGAAATTTAAAACCTTGAATAAATTTGAGCCGTTCAAACGCCACCATTTAGCGCGCACTTTTGATGACGTCATTTGTTATGTCCCACGTTTGTTTACTATAGTGTTTCAGTTACTTCATACGTATTTTCAGTTTTAATTGCTATACAAATCATGGAAGTAGTTAAAAAACCATCTTACAAGTATTGTATGGTACCGAAGTGCAAAAACACTATTATTAGTACACCCGATAAAGTGTTTTTTCGTATTCCATGCGATGCGAAATTACGAAAAAAATGGTGTAAGATGATGAGAAGGGATATTGTATCTCCATTATCGGTTCTATTTTGTTGTGAAGATCATTTTAACGTAAGTATAGCATATATTTATGTACAGCTTAGTGTGAAAATAGGAGGTTTGGTCTAAAACTAACCTAGCCTTGTTTACAAAAGTTATTTAAAAATGTATCTAAAGATCTTGCTTATTTATCCGTATTGCGGTTTTACGAAATTTTAATGATTGATAATTTATTTCAGGTTAAGGCTCCAGTCTCCCTAAAATCAGTGTTCTTGCGGAATTTATCAGAAAAGAAAAATTTTTTTTTAGTCATCAGAAAAGCAATAAATGAAATATATTTTACGTTATTTTAAAGTGTATGATTTGAAGTTTCTAATACATATTTTATTTTTTAATTTGACGCCTCTTTTATTAGCTTTGTGAGGCTTTAAGCTTACCTCTATTTACGTTCCACGCGTAGAGGGTCTCATTCATGCACTCGCCACGAAAAAAATATAATAAAAACAAGAAATGTATTCAGATTACATTTGTCGGCAAGTCCTTTACAATAATCTTATACTATACTAAACAAATAAAACATAAAACGCATCAAAATTCCATTCAATTCCGCTGGGAATTGACAGCGTTCGTTGTGTTATATATTTAGTTTCGGTAAATTTATTTCAAATGATTTTTTGAATGCATATATTTTTTATTCGACAGATAAGTAGTTGCTTTCGAAGTGGTTAAAGTGTGATTTCTCTAAACCATTACTTTGTAATAGAAAAAAATATATGTTGCAAGGGTCAAATTCAGAAATTTATAACTTTTTAAAGCAGTTTAAATAAGAAATTGAGACGATTTTGAAAAAAAGTAACTAGATAAGATTATTGTAAAGGACTTGCCGACAAATGTAATCTGAATACATTTCTTGTTTTTATTATATTTTTTTCGTGGCGAGTGCATGAATGAGACCCTCTACGCGTGGAACGTAAATAGAGGTAAGTTTAAAGCCTCACAAAGCTAATAAAAGTGGCGTCAAATTAAAAAATTAAATATGTATTAGAAACTTCAAATCTCACACTTTAAAATAACGTAAAATATATTTAATTTTTGTTTTTCTGATGACTAAAAAACAATATTTCTTTTCTGACAAATTCCGCAAGAACACTGATTTTAGGGAGACTAGCCTTAAGGAAGATACAGTTAATTATATTGAATATAACATAATGAAACAGAAAGGAGAAAAATGTAATCTACGGTTAAAGAAAGGAGTTGTTCCTCATATATTTTTGTGTCAAAAACGGAATATGCCACCACCAGTTGAAAGAATGGCTGTAGTTAAAAGGCAAAGACTCCAGATTTGATGCAAAATATGCTGACATCATAAATGCATCTATTTTCGGCAGATTATCTGATTGTGCTTTAACAAAACCAGTTTCTGTCATCGTCCTCGATTGACTACAAATATATATCCACAAGTAATCACACAGGAATACAGTTTTAAACACTTTTTCTCACAAACACTACTTTAACACAGTATGAATATCGACGCCGATAAATTCAATGACGTGACAATTAACGTCACATTTCGTTTCGACCAATGGTGACGCGTTTTGTAAGTTTGAATTTTCCTCCCTTATTTTTCACTTTTTATGTAATATTTTCTGGGTTTAAATAATAACTAAATAAAAAAAATACCTTTTAAGTATAATGTAATGACAATAAAGAATCTAGAAAAAAATATTTGAGACAAATTTAAATTTTATGCATATTCCCTATTATTACCTATAAAAACCGAGTACGCGCGCGTCATACGCGCCGATCATTTGGGTCAGATTGCGTCTGTGTGTATGGCACAGTTACGCACACATAGCTAATTTTTAGCTATTCCGAGTAAGCCTTGTGCGATTTTTCGATTTAATTTATTTTCATGGTTTTATAATCGATGCTTTGCTAGTAAACATATCATTATCATTGTTTATGTTTACTATGTAAAAAATGGAGTTTGAATTTCCTATGTTTTTTTTGTATTCTCGTTATAATTGCATGCTGCCATCTATGAGACCAAACAAAAAGTATTTTATACTCATTGAAGTGACATCTATTGTCAGTTGTCAATACTATAGTCATAATGAGATCTTATCTGTTTGAAAATATTGTTACGAGATAGCGCTAAATAATAATATAATGATATTTATTTTTATTATTCTATCATCAATGTTTTTGGAATCAAATTATTTAACTTGCTGGAAAATCCTTACACTCCTTTTTATGATCTTTGTAAAAATCCCTTGATGTTAATAATAGTTGATTACATAATTCTTTCTATGGCTTTGTGGCCTGGCAGCATCGCACTTGATTGTCAGTTTGACGTTTGACCATCCGCTAGTCTTTCTTTGTGTGCGTGATAATTTTAGTAGTTGTCAAAAGTTTTTCGTCGCGAGTGGTGATCGACGTTGTATTTTAGACTGCCCGTTTTAATTAAATACAACCGCTACAATAAAATATAACGAGACCTGTTATAGTACAAAACTCACGAACATGAATACATAGTTCCGATAAGCGAAATCGTTGGATAGCACAGTATAACATCGCAGAATTGTCTAATCTTGTTACACACGGTGAAAGATGGACGTAAATAATATCGGTCGTTGTCGATCTAGTAGTCGTTTTGACGCAGACGCTATGTGAAATGTGATCCTGTCGTACGATAATTAAGGATTTCCGCAACCCCGTAAGTAACCGCCAGTACCGCAACAGCGACAGTTCCTTCTTCGATTTTCAAATTAGTACAAATCGTATTTACACTTTTACAGTAAACTTGTCCCGGATGTTTAGCCCCATGGGGGCTTATAATATTTTATAATTAACTACTTAATTGGCTTTTACCACTGCATTACTAGAATGTCAATTACGTCCTATATATATTATTGTAAACAGTTGATGCGATTTATTTGAAGTATCTGTACCATCTATAAGTACAGCTAAGATTTTTAGATTCGTTATTTTCCTTCTATTGTCTAGACTAGCTGTCCCCTGCGGTTTTACCCGTATTCCTATTATTTAAGATATCATAATCTCTGTAGTTCAAGGTACCTAACCCTTTGCCAACTTTCATTGAAATCAGTTCTTTATTTTAGTTATGAAAACATAACAAACACAAACACAGACACATGCATAGAGAATTGTATTCAATTTTCATTTATTTTTTTGCCAATAAGTAGGTATATTCATTTATTAAAAATATAATTTGATCTTTGCACTGCTACCATTTGCTGCTGCTATTATAGGTATTGCTTGCATAAATTATGTTTATTATAATTTTTTAATCATGTGTGTGTTTATTTTATGTAGGTATTGTAATGTACTTAACTAAATGGACTGAGAAAAAATAGGAGTGTAACTATAATAATTTGGATTATCATACATTGATTCAGCAAATACAAATATTTATTCTAAAATTTGCAAATAAGTTTCTAGAAGACATAATAAATAATAATAACAAATTGTATACATAAACTCTAAATATACTTTTATTTATTCCTACCAGTTTTCATAAAGTATAAATAGATAATTAACTAACTGTCCCATTTTATTATTTAAATGTTGATTTAACAAGACAGCCTAATAATTACATAGTATTGTCACAGTCTATGTAACTCTTACAGTCGGCCAACGGACATGTCTAGACAGAGCAATTGTGCGGGGCTTGTGGGGTGAGAGAGGGGCGATAGCGAGCCCAAGCTGCCATACACTCACTTGGGACACACACAATACAGCAATGACAAATGCCTATACAAAGCAGCATTTCGCGTGACTTCAAACGCGATAGACCACTGTATGTTTTTTACGCTGTGGTATTGTCATGTAATGTGTAAAGGATGTACTGTAGTGTAACATAGCGTTACTTTAATTAATGGAAAGCTGTTGAAAGCTGCCAAATGATGATAATTGTGTGTGTTCAGGTGGTAGCAGCCATGTCCAGCGACGAGTCCAGTGTGCGGGTTGCAGTCAGGTACGAATTTACTAACATAATATTTATTGTAATTAAACATAATATATATTATTTTTATGCTGTCTGAAGGTCAAAGTCAAAGCCATTTATTCAGTTTAGGCCCTAGAAGGCCACTTAGGAACATTGAAACTACTGAAGTTACCATGGGAAGGTTGTATATACAAAAATACTTAAACTTTGTGTTATATAATTACAATATACACTAAATTCTAAATAATTGTTATTATTGAATCTATTTTCCAATACAAATAAAACTATCACACAAACTAAGTAGGCTACACTGGTCATGCTTGCCTCCCATTGTAGTTGGCAGAACCAAACAATTTCCACACACTTTTTAGGGTTCCATAGACAAACTAGATTTAATATTAAATGGGCTTACATTTGGCTATCTACTTACGCCAGAAGAGGCTGCGACGAGGCTGTAGATGTATCGTGCTTATTCACTCTCGCCTTGAAGACACAAACACCTATAACAAATTATATAATAAGATCTTAGAATGAAGTAAACCGATACATATTCAAACATTTAATTAATGCTAATATATGACCCAGAGTCCCATACATCTTACAAACACATTTGTATGTCGAATAACCGAGACTGTAAATTGTTATGTCTATTATACTGATACAAAAGTCATTTACTCTAAATTGTGATTTGTTTTAAGAGTTGAAATGATGTAACAAATGTTATCTATTCGTTATATAAATTGTTATTCTTAGCGCATTATATTTGTACAGGTGAGTCAGATTAGTGGGCCCTTCACGGAATGTACCTTAAATATTGAAGATTACAACTTTCATTCATTGCATTTATTATTTTCTTTTAAGTCCCTTGTGTGACCCGGAAATCGATCTTGAAAACTTCTTTAGGCGCGTTGAGCCCTTTTTGGGTGAACAAAAATCATGGAACTCGTTGTCACCGAACGCTTTCCATGAGCTATATGTATACTGTATATATATGTGTACTTTTTGAGCGAACAAAAAGCGTGAAACTCGCGTCATCGTCACCGCACGCTTGGTCATAAACACTTCTTTATAAACCAAAAATAATTCGAAAATAATAATCTAATAGCTTGACGATACAATTCACAAGTTACTTAGTTTTCACTGACTGCCGATAGAAGTGAAAAAACATGTGGTTTTTTTTATCGTACATTGTCGGCAAACAAGCATACGGCCCACCTGATGGTAACACCTGTTACCGCAGCCTATGAACGCTTGCAACAACAGGGGTATCACTCGCTAATTAATTGCCGACCCCTCCCCGATGAGCTCTGGCGACCTTACTCACGCGCAGGAACACAACCATAAGTTATTTTGGCGATCTTACAGAAATACGAAAATCGCGGTCCTTTATTCAAAGGGATCCTTTCTGTCCAATGGTCATTATGTGTTAAATTAATGGATAACCATAGATTATTTATAATAAGTCGAGCAAAATTGGTTTTGAAATCAATTCAATTACTAGTTACAAATTACTAAATGTAAAACGCTAAATACATAGTAGAGTCAACTAAAATATACAGATCTATACGGGCTCCTCATATACCTCCCGCCCGCCCGCATGCCATAAAAGCGACATGGAAAGTAAGTTAAATGTCAAAAATATCTTGACACCCATTATCCATAGTACAGTAAACTCACATTTCAGTAAAGATATTTAACCGTCATTTATGCTATAGCAAAACTTGATTAGAACATAACTAGCGCGCAGTTGTGTAATAATCCTTCCTTACATATTAAACCGCAACGTCTCTGTCTTTCCTTTTGTGTTCTTATAAGTAGAGGAGAACTACTGCACGGATTTTGGTGTAGTTTTTACAGCTACTTAGGGGATTCTTTGAGTAATGTTTTCAGCTATGTATCATTACGCTGTGGCAAAAAAATGCTGCCCAATAGCCGTTTTAGTGTCACAAAAACAAGTCGGGGACTAAAATAAAAAACCATGCGGATGGAGCCGTAGGCATAGGCTAGCAGTATAAGCTGAAAATCATTCACCAAGCATCTACTTGTGTGTTCCAGCAGTTGCACTTGAGAGTCCATTGCCTTCTAGGCTTCATAAAGGTCGGCAACACATTGGCTATCCCCCTAATATTTCTAATATCCATAGGCGAACGGTAGCCTAGCTTACCATCAAGTAAAACTCCTGCCTGTCTGTCAGCTTTCTCACAGAAACATATACCTATATATAAATTTGTAATAATAAGTAGGTATATCCACACGTCCCTTTTTAAAATTAGGTACAACTTATAGTCCCAATATAGGCAGTTGGTTTTGCCGGTTGGGTGCGAAATTGGGACGTAAACGCCATACGAATTACTTACCCGATTTGTCCTTCTTACGCCTTTGTTTCCTATTAATACAGGCTATTAAGTATTATTAATATCTTGTAATTCATCATAATATGGGCTAGATTCTGTATAAGGTAAAATCATATAATTCTAAGACAATATGGTGTCTAATGCCACTAGATAATTATATATAGCTAGCTAGGATCTAGGTAAGTCATTCCATAGAGCGTGTGACAGAATACTTTGATGAAGTTGTCAGTAACTGAGACGCGAAAAATATGAACTTAGGTTATTGTTTCTGATTCAAACCAATGTAGATATTTTTAATTAGGTACTTACGAAGTTTACGTTCATAGTTTAAGTACTGATTGGATCCCTACAATTAAAAGTGCAAAATGTTTGTTGGTTTGCCCTTAGATCACGCAGCAACGGATTGACGTAATTTTTGGCGAGTTAGAAGTGCGACGTAGACATATCTTATGTTCTTCTTTTTTATCTTATGTTTTACCAGGATATATATTCTATCTGTGTCCCAAATTTCATCCAAATCCATTCAGTAGTTTTTGCGTGAAAGAGTAACAAATATCCGCATCCATCCTCACAAAATTTCACGTTTATAATATTAGTAGGATATTAGGATTAATAGGATAGTAGGATTAGTAGGACTGTAATTCTTTATTACGTATCACATATTACATCCGAGATATAAGTAGTAAATACAAATACGTAATAAGTACTATTTAGAGTAGAAATTTTAGGGAGACGGCAGCCTTAAGGCTCCAGTCTCCCTAAAATCAGTATTCTTGCGGAATTTATCAGTAAAAAAATATTTTTAGTCATCAGAAAAGCAATAAATGAAATATATTTTACGTTATTTTAAAGTGTGAGATTTGAAGTTTCCAATACATATTTTATTTTTTAAATTGACGCCACTTTTATTAGCTTTGTGAGGCTTTAAACTTACCTCTATTTACGTTCCACGCGTAGAGGGTCTCATTCATGCACACGCCACGAAAAAAATATAACAAAAACAAGAAATGTATTCAGATTACAATTGTCGGCAAATCCTCTACAATAATCTTATATAGTTACTTTTTTTCAAAATCGTCTCAATTTCTTATTTAAACTGCTTTAAAAAGTTATAAATTTCTGAATTCGACCCTTGCAACATATATTTTTTTCTATTACAAAGTAATGGTTTGACACTGACACTGATTTTAGGGAGACTGGATTCTTAACGCTAAGACCTATACATTTAATATGTACATAGGTATCCAAAAAATATCGCCTCGATAAGTATATCCCTAAAAAATAAAATGCTAAGGTTGGTACTCCGTCCGAATCCACCCTCAATTTTACCCTACCCCTTTATATTCTGCAGGCGACTGGCGCGCAGTTCCATTCATGTAATTAGTCATTATATGGTATACGGTCCAGGCAAGGGTGGAAAACGAAGGGCACGATCCCATTTTAAAGAGCTCAATGCATAGTATATTTTATACTATATCTATATTTTTGTACTGTTTCAATCTATAATACATACGAAACACTGGTAAGAGCGATTTTCACCCAATCCTTTTAAATACCTTGTAGAGTCAGCCATGTTTTTCATTCATAGGTTTAATTTTCAAATACCCGGCAACGAACACAGATGTAATTTTTCTTCAAGACAGCCTTAAGTCCGTATTATAGCATGAGAATCAATATTTTTGAGACTAGGTTTTTTTTTTGTATGTTTGTTACGCGATATCTCCGCCAATTATGAATTGATTTTGATGTTTTTTTTTTGTTTGGTAGGTCATACTTGAGAGGTGGTCCCATATAAATTTTATTATGATCTGATCATGGGCTTTGAAGATATGACAGAATTCCTCAACGAAAAGGAGCACGAATATCGCGATTGAAATATCTTATTCAATATTATCGACAATTGTCATTGATAGGCATATCCTCGATCAGAGACAAATCTTTATGTATTCAATACACATAAGAAACTAAAAATGGAAAAATAAAATTAACATTTAACAAAAAAGTAAAACCAACATCAAAATGGATTTGCACTAAAAAGTATAAAATAACGATATTAGAACACGTTTTGAAGTCAGGGAAAGAGAAGCACGTGTTCCAGAATCTCAAATTCTTTCGCTACTCTTTCACCCAAAAACTACTGAACGAATTTGGATAAAATTTGGCAGCGAGATAGATTATAGTCTGGAATAGCACATAGGGTACTTTTTATCCTAGGAAAACACATGATCCCACGGGAACGTGGGTAAAACCGCGGGGCGGAAGCTATTCAAAAATAAATATTAAAACAGATATACAATTCAAATTCAATTGTTTCAAACTTAACTCAAACCTTGACTTGTTTTGACTGACATACCTTAGTTAACTATTATACAAGATTTTTTTTGTAGCTCGCTAGACTTAGGAACTTCACACGCAGGATATTCATTCCTGTCATTCCGTACGTATGTAAATTCAATCTTAATTTCCGATTTTATATGGAAGCAGCGTACTAAGATATTTGCATGCTTTAAACGTGTCGCAAATTACAACATTATATCACAGGTGTTGATGTAAGCTGCAATTGTATTGTACAGGCAGCAACACAACTGCGGCTTTGCGATAATTAATATTCTAGACTGAAAATAACAATACATATCGCATATGTTTTATGAATATGTGCTGCTTGCTGTATAATAAAATAACGCTGTGGCGTCGTCGCGTCGCCTAATAAAACATGAATTGCGTTTGTTGATTCAAATTGCAAGGTAGGGTTATGGAAAACGCATAATAACCTGAAAAATGGTGGCATTATGTTTTGCACGCAAGGACCCCGTTTTATATCAGGATTGCGTGACATATTAAAAAGATAGCGTCGAGTTTTCCTCAGACACACGCGTTATTTTTGATTTATTATATGAAGTTCCGCTATTTCATTAATGAAATTCAAATTCAAATTCCAAATTCAAAAATCATTTATTTAGTTTTGGCCCTAATAAGGCACTTATGAACGTTACAAATGATTCTACCACCGGTTCGGAATACACTTGGACTGAGAAGACTCCGGCAAGAAACTCAGCAAGGGACATTTTTTATAGATCTTTGTTCTTTTTTATTTATGTAAAAATTTAATTACTAATAACAAAGTTTATAAAATTTTAATGAAATAGTTTGTGTAGCGAACATTTCATTTAAATGCATTCTTGTCTTCTATAAAATCAGAAACTTTATAGTACCCTTTCTTACATAACTTTTGTTTAACTAATTTTTTAAATCTATACACAGATAGTTCTTGAAATGAAGTGGTGACAACAATAAGAAGTCATTATCATCAATCGTAACTTCGTAATTATTTACATAAACGTAGATAATAAATTAATAAATGAGGACTAAATCAATTTAAACTATCACTTCAAGGGCATTGTTATACTGTAGCTAGTTACACAACACAATATGGATCCTTGAAAAGTACCTAATCTATTATGATTTTATTAGAAACTAATCTATGCCCGCGGCTCCACCGCACCCGCATGTTCATTTTTGTCTTCGGTCTAAAACCTACCTCAAGGAACCTTCTAAATAACTGTATTACATCAAGATCCATGCAGCGGCTCTCGAGTAATAAACACAATAAAGAACAAAGGGATTGCGTTTTATAATATGTAAGGATAATAATTTAGTTGCAATAAGATTTATCTAGTTACGGCACGCTATTAGGCGCTCAGTTATGTAGGTAACTTTGCATCCTGTTCTGACATTGATTGATGATTTTTTTACCTTTGATCACTTATTATAATGCTACTGACGTATTTATTTTTTGTTCCTATGGCCATATAAACACTACAGATTAGTCGAACATTCAAAACTTATAAATATCTAACGACTTTATTTTACGCAGTGTTACTTCAAAGGTAAACGCTAAAATATATTTATGACAACTAAGTTCAAAGCAAAATGAAGTCGTTATATTCTCGTCACCCTTGGTTTGTGAATACGAATCTTGAACAAGTGATCTAATGCTGGGATGAAATAATTATGCAAAACAAATGGTTTCAACAATCAACTGATCTGTTGAAATCTTAGAATTGTCCTGAATTTTAGAATAGTTATTCCGAGTTTCCAACATCAACAGTTGTACCACGGTCCACCGCACGATGACCTCTAGGCTAGAAAAAAACTTCCCTTTTCAATGGAGGAGTCTACCATCTTGCTCCTCCATAGTTATGATATAATTTACTCAAAATAAGGATTCATTCTCTCCTCTTCATATAAAGCTTCAGAAGTTTTATTTAAGAGTTGTCACTGAACCAAAAATATGTGACTACATTGTACTAATACATATAAGAAAGGCGAATGTTTGTTACCAAATCACGCCGTAATAGCTCAATAGATTTGAATGAAAATTGACTCAAAGATAAATCTAAAATAGGATATATTTTATCCCCGATAAACTTAGATACCTCGGGATTGGGGGTAAGACCGCGAGCCAGAAGCTAATTGTTATTTTTTTATATTTCCAAGTTATTGCAAAATGTCACCTTCTCGTTCGCACATTTAACCATGAATTGTACCATGTCACATGTACGACAATAGCCTCTTAGGACACGCCACGATCTATCCTCGACTCGGTTACAGATAACAATCACACCGTTGCGTAACAAAACATCTTGTACATGCGGAATTTCAAATGTTTGTTGTGACTCAATTGCCCAATTGTACTTGAGCATTTGCATGCTTTTATGGTAAACTTTTTACGCGAATTAATAAATCTTTCATAGTCCCAAAAGGCAATACTGTTATTATATAGGTGTCACAAACAAATTGTGGCGTCTTTTTTCTGTTTTATGCTCATTTTGCACACTTTGTGATCATTATATTCATACGATACAATTATAGAAAGAAATAAATACATTTATTCAGGACAGCACACAACATTATGTATAAGTAAATTTGAGAAACACAGTACAGTATGTATTATGAAACTTATGGATAAGGACTGTGTAAACGCAGCCGGCGCAGGCGGTGCGCGGCGCGGTAATCAGCCTGAACTCATTAAATTGTTCTCGTCTCAATTGCACCGGCATATTAATGTAATGGGCAATGGCCTTTATCTAGATCCTATTGTTTGAATGCGATTTATAGTGGAATGACCTGAATCTGTGTCTCCCAAGTTACCGCTAGTTTTAAATTTGTTATCTAGGAAAATAAAACGATATTAACGCAAGCCAACTCCATACAAAACGAAGTATTTTCCTATTTAATTGTTTATCTATACTAATATTACAAAGCTGAAGAGTTTGTTTGTTTGAACGCGCTAATCTCAGGAACTACTGGTTCGATTAGAAAAATTATTTCAGTGTTGGATAGCCCATTTATCGCGGAAGGCTATAGGTTATCCCGGGGAAACACAAGATCCCTCGGGAACGCGGGTGAAACCGCGCGGAAAAGCTAGTCGTTAAATATAAGTCAAATCTAATTTTATAAACATTAACCAGTTAATATCTATAAGCCTGTGGATAGTCAGATTCCCGTTAAGCTATTACCTAAATTTTCAAAGTTACATGAACTCGCAAAATTTTATCGAATGGACCCACTTCGATGCTGTTTTTTCAAGGATGAATATAACATTTGTACTATGGATTTTAACTTGCCAGAGGCATAGGACAAATAAAGAATTTCCTATATTAAATAGTTTTGTCTTCAGTTCTTACCATGTTTTTAAATTAAACATGTATTAAGAAACACATCTATAAATAATGTCCAAAAACTATTGCCGTCACATCTAAATACCTGTACTCCCCTCACGATCGATTGAGATAGCAATAATAATAACAAGCACGCGCGGACGACGGTAATGTCAAGAATAAGTAGATGGAGTTAATTAAAAATAAACATTATGCTGATAAGTTCAGGATTCTTATTCAATTGTTCCAATCTAGAATCAAAACTTGCCCTTTTGTTTGAATTCACATTATATTAGGTCCTAATAAATGAAGGTCCTTTTGAGGGATGATAGTATAGGTCATAAGTATTCCGAAAATGATAAAATAAAAATATTCGGTCGTAATTTTAATGAAAAAAAAAACCTGAAATTGTACTTCATCACTAGTAAGCATTAAAACCATTAACAGCATAATCAGGTGTAAAATGTATTATTAAAAAATAAAGAAAGCATTTAAAAATACATAATTTTTTTTTTATTTATTTATTACTTTTATTTATGAAGAACAATTTCAGCTTTTTTTATTTGAATATTTTTTTTTTATAATTTTCGGAATACTTATGACCTATACTATCATCCCTCAAAAGGACCGTACTTCATTTATTAGGACCTTATATAATAATACGGACTTAGAGTTGTGTCGGTATCCAATTATAATGGTTTATTATTAAACAATGACGATAAACATTGCACTGTACGATACAGTCATCGCTCTTATCAGGATGACATATTATTATGATTTATATTGCATTTCTTTTGGTTTGAAATCTAATCTGTAAGTTTCCATATTACAAGCTCGGCTTAGTTTGAGTAGATGAAGAATGTCCCAGGATATTTGTTATTGAAAACGGAATGAAGAAAATAAATGATTACAAAAAATGTACGTTATCGTTCACGTTTCAGTAACATTTAATTTTATAACTTCCGATATTTATTTTTAGTTATTAAACTATTTTCCAGTTATTTGTTATAAGATTAGATTCTCTGTGACCGCAATGCTCATTCAGATAAAAGAAGTTACGCTCGGTTAAGTCAATATTAATTACAATCACAATTGCCTGAATGAGCCATGAATGAGTCATACTTGATACCAAATCTGGTAGAAATAAACTGTACATGCTGTAGGTACAATGTGCCGACAACGTGTAATTAACTATTATGTCAATATTTATTTATTATATATAACTGTTGGTAATTTTCATAATAAAGCATTAAAGGCGCTTGTTTGCTCACTATGTTGTTCAGGCAACAAATTGGTGATACTCTAATATCTATGGACGACTGTGGCCACTTGCCATCAGGTGGACCGGCTGCCTACTTGTCAGGTTTCGTTTCGACGCTTTACAAGATCTGTAAGAATTTTAACAGTGAGAATAATATCTATTATATACGTTTATAGGTAACACAAACTAGAAAGAACTTAATAGATGGTAACTTCAGTAAATTCGACCTTCATAAGTGCCCTCCTAGGGCCCAAACTGAATAAATGGCTTTGACTTTGAGCTCCTAAGTGCAGCTACAGTAGTGTTTGACGACAGTTTTTCAACTTGTGGTAGCCAGTCTGGTAACTACAATGTACCTACCACCGTGCTATGGTTTCCTTCACCGAAAGCTCAGTTACTGTAGAACCCACGATTTTCGCCACGGCTTACGACACTACCACTGAGTTATCATCGCACACGTGGAACTAGGTGGCAAAAAATAAATAAAAAATTGTAGCCTTGCTGAGTTTCTTGCCAGTTCTTCTCAGTTGAAGGCGACTTCCGTATCGGTGGTAACTTCAGTAGTTTCGACGTTCATAAGTGCCCTCCTAGGGCCTAAACTGAATAAATGGCTTTGACTTTACATGGCACCTAGTAGCAATGGTTAGAAAGCTTGTGTGTAACAAGTAAAAGCTTATGTATTGTGTTAATTTATCAGTCTGTAAGTGAATTGCCAAATTAACACGTATGTCATCTCGTTACATCTGCCTATTGTTTCCATATCAGATGGGTCTTCTATTCTAAGGCTTATTCCAACTTAGGTAGGGTTTAAAATAGAATACTTAATACTTATATCTCTCGGTATCTCCGCCCACTTATTTGAGAACCTTAGCACGTTTGAATTCTTAATCCAACCAATTCAAATGCATACTAACACCTACGTAGAAACGATCTAAAAACGTTTTAATTTTCAATGGAGACTCAGTCTACTTCTAGACTTTGTGTGCTATCCGCTTCCGGCCACATTACCACTTAATATGGTGAGATTTTGGTTAAACAACTTTTTAAATTTCAATATAAACAAATTATTACTAATATAATTAAAATAGGCTTAATATATTTTGAAGATATTATGAATCTTTTCAGACAAAGAAAAATAAAGGAATGGCATGCGACGGCCACCGGGGATTAGCTAGTGTACATACTATGATACATCCACAGGATTTTAAACATGGGCTGTTATAATAAAATCTACCACTTCTAATGGAGTGTTAAAGAAAATCTGTAGGCGTCTACAAGGATATATATAATTATCGTAATTTGTATGACCTAAATTAGTACCAGGTACTAGACTAGGTTGTTAAATATTTGATGTGTACCGATACGATATAGTCCATAGTGTACAACTACTACATTTACCTGTAGTAGTTGTAAACTATGGACTATATCGATTACAAATTATAGGTTTCACCCTTATGCTTTTTAAATTGTAGCCTTTATCTATATGACATAAATTTTATTTAGTTTGGCTACCTGTGATTATTGATTTCAATTGATGCTCGTTTCAGGTCAGACTTCGTAAATAATGGATATGTAGTAGGTACGCTTTAAAGCACTTGATGACCTACCATAACATTGACTTGACCTTCGTGAATCTATCACAGGATGTTCGTATAATTTATTTACCTAAGCATTCATAAATTGGGCGGAAACATGAACTTTCCATTGAATAAAATATTAGGGGAATCATGCACGTAACAGGAAACCCACAAAATGCTTAGGTATTCTAATTTCAAATCCGTTTTTGGAATGTAAAATAATTTGGTAATTTGTGTGTATGTTATACAACGTACGAAAGCAGTATCCGTTGATTGTTCGCTTTGCGTGTTGTTTCAACTATCATTGACATGTTTATTGTTTTTCCGGCGCTTGCATCTTTGCAACAACCGTGATTCATTTACAAAAGAGATTAGTATTTATCATCCTTATTTTATAGTCCTAATTTGAATGCCGTTGGTTTCTGTAGCGGTATAACATTTGGGCGTGATTGTGCATTCGAACCGCGTGCTGCGGCGGCGGGTCTAACGAAGTACCGTTGCATTGGTGCAGTCCTTATTATAAAGCTGTAAGATGCAATATGTTCGTGTTGGATAATGTTTTATATGGTATTGTATTGAAAATTTATGCAAAATTTTCAGTATCAGCTTGCTCTATGTGTGAAAAAGTCAGTTTGTTATCATGTGAAGTTTCTTTTGAAAGGTTACATAAGTTTTCCATTTCTGTCCATGGTTCTGTTATATTATTTAGAAACCATATCGTGTAAAATACCTTGAGGAATTTTCTGTCTCATCAATTTTTTAAGCACATTATACAGCTGTAAAACTTTAGAGCGTACACACAGTAGGTACACTAGCCTCACATAATATTAACATTTTGATGCAAGTTTAATGTAAATCGGATGTAATATCTCCTTATTTCTAAAGGCCACGTATGGTACTGTTGCACTACATATTGGATTGAATGGAGTGTTTAAAGGTTACAGTTTTCTACATCTACCCACAGTGTGAATGGTGGCAATGAGTTGTGGGCGATCTTGGCAAAATATTTGGCTCCTCACCCACGCCTGTTCTACATTGCCTTATGCAGCATGCAAATTAAAAGGATACATTTAATCGCCCTGCCGTGCCATACCACTTTGGTTACACCTAACATTAAATGGTTTACTACACAATCTTGTCATGTGTTGATTTGCTACATTTTGGAGAATGAAAGCGAGAGTACGACCAGATGACCTGCTCATTTTGACGCTCGTGCTGCCATAAAATTCTATTTAGAAATTCATTGAAAGATAAACACTGTCTCTGAAGACGTTTGGTTCTATGAACGTTGTTTAAAATGCAAACCAAAAACAACCCAATCATGACATTGAAAATAGAGCATAAAAGAAATGCCACCTCTATAAGAGTCATAACTATGAGTAGCGACACAAAAAACTAGTTTATTAGACGATTGACACAATTTGCTATAATATCCGGCGTCTATTGCTATCTAATAGTGTGTTGTGTGCCTAATAACTAGCCGTGAGTCGTCGGTTTCGTCCACAAGGCGGCATTGTAGTCGACACAAAGACACGACAAAACAACGGTACTACCAGTCTTGCTAATGCTTGTACAAACGCGTTGAAAGGCTCGTAGTTTTCCAAGTAAACACATTGCACATGCACGATTAACATAATTGCTAGTGAATCTGTTATTATCATTGATTCATTGTTTTCATATGCCGTAGACATTGCATTAGCATAAATATTACTGAGATTCTGAATTCCGCTGTATATTCGTAGAAGTGTTCGATTATGTTTTGTAAATTTTATGTATCTTTAAAAGATCAATATAGTTCTTAGTTCATTTCAGTAGAGTAGACACAGTATTATGAATATTAATAAAATTTGAAATCTAAAATTAGGATCTTTCAATGACTCACTATTTGACCAGTTGAATCTGCGAATGTTCCAGTTATAATCCTAGATCTGACAACGAACCGTGAAAATTGCTGAGTCAGAGCCATTTCTGATTTAAATCGCAGAGAGATTTCTCTGGCATGCTTGAGAATATTCTCATTTCGATTGGTTAAAATTGTACCGCTTAATTCGAAGACTTGGTGCAAATCGCGTGCGGCTAGCCGGTGGTCTGTTTCCACACGGACGCTCGCGTGGCTTGGCTTGCCCCATTGTGTAAAGCAATACGCCGAGTACAATAGCCCCTGCACTTCATACTGCATCAGTATACTGATATGTACTTATACTGCATCGCACTTGTTGTAGTTACCGTACCTACTAAATTCAGGAGGGGTGAATATGTTGCGTATAGATTGACTGAGTATATGACAGTCCATGACTCTCTTGTAGTTTTGTTGATCCATTTATGAACCTTATTCTGCGTTCACATGCAATATGCGTATCCGCCTGTCCCCATACGATGCACTATAATCCCCATACTAACTGGTAATTGTAACATCCGCTCTTCATTGAATTGTGTGGGTCCAAGGTGCTGCAATGGCATCATACCTCACATTGTGCATTGTATTCTCAGGCTCATAAAAAAAACTGCATAATACGATTCGATTCATACGCAAGCTAGTGGTCTAGATCTGAATCTTATAGTTTTATAATAAAACATCAATAAGTAGATTGTTGATGGTTTGTAAACTGTATTATGTGAAACGGATTCTAATCTACTGGCATCACGTCTGTCTTTATTACACTCTGTTGAATTGACGACAATGAAAACTTTATTGTGAAATCCAATCAAATTATCCTATAATACCAATGAGTAGGTTTAGTACATGAAATTGAAGAACTTTCTCTTATTCGAGTAGTCAAAAGGTCATGTCGATCCTTCCTAAACACTATCTCCTTTTTCAGAATCAGGCCACAAACACCAGGCGAGGTGGTAGAGGGATGTGGGATATGCGCTCGGGCAGGTGGCGCCGCCGGCGACGGCGGTATAGCCCTCGGCTCAGAGCGAGTCTTCACCTTCGACTATGCCTTCGAGCCAAGCGCCATGCAGCAGGAGCTGTACGAGACCAGCGTCAGGAAGCTCGTCGAAGCCGCCCTGGATGGCTACAACGCCACTGTACTTGCGTATGGTCAGGTCAGTTCAATTCTAAATCCCTCTATCTATACAATATTGCTCATGTTACCATTAGGTACGTACGTACGTATAACAACTGGAAAAAAGCTGATGTTCAACGTATACCTATGTAAAACACTAAATTACGTACTTAAATAAAATGAAAGTGTTGTAGACATATGCCTATAAATAATTTTGACATCTAGTTCTTGGAATTTATTTCGTACATCAAAAAAAAATTAAGTTCACCATAAAGGTACCAATGACAAGACACTACCTGGAAGGATAAATCTGCGCTTTTTTCTTCATTATTTTATTCTGAACATCTTAATACGCGCAAATTTTATACAGCAAACTTTGAGTTTTGGTTTCACTCAAAAATTGTTTCTCATTGTTTCTCGACGCTCAGACTGGTGTTGACCCAGTTCTACTATAAATATGACGGTTGAACAACGTCTCCAGTGCAATTGTTCCATATGTTATAGTACCGCAACATGACTAAGATGCACCTTTTGTTCTCCTATTTTCACAGCATTTAATAAAGCCTTTCACTTTGAAAGCACATCTGTAAGCATCATTTATTATGCTTTGTTAACCAGAATTTGGAATTGCTTAACGATTTATGCTCACTCGGCTAGGCAGGACACTCGTTGATATCAGTCACCAACCAAGCTAGAGCTTCCGGTGTCTCCCGGTAGGTGCACTTGAGAGCCAGTTCCCTACTACGCTTTGTGTGATTACCACCCTCGGCCACATCATCACTTACCATGTTGAGATTGTGGTCAAAAAGTTTGTAATCACCATAGTTTTATTATCTAATTCACTATCAAAGACGAACCGAGAAATAAAATTATCAAAAAATATGCTAAGACTAGCTGCCCCCCGCGGCATCGCCCGCATTCCTAACAAATATCCTTATCACGGACTATTCCCATCTCCGGGGTCCAGGATATTCCTCTGCCAATTTTCATCAAAATATATTGGGTAGTCGCTATACGTGAAAACGTAACTCTATTGAAACACGTGTAACCCATTAAATTATTAGGGTATTCAAATACAGTGATATATCGCTGTATAGAAAGAAAACCCTTTATAAGTTACTTTATGCGCTTGCACATATAGAATTACGACAACAATTCTATTAAAACACCGTGAAGGCCACGACACCTGACATTAATTACATACGCTTTAATATACATTATGCAAACATAGGTACCTACGCAACTCAGTAGGTAATAGATATGGCGATGTTATAAAATCAAGGGTTTTACGATTTTAGTGTTGATACTTGCGACGATGAACGAATGAGAGTGATCAATATTTATGTGCAATTGTTTTGTTTTGTAAATGTGCAACCTCTAGAAAGTTTATATTAGTTGGTTGACATATTACACCTAGAACCACACTCAAAATATAGACAAATACCTATCGATGTGCATTATGAAGTTGTTAACGAAATCCTTATCCTACGTTTCTATTTTGATTGAAAATATTCATAATTTCACCAAATTGCTTATATTATCAGGCGTCTTACAAGGTTCTTAAATGTATGTCCAACCACTTACCATCAGGTGGACCATTACGTGCTTGTCATCTTGCCAATAAAGAGACATATATGCTTATCACTGATTATTTTTTCTTTCAAATCACATTATGCTTTGCAAGCACATGCTTAAACTTCTTCGCCTGCCGATAAAGCAGGAAACTTTTTATGCGTCAGTTCTGTGCCAGTCAGAATAAGCCTTCATACATCGGTGCATCGCGTGTTGTGCTCTAATTTGGCTACTGTCATTCTAATTGCACACTAACATGTCCCAAACTTGGTACACATTTTCTGTCATTGCTAAAATTAAATGCTTTTTACAAGTTTCTCTAATATTTATCTTTGCTAGTAAATACTCTGTACCCAGGTATTTTTATCGCATCATGGGTATATTAATTAACGTTCATAACGTGTTAAGGTATATCCCTATTACCAGTGGTGTTCGGGGCTCTACTGCGTAAAGAAGTGGTATTGAACGTTGTGCTCCCATTTTCTGCAAATTTATTATTTATGGGCCGCGTGGGGACTGAACTAGTTATTTTAGCCATCCCTTTAGTCGTACTGTGCCCATTGTGGGACCCAAATTTAATAGAATTAAAGCCCAAATTCAATGGCGGTCTCCTTACAGGAAATGGTACCGCATGTACTCCATTTAGTTTCAGGAAATTGAAAACCGCGTGCTTCTTAGAGGACTGAACCATATATACAATTAGTAACACTTACCATCAGGAGGGCTTGTTTACCACTTTAATCCTATAAAAAAAGGAAGTGGACAAGATCATATTTATTTACAATCCCTCAAATTGTAATGTCATTGCCATCTTTCAATTTGCCACAGACTATGGATATTAAAGCGCTAATATCATTTCACAATCCACCGTTTCGAATTTAACCGTCTCGTTCTGGCTCGTTTTTGTCATATTACTTGACAAAATGAGGTCCAACGACTTAATATCAGTGCAAACTCATGGCCAATTTGTCGGTGTTCAGAATTTCTGAGCCGTTTAATTCATAATGCAGACACGAACGTATTATACTGACGTTCATGTAAATTAAACTCTACATGATAAATTGATCGCCCACGTTGTTCGCGACCTGCAAATTAATTTCGTAACACGTTTGACTTTTATTTTTGGTTTTGCGTCTGCTCTTCTCGTATGAGTACTTTTAGTGGGTTTATGATTAAGGATTGTTCATAAGCTGATTCTTCCATAGAATAGATTCGTGGTATTATAACTTCTATATATTTTACGTGAATATTGTTAATTGTCGTACCATTTTTTTTATAAAAGGAGGAGAATGCCATAGGCGTGCGAAAAGTTACGTGTGTTATGTTACCCTTTGACAGGTTCGGTCGAATTACGATCACCGACGATAGCAGTTATTTTGATTAATTAATGAATAACCATGTTTAAACAGATATAACTAAGGCCCATAATAATATCAAAAATTAAAGTCAAGTCCCAAGAGTAGATAGTGTTATTCGATAATTCAATTCAATGTCATAGCTCAGGATTCCAATTCAATTGTTTTAGTCTTGACTCAAGACTTGAATTATGTTTTATTCACATTTATAATACACACCTGAAACCATTAAGACTGCAATTGAGAACCCAATATTGGCGGTGAACATTTAATTTGCCATTGCTGCATTGGATTTCATGATTTTAACTTTATAGACGAGACTGGCCAGATTTCTACGAACACCTAAAAACAAGACATATCTGCGTATAAATTTACCAAAAAATATCGAAAACACAACACCAGTATTGAATAACAGTTAACACTCAAAATGTGTTGTTATTTATCCAAAAACATATATCTCCAAATTGGAAATAAGTCATAAGTCGGAATTCCATTGGTTCGTCCCACACGTGGTCGCTAATTATATTACAAAAACGACTCAATGACAGAGGCGATTACATTCGATTTGCATGCGGTGTCATAATAACAATAAAAGTTGAACGAAACGACATTCTCGTCGTGCGCGGGCGGCGTCGGTCCTTGCCGCCCGCCCACGTCGATCGCCTTCCACTAATTGGGAAGCCTGGTAAAAAGTATATTGTTTATAACTGTTTCCTAACAGGGCTAATGCGTGTTGATGATTTTTTTTTTTTTTTTTTTTTTATTTATTTATTACAGAAACAAACGGTCATACAAAAGATTAAAGAGAACAGCTTAGTATAGAACATAATAAGACCTATAGTTTCATTAATTTTTACATAACTGATTATTGAAATGAGCTTTGTACCAATCAAAACATGGTACATGATTAGGTTTTACCAGGAATTAAATTTATTTTTCAAGGAGGCTACTGTGCAACAGAATATGTCAACATCAATCAAAATATCATGTTCATTGTAAAGTTCACAGGCACGCTTTACAAACATATTTTTAGAATAACATGTTCTACTATTAGGAACATAGAATAAATTTCTTCTACGACACTGGCGCTCAAGTCTACGGGGCACTCTGAATAAAATGTTATGAAGCAGTGAAGGGGCATCAAGGTGATTATGGATGATTTTATAAAGAAGAATAGAATCTACGCAGTCAGAAGAATAGAATCTACGCAGTCATCGCTACGCAGATCTTTGTGATCGTTTGTTTATAAACTTAAGTTCATTGTTTTACAAAGAGAATTATTTGGAATATACAAACTGCACGAAATTTTAAATGGTAGCAGGAATTAAATGAATGCGGAAATGAAAAACCGCTATGATACTTATAAATGCCAAAATATACAGGTTTTTGATGAATTGGATTATTCTTTTCATTAAATTATTTATTATACCATTATATAGCGTGGCAAATAAGCATAGCCCGATGTTAAGCAGTTACCGTAGCCAGTTGGCTAATTGGAACTCCATCCTGTACTCCCTTCAGAAAATCACAATAACAACAAAAAAATCTCAATAAATACATACTCTAAAATAAAATACCTTTCTTCTGACGATCATCTTTATTTTGGCAATCAGGACAATTAGTTTGAATTGCTTCCTGCCAGCACCTCTCAACGACGTCATTAACTAAACTCGTTACATAAATCATTCGAGAGAGTCCCGTTCTTTCGTGTGATGTGATGACTGATGACTCAAGCTAGCCGCGTATCCTGCGATTCAGACTGATTCAATTAGAAAGAAGACTAAACTATACATTAAAGGCCATTGACCTTGCTCCCGAATATGTCAAAGTATGACATCTGCTTGTTACTATATTCAAACCTCTGGATTTATGCGTTTGGCTAAAGTAACACGCTAAGCTCAAGCCATAGATAACAGAGAAAGTAGTAGAGTCGATAGTTGTATATTATTTTGTGCTGAAGATCTTTTAATCCTGATAGTCTATGTAATAATATTCTAGAATATTCTAACTAGAAAAATCTTTGCCGCGACGTTGGTGAACAACACTGGCACAAAGTGCATAATATTTATGTTATTATGCTCAGTCATATAATTCTAAAGGTTTTCATGAATGGTGCGGTGAACGCTCGATAAATGACAGGCCTTCACACGCTTCACACTCTCAACGGAATAGGTAGGCTGTTATATTAAATTGAAAATGGAAATATTATTATTGAACAAGATCATAATACTTGTTATAACACTTGTGAGTCAATCAATAATCGGGGCCAGATTAACGATTAAGTAAAACATCATGTTTTAGCGGTTTCTTGCGCGATCATTCTTGATACGATACTTGAGCAAGAAGAATTATCATCACTCATTCAATGTTATCACATTTTCCAAATAACAAAGTCTGCTTAAAAAGTTTATATGGAAACTATCGGAATGCAAAGGTTTCGCACGGTAAAATAATTAATTGTATAATATGGCGTGTGAATTGGTTATGAAATATTTGACCTCCAACATCAAAACAGAGGTCATTACCAGTGCCAATGGTTGTTACCAGGAATTGTCGTTTTTAAACAACTCCCACCTCAGTAAGCCAATATCCTGATTTTCTACATCGTCGTTTAATTTATTATCATAATTCAACGTAATAATCTTCATACCCGTTTGCCTTCTTAATCCAAATTGATGATTCATTAACGTATAAATATTTGATATTTAGTTGTCTTTCCCATTCACTGAGTGGAGAGAGCAGGACACAACCTCACCATGCTTACAGCCCGAACCAATTGAGTAGGGATTAAGTAGTAGGTGCTATCAATAACGTCAGGTAGTCCGAATTTAATTGCAGATTCAACCCTTATTCATTTTCACAAAAAAATTGCTTGTATATTTAATAACATATTTTAGAACAATCCTCTCTAGCTTTTTACTGATCTAATCACTGACAGACACTCACCATAGATTTTCAATATAGTATTGAAGATAATGTTTGTATTCCAAATGCCGCCAGATTATCAGACAATACGTTGAAATGTTGATGCGAAGGGCTAGTTGTTCAAGTGCCGGATATCCGCCGATAAGTTCTGCAGATAAACACGACACAACGAACGGATAAACTATTCCGATTCAGTTTGAAAACAATAAGTACGTAGCTCAAGTTATTGGAGTCTATAAATATGATGTTATTAGATTTAAAGACAATAATTCGCATTTTTATAACAAGCGTTTGTTGTTCTAGATAATGGTAAACCATGTTTATTTAATATTGAAAACATCATTAACACATAAGGCTGACAACCACATAGCGCCTGTCGTAAAAGGCGGTCGGCGCGCGCCTCTGATCTATATCTGCTGCGTCCGCGCATGCCGCGCCGTTTCCTACATACTAATCATTATATTAGGAAGGCCACACACTGTGCGCAAAAAAAATTATCAAACTGTATTCGATACAGTATGCTCTAAATTCTTCTTCTACCCATTAAGTTTGCAAATTAAGGATTCAGTGAGGAAACTGCTTAAGGCGACGCCTTGAAGATTTTGGTTGCAAGGATTCCGATTTTTCTCAACATTGACTGAAGCGAACGAATTGAAATTTATTGTAAGAATTCATCATGTCTTTGACTTTATTTTGTACGTTGCATAACACGATTGGTTAACTTTTATAACACAAAATAATTAATCAAAAAGACCTCTTTAAAATAAGAGATTCCAATTTTACCGGCATTGAAGATCGATTTGAGGTTCCAAAATTTATACATATATTAATTGAAACTGATACTATAAATTGTACTTAGGTTTTATGAAATATATTTGCAGTTTTTAAATTAAACAATAAAAACCATTTTGTCGCATACGACCGTTCCGTTTACGCGGGTTTTCTATGAGAGGTCGCTATAGCAGGGAGCGGGACGCAGCACGTTGAATTTCAGATTTTTAAGCTTAACGCGGCGTCACCTTAAGGCGCGCCTCTAATGGAATCGTGGTAATATGGTGAAATATATCATTGTTACGGAATGTTGCCATTTTTTATGTATAACGATTTTAAGTGTTGCCAATTCATTATAAGGTTTTACCACAAATTTTGCATAATATCAGTAGATATCATTAATGTGAGGTGTTGGATAACTTACCTAACCTTTGTTTAAATCTGCATTGAAAATTAGCAATCCAAGAAATGATTCGAGGTTTGATGTCAAGATAGACAAGACTGCATTCCACAGATGCTGATAATCATATATTAGTTAATAAAATGCAGCCTTTGGTCTCTGTCATTTCCTAATTTAGAGCTCAGAGCTAAGTCACTCGTAATCTAATAAATTTATAAGTAGATATTCCTGGAGTAGGTAATTATATACCGTCATGATTTCATCTTTAGAGAGATTTTATATTGTAAATAGCACAATGGGCTTTATCTGAACAGTCTAATGTCCATATCAGATTAATTCACTGATTGCAGATAAGAAATAAAATGTCGATACGACTACTGTTTATTGTACTTGAGATGAATTACAATAATGCTTACGGTTTAACGCCATCTTGAATCCATATCGAGTACAGATTCAAAAACATAATGTTAAATATCTTATAACACTGTCTCAATAGATAAACCAACCGTTATTCGTCCCAATTAACTAACTTCTTTCCCTGAAATGTTTTGTTTTTATCTGGCGATGAGTCGATATACAATACAACTTTTATTGATTTGATTTTCCGTATTAAATGTCCCAACAACAGTACAGGTAGTTTTTACATCCTAGTTCAGCTATGTTATTCTGTACTTAAACTCGACGGTGATTTCTCTAAGGACTATTCTCTGTCTCACTCGTGAAACTCTGTAATCAGGTTAATTGTTGAATGATAGATAGATAAATGCGGTGACTGTTAGTACAAAATAATTGTCTTGATCGATACTTCATAAATAACCCAAGTAGGCACTTTGGCCCCGAAACTTTTTATTCAAACTTATTGAATTGACCCTCCAATGTAACCGTTCGGGTGAAAAATGAGAAGGGTTGAAAATAAAAGGTCGCTCTACTATGAAACAAAACAATAGGTAGGTATCGTTTCTAGGTAAGGTACTTTTTGCTTTGGACTCAGACTTAAACTTTTTTCATACCTTTAGCAGACCCATCATGAAATCACTTTTGTTCAATTTCAAACAGTACTAGAAAAAAACGTTTTTGAATTTTGCTTAGTGTATCTGTATACTAAGCGTATGTATGTTCTTACGCTTGTGACTGAACTTTAGGTACAAAATGTATGAAGTGATGCAGTAATTGCGCCGTTTGTGTGCCGCCTCAAGTCTGCTTACTTAATTTGCGCATGGAAATAAATTATTTTCAACCAATATTTAATCCAAAACCAAGAAATTCTATGAAACTAGCATTAGTAGAAAAAATATTTTGTCGGAATGCTACTTCCCTCTATATTTTTGTGGCTTTGCACTGCAGTGAGGCAGCCCAGGTACTGTCGTCCAACATTTTTTCAGAGCTAGGCATATCCCGCACCGCAGCTCAAAACCGCCGAATGTTGTTTGATGTAATATGCTCTTTGATTTAATCTAGCTACATAATGTAAATTTTCATGGCACACTCACTCATTGTTATGTTGGCGCTTTGTAGTGTCTGTCACTTTTCGCTGACTCAATATGCCATAACCATAATAGTCGCAAAACTTTATACAATTGGAATAAATTAGCAGGACTATGACGTCATATTGTTTTAACTTTACGTGTTATCGAAAATATATTCCCATAGCTTATCATTATTGGCCTTTAAGGCGACGCCTTGAAGATTTTGGTTGCAAGGATACCGATTTTTCTCAACAATGACTGAAGCGAACGAAATGAAATTTATTGTAAGAATTCATCATGTATTTGACTTTATTTTGTTCATTGCATAACACGATTGGTTAACTTTTAAATAACACAAAATAATTAATCAAAAAGACCTCATTAAAATAAGAGATTCCAATTTTACCGACATTGAGGATCAATTTGAGGTTCCAAAATTTCTACATATATTTATTGAAACTGATACTATAATTTGTACATAGGTTTTATGAAATATATTTGTAGTTTTTAAATTAAACAATAAAAACTTTTTATTTTATTTTGTCGCATACGCCCTTTCCGTTTACGCGGGTTTTCTATGAGATGTCGCTATAGTACGGAGCGGGATGCAGCACGTTGAATTTCAGATTTTTAAGCTTAACGCGGCGTCACCTTAAACCAGCTAAAATACGAGACAAACATGTGCCATATGTGTCACAACATTGGTCAGTCTTATCACTATCAGAGAGTTTACCTGTCCTGCACTATTTATCTTGTCGTAGTGGTATTAAATGATGTTATCAATGTTTGGCGCCTGCCTAGTGAGCTGGTGACTCATGTCATACAATACCTATGTATGGTGATGGAACTTGCTGACTGCCTAGGACTAAATTTGGACTTAAGTTTGAACAGTGATGACTTATGATGATACAGTTTTTTTTTATCAAAAATGTAATTGTAAAACTAAAGTTAAACTTTTCGTTTGTATGTCGATATTTCGATAAAATGGTCGATTAATTTGGGGATCGCGATATAATATTGTTGTATATCTTACTGCTTATTTATCACGAATTCGGTTCTATTATAATTGAAAAACATAAATACAAAATAAAAAAAACGTTTTCTATACCTGTAGAAACTTTGTTATCCGCAAATCTTGGTATCTACAGCGATTGAACTCATGTAATGACTTGTAAAAAATTCAAAAGAATTTAAACTTTTTTACTATTAGGCTGTTGTTCACCTGAAAGTGAAATATCGATCATGATCGGCTGTAAGAAAAAGTATGAAGGTCTCAATAGAATTCTTAAAAAAATCAAATTGATCTTTCCTGATTATAATTCGCAGTGCAGCAGATTTGCCACGTTTAGATCTTATCACTGATAGATAGCGCGATAAAGACGACTACTTACCAGATCTTTATACTGTCTGATTAAAATAGCAATTAAAGATAATTTCGCACTGTTTATTAACTTGCTTCCACGTGCAAGAATGCTAGATAGTAATAACTGGGCCTTCAAAATTATGACATCTACAATTTCATGTAGGCACATAATATCACATCCTGCGACAAGCGCTTGATTGGTTCCAACAGGGAAAATGCAAGCTTGACCGTCCCTATGAAACTTGGCGACGACGTACGTTAAGAAGAATAATGATAGTCTTTATCATGGAGTGAAGTCAAGCGCGCACTCCGACAGTTCGCGATGGAAGTCAATTGCGACAAAGCATGGAAGAAAATTGTGGGACAAACGCGATGGAGGAAATCAAGAGAAAATATAGACAGAAAAGTGTATACTCGACTCTTTGGGAATAATAATTCTTAACATTTGCCTACTTTCCCTCATTGCACACATTTTGTGATTATCCGATCGACAATCACTTCCGCAGTAGCTCTTCAATTCGGGAGATAAGCTATCTTGATCGTCTCCTTACGTCATCTACAAACTTTTGGAAATTGATTAAAAATAAAGTTCCTTTCATGACGCGGGAATAAAAGGACAACAAGAGAATATAAAATTGATGAGAGGTATAATACTTATGGTAGCATACCAGCGTCAAATGAAAATGAGGTATTTCCCGTAATGTAATTATAAATTACCAATAGTACTAAATGAAACATCAAGTCTTATCTTATACTAGAAGCAAATATTTAATGATAGACCATGACAACTCTTTGAATGACCTTAAGAATAACATAATCGCAGAATAGAGCTTCATTTCGCATACATATTTACGTACGTATGACATCAGAATAAATATAGCTAACGTGCACACCCACTTACATCGTTTCGTGACTATATAACACAAGATTGTGCGCCTTGTCTTGTGAGATGTCTTATTAAAGTTTCTAATTGTTACATGGTTAGGTGATCTAGTTCATATCCAATGAGGAAATTGATTCGGTGCTTATTGACAAGTTGGAATATCGACACTCTACCCTCCCACAAGATGATATAGCTGAAGGCGATGTTAATTCAGTGGTAGGGTAATTCGTAGTACCTGGCGGGTACTACGGCCTCTGGCCTCTATTTGCTGGTTTGTACCGGCAGCTGCATTTGAGAGCCAGTTCTCTTCTAAGATGTGGCTTACCACCTTCAGGCATGTCGTCACTTACTACCTTATCAATAGTAATAAAAGTATTATGTGTAAATTTATTATCAATTCAAATTTAAGATTTGATCGCTAAGCTCTATCGTCCTAACGATGCTGGGATAGTCTTGGGTGTAAATTAGTTTCCGTTGCTTATCTTGGAACTTTAAATATGTCCATGAGATGTTGATAAGGATTACCTTCTATTAAAATGGGACTTTCTTCAACCAGTTCCCGGTCTATCTATTAAGGGATATACCCTACTATTTCTTAGTTCTTGTGCGATGTTATCGCTAGTAGGTTGTCACTTGTGCCAAGGTTAACTGTTTGTTTATGTAATAATCAAATACCTCCGAAAACAGGTTATTTAAAATAATATCCGTCGCTAGTGGCCTTGCTCACGCACGGGGAATTATAATTTAATTGATGGTAAGCAATTAATAACAATTAGTGAGGAAAAATATTACAAATAAATATCCTGGGGCATTTCTTATAATTTCTTTAGGTTACGGTGATCGATTGCTATCAGGCGGGACGTAGGTATGCTTGTTTTCCAATTTGGTGATAAAAAAAAGTCTGCTGTTTTAACTTGTCTATTGCTGTTGCCAATCTTGCTAGAGATAATCTGGTTTAATTAGAACGTGCGCGTGGTTACTTGATTTAACTAGCTAATTAATAGTTTTTTTTAAATTATATAATTAAAATTCATTTGAATTATTCCGACGTTTTTCATGGTCTGATTGATCTGATTAAATGGCACCAGGTATTATTTACTTTGTAGAAAAAATGGACGGGTAATCATCGAAGAAGTACCTAATGCTGAGTACTATCTTTCTCTCTTCTAATCATCTTCCTACCCTTATTAATTAATTGGCATTACATGACTGTCATCTATCGGCAGTCATATCAGCATATCACTCCCTTCTGGCACTTGTTCTCTTTCACACAATACACATTTTATTCAGTCTTTTAGTAAGAGTAGATCTTGCGACCATCATAATAAGCACCCTATTCGTAATATAACTAAACCCCCTGTATAATCTGAATCTACACCTTATTTCTAATAGCATAAACATTATAATCGAAAGTGGGCGTGTGCGGTATAGCAACACGGTGTAAATTCACTTATGAAATAAGCGTGTGAGTCGTGAAATCACGCACAGTAGAAAGCTACTGTTAAATGTCACATCTAAATTGCGAGATTCCCTTTATTTACTTTATTCATTCCACAACAGTTCCTATCTGTATTTGGTCATCATTAGAATTTAAATCTCTCTCTAACGTCCTTGTACACGTTTACTCAATTCTTTGTATCTGTACTCGATAATTAATGTACATCGTTCGATCTTTGCTCAAATTATTAGGTGTACTTGCGAAGCTTGCATGTTACATGCGTTACAATGTACTCTACGGGCAGGTATGTATGTTTGCAACATTACCAACGTTACTGAGTGCAATAGCATTGCTTTAGAATCGTGCATAGTAATTTTTGTGTGGAGGAATCTGTGAGGTAACTGGTCTATACTATATGTTTGGTCGCATTATCTTATTCAGTCTAGGAAAGTACCTTATTCTAAGGAGATGATAGCTTAGTAGTAGTGAAAATATGGTGAAGAAACTACAGCACTGTGCTAGTGGACTTTTTAGTACTCAAGCTAAAAATCTGTGGCTAAGCACCTACCGTTGTGTTCCGGCAGCTGCACTTGAAAGCAAATTCTCTTCTAAGCTTCTTCCACATCATCACCCACCATCCTTCCCCATGGAGTTCCACAATGAACTTCGAACCATTTGCATTAAATTCAAATGCAGTTCAACTTTGAAATCATCAAAACACTAAATTTATTCCCACAAGGTTCACATTTAATCTATACTAATAAAGAAGCTTGTTTGATATGTATATCCTCATTACTAACTATGGGAACTGTATCAAACTGTGTAACATCAAATGGAATACATCTTAACGACATGTGGCCACCAGTTGCATCAAAACTAGTTCACTTATCTAAAAACAGCTTTCCCATATTATAGGAAGTTATAATGCCCGTCTCAGTGGCAAATAATGAGAATAAATAACTAGATTCCTTATCTTAAACAATCTCTTTATCTCGAAAGGTAGGTGCTACTATATTTCATATAGCGTTGCTAGAAAATAGCATAGCTGAAGGTATATTTTTAACGTTGTCTCAGGCTTGCTATGTGATTAGTCCCGCATCAATGCTTCGTGCTTTCTCTCTTTGTTACGTTTCCATATCAGATCGAATTTAGTATTGTGTATCACGTATGGTGATTATTTATCTGGTTTAACGATACAATTATATAATTGTATAGCGATCTGTATGTAGTAAGTGTGACGCAGCGCGTGCGCATACGCATTGTAGTCACGCGCATTCTCCAATAATGGTAGACAGTCAGACGCCTCGATATTTATGTGCGGTCGGCTAAATGGTACAATGGCTATTAATATTACGTACGTAAGTGTAACCACCATTTGATTCGCCTTTTACATCGCATGTAAAAAGGTAACGAAACTTGGTTTGATCTTTACACCTACAAATTTATGGCATTTCATTTGTGCTCTTTGAATTACTAGGTACTTTTAGAACTTGAATTTGCAAAATAAAAATAAACCCGTCTCTGGTTCGAAGGACCATTTATAATCTTTTATTGTTGTATTTGAGTACCTAAGCGTTACTTTTGGAGGTGGATGACAAAGCATGGTGCCGTGACCAAACAACACCAAACATATAAACTTTGTCCAAACAGAGAATACGAATCTCACTTTCGGTTTTTACAAATGGTACCGTTCATTGACCATTTTCGGTGATGTCCGATCTTGAGTCGAATAAATGATGAGTTTACTTAACTGTGCAGTTGAGTTTACTTACACTATTACCATATGTTCATTCACAAGTTTAGAAAGTGAATTTCGTGGTCGCCAAGCGTGACCGTGAGAACTTTAATGTCACGCCCCTTCGTGGATTTACTAATTAACTTCTTATATTACAGCTTAACACGTTTCCGGGTTTTGGTTACATGGAAATTGAGGCATTCCTTTTTGCTTTTGTAGCGTTAAATTTACATCGATTAAATGCCTTTTCTTTCAACAAAGCCTTGACATTTTCTATGTAAGAGGATATTACAAAGGAAGCGTGACATTTCATTTTTTTTATATTGACATCATGTAATTTGATTCTTGTAATAATGCCTGTTAGAATGGCGGTCTTTATTATCTTTAAGGGACACTCTTTGCTATTACCAAACATTTCAATTTGAACAATAAACATAACTGCTGCTTTATCTAAAGTTGTATGTATCATCCACAGACGGGCTCCGGCAAAACATACACGATGGGTAGCGGGTGGGAAGGCGAGGGGGATGGTGACGAAGACCGGCGCGGGATCATCCCCCGAGCGATCCGCGACCTGTTCGCCGGCGCCGACGCACGCGCTGATGACGCCAGGGAGAAGGGACAGCTGCCGCCTGAGTTCTCCGTCCAAGCTCAGTTTATAGAGCTCTATAATGAGGACATAGTTGATCTACTTGATCCTGCTAAAGATCCATTTGCTAAGGTATTGCTTTTTGTAATTATTGAAATTTAACTTTGTAAATCAAAACCATACTATGTACGTTAATAGCTTTCTTCCACGTGGATTCACCCGCTATCCCCTATTTTATCCCCATAGGGATTGAATTTTGGAAAATCCTTTCTTATTGCACCCCTACGTTACAAAAGGAAAATATCCTAACTTTGTTCAATGACCAGTAGTTATGGCTCTGCAAACCACTCAGTCAGTCAGAACTTGTTCTTTTATATACATACTAGCTGTTCCCCGCGGTTTCACCCGCATTCCCATGATAAAAAGTAGCCTATTACCTTCCTCAAGACTTGGGCTATCAAATACAAAAATATTTTTTCAAATCTGATTGGTAGTTCCAGAGAGCCTTTAAACAAACAAACAAAAAACTCTACTCCTTTATTCTATTAGTATAGATAGAGATTGGGGTAATTTTATTTTGTCCAATTTCGAGTCGATAATTTTAGTTTTAGTTTTATCTTCCGCATCTTAAAAGTCCTATAGACTTTAGCGAAGTGAGTAAAACCCCACAGCATCAATATACTAATGATTAGTCATTGATGGTTTTTTTTTTACTACAAACACCAGCACAAATCTAGTCGTATCTAAAACAGCCTTGGCAAAATTATTTAATAGTTAATTTACCAAGACGAGTCAACTCAATAGCCGACTATATTGAGCTTATTGCTCAATATTGCATTAAGACTTGGCAAATCACTTGTCACAAGCTGCTTGCCTACGTGCAATACTGTCGTGAATGTTTAGCTACCTCTTACAGAATTCAGAAACGCAATGTATGTCAGTCATACAATCTTCTATTTGTCTTTGTTCAATAGTCTAGAGTCAAATAAATTTGCAAGTTGTGGTTGCAAATAAAACGAGCGCATTTATAAATGGAAACGCGGAACTTGGGCGTTTTGTGATGTTATTCTGTGCACGTTTGTTTTAGTGACAACGAGATAATTAAGTAGCCGTTCATTTCTACTGATTTTACAAACAATTTTAATACTTTACTTCATACAAATGTCACAAAAATCCATCCAAATTCTCATTATGTTTAATGATTTGTTATTACAATTAGTATCTAGTAGCTTCCGTCCTGCGGTTTCACCCGCGTTCCCGAGGGATCTTATATTGTCACGGGATAAAAAGTATCTTATATGTTAATCCAAAATCTATCTGCGTGCCAAATTACATTCAAATCTGTTCAGTAGTTTTTGCATGAAAGACTAACAACACATCCATCTATCCATCCATCCACCCATCCTCATAAACTTTCACGTTTATAATATTAAGTAGGATTCAATATCACCAAAAATTTACTTATCTATTGGATACATCTACGTAGCATAAATGAATAAAAATACGTGTGGCACTCGGGGACTGCCGCGGTAAAGCTATTGCAAATCAATTTTTATCAACTTATGCAATTATAATTATTTATGTTGTATATAAATAAAGCACTTGATTTTATTATAAACTGGTTTTATTATATTTAAACATAAAATGTATTAGTGAACAGATCGAAACGCGTCACTGAGCCGGAGAGAGAGAGCCTAGGTAAGATCATCGACAACACAGAGTTCGTTGTAATGGAGTATAATAAAAGAATCAGGCGTTGACACACATTATGCGTTCATACTAACAATTTATTTATTTTTTATTTATGCAGTATTTTTTTTCTTTGATATTAATAGATACCTATACACCTATATACTTTCTCACAAACAGCTGCTTACGTATTCGTCCGAATTCGCAACTCGTCTTAGGTTTTATTTTCGTTACGGAATTTCTTGATTCTGTCGCCGCGCTCAAAGCCCGCGATAAAAGCTATACAATAGCTTAATAACTCCAAGAATACCAGAGTGGTGTGGTGATTCCAGGGCGAATTCACCGAGGCATGTTATCTGGTACATAAGTGTACCTAACAGATAGACATGCCCACTGACCAACGTTTCTAATTGCGTTATTTCACGCAACAAGAAATTGTTGCTTGCGTTATTTCATTTTGGGTGAACTTATAATATTAGCTGTCAGTTATGCTAAAGGAATCAATCGATGATAAGCTCTCGTTATATTAGCTGGTATATATTCTATTCATCATATGACGTTTAAACATGCCATAGAATAATGAACCTTATTGCTTTATAAATTGGTTAAGCTGTATCATTATTATGACGTGGATTTATTCCCGTCGGAGCATAAAAGAAAAGAAGCGGAAAAGTGGTCGCATCGTTACATTATCATAAGTTTAACCATAGATTCTCGGATAGTATACTATGCCTTATTGTAAAGCGGTAAGAATCATTTTTCAGTGACGTTCTTAAACATCATAAAGGACTTCATTTATTAGCTAGTTTTAATCCCTACAATAAAACACAGTTCTTATAATATTGTATTTAATTAAAAATCATACCAATTTAAGATACATAGCATACTAGTTGTTCCCCGCGGTTTCACCCGCGTTCCCGAGAAATAAAAGTAGCCCATCCATGTCCTTCTCCATACCTTAGGCGGTTTAGGCTTGGAAAGGTAATAAACAAATTCACATTCGCATTTATTTATAATATTAAGTTAGGATTATTAGGATACATAACAATAATCGTATCCAGCTCGAAGGACCAAATTATAATTATCTTTTCAGGGCGCACTGAGAATAACAGAAGACGGATGCGGCGGCGTGCGTGTAGTAGGTGCTTCTATGCGGGCCGTCAGAGGAGTCCGAGAAGCCCTAGGTGCACTAAGAGCCGGAGCCCTAGCCAGAACAACGGCAGCTACCAACATGAACTCGTCATCATCTCGGTCTCACGCCGTGTTCACTCTGCTGCTGAGGCAGAGGCGACTGGCGGCCGACCAAGAGGCGGTCGAGAGAGACACGGAGGCAGACACTCCTGAACAATATGAGACGCTCACTGCCAAGTTTCATTTCGTTGATTTGGCTGGTTCTGAAAGACTGAAACGGACAGGTAATAATTAATGAAGACGAAGCGTATAAAAAATACTATTCGTGTAAAATTTTGGCAAACACTTTGTAATGAATGATACAAGTATTGCTATGTTATAAATGCCTAAAACTCATTTTTATTTTTATATTGGTTTTCATAAACTTCACGAAAATTAGTATTCTCCCATGGTGAAATATGAGTACAAAAGATAAAAACTTTGGATGCAGAAGAGGGACCTAGAAAACAACTGTTTTTGTGACAATTTCTTTTAATAAAAATAAAATCATAATATTTATAACAGGTGCGACAGGCGAGCGTGCAAAAGAAGGTATATCCATAAACTGTGGACTTCTTGCGCTTGGTAACGTGATATCAGCACTCGGTGACAAGTCTCGGAGAGTGATGCATGTGCCTTACAGGGACTCTAAGCTAACGAGACTTTTGCAAGATTCTCTTGGAGGTGCGTGTGAAATTTTAAGATTTTAAGATCTCAGTACTTCAAAGATTAAAAAAATTATATTGGGAAAACAGGAAAAAAGGATAGATGTGTGCGTGTGTGCGAGATGCACTTACTTTTATCCTGCTCACACGCATACAAATCTCATATGCAAAACTAATTCCGTAAATCATCTTTTAACTAAGTTCGATAGAGGAATAAGATATCGTAGAGTGTACAAGTGTGTTCTAGATTTAGAAACTTCTAAAAATTAAATAAAGAAATAGTAGTATTGAAAATCTTCCACTTCAGTTTCAATTTCCATAAAAAGGGAAGAGGGTGACGAAGGTCGCGGGTTCAAATCCTACAGTGATCTTAAGCTTTTGTTGAAGCAAAACATCGTTAGAAAACCATAGCACGGTAGTAGGGCATTGTAGTACCCGCTTGGCTACTCACAACAAGTCGAAAATATGTCGCCAAATACTCGTGTTCCTTCTATACTTTTTGTGCTTTCCATCTACTATAATTTTAGTCTGACTGTGATCATATTTGGCAGGTAACAGTAACACAGTAATGATAGCGTGCGTATCGCCGAGCGACCGTGACTTCATGGAGACTCTGAACACGCTGAAATATGCGAACCGAGCGCGCAACATCAAGAACCGCTGCGTCGTCAACCAGGACCTAACTTCGCGCACTATACACCAACTGAGGCAGGAGGTTGCCAGGCTGCAGCTTGAGTTAGCCGAGTATAAACAGGTCTGCTTATATATTATTACTAGCATTTCCCCCGAGGCTTCGCAGGCTCAGGCTCTTTTTCCCCGTCAGCTGATTTCGATAAAATATAGCCCATATTGTGTTGCCCCAATATAATTATGATGGATTTTTTTTTAGTTACTATATTCGTTATCAGTATTATAAAACTGTTAATACTGAACATAGCTCTCCGCCATTTTATTTTTCTAAAAACTGCAGCGTAAAGATGGACGCGCACCTTTCCGCGCCGTACGCGCCGCATTTCAGAAAACTGGTGTACGATTACATTAGCGCGCGCGGATGGCGCCATTAAATTCGGCGTGTATTTTTTTTCCATTTTCATCAAAATATGCTAAAACAAAACATAATATACAAGTCAAAGTCAAAGCCATTTATTCAGTTTAGGCCCTAGGAGGGCACTTATGAAGGTCGAATTAACTGAAGCTACCACCGATTCGGAAATCAGCCTTCAACTGAGAAGAACCGGCAAGAAACTCAGCAAGGTTACATTTTTTATATATATTTTTCTTTTTTTTTATAATCTGACTATTGGCTATATTTTTTCAATAACAGCAAAATGTACAATACAATATACAATTAAATCAAAAAGAAAAATACCAATACAAAGTAAATAATAAAATGTAACGCAAACAAGTTCTTATTAAATAATAGCGAATACGCTACATAATGGCTAAAACTAAAAAAATAAAATAAAAAAAACAATATGCGAAGTGCACCTGTGCAGAGTGAAACTATTTCCAAACATCCCTATCTTCAATATAATGAGCTACCTTGTAATAAGCCTTTTCCTTCAAAACTTTCTTTACGTAAAATTTGAATTTAAAATCGGTCATCTTGGTTACCGAGTTAGGTATTTTATTATAAAAACGAACGCAATTACCAAGGAATGACTTGCTAACTTTGGCTAGCCTAAAATATGGAACAACTAATTTCTCTCTTTGCCTTGTATTTATATTATGGACATCTACTTTTGTTTTAAACATTCCTATATTTCTACGTATGAACATTATATTTTCATAAATGTAAAGTGAAGGCAAAGTCATTATATTTATTTCTTTAAATAAATGCTTTAATGAGTCCCGAGGACCCATACTATAAATTGCACGAATTGCCCTTTTTTGTAGTATAAAAATAGTTTCAATATCGGCTGCTGCTCCCCATAATAAAATACCGTATGATAAAAGACTGTGAAAGTAAGCAAAATAGACTAGTTTAGCCGTCTCGACATTCGTCAATTGTTTAATTTTACTTACAGCAAATGCAGCAGAACTTAATTTACCTGCCAAAAAATCTATATGAGGACCCCATTGTAATTTATTATCTAATGTTAAACCTAAGAATACAGTTTTATTAACCATGTCCAAATTACTGCTATCTATTATTACTTGACTATCTACTTGTGCTACATTGGGTAGAGAGAATCTTAAACATTTAGTCTTCTTAGAGTTGAGTAACAAATTGTTTGCAGTAAACCATTTGGAGACTATTGACAAGGTATCATTTACTCTTATAAGTTCTTTGTCTTTTCTATCAACTTTAAAAATCAACGAAGTATCGTCAGCAAACAAGACTATATCTGAGAGGCCATTTACAATAGATGGTAAATCATTTAAATAAACTAAAAACAAAAATGGTCCTAGTATTGAGCCCTGGGGTACCCCCATTTCGATTAAAGAGCCCTCAGATGTTGTACTACTAATCCCTACCTTTTGTTGACGATTAGATAAATAAGATAGAACAAGATCATAACGAATTCCAGTTCCACGAATTCCGTAATAGTCTAGCTTTAGTAGCAGTGTACGGTGGTCGACACAGTCGAAGGCCTTGGATAGATCACAGAATATACCAATTGCATCCTGTGAACCCTCCCAAGCGTCATAAATGGATTTCAATAATACGAGCGGCATATCCGTATTGTCATTTTGACTCCAATAAAAGGGTCATAAAATTACCTGCTTCCTTACTAAACCAATTGTTTCTCCACAGGGTAAACGAATAGTATCAGAAAACGGTGAAGAGGGGTGGAGTGACGTTGTCCAAGAGAACGCAATTCTGACTGGTGAGGTGGAGTCCCTCAGGAGACGAGTGAAGGCAATGCAAGGGACAATAGAACAACTATCCGCGAGGAATAGCGATTTAATATCGCAGAAGGCGTTGGGCTCGTGGGCGCCGAAAGATGGCAGCCCTGATGCCAATGATTGTTCGCTCACGTCCTTAGTGCAGGTATAAATGAACTGTATTGAAGTGCAATCCTAATCCTAACTATATATAATATAATATTAACCGATCGCGATGAAATTTGGTATGCAGGTAGCCTATGGTATGGAGAAGAACATAGGCTACTTTTTATCCCGGGAAAACATAAGATCCCTCAGGAACGCGGGTGAAACCGCGGGGCGGAAGCTAGTAGAGTATATTTTTTTAATATCGACACATTTATGTAATTTAGGATTAACTTCGTTTTATTAAGGGAGCATTCTGTCTTCCATTATACATTATATGTATTTTGGATGCACAATTAAAATTATGTACAGCTATTGGTTAATTAATATGACGTCATAGGCTCGCTTAACTCTTCCTAGCGCAATCAATCTTGCACCTTTTGTATACGTACGACGATTGACGATACGTAATTAGATAATTTTGGAGTTTACGTGTACCATCTCTTTCCATTCAGGGCTACGTGAGCGAGATAGAAGACCTTCGAGCTCAACTAATGGAAGCGAACGCAATGTATGAAGCGAGCAGGAAGCGCGAGGCGACAGTGGCGCGAACACGACACGATTCAATACACGACCCGACTTCAATCATTGATGATGCTAAACGGGAGTTGTATAAGGTATTTTTTTTACAAATGACACACTAAATCTTTTCTCATTATCAACTTAACATGTACTTAATGATCTTTGTCCATTTATTGACACATTGCAATAAAATATCGGCATGCAAAATAACTTGAATGACAATTTCATACATTTGATACCAAACTTTCCGAAAATATGTACTGTGTATGTAGAAGAAAAAACATGCGTTTTTTTTTCATAGGTCTTTTATATGTCTTTCCACAGATAGTACATACATGTATGTCCTACATTCACTTGTGACGAGATAAGAGTTATCCAAAGGTTATGTTAAATATGAATTATTTATTCATGGATAAAAGTAACATCGCAAGGTCCTCTTTTGGGACTTGTCTATTGGCAAGCAAAACCTCTTATAGTATTATTGTAGGCTCCTTCAGTTTGTCTGTGTACACATTACATATTGATTAGTACAAATAATGTAGAATAAAAAAAACAATTACGCTTTTGTACGTATGTTTATTTAGCTTTTTTATCATATATTTGTACAGCTGTTTAAATAATAGGTCAGCGACATTTATTTTGTTAAAATATTTTCTACATAAAACTTACAATAGTTACCTAACTATATTAAGTTTTTGTTTAGTTTGCATAACCTTGATATGTATTTAATAGTTCGTCAATATATGTGTTTTTAGTGATTCTATGCTCTAAACGTAATTTAATAAGGATTATATTAAAAACGCGGTACAGTTTATTTAATTTGTTGGTATTGTATTCGAAAAAAATAACTATTTTAACCATCAAAAACACAACTTTTCTATTTCTAGCCATATTTTATATCAAAATTATTGCTACTTTTGTAATCCAATAGCTTTTATTTTAAAGCCCTATTCTATACAATATAGGAGAAGGAACTACTAGCGCGAAGCATGGGCGAGATGGAGTTCCAACGCAAGTTGAACATGAGTGAGAGCGTGACCAGCGCCGTCGCTGCCGACATCGGAGAGAGAGAGCGCGCCGAGGGAGAGAGCGCGGACGACTCCGACCCGAGCGACGCCGACGAACAGTCCGAGTCTGACGAGGAAGATGAGGAGGCCAAAGGTGAGATGATTCTGATCTCAATGAAGATCTGTTAGAAAGGAGGAAGACTTGAGACCAAAGTTGAGTAATAATATGAAAAGGACAGCGTGCTATGGGAAAGAGCGCGGACGACTCCGACCCGAACAATGCCGAAGATAAGATATCCTAGTTGAGTTTAGAATGTATCTGGTCTATCATGCCTGCATTCAATATTCTTCCCTTGTTGCCATACACTAACCATTTTGACTTATTTCCCAATAGACTGGTATTGCTAATGTCCATAGGTCGGTAGCTAGTTACCATCAGGTGGACCGCCTTCTTGGTTAAAAAAAAAGAGACTTCTCGATGTACATTTTGCGACCTTCAAATTATATGCACTTATACTAACCGGTTGTACTTAGCCAGCCGGTTGTGAATCCTCAGCACTCACTACCGAACTTAACTGTGTAATGGTGTAAAAACTATCTGCAGCTAACACTTTCTTGTCTATTAGATCAATCTAGATAGGTCGGTTAATGTCGAGTTTAAATTAGAAATTAAGAAAGCCAACATTGCCAGACTGTACAAAAAAAAATGTTACCTTGCTGAGTTTATTGCACGGTTCTTCTCAGTTGAAGGTGACTTTCGAACCGGTGGTAACTTCACGACGTCCATAAGTCCCTTCTAGGGCCTAACCTGAATGGCTTTGACTTTGACTGAAATACACTGACGAATAAAAGTGTTTTTTGGAACTAAAATTCTATTACTAAACTCGAATGCTTTAAACAATTGTGTATCACAAATCATATTAAACAATTTACCTATCAAATAGGACAACGCGCCCTATCAGCGCAGTTGGCAGCTCTGAGCGAGGACATCGACACGAAGGCGCGGCTCATAGAACAACTGGAAGTGTCTCAGAGGCGGCTCGCTGCGCTGCGGCAACACTACGAACAGCGACTGGACACGCTGCATCATCAAATTAAAGCAACCAATGATGAAAAGGATAAGGTGTTGGCTTCCTTGGGTGGGTTTTGTTATTGGATGATTACTAATGCCCCGCGGTTTCACCTGTATGCCTAAGATTAAAAGTATCCTATGTTTATGTTAGTGGTCTAAGGTGCTTTGTAAATTTTCATCAAAATCGGTTTAGTAATTTTCCTGTGAAATTAATGAATAGATACAAAAAAACTTAGATTGATAATTTAAATTTAAGATGGTGGCCTAAATCGTCTTTCCTTTGCAAAATATTTTTCAGTCGAGATGTATGTTCCTTTTGTGTTTTGCACGAACTTAATTTTGGGGAAATAGCTATAACGAGGGCAAGGATATAGCTTTCTCACTGAAACCTTAAACCTCTTTTGGTTGGTACGGTAAATAATATTATTTCAAAATAAAAAAGGCCATTGTGACTAATTCAGAATTTAAATTTGTGCAGCAACTCAATCTTCACCACCGAGCGATAAGCTGAAGCGCGTGAAGGAGGAGTACGAGAGACGAGTGTCGACCATGTCTCGGGAATTGAAGCGGCTTCAAGCGGCGCAGCGCGAACACACCCGCTTGCAGCGCTCGCAGCAGCAGACCGCGCACCAGATACTCACGCTCAGGAACGAGCTGCAGAACATGAAGCGGGACAAGGTCAACTGTTCATAACAACCACTATTGGGTACTGGGTACTAACAAATAGGACACCCACAAGTTGCACGGTTGTAGGGTGCTTTATAGTACCCGCCCACCACCTATGGGTGTGTTCCGGCAGCTGCATTTGAAATCTAGTTCCTTTCTGGGCTTTGTGTAGTTATCAACTTCGGCCTCATTATCACTTATCATAGGTCGAACACAAGCATACGTAATAAAAAAAAATAAAAAAAACATACAGTCGAATTGCGAACCTCCTCCTTTTTTTGAAGTCGGTTAAAAAATATCTTACGCCAAGAATTTAAACACAAACGTTTTTTTTAACTTTATATAGACTTATGTTTGACCACAATTTCACTATGGTAAGTGATGACGTGGGTAAAGATACATCAGACACAGACACATACACATACAGCAGAACACACCAATAGGTGTTTGGCGACAGATTTTCAACATGAGGGTGGTGGCCAGCCAGGCGGGTACTACAAAGTACCCTACCACCGTGCTATGGTTTCCTCACGATGTTTTCCTTCACCGAAAGCTCAAGCTCATTGTAGGATTCAAACCCACGACCTTCGCCTGGCGTCTGACGTCACGACAGAGCTATTATAGCTATTTTTTTTATCAGACGCTAATTTATCTTTGTTCCGTTTTCTTTTTGTAATTGACTTTTTGATCCAATTAAGTTGCAAAAAACTAACGAAGTGATAATTTTACAGGTGAAACTAGTACAACGAATGCGCACTGAAGCCAAACGACACGCTCAAGCTGAAGCGGTGAGAGCGAAAGAGGTAAGGCTTTACTATAAATGTAGTACCACAATTAATTATATAACTAATAAATGTACCTGTAAAAAGTGTTAAATGAAATCGGAAATGAAGTTTTACTACACGCCATATATTTGTGGATTGTTACGGAACCCTAAAAAAAAATACTTTAATTTTTTGGGAACCTTGCCTATCGACAGCAGCGAGGGCTTTGAGGATGTTTTCTATATATCATAGTTTGTATTTTATACATTGATTGTAAATATTTGTTGTAAATAAACATACATAATAACTTTAATTTAATTAATTTTTAATTTTAGGGTTCCGTGGTAAGCTTTATAGATCGTTATGTTTTTGAGGGTCTCTTGAGGGATTTATTATTTAATATGACTACAAATTAAATTACTCTATTAATTTTAGGTCGCGCAACTTCGCAAGGAATCTCGTAAAAATGCTAACCTAATACGGTCATTAGAAGCGGAAACTAAGCTCAAGGAACAGGTGAGTAATTTACAGATAAACATTACGTAGATTGAAAAATAATGGTCTCTTTGCATTCTGTTACTATTCATATATCATCTACACTTGAGACCATGTTTTTTAATGAAGTACATAGATGCTGGTTCTATAGATTTATTATATGATAGATATAAAAAAAAATACAATTCATGTCTAAATATTTAAAAAATATTATTGCTTCTAATTATTTTATTAGGATTTAAAATTATTATGTAGTGTATGTTTTACGTAGGTGTGCCTACCCATCATAAATGTATCCTGTCACCCTAGGTTGCTTAGAAGAAATCGCTTCAGCGATAAGGCCGCCTTAATTATTTTCACTTTGATGTCTTTATTATTTGTAACTTCTGTGTTGTAATGTAGTGTCAACAATAAAGTATATTTGTATTGTAAATACTTACATAAAACTAAATTGCTGACTTTGAATTATTATTGGTAGGTGTTGCGGCGTAAACAAGAGGAAGTATCATTATTAAGACGGGGACACCGGGACAAACTTAGCAGTCGGGCAGCTGGCAGATTACAGGGTGAGACATTTCTTTAATTAATAATTAAACAATTACAGCGCGGTTATTTTTTTTTTACTATGATGTGGCCGAACGTAGTAAACATGACCCGACTCCAAAAAAGTACTTCATTTACACAGTCAGAGAAAAGTTTTCAAATCATTATTCTATACTTTTTATTGCTGTCATATTTAAATAGAAACTGCAAAATATAAATAATTAATATAATTTTGTTAGTTATAACAACGTAAGCCATAAGTCGATGGATAGAGAAAGAGCGAGAGGCAACACCAAGGTCTAAAGGAAAACCAACGCTGCATACACTGCTGCGTTATTGAAGTTTACTCTTTAAGGCGACGATATACGCAAAAATAATATGTTCCTTCTCTCTCTCGCCCATTAGTTTAGTGCGGGACAGGGTTATTTGCGTAAATCGTCGCCTTAAGGCTCCAGTCTCCCTAAAATCAGTGTTCTTGATTTTGATGAAAATGATTTTTTGAATGCATATATTTTTTATTCGACAGATAAGTAGTTGCTTTCGGAGTGGTTAAAGTGTGATTTCTCTAAACCATTACTTTGTAATAGAAAAAAATATTTGTTGCAAGGGTCAAATTCAGAAATTTATAACTTTTTAAAGCAGTTTTAATAAAAAATTGAGACGATTTTGAAAACAAGTAACTAGATAAGATTATTGTAGAGGATTTGCCGACAAATGTAATCTGAATACATTTCTTGTTTTTGTTATATTTTTTTCGTGGCGTGTGCATGAATGAGACCTTCTACGCGTGGAACGTAAATAGAGGTATGTTTAAAGCCTCACAAAGCTAAAAAAAGTGTCGTCAAATTAAAAAATAAAATATGTATTGGAAACTTCAAATCTCACACTTTAAAATAACGTAAAATATATTTCATTTATTGCTTTTCTGATGACTAAAAAATTTTTTTTCTTTTCTGATAAATTCCGCAAGGACACTGATTTTAGGGAGACTGGAGCCTTAAGATTTTTTTTTTCATGTAAGGCCCCCGGTATGGAAATTTTATGAGGAGTGTGAAATTAATACAAGCGTTAACTCAAAAGCGTTAATATGGATGTGACGTAAGGCGATGATAGCTCAGTGGTAGTGACGTCGGACGCCGCGGCGAAGGTTGTGGGTTCGAATCCTACAATGAGCTTGAGCTTTCGGTGAAAGAAAACATCGTGAGGAAACCATAGCACGGTGGTAGGGTTCTTTGTAGTACCCGCCTGGCTGGCTACCACCCTCAAGTTGAAAATCTGTCGCCAAATATCTATTGGTGTGTTCCGGCAGCTGCACTTGAGAGCCAGTTCCTTCCAGGCTTTGTGTGCTTACCACCTTCAGCTAAATCATCACTTACCATAATGAGATTGTGGTCAAACACAAGCCTATACAAAGTAAAAAAAACAACAAAAAAAAAATGTCACCGCAGTTATGCTCCTTCCATGCGACTTTCCATTATATACGAGTGTGCGTGAATTGTATAAAAGACGGACGTGACTTCACCCCTTATGCCCATATTCAAAGACAATCATACTTAAGTAGTAAACTCCAGTCGGGCGTCGGAGCTGACATACACTTTATGTTATATGCATTGTTACTCTTGCACTCACTTAGGATATGTTCCGATATACACTGCGAGCACTGTAAGGTGTGTCGTCAATTTAGTATACTGAGAAGTCGTTCCTTTATAGTTAGCTATACTGGGTACCGTTTAAAACGGAACACAGTCCAGTATACTGTCTGTCATCCATGTACCTACTGTCATTCTGGACGCTGTTGATCACGGGACCAAAACACTGAGAGCACCTTACCTCAAAAATGCCAGCGCCCGCAGTACAAAAATGTCAGCGTTTATGACGTCATTATGTTTCCCTAGGATACTGCGGCAGTATACCGTCAGTCCACAACGGAACGAATTTCTCCCCAGGAAGAGCACCGAACGGTGCTCCCAGTGTATATCGGAACACACCCTTAATTGAATAGTTATTTATAAATGTGGATGTGCTATACATACATATAATAGATCGTCGCGGCGGTCGAGCGCGCGCTACGCACCGCGAGTGGTGGTCCAAGCTGCAGTGCTGGGTGTCGCGCTCGTGCGCCGCGCGCTGCACGCTGGCCGAGCTGGAGGCGGCGCTGGAGCGGCAGCTGCGCCAGCGCGAGCGCGAGCGTGAGCACGCCCGGCCCCGCGCGCCCGACGCCGACGCCGCCCACCTGCTGCACTACCTGAGGGACGCCATCGCTGACACGCAGACGCAGATCGTGCAGATCGAGGTCACTATGCTATATTTTGTTATTTGTTGTTTATTGTTATTGTTTTTTAAAGCGTTTAAAAATATATTATAGCTAAAATATTCAAATAAAATAAAAGAAAACTGCTTGAAAACTTGTCATTGTATCGCTAGTAATTCGAAATAATATTACTTTAGGAAGAAAACGACGAGAACGAACTCCCTCGTCTGCTAGACAACTTAGACTCCGTAGAGGCCGGCCGGTACGCGCTGGAGCGGATGGCCGCGCTGGCGCTGCAACATGCGCAGGACGCCGCGAGAAACAACAAACTGTTACAGGATACCAGAGCTCAACTTAAAGAGGTATAACTTATTATAATTTATTATTTATTACACCTCAAAAAGTGTATTTCAATTTGAAACCTTCATTCATAAGTGCTCGTAAAGGCCTATTTGAATAAAATATTTGTAGAGATTTAGTTTTAGCTTATATTTTAGACTACAGTACTAAGAATATATATTAACCATACAAATGATCAAATATTTTCATCGACAGATGGAAGAAAACACGGAACGAACAGCGAGTGCCCTCCGAGCGGCGGGCGCGGCCGGCGACCACAACCTGAACCCGTGGGGCGTGCCGCCGCCCGCGCTGGCCGCGCTGCTGGCGCACGTCTCCTCCGGCACCTCTACACGCTCCGTCTCACCTTCTGATAGGTCATCTAACTTAAATATACGTATGTCTAGCTTCCGCCCCGCGGTTTCACCCGCGTTCCCGAGGGATCTTATGTTTACCCGATATAAAAAGTATGCTATATGTTAATCCAAATTCTATCTATGTGCCAAATTCAGTTCAGTAGTTTCTGCGTGAAAGAGTAACAAACATACATCCATCCATCCATTTTCTATAATATTAGGTAGTAAGATTTGCAAAATACGCTGAAATATGGTGATTTAATTTAAATACCAAATTTCGTGTATATATCTTCAAATATGACATAATGCACATAAAGACCCGATATATTATTATATTTGTAAATTTTAATTCGTTGTATTTTTGTAGGATTCCTTATCTTTTCTTATGTATATTCTGTATAGGACAAAAAATATACTTTTGGTCTACGTGTTACAGGATTTGCCTAGTGAGAAGTTCATAAGCTTATTCTACGAGAAAAACCTCCAGTATGATGCATGTTTCTGTATAATTTTACATTATTTCTAACATAATTCTTGTGTATATTCCTGAAAATAAATTAATTTCCATTTTCAATCTTTCATCACCTTTTTTTACGCTAAAAGGATAACTGAAACTCATCAATATCATCGACCTTAAGCTTTCGATAGAGTCCGTATAGCTAATTACCAACCTCTAAACTTTTTTTTTTATTATTCACAGTTCTCTATTCGATTCACGTCTACCACCGACGAATGGAGTACGCGAGACGAATACGGCGCCTACGTCACCGCCCGATGACATCACTAACTCACCATTCCAACGAAATACGTAAGATTTTATCTACGTTCTTACTTTTTTTTACAATTCGCCAAAATGCATTTAAAAATCCACCGTGGCAATATAGCCGCAAATGCTCTTCTAGACTATGTGAGCTTACCACATTATAGTGAGGCCGGTTGTGGTAAAAAATAAATAATTTGTTAGCCTAATAGATATAAAAAATTGTACCCTTATTTATTTGGTTGATAAGTTATATGACAATTCTAAACAGGTCCAGGATTAATCTCCTAAATTGTAAGCAATAATTATCTTGAATTACACTTCTCATCTGAAAAATCGAAACGGTACCGCAACAACACCTCTGAAGTTTGGTTTTAAATGAATTTTATGTTTTATTTTTACATGAAACAAAAAAAAAGTAATAATGCCAGATTATTGCGGATATTATAAGGTATTGTTTAACTTATGTTAATGTTTATAATTTAAATTAAATTTGTTTAAATATCGAGTTTTTTTCTATAGGTATCTTTTTTCCCTTTAAGAAGATTTTGTAAAATCATAGAATTTGTACCGAATGGAAGCAGAGATTAGAGCCCGGGGAGGAAATACGAGATACTGGATATACTTTTTATAAACATTTTTTTGTTTTACGTCTTCGTTTCAAAATGTTTACAAAAATAGGTTTGGAAAAAACATACCTACCTGTTGAAAAAACACGATAGTTAAAGGAATTTTATTTTAAAACATTAATATTTGTTAAACGATACCTTATACCCGCAATTAATTGGTATTATTACTTTTTTTGTTTAATGTAAAAAAAAACATAAAACTTATTCAATACCAAACTTCAGAGGTGTTTCGATTTTTTTGATGAGAAGTATATATAAAATCATTAAGCATTAGTCATAAAACAATTGAATTTGGAACCTGGCCCTATAACATTAAGCTTATTTTCGATTAACACAATCTATTCATAGGTTTTGTTTGATTCTTGTTCAAGCCTAAAATTATAGATTATTATTTATATAATAAAGCTGAAGAGTATTTTTGTTTGAACGCGCTATTCTCTGCAACTAAACGGTGTTGTTCAAAAATTCTTATCACGTTTGATAGCCCAATTCTTGAGGAAGATAGGCTATTTTTATCCCGAGAACGCGTGTGAAACCGCGGGGAAAAGCTAGTTTAAATACATGAACAAGTTTGTTACACCTACACCAGGGTGCGTCGCGGTTCAGTTCGCCTGCGAGACCTGGGCGTGATCGGTCGCGAGGAAGTCCCGAGTGACGTCATGACTCAGTCGCTCATCGAGCCCACTTCCCCGCGACCAATACCTCTGAGCAGAGTACCCAGCGCCCCGGGAAGCTTAAGGTATATCGCATTTACTATTTAGTCATAGAGGTCTTAAAACCGGGAACTCTATCGAGCCGTAATCGTAAAGCCAATCATAACGCACCTTTACATCGTATAGTGCCACCTTATCTGTCCCGGTGGCTAGGGGTGCCACCATCGAAAATAATCCCTACATTTGACGTTTTAAAACTGTCATTTTCAAATGAGTGTCATTAGTTCCAGTTTTGGCCACCGGGTCAGATAGGTTCGTGGCACTATATACACCGGAACCTCGTTCGTATCTGTATGGTTACGGTCACAGCTTGCTAGTGACCCGGCTTTAAAGGCCCTTTAATTAAAGGTAAACGGCATTAGAAGAAAGATGTAATGCGTCAGGTTTATTTGATTATTGTGTTGATTTTGCTTTCCACATTTTTGTGAATATTTGTGCACTTGTGTTCGTCGTGTTGAGGCACTTGTCCACCAACAGGGGCCTGCAGCCGGCGGGGCCTCCGTCGCCGGGCCCGCCGCGCCGCCCCGCGCCGCCCGGGAGCCCGCGGCCCCCTCGGCGACATCACAACCTGGCCAAACCTGCCTCTTTGTATGTATACCTTTTTTTAAAAACTTTCTTTGACTTATTTATTTGTTGGGTGATACTTGAAAGTTGTTAGTTGATACCGAGTTAGGAGTATCCTATGTTAGTGCAATTGGTGCGTCTAAAAATTTTGCTGTATTTTTATAAAGGTTTTTTTACTCCGCATTGATATTAGGTGCGGTCCCTCATGGATATGAGAAATAATTTACTGTCACTTTCTAATATTTTTAAGAATTGATCTACTTATTTAACATATTGAAGTTCAATTTGAAACTCTAAGAGCAAACCTATCAATAAATGTTAAAACATTAATTCACTTTCGAGTTTTTCCCAACCATTTGTCCACTATAAGATTTATTTGCACCTTATTGCAAAAATATTTGCTCAAAATCAGCTCCTAGCACAATAAAAATATATTGATATAAAATAGAACTTCCATTCTTTATTTCCACTTTTAAAAGCATCTTCTTACCGTGGACTTAATACATAGTAGTTTTAGTGCTTGTGTAGTTAATATAGTATATTTTCTCTCTATCCCTCCCGTATCTCCGCAATCTCGCCGTCTCTGTCCGCATGGTACATTTGGCTTGGGTATATGTGTTATTCTTTATAGGGTAGAGTTTATGTGCAAACAAAATTATATACCTTGGAATCTCTTTTCATGGATTTAACTTGTTTTCTCTTGCTTCCACAATATTAAAGGTACCTATTATTACTAAGTAGTTTTGTAATTATTTATTTGATGTATAGTTTTATCTTTAACATGCTTTTTGTGATGGCAAATTGGATTTAGTTAGTATTAGGGTGATTTCCCATAGAAGTGATACAATTGCGCAACTGAATCTGACGACTTTAGGGGGAAAGAACGGGTGCGTCAGCTATGATGCTAGATCGCACCAAAAATTCGTAGGCTCAAGCCTTATATCCGATTCCACTTATTCTTCATTATGAAACTTGTTTTCAAGTACTATTTTGAAGTGAAAATTATGAATTCCATGATTATAATTTTGTTATTGCACATTTAGCTAATTTTTTATATAAATTCACAGTAGTTTGGGATTGTGTATACTTACCTAATGCAAAACAACGCTTATCGCTACATTTACGTTTGCATACGTATTTAAAATAAATGCACTATATGTAGTTAGAGATTACAGTTAAATAAGATCCAATCTAACTTAAGGCTCCAGTCTCCCTAAAATCAGTGTTCTTGCGAAATTTATCAGAAAAGAAATATTGTTTTTTAGTCATCAGAAAAGCAATAAATGAAATATATTTTCCGTTATTTTAAAGTGTGAGATTTGAAGTTTCCAATACATATTTTATTTTTTAATTTGACGCCACTTTTATTAGCTTTGTGAGGCTTTAAACATACCTCTATTTATGTGCCACGCGTAGAGGGTTTCATTCAGGCACACGCCACGAAAAAAATATAACAAAAACAACATACATAACATAAAACGCATCGAAATTCCATTCAATTCCGCTGGGATTTCACAGCCGTTCGTTGTGTTATATGTTTAGTTTCAGTAAATTTATTTCAAATGATTTTTGAATGCATATATTTTTTATTCGACAGATAAGTAGTTGCTTTCGGAGTGGTTAAAGTGTGATTTCTCTAAACCATTACTTTGTAATAGAAAAAAATATATGTTGCAAGGGTCAAATTCAGAAATTTATAACTTTTTAAAGCAGTTTAAATAAGAAATTGAGACGATTTTGAAAAAAAGTAACTAGATAAGATTATTGTAGAGGATTTGCCGACAAATGTAATTTGAATACATTTCTTGTTTTTGTTATATTTTTTTCGTGGCGTGTGCATGAATGAGACCCTCTACGCGTGGCACGTAAATAGAGGTATGTTTAAAGCCTCACAAAGCTAATAAAAGTGGCGTCAAATTTAAAAATAAAATATGTATTGGAAACTTCAAATCTCACACTTTAAAATAACGGAAAATATATTTCATTTATTGCTTTTCTGATGACTAAAAAACAATATTTCTTTTCTGATAAATTCCGCAAGAACACTGATTTTAGGGAGACTGGAGCCTTAAGTATAAATAGTAGGTTTCATATGACTGAAGAATAGTCTGCAGGTAGTCTTTGAGGGCCCTAACTCACTATTAACTAAACAAATTAAAGGAAACTCAACATTTCATACAATTGCAAACGTAAATGTGGTGTCGAGTGAGAGCCGGGAGGGGTGGCGGTATGGCGGGGCTCACTGTGCCGGTTGCTTGCAGCCTGCTGACCGACCTGTCCATAGTCGAGGACTGAAGTGTCCCTAGTCCGGGACCGACCGTCCCTAGTCCAGGACCGACCGTCCTCTGTCCAGAACTGACCGTCCATAATACTGGACAACTGCGCCGGAGTGTGCTCACAAGTGCACCCACCTCACGAATAGCAAAATGTATTTTAGTTTAACACGAATTACACACGTTTCTGCATGCGTTTACAATAAGTTATTGCTTCTTTGTGTTAACTTTTTTCTTATTGTTTATTTTTAAAAATGTATTTGAATATGGGACCGAAAATACGGGTATCGGGCCAAATATGTAAGCTTTAATAATAAATTAGGCCAATATACAATTATTTTTATTATATATAAATTATATACACTAATCCAAAGGCGAAATGTTAAGCTTGAAGCAATTTGCATTCTTTCTTGTATTATATAAAAGTTAGATTAGGTAAATAACGTCACAATTACTGTAACTCTAAGCCTTAACTCGTATACAAGCAGCTAATGTACATTGTATGTATATATGACTGTGTAGGGTAAATAAATAATTTGGAAATTGGCCTGTGTTTGTTGTAGTATCTAGCATGATGCATCCCACAGTATATTGTGTTTATTGCATGGTAATAATTCAATTGTTTTTTATAACCTCTTTATATTGTACTTAACTTAAAATATCTTATATTTTTTGTACTCTTTTTATGCAATGTTATTGGCACATACAATTAAATAGAAAAAAAGCTTCAGTAAAGAAAAAAAAAAATATGAAAACCTTATATTCTAGAACAGATTAACCCATCAAGTTTTGTAGAACTTTGAACCCTGTTCCATTTATTTAATGCACAAATTAGTTCGTCTATCTACAGTAGAAGTGAATATTCTCAGTTTCCTCTATGTGAGTATAGTTTTAATTTATTTATCATTCGTTTCGTCTGTGGCACGCGCACCCATTGTAACGATCTTTCATTGTCATATATCCGTAATTCCTTGTATTTTGTACCTTTTAGGACATCCATAGTCGTACTAATCAATATGTTCGTCTACCCGGTCCCCATCAGACATTATGACTTGATTGAACATTTTGAAACATATACATGTGTATTTAAGGTGCTATGTTGCTTGAATTAAAACTGGGAATTGCTAAACGTTTTAAACATGTAAACTAAAGTACCCCCCATTATTAAAGAAACTTCGCATTATGATAGGATTGTCACTCTATTCCTTTCGAAGTGTATTTATTTGTACAGGGGTTACTATACACATATTTACATTACATTTACATAATTGTTTATAATATTATATAATGCATCCCCTAACCTAACATTTCGTTCTTCAACTCTCAGCGATTGTCATTTATTTCTCCTTAGTCCTTGTTGAGTTCCATACCTTCTAATATATTCATAATAAACATCACATGAATACATGACTGACGTTATTACAGCATAAACTGATCAAGCAAGACAGGAAAGTTATGGTGCTTTATAATTTGGTTTAAAAAAAATACGTGTAGCACTCGGGGACTGCCGCGGTAAAGCTATTGCATAGCATTTTTTGTCAACTTATGCAATTATAATTATTTATTTATTTTTCATTGAGTCAGTTTTTTTTTTCTTTGATATTAATAGATACCTATACACCTATATACTTTCTCACAAACAGCATACACACACATACATACACGTTAAGGCGAACGCTTAACGTGTATGTATGTGTGCGTGGGAGGTTAGGTTAGGTTTTTTCGATACGAAATTTCTTGATTCGGTCGCCGCGCTCAAAGCCAAGGATCATATTTACTCCTAGCGCCCGAAGCCCGCGATAAAAGCTATACAATAGCTTAAAAATATGAAGCGTAACGTGAAACAATTAAAGTTTTGTTAATGACGTAAATTCACCTCATGATTGACAAAGGAAATTTATTTCGGTGCTCCGGCAACTTTAATTGAGATGTTTCCTTATGGCTACGCAAAATTATTGGCTAGGTATTTTAAACTCAAACACACAACTTTGTAAAAAAAAAAGCATATGATAGTTGAACAGACACGTGATTATTTCTACGTAAAAAATCAATTTAAAAATTAGAACAAAAGTTTAATTCTAAATTTTATGAGTTCCGTGACCACTTTTCGCTTTAATCAGCATCTTGTATTAGTAAATAATAATCAAATTCAGGTACCATATGACGTTCCTGCCTTGCCCCGTCCGTTAGCCCGTATTGACCGTTGCTCTACCACAGAGAGACGAGCACAGCGGGGCTGGGTGGGGCGCCGGGCGGCACCCCGCCCGCGTCGCCCGGCGCCACGAGACGCGCGCGGGACGACGACGTGTTCCTGAGGCTCGCGGGCGCGGGGCCCGACAACTCGCCGCAGGGGGTCGTCAAGGAGCTGGCGCAGAAGGTAACCATACTTTAGGAAATAGGGTCAGAAAAGAGTATGCTCGTTCTCGAATATACGTATATCGTTTCCTTGGATTATTATGGCATGTTGTGGTCATGAAAAATATTAACTATTTAAATACCCGTGGAGCCTTTAGTAGTGTAACAAATTTATTTCATATTCTGTCCCCATATGAACATATAATTTGTATCGTGTAGCGAATAAGTGGCGGCGGTGGGGGCGGTGGGGGCGGAACCGCAGCCACGAGCTTGTGGATCCAGTGCACGCACGTGGCGGAGGGGCACGCCGGCGCCGCGCTCGCGCTCGCCGCCACCCCACACATGCTCTATAGTGGCGGAGTTGGTGAGCACTCTACCACTTATTCATTACTAATTTATTAGACAAATACCGGGTCTCCTGAGATGGCATGTTTGGTTTGTCTCGCTGAGTAATTTTTATTATGGGACCAACTCTGAAATCGTGACAATAATTTCAAAATTTATTCATCACCTGCAAAAGCGTTACGAGCCTATCATAGAATTTGAAAATATGCCACCTCGTAATATCCACCCGGTAAGTTGTCGTTGTTATAAATGTTGTGACGTTTGTATTTGGGTGCAGACCGCACGGTGCGCGGGTGGGACGTGACGGCGGGGCGGGAGGCGTGGCGCGGCTGGTGCGGGGGCGCGGTCAGCGCCCTGGCCGCGGGGGAGGGGCAGGCCCACGCCGACGGCCGGCTCGTGCTCGCCGCCGCCGGGGCCGCTGTCAGACTGTTCGACACCAGGAGCAGGACACCCCTCACTACTCTGTGGTGAGTGAGTATACACGTGTCAAAGTCAAAGTCAAAGCCATTTATTCAGTTTAGGCCCTAGGAGGGCACTTATGAAGGTCGAATTTACTGAAGCTACCACCGATTCGGAAATCAGCCTTCAACTGAGAAGAACCGGCAAGAAACTCAGCAAGGTTACATTTTTTATATATATTATTCTTTTTTTTTATAATCTGACTATTGGCTATATTTTTTCAATAACAGCAAAATGTACAATACAATATACAATTAAATCAAAAAGAAAAATACCAATACAATACAATGTCGTGTGCAGTAACATGTGACGTCAGGGCACTAAAGTATATTTACGTAGCAGAAGGAATTTCGTACGATGACCCGTCCCTGTCACTTGCGCACAAATATAATGCCGTTACATTCTGGAGATACCGGACCGTCGTCTTCATACTAATGTGACAGCAACATTTAGCGACAAATATTGACAGGTCATTGGACGAATTTCCTTCTACTACATGAACGCACTTTAGCGTATCTATCGCGTGGGAATTTTCCGCTAGAGGCGCTAGTGTAGCGTGAGATCTTCGGCATGTCAAACTTCCTACCCACAAACTGTTTTGTGGGTAGTAGGGTCTATGCGAGTTTATTTCTAAATAGAATAACGTTGTGAATATTTTGCAATACCTGAGATTAATTATGGCAAATATGAGTTACGGGTCAATTAATGGCAGTGCTTTGAGACAGTTTTTTCTTTCGGAAACTTTTACCTACTTTTTTTTCGAACAAAACGTACAAACTACGTAAAACTGAGGCATGCTCGATATTTTAACGGTACGGTTTAAGGTATTCGTTATGATTTAAATGTAAACATGGTTTTCATGTCCGTAATAACAAACTTTTATAGGACCTTACTCGACGGTGGCGCCAACTGGTGAGCACAATAAAGATAGCCCCTACTATACGACACCGATAACTAGAATAATAATATAATAAATTAATGTACCACTTATTGTGGAGCTGTCGATGATACATGATACATGATACATGATGCGTGTGTGCGGGCGTGTGCGCAGGTCGTCGGGCGCGACGGGCGCGTGCCCGGCGGGGCGCGGCGCGGGCGGCGAGGTGGCGGTGACGGCGCTGGTCGCGCACCAGCACCGCCTCTACACCGCCGCCGGGGACAAGCTGCGCCTCTGGGACCTGCGCATGTCTGGATCGCTTATATTTACTACCTAGTTTTTACGATTCCCTATTTCACCCCATTTGAACTTAGAGAATCTAGAGCGGGAGTTAGCGAGTGACACGTTTAGTACCAAAGACTTTCTGCCAATTTTCGAGGGAGGCGAGGTAAACACGTCCAGCACACATTTACATTCTCACACGCACTCGTACGAAAAGTTGAGATATTTCTATAAGCGCCCCCATACATAAAATCTGTACCACAAACACAAAACATACCCACAAATAGATAATGGCTGTTGTTACACCTTTGTTTAGTTGCACACTAGCGCAAAAACTAGTGATGAGGTATGGAGACCGATTGAAATGAATGATATAGGAATGAATGAAACCAGAGTTGTTCATTTTATTATTAGTTCATCTAGGTATTGCGGGACCACGATCGATCGTCGTAGTTCTTGATATCACGTCGAGATCACCAATGTGGGTGTTGAAAGAAAAGTCACAAATTCTTTATTTAAAGTGCAACAAGGAATATTGTATTGTATTACGAAAGTCCTCTTCATGCCTAAACGGCTGAACGGATTTTACCCCCTCTTTTGGGGTATAAATCGATCCCAAGCACAGGTAAGTACTGCACAACCAACCATTTTATAGGAGCTCTTACTAGCGACAGTTTGCAAGCACAATGGCGAATGATCGCCGCCAACTAGTTTTTATAAACGAAATGAACGAGCGTTCAACTTCATTGGCAGAGGGGAACGCCTGGACATGTGAACTCCAGTTCTAGATTCTCTAAGCATTTGAAAAACCCTTCCTTTGTACTCCCATAAGATACTAGAGAAAAATATCCTCTAAACCTGACCATTTTTCTGCCATTGATAGTCTCAGAGGTCTGAGTCACAGAACCACCAAAATAAACCTACTGATTGTCTGACTAAAGTCGCTTTTTGTTGAAAGAAAGTTCATGCAGTTGATAAGATTACACCAATATGGTTGGTGTAATATATAGGTATACCAACAGGTTGGAGTGCATATGCAAGGTGTGGTCGGGGCACGCGGCGGCGGTGATGTGCGTGGCGCTGCACAGCGGCGGGGGAGGGGGAGGGGGCATGGGGGGGGCGGGGGGGGACCTACTCGCTACCGGCTCGAAGGACCACTACGTCAGGACCCTCGACATGCAACCACAAGACACCGGTATGTTATACTTATACATTACAAAATGAGTTCCCATTACGTTTTTCCCGCAGCGCTACGAATTGGGGCCATCGGCCGAACTTCTTCAGATCACAAATTTGTTACTCTTTCTTTGATAGGCTTTTGCTTCACCTTACCATGATAGGTAATGATGTTGCCGAAGGTGGTAAGCATGTAAAGAAAAAACTTAGAAAACAACTGGTTCTCAACTGAGGTGACAGATTTTAAATTTTTGTTAATTACCCAGGCAGTTGACGGGCCGGTTGGCGTAGTTGGTAAGATACCATATCTATCACGCCACAGGTCGTGGGTTTGATTCCCACTCAGGATAGGCATTTGTGTGCATGAACATGTCTGTTTGTCATGAGTCTGGCTGGGTGTAATCTATATATATAAAAATCAATGCCACTTTTCGTTGTAATTTTATAACTCAAGAACGGGCTCACCTATCCAAACCAAGTTTTTAGGCTTTGTTCGGACTATTTAGTAGATGGTTTATGTGAAGTTTGCACAAAATCGGTCGAGCGGTTTTTCATTTATCACATTTTTTGTAACAATAATTCATTATTTTGTTAATGGGGATTTTGCTGTCAAATAGAAACTTTTTTTAAGATGGGGAATGTGCTGTCCTTTTTTCAGTGAATAAATAGACTTTGTTTCATTGAAATTGGCTAACGGGGAAAAAGTTATAGACATCTATAAGTATATAGGGTAAGCCTACCTATCATTGGCATCTTCCAGTTATTGGCACTTTTGAGTTTAAATTGATAAAACAAGGAATCTACGTAAGGAATTTATGTAAGGTAGCCAGAGTTTAATTTAAAAAATAGTACATATTTCTTGTCAATAGATGGTAGCAATACACCACAAAACAATATGACGATTTAGTGACAATAATCTACATTTTAAGCACGTCATTTGGCGAAATTTTATGCAATTTTCTTAAGGAAAGAACTTTACTAATCGTGTTATATCTAGTTTATTTGAGTAACTGACAGTGTCAAAGTAAATGTGACACACATATTTATACTTTTATACCGTAGGTTAATGATTATTTCTTAAATATCATATTCATATTTTATTTAATTGAGGAATTTGCCAACATTTGGAACAGGAATTCATCTGAAATTCTATTATTGGCATTAGCAATAATGGGGATTTTGTGATTTTTTTAAAAAGCAAAATAATGTTTAATCCCTAAATATTTTAAGTAAATTATTGCTTTTCCATATAATGTCTTAACTTTTAATGACATTTTCCAAATGTTGGCCCATAGTGCCAAAAGCGAAAACCATTTTTTGCAGGCAATAATAGAGGTATTTTGAGAGCCAATAATGAGTTTCTATTTTAAAAAGAAATGAAGTCCCGAATCAAAAAAGAAATGAAGATAAAGAAACCTAAAGATAAAGTAAATATAATAAAACCGGCCAAGTGCTAGTCAGACTAGCGCACCGAGGGTTCCGTACAAACTTGTAGGTATGTAAATAGTTCGTCCATCACGGGAATCTTAACGATTTACTTATGGAATTAGGGACGAACTTAACTTTGTCGTTTGAAAACTGTTGTCTCCATACATTAACATAAGCCGCGGTCAGTTTACCAATTGCAAATAAGTTTATAATCGCAAATGATTTTTTTTTTTGTTTCTCTTACATTGTTGCTTCTGACAAATTTCACGATTCTAGGTATACGGGAAGTACCCTATAGGTTTTGGTTTCCTTGAGTGTCAATATGCTGTATAAACGGCCGTATCTGTTGATTGTGTTGACTTAGATGTTTGATTTTTTTACAGCTCCAAGGGATTGCAGACCTAAGTATTTGATATTAATTTCAACTTGATACCGCCACGCATTCCTGAGAAAAAGGTCTTGACAGACAGATAGACAGACAGGGTTTCTTTGATCCTTTTTAGGTACGGAACCCTAAAAATTAAACATACTGGGTGATTTTATTTTCGCTGGCAATACTCGCAGGGGTGGAAGTACTCATCAATATGAACAAGTTTTACTATGGCACTAACTGTGAAATCACGAAAAAAATATCAACTGTTCCATACAACAGTTCAATACCTACTTGACCAAAATATATGAAGCAACTGTTTTATTTATTTTTCGCGATACCTGAGTTGGTACCATAGTGAAAATTGATAGTGCTTTCACCCCTGCAAGTATTGCCAACGACTAAAATATCATCCTGTTTACTGAAGAAACAATACGAGCGGCACTAAGTGCGATTAAAAATGATATGGCCAATTAGCAAGCTGCAAAACAGTATCAAGCGCCCCGAGCTACCTTACAATTCCGCATAAAGAGAGTGATCTCAAAAGTATGAAAAAAGATAAGATGAAAGTAAAATAGAATGTTAAGAAAAAATGTTTACAAAAAGTAAAAATAATGTCTATTTTTGAAATAATTATTGAAACTATGGACACGTTAATAAAATAAGAGATAAATTGAATAATGCTTTGTTTTAACTTCTTGATTTTTTTGAATTTATAATGTTCAATCTACTAAAACAAGTTAAAGTAGGTGTTCATTTTGGTATGCCAATAATTGGACAAGTAAGTGCCAATAATGGGATTTTTCATAGACTTTCAGAATTTTACAGTAATATAACTATTACTATTTAATTAGATGAAAATTGCTATAAAACCAAAGATTGAAATATTTTCTTACATATTATCGCATTTTTTGTGTGCTGCTAGCACAAATGTGATTTTATGGAAATTTAATTTTGGAATTAGAAGGAGCCAAGTCTTAAGGTGCCAATGACTGGGTAGTTTACCCTATTTACAAAAGTAAATTAGTATTTAGTATGTCAGTACTCTGGATTCCATAGCACAAGCTCTGCTTAATTTGGGGTCAGATGGCCGTGTGTCAGGAATAATGTCCCAGAATATTTATTTATATACTATGATTTCCTTTATCGATCATCATCATCATTTCGGCCGCAAGACGTCCACTGCTGAACATTGGCCTCCCCTAAGGATCTCCAGTTTATTGTGCGATCATCGCTTTATTTTAGTTGTATATTGAGTCACCAGGTAGCCGGGAAGGCAGCAACAGACGACTCCTGGAGCCGCCGCACTACGACGGGGTGCAGGCGCTGGCGCTGGCCGACGACAGCGTGCTGTACAGCGCCTCGAGGGACACCAGCCTCAAGCGGTGGAGCCTGCGAGACAACACACTCACGCATGTACGTTCTCTCTAATATACTGTTTATCATTTTATAATTAATAAACTAGTTATTTTTGGAATTACATAGTCAAACAAGAAACCCTTACTCTCTTACGTCAAGTGGATTAAACTGAGTCTTGTAAAACCTGGGTTTAACCTTACTTACTTTTTAGGTAACTAAGTCTCTTTTTGTTATATGACGTTAGAAAGTATTTAAAATCTGGATTTTACTAGGATTTAAATCATCTCACGTAATAAGAGGGTTATAGTTACGTTATGGTCATTTTTAGTGTCCGACCGTCGTATCGGCTTCGACTTCGGCCAAAGAAATCACCTTCGGCTTCGGCCAAAATTGGCCGAAGTTATCTAGCAAGCGCCGAAATCGAACGAATAGTTACGAATGAGCGAAAGCGCGACGGACGGGGCGACGCCGGGTGGTCGGCGCCATCGCCAATCGAAACATTAAAATTTAAAAACATTTATACTATAAATTTTAGCTATTCTCGAACCGAAGACTATTCACAAGTGAAATAAATCAGTACTTGAATTTATACATGCCAAAAACCTTGAACTTTTACTTACATACTGCATTAGGTGGACATCGGGCAATTCCATCAGTAAGTGATCGTACAATAATGTATAATGTAGAGTGTACTGTACTGTACTGTACTGTACAGAGCGTAATGAACGCGCACAAGGGGTGGGTGACGGGCGTGTGCGTGGTGGGGGGCGGGGCGGACAGCACAGACAGCGTGGTCGCGAGCTGCGGCAGGGACGGCACGGTGCGCGCGTGGTGGCCGGCGCTGCGGCCCGCCGCGCCGCCCGCGCACCTCCCCGACGCGCCGCACGCGCTGCGCCCGCACCCCGACACACACCTGCGCACTATATATACCGCCGGGAAGTTAGTATACATTCTACATTTGTCCTTTAACTACTGTTAACACGATCACATGTTACATACTATGTCATATATATACAAAAATAATGGGTATATTTATGATATATTCATATAAAATTCCTAGTTGATATTGTTCATAAATTCAAAGTGATTCTCGTTGTTAAGTATGTTATAATATCGTCCCATTTATGAAACTCGACTCGGTTGTGTATGTCCATAGTGTCCATGTTTTTGTGATCATGTGTATGGTCGATACCAAAATATCGAAACCGGTCATTTATCTCATTTGAAACTCGACTCAGTTGTGTATGTCCATAGTGTCCATGTTACTGTGATCATGTTTGTCGATACCTATATCTATATATATGTTAACTGGGGAGTGTTTTCCAGCGGCGGCGACGTGCGCGCGTGGCGGATCGTCGCCGACCGCGACCAGTGACCAGGTGCCCACCCCCTGTATAATGTACCTACTGTATACCCACCACTTGTCACTAACCGCTTATCATTTACATACATTCACATATTTAACATTCCAATATAATATATATCCATTGCTAAAAGCAAACTGTGTGATGCACCTGAAAGATTTTTAGCAGAATTTTGAGTGCACATATATGATTTTTTATATATGGAAAAATTTGTGATTATTGCAACTGATTTTCTTAATGTTTGTGTAAACATTTTTAAAACTACAGTCATGTAACCAATTAGCCAAATGCAAATTCTACGATGCTAAATGAAATATAAATTAATTTCTTGATACTTTAGCTTGCTATACACTGTGAACAGGTGCGAGTGTATAGTTTCACTCACCTGTTACTTGGCAGTATAATCATCCACATAAGCCCATTTTACAAAAAAAAATATACAGGAGGGTATCAGGGACGGTCCTCCGCAAACTGATTCAGCTCCTTATTTTGAATTATATTCCACCGGATATTTTTCATTTTTTTTTATCGTTTTTCAGTTACTATTCCTTTATTTCAATGTAAAATTAAGTTCTGTGTACGCAACACTAAAATAAAAAAATCAGCAATGGATGTTGAAATACTCTAACTAACGTCGCGAGGAGGGCGGCCAACGGCTCGCTGCGCTGCTCGCTACGTGCGGTTTGCCACGGTAGCGATACACTACGTATGAGGTAATCAAACATATCAGATTTACTGGATTCCCATGACGTTCCCGAAATAATTTCATGTACCGGTTATCATAGTACTGAATTCACCCAATTAGTTTGCGGAGGGTTGTCCCTTACACCCTGTATATGTCAGTTGAAGCAAAATGGCGACAATTTTTTTCATTGAGCTATCAGATCTAGAGATTGATCTCGTTATTACAAATAATGTGTATTAAATGTTAATAAACATTTAATTTATCTACAAGTATTTACAATAAACATACAAAGTATAATAACGTCGCTGGACAACCAGTTGACATAAAAAAAAACACGTATAAGAGACAGTTGGTTGTGTTGTGTTACATCACTAATCCTATACCCAAGCTTGCCTCGCACGCGTCGCCGCCGCTTCACCAATCATTCATCACTACAGGGAAAACAATGCGTTATACGACTACAGTCCGTGAGACGAGATGCTAGCTTTACATTAATTTTAACTTGTTAAAATCCCCAACACCAAACTCGAACCTTTAAAAATTAAATAATTTCATTGGAATAAATATATCATAAGTGCGACAGAGATCATGGACCGCTACTCGGAAGACGAACCGATTGAGTAGTCTACTGAATAGGATGGTTCCTATTTCCTCATTTCAGACTTCCATTTGGAATGAGGTTGTCGATCGGTACACGATCGCGGCAAAAGAATTTTGCGACTAACACAGCATCAGTCTAAATTTAACGAAATAAAAACGTCCTTTCCGATCGGAATGGCAACCGAATGGGTCTGAAGGGGGATTATTTATAAATAAAAAATATGTATCTTAGCGGTCCCGGAGAGAGAAGCTCTCTCTCATACGTAAAGCTCACTTCTCTCGCGGACTGTTACATCATATCTTACCATCAAAAGGATGCAAGAGATGCTTCGCTATATTGAGTTCTTTTAACATACAATTACAGCTGTTTTTCCTGTATGTGTTTCAACCACCTTTCCATAGAGTATTACTAATATTATCAGCTTTTGATGTACTAACAATATATTTTCCATAAGTCTTTCGTAATCTGTATAAATACTTGTTTATAAAAAAAACATAAGAAGCCCATTATATTGGTTATTAAATAGATATAGAGATATTAGTCTTATGATATTTCGTTACGAAAGGCTTTTACAGGTTCGATGAAAACTATATCTATCCATTATTTTCATGCGACAAACATGGCCTACCTTAGCTTTCTATGTCGTTTGTAGATTTCAATCAGTTTTTAATCAATTCTAAAACTTATGTATATATTTGTAGCTAAAAAAGAGAATAGATTAGTAGATGTTAGAGAAACTGATTAATTTTAGTATCTAATCAAGAATGATACGTTATCGTATCAAGACATAGAAAATCTATATCACCTATGTAATTAACAAGCGCGCCTAAAGAATATAATTAAAAATTTAAACTGTTCTGTCTATAAACTAAACTTCACTGTCTATAATTAACAACATAACCAACAGTCACGCGTACAAAACAACCTATAGCTAATAAATTTAACCATTTCCAGTGACGGACGCGTAAGATGTTGGCGGATACGACGAGCGAGGTGACCGACGCACGAGGATGCGTGCGCGACCGCAGCTGCACCCGCAGTCGAACGTGCGCGCACGCATTCACGACGCGCTTGGAGGTGACCCCCATATACCTTGACTTCAACTACCTCTGTTGAATTCTAGCCTAAGGATTCTGAATGAGAAATTTAAGGATCGCAGTAGTTCGATGACTGTTCATCACTAGAAAAATTAACCTAATTGCTTTACGATAACGTCCATTGTTCTATGACTTCTAATAATAAACAGAGCTTAGATTGGTAGACTTTGATGCAGTACTTACAGGTTAACGGCATCATAAAAAGCAATTTAATTAAAATGGTAAATGATCATGTATTTATTGACCAACTTTCTGTCTGTGTCAAATAATTTGACATGAATGATGTCTAGGTACGTTAAATAAAAGCGTTTTGAGTCAATACTGTATAGATGGAAGTCGGTTGTAATGGGTAAAAATTATGGTAAAATATGTATGACATCTATGTTTTAAAATAATATAGGCACATTGATAACGAGCACATGTGCAACACCTATAAAGTAACATTACGACTAGTATGATAATCTTTATTTACATGTAAGCATCTCAACCCCAATATGCAACCAACAAAAAACCTTATGAATTAATAAAATAGAGTTGAAAATATATCTTTTAATTCCCATAAACACTGTAAAATGTTTTACATTATGGATTTTAAATCCTACTTTAAAGATAGACTGTAGCCACAAAACATTGGCATTCCGACCATTCCTTATGAAATCTCAATAGTAAAATGACATAAGTTACGACCTAAATAGTAGTTACGTAAGTTCCGCACTATAATACAGGTTGATTATAAATGTTGGGAGTGAATTTTCCATTTCATTGTGTAGCTAAATAATTGTTGTAAGCGCGAGATAAAGGTATCTGCATACTTCAGTGATATTTTTTCAAAACAGAACCTCTGTCTTTGAGAATGCAAGCAATAATAACATTTACGTGGTAAGGATAAAATACATTGTTATAAAACAGCATATTTCCTTTTTAATGGTATGCAGCTACCACTTTAATCGGCTTAGTAATAATAATGTAGATCCACATTGTTTGTGGTGTATAAATCAAATGTAGACCAATTAAAAAGACTAGTATTATGTATATTATGTGTAATTGTACGTCAGGACACAGCTAGTTTCGCAACAAGGGCCTTTTAACGATAATAAGTTAAAGTTAATAATTTTATCGCAAAGTATACTTAATACATGTGTATACATGCGAAACATATTTGTAACTATACGTTTATTTCAAATTCTATAGACGTTAAATTTATGAAAGCCTAAACTTGACGGTTCCCTGTTATTTTTAAAAGTTGATATAAGTCGACCGCACTCTTGAGGCTCCATCGCCTTTAATTTCAAAACCAAATGTTGCCCATGTAATGTGTCTCGAACTTATCATTGGTGTAATATAGAAGCTGTTTTTGAAAGCTGTAAATTTTAGGCCGGAAATTACTCTATTTCTATCGTTAGTGTTCAAGTAACTCCGTGAGATCTCAGAGTGTAGTCGTACTTTAACTTTTTTATTTAGTAGGTAGTGTAGTGTTGAGTATGAAAAAATCGCGAATGCAACTATCATTCCAAATAGCCAACGCCTTAATGCCAAATTTTACGCACAAGGACTGTTTTACACCACTAAAGAAACCAATACAAGGTTTTACTATGACTTGGTCATGAGTTAAAAATAATAACATATTGGTATTCGAGTCCAGCCAAATATTACCAACAATATTTTATAACAAATATCTCCACTACTTACAATCTATTGGAACTGGTTCATCAATTACGATAAATCTGTGATTCGAATAATTGTATTTTTGTACATTCCTGTGCTACGGGTAGTTTTAGCAACGTCATAATCATATAATCACAAATTGCAATTAGTTATTGATTAGTCTGTCAAATTATATAGATTAAAATTATATTATATGAATATATGTATGCTATGAATTTTAGTGAAATATCAGCTGATTTATTTACAATTTAGGAATTAATCGTCTATATTTTTGTCTCCCAATGCGTGTTAATTTCAGTATTATTATAATTCGGTTTTAATGGAACACTGATACCTCAAGTATATTGTGAAACACGAGACACGAACCCCAAAATTAGATGTCTGAATAATTTGATCTCTTGCTCTAAAATTATAAGAGGTATCGTGAATAGGTTAATCACGAACACTTGCGAGGCTATGAGTAATGCTAGGAGCTTTATAAACATAAACAAAGAATAATATATCATATGTTATAATTGTGAATTATATTGCTAACTATATACAGAGTAATTTAATTTTACCACATATACATATTTGTTTTGTATTGCATAATTTCATCCTATATTAAGTGATATAATGTCTTTATAAATAAAGGAACATACGCCTAGCAGCTAGTCATGTATTCTTAGCTCATGCGTTTAAATGTAGGTTTTAAAATAAAGGTTGTATTTGTAGAGGTTTTCGTAAACTTTTCTTGGCATAATAACATTATTTAGCAAATCTATAGAGTATTTCTTGACTTTCTATTTTTTTCTTTTTCTTGACTTGCAATTAATTTATTTCTATTTACGTTTATGAATAAAAACACTCAATTTATTACTTTCATAAACGTATGATCACATTTCGGATTACTTTTATAACGCTTAGTTTGGTTTACGAAAATCGGTTGCTCTCTAAAAGAAATATGTCACACAAATATTTAATAACTTTACAATCAATAAATAGAATTAATTATGTATGTGACAAAAATGATTCCAAGTTTAATTTTGTCCTTTGTGTTATTGCGATATGGGCGGTAATTTTATGAGATTAAAGTTTTTAATTATTGTTTTTCTGTGTTCTCAGTTTAATATTGTTTTTTATTATTATTTTGGGAATTAAATTAGTTTTATTATTTTACTATAATTTTGCGTATTTTACTTTATACAATGATTTATATTTGATGTGGTATGAATTGTTCAATAAATAAAGTTTTACAGTATATTTTTGTTTGAATTTTTTAATTCATAATAATTACGTATATATTCACTTATCATAGCCTGACACCGTGATTCACAATTTCAATTTCTTAAACTGAAGTTTATGACTGTTTAAACGGGTTTGTTATGTTTTGTATAAAAATTATAATATATGTTTTGTTGTAGAATTCCTTAATAGTTCAAAACAGTTTTTTGTAACTATTGGTCAGATTTCAAATTATTGCTGAGCATTATTGAAATCAAGTTGCCAAATGTTGGGATTTTGTATCTTGAATGTTAATTCAAGATTCAATCATCGGGGAGGGAGGAAGGGTCGACAACGCGCGAGTGATACCCCTGGTGTTAGAAGCATTCATAGGCTACGGTAACCCCTTACCATCAGGCGGGCCGTATGCTTGTTTGCCGACAATGTGGTATAAAAAAAAACGTTTTATATTGTTAGATAACGTTTAAAATCAAAACATTTACTTTTTGCTCCCACTGAATATTACAAAATGCTATATAACACCGGTGTGGAAGCAAACTTACAGTCCCACCAACTTATCTGTACAGTCCAGCGGGCGCCGCCTTAGAATATACATACATATATATATGCGAAAGTTTGGATGGATGTATGTTTGTTACTCAATCACGGCTGAACGGGTGAACGGTTTTGGATAAAATTTGGCCCAGAGATAGATCTGGGAGATACTCAGGTAAAAGCACATAGGCTACTTTTTATCCCATAAACATAAGAACCCTCGGGACCGCCGGTTAAACCACGGGGCGGAAGCTAGTCGAAAATATTCCCTAGATTTAGACGTAAAACTGACATTTTCAAATCGGCGTCATTACGTACTACTAAGCTCATAAATATACCTATCTACTAAACATTTACGTAAGTGGCACATAACCCAAGATATCAAGTTTATTTTTAATTGTGGATGAAAAAATTTAGACTGGGGTTATAATCTAGGTGCAGGTAATTTTTGAAGTACCTTCGTTTTCTGTAATATTCACATTTACTGACAAGAATTTAATTTTACATTAAACCCCTCACGTCCCAGATGATGACTCACTGGGATTAGAAGAGTTTAATAAAGGATTAGTAACTGAAAAAAGATTTAAAAAAAATGAGAGAAAATTTCGAATTAAGAACATTACCCTTCCTTGGGTGCTTAGGTAGTTGGGTAATAAGGAGCTGAATGCACCCTGTTAGTTTGCGGAGGGCTGTCCCTGATACCCTGTAGGCATACAGTGTGGCGACGACCTAATCACAATAACTCACATAGTAGCATCCACTAGTTGCTATAATAGAATTAATATAGAAAAAAAAGAAATTCCAATAAAAATAAATAAAGTATTGGTCCTTTTTTTTTGCATATGTTTTAAAAATAAAGTATAGAATACACAGAGTGATTTATTGTGATTAGGTCGTCGCCACACTGTATATAAACTAAAACTTAACTAACAATGCTACCACTAACCTCTTTCACTTCCACCCCCCGCCTCAGGCGTGGGCCAGCACCACTCATTTAACACGTTCACTGTCCGTGCATTACAATATGTAATGCATTTTTGGTCTGGCTGTGACGTCCGTGGATTACATGTAATGCATTCGCCAGAGGCAATTGAACCGCGTTTCCTGGGCTGGACGTGTGAGCTAGAACTTTGGTTTTCTAGGGACGTATGAACAATGAAATGGCGAAAATAAAACTCAAATGCCCGTTTTTTTTTTTTTATCAGAGATAAAACTTTAATGAGCTTCGTTAAAACATGCTAAGCAAAACGCTTTTTTGCAAGGGAGGCATTCATGTATGACATGTACAGCCTTTTTCTTGCTTCACTGGTTGTGAATTTTCAAAAACGCGAAAAAAAAACAAAAGTATCTTGAAAATTTTCTCAAACTTCCATGCATTATATGTAATTCACAAAAATATAGTTGAGACGTCCGTGCATTACATGTAATTCACAAAAATATTGTTGAGACGTCCATGCATTAAAGCAGTTTATAAAAAAAACCACTGGACGTACCATGATATTATCCCAAAATAGACTGGACAGTCAACGTGTTAAAATACTTGAATTCAACTGATTATAGGTTTATGCACAATTTCCCACGGTGAACAATAAATTGTGAATTAGATTATGAAAATATGTCCATGAAACGCTCGTGAACAAAAGCACTTAAACTGCCTCTACTCACAGTATACGCACGACTGTTCTCATATATATTCCACTAGCTAACAGCCCCTCAAATACCGGAAGCACGGCGTTCGCCAAACTCACAATCATAAAACGAGGGTAGTTATAAAAAAAACAAGTAGCAACATTATTAGTCTACCAAAGAATATATTAATGAACAAGACCTGAAAAAGCATTATGGGCAAACCCTAAAAACACAGGAACCATACTTTTTTTTTGATAGCTCACTATAATGCTATTTAATTATTTAAAACAAATATCAGTGTGTTAGTTGAACAGGCATACACCACTCTTTGGCATACACTACCGATAAAAATACTATGTAAGTGTAGACCGGGGTGTCCAATCCAACTATAAAAAAGTTATTGCAAAAAAAAACGAAAGTAAGCCACGAAAAATAAAAAGCGATAAAACAATGATCCTAGCTACTCACCCTTATCGTTTAGCTAACACTCTGTATAAATATTTGAATTTGCATTCCTTTTTATGCTTTATGTACTTTGATTATACAGGAACTCTTTAAAGTCATACAAATACACGAGTTATAATATTTTTATTAAACTTAAATACATTACATTTGTTACACTAAACATAAGGTCAATATTTATATTTGGCGTGTTTGCTGTGTTTCCTATGATGATGTCCGGGAGGCGTGGCAGGTGAGCGACGTCGCCTGTCCCGCTCTCGGTCCCTCTCCCTTTCTCGCTCTCGCTCCCGCTCTCGTTCCTTCTCCCTATCTCGTTCTCTCTCACGGGATCGTTCGCGTTCTCTTTCCCGCTCACGAGATCGCGAGCGCGATCGTGATTTGCGTTCCCTAAAGGAAAATATACAGAATATATCAAAATTATTAAAAAATAGTCTGCATATTTGATTTTCGCTCGTACTTAGCAGATTTTTTAATAGACCGCTTAAAAATATTATGGTATAATTTTCTTTGTTTTAATTTTAGGTATGATATTACACTTACACATATCGTGAACGTTTTGGCGGCGGCGATAACGAAGGCTCCCTCGATTTCTTTGACTTTTTAGACGACGTCCTGAAAAAAGGTGAAAAATATTCCCTTAAGTTTACATACCCTTATCCTTAAGCACGTATTTTTATGTTAGTCGTTTTAAAATCCAAATATACTAACGAGTAGGCGTCCTCTTCGACCGGCGATCTTCGCTTCGGTTCTGGAGATTCTTTCGTTTCTACAATTGCTTCCTTCGCTTCTCGAGATGCCTGCAGATATTTATATAAACATATATGTAGTAACAAAATAGGCAATATGAAATGTAAAATTATGTTGCTTGGGTTTGTCAAATTGTAACGTTTCAAAGTTAGGATTATGTTAGTTAACTGCCGCACTCAGAGACGTCAATTAAGTTTAATGATCAATTATATCCATACCTGTCTTTTTTTATAGCTATTAAATAAACAAAGATGGATATACTTTAATCAGACATTAAATTCTAATAGACGTCTCCGAGTACGGTAGTTAGGTACCGTTTAGGTTATATTATAATAGTTGTGTCGTCGTCGAGTACCTTCTTGATGAGTTTCCGTCGGTAGTGGTGTATCTGTTGTTGGGGCGTGAGGGTGGGGCGGCGCGCGCGGCGGCCGGCCTCCAGCTCGTCCGCGTACTTGAGCACGCGCACCTCGATGTCTCGCAGCGTGCCGCGCGGGAGGGCCGCCTCCTCGCCCGCGTCGCGCCGCGCCCGCTCCGCCTCGCCCCCTCCCGGGGAGCCGCCCGCCGGCCCCGGCGCCCGCCCCTCGCCCTCCTCGCCCTCCTCGCCCTCCTCGCCCTCCTCGCCCTCCGGGGCCTCCACGCTCTCCCACCGCGACGGCACGAAGCCCGCGGGGGCGAGGGCCCGCGCCCCGTCTGGGTCCACGTCCGCTTCGCCTTCTAGGGGCACGCCGTCTATGTCTTCTTCTGTCGGTCAAATTGTTACATTTTACAATTTGTGTTTGAGTTTTAACAGACTTCAAAAAAGGAGGTTCTATAACTATTCGGAAAATTTAAGAGAACTAACAACCATTTATATAGCATATTACTTTTGTTAACATAGGTAATTTTATTACAATGTAAACAAAAGTAATTTTATTATGTTATTTATTTATATTTTATATTGAACATGGAACAGCGAGTGTATTATACAGTACTGACCAGGTAGCGGCACCCCATCGATATCATCGTTAGTGTTGTGCGTGTGTTCGACGCGTCGCACGGCGGCGAGCCGGCGCAACGCGGCCCCGTCGAGGGGGCCCCGCGAGCCTCCCTCCCAGGACTCCTCCGACCCCGAGGACCCGCCCGGCGAGGCCGACGCCGCCCTCGCGCGCTCCAGGGGCCCGCTGGCGCCGCCCGGGGGGTCCCCGGCGTCGACACCGACCCCGCCCTCCGGCTCCGGCTATTATACAAATATTATAGTATTTATTATGGGAATACAAACAGCTGATATTACAAATGAGTACGTGAGTATTTTTATCACACCAGGTCATAATGAAATTTGGCATGCAGGTAGCCTATGACAAGGAGAAGGATATAGGCTTATTTATCACAGAAACGGTACGTAAAACCGCGGGAGACTAGTTACGTTTAAAAATATTGCAGAATACTACATCACCCACAAATAATACTACAAAGATTATATATGACACTAGAGTATTAAAAAATTGAGTATATAATAACAATTATATGACTTGAACATGTGTAATTTATTACCAACGTAAAAAAAATATACATCAATTAGTTGCATTGTGTAAGTGTACATAATGTTGCACACTAATCCGATCCGACCTTTAAATTTTAACCTTATCGCGGCCAACTGCTATTTCATGATAAACATGATAATGAGCTCACCTTTTCCTGTCCCAGGAAGACGTCGTTGATATGCAGCAGGAAGTCTGTAGGGTAGACCGCCCAGTCGGCCCACGCCTGCAGGATCCTGGTGACCCTGGCACGGAACCCCTCCTGCTGCAGCCGCGAGGTCATGCTGGCCCACGCCAAGTGGCAGTTGCGCATTATCTCTGACAGACGCTGCTGGAATCTGGAACATTCGTTGAATAGTCAAGGATTGGTAGAAGGGAGCTACCTTACAAAGGCAGATACCGGATGACACATATAGGATAGATTTTCAACTTGACTGTCAGTATCATTTAAAGTGTGTATTAGGTGTTAGAGACGTGTTAATTAATTTTTAGATTTTTTTAATAAATGGTTGAAAAGTAATGTAATGTTAAAAGTAATGGGGGGGGCACACTGAGATCGACTTTAGAAGCTCATATATTAACAAACATGCTCCGAATGTTACATTACATTTGAATGCTTGGGTCAATTCTCACTTTTATGAATTCCTAACAGTGTAAAGGGTATTTTACTCTTTATGAGAAAAAATCTAAAAATATTTTTAGATTCAGTACCAGTAGCAGATTCAGCAGTCGGAAAATGTTAGTTTTAGTTCATAAAATAACTTAATTAATTTTAAAATTAATTTCAAAGTATTCAGTTTTTTTAATCTGTTTCTAAAGAAGCGAAACAGTAGCCGCCATTATTATAACGTCATACGGTGCTGTAAGTAAACTAAAATGTATCAACTGAAGTATTAATATTTTTTCTACATTATGCATTCAGGAACAGCACACCAATGAAAAAGATAATAGCTCATTTTTAATTTATAAAAATTTATAACTCCAATGTAGACCACTATCAACGCATTTGTACAACAAGTTGTACAATTTGTACTTACAAGATCAAAATTACGTCATGACCCTATGGTCATGTTACGCCATGTTACTCTATAGTAACATGGCGTCCAGCGTTTTTATCAAATTACGCGTGGAAATTGAAAATGTAAAATTTAATTACATTTTACGGCACTTATATTTTACATTGGTATAAATTATGATATAAATGCAATACGTACGCGCTCCTGAAGGCGCTGGCGTTGGTGAGCTTGGCGCCGGCGTTGTGCAGCACGTCGGAGAGCAGGTAGAGCCTCGCGACGCGCTTGGGCGGCGGCGTGTGGGCCTGCGCGAGCGCCTCGGCGAGGCAGGCGGCCACCTCGGGCGCGGCCTCGGCGTGCTCCAGGCACCACGCCATGGCGGCGCCCACGCTGGCGCGCGAGCCCGTCAGCCCGCGGATCAGCTCCTCCAGCCGGTCGCGCTGGCTGGACGGAAACAAACGGATGGTATGGTGATCATCGTGTGGACAGAGTTGATAACACATAAAGCCTAATAATAATCTCACTTTCGAGTTTCACGGAACACATTGAGTATGTGACAGCAAATTTAACTTAATACTTCAAAGTACACTCGCTACCACCGTGTTATGATTTCCTCCCGATATTATCCTTTATTAAAATCTTTAGCTCATTATAAGATGATTGAACTCATAACCTTAAATCATCAAACCTTCATACTATTTTCTTGCGTTTTTTTGCCGGCTCTTCTCAGTAAAAGTAACCTTCCGAACCGCGCGTTAGAGTCAGACTATTCATAAGTGCTTGTGAAGGCCTATTCGAATAAAAAATATTTTCATTTTCATTTTACATTAACCGAGTAAATAGGTTATATCAAAACTTCTTGCAGAATACTTAATATATAATAAAGCTAAATGTATTACTTGTTAGAGAGGGTGCCACGTATGTTGTCCTTAGCATCGTCTTCTTCGACCAAATCATCGGGCATGCCAGCCGTGTACATGTTCATCACCGGTGGCCGCCACACAGAGCCACCTAACATCACCGACAATGCAGAAAGAAACAAAGACATTAACATACACATTAACAAAATATGACAATAGTTAGGGCATGTTTCACAGTTTACCGATATGTTCCAGATAGCATATCTGACAGATATCTGATATAGCAGCCTCTTTCTTTCGAAATGTGAATATATCTACCAGATAAGCTATTAAATATATATTGGTAACCTATGAAACAGGCACATACTCTCTGTCCATCAGTTTATTTGATTTTTGACGTTTAAAAATATCAAAGAAATATTAATCTTATTATTATTAACTAGCTTCCACCCCGCGGTTTCACCCACGTTCCCGAGGGATCTTATGTTTTCCCGGGATAAAAGTAGCTTATAGCCTTCCTCGATAAATGGGCTATCCAACATCAGTGTTATTATTTCAGAATAATTTTTAAAATCGAACCAGTAGTTCCTGAGATTAGCGCGTTCAAACAAACAACAAACTCTTCAGCTTTATAATATTAGTATAGATAGTAAGGTTTATCTATTTATTCTATGGTTAATTCTATATCAACATAGATGGACAATATTTTAAAGTAATAAGGTCAAGAATTCTTTGATATCCTTGGACAGAAAGTAGTACTATTATAGGATTACATACCCTTTGAATTATATCTATTAATTCATTGATTTATTCATTACATTATGGAATACAGAAAATAATTACGACTCAGTTTTTCGCACGATATTCTACTTGCACATATAAGTACACAAAAAAGTGAGTGTCGCTGTCAGTTTCTTTGTACGTTTTCACAGCTAAATTACCAAACCCATTTTGATGAAACTTAGCAGGGAACCTAGAGACAGGAATAGGATTATTTTTGTACCAAGAACGGGGGTTGAACCGCGGGAAAAAGCTAGATTAAAATTACCTGAAAACATCCTAAAGTCATCCAAAGACCATTGCTTGGGCGAGTCTCCCTGCAGCATAGAGAATAACTTCCAGCGGTAGTAGACATGCGCAGGTGACTGATTCTCGAATAGAAACCGGAAGAAAGGGTTGTTCATCTCCTTGTTCATAATGATCGCTTCGAACATCGGCCCCTCGCGGATCACAAACTCGACCATACGATGGATTAGCATTAGGATGTTTCTGAAATAAATTATATAAAACAAATATATATATATATATATATATATAAATAAATGATTAAGAAGATAAATACATAAATAGACTTTGGTTTACTATAAGGAGTGGATATTGAAAGCGAAAGTTTGTGTGTGAAACAGCTGAACTAATTTGGGTGAAACTTGTCACACAGAATAGATCCTGAATTAGCACATAATAGTACTTTTTACAACTTTTGACAACGCGAGTGAAATCGGGGGGCGGGAGCTAATGCCTAAATAAATACTAGTCGTGACAATTTGCTCACCTTTCCGTAGGCACTATAACTTTGACAATGGACTGCATCAGTATCTGAAAGTGGAATGACATAAAAACTAAATTTAGAAACCAAAACTAACAAAATATTTTTTTTTTAGTCAGACATTGTATAAAATGCTCTGAGCTGTAACCTAAACTAAGATTCTAAGGAATTAAACAGACTTATATGTTTTGTTTTGTATATTACTTATACTATACTTCGACTATATATTTTTGTCTATGGGTGTGTTATTTGTGATAATATTTTATATCATTTACCTTATCATAAAGATCCTTATCATCAGGATCGCTCGGGAAGTATTCACCGAGACGGACGCGCGGTATCTAAAAGTTATGAGTTACATTTGAACACAATATAAACTGTTCTATATATATATACATATTCAATCCTTACTAATTCGATAATTCCAATCTTATACATGCAACAGTAAATACATCTGTTTGTTATCAATATGGATGAAAATTGGCTAAGGTTAGATTTAATCCCGTAGATGGACATGGATGGACTTTTAAATAGTCACATCATAAAAAATAATTAATAATAATTAATTACATAAACAAGATTCCGCCGTGCGGTTTCACTCGCGTTCTCGGGATAAAAAGTAGTCCGTCACAACTACCTCTATAAAAAAATTACGTCGATACGTTACTCCATTGCTGCGTGAAAGGACAAACCAACAAACACATTTTCGCATTTATAAATCTAACTTCCAACAACGGTGTCTTCAGTAAATTTGGCCTTCATAAGAGCCCTTCTACTGAATAAATACTTTGCTTTGACTTTAATATTAGAAACACGCGTATTATAATTCGTTCACCAATGTTTAGGTGGTTACCTTATTGGCCAAATGTTTGGGCGGCTGAGCGTTGAAAGGCAACCCTGAATATGGCGGCGGTTTGCTCGGCTGCTGCAGTGAAGGAGGGATGTATATCGGCACCGGGGGGATCACTACTGCCTTACCCCAACCTAGCTTCATCTCGTAACTCATTATCTCTTTCCCTGTTGATATTTAATTTACTACTGTTTTTAGTTAGGTAGGTCTTTCGGTAAAGGAAAATAGTGGCTGGCTACCACCCTCTTGTTTAAAATCTGTCTCTAAACACCTACAGGTGTGTTCCGGCAGCTTTATTTGAGAGCCCGTTATTTCTTGGCTTTGTGTGCTACTACCACCTTCAGCCACATCATCACATACTATATTGTGGTCAAACACAAGTCTATAAAAATTAAAAATAATTTAAAAACCGGCCAAGTGCGAGTCGGACTCGCGCACGAAGGGTTCCCTACCATTATCTATAAAAACGGCAAAAAAAACACGTTTATTGTATGGCTCCCTTAAATATTTATTATATTCCGTTTTTTAGTGTTTGTAGTTATAGCGGCAACAGAAATACATCATCTGTGAAAATTTCAACTGTCTACTATCACAGTTCATGAGATACAGCCTGGTGACAGACGGATGGACAGTGGAGTCTTAGTAATAGGGTCCCATTTTACCCTTTGGGTACGGAACCTTAAAAATGTATAGCTTTGGAAAAAAAATACAAGATTTAATAACCAGCATTTAGGACATGTATCATCATCATCATCAGGCCTGCCCTAAGGACGTGTATGAGCTACGATGACATACCGTTGATGCACCTCAGGGCCCGCTCGCCGTCCTTCCGCGACATAAAGGCGACGAAGCCGCAGTTGCGGCCGCGCGCCTTCTCCTCGTCCGACCGCGGCCACATGATCTTGATGCTGGCCAGCGGCCCGTACCGACCGAACAGCTCCATTAGCTGCTGCTCTGTTATCTGTGTATTAATTGCCTTATTGATCTGGTTTGTAAGTCATGTGTCATGTTCTTCCATGCTTTCTAATCTCTGTTATATCTTTATTTAAAGACATAACATGCTTTTTTCAAGAGGAACTTTATTGTGACCAAAGCTAGTATTCACAGGTAAGATTTTAAGGCGATGATATTGAAGCTGTGATATTGAATTCGGACACGCCGCGGCGAAGGTCGTGGGTTCGAATCCTACAATAACTAATAAAATAAAATGACTGAATGAATAAACCAAATAAACATCTTTTACTTTACCTTAGGGTTCAAATTGCCAAGATACAAGTTGGTAGTGTTAGGGTCACCAGTATCATACGACCCCACGTCTGGTATAACATCCAGCACGGGCTCGACGCCGATGGCGCCACGCTCCCGAAGTACATTCTTATATTTGTGACGTTCCGATCTTTCTTCTTGAATTCTGACAAATATAATATCAAATCAGATCAAAACTCATTTATTCAGTTTAGGCCCTAATAAGGCACTTATGAATGTTACAATACAATGAAAATGATTCTACCATTCAATATTACAACACTGTATTTTCTAAAAAGGTTAGGTGCTATTCACATACCTTTGTTGTTCATTGAGACCTCTACCTACCTTATGGATAGTGATAGGAAAGGTACTATAATTATTTAGGATTTGTAAGGTCAAAATATCTAACAATGATATTAGAGCGAAACATAACATAAAGGTCACTTGTTCTTCTGAAGAGCTAGTTAATTTTAAGATATTTACTATCACAGGTTTATTGAGGAACCTAAAGCTTAACGCACATTGCGGGCCGCGGCGGGTTGCATCGCAACGGCCTGTACGATAGACAGGGATACTGCCCTTTGCGATAGTCCTCTGAGGAACGCCCTTACGGCGCTGTGAGAGCAAACATGCGTTTCTTTGATTCAGTTGTATGTAAAGAAAAATAAATACTATAAGTTCGGAAAAAATATATATAACAGTTGACAATATATCCTAGGTTCTTCAAAAACATCGCAAGGTTACACTTTTTTCATACTTTTATCGCGTTGTATGGCTATAATAAACAGTATTTTGAGAGGAAAAATATATTACAATGATAGTCATACTATAATCTATCACACCACAATATTGTTTTATTTTTTTCACTTTAACAGAAATCCGAAATACCTACAAAATGTATGGACTCGCGACCTCGGCCTCGCATTTTCTAGGTGGACCCACTCACACCTTTATATACGCTTTACAAATTAATTGCTAGAATACCTACACCATTTTAACACTGACATCTACATAAACTCAATTTATTAATACCCTTACTGTCTTAGTTCCTCTTTAAATAACTCTAAGTTACTCTTCTTCTTGTCATGCCCTTTCTGCTTCGACTTAAGTCTGCTGGGAGGCTCTGGTCGCTGTGCTAGGCTACGGACAACATCAGCCTCAACATTCCCTCGTTTTTCATCAAATCGTGACACCGGCTTGTAAAGTTTTCCTCGCTCCGATGTATCTTCCTCTGTGAATATTAATATTGCAATGAATAGACTTTTTTCACCACAATCTTACTATGGAAAGTGTTGATTTGACCCCAAATAATAAGTACACAATAACTAGTAAGTAATTCTCTTTAAATGCAGCTGTCAAGAGAGCCAAAGCACATTTATAAGTGCTTAGTGATATATTCAACACAATAGTGTTAGCCAAACAGGCTAGTAAAAGTAGTGTATGCAGCATATCAGTTATCTGGTTTCCATAGTGTTAGTTTGGGATCAGATGGCTGTGTGTGAGGAATGTCCCAGGATATTTATTAGTTTTTTTTTATTTTAAAGCAACAAAACCCGTGGTGTACCCTTCAACATGATAATATGGTTTCTTTTGCTGAAAGCTCATGCTCATTACAGGTTATCCAAGTCCGGTTAATGAATTATTTTAGGTAATACTAACTTCGAGCTCCTGCATCATAAGTGCCAGCTTTCACCCACACCTTACTGGTGGTGCTGGGAACCTCCTGGAAGGTCTCTACAAATTCTTTGAACACCTGTCAACAAAAAAAAATCCATAAATACCTATAAAGAATAAAGACCTTATTGACAATGCAATATACAAAAATAAAAACTAATTCACTGGCTATAAAACCATGACATTTTCAGGGTGGCTTTTATTAGAGGAATACTAAGGATAGCATATAACACACTCATATTGTCAGTGAGACTAGATAAATAATTTGATGTAATGAATCTGAGTTGGTTTTGAAAAGAGTAATTGCTGAGTTTCTTGCCGGCTCTTCTCAGTAAAAGCAACCTTCCGAACCGTGCGTTAGAGTCAGACTATTCATAAGTGCTTGTGAAGGCCTATTTGAATAAAAAATATTTTCATTTCATTTTAATTTTAGATTTTTCCAAAATTTGTAGGTGAAACTGTAGGGTAAAAAAACTAATGTTTTTTTTCATACTTTGTATACATAGGCCACTATCTCATCACGGTAAGTGATGATAGGGCCGAGCATTTATAATCTACTAGCTTCTGGGCTAGCCCATATTCCACATATATCTTCCCACTTCTGGGTATGTTTGATATCACTAGTCAAGTCATTTCTGTGCATATTTGCATATCACATCAGAATATTGACTATAAGTTCTGAGTGAATTTGAATAGATGAAATTTTGAATTGAGTACAATATATACACATTAGTGATAAGCTAGAAATAGCTAAGCCAACTCGTATGTAGTTTTCTGGTTATAGTTAGTGTTGTAGGTACTATATTATAACCAAACATTTCGGTCTTGTATCCCTATATATTTTTGATGAAACCAAATTTAAAGTGTACATACATGAGCAGCGGCTTCCTCCTCTTCTTTCTTTCGGAGCTCCTCCAGCTCTTTCTTAGATAAGCCTCTTGAGCTCATTTCGGAAGTAATTTCTCCGAAAGTAGGTAAACGTTTTTATTTATTCATTCATAGCACTATGAAAACCGCCCTACTACTATAACTGTTTCACGCAATGACTTGAGAGCATGCTGTAATTGTTTCATAAATGCATTGTAGTGTTCATTTTATAAAAATAAAATTCAACATAAATTCAAGTTTACGTTTCAACAATGCGTAAATGAATGAATGAAGTGAGAAGTAAATTTATTTTATTTATACTCTATGAAGTAGACTAGACCACAGATAAGATGAGAATGCTAGCTAGCTAATTAAAGCCTGTTCCAGATGACCCGATTTAATCAGTAATAATTTATTCAAATTGGCAATCAAATAGCATTAGTATTTCTAAAATTAAGCTTAGCATTCGAATGTTCGGTTTATTCGTACGCATTCGAATGACAATCTGAATTATTCTAATACCACCTCAGAACATTCTCTAAGAACATCTACCGCAAAGCTCACGCAATCGACAAACACATGAAACACAATCGATAATAAATAACGCAAAGGCGACCCTTGCGTTGTTTATCGATTATTATTCGAATTTTCATTTGAATAATTTTTCGTGGCGACGAATGAATAGACAATAGATTCGTTCAAATGTTTTTTTTTGCTCGCTAATTTTCGTTCCGTAGAGGTAGACAGAGAGCTCATTTCTAAGCATCGAACATTTACCTCTTCATTACTAGCTGTCGTCTGCACCCTGCATTGCCTTGCCGCACCATCACCGCATCCCTCCCAGACACTCCCAGCCCTACAATCTATTATGAATTTACCGTCGGTGTCGTTCCTCTTATGTGCATACTCTTTGCCAAAGAGTATATAATCACTACGTTTTACTCTTTGCTTATATGCGTTCCTCCACCATGGCGTACGGTCGATCAAAATTAAATACTAAGCTGGTCGAAGAACATTGGGCTGTTCTGTTGTGCCTACGTAATGGTTACTCTATGGTACCTACATGGCCTATGCTGGATATATAAAATTGGCTGAATCTGTTCAGTTTTAGATTTAATTAGATAATGAAAGCAAACGCAAATACTTATAAAAATGGTATAAAAATTACTAGTTTATTTTTGTGTTCGTATGTCTATTATCTAAATTATCCTAGATAAAATACTATTTACACACCTACTACATATTATTTAGGTTCAGCTTTTTTTATCAGATATCAGAAGGCTGATAAGTAGACGGTTTACCTAACTGATGGTGACTACCATCGCCTATGGACATTAGCAATATGTGGCGACCGGCCGTAGCATCAGTTTTCTTTCGCCAGAAGCTTATTGTTGTTCGTTTTATTATTTGACAATGTGTGAGCACATGGGTCGATAACGGTCAAATATAATAATAAACAATATTTATTGGTTACATATTTATTTGAAAAATTATACATCCAAGTTTTCGATGTAAAATTAAAAAAAGAACTTGTAGTGCGATTTACCGTTATGTAGTGAGTCTGCACAGGATTTCGATAATATATTAGTCAGCCGCGGAGAAGATAATATAATTTCACCCTTACCAACATAATAATAAAAAATAATTCAATCTACGCGCGCGGCTGAATAAGTATCAAACAAGGGTATTTAATAAAATACTAGCTAAGGATTTAATATACAGAGTTAATTTTACAGCCAAGTGGTATCCGTAAGTTTTTGAGTTATGTAAATATGCAAAATAGATATGTACAGAAAAGTAATAAACTTTAGCCTCAAATAAATTATGTACGTATATTAAAATGGCTAATTGTACTTAAAGAGCGTTGTATCTCGGCGCGGGCGCACAATGGCCACTGTAAGAATTACCTATTGGCTGTAAACTCACCGTTGTCGTCTTTTTATTTTGTTCCTACTATTGACATTACAAATCGTATATTTCCATTTACTTACTTACATTAAAAATACATAAATAATACAATAGTATAGCAACAGAAATAATTACCTAAATTCAAATTATTGTTTCAAAATCATTTGATAAAAACAATATGTAATGAACATTATTTATTTTTTCTAAACGAAACTACAACGTATAAATAACAAGCATTGAGATTAAAAATCTCTACAACGGTAATTTCATCCATCGACTAATAGATTATAAACATTTATCTAGCCAACAGGTGATAGATATAAAGAAAAGTTATTTTTATAAAAAATGTTTGCAATCTGTGTTATTTCTGTTCGATATTTAGTTATTATATAGTATTGACTGAGAGTGTAACGGCACTAGTCACACTCTCACACCGTAGAGTTATATTGAAGATTAAAATACTTTGTGCTGGTGCATTATAAAGCTTATTTATACAAGTAAACATGCGACGTAATTTACATGACTATTATACTGTAGTCCATTCATTATAACTTGTCCCCTTCCAATTATGTTGGCACTATTGACTGACAATGTAATTTCTGTCGGTGTCGAAGGGAATAACAGGGCTACTTTTGAACGAGGGGACATCTTACGGTGAACAGTACACGTCGAAACAAATGTACATCGTCATTAAAAAATATATTATGTTCTGGGCCGATATCGCCGAGTGACGTCACAGTCGGCGCATGCAAACAGCATTTTTTGCATTTTACATCATAATTTTACATTCCAAATACCTAATCAATGATTGAACGATATGTAAGCTTTAACATTTACGTGGCGATGTCCGAAAGAGAACCAGGTATAAAAAAATGAGTTAGCAATAGGTGATAAAGTTACTGCACTGTAACAAAAATATTTTATCAAAATGCTGACTTCGGCTGACTCATTGATTTAATATATCTCTCAAAATGATTGTTATAAATTCTGTTTTGAAGGCCACATGCGGAGAATTCTCAAGAGCCCATTGAGTTGGCGGCTTTTTTTTTTGACGGGACTGAAAGGAGGTGGATCCAGGGGACCATCGACCTCCCTTACGCGGACAAGACGGAGTTGGCGGCCGCGGGCGAGTCCTTATAAATCATTTAAACTTTATGACTACGCTCACTTCACGAACGAGACCCAATTAAAAATATACCTTATTGTGCTTAACTCAAGGAATCAAATTGACTGAAGTAGAATGTTTGTTCGTGAAGACAACGCAATCGAGCATTAGGTTATATTTAATCTCGAACATCAACAATAAAGAGTACAATACAACACTACCGTCAGATAGTAAAATCAAGATGTACAAAAACACTTTTCCTTTAATTCTATTAAATGCATGTTACCAAAACATTGTACTAATTTATTCATCTTAAAAAATCGATGGCCAATTTATTGAGTGAAATTATAACGATACGCTAAAAATAAGAGACAAATATAATAACTTAACTTGTACTCGCTTTATTTGATCAATAGACGACTATTAAAATAATTTTTCACATACAATATACATCGAATATTATATAAAATCTTTCATTATACGTTGAATGCATCTTGCATTGCCGGCGGATATAACCGAACGTTCGGATATTAGATCCGTTACATAATTCGTAGTATTTTTGTGCGATATAAATGCCCTGATAAATATTAGTTATCCGAAATGTGCGGATATATCCGAAGATCGCGGGCGACGCATAACAAAGTGAATAGTCAAATCCTCTCAACACTAAACACTGTACAGGGATATAGAACGTCCACGGACAGATTGTAAGCAATACATTTCTTTTGAATAATGTTTATCCGATACTGTACGACAGAATAAAATTTCAGAACTTTACTCACAATGTTGATATCCACAGTGTAGCCAAAGGAAGTAAGCTAATTAAATACCTAAAAAGGTATTTTTGTATAAAATACGATTTTTTAAATGTGACGTAGATATTTATTTATTAACCACCAAAAAAATTGGTAGTAAGTAAAATACAATTTAATCGTACAGTATCATATAAGCACATAGTATCGTAAATAGACATAGAAAATTCATTTTATGCTGATAATGGCTTCAATTGCTTCTGAACTTACACTCACACGTGCACAGATATAAGTGTGCGGAGTATTGCGTGACTACCCAATTTTACAAGTTATTGAAATACAAACGTTAGAGCCGTAGACATAAAGACTAATAGACAAATCTTATCATACTGTATATCTATTATTTACATTTTTTGTGAGTAAGTTGTTCTTTTAATGTGTGAATGCGATGGCTAACCATTCGTCTATTGATTCCTGTGTCTACGGTTAGGGCGGAGGTGTCGAAACAAACAATCATTAGAAAAAATGGTAAGTTTGATTTCTGTCCTTGCGGTATATTTATATACCTCCGCTCCGCGGTTTCACCCGCTATCTCCTATTTTACCCCCTTAGGGGGTGAATTTTGAAAAATCCAGTACCAAATCATTTTATGGTCTTACACAGAGTTCTGATTGACGTCTCGAAACCGCTCGATTAGAAAAGCACCTTAAGTAGATCTAAATCAGAAAGTTTATGTATTAATAATACGTTCCGGAACCCCTAGTTTGTATAAACATGAAAAAACTATAATGGAAGTCACTGTTCACGCAAAACTATAATAGACGGAAATAGGATGTTGCATTGTGAAATACCAATTAAAGGTGCATACACACACATTGGTCACGTCACCGTCACGTCACATCTTTGGTCAGTGACATTTTATTTATTAATGAATGGCAACTGCCGAGACGATTCTGCCAGCATATAGTTCTGTAGATGTTGTAGCATGACATCCCTATAGGTCGGGTTATGCACTAGCTTTTCACCAGCGTCTTCGCTCGCACTGACTATAAAACATCTATATCTTTCTTTTTTTTCACCCGATTTCGATGAAAAAACCTATTGACAAAAAACCTAGTTGATAAAGCCTATTCGAAGCGCCAAGCCAAGTCGGATTAACCTGTAGAAATTCCATGAAGACCCGTTCAGTGGTTTTGAGGATTAGCGCGTGTTCAAATAGACGAACAAGAAAAAAAATCTCTCCGACATAACCTACACCCAATTTTTGGTATAAAAAATAAAGTACGGAACATGCAGGTTTTACAGATTTATTATTTTTATAGAAACTGCGTCACGTTGACGTTACGTTGTCGTGACTCATGTGTGGGGATGTACCTTAAATCAAGTGATAGTAACTTGCACTTATTTCATTGCAAAATATAGAAATTACAACTTTTAATCATAGATCATGCATTTCAATAGAGCAGTTATTTTAGATGCAAAACAGATTGCGTATAGCAAGATAAACAGAAGTGCATCTCGCTTAAACACACACAACTATCCTTTTTTTTCCCCATGTTATTTTAGACCGCTGAATTCTGGTGTCGACCGACTATAGTAAATTAGTTTTCACTACTTACACAACGAACTTGCACGATCAAACGATTTTGAACTTAAAGGTTCACCATTAACTTTGTCGACTGTAACAATATTTTCTAATATATATTTGCTGTTATTACACACACTTATAACTTATATTGGACTTAAATGTGTTGTAGGACTAATGCCCTTTTTTTTTTATCTGCCTCAACCCGTTACCCGAAGAGTGCTATTGCTCTGTAGCTTAGAACCATGTGTTTGATTTCTGCATATGGATGTGTTCAGTTGTCCGCGTCGGCGCCCTTCAATCGAAGTCGCGCGAAGTCCTCGAATATTATATCGTCGTCCAGCTCTTGCCCGTTCTCGTCACTGTAGTGGAAAAGAGATAATTATAGGGCTATGTATCTATACTTTTTAAATTTATCAGTTCATAGGTGATGATAGCTCAGAAGTAACGTCTAGCGCTCTAGTGTTGTTACCACCTTCGACCACATCACCACACGGTTTATTGTTTGTTTGATTAACACGGAAGGGAAACAATTTCAAAACTTTTTTCCGAGATGTTCAGCATACCATGTTAATGTATATACATAACATTTGCATGTTGTATATATGTGTATATATGGTGGATATGACGGTCGATCATTGAATGTAAACACTATAGTTACAAGTGCAATTTCGTCTCACATAACGTGTTATTAGATAGAGATATGAAGGCAGCGCGTTTGATCGAGTCATTGTCTGACCTACTTTAGCCTTGTAAATTTGTTAGGCATCTATGTGATGAGTAAAATTGATAAAACGAAAATTTATTACTGTGGCTTAACTACTCGATGGGTTTCAATTATTCTTAGTATACGGTTTAAAAACAACTGGTTAAAGCTCTGGTTTCATTTAATGATCAGCCGTTTTCAACACTTAGTATATGTGTATAGGTATGTACGGGTGCGGGTCGAGCTGTATGAGGTCGGCGGCGGGCGCGCGCGGCGGGTCGGGCGGCGCGCGGGGCTTCTCCTATATATATATGGTGTATATGTATATATGTGTATAGGTATGTACGGGTGCGGGTCGAGCTGTATGAGGTCGGCGGCGGGCGCGCGCGGCGGGTCGGGCGGCGCGCGGGGCTTCTCCTATATATATATGGTGTATATGTATATATGTGTATAGGTATGTACGGGTGCGGGTCGAGCTGTATGAGGTCGGCGGCGGGCGCGCGCGGCGGGTCGCACGGTGCTCGGGGCTCCTCCTATATACTATATATATATGGTGTATATGTATATATGTGTATAGGTATGTACGGGTGCGGGTCGAGCTGTATGAGGTCGGCAGCGGGCGCGCGCGGCGGGTCGCGCGGTTCTCGGGGCTCCTCCTATATACTATATATATATGGTGTATATGTATATATGTGTATAGATATGTACGGGTGCGGGTCGAGCTGTATGAGGTCGGCGGCGGGCGCGCGCGGCGGGTCGGGCGGCGCGCGGGGCTCCTCCTCCGGCTTCGGGTGCATCAGGATGAACGGCAGCTCCGCGCTCAGCTCCCTGCACACAGACATACACACACATGCAGATACAGATATATTAATAACTTAACTTAAATGGGATATGCAAGGTGGATATGACAGTCGATCATTCTATTTAATCACTATAGTTACAAGTGTATTAAAGCACTACAACATAGTTGAAAACGATTTTAGAGCAAAAAAAAATTTCAAAGAACGTAAGTACCTTCGGAACGTAAACAAAATACAACATAATTTATAGTTACATCGTTACTGACTTTCTTCGTCTCACATAACGCGTAAGATAGAGAAATGGAGGCAGCGCGTTTTCTCGGGTCATTATCCGACCTACTTTAGCCTAGTGAATTGGTTAGGCATCAATCAATTCAAGTAATGAGTAAAATTGATAAAACGAAAATTAATTACTAGATTCGAAAGATTTCAATGGTTTTTGTATAATTACGGTTTAAAAACAACGTGATTAAGCTCTGATTTCATTTAATGATCGACCGTTTTCTCCACCTTGTGTATATCGGTTATCTGGTTTCTATAGTACAGTCAGCGGCAAAAGTAGCTTGGCATTTTAGTACCCTTTCATAATAATCTTGACAGTATTAAATAATTGACATTTTCTTGACAGTTTGTATGAAAATTATGAATTGTGTAATGTGACACGGTACTAAAGTGCCAAGATACTTTTGCCGCTGACTGTACAAGCTCTGCTCTCAGATGGCCGTGCGTGTGTGAATTGTCCCAGTAAATTATTTATCTCGTTTAATTTAAACGGTATAGCAAGTCCATGTCCAAGACATGACAGCATAAACATTAAGTGTCAAATGATACCTCGTTATACCAGTATGCGGCATGTCACTGTGCAGCGTCGAATTAATTGACTGCCTGGCATTTTTTTACATAGTTTAAATGCCTTCAGTGACAAAACATCTTTTCTTGCTGTTTTTACGGTCTTTTTCCTAAAAAAGATTAAGTTAACAATTCAATAAATCAACTTACCCGCCTAAAGGTCCCAGACAGAGTTTTACTTTGACCTTGTATTGCACTATAATTCCTAAATTCTCACGCTGCGATGGATCTGCGATTCTGTAAATCACGAGCAATCTCATTACGCGAGATGATCTAAAAGTTTTATAAACCCTAGGTTTTAAGATAGCTCCATCGCATATATGACGTTAGAAAGTGACAGACTTATTTAAAACCTGAGTTTTACTTGCTTTAAACCACCTCCCGTAATAAGGGGGTGATATTTATATTCTCAAATAGTTTCTGCCCCGCGGTTTCACTCATGTTCCCGAGGGATCTTATGATTTCCGGTATAAAAAGTAGCCTATATGTTTTTCCAGGGTATGATCAATCTACGTGCGAAGTTTCATCCAAATCTTTCGAATGACTTGAGTTGGTTTTAAAACGCCGGCTCTTCTCAGCAAAAGTAACCTTCCGAACCGGGCGTTAGAGTCAGACTATTCATAAATGCTTGGGAGGGCCTATTTGAATCCAAATGGCGGGTCAAAGCACGTAGCTGGCGGTATCTGGTAAGGTACCATTGTGGGTGATGTATTAATGTATATAGTGTACTGTAACTAACAGTGTGCTGGAGGCGAGGTTGGTGTCCTCGTGCTTGAGCTGCCCGTCGAGCGCGAGCCCCCACTTGTCCTTGTTGTTGGCGAGCAGCGGCGTCAGCGTGAACACCTTGCTCAGAGTGAACCCCGGCGCCACCGGACACCCCTCCCTGCACAAGACACACGCATTACAATACATTACACCCCAACATACATCATATCATAGGTACAGTCACGACCATAATTATATATTTTATAGTGTTTATAACATAGTTATCGAACCAATATACTATGATAAAAGTGTTATCTCAAAAATTTTAATTTTGCAAAGTTTCACGAGAAAATTCTTTTCGAATTTCACTAAATGTATTTATCCTCGTGACTGTACACTATGCTCCTGCCAATCGAAATAGAATCGGCGTAAATCGGAATATCATTTCATACAGAATTTAGTAGAATAGATTTCCGTGGGTTTTATACCGTCTTTTGTCTCAAAATTTATTGATGACCATTACTTTTTTAGACTGAATGATCTTACCACCTTGAAATGCCTGATAATTTAAATCAAAACCTGAGATTTAAATGAGTTAATCACAAATATCAAGGAAGCTACAGATTCAATTGCAGAATATCTGTATTTTCATAACAGAAACCATTGGTTTGTTCTGTATTTTCGGGGGCATGTTAGAGAACACTTTAAAAAACATAAAACTCAATATTTATTTATGTATTGTTACGCTTGTTTAGGAGTGCGCAAAATTCGACCGAGTGTCATTGAAAGCCGACAAACAAAACTCCCGGTCGGCGCATGCACACACGAACACTTACTTACAGAGTCTGTAGCTTTAATTTCTTATTAATCATCCCAAAAAAAGGAAAACTAAATACTTTCTGCATCTTCACATTGTGTTTCCTGAATGGGAAAATACATTAAAAACTAATTACATCTAGAAGATTCTAGAACGATAGCTTTACTTTAACTATCCCCATTTTTTTAAATGTAATATTCAGGGTATACAGGTTGCAGTGACCAAAAACATATTCACTACTGAATTTCATACTAGTCGCGCATTTTTATATTCCAAAAAGAATCTTATCACCTATTAATAAAGTTGATAATTAAATTTCACCAAAACTGCCCCATAATATAGTTGCATTGCACTGGCATAAATAACAGTGAAACTGCCAAGGATCACACTTACTCAATCAGTTGTAACTATAGACTCTATTATAAGTATATAAGGTTGACACTCACTCGCTCTCCGCCTCGGCGACGGTGCACTTGTACTGGGCGGTGGAAAAGAGACAGATGTCGGCGAACTGTCGCACTGACACCTTGATACGCTTCACCGATCTGTTGGAGTTGTTCGCTATGTGCACATTCACTGCTATATTCTCACCGTGATGGTACAGCTCCTGAAAAAAATAATTCTTTAGAGCTGATAGGGTGTACATGATTTTTAACCTTAGAGTATACATAAGCAAGTTATAGAGCGCGCCTTACTAACTATGAACCGAAAGCACAAGTATGAACACAGAAGGGTCTCAAAGGGGGATGCAGGAGACGCGGGGCGGGTGCAGATGTATGTACATCGCTATGAAAGCGCTATACCATAGCTAAGTATCTATAACATTTTTGCTTACGATCGGCACAATGGACCGGAGTGATACTGTTGTTCTATAGCTTTTATGTATACTCCAAGATTTTAACTGTTTGGCTAGTTTATGAATAAAAATTATGAGGCAGTCGATCGGTACACTCCTGTGGTTTCTGAAGATTACGATATTTATTTTAGGTTTATTTGATCACAATCTGACTATAATATGTGATGATATGGCCGAAGGTGGTAAGCCCATAAATCCTAGAAAGAGTGACTAACGTAGATTAATTAAATGTAATTGTAACGATCAGAATTTTACACGAATAAAGACATCTTAGTAGGTCTCAATAAGGTGCAAAATACTGTGTATATTTATTTAGGATAGTACATTACAAATAACGATATTTACATCATACATAATTGTGTTGCGAAAAAAAATATTATTAATGAGATGGTGAAAAAGCAATAAAATTTAAACATAAAACGTAGTTTAAAACTTAAGGAAGAAAATATCAATATACTTCTTCTACCACATTAAAGTCATCATATTTTTTACAGCGATGATGGCTTAATGATCGTAACGTTGAATGCTGTAGCGGTCGTAGGATCGAATCATACAATGGGCTTGAGCTTTCGGTAAAAAAAAAACATCGTGAGCAAACCATAGTACTGTTATAGTATATGGTACCTACTTTGCAGTTTACGCCTGGCTGGCTACCTGTCGCCAAGGTACCATAATGAATAGTTTTGCTGACCCATGTACTGTGAACTCGCTGCTCCCCTTTTTTAAAGCAAACTTTATCATGGATTTAAGATTTTCCCTTTACCTTCAGCGATATTCTCGCGTCATACTGTTGTCTAATCTATCTATCTAGATATATAAAAATGAATCCCTATTTTCCTTGGTCACGCCATAACTTGAGAACGACTTTACCGATTTCATTCATCTTTATTTTTTAAGTTTTCTAATACTGTGTAGAAGGTTCTTACGGAAAGAATAATTAAGAAAATTGTGCAGAAAACTGGAATATTAGGGAAAAACTGAAAGTGTGGGATTTTTGTATAAACTTAACACTGATACACAAATAAAAAACTTTTTCTTTCTTTCTTTTCTAGTCTACGAAACGTTTAATGAATTTTATCTCACAGAAAATTATGTAGTCACGCATTTATTTTAGGTAGTCTATCCTTATAAGGGATTTTATTAATTGAATTCACAATAACAGGGAACGTGAGCGAAGGTTGTGACGTCACGAATAACCATAAGTAATTATTGAAAAGAACTCTATGGCGTCAATAAAGCATTGTAAGAACCGACCATATAGTCACTATTTATTTACTTCCGATATCATTCAAAGAATGAAACAAGTGAATGACGCTTGAAGAATTACGTCGAATCGAATACAAATGATGACGTCCCTCAGCTTGAGTCGTATGACCGTTACGTCATCACAATAGAGGCAGAGGTATAACTGGTATAAGAGTTGAATACCTACTCGATCGAAATGGTATGGAGCAGAACAGCTGATTTTTGGATTACGAAATTACTTCTTTGATAAAGGTTGTTAATATGCGCCCATATTAGTACTTAGTACTTTTCAAAGAATTCATGTGTTTAATAAATTATTATGAATACCCTAATGCCTAAAAACGTGGCTAGTTACCAAACGATATTTTTTTACATTAAATAGCTAAAAGTAAATGTAACAATACCTCAATAGAACGTTTTTTTTTAATATGTATAGGCCTGTGCTTAACCACAATCTAACCATAATAAATAATCATGATGTGGTGGAAGGTGGTAAGCACATTAAGCCTAGAAGAGAACTGGTAAGTGTTTAAACTATCGTATATATCCGAGGTATTAATTGACTACAAATAAGTTTTCGTTAAAAATATGGGTTTGTATCGTTTTATTGCAGAGTTCATATGGCCACCTTCCAGTTCCAGCATCAGACCCTGGTTACCATATAGGATCAAAGTACTCGTTAATACGAATCAAACGAGCCCAAGCTCGATGTGGTTGTGTCGCTTTATTGCGGAGTTACTATGGCCACCTTCCAACTCCAGCATCAGATCAGCTCCATGTTATCATAATATTTCATTGCCCCGCGATATACATATGCATGCAAAATTTCAGCTGAATCGGAAACCGGTAAGTGGGTCAAATTTTACTTGCAAGATTCCACCCGGACAAGAAAAAGATTTAGGTACCTTATCCAAGGAGGATTCCAGATACAGCTTGTTGGGGCTCATCATGAACTCCTTGGACACTTCTACAGAGGGTTGTTCGCCTTGCTTGCTCGGCGCATACATTATTTTCCTGATGGCTAACCTCACTGAATTCCTGAAATAGATACGTATATAAATTTATAATAAAATTGTGTACAGTCGACGTCAAAGATATATTTACAATTGAAAGTTACAAAAAGATCTTTACATTAAAATAAGTTGCCATGTAATGTGACAAGTGCTTGTTTACGTGATATATTACAGTTTTATATTTTCACTCAATGTGCCCAAAACATATATACACTATTTAATCCATGGAATATGCCACTTTTTCTGACTTATATTCGTTTACATGACAAGTTACATAATAATATTTACTCTTAATGTACCAAATTAAATTTCATGTAAAGCTCAATTTTAATATTTACAATCAACCATACATAAACAGTTTTATATTTCCTGGTAAATAAATACCTTTACAAACAATTGAAAGCAGCAGGCTAAAATATTGACAATCGTCGAAAAGAGTACCATACTGTCAAATGGTCTGTTTGTCTCGTTTTCGTGGTCTCGTTCGTTTAGATGACGTCAATGCTATGTCGAGTATTTAATTCCGATGTTTACATTTAAACCATTTTCAGTATTTTTGATTTTCAGAGTTCCGTACCCAGAGGTTAAAACAGACCCAATTACTAAACCTCTAGTGTCCGTTCGTCTGTCTGTCTCTCACCAGGCTGTACCTATCTCACGAACAGTTATAACTAGGCTATTAAAACTTTCAGGCGATGTATTTCTGTGCCCCTAAGTTCAATAACAAATACTAAAATCAGAATAAAATAAATATTTAAGTCGAGCTGTTTATTTGTACAACAAATGTGATTTTTTGAAAATTGTACGGAACCCTTAATGTACGAATCCGACTCGCCCTTGGCCGGTTATTTTGTAAATGCATAGATACTGAAGAATACTAAGTTTAAATAAAAGTGAATTTAAGGCCGAACTTCCTTACGTAAGATAAGCCCGATTCGATGACTAACTATATGGATTGTCATGGTCATGGGTATCTGATGTATAAATGTCTATCTGAGGAATAAAAATTGGCCCTAAAGTTGTGCTTTTTAGCTTTAGGGGGCTTTTATTCTTGAACGTGGCTTTGTTGTTATGTTGATCAAAAGCTGACATACCTACTTTCGTTTCTACTATACCTTTTGATAAAAAGACTTATGAGTACAGTTAGGTGTTTTAATTTAAAAAAAAGTGCTATACTAGTTCTATTAAAAAAAAATACTTCTTATATAAATAATCATACAAAGTGTGAATATCTTAATGTTTAAACATTTTAAAATCGTGTGTAGCCGCCAAAAGCATCCTGCACGTCTTGTAAGCGTTGGCCCATAGAGCGGACTAAATTTTCGCAGTAGTCAATACCGCGATAGTATTCCCACAGCTCGTGTACATGTTCTCTTAAATTTTGTTTGGTCTTTACCTTCGAAGAGTCCCAGTTTTGGACCATAAGACCCCACATGTTTTCAATAACATTCATGTCCGGGGATTTTGGTGACAACTTTATCAGTTCTATGCTATCTTGTTCATTGATTCATGCTTGGACTATACGGGAATTATGGACCGATGAGTTGTCCTGTACCAAATATATTTTTTTATCACCAAATGAAGCTTTAAGTGTTGGTAGTAAGACATCTCTGAGGATTTCTAAATAATTGTTGGCATTCATTCGTGTTGTGATTTCCACAAGTTCACCTGGACCCGAACTCGAAATCCACCCCCAAAAACCAAATAAATAAAAGGTAGGCCAGAACGAAATAGATGAATTATAAAGAAATTTGTAAATAGACAGGTGATGTATGTAAATATGTTTTTGTAGCAGAATGCGTTAAAGTTTTTATGCATCATGAAACGTAAAAACAGAAATATTGCTCTTGACGTGTATCACGTTTGACACATTGAGTGTAAATATTATTCTGTAACTTGTTATGTAAACGAATATAAGTCAGAAAAAGTGGCAAATTCCATGAATTAAATAGTGTAAACATATTTTGGGCACATTGAGTGAAAATATAAAACTGTAATATATCACGTAAACAAGTACTTGTCACATTACATGGCAACTTATTTTAATGTAAAGATCTTTTTGTAACTTTCAATTGTAAATATATCTTTGACGTCGACTGTACGTGCCGGTAAAATGGTAAGTTTGACGCGCATACTTTCCATTATATTTATTTACACTTGTGGTTACTGCATATTCACCTACGCGGTTTTAAACTCGGAATTTTTATAGTGATAATGTTGTACCTAATGAAAGTAGGTTAAATTAGAAATATTATATTATATATATAAATCGTTAAGTTAATGGCTCAGTGGAAAATTTTGCAACTACTGGCTAGAGATGACCATATTATGCAATCACAACTTGTCTTAATTTCCACTATAATCCTTTATAATGCCGTCTATCGTCGTCAGATTTAGTATACTTGGATTAAAGGCTGAAGACAATTTCACAGAAAGTTGAACGTTCAGTCGCCGCGCCGTCAATCTGTACCAAAATCATACATGCAACAACCGACTACTAACAGATTCCTAATGAAACGACACCAAATCCATCTTTACATATAAACAAAACGCTGTCGTACAGAATATTCTAGAAGATAACTTACCTCTTATGAGGCTTATCATCCTGCGAGTCAGCGACAAAAGCCTTCAACTCATAGTCGACTCCGCAGGGCTTCCCAGTGTCCCCGGGGGCGGGCTGCAAGGTGACCGAGGCGGGGCAGTGCGGGGGCAGCTCGAAGTAGAACGGGTGCGCCGCCGGGCCCAGCTTGCGGACCAGCCGCTCCTGCAGGCGGGTCAGTGGCCGCTTCGTGCCGCCCGTCGTTGGGTATATCTGACATGTTACAGTGTACTATGTACTAAACGTACACATTGCAGATGCTGCATATGTTAGTTTTTAATATGGTGTGATGAACATACGATTAGGGAATGAGGATGAAAGTTTTGATTGGTTTTTGTTTGTATCGGTCCACTCATCGTTCGGACCGCGGACCGAAACAACTTAAATGTTGTTATGTCGTCATTTAAAGGGGACGAATCGCTAATGCTCTCGAATTTCATCGATATTTTGAGTCATAGCGCCGTCAATGTATAAAAAAATTGGTTTCTTCGATTTCGAGAGTATTTAACAATTGCACTGTGAGAGTACCGAGACGGCTGATCGTGTCGAAACAAGTTGACGAAGACACCACGTGTCCTTTGTTCCTTTCTTCACCATAGGAGCCCAATTTATTAATATTCGATTTGGATTGATAGTTTTAGAAATTATACTTCTATTTGAATGAACCATTAAGCGATAAGAGTACTTTAAAATATACCTAATCAATTATTAAAGGGTGGTACTTACCCTGATCGATGACATATAAATAATTTTAGTGGAGTTCTATATCTATTCTTAGATTAATGATCTGACTCTGAAGTAAACTGAAGAAAAAGTCAGTTCTAACAAGAATACTAGTTTAATTTCGCCTAGTTTAAATCCACCGTTACTGAAACCGTATTTTATTAATGTTCGATTTAACGAGCATCCCTGGTTTGAAATTGACCGTTTTAGAAATTATATTTCTATTTTAATGTACCATTAAGCGATAAAACCACTTTAAAATGTAATCAATTACTATAGGGTACTCACTTCTAATCGATTGAATATAAATAATTTTATTAGAGTTATCTATTCTTAGATTAATGATTATTCAGTCTAGAGCATGAAAATCAAAAACAAAAGCAAAAGCGTACATACACCCGCAACACGAGCAAACCATTAAACCCATAAAACCGCGTCCAAGATCGTAACCCCCTCCCATTAAATTGTATCTACGTAGCTCACGCATCATTAAACATAATGCCAGTGTTATAATGAAGTATATAGAAGCGTCGCACGATGCTATCACAACTGTGGTGATGAGATGATAAAGGGTGATTTGATTACCGTTTTTCTCGTTACCTGTTCAGCGGCTAGGTACAGGTCCTTCCTGAAGGTGAGGCCGAGGACGTCGAGGTCCTCTCGCCCATACCTGAAGGCCGCTAATACGTGACCGAAGACTTTCCTGTCTTTTACGTATTCTGGGTCGATTAGCACTACTCCGTCTGGAATTTTCGAGTGCTAATATTAAAAATTACACTATACTAAACTAATATTACAAAGAGATATTATTTCTTTTGTATGTCTGGAAATACTGGACCGATTCTGAAAATTATTTCACTGATAGAAAGCTACACTATCCCCGAGTAATATAGACTTTCATTACGGGATGTCGAGTGACACCGCGGGGGACAGCAAGTTAAATATAAACATGATTAATAACACTGGCTTGATTTAAATGATTTCGGTGGAAGAAAACATCGTTAAAGACATGCATGATTGAGTCAAATCCAAATTGTTCAGGGGGGGGGGGGTCGTACCCCTGCAGTAGGCACATGCGTGAGTTGTTGATAATGGTTTCAAAGTCATTTTGTTTTATTTACAAAATATAAGGCACCTCTTATCATAGCATAGTTTATACCTACAATGTGAGAGATCAAGCATGTGGAATTATATTGAACCTATAATTTGATTATATAATATGATGATGATGATTCTACAATTTTGAATATTGATAACCACTTGCACTATCGTCAATCTGAGTTCATTTTTTTATACTATAAATCCAAAGATACACAATCAAATTAAAAACTAATTTATTCAATGGAGAATGACGAGATCCATACATTTATTTATACAAAAATAATCGAGGGCTTTCAGGTAGTTTCAATGTCATCTAACGTTGATATTAAAATACATGAAAAATTTTATGGCAAAAATAGCTGATTTTGCTCACGTTTCGACCGTTGTAATTATGTATAAAATATTTTTACAAGTTATTCCGTACAGGCACCAAGTATTCACTAAGTAAAGAATACACTTGGGGCTGATTTTTTAATGGTCAGATAAACGGTATTTAGCTGTTAATTTAAAATTAGAATAATTTTTGTACAGGCATAGCTTTTCCGAGGTTATATCCAGCGGTTGAAAAACCGGACCTAAAAGTACAAATAATCAGAAATTCAGCATGTTTCTACTTAACATCAAGTCTTTAACATTATTATAATGAGGTGTTACTTACCAATCGGGTCTACATGTGTGATGTGGTCTACGAAGTCTCTTTTCCCTAAGTATACTGTGATCTGAAAAAATAAATTAACTACATTGCTTCTTTCATAATCACCATGTTATATAGGTTTACGTTTTTTGAATCAACATTTACAAAATATCAGTTTTATTTTTAAATAATTAACTAATAACGTAACGTGGTTATTTATTCTGAAGCTGAACAGGGATGAACTCTTTGAAATTCACCAGTCAAGCATTTTTGCATCATAACCTTTGAGCATAAATCTACAGATCATATCTCTAGAATCCCTACCACAGAAACTTAGAGACGAAAATTACAAGTGCAAAGATAACCCTTTTTGCACCCATTGTTATCTGAGATTCTAAGGTGAGCATCATGTATTCAGCTGTTCACATGTAAAGTTAGGCGCTGAGAGCCGTTAGAGGAATACATCGAGATGAGATGTATCTTCAACAGTGGACATCTCTATGCTGAATATTACAAGAGTGTTCGTTATATATCGATGTAATAAACATGCTCTTGGTCTTAGACTCACTAGGGACTTATGAGGCAAAGGATTTGGTGTTGCATGATAAACATAGAGTAAAACGTTGTCTGCAGATTATCAACATATATTTTTTATTTACCTTGCCATTTGGCGAACTCTTCTTGAACACCCTCGTGGCCTGCCGCTGTTTGTTGCTGCCGGCGTCGTCCATTGTGCCGCTGCGCCCACCGCACCACTGCACAATAATATTCATTTATATTTTATAAAATACTAGCTTTTCGCCCGCGGCTTCGCTCGCGCAGACTTTAAAAAATGTCTATACCTTTTTTCCCCTTTAGCCAATTTCGACTAACAAAGCCTATTTAATCGAAGCGCCAAGTTAAGCCTAATTAAATTGTGAAAAACCTACGAAAATCCGTTCGATGGTTTCGGAGATTAGCGTGTTCAAACAGATAGACAGACAGACTAAAAATCAAAAATAGTTTCTTTGCAATTTGACTCTTCCTACATCAAACACACTCCATTTCAATTTAAAAATAATGTAGGGTTCCAGATAATTTACGTAAATTCCAAAAATTATTGAATAACGATTACTTTTTGCAACATCCGATTTTATTTTAATGAAGCCTATATTCTGCTCCATTATTAATTAATCTCAGTCTACCTGTGAAATCTACATGAAAATCCGTTCAATAGTTCCGGAAATGTGCATTAACAAATAATCAGACAGACAGATATGATAACTTTTCTTCAATGTACAGAAACACCGGATTCTACTGTTTTATTACCTATATAATATGTATAGATAGCTTTCCGGCCCGCGGTTTTACCCGCGATCCCCTACAAAACATTCTTAGTACACCCCTACGTTATAAGAAGCCCCAATCCGTACAGGTACCTACACAAAGTGTACCAACCCCCAAACATAATTTTTTCACATACATACCCTGAGAAAATTATGTTTTCCCATACACACTTTTGCACCCCTTTTCGGATGAAAAGAGAGAGATAATAATAATAATAACCCTAATAATCTACTCTGACCAATATTTACGCAAGATTTGTATTCCAACTATTTTCCACAATAAAGACACAAAATATATTTCCCCCGATTAATTCCACAAAACATTTTCCTTAGTTCTAGCCCGGAGCCCAAATATCCCGACAAACTGTAGGTACCTCCTTACTCCATTCCAAAAATTGTCGATCCATAAAACTTTTGCACCCCATTAGGCTAAGAATTTCGAAAAACACCGACATTACGTGTTTCATTGTGTTGACAAATTTATATTAATATCAAGTAATATACTACTGTTCATAGAGACTACCGACTTATGTGTCGAACGACGACAAAATATATGGAAACACAAAGATAATTAAGTTTACGTAAAATTCAATTATTAAAAGAGTTGATAGTACGCCCCCAGGTACCGATGTATTTTGTTTCGTTCTCGGATAATTGGAATTTGTTCAAAAAACATATTCAAAAAATATTCCCTAAAATGAATTAGGTATCTAATCCACGAATAAAATTACAATGTCTTTAGTTATTTGAACAAAAAACATCTTTAGAAACCTAATAATATTGCAATTGATCAGAAATAAATAATCGAATGGCCCCGAATCGAATATCATAACATTTAATTTTCCCTGAGGTGGATAATCGAGAGGGAAAAATATCGCATAGCAATAAATATAAAATAAATATCAAGTAACAAGTGCCGCGGGTATCCAATACGTGAGCGGCGGCCGCAATGTGTTCGTTTCCCATAACCTTAAGATTTTTATTAATAAAAAAGTTTTTACGGCAAAGAACGCAATTGGTTAAATCGAACGCATAATATGGATATTGGTTCTGCTATGCTCGATTTTAGATTGGAAGGCTTGTAACATTTTTCACGGTTAGGTACGCTTGAAAGTTTTTGTTAAAGTTCAAAAACCCGACAATAATCGATTGAATTATATGATATTGTAACATATAGATCTTACTGAAATGCATGTTTCCTTTGTACACATTTTATACTTATTATGAAATCAAAAGAATCTAGTGTTAGAGCATATCTGACCTTAAATAGAGCTTACTTTAGAACGTTTGTTTCTTGTAGACTAAAATTAATAAATACTAGACTTTACGACCTATTAGGTCTAATTTTGTATTGGACGATTTGCCTAAGCCCCGTCGTCGTCGAGACGTCTCTATGAATGCGAAAGTGTTTGTTTGTTGGTTTACGTGCTTTTTACACACAGCTACGGAACGACGTGGTTTTGCAATGGACCGGAGAGTGACATGGAATTTTTATCCCCGAAAAGCAGTTAAAACCACGGGGTAAAAGCTAGCGGTCTATAAAGCTTGAATTTTATTTGAGATGTACTAGATTATAACAGAGTTTTTTTTAGTAATTAATTTAAATGAGTAGGTACTAATTACTCTGTGGGTAATTAGTACTCACGTGGACCCGTGTGAGGCTCCAGGGTGCGCGATACCGCTACGAGCTAACGCTGCGCAGCCACGCCGCCCTGCAACAAACAGACAACATAATTTATAATATACCTATATGTATGTCGGTTAAGTAGTTTCCGAAATCGGTGAACATACATAACAAAAAATCAACCGAATTTTGAAGTCGGTTAAAAAGTAGTGGATAAAGAAACTATACGCAATAAAAGTTTTCACATAAACTAACCAATATGGGGGAAATATCTGTCATATGAAGTTAGTTGATACAGAGAATTCATTAATATTCAACTGATATTGTTATACTGAGTGACTTTTTAGTCACTGGCAATACTTGCAGGGGTGGAAGTACTCATCAATATGAACAACTTTTATTATGAGACTAACTGTGAAATACACCATTGGGTGAGTTACACCATTCGAAAACTGGCTTGACCAATTTTTATATCTTTGATTTGTTGGGTATGTCTCTGCCCCGTATAGTAGAATAACTATTAAAGATAGTTTTTTTTTATACCGGGTACGCGGGTGAATCCGCGGGGAACAAATAGTATGATAATAACGTCCGACTAAATAACAAATGCACACGATCGTCGAGCGTTCCACATTGTCACTGTAATCTACTAACTTCGCTGTACAATGCAATTTGTCATGCAAATCAGATCCTCCTGTAAATTATACATTGTATCATAGCCGGTTTCTAATAAGGCACATTCCCAAAAACACAATTTAACCCCGTTTGGAAATTGTTTGACGAATGATATTTACCGTCACGAGGCTACATTTAATTAAAGTAATAATTAGAATATGCTGAGAATGGCCCTTTGTTTCAAAACGTTTGAAATTTTGATAGGTATTTAAACAAGGATTAGCGCTTCACTCTATTATTATCTATTCGGTCGTTAATGCTGTTGGAAAATGTAAATTGGCTGACGTTTTTGCTAAGGTACGTCAGCCAGCATTTAGTTGATTTTGAAATTCAATTGTCTACTCAAGATTTCACAAAAAAATATAAGTAAACCAATTTATAGTACTTACTTAGTTCATAAAAACTTTATCCCAATTAATTTATTTAATATCAAACTGGAAAATTAACGTCCAAATTAAATTACCTGAAAAATAATTCCAAAAAAACAATAACAAGTACTTAATTACAATAACTTTTGATGAAAATATGTTAAAAGGTGAAGCCTTTATCAGAAACCTACACTTTGTAGAACCCGCCTGGCTGGCTACCGAAAATCTGTCGCCAAGCACCTTTCGTAAGCTGCATTCGAGAGTCAGCACCTTCTAGGCTTCTTGTCCTTACCACCTTCAGCCACATCATCACTTATCATCGTGAGTATGAGTATCAGGCCTATAGAAAGCAAAAAAAAGCAAGTTAAAGGGTTCTCAAAATAATATAATTGATCAATAAAACGAAAGGTAATAAGAAAAATTCCGATACCTGCATCTACTGTGTAAGTTATGTTCGTACGAGAGTAATATACACATTACCTAATAGTTAGAAATAATATTAGGTTTCGAATATCATGTTCTCCCTCAGGTTGTACGAGCGGATGCGGCCGCAGGTGACCTGTAATATCATCACGTGAAATCGATATTCATCCTTGTCAATTTATATCTAACTTTTATATTTTATCTCACTCGACTCGAGAAAGGAACAGAGGAACTCAATTACATTCATTTAATTTAGAAAACGTTAATCAACGAACGGCAATTGCGATTTGAATATTAATTTCTTCTTAGGTGGAGTGAAGTTCAGAGGTGTTGCCTTTGAAACGGCTAAGCCTTGGGGGTGGGGGGTAAAATCAAATTCTATAATAGTAAGGAAATTTTGCCACACACGAATAATCATGTCAATCCTTAGAGACAAGGAGTTGACTCCATGTAATTTTCATCGAAAGGCTATTGCCTAAAAAGGTCGATCAATAGACACTCATTTTTTTTTTTTGATCCGAGGTTAGTGTATTTTCCAATCGTTCGTTATTTGATTATTTGTTGTATATGTTGTTAATAAATATGCTATTGAGTACGTATGTAATTTGTCACATATACAGCACAAACATAAACATCAAACAGAAACGCCAATATTTCTTTGAAGTCAGTGAAAAATCCAATATAGATAATGAATGGAAACCGTAAAGGCATTTATGTGTAATGAAATTCGCTCGCTTATTATTCTTTGCGCGATGTCTGAAACAGAAATTAATTCTCTCTACCATTAAATTTATATTTGCTACTTTTTAACAAATTGTTCTTATTGTAGAGTAAAGGGAACTCGTTAGTGGACTTTGTTGAAGTAAATTGGTATATAGATAATACTAGCTGTCCCCCAAGGTTTCACCCACGTTCCTGAGAAAAAAAGTAGCCCTTGTACTTCTTCATAGCTATTTGCCACAGATTAGGGGGTAATCTGTGCTATTTGCGTACCAAATTTCAATCGGTTCAGCGGTATAGGCGTGAAAAGGTAACAAAGAAACCACTACAATGAGCTTGAGCTTTCGGTGAAGGAAAACATCGTGAGGAAACCATAGAACGGTGGCAGGGTACTTTGTAGTATCCTGGCTGGCTACCACCCTCAAGTTGAAAATCTGTCGCCAAACACTTGAGAGCCAGTTCCTTCTAGGCTTTGTGTGCTTACCACCTTCGGCTTGATCATCACTTACCATAGTGAGTTTGTGATCAAACACAAGCCTATACAAAGTAAAAAAAAAAACCTTAATTACATTATGTCCGTTATTTATTGATAAGAAACAAATATATGGTATTCACTTACGATTTAAAAGCATAAATAATCCATTGCCGTACGCCTCACGCGTGAAAGACAAAATTACGTCTAATGGGCGCTTAAAATCGTCGTAATAAATCAAAACGCAAAAAAAAACCATATAAAATTCACCATCCACCTTAAGTGTAAGTTGTTAATTGTCTCATTTACATGAAAGCCTCCATTATCATATCTCTAAATGAAATAATTTTCACACTACCTACTTTTTAATTTATTTTTTAATCCTGGCATTGAGCAAGTTTAAAAACATCCCTAAACTTAGTCAGGAAAGTCCCTGAGGCTCAAAAGCCTCTTCCAAGTTTTTATAACGAAATACAATATTCATTAGGTATCCAGGTAGCTTTGGCCGTTATGCCTCAATTTGTCTATGGAACAAAAGATTTTACCTAGTTAGAGTTGTATAGAAAATTTATTAAGTGGTAAGATGGCCTGAATTGTATAATTATAGTAAGTAAAGTATCAGCTTTATTTAAATATCTTCTAATTATTATTTATATTTCCTTGTGAAATACAGCCTTCAATCTAAATCACTAATACTTTTTACTTGTGTTTCACCACAATGGTAAATGACGATTTGGTCGAAGGTGGTAAGAACAAAAATCATGTATTAACTATACCATATTATATTATGTAATACAGTTACACTATCAAATAAGATTCTACAGTGCATTGATTACCGGGCTCCGGATTGTATCCGACACACGACATGTGACGGGGGTTCGTATAATCGGATTGCTTATCTGACCTAGCGCCGCAGGGCACCATCGCTGTATGAAAACAGGAGATGGAATAACACCTTCACACATTTACTTGAAGGCAGACAACATGTTTATCGAGGAAATATATCCCCAGGTATTTCACATGCATTTATATTCATAGATATCCTGTGGTGTAGAGTAGTGTAGTGGTATAGTCTAGTATTCCTTTTACAAGTCTTCCCACGACCTTACTATACTCTATGTGTCTACACATTTATTTATTTATAGATTATACTGACGCCGAAAATAGTAAAATTATTAATAAAGCAAAAATATAAACACCCAGCGCGGCGTTCCCTTAGCTTACTTATGATGCCGATTCTCAATTATGATACATCACCTACCTATCTTTACATGATTTTAGTAGCCACACGCTGAGAACTTGAAAACAAATTTATCAATTTATATCAATTACTTTAGACGTTATAAAGAAGTCGAAGATAGTTTTAAAATGAAGCTCCAGGGAGGTGTTTATGTAAGGTGTGGTAAACGTCACAAACTCAACAATAAATACGCGCTGTTGCTATACTGTCTCTATCTTTAACTAAGCACTCCCATGAAAAATCCGCTGTCCTCATCGATGTGCGGACTCATCCGTCGACGCGGATGCGTCCGTAAGCTGCGACTCAGCGCGGCAGTCAGCCGCGGATCAAGGACTGTATGTATTGTATCTGGATAGAAAATCCTAAAAACTATTGGACGTAGGTCGGGGACGTGACCTTGAGCGTTCCGACGTTCGATGAATATCTGGCTCACGAACGACCTTACACACTATCAGTCGCGGCTTACGGACGCATCCGATAGTTTGTTGGCGCGTTTAGATAGTGCAACAGCTGAAAGGGTTAAAACGCAAAATGCCTGCCAAAACCAATGCATTATCAACCGTCCGAAGAAATTATAGTCTCGTTATTGATGGATAAAGGAGGACATCATTGGCTCCTTGTTTACTTTTCCATTTATATACCATTCCGTCTGATTGAGCGTCACCCTACCGCGCCAACCCTGGCGTGATTGAAGTTTTCCCGATTCACTCATTGCCGACTGATTCGAGTAAATCTGCTATATTCGTCATTGTAAGCGAAAATTTTACCTCGGAAGTATTTGACTGTGGTAATTTTACCTCGGAAGTATTTGACTGTGGTAATTTTACCTCGGAAGTATTTGACTGTGGTAATTTTACCTGGAAAGTATTTGACTGTGGTAATTTTACCTCGGAAGTATTTGACTGTGGTAATTTAATGAAATAGGCAATTATTATTTATTAACGATATTTTTCTTCGCCGCGTTTAAACGTCAGTTCACGTTCTTCAAGCCCTTGATGCACAGTTCTCCTTGCCATGCGTAATGTAAAAACCAAATTATATCTAAACTTCTAGCCTCACGATCACTTAATATTATTTTTTGGAAAATGGCGTCTGAAAGGTTTTTATTAAACCAATAAGTTTTAAAAAAGTTATTCGCTTTAACTTTGAGAAATACGAGATATCATCTTACCTATAAATTTCGTCCTACTTATATAAATTTCGTATATCTGCTATGCGTAGGTAAGTAAATAAAATAAAATGTTTTGTTTACTCGTATCTCATATCTAAGAGTTTATTTAATGCACAAACAGACAAAACGCACAGTTATAATAAAACTAGGGTAAAGGGCGGCAGATATTTGTTTCATGCTTGTATTTCAAAATTAGTTTTTAAAGTTCTTATAAGTATTCGTTTTAGTTTTGCACGGTGGTACTTTGTAGTACCTAGCCTACCTAGCTCCGTACCACCCTCAAGTTGACTTTCGTCGTCAAACACCCCTGATAGTGACACATAAGCACCCTGATTTCTTCACTTGGAAAGTCTTATGTCCTAGCAGCGGTGACGTGACTTTCAATTATGATACAAAACAAACATGTTGTTGTGAGTTCATTGTGGTTATACAAGCCTACCCAAAATAAGAATATATTTGCCACCATTTTCATAAAAAAAAGTACTGTTGTAACATCACAATACAATAGTGAAGCCGTGTGTAAATGTATAAACAAATAAAACGAGGCCAACAGAATTTACAATTTTCTCGTAGGGACTTTACATGGCTTCAGTTCCAGTCCAGACGCTCTTATTTACTACCGCAATTTAAAAATATATTTACATCGTAAATTCTTTTTTTTTTCGTTTGATTCGAAAAAAAAGCTGCATAATTTTAATGGATTCAGGTCATTGCACACATTTATTTACGTATGACACATGAAAGATGCCGGCACTCACGACATTTGCCGAAATGTCCGAAATAAACTCAGAACATAATACACGGAACATTGTATATTCGGAGAGTTTAAACAATTAAATTTACGAGCAGGAGTAGATCACAGCACGATGTTGCCCGGTAAACAACAAACATTACGTTACGACTGTTTACGTCCATAATGTGAGAATTATTGCGCTAAAATGAATGCGATAAATTGAAGGAAAGCAGAAAATTTCTAAAACATAAGGAAGACACTTAATATACATCTCATTGTGTCGATGACCCGCTTTAATGGAACGCAAAGAGCTCCTCGATCTCTATCAAGGGCTGGGGCGTCGCCCAGGTGATGGGAGGCTTGAGAGCGGGAGTCTCGAAAACCACCCCGGTTTTCAATAAACAACACTTTATCTCATTCCTGGAAAGCCAAACAAAGCCTCATCGACGTATAATTATGTCAATATTCGATACAAACACAGCGAAATGTGACGGATTATACACCCTATTCAGCTTTGAACAATATCAACGGTAATGCGACAAAAGTTGACAGAATATAAATGAATTTTTTTTTTTCAGTCAACAGAGAAAATTCTAGCGCTATGAGAGTACCCTTTCACACCGAAATGCATATTTGATGAATTTGAGCAGAGTTAATTTTTGACGCATGCGACCGTAGATCGCAACAAATATTTTAAATCACAAGGGAAAATACGGACCCACATCAAATACTTAAAATCTGGCAGTTTCTGTTGGTTTATGGACTATCACTGGATAGAATGTTAATGCACCGTGGCAAGCAAACGAACAGCTCGTGAACACGTTATTCAAACAGCACTCCTAAAATTTACAGTCGTTAGTCGCCAACCTATCGACGTATATACAATTAGACTGTGCAACTATATCCTCGGGTGTGCCACCGAGCGATAAATGATATCCGATATCGATTTGGCAAATCCGCCGATCCGGCGTCTAGCCACAATTCTTGACGGCGACGCCTTGAGCATTATCGTCGTTATCGTTCGCGTCGAGATGGGAAGTAGTTCTAGTCACAGGTCAGCTCAGCAAGTGGCGAATTAATGAGCACGTTTACAAACAGGGACCTATAAAGAGAAGAACCGTTTTTCACTTGTAGACGGATCTGAGAACTCCATTACATGCTAAATGCATGCTGTATGAAATACGAGTACAGCTAGAGCGAGTCACGACTCAGGAGGTGTACGCGACACCTCTGACACATGACGCTCCCAGTACATTTGAAATGGCTTGCTAAAGAACAAGAAGTTAAACGGCCAACACAATTGGAAGGTGTGTGGTTGGGTTTTCTTTTAGAACTTGACTGTTTGATATCTCTAACTTCCTGCTGTTTCGAGATTCTGTTTTTGGAGATGAAAATGTGATGTGATTCAAGAGACAGAAATATTGATAATTCCTTACACAATGACACTTATGGGTTTAATTAAAAACTCCTGAAGGTTATTAAAGTTATAAAAGCACATGGCCATTATTCCCGGGTCCCCAGACGCGGCGCGTGCCTTCACACAGTTTTATGTCCACTATTAATCCAACCCAGAGAATTAGCGGCACTGTGTACACAATAACATTCCCCTGGTGTTCATAATTTAATATCTCATTCTTCGTGACGTCATAATAACGCTTTGGACGCCCATAAAATAAAAATATCAAATATAAATAGCTCAGAGTGGGTTTATGAGGAATGGTAGACGTCTGATTTAATTTATGTAGCAGTAAAAAATAACTGAAACTAAATTTAGACAGATGGCATGGAACTGTGTAGGCATCTTTAAGAATTAAATAGTTATTGGGTAGAGAATGCATGCAGAACCGGGTACTCGGTTCTGGGAACAACATTCAACCGATTCTCAGAACCGGTTTTCAGAAAAAGAAGAGCCGAATCTTCGGATCTTGTCTTTGTCGCTGAGCCAGTTAAAAAAAATGTTTTGTTCATAAAAAGCTACTAATTTAATATAATTTAATTACTAATATAATATTGTACGACTAAATACACGTTGCCATGCCCAACTACGAAACTCGTCATGAGACAGGGCTCAATTCAACCAATCAGATTTCGAGCTGTTTTCAGTTGTTGAGATTTACTTGGTCGTGTTGTATCCCAGTCGCATCTTAGTTTCGTTGTTTGTGTTTTGGAAATTGATAAATTCTGTCAACGGCAGTCTTTCTAATAAATTGGGGTCTAGACTGAACGTTTCTACTCTAGATGTTCTGTTCTTGTGATAGTCTGATATGATTTACTAGCAACAGATTTCTAATGTAAAGACAAATGGCGATTATGTATTTTACAAACAGGTACCTATATTTTATTTATCTGTTTCTTTTGTCTTTGTCTTCTATTTATCTAAAAGCCCGTATTTTCCAAAAAAAAAAAAAACAATCCAGAACCCCGGTACTAGCTTGGTTCTCGATATGTTGCAGTTATATTGGGTAAGGGTGATCAACTCAAAAGTAGATATAAAGACAGAATAATGAGTACGTATAATTAATAATAGAGACGAGGTTTAGAGAGATAGATGAGATTAGAGAATAGAGCTTTTAGAGCGAGCTTATTATGGAATAATTATTTACAATGGCATTATCCCACTACACGCCGAGTCCGATAACGATATCAAACCAATGTATCGAGAATGTATCGAGAGTACAAATACAATAGATAATTGCGTAGAGCAGTCCCCGGGATGCAAATGTAATAACAACAATATAATGTACGTTGAGGCACGAAAGTGCTAGCTTTAGTCAAATACGTGTTTACCAAATGGGTTCTCCAATAAATTTGCTTTTTAAACGAATCGGTAAGTTAGTGCCATATTGGTATGTTTATTGTTTAGGAATGTTGTTATTCAAACAATGTTTTGTAATTGTAATGGTCAGGATTCGAGGTAAAAACCTTGTAAACTTCGAGTACAACATTTACGCCGTAAATTGAAAACAGCATGTGTTTTAACAATTAAATAGATTGCAATGCAAATGATTCTTTTTTTATAGTGAAAACATGTCATGTATAGAGGCACTTTTAAATCCACATAGGTTAAGAACATATACATGGTTATTATTAATTCACCAGCAATGCTTTAAGGGGTGAAAGAACTCTTCACTATGGACATTTTTTTATTCAAATTCAAAGTTTTATTGCATTATTACAGGTAAAAAAAAGAAATAAAAATATGATATTTGTTTCACTGTAACATACCTAATAGGCGTGCAATTATTATGTAATTAATTCCATGTTAACATCTACAATTAAAATTGACCATTAAGTACATTTAAAATAAAATATAAAATAGATTTCTTGAAAATAAATGTTTTTCTTTTTTTCTTTCAAAATTAATAATGTCCAAGTCGAATTATTAGTATTAACAGTCACACAAAGTAAAATGATAATAATAAAATGACAATGATAATAATAATGTCAAGCAATTTATTTCCACTCACTCACAAAATACAAACAAATATATATAGGATCATTAATACCTACAATATATTATAGGATCAACCCTGAAATTGCGCAATTTTTTTATATTTATTTTCATAAAAAACCTTGCTCGATCAAAATGCATGAAAGTTAGTTTGTTTTTATTTTAACAGCAGAATTTTGTTGGATTGAAAAACTCATCAATATGAATAACAATTACCTACAATGGGACCAACTCTTGATCGAATAATATCCCCGTCAAGTGGCCAGTGCTTTAGGTAGCATCGTTACCTTTCATAAATCGTCGATATTTATACTTAATGAATACAATAGTTCGTTCCAATACAGTGATAACACAAGGAAATAGGTAGGTATATTCGACGTTTAGCAACTTTATTACCTCATAATTGGAAACTGTGATGTACTAAGGGGAAAATTAGGACAGTGACAACTTACATGAATATTATAAAACGTTCTATGTTCGACTGTATTTCTTTTTATTTATGTTCACCGATTAGACGAAATTGAATGGTTTAATTTGAGGTAGACCCCGTGGACTGAATATGAAGGAATTCCTTAACGAAAAAATGTACGAATATAACGATTTAAATATCTTATTCAATATTGTCGACAAATATGAAAATCCTCGGCCAGTTAATAAAGTACTGTTTTGAAGTCAGGGAAAGAGTAGCACGTGTTCCAGAATCTCAAATTCTTTCACTGACTTCAAAACAGTCAATCAGATTACAATTCCTCTACATCGTTATTTTAATGCAAACCCACTTTAAAGTCGGTTTTATTTTTTGTTATAATGTTTTCTTTTAGACTGGCTCTATCTATAAGAATACTGCAGTTACATATAAACCGTCTCGTAATCGTTATTCAACGGAATCTCTGAAAATATATTATGAATCGATTGATGTGTAGTAGGTACGTAGAATTCGCAAGGGTTTCTATCCAGCGGGCATAACACGATTTATTGAAAGGGCAAAACATTCGGTGATAATATAACACCCGCTGCCGCTCGTAAAGAGGAGCCTAAAGTTTTAGCTACCCACAGAGATGCTATGTAAAATATTATTCAAAGGTACACCTTATGTAATACTATTAAGGTTAGTTATATAAATGGCTGCATACCACTTTATGAAATTGTAAAATTTATTGATAAGGGGGTGCGTACACGATGATTTATGCAGCGCAGCACTGATATAGCACTGATAACGGCTATACAACCGATTACCTGATGAAATCAAAGAGTGCACTAGTGTCAACGCATACCGGCATAAACTTAAACAATTTGTTGAAAACTTATTTTAGTGTGTCTTTCACTTACATCTATAATAATAGTTAAAATGTATCTCATTGTAAGTGAACTAATGTAAGTTCTTATGAGAATAAAGTTCTTTAAACCTAAAACTATATAGTCGCGAGTGCAAATGCGACGAGCGAGCTTCAAGGCTCGCCATAGATCGTCTCGTCTAAAGGAGATGCTGCATCTCGGCTGTTTAGCGAATGCAATGCAATAAACAATACGTGTGCTATGATACACGCCCAGCGATAGCATCGCGGCCTTATTGCGATTGCATCAGGGCCAAGTGATGGGCGTAGGCCTTTACATTACACCATAATAATAATATCCATAAACCCTTCGAATTGTATTTGCAAAGATAAAACAAAAGTAGAATTAAGTAAAATATTTTTATTGAAGAATCCTAACAATTCAATCAGCCAAAAATATTCTTTTTGATGACCTCTGACCCCAATTGGGGTCGGTCGTAAATGTAAATCACATATGAAAAAAATCTCGAGATTAACAAACGATTAATTACACACCTTGTTACTACATACTTTAACCCTTGAATTTTTATGTAATGGGTTTATGACTAGGTATACAGTATCGGATTGTGAATATTGTGAGATATTGTCCGCCGACTAATTTAGTCGATGTGAGCAAAGGGAGGTATACGTTATGAGCGGTTTCAGACGATTTACTGCACCATATGTTTTTACGCACTAGCATGTAATATATTATCGCGAACAAGGTCAGTTTATAAAGTTATTTGTTTTGTTTGGAGTCCAATATAACGAGTGTTCTCACGATTTGCGTAAATGCCGGCCGTTGGAACACTTGGAGAGCAAATGTGCATTCCCACATCAGTCACGTCGTTGTCGCGTCTCCGTCACGTTGCCATGACGTCACCGTCAACGCCGATCGGTCAAACAGTGTATTGTAAATATCCGCCGTGACATGCCGTTACGGTAACTGATGTGTTGGGATGACGTAGAACTTCTAAAGAACTATAACTTTTGATGTGACTGATTGCCGTCACGGAGACGTGACTGGTAGGTATGTGACAGTTTTTAATCAGACTGGCAACATAACGTATGATCAAACGCAACATACATGAAAAAAGTGACCGTACCAGTCACACACGCATCAGTCGGATTTTCCTTGCTATTGGGTGGTACAAAAAATTTGGTGCAAGATTGACAAAAATGGCGTCCGTCAGTGCGTGTCAATAAAGTAAATATTAAAAAGTGATTATTTTTCATAATTATTGGATACCACTAATTATGTGGTGTGTGGTAGATATAACATAGCCCCTAATGGTGGCATGTGATAGCGTCAAATGAAAGCGAAGGAATACTTTGTCTATAAACATAAGAAATGGCCTGTTAGGGCCTAACAGAACGTCATTGTCATTGTAGGCACATTTAAAATAAAATATTTTAAATCTCAAACAAAGGCCGGCGACCACATTGGTTAACCATTTCTTATGATAAGTATATACTTACGTGACGCAAGTATATTAATTGACTTTTATTTACGCAAGTAGGTATATTACCTAACTGGGGCTAGAGGATAAAAAATAACAAACAAAATGAGACCAGGAACATGCTGGCGGTAAACGACTAAACACACACAGTCTATGAGTAAGTACATACTTATTATGTATTCTCATTGCTATATATAGGGCTGATGTCAAAAGCGCTCACAACACAATCAAATTAACTTATTTTTACATGTCTATGAAAAAATAAATTATTCTGTATTCTAAAAAAATGACGCAATTATCCTTGATGTCTCGGGGATCATACTAATATTATGAAATGAAAGCAAAAGTGAGACTGTCTGTTTGTTACGTTACAAGGGCTAAACCATCAGACCGATTTCGATGAAAATTGGGAGAGGTTTTTTCCCAGAGAATGCGAGTGAAACCTCCGGGACAGTTAGATTTGAAATAAAAACTAATAGCTCATAAGATTTACGGAATGTTATTACTAATAATACAGATTAATTTGTTCTGAAGCCATAAATAAATGTTGTTAACAGTTTTTACATTAAAAGTGGCCAACAAATAGAATTGGCTCGTGATTGTAGCTATAGGATTGTAGCTTCTACCTACATCGTAGCGGGGGAGCCTCGTAGCCATGCGCCTATACACAAATAATTACATTTTAAATATTACAATTTACATTATAGAACAATAGATAAAGCTACATCAATTGTAGCTTAGATGAGTTGAATGCAAATGATGAAATAAAATATAATTCTAATCCTACTATTCTACTAATACTATCCTACTATCCTAATAATATTATAAATGCGTAAGTTTGGATGGATGGATGTTTGTTCGTCCGTCAGATCAGATGAACGGATCTGGATGAAATTTGGCACTGAGATAGATTATAGTCTGGAATAGCACATAGGCTACTTTTTATCCCAGGAAAAGATAAGATCACGAGGGTGAAACCGCGGGGCTAGTAGTTCAAATAGTTCTAAGAAACCGCGTACGGCAATATTATTACCTGCTGATGAGGTAAATACTTTCTTAAAACCTTATCAACCGAGGGAAGAAGTGTTCAAGGCGATGATAAACTCAGTGGTAGTGACGTCAAATGCCGTGACGAAGGTAGTGTTTTGTAATCCTACAACCAGCTTGAGCTTACGGTGAAAAAAATTGTGAGGAAACCATATCATGGTGGTAGGGTAGTTTGTAGTAGGTATCCGCGAGGCTGGCTGCTACTCACAAGTTGAACCTATGGTTGTGTTCCCTCAGCTTCACATGAGTGCCGGTTCCCATCTAGGCTGTGCCTGCTTACAACCTTCGGCCACATCATCTCCATATCATGGCGAGATTTTGATCAAAGACAAGCCTTTTTTTATGGATACTTATATACAAAAAATAATAATAAAAGCGAAGCTTAGCTCAAATACATCTAACGTTGTTTTTTTTATTCAATAACAATTTTCAAAGTCCGACCTGTTTCAGAGTATATTTGATGAATAAACATTTACCATATAAATATAAATTGGATGACCCAATTTCAATATTTCTCATATTGTTCAATTTCACAAAGTGCTTAATCAAACTGGCTTGTTACAATTTCTTAAGTAATTGATGTTGTGTATCTCAATTAAATTGAAAAATAGTATATTTATTTTGTTTGTTTGGCAAATAAATATGATACGGAAATATTTCATAATTCTACTTTACTAAGGGAAAGAGTAGCACGTGTTCCAAAATCTCAAATTATTTCCCCAACTTCAACCCCAACACCAACACCAACACAAAGTAATACGTTAGGTAAGTATTACTTTACACGAATTACACAGTCAAATTGGAGTTCCTGTACGTCGATATTTTATACTTTTTAGTGTAAACTCACTTTGAAGTCGGTTTTTGACATTTATGTTTTAAAAATACTTATTATTTGAAAACGTATGTAAGTTGTGTACACAATAACAGCTGATATGTCGTTCTAGCTAGGATATGAAGTGTAATAAAAGCAATGTCACATTTTGATCGATTGGTCGAACGCGACGCGACGAGCAAGCGCCCTGATTTGTCATATTTAACTTTATGACGTTTACTCACTTTTGTCACACTTTGTTGTCATTTTCATGATGGATTTGCAAAACCATTGAGGTCCATGAATTCCATAATGACTTGCTTAAGTCAGCAATGTCAGCATTCATTAAGTAATAAATAGTTCTGATTAACTCTATGAATGTTCAAGCCATCGATTACTCATATCTTGTATCGATTAGAAATCCGATTCGCAGGACCACAGACAGTAATTAAGGCTGAGTCAATCGAATAAAAGTTGCCTTCAATAGTAGATATTATAATGTAATGATACAGGAAAAAATACCCACTCACGTTTTCTAAGGCGGCTAGGCGGCACAGATAGCCCACGATAAACTCTTGCGCAGCGAATGCATTTACCTGTTAACAAAACAAAGAATATATATCAAATAAAAATAAACATAAAATATATCTAGCATTGATAAAATAATAAGTGCTTAAATACAATATTCAAGTACTAGAAACATTTCGGAATAATAATATAAAGTGTTATGTTAAAATTATACCGCCACGGTTCTTGGAGATTCAGACAATTTAAAAAAGCAATTAAGGATTCAAAACGAAATTAAATAAATAGAAGAATATTTATTTCTGACGTATAGTCCTTAAAACAAATTCCAATCTAAAATAAGGTATATTTCTGAGCAAATATAGTTCACAATATAAATATAGAGTCCGGCACGTGAACACAAAGCACAAATATCAAATAAATTTTGTGCTCTTTCATTGTTATATTCAAAAGAACTGTGCAATTTTCTTTCACAAAATCTAAAGTAACCTCGCCCACGTCAATTTATTACGAATAATATCTGTTAGTGCGAAAACCTTAGCTTTTGTTTATTTCGGGGCTTTCCCCGGTACAACATAAGGTTCTCTTCTATAAGATAACCTTATATCTCATGTACAACAGTTGTTTAATCTCTATTGTAAATGGAACGGAAACTGGTACCTACATCTGTTTTAAGCTATATCTGGTCGACATAACGATAACGATATATATATATATAATGAACCTTGATAGTTGATAGTGAATAGCTAAATAACCCTACATTAATATTATATATATTTTTACTTGATACTTAAATTAAATAAATAAATGATTTATATTATGATTTGAATGGGCATGGTTTGACCACAATTTCACCATGGTAAGTGATGATGAGGCCGAAGGTGATAAGCACACAAAACCTAGTAAGTAAACCGGTAGGTGTTTGGCGACAGATTTTCAGCCAGTCTGGCAGGTATTACAAAATACCCTACCAACGTACTATGGTTTCCTCACGATGATTTTATTCACCGAAATCTCGAGGTCATTGTAGGATTCTAACCCTTGACCTTCGTCATTGCATTAAATATCACAACCACTGACCTATCATAGACGATGACGTCTTAATATTATTCAAATGAAGCCTTCTCTCCGAAGAAGGTTGCACGTCTTATCGTTCCTCCCACTGCAAGTAAAAGGCATCGCCCAAGGCGTAAGTCTCCCAAGCCGCCTAAGCCTCTTTCCATTACATCCTGCTTTGCAACATTAATGCTACCCACAATGTAACATCTTAAATGCATAGTTATATAAATTTCATATTAGATTCTTGTGTGCAGTACTGATTCTTTAATGATTTTTATAAAGTTTCTTTAGAAAATCAGTCTACTTTTACAAAGTTTATCATAAAGGCTGGTAACAATTTATTCTGCCTGACACCGAACCACAAATCGTAGATTCGGTACATTCATAACGTCATCATCGTATCGAGTGGTGTCATCGTCAGTGGGTATCGTTTCTTTCTTTCTTTCTATCGATTAGAGTCTAATCGATTACGAGCTACGTTTAATTGTCTACAATTTTTGTAAAATAATTGGGTCGTGGAAGAATGCGATTGCGATCCAATGACCCAGTGACAGGTGACGAGAGCTACACAGTGGGGTTTTAGTCGGTAGGAGTCCGACATAACATTTCCGTTGCCCCCGCAATGGTAAGGTATCCATGAAGATTTCCCCATGCAAAACAAGTAATTCTCCTCTACTGAGCGCGGTGCATGGACGCACACGCCCATATTATAACCGAAATCATAATGTATTGCTATTCCCATGAGAGAATCGCAGGTTCGTGGGCGTCTATTGTTTAGAGACCCACATTCAGCTATTTCAAACTTTATGATGTTAAAAATAAGTCGTAAAGGTACACGTGAAAATGGCGTATGCGTCCTCTCAACCACGCACCGTCGAAATCCACCTTTATGTACGTACATACTTCTCGTAGCATCAGTAATATGATGACTTATTTAAAATTTTATGACTAGGCGAAGAAAGCTGACAAAGTTTGAAACTATTCTCAGAAATATGTCTGACCATGATCATGATTTACCTGTCCAATCTTCTCGTATTTTCCTCAATCTGTTTCATTACGAAAGGAGTATTTCCTTAATATCTTAATACATAACATTTATACGTATGTACCTATGTATACGACAGATGCCTGTTATTAGATTTCCGTAACATCAATACCGAGCGTAGCTTTTACCGGGGAAAACCAATAAGCGACCTACTCGCGATGTCCCAAATATGTAACCTTTTACGTACCTAGCTTCTCACTAAAACATTTATTACCTCCATAGAAACTAAATAAATTCTTGTCTACTTACGTAATTTTATAGGTCAGGCGAATGTGGCGTTAGCAACAGTATTTGACGTGGTGAAAACGAGTTGATGCCTTTAATAATAAATAATAATATTTTTTATTCTTTATTATGTTTATGAAGCTTGAATAAACATGGATGATCAAAGTCAAAGTCAAAGCCATTTATTCAGTTTAGGCCCTAAGAGGGCACTTATGAACGTCGAAACTACTGAAGTTACCACCGATTCGGAAGTCGCCTTCAACTGAGAAGAACCGGCAAGAAACTCAGCAAGAGATCATAATAATAGGTTAACAAGCGTCCATAAAGAAATATATGATGTGTTATCAGACCGAGATAACAGTAACGGCTGTTGTAATATATTATGTCATTGCAAGCTCCGCATTGAGATTCACATTATATGAAATTCAACAAAAAAGCACAACACGAAGTCAATGGCACATATTTGGGCATCAATCAATGCAAATATATACACAGAAAGCACATAAAAACAGTACCTCATTGTATTTAAGTTGTACAAAAACTCCATCCATAATATCAAAATTCCGCCCTTCTATGGTACAAAAGCGACCTTCCACTTATTTACGTAGTGCTTTTACAAACAGTTCACGCACAACAAATGCATGAGAGCGACCTTGTCTCGTAAATGATGCTGACGCACACCGCTTCAGATGATTTAAATTATAAGCACACACTGCACATGACTTGAAGCTGCGAGTGGCGAGAAAAATGGTGCCATGTATACCGTACAATAGAACCCACCCTTATTTGTCGGAATGTCGCAACAGGTGGATGCTACTACTATTGTCCGGAACGAGCACGGTCAATTTGTTGTCTGCTATTCTTGTACCTACGGTATCTGATGAAACTACGCCAAGGATACGTCGGTATAGGGGCGACTTCGCCCGCTGAATATTCATTGTAAAGTGCCATGCTGTTTCCGTAATGTATATGGTGACATTTGACAATAATGCCTTTGAGAATTTGTCAAATTGACAAGAATTCTTACTATTTGGCAATGTCTTAATTGATTTCATTTTATGATCGTGTTTTTAGATAAAAGCCTTTTATATTTTCTATCTAAAAATCTTTTTTTTTTTTTTATGTTCCCCGATTAGTACTCGAAGACGCCTGACCCGATTTGGAAAATTGTTTTTTTGTTTGAAAGGGTGGTCCCATTGGCACCAAGTCAGTATCTGATGATGGGACCCTAGAAAAATCGAGAGCAGCCCTCAAATTTTATAGGGACGCATAATGTGTTTTATATTTTTTTTCTGAAACTATTCAAGTATTTGCGTCTGGTACTCATCTCATGCTGCTGAGCTGATGATGGAAAATATAACTCCTTGACTATAAGGAGTTAGTGAATAGTTCTTTAAATATTATAGGCTCATATAGACCGCTACTTATGTTCCTTTGAGTTATTCAGGTGGGCTGATGATGGAAGGTACAACTTATTGTTAGTTAGGAGTTAGGGGATCATTCTTAAAGTACCGTATATACCGCTAGTTTTTATTATTTCTAATTATTTGGGTGATTGCGTCTTAATTTTATGCTACTGAACCTTACAGCAACACGGAAACATGTTGCTCTAAGTACTGAACACTTATAAACACAAAAAAATATAAATAAATATTATTCAATATTGTCGACAAATGACAAGTATTCACAAGAAACTAAAAATGGTAAAATAAAATTAACTTCTAACAAAAAGCAAAACCGACTTCAAAATGGGTTTGCACTAAAAAGTATAAAATAACGATGTTAGAACTCGTTTTGAAGTCAGCGAAAGGATGTTAGAACTCTTTATTTTATACTTTTTATTTACAGCCTCGACTCATACAGATGGAACCAGGCATATATGCTAGGTATATATACTCATATGCATACATACACAGCACCTAGGTAGACATTAAAAATGATAGACAGTCTGCTGTGCAAATTATGTTAGTACGCCGACTCTAGCATTCATTAGAGTTCCACCAAGTGCTTTATAAATATGAAAATTATTCAGATGTTTTAGATGGAAATTTGCGCTTGAATCTCTGACTTGTGGGTGTAATCAAAACATTAAAAAGGTGTCCCTTACATTAAATAATATATCCGTGAGGAATATTTAAGTGAGCGACAACCGCGACAACAGTCCTTAATTTAAGACAGGGTTATATAAATACAAACTGTGTTAATTTACAAGTGCAATCATTCGACCAAATTGATCCTTCGAGAGGGTGTAATGTCCATCCGGCAATATTAGTAGTGAAAACGGCTCCTAATTCAATAGATATGAATAATGAATTAAAGAGAGAAGGGCGGCCGGCCCGGCGCCACATAACTATCAACCAGCTATAATGCGGGCCTCATACTTGTTGCGAACACGTGATAAACTTTTATCTATCTACCTCTTTTTGTGCAAATTTGCTATATATGGGCTGATAACGTAATAGTAGGTAAGATACTCTAAGCCCATTAATATTTCCGACTGGCTCAGCATGCGACTGTAAAGTTGGAATAATGATTCATAAACAGTATAAAATTACTATTTGTTTACAATCCACCTGTCACTCTTAATATTAACTTATCACACCTTGTATTGGTTTCATATCACAATGCAATACCATAATAGCCATCCCATTATGGTGGTTGCACGTAATCATACCACATACCGGTGGGATTACCACTATCAATTAGGTCTAATATTAGAAGAATAGACTATGAATTAGTGTTGGAATGATCGATAGGTAGTATCCACGCACATATATTTGGTCTGATAAGTATTCAATTGGCATTGCTGTCGCCGCCGCTGACGCTGGTCACTCGTGCCCTCCCGCCATGCATTATGTATCACAAAGTAGGTATTGATTCGCGTCACTAACGACAAATTACTGCACGTTTCGATATGCGAACAATGCTATCGTGGTAAATGATATGAGCACTCGCTCGCCAGCTGATAATAATGCATCAGTATTGATTTAATTTCATAATGTTTTGTTGAATTTTTCAATTAATAAAATTGATAATTCTAATATTGATCCTACAACAGTTAAAATATTAAGTGAATCTATTCTTGCTCAAAAGATCGGACTCCTGAAATTCCGACCTCTTAGAAGATGAAGTCATTTTCCATTTCTTCGTTATTTCATACATTTAGAATTTCTATATTTACTTGTAGCTGTAATCTACAATATATATGGCAAATATACGCTACGTTTATACTTTCTTGAATTTACATTGAAGCACAGCAAAGGCAGGAGCTAACCTCACCGACGGATTCGAGGAGCTTATCAGTGCTTACCTATTTATCTGAATAAGCAAACAATTCCCTCGTAAGTTGCGACTTAACCGCCGACTTTCTCATTATTTTGCTTAGATTTCACTTCTAATAAAGCTGTGCTTTGGATTTATTTCGTAAAACCATTTACTTTCGTTCGTCACGTTCAATTCAGTGTACAGTTTTTGATATAAACTAGCTTTTCCGCGCGGTTTCACCCGCGTTCCCGAGGGATCTTGTGTTTTCCCGGGATAAAAGGCCTATAGCCTTCCTCGATAAACGGGCTATCCAACACTGCAAATCGAACCAGTAGTTCCTGAGATTAGTGCGTTCAAACAAACAAACTCTTCAGCTTGTCACGTATAAAAAAAAAGAAATAAAAAAAAGAGGTATGTTTTTGTTGTGTTAAAAACAAAAACTGTTGGAAATCGGTTGATGACAATATGAAAGGTGAGATGATAATAAGGTTGCCAAGACAGCTCGCGGAGGGCCTGAACTATTGGAGTGCAAGGACCTCTTGTGCGCTGTTGGGAATTGTGGGGTTTACTTACAGCAAATAAAAAGAAGAAATTCGTGACATGAAATATTGTATTGACATGTATCGCGACATGGCGGTTACGGCCGCAGTGAGACAACAAGTGAGAGTCTTATGAGCTACACTGACTCTAAAGGGGCCGGCCAATTAATAGAAAATAGTTAACTCACGGTACCGTGGAACGTTCTGGAAGTAAGGGTATTACCCTCAGGATGGGCGCGCGTCTGTCAATGACTAGACGCCACCTTGGAGGTACGCCACTCCGGCGCTGATGCGACGATCACCGTTGCGAGCGTCCAGCCGGATCCTACGGAGTCTTCCTTGGCGTCACGCCGCGGGCAAAGCCCGGCGGCGCATCCGGCTGGAACCTCCATCGGCATAAGCAGCGACAGCCACGGGCCGTATCACGTTGAAAATGTTCGGGATACCGACGTTACGCGGGTAATCACCATAAGAGGGGCATAAAGTCCCTTATTTAAATTAACACAATGACATATTGAACACTGATATTACGTTTAGTGAAAGTTCACATTGTTCGTGTCGCTATGCGATCAGCGTACACTAAAAACTAACACAGTTACATGTGCGTGAGTTGACACTCAACACGCAGGAGCCCTAGGCCTCCGTGATGGTGAGGGCTACATCCGACGGTAGGAAACGCGGGTAGCGTGGATAAAAAATTGAGACGAGAAGCGTGCGTTCAGCGCGGTAACATCTTCTCGACTGCCGAGACGCTGGTGGGTGCATTAGGGGATGACCAACATTGCAAAAAGTCGGTTTTTGATCGATACGATAAAAATCTATAAAACATTTTTAGACATTTAATTTATGCTTTAGGGTCTGAAAAATACCTTGTTGAATCCTCTAAACATGCGTGTAATTAGAGTTTTTATAAACCTCAGTATTACTAAGTAATAATGATTTTAATAATAAATCGATAAAGGTATTCCGATGTCACTACTCTAAAATCATGTTGGATTGTGAGGGTAGATTTAAAACTGTGTGACATTTGAAAAACTGAAAATTAATTTCAGCTTTGAGCTATAAAACTACTATCAAGTGAAAGAGTGAATTTTTGCGGTTCTAAAGATACCAATAACATGAAATTTGGTTCAGTACAAAACGAGTTTGAGTTCAAAACAGTTTTGATTATTCACCAATATTTAGATGAAGATTCTGGCTTAATAACAAATACATTGTTTTATATAATGTTTGAATTTAGGTAACTGTAGTACGTACAATCCGAATCTAATACTAGTTTTATCGTACGATTGTTATTTCGCTAGGTTTGTGACCCCTGTGACGTCATCACCTACCTACGCTATAATAAAAAATAAAAATTTAGTAGCAAGTGCTACAATACACCCCTTGTGAGCAAAGAGGTTAACTGGGAAGTTAACCGAGGCAGCCTGTGCAACCGGAAAAAAAAATCTGTTCTGGAAGAACAATTGATTTTTTTTTAATAAATTCTCTAAGTACAAAACTAATCCTTATGTTATACCTATCTCAATGTACCTAGTAACTATTGTTTACTATTGTACTAACTATCGTTAACTATAATTAACTATCATTAAGTGTCCTTGCGCAAGGATTTCTAATTAGTATGCACCTTACAATTTATGTACTTACTTTGAAGTTATAAAAATAAATAGTATAGTTTAAATTACTATAATAGCTAGGGTCTAAGTCTAACTTAAATGTGTATCTGAATACTAACTCTTAGCCTAATATCTAAGAATATGCGCATCCTAAGATGACCTACGGACTCAACAGACCAATGGTGCTGTTGAAATCCTTGGCTTCGCAATATACCAAGCGCATCATATGCATGATGGTTAGGTACTATTATTATAAATAAGGAATAAGTGTGAAAAAATATCACTACTTTACTCCAAAAAAAAACTTATTTTCAATTTTGTTGAAAAAAGTAATGGACCAATTGGTGTCAAAATAGGGTTTTAACGTTCCTTAGAACATGTAGGAGCAAGATCATTTCGATTTTGTCCTAAAAACAAAGTTGTCATTTTGGCCAAAAAAAATGACAAGTGAAAAAAAACTTGTTTTCAATTGTTTTGAAAAAAGTATTGGACTGATTTCAGTCAAAATAAGGTTTATATGAAGTTCAGGATGTGTAAGTGCAAAAACAATTTGGTTTTGTTACATCTGATTCATACAAACAAAAAATAAAATATAACTTTGGAGTGTCAAGAAAAGTATTTTTCTGACAATTCCTAAGTTCCAAAAACATTGCTGCTATACACCTTAGGGTACTTTCAAGATGTCTTTCGCATGATATTTCCCTTTATATCCTGTGCCAATCTCTTCTAGTTCGTAAACAACATCCGATAGTTTGTTAATGACTTTGCACTTAACAAACTTGGGTGCTAGTTTAGCTGAGAAGAACTTTGCTGCATTGGACTGTACAAAGTTACGCCTCCACACGATATCACCCACGCTTAGCCTCAGCTGCTGGCGGCGCAGATTATACCTGTTAGCATTCTGTTTGTACGCTTTGGTCAATGCAGAACTGACACGTTGGAAAATATCTGCTAATTCATCCAAGGAAACGGCTTTATTGTTCCTATCTGTAAGTTGGAGATCATCTAACGAATTTGGTGAATTACCTCTTAATGTATGTAATGAACCATCCGTAATGATCTCACGACCAGTGGCCAAAAAATATGGTGTATAGCCAGTTGCTATGTTGACGGTGCTATTCAATGAAAGTTGAATTTGTGGTAGGAATTTAGACCAGTTTCTGTGGTCTTCCTCCACTAAAATAGAAAGACAGGTTTGAACTGTTTGGTTATACCGTTCTACAGTATTAGATTGAGGAGCATAGTACGCGTTGTAAAATATTCGCGGAATAGAATATTTTAGTGCGAAATTTTTAAACTCTTTACTTTGAAAAATTGTTGCATTATCGCATATAATCACGCAAGGTGTGCCATGTTTTAATAAAATTTCAGATTCCATAAAAGATGTTACTGTTTTAGTAGTTGCAGTTCTAAGTGGGTGGAGCCAACAATATTTTGTAAATATGTCTACTATTGTAAGAATATGAATATGACCTGAATGAGACTTTGGTAAAGGACCTATTAAATCTATGGAAAGTGTATGCATTGGGTTATTAACTTTTTTTTGGTTAGTCATGTGACCATGTGGTAAGCTATTTGAATTTTTATATGCTTTGCATTTCTCACACTTGGACACATATTCTTTAATGTCAGAATACATACCTTTCCAAAAATAATTTTCTTTAATTTTATTTAAAGTTTTAAAGGTACCAGGATGTACTGCATGTAATTCATGGTTTTCTTTAATGCAGTCTGGTATTATTTCACGAGGAATTACCATTTTCCATGAACTATCATCATGTAATTGTTCAGTTGGTTTGCAATATCTGTATAAAATATTGTTTTTTATTAAATAATTTTTATGAAATAATGGATTTGACTCAACTTTTTTAAATAATTTATTATACCAATCGTCTCCTGAAGTGCCACCACCACTAAATGTGATTGCGTTGAGTTCGACTCTAGACAATACATCTGGGACAACATGCAACTTGCCTTTTTTGTGTCGAATTTCGAAATCGAAACATGATAACTGCATAGCCCAACGTGCTAAACGACCTGAAGGGTTGTTTAGTGACTTAAGCCATTTTAAGCACATGTGGTCAGTTACCACTACAAAGTGACTGCCATCAATGTATGGGCGAAAATGATTTATAGAATCTACCACGGCTAACAACTCTCTCTCTGTAGTGCTGTAATTACGCTCTGTTTTGGAGAGAAGTCGTGAATGAAAAGCTATAGGGTGTTCGATACCGTCTATTTCTTGTATTAGAACGCTTCCAATGCCAACTGAAGATGCATCGCAGTGTATTTGGAATGGTAAGCTAAAATCTGGACAAGCCAAAACTGGAGCCTGGGTAAGAGCTTCTTTGAGTGATAAGAATGACTTCTCCACTTCTTCGCTCCAAGCTACAGGTTCTCGTCCTTTTTTCTTACCAATTACTGCAGTCATCGGGGCAATAATAGTAGAAAAATGATTAACGAATCTACGGTAGTACGAACAAAGACCTATAAATGCGCGCAACTGTTTTGCTGTTGTTGGTCTTGGGAAATTTTTAATACAATCTAATTTCTGTGGGTCTGTTTGCAAACCCTGAGAACCAACTACATAGCCTAAGTATCTTAACTCCTCTTTGCAAAATTTGCATTTTTCATAATTAATAGTCAAACCTGACTTATTTAAAGTATCATACACATCATTTAAGATGTGTAAATGCTCTGTAAACGTACTGGTTGCGATTAATAAATCGTCACAGTAACCAAAAATTTTTTTCACCGTACTTGTGTTGAAACAATGAGTCAATTAAACGTTGCAGTTCGCAGCCCGCATTGGATAAGCCAAAGGGCATGCGTTTAAACTCAAACAAACCCCTATTGGGTACAACAAATGCTGTTTTTTGACAAGAAGTTCCAGAGCCATCTGTGTTATCAGAATCACATAATAAAATCTGCCAGTACGCGGCTGACAAATCAATGGAGGTCAAGTAACGAGCGCCTTTAAGGTTATCTAAAATTGAACTAATATATGGCAAAGGATAAGAGTCCTTTATAGTGACATCATTTAATTTTCTTGCATCAAGGCAAAACCTGAGTGTACCATCTTTTTTTGGAGTCATAACTACAGGATTAGACCAGGGTGAATTTGATGGTGCTATAACTCCTAGATCAAGCATTCTGTCTACCTCTTCATTCAAAGCTTTTAACTTTACGGGGGACAGTGGATAATATCTTTGCTTGATAGGATCGCCTTTTGTAGTGATTTTATGCTGTACCCTATCTGTCTTTCCTAAGCCTTTATTCTCTGTTGATATAGTTTTAAATTTAATAATAACTTTTTCTAAATCTATTAACTCTAATGGTGTTAACTCATGTTTAGGTATTATAGCGCTAATATTATTTTTATTTTTTGTTGGTGCTATTATGTCACTACTAGTTAATTTTAAGAAATTAAATAAGCCAAACTCGTTTACAAAGTCCATACCGAGGATGAAATCATTTGTAATTGAGGGAATAACCATAAATTCGGTATTATAAATTTGGTTTTGGAAGTTAACTGGTATGGTAATTTTACCTGTTACCTTAACTTCAGAACCATTTGCACAAGTGGCACTACCATTTGACTGCTCCATTTGTAATCCTAACTTAAAAAGATGCTTGTGTTGATTATTACCAACAACTGATAAATTGGCTCCAGTATCTAAGAGTCCATAGCAAACGTTCTGTTTTATTAAAAAATTTATATAAATCCTATTGTCATCCTCTATTACTGAAATATGCGGAGTAACTGTGCCGAGGTGTTGTGTGCTTTGCTTAGTCCGAGTTACCCCTGAGCTGTTCAGTTTTTTTGATTGAAACTATTATTAGCTTTATTTCCCTGATTTGAGGAAGGATGACACTTAGGACAGTTTGTAGAAAGAACATTTTTTTCACCGCACTGAAAACAAACAATGCCTGGAAAAGTTCGACATTGTTTGTAAGAATGTCCATTTCTTTTGCATTTCTTACATGTCACAGGCTTCTTCTTACTATCCTGTGAGTTTACAATAGCGAGTTGTTTGGTGTTCTTTTTACCAACTGTACCAACAGAAGTAGGGCCTGCATAGGCCTCGAAACGTTTACCTAATGAAATTAATTGTTCAAAATTGTCATCTTGACTGACAGCTAAAAGATATGCATAAGTAGGTAGCAAATTATGTTTAATAATATCAATGAGGCAACTATCTGAAAGTGGTTTAGTTAGCCTCGAGTTCATAGTTTGCATCTCAAGGATATATAAATTTAATGCTTGTCCGTCTGCCTGCTTATGTTCCCTAATGTTCTTTTCTAAAACAAAATCACCGTCCACTGGTTCAAAAAATTTTTTAAATTTTATTTGTAAGTTAAAAAGTGTGAAGGTAGTGTCGCGAATTTGCCTGTAATAATCAAGAGCTTTTCCGCTCAATAAATCAGAAAAACTTTTCATTACTTTGTGCTCAGGCACATCCCTACTACGTATATAATCGTCAATCCGCAAGAAAAAATCTATGACATTGGAATCACCTGTGAACTTCAAATTCCATGTTTTTAAACTGTTATCCTTCAAGACATGTACTACTTGTTCGTTGGATTCAGCAAAGTGAGTCTGGTGATGTTGTGGTCGGTCCGTATGTGATGTCGTGGACGGATAAGATATAGGAATATCATGGGACCAAGTTACCGACTGGTGTGAAGAACCAGGTTGAATGTCTAGTTTAGGTTTAATTGATCGCGGTTTAGTGTTGACATAACTGGACTGCGTAGTAGTCTCCATACTGGATGTTACCGTTTGGATGTTGCCCTCATCATCACTATCCTTACTATCAAGGAAGTCATCCATGTTTGAAAGTAAATGGTTTCACAAATAATTGGAAAGAACTATTAGTAGGTATAAGTAAACAATCAGTGTGCCTTTAATTATTAAATAAAATGATATTTATTCATATATACTATCACTTATTATAATTTTATAATAAAGTGTAGCAAAAAGATTATAAAATAAATTATTAAGCAATACCTACTTGCTATAAAAAATATAAATTATTGTCCTCACTATTTTCTAATGATAGTGAGGCAAACATAAAGATAATTATTATTTGATGCACACTGGTTGTTCACCCACAACATAATAACCTTAAAAGTAGTATTTACCCTACTTTTACAGAATTACATTTGAATTTAAATTTATTACTGTTAAATAAAACCCACAATACATATAATGTTCGGGCGCCAATTGTCACGTATAAAAAAAAAGAAATAAAAAAAAGAGGTATGTTTTTGTTGTGTTAAAAACAAAAACTGTTGGAAATCGGTTGATGACAATATGAAAGGTGAGATGATAATAAGGTTGCCAAGACAGCTCGCGGAGGGCCTGAACTATTGGAGTGCAAGGACCTCTTGTGCGCTGTTGGGAATTGTGGGGTTTACTTACAGCAAATAAAAAGAAGAAATTCGTGACATGAAATATTGTATTGACATGTATCGCGACATGGCGGTTACGGCCGCAGTGAGACAACAAGTGAGAGTCTTATGAGCTACACTGACTCTAAAGGGGCCGGCCAATTAATAGAAAATAGTTAACTCACGGTACCGTGGAACGTTCTGGAAGTAAGGGTATTACCCTCAGGATGGGCGCGCGTCTGTCAATGACGAGACGCCACCTTGGAGGTACGCCACTCCGGCGCTGATGCGACGATCACCGTTGCGAGCGTCCAGCCGGATCCTACGGAGTCTTCCTTGGCGTCACGCCGCGGGCAAAGCCCGGCGGCGCATCCGGCTGGAACCTCCATCGGCATAAGCAGCGACAGCCACGGGCCGTATCACGTTGAAAATGTTCGGGATACCGACGTTACGCGGGTAATCACCATAAGAGGGGCATAAAGTCCCTTATTTAAATTAACACAATGACATATTGAACACTGATATTACGTTTAGTGAAAGTTCACATTGTTCGTGTCGCTATGCGATCAGCGTACACTAAAAACTAACACAGTTACATGTGCGTGAGTTGACACTCAACACGCAGGAGCCCTAGGCCTCCGTGATGGTGAGGGCTACATCCGACGGTAGGAAACGCGGGTAGCGTGGATAAAAAATTGAGACGAGAAGCGTGCGTTCAGCGCGGTAACATCTTCTCGACTGCCGAGACGCTGGTGGGTGCATTAGGGGATGACCAACATTGCAAAAAGTCGGTTTTTGATCGATACGATAAAAATCTATAAAACATTTTTAGACATTTAATTTATGCTTTAGGGTCTGAAAAATACCTTGTTGAATCCTCTAAACATGCGTGTAATTAGAGTTTTTATAAACCTCAGTATTACTAAGTAATAATGATTTTAATAATAAATCGATAAAGGTATTCCGATGTCACTACTCTAAAATCATGTTGGATTGTGAGGGTAGATTTAAAACTGTGTGACATTTGAAAAACTGAAAATTAATTTCAGCTTTGAGCTATAAAACTACTATCAAGTGAAAGAGTGAATTTTTGCGGTTCTAAAGATACCAATAACATGAAATTTGGTTCAGTACAAAACGAGTTTGAGTTCAAAACAGTTTTGATTATTCACCAATATTTAGATGAAGATTCTGGCTTAATAACAAATACATTGTTTTATATAATGTTTGAATTTAGGTAACTGTAGTACGTACAATCCGAATCTAATACTAGTTTTATCGTACGATTGTTATTTCGCTAGGTTTGTGACCCCTGTGACGTCATCACCTACCTACGCTATAATAAAAAATAAAAATTTAGTAGCAAGTGCTACAAGCTTTATAATATTAAGTATACATAGATATGGATTTTAAGCGGGGATTAAATTGTGGAAACGCTGGAATGTTTCATTGGATATTATTAACTTCTATTTATTATTTATTTCGTGACAGCTCTCATTCTGCGTTTTATTTCGCACACAATTCAAACGAATTTTAATGATTATCTTGGGTGCCTAGAAATCGACGGGCCGGTTGGCGTGGTTGGTAAGATACCCTATCTATCACGCCGCAGGTCGTGGGTTCGATTCCCACTCAGGACAAACATTTGTGTGCATGAACATGTCTGTTTGTCCTACGTCTGGGTGTAATTATCTATATATGTATGTATTTACAAAAGAAAAGTAGTATATGTAGTATATCAGCTATCTGGCTTCCATAGTACAAGCTCTGCTTAGTTTGGGGTCAGATGGCCGTGTGTGAGGAATAATGTCCCAGAATATTTATTATTGTTATTTATAAATAGCTGCTATAAGTCGTGATTTTGAAGTGTATGTGTGTTTATGTTACTTCTGTCTCGCGGTTTTACTCGCGCGCGTTGTCGAGGGATCTGTCTTCCAATCAGCCTAATTTTTTATTCATCAGTGTTTAGCCATTACAATTTGATTTAGTAACAAACAGCCACACAAACATACACAGAAACATTCTCATTTATAATATTAGTAAGATTATTAAATTAAATATTGTCTCAAACCTAATTTATTCAGAATAGGCACTGCTAAGGAACGTAATATATTGGGTATACGGGTACGTAATATATATTAAATACCTTACTAATAAGGATTTATAATTTAATTTTAAATCTGCATGTAGATTGTAGAGCGAGTGAAAATCACGTTATCTACTCATTTCGTAAATAATATATTTTGAGACATTAGCAATGGTTGGTGTCTGAGATAAAATGCTCTAGTAGTATTATATACAGTTAGCAAAGAATACTAACTATTACCTATAACGTAAGTAAGTACCTACGTACACAATTACAACGTTACAATGCAGAATGCATTCAATACAAAACTTCATATTACTTACTGTACAATATGAAATTTAATAAAAATGTAGGTGATTTTGCATGTCAGTAAACAACCTTATTTGGTGGATATTAAAAATACTTGAAATGAGTTCATTTAATATTTAAAGAAACTTTTCAATTTGAATCTGATATACATCATATATATTCCCTTTTTAAATTAGGGGGTAAACTAGGTGATATATACTTTATATTTATTTATTTTATTTATTCAATAACAATTTAAATTGTGTATGAATGTCATTGAGAAAAAATAAATGAAAATAACAAGCTACACATAAAGAAAACCAAATAATCAAATTAAATGACCATCAAATAAAAAATGCGAGAAACAAAAGGACACATGTCAATGAAAATAATAAAATATAACAAATTACAAGTACTACAATGAAACTAAAGAATCTCATGTCAGGTTGAGGATATAGGCATGGCCATAGCGATATCACCCGATAGTAATATTTGTTCTAAGGTAAAAACCCAATCGCAAAATCATATACTACTCTGTCAAGAAAGTACCGGGAAACGATCAATAGTACACTAAATGTTAGTTACTCATCCAAAGTTATTTTATCGCCTTCAAAGTATGCTCCTTCAGAAACGATACACTTACGACGAATAATCCAAACATCATCAAAACATTTTTAAATCCATTTTTTTGGAATTGAGTTCAGTTCTCGCTGCGAATTCTTCTTTATGTCTTCTATCGAATGAAAACGGGTGGGGTTTTCGGTTGCGGTTCAGTTGGAAGGTGCCACTCCGAAGCTTGTTGACTATTTTGCATGTTAAACTCGTAAACCAACGTCTCGTCACTAAGTAACAAAGCGTTCCATGAATGTTGGGTCGGAATTAACTCATTCCGCATGTCCTCAGTGACTCTTATGCGATTGAAAATTTGAAGAAAATTCAGGTCTTTTGGGACTAGCAGAGCGGCAACATGTTTCATAACCAAGTGATTATTTAAAATGGTACGGATCGACTCGTGAGACACATAAAATTCAGCGGCTATCTCTCTCAAACTTGAATGAGGATTTTCACTCACGATTTCCTTCACCGTTACCTTTGCCGTCTTTTTTTTTTACTTAGATTGAACAATGTGAAACTAACTTGGCGATGGAGTTACAGCGGAAAGCTTATTACTATTAAAAATAGACACGTATGAAGGAAGTAACGATAAAAAATAACAAATTGGAATTGGAAGATAGAGAACTGAAAAATGTTTAAAAAAGTTAAATAAATGCAAGATATATTCGAGTTGTTGGGATTTACAATCTATTTCCTTTTTTACGCTATGTGTGCTTACCACCTTCGGCCACAGCATCACTTACCATGGTGAGATTGTGGTCAAACATAGGCCTATAACATAGGAGAAAAAAGCAATGTTTTTGATACCTTCATAGATTTTATCAACAGATTTTGAAACAATTTCGCGCATCTCCAATAATTAGTAATGAGAATACTTTTAAGCGGAAAATATCGTAGATTATCGTAGAGTAAGTATACCAATATACGGTATCATATAACACAACAGTAATAGGATTAATAGCGACACTACGCCCATCTAAATTGTACACAAGGTTTCACATAATGAATACACCCAACCTTCAACATTATTATGTCAACTGCTATGTATATGATACACGATATACGAATAAAAACGAACGAAGCGCCTACCCCACTTAACCTCCCCTTTAATATTATAACAAAGAGATTCTAATGTTTTTGTTCTGAACGTTTCCCAGTTTGTTTAATTTGCGAATATTCAGCTGGGGTCTTTGCAAAGGAAATTCATTATAAACCCTTGAAATAATAAAGTTAGAGAAATTTTCAAGCCTCAATAAAATTCGTATTAATTATGTTTTCATTCAACAGTGAACGACAGTTTTCGGAAAAGTTATTGCTACAAATCTAACACTAAATAAAATAAGTTTAATATTCATAATATGCAAAGAATTATGTATCCGAATACAGAACAAACCGATTTGACTCTGTTCATAATGACAGAAATATAGAAGAATTAGGCATGGGGTGGAGAGCCAGTTATATTTTTATTTGTACATCCACATACTCTACGTAGTAAACCTATAATTGCAAACGCTTCCAATTTATAAAATAAATATTATTCAACTAAGAAAAACCTCAGGTGTGATTATAATATATATACAAGTATGTAGGAAACGTGTGCATGCAAACAAACTCGCGTAGAATTTGTATGGGATTCACAAACAGATGGCGCTAACGAGGCAGGTGCGCGCGCGCCGGTTGTGTCAAGGCCCATCTTTTTATGGTCAAGGTTGTCCCCAACATGCTTGTTATTGGGACTGTACCAATATAATCACGTTATATTATTCAATTAACTCGTTAAAACAACCTTTATGAATTGCCGCATTCATTATACCAAGTAGTTTTACGACGCAAGACTTTGACACAACTATTTCATGTCAAATTGCCAGTGTTACTTTAAATTCTAACTGACATGTAAAATCGCGTGCTCGTTTTTGAAATTCAGGAGTAAAATCCTGTTTTATTCAGTGTCATATAAAATAAAGCATCGCTTCGTTTCACAAATTCATAGTGCAAATGCAGTGTTATTTTAATGTAATTGAAAATTGTATACTATGCCACGAAAAATATCTAACCAAGCTCTTACCAACATAAACGAGGTTTTGGAATCAGACGATAAACATAGATACCTATGTATATAGGTATAATGTAGCTACACCGGTGCTATAACTAACAAAGTGTAAATCGACATTAATCAAAAACATGTTTGTGCATTTACTGACGAGACTTACAATACAGTTCCATGGAAATTCTAGTTCGCAATAAGAATTCTGAGGTTTTGCTTAATATTAGAGTAGTTTTATTTGCCAGAGAGACGCAACAAGTCAACTCGTTAGCCATTCAGCCGTTGAAAGAGGTCGCGGCCAATTTAACGTTCCTCCTTCCTCATTTCGGTGGTTGACTCGTTTGATAATACTCCGTATCGTATCGCACCCACAAAGAGGAAATAGCGGTTCAAGTATTAATTACAAAGGTATAACATTTCATTAGGCTTCCATAAACACATAGCTATTTTTTAAGATTTAAGACTTCGCAGTAATAGTTTCAACCGTTTGAAGTATCTTAACTTAGTAGAGTAACCGTTATTCTAGCTAACAGTCTAGACTTAGTTAAACTTATTGAAATAATTAACTTTAGAACCTTAGATATTGAACAATATTAGCTACATAAGCCGTCTAGGCTTAGACGCTTGTACTATAACTTACTAGAATTATAATTCTTGCCAAGACTCTCCACTAGCTACAACAATATTACACCCAATTATAAATATCTCGTTGTATGAATATTAAACATGAGATGAAACAATCTCATGTTTGTGAAAATAAGAACGTCTGTCGTCAAAATAAGACTGAATCGCTTGGAGGTCTTTCCTGAATTCCTCGCCTGAAATTGGTTCACCCCGGACTAAATGAACACAAAATGAGAATTATAATAAAACAGCAAAATAATGAACGACACATAAAAATAAATATTCCAATTTTACTTCATAAACGTGATGGCACAAATTATATTACGCTGTAAAACAACAAAATTGGTTTCGGACAGTAAACGATTTACGAAGATCGAATGTGTCGTAACCAATAACGATGACGTTTGATGTGCACAAATAACGATAAAAAACCGGGCAAGTGCGAGTCGGACTCGCGCACCGAGGGTACCGTAAAAAACTTGTTGGTACCTACCTATATAAATAATTCGCCTATCACGGGATTAGTAGGTAACAAATAAATAATTGTATTTAAGTATTTTGTGAATATTTCAAGTGCCTACCTGTTACCATTTATTGATATATCGAGCAAAAATAGGCAAAAAAAATGGCGTGTTTTGTATGGGAGCCCCCTTAAATATTTATTTTATTTTTAGTATTTGTTGTTATAGCGGCAACAGAAATACATAATTTGTGAAAATTTCAACTAGCTATCGCGGTTCTTGAGATACAGCCTGGTGACAGGACGGACAGACAGCGAAGTCTTAGTAATAGGTCCCGTTTTTACCCTTTGGGTACGGAACCCTAAAAACGTAGTGCCATCACAGTTCTTAACATCAGTGTTGATAGAGATGACGAGATCGAATCATTGATGTTAACGTCATGGGATTTAATATCGAATTAATTAATACAGGGATACTTGGGGATAATCGAAAGATATTACATTCCCAAGGCCACGTACACCAGATACAAACTCCGCGACGACGGCCTGAGCGTCGTAGGCAAAATATTTCACCTCAATCTGGGCACGTAATGAGCCAGTGTGAAACTCGTCATTTTATACATATTACCATATTTGTTAGCCTTAAAATTTCTCGCATTTGTTAGTCCAATATACCTAAATAAGTTATTTCTGAATTGGCTATATTACTACCAATTATTTAATGATATGTTTTAGTGGTAAAAATACTTAAAATTATCTTCGCTTTGATTGGATTATGTATGATAGTGTTTTTTGGAATCGAACTTTGTAACTTCTTATACCTACAAAATTTAATTTAAAAAAAGGTACCCTTGTGATTTCCAAAAAATCGGATAGCATGTAGGTATCGGGTGAATGCGAACACAGTATAAAAAGGAAATTCAATTGTAAGGGTTTGAAACACGTTCTTATTCTGTGATTCAGGCATTAAAGCTTTACTAACACATCTTGAACTAAGATGAGAAGTGCCTTCGATAACTATTTTAAGATTTTCTGGAATAGTCAAAATCTTTCTCGTACCTTTCTACAATATTACAAAACTGAATTCGAGATAGTTCCGTGGTTAGTGGTGGAACATTTTATTGAAACGCATTTCTAGAACTTTTTACTTTTCCAGAACTTTCGAGAATTTTCATTAATATTTTTAAGCTTTAAGCTTTTCTATCAACTTCATTATTTTATCATTGGTCCACACTACTGCCATGTTTAAAACATTTTATAAACATGTCCACACACGTCAACATTTGTTGATAATCTGATGCTCGCTCGCCGGGCGGCAACTCTGCAACATGGCGTGATCAACTCCGCAACACAAGTGCTGCCCGCAACATGTTTATGCAACCATGTTTATAAACAAATGTTTACAATGAATACGGGGCTTTACGCTAAATACATGTAATACTATAAAATATACCTATATAATTTAATACTAACTATTGCCATAATCATAGAATAATAACGCATAGGACGTTAATTTCATTCAAAGTTCCGCTCAATATTGAAGCAACTTAAAATGCATGTGAGCGTAAGCGTCACGTAATTACATTCGCCGGCACGCACACACGTACGTACGTATTTATACGTGCATTGAGAAAAGTCTAGCTAGAAGATGTTCATTTAAAAAAGTTTTTCTATTTACTTCCATATTCAAATAGATAACTCCATAGGTATTGTGTAAAGTAAATAAATTACCTATCTTATCTGTACCATTAACTCGATGACTACACTAATCGCCTGTTACAAATTGCTCTTATCATTTAGCAAGCATCAGAGGAATTGAGGTACAAATATGCAGTTGTGAGCATGAACGTGATGACTGATAACTATCTTGTCTTTGACAACAATCTCGTTATGGCATGTGACGATGTGGACGAAGGTAGAGAACCAGCTTGGAGCTGTCAGAACATAGGTGGTAGGTGTTTGGCGATAGATATTCAATGATGTTATGGTTTCCTCACGATGTTTTCCTTCAGTGAAAGCTAAAGTTCAATGTGGAATACGTTCCCACGACCTGTAAGGGGTCAAGGCATTCGACGTCACTACCAATGAGCTATCATCAACTTATAAGAGCTGTAAGATAATCAATATACAGAATGGTTTTACATTTCCGCCATATTCATGTAAGTTGATATATTCCTTGAATAGAACACGATTCAGTGAAAAAAATCTTTTATTCTATTTTTAAAACATCATCCCGGCTTAGTGTACTTTAATTAAATAGATTTTCTTGTAGAATACGAGGAATTTAGCACAGCCTGTACAAGTATCAGAAATTTATCGATCCGGATTTATAATTACTAATTTAATTTCTATTCTTCCTAAGGATACCACTTTTATTATAGAGAGGTATCTATTATGGATATTTTTATAGAGCTCCGTCTCACAATCCTGATTTAACCTTGCAGGCTTCTTGTACGATAAAGTTGGTCGTAATATTCGGTTTCCTCAACTCCCGTTTCAGTCGCAAATCTAAGGAAATATAACCAACCAAATATCTCGCGAGCATTTATAAATAAACGTAGGTACTTCCGTAATAAAATTGTGCCAGAATATTTTTTATATTCATCTGTAATTGTATAGCCGAAAATATCTCTAATAAATCGATACATCTAGACGTTGTTCATCACGGAGACTGACATCTACGGAGTTTATGTGTCGATATAAAATCATTGGGTTATATATTATTAATAAGATAGCGTTACTCGGATAGTATAGATAGAATATAGGTATGTATATAAACTATATATACACCGTGACAGAAGATATCGAGGTATTGTAAACAATGGTTTTAAAAAACAGATTTATTCAAACACTTTTTGTTTATTTATGTTTGTAGAACTGAGAGTGAGACGAAGCGCCGTGACGCACATGTACTACGCGCTACAATCAAGATAGCGCAAGAATCAGGCGCGTGATACGCACAACGTGTGCACGCATTATCTAATCTCAAGTATGAATATACTTCTGCATTATTAATATTATACTAGCTCGTCTATTATAATATAATGAGAGATCAGCGTAGAGACCATGAAAAAAGCTCTTTTTAGTACATGCGTAAGATACGATTTTCCGATAAAATAGGGGATTGCGGGTGAAACAACTTGATGTCTTGATGTTTTGTATCATACATTAACACTTGAGAGCCAGATCCTTCTAGGCTTTGTGTGCTTACCACCTTCGGCCACATCATCACCTACCATAGTGAGATTGTGGTCAAACACAAGCCTATACAAAGTAAAAAAACCAGCAACTGGTGGCAAAAATATCAAGCAATAACACCATCTAATACTTCAACCGTTAGATATAGCTGAGATAGGGATTATGGAAAATCCGCTAAAGACCAGATATAGAATTTGACGTAGATACACTCATTCTTGATAAAATATTACTCATTTATGTAAACTATCTAAAAATTCAAAGGTATCTTCAAAGCTATTGGTTTGCAGCAAAAATAATTATTTTTCTTCACACTCCATAACAATCATGGCTATTTTTAACACACTGGTAAGCATTGTTATCTCTTGTTTGTTCCGGCAATGTAAAATTTAGGAAATGTTGAGTGATGGAATATCTCTTTGTTCAAATACTTGAGGCCGCAAATGTGAAATAGCGCGCAGAAGGGAAGCGAATAATTTATTGCCACTTATCTGAGAACTAATTTTTAAATGTCAATCTTAATGCCGTCTGAGACACGTGATATTTCAACCGAGAATTTAAAATCGACAAAATGCGAAGACGCGCGTATAGAATTTATAAATAGGCATTCTTAGCCTGAGAAAGAACCTTTTCTAATGTATTGTAGGAAACTGGACGAATGAGGTATACCGTCCTAAGTCGACCCTCGTGCCTTACAAAGGCATTGAGCGAGCGGTTGAATAATAAAAGGTTCATAGCGAACCCTAACACGCTGTCATAATAGAATGTGCACGAATATGTCCATTACAACAAGTATTCATGCTTGATGGGTGCCATAAAATTTCGTTTGTACCTGAGCATTTCATAAGACAAGTTTTCACCCGTAGTCCATTATTTTAAGCCTCTAGCTACAGGATGAATTTTGAAAAACCCTTCCTTAGTAGATGCCTTTTTTTTCTTTTCTTTTTTTTACTTTGTATAGGCTTGTATTTGAACACAATCTCACTAAGGTAGATTTTCAACTTGAGGGTGGTAGCCAGCCAGACGGGTACCTACTACAAAGTACCCTACCACCGTGCAAGATACGTTGCCTATACGTTATACATGTGGAAATCGTGTGCAAAATTTAAATTAAAAATTCTAGATCCTGCGGTTTGAGCTGTGGGTCAGTGCTGGCTTTCAGTTAGTCAATACAGATATTAAAAGCCTAAGTATTCCATGAAGGAAATCAATCCAAAAATATTGTGTTCGAATTTTTAATTGGAGAATCGACAAGTATGGAAACGTTGTTATGAACGAAACCGTGGTTAGAAGTGTCTGGTGAACCGACAACATGACGTCATCGGTCATGTGAAGTGTTCAACGGGTAACGCTTATCTGTTTTCGGATGGAAGCGCATTCTTCACTGTATGTACACCCTATATCATACATTTATAGTTCGCCCATCGCTTAGCTAAAATAGATAGTTCCACCACGTTCCATCCACTCTAGAGGGCCAAAGCTTGTATTGGTTTTAGTTTAGCCTCGATCTTGAGTGACAGTATGGAGATTTCGATCAACTAGTAAAGTTTAAACCCAACAGTAGCAATGTCCGATATTCCAAATGATTAAAATCTCAGGTTACTAATACGAATAAATGGAGACTAATTGCGTGTAAAGGCAGTAAAGGGTACGTGTTAATGTGGACACGTGGATAGGTACCCAGCTTACCTACAAGACAAGTACCTACTGACGATCGATTAATTACATGACAGTAGATACTACGAATTGAAAACTAATTAACTACATAGTGTGGTTTCAAATAGCACAAACCAATTTCGGATTTGGGATACTTGGCAAATATTCCCCGTTTCTGAGAATTTTAAACAATACTCCATAAAATAGAAATTCTACAGTTTAATAGATAATAGGCGTAGTATTTTCATCAGAGTCGGATGGGATCGGGCACGTCGAGGAGGCGGAAGCCGTCGTTCATGCATACTTGATGACCCGTACCGTGTCTCCCGTGTAGTCCCCTCCATCCGACGAGCTTCGTTTCTCACCCTCACGGTACTAGCATGCTGTTTGATCACGCACGATTCGCAATTTGACCACTGACATCTTTTCCGAAACTGAATGGTACTTACTACATTTGATCGTATAAATATTTAACATTAAATTAAGGGAATATATGAATATTCGCATAAGATAAGAATGTCTTTGTTGCTAAGTGCTAAATTGTTTGTCTTGGCTTTTAGTATTATATGCTATTATTTACTGTCCACAAGTTACGCGCCTGCCACCGGTTTCTACAAGCCAGGTTAAAAACCGTTAAAAATATTGAAAAAACAAATGTAATTTTATTTTCGCCACGTATAGTTGCAGCCAGCTCATAAAGCTAGATCAAAGGATTTCACAAAATGAGTGACGCGATACGGAGAGTGCGGTTCAGCTGTGCCTCTTCCGTCCTAATCGGCGCTTGCCCATTGCGATACAGACATCTGAGCTCTGAACGCAGTTATTTGTTTGCCCTTCGTGTGACAAACGTAAAATAAAAATATACTTCCTAAAATTAACTACCTATACATAGATTGTGCTGAACAAAAACGGTATAAAGTATAATCATCGAACCGTACCGGATGTTACCGCTCCGTTATCGATTACGAATGTCATAACAGTGTAGTTATCGACGTTCATTGGCAAATAAAGCGGAACAAATTATTGTGGCCGTCGCCGACATCGTGGGGCTACAGGGATCGGCGCAAAGCAATCACAAACCAATCTGGTCCTTAATCCTGCAAGTAAAGGGACAAATTAGTTTGCACTACTCGTGGGAATTGGTTGGGCTGATGTGAGATGACGCAGCAGGCGACTGAATACTTTTAAATACATACATGGCTTCTTTATCCTGAACTGTGTCACATAAGCCTAGAACTCTGTATTGCGTAAGACAAAACACTTGGCATGTGTTTGAAACGTGAACTTTTAGTGCTACAAGAAAATAGTAGGTACCTATTATTATTATCAAAACCCTTATGCTTTTGATAATTTTGTAACCTTTGTAAGAACATTAAGAACCTATGATCAAGCAAAGGTTTTCAATTTTTTTTAAGATAAAAGCAGCATGCTCTTCTAGAATTTCATGTTATTTTTTATACCATCACATTCCTAAGCGTTATGTGTGGGCAGCACTCGCCGTGACTAACCACTTAACGATGAAATCTCGGACGCAAACCAAATAGAGTCCGAATGCGTCACTGATCAGATAACTAGCCTAAGACTAACTGGACTTCGGGGACTGATTCATCCACCGTAACTTAAAGTTGTCGCACACATATCACCACGGCGTAACGCCAAATCAGCATCGGCATAACTCAGGATTCTTTGTAAGAAACTTCATACTAAAAAGTAAACAAATCAGCAGTGTAAAGGCACATCGCCTTGCCTAGAGACAAGCTGTTCATCGTCTGCGCCGTACTCTGGTCGATCTGTTCGTTTTTTACATCTCACCGCGGGCGCCCCCGAGCGTGACTCTATGCCGTTCGCCGTTGATGGCGCGCCGTACGTCATGTCATGGTCCCCACGCTTACATCTCGCATGCTTTGCGTTGCGTCACATTCAATGGTGGTCGTTGGCCGTTGACGTCAAGCCGTTCCCCAGGTGACGAAAATCCGTCAACGAGCTATCCCCTACCTGTAACCACGCTCCTCCGGCACCTTGGTGATGCTGTGACGTAGTCAGACTGTCAGTGATGTAGCATAGACAGCTGGTTGACAGCGAGTCAATGAGATAAAGACGGTGACGATTTCGATATTTCGGCAATCAATTGCGCCTTCTATTTCTTACGAACCAAAGCGTGAAATTGTCATTTCTGGCATAGGTGAATAAATTAACCCTGGGACATGTTCTGGCAAAGAATTGTAAATTGTTAGGTGCGGGTTTCTATCCTAGGTGTGTTGGTAAAACAGAAAACCTTTGTTCACGTCATGGGGTACGATTACTTAAGCATTCGGTGACTGGTAAGGGTTGAGTACCGAGGGATGTTTTTGAAAGGTTACTGACGTGAAGCCACTGCCCTATGGAGTGTATACGAACGTAAAAACTTGATTACGGTCTAAATGGAAGCATTTCAAGTATCGTTCCAAATTATAATCCATTCTGGTGTAGAATTTATTTTGTTTTTGATAACTTGACCTTCAACTTAAAGGCGAGGTACAAAATTATTATCGTTATCTCTGGTAATCTTTAAGGTAACTTAAGAAATTAGTAGTTTTATGTATAATAAATACATAGCTGTTTTGTTGCTTTTGTCTTATTAAAACTTAACGAGTTCTTAAATTTTGTTTAATGTCGCACCCAAAGCCGCTTTCGGAAGACAACGGGCACGCAATATATATTATCTCGAATCAAGATTCTGTGCACGGATGAGTTTCCGAGTACCTAAGCGACGCGCGAGGGCCACCATACAATATAGGATCGTAGTCACGCCGAGCATAATAGCTTAGATTTACCTTCCACTCCACCAATTTTGATTTGAATTTACGAAAATTACATGATGCTTAGATACATGATTACAATGCAAATATTACTAGTAGAATGTCAATTGGCGCCAACTCTCTATGTGTGAAAAGAAAATAATGCATAGCGAAACAATACATATGTATAACAAAAATAAATTCAAATGAATACCCATTGCTCGACACTATTTTGTATGCCTGGCTTTTCAGAAGCGTGTAAAGTGTATCCAGTTATTTTGAACAATTGTTTAGTTGCTACAAAAAGGAATGAATGCTTTAGTTAGACTATGCCTTGTACAGGTGGATTAGTCTGTTTTGGTTAAACCTTGGTATGTAAATTGCAAAGTTACTAGGTGCCAACTGATGAAGCTTCATAGTTCAGAGACAGGCAAGTAGTGTATTTTTTGTAGTCAGATGTAAATTATTACTACTCCTGAGGTCATACCACTCTAGCAAAACAATTTCTATCAGGGTAAATTATGCACACAATGAACTTGTCTTTTTTGAAGAATTTTGGTGCCAATATTTTAGCATTTACCTATGTGGTGTTATATAGTGTTAGTTTATTTTTAAGTGACTTAAAATGGTAAATGGTACCTTCTTTATACATCTTCTACCCAGTAATTAAACATTTTCGCATGTGTTTAGAATGCTGCTTTAATAAGCTTATTGTTTTATAATTGATACCTGAACTCCGCAATATGTTAGCATTATTTGAATTTAGAGAAGCCGAAAAAGGATAAAAAAAAATTTGAATTTAGGTTGCCAAGACAAGCTTTTTAAATCTGGAGAAGTTTAAAAAAAAAAGGAATTGGTAACCATGTATTATTTATCATTTTACAAAAATTTTAGGGTTTAGTAAGTAGTAAGTATGTAAATCTTGATATAATCATTATTTACTGAAAAGCTTTTCCTTGCCGTAAAACATGAAATTAATTGTGACATCCATCAAAATAATACCACATGTTATCTTTTAATTTCATGATAATAATAATTAACAATTGATAAGTACCTACTTAATGCTTTGTACTTTTGAATCAGCAAAATTCAAGCTTCTACTTTCATTCTATCAAGCCCAGAGACAAAGTTCCTTTAAGATTGAGATAGCAGATGCTTATGGGTTTATGGTTATTTTATTGTTTTTAAATTAAATGTAGTCTTACTGACTGAAAGTGCAAAAACATTTTAAAAATTTAACCTTCTTTCTTTCATGTTGAAGGCAGAATTCTGAACCGGTGGTAGCTTCAGTAGCTTCGATCATCGAACCCTAGGGCCTTATAAATGGCTTTAACTTTGACTAAAAAGTACAGCAGAAGGTACCTACATAGGTATTTCACCAGGGATTTAACTAGATTCAGGTAAATTGAAATTTAAGAAATTACTTTTATCCAATCAATGAGATTATTACGCACTAGCATGTACCTTACATTTCTATACCTTATAATCATGTTACAAGCACTACATAATGGCTGAATGGTTTTCAGTGAAATAGACAGACCTTGCAGTTTCAATGGCTAATGGTGTGGCATTTAGTGGGTGAAACTGCAACATAAACTAAATACTAAGTAGTTACTTATGGTAATTTAAGTAATTTAGGTAGTGTCAACTACAAGAATATTGTTCCGTTAGTAGTTTGATAACAAATGTACAATTTTAATAACCTAAATATTAAGTACTGAAATTACCTACTTACTGATATGACAAATAATAATTTACGACAATAATATAATGTACTGTGGAAGTTTACCAAAAACAACACTGGCATCAGTACAAGAGTTTTATAATTGCTACACCTGGCCTAATTCGCAAAAATGTTTATATTAGTAAATACCCCAAAAAAACAACACGTACCCATTTAATGAAACCGAATGGAATTTACAAAACATCGGGAGATATTTCACTATATGACAAACTAGAAGTACTTACAGGTTGCTGTTCCAGAAAAACTTTGCTTCTGCTACTTACTTTATCACTACAAGTTCAAGATGGAACACATTGCAATGCACTGAGCGAGAATACAATTATATAGCGAGTCACGGTCCCGTAGTTTTGTTATTACAGTAACATTACACTATAATTTTATAGGACGATATCAATTAAAGTCATGGAAGAAGACCACTTTAGAGCGTTACATTTAACACCACGATACCATTTCACCCCAAATCATATCACCATTTATTGCGCACGCAATAGTCAAATGCTCGCTCACTTTCGGCCATTTGCCATTTGTTTGACTCAGACGTAGGAATGTGATGAAGTAAAAAATATCGACATTGTGTGTCATAAAAACATCGATATACTTATAACATCTATTATAAGATTTCATGTACAAATAGCTTAGTATTTTTTTTCTGTGACTTAGCGTAAATACAAAATTGCTTTAAGAAACACACAGTAACATAATATTGGTGGAATAATTATTATTGTGCTACTGGGTACAGCCATTAATTTTATCCAAAGAAGAAGAAGTAGGTAAGTTACTACTGCACGGAATTCATAAAAAGGCAATAGTTAATCTGATTCTTGCAACTTTTTTGTTTGTTTGTTTGTCTCATAAATTACAATACACAACGTTATACTTAACATACCTTATTTACCTGAAGTGGACATCGAAGCTTCAGTTCGAAGAGTTAATCTCTAATAATCTCAACGCAATTTATTAATGAATGTACTAACAATCAAGTATTCTCATTTTCATTTTTAGGATCTTGCAAGATCCGGGGTTCTAAAAACGTATTAATTTATTCTTCAGGCACAGAGAATCAATAATTTTATCGATCACACGTCTAATTGTTGAGCCATTTCAATTTCTCCAAACTTTATTATACAAATCTTTTTCTTTATTATTTTATTGTTTGACAGTATCTTTAAGATATTTACTTTTACTTATGGATTTTTGACATTAAATGGCGGTTAGATCGATAATTTGGTTTCGATAAATTAAATCCCTTTTTTTGCCTGCCCATCCCTACTAAACGACAACAACGGCAGTCGGCGGGCGGTGGCTGACACATGTCAAATGCTGGTATAGATAGTGGTTTTACTTTTTTCATCCAAATTAGGATAGACAAGAGTTATTAACCATACAGCCTTTCCTTGTATTTCCTTAAAAATATGTTCTAACCTATAATAAAGGATGTCACTCACGGCGAAGATACTATAATATTCTATTTTAAGATATATGAGACAGTGCTATACCAGTGAAAGAGAAGGAAAGTGAAGGTCGGTCGTTGCTTCTCTTTTCATAGTATAATGCTGTCTCATGAACTAAGATAAATTATTATGGTATCTTCGCCGTGTGTGACCCCCTTTAGTCTTTATTCTGAGTACAAAACAAATGTATGTACTCCTTGGTGATACGTGAACGTCGGTAATTATCGGTTATTTTTTATACTTAACAATCTTTTTAACAATAAACTGAGGACATCCTTATAACGAAAGAAAAAAAAAATCAAAACAAAGCTGTCAACAAAACTGACGTGTACTTGTGGTGAATTTACTTAAAAATTTATTTTCAGGGAAATTATTAGTTCAATCTTTTTATATGTCTTAATTGAAAACGATGGACACTGCGGGACATATGGATAACCGTGAGGCGTCCGAAAATGAGACGCACAGGCGAGGAGAAGGAGACGCGCCGCCTATTGTATCTGAACGTGAAGCTTATTTTCAAGCTCTTCGATTATGGATACAACAAGCCCAAATATACCAAAACTTGTCGACTTGCTTCCCCTTTCCCTACTATATGATGACGGTCCGGGGAATGCAGTCTAACCCGTCGATTGTACCATTTCTGAACAATAACTATCAGTTTCAAGGACAACAGTTTCCATTTCAAGTTCCTATCGTACCTCGTAATGTTCCGGAAAATCCAGCTCAAGTAGAAACCCAGACTCCCGCTGAAGGTACCTACCAATAACAATTCATTAATGTTTTGAGTGCACTCATTAGGGGGGAGGAATTTCAGATGTTGATTTATTGTGATTCAGTTTTTACATTCAAATTAAATATTGGTTATGCCACCATGATCAAAGAACCATGTTTTTTGCAGAAGAATAATCTATCTAAAGTATTATTTGATCTTAATTTTTGCAGTGATTACTCGTCATGGTGGCTATGAATATGTCATACCACCATTATACAAGAGATTGGTTGCTGAATTCATTGATTTCATGCTGCTCTTTATACTGAAGTTAATTGTAACATTTATAGCCGTGGACATGTTTGAGCTTATGTAAGTAATATCATAGAATTAATTTAAATATAATTATGTATAAAAAAAATATGTTACATAAATTATTATCTCTAAATGGTATAAAATAAAGTCGCCTTCTGCCTCTGTCTTTTTCTCCACTTACTACTTCTAAACCACACATTGGATTTTGTTACAGTTTCACTAATAGAAATAGAAAGAGTAGTAAATGTGGAAAATTTGTGTATATAAATTGCACCCGTCCAAAAGATGTCTAATGTTATACTCTTTTATTTTCAGAGATCTAGACAAGTTTGACTTTTACAAATTTAGTGAACACTATGACGATTACAAGTATGCAATTGAGTTGACATCTGAAATATTATTTTTAGAAATAATTTACAGAATTCTTGTCTGTATATTTGAGGTACTTATGTTTTTTATATTATTCTAACTAATCTCCACTGAAATTTAGAATGAAGAAGCTTCATAGCAGTTAGTAAATACTTTTAGATTATATTGATAAAATTGTTCAAAAATAAAAGCATAAAAACTTATTTAATTAATTTTCTAGGCTTTCTGCTTATCCGGAAGTGTTGGACGTACGGGTGGTGCAACACCAGGCAAGGCTCTTCTAGGCCTTCGTGTTGTGTCAGCCTCTGCGGTCATACCTGTTGATGGACGACCCAAGGAGACTGTTCTATTGTACCCAGGAAGACCTCTAACATTCTTCTCGGCTTTAATCCGTTCTCTAATGAAGAACTTTCTCATATCACTGCTGTTTCCACTCTGTGTAGTGCTGTTTGTATTCCGACACAATCGCACTGGCTATGATTTATTATGTGGTGTGATTGTAGTGGAAGAAAACATGTTTCCACCTAGGAGACATGCACCTTGATTATTTATACACCCTGTGAATATTTGAAGTCTTAGTGATTGAATTTGGTAAAAAATATTGCTGTGTTATCTATTCAGATGCTGTATAAGTATTGTATATTATATACATTGCATTGCATTGTGTTAGGTTTATCATTTCGTTATTATATTGTAGATTTGAGATATTTTTTTAGTTGATTGAAATTTTTTGATTTAAGAGGAAACCTTACTATTGTATTAATTTACTGCTTTTAGTGTACAAATATTTACAGTATGATAAATTATGTGGCAATGCTGATGAAAACGAAAATGAATGGCCCCTCCATCTGTCTCGCTCACACATTGCTGTCTCTCTTGTATAAAACATAGGCAGCATTTGCTTAGGTACATAAGGTTTCACAGAAATATTTTGCAGCAGTGCTGTAAAAAATGTGAAGGTATTGTAGATGTATTGTAGGTGCCAGACATTGTTTTCAAACTCCTTTTTTTATGTGATAATGAATATAGAAGATGTACCAAATAACACTTATGATAAAGGGCAAAACGGTTTTAAAATTTTGTTTTTATCTGGTGCTGCACTACAGTGATTTTAATTTAGTGTATGTGTTGTGTCTCAACTTTAGCAATAGAATTACACACATGTTAAATTTGTTGTCAGTTGTCACACCAACATAAAAAAATCTACATACCTAACTAGGTAACTAATTATGTAATTTTTATTTAGGTAATATTAAGTTACTTTGTTAGGTATGTATGCATAACTTTATAAATTGTAGTACAATAATGAAATGAGTAACAACTTAATAGGTTTTATTGATTCCTCATTTGTAAAAATAATCTCATTTATATAACAAATAATCAGATGTTATTTTTGGTTCTGAAAACCATCTATGTTGGTTATGAAAAGCAATGTATTTAGTGTAGTTTACGTGTTAATTAAGTTCCCATTGCTAAAATGCCTAAGCCTACGTAGTTGCCCCATTGCTGCAAATAAAGAACGGACCACACTGCGATATGTCATCGTGTGGACTGGCCCTAATGTTTTTTTTTTACTTTTCCATCCTTGGGATGATGAGAGCATCTTTAGGATTGTGAGTTATGGATTTGTGATATTGTTATTAAACATACTGTGAAGATTGAGTAAAAGATGTTGAAATCTATTGAAGAGTTTATTTATACAATTTCGTCAATGTAAAGTAGAATGAATGAGTAGTACCTACTCATCAACATGAACATTTTTTTAAATTAAAATGACACTATGAAACCGAAAGGGTGACAAAAAATCGTGTTGTCTGTATGTCACAGTCACTTTTTTCCGATACTATAAGAGCTATACCTCAGATTAAAAAAGCTATACTGTCGAAACTTGGTAAGTAGATGTATTCTGTGAACCGCATCAAGATTTTTACACAAAAATAGAAAAAAAAAACAATAAATTTTGTGGGTTCCCCATACTTAGAACTGAAACTCAATTTTTTTTTCGTCAAACCCATAAGTGTGGGGTATCTATGGATAGGTCTTCAAAAATGATATTGAGGTTTCTAATATCATTTTTTTCTAAACTGAATACTTTGCGCGAGAGACACTTCCAAAGTGGTAAAATGTTAGTCCCCCCCACCTGTAACTTCTAAAATAAGAGAATGATAAAACTAAAAAAAATATAATGTACATTACCATGCAAACTTCCACCGAAAATTGGTTTGAACGAGATCTAGTCATAAATCGTAAACCGCAATTTACCTTTCATTCAATCAATTCAAATATAAAAAAAATGGCAAAAAGCAAGGTCTTACAGCACAAATAAAGGAAAAATTCTAAAAAATAAAAAAAAGTTGAAAATTAAAGGTGTCCCCATACATACATAGTAACGCCAATTAATAAAGACCTCTGAGTTGTATGGGCACTCATACAATTTAGAGGTCTATTGTGCATTTCCTGTGATGGACGAAGTTTGTACGGAACCCTCGGTGCGCGAGTCCGACTCGCACTTGGCCGGTTTTTTCTAACCATGACATTGGCAGAATCATAGAACCACAGCGTAATTACATAAGACATAGACTGTGCTACACAGTGCTACTACACTACCCTACCACACCACTGGTCGGTACCATGATCTATGGTCGGTGCGCTCTCTCTAGACCGACCGTGTGTCGAGTGTTTTATGTAGATTATAAAATGCGTTTGAAAACCAAAATTATTTATGCTGAAATTAAATTTGTTTTTAAATTTTACCTGTTTTATGCAGTTTATTAGCCTTATCCCACTGATATTAATGTTGTTTATTATTATTAATTGAATTATCAAAGATATATCTGAATTCCTATGACTAAGACGAATAACACAATGTATTGCCACGAATTAATTTTGCTGAGTTGGCTTAAATTCAATCAGTCTGCCGTAACGTGGCGGCGCAACGCTCGTGTGCCACAGGAGTGGCTCGCTGTTTCGAACTGTCATTGTTCATGTAGTTTTCTGTGATAAGAATTACTGTGAATTTATAGTTTAGAGAACTAATTTATTTAATCACGATGTCCACCTCCGGTGAATTCGGTAATCCCTTACGCAAGTTCAAGCTCGTTTTCCTGGGCGAACAGAGCGGTAAGTAGATGGCGATTTAACGCCCCTCACTCGTACATTTTTAATATATAGTTTCGAATTTACGATACGTAAGTATAGATTCGTCTAGACTTTATCGAATTACTGACCTACATAGGCCCGAGAGGTAGGAGTCGGCGGTTTTATGCGCGGATAGAGTGTCATTAAATTAGGATCGGTTACGACGACTCTGTGCCGAATTACGTGAAGTGAAGCCGCGATGTAGGTTACGTTCTCCGAGTACATTGTAGTCGTTGAACCGTCTCTAAAGTATGTTCTCACGCATGCCGTAGCCGTTATCAATCGCGTTCCTTGATTAGGCGACTCCCGTGTCAATTAGATGGTGCATTGACTTTGAATCTTGTGTTTTTTCAGTGGGAAAGACGTCGCTGATCACTAGGTTCATGTATGATAGCTTTGACAACACTTACCAGGTGAGTCACTCATTACTGTTATATGTATGTGGATAGTAGTGGATACTATCCTATATGTAGTCTTATTGGAATTCATATCCAGTTTCATGATGCATCATTTATTACTTAGTCCTTGGAGATATTCAAATGTGCCCTCTATGTAATTAAAATTACCAAAACAAAATGTTATTTACCCTTATAAATTGTCAATAGTAATAAACTTGGGAAAAATTATTATAGGGATTATTTAACAAAATATGATTATTCTTATTTATTAGACACAAAATATAATACAAAGTATGTTTGAATGCATAAAAAAATCCTTATTTATCATAGTATTTCAGCAGCTTAATTGCTAAATATGAATATATATTTAGTTGATTAGCATCACACATCTAAATAGTTATTTATCTTCAGTACCTATATTAACAAAAAAGAGTGACAAACAATCAATCTGCACAAATGATAAAGTTAACAAAAGTGTGTAATGTCAAAATAACAGCTTTTTACTAAATGCATATTTATGATTATGAAAGTATATATACAGTACAACAAAAATCAATTTTTAGAATTTTTGTCTGTCTGTCTGTTTGTTCTGGCTAATCTCTAAAACAACTGGACCGATTTAACAGTATTTTCACTGGCAGATAGCTGAAACTTAATTGGTTATTGGTCTATTTTTATACTGGAAATGTGGGTTAAACCGTGGGGAACAGCTATAAATATTATCAATGCTCAACCCAAACTGTTGGGTCTATAAACATATAACTTTGAAATGTAATGTTCCTCATGTGGTATATGTAGGCAACCTATGTTTAAAATACTACTAAGTACATTAGAATTTTTTTAAAGATACCTTATTGTCATGATTAAAATAATAAATTAGCATTGACAAGATAAAGCAATTTATTATACAGTACAGTACTAGTGTTCAACTGATTCAACTAATGCCTGTTTCTACCTTCTAATAACAAGTAATAATTTGAATTTGTATTCCTATCTTTTAAATTAGACCAATAAATTTATATAAAAGCCTATCAATGTTACCTACACTACATTTACATATTTTTTTCTCAAGGTCTTAGATAAATTGTTTATTGATCAATATAAAAGATTCAAACAGTATTTGATAATATTTACTCATAACACAGGTTTACCTAACAACAGAGAAATTGTATAAGTAGATATTTAAAGAACTTATTACTATGTTATGAATTACAAGCTTCCACCCCCCAGTTTCACCCGCGTTTCCGAGCGATCTTATGTTTTCCCAGGATAAAAAGTAGCCTATAGCCTTCCTCGATAAATGGGCTATCAATCGCTATAGCCTTCCTCGATAAATGGGCTATCAATAATTTTAGTTGGTTTTGTCAAATGGTCCCTCATCAATAAAAGGTTGTGAACCTCTGGGTTAGGCGAACCACTTTATTAGAAGAATATTTATAACTTGAATCTTAAATAGAACATGAAATACACATCTACTTTACACCACAAAGATTATTATGTAGATTTTAAATTAGTATTGTTAACTGTTTTTGTTATACGTAAATAATAATTTTGTGTAAACTAAATGCCTTATTCGCTACAGAAAATATTATTATGGGCTGTGATAGATAGCTCAGTGGTAGTGACGTCGTATGCCGTGGTTTCCAATCGTTCAATGAGCTTGAGCTTTCGGTGATGGAAAAACATCTTGAGGAAACCAGCCTCAAGTTGAAAATCTTGAAGGTGGAGAGCCTTGCGAGCCAGTTACTTCTAGGCTTTGTATGTTTTTAACATGAAATCTTGGCTCCTTTTGGTACAATTTGTACTGAAATTAGTAATTACTTTTATCAGTAAATTTTGATTACATTTATTATTTTTGTTTTGTTTGTTAGCTGATAATTGTTTGTTTTAATGATACATAACAAACATCAATAGAAAATTAATTGCTATCATATCTTATTTGTTTGACGGCTCATTTCTATTAGAGCTGACCTATACCACTTATAATATTTTTTTAACATGAATTTTACGATTATCTTAGTACCAACTAATTAATCAGTTTATAATCGATACAGGCAACAATCGGCATAGACTTCCTGTCGAAGACGATGTACTTAGAGGACCGTACGGTGCGCCTGCAGCTGTGGGACACCGCCGGCCAGGAACGGTTCCGTTCTCTCATACCCTCGTACATCAGGGACTCAACTGTTGCTGTTGTTGTTTATGACATTACCAGTGAGTATTTTTTTGAAGTGTAAACTTCTTTTAGCGCGGTACGCATATTTTTAGATGAGGTAAAACCTCTGGACTCGCGACACCGTTACGAGCGAGACGCAGTTTGACGTTTAGTTTATTTTTTTTTTTTTCCCATTAAAATAATTGCGGCCAGTAATGTTGCTAGTCGCTGTCACTAGTTTTGGCGCCATAACAAAAAAAACTCACTCAGAAAAAAATCTATTTTAGATTGTAATAATTTTAATCATAATGATTATGATACAAGACCTCAATCTCAATCTGACCAAAAAAAAAAGTTTTCACTACTGTCGGCACTCCCGGAGTGCAATTGCAGGCTGTATCTCGGTAGAAAGATTGTCAGCTTATGCCCTGAAATGTGTGACGCAGGAGCCAGACGAGAGCATCTATCGCCTATTTAAATGCACCAGCTGACGAGTTTTCCCTGGGCATACTGCAAGTTGATTTTTTTAATTACTTACAGGTCTTACAGATCATTAACAATCAGCTTATGAATTTTCATTCCTGAGGAAATAACGAACCTAAAGTTATTCGATATTATGCTCCACGCACTAACTGAAAGATACAATTTAATTTTAATGTTTCTATTAAATCAATATTATTTATAGATACCTACTTTAAAATTGATAAACGCGATGATGTGGTTGAAGGTGGTAAGCATACAAAGCCTAGAAGGAACAGGCTCTCAAGTGCAACAGCTCGGAACTCATCAATAGGTGCTTGGCGAAAGATTTTCAACTTGAGGTTGGTAGCCAGCCAAGCGGGTACTACAAAGTACCCTAAAACCGTGATATGGTTACCTCACGATGTTTTCCTTCACCGAAAGCTCAAGCTCATTCATTGTGGCAAATTTAGCTTAGACAAATATTGTAGGTATACGTTATGTTTTACTTAGGATATATTTTTTGTATAAAACTTTAAACACTTCTTCACTTCATAGCCTTTTATGTTTCAAATAGTCGAAAGCTATTACACGTGTATGTTTTCTATACAAGGACACGTGTGTGAATAAGGTATCTCATACATTCAAATATCCTTTTTGCGACTGTCCATTACCAATACTAAAATAACAATAGATTTCATAGCAATGTACGTTTTATAGGATGAATGAACCCTTTGACGTGCCAGTAACAACGCGTCATGAGCTTTAATTACTTACACACATGTTCGTCGGCGAATTGAGTCTACTTTTATGTTTTATTTGAACTTGTGACTTAATTATAGTAGGTACCTACCTACAAAATGGCGAACTAAAAGCTCTGAAACGCGTTAGTTTGACATATTCAAGATTTTTTTAAATTTTGTTTATTTATTTATTTTTCTAGCTTTAAGATGCGAAATCGCAAAATAAACTCACATTTTAATCTAGCAAGCTTGGCCTTTAGTATGAAAAGTGAAAAAACTGAAAGTTTTGAATGAATTTTAGAATTAATTAAAGTTATTTTATGAACTAAAACTAACATTTTTAGTATACATTTTTTTTTCTCATATACTTAGAGTAAAATACCCATTGGTCCCATAGTAAAAGTTAGTTTCAAAAATATGCCATCTTGAAATATCCACCCAGTATTCATACATGTACAGACAAACTATAGTTTCGGCTTATACATATAAGACTTCGGCCACAATAACAAATGAATTCCACTTCAGAACATAAATTAATAAATCTTGTTTTCTCAGAAGGAATTTGCACGCGAAATACAAGTTACTGTCCAAAACACAAACACAATATTATATCGAAATCCATTACTTTGCCATATTGAGATAAAGCTTCAGATAAAATCTTGTATCATAGTGTACATACTATAATACTATAATAATAATATTATAAAGAGGAAAGATTTGTATGTAACTAAGTATGTTTGTAACGAATTGGCTCAAAAAGTACTGGACCGATTTTAAAAATTCTTTCACCGTTAGAAAGTTACATCTTCACCGAGTAACATAGGCTATATTTTATCCCGGGAACGCGGGTGAAACCGCGCGGAAAAGCTAGTATTTCATAAATGGTCTCGCTGCATTCTAGCGAATGCAACCGAGAAATCAGACGTCTTGATTATAGCACAGTTGCACTCTGCAACTGCTGAAACGCTGAAAGTATGTCAATGCCCTCGCCTCGGCTGTTCGAAGGTTAATTTTGATTGTACCTTATATATAGGTTTATTGATATTTACATGATCTCCTGATATGGAATAACGCTGATAAATTATTAGTAAAATCTATATTTTTCTTGAAAGTGTTATCTAGAAACTGAATTATAGTTGCAATATCGCAGATAATAGGATTAGATCTGATTAAGACCAAATTACAATCTTCCTCGCTGTATCCTTATTGTCGATTGGCTCCGATCCTTCTCGATTTGGTGTAGAAATCCATGCACCACTGACTTATATATATCCTTCACTCGTACTTTGTGTACACGTCCACATTATAAATCTTAAATAATCATTTAAAATTGCTTCTATCGATCGAATCATGATGTACAAAGTTCTAACACTGAAAGAAATATAAAAAATACATTTTTGACTTGTACCAAAAGGATATTTAATCCCTTAGGGGCCGTCCATTATTCACGTGATGTTTTTTTTAGCATTTTGTAATCCCTCCCTCCCCCTTGGTGATACGTTGTGAGGTTTAAGACTAACCCCCCCCAACCAAAATCACGTGTATTTTTTAGAACCTACAAAGAATCTTAAATTTTTTAGGATATTATCTTTAAATACAAGTATAAAGTATAATCTAATTTTATTCTAGAAAATCGCGGAAAGAAGCGCGCGGGGACTTCGTTCGTTGCCTGGCAATGGCGAGTCAAGGTCACACTACACGCCGCTTTTCGGTTTAGAAATCGCGCGTTTGACGAAAAAATTAATACACGTGATATCTTACTACACCCTCTCCCCTTGTGATTTTTGCCGAAGCCCCTCCCCCCTTTCGAGCCTCACGTGATTAATGAACAGCCTCTTATCTTCATCATCATCATCTCAGCCGCAAGACGTCCACTGCTGTCCCTTATGAATCCCATTAATTGTATACATATATATTTATGTTCGTGACTGTACAAGTTCACACAACAACATATCTGTTTGAGGGCAAAAATAACCTATCTCTGCGCATGCTGCAGTGCTGGTTTTCGGATAAGGCCAAAAGCTCTTATTTATAGTTAAAAAAAGACGTAAAATTGCCGTGCAGCTGCTCGTAATAATGGAAATAAAGTTCACTAAGCCAGCGAGAAATAATCGAAGAGTAATTGTCATCACCCCATTATCTAAACAAGAATTTAGATACCATTGATGATTTAAATAGGGGTGCTATTCCCGACTAAGGTGTTGAATGACCTAAGCCAAACAATCTATTATCTTTAATTAAATCAATGAATTGTGTTAAGCAAATATGGTCTTTAGTGGAAAGAATTAATGTTTACATTCGTGTATAGTGAATAGCCTTCACGGCCCCGACGGTAAATATTTGCTACACACGCCACCCTCGCATCTAAAACCCACCTTGACCCTCGAATTTCATCTCGTTACGTTTGTTACTTTTAGATGTATTCGGAGGTGTTCGATTCGCTTTATATACTGTATGTTTTTATAATATTTTTTTTATTTCATCATCAATTGAAAGAGAATTCGTTTGGGTTCACTCTACTTTCTTAAGGTCAGTTGAAATGGTTTTTGGTCCGTTCTTTTTATCCAATTTTGTTAGGCTGAATTTAATTTAAATTTACCACCCGATACTGTTTATCAAATTATGAAAAAGGGTCAAGTATATTAGGTAAATATGCAGAAAGAAACAAAACAACGGTAAAAAGATTATTCCGTACGAAAAGTTTATGAGTATCATTTACAACAGACTTTAGATAAAGACGATAAAGTCTAATTGCCCGTAAAGCTACTGGATCTGGACTGGACAGAAATAAATTGTGACTTGCAAGTATTTTTCCGCACGTAGGGGCGGCTAACTCCTACTAATTTTAAATTCTTCACGTGTCTGTATAACTAGTGAAGGTTAGCAATCCACCCCAGGAATTGAACCTCTTGAGCTTTCGGTGACGGAAATCATCTTGAGAAACCATATCACGGTGGGAAGGTACGTTGTAGTACCCGCCTGAGTTACCTTCCTTACTTGATGAGGTTGCCATGCATTACATCATCACCTCATCAGCTATTTTGGCTTTATAAAGCTGGCAACACATTGGCAATCCCCATATTATTGCTAATGTCCATAGGCGACGGAACCCACATAGGCACTTACTATCCGGTGGACCACCAGCCTGTGCTTCTGACACAAAATAAAAATAAGTCATCGTCAGATGCTTACGGATCATCTATTGTAAAAAAAAAGCTTTTACATTTAGTAACTAAAGGTCTTATAGATAGGTCTCCCTAAAAATAAGAATGCAACATAATAATTTTTATCTATATAAATATTTATGGCATAATCTAGTGACGGATATAGCCTTATAGGTTGTATGAAGGTCGATTAACATGTCTGGATTTAAATTTATCTTTTTTTTTAATATTTTAAAAACACCACCTTAGGCCACATCATCATATCATCATCTATAGGCTACGGTAACCGCTTACCATCAGGTGGGCCGTAAGCTTGTTCGCCACCTAGTAGTATAAAAAAAAATATCACATACCTTTGCTCAAGACTAGTGTTAAAGATACAAAAATGCGAGTAAAAGTGATGTAATAATGAGGGAAGAGTCATTATCTTGGCGTGGGTAGTTGTGGGTGGATTCTTAAGGTCACGGATAGATTCCATTCTACTCTTGAGACGAAAGCGAAGAAAAGCCTAAAGGCGCTTCCACACGACATACTTTTTGCAGGCCCGATTGTAGAAAAGGTCTTCGTAGGAGCGCACTTTAATAGTTTCTTAATATTATTTATGCAATACTAGCTGTCCCCCGCGGTTTCACCCGCGTTCTCGAGAAAAAAGTAGCCCATGTCCTCCATACCATAGGCTATCTGCGTACCTAATTTTATCGCGATCGGTTTTGCGGTTTAGGCGTGAAAAGGTATCAAACAAACTCACATTCGTATTTATAATATTAGTTAAGATAGGCTATAGTTATCAGCCCACGTATGTGACTTTGACATTTGCAGTTGGTGCGCCAAGTAGCCTTTATAAATCTTGCGTTGCGTCGAAGCGAATACCCGTATCGAATATCTTTGCGCTGTATAATATTATAAATTTGAATAACAATGTGGTTATGTACTATCTGTTAACTTTGTATTTGAAATAAGAACGGAAGGCGGAAAAGTTGCTTATACTTATTATATTTTGCTTTAGAAATTGTTAAACATTTAATGGAAAAAAGCCAACATTGTCAGACTGTCCAAAAAATATATGTATAAAAAATGTAACCATGCTGAGTTTCTTGCCGGTTCTTCTCAGTTGAAGGCGACTTTCGAATCGGTGGTAACTTCAGTAGCTTCGACGTTCATAAGTGCCCTTCTAAACCAAAGGGCCTAAACTGAATAAATATTCATTATTCCTCACACACGGCCATCTGACTCCAAACTAAGCAGAGCTATGAATGATAGGGATTCAAAATTCTCATTTTTTTTTATAAATGCAGACTAAGGTCTAGAACTCTGGACTATGTTATGATGATTATATTTAAAAAAAAATGGTAAATTGACATGATAAATCATTATGTTTAACAATAGAAATGAATAGTTGCTTATCGAACTGTTCGCATAAATTATAAAATGACTCGCGTCATCACTTAGCATTGTGAGGTTGTGGTAGAAAACAAGCTCGTCTAAAATATTAATGAAAAAGTATGGTAATAGTACAAGTAAATCCTATTTTCTCGAATCCTTTACAAATAAATGCGAAAGATTGTTTGTTGGTTTGTCCTTCTTTCACGGATCAGAGTGATTATTTGCATAGAAATTGTTTTATGAACCGGAGAGTGACATATTTTACGTTTTATGCCGGGAACGCGGGTGAACCGCGGTTTGAAGGCTAGTTTTATAATATTAGGTAGATAACACGCGGGGCACCCGACGAGTTAAGAAATGTCTTAATTAAGTTGTTAAGACCCGCGCGGCTAAATATAATAGAATTGCAAAAAATGGGAGCTAAATTCTTTTATATTTTTTTACTCGGTATAGGTCTTGGGAGATTAAAGCTAGGTACACACTATGCGGTTAACCGGACGGCTGACCGCATCCCAGCTAGCCGCAATCATAGATATGTATGAAAATATAGTTTCTATACTCACTGTGCGGACCAATTTTTCATACAAATAGTCAACCGGACGGCTGGCCGCATTAAGTTCTTGTGTAAATTTTGTTCATGAATTTTACCAGAGATGACTTTAGTCTAGAATCTAGATCGATTCATACACAATAAACGTAAATTGCAAGAGCTGTTTACAACATAATACAGAACCCTGGAAATATGGATCAAACGGTTTCCCCGGGACAATCGCCTGAATAACAAATAAAATTATACAAAATTGATCATAACTTTTGAACCGTAAAAAAATTAACAGGCATACCTAGATAGATTAGAAATATATACAGGTACAAATATTGTTCATTTCAATAGTATATGACTACTTAGTGTGTTCTCCATATTTACTAACATGATACATCCGGTTCGCACGATCATTGTTGTAGGAATGTAATGATATTTGAAGATTATTGTCACTAAATGGATAATTTCCATCCTCAGATGCGAACTCATTTCACCAAACGTCGAAGTGGATCGACGACGTGCGCACTGAGCGCGGCTCTGACGTCATCATCATGCTCGTGGGCAACAAGACTGACTTGTCGGACAAGCGGCAAGTTTCCACCGAGGACGGCGACAGGAAGGCGAAGGAGCTCAACGTCATGTTCATAGAGACCAGCGCCAAGGCTGGGTATAACGTTAAACAGGTTCGTTGTGTTCTCATGTATTGTGAATTGTGACGTCATCATAGTGAGGATTCGTGTGGATGATTCTATCATAATTATTGAATGTCAGTTAATTGAAGCGGCAATGACGCGAAGAAAATTGGTCAAAATGGTAGGTCAACTTTATGAAACATTTTCTTGGATTTTCATGCATCTCAGTCTTTTAACCATGTTTAATATTAATATTATGTGTTTTCCAAAGAGAGTATGAGCATGGGGTTTTTCAAAAACGGTGTCAAGATATTTTTGCAGGATCGAAAATGCGCGAGATATTCCCCTGGTGTTGCAAGCGTTAATAGGCTACGGTAACCGCTTACTATCAGGCGGGCCGTATGCTTGTTTGTCACATAAGTAGTAATAAATGATTATAAAAATATTTTATTGAACGTGTTGAGTCCTTATCACCTGATAATGATAAAATATAAGTTAATTATGAAAATAAGTTACAAATACTTTCTCTGGACCGTCGTCTATACTAATTGATCTCCACATAATGTTTCCAGTTATTCCGACGGGTAGCGGCCGCCCTCCCCGGCATGGATTCAGCTGAAAGCAAGCCCCCCGAAGACAGTATCCTTTTCCACATACTAATCACGTGTGACACGTTTTTTACATTATCACACACACACATACATACACTCGCTCGTTCATACAGGCACAGTTATCAACACATATTTAAGTAATTTATTTTATTGTGTAACACGATTTCGTATGATTGGTATTGTTATGTTTTTTTTTTGTTAATAATTATAGGTGCATTATAATTGGCGGAATTATATCAAAAATATATCGATTAAAATGGTTGATTTATGTGATCAGTTATTTATTGTGAGATTAGCTACAGCTTAAAAGGACGAGTCATTCATACATCTGAATTATTATGTTTTTTTCTATGTGCTTTAACTTAACGTTTATATATGTCTCAAGATTTGCACTTAAGTCGACAATAGTTAATAAAAAAGAAACGCGATATTGATGCTCTTTATCGTCGAGGAATTCTTTCATATTTTCATAATCCAAAGTCAGATCATACCAACTTTACAGTACCATCTTGGGAGCACTCTCTTCCCATTGAAATATCATAATTTTATTTTATTTTCTATTGTAGTAGATTAAAATTGTTTTTTTTTTTTTCAAATTTATTCTTCCGTGTTGTAATGAAGCAATGCACCAACATGTCATTTTGCTAGTACTGGGAGTTGAATGAAGGATATAGGTACTTTTTACGTACGCGGGTGAATCCGTGGGGAGGAAGCCAGTAATAAATAATGGTACACATAGTTATTACCTAGAAATAGATTTGGGTTACAATTGCTTCATTAAAAAGTTGATTCCTGTTTCTAAATAAATACAAAAAAATCATATACATACTGTCGTATGATAAACGATATCTATCATATATCAATAAGCGATATTTAGATCTTTATCGCGATACGAATTTATTTTACATAATAGATCTAAATCTAGGTAATTACTCGATAATAAGATAATAAGGTTAAAAGAGCTCAAGGTTGGCAACACATTAGCAATTCTTTTGGCGATTGGATTCTATACACGAACAGTGACAATGTACCATCAGGTGGTCAGTCTCGGTAAATTTATTTCAAATAATTTTTTGAATGCATATATTTTTTATTCGACAGATAAGTAGTTGCTTTCGGAGTGGTTAATGTGTGATTTCAAGAAACCTTTGGGTAATTGGAATTTATACAAAAAATATTTGAACATGCACTCAGCGGTAATAAATTAGTAGTGATGTATTACATTTTTCTTGTCCTTCAATAAAATAGTGGTACCTGCAGCTAATCTCACACATGTTTTTAACATAAATAGTTCGACTAGTGACGTGTCCCGGACCGGTTTGTGTATCGGTGGTGGTAATACCGTGTAACATCTGTGTTTGTAAGTAAACTTAACATTACTAATGTATGTCCTGTCCTGTCTATCGTTTCCATATATATGTTACATGTATTTGTAGTATGACATTGCTTTTAACCATGCTTTATACTTTACGACAACAATTTTGATGATAGAATTTAATGTATATACTTAAATAATAAAAGTATTTCGTTTGACTGAGGTGGACGAATAATATGGATTGACAAATGGCAAATGGTTGAAGCGCTCGTGGCTTGCTTGATTAGCCGCTCGGAAAAGTTAAGCAACGTCCAGGCAGGCCAGTACCTGTATGGGTGACCGCCTAGTGGTATTTCATCTTGACCGTTTCCGTGGCACGTAAAGCCGTTAGTCCCGGTTATCAGACCTCTAGACCTCCAACAATAGGTTTTCCATTAGCCTACCTCCACAAATCGGCAGTGGGGACAACTGCTTGTTTCTCATGCGCGAGATTATCTCGTGGCGTACATGTTAGCCTTGCTGGTTTCAGTCAAAGAGATGAGAGAGTACAGCCACTAGTACTTCGCATGCTCGTCACAGACACCGGCCCAATCTGTTTCTGCATCTAGTCTTAACTTGTCTTATAAATTATCATTGCACGGTATCGTAATACTTAAACGTCGTCGTCTTATTGGAACGGTATACCTTAGTGGTAAAAGAACATGAATATTTTTGTGTGTGGTATTTATTAAGCTATTGTATAGCTTTTATCGCGAGCTTTGAGCGCGGCGACCGAATCAAGAAATTCCGTAACGAAAATAAAACCTAAGACAAGCTGCTCCGAAATCGGCCGAATACGTAAGCAGCTGTTTGTGAGAAAGTATATAGGTAGATACCTAGGTTTTATAGATATTAATATCAAAGAAAAATACTTGACTTAATATCAAAGAAAAAAAAATACTGCATAACTAAAAAATAAATAAATAGCTTTACCGCGGCAGTCCCCGAGTGCCAGACGTATTTTTTATATTCTCATTTCTTTGTGTCTTTATAAATATATCTAGATTACATGTTGTCTTTGTAAAAAACTAGCTTACGCCGCGGTTTCAGCCGCGTTCCTGGGATAAAAAGTTGCCTATGTTCCTGAAGATCCATTCTAAATATTGGTGAAATCGGATGAGTAGCTCTAAATATTGGTGAATCGGAGATTACCTCCTTTGAGTGTTACAAACATAGAATCTTTACCTTTTCAGAATTGTTGTCGCAAAATATGCTTTTACAGTTACATATTTATGTACTTTGACACACATGCGATTTTGGTAGTTTACAAGCTTAGGTTTGCGCTTTTTCTAGTTTTATTTACATGTACACTACTTCATTTTGAAAATCCTATTTACTTATAAACATAGACATAGAGTTTATAATTTTTGATCGCCATTGAAAATTTAATTTTAGGGTCCCATTAGTTGGACCTACGGTTTTTAATTTATTGTCCGGCAAGCCTTTAAAAAGAGAGACCATGGACATAAATAACCAATGAAAAAGATTATAAGTAAATAGGTCACAGTATACTTTTGTCTATGCTTGAAACGATTGCCATTGTATTATTTCCGTAGTGTTTTCGTTTATTTTCCTTAATATCGTGTGTGTACAGTGCACGAGGTCATCCTGCGACAAGCGCCGGGGGACAACAAGGAGCCGGACGGAGGGTGTGCGTGTTAACAACTCCGTTTATACATGTTCTATCTCGACTAGTAAAGTCAGCGAACGCCAGGTACAACGCGATTTTGTCGTCTAACCATTTTTGAACATAGAAAGCTGCATAGATAATTTGTATACTTACGTTCCTTTCGCGAGTTTCGGGCGTGCACGCATTCTGCGGGCGCGGTGTATTTGAAAATGGAATTACTTTCTTCTTTATTAAATTTGAAATTATCCAATAAAAACTATAAGTTCATATTTCATTGAAATCTGTGCTTTGTGAGTATCCTAATAGATACGGTTATTGAATGACTGAAAATATATATTATGCGTGCAACAATCTATCAGCTTTATTTATTCAATCGACGACATAGTGATGTACCAGATTAGTGCTAATGTGCTTTTGTGTGTATCATTATACAGTGATATTAGATATAATGTACGTTCTGTAGTCTGCGGAATTTATATGTGACACTTTGAATTTTTACCAACTTTTTAAATGAAACCTTTTTGAGCTAAGTTAGTTTTGTGTCACGGTACTTGTTGATGTGGTTTTTGAGCTGTTTTGAAGTATGCATTCGATACACAAAAGCACGATTATACACGGCGCTACGATTTAAGATATTTGCAAGAGTTTGTTTATGTACAGCTTAGAATAATTTAATGTGGCAATAAAATATTATATTTCCAAGATGTGTATAGACCTATAAACAAATTCTCGCTTAAATATCGCTTATATTGTATAAGATTTATATTCTAAGCAGATTTTATCTTTAAACTCGTATAAGACTGGATCTGTAAGTGGCGACCTCTATAGAAATCAACGAAGATTATGTTGCAATATTCAATTAAAAATAATATAAATTCCTTTTGAAAAAGTATTTATACAGAATGTTTGCGAATTCAACCGTTAATATTGTCAACAACTTTACGAAGATATTATACAAAACTGAAAACGGTAAATGAAATTCTCGCAATCAAAAGGTTAAGCGAGCTAGACGACGGAACATTTTCGAACAGCCTGTATAAATATAAAGGTTTGTCGGGATTTCTTATACGATATTATGAACTGACGTGCGTAGAGAGAGAACTGGATATTTACGCTAAGCGTAATTATTAAGCTACGATATTGATTGTATAGTTCTACCATTTAGGTGAGACGGTCTCTGCGGCAAATTGGTAAAATTACACCCATAAACGTGCGGTCTACATACGGTAGTGTACGATACGACTAACACCTAAATAGGTACCAGTTGAATAAATACTGAGGACCGGTTTGACTGTGTGGCGTGAAAATTGTCGTTGCATTTTAGTTTAATTTTCATGAAATCGAATGAATATCGGAGGTATTTTATCAAATAAAGATCAATCCATGTGAAGTGAAATTAATATGTGTATCGTGACTTTTCAGGCTGTGTCATAAAGACTGTGACAGTTTTAATACAACTGCCACAATTTTAATACTTGTAAGAGCTCGATTTGCCTATGTGAAAGTTATGTGATTAGAATTTATATATTATAACTCGACACTGGCAAAAAATAAGTCGTAATAAAACAGATTTTGTTGCCATATACTGAAAACTAAGAAAAAGAGAACTGATTTTTCAATGGCTGGATAAACCTAAAATAATTCCACACAAAATCAGGTCCAAACCACTTATCTGGCTTTTGAAAAAAATTACATTGTTGTGACAGCCTCGTACGTCAATGAAAGGGTTATTTTTCACATTGGATAGTCTCGCGGACTCAGTCTTTGCTAGGTCTAGAGTCTACGTCTCCTGCACCATACATCTACCGCATAGAACGTCTCAATTAAACGGTATATCTGTAACTTAGCTGCTCTATATTGTAAATATAGCACGTGACCGCGGATTATGGCAAATGGCACTACATTTTATTAAGTTTTTTTATACAAAAAGTTACATGAACCAATATTGTCATGTGATTAATTTTATCAGTTCTATTATCACTGTCTCATAATACTCAAATTTGAAAAATACTACTAGCTGTTTATTTTTCCGTCCATGCGAGCGAGATTTTAATTATAGATTTAGATTATTATTCAGTTGAATTAGTAGGGTACTTTGTTTGTAGTACCCGACTGGCTGGCTACCACCCTCAAGTTGAAAATCTGTCGCCAAACGCCTACCGGTGTGTTCCAGTAGGCATTTGGTAGCCAGTTCCTTCTAGGCTTTGTGTGCTTACCACCATCGGCCACATAATCACTTATCATGGTGAGATTGTGGTCAAACACTGGCCTATAGTAAACAAAAAGTTGCCTGGAAGGGCAACCGAGATTCTTACCAACTCTACATCCAACCGAGATTCTAACCAAGTAGTTTTTCTGGTGTTCATTTCGTGTTAAATACATTAAAAAAAAAGCGATAAATGTTATACTAAACTGACACGTCACTGACAAATACATTTGTATAAATAAACGTCAGTGAAGTTATTCAAGTGAAATGCCACAACCGCGGTCGCTGTATTTTAGTATTATTTATTTACCTAGCGCTTAAGAAGAACAATAATGGTTCTTTATTACCTTAAAACAATGTCTAAATTAATATTGCATCGGTCATTGAGGTTCAAGGAGAGAGTTTAGTGAGAATTTCAACACTTAATATTACACAGTTTTACAAATATAATCATTCCAAATGGGCTTTGTTAATTATAATGTTTGAGAGCAATATACATAAGATATTTTATGATAATATAAATTAATATAATTAATTGGCCTGATCTATAAATTTTTAATTTCATATCGATGCTAATTTATGTTTATTTTTTTTAATTATAACAGCTACATGGATTTTTACTATTCTATGTTCGAGAAAATATGAAACACTAAAATTCTAATTACTTCGAACTATTTCGGGATTTCCCCAAATACTTATGGGATACTGGGCCATATATACATGTTACAACTTACTACTTTAAAAATATCATTATAAACAGATATTTTAACGTTGGCAGGCCCTAAAATGTGTGACTAATTGTGGGATTAACTTTTTAGGGCCTTATTGTCAAAACGTGAGTAAAGCCTCATGAATAGAGTGTGTTAATCGAAAATTAACCTTATGTCATAGGGCCAAGTTCCAAATTCAGTATCTTGACTCAAATCAAAAGCTAGACGTTTTTATAATATACTTTAACCAATGATGTATGAAAACTAGATTGCATTTATACTCCATTATTATATTACGTATATTAATATAAAACTTTTATCCTCGTTAGTCCTTATCATTGTGATTTATAATTTATAGAAATAAATGGAAGATTTATATAATAATTTATATACTGGGTGACTTTTTAGTCACTGGCAATACTTGCAGAGGTGGAAGTACTCATCAATATTAACAACTTTTATTATTAGACTAAGTGTGAAATCACGAAAAAATTATCAGCTGTTCCATACAAAAGTTCAATACCTACTCGACCAAAATGTATGAACCAACCATTTTATTTTATGCGATCTAAGAGTTGGTCCCATGGTAAAAGTTGTTCATATTGATGAGTACTTCCACCTCTGCAAGTATTGCCAGTGACTAAAAAGTCACCCTGTATATGTATACATATGTATACAATTATTTGTTGACATTATGTTTGTATTAACACTATGCAATATGACATTGGAGGTATGCTTGTATATCGAACACAGCTGTTATGATTAAGATTTATCATTATTTGTAAATACCCGTATCTCACGCTATTTACTATTTTCAATAAAACTTTTTTAAACACTACTTTTTGTTTGTTGTACCAATACTTATGTTATTAATCATTATGAAGTACCTACTGGCATCCGTCCCGCGGTTTTACTTTATAACTATCATGTTTTATTCCATAATTTGTATATAATTCCATCTAAATATTTTCAGTTATTAAGGGGCGACTTATTCGCGTGTCACATACATGTGACAGTATGTGACACCCAAGTAAGTCGTATTTTAATAGGGTTATAGGTTGATAGATCATTACAGTTGAGTTATGTTATTAATTTAAATATATAAACGTGGTGAGTGGCCACCGTCGTCTATGTACATTAGTAATATCAGTTGAATTGCCAATATGTCGTCGACCTTTATGAAGCTTAGCAGGCAACTGCCGAAATACAGTAGTTACGACAGATTTTCAACATGAATGAGGTAGCCGACCAGAAAGTATTACAAAGAACCCTACCACCTTGTAAAACGTTTATTGACTTATATTATGTGTATGAAGTGTATGGGATATACAGGGTGATTTTGTTATCACTGGCAATACTTGCAGGGGTGGAAGTAATCATCAATGTGAACATCTTTTATTATAGGGCTAACTCTGATATCGCGTAAAATAATATGGTTGCTTCATACATTTTGGTCGAGTAGGTATTGAACTTTTGTATGGAACAGCTGATATTTTTTTCATGATTCCATAGTTAGTCCCATTATAAAAGTTGTTCACATTGATGAGTACTTCCACCCCTGCAAGTATTGCCAGTGATAACAAAATCACCCTGTATATGTAGAATGACAAACGCACCGGAGTAGTATGAAAATGGTAATGAAGTTCATTATTGAATTTGGTTCCAATTATTTAATGTTCTATAATATTTGGACCACATGTTGCACTAGACGAGGCTGGATGGCTTAATTGACTTAGGTATTTAAAGTTCGCGTGGCCCATTAATCTAGGTATATAAATAAAATTTATTAATTCAATTGCCGAATGTAAGTGCATCACTTCAGAACGCCTGTAGTTAATTATTTTTTTGTTGTGTTAGTAATTGTGAGGACAAGGTTTGTATGAAAGATAATGTTTGATGGAAAAAAATATACAGGGAATGGGGGTGAAACCGCGGGAAAAGCTGGTGTAACATAATTCCAGAAAATGGGAGCCTAAGTATTAACTTAAAAAATAGGCATGGCTCCCATTAGGGAGTTCATGCCTATTTTTTTAGGTAGCCCTGATTATATTTATTTAAGTTTCCTTAACTCATTGTTCAAACAGCGGTGGACCTCCAGACCCAATCCCCGATGGGCTCCGAGCAGGAAGGCAACGAGAGCGGATGCGTGTGTTGAGCCACACAGTCATACACATCACCCCCCTCCCCCGCTCCCCGCGCCACCCACCACCCGCACTTATTATCACCCATCATTTATCAACATATATTTTTTTATTTTGCTTCATATTGCTATGCGGATAAAGTCTGTTTTTGTACAAGTAACAATGTGATCAGTTAGATTGATGTAGACTTCACTTCGAAAATGTACTTATCACGTATTTTATTTGTATTTAACTCTGCTGTGAAACATACGCTTTAAATGATAAGGGAAAGTACTATTATGCTAGTAAACGCTGGGAAATTGTGTCTACATAAAAAAAAACAAATTAGGTTGATTCATCTGGACATATCTTATTTTTACGTGTAAGTAATTAAGTTGGTATGAATCGTGTAAAGTTGAACTTAAAAAGAAATGTGATAAGAATGTGAAGTCTATTAATTTGTTCGATAGAGCTTATAATTGCTTGTCGGTTTTGGATTGTAAGTTAAGAACGGGGCAAATGGAGGGAGGTTGTAAGTACAGACTGCAACACAGGTTATGACATTACATTTGATTTAGGGACTTATGTATTTTATAAAGTGTGTTGCTGGGTGTACGGTAAATAATGTATATTACGAGGAAGATGGGCAGGCTTCGAAGACTTCTGTTATTAGTTGTGCCCTGCCGCCATCTGAAGATATATACGAGACTCTTATCACAATACGTAATTATCAGAGCCCTGAGCACGAACCACTTGCGTATCGCCGTGGTAAAGTTATCGTGTCGAGTAGGTGTCATTTTTGACAGAAGTTGTATCGTCAACTCGATACCCAGCTTGCGAGCTACGTTAAATTCGTCTAGAAATTTTGTAGCAATAATTTTTAATTTTAATGTTATGTACAAACACACAAAATTAAAATATTTACTCACAAAAACATAAAATAAAATAAAGAACCTGCATATTTGATATGTTAAGATAAAAATAAAAAGTAATATAACAACAAAATCCTCACGGGTATATTGTTTTTTTCTCCAGTCCAATTCTTGATCGAGAAATAAAAATTGTTGAACGTAGTCTATTTGGTCAAAATTGTTAAAAGGCAAAAAAGCGCGCGAAGATACTTTTTTAATTTATTTTTATTTTTAGCAAGGAGATCTAAGTTTATAGGTTTGAATTTAGAAGTAACAAATAGTAAGACATGAAATCTTGTGACTCCGAAGGAAATTAACACGGTGATCCTTAATTTTAGTTATTGTTTTAGCAGTGTTAATGGATTGGATTTCACTTAACTTAAACTATTGGCATTTATCTTTCATTACAAATCTTATTACAATTATCATATAACAAGTTTCATAATAAACTATTTAATATAATTACTCTCGAATGCCGGTTGTGAGTTCGAATCGAACCTTACAATGAGCTTGATCTTTCAGTGTAGAAATCAAAGCATAGTGGTACGTTGTAGTACTTACTCTATGTCTGGCTACCACTCTCAAATTGAAAATCTATCACCAAGCACCTATTGGTGTGTTTCGGCAGTCACACTTGAGAGCTAGTTGCTTTATAGACTTCGTGTATTTACTACTTACAGCCACATCATCACTTATATCATGGTGAGATTGTAATCCAACATTTATAATTAATAAAAAAAATACATATGACTAAGAAATTGCACGAAAATATTGTTAAATCAAAATGGTTGATTTTCGTATAGTAGTAAAAAAAAGGACACGAGGCTTCCCTATTTAATGTTTAGAATGTTGTGATTGATTTCCCAAAATTAATGAATATGATTATAAATACTAAATATAAACTAAAAATCATAACACTTTTTTTTAAATCATCACACAAAAAAAAAATACCAATACCTACCACTACACGTGAAAATAATATTAAGAAACGCTGTCACTGAAAAAATGGCGGCGAGACGGTTGACGCTAGCTGGCTAGCGAGTAGACGATACCATACGTCAAAATATGTTCCTGCTACCAAATTCAATACCAAGCTGCGTATTCGTAACGTTCACGAGCGTGACGTCGGAAAACGTAGCAACTGTCAAATGTGTTCGTGCTGCCGATTTGCAGGTCCGTTAACGTTTGGCTCCTTTAGATTTTCAAATTCTCATACAAATTTGAGTTAGGGCACTCGATACGATGACGCTGCGATTACGATAGATGTTCGTGCTCGGGGCTCAGACACTGAAATACTTATTTATAATACAAAAATTCTTTAATCGAAAAGTGTTCTTAAATTAAACGAACGAAAGTAAAGAAATTCAACAGTTTCAAATACTAACTGATGATTCCAAAAACTAAGATATCTGTAGTTATAAATGTAAATCTTCTCGCTTCTTCCTAATTTTATTCTTCCATATTTTATTAGTGATGAGAAAACTAGACCTTATGTTGTTGTGAATAGAGCCTCTTATTATATCGTTTTATTTCTTAATGTACATAGTTTATTGTATTGTTTTTAATATATTACATAATTATTTAAAACTTATTTTGGCGTTGCCTTGATCTCATAATGGTACGCATTTTTTTGATACAGTGAGGCTACCATTCCGCTGTCAGCCACACACAAGTTAACGTATCACAATCAAATATCATTCTTATTTAACCGTAGTAAAGTCTAAAGTGCGTTAACAAGTGCAAGCAATTCATACATAAAGTACTGTCTCAATACGAATTTAAAGTGCAATTAAAAGCTTTTGGTTTTATAATGCGATATTTACAGTCGATAGTCTATCACTGAAGAAGAAAATTGTTACGGAAGCTGGCTAAAACTAATTACACAAAAATAAAAACTTAAATCTTATTTTCGGCTCGAAATTATACACAAATTTGGTTAGCGGGTCAAATGGAATTTCAAAAGAACAGTGGGGGGAATGCAAATAAATTTGATCCACCCTCCATACAAATAAACAGGTAGTTCTTTGAACGCTAATACATTTACCGTGACATTTTCTACTTCAGTAATACATTTGTATTCATGTTCAAGGCCGGTGTTCAGTTCAAGAATAGATATAGATGCGACGTAAATGCCGCTTATGACTTCAATATAAATTAAGGGATTTCATAAAAGTTTTTACATAATGCTATTATTAAAGTATTACTATAAGCACAATTAAGTGAATGTTTCAGTATTCTTTCGTTAAATATTGTTTGGGTACGGCGAGAAATTGACTTTATCTTCTAACAAACAGTCAGCCGCATTATAGGGTAAGAATTATGAAGGATAGAATCACTAATTTGTGAACTTATTTACCGATGAATTTCCACGCGTGGTTACAAGGTAAGCGATTTTGCACCATATTGCTAATGTCTTAATGAAATAGAATTCTAAGGCCTATATTATAGAGCTAAAATCAAAACTTAAATCTCAAGAATAGATTGTGTTTTACAAAAATAAAGCTTAATTCATAGATCCAGGTTTCAAATTCAGTTCTTTCAATCTACGAAATAATTAAGGACACATCGACATAAAAAACTAGTAAACATCAAAGTTGAATTAAAATTATCGCATTTTATAGTCGAATTACAAAAGTGATTTTAATTCTTACTGTTTATGCGGCTGACTGTATTTGAAGGTAAGGGGTGGTTTATACAATTGTAATTGTTCAGAAATGTATATTTAATGTTTATTTTTCATATTTATACCGTAACACAGCAATAAATTAATAAGGCAAGTTACAGGAATTCTATTGTATTACAATGTTAAAACTATGACAGGTCGGGAATCAGTACCCTGAGTTTAAACAATTGACGTAAATAAACGCGTATAGCCTTTGTGTTTACCAAAATTTTGTATGGAAGAAATTAGTTCCATGAGTATTCCGCGAGAGGCGCTGTGCAAATTCCTATAGAGAAATGACGTAAACGCTAACGTGATAGTAAGCGTTTATTACGTCAATTGTTTACACTCAGGCCCAAAGTAAAACTCGTCGACAAATCCGCGCAACGAGGTCGTGGACAGCGGATTTCTCACGTGGTTACTTAGTTATTGAAAGAGACAGAGCATAATGACAGTGTCGAGTTTGTGACGTTAACTTTACGGAATCACTGCTAGACCTTTTCTAAAGATAGTGACAAAAAAGGTTTTACTAATTTTTGAGCTAAAATTTGTTCTTGGTATGCCAAAGGCCTATTCGAAAAGTGTAGGAGAATTCATGTGACTTGCCCATAAGGGATTATTTCAAAACCGTGTTATTGTCTAAGGGTTTTCAAAACTACAGTACGCTTCAATTTATATATCAGTTCGGTGACTTCTAAAATAAATAATATATCATTCCATGGTTTGTTAATGATTCAGAAATTGTGATTTATTTTTGTATGATACAATCGATGTGAGAAATAGAAGTTAACTACAGTTAATGCGGGCAATAGATTTACCACCACGTTAATCTTGCTTCAATCTAAGAGTTGCTTGAATTTGTTGAGCATAATCAATATTCACTCATTCAACAATCATAGAAATAGCAGTGATCTTACAAATACTAGAGTAGCATTGCCTTGCAAACATTTCACAGAAATGCGTGGCCACTTGCGTGTTCAAAAGATATAGCTTTGAAAACCATTTGTCTCGTTTTTGTACCGTGAAACTAATTACGTCAAAACGAAACAGAGACACTTGACGTCAAGCTGGGAACAATGGCAGATATGCCTACAAGCATATACAAAATGGCAACGGGTCGGTGCCGAAAACAGCTTATCTAGTTACGATAGTAACGTATAAGACATTGAGAAATATTATTGCAGGTATACTGAGCTGGGTGGATACTTTGAGATAACCTATTTTCGAAACCTATGTAGGATGTCATTACAATTTGTTCCCATGATGTGTTCTACGAATCCAAGCACTTTTATTGAAAGAAATTACCCAAATTGAATTGAAAGGGGCTTATATGAAACTAGTGCTCAAATGCTTTATTCTGTTACGTAACAGAATACCTATCTACTAATATCCCGACTTTTCTAATAAATATCGTCTTCCAAGCACAATTTATATACCTATAATTTTATTTTTACCGGAAAATTACCTAAATAACATTTGTTGAGATTGTAGGTAATTATTTCATCAAATGATTGTTTAAAACTAAGAAATAATAAAAAATCTTAATATTATTTATAACACATTTGCTCGTAAAGGGTCTCTTATTTCACCAATTTCAATATCGTATTGTATCTCATTACGTACTTGTGCATTATTTTAATGTAAAACGCACGAGTTTCTTTTAAATAAGGTAAAACGCACGGTTTATCAAGATGCTCCGTCTAAAACGAACGGTACTTTTTTAAATCTTAGCAAAGAGTTTTTATGTTAGAAAAGTGGTCAACATTTTATGAATAAAATTAACTTTGGGAGATTCTTTAATTTAATTAATTTTGACCATAAATTACAACCATTCAACAATATCTGTAACAAAACACAAAAATATTAATTTACTATTAGTAATACTGGCTGTATTTGTGCCTTTGCCTTAAAAAAAAAAGTTTAAGAAAGTCCGAGTTTTATTTATTTCCTCGCAAATATGTTATAAAAGGCTGTTATTTTCGACTTCCGCACTTATATCATAATGTACCATTAGAATTAATGTAATGTTCTGTTTTAAAACATGAATTTTATAAAGCATTTAGGTAGATTTTACATAATGTGGGATTCAATATTTATTGGTAAAGAAGGGTACACAATATATTTAAGTATTTGCTTACGCTGACGCAAACAAACAAACAATTTGTATACTTTTATTAGGAGCTCATTGCTAATGTTGATTAAGCTTAATCGCCGTTTAGATATTATTTTGTTTTATAAACTTCAAACTTCAAATTAGCATGATGTTCTAAAATATTAAATGCATTTTGATTAATAAACATAGTTTTACTTATTCCTACTAATATCTATATCTTAATATATATAAATCTCCTGTCACGATGTTTGTCCGCGATGGATTCCTAAACTACTTAACCGATTTTAAATTAAATTGGCACACCGTGAGCAGTCTGGTCCAACTTGAGAGATAGGATAAACGGCTGGACCGATTTGGATGAAATTTTGTGTATGAGTTGGACAGGACAACGTCTGTCGGGACAGCTAGTATTATATAAAAATGAATCCCTAATTCCCTTGGTCATCGGACACGTGAACGGATGGAACAATTTCGCAATTTTTTGTTGTTGTGTTAATTGTTGTCAGGTTTTTATGAAAAAAAAAATAAGAAAATTGCGAAAATTCGGGAAAAACTGAAAGTATGGTATTTTTTTATGAAATTAAGACTGTCATTTTTGCGTTAGATAGGAAATTTACTGAGAAACATAGGCTACTTTTATATTGAAAACGCACGTGAAACCGCGGGGGACAGCTAATACTATGAATAAATATGAAAAAAAACACATACAAACGTATGTTTCAATGTTTGTTATTCAATCACGCATAAAGGGATGAATGGATTTGGATGAACTTGGGTATAGGGTCTTACTCTTTATTCCGGGAAAACATAAGATCCCGCGGGAGCGCGGGTGAAATCGTTGGGTAGAAACTACTTAGTAATAAATATTTATATCGCACCAATATTGTGTAGTTAATATGCTGTTTTACAATTTGCCAATGTAAATCAAAGTATTGAACTGCACAGGGGCAAATGCTTAATCAAAATGTCTGAAGAATTTCAACCACTGCCGATGACGTAACTTGACATAAGGAAGAAGTATGTTCTTTATGTATATACTAGCGACCCGCCCCGGCTTCGCACGGGTAGCAGAGCATATACGCCTACATATTTTTTTATAAGCATATAGGTATAACGCTCCCAGTATAATAAAAAGCTCCTAGTCGGCATGATTTTTTCGACATAATAATATTCAACAATCACCGTCATATTTGTACAATATCGGCACTTTATTTCTTGACATTGACTCCCCTCCCGTACCCCAGTGACGCCTACATCGCATATTATGGTGCTGCCTAGCTAGCCGAGCGTAGGGTGAGCGGCAACCATACGATTTTTTTCTAATATGTACCTACTTACATTTTTAAACTCGTGATAACTTTCGAATGGAATGTCCGAATTGAATAATTCAAAAAGTTATATAAAATTATTGAAGCAGTCTTGAATGTGAAGTAATTTATTTTGATAAGGATTAATACCAAGGGACAAATAAAGGGCCTTTTCTAGCGGCGAGCGGACGCCGCGTTAATCTTAAAAATCTAAAATTCAACGTGGTGCATCCCGCTTCCTACTATAGCGATCTCTCATAGAAACCCGCGTAAACGGAAAGGGCGTATGCGACAAAATGGTTTTTATTGGTTAATTTAAAAACTACAAATATATTTCATAAAACCTATGTACAAATTATAGTATCAATTTCAATTAATATATGTAGAAATTTAGGAACCTCTAATCGATCCTCAATGTCGGTAAAATTGGAATCTCTTATTTTAAAGTGGTCTTTTTGATTAATTATTTTGTGTTATAAAAGTTAACCAATCGTGTTTGCTATGGACAAAATAAAGTCAAAGTTATGAATTCTTGCAATAAATTTCTTTTCGTTCGCTTTAGTCATTGTTGAGAAAAATCGGTTTCTTAATTAACCTTACTTAATGAACTGAATGAAATGAACTTCTTAATGAACCTTAATTCAAACTATAATTTGTATATCTTTGTAGAAGTTTATATTGTTTAATAAATGTTCATACAAGTATTATATGTGTTTGCGTTGTTGATTGTGCCCATCTCCGCTCACTCCACTATTCTACCAAGGAATATCATATAATGTATCTTGCCATGTGTCATTGAAATGTTCCCAGGTGCCCTCTTCAGGTTTGTAGGAATACGGCAGATGGTTCCGGACAATTTCGCAGTAATGGTCATAACTTGATTCCAGTTTCTGAAACAATAATTAGTTTTTTTTTTTAACTAAGTACATTTAATTGCAACCAACAAATTCTGGCTAATGATAATGAAAATGTTGCTTCTGCAAACACTTCGCCGAATCGTTGTCGGCATAATGAAATTCGATATAAAATACTTCGGCCTCACAATGGGAGATATACTTTCTATTAGTTTCATTCACCATTGCTCATAAATGAATCGGACTTAGTACCTATATATTTTAGCTCGGAACAATTTTTTAACCTGACTTTTACATAAACTTACTTTAGACCATCCCACGTAATGACCTACCGTGTTTAGTTCTTTATAATAAATATCTTCTCCATCCTCCTCCATATTGTTGCGTCTATTCCAAAATACGCGCTGCGCTTCATTGGCATAACGGTTGTGGTATGTTGGCAACTCATCTTCAATGCGGAGAACGTAGTGCCTATGACAAAGCGACAGTACAGCATCACCAAATTTTCGATCCATTTCTCTGCAGTATTCAACTACAGCAGCCTCAATTGCCAACCGGTTGTTAGCTTCATTACGTGTACACAGCTGTTGGTACCGGTTCTCAAGTTCCTGTTAATAATAAATAAGTTCAATTCAAAGTTTCAATACCTAGGTACATGAAAATGAATCATATTTTTAAAATTTAATTTAGATTTTAGATTGCTTGTTAAAGGTAGGATCAATAAAATGTAGGTAATTGTACCTAGGTATTATTATGTAAAACCGGGGACTGACACAAATAAAAATAGGTACCTATAGGATTACAAAAAGAAAAGTCGGTTTTCATTTAGTATCCCTAGGAATAATGGGCTTTCACATACACTTTTGTGAAGCATGCATTTTTATTTCTTTAATATACCACATTTATTTGATGTTATCATGTAATGTTTGATGAAATGTTGACAGGACGCGCAACGGGCAACGTGATGCCCCCGAAAGAGAAAGGGGAATATCTGTAGGTACTATAAGACGTACTCAATGTATGGTTCAAACGTTGAGCTGTAAAAGGTACAGATGAAAGCTGAGCATGCAGTTAAGATAAGGAAGTTGAAATGGACGTGTGGAGTGAGAAGAATGAACAGGAATGATTGTCTATAAGTAAGAGGGAGTTTGAAACTATCCCCATTGACTGGAAAGAGAGAGAGAGATATGATTAGGAAAGGAGTGAATGCCGATATAACAGATAAAAAGGATGAATGGAAGAAGCCCTATCAGCTCTAACGACCGTAAATAATTAGTTAACAGGGCAGGTCGTAAGATGTTCAGGTAATCCAAAGTAAAATTAAATAGTCGCATGTAAGAACCATGTGAGAATTTTTGAGACCTAACATGCTGAGAACTTAGAGCTTAGAAGAAATTGACATTTGATGATGATGATATTATAGATAAGTACAATATGTTGCTGTTCGATAACTTACTGTTAAAAGATTTGTCTTAACTTCATCGTCTTGATCTTCGTCGTCATAAGGCAGTCGGCTCGCATCAAAAGTTTCCAACGCGTCGGTCTTAGCGGCCTCATGCTCTCGGCGCACCTGTTCAGGGTGGAAGGTGTCAGCGCTATCGTTGATAGACGCCATATAATTGTTGTATGTGTACAAGATTGTTTGTACTAACGTTTGAGTATTGTTGTTATTGGAAACTTCCAATCTCTCAAAATGTCTTTCGATGCTCTGAAACATAAATAGTTTACATCATTTTACTTTTTAGAATAAGTGATAGCGATATAAGATTGCTTTTTTAAACGTAGATAACTATATAAGGTCCTACTAAATTAAGTATGGTCCTATATTATTATGTTCATCCCTCAAAAGCAACGTAAGTATCTACTTTAATAGGACCTTTTATAAAATGTGTATTAACATTAATAATAATTAATATATGATACGCACATCTATTAGTTCAGTTCTATAAGGATCATCAGAGTGGTGAAATTCCCGGTTTCGTTTGCCCATGAAGGTCTGCAGCGCGTCGTCGTAGATGCGCTGATGGTTGCGTGCGAGCCGGCGCGCAGTGACGCACGAGCGGTTGTCGAGCGCGCGCTCCATGCTGCTGATGTACGTCTCGCGGGACAGCCTCACCGCCGCTTCGTTGTTCTGCTCGTTTGTACGGTTCAGCTCCTCGAGTTGATCTCTGAAGTACTGCCGATATTATACATTTTCTTAATACACAATGCTAACGGTGATAGAGTAAAAATACATGATTTACTTATTCACCATACCTGGTCTAGAACCAATCTTTCGCAATCTTCTTGGCCTGTCGTTACCCTCCTCGTAAGATCAAAATTACCCAAAACAGTCTGTACGTTCATTGTTTGTAAAATTTCCAAGTCTTCAGGATGCAAACAAAGTTGGTTAAGGCCGCGCACTTCATTAAATTTAGCCAGGTAAGCTTCCTTAGCTTGGGTAACAGCAGCTCTAATCTTAGCATTGTTGGAAGAGATGAAACCTGGCAAACATTCTTCCAGCTCCTAAAATATCGTAATATTTATTTTCATTAACAAAATTCACAGCAGATGTGATCATGGAGTTATTGAACTCATTATCATCATCATCATGATATGCAGCTATATACAACGTGTTACAAAATGCCACGTAAAAAATATACCTAATTAATTATCAAAGCCAAAAATTTTGTCAACCCTAGTGAGCTGTCATGTCAGGGAACCAGATTATTTAACAGAAAGGCCTACGTACCTATTTGACCTATATTTCATTCATAAATGGTTGCTACCTCAATACAAGGATGTCATTATACTCAAGTACTGGCTTCAAAAAATGTCAAGTTTGAAAACACATATTTTGTTGTCAATTTACGATTATTATTTTTGCCGTTCCGCGAATTAGGTAGAAATGTAGGTACATTCTGCGTAGTTTACTCTTTAAATTTACTGAAATAGGGTTTGCATTGCACATCAGTGAAAATAATAATATTTTAAAAAAAAAATTGGGGTATGTTATACAGCGTTACTACGGTTCTTAAATATTGTGAATGGACTCGTTATAAGGCCCCATTTAACCTCCTTTCGGCTTTACGGGTAGTTTTGTAACAACCTGTATAAAGATCCAATGTTGAACATAGGCCTCACCATAGATTTCCAAAATGGTCTTGAGCCGCTCACAATGCATCAAGTGCCGAGCCGTAACTCCGACCACCGAGGCTGTCGTGTAAGAAAATGGAAACGAAGTTTATTGAATTTGGTTCCCATTCTCTGGATTTTTATACCTACTACTTAGAGCCCATGCGAGGCATCGGACAAGTCAACGGACTAAAGGACATGGCCAGTTTGTGAATGGAGCTCAGCCTAGCCACTGAAAGTTCATGTACATTAATGAATTATGTTTTTATTGGAACTTTGTGTGCCCTACAATTGTCAAATATAAGTTATATAGTCCACAAACTTCAGATAGTTTAGATATTTTACATAAAACATGGCATATTTATCCTTATTAAAGTCGATAGCAACACGTTTTGATGTAGAGGGTTTGCTAAAGGTTTGCTATCATAAAAACAACAGGCGCTTTGAAACATTGAAATCATCTACAATAAATGGATAAATACGATTTTAAGCTTAGCAACAATTCAGTGATAGCAAGTTACAATTGGATCACGAGTGCATATTTTGTTTATCTGGTAATGGTTACAATTCGAATCGATTCAAAAAACGATTTTTTCAGAAAGAATCCTATCCCTATTTGTCGTGACAGTGAGTGAAATGAATGACTAATGATCTGCAGTGTCATGACGTTCCGTTACAACATTGCCCTGCGCTATTAAACAAAATAAAAATATAAAGATTTGCAATTATTTGTAACATATTTACATATAAGTTATCATCTAAATAAATATAAATATTATTACTAATGTTTTACTAAATCATTACTATGTTCATAGTACCTAGTTACGTCGGACGACTCTACAATCAACCCGCGTCAGCGCTCGATATTCTAACGATATAGACGCTGACACGGCAAGCACATAGATAAGCTCATCCGCTCTGTGGTGGTCTGATGTCCAGACCCTAGATTTAAGTTAGAATTAAAGTTAGTCTTAGTTACGCTCTTGGAGAATAAACGTCTTTCTCAAAACATTTTGTCTTTTTTAAAAGATCCTCCGTCTCGCCCAGAACTTGACTGGCGCAGCCGGTAGGATTTCCGCGTCGCGAAAAACTCAAATCAGTACACCGCGGCGTGCGCTTTCACGCGTTTTACGGAAATCCACGAACCAAATAAATAGTGTCAAGAACATTAAAATTGTGAGTGATATCACAGTGACCCGGAGGAGAACGTCTAAGGCTCAACGAGGGACATGGGCAGTCTGTGAGTAGACCCAAATAGCTATTTCCAGTCTAAGTCCAATCCTATTCATTATTTTAGTTATATGTATCTAGAAATTCCGAACGCTATTTCCAGAAATTGAATTGTGTTTTGTGGTTTCTTTTAATAGATTTTTATTTAATCGCATGTATTATAAAGAAATAGAATATAAAATTATTACGACGGAATACATACTTACATAGATAGATAAATACATAGATTACAAGTTATAGACTAGTTATATATACTATAAATATAATAATGGATAATATAGTGCAAGTACCCCGCGACTTTGCTAACGTCATCCCCAAATTCGACGGTGACGAAAAATTACTCAGTCTATTCATTAGAAAGTGCGAATACGTAATAGCATGCTGTAGGATAGAAGGAAATCCACAACAAGACCTCTATGTATTCCACGTTATAACTTCGAGATTAACAGGTAGGGCAGCCGCACTTATTAGCGAACGACAAGATTTAGATACTTGGCCCCAATTAAAAAATGCATTTGAACAACATTTCGGTGATCCCCGTTCAGAAGATTGTATCGCGATAGAATTGGAGACTTTAAAAATTAATAATGGCGAGTCATATCTAGATTTTTGCAATAGAATCCAACACGTTAAAAGCACATTGATTGCCAAGGTCAACTTGATCGACGATGTAAGCCTCCGTCGAAGTAAGATAATAATCTATGACAATATGTCAATGAATGTGTTTTTATATAACTTACCGGAAGAGTTGCTTCGCATCGTGCGTCTCAAAGGCTCGAATTCATTAGAAAATGCCCTAAGCATAGTGCTCGAAGAAGTTAACTTCATGTACCAATACAGTTCTAGAAATAAAATGCTTAGGTCACAAAATTCATTGCAGCCAAAACCTCAATCTTTAAATCAAAATCCTTTTATAGAGAAGTTTGGAATGAAGCCTTTCATATCTATGAATCCGCAATCTCAACACTTCAAATTCGGTGTCCCCCAAAATATTTCTGGTACTTCAAACCAACACCAACTACAGCCTAACTTTAAATTCGGTGTACCACTTGGCAAACAAAATAACTTACCTGTTTCACAACCCCAGCAACTAGGGTACAAGCCACAGCTTTCTCAACAACATGGATTCCGACCACAGTTTAACCAAGGTCAACAGCAATTTGGTTACAAACCCTCATTTAATCAAAGTCCACCCCAATTTGGTTACCGACCTCAGTTAAACCAAGGACAGCAACAATTTGGCTATAGACCCCAATTCAACCAAAGTCAGCAACAATTTGGCTATCGACCCCAATTTAACCAAGGCCAACAACAATTCGGCTACCGCCCCCCACAAAAATTAGCTCCTCAGATATCCACTGATGTAAGCATGCGCACAGCTCCCCCAATGAAACCTCAAGGATTCAGGATGAATGAACTTTATAACTTAAATGAACCTGAAAATAACGACACTGTCTGTACGTACGAAAATAACGAAACTAATTATTACTATGACTGTAATGATAATGACCCTACTGACTACGCCGAAACCTACGAGACTACCTTAGAACAGGAATACCAAGACCCACCTATTCACAGCGTAGAAAATTTTCACATCGATGTCTCCGACAGACCCCTGAAATAATAAAACTTAATTACAATACTCTAAAACTACCATACATAATAATACCTGAAATTAACGCTAAATTCATGATAGATACCGGAAGTTCAAGATCTTTTATTGGTCCCAAAAAAGCTCACGAATATTTCGAAAATTTCATACACCATGAGCTATTTGAAGTCATAAGCACCCACGCATCTAGCCGACATGATGAAGTAATAGTAATACCCTTATTCCCGATTTTTAATAGTACTGAAACACATAAGTTTTACATTTATGACGTAGACGGCTGTTATGACGGACTTATCGGAAGTGACCTTCTAAAACAACTGAACGCGAAAATAGATATGCAAAATGAAATGCTCTATACCCAATCATCAGCAATACCTATTATTTACAATCCTAATAATGAAATTAAATTAGCCCCACGTTGCGAACAAAGAGTTAGATTACCGACCGACCTACAAAATGGAGATGGTATACTAAACTATAAACTATTTTGTGAAGGTGTAAGAATGCCTACCGCATTAGTTAAGTGCGAAGATGGATACGCGTCAACGATTATACAGAATACCTTAGATAACGAGATGACCCTTACCATTACAAGACCTTTTATAGTGACTAAATATGATAGTGAAAAATGCAACTTGAATAAATTAGACGACCGAAATGACTTAGAAATTGACCAAATACTAACCGAAAATATTAGCAAACTACGTTTAGACCATATGAACTCTGAAGAAAACGAGTCTATTAGAAAACTTTGCCTAGAGTATAAAGATATATTTTACACTGAAAAATTACCATTGACCTTCACCAACGAAGTCAAACACCATATCCGGACGCGAAACGAAGACCCTATCTTTATCCGACCCTATAGACAACCTCAAGTAATAAACGACGAAATTAACAGGCAAGTAGATAAAATGTTAGAAAACAATATAGTACAAGAATCATACTCTTCCTGGAGTGCACCTGTGCACCTAGTGCCCAAGAAAGCAGACGCGAGCAATGAAAAAAAATACCGACTCGTTATAGACTACCGAAAATTGAACGAAATTACTATCGACGACAAGTACCCATTACCCAACATTACTGAACTATTCGACAAATTAGGACGCAGCTGTTATTTCACAACGCTTGACCTCGCTAGTGGCTTCCATCAGATAGAAGTCTCTGAAGACGACAGACAGAAAACCGCATTCAGTACAAACTCAGGTCATTACGAGTTTTCCCGTATGCCGTTCGGACTTAAGACAGCACCGGCAACTTTTCAGAGAACCATTGACAATGTGTTACGCGGACTACAAGGCATCCACTGCCTAGTATACTTAGATGACATAATTATATACTCTTCTAGTTTACAAGAACACATATCTAAATTACGGACAGTTTTTGACAGACTACGACAGACCAACTTGAAAGTACAGCTTGACAAATCCGAATTTCTTAGAAAAGAAGTTTTATACCTAGGACATACAATAACTAGCGAAGGTCTGAAACCTAACAACGATAAAATTAAAGCGATTTTAGAGTATCCATTACCCCGCACTACGAAAGAAATAAAGAGCTTTTTAGGCCTTATTGGCTACTATCGAAAGTTCATAAAGGACTTCGCAAAAATAACTCAACCAATGACGGCCCGATTGAAACAAAAGCGCTCAATGCCCGTCGACGACGAGAAATATATAGCAGCCTTTCAAAAATGTAAAGAGTTACTCGTCAATGCCCCAATATTACAATATCCCGATCCCGACAGACCCTACATACTGACAACAGACGCTTCAGATTTCGCTCTTGGAGCAGTCCTTTCGCAAGGCTCAATTGGCAATGACAAACCAGTAGCATACGCCAGTAGAACGTTGAACGATGCTGAAACGCGCTATAGTGTTACTGAAAAAGAATTACTTGCAATAGTCTGGGCAGTGAAACATTTCCGCCCCTATCTCTATGGTAAAAAGTTTACAATTATAACTGATCATAAACCTCTGGCCTGGCTTAACTCCCTGAACGAAACAAATAGTAGATTAACACGTTGGCGATTACGATTATCTGAGTATGATTTTGAAATAGTCCATAAAAAGGGTAAACTAAACAGCAACGCAGATGCACTATCGCGAATCCGAACCAATGCAATAGGCAACGACGATAATATGTCCACACAAGCTAATATTGATACAGATGAAAATAGGAATAGAGAAATAAAACAGCTAATAAAAGAAATAAAGCAATTAGGTAATGAACAAAATAGGACTCTAGCTCAACCGGATAGAACAATATCGTTAATTTCAGTCGACGACGACATTCAGACTGTTTCAGATTCAGAAAAAACAGAAACATGCCCTTCCCCCAATTCAATACCATGCCCTTCGAGTTCAACTTTAACAGCTTCTGTAAATTCTTCCAGTACAGATACAGCTCATTCAGGGCAAGACACTGAATCTAAAGGTATCCCAATACTGCAAGAAGCTATAGATACGAAACCGAATCAGATCTTAGTTTATTCGTGGTCTATTGATAAATTAGCTGTTAAGAATTTATCTCGAGAAAAGCAAAAGATTCTTGAAGTACACTTACCTTTGAACCGAACAGACCTTGTAAAACAATTTCTAAAAGAACATATAAGAAATAATACTAAGTATTTTATTTACTTTGAAGAAGAACAGCATAGGCAACAATTTGCGCAAACGGTAATACATTTATTTAAAAGGGAATCAGTACAATTTCCTGAGTGTACCAAAAGGGTAATATTTATAGAAGATGAATTTGAACAGAAAGAAATCGTAAGTAAATATCATACTGGTAAAACGTGCCATCGTGGCATTAGAGAGACCTTAGCTCACATCAAACGTACTTACTTTTGGCATAATATGGAACAGACTATTTCCAGTTTTATTAATTCATGCGAGACTTGCAAACGTATGAAATACGACCGAAAACCGCTAAAACCTAAACTCCAACTGACACACACTCAGTCGAAACCCCTAGAGGAAATCTTCATTGACCTGTTTTCGATCGAAGGACGGTATTATTTGACAGTAATTGACGCTTTTAGTAAAGTTGGCCAAGCTTTCGAAATCTCTAATAGATCCACACCCGAGGTAGTAAGAGCTCTAATTAAATTATTTTCCTTTTATGGCGTACCCAACAAAGTTAGCTCAGATCCTGGTTCCGAATTTAACAATGCCCTCTTAAAAGAACTTTTAGCCCTTTACAAAGTAGATCTCCACATTGGAACCCCTAACAATCCCAATTCTATGGGTCTCATAGAAAGATTTCATTCCACTATTGTAGAAATTTACAGATTGGCTAAATACGAACACAAGTGCACCGATGCCGCCACTGTAATGACTTATGCTATTATGGCCTACAATCATGCCATTCATTCAACCACTGGTTTTACACCGTTTGAAGTTTTATTAGGCCACACAGACTCTAGAAATGTATTTAACATAGAATTTGAAAAACAATACATGCAACAACTAATTAAAGAACATGCAAAGAGAACTAAATTTCTATACGATCATTTATCGGAACAAGCCATTAAACGTAAAGAGAAAATAATAGAGAAAAGAGGTGGAGAAATAGAGTTCAAAGTAAAACCCGGTGATACAATATTTGCGAAAGAAGTCAATAAAAGGAGTAGTAAAGATAAACCGCGTTTTAAAAAGGCTACAGTCTCAGATGAAATTGTTAGAAACATAGTTCCCATTCAAACAAAGAATCGTGAAACTAAGGTTCCATTAAAAAATGTTAAACGCCCTTCACAGGCACCTCCACATCCTCCTGGCAGTAGCCATGGCGACCCAACTGCAGGCCCTTCAACTTCAGGCACTAGATAAAAACCCTGGAATTCTGCCTGTGAAAAATGGTGTTGCAGTAATCAGTAGAGACAAATGGACGATCGCAAGAGTGTTGGACATTAAACCCTTAGAAGAAGATTTAATGTTTAACATTCAACGACTCTCGGACTTAGATGATTTAGTTAAGATAAATTTTGATAATACTAATTTTACTGATAGTTTATTAGATATAAGAAGTCAAGTAGAGTACATAAAAAATATAACTATAAATAAATATACCCAAATCATTCCAACTATTCGTACGAAACGAGGCCTTATTAATCCACTAGGTTCACTTTTTAAAATGATAACCGGAAACCTTGATAATGACGATGCCATTAAATACGATAAATTAATTAGCGATATTAAGTCTCAACAAAACCATAGTAATCGTAAGCTAACGGTAATTACCGAAATGGTGCAACTTTTGACAAACTCTACACTCATATTAAATAATAACCTCGTTCAACTTAACAGTAAAATTGAGATGTTAGCAAATCTCAAAGAATTAGAATATTTAGGAATTCAGTTTACAAATACATACAATTTACTTATACATAATTTTCAGGTAATATATAATCAACTAAATGAAATAGAAACTAGTTTATCATTCAGTAGGTTAGGAATTTTACACCAATCTATAATAGAGTCAAATAAACTATTGTACGTACTTGAGAATATTAATAGATTAGAAAAGTTAGTTTTTACACCTAGCTTAGAAAACCTAGTTAAGATAGAGCAAGCCATAACATTAAGGGCCTATTTAAAGAAAAACCAAATCACTTACCTCTTGGAAATACCTCTGATCGAAAAAGATACTTATATCTATTATAAATTAATACCCTTACCTGTATTATCCTATAACTCCACTGTCGTCATAATGCCCAAGTATCCTTACCTCTTGGCGAAAGGGTTGAAGATTAGACTGCTCACTCACCAATGCCGAGAAATTGACGAGTCCAGCTTCCTCTGCACTGATGATGGAACGTTCCAGTTTATTCATGACCCCTGCATCACCAACTTGATGACGTATGCTGAAAACGTGACGTCATGCACTCAAATCCCGATAATTATTGAAAAGGTTAGAATACAGTTCCTGCAAACTAATATATGGATTATCTACAGTAGAGACGAAGAGCTACTTACAAGAACATGTAACTAACTCGTCATAAGATTAAAGGCACGTACATACTTACCTTGGACGATCCCTGTGAAGTAAAAATTCAAGAAACCACCCTGAAAATGCATCAAATGTATACAGAAAACGTAACATACCCAAAGTTATCAATTGTGAACTTACCTTCGATCGCTCCGTCTGAACAAATTAAATCAATACCTGTAAACCTGGAAGGCGTCGACCTGGATGACCTAAGGATCCTGTCATTGGCGTTAAAGAAAACTGTTAGTGACAACTTAAATAGTGAAAGTGAAAGGGCAATTATTGAAGTGCGTAGTATAAGTGTTTGGTTTCTTGGAGTCTATTGCCTGATATTTGTAACGCTTTGTTATTTGATCTATAAATATCATACCAAATTATTATGTATAAAATTATGCTCTCGAAGTTCCCCCATCAAAGAGAACTTCGAACTTGAGGAGGGAGGAGTTACGTCGGACGACTCTACAATCAACCCGCGTCAGCGCTCGATATTCTAACGATATAGACGCTGACACGGCAAGCACATAGATAAGCTCATCCGCTCTGTGGTGGTCTGAGTGCTTAGTGTGAGTTACACGGGCTTCGTAAAGTTACTTCAACATAGCGTCAAACGAGTAAACGTAAAACACAGCGAGAATCGAAGACAAGCGAGTGTGAGTTACAATGTATGTAAACCATTCGATTTGAGTTTTCTCACCGAGAATGGAGTAAATTATTTTTCTTAATTTGGTAACACGTTCGCGACGTGAGATAACCCAACCAAATTAAAGGGTAATATTGCTATATAATGATCATAATAAAGCAGCTGTCTATCAAAATTGTAGTGATTATAGTATAGTATGTCATTGTTTGTTTCTTTTGTAATTTAATGGAAAACGTATTACATATTTGAAATAAAGGTTAGTGGATGTTAAGACACAACCTTATTATAGGTTTTGTCGCTATGATATGTTGGTTGCTTAGCAATGTTGTTTACTTCATGTCTTGTCACTATTGAGAAAAATATCTATTCTGTTTGTTATAAGCTATTGAATCGTATATTTCATATATAATGAGGACAAGTGCATCCCAATTTGATCTCATGGTGACATATATGGAACAGTAAGTGGAATTAATCTACTATTTTTTGTATGAACTTTTGTTGTATTTTGTAACTGCTTGTAGAGGAGGCCCATGCCAAGAGGCACACTGAACTGAGACATTCTGTAAAGCATCACAATATTTTTAGACAACTACCAGAATAAAATGCTTAATGATTGATTGATATTCCTTTTTAGGCATGGAGATCTCACCAAACCAAGTAACACTGCTAGAGGTAGATTAACGACGATGAATCATTGGGAGGATCTAACAAATTTATTAAACAGTGATGGCAGTGGTTCAACTAAAGATACTGAGAGATGGAAAAGGGTTCGTCCGAAGTTTATCCTCACAGAATTTGTTTGCTTGATACTGGTTCATGTCAATCAATTTTGTAATGTTTCTTCTCTTGCATTATTTTTAAGGTTTGGAGTGATTTTAAAGGCAATACAAAAAAAAAGGCTGCTCGTCTTCATAGAGCATCTATTGGTACTGGTGGTGGTCCTGCTTGTTTCGCTAAATTGACAGACTTAAGAGTTTTAAGCCTAATTGGTGTGCAAGTAGCTACAGGCTTGGCAGTTGATGAGGCTGGATTGTCTCAGGTTATAACTTCCTGCTAGTATATTATATGATTTAATTTTATTTATTATCACATATATACATATTTGTTTATTAGCATTAATTGTATTCTCCTGCAGGTTAATCAAATTCGGCCACCTCAATTTGTAGAAAGTAAGTTGTTGTAGTAAGATAACAGCATTATATTTATTGCAAACTGAGTATGTTCATGTAAACAGTTTTTGAAAAACATTGTATTGCAGATTCTCAAGATTTGTATGAACCAGGGTCATCAAGACATATTGCCTCACCTATATTTATGTTTGGTTCTCGACCATGGAATGCGCCAGGGCCATCAACAGAGCCGCACACAGCCCCACCACTGTCACTATCACAAGTGAGGCCTGCTGCATCTCCTCTTCAGTTCGTGGAAGTAGAAGTGGAAAGTAAGATATAATTATAGCACATTACATGTTTCAAGAAAACTAAACATGAAAATTTTTGAAATTGATTATAATTTTTTAACATATAGTTTACTTCCTTACAGACACAAGCATGTCCACTCCACCTAGGCCCTCAGCTCAAGACTATACGGCTCGGCCAGGGCCTTCTCTGTCTGGTCAAACTCCACCTCGCTATACAACACCTAGGCCCTCAGCTCAAGTACATATAGCTTTGCCAGGACGTGCTCTGTTTGGTCGAACTTCACCTCACCGTACAAGACTAACACAGGCTCGAGAACCACCACAGAGACGTGTAAGACCAGCACACACAGAGCAGGCTGTGCAACATTTTCTCCAAGCTGATGAAAACTGGAGAAATTTTAAAATTCAACAGCACCAAGACTTCATGGACATGAGAAGAAATCAAATTCGAATTAGGGAAATAGAAGTACAGGCACAGAGGGAGTGGCAAGCAAGAGCTTTAGATATGCTAGAGAAATTAGTTAATAAGTTTTGTAAGGATTAGTTTAAGAATATAATAATACCCAAAGTTCCTGTTTGTTATAAATAAATAAAAAAGGTTTTTAAATTTAAATGTTTCTATTATCTTATATTTTGCACTTTTGAAAGTTCTTTGAAAATATTAAATTCGTGAAGCAATTATTGCAACCTTCTGACTAATTGGTCTCTCAATATTCTACCTCTAATTAAATCAGAGGTAGCTTCTCCTCTCTCTAAGTTTTCAGTTTGCTCACGCTCACGTTCACTTTCAATTTCAACACCTAGAAGTAATTATGAAAGATTAATATTTATATTAGATTAAAGCTTAGTATGTTATCATTTAGAATTACAATAACTACCAATATCTTCGTCTGTATCCTCAATGACTAAATCGATAATTATGTTGTGTAATACACAGCAAGCCAGAATAATCTTGGCACATTTCAATGGCTTGTAATGCAGTACTCTATCTTTATGCAGACAACGCCACCGATTTTTAAGTCTTGAGAATGTGTTTTCAATTACTACTCTAGCTCTCATGTGTTTTTCATTAAAATTTGCTTCTGGTGTGCCAGAAGTAGCATTTAAAATTGGTGTCATCAGCCATGGACGCTGAGGATACCCAGAGTCTCCTAGAATAAAAATATATTTTATGACATCAATTTATTGTAAAATTTACCTAAAATAATTCATCTTCCCATAAATTATGTTGTGGATTCCTTACCTAAAAGCCAGACCACTTCGCCACTTTGGTGCAAGGATTGTATGTACGTGTTCATATCACTGTTTTCCCATATAAAGGAATCATGATTTGCACCACCGAACTTGGGATTAACGTTTAAAATTCTGTATTGATCATCACAAACCTTAAAAAAAAACATTTATTTTATTGTTACATTTTAAATCTTATTATCCCATCAGTAATAATAACAGTATGTCTTCATATTTACCATTTGCACATTAAGTGAATGATAGTGTTTGCGGCTATAATACCAATGTTCCTCTTCTTTGGATGGAACAACTATTTTAAAATGACTCCCGTCCATACACCCAACCACTCCAGGGATTCCATAGTCTCTGTAAAACCTGATAAAATCCAAAAATCAATATTTACATCACATAACTTGATATATCAGATAACTTCATAGGTTTTTTACAAATAGACTGTAGGTACTCTACCGTTGACTAACTGCCTGTCGAGCTGCTGTAGTATTAGGGAATTTTATATATTTATTCATCATGTTTCTGTGTGTCAGTGCCTGGGTGACTTCTTGTATGTACACACTGCACATTTTTTGTGAGATGTGTTTTGCAACTCCTATAGGCCTTTGATAGGACCCAGTGGCGAAAAAGAATAGAGCGGTGAGCACCTATAAATAAAAACAGAAAAGAAACGTAAACACATGCATAGTAAGTGGTTTATACAAAATTTAACAACTAAGATTTGATACATACTTTTAGTTCCAAGGAAACGCGTTGAGACGATTTTAGATTTGTCAATCGCCTTAGCTGTTTGCACAAGAACTTAAATTCTTTCTTGGAATAGCGATATCTAGCCCTAAATTGCCGCTCCGTTATGTCTTCCAACGTATTGATAGCATTTCGAGCTCTTGCTTCAACACTGGCGTTGTAATTGCGGTTGTCTTGTGCTGTTGCCGTCGCAAGCATCCTCCAAGCGAAAAAAGACCGCGCTGCCATAATGTTCTTTTCTGTCTCGTTAGTAAAATTAATATCACGCTATTTTCACTGAGAAAATCTAAGTGACAACTTTTCAATGGCGTTAACCGTCAAGTTTACTATTTTACTGTCAAAAGTAGTCAAAATTGCAACTCGCACTCGCGATATGTTTGAATCAACCAATCACGTGCGTTATCGTTCATACTTTACGAATATACGCGATGTTCGATGGTCGTTGATTATGGTGTAAAAAACTCGCACTCGCAAATTTTATTTCCCATTACCGTCCGTAGATGGCGCTGTTTCGATTCCATACAAATCGTAGTTTACTTTAACACGATCGACTAGTTAGAAAAACTCGCACTAGGCACTCTGATGTCCAGACCCTAGATTTAAGTTAGAATTAAAGTTAGTCTTAGTTACGCTCTTGGAGAATAAACGTCTTTCTCAAAACATTTTGTCTTTTTTAAAAGATCCTCCGTCTCGCCCAGAACTTGACTACCTATTATTACATTTTATTTTCTTGAAATGTAAATATGTTTGCATGACTGCTTTCCTGGAAAAGGAACGTTTATCGAAAATGGCGCAGGGACTCAAATGCCGGAAATGTATTGCAAAAAACTCTTTAATCATAAATATGAACACGAAGTTATAGAGAAATATGAAATATGCCGTAATTCTTTTATATATTAATATTTATTTATCACTATGCTTTTGTTATTGTACATGCTACTTAGCAACTAGGCAGATATTGGCCATGTCATTTATGAATTTAATTTACTCATTTGATATTCGCGTGTGTATATTCCCATCAATAGGTACAACTAAATTCCAGAAATATATTTCCTGACGCGTTCGCTCCACTCCCAACTTGCTTGGCATGGATTCACCTCTTCGCGCAGTGATGTGGCCTGTTATTGACACTACAGCTGACTGACTCTGCGAAACATGTCCTTTTTTCGACGTTTATTTTGTTTTTCAACGAATATCCTCAAAACGGATTCTGTCGCGTAGAGAAATTGCGAGCATAGCCCAAGCTTCGAGCAATAAATAACCACGTCTTTGTTCTGTATATCATTGCTGGCAATAAAATTTGTAAGTAATTTAACGTGAAGATGATTAGGTATGCAGTAAGTAAGTAACTGCCCGATCGCTGCGTAACCGAGTTGGATAGGATTGGTAAATACTTGCCATTGGGGAGGCGAGGTAAATACTTCTTAATAAGAACGAACCTGCGTAAGTTGTGCTAAGTGTGTATCGCAGTCCTCTTTGTAGCCCAGCTTCTTCTTGTTGTTGAAAGCGGCGAGCGCGGCGAGCACGGCCCCGCGGTGCAACCTCTCCAGGCTGGCGGGCGTCACGCTCGGCTGGTCTCCGTCGCAGTACCGCTTCATCTGCGCCTCGTATACCTCACGACTATCTCGCGTTGCCATCAACAGTCCAACATCTGACATCGCCTGGGGGATGACACCTTTTATGTGTACTCTGATTTGGTTATTAATAAGTGTAGAAAGTTAATTTTATTACGCTGACCCATGATGGCTTAGATAATGTTTAAATTTCAAATGATGACAATAATTAGACTAGTATGAGTAGTGGGATCAAAATCTTTTACGGTTGGCGATAATCCATTATGTACCTACCGATTTTAAATGTAAAATGGGCTTACGTTTGGCCATCGACTGATCCCACAAGGAGTTATAACGAGGTTGTTGCCCATAAAATGTGTATTCACTCTCGCTTTGAAGACATCTAAGGTTATAAATAGGTGTCAGGAAACAGACCCCAGATGTGAGTTCCATTCTTTCCCTGTTCGCATAAGGAACGATGAAACAAAGCGTTGTGTCCGTATAATCAGCATGTCGACAGCGTGTGAATGGAAATCCTCCCGGTATCTAGTGGTTCGATGGAGAAATGGGGATAGAGGAGTGACACTGAATAGTTCCTGTGAGTGTGCACAGAAAATAATTCCTATAAATAACCGACACGCACGATATATAAGATAAAAGACTTAATGAGAACGTACCTTCAAAATGATAGTCGGTGCAGGAAGCTCATTACTGCTAAAGATTCTCATGTATATCTTTAAATACTCAAAGAGTGCTTTGGCCTTCACCCTGTCCCCATTGATAACTTTTGGCGTTAAGTTGCACGTTTTGAAGATCGAAGGCACCAATTCCAACAAAGCCATTCTGAATTCATCCCCGAGATCTATAACCGGAAAAAAAAATTGTAGATTGTAATTGTACAAAATGTTACATCAAAAAATCACAATGAGAAAGGTCATGATCACAGCCTATGGTTTAAGTAAAGAGTCGTAAGGCTAAACTGGGTAATAAATAGGTAATACTAAAGCCTGCACTAAAAATAAAATTGAAACGGGTAATTTTTCAAACAATAATGATGACGACAAATCGTTAAGTTACTTATGCTTAGTAAAAATATATTCAAGTTACAAATTAATTTTAAGAGAAGGTTATGTATACGTTCTGAATGGTACGAGTGCCTACATGTAACCAGTGTATGGTAGGTCATTATATTAGCCCCCCCTGTTTAAACTATGCCCAGATGGTGGGATACTTTAAGGCGATGATAGCTCAGTGGTAGTGACTTATGATGTCGCGGCGAAGGCCGTGAGTTCGTATCTTACAATGAGCTCGAGCTATCGGTGAAGGAAAACATCGTGAGGAAGCCATTGTATGGTGGTAGGGTTCTACCGTACTACAAGTACTTACCCCCCTGGCTGGCTATCACCCTGAAATTGAAAACATGTCGCCAAGCACCTACTGGTGTGTTTCAGCAGTTGCCAAGTCAAAGCCAGTTGCCTTCGAGGCTTTATAAAGGTCAGCAACACATTGAAAATCGCCTAGGTTGTTTATGTCCATAGGCGACGGTAGCCACTTCCCATCAGGTCGACCTGCTTAAAAACTGACATAAAAATAATAACGTACCAGCAAGACAACCCGAAAAATTTGGATTTGTGATCTTAGAACCTGGATACGGCATCAAGAAACAGGTGAGATGCTCGAAGGTATCACGAAGCTGCACACGAAGGGATCGTATCTCCTCTGCTTGATTATCATTGATCTAAAGATGAAAGTACAGTGTTTAGTGGATGTTGCCGCAAGTGGTGCAGCTCTAATCAATTCTGACTTATGGTCCTTTTCCCAAATATGACTGTTCTGTTAAATTTTAAGAGTTCCATCGGTATTATATTTTCTATCTTCAATGGTTGAGTAATTTACACTGTTATAATTACACAATCTGCTAAGTGAAGATGTGGCCGAAGGCGAAATGCACACAAAGTCTAGAAAGAAGGAAGTGGCTCTCAAGTGCGACTGTCGGAACACAGCAGTGTACCTACTGCTTTTCAGAGACAGATTTTCAACATGAGCCAGCCAAGCGGGAACTACAAAGTATCATATCACTGTGCTCGTTACGATGTTTACCTTCACCGAAAGCTGATTTAGGATTCGAACCTATAACATTTGGTGCGGCATTCAACTTCACTATCATCGCCTTGAATTTATCAATCGAAACATAGACAATAATTAAACTTACTTCGAGTTTTTTTCTCAAAAGCTGTTCCCCTCCAGTGGCTCCATAAGGATGACTAGCCGGGTGTTGCCAGTCTCTCACCAGAAACTGTAGTACTTGAAAAGGCTTCCCACTTTCACCATCATCCCGCGCCAGAGCTCCATATTGTGTGAACAACTATCAAGAGAAAATGGATCATACAAATTCTGACGTTTCATTCATAAGAAGAAACCAGCGGCAAGTTTGTGGTTTCAGTTAGGCATCGTTCACACCAAGCGTATTATCAGCCGACGACTCGGATAATGCTCACTGCGACTACGCGTAGCGTAATAGCGTCATCGGTATGAAGGAGAAGTTGAATGGGTATGAAAAAGCAGTAAACTCGCTCACAGTCGGCGGCTGACAATACGCTTGGTATGAAGGATGCCTCAATTTGACTGTAATTTGAATATGTTATAGACTTATACTACTACTGGACAAAAAGTTTATATGGACTCAATCACCAAAAGTTATTAGTTTCAGAGTTATGTCAAATCCAATGTTTCACTTATTTTTTACCAGTATTAGATACTATAGGCTCAATATCGGCCTGATTAGTGATCGCAGTAGTGTATCTGTGTATAGACTATCATAATATGCGTTTCGTTATTATTATTATATTTGTGGACTTAGACAATTTTGATAATGAAAGACTAGAGTTGCAATGTTCTGACGTAGGTATACAATGTCAATTCTATATACCTATTACTTTAGTAATTAAGTGCAGATTAATTGTCTATTACATTGTAACAAATTATAAGAGGATTATTGTCTAGAGAAATAGGTATCTTGTGTTTTATTTGCAATTAACGCGTCGCCGCCTACGCCTCGAGTCGAATACAGGAAGAATATCACTTAAAATTTAATTGGTTATACCTACAAAGCCTACAATGTATGAGACGATTTCCAGGAGTTCCAGGACGATATAATTCTCAATGTATAAATTCAACGAGCTATCACGACTAGACTTTATTGCCCACCATAATACAGCCTTTGCGAATATAATCCAGATGAAAATAGCCCTGAGGCCTAGATGTCATTGACACCAAATTGAAAAGTTTATCAAAAATGTTAATATAGTAAATATTTTATATTTTAGACGTAGGTAGGTAAGTATTCGATTTATTAAAAAGCAAGTGACATTAACTAAAATTAATCTGTACCTAATTCAACACTTTAGGTACCTGTAAATTCTGTAGGTCATCCTCCTTAATATTATGGAATAGGTTGTAAATCTGAACGGAGGAGATGAGAGTGGACAGTGCGAAAATAGTAGAGGAATCGCGGATCGTACTCTCACCGTCGAAAGTGCCTTGCGTGTCCATCAGAAGCACAACCACCTGCCGAAATACAATATTCAACTTTATAAACATTGAGATAGAGCTTAAAATTAAATGTTAATCATCTCGGTGAGCGAGCGGTAACATTGGCATGTGCCAGAAGTCCTAGGTTTGAATCCAAGGTGCAATTGACACATGTTACATTGCTAATTAAAATATCAGCGGTGACAGAAACTCTATATAGACCTCTAACTGCCTTCGGGGATAGGTAATGGACGAGATATTTTTTATGTACTAAATTATTTCATATTAAATACCTTTTCACCGGAATCCAGAGTTACAGGGATCGGCTCTGACCAGAAGTATATCCCTGTGGTCTCCCGCTCGATCCCCCCACGCCACGTGAATCCTTTCAGAGCATCATTCTCCCCACCAAGCCACGCTGCAGTTTCTCTTTGTGCAGGCTGTCACGCAATAATATTAGAATATGAGTCTATTGTATAAAAAACTATATTTTCATATTTTTTTTGTTTTTGTAAGAGCAATCTTTCATCATCAATTTGTCTTTACACGCTTTTATTTAACTTCAACTGTTAGTAAGTGTGAGCCGAATCTTGTAACTGAATTGTAAACCAGTTGTCAACCCAACCGATTGAGCTGAAATTTTGAACACACAAATTTCGAAGATAGATTGATTCAGTGTATGGATTGATAGCTTCACACTGTTGATGATGATGGGAGATATCTGGAAGTGTTGAGTATAAAGCCATCTCGTGAGTATTGTTACGAAACTGATTTTAATTCTCTGTTTTTTTATTTTTGATAGATATTGTTCTAATAGGTACAATGATATACTATTAAAAAAAAATTATTGCTCGTATATTTTTACACATTTAAGAAAAAATACGATCCAATTTGTTTTAAATGTGACATACATAATCTCACTTAGTATCTTCTTCACATGGAAACTCTTAAAACTAATTCTTAAGACCTGTACTCACCGTAGCTTGCAAGTATCTCAGAAAGAAGTCTAGTATGAATGACTTGCCGCCGCGGTAGGCGCCTGCGACGCTGACCACCACCACGGGCAGGTCCCTGACGTCATCCCGCAGCAGGATGTCTCTCAGCGCCTCCTCCTTCAACGAGTACGTGTGCTCGGCGGTGACGCTCACCACCTGACGACCCTCGCCTGATGCCATTGGAACTGCCTTTGGACAAAATTATTATCCGGTTGGAATATAGTAGACGGCAAATATTTTTTAATACAATAGACGGGTAGGAAGTGCCGAGGCGAGCAGCTAAGGGCAATTTGGATAAAGCAGGTCAACGACCACAGAGTTACATGACCATTGACCATTGAATAATTAATTGAATAGTTATGACACGGAATCGAAATCAGAGCACCATGTGGTCCGATTCTACCCTACCCCGCATGAATAATTAAATATAAATAACCAGCATTTCCGCGCGGTTTCACCCGCGTTCCCAGGATAAAATAGACCATGTTACTCAGGGATAATGTAGAATTCTAATGGTGAAAGAATTTTTGAAATCGGTCCAGTAATTTTTGAGTTTATTCGTTACAAACATACAAAAATACAAATCTTTCCTCTTTTTAATAAGAAGAAGAAGAATAAGAAAACATTTATTGGACACACAAATTCACACAGAACAAAATATAATAAACAGCACAGAAGATAAAACAAAAAACAGACAAACTAACACAAGTGACACTGATAACATCTATAGGTATTAGCACAGTTCACAGTCGGCCAACGGACACGTCTAGACAGAGCAATCGTGTAGGGCTGCTCCCAAGCTGCCATACTCTCGCTTGGGACCTAGGCCTCAATGGAGCAATGAATGACGAATGCCTATACAAAGTATGATTTTATGATTTCGAGTTCAAAGTCAATGACCTCGAGGTCAAGGTCAATGGCATCTATGACAATTTTAAGATTTCACGTTCAAGGTCATAAATTTATATCATTGAAAAAAATATTATAAATTCATACAAGACGGATAGATAAACTAAATAAATTACCTTTATTTCCTTTTATTACCTATCATAAGTTTATTTGAGTATAGCAAGTATTTACAATCATTGTATAAAATACAAACTATAATATAAACATCCTCATAGCCCTCGCTGCTGTCGATAGGCAAGTAAACTAAGTAGATATAAATCATAAATTTGTATTCCCCACCCGTCTGGGTGTACTGGTAATAAAATAAATATAAAATACCTACCTACTTACTTACGTACGATAAGACAAGATTTAACCTTTAGATGGAAAAATAAAAGACATAAAAAAAATGTTAATTCATAAATCTAAGCTACGACTATATTTAACATAGGTAGGTACACCTAATTAGTAAAACCTTTATAATGTGACGAAATTGTTCGAGATCAATAGAACAAAAGCAGCTGTAACCTTTTAAAACGTCATTTATTGGCTGTAAAATGTACGTAAGTATAATATTTTATAAATAATACGATTTTACTAACTATCTTTATTAATGTAAAGGTAGCCTACTCACTTTTCACAAATTTCAATTATATTTCGCAGGCACTGAATATAATGTCTACAACGCACTACCTACCTACACTGACTAATACGTAGTATCTCTACTTAGTCTGTGACTGACTGACTGACTGACTTGATTACACCACTGCATTGATCCCACTTAAAATATAGGTAGGTAAGTACTTATCTATGTAAGTATAATAATATCCTGGGATACATAAGTATCTATTAATAATTCCCCACTCAGAGAACTGGTTCCACTCGTCAGTATCAGTTTATCACAATAATATAATATAATAAACTTATTGAATTTATCAAATCTCAATTAATTTCGTGAAACATTGATTTTATTGTATCTAACTAAATGCGAATGTGAGTTTATTTGTTTGTTAGTTTGTTTTTTTAGGGTTCCGTACCCAAAGGGTAAAAACGGGACCCTATTACTAAGACTTCGTTGTCTGTCCGTCCGTCCGTCCATCCGTCTGTCTGTCTCCAGGTGTATCTCAAGAACCGCTAAGTATAGCAAATATCACACGATATTTATCTATATTAAAGGACTTAAGGACGTCCCACACGGCGAAGATACTATAATATTTAATCTTAAGATCATGAGACAGCATTATACTATGAAAAGAGAAGCAACGACCTACATAACCTACCTTCACCTTCCTTCTCTTTCACTGGTATAGCACTGTCTCATATATCTTAAGATAAAATATTATAGTATCTTCACCGTGTGTGACGTCCTTAAGTCCTTTAATATAGATAAATATCGTGTGATATTTGCTATACTTAGTATTGAGAATTGGTAATCGAGTGTAGAAGGTAGGTACTGTTAGTTGAAGAAAAGTAATAAAAATAGAAAATTTATTATATGACAGAACTTGCAGAGTATCTGTGGAATGTTTAGTTAGTTAATCTTTGGCTCGGGGAATCACCGTCTTTGCCACGCCCGCGTAAATACAAATACACACACAATCATTTAAACATTCAGCACATCACGTATGCAATACACACACAGCCACAGACGCAGTTATCAAGGCCATAGTGATTTTACGTATAGGTTTTTTTAACTTGTTTCATTCAGTTTGTTTCAGTCTCAGTCGTCAGCAGACCTCCTGTATGGGTCTATTATTTTACTCTTTGAGCAGACTTCAAAGAGGAACGACGTTTTGTGCGAATTATCAACCGATTAAAAATATTTAATGCGAATACATTTGTGATTTTATCAAACTGTGATTGTGTTTTGTAGACTGATATTATCGAAAACGTAAGTAATGTTATGTACTTAAACTTTTTGTGGATAACTATTGATAAGTCAGATTGCATTGTTTATAATACCTATATACCTAGGTACTTTGCACTATACTTATGTTGATGTTTTAGATTTCAATATAGAATAGGAAAATTAAATCTATACTAAAATTTTGTTTCTTTATTTATATGTAGGTACATGTACATTATATAGGGGGTAATTACTGGACCTACAAGACCGATTCTAAAAATCCACTAATAGAAAGTGACACTATCCCTGATATAACGGATACATAGATAGATATAAAGTCAACGGGAAATGATTCAGATTAAAAGTTTTTTTTTTTAATAAATGTAGTTTTGTCTTCATTTTCTATTGAATCAATAAGAAAGTGTTAACCTCAGATAGTTTTTCCATCCTTACTATGAAACATGTAATTAGCCTAAGTAAGTAACTATATACTAGGGCCTAAACTGAATAAATGGCTTTGAGTTTGACTTTGTCTTTAACTATAGATTTGTTCAAAGAACATGGCTGGTACGGAGTCAGGGCATGGTGTGCAAGTTGTAAGCATCAGCGAAGATGAATACCAGCTGAACGAGGAGTCTTTAAGGCAGATACTTCTGCGCGATGACGTCAAAGATCTCCCGGTAGTTGTTGTGAGCATTGCAGGCGCATACCGCGGCGGCAAGTCCTTCATGCTCAGCTTCTTCATCCGATATCTTCAAGCTTCGGTAAGTCTGGTGGAGAATATTTCACTATCATGGATAGCTAATTATTTATTTAAATTGGCACAATCTCTTTACCCTAGTTGGTAATACTATAAATGCGAAAGTTTGTATCAGTGTGTGTGCACACGGATGTAATATAATCCGAATTAACGTAAGTATACTTTTTATAACGGGAAAACATGAGATCCTCCGGGAACGGGGGTGAAATCGCGGGGCGTCAGCTAATTGTAAAAAATAATTAAACGATATAACTACTTGTAATGAATAATTGAATTGAGTTGTTGTAAAGATTTAGAATGTTTCATTTTACGCAAAATCTTGTGGTCTAAGAATTTCTGCCATCCGTCCGGATTTCCCCTGATTGGTCATAGTTTTTTTTTTATACCACTAAGGCGGCAAACAAGAATACGGCCCGCCTGATGGTAAGCGGTTACCGTAGCCTATTGACGCTTGTAACACCAGGGGCATCACTTGCGCGTTGCCGACCCTGCAAAAATCAAAAATGTTTTGATGGGAGAGCCCAGTCAGAAAGCAAATTAAAATATGTAAACTGCTCAGTTACGCCAATTATTGCAAATATTGTATGGTACTGGGTTTTGATTTTACAGATGGCAACCAGCACGTCAATGTGTGTTATTTTTTAAATCAGTTGTCTTGCTTACCGAAAGTGGTATTTTATTAAAAATCGAACGAAATTACAATTAGGTACCTAAATGACTCGTTAACTTAATATTTAGTCTAAAATACAATACCTAACGGTGTGTTCCGGTCGTAAAAAAAAAAATCCTTCTAGGATTTATGTACAGCTGTCGAAACACACCAGTAAGTAGATGTTTGGCGACGGATTTGCATCTTGAGGTAACGTTTAGTTAACTAACACCGTGCTCATGATAATTTCCTACACTGAATGCTTATGCCCTCGTTACGACATTTGACGTCACTACCACTGAGCTATCACCGCATTGAAATCTGCATCTGTAGATCTTCCCTTGTTATATTCTATACCTTAATATTTTGTAGGTAAGAAGTAGAAGTGATGGCAGTTGGCTGGGTACAGATCATGAGCCGTTGCGAGGCTTCGATTGGCGGGGGGGCATGGACAGGCACACCACTGGTATCCTCATCTGGTCCGAGCCTATACATGCGACCTTACCATCTGGTGAAAAGGTATGATTATACTGAAACCTATCTTGGGTTGTTAAGTAAATGGAAATTACGAAAAACTAATTATTTTTCATATATTTTAATCGAGCGTACACGTAATAATTTAGTTGTAAAATTTGTTCAGCATGCCGATTAAAAGTATCCTGTAACTTGACACATCTTTTGTCAAGGAAAGTGTAAAAAGTATTACTCAATTTTTTTAGGTTGTGATTATCTTAATGGACACGCAAGGCTCATTCGATAGTCTCAGCACGATGCGAGACAACTCCTCTATCTTCGCCGTGTCCACACTCCTCTCCTCGGTACAGATTTACAATGTTTCCCAAAATATTAGGGAAGATGACCTTAACAATTTACAGGTTAGTTTGTGTGCCGTATACTAATACAAGGTGATTTTGTTATCACTGGCAATAATTGCAGGGTTGGAAGTACTCATCAATGTGAACAACTTTTATTATAGGGCTAACTCTGATATCGCGTAAAATAATATGGTTGCTTCATACATTTTGGTCGAGTAGGTATTGAACTTTTGTATGAACAGCTGATAATTTTTTCATGATTTCACAGTTAGTCCTATAATAAAAGTTATTCACATTGATGAGTACTTCCACCCCTGCAAGTATTGCCAGTGATAACAAAATCACCCAGTATAAGTGTTAGTATCACGTCCATAAATAATTCTCTGTTTTAGTTGTTCACAGAATTTGGTAAATTGTTACACAATACAGAAGCAGCTTTCCAAGTTTTACAGTTCCTTATCAGGGACTGGAGCAATCCTTTCGAGTACCAATATGGTTTGAGAGGAGGCAACATGTTTTTGGATAAAAAATTAATGGTACGTACCAACTAGTTTAGAATAAGAGTGTTGTATTAAGTATATAGGTGTTTTATTATTTTATATTTCTGGCCAGATTACAGAGAATATTCCGAAAGAACTGCGTAACATTCGAGAGAAGATTAGATCCTCGTTCGAGAACATTAAGTGCTTTTTAATGCCTCACCCTGGCTTCCATGTTGCTAGGGAAGATTTCCTTGGGTGTCTTGCGGGTTTGTACATTTTGTAATATACGATATATATATATATAGTAATCAACATATATCACTAATTATAGACTACTTAAAATCATCGTCGTGTATACTAGAGGGAACGCTGCTAACCTACTAACCTTACCCATCGGCAGCATCGGTAGTTTCGAGGAATTTTTACTATTATAGTTTTTATTTTTATTGTAATACATGTTGTAAATTTTCATATTTAATTAAAATATTCCATAAAATAAAGTTGCCTAATAAAAGTAAAAAAAAATGTGTTGCTAAACTTACATAATGTACTTAATTGTCTTCAAATACTCTATGCAAACAGATATAAGGGAGGAGTTTCGAGCCTCGTTGCTAGAATTTGTGCCATCAATTTTGGATTCTACTAATTTGAAACCAAAAACGATGAATGGGCACGTTTTAAAAGCTCGTGATCTACTCACTTACTTCAAGTCATACATGACAATTCTTAACGACCCTGAGATGCCTCAACCGACATCCGCTTTGAAGGTAAATTGTTATTGGTTATTCTTGGTGGTTCCTAGAATAATAGGCGTATTATTAGATGCAATATTAAAATCTTTGTTGGTCATATTACGATGGGATCAATTGCGAAAACAAATGATGTTCGAGTATTTTGATCGATTGAATTTTGCATGGAAAAATTATTCACCTTGACGAACCCAACTTAGATTTTGGATTTGGTGATATAGATGTAACAGACTATATGCTTCAGGCAATGTCAGAGGCGAGTGTGCTGACTGCAATATACGACGCTCAAGAGGTATACGAGTTAAAAATGGAGAGTGCATGCGGTAAAGGTCGGCCGAGTGTGTCGCCCGCCAACCTGCGCGAGATTCATCGCACTGCTGTACTTGCTGCGCTGACTGTATACAGGAGCAAGAAAGTTATAACTTGCAACAAAGATACTGAAGTCAATCTGTCTAAACTACAAAAGGTTTGTATAGTATAATGATCATATCTTTTCGTAAAAGTTATCTGTATAAAGAAAAGGCAAAGCGAAAATCAAGATTTGTCAGTTATTCCATATCACAAACTCCTTTTGCCTCTACAAGCAAATAGTTTTTGTGTATAACGCCCCATCGCACCGCAATACGGACACGCTTACACACGCCACAACTACATACATGGCTAAAAGGACTTCGCAAAATAGAACAATTTATTATTTCGGTTATTCAAACTGTTTAAATGTTCAAATACTGGTCGGAATAAAAACATGGGTGAAAATTCAATAATACGACATTTTTCAGGAATTGGAAAATCGTTTGTCAACATATTATACATCAAATGAAGCGAAGATTCGAGAAAGCATTACGGCCTCTAAAGCAGTTTACGAGGATCATTTGAGCAAAACATTCAAAATTTATCAAGTATGCATGCATCCAACCGACTTAGAGCAGGTTCATAATAAGGCAGTGGAAGCCGCAATTGGCAGGTTTAACATTAACCGGAAGGTTTTGCAAAATGAAACTTGGGATGAAGAAATCGCTCTTAAGAAGGTAAATATACCAACATAATGTGCAATATTTTAGATTGAAACAAGTATCTTAGCAAATATTGTTTGCAGTATTTCGGTGATGGCTTGAACCAATTGAGCAGTTTGAATAAGCAGAACAATCAAGCAGTATTGTCAGATGTACGGACTTTATATCACAATGCTATGGAGAAAATCTTAGGTGGTCCATCGTGCGCCAGCGCTCGGTACTTAGAGCGGAATCATGGTGAAACGGTCAGTGCCGCTCTGAAAGCCTACAAATCGAAACGACAATACATCAGACATGATCATAGCAAAGATGATGATCAAGAGGAATTTACTGAGGTTGGTACGTTAGGGATTCTTATATACAGTTTGGATAAATTAAAATATCGTCCTTCCTACAATTTAGTTGGGTTTGTCATAAGAACAGGTTTTACAACGAGGCCAACTCTGAATAGTTTGAAATATGGAAATTTCATGTAGTTTTGGTAAATTGATTATAAAAAATCATTAAAACCTACTCAAAAATATCCTACTAATTTTATAAATGCGACAGTTTGTGTGTCACTCGTCTTCGTAATGGCTGAACGGATTTGGATGAAACTTGGCACATATGTAGATCATGCACTGGAATAAAAAATGTACACCCGGAAATACATAACATCTCTCAGAAACGCAGGTGAAACTGCGGGGCGAAAGCTAGTAGATAATAAATTATCTCCTCATACCTACTAACCAAATTTTCTAAATAACGTTCTAAGTTATTTTCAGTACTTCGAGGAGCAATTCAAGAAGCTGAAACGTTCAAACTTAAATAACTATAATACGTTAGTACAATCAGTTCTGTACTCATATAACGAGCACATGGCAGCAGTGTGCGATGGCAAGTGCCTCCATCCTACAGAACTGAATAAAGAGCACACCGAAGCTGTGCACCAGGCTCTGAAAGATTTCAATTCCAGCCGAGTATGTGACGAAGACGATGATATTAATGATGAAGACACCGAAAAGTTGATAAAGGTATGCTGTACCTGTTTAAGTAAAGTACCAACTACCAGCCAAGGTATTTTTGATGATATGATACGTGAATCCAAAGTTTTATAGAATGAGTTGGCGTATAGTAAAAGTTTCTGTAAAGTTGAGTTACAAAGACACAAAATTAAGGTTTATTTAATATTTAAAGTCTGTTTAATGGTTTTATTATTACTGTCCAGTACGGAACCCTCTGTGCACGAGCCTAACATGCATTCGACTGGCCCAAAAACCCTCTCAATAAAGATCACTACAATTTACTAAAGCCAAAATAAAACAACAGAATAGTTAAGAACATGACACTTCTGCCATACTTTTACCAAAAAGTCTGACTGACTGAACATAGTGTGCCGGAACTCCTTAAATGCGCATAGTAAGAATTAGGGAACAGTTCATACGTTAAATAATTTTTAATGCTTTTTTTAGACCTTAGACAAACGTCTCAGTGAGCTGAACGAGTCAAACAACAATGCCAACAAGCTAGCGGTGGAGGCCGCTTACAACGAGTACTGTAGGAAAATGGATCGGAGCTCAGCGCCGAGTCTTGCATCCATTTTCGTTATACCCTTGCTTGTAAAACTTGGCACATTGCCTGAACAGCACGAGCGAGCAAAGGAAGAAGCTCTTAGAAAATTCTGGAGTAAACGTAGCTCCAAAAAAACTTACGGTTCAGATCGCCACCTTGACAAACTAAATCAGGTAAGTTACTGATACATATTTGTATCAGTAATTTATATATATATAGATTTTTTAATTCTTAATAAGAAACTTATTTGTATTATCTACTAACAAAAACAACAACCTTAACTAGGTACTTGAACTAATTTAATATTTTCCAATCCTTATTCAGTCTAGGTTTGTTAGAGAAAAACGCGATGGACTGGATAGAGAATAATTTGATTTGAATACCGCGATACAAAAAACACTGAGAAAAAAATATTGCACAGATTACTGTAGGTATATATATAGTCGGAGAAAATATTGCTGCATGCATGCAACTATAAACTTAAACTTACCTGCTATACAACTAGTGATGTAACGAATATATTTTTTTGCATATTATTATACCTATGGCTTGAATTTTAGAGAGCTGTCGAGATCACAGATGTTATAAGAAGAAATAATATTTTTCTAATGTTTATTTTTTTCTGAAAGAAGTTTATATGAAAAAGTCTATTTTATGTTCAAAATAAAAGTATATTTATAAAAAGACTGATTATAAAAGTAAGCGAATACGTTTTTGTTTGTTTACGAACGTATGTATATATATATACATAACATATATTTTTTTGTAATTTATAATGAGAAGTTGATCATGAATAATACCAAATATATAATTATCTGATTACAGATATAATTGCAAGGCTAGGTTACGTTACAATCACGTTTTACTAGCTCAACCCTCACTCTAAATCAAGATCAATATTTCTTCTATAATAAGCATAGATATATGATAGATAATAAGAGTGTTTCCTTTCAGATGCTGTCGGAGGGATACCGCCACTATTGCCACCCTGGGCTCGCAATTGCTCGTGAAGTGGGCATCCACCTTGACAGTGATTAGTCAATGTACATTTAAACTTAAGATTGAATCGCCGATTTTCAACTGATAGACTTAGAAACTGGATGACTATAGGTCGTAGTGCGATTTTGTAGACATTCTTCAGATGTGCTATTGAAATGGAACTCTCCAGTGCTTTCCAACTAAGTTGTCTATGGTTAGGATTTATATTTATAGTGTGTACATAAAATGAATGTGACTTTATAATAGTTTTAAAATATCACACTCCCTTTCCGATCGCAGAGATATGCTGGACCTAGTTTTCTTACATAGACTGTTTAATAACGTAATTAACTGCCCTCAACTATTGCAAAAGTTTAATTTTAGAGCCCCCGTAAGATTCCCACGCAATAAAGTGACACCTCTAGAGCCACCTTGTCGGCGAACTGTCTTTGGTGCCAACTCACCGATTCCACGCATTTGCAGATTATTAAATAAACAAAGCGTTTCAGTGGATATACATGCAGACTAATGGAAAATTTCGTAAGATACTGTTTGAATGTTTTAGTCTAGGAAGCGGATAATTACCGAAAATGTCATTTATTTCTGTGTTTAGTCTTTATCATTTACTATTGCTTTGTTTTTTTTTATGTTTAATTTCAAGCTTATGTGCTTTTTTATACTGTAATTTTATTTTTATTTATCATATTATTTTACCTTAAATTGTTGTACATTCACAAATGAAATGTTAGTTCTAAGTTAGCCTAAGTAATAATGTAACAACAACTGGTAGACCTTGAAATAAAATAAAATAAATAAATCATAGGCTTATATACACGAGTACGATCTTAATAATATAATTATGTATACATTATTACTTTTACGTAATAATTTAAATATAAACCTTGTAATAAAATGTGTTTATTTTATTTCTATCCATCATATAAACGGCTTAGAATTATTTGTGTCCATTGTGGTCAAAAAATCGGGTTAGAAAAAATGGATCTGTCCGATGATGTCAGAAACAGGGAGTTAAAAAAATGTCTCAGCCATCAGCTATGTTATTCTGTACTAAAACTCGACGGTGAATTCTCGAAGTGACTATTCTCTGTCTCACTCGCGAACTCCTGATTACCGAGTTTCACGAGCGAGACAGAGATTAGTTTTAGTACAGAATAGCATAGCAGTTTGTAATACTCCAACCTACAGTAGTTTCTTTATAAAGCTTTATGATAAGGTACCTATTATAGATCCACACTAAAAATTGCCTGAGTTGAATTTACGATAGTTTCTAATAATGTAGACATATGTACTAATACTATAAATGAGAAAGTGACTCTGTCTTTACGACTGTTCATGGCTAAACCGAACAGATTTTAAAGAAAATTGGCAGAAAGATAAATTACTTAGTTCTTATTTATTTCATTACTAGCTTCCGCCCCGCGATTTCACCCGTTCCCGAGAAAAAAAGTAGCCCATGTCCATCTCCATACCATAGGCTATGTCCTTACCAAATTTCATCGCGATCGGTTCAGCGGTTTAGGCGTGAAAAGGTAACAAACAAACAAAGTCACATTCGCATTTATAATATTAAGTTCAGATATTTGTTAGTTAGGATAAGGATAGGATAGTTAGAAATTAGATTAGATAGTTAGATAGATAAGTTAAAAAGTTAAATTAATAATATTAGTAAAATTAAATTAGATTAGATAGATTAGGATCTAGGAGAACAAAAAAGGAGGAGGTTCTCAATTCGTCACAATCTTTTTAGGGTTCCGTACCTCAAAAGGTAAAAAAGGAACCCTTATAAGATCACTCTCTTGTCCGTCTGTCCGTGTGTCACCACCGATTTTCTTAGGAGCGGGTGGACCTAGCAAGTTGAAATTTATACCAGATACTGAGGTCGATAGTCCCTATTAGGAAATCAAGGTTCTGAGTCAACACGATAAAAAGATATGGGCAAATTTAGATTTTCGCAAAAACTTTTAAGTAGGTACCAAAATTAACTTACCTTAATTTTCATTTTTTTTTCGGAATTTTCAAGTGAAAATAAAGGGAATTTAATTCGAGGGACTTAGTTGGATCCCGCGAGCAGCGAAGGATTCTAGAATAGAATCCCGAGCGTAGCGAGGTAGGTATTCTAGATTTTAATCCTGATCGGAGCGAGGAATACAAGTACTGAGATGAATTATTTTTTTCACGAGTTGTGTAATCTTCTTTTTCATTGACTGCGAGAAAATAAATACGAGTAGCATATTTAATTAACACATTTTTTTTATAATCGGTAATAAGAGAACATTTTTTTTAAAATTCATTTTATAGCTTTATGGAATAGCTCCATATAGCCAGCCAGTACGTACTTTCAGCACGTTTTATTTATTTTTGTACAGTCGACGTCAAAGATATATTTACAATTGAAAGTTACAAAAAGATCTTTACATTAAAATAAGTTGCCATGTAATGTGACAAGTGCTTGTTTACATGATATATTACAGTTTTATATTTTCACTCAATGTGCCCAAAACATATATACACTATTTAATCCATGGAATTTGCCACTTTTTCTGACTTATATTCGTTTACATGACAAGTTACATAATAATATTTACTCTTAATGTACCAAATTAAATTGCATGTAAAGCTCAATTTTAATATTTACAATCAACCATACATAAACAGTTTTATATTTCCTGGTAAATAAATACCTTTACAAACAATTGAAAGCAGCAGTCTAAAATATTGACAATCGTCGAAAAGAGTACCATACTGTCAAATGGTCTGTTTGTCTCGTTTTCGTGGTCTCGTTCGTTTAGATGACGCTATCAATGCTATGTCGAGTCTTTAATTCCGATGTTTACATTTAAACCATTTTCAGTATTTTTGATTTTCAGAGTTCCGTACCCAGAGGTTAAAACAGACCCAATTACTAAACCTCTAGTGTCCGTTCGTCTGTCTGTCTCTCACCAGGCTGTACCTATCTCTCTAAAGTTGTGCTTTTTAGCTTTAGGGGGCTTTTATTCTTGAACGTGGCTTTATTGTTATGTTGATCAAAAGCTGACATACCTACTTTCGTTTCTACTATACCTTTTGATTAAAAGACTTATGAGTACAGTTAGGTGTTTTAATTTTAAAAAAAGTGCTATACTAGTTCTATTAAAAAAAATACTTCTTATATAAATAATCATACAACGTGTGAATATCTTAATGTTTAAACATTTTAAAATCGTGTGTAGCCGCCAAAAGCATCCTGCACGTCTTGTAAGCGTTGGCCCATAGAGCGGACTAAATTTTCGCAGTAGTCAATACCGCGATAGTATTCCCACAGCTCGTGTACATGTTCTCTTAAATTTTGTTTGGTCTTTACCTTCGAAGAGTCCCAGTTTTGGACCATAAGACCCCACATGTTTTCAATAACATTCATGTCCGGGGATTTTGGTGACAACTTTATCAGTTCTATGCTATCTTGTTCATTGATCCATGCTTGGACTATACGGGAAATATGGACCGATGAGTTGTCCTGTACCAAATATATTTTTTATCACCAAATGAAGCTTTAAGTGTTGGTAGTAAGACATCTCTGAGGATTTCTAAATAATTGTTGGCATTCATTCGTGTTGTGATTTCCACAAGTTCACCTGGACCCGAACTCGAAATCCACCCCCAAAAACCAATTGACAGACGTCCACTTCTTCTATCGACCAAGACATTTTGTTCGTCGTAACGCGTGTTTAGCGATATAGGGACACGCGTCCATCTTGGCGTGTTGTGAAGACCTTTTCGTCGATAAAAACCGCGTCTTCAAAGTCGAAATATTGATATTTATTGGCAAAATTCAACCGCAAACCTTTGTGCCGGTCAGTTAGTTGCGGTTTCCTCGCAGGGATTCTACGACGAAGTCCTGCACTCTTTAATCGTCTTCTGATTGTATTAGCACTAACATTTAATTGTTGTGCATATGTAGGTACGCTTATGAATCGCTGGACCATCACACTTTCTATAAAGCCCTGTCAGTGTATTCAGAGGTTTTTTATTTCGGCCCTTAGATGAGTGACATTTCACTGTTCCCTCGTTGCCCCATCTGTTGATCCACAGATACACCGTTGGTCGCTGAAACAAGATGAGAGTGATGAGATTCACTATTTAATATTTCTCATAAAATTTAATATGTTATGACGTAAGGCCATATTTATTACCGTCATTTGAAGGTTTACTTACCGAAATCCCCAGTTCTTCCGATATATCCGTAACCGTAGCTCCATATTCACGCATGGTAATTATTTTGTGCTTTGTATGGTCGTCTATGCGAAACATTTTATTTAATATTGTTTATGAAATTTATCTTTACAATGACACTCGCAATGCATCAATGACGCTCGAAAAGATAAAACACTTCTAGAAATATCATAAATAGAATGGAATATTCTTAATATGAATTATTAAAAATAAGTACCTAAGAAGCTAAAGAAAATTATAGCAAGGAGGTTTCTTAAATAAAAGGTAGGCCAGAACGAAATAGATGAATTATAAAGAAATTTGTAAATATGTATGTAAATATGTTTTTGTAGCAGAATGCGTTAAAGTTTTTATGCATCATGAAACGTAAAAACAGAAATGTTGCTCTTGACGTGTATCACGTTTGACACATTGAGTGTAAATATTATTCTGTAACTTGTTATGTAAACGAATATAAGTCAGAAAAAGTGGCAAATTCCATGGATTAAATAGTGTAAACATATTTTGGGCACATTGAGTGAAAATATAAAACTGTAATATATCACGTACTTGTCACATTACATGGCAACTTATTTTAATGTAAAGATCTTTTTGTAACTTTCAATTGTAAATATATCTTTGACGTCGACTGTACATAATTCGTTTATTCGTCTTGTTCCAAATTCAAAATGTTTTTATTCACTCAGTGACTAAAAGAGAGTTTTATTCACTGTTATCAATGAATAAAATGCCCTTTTTCGAGTGGCAATGGTAAAAAAAATATTGTGCTATTGTGTGAAAGAAAATAAAATATTTATTGCAATATTATGCTCGTGTGCGCAGAACATTTTACAGTAAAGACTAAAGCGATCGTTACACTATGCGATGTATGAGGACAACAGTTTTCCAACGACAAAGTTATAAGTTTGTCCCTCAATCTATAGATTCCCGTGATGGACGAACTATTAAAAGGGTATACATCTCAGGTGGTTTATGGAAAATATAACTCCTTGAATATTAGGAGCTAGTGGATAATTATTTAAATATTATAGGCTCGTATAGACCGCTACTTATGTTCCTTTGAGTTATTTAGGTGAGCTGATGATGGAAGGTACAACTCCTTATTGGTTAGGAGTTAGGGGATAATAACCAACAGTTTAAATTCTTTCAAATTATTTCGGTGATTGCGTCGGGAGTATTAATTTTATGCTACTGAACAGTACTGAACACTAAAAATTTATAAATAAAAATTATTCAATATTGTTGACAATAATTATTGATATGCATATCCTCGATCAGTGACAAATCTTGATAGGTATTAAATGCACAAGAATCTAAAAATGGAAATAAAATTATGCAAAACCGACTTCAAAGTGGGTTTGCACTAAAAAGTATAAAATAACGATGTTAGAACTCGTTTTGAATTCAGCGAAAAAATTTAAGATTCTGGAACACGTGCTTCTCTTTCACTGACTTCAAAACGAGCCTTTTATCCAAATAGTTTTTTTTTCGGACGAGGGAGGTTCACTAGTATTTACATAGTAATAAGTCTTTCACTTTTAACTATTAATGTGCGAATTTTGTGAACATAAAGATGAAAAGTGAGCTAGATTTAAAGTTGTGTATCACCCTTTGGTATCACGATCTTTGTTCATTTTACCAATATAAGTAAGAAATAGGTTGGGAAATAAATAGAAGATAAACAGTTTAGTTAGGCAATAAATTCATACTATTTATTTGAGTAAATTGCTAATCTTGGCTTGGTTGTGTGTGAAATAATTTTCCGAGAGAGAAACACTGATTCCGAGAAACAGATGTTTCAAAATGTGGGAGATCCCCTGATAAATTAATATTTATTTATGATTCCTTCAGTCCTCTTCAACACACCTAGCCTCGGTCGGGCGGGGCAGTCGTGACCTTGCTACAAAAGAGATTTTAGTGGTAGTGCAATGACGTTGAATGCCACGGTGAAGGTCATGAATTCGAACCCAAAATGAGCTTGATTTTTCGAATATGACGTAAGGAAAATACAGTATATTTAGTATCTAACCGTCTGGCTGTCCACCAAACTAATGTTGAAAATCTATTTTTTGAGAGCCCTCTTTGTGCGATTACCACCGTCGACCACATCATCACTAGCCACAATGTGATCCAACACATGCCTATATGAATAGGCTAGTGTCCTACCTAAGGCTACTCTCTGACATATGTTTATGAAAAAATGGTGAATTAGACGTGAATGAATGTCTGATTAAAGTTTTTCGCATGTTTATCGTTAACAATATATTCCTGTCTATCACCCTATTGTCAATTCAATTATGAATGAAGTGATGTAGTTAGTCCACTGCTGCGATTTCCTATTAGATAATCTGTGCAATCACGCAGATGAGAGAAGCTGGAAACAAATTATCAGACGCGGCTGACAGCTGCGACTTATAGATATCTAGATAATGAATGCACACTGAGCTGTGCAAAGTATCGGAGGTACCTAAGTCGTGGACGTAACCTTGGGTTGAACTTGAGTGTTCGGACGTCCGACAGAAATCTGGCGCGCTGGATGTTTTTGTCAGCCGAAGACACGTCTCAAACGACTGTGCACACTTATCAGGCCCTCAGCCGCGTCCGATAATTTGTTTCCAGCTTCACACAGTAGACTGATAACAATGTAGTTATACCATTTGTGCATGCCAGTACCTTGAATAGGCTTAATGAAAAAGTATTATCTAAAGATAAATCAGATGGGCGATATCTTGAAAATTTCGCATTCGTTGTAGTCGTCATGATTTCGGTAAGTATCTTAAACAAAACAGAATACGTTTCTGGTGTTATATCTATACTATACTTATCTATACTAATATTATAAAGCTGAAGAGTTTGTTTGTTTGTTTGTTTGTTTGAATACGATAATCTCAGGAACTACTGGTTCGATTTGAAAAATAATTTCATTGTTGGATAGCCCATTTATCGAGAAAGGCTGTAGGTTACTTTTTATCCCGGGAAAACACAAGACCCCTCGGGAACGCGGGTGAAACCGCGGAGAAAAGCTAGTAATATTATAAAGCTGAAGAGTTAGTTTGTTTGAACGCGCTAATCTCAGGAACTACTAGTTCGATTTGAAAAATTCTTTCAGTGTTGGATAGCCCATTTATCGAGGAAGGCTAAAGGTTACTTTTTATCCCAGGAAAATTCAAACAAACTTTTCAGCTTTATATAATAGTATAGATAATTTTATGTAATAAATCTGAGTTGGTTTTGAAAAGAGTAAATTGCCTAGTTTCTTTCCGGCTCTTCTCAGCAAATGCAACCTTCCGAACCGAGCGTGTTTGTGAAGGCCTATTTGAATAAAAAATGTTTTCTTTTCATTTACATTATTTAAGCGTGAATTACCTGCCTAAGTTTGTATCGAAGCGGATCACTCAAATCAAACATTATATTTCTCTATATTCCAAAATAGTGTGTAGAACTTTTAAAAGACATTTTTAACTTTTGTATGACTTCGGATCCCTAAAGCTGAAGTAACTTATTATCTATCTATACTAATATTATAAAGAGGCAAAGTTTATGAGGTTGTGAGGTTGTAAGGAGTAATCTCAGGAACTAATGGATCGAATTGAAAAATTATTTTAGTGTTGGATAGCTCATTTATCGAGGGCTATAGGCTACTTTTTATTCCGGGAAAACAAAAGATCCCTCGGGAACGCGGGTGTTTTTCATCTAGTGTGTGTTTGTGTCTAATTGATCTTAATTTAGTCCAAGCAATGATTGTAATAATATGTTTTACAAACGAAAGGAATTCCCGAAGAAGTACCTCGTCAAGATCGTCACATATTGTGGGAATACCCATCTTACACTTAGCCAATAAATCAATTCATACTATTTTTTTATCCCCTACTAATATATACTGGGTGATTTTGTTATCACTGGCAATACTTGCAGGGGTGGAAGTACTCATCAATGTGAACAACATTTATTATAGGACTAACTGTGAAATCATGAAAAAATTATCAGCTGTTCCATACAAAAGTTCAATACCTACTCGACCAAAATGTATGAAGCAACCGTATTATTTTACGCGATATCAGAGTTAGCCCTATAATAAAAGTTGTTCACATTGATGAGTACTTCCACCCCTGCAAGTATTGCCAGTGATAACAAAATCACCCTGTATAATATAATATATAATATAATCTTAATATATATAAATCTCCTGTCACGATGTTTGTCCGCGATGGATTCCTAAACTACTTAACCGATTTTAAATTAAATTGGCACACCGTGAGCAGTCTGGTCCAACTTGAGAGATAGGATAAACGGCTGGACCGATTTGGATGAAATTTTGTGTATGAGTTGGACAGGACAACGTCTGTCGGGACAGCTAGTATTATATATTATTATATATCCCTACTTCCCTACTAATATTATAAATGCGAAAGTAACTCTGTCTGTCTGTCTGTTACGCTTTCACGCTTAAACCGCTAAACCGATCGCGATGAAATTTGGTATGCATATAGCCTATGGTATGGAGAAGAACATAGGGTACTTTTTATCCCGGGAAAATACAAGATCCCTAGGGAACGCGGGTGAAACCGCGGGGCGGAAGCTAGCATTATTATAAATGCGAAAGTAACTCTGTCTGTCTGTCTGTTACGCTTTCACGCTTAAACCGCTGAACCGATCGCGATGAAATTTGGTATGCATATAGCCTATGGTATGGAGAAGAACACAGGGTACTTTTTATCCCGGGAAAATACAAGATCCCTTGGGAACGCGGGTGAAACCGCGGGGCGGAAGCTAGTAATATTATAAATGCAAAAGTAACTCTGTCTGTCTGTCTGTTACCTTTTGACGCCTAAACAGCTGAACAGATCGCGCTGAAATTTGGTACGCAGATAGCCTATGGTATGGAGAGGGACATAGGCTACTTTTTTTCTCGGGAACTTGGGTGAAAGCGCGGGGGACAGCTAGATACCAATAAAATTTCATAGTAATAGGTACCTAGTATTAGTACAATTATATTGGTAGGTATAATATAAATATAATCTGTGGTAATAGCTTTTATCAAATAATATGTAATTAATGGATTTATGAAGTGTTAATCACAGGATTCACAGGAGTGGAGCGATAGCGGGAGGATATTGCATCATCCGTGTGTCGATATGTATTGACTTGTGAAATGATCTGATGCAATTTAAATAAATTACATTAAATGTAATAAAATCAATTTCATGAAAATATGCTGCAAGCACTTATGCTGTGATATTTGTCGTTATATCAATAAATACCTACAATAAAAATCTAGCACTCAACTAAAACTTTCATCGTCATCATATTATGCCTGAGGATATATACTGCTGAACTTAGGCATCTCCTATAGATCTACACAAGGAACAGTATTGGGTGGCTTGCATCGAACGGCGAGCGTCCCAGACTTAGGCTGTCTCATTTCAAATTAGTATATATTTTATTGGAAATAAGTACCTAGTGAAAAAATATATCTTCTATTATCTAAAACACTAGAATGCGGTGTGTCTGATCATAGATCATAATAAAATTTATATGGGACCACCTCTCAAGTATGACCTATCAAACGAAAAAAGAATCATCAAAATCGATTCATAATTGGCGGAGTAATCGCGTACCTAACAAATATACGAAAAAAAAACATAGTCGAATTGAGAACCTCCTCCTTTTTTGAAGTCGACTAAAAAACAGTAACAGAACCTGCTGTAGCGACATCTATCAAGACCTCCGCTATCCGTAGATAGATGGCGCAACAAGATTCTACATCGCACTGACAAAGTTCGTCGCGTACTTAGCATATATACAAGATTCCAACATCTACAGTTGGACCGCGGTCCCCAGGCACGATGACCCAGCCTGGCGGAAGATCTTCCCTTTTCAATGGAGGAGTCTACCACCCTGCTCCTCCAAACTGCTATTTTTTGCTTGTTAACGCACATTTCCGTAACTACTGAACCGATTTTCATATAGTTTTCACAGGCAGAGATTAATTTGGAGCAGAATATAGGCTTTGTTTAATTAAAATCGGATGTTGCAAAAAAAATAATATAAATGCTTTATAAAGTCTGCGCGAGCGAAGACGCGGGCGAAAAGCTATATATAATAATTCCTAAAAGTTTATCAAAATGTTTCAGTTGCACGCAAATACAGTAAATAAAATATTGGTATTATAGATACCAAAATGTAAACAGGATGATTTTTTAGTCACTGGCAATGCTTGCAGGGGTGGAAGTACTCATCAATATTAACAACTTTTATTATGGGACTAACTGTGAAATCAAGAAAAAAGTATCAGCTGTTCCATACAAAAGTTCAATACCTACTCGACCAAAATGTATGAACCAATCGTTTTATTTTACGCGATATCAGAGTTGGTCCCATCATAAAAGTTGCTCATGTTGACGAGTACTTCCACCCCTGCAAGTATTGCGAGTGACAAAAAAATCATCCTATACATATATTTAGATCTACACTTACGTGATATATCGGTGTTTTTGTTGCTTGCTCTGCTCTATGGCACGGGGAATCACATTATTTAGCGAACTGCGGGCACTGCGGCCAGACGTGCACACACACTACTACGTGTCAGTAGTACACACTACAACCTACGACTTAGGCATATCAATGTGTGCGAATTTATAAAAGCCACTGATCACTTGAAATACAATTCATTTTCATATCAAATCTATATGCGATAAGTACTTACTATTACGTCATACATAATCATTTACATTTGATTTTCAAGATTTAAGAGTTTCTTGTGTAAATAGAGTGTTGAGAAGTGAGTGTTTATTCCTATATCTATTTTATATACGCTAAATTCAGCGCGTGCACGTGTTGTTGGAGATAATAATATTTGCGATTTTACTGGAGAGGTTTCCCTAATCGGTTTTTGCAGTAGGTACCTACAGTGTAGTGTGTTATAATTCGCTTCACTATAAATACACCAATTTATTTGCTTACATTTTGGGAAACGGACTGGTGATAGACATTATATTAGAAATAATCATAGATCTCAGTAACTGTGAAATATTATGGTCAGAAAGTAGTCTTAGGTTTTGTTGGAGTATGTTTACGCTTAGGGGCTCTATGAGCGGCAAATACATCACAATTATTGAACTTTTTTAAACTATATTTTATTTTAATTTCAGATCTCGTCTGCCAGCACTTTGATGGCAGGCCAAGTTGATAATAATTGCCGTCAACCTGAAAAGGAGCAAGGTCAATCGGTAAGATGTTTTTAACAACTCATCATGGTAAGTGATGATGTGGCCGTTGGTGGTAAGCACACAAAGCCTAAACAAAACTGGATCTCGAGTGCAGCATGTGAAACACCTCGGTAGGTGCTTGGCGGCAGATTTTCAACTTGAGAGTGGAGCCAGTCACGAATTTAGCTATGGTTTCCCCGAAAGCTCAAACTCATTTTAGGATTTGAACCCACAACCGATGTCACTACCACTGAGCTATCATCGAAAATCTAAATTCCTTGAAAATTTTGTAAAGACTGTATTAGGTACTTACTGTATTTCAATACATTAGTACTATATTTTACTAGAACCATTCTGGTTGCTAATAGTAGTCGTTTTTGTCCAAAGGCAGTTCCAATGGCATCAGGCGAGGGTCGTCAGGTGGTGAGTGTCACCGCCGAGCACACGTACTCGTTGAAGGAGGAGGCGCTGAGAGACATCCTGCTGCGGGATGACGTCAGGGACCTGCCCGTGGTGGTGGTCAGCGTCGCAGGCGCATACCGCGGCGGCAAGTCATTCATACTAGACTTCTTTCTGAGATACTTGCAAGCTTCAGTGAGTACCGATTTTTGGATGTTTTTTAAAAATGTTTTTTGTTATTATAGGTTCAATAAATTATGTGGATGTTGCAATATTGAGTCTATAAAGTCTTTTTATAAATAAGTAAATACTCTACGCTCTTTCCCAATGGGCTATACTCAAATTGTACATATTTTTGTATTTTAGCCAACACAAAGAGAGAATGGAGAATGGCTTGGAGGGGAGAAAGAACCTCTGAGAGGATTCAAATGGCGACTGGGTATCGAGCGCGAGACTACAGGTATCAATCTCTGGTCAAACCCCATCCCTGCAACTCTGGATTCCGGAGAGAAGGTATTTACTCCAAAATTATGAAAACCTAAATTTAAGCTCTATCTCAGTAATTACAAAGTCGAATATTGTATTTCGGCAGGTGGTTGTGCTTCTGATGGACACGCAAGGCACTTTCGACAGTGAGAGTACGATCCGCGATTGCTCTACTATTTTCGCACTGTCCACTCTCATTTCCTCCGTACAAATTTACAACCTTAGCGGCAACATTAAGGAGGATGACCTACAGAATTTACAGGTGATTGTGTACACTTTAATTGTCAGTGGTTAAAATAAAATAAAAATAAATTGACCCCCATTTTATCCTGATAAGCAAAGAAAATGTATATTTTCAAATGTTTAAAGCAATATTCAAAATAATTCCAAATTTAAAGTTGATAGTATTCATAGTTGCTGATATCTGTGACCAAACCATAAGAGTTGTTTTTTACCTTTTTGGTACAGAACCTTAAAAATGATTACCATTAATAATTAACACTTATTTATTATCTTCTTTTCATCGACAGTTTTTCGCACGATATGGAGCACTGGCGCGCGGTGAGGGAGAAGGTGGCAAGGCTTTTCAAGTATTGCAGTTCCTAGTGAGAGACTGGCAAAACCCAGTCGAGTGTCCTTATGGAGCCCAGGGTGGATCAAAGCTTTTGGAGAAAAGGCTCGAGGTACCTACAATTAAATCCTTTGTTTTCTTATCTAGTCAAGTCGAATTAGAAATGTAACTGCAAATCGGTGTCGAAACCGAATGCAATGTAAATAAAACCGGCCAAGTGCTAGTCGGACTCGCGCACCGTGGGTTCCGTACAAACTTCGTCCATCGTTCGTATATCAAGAGAAATGCACTATTTTATTTATTTACCTTATTTGAGGTTGGTGCCAATTAAGCTAGACCTCTAAATTGTATGAGCGCCCATAAAACTCAGAGGTCTTTATTAATTGGCGTAACTATGTAGGTATGGGGACACCCTTTAATTTCCAGCTTTTTTTGTTTTTAGAATTTTTCCTTTATTTGTGCTGTAAGACCTTGCTATTTGCCATTTTTTTTATATTTGAGTTGATTGAATGAAAGGTAAATTACGGTTTACGATTTATTCAATCAACATGATGTATTAAAAAAAATCTACTTGCTAGATCTCGTTCAAACCAATTTTCGGTGGAAGTTTGCATGGTAATGTAAATCATATATTTTTTTTAGTTTTATCATTCTCTTATTTTAGAAGTTACAGTGGGGGGGACACACATTTTACCACTTTGGAAGTGTCTCTCGCGCAAACTATTCAGTTTAGAAAAAAATGATAATAAAAACCTCAATATCATTTTTGAAGACCTATCCATAGATAACCCACACTTATGGGTTTGATAAAAAAAAAATTGAGTTTCAGTTCTAAGTATGGGGAACCCCCAAAATTTATTGTTTTTTTACTATTTTTGTGTAAAAATCATAATGCGGTTCACAGAATACATCTACTTACCAAGTTTCAACAGTATAGTTCTTATAGTTTCGGAAAAAGTGGCTGTGACATACGGACGGACAGACAGACAGACAGACATGACGAATCTATAAGGGTTCCGTTTTTTGCCATTTGGCTACGGAAACCTAAAAATACATTTGGACTCAGCCTTCAATCAAAAGAACTTCTACTTATCTTATTATAATAGGTATATAATTAATCAATAACTATCTTATCTTAATATATAAAAATCTCCTGTCACGATGTTTGTCCGCGATGGATTCCTAAATTAACCGATTTTAAATTAAATTGGCACACCGTGAGCAGTCTGGTCCAATTTGAGAGATAGCATAAACGGCTGGACCGATTTGAATGAAATTTTGTGTATGAGTTGGACAGGACAACGTCTGTTGGGACAGCTATCTTAATATATATAAATCTCCTGTCACGATGTTTGTCCGCGATGGATTCCTAAACTACTTAACCGATTTTAAATTTAATTGGCACACCGTGAGCAGTCTGGTCCAACTTGAGAGATAGGATAAACGGCTGGACCGATTTGGATGAAATTTTGTGTATGAGTTGGACAGGACAACATCTGTCGGGACAGCTAGTTTCTTATAAATTCAAATAGACCATTAATTACTGAAATTACAGAAAATATTCGCGAGTGGATATTTTTTTGTTTATTTTCGAAGTCATTCGTTGCAAACAATAAATAAATAATTTAGGTCTAATAGTGACAATTTAAATTTTCCTTTATTCATATTTACTGCATATAATTATAAGATAATCATCATCATCATCATCTCAGCCGCAAGATGTCCACTGCTGAACATAAATTTAAGTTTAATGTCTCAATGACTCACTAAAAATAAATGTATATTTCATATAAAGTAAGTCACACCTTTTCCTTATCGTCATTACTCATTGGATTTTGGGAGACCGGACTTATTCAACACCTGCCAGCCATCTGGGTACCTTGACAATCGGCAGGCATACAGATTGTATTTTTATTGTAATAAATTACAACGATTTCTGTCTCCAGATCACCAATAAACAAAAAGAGGAATTAAAATCTCTCCGCGAGCAGATTCTTGAAACCTTCGAGCGCCTCACCTGTTTCCTGATGCCGCATCCTGGTTTCAAAGTCACAGAGCCGAATTTCGCGGGTTCTCTCTCTGGTAAGGATCATAATTTCGGAACATGGTTTTAAAATATAATTCAAATTGTATGTATGTTAAACTAATAATAATTTATTCAGAAAGAACACTTAAATGCTATGTCCAATTTATTTTAAAAAGCACACTAGGTTAGACTACTTCTTTGAATTTTGAGTATTAATGCGTTTACAAAAATTACGATGCGGCTTACACTTAACTAAATAAATATTCTAAATTATTAAGGCTACAAACTATTAATACACAGTTTATATAGTAATACAGTGTGTGTATGCGTGTGTGTGTGTGTGTGTTTGCGTGTGTGAGTGTTAGGGTGTGTGAGTGTTAGGGTGTGTGTGTGTGTAGGGTGTGAGTATTTGTTTGTGAGTGTCTGCAAGACAAGTCAGGCTAATCCAATGTATGTATGAATGTTTCGGTCTCTTCTTAGCGTATTAATTTTACTACAAATTATGTATAATAGTTTCAAGGCGATGATAGCTCAGTCGTAGCGATGTCGGATGCTACGGTGAAGGTCGAGGGTTTGAATCCTACCATGCGCTTAAGCTTTCGGTGAAGGAAAACATTGTGAGGAAACCATAGCACAGTGGTGGGGTACTTTGTAGTACCCGAGTAGCTGCCACCCTCATGTTGAAAATCGTTCGCTAAGCACCTACTCGTGTGGCCGGCAGTTTCACTTGAGAGCCAGTTGCCTTAAAAAAAAATTATATATATATACAAATAAGCCTCGAGGATGTAGTGATGAGTTTTGCATACCTACTACGATGTATTTTTTAAATGCTCTAAGTATATGTGACTATCTAACTGTATAACAATTAATTTTACTGTGGCTACAGATCTCAGGGAAGAATTCAGAATGGGTTTGTTGGAATTGGTGCCATCGATTTTCAAAACGTGCAATTTAACGCCAAAAGTTATCAACGGGGACAGGGTGAAGGCTAAAGCACTTTTTGAGTACTTCAAGACATATATGAAAATCTTTAATAGTAAAGATCTTCCTGAGCCGACAACGATTTTGAAGGTACTTTTTTATATTCATTGGTTTTCGCCAATCGTTTTCGTAAAGGAAACCTTACATGATAAAGAAAGTTTTGAATCCACACTAGTCCTATGTGTAGTGTATATTGTCATTGTTCAAATTAAACTTTATAAGTAGGTATATAAGGTCTAGCGGACAATAATAAATAAATATTATAAATTTCGACTCCTAAAATCAAGGAGTATACATAAAGGTGCCATCCCCCAGGCAACGTCAGAAGCTGGACTGTTGATGGCAACGCGAGATAGTCGTGAGCTGTACGAGGCGCAGATGAAGCGGCACTGCGGCGTCGACCAGCCGAGCGTGACGCCCGCCAGCCTGGAGAGGTGGCACCGCGCGGCCGTGCTCGCCGCGCTCGCCGCTTTCAACAACAAGAAGAAGCTGGGCTACAAAGAGGACTGCGATACGCACTTAGCACAACTTACGCAGGTTCTTAACCCTTACAAATTATAGACGTTAAAATGAAAATTGAATATGGAACTGAATGAGTACGTTATTGTGTTTTTGGGCGTTAGATCAAGCTCGATATAGTAGACATAAATGATGCTTTGCTAGATCATAAACATATATGAATCTCATTATTAGTGATCGTCATATTTTGCTTGAAATATGATTAGTTCAATAACGGCGTGATAATTAGGTATCTTCTGTCTATTTTTGAGGAGGTATACTCGTATATTTACAATTTTTTATTTTATTTCAGGACCTGGAAGATTGTCTCCCAGGCTTCGTCACTTCCAACAATGCCAAGATTAGGAATGCTGTCACGGAAGCCAAGGAAGCTTACGATGCCAAATTGGCCGCAGTACGCGGGCTGCTGCAACTCTGTTTGCATCCTGAAGACTTGAAAGATTTCCATAAAAATAACGTAAATGAAATTTTGGGTGAATTCGATCTCACAAGGACGGTAGCAGACGGCGAAGATGATAGCGAAAGAATTGCTCTAGTGCAGGTATGGTGAATAAGTAAATCAGGTATTTTTACTCTATCATCGTTGGCATTGTGTATTAACAAAATGTATAATATCGGCAGGTCTTCAGAGATCAACTCGAGGAGCTGAACCGTACAAACGAGCAGAACAACGAGGCGGCGGTGAGGCTGTCCCGCGAGACGTACATCAGCAGCATGGAGCGCGCGCTCGACAACCGCTCGTGCGCCACTGCGCGCCGGCTCGCACGCAACCATCAGCGCATCTACGACGACGCGCTGCAGACCTTCATGGGCAAACGAAACCGGGAATTTCATCACTCTAGGGACGATTACAAAATTCAATTGATCAATGTGCGTATCCTATAATCGCAGCTGGTGTATGTTCTATATTCAAATTCAAAAATCAAAAATCATTTATTTAGTTTAGGCCCTAATAAGGCACTTATGAACGTTACAAATGATTCTACCACCGGTTCGGAATACACTTGGACTGAGAAGACTCCGGCAAGAAACTCAGCAAGGGACATTTTATAGATCTTTGTTCTTTTTTATTTATGTAAAAAAATAATTACTAATAACAATGTTTATAAAATTTTAATGAAATAGTTTGTGTAGCGAACATTTCATTTAAATGCATTCTTGTCTTCTATAAAATCAGAAACTTTATAGTACCCTTTCTTACATAACTTTTGTTTAACTAATTTTTTAAATCTATACACAGATAGTTCTTGAATTTCTTTGGGTACTTTGTTATAGAAACGTATACATTGCCCCTTGAATGAGTCCCTCACTTTGCTGAGCCGAGTTATAGGTACAGCAAGTTTGTGCTTATTTCTAGTGTTCAAGCTATGAGTATCGCTGTTCTTAGGAATTTTTTGTATATTTTTCCGAACATAAATTAAATTTTCATAAATGTACTGTGACGACACAGTCATAATATTTATGGATTTGAATTTATCTTTAAGAGAATCTCTAGGACATAATTTATAAATTGCGCGAATAGCCCTCTTCTGCAGAATAAAAATTCTATTGATGTCGGCACCACTGCCCCAAAGGAGGATGCCGTAAGACATCAAGCTGTGAAAATAACTAAAATAAACTAATCTTGCCGTAGATTCGTCAGTGAGAGAACGAATTTTCCTCACTGCATAAGCTGCAGAACTAAGTCTATTCACTAAATTACAAATATTGTGGGCTCCATTGTAGCTTATCATCTAAAGTGATACCTAAAAATACGGTTGTTTCAACAAGATCCAGTTTTTCGCCTTTAATAACAATGTCTGTGTTCAAATGTCTTACATTGGGTTGACTGAATCTGATACATTTGGTTTTTTCTCATTGAGCAATAAATTATTAATATAAAACCAATCAACGACTACTGAAAGAGCATTGTTTACGTCGTCAGAAGAATCAATCAATATGATACTTATGCGAGACGGATTATTTCTGAGCATTGATATTGTTTTCCAAAAATTAAGAACGATATTATACTTACTTGATAATAAAAAATGATTTGCTACTATTTCAAAAATTATAACGATTAAAACATATTTCAGAGTATCGAAACACATTATGACAAATTGAAAATTGTCAACAAAAGCAACAGTCGCACGTTGGTACAGACGGTCATGTACACATACAACAACTGTATGGCGGATGTGAGCAACAATACGTTCTGTCTCCACCCTGTAGAGCTGACTAAAGCCCACGCGGATGCCATGGCCCAAGCGTTGGAAGACTTCGATGCAGGTCGACTTACCGATGAGGAAGATGATGAGAATGATGAATTCAAGACAAAGCTTTTAACGGTAAATGAACTAATACCTATTGCCTATAGACTACATTACATCTGCATTTACAGTTTATTAGAGTGATAAGGATATCTCTATATCTCACTTTGCCATTTACATTATGTCTTATCATATCTATATACATATAGCAAGCAAGCAATTGCAGCAATGGAAATTTCCAAATCCGTTTTAGAGTTAAGTAATCCATAAGTTTGTTTAAGTTTAATGAATTGCTGCAGTTGAATGAAATTACTGTACAGCTAGACTTTTGTTCAATAATTTTATTCTTAGTGATGATTTTGCCGAAGGTAAGCACACAAAGCCTGCATAGAAAGGAACCTAAGCATACTAGTAGGAAATCAACAGTTGATTTCAACTTGATAGTGGAAGCCGGCCAGGAGAGTCCCTACTTACTACAAAGTGACCTATTACCGTGGTATGGTCTCTGTTAGAAGAAATCTTTTGCAAAATTAAACACTCCGTTTAACAGTTAAAGATTTGATTCCCATTAGATTTGTACACATGTTTTATATGAAAATCTTAATAAAAACAAAGACAAACATTTTGCCAGCCAGCTGGAGTCAATGGCTAAGTAGTAGGCGCGAGGGTAGTATCCAGCGCGAGGCGCGAGGGTAGGATCGACCGTTTATTCGGATTTTCGTATAGATATTATAAACATTTTCATCGAAAGCTTGATAAGCTCATGGTTGGATTCGAACCAACACTCACTTATAATTACGGTTTTTGTCACCGAAAGAATGATTGTGAATAGGTGATTCATATTAGACGATAATATTCAACTATTATTATTAACAGGACCTGGAGAAACGTTACCAACAGCTCTGCACACAGAATATAGCTAACAACAAGTTGGCAGTTGACGCTGCTTTATCTGAATATAGCAGAAAAATGGATTCAAAATGTGGTGCATCTCTATTGTCACTTCTTATTGTGCCGTTCATTGTCAAGGTCGTAGCCATGTTGCCAAAATACCACAAACGCTACTCTAAGGATGCACGAGCCGTGTTTTGGACGAGGCGCCGCAGTAAAGGAGACTATGGCGAAGATATTTATTTGGATGATCTAAATCAGGTATGTTGGATCAAGTTCCTCATATTTTTCTGCATTATTTTTATTTGTGTGTGAAAAAAATGTGTATGTTTTTAAAACTAGAACAGGCCCCCTAAAAAGGTCGCTCGAGCAATAATGCTAATGCAATTCATTTTTCGAATTCTCGGCAGATCCTACTTTTTACTTAAGTAGATACAATCATTATCTACTAACACAACAACAAACCTTAACTACTTAAATTAATATTATTATAAAACAATTAAAGATAAAAAACTGTATGTTCTTACTTATTTCAATATCTTTTATGTAAAATAGTCATTACAAATAGTCACATATATACAATTTAATAAATTGAAAGGTTTAGTATTGATGGATCTGCCCTAAATTCGGAAAAATGATTTGCATTAGCAATATTGCTCGAGCTTCCTTTTTAGCCCCCCAGTTCTCTATGGCGTATCATGGCGTCTTTGGCTGTCATTGTTTTTTAGGGTAAATGTTAAAAAAAAAAAAAAATCGTTTATTTTTTATTGACATTGATTTCTACTGTATTGTTTCAGAGGCTAGATGCAGGTTACATAGAATACTGTGGTCCCATTCAGGCGGCTGCTCGAGAGCTTGGTGTCGCGACGTATCGCGAATGTCATCTTGTAAATATTTGTATATAGCAACACCGAGAGTCTACCCGCCGTTTCCCGCTCAAACATCTTGTCAAGTTGTCTATGGTAAGTGAACCTTACTGTGAAACTTACTGTGAGAAAAGACGCGTGCGAGAAATACACTGGACGATAGCTAAGTATTTTCGTATCTTGTTGATCTAAGCGTACTCTAAGTATTTTCGTATCTTGTTGATCTAAGCGTACTCTAAGTATCTTCGTATCTTGTTGATCCTAAGTATACTCTAAGTATTTGTTGTGCTAAGTATCTGTGTGTCTGAATAACTACCCATCATATAACTAAGTATTGTATATATATATATTATACTGTATGTACCCTTTATATTCCCTAAGCAGTCCCATGTATCTGAAAGATGGCCCTCCGGAACTCATATCTATACTATCAATCAGAGCCGCGACGTAAGGCGTAGGCCTTGTCGCGACGTAAGGCGTATGCCTCCCTGCGCCCATGTATGTGGGTTTAAGAGCCATTGGGCTAGAGTATAGATACGTTAATATCCTCCCTCCGGAACTCATATCTATACTGACAATCGGAGCCGCGACGTAAGGCGTAGGCCTTGTCGCGACGTAAGGCGTATGCCTCCCTGCGCCCATGTACGTGGGTTTAAGAGCCATTGGGCTAGAGTATAGATATGTTACTATCCAAGTCTTAAGCAATGTGGCACCTATAAATCAATCTGAACCTGAAACCCCTTAACTTTATTTATATATTATACATAATCTAATTCATGATGTTCTGGTTCTAGCAATCAAAGAGGTGACATAGTCACAGGGTGGGTCATGCTTAAGGCATGACCTATCCTTGCCCTAGGCACCGAGGCAGTCGGTGTCATTGGGCATTATAATCTACAGATGGTGCATGGCTCATTCAAACCGTGGAACCCACACATATAGCGAAGCAGATAATCTAGAGACATTGGAAGGAAGGTTGGAGGCAAAGAAGGCTTGAGGAGGCAATAAGAGAATAACAGGTATGAAGTCTTGTTGATTTTTATTTTTATTACAATCGCTGCGCCTGCCATATATGGAATGAGCCAACAAGTAATGCTATCAACAAGCCGTATACTATGATATATCTACTGTATATAGTATATGGGCAGGCCGCCGCGACATGGTGGAGATGCTGGGATATAGAAAAGATGCAGCATCTAAGAGAAATACCTAGAAAACATCAAAACTATGTTTTAAAAAGATGTCACTAGCGACATCTATGGAGCTATAATGGAAACATTTTTTGTTGATTAAAATGATTGAAGATTATTCGTCTCAACCTTCGTGCTTCAACCTTCCTTGTATATTTAATTATCGATATAATTATCGTCGTAATAATAAATGAGAAATGGAACGATATTCCTTAGATAAATTTGGTTTGGGTAATGGATTTGATTGTCGTATTGGAAATGTATCGGAAATACGAAAGCGCCATCTTTATCCAATTGCGGATATGCATCGTGGATCGATGAAGTTACGTTGTCTGTAAACGAAGTCGAATTCAAGATTCTGATTCGTATAATTATGATAAATTAATTTATATGATATTGTAATTAAGATGTTCGAACAATTTTACGACGAATTTATAGAACCATTATTATAGGATTGATCTTAAGGTACGTCATTTGACTTAAAATGGAGGGTGACGCTCGACTCGAAACAAATACATGATAAAGTTTCTTTTGTTTAAAGATTACTTTTAAAGTACTATATATTTACGTAATTTGACATTAAAATCTATTTACGAATTTTAACTACAATAGAGCTTCTAATTATTGATTATTTATTGATATAGAATTGAAAAAATGGTAAAGAGAATGACTGCATTCGTCTTTCTACCTACTGAATTCGTCTGACGTAGTGATGTCCAAGAGTGTAATATTATCGTAACACTAATATGAAATATATTAGTTTTGTGAAACTAGGTATCCGTATTGAGTAGTACCTATTATAGAAATAGAAACTTATACCGAAACAAACAATGTTCACAAGTAATAATAGTATTTAAAGGTTGTATGTATCTATTACGTGCACGATACGATACGATTCATTGATATTATATTATGTTGTACGATATTATTGGTTAGAACCTGCGAGGTGATAACAAATATCTGATGGTATCTGAGACCATTATACTTTTACAAGTTAAGACTGTCAACGTTGGTTTTACATTGGTTTCTTGGTTTTTACATTTGTTTCTGAATCGTTCTCTTATTTAACCATGAGAGATCCTATAATAAATTATTTAATGTATGAACCATAATGGTAATGTCGGTAGTCTCACTCGACACGACGACGATCTTTCAATTATAGCGATTAATGTCACGATACAGTGGTGACTGTATGGTACCCACTATTATCAATCTACCTACTTTTTGCGTTTTTGTGCTCACCATAATTATTGTCGGCCTATAGCTTATCTACTACTAAGTAGCCCATTCTCAAAATAACCAATAATAATACGATATTTCGGATATAAAATATCGACCATACCTATTAAAAGAACATAAGTCACATCTCTAATTCGACGCGACAAATGGCGGCAAAAGAACTGTGCTGTGGGTAGGTATTGGTTGGAAACATAAGAATTTTGGAGTAATTTGGAGATTTATAACATTGTCCAAGTAAAAAGAGTATTGGAAAAGTGATTTATACTCAGGTGAGTTTGATTATTGTAGTCATATCGTAATGAACATGTGATTGTTTTCGTTCATATTCAATACCTAGATCAAACTTTTTGTCCATGTTCGAATTTTCAAAGGCGGTATATACCTAACCTACTACTGGAGAGCTAGAATAGTGTATAATGCAATGATATTCTAGATAATGTGTTATAAGATGAGGGCAAAGTGTCGAAACGAAAGTAATATAGGTAATTATTGCCTCTCTAAATAGTAAGTTCACACACACTGCAAGTGGCGAACCGGAAAGCGTCTATCTACCTGTTCGCTTCGCGAACATTCGATGCATGGCGGATTGTGCTCTGCTCCATCGATACAATTATTACCCGTGACTCTTGTGACTCGGACTAAGGTAAAGTTATCTTCTAGAATTTTACGTACTACGTACCTAAATGGTACTTACCTATCTGCTAAGTATATCCATCCCGTTGGTAACTATTTCATATGAAGTACATGGCGTCAACGCATGGGGTGTAGGTATGTGTTTGGTAAATATCGAGTGTACCTAGTACTATGATATTACAATTATCATTGGTGTAATGCAAATTACAATTAATAACTGAGTATATTATACCTACGTTTGGTTAGGTACCATTCTAATTAGTGGCTATTCTAGAAATTAGGTAATCTTATATATATCTTGGTTGAAGGGCTAAGTAAATAGATGTGTACTATGGTGTATACAATAGGTACCTACTATGGTGCACTTATTAAAGTAGAACAATTGAATAGTCTAAAAATTCTATTGAAGTATTTATATAACCCTTACTAGGGCAGTGGCTTTATAAATTTTTCAGTGGCTATAGAATGTAGGGTATTCTCCTACCTATTTCAATTACTCAAGGTTCAAATTATGATGGTGATTATTTTTGGCCACTACCTTATGCCTACTTCATATAAGAATGACATAATTATTTACTTAAGTGTAATTACTAAAGATTAAATTTAAAATTAATTGAGATTTGAGTACTTAAAGTAAACACTCTTACTTTATTAATTGGTATTAATTCCAATTATTACCTAGACATTTAATCTCTATTTACAGAATTCTTCTACATTTGTAAACATGGAGGAACTATTGCTTAAACGGTTATTGATGCTGGTAAATGAGATTAAGAGGAACTCTGATCTGACCTTGACCTTTTCCTTGGAAAATAATGAAGAAATGCATAATGCTGAAGTTGTGAAGTCAAAACTTAAAACACTTTTAGCAAGATTTAATGAAGATATAAACAATTACTTCCGATTAGTCAACCATCCTTCTGCTGATGATATAAGCCAGATGTCAGAAATTCAGTTGGAGGCTGAACAGAATTTAGTTGAGTTGGAAGTGAAAATGAAACTGGTAAATAAATCAAATGAACAGATTTGTACTGTTAAGGAAACTACAAGCAGTCGCTTACCTAAGCTTAATCTACCCGAGTTTGATGGAGATATTCTAAGCTGGCATCAGTTCTGGGACCAGTTCAGTTCTAATATAGATAATAGAAATATTTCTGAAGTTGATAAACTATTATACCTGATAGCTTCTGTGAAAGGAGAAGCTAAGAAAGCTATTGATGGTCTAGAAACAACTAACAAGAATTATCAAATTGCTCTGAATACTTTGAAGGAGAGATATGGAAATTCCTCACACCTGATAGATGCTCACTATGCAGCCTTGTCTAGAGTTAAGCCTGCGGGGAAAACAGTAAGTGCTTGCAGAGAGACACTTAATAATGTAGAAAGGCAATTGAGAGTGCTAGAGTCATTGAGAGAGGATGTGAATCATAATCACCTCCGTCATTTAATCTTTGAAAAATTTCCTGAAGACTTGATATATGAATTGAAATTGAAAACCTCTAGTAACTCGATTCATGACATAAGACAACATCTTGAAATGATAATTAGAGCACGAGAAGATGCGAGTAGAATTACAAATGAGAAAATTCCTAATACCGAGTATACAGTGGAAACACTACACACAACACAAGAAAATTTAAAGCAAACAAAACTAAACACAGGTAGCAGACCTACATATAATAGAAAAGGAAAATTTAATTATAATAATACTCACTCTAAACTTAACAAAGTTAACCCATTTAAGACTGCCAATTTTCAAAGACAATTTTTACACAAGAGAAAGTTCGATGGAAGAGAAATAAAGACACATAAAGGTGAGCTAACCGAAGGCATCACCAGAAAGAGAATGAAGCTCTCATGTATTTTCTGTAATAATGATCATTTTAATGATCAATGTCAGATATACAAAACAGTTAATGAAAGGAAATCTAAGTTGAACAATAGATGCTATGGATGCCTACGTGAGGGGCATGGCATCAAAACTTGCAGATCAAGACAGACATGTAGACATTGTAACGTTAATAGTCACAATAGAGCTTTATGTCCCGGCAAGTTTTCATCAAGAGGAAAACAAAGTTCACAATTGGAATAAATGACTCCTAAAACCAGCAGAGATGACAAAGCTATTGATAACTTCAACGAAACTACAAAGATTATTAACAAAAGGTATACAGTAAGTTGGCCTTGGAATGAATATCCACCACCTTTATCATCTAATTATGGTCAAGCATATGGACGGTTAGTCAATTTGCTTAAACGACTAGATGAAGAAACACTTCAGATGTATGATAAAACATTGCAAGATCAAATAAATAAGGGAATAATAGAAATAGTAAAAGAACCTTTAAAGATTGAAGACCACCCAGTACATTACTTACCACATCATTGTGTAACTCAAAAGGGGAAGTCTATGAGAATTGTATACGATGCATCTGCTAAAAGTAGCGAAAGTAAAAGCCTCAATCAATGTTTGTATTGCGGCCCATTGATGCTTGAAGATTTGACAGGTCTATTAATCCGATTTAGGTGCCATCAAGTCGCATTATCTGCAGACGTAGAAAAGGCATTTCTACAGATCGCGCTCCACGAAATAGACCGTGATGTGACCAGATTCATTTGGGTAAAAGATTCAAGAAAACCAGCGACCAAGGATAATCTCCAGTGTATGAGATTTTGTAGAGTCCCGTTTGGTATAATATCTAGTCCCTTCATCTTGAACGCAACTATCAAGCACCACCTAACAAGATCAAACCAATCACTAGTTAAGCAAATTGCTAATGATATTTATGTAGATAATTTAGTCACAGGTGCTTTGAATACAAAGGAAGCGTTAGAGTTATATAATAAATCCAAAGAAGCGTTCCAACAGATATCAATGAACCTAAGAGAATGGAGCTCTAATTCTGTAGAATTTATGGAACAAATACCAGATGCTAGTAAAGATAAAGTTGTTAAAATTTTAGGTCCAGATTGGAACTTAAAGGGAGATTCATTTGCATTGAGATTTGATACAGATTCTAATGTTAATACAAAACGTGGCGTTTTAAAGGTAATCGCATCTGTCTATGATCCTTGCTGATTTGCTGTACCGCATGTATTATCTGCAAAATTATTTTTACAAGAACTTTGGAAGTTAAAGATTAAGTGGGATGAAACCCTTCCAAAGAAGATGACTGATGATTGGTCGCAGATACGCAAAGAATTGGAAGAGATACCGAAAATATCAGTACCTAGATGTTATATGAAATTCGAGGGAAAATATCATCTGCACTGCTTCACAGATGCTTCTTTGAAAGCATACGCTGCAGCATTATACATAGTAAACGGTAATGAGCGACAATTCATCATGGGAAAGTCAAGACTGGTGCCCTTAAAGGACCAAGACAACCTAAAAATACCACGCCTGGAATTATTGGGTGTATTGACAGGCAGTAGGCTTATTAAATTTGTACTCAAGCAGCTAAAAACTAAAGTAACCAATCAAACATTATGGACAGACAGTAAAATTGTTATCGAATGGCATAAGTCAAATAAACTCTTACCACCATTTGTATCCAGACGCATGGAAGAGATAAAACAAAATAAAGAGTTGGTGATAAGATATGTCCCATCAGAATTAAATACAGCTGACATAGCAACCAGACCTTCAACTTCATTAGAGGACAGAGGAAAATGGCTGTTAGGTCCTGACTTCCTTACGAGAGAGCCTAAAATGTGGCCATCAGATTCCAGAGGGACGGCACTTTCTTCTCTGTCGATTGGGGAGGGTCTCCCGAATGGACAGGAATTAGAAGATACCGTCATGAATATAAATCACGAACCTCATGAAAAAGTAGAACTAGAACAGAATAAAGATTCACAAGAGAAAGATACACTAATTAGTGCAAGCGAACAAATCAAAACATTACAGGCGGAATATTTCCCGCAAGAGGTTCAAGGAAAAGTCACTGATCTAAGTCGAAATTTAGGACTGTTTCAAGATGTGGATGGGATATTACGTTGCAAAGGTCGTATGAAGAACTCAGATTGGTCGTTTGATAAACGTTATCCTATTCTGATTCCAAAAGAGAGTGAATTCACTAATAAAGTGATAATGAAAATTCACAATGAAAACTATCATGTCGGTGTGAACCATACCTTGAGTATAATAAGAGAATTGTATTGGATTCCTCAAGGAAAGAGTAGAGTGCAAAAACTTCTGAAGAAGTGCCCGAGGTGTGTTAAGCACGGCGGAGGACCTTTCAAGCTACCGCCGACACCGGCTCTTCCTGCAGTAAGAGTAAATTATAGTTCACCATTCACCTTTGTAGGAGTGGATTATATGGGTCCTCTTCTAGTCGATAACGGGAATGGTTCAGTGAAAAGATGGATCTGTCTTTTCACCTGTCTAGCCGTAAGAGCGGTGCATTTAGAAGTTGTTAAAGATCTTACCGCAGAAGAAGGTTTACTAGCCTTACGAAGAATGGTATCCACCAGAGGAGTACCTACACTTATAACTTCTGATAACGCACTTCATTTCAAACTAATGTCAGAAATATTATCGAGTCGGTATTGCATCAATGAAAAAATTCAATGGAAGTTCATACCTCAACTAGCACCATGGTTTGGAGGATTTTACGAAAGATTGATCGGAATACTTAAAAACTGTATGAAAAAGACTTTACAGAAACATTTGTTGAATGATTCACATTTAATTACTGTTGTTAAAGAAATAGAAGCTGTCATGAATACGCGCCCACTTACCTGTGTAGATTCAGAACTGGATCATGTCCTGAAACCATCAGATTTTCTTACAATAGGGAAATGTATATCAATGGAGATTTCCAATAGAGATTCTATAATAGAAGGAACTTTAACTAAAACAGAACTCGTAAAGGGTTGGAAAAGAACACTGGTTATGCTACAAGAATTTAAGGAAATGTTTCAGAATAGATACTTACCAAGTCTCCGAGAAAGATACTGGCATTCACTTAGAGAACCTAGAGTGACCTCAAAAATTGAACCAAACATAGGACAAATTGTCCAAATTAAAGGAGAAACAAAAAACAGGGAAGGATGGAAAGTCGGAAAAATAACTTCATTGGTCAAAGGAGTAGATGGTTTGTGCAGAGTAGCTAAAGTTAATGTAGGAAATAAAGAATTTATTCGATCAATAGCTCACTTATATCCTCTTGAAATTGAGGAAGAAAATGCAACCTGTTTTAGAGCCGATGAAACTAACAAATACCATCCTCCAGCACTTGAACTAGAATTAGAACCTGTAATTGAGAACGCAGAGACAGTTACGCTTGACAAGAATCTATTAGAAGAAACAAGTAGTAATGAAAACATTGAAAATAATGTTGAAGAGGAATGGTCAAGGGAAATACAGACAGAGGAATTAGAGACAGAAAATAATGATGATAACCATGAAGAATTACTCGAGCAAAGGGAAGAGACAAGACAAAGAAGAGGTGCCGCCACGAGAGCCCTAGAGAAAATTAGGGAGTGGACGCGCAACTTACTAACACTGCTCTAAGCCCTTCGGTCGGGAGTGTCGCGACGTATCGCGAATGTCATCTTGTAAATATTTGTATATAGCAACACCGAGAGTCTACCCGCCGTTTCCCGCTCAAACATCTTGTCAAGTTGTCTATGGTAAGTGAACCTTACTGTGAAACTTACTGTGAGAAAAGACGCGTGCGAGAAATACACTGGACGATAGCTAAGTATTTTCGTATCTTGTTGATCTAAGCGTACTCTAAGTATTTTCGTATCTTGTTGATCTAAGCGTACTCTAAGTATCTTCGTATCTTGTTGATCCTAAGTATACTCTAAGTATTTGTTGTGCTAAGTATCTGTGTGTCTGAATAACTACCCATCATATAACTAAGTATTGTATATATATATATTATACTGTATGTACCCTTTATATTCCCTAAGCAGTCCCATGTATCTGAAAGATGGCCCTCCGGAACTCATATCTATACTATCAATCAGAGCCGCGACGTAAGGCGTAGGCCTTGTCGCGACGTAAGGCGTATGCCTCCCTGCGCCCATGTATGTGGGTTTAAGAGCCATTGGGCTAGAGTATAGATACGTTAATATCCTCCCTCCGGAACTCATATCTATACTGACAATCGGAGCCGCGACGTAAGGCGTAGGCCTTGTCGCGACGTAAGGCGTATGCCTCCCTGCGCCCATGTACGTGGGTTTAAGAGCCATTGGGCTAGAGTATAGATATGTTACTATCCAAGTCTTAAGCAATGTGGCACCTATAAATCAATCTGAACCTGAAACCCCTTAACTTTATTTATATATTATACATAATCTAATTCATGATGTTCTGGTTCTAGCAATCAAAGAGGTGACATAGTCACAGGGTGGGTCATGCTTAAGGCATGACCTATCCTTGCCCTAGGCACCGAGGCAGTCGGTGTCATTGGGCATTATAATCTACAGATGGTGCATGGCTCATTCAAACCGTGGAACCCACACATATAGCGAAGCAGATAATCTAGAGACATTGGAAGGAAGGTTGGAGGCAAAGAAGGCTTGAGGAGGCAATAAGAGAATAACAGGTATGAAGTCTTGTTGATTTTTATTTTTATTACAATCGCTGCGCCTGCCATATATGGAATGAGCCAACAAGTAATGCTATCAACAAGCCGTATACTATGATATATCTACTGTATATAGTATATGGGCAGGCCGCCGCGACACTTGGTATCCCGCTGCCACCACCATTTGGCAATGATGGAAATATTTTTAATGATAACTTATCCGACTGACTGATATCATGTGGGACAATTTTAATAAAATACAGGCTACGGAAATATTTAATTTACTTACGTATTTAAATGTTGCCTACATTAAATAAGGAAAAAAATATTATTTAATATTATTAATAAGTAGTACATAGTACCAGTGACATAAAAATTCATACTTATCTGTGATTAATTCACACATTGTCAAATTAGATTTAATTATATTAGTTTTTTTTAACTTTTTTACTACTTATCCTAATACTAGCTGTCCCCCGTGGTTTCACCTGCGTTCCCGAGAAAAAAAGTAGCCTATCCCCCTTATTCAGACCTGATTGATCGGAATTAAAATGAAGAGTAAGCCTGCTGCTCGGTTGCGGTTCCGATCGGGTAGACAAACCGATTGAGTAGTAGAATACTATGAGCCATCATCATTCATCATTTCTCATTTCAGACTTCCATTTGGAATGAGACAGTCAGAAATAAAATCATCCTTTCCGATCGGAATGGCAACCGAATGGCAACTAAATAAGGGGGTATGTCCCTCTCCATACCATAGGCTATCCAGCCCCGGATCTAAGGGGGGGCAAGCCGGGCCTATGCCCCGGGCGGTATGTTCAGAGGGCGGCCAAATTCACACTTTACAGACGAATGGACAACTCATCATTTACTTAACTTTGACCACAGAATAAATAATAATAGTACAAGTACAGAAATGGGCCAGGAACACTTATCAAGTCTTGCAATCTTAGCGATAGAAAATCGAATTGCACACAAGTTGAATTATGACAAGGCCATAGATTTATTTGCTGAACAAAAAGCTCGAAGAGTGTTGAATTGTTATTTCAATTCACAATAATATATTTGTTTTTTTTTATCATTATTATACATATTTTTTTAAATCCTATCCTGTGCTGTGTATAAAATATATATCCTACACGTTTATGTCTATATATCTGTAAATAAATTGCATTATTTCCGAAAGGCCTATGTCAAAATGTCAATCAATTAGTGGACATCTAATAGCTTTAATTATAAAGATGATAAAGGTAAAAATAAATGTAAGTGGGCGGGGGCGGCATCTTTCAGTTTTTGCCCCGCCTAAAAAAAATTAATGATCCGGGGCTGAGGCTATCTGCGTACCAAATTTCATCGCGATCGGTTTAGCGTAATAGGCGTGAAAATATGTGTTCTAAGGCGTGAAAAAATTACAGACAAAGTTACTTTCGCATTTATAATATTAAGTAAGTATGTATAAGTCTACGATTCACTTGAAAATTTATATAGCCTGTGGTATAGTGGCTAAAACACGATTAAAAATAAATCGGGCCTAAATTGGATACAAATAATCATTAATTGTCTCGATGTTTAGGCATTTCTAGTGTAAGCTAAAGTAAGTTAAATCCTTAGTTAGTTATAATCCTTGTACTGAATAAATAAGTTATTTCTATTACTGTATTTTAATTAAAAGGAAACTTTTTACGTAGCCAAATGGAATTTGGCAAAAACTTAATCTCCGTAAAATAATCGTCATGTCCATAATGATACAGCCATTTTACATGAAAACTAAAGGAATGAATTTGAAATTTGGTAGGATAGTGTAATTTCAAACAGACCAGCAGAATCAGGCTTGTAGCATCTAATGGAACTAAATACCTACATGAGAACATAAGCATAAATTTAAACGGGTAAGTTCGGTACAATGGAAGCACAAGATTTGTCGGCTTTGCTGATAAAAAAATGAGATCTAAAAAGATGTCAAGTTCTATGATAGACATAACTCTAGGCATGATAACCCAGCAAATGATGTAGTGGAAACTTTCGAAATTTTAATCAAAAATTATTTTAGGAATGAAGAAGTGAAGAATATCTTTTTCACATAATGTTTTTGCTGGGATATCATTGCAAGGTTGTGTTTAAAAATCTAGATATTCAATGCTTTTTTCTGCGTCGTTTATTCTATTTTCTTTTTGGGGTAATTTAAAATTTTTCCATTCACTATAAAATTATAGACCGCAACGCCCATTCTACTTTATTGTTTATTTTGCTGAAATTGCGGTTTACAATAAGGTCTTATTTTAATTACAGTAGGTCTCACCTTTCACAAGTAACAGGTATGCAAAATTTAATAAAGTTAAAACAGAAAAGAAATTAAAAAGGTTCGTGTTAATAACAACATGGCTGGTGCGTCGGTCTTTCCAAACTAAACTGGGCACACTGTCATCGTGTATCTAGATTAATAATTAAAACTGCACAATTACGACCTTAACGTAATATATTCCGAATATTTACACAAATAATAAAGCTTATTGATTGACGACGTCTCAGTATAATATTAAATACAACAATTAGAAGTCTCCTTTGAATGTAATTATTAATCTTCTGACATAGTAAAAAAAAAAACAAATATACGATCATTGAACTTGTAGTTTAATCTATATCACGAACTCTGTTGGTCTATGCGAGTGTGAGTGCACACGTGACGCGTACACATGGAATTTGCTTTAGTGAGCGTAATCTCGGGAGCGCTCAGACGAGCGGACTTCGTGAAATAGAAATGTACCACGTTTGATCGTTTCTTTCACTCTCAATCAACTTTCACACAAATAGACAGTATTTTATCAACATAATAGGGTATTTGCCTATATTCAAAATAAATTATCCAACACTAACCAATGTATAACACATCTAAAATAAAGGGGAAACCACGATTATTTTATTAAATTTATCCTTATTATGATTTTTAATGACCAATCAAACCATAAAGAGTATGCTATATAATTATGACGTCACATGCTTGTATTTCATACAAAACTCCATATAAACCTATCGTTTTGACATTTCATAAAAAGTTACTGATTTTTATGTCAGTCAAATACCCTATTATATATAAAAAAGTTATCTCTTAGACACAGTTCGAAACTCAAATGAGACGGTTTGATATATACCTATGAGTAATAAAAAAATAAACAGTAGATAAATTTGGTAATGTTAATTTTAAAGCCACATTTGACAGCATTCTAATTACAAATCTTGTTGATCTATGATAGAGACAAACATAGCGTGACAAAGAGAGACATCCTCTTGTCAAATATGGCTTTATAAACCTCAAGCAGTGACTATGTATATTATTTACATTTTTTTTATGTGTACCTACCTACCTATATAAACTAGTAAGTCTTTCAACATATTATGGTATAGTAGCAATTTTAGTAAGTTTGCATTTTACTAAATATAGCACAATAATATCAAAATGTTGGTAACATGATGAAATTTTTGAAAATTATTTGGTCCACGTAGTTTAACAATATAAGATATTTTTAAAACAAAATAATACAGGCTTGGTTTTAATTTTTTCAGAATTGAATGTGCTCTAACACAAATAACATTTAACTACTATGAATCTAACTCTGAAAGCTCTAAAAATGAATATGCTTTTCCATACAAAAGTTCAATACCTACTCAACTAAAATGTATGGAAGAGCTGTTTTTTTCGCGTTTGTATTTCCGTTGATTAGCTGAAAATTGTACTAACAGTCAACACTCAGGTGTTTGCATTATCTTTAATAACATTTAAATATGGCGGCATTGAATATATTTTTTATTGAACAATTTAGGTATTATTTATCTACCTATTTATAGTATTAAAGCTTAAAGGTACTTATAGACATGTATTCAATCATAAAAAAAAAATCATATATGAGATATTTAATCAAATACTTGATAGGTACAAATTACATGTCTATGATGAAAAATTTAAACCTACCCTATTTATATTATAATTTAATACAGAATATGCAACTCAATTGCTACAGTTGAATATTTTTTAATAATTATTTACAAAACTCTTTATTTTTAACTACACCTATAGGTAAGTATATAGATTCATACTGTCTTAATCTAATTTTATAAAAATGTAAACATGTTTTTTTATGAAGCAAAAATTCAAGTAAATACTTGAGATTAGATTTAAATAGTACTTACACTTTTTAAGAATATTCTAAAAGATGTTTTAGTTTTATTAAATTTGATATAGGATAGTGCCATAAATATAGTGTCGTAAGCCATTTATTTCACTTTATATCACCAATATAATCAAATTACCTGACGTAACATTATGGAGGAGGATCAGGGTCTCTCTTACATCTACTGAGATTTCATTTTAGTGGTCAATTTACCCAACTGTAATAAGTTATACAAAGTGGTATAGTATTCCACTTTGCTCAATAAGGCTCCAGGGACCACCTGTGGTAGGTCTTACCGCCTTTACCGGGTTTATTGTTGGAGATTCATTATCTATATTTAAAATGTTATCAAAAAGATTATTCACTCACAGCTTTGGTAGTACATTGACATTAAAAATAACAAATACTCTCAAGCAATAAGTTGGCAAATTAGGTCATACTAAATGCGTTTGATTGAACAATTTTAACACGATTGTGGTTTTTTGGTACTTAAAAGTTCCCAATTTTTGCCCCGCGGTTGTACCCGCGTTCCTGAGGGATCTTTAGTTTCCCCGGTGTAAAAAGTATTCTATATGCTAATCCAGAATATATTCTATCTGTGTCCTAAATTTCATTCAAATCCGTTGAGCCGTTACGGAGTTGAGTGGTAACAAACATCCAAACTATAACATTAGTAGGATTCATAGGTGTGTCCAAACCAATAGTCTATGGTGCGACGCTAGAGCGCATCTCGAGTAGGTATGAATACATTTTATTTAATATCGTATGAAACACTTTATTTGTAACAAAGACCCTTATAATATTAATATTTTAACATCTTAATAAAATACATCAATAACTGCGAAATCATTTACCTATGGAAAATCAATTTTTAGTTAATTGATTTATAAAATACCGCAGCCATATAATATTTGTCTTATTACAGTATTAGTGGATTATAGCCAGTTTGGTAATTTAACACGTTATTTTGCTGTGACCAATTTTGTGATTTGGCAGCAACATAATGCTCAAGATATGTATTTTCTTTTGATGTTAAAATATCTGTAGGTAAAGACCACGATCGCGCTCTAAATTGCCCCACCCATGTAGTCACTGAATTCAGTATACTATGTCTTTTATGTTTGATTTGACCTGCTTCCTAAGCTCCAACCAAACGTTTTGATACCCAATAGCACGGTGAGGAGAGTTCATACGTCGAAGAGCAGCGCAATGTTGTGCTGCTCGGGTCGTCGCTAGTAATGGTCGGGGTTATGCAGCGCGTGCGCGTGCGGATGCGGGTGCGGCAGCGGCGCGCGGTAGGCGCCCGCGCGGGAGTACGTGCCGTATGCGCTGTCGTCGGATGCCGCCGTCGACGCGGACGTCAGCGTGCGGCGCCCGCCCGCGCCGACGCCACCGCCTGCACTGTACACGGACTCGCGACGCTCCGGCACCGCTGCACCTGTTACATACGACTAGCTTAAAACGCTGTAAGTGAAACTAGAAGTCTATTACTTAAATACCTACATCCGTGGAGTTAAGGCAAAAGGCTCAAGCGGCGTGAGCGCCTTCCACATTGTCACGCTCACTCGTTCTAGATCAATATCATTCACGACTCCCGCGTGATTAATAGCTAGGTGTCAGATTATGCTGTGGTGCCAAAGAGGGAAAACGACACGAGACGAAGTACATTAATTACACTCTCTTGCATGAATCTTCTCGTCTTCTAGCATAGTGGACTATTGCCCTAATCGATCTCTTCACCAAGGAAGGGTAGCAGGAGGGAAGGGTAGCGTGATGAGAAGAGACCAACCTGCAGGGCCAGGCCTGACTCCGTTAGCGGCGCCGTATGGGGGATCTCTCTGCGCATTGTGCGCGTTCTGGTTGTGCGTGAGCGTGTGGTGCGAGTGCGTGTGTGCGTGCGCGTGCGGCGGCCGCAGCAGGAGCGAGTGCGCGGCGAGCAGCCCGCCCGCGCCCGCGCCCGCCACCGCGCCCGCGGCCACGCCCGCCGCCGCCGCCGCGCCTGCGCCCGCGCCCGCGCCCGCACTCGTCGCTGTACTGCCTTTGCTGTACACTGATTGCGATCTGGAAATGTATGATAAATGCTCTCATATAGCCCAGAAAACACCTTATACCTTGAAAATACCAAACATCTATTTTTTTGTACCATTAGCTATCAGTAGATATCACAACTTAACTAACCTGTGAAGCGTATGCCTGGCAGGTGGTGGTGACCTGCAGTACAAGGATTTAGTTCCAGAATACAACGGTTCCGTGTTATCTGGTCGCGGGGCTGACGCAGAGCAGTACGTGGGAGCGTGCCTATAGTGATGATGTGAGGGAAACGCTGGCTTATCCAGCTCATCCAGGTCTCTAGGTGACGATGCTCTGGAGTTGGAGTCAGCTCTGGTGCGTCTGGAGCCCCATTCGTGTAGCAGTGCGCACGCGATGCCGCCTCCGAGACCGCCCACCCAGCAGACCCAGTGGCTCTCCCATCGGGATAGTACGAACGACGGGCCCAGAGACCGGGCAGGGTTTAGTGATGGCATCTGAAATTGTAATGTTTGAAGTTATATTTTATGGATAAATCTTTAAATTAAATTACATGTTTTTGGGTTTAAAATTTATTGTCATGTGTCAGTAGGCTATGAAAAATGGCGTATAAACTCTTAGTAAGAAAAATGGGAATACATACAGTAGCTAGTCCACATTGCGTGGGACTACGACAAAACAACCAAGGTGTTCACGTCACGAAACCTTGAGCGACAGCACCACTTAGGTACCTACAAAACTACTTTGGTACTACTTTCGCTGTCACACGCACTATGACTTGTATATTTCCACTTTTTAATTTGGAATTTGTAAACGTCGATCGATATTCTATTAATTCATAGTGAGAACAAGCCTTATAAGCTAATTTAACTAATTATTCGCCGACTGTGTCATTAATTCAGAGTCTGCCTTATTTTAAATTGCGTAAAAGGACCAATTGAAAACATTGCACAGAACTCCTTAGTTCGGATTGAAACCAGTGTAGGTAGGTATTATTTTTTTCACATCTTGTATCGGCACTTTTGTTCCGATGGACAGATGGGTAGTACAAAGAGCGCTACAGACAGCTGTCCTTAAGGATTCAACACAAAAGGCAGGTAGCGTATTCTGTTCGTAATATATTACACATAATGCGTGTGTGGGAGGGTCTTACAATACACAACGCCTTTTATAGCTATTGAGAAATGCCCGTTCTCGGATTTGTTTGGAAGCTCTGAATGAATGTTTTTGTATCTTACTTGGAATTGGATTGGAAAACGTTATTATTCATGTTTATTTTCACTATGACTCTATTAAAAAATATCTATTTCGAAGTGGTATTTTTTTCATTTACCGTCTGAAGCAAATTTTATTTTAACGAACGAACTATAAATAAATTATCTTTCATACAGAGAAAACGTAATGAAATACACGATGTGAATTTTCACGATTTTCATGATTGCAGGTTTCCACAGGAGTAAATAAGTACAAGCCAACTAATTTAAGACGATATAGTATTGCTCTTGACAGCCAATTGTCTTCTAGGCTTTATAAAGGTCGGCAACACATTGGCAACCCCCTTGACCTTCTGACAATAAAAAAAATGGAGCTCTTCAAAAAAAGGTGTGTAAAGGCGGTGTTGCCGTGCCCTAGGCAAGAGTAACTATTTAACATCAGATGGCTCGTATGCCTATAAGCCAACTTAATTACTTACTTAAAAATCTAAAACATCTACAATCTTAATTTATCGAAATCTTATTTTAAAGGATTATTTGTAGTTTTTTTTTGTTTTGTTACTACATGTATACAAAGGCTTTTCAAAGTACATTATTTCTATCAAATTAAATAGAATCAGCCTCATAACAGAAAAACCTATAATCTGAATTTTAAAAAGATCCTTTAGAACACAGCCCAATAATAGACTACCCATGAAGTCTTATAGAGTATTCTTACAGAGACAAAGCTCGCTGCGCAGTAAGCGGCGCCGAGGAGCGCGGGCGCAGCGCCGGTCCAGCGCCGCTCCATCGCTGCGAAGTACGCTGCGGCGACCATTGCAGACAGCACCAGCTCGGCGCCCAGCCTCTCCCACGCTGCCGCTCCCCCGCCTGGCAGCGAAGCTGATAGACTGCCTGCGTAGCCGGGGACGCTTACTCTGAAAGAAATGAGACAGAATTTTGAGATTGTTTTCTAATTTACGTACAAAGAGTTGGTGTGAGTTTTTATAATCGACGGTTTAGTAGATAGTACAGTTCAATACTACGACTAAAATTACGTTCGGGTGCTGAAACGCGAGACACCCGTGAATGATGCCTCGATATGGTAATCTAAAATTCGAAAAATAAATTAATAATAAATATTCTGGGACATTATCACGAATGTTTGTGTACAAGTTTGTTACTCAATCATGTTTTTGGCTTGATGGTTTTGCATGAAACTTGGCACATATAGCTATCTTTTTTCCCGGAAAAACATTAAATCCCTCTGGAGCGCAGGTAAAAGCGCGAGGCGGAAACCGGTAAAAAATACAAGCCGTTCAAGGTCATGTTTACCTGAGAACAGCAAAATTAACCTAAGCAGAAATAGCATGAAGCAAAACGTGCCAAATGCCAATCCGTCGTATTACAAGTAAAAGAAAATACAGTTTGGCCTCTCTTGAAATACCTGTACATATATTTAAACGGATCGAAGTCTTGCCTCTTGGCCTTTAAAGGTATTATTAGATCACGGGGGCACATGGGACCCCGGGAGTATAAATATACCAATCTAGTTGTAAATTGTAGCTTTTCTTTTGACGCTTGGTTCCTTAGATTGGAACCCTGTAGTTATAACTTTTGTATAGTACGAGTGTTTGTGCATTGATTTCCCTGCGGCTTCGCTCGCTTAGCTTGGAAATTACTCATGCAGTTTAATATAAAATGTGGAATAGGTTATATTCTTGTTTGGTCGTCTACTAATCCCCACTGGGACTACGTCCAAAGTAAAGTCGTTGTTGTATCGTATATCATTATTTACTTATTATAAAAAGCAACATCCCTCTGTCTTGTTAGTCTGTCCGTTAGTGTGCTTATTAGGTACTCCAGAACTATATTATTGCACGGATTTTGATGCGGTTTTAAATTTTCTAATTGGATCCTTGAGAAAGGTTTAATACTATGCAACGTTGCGTTGTGAGTTGTGTCTAAAAACAACTGCGCTACCCGTTTTTGTGTAAAATTCAAAGACAAAAACATGCGGGTAATGCCGCGGTCATAGATTAGTTAGGATTTGATAAAGCCTAAAATAAAACATTAGTCTTAAAATCTACATTTTGTTATAGGTATTAATAGGTTATTTATGATTTATAAGCTTAAGCCTAAAAGATTTTCAATAAACAGGCTGTGTAAAAAACATGTATAAATTAATTAATATTCGATAAGTTAACTTATTATTTCGTAGATCTTTATATCAAAACGATTATAAGATACATATATCAAAGTTTGTATTTTATACATTGATTGTAAATACTTGTTCTAAATAAATACAGATACCTATAGTTCTATTTTTATTTGCCCGCCCAAATTATGTAAAAATATGCAAACTTACAACAAATAATTAAATTTAAATTTCACTAGAATATATTTGTCGAAATAACGTCGAAGTTTTCGAAGCGCACATGAATCGCATTGAAACATTAAAATTTTAGGTTTGCTTCAATATTGCATTACGTGTATTTGTACGTGTAATAATAGTTGTAAGTGATGAATAATAAATAAATAAAATAATTTCACATACTTAATTCAATACGGGTCTCCGTACCCGTGTATGTACATGCTTGTTAGTTTAGTTTGTTGGCATCGTGTCAAAGGAGTTTTACAAGTGAGTATAACCGTGTTGGTTATGATGTAATATTGGATCGCATTTCTGTAACATCTGCCCTTAGATACACTGACTCTTGAGGACAAGGGTATTCATTACTATAAACTTGGACATGCTTCTATGAGGTTCTGTCTGTTTTATTTACTATGTAAAGGTTTGTGTCTAAAACCATTACAATTATCAAGTTGCAGATGAGTGGACTACTAATCGAAACACGCTTCGAAAGTATGTTTGAAGCTAGATTTGATTTAACTAAGTAAATTATTTTTATATTTGTTTTTATATAATTTCTTTTATAGGTCCGAACCGTTAGAGTCTGACAATGTTTCATTTCATTAGTTAAAAAATAAACTTTGTAGGTACTCTAGATGAAAATAATGGGTTTAAAAAATCAGCCTATACGAATTGGAACGAATGCTACACGTGAAATATTGCAATCGTTAGTCATCGAAAACTGCCGAACAATGGGTAGTTTCATTTGATGCATTTGTTTCATCTAGCCATAGTAATAAAACATATTCATGCTGTATTGTTACCGACAGAAATCACTACCAAGTTTTTTGGAGAGCCAACGATCTCATTAAACAAGTTTCCTTTGATAGAGATGGTACTTTTCTATGAAACGGGTATTTTTTTTAATATTATGCCAAGCTGCTGCCAAGATGGGCTTTGCGTGCTTATCACCTTCGGCCACATCATACGGAAATGCGACCCAGACAGCTGACTTTTAATTACTACAAAGGTAGTATTACCAAATTACAGAAAATACTTGCATTTCATCAGGGACGAACATTATAAGAATACATTTTACACCTACTTTGAAGTAATATTTTTTAACAAGAATGTACTTATACTTCTAAAGTGACTGACGTAGAGTTCTGAAATTCACATAAAACATTTCTTCAAGTACTACTCTACAAAATAAAGATGTCACTTTAGTTTCCAAGGTATATGCAACCAACTTAGCTAAGGTAAACGCAAATTGCGTTTCACAATAACACAGTAACTAAATACCACCTTGTGTTTCAGTATACCGCGATACATACGCGTACTCCATTGAAGTGATATCTGTCTGTCTGTCGTGAATTCAATATGTACCTAACTATTGTTACATGGAACGGCGGTTGAAGCACTTCAAACTTGACTGTCACTACTATAGACATGTGTCGAACTATTACTGACCTCGTTGCGATCGCTTCGCTTAGATGTCTAATCTGAAGACGCCAAGACGACAAGCGAAGCGCAAGGGCACTACCTACCTTTTCTCGAAGCGCTTCGTCGTTTTTTTGAACCCTCATAACTTAGGTTTGGATTGTACCACATAAACAAAATTCTCGGGATATGATGTCAATAAGAGACTTATTTAATATATAAAGTTTCATTTGTATAGCTCTTATACTTTAGATTTTATTGATATGTAAAAAACCCTGATTTCGTCACTGACTCACTCACTCACTGATGATCATCGAAATTCTAGGGTACTTCCTGAAGTCCTAGAAAGCTGAAATTTGGTATGTAAGTTAGTATTAGTACACAAACAACAAAAAAATCCTAAAACTTGGAACTTTTCCCCCCCAACCCCTTAAACTAGGGGATGGAAGTTTGTATGGGTTTTCCTATACAAACTTAATTTCATGCTAGAGATCTGAAAATTATACAAGTACACAGACTTACAAATTAAAAAATACATGTTTCAGGGTTTTTTAAAAATCATCCCTCAACTCCTTATATTAGGTGATAAATTGTATATGGGGCATTCGTCAGGTTTCAGATCAGAATATTACTATACATTATTGGAACGAAGTTCCTTATCGCGCGTTGCGAAAGGGGGCTAGGCGGAAATTAATTAAGACCAAAAATAGGCACGACACTTTTTCACACACACATACTACAACATTACTACAAGAACTATTGTAGTTTAACAGAAAAGTTAAGGGCTAAGTTTGAATAATGCTCTCATTCATTGATATTGGGTCATCTACGTTCCCTTGTCAAAAGCACAACAGTCAGCTCGAATATAATCGCCTAAGAACCATGGATCGCCCTGATCTATCGTTTATTATAAACAGAAAATCAACGCAGTAAAAAGGCAAAGATAGAGAGTGGGCTAAAGGTTCCTCTGTTGAGCAGTGAATACATTTTTCACTTTACACCCATGTGACGGTAGCGAAACGGCCAAGCCATATATTTTGACTTAGGTGTAGAGTTTGTGAAGTTAGGGCTTGTAGAGTTAGAAGCTTGGCTCTACATGAGATCTGATAACTTTTTGACAGTGCGAGCTATATGGTCTCGTCTTGGCAAAATTTTACATGAAAATGTTTTTGGTGGGATCTTATTTACCAGAATTTATAGGATTTGCGACTTGACACTTAGAATTACCAATAATATCGAAAATATCGGCGTGTTCTTACAGCTGTACTTTTAAGTTATTTCCCTTCTAGGCACCACCAGCGATTTTTTAGAATAATTCTTAAGGAAAATAATTATTCTTTTCTTTCTTTCTCTCTGTCTGTTTGTTTTGTTAACGCACATCTCCGGAATTACTGAACGAATTTTCATTTATAGTTTTCACAGATAAAATATAGGCTTCGTTTCATTAAAATTGGATGTCACAAAAATAGTTATACTTAGATATTTTAGAAAGTCTGCGCGAGAGAAGTCAGGGGTGAAAAGCTAGTTGTATGTATATAAAGCCATATAAGTACCTAATTAATTTGAAATCTGGCTGACCTTCTGAAATAGGTAAGTATGTGTATAAGAAGATATACCTACAGATATAATTTTATAAGGTACTTATAGATATAGATAGGTACCTATATTTGAGGAACCAGGAAAAACAAACATTTCTCGCAAAATATTCATTGAAAATGTGAAAACGAAATCGTTATTCAATAAATAATATTATATTTCAATTTGTTACACATATTTTCTCTTTAATTTAAAATACCGCTTTGGAGTATTAGGGCAAAAAACTCTGCCTGAAATCGTCTACGTAATTTTTAAATTATTTATAAAACAAGTATTTACTTACAATCAACGTATAAAATACAAACTAATACAAATGGTATATGGTATGTCGATAGGCAAGGTTCGCAACAGGCTGGCAGCGTTCCCTTTTTGGATGGCCAAGCTTATGCGTTGGCGGAAAAAACTCCCAGACCGTCGGTCTCCCGAAACCTCGATGATAAAATCCGAGTAAATCGGCGAGCCTCGAAAACTATAAAAAATATATAATTATAATATATTTTCGTAGGCTCGTTACCTATATAAGTATGTAGTATGTATATATAGGTTTTAGATTGTATGCGTCATTATATTGCGAGCGTAGACTCATTATTGTTTAATGGATAGGAACCAGCGAGAGCCAGCGAACAATTTAGCGGTTTTAATTAAAAAGAAAGGAGGTGCGACGCCGCGCGCCGGCCGTCTCCTGCTCGTTTTTGTAACAAAATACTCAGGGAATGAGACACTTTTATTTTTTACGTATCCCTTTAAACGATGATTGCGCTATTTTTTCCTGATCGTCCCCTACTTAATCAAATTGATGACTCGACATTAAATATTCACAGATTTTCGCATGCATTTTTAAGTTCATAAGATATTTTTTGCAAATAACTCTACTTAGTCAAAATTAACTATGATCTTTTTTCGTATTTGAGTTTGAACTTTTTTAACTATGGATAGGTGTAAGATAGCCGAAGGTGATAAGCACATAAAGCCTAGAAGGAATCAAACTCTCAAGTGCAGCTGCCGGAGCGCTGGCATTGGCGATCGATTTCCAACTTGAGGGTAGGAGCCAGCCATGCAAACAAATATTTTGTTCTTCAAAATGAAAGGATCAAATCCAAATGTTAGACCCAAAAGATAAACGTATGCAAAATTTGCACCTGTGTACGATAATATCTAATCTAATGCATTATTTATACAATTTCTAACATTCTAATTCTAATGGCCGATGGTTATAGGATTACAACCCCATATTATTTAGATGTCTGAATAAGTATTACGCACACATGAGTTGTAAAGACAGAGTAGGTACGTTTTTTGGGGGAAAAACGTGGTTTTCAAAAGGTAATTGTTTTTTTCATTACTAATACTGATTGGCGATATAATTTTTTTTATTTATAAATTGGATTATGACATTAAACGAGGTGAAAGAAGTAGTGTTGTAGAGTTTCTAAAAGTAAGTAATAAAAGTATTTCTTTATAGTAAGCTGTATCTATTGCATTACAGAATATAACAAAAACAGCCCCATAAGGCCATAACTCATTTGCAGCCGGATCAATATTGGCAGATGATTATGCATAATTTATGCGCACGAGTTGGGGTCAAGTGGGGTAAACGGGACACGCATGACAATCGAGGGCACATCTTTTATACTTGTTACTGAATGGACAGTAAATTAGTTAGAACATTCACACCTTATGGCCACATGACTGGCCACAAGGATTTTTTTGTGTACCTATTGTTGTTGGAGGAATATTTGCTATGGATAACAAAAGAGGTATTAACGCGTCTGTTCGTTATTGATGAATGTTTTATCTGCTTTGGGTTTTATTCTGTTTTTTTTTTATGCTTAAGATGGCTAAATACAATTTGGCTATCTGATGTTAAAGAGGTCACCGTGACATATCTTGGAAAATACTATGCGCTGCAAATGCCTTGCAGGTAAACCGGTAACCAGTATACCGGCATTTATTCGGTTTTTTTCGCCCAATCGACTTTTATAATTAAACAAAAACTAGGACAATGTTCAGCAAAAGATTTATCGTTTAAGAATCTTTATTTCTCAAAAGAAATTAACCTTATTTGGTTTTGTCGTAAAATCTGAAAAAATATATAATTCAAGAAATGTATGATAGATACCAATGGGGTTGTTAAAAATGAGATACCTATAACGAAAATAAATAACTTTTGTTCTTTATTTAAAATTGATAAATTATCTATTATTTATAAAAAAAAAACTTCAGCTATTTTTTTGTACACAACATTTACAATATTTCCGCGATTTAAATATCAAATAAAAATCAAATGCAAGTTAATATAAATAAAAAATGAGCACGATTCTCCCCCTCTGCAGTTAACAAGCGAACAATTACATTTAATTTACGGATGGGTTTTTTAAAGTGTCCCAATATGGCCCGGTCGACCCACCCGGCATTATTAACCGACTATCATTTTGTGTGAGGATAATCTACCGCGACATTTGTTAAAAAATATATTCAAGAGGGTATCGCGGTCCATTTCAAAAATTCAATTGTGCTGAAGTGCCATCAAACGCCGCGATAATTTTAACTAATAAATTCACAATATTAAACCTTATGGCTTGTTAATAAGACTGCTTTGACGATGTACAATTAAATGTAAATTGTAAAACGATTGTTGGAGGATCATGATGCGTGGAGAAACAAGTGCGGGCGATGAATTATCTAATGTTCATTAATTTATTATTCAAGACTCGTGAGTTATTGCGATTTGTAGTGAATTACTACTAATGTGGTTTAATATCGCATATAAAATTACTTATATAAAAAGGAATCACGAAATAAAAATGTCTAAAATAAGAAAACATTTGAATTCCCCATTAATATCACAAAACCACAAAATAGAGACATCAAACATTTTTTACCAACAATAATCCTTTTTTTCCACAAAAAGCACAGCGCCGACGCAGCGGGCGGTAGGCGCGAACTTGTTGCCCATTGCACTTTGCCCTTTGTTTTGAAAAAAAAACCGATAAAGAAAACAACATTGTTCTAACCCTTGGTTAACCCTTTGCCACACATGTCGTCACACCCATGGTTGTGAAACCGCGATAATATCCTGCCAATAAATAAGCTTACACTTTCATTAAACAATGCATTTTCGCTGTTATATCATAAACATAGAGCTTATATTCCGAGTTATTATATTAACAATATGGACGTACAGAAAATGGCAAAATAATGTTGAGTGTAGTATATTTTTGCGCATCTATTGTGTGCTATATATTGGTTTTTATAGTTAATGTCTCTTCGTGTATTAGTCGGATTGTTAGGGAAGGATGTCCCGTACATATGGTGAAATCGTATTTTATTGCGCCCTGCGGTTTTTCTCGCATAGCTTTCGTTTCGTGGTGGCTTCGATATTGCATAACATAAGCTTGGGGATTGATATGTCAACCTTTATGATATTCGCCAATCCTTATTTAGATTTTATCAGTTTGTCTTTACTTAAGGTATTCTAATACCATATTTTCACGATGACGTGTCCACATGGGCCGAGAGATTTCCCTCGGGCCGAACTATTGGAGATATACAAATATGTCCGCCATGTTGACAAGGTGGTCAAATTTGTGGAAGCTCATAGCAAAGGTAGGAAAAGGTGAAAGGAAGTTTGTGTCATTTAATTCAATTTATTTTTAAAGTTTTCATAATTTTATGTTTTATTGTTTGGTTAGAGAAAGGTCTGTAAGGTACAAAAGAAGCATCTTCCACAAAAAGACGTCCCCATATATCAACAATTGATCCTAGGAAACCATGTGGCGTTTAGGGAAGGTACCTAAGTTGCGGGTGCATTTAATTAGGGCCCTTTTATGTCCACTAGCGACCCGGGCGTCACAATATACGACGCGACGTGACGACCGGCAAGTGTCGACCTACGGTACCGATACATGGTCCGCTATAATCGTAAACTTTGCATTTAGACAAAGTTTGTGTTGTATTTGCATTACGGAAGCAAATATGTAATTTGGAAGTATAGGTTGAATGAGGACTTCTTTTTCAGTCTTATTTTGGCCTTTTAGCTCGATGTCTATAAATGTACCAAATTTTTATTTTGAACATGGTATTAATCTCCATGGTATGTACCATTCAATGATGTGCACTTGAGAGAGTATTAGACTTAGGTACTGAAAGCAAATTATGATAAAGTCGATTAATCACTTAGATTAAAATGGGGATCATTTGTTACAGTTAAATAGTAGGATCGCATGTACTCACAATACAACACAACGACTACGCGTACAACTGAGCAATAGTGTGACAAAAAATTAAAGACAATATACAATCATAAAATAATGTAGAACTATGCAAATTACATTTGAATCCTATTCTCGAGTGAGTTGTTATAACAGCTAACTCCTATACAATAGTTGCAAAGTGAAGAAGTTTCCAAGGAGATATAAATTCAATGTGAACTTAATCCATTTGTTAGGATTCCATCAGGAAGATTGCGCGCTGTGCACGATTACGTGTCTCGGATCTAAAAGGGTTTTTAACTAGTCAACATGGACTTATCGCTAAAGTGGAAACTAAAACTGTGCAAAAAAAAACTATGAACACCACTTATCACTACCACTAAGATGTGTGTCGTTGAAGAGTAGTCAATGGACACTGCACTGCAATGCACTGGCTGAATTAGTCACGATCATAACCTGTTAATGCTGTACGCAATTAAAAATACTCGGTGATTCCAAAAATCTCCATTTTATCAGGACTCTTCATTGCCATCACTAAGATTGCGATAAAGAGCTGCAATTTACGAAAAAAAATGATTTAATAGATACCTACAAATCGCTCACCCCCGAAATACAAGATTTACGAAGTTGAGCGTAAAATGAATCATTTTGGAATTTTGGTTCTTTAGGTTTTATAAGACGGAAATAAATACACTTTTTTTTTACCAAAAACCAATCAAGCTAAATTATTTGTGTAACTTTATTTGGATAGATATATATTTCATATTTCAATAACCAAAACCGATTCATCAACACGTATCAAATGATAACAGATTGGCTGTCAGTTCAGAGCTCGGGGTCCCTAGTGCGAGTGCCTGGCTCAAAGTGGACGAGAGGGATCAACCCTTTCGTTAACCCTCAATGATAAGAAAATGTGCCGAGAGTATATATTCATACGATTTAGCCAATATAAGAGGGTGTCAGTCAGCCTCAGTACAAGTTTGGTGGGAGAGAAATATCTATGCGAAAAGTTTATCCGAAGTATATGATGTTCAGGTATTTTTTTTGTATAGGCTTGTTTTTGATCACAAGCTCACTATAGTAAGTGGTAAGGTTGAAGGTGGTAAGCACACAAAGTCTAGAAGGAACTGGCTCTCAAGTGTAAGTGTCGGAACACATGACTTTCAACTTGCGGGTGGTAGTCATTTAATTATCGGCATAATAAAAAACAAAAAAGGTCGTTAGTCCAGCTCTTACCTATCTACGTCTCTTAAAACCAAATATCTCCAAATTATACAACGTTTTATCTGTCACTATTGGATTACTAAATCAGCTTAACAAGTAAGTACCTACTCTTGTTAAAGCATTCGTAAAAAAAGGTCCTAATCCAGCTCACTCACTGATAGGGCAATGCGGTGTGGGTGAGTGGAGTACCGAATTAATTTATACCGAAGGACAGGACCTAGAGGGCAATTTAAGTTGCGGCTCATACGCCCGCATAACTCGTAATGACAGTTGAAATATTGAAACAGACATAATTGAAATATCCTGTTAAACTTAACTTAAGGGTCACAAATGAATTTTAATTTAGAATCGTTGATTGGTTAACTCGTGGGCAGTTAAGATGAGATTTTTTCCCACGCTCATGTGATGTTGGCTCGATTATAGAGAATCGCAAAGTTTAAATTGTAGTTATCAAATAGGATCTACCCTAAGTTGTTTTGGATGCTGTTTTCATAGATTATTGTTATCGTTTAGTTGGTCGGTTTGATAATTCTATGATAGCATCATATCTTTAAATCATAGGAGTCAAATCACTAATATTATAAATGTGAAAGTTTGGGTGGATGGATGGATGGATATTTGTTACTCTTTCACGCAAAAACTACTGAACGGATTTAGATTAAATTTGGCAGAGAGATAGATTATAGTCTGGAATAGCACATAGGCTACTTTTCACTTCGGCTCACGGGAATGCGGGTGAATAAAACAATAAATCTAGGTAAGTAAAAATGGAAAGATACTAGCTTCCGTCCTGCGGTTTCACTGGCGTTCCAGAAGGAAAAAGTATTTTATATGTTAATCCAAAATATATTCTAACTGTGTACCAAATTTCATTCAAATCCGTTAAGTAGTTTTTGCGTGAAAGAGTAACAAACATCGATCCATCCATCCATCCTTAAAACTTTCGCATTAATAATATTAGTACGATAAAGGAACAGTTATTTGGATACATACTATAACACTATACATTATACAGGCACATCTATAAACTCGTATGTGAGGCCAATATGGCACTACTATAGTTAATACTGCACCCTGAAATAATGTAATGGTTATCAAATAAGACTAAAAGTGAGGCCACGGCCAATCAGACAAAGATATCTGTGCATAAATTTATTTCCAAAAACGTTTCCTAAGTTACAGGAAGCTTTAAGTTTTTGTTCTCCTTTTAAACAAAGATTTGTTTGTTTGGAAATCCCGCTCTACCAACGCCTTTTCATCTGTGATAAGTAGAGTGTATATATTATGTATTTGAAAGTGCAATAAACCTTTACATTTCTAAAAGCGAATATATGGACGAAAACTTGGTTTTCAGTGGGTGTGTGCGGCTAATAAAATAGGGTGCATTGTAACATCTATCTGCGTACATAATGGAAATTTATAAGAAATAAACATATAGGTATAAAGAATTCCTTCTTAAGTTATTACTTACAATAAGATAGAGTGCATGTATTACATGAAATGTGAAATAATTTCAAGAACTTGCTACATTCGATTGATCCACTTGAAAATATTTATCTACATTTTAACCATAATATAATTTAATAATAAATTTTATTACCTTCTACATAAATTTTGAATTAATTTCACAATATTATTTGTATCTGCGCATCAAATTCGCACCTCACTTACTATGAAATTAGAATAATTTTAAAAGAATATATATATACAAGATTATTTACGGTATACAAGAGACCGTTCCTTTAGTTTGCCATTCAATATTACTTTCAATAATTTGATCCTTATAAGCGACACTGGGATGGCGGAATAAAACAAGATGTCTTTTTTTTTCAAAATCAACTGTTTTGGCATTTTTTGCTATTTATTATGCTTTCGGATTTGACCATTCATGCTCAGTTGAACAATTCACCTCTATACGAATCCTGAAAATAGTTTGTTCAGAATTATTACTAGAAACGATTGCAACAGTGTACCATTTTATATTTGAACAAAAAAAAAACTTCTCATAACTTTATATATTTTTTTACATTAAGTACTTACTATTTTAATGAAAAACTTTTTATAGTAATTAAAAGGAAAGAAGCATTATCCCGAAAGTGTCTCTACGACGACTTATTGAAGAACGCGATAGGCATACTTGATCAAATAGTTCATTAACAAAGGGGATTCGAGGAAATGAGCACGAGGCGTAGTTGGAGAAAAAACACCGATCGTAAATCAGGTAACGGACATATTGAGACGCTAAGAACATCTTTTATTCGAATCCCTTTTGATACCATTGTCCCATAGATTTTTCACTGTTGCTCTCTTTTTCGCTTAGATTTTCCAAAATTAAACTCTTAAGAACAAAATAGGGGCAGAAAGTCATAATCTATAGCCAGTTTACTAATATTATTTTGATATAGGTACATTCGATTTTCAGTTTCTCTGATATATCATATTTTAAGTTTAAGCAATGAAAATGCATAATATAAACTCCACAGGCTATATAGAATTAAAAATATGTTTGTAAATAAATCTGATTCAACAACATTGAATCGTAAAATTTTAATGTCAAAGGTCTAGTACGATGAATGTAAAAGGACCCAGCAAATTGCAAAGTTTGGAAGTTAACCGAACAAAAGCACTGTAGAATAAATACCGTGGCTCATAAGTTTCCACAGCTTTTGTGTCAAAGCACCCTTAAAGGAAAATTTTCCTTTAAAAATTCAACAGGCGTCACTTGCCGGTATCTAGTTTAAAAGGATTACATGCTTACATAATTAATGTGAGTGACAGTTAATGTAAGATGTTTCAGCTTTACAACATGCTGAGGGATAGCAGATCTAAAACATATTTTTAATATTTTCCAAGCAATAAGATACGAAATAAATAATACATAAATAACAGAAAAATATGATGGTAAAAACATCTTCATTATATGAGCCAGGACCAAGACTAAACCTTCCGTAAGAGCATCTTACTAATTCATTGTAGGTTAATTAATCGTTAGATCCTCAAAATCTAAAGTATCCTAGCCTACTTTTATCTACCCAGTATCGAGCTGTCCAACTTTATGTTATATGTTATGTAATGTTGCGTGTTAATCATAGAAACAATCTCTTTCTACTAGCTATTTCTGCCAGGGCTTTGTTTGTACTTCAGTTTAATATATATGTGTAGAAGTGCTGTGAATGTAGCTCTGCCCAGATAATTGCAAATTTTCGGCTACTTTGCTTACATTATTCCCTCTTCCATAATATAGTTGTTATTATACATAAGAATCACTTTAGTGGAAATTTGACTGAAGCTAAACAAGACACTCGATTTATATACAGTTGAATGCACAGCGGGATTTAACTGGATATAACCGCATATAACCACACATAACCGACTTAGCCTTCGCGCTAAACTCTGTTACCAGCTCAGCTAGAGTGCAGCGCGAAAATAATGAAATTATCGTTTCACAACGAAGTTTGTACGTTTTACCAAAGGTTTTACTAACTACCGAGTCGATAACTGGATTCATTAAAAGTTTAACGTTACCTGCACAAATAAGATTGCTAATGAACAATTTCTGAAGGTTTCACTGACTTCAGTATGCACTCACTGGCAGATTAGTATGGATCTATGTATAAATAAATTAAACGTTTCCTCTACCTTATAATCTAAGGTTGGTACCCGGTCATAGAGCGGGGGACAACAAAATTAATAGCTGAAGCACGGCTACTCAGTTGTAAGCGGAGTTAAATAATCAAGAAGGCATCTTTACACCTATAAAAATTCAGCTTCCGTATGTTTGTGTCTGTAAAACTCAAAAATTAGTCAATAAGTAATAATAAGAGAGGTAGAGCATAGCAATATGTCGCTCAAAGAGCAGCTCCACCTTATAGAATACCGCAGCCAAATAACTTATTTATTGTTGTGTTCCTGCGCGTGAGTAAGGTCGCCAGAGCTCATCGGGGAGGGGGGAAGGGTCGGCAACGCGCGAGTGATACTCCTGGTGTTGCAAGCGTTCAAAGGCTACGGTAGCCGCTTGCAATCAGGCGGGCCGTATGCTTGTTTGCCGACAATGTTGTATAAAAAATGATACTAATGTACTTAAAATTTATACACGACTCCTATATACGAGTGTTTTTATTGTACTTTTTAGGGTTCCGTACCCAAAGGGTAAAAACGGGACCCTATTACTAAGACTTGGCTGTCTATCCGTCCGTCTGTCCATCCGTCTGTCCGTCTGTCCGTCCGTCTGTCCGTCCGTCCGTCCGTCTGTCTGTCTCCAGGCTGTATCTCAAGAACCGCTATAGCTAGAGAGTTGAAATTTTCACAAATTATGTATTTCTGTTGCCGCTATAACAACAAATACTAAAAACAAAATAAAATAAATATTTAAGGGGGGCTCCCATACTCCCTTGTTTTGTGGTAGTTCCCGTTGACCTAGAATCACGAAATTTGGCAAAAAGCAAGGTCTTACAACACAAATAAAGGAAAAAATTCAAAATATAAAAAAAGTTGAAAATTAAAGGGTGTCCCCATACATACATAGTTACGCCAATTAATAAAGACCTCCGAGTTGTATGGGCGCTGATACAATTTAGAGGTCTAGCTTAATTGGCACCTATCTCAAATAAGGTAAATAAATAAAATTGTGCATTTCCCGTGATGGACGAACGATGGACGAAGTTTGTACGGGACCCTCGGTGCGCGAGTCCGACTCGCACTTGGCCGGTTTTTATTCCTAAGTTCCCACGGGAGCGGGAAATTCTAAGCGTTTCGCGAGGATTAAATTGGCCAGCTTTAGCTAATTACATTTAAAGTTAAATTGATATTTTTTAAGGTTGTAATAGCTCAGTGGTAGTGACAACGTCATGCGGCGGCGAAGGTATGAGTTCGAGCTTTCAGTGAAAGAAAACATCGTGACAAGAAACTATAGCATGGTGGTAGGGTATTTTGTAGTACCCGCCAGGCTAGTACCACCTTCAAGTTAAAAGCCACGCCAGTTTTTTCTAGGCTTCGTATGCTTACCACCTTCGGTCACATCATCACTTACCATAATAAGATTGTGGTGAAACATAGTCCAAAAATTTAAAAAATAATAATTACATGATATTATGACAGCTGCTCTTAAAACTGTGTATAGTATAGTATAACTCACGTAGTTTTGTTGTCCCACGCGCTATACACTGGGTACCGTATCTTGTTATTTTTGTTATAATCTAAGGCTATTATCTACTTACAGATATTTTATTTCACGAAGTTAGCTTATCAATGTTAGTTTGGCTCAAACCAGACCATTCACACACTGTCTCGAGCAGACTTCGATACTTACTTGAACTTTTGATAATCAATATCCGTATTTGAGCGAGATTTAGTTCGCAAGCTTTATCAGTTAACTAGCTGTTCCCCGCGGTTCTGGTGTAAAAATTAGCCTACCAAAAACCAGTGAAAGTCCCGTCAAAATCAGTCCAGGCGTTTCAGAGATTAGCCGGAACAAACAGACAGACAAAAATATATCAATTGTTTTTTTTTGTTATAATTAGTACCGGATATACTTTCATATGCATTTAGTAAAAAGCTGTTATTTTGAAATTACAAACAGACACTTCAATTTAATGTTGTATATATAGATATAGATAACACGAACAGTGACTCAGTAAACAGCACATGTGTGCATTGTTCAAGTCAATTTAGAATTAGTACTGGCTCTGAAGTTTAAGCTGAACTGACGTATTCGGGCCATATTAAGTTAGACTCATGTTTGTTAATGCATTTATGACGTACGCCTAAACTTTGCCCCAGTAATGTTATTGTTCTACTTGGATTCTCATTAAGTTTAGTGATATCCCAAATTTGTTTAGCTTATAGCGAAAATTTGCGCAAATTTGATGACGCTGCGTTAACGTTTTGTGTAACGAAGCTTGTTAAAAAGTGATGATAAAATACTATTTAAATAAATGGTTATGATTACGAGTTGCAAAATAACATCACGCTGTAGGTCGTTGGGTGAAGTAGTTAATGCAATTGTTAATTACTAAGTTCCACCCCGCGGTTTTACCCGCGTCCCCAATGGATGTCCTGTTTTTAGAGAAATGTAACAACTTATTGTGTTATTTCATCTTTGTGCTCAATTTCATCCAAATCTGTTAAGCCATTATGGAGTGATTGAGTAACATACGTCTATTACCTGTGGAATACGCCTACTAGGTACATCCATATACCAATATTAGGTACATTTCAAGCTTATACTGCTGAAGCGATCGCGATGAAATTTGGTACGCAGATAGCCTATGCCATGGGCCCTATGATATGGATAAGACATTAAACCTTCCTTAGTGAATGCCTACACTGTATAAGGTATCTATGTGAAAAAATTCAAGTTCTAGGTCCAGCAGTTTGGGCTGTGCGTTGATATATCACCCAGTCAGACAGTTTATCATTTTATACATATATACAGATAACGTATGAAATAGAGAAGTTACCACCATAATGTAGGAAGATTTTTGAGGCAGCTTTATTACCTGCACTCAAGCGTAACTATACTCTTTCCGTGGTAGTCATGTGGTAGTCGACAGCATCTGAGTAATACTTATTTTATAATGTTACGTATAAAAGGTTTTCTTTTGGGTACAAGAACAGGTTTCATATAAAACCTAATCTTGATTATAGATCTTCAGTGGAGATCAAAATCGGTAGGTAATGTTTTTTTTTTCACAAACTGCATTAGGTACAGTAGGCGAATCGGTATTTTACCACCTTAGAATTTAATCGGAAAATTAAAGGAAAAAATCAGGATCTCGACAACAACGGCGCCACCTACCGGGTCCAATTAGAGCTAGGAACCATCCAGGTGACCCTAAAAGTACAAAAAAATATGAAAGAGTTTAAGGAAAAGAATTACGAACACTTCACACCGGAATTTTGTATACATACTATTCCCCGAAAAAAAAAGTAGCCCATGTCCTATTCCACACCATATATATCGCAATCGGTTCAGCGGTTTAGGCGTGAAAAGGTAACAAACTCACTTTTGCATTTATAATATTAGTTAGGATAGTTAGGATTTTAGTATATGAAGATTTACATTATACCTACTCTTGTTACAACTTTATTTAAACTTAATTGTGTTAAAAGGCAAGTTATATTATTAACTTAGACGTCGCCGATGTCCAGTGACTTGGACCACATACCAAAGCAAAGTGTCGGCGGTGCCTTCTTCACAAGTTTTTGATGTATTGCGCTTTTGCACTGGTACCTTGCGACATGGACGCTTCTTAGCGTCTTATCTCGCCGAAGCATTACGCCGAAAAACTTTTTAAAGGCCCATATATATTTTACGCTACGTCGCTACTCAGCCCTAAGTCCCTGAATGTTATATTAGAATGCGTGGTATTCTGTTGAAATCCGCTGCGGATGTCACTCACGAGTAAGATGTACGTATATAAATAGCGAATATACGCCACCTGCCACTTTGTTTCGACGTGAGGTGTTTGCAGCTTTGAGAATAACACCTGCTAAATTATGAATATCATTACGACTTTATTCCTATGTTGTACTTCACGTGAATAAAATCGTAGGTTGACTGTATTTACAGCTTTACACATTTAATAACTTATTGTCTTTTTGATGATTATTGATTTATATACCCAAAAATATGTTTTTGACGCAAATATTATGAAGGAATGTAAATTGTTTTTATTGAGTGTTAGCTGTAATAACACCTTTTATATTATGTAACTATAAAGTCATGGTTAACTGCAGCCTTGGCTTGTGTTTCTGACCCAAAAAATAAAACAATTACCAAATATTCAACGTGATCTAACCCTAATAATATGATTGGCTATAACGCGCCCTCGTCCATTTTTTCCAATATTTTTTCAGCGACACCGCTTGCAACTGATGGTGATGCTGATGACCTTTTTTCAACATTCCGTAGCTCCACTAATTTTAGAAAGGGGCAGCAAAAAATTTAATGTATAATATGGGTTGATTTAAGGTAAGGATTTTACACTGAGCGGAAGGGAAGCCCCTTTAGTGCGGACGCCAACGAACGGAAACTACGGTAATGCGAACATTATTCCGTTGAATAATAAAACTAAATGAAGCTGTTGGATAATTGATAGTATATTTTTAATGTGTTTAAGCTTCGTTTAATTAAAATTCCTTTTGAGAGGGTTTATCTAACTGCCTATGTGTTTTAAGTATCCGAGTATAAATTCTTTTTACAGCTGATAAAACAGGCGAGATTATTTTGATAACTAATAACTTTACTGCTATATATAATTAAAAAGATTTAAAAGAAAAGGGTATCTCTACATACTACTACAGTAATACTTAAGAATGAGAAGTAAACTATGTATAAGGTATTTTTTGTATTTTTTTTACAAAACATGGTATGAGTCAAAATCCCATTGCATCTCAGCGGCAAGTGGCAGCTGCGACTGCAAATGGTTGCGGATATTATCAAGATAGTGCCACAATTGATAAGCGGTGGGCGGTTTGTGACATTGTCATATAGCACTTATTAATGTCCCTTCTAATTATAGGCAAAGTCTTAAATGTGGAGAGCAAGTAACAACTTATATACCTTTTCTGCTTACATGTATTGCGCGAGGAGAGTACTAAACACTGACGTAGATGAGTAGGAGGGAAGCGAAGAAAGAAATATGATTAAGTCAATGAACTTCCAGCAGATGTGAAACATTTTCGATTTTCAAGCAGTCACGTATCACATATCTCGCCACGCGCTCTTATAATGCAGAAATATAGGCAACAATACACAAACTGTCGCGTCGCTCATAACTTGAACCAAACTTAAATGACACCCTAATCAGAGCTACAGAGTCAAAAGGACAAAGGAATACAACTGCGGCCTTTGCCATAATATAAAGTTTTTATATCTTATCGTATGGTCTTTAAATGGTTTCTAAAAAACGTTCTTATCTATCTATACTAATATTATAAAGGTGAAGAGTTTGTTTGTTTGTTTGAACGCGCTAATCTCAAGAACTACTGGTTCGATTTGAACATTTCTTTCAGTGTTGGATAGCCCATTTATCGAGGAAGGCTATAGGCTTTTTATCCCGGTAAAACACAAGATCCCTCAGGAACGCGGGTGAAACCACGTGGAAAAGCTAGTTATCTATAATTATACTTAACCTAATATTTTACTGCATAACTTTTGTTGCTTATCAATATTCTATTATCTTTTGTCAGAGGTATGAATGTCTAACGCATAGGTTTTTAGCTTTTATTTAGGCATAATTATTTACCACTGATGAAACAAATTTTGTGATCAAACAACCCTATCTAATGTAAAAAAAATATTTGATTTGGGTGAATTATGTTTCTTTTAATTCTAACTCAATATGTATTCAATTAATAAGCAAACATATGGCAGATGCACCGAACATAAACTACGTAACCCAAACTTTCAATAACTGTAAATAGAATCAATATCGAATTTGTATCACGTACGAGCTACAGAATACAGATATGTGAATAGAACCTCTCAAAAACTATCGCGATGAAAATGTATGAAGGATCTACGTATTCTCAAAGCACATAAATTATGCCTGATGGAGGGTGACAGGAGCGCCAAATATCTCGTTTAAATCTCGACGAAACTTGGGTTACAAACCCCCAGTGCTTTCTGACCTCTCTGATTAAGTATGTATGTACATGTCATCGTCTCATTTCATATATTGTTTATATAAATTAAGTAGGAAATTTTGAAGGAAATGGCGCACTGCGAATTTATTATTTTTTAACAAGCTTTGTTATGTTGCTGTGTTGTTATTTTCGCTTAATTTACTTGAGTACATTTGTATGTAATTAATTAGGCATCACTGATGTAAGAACCAGCTACTTTTTTTCTATAAAAAAAAAAGATTCTGTTACCAATCTATTAAAAGTTAAACTTAGTTTGAATGAGATGTTACTTTTCGTCGTCAGCGTAAATGTTAAAATCTGTTTGTGGAAATTGTTTTAGTTTTATGTAATATAACAGTAATATTTTGAGTTGTTTGTTTAAATTAAAACTGTTACTAATGCATCAAAACCCCAAAGTATTTCAGTAATAACAGCTATTGTACGTATACGTAGAGGAATATATTAAAAAGTAACCTAAATGAGCTCGCTTGAGCGCGCTGAAAGGAGCGGCGCATGAATACGACGGAAATATAAAGGATGTCACGTGTATGTCATGTTGGCTACACCGGATCCTGTTCCACTTCCTCAAAACACGATTAGGTATATGTCACATTGAACAATCTCTTTATTTTTTCGGTTGAAAGACGATTTCCGAACCGGTGGGGTTGTAGCTACGATGTTCATAAGTGCCCTCTCAGGGCCTAAGCTGAACAAATGGCTTTGGTTTTATCTTTGACTTTGATTTCCTTTTTAGAATCTTTTTACCTTGTCCTCCCCTTGTATGTTAACTGGTTGCCACTTTGTAATATTTTTTTTACATAAATCGGTTTGTGTTTGATCACAATTTCACCATGATGGTACGTAATGAATGTGGTCGAAGGTGGTAAGCACACAAAGACAGGAAGAATATCCAGCTTCGACCTTTATAAGCCTTCATAAGGTCTAAACTGAATAAATGGCGATGATTTTGAAAAACACGAGTGTATTTCAAAAGTATCTTAAAAATATTTTATTTTCAAAGCCAAAATTACGAACCTACTTACGAACGACTAGTTAGGGTTACTATGGAAACCAATTACATTATACCTACCTAAGGGCGGCCTTACACTTGTAAATTTTACTCACGTAAGTTAACTTGAGTAATTAACTTACGATAAATTGACAAATGTAATTTTTTTTTTATTTTTTTATTTATTATTTAATTGGAAGACCAACAGCTTGTACATCAGTTAACAGTTTAGTAATGATTAACAAAATGTGTGAGCCATTTAGAGGTCCTCACCAATAGAAATAGAAAAACAAGAATTAAGTGAGTTGTAACGTCTAAGTAAGAACAAACTTAACGTATGAAAATAAACAATAATATTACTGTTATACTGATACTTAAAATTACAGACAAAAAGTATATTATGTAAAATATAATGAGTAAACTAAGTAAACTACTAAGTGTACGGGCGGCCTAAGATATAGTACCTAAATTGTATGCCGCTACTGTCGTCGGCCGACAGTGTATACTCAAGTGGCCACATTGAAGCTAGAAACGTCTAAAACAGAGCTACATTGTTATGGAACCCGCAAGAATTTCAATATATCAATCGTTCTGTTCCGAGCTTTATTTTTAAATCATGAAAATGTGATATCTTCAAACTTCACATCACGATTCGCAGATTTAATTCTGACTTTACTGCTTCTCGTATGTGAATACGAGAAGGAGTTAAATAAAACTATAAAATATAAAGCTTGCGTTTTGTTTGTGAATATTAAAATAGGCGATGATAGCTCAGTGGTAGTGAAGTCGGACGCCGCGGCGAAGGTCGTGGGTTCGAATCCTACAATGAGCTTGAGCTTTCGGTGAAGAAATACATCGTGAGAAAACCATAGCACGGTGGTAGGGTACTTTGTAGTACCCGCCTGGCTGGCTACCACCCTCAAGTTGAAAATCTGTCGCCAAACACCTATTGGTGTGTTCCGGCAGCTGCACTTGAGAGCCAGATCCTTCTAGGCTTTATGTGCTTACCACCTTCGGCCACATCATCACCTACCATAGTGAGATTGAGGTCAAACACAAGCAAAAAAAAAAAAAAACAAAGTAAAAAAAAAAAAAAAGGCTACTCATAAATTCGTGATAACTTATTTTCTTACTTCCAAAATTAAAATGGAACTTTTGTAAAAAAAATACTTAATTCAATCCTAAAATCCACATTCCTAAATCATTGGTCAACTAACGGTTCCTGATCCCTGGCTTGCTTATTCAGTGCTTATCCACACATCTACTGATGTTGATAAATATGTTTTTTTTTACTGAAAAGAGAGAAGACTGTCCTACGAATATTATAATGCAATATTGTGTGGATCTTTGTTACTCTACCACCATAATGGCAGGACAGATTTGAATAAAACTTAGCACATATATAGATCACACTTTAGAAACAAAAATGGGATAGGCATATCCTAAACAGCACTAAACATTAGATAGCTCAGAAACGCAAATAAAGCATCGGGGTGAAAACTATACATTAATTATTATAAGTGTTGATGTTTAAGTTCATCAACCTTGACCAATAACTTCTTTAAAAAATAAACGAGCAATGATAAATTCCGACTCAAAAATGCAAGCACACGTCTTTAAATTACACGGCAGGTGTATTGTGAGCTTGCGGCTCGCTTGCAAAACGGGTTTCTTTATATTGAACATATAGGACTAAATTTTGTGATTCGAGCATGAACAATTAGTTAATACTATTCCTCATAAAAAATTACGGCCATTTGTATGTAATTAAGGAACCGTTGTAGTATTCTATAATGTTTTGAATATTTAATACGTATCTACATATTTCTTTTGCTATAAATTACGTCACAGAAGCATGAATCTGGTGTAATAAATTAAAAAGCAAGCAATATTCGTTAACAATTCTTGAAATATTTGTATAAGAACGAGTAAGTACCCCGCAGACTATTGTTTGTCCCAAGCCTTACAATATTTATTTCCACTTCATGAAGCCTCGCAAAATAATTTGAAAAGAAAAGTTTGTTTTGTAACAAAATTGAATTGCGTAAGTGGAAACAACTTTTAAAGAGCAATGAAGGGGCCCTATTTAAAATGGTCAATTAAAGTAATTTCTAATTTAATTAAAACTTGGTTTCTGTCGGCTTTCACTCACAGTCACGTTCTGCAACCTGAATTCTGAATTTTCTCCATCGAGCCTAGTGATTAAATATTACTGACAGTACAGAGAAGGAACAGTATCTCAACTTAACGATTGACATGTATTTCACAAATTCTTTATAACGTACGTAACGTAAATGTGAATGTTTGTGTTGATGTTTCTGCCTCGATTACGCCGTAATTACTGAAGGAATTTAGATAAAACTTGGCTCTTAGATAGATCACGCTCTATTGTATTCATTATTGAAAGAATATCCAGAGAAAATATTAGAAATTTCGAAAACAACGCGTATAAAAGCCGGTCAATGCAATCCTAATCCTAACTATTATTTCATCCTTATCCTAATCCTAACTAATATTATAAATGCGAAAGTGAGTTTGTTTGTTACCTTTTCACGCTTAAACCGGTGAACTGATCGCGATGAAATTTGGCATGCAGATAGCCTATGGTACGTAGAAGAACAAAGGTTACTTTTTATCCTGGGAAAACATTAGTTCCCTGGGGAACGCGGGTGAAACCGCGGGGCGGAATCTAGTTAATAATAATGTTGTATGAAAATAAAGATGAATTAATACTATCTTCATCCTACATTTATCATTTATTATTAAAAATAATGAAATAATAAATTACAATTATCAACATTTTGTTAAAAGTCAAGGCCAAGGAGATAAGCACTCAAAGGCTAAACTGAACTAGTTTTCTAGTGCTACTGCCAGAATAATGCTTGTATTATGTATTACAAGGTGCCACTGTGATGGTTTCCCCATGATGTTCTCCTTCACGCTCAAGCTCATTGTAAGATTCGAACACAACTTTTCTTGTCACAACTTTTGCCGTCACCATCACTAAGCTATCATGACACTAATTAGTATTCGGTTTGTTCCACTCCACTTCTATATTGTCTATCTATACTAATATTATAAAGAGGAAAACTTTGTATTTTTGTATGTAACGAATAAACTCAAAAACTACTGGACAGATTTCAAAAATTCTTTCACCACTAGAAAGCTACATTATTCCTGAGTAACATGGGCTTTATTTTATCCCGGGAACGCGGGTGAAACCGCGTGGATATATTCATAAGATTTTCACAATAACAAACGTCTCATCGTTAGTCATAACTTTAAGAAATCCTTTAATAAGAATAATTAAAACGTAGTCCATGTTACCTACATTGACTTTATAAAATTACCCAGAAGTCAGTATTTTAATTATTGTGTAGTTTTCAACGCTCCACTTCAAATTATACCTTATTCCTAATGAACCTGTCTACTGGCAGGAGAATTTTCGGTCTCAGTGGACTGTTTACAAGCTAACAAATATTTAAATAATAATTAAAACTCGTCTCGTTAGCTACGTTCTCTGTTTACACAGAACAGAACAGATGTGGGCTGTAACGATTACATTATTTCGTTGATTCCTTGTCTAAAATTTAACTAAATTAACATTATTCAAATATGTTTTGTCTTAATAACCAGTCGAGGTTTTAGCAGCATTTGGTTTTTGGTTTATGTACCCAGACGGAGCTTTATAGCTGTGACCTACTAGAGCCAGTTGCTACTTTGTGTGCTTACCACCTTCGGCCATATAATCACTTACCATGCTGAGAGTATGGTCCAAAACATGTAACTTGTTTTTAAAACCATTTTGCGAGTGATTATTTTGAAGAGTTACTTCCAAATCTATACTAATATTATAAAGCTGAAGAGTTTGTTTGCTTGAACGCGCTAATCTCAGGAACGCGGGTGAAACCGCGCGGAAAAGCTAGTATCATATAAAATCGATATGAAAATCGTTAGCAACAAATCCTTAGTCATACAGTTATATCACGAAAGTTTTAAATTAATTTACGAAGATTTCTTATAAGTGGATTCTAAAACATTACTTGTTTGTCGACGCCCAGAGGCTTTCACAAGTTCGTCTAGTTTCGTACTTCTTTGTTGTGTCTTTGTCTCTGAGTGCTTTTGGGGAATTCTCACTAAACGTAGGTCGTGATCGATGGACCGACCGATCTACATCCAGTGACTTGATAAATTGCAAGCAAGCATTGTTAATACTTCTAAGAATATCTGCTAAGTGCTAAGTATCAAGACGAAATGTTCCATACCTTGACACCTATTCTTTAAAAATGACGGTCATATTTTGTAATAACATTTTTTTTCCATGATATATTATTCACACACCGTCATCTGACCACAGCTAAAGCATAAATATATGAATACTTATATACATATTCACACCTAGACAAACTGATATTTTTCCTTAGTGGGATACCATCCCACGACGTGTGTGGCATGACAGACAGGTTATTTAATCTCCACGCCAGTAGACCCGCCAATATTGAAGAATCTATGAATTTTGAGTAACTTCTTTTGCTATAATAAAGAGTAGAAACCATTAGTCCTTGATAAAAACAAATGCATTTCTAAAAGACATGCAAATTAATAAAAAATTAAAACAATCCGAATGTACAATTTGATTCGATGCAAAATCGCCAACAATTTCAGAGTGCAGTGTTCTGCTTTGTTTCGGGTTTTCAAATCAATAATCACGCGAGCTTTGAGTGAACATCATATTGCTATACAGGTTTATTTGTTTTTAGCTCTAAGTAATAGTATTTCATACACTTTGATCGGTTGATCTTTTGTATGAAAAGATTGTTTTTTTTTTTCGGGATTCCAGGATGTTTCCCATAGTAAAAGTTGTTCTTTATAATAAGTACTTCCACCCCTTTAATTACTGCAGTACCTATAAAAAAATAAGCCTGTATATTGAATAATTTACGTGTCATTTACTTACCTACTGTCTCAACCAAAAATGTTACTCGTATAACATGAACTTTGATTTTTTCAACCCTCATCGTATCTATCGGGGATTTGTAGGAAAAAGGTAGGAGATTTCCTTCTTATTTTATGTAAGTATTAAGGGCACGGAGAGAGGTCACCAGTTATCATATTCTACCAATTCCATTTCGGATTCGGAATTTCATTAAGTTTCGACGCCAATGATATATATTTTCAGTCTGCGAGGTAACAAATGTAATATTAATTCCCATTATGTAAATGTTCAAATAAAGCTTTCCATAATGCATGCATTTCGCACTATTTGTTAAATATTATGAATCCAGCCAGTGAGCTGTATAATGACAATTTAAAAAATTTTTTTTTAACTATGGATAGCCATGTATTTGACCACAATCTCACCATGGTAAATGGTGATGTGGCCATAAGTGTTAGCTCACAAAGAGTTCAAGACAACTGGAACACACGTCGGTAGGTGTTTGGCGACATATTTCTAGCCTGAGGGTGGTAGCCAGCCAGACGGGTATAACAAAGTACCCTACCACAGTGCTACGGTTCCTTCACGATGTTCTCTTTCATCGAAAGCTCAATCTGACGTCACTTCTACGAGATATCATCGTCCTAACGTCGTTAATTTTAAAACATACTTACATGGAACCATTAGCAAGATTTTAACACCGATTTAAACACTGACATGTTCTGATAATAAATAGATATTCAAACGTTATGTGGTTCTCATTATACCCAATATTAACGTAGACTTTATTACAGAGGAATAAGGTCTACAAAGTGCCGTAGTATAGATGTCTCGTAGTATGCAAATTGAAAGACCAAGTTGGCTTTACACACAACGAGTACCGTACCTGCGTTTAATGTGTGGTTGTACTTACGAATTTTGCATATTATCTACTACTATTGGTACTATTTGAACTATTTTATTATGATATTTGGCATTGTTTTATTAAATTATAAAAACAATTTAACTACTATTTTTCGGAACATTTGATATTGTAATGCTAATTTGTGAAAACAAAACATTGAATTAAAACCATCAAGTATGTCTTAAAAATCTTTATTCTCCTATATATGCGAATCTTAATATAAACCAACCACAGTTCCGGTAAAAGTATGTTCCGAAATGACATTATAAAGTATATAAGTAAATTAAATTAAGTAGGTATATAAACAGAAACTACTGGCGAGCTTTGAACAAATTCTTTGAGGAGGCCCCGATGAATTCACTTTGATGTTTTGACCGCCTCGTCTTTGCTCAATTAAGTTAAAAACTGGTGAAGTATCCCTGGTTTCCTAATAAAGGTCATTTTCTTTACATCCTAAATTAATAGACATGTTTAATTACCCATAAAATGTTCCGTTAGTTGATGCGAATAGAAATAAACCGCACGGTAAACTAATTACATAATTGTGAAATGAACTAAATATTGCACGATTCAAACGACCCAAATAAAATTGTAGATATTTTAAGCTTCTTTTCGTTTCTTCGTTTGATAAATTCTTGAATAACATTGCTCAATATTCAGTATTTACTGAACTAGTTCCTGACCGGAATTCTCGAAGGGTCTAATGTTTTTCCAGGATTAAACGTATCGTATGTTTTATTCCAGGATCTATGTGCTAAATTTCAACTAAATCTATTCAGCCATTACAGCGTAATTGAAAGAAATCCGCAATATGTTTACAAATTAATAGAAATACACAAATTCATTTTATTTTGTTTCCAAAGTAGCATTATAATATCCTGGGACAGGTTAAGAAAGGAACACGAATATAACAGTAAATTAATGATGCACAACATATGATTTAAGAGAATATCTCGCATCGAACTTTACTCTTTAGACAGTTTACATTCATGATACGGATTAACTTGTAGGTACAAAGGCAAACTGAGAACTTTTCCAATAAATTTTCATACTGAAAATTTCAATAAAATGTTCAAATCAAAAAACTTCACTAGAATTTTTAATTAAAATTTCTAATTTATTTGCCGAAGTTCAAATTTTACAAGTCCTAAAAAACTAATAAGATAAAGAGCATTTACATTTCAGAAATTTAAAAAAACTGTAGGTATTTTAAATAACATTTACGCTTCTTATAGTTATGTAAGAGGTTAAAAAATAACAGATGTTTTTCGACTAAGGTGCGGCCAACCGAACCCATTTAAACAGTTAACGAGACTCGCCCCTCGAGTTCTATTAAGTAACCCACCACAATTGTTAAACGAGACACTTACCTGTCTCTATACAAACATCTTATAATATCTGCTTGCCTGTGGAAATGTCTTATATTGTCGACGAAAAAACTAGTCAATTATTCAGCGTATTTTGTAAAGGTTTCAGATTGTAAATCTTTATTTTTCTGTTGAAAATTAAAATGCTTTCATCAGTTTAAAATGCTTTTTTTGTCGAAATATCTGCAAAAAGCTTTTATTTATACGCCCACTCTGTCGTTTATACTCGTATTCCCGGCATAAAACGAATAGAAATATAGAATAATAATTATCACTAAAATCAGTTTTGTAGCTTAGCCGTGGAAACTTAGTAAACAGACAGACACATTTGCATTTTATTATAACAAAGGATTTAACGTATTATTGCTAGGAGTGCTACGAAACTACGAACGGTTAAAATGCAAGATAATAAAAATAGAACTGCAAACATAAAAATGATTTACGCGTTCTTCCCCCAGTGGCAAAATAAAACGCATGGCGACACGCTAGCTCTATTTATATCAAAAGGATGTCGGAAACTGAAGTGACAAACCGATGAAGCCGATCGTCGAACGTCACGTTACCGATCGGCTTAAGTGCCAACAGCGTCATCATTTGATTCTATATTTTCCATCTCATTCAAAATAACCACAAATAAAAAGCATCTTTATTAAATGAACTCATTACAAGTACTTTTAATCGTCACTTGTTTTACTATAATTTTAATACACATGAGAGTGAAATTAGAAATGGAGAAAAGGTGACCTACAATGGGGAAAATCGTAAAGGCGGAGCTGTAGAATCTGTACATGTAAATAAAGTGACACTCCGATGTAAGCAGATTTTATGACGTAAGCATAAATTTAAAAAAAAGAAGAGTTGAGATCAAATTGTATGTGTCCGTGCCATCCTAATACACAAGAAAGTTCATAGTCATATCTTGTAAAATATAAATAATATAGCATTTTTGATTTGGAAATCCATAATGAATTGTAAAAAAAATATTTGAGTACATATTTAGAATGTTGAAATTACATGACCAATATGAAAACCGCATTAAAATACATAATAAAAGGGTATTTAATACATATAGAATGTTTACATGGAATCTTTTGTTTTTATCCCGGCGGTTTTTATTTATTTAGGTTTATTCTATAGTATTATTATACCAATGTAACCTTTCCCATAAAAATAAAGTGTACAATTTACTAATTCGTACCTACGTAGGGTATATTATTGTAAGGTAAAACGGTCAGCTAGAAATTAAAATAATTATCACACCTAATTCCATTTTACCAAAATATCTTCTAAATGTTAACACCACCAAGACGGGCCGGTTGGTGTGGGGGTAAAATACCTTGAGTGCCACGCCACAGGTTGTGGGTTCGATTCCCACTCAGTATACTCATTTGTATGTATAAATATCTATTTCTTGTGTCTTTGTATAAATATTGAATTTAATGACCAAGGCGTTCTGTACATACCTAATACGTTTGCTAAGACTCTACCTATGTTCTAGTATAGACAAATTTTGCTACACCAAGGTTACACACACCAACATTCATGACACACAAACTCCCCCCCTCCACACCCACACCCACACCCTACACACCAATACACCCCCCAACACTCACACACACATAACTGTGCACTGTTGTCAATTATATATGACTTACATCAGCAATGTGTTATTTTAGTTCTTGGTTTAGTGTTCAATTTAACTTCTTTCATCGTTTTATAGTTGATGTTAATCTTGTTTATGCAGTTCATGTAGATATGCATGTGTTTAAAAAAGTCTTAATTTTATCTGTGGATGGCTCTTGATGGCTGTAGGTACTTTTAATATCAGTGTCTGTTTTGTATTATTTTCTTTTGTTTCGCTGTTGATGTCACAATAATAAAATAAATAAATAATTTCACAGAGAAACAGTTAAATTAATATTTGCTTAGAATATACTCCTCTTTAGTGAATCCGTATTTGTCAAACATTAACCATACGTGGTTATTTACTACATGACATAACCAATATGCGACTACTTTAACTATTGGAGTGAGATTTCCACGCGAGAGCATTTGTATACTTTTGTAAAATGTGTAGGCGTAGTTTACACACTTTCCCACGGCTAAGTTTACTGAGAATTAAGTTCTTAAACTTAGCGAAGTAAACCAGTTATTCAGTCTTCATCACTTTATTTTCATAATTTAGATCGTATTAGCTCTTTGGAAGATTATAAAACACATCCCTCGCTATGCATCCCGTCAGAAAGGATTAGGTGCTTTTATAATTAAGTTAAATGAGATTATGTCACTGTATAGTATAGGTACACCTTTGTAACTTGAACAATACCTATCATTAAAATAGAACAATAAAACAGTGTCACTACAGTACTCGCTCGAGGTTTATTCTTCCCTCCCGGGTTCCACCTCCCATCATCGTCACGCAGTATCATCACCCTTAATGTCAGGGTGTCAACTGATTCTGAAGCAATATCATTTACAGGGTTTACGCTGCTGCACACTGGTTGAACATTATTTCAGTCAAAAAGAAAATGTTCAGATTATTTTTTGTTGAGTTTCATATTTATCCAAAGTATCTACAGTAATTTAATTTTTCCGTGATCCAAATTAAAGACATGCCGAATAAAGTAGGAGTCGTTCTCCTCTCAAAAACTCAAAACAAATACGGAGCTGTCTTGTAAACCAACTGTATTCAGCTAGAATTAACATAGTAAATCTACCGCGAGCAATTAAACTTGAAGTGTCTTCTCACACCATTTAGTGGTTATTCTAAAAACGTGGCACGCAAACTTAATTTAATGTAAACAAAACTCTCGTTTAATTAAAGTGTACGAAAGCTATGGACACAGAATAAATAATATTAAAGATGCGTCATTTGCATGATGTGCAGTGAGTTCGCAGTCGCGATAACTTTTGATTAATCAATTATATTAAACAGCATACAATTCCGTGGATATAATTTTTCTGGCATAAATAATGTACTTGTATTGTACATATCTAAAAATACATTATATATTCGCTATAGAATACCTATAATACTCTGTTCTTAATAAAAATTGGTTACAAAATTAAAATAACAAACACAGACTTACTTAATCTAATTTTACAAAATACACGCACTTATTAAATTTTAAAGCGATGGAAATATTATCGGGCACTAACATAGTTTCTGTGTGACGTGTCTGTTTCATTAAGTTAGGTTCACGATGAATAACTGCGCGACGTAGGCGAAGGCGAGCAAAGGCAGGCGTGAACTCTATAATGGGTGAGTTTATTATTATTTGTTCAGTTCAGTTCGCGGCTACTAACTACGCGTCATATACCGTGGGAACAGCCAAACAAAGGGATGGTACAACACACACGCATAATGTATACAATCAATCAATACCTATACGTATGGAGCCGGCATAAATAGAAGGATACCTTCTTTACAATTTCACAAAAGAAACATTCGATGGTCCGCAGTTGATGAAAGGTTTTTAGGAGTTCGTATTTCATGAGTTTTTTCGACGTTATTTGCTAATATAATGGAAGTTTTATTTATATAACTATCGCCATGAATCTTCAGCCCTGAAGGTTTCTCGGATGGTTTATTCCAGGATATGATCTATCTATGTACCGACTTTCATTCAAATGAGTTCGGCCATCACGGCGTGATTGTGTAACATACACACAAACGTATTTATAATATTAAAAATAGAAGAATTTACAATTACATACATTCTTATACATTTTTTGTATATGTGTACAGTTAAAGTTAACTGTATGCGAAAACGTTGGAAGAAGTGGCAACAATACGTCAAGTGTTGTAACTGCCGCGGCCGTCCCAAGAGTAGAAATTAAGTTTTTGTTGTATCAAATAGATTAAACGTCACTCAGGGCCTGGTGGCCTGAGGCTGACAGCGCAATTTTTCACTAAATACTATACACGACTGAAATCAAACTTTTAGTTATGTATCTACACGTTTTTTTTAATAATCATGTTTGCTGCAATATTCGCTTTCAATGGATGTAAAACTTGGATGCCCTCAGAATATACAGAGAGCATTCACATTTCTTGTTAAAGGCTCATAATTAAGGCCGATCGTTCTGTAACTACATTAATAAGATATAAATGTATTTCTTCCATTCAGCCCATTTCGACGAACCAACGCCTAAAGGGCGAGGTTTGATCATACTCTAATATCCGTCAGTTTTATCGGAGTTTTACAAATGAAGCTTAGCTTAAAGGGCCTTACACACGGCGAAGATACTATAATATTTTATCTTAAGATATATGAGACAGTGCTATACCAGTGAAAGAGAAGGAAAGTGAAGGTAGGTCGTTGCTTCTCTTTTCATAGTTGAAAATCTGTCGCCCAACACCTATTGGTGTGTTCCGGCAGCTGCACTTGAGAGCCAGATCCTTCTAGGCTTTGTGTGCTTACCACCTTTGGCCACATCATCACCTACCATAGTGAGATTGTGGTCAACCACAAGCCTATAGATACAAAGTAAAAATATACATATATATATTCAATGTTGAAATATATTATGAATTCTACAGACACGCCGATTTTACAGATCTTATGTCTTGAAACATTTCTCTGCTTTTCTGGAGAAGCAAAAATAAAACTAACAAAATATGCAAGACTATTTATAAGGTAATTAATTGCATGTAATAATAATTCCGAATTTGTAATCAGATGCAGCATATGACAATCGAATAAACTAACTAGTTCACATGGAAAATGCATCTGTGTCGATTGAAAATTCAGTCAACTCGGCCCACTAGGTCGCGTAATATCCACGCCCGCTGCCACGTTTTGATCATTGTTAGACTACTAAAAGCCACTGTTTACGTATCTTCGGGGTTTTAGCTAGTGGGTTGTAGGATGTGGGATGTGCAATCAATTTTCGACAGGCTCTGTTGAACTGAAAATTATGATGGCTATTATACAGTGCATAATGAATGTGTTGGTCATTATGAATCCAGTATTATGATGTGTTTTATATCAATGGTAAAAAATGGTAAATAAATAATCAAATAAATGGTAAATAGAAAAATTGGTAAATGGTAAGTACGGTAGTTTTGATTTACTATAAATCAAACGAATTATAAACCTTTCTGATTCTAGTCTAGTAATAAAAATAATGTGTTTATTTATCCCATAGTAGGTACCTAAGTGTTGTTCATGGTCGCTAAAATACTTTCATTTGCGACTCCAACACATTGGTTAAAGTTTAATATAATACTAGCTTTTCCGCGCGGTTTCACCCGCGTTCCTGGGATAAAATATAGCCTATTTATTTACTCGGTGAACATGTAACGGTGAAAGAATTTTTAAAATCGGTCCAGTACTTTTTGAGCCAATTCGTTACAAACATACTTTTACATACAAATCTTTCCTCTTTATAATATTAGTATAGATAAATTAAACTATATTAAGTAGATAATTAAGTAATCAAACTAAAGTAAATCGTCTTTTAAACAATAAATGGTCAGTAAACTATAAACTGGATGCCAGCTTAGGCCTTTTGATTCGGTCCAAAGGCGTGCCGATAGAATTGTCGACGGACCCGAGCTCACAAGCGCTTTAGTGCACCTAAGTCTTAGGGGAGACTTTGCCTCTTTACTGACTTAGCTAGTTTTATACAACTTATTTATTTTTCTTGTTGCTATATTCAAAATCTAGTTTAAACTAGATATTATCGTTTGCTGAAACGAAATGTTTAAAACATGTAAATTAAATTACTATTGACATGGAGTATATTAGAATGAGAGAATTCATTATGCTTAGTTATCAAAAACATCTATAATCTCTCCACTGCAAAGATCAGACCGAGTTAACTGTGAAAATCTGTTAAGTGGTTCTCGAGCTATAAGTATACACTAAGGGACAGGCAGACAAACAGATATAAAATTTGAATCTCGGCCTTGAAATATTATTTTCGCATTCCAATTTTAAATTACTTGAAATAATACAAAAAAAGTTGTGTAAATTGTACTTAACAGAAATTTTGCAAATCATTAAAAGTTCAAGCTTAACTAACGATAACACCAAGTTAAGTAAAACTTTATTTTAACCATAACTTCCGCAGTTCCAGTATAACTTTTAAGACGGTATTTAAGTTTCTCGATATATTAACTAAACCCGTTACAACTACTACAGAAACTTTGTATATAAATCTTAAAAAACTTGTAGATTCAATTCTTGGTCATGTCTAGCTTGGATAGAAAGGGGGCAACCACAAAATATGGATATGAATATCAACTACACGTGCATATGGTGCAATAGGCCGTAAACCAGGCTTTAACGTTTGATAAATGGCTTGGTCAACATATATGGTATACACCATAGATGATGTTACAAACGTGTTAATGTATGTACACACTATATAAGGTATACACCTAATATAGTTTGTAACCACTAGATATATACCTGAATCTGGTATATATTACTTCTACTTAGGTACTTCTGATTCTGGAAAGTAACATAACATTACAGAATTACAACAAAAAAAAATGTTTTTTAAAAATAAAACTCGTTGCTTTTTTTAACTATGTACTTATAGATAGACACGTGTGTAACAAAACCTAGAAGAGAATGGACTCTCAAGTGCAACTGGAATGCACCTCTCGGCAACAAAACTTCAACATGAGGGTGGTCCAGGTGTCCTACTACCATGCTGTGGTTTCCTCACGACGTTTTCCTTCACTGAAAGCTCCGTGCAGCTAAAATCGCTTTCAAACATTTTGCAAACAAATATATGCACAGAAACTGCTGTAAAAACATTTATTATTCCATTTCAAGAAATTATGAAAGCCTACGTTATCCCTGTAATTAATACAAACGTCACCAGCACGCTCCAAGACGACTACGTCAGACTAACGAATGTGGAAGCTCCACAGGTTCATATTTCAGAATGCACGCTGAATAGTGAAATTCGAACAATTCACGAGCATAATGGAAGCTGTATCGATCCACGAGTCACCCGCCAGTCCCGCCACCCACCTGCAGCATATTTAGTCAGTCGCAGATTGATTCAAGCCCTGAGAATTATATTATATATGTACATTGTGCATTCATTCAGTTCCAGAACTGATTTTTGCATTTGATAGCCCAATTCTTGAGTAAGGTTAGAAACTACTTTTTATCCCGAGAACGCGAGTGAAACCGCGGAGAACAGCTAGTACTTAACATTATAAAATTGATAATAAAGTCTGTCTATCCGATTCTTTGTTTCGTACCTACTCTGCTAAACTACCGAACATTTTTTTTGTAGATGGGTAAATTGGACCACCTAGATAAATATAGGATACTTTTTATCTTTGTAATCTTTTCTAATAATATTATGTATAAACTGTGTATCAATGGAAGTAGCCATATTTTCACAATGTTATTTTTACTTTTTTCAACAGGTACACCGTGGGCACTGCAGCGTAAACCTAAAACGTACGAATCTAAATTCTACTTGCGACATACTGGAGCGAACAATACAAACAAAAATGGATTTCGGATTAGCAAAAAATTTTGGAACATAGATATTGTATACGATTTTCATCCAAGCTAGAAATAGGTAAAAGATTAACAACAACGGAAAAGTATTATTTGAAAGCAGGATACAGTAATAACTATGTAGCTTTTTTTCAGTTTCCAACTGTGTCATTTTAGCATATTTTGCGCTTTGTGGAAATTTTCATACTTATCTAGGAAATCATACATGCCACACTGAATTTCCATTAAGTAGTTTCTTTTGTTTACGGATCAGTGGAATCCAGTTAATGTCTATGTAGTTCTTTACAAACCAAGAATATTTTGGTCGAATAAGTAATGAACTTTAGTTTAGAGGAGTTGATTTATTTTCGCGATTTCAGTAGTGATTCCATTGTTAAAAGTTGGTCATATTTATGAATACTTACGCCCCTTAAATCACTGTTGGTGAACTACAAATAACTCTGCTATAAAAGAGAAATTCAGGGCATAGAATAACTGCAGCAATTGTTGTATGGTCATTATACATTCATATATTTCAGTGTAGAAATAATTACAACGATTCTCATTGTAACAAGTTGTACGTTTATGCTTACATTATCCATTGCTACTTTATTTTCATGTAAATCGTCTTTACAAAATATTATAATGGCTTGCATTTATTTAATTTCACAAAAACATCGGATAGGTTTCATCATCAACCTCTATCTAGTAGATTGAAGCTTGGTTCAGCACACAGACATAGTTTAGATCTATGTCTGTGGTTCAGCAGTTCTTACGAATATTATATATGTCAAATTCATGTAAGTAATCGTGAAAAACGTTAGGAAAACACATTAAATGAAACATATTTACCATCCTAGTACTTTTACTCAATTTAATTTGATTTTTTAATTATATTGTTACGATTTTTTTTCTTTCATCTCAGATTATTTATATTATTTCCATAATGATACTTTTATAGTCATCACTACCAATACTATAAAAAACAGTAGTTTTTTTGTCGTTCTGACACCGAACCGAAACGGGTAATGCAAAAAGAGCAGGGGGAGTTTCGGTCCGCGGTCCGAATGAAGAGCGGACCGAATAAACTAATGACCCCATTTACCTACATTTAATATTTTGTAATTGACGTTTCGGAAACATGATTTGTTATCAATGTAGCGAGTGTAATGTCAGAACTGTTTTACATTCTAGAAACTGTGTATAAATCTCGACAACTATACCTACAAACACGAATAATGGTATTGGATAGAATCAAATTGGATTAAATTGTCTCTAGAGTATTTTGTATTCCTCTATTTCTTTTTAACATCACTTTCTAGTTCATATTGCTATACAGTATGTTTAAGCCTTTGGCTATTATATTCACTACTAGTTTCTGCTCGTGGTTTTACCCGCGATCCCAAGGTACTTTATTCATTATATTGACGCTCTGAGGAATGATCTAGCTATGTGCCAAATTTCATATGAAACTGTTCAGCCATTACAGCGTGATGGCATACACACAAAGTCCTGACATAACGTAAACCACAACATTTAGATCGTGTATACTATTTCTAATAATCAAAATAAGTTCATAAAACCCGAAAAATAATTTGGTATCAATACTGTGACAACAAATTCAACAAACCTAATAAAAAAACCCCTAAAATCCCATTACGTCATCAATAAACAATATAATACAACAAAGAACTTAATTTGTGAAGCCAAGGTTTACCCAACACTTGGCAAATGGAATCGTGGCCAGCCACCTGTAAATGCTACTTGGTATGAACTCCCCCACCCCTTCTACTGGCACATATTTATACCGGCTCGGGTGTCGCTATTACCGCAAAGAGAAATGTGAACTTGGCTACTTTTTTATACTTAGTTTTGGCACGGTCAATTGTTAAGTACTCACTTCAGCTCAGTCAGGAAAAGTGATCACATTTTTATAATTTTCAAAAAATTTGAACAAATATCAAAAAATCATAATAATGTTTTTGTTTTTACTTTGTATAGGCTTGTGTTTGACCACAATCTCAACCATGGTAACTAATGATGTGGCTGAAGGTGGTAAACACACAAAGCCTAGAAGGAACTGGCTCTCAAGTGCAGTTGCTGGAACACACACACATAGGCGTTTGGTGACAGACAGACACTTGAGCCAGTTTCGTCTAAAAGGCTTTGTGTGATTGTCACCTTTGGGTAAATCATTCTTACTATGATGAGATTGTGGGTGGTCAAACACAGACCTATATCATAGGCCATAGTAGAATTATTTACTTTTCTTGGGTGTTTTTTGTGTTTATGTTTCAGTGTTGTTTTGATGATATAAAACATTTGATAGAAAAAAAATAGCTATCATAGTTAGATTGTTTAAAAAATATTTAAAAAAATGCATTTAACTGCTGCTAAAGCACTAGCCCCACCGCTTCCTAAAGCACAGCCTCCTCTCCTACACACCACACTAATTGGTTTTAAATATTTGAATGCTTTCAGCAGTAGCTTTTGAAACCTAACTATTTTTACCATCTCTTTTCCGAGATAATTACTGTTTCGAACTTACGTAGGTTGTTTTGATTACATTTTCATGTAAGGTTTTAACCACAGAATATTTTCAATCCACATCAAAAAGGACCTTGTGGCTAAACTAATAAACTATGAGGTAAAAGGTTGTAAGTGGCTAAGTAACCTTTGGACACGAGTAAAATAAGGTCAGGTAAGTTGTCAGGATTAAAAATCAACTTATTTTGGAGCTCATAAGATATTGATATTATGGACGTTATAGTTACTAGCTTTTACCCGCGGCTTTGCTCCCGCCTTGTCACGATCCGGCTTATAAACTATCTATATACAAAAAATCACGTCTATCCGTTGCTGTGTAAAATAGAGACAAACCAACAAACAAACTGGATGCCGTCCATCATACCGTTTAAAGTGCCAACTTTATAAACCTTGAACGAGTAAGAAGAACGATCTAGGACCACTATTTCTCTCAAGCACTAGATACTTGAGAGATTTTCATTTAAATTTTCATTTTCTTTTAAAAGAATTTCCAAGATTTTTTTGCGCCGCGTATTCTTCACAGTATTATTCCAAGTAGTTCATAATAAATGTAATATGGCTTTGCGAAGACACTGTATTCACGGGGGAGAGTAAATATCGTACTTTATAGCCACTTCCTCGTACCGCCTTCGCTTTATAAAGAAATAAGAAGTAATGATTCGTATGCATTGAGTTCTATTTGCGATATATTTATAAACGACTAGCTTTTCCGCGCGGTTTCACCCGCGTTCTCGGAATAAAATATAGCCTATGTTACTTGGTGAAGATGTAACGGTGAAAGAATTTTTAAAATCGGTCCAGTACTTTTTGAGCCAATTCGTTACAAACATACTTACATACAAATCTTTCCTCTTTATAATATTATTATATATTATATTAAATATTATTAGTATTAGTATAGAGTATAGACTAGCGAACCGCCCCGGCTTCGCACGATATTTCAGCCATTTTGTACAAAATATTTACAAATTATATACACAAACCTTTCTCGTTTAATTTTCTTTCTATTAGAGAAAACTGTATCAAAATCCGTTGAGTGCTTTAAATTAAAAGTAGTATGTGGAGAAAGAGACAGAAGCAGATAGCGACTTTGTCTTATACTATCCTATAGAAACTAGAGATAGAGAAGTAATAGGTTTAATAAATGTAATTTTACGTATAATCATTGAGTTAGAGTATTAGAATAATATTTTATGATTTATTTTCGTAGCACTGTGTAGGATACTACGGCCTACGAGGCCTACGGCTACGAACTACATTAGTCACCGACAGAGAGACTTCGCTATCGGACTTTAACTTACAATTTATTGTAATGATTTACAAAGTAACGTAGGTAACGTTAACATATAATTTGAACTTGCCGGAGTTTTCTTAGTCCAAGTGTATTCCGAACTGGCGGTAGTTCATAAGTGCTTTATTACATTTTTGGTTAATTCTTACAACTATTGTATAATAGACAACATTAAAATTCCAACTAGGTAGATATATCTGTAGTTTTCAACTATAGCTTGAATTTCTCATCCAACTTCCCGCTAATAGAAAGTTTTCTTTAAAGTCTATCGGATAAGGGTAAATAGGGTGAGTAATTGATATTCCAAACATGAGTGAATACACGTTAAACAGTTGGTAACGCGCGGTCACGAGTTTAGTCTACCCATAGTTTACTATTCGCCGCAAAATGGAGTGGTAGCTTGACTACGTAATATGGTAAACAGAATTATTATCAGAATATAGATTATGTTAAACAGACATGTGTTTTATGTATTCAGTTATAGAATTTATGAGGTTACTAGCTTTCGCCCCGCGGTTTTGCCCGCGTTCCCCAGGGATCTTATGTTTTCCCGGGATAAAAAGTAGCCTATGTTCTTCTCCATAGGCTACCTGCCTACCAAATTTCATCGCGATCGGTTCAGCGGTTTAAGCGTGAAAATGTAACAAACAAACAAACTCACTTTCGCATTTAATAATATTAGTTATGATAAGGATAGGGTTTGTACTATGTGGATATATTTATTAAATTTCCTTAGACTTCCAACTCGTCTTTTTATTTTTTCCCAAACCTACAAATTACAAGCAACATTATTTCTTTAACAAAGCAATAGTAAGCAATTTTGCATTGTAAGTTATTTGCCCTTTATTTATTTAATTAAAGCAAACGAAATCTTGATTTCGAAATTAATTTTTCCAGCGCTAATTTTATCTTGATGCTCAGTAATAACTTGCTTTTGTAAGTCTGTCTTTTAACTAATATTCTCTATTCATCTTTAGAGAAAACTGTTGACTATTTATGATAAGCTGTTTATTTTCTAAATAAAATAATAACTTGGTAGTGATGATGTGGCCAAAGGTGGTAAGCTCACAAATGCTATATGGAAACCATGGCATGGTAGTAGGAGACTGCTCCTACTTTAATAGCCCACGCTGGTTATCAAATTTTAGAACTGAAGCAAAGCACCAACCATCTACCCTTAACTTCTAAATTCCCATTACATAAATTTATAGTACGTAAGTTCTTTTTAGAACAGAAGGCATACCAAAACCTTCATGAATATTTAAATGACAACAATACTTAGTGAAGCGCTCGCTCTTGCAGGGTACATCTTACTTATATAATAAATCTAAGTTAGTTTTGAAAACAGTAATTGATGATTTTATTCCCGGCTCTTCTCGGCAAAAGCAACCTTACGAACCGTACATTAGAGTCTGACAATTCATAAGTGCCTATTTATTGAATAAAAATATTTAATTTAACTACATCTGACTTTATGTAGACATAAATATCATCACTATATACAGAGTTCGCCCGGGGAAGTACTACCACCATATCTAATTCCGCCGTGAAATAGTGGTGCACTTGTGTTACTGTGTTTCGGTTAGGAGGGTATGGGTGCCGGTGAAATTACAGGCACAGGAGACTTAACAACTTCAGGTTTATAATATTAGTATAGATAGTATTATTTCGAATTTATTACATTCGTAACAAATCAATAGGTACATAAAAAACACTTTCGAATTTTACTAAATTTATATATATTTATATGCTCGTGACAGTAGGTACTGTATCATTGAAATTGAAACTACGTTGCGATATAAGACATGTTTATTGTAATATAAATATTCCTTTCATATTTCCATTAATACTTAAAGATATTATTATTATCACAAGTGGGTTGCATTTATAATTCTGCGAAGATCTTTATATTTGTCTCTTAATACGCAGAAATATACAAAGTTTTGGATGCAATAAACAATTTAGCATTTATTTCTTAGTATGTAAGATATAATTTCCTGCGACCAATCGATCTAATAACAAACACAAAGTAGTCTTTCATTTAATGATCAAAGGGTTACGCCACAAGTCTCACAAATATCACATGATAGTAATTAACTTGTTCCAGTTAGCTCGTAGTTCTGATATCCACTTAAAAAAACATGGCGGGTTTTATACTTTTTTTTTACTTTATATAGATGTGTTTGACCACAATCTCACTATGGTAAGTGATGACGTGACCGAAGGTGGTAAGCCCACAAAGCCTAGAAAGAACTGACTCTCAAATGCAGCTGCCGGAACACATCAATAGGTGTTTGGCGACATATTTTCAACATGAGGGTGGTAGCCAGCCAGGCGGGTACTACAAAGTACCCTACCACCGTGCTATGGTTTCCTCACGATGTTTTCCTTCACCAAAAGCTCAAGCTCATTGTAGGATTCGAACCCACGACCTTCGCCGCGGCGTCCGACGTCACTACCACTGAGCTATCATCGCCTTAAAATAAATATAATGATCATAAATTGAAATTGCGATGGCGTTATCTACCATTGATCATTAGTGTCTAACTAAAGAATAACTTAAGCCATACCTACTATTTATTAATGCGAATATTTGTTTGTTGGCTTATTCTTCTTTCACGCAGCCACGGATCGATGTGAATTTTTGCATAGAGATAGTTTTTGGACCGGAGAGTGACATAGGCAACTTTGTATCACGGGAACGCGGGTGAAACCGAAGTGCGAATGCTAGTTTAAAATATTCTAAGAATGATATTCGAAATCATAATAAGGACAAAACGAGGGAAAATAACTCTCAACAAAATAAACATATATTGTCAGAAAGCCAATAATCACTTGCTCTGAAGTAGCCTAAGGGTCTTGATAACTCTTGACCTCGACACAAATTTAGGAACATTTGATAACATTTGATAATATAACATAATTCCATCTTCTTCTGTATATATAAAAGTGTAAACTGACTGACTGTTGATATATCAACGCACAGTCCAAACCACTGATAATGACATGAGTGGTTAACGTAGCGGCTAAACCATTTCTTTAAGGGATAAATTACAGGATAGGGTGAAATTGCGGGGTGGATGTCATAGAGGATTCGTAAAAAAGATATGATACCTACCTATATTTTCCGATTGTTAATCAAAGGTTAACATAAAAAAAATGGATAAAACTTTTGAGGAATGGTTATTGAAACAACATACAAAATATTGAATACCTTACAAAGGAAGGCGGACCATATAACATCGATCACTGTCGTTTTTGTATCAACGACGTTTCAGACAAAATCTGTTCCAAAAAAAAAATTGCGTGTTATTTACCTTCTCAAGTTATTTCTATATCTTTGTAAGGATGGTTTTTTTTGTCCCTGTACTACTGAATTTATGGTGGATAAAATATAGAAAATGTTAGATTCAACTATTAATGTCTTTTCGTTTTGATTTTAAAAGGTTACAAAACCAAAATGTAAAGAAAACAATATCAATAAAATTATCATATATCTATAAGTAAATGTTCCCATTAAGTACCGTATTTAATTAATAATGCAATATCCTGCACTGCATTCTAGACAACTGGCTTCCTTTACAATAATGAAAAAATATACTTTCATTTTATTAAATTATTTTGATCCTTATGACCTTCTCTTTAAAGTTCATATGAGATAAGGAAAGGCGCGTCCACACGTGCACATCGTGACGCACGTGTGTGCTGCGCTTGCGCACCATCTGCCGAGTAAAGTTCACTGCACCGGTCCCTAAAGGCTTCTTCTCAAATAAGATCAATTTAAGGTCTAGTGACTTGCGGTTCTTTTAATTTAAGGAGTAAATAATTTATCTGTATCAACGTCGTATCTTCGTGTTAGAACAAGTAACTCAAACATGTAAGTACCTACTAAAAGTCAGTTAAATCCATAAATGTAGTTTTTTTAATGGTCAGAGCAAAGCAGATGCAGAAATGTTCCTTTGTAATAAAATGAATAAATTAAAGAACCATCAATCCACCATCCGTAATATATGTTCAGTACCTACCTGGGCGACTGTTTTCGGCGTTTGCTTTTTTGTAGAATCACATTTTTTCAGGATTGCCTATATATAATATTATTAATAGATAACCTTAAAAAAATGATACAAATCGTTAGAGCTGTCTTCGAGATACACGAAATAAATTTATATATACAAGAATTGCTCGTTTAAAGTTATAAGATAAGATAGACGGAGCTACAGCTCACATAAGTTTGCCGCTGTACAGTTTGACTCCGCATTATTATAAAAAATTGTGGACATTATGCGATGATAAGAGCTACGGTATTAGTCCACACCACCCTCCTGGCTTTACATAATTTTAACCCCAAAAATTCAGAATGCTACTACGGAACTATTGGCAGATAATTTCACAGCGACCAAACTTATAATGTATGAATTGTATTTCTACATAATATGTAGTAGTTGAAGATAATATTACTATGAACTTTATTGAATTAGAGCCTTGAAATTATTGAGTTACACAGAAAACATAACAGATTTATGTAAGGAAATTTGAGGAGGAAACATAAGTACCTACTGCATAAAAATACTACTCGAGAATTATTTATTGACACATATTTACAATAAAAAAAAGAAAAATAGGAAACAAAAGAACCTAAACATTACACGATATGAAATGAGTTGTATGTATTTCATTTAACAAATGCACTGCAATTATTGTAGAGCTGGATAAACGTTTGAGTAAATCCCCGCTTTTTTGTCAAGATAACAGACAGTTTGTGAACATTCATTACAGACTTGAGATGAAGATTGAGTGAGAGGTGTTACGTTGAGATATAGGTAGGGATTCGAGGTGGCTTCGGATTTAGGTAAATAATAGATTAAGCCTGGTTTATTCTTGTGATTTAAGTATTATACGTATTAATTTCCGCTGAAATGTAATGTAAGTAAGAAGATAAAGAATACATTGACTTATACTAACTTACCTATACAATGTGAATCTTTGGATGTAGGTATGGATGTTTGTGTCTCAACCACACATAAATGGCTTAATGGATTTGGATGAAACTTGGCACATAGATAGATCATACCGTGGAATAACTTATAGGGTACTTTTTATATAGAGAAAAAATAAGATCATTCGGGAATGCAGGTGAAACCGCGGAGCCTAACTAATATTATAAATGCGAAAGTGAGTTTGTTTGTTACCTTTCCACGCATCAACCGCTGAACCGATCGCAATGAAATTTGGTATGCAGATAGCCTATGGTACTGAAAAGAACATAAGCTACTTTTTATCCCAGGAAAACATAAGATCCCACGGGAACGTGGGTGAAAGCTAGTCTACTATGTGTAAACTCTAGGCATCAAAAAGGGAAAAATAGTCAGACAAAGAGAAACCTACACCTTGTCAAACTTAGCTTTTAAAATATTGAGATTTTACATTAAGAAAACTGTAAAGAATTTTTAACGAGTATCCTTATGAAATATTATCAGATAATTAGAAGTAATAAACATAAAATGTTAAAACTTACTAATAAAAATATTACTAAAGCAACATTTTGTTACAAACATTTATCAAATAACATAAAGCACAGTTGTCACGTTATAACGTGAGATGTTATAACTTACGAAATAACTCTGTAGTACAATGTCGACCGAGTGAATGGAAATGATTCATGAAATTGTTGGGTATGTACTTACTAAAACGTTATCCTTCCCTATTCAAATGAAGTATGAAGTTTCCAAAAGTTTTGGAAGCAACGAAAGTTCTGAGTAAACGACAGATCGAATAAAAAGCTCTTAGAAATGAACATAAAGTTACTTTAAGATGTACTTTAATGTTATAAACTATTTATTATGTAAAAACCGAAGTGAATCCGGTTACATTTCAGGTTTTCGTAACTAAATACCAAATACCAATTTTGATGAAAATTGGTAGAAGGGTTAGCATGGATGTCGGAGATAAAGTAAGAAAATAAGTACAGCTAGTCTAGCTCTAACTTGACAATCATAATGGTATAAGTACCATAATAATTATATAAGAGACGGGTATATAAACGAAAAGAAAAACATTTGTTTCGACAGACAAAACAACAACAGGAATAAGCAAATATAACAAAGCCACAACAAACAAACCCACAACAAAATTTGTACTATTGTGTGATGTAAAAAAGGATAACAAATCAGTTTTACTCCGACTTACTTCCTGAACCCTTTCGATACGTAGGTAAACATTACCTTGCTTGAATTTTCACATTCGGCTTACGTTTACTTGTAACCTTATGTGGCCGAGGGCTGCTACTTTTTTTCATGTTGTATTTATAATAGTTTAAAAATCGTACAGAAAAAAAAAATACAGAAATTTATAACTACTGATACAGATAGTCCTTGCTAGAAGTCGTAACCGAGGCACTCTCTCAAATCACATGCTGCAACGGCTGCATACAAACGAGCTGAATTCCCAAACAAAACCATTGAAGCGAACAAATTACAAGAACTTATGTATGTATCCAGTTCAGGTAAAAATTCTTTCCAGCAACGCGACGAGGAAATTGATGGGGAACAATATGGCAGTTACGCATTGTACTCACATCTTTTGTTACAAAATAGTTTGTAAAAAGGTACAATAATAAGCAGGTAGTATGAGGACACTTCGAGGTTCCGCCGGTTCCGCCGCACCTGAGCGATCCAATATAATTAATTTAATTCCTGCCTCAATAACTTATCACGTAGCACCAAGACGCGGGTCAGAGCGTCAGTTATTTCTGTTAGGCAATTGATATCGTTATATTATCTTACAATAGGCTATCAATTTATTCCAATAACTCGCAAGGGATTGGGACAAAAATCTTACATATAACCATACAAATTTATAAACACTACCATTGATAAATTTATGTGGCGATCATATAGACCTAGTCTGGTGGCAGTACAACAACCAACTAACCTAAATTATGATAACACTACCATACTATTGCCACGCACAAATTATAGTCAATCCTTAGAAACGGGTAAGTAACCTGAGTATTTTGGACGAGTAATGGCAACAAAAGCTAAACGTAATTTTTTTTAATCCGAGTGCAACACGTACGGCAATATTCGTATTCTAACTAAGTTACCTACCTAATGAAATTTCGGAGTGTGGTCGACCTATCCACGTTTATTGCGACAAATGTTCCCGTGACAAGGAGATCAATCTGGCTTATGATATTTCGTGTGACGTCAATCCGCAGGTATTGTGTTGTGTAGGTGTTGGGTTGTTACGATTTTATGCGATAACAAAACATTTATGGATTGTTGAGATGTGTAAGGTTGGCGACAGATGGTTTCAAACGTTTTTGAATGATTTAAAAACACACTCCGTTCCGCTTTAAACCAGAAAGCTTATTACATTAACAATATTGGATGTAGCGCTCGCTCTTGCAGGACATATCTTACATAATAAATCTAAGTTTAAATGAGAAGAATAATTATAGAGTTTATAACCGGTTTTTTTCTTCATGGCAAAAATGCAACTTTTCGAACGGTTCATCCGAGGACAAATACATTCATTCCATTTTAATAGTATTCAATGTATTTTTTAACTGTTTTAACTGTTTTTATTCCATACAAAACATTATTTCAACGGCCGGTTAGTATGTAGTTACCCTGACTATCACGCCCCAAGCCGTGGATTCGATTCCCACTCAGTACAAACATTTTTATGCATAAACATGTCTGTTTGTACTGTCTGGGTGTCAATATCTATATAAAATGTGTATACTTGTCCCACGCATCATGATTGGATACCGTATTTTACCCTTTTTGTTTAAGTAAATCTAAGTTCAGCTATGAATATTTTCAGACTGTAATGTAATGAACTCATGTTGGTACCAAAAACTTGGAATGGTATTCAAAATAAATTATCAAACACTAACCAATTTATAAAACATCTAAAAAAAGGGGAAACCTCGATTATTTTATGAAATGTATCCTTTTCATAAAATAAATCTATATTGTTTGTTTGTTTGAACGCGCTAATCTCAGGAACTATTGGTTCGATTTGAAAAATTATTTCAGTGTTGGATAGTCCATTTATTCAGGAAGGCTATAGGTTACTTTTTATCCTGGAAAAACACAAGATCCCTCGGGAACGCGGGTGAAACCGCGGGGTGGAAGCTAATCTAACCATAAAGAGTAGAACTTTTGTTGCTATACCATTATGACGTCCTATTTCCCTATATCACGCCATAACTTGAGAACGAATTAACCGAACGATTTCATTCATCTTTTTTTTAGTTTTCTAATACTTTGTAGAAGGTTCTTACGGAAAGAAATATTAAAAACATTGTGCAGAAAATTGGGATTTTTCAGAAAACTTAACGACTCGTTTGACAGTTTGCGCGTTTGATGAATGTGAATTTAGCAGACAGCTGTTTTTTTTATTGCGGGAACGTGGGTGAAACCTCGTGGCGGAATCTAGTTTAGTATAAATTTAATTAAAAACTCCAAGACAAACAAACTTAGTGATATGTCACCCAAAGAGCAGCTCGACTGGGGAAGTACCTCCACCTTACAGAATACCGCAGCCAACTAACTTATAGTTGTGTTCCTGCGCGTGAGTAAGGTCGCCAGAGCTCATCGGGGAGGGGGCAAGGGTCGGCAACGCGCGAGTGATACACCTGGTGTTGCAAGCGATCATAGGCAACGGTAACCGCTTATCATCAGGCGGGCTGTATGCTTGTTTGCCGACAATGTTATATAAAAAAAAAACTTGAAACCATCGTTTTGACATTTCATAAAAAGTAGTTGATTTGATATCAGCCATCATCCCAATTTTATTAACATAACGTCATATCCAATTGTAAGCTTTATGACGTCAACAGGTAGAATACACTCAAATAAGGACCAAATAGGTACAATAATACCTACAATAACCATATTGTCTGTTTTTCGACAATATCCTTGGAATGTCGTCCGGTAACTGGTATATTCCCGACTTCAGCGTATGTTATGTAGGATTATTGTTGTTAGGGCACATTTTCGTACTTACACCCTGTATACTACGTAATATATTTTGGAGATACGAGCATGAATGTAATTGGAACTGAAACTGTTTCTATGTTCATGTCATAGTTCCTTATAAAAGAAATCCAAGGTACTGATTGTTGAAAATGTTATCATATGAAATCTATACTAACATAATAAAGTAGTAGAGTTTTTTGTTTGTTTGTTTAAAGGCGCTAATCTCTAGAACTACCAGTCGGATTTGAAAAAATATTTTTGCATTTGATAAATCGAGCCAAACTCTCGAGGAAGTCTTTTTATCCCGGGAATGCGGGTGAAACCGCGGGGAACAGCTAGTAACGTATAAGTGTTATGTGAGGCACATTTAATAATAGTAAATGGTAAACACATATGGTACCAAACTAAGTAGAGTTTGTGCTATGGAAACAAAGTAGATTATATGCTATATAAACTACTAATTATATATTACACCCGACACAGGACAAATATATGTTCATGAACACAAACGTCTGTTCTAGGTGGGAATCGAACCGACGACCTATGGCACTACGCCAATAGGCGTCAACTAAGTGAAAGGCAAGATAATATTACAAGTATTCTTTCCTATTATTTTATAAAATCTTCAAAGGATTTTTTAATCAATGAAATTTAAGCTACCTACTTACTTAATGAAATAAACCCCGTTTTTTATCAGCTAAGATTTGTTCCCATAACTTAATGAAAATGCGAGCATTAAATATTCAATTATGCCTAAAAGGAAACAGTATAAAAGTACTGAGAGAGAATAAATTACTCGTTGTGTAGTTAATTATATTGAAGAAACAAAATACGGTAACTTTCTTAGGACAAACAAAAAATAAAGGTGGGAATTTGATGAAATTAGGCAACACCTTTTTTCTTGTAGACACAACAAGTGTTTCAAAATAATCTTAAAGAAGACGCCCATAGAAAAAAATGTGGGTACTAAAAATCATATTGAAGCGATAAAATAAATCTCCTTTCTGAAATTCAAATACAATAATAATCAATCAAAAACGTTTTCTCAGTAGAAAGAAAGATTTTTAGTCGTTCTAGGAAAAATAATACTTCTATCTCAAATATTTTGTTGTTTATTCTACATGCAATATTCCAAGCGTGTTTCATTTTTATCAGAGATTCAGAGTTAACTAGTGCCAGACTTAATCTCAAGAGAAACTCAATCCAATCTCTGTCAACTACAGATAGAAAAGCAAATATCCATTTCGACTGATGCGGACGTATCAATGTTGGAAACTATCAATATATCACATAAAATAAACATGTCACTGTGTTTAAACAAGTTTTGACATTCGGCGAGAATCGACCTAAACTTTATATCGATACATCGACAATGTGGAATCGATTTTATTTATGTGAGACTATCATTCGGTCACCGATTTTATCCATGTTTCCGAGTAATCTAATCGTTATCCTTACATAAAAAGCTATAGTAAGTATTATCTGTCTGTTACGTTTTAACGGTTAAACTACTACTACTAAAATACTTATAATCCCAAAAATGCGTGGGTAAATCCGCGAGAGATAGCTAGAGCGCAAGTATTCTATACTCTGTATGTGCCAATTTTCATAAAACATGCACACACACACACACACACTATTAACAGGGATCTTGTTTCAGATATCGATAATAACATTATTAAGCTCGTAATAGTATTGATTGAGGAGAAGGTTTCATTGGAACAAGTATGAATATGTTGTATTGAACATTACATGTACGGTGAAAAGTTATTTTGTGGTACCCGTTTGCTGGCTACCTCCCTCAAGTTGAAAATCTGTTGCCAAGCACCTACTAGTGTGTTCTGACAGCTGCACTTGAGAGCCAGCTCCCTTCTAAGCTTTATGAGCATCTTCCGTCATATCATCACTTACCATTGAGAGATTGTTAACTAATACAAGCTAATCTTCAGTAAAAAATACATAAGTATATCTAATTCTTTTATTACCACTTCTGAAGATTGTTATTTTTCTTAATATCGAATGATTTCTAAAGATAAACAAAATGCTTACATTTATAAATAAACATCTTAGGTATTTGAAGATTAATCCTATAATAATAGGATTATGTACCTAAGTGTGTACCTACTGTAAAAATTACACGGGTATTCAATTCACACCCACACCAAATTGTGCTCGACAAATTGTATTCTTTTTGTTGAAAAGTCACGATAAACGCATTTATTTAATTTCTGTAGAATTACTTAATATTCAATAAAACTCAAAATACATGACTTAAGGAAAAAGTCAACGACAAATTATATTATCTCTTATGAACTAGAAAATTAAAACATTTAATTAACATTCTTAAAAGTCAGTCCTTATTTAAACAGAACGCAACTTTGACACACGAGTACGTAATTAAAATTAATTGGCAGAATATTTCCAATAAAATATTGGCCTATATAGAAAAAGTGGTTAAGAATGGGACAACTCCTATATTTATTTGTCTCTAGGGAGGATTGATAACGTGAAATAAAATTATTTCGTGCCAATAAATAATTTTACTTAAACATTATCGATAGGACTCTATCGTATAATTTATATCGACTCGCAAAAAAAAAATACAAAACCGCTATAACTTTTATGGCGTAACGCAGTTTTTAATGTTTCAGACAGACGTTCATAAATCCGAAAGAGGGTCATTAAAACCTTAATACAGGTTTATTCCAGCTTTGTTTTTAACATCTACGCGCCACGTAGAGCTTACAATATATAATGCTTAAAAGAACCATGTTTATTTACTTTCGGCCTTAACTTATTACTTAAATTGCGAAAAGAAATATTATGCAAAAATAAATATAATAATTTCAAAATAAAGACATTATTCATGTATATTATGCTTATGAAATCAAAATTATTGATGTAATTGTATAAAGTAAGTATAAATTGTTTTTATAAACATTTTTATTTTGTTAGTTTTAACTGTTGCTGCCTACAATTTGCATGCCGTGGCAACCTCTAATAAGGGCTGCATATACTCTTTTTTATTTTTTTTTAAGCCACCTTAAATATGTTAGTGTAAAGTTTAATTGGTTGTTAAGTAAGTAAATAAATAAATAATATTTAATCACACAACGCGTTGAATTCGTTTTTTCTTGCTACGACTCGTAGCGTAATTGTAGCTAACATTACTATTGTAAGAAAACATGTAATTTTGTGTAATTTTTTGTCTTTTAATTGAATATAACTCATAGAAGGTACTTACCCATAAATGGCAGCGGCGCCGGCGATGGCACCGCCGCACTGCGCCGCGACGTAGAGCGCCGCGCGCAGCGGCGACACGCGCCGGCGCACGCACAGTGCGGCTGACACCGCCGGGTTTACGTGTGCACCTGGGAATAATACATTACTCTTAATAATATGTCCAGCATAGACCATATAGATAAAAGGTTGTATTCTATGAATATTCTTTACACACGGGCCATCTCACAAACTAAGCAGAGCTTGTACTATGGAAACCAGATAACTGATATATTACATAATACAACTTGTAAATACAATAATCACTTTGTTACATAAAATAGTCTAAATTAAAAAAGTCGCTATAAGAAGGCAGCGTACCCAGAATGCTGGCGGCATTGCCACGTTGGATGGCAATGCTGATTCTCTGACCAAAATATAAGCCAGCATTCTGGTCACAAGTTGCTTCGACCAGGCGTTTGGATATTTCGCGATAAAGATTTTGATTATTGTATTTATAGTTTTAGTACTTGTAAATAACTAATTAGTCAATCAATAATAACTCCCAGACTCAGAATAAACATGGGAATCGAATCCAGGACCTGTGGTTAGATACCCTAACTGTTACGCCTCCTCCTCGCAAAGCAATCCGTTCTGAAACTTCTACTCCCACCACAGATAATATATCCCTGTTATCGTACATACTGTAAATTGGTTTCACCTTCGAGCGCAGTTCCCATAAGCCCATGGAGACTATTAACTTCTCACTTAACTCTACTAACATTAAATATTGATCAGTATCTCTACTTTCAGTTAAAGATGGTGATCATATCTTCAATGTAGTTAACGCTTTATTGGAATAGGTCATTTTATTTAGCACAAGCAAATTACTCAACCGTGAAACAGTAAAACTACTCATAAATATAGTAAGGCCCTATTTTCAATGAAACGGTATTAGAAAAGATTTTGTATGGACTTATTACAGGAACAGCTTATAAAAGGTTTCTCCAGTGATTAAAAAATATGCCTTAAAACTAATAAATAACAAACTAACTTTATTTTAATATATGAACACAATAAATGAGCATTCAAATTACTAGAATATATTCAAGTATAGTAAAAGATCGTATATATATTCTTATTGCTCATTCTAGGAATCAATTTGCTTCATCTGGATAGCTCAAATGAAACATAAACATATATCTGTTTCATTGTAAATAGCAAAAGAGGTAAAATAACACCAATTTTACATTCTCTGGAAATGAATTTCGCAATTTTAACTCATGAACGGAAGCGTAACACGAGCAAATCAAACAAAAAATATATCGGAATCTCTCAACTGCTTTTATCTCATAACAAAGGCGTTTGTATTCCCATGACGTATTTATTTTTGTTAATCTTATCTAGGCATTGTGTGTTTTTGAACGTCCACTTTTTGTACGACGAACGCACTTGTAATGGGAGAATTTTATACTAAAAATATTTATATGCTTGGATAATACATAAACGGGAGGAATGTCAATGCAATGAAATCTTTATTTATAATGATAATAAATTTATTTGCCCTAAAATTAGAATTACGAATAACTAAGTACTGCCTAACTTACGACAAGCCTGTATCCTAGACAGCAGCCCCCATAGCTGATGTCATAATATATTATTAGTATGGTAGGATGCCGAGCAAAGAATTTGTATAATTTGTGACGTAAAATATAAAAGAGTAACTAGGTAGAATATAATGGAAATCCCACAATAAATTACTTACCATGGTACATATATTTTTAATAAAAGCAGAACTCCCAAAGGCATAATGGAAAACTTACCTGCGATTGCACCGCAGCCAAGGGGAGGCAAATATAATAATAAATTACTTTAGTTTGGTATTTCGTATTGTCTATTGTTTATTTCAAGTATTATCAACGTTGAAAGAAAATTAAACTTGCATCTCTATTATTCGTAAATTACACCACAATAGAGTTGTTGCAGACAAAATTTTATTGCTAATTGACTGCGAACGTAACTTTGCACAAATTAAATGTTTCAAACAAAAAGTCATATGTTATTTTGTTAAATAAACTTTTACTCTTTCAGAGGTCTCGTAATTATGTATCTAAATAAATCTCTACGTAAATTCTCGGGTTTTTTCGCATCGCAACTGTTACAAGCTTTTCCCATTTCTACAGCCTAAATACAGAACAATTATCGTCCTCTCCTGTTTTTAAAGTTATATAGAATTGGATGTGAGAATACCAATTTATTGAGATAAAATCAGGTGCGTTTTGAATTCTATATGTAGATCGTGATAAGAATTAGTTAGTAGGTAAGTAAACAGATACCAAAAGGACACCTGCGGTTTCTACACAGGATGCTTTGTGGATACAAATATTATATATATTATATTACATCGGAGTATGCATTACTCCTCTGTAGCTGGGATCGGAGTGTTGTAGGTAAAAATTGAGGCGGATAATAGTAGATAAGTACTTAGATTATGGTGAAAGGTGAGAGATACTTGAAGAAAGTGGAGGATAGAAAGATGTGGCAACATTTGGATAAGGCCTTAGTCTAGTATCCAACACGACGTTTGCAGATTGTATATACATAATCTATATTTCACTTGGATAGTGGATTACACTTTGACACGCACATCTATTAAGTTACGGCTAAGGCTTATAAGTTACTTGGTTTTGTATTTCGTCAAAGTACTGACTTTAAAAATATTAATACCATAGTTTTGCTTTACAATGCTTTTGTAAGGTCACAATTGGAATACGCTTCCATAGTTTGGAATCCGGTGTATGATAAATATATTAAATTATTGGAAGGAATACAAAATATTCTAATACGTAATGTGCATAAAAATATATAATAGACTAGGTGTCCCAACAGACGTTGTCCTGTCCAACTCATACACAAAATTTCATCCAAATCGGTCCAGCCGTTTATCCTATGTCTCAAGTTGGACCAGACTGCTCACGGTGTGCCAATTTAATTTAAAATCGGTTAAGTAGTTTAGGAATCCATCGCGGACAAACATCGTGACAGGAGATTTATATACTGGGTGGGTATACTTTGTTATCACTGGCAATACTTGCAAGGGTGGAAGTACTCATCAAAATGAACAACTTTTATAATGTGACTAACTGTGAAATCATGAAAAAATTATCAGCTGTTCCATACAAAAGTTCAATACCTACTCGACCAAAATGTATGAAGCAACCGTATTATTTTACGCGATATCAGAGTTAGCCCTATAATAAAAGTTGTTCACATTGATGAGTACTTCCACCCCTGCAAGTATTGCCAGTGATAACAAAATCACCCTGTATATTAAGATTACCAGATATATTAAAAGACCTACCTACCTACGTCCTTTACAATTTCGATGCAACCATAAAATGCACCTTAATGTATTGTGTGTCAATTGAATGGATTTCAGTGTTGCAATTCCAATCCATTAAGGTATACTATGGTATAGGAGGATGCGGCCAACCCAAGGCAGGTGACACAAGAATCTATATTGGAAACCTGATGAAGGACCGTATGCCATTATGATCCATATTGTATTACACTAACATTACGTACCTGAAGTAATTCGTTCAACGTACTCATTTCATAAGGAACTTAGAATCTATAATAAAACAAAATCGTTTTAGTTACACCATTTATATAACTCTAAAACGGCTGGACTGAATTTTATGATCTTCGATTTGTTGGATCATGAAACATCAGATTTTTGTACCGGGAACGCGGGAGAAACCGCGGGGAACAGCTAGTAAAACATAGATTTGAAAATTGACTCTACCATAGATATCTCATAGATTAAATATTAGGTCATCATCATCTCAGCATCTAAATATTAAGTAGTGACAACTTAACTTAAGTAGTGACAACTTAATTTAAGTAGTGACAACTTAATTCAATGATACTTCAGTCCATAGTAATGTAGCTGAATGTAATAACGTGTGGAAATAAAAGTACATACATACATTTACTACATTTCTAACTCTATGGATCGGACAAGATACCATAATAAAAAAAACACTTGGTTATACTGTATATCTAGTTAAAATAATGATCCATTACAATTTTTAATCTTACTTCAGATTTTACTTCGTACTCCTATTTATAAATATTATAAATGCGAAAATTTGTGTGTTTGTTTGTGGGTGTATATGTTTGTTACCACTCGGCTTCGTAATGGCTGTACTGATTTGGATGAAACTTGGCACAAGAATAGATCATACTTTGGCATAACATATAGGATACATTCCGGGAAAAATAGCGATGATGATAGGCAAGAACGCGGATGAAACCGCGGGGCGGAAGCTAATATTCATAATAGTTTAATTCTCACGTTGGACGACTCAGCTTTTTTATTTTTTATAAATATTACTAACATACACCGTCTGTATCCTCACCATCCCATATCTTCATATAAAAGAACCTTGACAATACCGCTTTATACGGCTCTACTTCCTGAGCAGGCATTGATAAACGAGCACAACTTACGAGACGAAAATAAAAGGAATGCACACAACACAAAACAAGAATATAAATAAAAACCTGAAAAAGAACCCAGATTAAAATTCTTCAAAAACTACATTTATTTGACTGACATTCATTCGTTGAATCTTTCATTCGAGACATAAATAGTGGCCGTAAATGGTACTACAATCTAGATTGGATACATTAGTCCACTCTCCCAGGCTCAAAATAGGGATGTCCACAATAATGGAAATTAGGCCGCGCGGTATGTTACTCAAATGTTATCACGGATAGCATGCGAACATTATTCATTGGCTTAGAATTAGACCCCGATTGTACAGAGCTTGCACCTCCGTTATTGTTATTATGATATAATTTAAAATGTCATTGTCCCCTGCGTCAAGTGATCGCCATTATAAAGTTATGAGGGGACAAAAGGGTGAAGGATGCACGTGTTATATGGGTTATAATAGTCTTTAATGGCCGTAGATAGCTTTTATTTTTAGGAAATGATGTAATGTAGAGTTACGAACGATAATTTGTGGCTAAAAATATTATGATCAAATTATAGAACGTTTATGAAATTCGTAACTACTATAATTTAATTAATAAAACGAAAACCAATGCAAATTCGCAACTAATAAAATACTGACATAAAAACATCGCCATCCATGCTATTATAAAATTGAGGACCCTACTTGTCAGGCTGAAAAAACGCAGACTTTCGCCTCGTTCGCAGCCGCCGACCCTTGTTAAAAAAAAGGCGTATAATTGTGAACATCTGCACGCTACGAGCCCAGCGGTAAGTCATCCGCAGCGACCGCCACCGCACCGCTATCAAATGGAAATAAATTACAAAATGATCTCACAGCTTTAATTGCCCTCTACGCAACCTTAGGGCCCTAGGGAACCCTTGAGTTGAAATAAAATAATTCACCTGACATAATAATTGGCCATAGACAAATTACAGTAGTTTTTTTTTTCGAAATTAAGCGCAGGTGAAATCTAGAAACATTTTTTTTGGTTGAGTGTACTAAAATAGGAGATAACGGGTGAAACCGTGTGGCGGAAAACTAGTCCTATTATAAGTAAAGTAAACTAAGTACCTACCTAAGTTATAAAAAATGGAATGGAAATATTCATTACTTACTACCATGGACCAACCGATTTTTTTTTAATTCTCTGTGATCGGCACGTCACAATCTTTTTCCAGCCAGTACTATAAAAATAACTGCAGGTAGAATAGTAACACACGCGCATGGATCGTCGTGACACTTATAGCTGTTTTATTTTAAATTCCAATTACAACTGCACTTATCTCGTCGTACTGCAAGTTCCCACGATAATCTTCACTTCTTATTTTCTTTATGTATTATCACGTACTAGTTTAGGACGACCAGTTTTATTATTTTATTCGTTACTTATAAGTTCTTGGCAGGTTTCTCGGCTACCCTAGCACGTAACGCGCTTTTAATGGCCGCACGTAAGACGTTCTGTTTGCCGAGTGGTTCCCTTTTATTCTACTTAGAATAATAAGAATTAGTCAATGTTTTTTTATATTTTATACCGTGTACGATATGCTACATACAACAGTCTATTTAAAATTAACAGATAAAATTCTATAAATAAAACAGAATTTAGGTCAATGTATAAGGGTAGAGTGTCCAAATACTGCCTACCTTGTTAGTAGTCGCTGTATGGCGAGGATTATTCTCTGGCCAAGAGACGAACTAGCCCTTTGTTCTCCCAATATTTTAGAAGGACGATATGTAGAATAAATAATTAATTTCAACGGTGCAGTAAGTACAGTACTAACTTTTGATAATCTACAGAAGAAGTAAATAAATAAGTATTGAAATCTTACCAGAAATATGAGCAAAACACATAGTGAGTGTGGCTATGGCACAGCCGGAGGCGAGCGCGGTGGCCAGCAGCACAGCTGAAGCGGACGCGCCCACGCCCGCTCCGCCCGCCGCTCCGCACACTATGAACACATAAAGAAAAGAGGCCGCACACTCCGCTACCACTGCCTTCCACAACGACAAAGTCCGCACTTCCAGCCTGGCAGGAACTCTTCCCGACAGGCCGTCACTATTCGAGTTCGCATCTCTACGTAAACACTCTAATTTATCAAACAAAGTAATTATGTGCTGTTCTAAACTCTCATCCGGTATATTAAATGCAGATTCACCCATTTTTATAAATAAAATAATTATGCTCTATGCATTTTTTATATTTTGAATTGCGCGCGAAATCGAAGCGAAGACGTGTTCGCTAACGCGTCGAAACGTCCTCGACACAACCGGCTCGTAATGAACCGGTGAATGAATGAACGGGGATTGAATGGGCGGCGAGAGATCGCCGAGCGGGGGCGCCGCACATGTCCCGAGTCCCGAATGCCCCCGACACTTGTTACTCCCCGCCCCGGGACCTGCACTTCAGCGAGGGTGTAATCAAATCGCCAACATGCCAGCGCCGCATCACAATGCCTCTTAATTAGATAAATAAATATTAGTGCTGTGTTTCTTTGTTACATAAATTATTATGGGCTGATTTCGTTAAGTAATATCTGGGTCTAATATTCAGAGCTCCCACTTTACCTACATAGATTCCTAATAATGATAGAACTCTTTTACTTTGGGACCAGTTCAGAAATCGCCAAAAAAATCTTTAAATACCTATACTTACATACCTATATTGCATGAAAAGACTTAATCCCATAGTAAAAGTTGTTCATATCGACGAATATATTCAATTCACCCCTTAGAATACTTCAGATGAATTACAAATATCACTTTACCCGGGATTGCAAGCAAAGCCGCGGGGTGAAAGCTAGTATTAGCATACCTATGAACTCTATATACCTACATGAGAAACTTAATATTATATCTTTGTCGAAAATAAAGATGATTTATTAAAACACCGGTTGCACGGGGATCGAACGGGGGTTGCATGTCGTTTGCACGTCGGTGGCACTGACCTAAAGTAGACTGAAATGCCATAATGCCATTACAATACCTAAGCCGGGCTAAGCATACATGTTTTCGACCTTATATACTTACATTGGCAAAGCCAATACCAACCTCACCTTGTTTCATTTAACCGAAAAGTAGGCTAAAGGTAAGGCAGGCTAAAAGTATTGTGGACGCACCATACACCACGTGAGGAGACCAAATGACTGGATCGACATAGTAACTAAACCGGGTCAGCGCCCAATCAGGCGTAAACCGACGTCTGAGACGTCCTTATATTAGGTACTGTTTGATTAACCTGACCGATATACTCGTATTATATAAATAAACTTATCATTTATCATCCAATTTTGGACGTCTGATTTATTTTATTACGCGATGGAAATAAAAGAAAATCTTAAAACATGAACTTTTCCGCGCGAAAAAGTTAAAGACCTTGGTGTTGGTAGAAATATTTTTAAAATTACATGTCATTTTTAGTACCTAAGTTTTTTTTTTACTTTGTATAGGCTTGTGTTTGACCACAATCTCACTATGGTAGGTGATGATGTGGCCGAAGGTGGTAAGCACACAAAGCCTAGAAGGATCTGGCTCTCAAGTGCAGCTGCCGGAACACAGAGGGTGGTAGCCAGCCAGGCGGGTATACTACAAAGTACCCTACCACCGTGCTATGAATTATATATATATATGGTTTATTTATTGCCACTGTCTTTAATGCCACTACTGTCTGTTAATTTAATTCCTTTATAAAAAAAACCGGCCAAGTGCGAGTCGGACTCGCGCACCGAGGGTTCCGTACAAACTTCGTCCATCGTTCATCCATCACGGGAAATGCACAATTTTATTTATTTACCTTATATGAGGTCGGTGCCAATTAAGCTAGACTTCTAAATTGTATGAGCGTCCATACAACTCAGAGGTCTTTATTAATTGGCGGAACTATGTATGTATGGGAAAAATTAAAGGAATTTTCATATTTTTTAATTTTTTGGAATTTTTCCTTTTTTTTATATTTGAGTTGATTAAATGAAAGGTAAATTGCGGTATACGATTTATGACGTATTAAAAAAAAACTACTTACTAGATCTCGTTCAAACCAATTTTCGGTGGAAGTTTGCAAGGTAATGTACATCATATATTTTTTTTAGTTATATCATTCTCTTATTTTAGAAGTTACAGGGGGGGGCACACATTTTACCACTTTGGAAGTGTCTCTCGCGCAAACTATTCAGTTTAGAAAAAAATGATATCAAAAATCTCAATATCATTTTTGAAGACCTATCCATATATACCCCACACGTATAGGTTTGATGAAAAAAAAAATTGAGTTTCAGTTCTAAGTATGGGGAACCCCCAAAATTTATTGTTTTTTTTTCTGCTTTTGTGTGAAAATCTTAATGAGGTTCACATACATCTACTTACCAAGTTTCAACAGTATAGATCTTATAGTTTCGGAAAAAGTGGCTGTGACATACGGACGGACAGACAGACAGACATGACGAATCCATAAGTGTTCCGTTTTTTGCCATTTGGTTACGGAACCCTAAAAATGTGCACAGTGGCACACTTACATCACTTACTTTTTTTTGCGTTTGAGCCGAAATTGCTAAGCCTACTTGTAGCTACTAAATGGCTACTTGGCTGTAGTCAACACACCTACCCTACGATCAAGAGCATGCAGAATGCAGATTCAAGTCACTGACCCCTACCTCGGTCGCTCGGTTATAAGTCAACTATAAAGAACATAGGTATAAGACATTTCGTACGGAATCACCATTGGCTTTTGTAGTAAATGAGTAGTAAAATTCAAAGGTAGGTGAATCCCTCTTGTTTTTAGGCGAGGCTAGCGCTCAAGCTTCTGGATGGGGATGTCTCTAAACTTTTGATGATGACAATGACCAATGACCATAGCTTAAAAGCCGCTTACTCGTGAAAAACGTTGAAATTGGATTAACGACAAGTAATTTTAACCCCCGAAGAACTTGACTACTGTACCTATACCTAAAAGCTTTTGTTGAACTCCTACACTAAAGTAAATAGCAGGTAGGTGGAAGGTAGCATCTCTAAGTCCGCATACTGTGTAGGAGAGCAGAAAAAATCAAAACCCGTCTAAAGTTCGATTCACCAAAGGAGTCCCTTAAGCCCACCTCTAAGACGTAAGAAATAAGATCGATTTTCATCAATTCCACGAGACCTTTTTTGTGAAACGAACTCTAGCTCGAAACATAATATAATACTAGGTAGGTACCTAAGTACCAGTAGTATAATAAAATATCTAAATATTTTTTTACATAATATTATAATTTATACTACGGGCCTGTTGGCGTGGTTGGTAAGATACCCTATCACGCCACAAGTGGTGGGTGAACGAATGTCTGTTTCTCCTGAGTGTGGGTGTAATTATCTTTACGTACAAGTATATATTTACACAAGAAAATTAGTATAATTATGTAGTAGGTATATCAGCTATCTGGCTTCCATAGCACAAGCTATGCTTAGTTCATAGATGATACATAATAACGCTTAGTTTGGGCACGTTTGGGATCAGATTGTCGATTGACGGCCATGTTTGAGGAATGTCCCAGAATATTTATTTATTTATTTTACTTATATGAAACAAAAAAAGGCTCAATGTCAGAATATTTCTTTTTTACATTTTTGTAATAACTAAATTCAAATACAATTTCGGCTAAGATAATAATTTAGTGGCTGAATAGTGCGGCAACGCCTTTGCTTGCTAACCTTTTTTTATAACATAAACTATCGCTGTCACGTTCTAGATAGTTAGTGTTACCAACCAATAACTAAAAAAAGAGCTATTTCCTAACAAAATAAAAAACTCACATTTTGCGGCCCAATAAATACATTTTGTGATCGTAATGCAAGTATATTAATATTTTTTTATTAATAATATATACGGTAATGTAATATTATATAACGTTTGGAATCAAAATTTTACGTATGGTACTTGGATGACAGTACCCTAGGCGGCGAAGCTTATTCTGTTTTAAGTGACCTTAAAAGTATTATTCATGATTTCAAACAAATAGGACTTGGATTAGACCTATCAATGTGCGAATTATACACACCCGATTGCAATACATCAAAAAGTGGAATTATAGATATTTTCGCGGCAACTGTACCAGGAATCAAAACAATAGATAAATCTTTGCTTCATCTCCTTGGTTCTCCGATTGTCGACGAATCGTTGCCAGATTTCATCCAAGATCAAATTCAAAATTTCAGAGACAGTTCGGATCGTCTGCTTAAAATTAATACTCATGTGGCTTTTGTTATTTTACGTTTTTAGAGTGGACTTTGGTTGCACGTAATTCCCTGCAAAAACATAGGTTCACTTTTAGACAACAATACTTTTTGGGTGGCCATCTCCCTTCGTTTAGGGGCTCCCTGTCAGGTCGCACATCGGTGTCAGTGTGGTGAAACAGCAGACCGCTTGGGACACCACGCCCTTGCGTGTTTCCCCAGTGCAGGACGTGTGCCCCGTCATAATTCTATCAAAGATATCATCCGTCGGACTTTCACGAGCGTTAGTGTGGCCACCACACTCGAGCCCCGTGGCCTCATGAGAGACGATGGTAAGAGGCCCGACGGAATGACTCTCATGCCCTGGAAGTTGGGACGACCCTTGGTTTGGGATGCCACCTGCGTTGATACCTTGGCGCCGTTTCATCTTCAAGGCACATCAGAGAGAGCCGGCTCCGCAGCAACATCAGCGGAGTGCCTCAAGTCACGCAAATATAAACATCTTGACAGAGGGTACATGAACACACGCAAGGGTGTGTTTTAGGGTCGGCAACGCGCGTGAGACCCCTGGTGTTGCTGCAAGCGTCAATAGGCTACGGTAACCGCTTACCATCAGGTGGGCCGTACGCTTGTTTGCCACCTTAGTGGTATAAAAAAAAAAAAAAACACGCGTGACCGGAATACTGGCTTTTATTTCGGTCAACGGATAAGCTTAGCTATCCAACGTAGAAATGCAGCCTGCATTCTGGGCACGCTCCCATTTGGTGACGGTCTTCCTTTTTAGTTGTAATTGTTTATAATGTGTAATTAGTTTAGATCATATTCAACCAATATATATATTTTATAACAAGTATTTACAATCATTGTATGAAATACAAACTATAATATATAGAAAAATCGGTGATAGCACCGTCGTCATCATATATGTTTATTTAAAAAAATTTTGCAACATGTAACAGAGAGAAGAGAAGATATTTTTTGTTTCAAAAACGGAAAGACTGAAGAAAAAAACTTTTTTAAATAAGGTATTAATAATACAAGTTATAAGGTTACTACGTCTACTACTAATAAATGTCTGCATGATTGGAAAAAGATCCAATAGGCGTCGGAATATGTAACACATTCGCTGAAGCCTAAAAAGATCTGAAATCGGACAAAAAGATTTGCACCGGCAACATAGGTACCTAGCTGCGATCTTTGAGGTTTGACAGTTGAATGACATTTAGGTGAGACAATAGCGTCCTCTATCAACAGATTACAAAAACTTCGTAATGGTGGTGATTGTAGTGAACTATTGACTGACTGATTTTATTTTTATTTTAATTTACTAACTATTAAGCGTTAAAACGTAATAATTAGTTTGTGGCCGCGGCCATACCATGCGTTCTTATGTCGGGTATAGCTAAAACGCCAGTTTTGGCCGAGGAGGGTGGTAATCAGTGTAGAAAGCGTTCACTTCATAGTAGCAACGAGTTGTGCAGTAAAATAACAAAACACGATATGAGTGCCAATGAGAAGAAATCGAACTTTTCCTTGCTAAATCCCAATTCTAATGGGACCAGTAAGATGACTACTTCGTCGATGAACAAACCGGGGGCGACTACTAAGAAGCTGGTCATAAAGAATTTCAAAAGTGTGTGCTAAGCATTTAGTGTCGTCATATTATAACCTATTTGACATCTGCAAAGGTAAAGAGTTTTGTTTCTCAGGTAAGCCGAACCTTCCGGAGAACTATCAGGAGACGACATGGTGCAAGTTGAGGGAGGCGGTGGTGGCCATCCAGACGTCTAAGGCGATCGCCTACTCGCTCGAGGAGCTATATCAGGCAGTCGAGAATATGTGCAGCCATAAGGTATCGTTTGTTTACATTTTATGGGGCTGGTACCAAACTTATGCTCTATAACCCCATGTTTATCGTGTTAGTATGTTTAGAAATATCATAAGTTCCCTACATGACATGGCATGACAATTGTACAATATTATCTAGCTAACTAATTTGATATGAACATAAGAAAACATTCACTGGAGTCTACTTGCCGAGAAAATAAAATATCCAACAAACACAAAGGAATGGCTCCTTGTGGATACACTCTAAAATTGCTGTTTTAAAATTTGAAACAATTAAGTGCTCCATCATCAGACTACATATGAAAATCATTACATAATGAATTAAATTAACCTACAATATTCAAATGTAAATAAATATTTCCATTTACAGATGGCATCACAATTATATGTGAATCTAACAAACCTAGTAGAGGCCCACGTCAAGGCTAATATCGAGCAGTTCCTCTCGGAGAGCATGGACCGGCAGGTGTTCCTCAGGCGGATGAATGACTGCTGGCGGGCACACTGCAGACAGATGATCATGATCCGCAGCATTTTCCTTTATCTAGATCGAACTTATGTTCTTCAGAATCCTAGCATACATTCTATATGGTAACAATATTAATAATAATATGGGGTGTAATGGCCCAATTATAATTTTTTAGTTTAATTTTGCCATTTAAAGGAAATCATAGGTGCCATTTCTTTATTGAACTAGTAGCACACTATAATATGGCCGTTTCCACATGAAGATATCTACTGTCTCTCTGTGCTTCTCTTTTTGGCTCATGTACAGATATGGGGATATAGGCTGTTAAAATGTAATAGCATGTGTCACTAGTATATATTGCTTATAAGTTAAAAGTTGAATTATGGGTTATTTTGGGTCATATAATTGATTTTACCATGGTACTGTGGTGTCACATGATGTGGGTTGTAAAGGCAAAGTCTATGTATTAGGCCTGATAGCCACTAAAGCGAAGAGGAATGTGACTTGGGCTTTCCGCTTTGATAGTAGTTGGTGTGTAGGTTAGATACAAAATGACTGCCATGCCACAGGTCATGGGTTAGATTCCTGCCCAGAACAAACATTTGAGTATATGAACATGTCTGTTTGTCCTGAGTCTGGGTGTAAGTATCTATATGTAAAAGTATATCAGTTACCTGGTTTCTGTAGTGCAAGCTCAGTAGAGCTTAACACTAAGCATAGTTTTGGGATTAGATGGCCATGTGGAGAATATTTTTTTATTTATATTTTTTAATTAATCACTATTGTGTCTTTAAGTTGGGGTCTGTGATAGACCTGTTTACGTAGTTTAGCAATTCTTAGTATCACTTATATTTTCAGGGATATGGGCCTAGATTTATTCCGTCACCACATAGCAATGAACACTTTAGTTCAGACCCGTACAGTGGACGGCCTCCTGTTGCTCATTGAGCGGGAACGTGGGGGAGATGCAGTTGATATATCCTTGCTTAAGAGTCTGCTTAGAATGCTCTCTGATCTGCAGATCTATCAGGATGCGTTTGAGCATAAGTAAGTTTTTGTATATCTTTGATTCTTTAATGTTATTGCACTCTCTACAGTTATAAGTTTTCACAAATTTATCGCATGGGTGCAATGGTGCAATAATAAGCGCACAAAAATGTTTGTTACGACATCACATTACAAATCTTTGAATTTCTCAGTTTTTCTGTATTATAATATGCATGTATTATACATATAAAACTTCCTCTTGAATCACTCTATCTACTGCAGAAAACTGCATTAAAATCCGTTGCGTAGCTTAAAAGACCTAAGTGAACAGACAGCAGAAGCAACTTCATTTTATACTATGTAAAGATAGTGTTTAAAATTTGTTCAGATTAATATCTTTGTGAAATCTTGTATATGCCCTAAAAACAGTTTTTTTTCTTAGTGACGAGTAGATTTTTGTTATCCTTATATTTATGCTAGCTTCCGCCCTGCGGTTTCAGCCGCGTTCACGAGGGATCTGATGTTTTCCCAAGATAAAAAATTCCTATATGTCATTCCAGGGTAAGGTAATGTCTATGTGCCAAGATTCATCCAAATCCGTTCAGCCGTTATGGAACTGAGTGGTAACAAACACAGTCACAATAAAATATTATAAAAAGCAACATATCTGTCTGTCTGTTAATGTCTTTATGTGATTCTTAGACAATGTTTCACTTATCTGCTTAAGTAAGTAAAACAAGTCTAAGACAAGTGGAGCCACGGATATAAGCTAATCAATAATAATGAGTATTTAATAGCTTTACAATCCACATATTATTTTATGTTTATAGTATATCTTTCCTTCACGAGAACAGCCACTCGGATCTGCCACTCATCAATCTCAATTTCTTAATATAAAATTGTACAATTTGCAGGTTCCTACTAGCGACCGAGCGTCTATACGCAGCCGAGGGGCAGCGTCTGATGCGGGAGCTGGGCGTGCCGCAGTACCTCGCACACGTCGAGAAACGACTGCGCGAGGAGAACGAGCGCCTGCTGCACTACCTCGACCCCTCCACCAAGTGAGTCTTCCACCACTTCTTTCTATAAAGGACGGCAACACATTGGCAAACCCTTTCTTTGAGCTTTTATCTTTTGCATGCTATTTGTGGAAAAATGCTCGAGTTGTTTGGTTCTGCGTATATAAAAGGGCTTTCGATACGCCAGCACAGCGGGACACTTAGTGGTTATGACAAGTATGTGGTAAAAAAAACTTATCATGCCATTCTAGTAATTCCTATGTGTGAATTCCAGATGGCAACTAATCCATACAATAGAACGCCAGCTGCTAAGCGAGCACCTGTCAGGTATCCTCGGCAAGGGCCTGGAGGCCCTGATGGATGGACCCCGGCTGGCAGACCTCAACACTTTGTATAGTCTCTTTAGTAGAGTGAAAGACGGACTCAGCGAGTTGTGCAATCACTTTAATGGTTATATTAAGGTATTTACATTTTTTATTAATTTTCTTCTGATTCAGTTTTTGACAAAGGTCAATTCAGTTAAGACCGTAGAAGGGCACTTATGAACGTTGAAGTTACTGAAGTTACCACCGATTCGCCTCGCCTTTAACTGAGAAGAAGCGGCATGAAACTCAGCAAGGTTATGTACATTTTTTATATTTTATTTTTATTTAAAACAAAATAAATAAAAAAGTTTAACCTTGTACTTTCAAGCTTTAAGCCTCAGTAATCTTCTCTCTCGTTACAGAAAAAAGGTCGCACGATAGTAATAGAGCCGGAACGTGACAAGACGATGGTGGCTGAACTGCTGGAGTTCAAGGAGCAGCTGGACCATGTGGTCAACACCTGCTTCCAGAGGAACGACAAGTTCCTCTACTCCATGAGAGAGGCCTTCGAGTTCTTCATCAACCAGCGACAGAATAAACCCGCCGAACTTATTGGTAACATTTTACTAGTATTATAAACTAATTGTCCCTTGTAGATTCACCTGTGTTCTGGTTAGGGGTAAAAAGTAAGATCCATTAACTATCTCTAAGTAAAAAATCACGTCGATACATTGCTCCCTTCCTGCATAAAAGAAGGACAAACCAACAAACAAACCATCAATTAGTATTTATAACATTGGTAGGGATGTTTATGGTCACAGGATATTATATATTGTTATTTTGTTGGTTATGATAAACCTTTTATAAAATAATAAAGAATGATAATGAATAATATAATAATGGTAATTTCCAGCCAAATTCGTCGACGTGAAACTCCGCGCCGGCAACAAAGAAGCGACTGAAGAGGAATTAGAGAGATTACTCGACAAAATAATGGTGCTTTTCCGATTCATACACGGCAAAGATGTGTTCGAAGCTTTCTACAAAAAAGACTTGGCTAAAAGACTGCTGGTTGGCAAATCTGCATCAGTCGACGCTGAGAAGTCTATGCTGAGCAAACTAAAGCAGGAGTGTGGAGGTGGCTTTACTTGTAAGCTAGAAGGGATGTTCAAGGACATGGAACTGTCTAAAGATATTAATATTACTTATAAACAGGTGGGTGTTAGACGATTTGGTTATCTTAATTATATTACAAATGCGAAAGTTTATGTAGATATTTATTGTGCATGTATGTTATTCAACCACAGCCTAATAAACACTTAGGATTAAAACATAGGATAAGTATTTTTGTTTTTGGGAACCCGCAAGCTCTGTCCTAAGACCTAAGGGCCCACCCTTAGCACCTTATAAGCTGCCCTAGCTTTAACTTATATGAAACAGACAACATTTAGACACAAACGAAAGGCGGAGGAGCGAGGTGGTAGTAGGTAGGTCTACCTCCAATCAATGCAATGTGTTTTTGTTGGTTACTTGTATATGTTACCGGCCAAACTAGATTTCAAGCCAAACTAGTTTGTCCTGGGCCGAACTGATTTTGAATTATTATGCAAGTAAAAAAGGGTTTCCGTACATTTAAAAAAAAATAACGAATTCTAACCTAAAGTATCCGGGTCGTTTCTGAATAGGAAGATAAATTGATCACCAAATTATGATTACTTACATGTGAAAACATTGGACTTACATGTAACTTCTAAAATCTCTTTTGTTTGCCCTAGCACAAACTAGTTTGGCCTGAAATCTAGTTTGGCCGGTAACATATACAATGTCATTGGAAAACTTCGATAGTGTGATATAGTTTTTTTTTGGATGTGCTGACATACGTCGCTATCCAAATGCAAGTTGCGTGGCATGTAGAAATCTGTGGTTCATACAACACATTCGTCTTGATGTTTCTGCCATCCATTGTGTATTTTTCAGCACCTAGCAGCATCTCAAGAAGGCGGTGGCTTAGAATTATCAGTGTATATTCTCACGATGGGCTTCTGGCCTACGTATCCGCCGGGGGATGTCCGGCTGCCGGCCGAGCTGACGCGGCATCAGGACCACTTCACCAAGTTCTACCTCGCCAAGCATTCGGGCAGGAAGCTGCAGTGGCAGGCAACACTTGGACACTGCGTGCTTAGAGCACACTTCACACAGGTAACAATATCTGTTATCCGGCTTCCATAGTACAAGTTCTGCTTAGTTTGGGGACAGATGGCCGTGTGTGAGGAATAATGTCCCAGAATATTCATTTATTTATTTAATAACACCAGGTTGTGAATAGTGGCTATACTATCAGCTGCTTGCTTGTCAGTCTTTTGGGTTTTTTTTATAGGTTTAGGTTTGCACTGGACCATAATCTCACCAAAGTGAGAGATAATGTGGCCGAAAAGCTAAATAACTACTATGGTTTGTAAAATACAGCATGAGTCCTGTGACAGTAGCCAGATTGATACGAAAATGAGACTTATCTCTTTGCAATAAAGTTCATCTGTTTAATCTATGATTAAGAATATCTAATCGGTATCTATCATAATTTAATCGGTGATCCAACCCACCTCATTGGCTGGCGGCGTCAAGTGCGTTGCATCGCCGCGTTCGTTACACATTTTTAATGTTTTGTCCCCATACTAAAAAAAGCATTAGCTTCTATAGTAAATAAATAACGAATTGTTTCAGGGTAACAAAGAACTACAGGTATCTCTATTTCAAGCGCTCGTGCTACTACTGTTTAACGAAGGCGACAATCTCTCTTTTGAGGACATCAAGACTGCAACTAATATTGAGGTGAATATGTTTTTTGTTTTTACTTTGTATGACCACAATCTTAAAGTTATGGTAAATGATGATGTGGCCAGAGTTGGTAGGAAACATATACACATTTAGGAAATTCAAAACATTTTGAAAGTATTCCCTATGTTTTTCGACAAATGTAGAATCCAAAATCCAAAACTCGGGTAGGGTTACTTACGCTTACGTTTGCTCGGGTCAGTATCCTACTAAGCTTAACTTAACTTGTCAATTTGTTAGGCATCTACGTGATGAGTAAAATTGATAAAACTAAAATTAATTACTGTATCTAAACTACTCGATGGATTTAAATTATATTTTGTATACGGTTTATAAACAACGTAATAAAGCTGTGGTTTGATTGAATGATCGACCGCTTTGTCCACCTTGTATAATGATGTGTGTGTGGGCAGGCGGGCGAGCTGAAGCGCACGCTGCAGTCGCTGGCGTGCGGCAAGGCGCGCGTGCTGACCAAGGCGCCGCGCGGCCGCGAGGTCGACGACGCCGACCACTTCGCCTTCAACGCCGACTTCACCAACAAGCTGTTCCGCATCAAGATCAACCAGATACAGATGAAGGAGACGGTGAGTTGCATGCTATTGTATTAAATCACTAGTGTGATGACCTTATATTATTGACTAGTTTCCGTCCCGCGGTTTCACCCGCGTTCCCGAGGGATCTTGTGTTTTCCCGGTATAAAAAGTAGACTTCCTCGATAAATCCAACACTTTTCAAATCGAACTAGTAGTTCCTGAGATTAGCGCGTTCAAACAAACAAACAAACTCTTCAGCTTTATAATATTAGTATAGATAATTTTACAGACTTATACAGCAATATAGGTCCTTTTAAGTCATTAATATGTAGGTTAAATCAAACGGCAACTTCAAAAAAATAATCAGATTACGAATAAAATTTAAAAAAATACTCTAGTAGGCTACTTTTGACCAACACTCAGGAATAATGTTAGCTTAAAAAAACTCCGGGAGGCGCGGAGGTTACATACTACGACTACGGACTGCAGACAGGTTCGATTCCCATCTAGAACAAACATAAACATTCCTGTTTGTTCAGAATCTTATAAAATATGTGGTACACGCTCTGCTTAGTTTAGGATTAGGATCCGATGATCGCGTGTGAAGAATGTCCCAGAATATTTATTAAATATATTTCCACAGAGCGAAGAACAAAAAGCGACAGAAGAGCGTGTGTTCCAAGACCGGCAGTACCAGATCGACGCTGCCATCGTGCGAGTCATGAAGATGCGGAAAGCACTCTCGCACAACCTGCTCATCTCAGAGCTCTATAACCAACTCAAATTCCCCGTTAAGGTGAGGAGTTGCTCATCTTTAATAGTTTTTTTAAATATAGGTAGGTAAACATATGCTTTGGTCGAGTCTAAGCAAACCAAGTGCGTTGCATTTTGACTTTTTCCTTCATCAAAATGCCGGTGCCGAGTCCGAATATATATTTAAAACTCGAAAGGCCTAAAAATATTTTCTTTCTTCAACAGTCTGTGTTGAGGACTGCTGATAATTTGTAAATTAAATTCTTTGGCAATCATTAAATTTTGTGTAATGTTCTATAATATTATGTAATTTAAAATTTTAATTCAAAATATTTTACCCATTCAAAAATCGCCCAATGTGATAGAAGTTTTCACTCCAAAAATACATAATATTTTTTTTCCCAGCCCGCCGATCTAAAGAAGCGCATCGAATCTTTAATCGACCGCGACTACATGGAACGCGACAAGGACAACCCCAACCAGTACAACTACGTAGCGTAATAACCGGCCTAGTCCTTCAGGACTAACAGACCCACAGCCACGAGCACTTGTCATGTTATTACAAGATTTGTACCAAAAACTGATCGGGAGCTCACAAAATACGCTAAGGCTTTGTAATTAAGAATGTTCCAGAAAGTTGCAGTTAATTGGGAATATGTCTGACCGATATATGTAGCGATAGATAATTTTGACACTCAAGAAACTTACAATTGAGTTTTTGTGTAAATGAAATAATTATAAATATTGATATTGTTAACTAGATAAAAATATGAGTGAATAAGATGAGATTCATAAACATTGAAAGGACTTATTCTCCATTTGTTGATGAAACTAACAAACTGAATTGTGTTTAAAGTCTGGTCAGCCATACATTTGTATTAACAGCTTTTTGGGGCATTCTGTGAATTATCATTAGCTAATCTATGTGTTAGGCTATGCGTTTACTAAAACAGTAAATATAGATATAAGTAAATATAATATTTTTTATTTCTATGCATAATAGTGAATCAATACATTAATGCCTTTTATTATGAATATAGCATTCATTACAGTATCGCCTCGCCGTCTTAGTAGACATGCAGCCTTACACCTTAAAATCTGGAGACACTATGACATGTGTGAATTTAAATCCTTACAGTGACTAAAAAGTACCATCGTGCAGGTTAATGTCCAGTATTTATAATATAAATTAAACTATGACAATGGCAAGTGGCTGTGTTGACTCTCCAAATAGTTATAATATAATTATAGTATCTGTTTTCAGTCAAAAAAGTAATTTTGTTTATTGAAAAACGGGTATGAAGTCATTGAATGCTGTATAATGAGTTATCGTTTATAGCTGATGAATATTTAAACGTGACACAAGCTGTTATTTTGTAGATATTATAGATTATGAAATTGAGAATCTCTTCCAGATATCATCTATACGAACCTATGTTGGGTCATTATGCTATACAACTTATAAGGGAACAACTTTGAAATTGAGAAAAAAGTTTACACACATTTAGATCTAGATCTTTTGTATGAAAAGAAGACAGAATTAATTTAATTTCAAATGCAAGGTTCAAAACCACGTGTCACGATTAAAATCTCAACCTGTTAGAAGCAAACATTAATAAAATTGACTCGGGAAGAATATCCAAATGTATTAAACATACATAAAATAAATAATAAAACAAATCTAAATACATTCTATGAACATTTCTCTATGCTCAAAGTTACTATGTATTGTATTATATTACCTCGCGCAGTTATATTTTGTAAGTGCGGTTTCAATATATATAAAATAATTGAATACATTTTGTGTTAACTAATAGTTAACTTTACAAATTAACGCTTAGAGATAATCCATACCACAGTAACAGTTCATATAAGATATGTAAAAATTAACTTTGAGACTAGATAACTAGATTTGTTTTATACATTTTGACTGAACATATTATCGTCTGGAGTTCTGCTGTCACTCCGCTCCGGTTCCAATGCTATACACTTAAGTATAAATAGAAATAAAACTTAAATATAAATTACACCCTAGAGACATAACGTGTGATATTAGACAATGGATGACCCTCCGTAGAGACGGGCTCGCTCGACACTTCTCACACTCATTATTTGCATATGCGATCATTATAAGAGCTTGATTTAAGATTCTCACAAAAAGGATGCACACGGCCGGCAACAGTAGCAAAGGAAAAAATGTGTGCGATGGGACCTCGCACACATTTTGAACCCCCCCATAAACGAAGTTAAAAAAGGAAAAAGTGATATCCCCCCCATGCTACTCTATCTCTCTCTCTCTCTTCCTGTCTCTGTAATCCGTATTTCTATTACATATACTTGCTGCTGTTTCCAATTCTTGAATACATACATTATGTTTATAAAATTGCAATAATCAGACATTATAACTCACGTATGAATTAAAACAATTATCAAAAATAAATACTTGTATCAAGTTATACAATTGACGCACACTCGTATATAATAGAAAGAGACAGAGAGAGAAAGTCGCATGGTGGGGGCATAACTGCTAGAGATCGTCACGTAACGCTTTTTCCTTACGTAACCATTATTTGTAAAGGTTTATAGTATAGCCAATAGTATAGCCAGTAGGTTGTGGTAAGTATCAAATATGTATATAATGCATTCTTCGTTCATTTAGAAGTTAAAATTCGCTTTTATATTTATGTTACGTTCTAGTAAAAAATACCTATAGTATATTTGTAACAGCTACGATTTATTTGATTGACATTATTATTGTGTGTTTGCAACATATTCGAGTTGTCAGTTTCAGGAGGGATCACTAATTAAAACTATTTATAATTTTCTCTCATTGTTTTATTTCATTATAATTAAATGAAGGCAAGGATATTTTTCTGTAACTATTACATTAACAAGAAAATAACAATCTACCATTGCAATTTCTTATACAATTTCGATAAAATTGTTTAAAATCATGTCTGGCGTTAAAATAATAATTGGCAGTTATACACAAACTAAATAACATGAGGTATTCCTCCAAAATCATAACTAAAATGCATTTTCTGATTGATATGTAAATGCATCAAACATATACTACAAATAACTATTAAAACTATGTAGGTATTTACTATTAGAATACTTGATTGCAGTCTTCAATAAAACAAGATACCAAAACATCGTGAGGAAACCATAGCATAGTGGCTGGGTACTTTGTAGTACCCGCCTAGCTGGCTACTCAGCCCCAAGCACCTACTGTTCCGGCAGCTACACTTGAGAGACAACTCGTTCTAGGCGTTGAGTGCTTACCACCTACGACCACATCGCTTACCTGAAAAAAAAACCTACACAGCAACAATCATATAAATAATAATATTTACTAACAATCTCCTATAAGTAACTTGATCTAAAACAAGTTTAGATCAATTCCAAAATATCTTAACTTTAAAGTTGTTTAAGAAAGACGGAGGTACACTTTGTAATGCTGGATCGTAATCGAGTGACCATAATTCATTGAGCAATCATAGCAAAGAAATTACCTTAAAAAAAATGTACAAAATAAAATAAATAGTCACTTAATCTTCACATACCTTAGCAGCCGACTTCAACACTATAATACACTTCATCAAATTGTCCTAATTATGTACATATGTAAGTGTCACATGTTTGTCCAACATTGGTGTTTTGGTTCACTTGTTGGCAATCTTGAAGACAGTGTCGAGATGATCCTTGTGATAGTCCAACTCTTCGACCAGCGCCATGGCTAATGTGCTGGGCGTGATCTCTGTGTCTAGGTAGTCGCGAAGTAATATCTAGGAAAAAGGTATGTTCATTTAGTGAATTACTGATAATTGTACTCTGAAGCTCTAGCGAAGATCTGTTGTATGATTGTTATATCGTTAATTAATTGCTAAATATTAGGGTTTATCGGTTCATGATTCAAAAGTTTTATTACTGTTTTAGTTTCTAGTAGTTAGAAAAGTAAGCAGTTTTAATGTAGGCTTTTGAACAATGAAAACTCGATTCAGTAATTTTTTAATGTCAATTCATATTTTTACGAACCGTATTTAAACTTTGACGAAGTATAGTATAGGAAACCAAAGATCATAACATAAACAAACTTGATGACAAATCATCTCTTATAACTGTCATAAAAAACGCCTGAAAACATGTCAAATGTAGTCACCCGATCCTGAAAGGGAAAGCTGATGACGTTGTGACATCCCTACGCGTTAATAGTCAACTTTTTCAAAATTAAAATTAGAACCGTTTTGTCAAAGAGTTTCGTTAGCATAACTGAAACTTATCTCTTTGCAATAAAGTTCATCTGTTTATACTATGATTAAGAATATGTAGATTCAGATGAACTTTATTCCAATGGGCGCACTCCAGGTGTATGTAATGTACGCTAGGTACCTGCGGCGGCACGGCGCCCCCGTGCTTGAGCAGGCCGTGGCGCAGCGCGTCGCCGGCGGCCCTCGACAGCGGGGCTCGCTCCAGGTGTATGTAATGTACGCTAGGTACCTGCGGCGGCACGGCGCCCCCGTGCTTGAGCAGGCCGTGGCGCAGCGCGTCGCCGGCGGCCCTCGACAGCGGGGCTCGCTCCAGGTGTATGTAATGTACGCTAGGTACCTGCGGCGGCACGGCGCCCCCGTGCTTGAGCAGGCCGTGGCGCAGCGCGTCGCCGGCGGCCCTCGACAGCGGGGCTCGCTCCAGGTGTATGTAATGTACGCTAGGTACCTGCGGCGGCACGGCGCCCCCGTGCTTGAGCAGGCCGTGGCGCAGCGCGTCGCCGGCGGCCCTCGACAGCGGGGCTCGCTCCAGGTGTATGTAATGTACGCTAGGTACCTGCGGCGGCACGGCGCCCCCGTGCTTGAGCAGGCCGTGGCGCAGCGCGTCGCCGGCGGCCCTCGACAGCGGGGCTCGCTCCAGGTGTATGTAATGTACGCTAGGTACCTGCGGCGGCACGGCGCCCCCGTGCTTGAGCAGGCCGTGGCGCAGCGCGTCGCCGGCGGCCCTCGACAGCGGGGCTCGCTCCAGGTGTATGTAATGTACGCTAGGTACCTGCGGCGGCACGGCGCCCCCGTGCTTGAGCAGGCCGTGGCGCAGCGCGTCGCCGGCGGCCCTCGACAGCGGGGCTCGCTCCAGGTGTATGTAATGTACGCTAGGTACCTGCGGCGGCACGGCGCCCCCGTGCTTGAGCAGGCCGTGGCGCAGCGCGTCGCCGGCGGCCCTCGACAGCGGGGCTCGCTCCAGGTGTATGTAATGTACGCTAGGTACCTGCGGCGGCACGGCGCCCCCGTGCTTGAGCAGGCCGTGGCGCAGCGCGTCGCCGGCGGCCCTCGACAGCGGGGCTCGCTCCAGGTGTATGTAATGTACGCTAGGTACCTGCGGCGGCACGGCGCCCCCGTGCTTGAGCAGGCCGTGGCGCAGCGCGTCGCCGGCGGCCCTCGACAGCGGGGCTCGCTCCAGGTGTATGTAATGTACGCTAGGTACCTGCGGCGGCACGGCGCCCCCGTGCTTGAGCAGGCCGTGGCGCAGCGCGTCGCCGGCGGCCCTCGACAGCGGGGCTCGCTCCAGGTGTATGTAATGTACGCTAGGTACCTGCGGCGGCACGGCGCCCCCGTGCTTGAGCAGGCCGTGGCGCAGCGCGTCGCCGGCGGCCCTCGACAGCGGGGCTCGCTCCAGGTGTATGTAATGTACGCTAGGTACCTGCGGCGGCACGGCGCCCCCGTGCTTGAGCAGGCCGTGGCGCAGCGCGTCGCCGGCGGCCCTCGACAGCGGGGCTCGCTCCAGGTGTATGTAATGTACGCTAGGTACCTGCGGCGGCACGGCGCCCCCGTGCTTGAGCAGGCCGTGGCGCAGCGCGTCGCCGGCGGCCCTCGACAGCGGGGCTCGCTCCAGGTGTATGTAATGTACGCTAGGTACCTGCGGCGGCACGGCGCCCCCGTGCTTGAGCAGGCCGTGGCGCAGCGCGTCGCCGGCGGCCCTCGACAGCGGGGCTCGCTCCAGGTGTATGTAATGTACGCTAGGTACCTGCGGCGGCACGGCGCCCCCGTGCTTGAGCAGGCCGTGGCGCAGCGCGTCGCCGGCGGCCCTCGACAGCGGGGCTCGCTCCAGGTGTATGTAATGTACGCTAGGTACCTGCGGCGGCACGGCGCCCCCGTGCTTGAGCAGGCCGTGGCGCAGCGCGTCGCCGGCGGCCCTCGACAGCGGGGCTCGCTCCAGGTGTATGTAATGTACGCTAGGTACCTGCGGCGGCACGGCGCCCCCGTGCTTGAGCAGGCCGTGGCGCAGCGCGTCGCCGGCGGCCCTCGACAGCGGGGCTCGCTCCAGGTGTATGTAATGTACGCTAGGTACCTGCGGCGGCACGGCGCCCCCGTGCTTGAGCAGGCCGTGGCGCAGCGCGTCGCCGGCGGCCCTCGACAGCGGGGCTCGCTCCAGGTGTATGTAATGTACGCTAGGTACCTGCGGCGGCACGGCGCCCCCGTGCTTGAGCAGGCCGTGGCGCAGCGCGTCGCCGGCGGCCCTCGACAGCGGGGCTCGCTCCAGGTGCGCGCTCCACACGCTCCACGCGATGCCGCGGGATATCAGGTACGAGTAGTACTTCGCGCCGTACCCTATTAGGTGGCTGAAGCGGTGTTGCCACGCCTGGACATACATTAATAAAAGTCAGTGAAAAAAGATTAAGCATCCCTATAGTAACTTACACACATAGTAGGTAATTTACACACATACGTCATACACATCTCACACTTAAATTCGATAATTGATCACACTGTTTTATTATTTTAAAAATAAATAGCTTGTAGTTCTGTTTTTTATTTGTATTTTTTTTCCATTTGTTACACTTTGTTGTGATATCCTGTTATTGGTTCTAGATATATAATTTAAAAATACTATGTTAAACTGTATTAAATTGCTGTTGGATGTCCTAATAAATAAATAAATAAAATAAATAAATAAACCCTTGGTATTGACAATGGTAGCCACATACCATCAGGTGGACCGCCTGCTGCTTGTTATCCTCCACAGTTATGATTACACTCTACTCGACATAAGTAACCAATTTTCAAGAATACGACCATCCCCCACCCCCAAGTAATTCTGTTATTAACAAAGTTACCGTGTTCTCGACATACGGCAGCCCGTAGTACTGTTTCTGCACTTGCTTCAACACGTCCGTAGTGCGACCGCCGTGGGACGCGTTCACGCCGTGGTAGTGCTGGTCTAATGCCGAGTAAAACACCTGGAAATGTCACACTTTTTATTTTAAAGAAATCACAATATCTCTCCGTGGCCTAATGTAAGGTTGCCGGAACACAGGGATAAGTGCTTGGCGACAGTATTTAAATTTGTTATTTGTTAACCCAAAACATATTCTATCTGTGTACCAATTACCATCGAAACCAGTTCAGCCGTTGCAGAGCTATGTGGTAATAAACATATACAATCTTTTTTATTTATAATACGGTATTTGACAGACATTCAAATCAGCAACTTTTTATGAAATGTCAAAACGATAGGTTTATATGGAGTTTTGTATGAAATACAAGCATGTGACGTCATAATTATATAGCATACTCTTTATGGTTATATTGGTAATTAAAAATCATTATAAGGATAAATTTAATAAAATAATCGTAATTTCCCCTTTTTTTAGATGTTTTATACATTGGTATAAAACATCTAAAAAAAGGATACAGGCAAATACCCTATACTATTAGGATTCTATATTTTCCAATAGGTGTTAATGATCAATTACTTGTAGTTGCATTTCACTAGCTCCGAACAGGTACTTGGAGGCGCAGAGTCGATGCAGCATATCTTCGGGCATCGGTTCACCTGTCTGGAAGTGTCGCGCGAATCTACGAACCACCTGTAAAATCATTGTTTTTTTATGTCAGAAAGTTTGGGCAGAGATAGGCAGAGCTTAGAAGTAGTCCTTCACCACTGTACATTAAAAAAAAACCCGCCAAGTGCGAGTCGGACTCGCGCACCGAGGGTTCCGTACAAACTTCGTCCATCGTTCATCCATCATGGGAAATGCACAATTTTATTTATTTACCTTATTTGAGTTTCGTGCCAATTAAGCTAGACCTCTAAATTGTATGAGCGCCCATACAACTAAGAGGTCTTTATTAATTGGCGTAACTATGTATGTATGGGGACACCCTTTAATTTTCAACTTTTTTTATTTTTTGGAATTTTTCCTTTATTTGTGCTGTAAGTCCTTGCTTTTTACCAAAAATTTTTTTTTTTATTTGAGTTGATTGAATGAAAGGTAAATTGCGGTTTACGATTTATGACATATTAAAAAAAACTACTTACTAGATCTCGTTCAAACCAATTTTCGGTGGAAGTTTGCATTATCATTCTCTTATTTTAGAAGTTACACACACACATTTTACCACTTTGGAAGTGTCTCTCGCGCAAACTATTTAGTTTAGACAAAAATGATATTAGAAACCTCAATATCATTTTTGAAGACTTATCCATAGATACCCCAAACGTATGGGTTGGATGAAAAAAAAAATGAGTTTCAGTTCTAAGTATGGGGAACCCCCAAAATTTATTGATTTTTTTTTCTATTTTTGAGTGAAAATCTTAATGCAGTTCACAGAATACTTATCTACTTACCAAGTTTCAACAGTATACCTCTTATAGTTTCGGAAAAAAACAAAAAAAGTGGCTGTGTCATACGGACGGACAGACAGACAGACAGACATGACGAATCCATAAGGGTTCCGTTTTTTTTGTCATTTGGCTACGGTACCCTAAAAAGATACAATATCCTACGCTTAGAGTATATATAAGCGAGCTATAGAGTAACAGTATCGCTCCGGTCCGTCGTGCCGATCGTAAGCAAATGTTTTATAGATATTTAGCCATGGATATACCGTTTTCATAGCGACGTTCCATGCATGACGAAATGTCTGCACCCGCCCCGCATCTCCCGCATCCACTTTTGAGACCCTTCCGTGTTCGTACTCGTGCTTTCGGTTCACAGTTAATAAGGCGCGGTCCATAGGTCGCTTACGTATACTCTGAGGTACAGTACAGTATAGTAGTAACCTGCGGACTGCTAGCGAAGTACTCCATCAAGACGCTGGGCACCTCGGCGAGGTCGGTGGGGCAGCGCGTGCCGGAGACGTGCTGGTGGCGCGCGCGGCCCACCATGGAGTGCAGCGCGTGGCCCGCCTCGTGGAACAGGTTGTCCACCGCGCCCGCCGGCAGCAGCGCCGGCCCCGACCGGTGCCCGCCGTGCAGCGACAGCATTATTACTACTATTGGGTTCTGGAAATAACGACTGACTAATTCAGTTAACGACTGACCGAATGTGCACCGAACCGACCGGACCGGACCGTGTCTCGCTTCTGTCCCGCTGATTCACCGGCGGTCCCGAAGGATCTTACGTTTTCCCGGGATAAAAAGTAATCTATGTTCTATTCTAGACTATGATCTATCTCTGTGCAAAGTTTCATCCGGATCCGTTAAACCATTCTGGCGTGAATGAGTAACAGACATCCATCCATCCGGCCAAACTTTCGCATTTGAAATGAAATGAAATAATTTATTCATTCAAATAGGCCTTCACAGGCACTTGTGAATAGTCAGACTCTAACGCACGGTTCGGAAGGTTGCTTTTACTGAGAAGAGCCGGCAAGAAACTCAGCAATTACTCTTTTCAAAACAAACTTAGATTTATTACATAGAATGTATCCTGCAAGAGCGAGCGCTACACCCAAGCATTGTCGTCATTTAAATATTCATTAATGTTATAGTATGCCTTCTGTACTAAAATGGACTTAACACGTTCCTTAAATGTATATAAAGGCAAATTTAAAAGTGCAGGAGGGATCTTATTATAGAAGCGTGTACTCAGTCCCAAAAATGATAGTAAGTATTATTTTTTAATATCAAAATACCTGATAAGTGCCATCGGGCAACAACTTCCCGCCCTGTATGGTAAAGTGGCAATCTTGGTGGGGCTTGCCGGGCCTCTCGTACAAGTCACAGTAGATGTGGCCCAGGAGGCCTTCACTCTCGTGCACCACCGCCAGCTTGTACACGTCGGGGGACCAAGACTCGCCTTTGGAAACGATTTAAATTATATATTTCAAACTTTATATGCAGCCTGCTCGATGTAACTGAAGTTATAACTTACCCGGCACCATCTCTTCAGATTTCAAACTAATACCATATAACTCTTCGCACAACATATTTAAACCTTCCATACATCCTCCCAATGAAAAATATGGGCTGAAATCTGAGTTAGCGACGTTTAACAGCTGCGTTTTAGCTTTATGCGTGAAGTACGGTGTATCCCAACACATGAGCGAGTCCATATATGGTGTTTCTTGTTTCTTCATCTTGAGCATTGCGTCAAAGTCAATCCTAGCCCTGTCGTGCAGGTTGTCAGAGAGTATGTCTAAGAATTGTCGCACATTTGATGCTGTCTCCATGGTACTTGCTTTTATTGCTCTGTGAATGTAGATTGTTCAGTTTAGGTTTAGTTAACAATACATGTAGACGCATTTTATGTATAACCAGCTTTTAAAGCAAAAGAAGACCTTTTGTTCTATAGACAACAAATAACCTATAGGTTATCTAGTAATTTATTTTTGAGGAAACCTTAGCACGGTTTACTTTCAGTAGCGGATCCAGGGTAGGCTAAGGGGCTCAAGTCTCCCCAAAAGCATCTGGGTCCACTCCTGACAAACTTGCTATTACCCTACTACCCTACCCTCAGCTGGGTCAAGCCCCTCCCAAACCAAAATCCTGGATCCGTCACTGTGTACTCTGTAGTTCTTACCTGACTCTCTACCACCCTCATGTCAAAAATCCGTTGCCAAGCACTTAATGGTACATTCCGCCATTTGAATTTGAGAGCCAGTTGCCTTCTAGGCTTTATAAGGGTCGGCAACACATGGAAATCCCCCTGGTATTGCTAATGTTCATAGGCGACGGTAGCCACTTACCATTAGGCGGAACGCATACTTCTTTGTCAACCTTCTGACATAAAAAAATACATGGTACCTACCTATCAGCGTAACATTGAAAGCCGCATATAGAAGCCATGTCGTGCCTAGCGTCGAGGGTAGTCGTCAGCAACTGGTCCTGGTGACTGTCTGGCGCTAAGTATAGTCTGTAAGCGGCTTCTCTCGCCGCCGCCTCGCCGCACTCTGCGTATACGCCGCTCACTATTATGTTGTCACTTTCTGAACTAAAACTGTTATGGAGAAAAACATTTTTACTTGTAAATCATTTTCAATATGGTGGGACAAGCACTATGTTTATAGGATTTTAGCTGAGAATAATAAATTGGATAAAAATAAAATAAATATTAGTAGCAATAGTACTTATACTAATTAATGGACTGAACTTTCAACCATTACATAATATATTTTTAAGTGGAGTGACAATATATTTTACTATATATCCAAAGCAAGCAACAGTAACATTATTTATAACCTTTATTCTGTGACTTTACTGATCTGATGGTCTAGGGCCCTAAACCTAAGCAAATTCAATTCAAATTCAAAAATAATTTATTCAGTTTAGGCCCTAATAAGGCACTCATGAACGTTACAATTGATTCTACCAGCTAGCCTTACGGTAAAAACGGAACTGTTTATAATTTACTCACAACTGCCTAACATTTTGAGGTACAGCCGTTCTAGGAACCTTCCTGGGCTTGGCAGCACCAGCCATGAACCTCTGCCCAGTCTGCAGGATGACGTCATTGAGGGCCACCACTCGTTTCCGTGGCCCTTCAGGTAACTGTATGCCACTCTGTTCAAAGTCAAACAGGAATAACTCCGCCAAGTGTTGGTCACCTGATGTGCCACGTTTTACTGAGTCTCGGAGAGCTTCGTATAAACCTTTGTGTGTGTTTAACCTGTTGTTAAGGTAAAGATCTAAAAGAGGCATTTTCACAGGTGTTTAGGAGTATGAAATAGAATATGTAAGCATGTTCGTTTCTAAAAATTGATTTGCATATGCAGATTAATTCGTAGTGAATGACGTCGGATTCTGCGGTGTAGGATGTGGGTTCTAAACACATTGGTAATCCCACTGGTATTGCTAAAGACATGGGTGACAGTAGCCACTTACCATCAGGTGGATGGCATGCCTGCTTGTTAGCCATATATATATTTTTTTATATCAAAGTCCAAAGAGCCTCAGAGGACACCACAGACATAGATCTAAATAGATGACGCATGTGCCTCGCCTAGTTTTGTATGAAAACCAAGCGTGTCACTTTTTTTCTACCTACTATGACGACACAAGAGCGATTTAGTGATGGAAATTCCTGACCGAGCGCAATCGATTCCAACACGATTCGACTCCCCTCCCCCGCGCCGTACGCGCCTATCATGAGAAGTCGCGTGAATTAAGTGGTTGAACACAGACTTTATTAGAGCGACAGAGTTACTGGTACAAAACAATAACCAAGAATGAACAATATTTGCTTAAATCTATTAGTTTATATAATATAATTATTGCTTATTAGTATATCGGTAAAGTGCTAGTTGTTAGTTCTGACATAGCTTATATTAGTAGGGGTGTCAACTTTAACTCCTCCCCCCCTTAAGATTGAAATTATCTAAAGGCAAGTCTGTTGGTTTTAGAGAATTTCGATTCACACATCTACGAACTAAATTACATTTCCATGCTATGAAATAACAAAATGAAAGTATATCCATACACTGATTTTACTACTTATTATAATTGTTTCGTTTTCACTGAAATCACTATCACTATTTCTTACGTTATCTAGTATATCCCTGATATTTGTCAGATATTCTTCTTAGTGTCCTGTAGTAACTCAGGTAGTTGAATTGGTGGCAAATTGAATACCATTGTCGAAATGTTTGCTGGTGAACGTATATAAACTTCGTTGACTTGAGTTGTACAATGTTGGGATGGTGACATTATATAAGTGCCTTGTATCTTGTATTTCCGGACTTCGTTGCTGCAGTTCTCCATTGCTACTAAGCTGTCTTCGGAATATATCAACCAATGTTCATCTGTAACTGACTGTATCTTAATTTTCTCAATTTTGACGTTAATTTGTTGGCATATGGAATAATTTATCTTTTAGAAGCATAAGTTGTTCAATGCAGGTTTCAATTGGATATTGGATAACGTTGTCTTCTGGACATAGGAATTTATGATCATCTATTTCTTCGCAGCCTGTATTTCTTTCTGTTCACTATTAGGTAAGTAAAGGAAAGTTTGGTGATTTTCGGGATTTAGTATTGGAGTAGGGATAATTTTGTAATAAATGTATGTGTCTTTTTCAATGAGAGGGATTTCTAATATAAAAACTTAAATATTATCATCGATATAGGCTTTCATTATTATAGTTTGTTCGATCTTTACTAAATTTTCTGTTGAAACTGGATAAATCATATTACTGTGTACTTCAATAACCTTAAGAATACCTAGAATTTCCGTAGAGTTAATAATTGATTGATGTAAAACGTGTAATTTACTAAAAGCGATAGCTGTTTCCATTTCATATATAATCGTATAAATAGAACGAAAATTATTTAAGTTTTGATAAAAAGGAACCATGTTTATAATGCAATTTTGAATAACAGTTGTTGCATAACCATTTATACAGGTGACTAAAGCACTGGGCGTTCGAATCCCATCTGTGAACTGTTTAAATTCCAAAATTGCTTCACCATTTAATAAGTTAACTGGAAGTTTAACCCTTATTTCGCTACGTGCTAGTAGTAAAAATGATTCCCTAATAGGTGGTGAGTATATGGGTATACAAGTTTTGTTTGTAAATAGCTTGTAATTGTTTCATATCGATATTTGCTTCTAACTGTTTAAGCAAATTACTACCTATCAAACCGTCATACCTACTATCTACGTAATAAACAAAGAACTTATGTCTTTCCGAACTATTAAATATTTTCGGTAAAGAAGGTGCGATTACTATTTCGTTATGTTTACTTGAGGCGTGAGTACTTATTACTTCAAATGGTTCGTACTTTTTAAATTCTTGAAAATATTTACTAATTAATTGGGGACTAATGAAAGAGCGAGTACAACCCGTATCGATCATAAATACTGCATTTAGTTCTGGTATTCGAATATGCGGTAATGATCGTAACGTCGTACAATTTAATACTATTTTTTCGGCATTAGAGAGGCCTCTCGAAAAATTTCGCTATCGTTCGAAGTGCCAGGCGTTGGCTCATTAATAAATTCGCTATTGTTATGAACATTATATGCGTTATTATCAGTGGAATTGATACGCCTCGAACTGGCAGTACGCATTGTTACATCCGTATTCGAACCTGAACCCGTATACTGCGAATTCTGCGTTATAGGCGCTGCGCGTGGCGTAAAATTCTGATTCGGAACTTGTTGTGACCTAGTTTGTTGTTGCCACTGATTACTTTCGCAATCAATATACTACGTCGTTTTTGTACTCGATGACAAAAATCTAAATAACTTTCGTTCTGATTCATTTTTAAAGATTCTAATTCTAATAGTAAACAGTCTTCTGTACGCGGATCCCCAAAATACGTTGCTAATAACTCTTTAAGAACATTCCAAGAATCAATTTGATCCCGTTCCCCAACTAAATTTGCGGCTTCCCCAGCTAATCAACTCGTTATTACGTGGAACAAATATTCGTTCTGTACTTCCCCCCGCTGAATTTCTGCAATATATATTCACATTTTTTAACGAATAATGGTAATTGTCGGTAATCTCCTTCAAATACTGGAATGATTTTAACCATGCCTACGGGTACGTGATTAATACCGTCCATTTTACCTTTCTTTTAAGTACACAAACACAAGAAAATACACAATAATATAAGAGAGAAAAATTTCACACACAATAAAAGAAAAATGTAGAAGTTCAATTAGTTCAAATTCTAAAATTTTATCGTAATGTTATTATGGCAATGTTTGAGCATTAATTAATAACACAGACACATATTAACATACAAAAGGATTATAGAGGAAAACAGAAAGGATAGTGAAAAGTTTTACTCACAGGCCTGTAGTTACTCCCATGTCCTTCTGCAGGTTCACTTTTATTCTGTATTCGTCTATCGTCTAGTCTGCGACACTCAATAAATTTGTTTGTTCGGAAATGACTGTTAAACCGTTAAGACGGACGTCTAACTGAACTAAGATAGTTTTATATTAGAATCAATTGACTACAGAGATCCTACCGGCTGCGCCAATTAAGTGGTTGAACACAGACTTTAGTTTAAAAAAAACTTTATTAGAGCGACAGAGTTACTGGTACAAAATAATAATCAAGAATGAACAATATTTGCTTAAATCTATTAGTTTATATAATATCATTATTGCTTATTCTAGTATATTGGTAAAGTGCTAGTTGTTAGTGCTGACAAAGCTTATATTAGTAGGGGTGTCAACCTTAACTCGTGCGCCTCCCGTTTGCTTGGCTATTATTTAAGTTCGCTGCTGTTCAAGTAAGTTTACTTTTATCACAGACATAGACTTTTGTATATTCGTAATAAGTAAAATGTGGCATGACTTTATGTAGTTATGTATGTAAATGTTGTTATATTTGTAAAAGTGTCTTATTAAGAACATGCGGTACACACTCAGTTGCGTAGTTTTCGTTGGAAGAACCGCAACAAACATGAAACAATTGATTTAAAAATAAATGACAGACAATTTAATTTTTAAATTGAATTGATTGAATTGATGAAAAGCGTTTTTTTTTATCTCGGTTAACTTTTCTTGTGGAGTTTTACAGCTCAATACTGCACAACTAGGCATTTTTCTAAATTTCGTATGACGTCCGGCACCGACATCGGTGAAGCGCGGACTGAATAAAACGGCATTAAAGGCAGTGCATTGCGCTGCCTTTTAACACGCTCGGTACATACACTTGCGGCATCTATTTAAATCTGTCTGTAGAGGACACCTATGAAGGTTGGAGCTTCTAAAGTTACCAATAGTGAATCTACATAAGATTGATCACAGTCTCTCACTATTTATTAATTTAAGGTCAATTAAGACTAATGGGGACCCAGTCTTCTTGGGTACATGGGTCATATCGTGGAACTATGTATTTTATTAAAACAAAGTAAGTTACTTTTAGGGTATTCACAGTATTTAAAAATTGATAGCATCTAATTTTAACCTTTTAGGAACTCACTTCTCAACAACTCCGCTAACACTAATGCAGGCATCCTCAGCCGCGCTCGCAAAGTGCGACTGCGGATGTGCGATCCTCACAAACTCCGCCAGATCCGCAACTTTACATAATGTGTCTGACAGCTCATCAAATATCTCCACCATGGGACGAGTAGGATTTGATGTGGCTTCTTCTATTAATCTGTCAGTTGCTGTGATTGCTTGCTCTTTGAGGGAGTAGAAACCTTCGAAACTTGTCAATTCTGGCTTGTTGAAGAGGCCCTGAGGAATAAAATAGTTAATGTTTTGGGACCTGAAAAATATTTCCTCTTTATAATAAAAAAAAGAACAATGAATGATTACTCACAGTTCTTTCTCTCAATGAGTCAAATATAACAGGTCTGGAAGTAGGTCTAGTGTTGAATGCTGTAGCTAACGGTGACCATGTACTGACACATCTACTTTTTTTACTCTCTCGCAGCAACCAAAGAGGTTTTAACAGCTTCATGACTATGGAAATGAATTCTGTAACAATAGCATGATGGTTTATTAAATAAAAAAGCCCATCCAATATGATGATTAGTTATAAAGCTGAACTTAGAAGATGTATGTATGTATGGTCTGAGTATTTCTTTTTTCCACAAGATATATGCTATTTCTATTTTTAGGGTTCCTTACCCAAAGGGTAAAAACAGACCCTATTACTAAGACTTTGCTGTCTGTCTGTCCCTCTGTCCATCCGTCTGTCTATCACCAGGCTGTATCTCATGAACCGTGATAGTAAGACAGTTGAAATTTTCACAGATTATGTATTTCTGTTGCCGCTAAGACGACAAATACTAAAAACTAGAATAAAATCAATATTTAAGGGGGCTCCCATACAACAAACGTTTTATAGATAATGGTAAGGAACCCTTCGTGCGCGAGTCCGACTCACACTTGGCCGGTTTTTTTTTAGGTAGTGGAGAATCAGTGTTAATTAAGTTGAACTTCTGTTGCTAAAAGTAATTTATAGATTTATGTAACATGTACTAGAAAGCATAAATATGTTACCTCTGCTTACAGACTCCAAAAAGTCCAAGGTACATTTTTGGGATTGTTTTGAAAAGAGCAATTGCTGAGTTTCTTACCGTGCGAACCGTGCGTTAAAGTCTGACTATTCTGTGCCTGTGAAGGCCTATTTGAATGAATAAATTATTTCATTTCAACAGTGAGCCTTAAGCTAATATAATAAAACCTAATTTAGCCTTTTCGTCAATCAAAACAGTTGAATTCAATTCTATCGGAAATACATTGAAGTTTTGTTTACATTTCTTTCAAGGTTTAGCTGACATGTGCAGGAAAATAATTACATCATTTCTTACCCAATTACTTGCACTTCAACAACAGTTGCAAGAGCCTTGATAAATTAACTGTTAAATATACACTTTTCTACTAAAAACGATGTAGAATAGAATTAAATTATATTTTAATTCGTTTCTACATTTTCCTCTTTACGTTACAAAGCAAAGAGTAAAATAATAGACCTTTACAAACGTTTGTTGCACAGATTACTGTATATAGTCGGAGCTGAGAGTCGGAGAGTTAGTTGAGCATAGAAAGAAATTCTATTCTAATTGTATTCTATGATAGAATACTTTTTTTTTCGCCCCTTCAGGGCAGGCTAAGGTCTTAGACCATACCGCCTCGTCTTTAGTGTTGATAGAATACAATTAACCTTTGTTGAGTGAGCGTGAGCCGAGAATATATAACGTGTATTATGTACTCTGTGGAGCAGTGTTGCCAAAATTGGAAATATCAAAATAAATCTGTTTTTATTGAAATAATAATCATTTCTACTAAATTCCGCTAAAAAATCCGCTAGCTGTCAACATAATATTTCTTCCGTTTCTTCATAACCGAATCCGCTAGATATGACGGGAAATCCGTTACGTTGGCTATGCTGCTGTGGAGCCGAGTGTAGCTATAGTTATATATCAGCTATGGCCGCGTGCAGGAGGGTGATTCTCGAGCAGCAGGGATAAATATCACTTGCGAAATTTTTCGTAAAACATGGCGAATATGTATAAAAAAAACATTTTTGGTATTCTCGGGATATCACACTCGATATTTATCTATAGTTACCGTGCGATATGCAACGAGTAAGTATCGAAATAGTAGATATTTTTGTGATATTTAGTTTCGATATGAGATTCAATATATTTATCAAAAACGATATTATTATCGAAAGCGCGAGAATCGGCCTCCTGGAGTTGATCATTATATGAAGATCATTATTAGATTAAGATATATGAGACAGTGCTTTACCAGTGAAAGAGAAGGAAAGTGAAGGTAGGTCGTTGCTTCTCTTTTCATAATATAATGCTGTCGATAAAATATTATAGTACCTTTGCCGTGTGTGACGCCCTTTATCTGTTGTTGAATGAAAGCTGTCAGTGTCATCATATTATCCGATTATCCTATAATTATTCTGTATTCGATTCGATAACACACTTTAGTAGATTTAGTTCAGTTATGATATTATTAAATATCGAAATTTTTAACAAATGCCAAGCTTATTTATGAATTAATTATAATTATTTTTAGGGACTCCGGCTTTGACACACGTTGATTGTTTGTTAAACTCGATTATATATCAATTAGTCGAGTATTTTGTCACACTACTGCAAATGTTAATCATGTACCATCTCCCTCCATCTGTTAAACAAACAAAAGTCAGTCTGCTGCTCCTGTATATCGGTCTATTATTTTACTCTTTGGTCTGCTCCTGCTGTCAGTCAGTCAGATTTCAGACAGATAAAGAAAGTTTTTTCCTGTAACATTATAAACCGCAATGTGCGATAATTACTGTAATTAATGGCCATAATACCTAATAATAATGACCAAATAGGCCGTTATGAATTAACATATTTGTAAATATCCGTGACTACAAATCATTCTGACATAAAACCCATGGTAAGTTTAATAAAAGCAACTCACGCGATTTTAGACTTGGCGCGCTTGGATAAATTAAAGGAATATTTTTTGTTTTAAGTCTACCCCACCACCGCCGCAGCCCCGTCGCTCCGCCGGAGACGGCAAAAAGGCGACTCCGCCTTCATCGAGCATTGTCACCAGAAATGGAGCGCGCAAGGCCAAGATTCAAACCAGGGCGATGTCAGCCGGTGCCAAAGTAAATATTACACTTTATTACAGTTTATTGTATTGCATTATTTCAATATATTACTAGGTATTCATGAAAATCTTTCATTTTGTAAAGCTCATCAAATGCCATCAAACTTCACTGTATTTTATGTAGACTCACGTTTTTTTTATATACTTTAAGGCACACTTGTAAGTAAGCGGTAACCATAGCCTATAGACGTTCATAACACCATGGGCAAAAGAAAATACAATATTATATTTTCCCTGCCAGGGGTATCACTCAAGCTTTGCCAACCTTGAGACATGAAGTTGTTAAGTCTCCTGTGCCTGTAATTTCACTGGCTCCCATACCCTCCTAACTAGAACACAATAATACAAGTGCACTATTATTTCACATTACATATTACTTATTTTATTATAGTTTGAATTCCGAAGGTTTTTACTCCACTGGGAAATAAAGCATGTTCATTGAATGGTGGTAACTTCAGTACTTTTGACATTCATAAGTGTCCTTTTAGGGCCTAAACTGAATAAATGGCTTTGACTTTGATTTCTAATGTTTAATCCCGTAAGTACTGAATGGCAGTTAATAAAATTCAAATATAAACTAATATATTCTGATGAATAATATATGTGTAATAGTATACTATACTCAAGGCCTTTGAAGTCTCTCAGGCCTTTAATAATATCTATTCTGTTCAATTAATACATGCTGAGTATGTATGTACTGTATTCATTGAGTTTATACATATAAGAACCTAGAAAACTACATAATTCATTTAAACTAGCTTATCTTCCGTGTGCTTTGTGATGCCTTTTTAGGGTATATAGGCTATAGCCAAATGCAAAAAACCAGAACCCCTATGATTTTGTTCTGTCTGTCTACCCATATATCACAGCCATTTTACTGGGAGTGATTAACAGTTTGTATTGATTTTCTCTTAAATTAAGTACAAAGAATTCCTAAATAATATTATAAATGCGAATGTGAGTTTGTTTGTTACCTTTTCACACCTAAACCGCTGAACCTATTGCAATGAAATTTGGTTCGCAGATAGCCTATGGTATGGAAAAGGACATGGGCAACTTTTTTCTCAGGAACGCAGGTGAAACCACGGGGGACAGCTAGTAAAGATTTTTTTTTTAAATTTAATGAACCAACTTAAAAGAAACTAAACTATTGTTTCAATTTTGAATATTTCTGTTCATACAATATACTTCTCTAAATAAATAATCACTATCATCATTAAGCATCATAAAATCGACAAAAGTAAATAGTATATCTATACTATGTTTGTATATTTGCTTATCTTGTGCTCTACTCAGATAATGCAATAAAGTTTCATTTGTTATAGCCGTCTGCGTCAGTGATAGCTGCAAAGAAGAAGGCTTTGAAGAATAGAAAACAAGTGATTGATATAGTACTGAGGGATCAATACCAAACTGTAAGTATTTAGAATCATAATTATAAAAATAAAATTGTATACATAAAACAATTTATGATATAGGTTTTTCTCTGCATACATGTAGGTACATACTACTGAATAAGTATGTAGTAAATATGCTATTTTGTGTAGACATATAATATAAAGGATAATGGCCAAATGATTGCTATTTGATACAATAAATGAGTCCTGCAAACATAAATTGACATATAATATTTATTAATATATATTGTGTTACAGATTATAGGCTGTTAGTTTTAGCATAAATAAATACTATCTGGGACTTTTCGTCATACACTGCCATTTGCAAACTAAGCAGAGTTTTTACTCTGGAAACCAGATGACTGACAAACTACCTAACATACTACTTTTTAGGGTTGCTAAAGGGCAATAATATGGCCTTATGAAAATGAAAATGTAAATGAAATGAATGAAAATATTTTTTATTCAAATAGGCCTTCACAAGCACTTATGAATAGTCTGTCTGACTCTAACGCACGGTTCGGAAGGTTGCTTTTACTGAGAAGAGCTGGCAAGAAACTCAGCAATTACTCTTTTCAAAACCAACTCAGATTCATTACATCAAATTATTTATCTAGTCTCACTGACAATATTTGTGTGTTATGACAGTAAGGAAAGTTAGTTAACAAATGGATTGCAAAGTTAAGCAGACCAGCCCCCACAAGCAGCACCTGTTCACAAGTATGATGTATGAAAATGAATAATGATACTATACATTATGAAATTTATTTTCCTAATTTAGATTTCACAATTTAAATTAGGAAAATAAATTGACCTGGCACTCTGTACATGTAACTGAGGGAATGTATAAAAAACTCAGTGGTCATAAGCATTTGGAATATCTTTAGACAAGTTTTCATAAATTATATAGAAGTTTAAAAATTACCTTTTTATTTAAATCAATAGTTAGTGAGTAAAAAGTATTACCGGGGGGGGTAATAAGGGTCTTAAGTTTTAATTAAATATACTTGTTAAACAAATATGTATGACACTTATGTATAATATCACAGGCAATGGAGTCTAAAACCAAAGTGAAGGGTCCGACAGGGTTCGTGACGGAGCCCCGAATGGCGGAGCACCGGTGCCTCTGGGATGACAATTACCCGGAGTGTCCCGAGAGGCTCATTAGTGTTATTAACAGGTTAAACATATTTATTTTCATGTTATTTTATTAATTTCGATGATATTATGTGTTCGTGTGTGTGTCGTAACGGCTGAACGGATTTGTATGAACTTTGGCACACAGATAGAATATGTTCTGACACATAGGATATCAACACAATTTATCCCCGAAACGCGGGTGAAACCGCTGGGCAGAGGCTTATAAATAATAAATAGTTACTTATAATATCATATTTTTATTCTGGGATTCTAAATTATTAAAAATGCCTCATTGAATAAGTTGTGGTATTTTATATCTAAGGCCCCGAGAATCGATTGCAACTTGAGACCAAAATTTTCTTCTTCTGAGAATGTTCGTAGTTCGGAAATGGATCGATAGCTGACCACATAAAGTCTATTTTCGTTTAACATTTGTAGGTGCAATGAATTGAACCTCATAGAGCAATGCAAGCAGTTCCCTCCCCGAGCTGCGACAAAAGAAGAGTTATGCGTTTTACACTCGCCCGCCGTGTTCGAGATGCTTGAGACAACGCACCAGAACAAAGATGTTGAATTTCTCGAAGACCTGTCGTCTAAATATGACGCTGTTTATATTCATCCAGTAAGTGGAAATTACGTTCATAAAGTTTCCTGGGAGATTTCTCACACACACCCATCTGATCCCAAACTAAGCAGAGCTTATATATATAACTAGCTGTCCCCCGCGGTTTCCGCTTTCCCGAGAAAAGAAGTAGTCTCCATACTATAGGCTATCTGCGTACCAATTTTCATTGCGATCGGTTCAGTGGTTTAGGCGTGAAAAGGTAATAACCAAACAAACTCACATTCGCATATCCCCCGCGGTTTCACCCGCGTTCCCTCGTGATCTTATGTTTTCCCGAGATAAAAAGTAGCCTATGAGCTAGTCCAGACTATAATCTATCTCTGTGCCAAATTTCATCCAGATCAGTTCACCCGTTCTGGCATGATTGAGTAACATCCATCCATCCATCCAAACTTTCACATTTATAATGTTAAGTCACATTTTCATTTTCACATTTATAATGTGTCAGGATTAGTCAAGAGACCTATCTACGACTTCCGTATCATTGAACTTCTTGCTGAGTCGTGATTCAAAGTACGAACTAATACTCTCTTGAAATCAGACAACGTTGGGCGTTTTTGAAATGCGATGCCGTATCGCCGTAAAAAGTTTTCAAATTTTACATTTCAAAAAATTTCCATGTAGACTGCCGACAGAAGACTTGAAACTTTCTTTTATATATGCATATACATGTTCAACATGCCCTCACACAAGTTTTCTTTCCAATACCTAAAATATATTATTTAATTTGGCAGAGCTCCCACGAGCTAGCGCTAATCGCGGCCGGTTCGACAATAGACATGGTGGACAGTATTGTGTCGGGCGAGGTTCAGAACGGGGCGGCCTTCGTGCGGCCCCCGGGCCACCACGCCATGCGGCCGGAGCCCTGCGGGTACTGCTTCTACAACAACGTCGCTCTGGCCGCCAGACATGCCATAGACAAGCGTGGACTGACCAGGTTACTTATATTATGTACCACCATAAGTCATTAAAATCTATACAGGATGATTTTGAAGTCGTTAGAATTTTACAAAGTGGAATATGAGAATCTTAAAACGATGGATGCCCTAGACCGGTCCTATTGGAGATCCTTAAGGGATGCCTATGACCAGCAGTGGACGTCTTGCGGCTGAGATGATGATGATGAAAATCTTACTTTATGGGACCAACTGTGATCACGAAATATAAGCAATTAAAATAATGTTCTTAATTCGTTTCAGAATTTTGATAGTGGATTGGGATGTTCACCACGGTCAAGCCACTCAGCAGATGTTCTATGATGACCCCAGGTACGTCCATTACCCTCATATGAGGCTGCGTTATCGGCCAATAGGATCGCTTTACTTTCACAGTTTAGCACGTCATAGATCTAATGTAGCGATCCTATTGGCGGATAAAAACACATCCCTCGCTACGCATCTCTGGTGGAAACGCAGCCTAAAACTATAGTAAAAATACGTAATATTAACTCTTTAACATCAAAATAGCTAAACGCGGGTCAGGAAGGTAGTTTAATCATACTAGTGGTTGTCCGTGGTCAAAATACGACCATAATTAAACAAAAGAGTATATACATATTAAGAATGTAAAAAAAATCACTATACTCATATACAAACTCTTTTTCTTTATGTCAATTCTTCTTTATGGCCCATGCCATTAGTGCCATGGCACACTACCATTAGTGTGTGTAATGTTTTTTTTTTAAATTTAATGCATATTATACAAAATATTAGCTTTAACTGTGCCAAATTTCATACTCCTCCGTCAGCGTAATTTTCGTAAATAGGTATACCCAAGTTTTTGCTTCACGTATTATTTTAATCGTATATCATGGTTGTCAATAGAGTAGTATACTTCTCGATACATCGGTACGAGCACGGCACGTTCTGGCCCAACCTGCGCCAGTCCGACTTCCACTACATTGGCAGCGGACGAGGCAAGGGATACAATTTCAACGTGCCACTCAACACCACTGGCATGGGAGACGCCGATTATCTGGCAATATGGCACCAGTTGTTGTTGCCTATGGCTTTTGAGGTATGATACTGCCATTTAGTTAATACTAGCTTTGCGGTCCCGGGGGATCTTATGTTTTCCCGAGATAAAAAGTACCTATATGTTATTCCAGGGTATGGTCTATATTATGTGCCAAGTTTCATCCCAATCCATGCAGCCCATTTTCAATAATAGTAAAAGAACCTACTATATTTTTCAAACCCTAAGGGGGTAAAATAGGTGTACGCGGGTATAACCGCGGGGTGGAAGGCTAGTATCCAATAAATTAATCATAATTGTCTTTTTTTAAATTACTTTTTTTTTACAACTACAGTATCAACCGGAACTGATCATAATATCGGCTGGCTACGACGCAGCGTACGGATGTCCCGAGGTATTGCATCACTTTCTATCCTATATATTTATGATATATCTGTCTCTTTCAGTTCTCGCCCGAACTAATAATCGTGTCGGCCGGGTACGACTCTGCTTTAGGGGACGAAAAGGTTCGATTAATATAAAATTTATTTGGGAAATGTATGAGCATGGCTTACTGGGTTGTACTGTAGCTGGCATTCAGTATTGACCTTTATGTCCAGGGCTTAAGACTCATTAATTGTAATTTATTTAATTAGAATCGGATCTTTTTCAGTTTGGTTGTTAAACTGTTATGAGTTTTTTTTTTTTTTTCTATGTGGTTGTGAGTCATTGCCGGACTGGTTGGCTTGGTTGTTATGTTACTATCACGTCACGGGTCTTGGGTTCGATTCCCACCCAGGACAGCCATTTGTGATGTCTGTAATAACACCTGCACTCTGGACTCCAGAGTGCAGGTGTTATTTATAATTAATATATGTATACTAGCTGTCCCCCGCGGTTTCACTCGCGTAGCGGTTTAAAAATAGATAAGAACCTATTCTCAGACCTACCCGATATGTACATAAACTAATCTGTTTCGGAGGAGTATGGTAACTAACATTGTGACACGAGAATTTTATATATAAGATATTTCATATATCAGCTATCTGGTTTCCATAGTACTAGCTAGTTTGGGATCGGATAGCCTTGTGTGAAGAAAAAAAATGAAATTAACTTTATTCCAAAAATAAACATACATTTTTTGGCTGAATGTCGAAGGATATTTATTTATGATGCAGAAATTGATTAGTGTCTACTTATATATTTTCTTCCTTTCCCTTCACCCGATTTCGATGAAATAAAGGCTAGTCGAATAACTTTTTTTTTGCAACATTCACTACAAACAAAGCCTATATTCTGCTTCAAATTAATCGCTGTCTACCTGTGAAAACTACATGAAAACCCGTTCAGCAGTTCCGGAGATGTGCGTTCATTAATTTAATTAAGTTAATCCTAAAAATCGCTCGTTTATGTTCTATTACTCTTCTTTAGTTACCCCCTTTCTATTTTGATTACTTTTCTTCAATTTAGAGACATACCCGTATTCTACGCTGTTTTATTTATATTATACAAGGTGAATATAACGGTCGATCATTAAAATTAAACACTATCGTTACAAGTGCGTTAAAGCACTATAACATAGTCGAAATCTATTTTAGAACAAAAAAACAAATTTTCAAAGAAACCGTCGGAACGTAAACAAAATACGACATCATTTATAGTTACATCGACACATACCTGTAAGAGGCGCGACCTTGAACGCGGCGCAGGCGATACGCTTTCTTCGTTTCGTATAAGGTGTAGAGAAATGGAGGCAGTGCGTTTGCGTGGATCATTGTCCGACCTATGTGAATTTGTTGGGCGACTACGTGATGAGTGAAATTAATAAAACCAAAATTAATTACTGTGGCTAAACTACTCGATGGATTTCAATTTTTTTTTTGTATACGGTTTAAAAACAACGTGATAAAACTCTAGTTTCATTTAATGATCGACCGTTTTCTCCACCTCGTATGTATAAAAGATAGTTATGTTACAGGTCGTTTGTAGATTTGTATCTGTTCAGCTGCTTACGTTCACAATTCAAGTTTCACATGTACACATCAGGGTGAAATGGAGGTGACGCCAGGTTGCTTCGCGTCGCTGGTGCACTCGCTGACGTCGGTGTGTGGCGCCGTGTGCGCCGTGCTGGAGGGCGGCTACTGCCTGCGCTCGCTGGCCGAGGGCGCCGCGCTCACGCTCCGGTCGCTGGTGGGACACCCGCCGCCTATGTTGGAACATGTCGAGGAGCCCAGCGACCAGTCAGTGGCTTTTAACCATATTTTTTTATTACAGGACTAGCTTTTCGCTCGCGCAGACATAAAATGTATTTAATTTTTTTCGCTTATAGATAACTTTCTAACAGTATAAAAGTAAATTCCATAACGTTTTTTTGCAACATCCGATTTTAATGAAACAAAGCCTATATTCTGCTCCAAATTAATCTCTGCGTACATGTGAAAACTACATGAAAATCCAGTAGTTCCAGAGATGTGCGTTAACAAACAAAAGTAGCCGGTTTATGTTCTCGGAAAAGTAGTTTATGTAGTATATCAGTTATCTGGCTTCCATAGCACAAGCTCTGCTTAGTTTAGAGTCAGATGGCCGTGTGTGAGGAATAATGTCCTAGGATATTTATTTATTCAATTTTGACATTAGTACAGTCCGCGAAGCCTAAGCTGAGTTTTGCATTTGTGTGAGTACACATAGATTACGTCACACCACACCTACACTAGGTGTGACGTCGGCCTAGAGCGCGACGTGTCCTTTGCTCGGTTTAAACCGGTTTATACTGCTTTTTAGGGTTCCGTAGCCAAATGGCAAAAAACGGAACCCTTATAGATTCGTCATGTCTGTCTGTCTGTCTGTCTGTCCGTCCGTATGTCACAGCCACTTTTTTCCGAAACTATAAGAGCTATACTGTTGAAACTTGGTAAGTAGATGTATTCTGTGAACCGCATTAAGATTTTCACACAAAAATAGAAAAAAAACAATAAATTTAGGGGGTTCCCCATACTTAGAACTGAAACTCAAAATTTTTTTTTCGTCAAACCCATAAGTGTGGGGTGTCTATGGATAGGTCTTCAAAAATGATATTGAGGTTTCTAATATAATTTTTTTCTAAACTGAATAGTTTGCGCGAGAGACACTTCCAAAGTGGTAAAATGTTGGTAAAATGTAACTTCTAAAATAAGAGAATGATAAAACTAAAAAAAATACATGATGTACATTACTATGCAAACTTCCACCGAAAATTGGTTTGAACGAGATCTAGTAAGTAGTTTTTTTTTAATACGTCATAAATCGTAAACCGCAATTTACCTTTCATTCAATCAACTCAAATATAAAAAAAAATGGCAAAAAGCAAGGTCGCGCGGTGCGTTCCTCGCGCGACGCAACTCCGCCGCTCTACCTCTTGTAGAGCGGCGGATAATATTTTGTTTTTGTGTTCGATTCATTAGTGAAATGGCTGCCAACACACATAAACGAAGAATACGAAAACCTTTAAATAGCCAAGTAAAAGATTTTTTTTGTAATTTAAATAGTAGTAGTTATTTTAAATGTTATAATTATATTTAAGATATTTTAAATAGTTATTTTATTTTTTAAACTAGAATACCTCCCACTTATGTACCTACCTAAAACATAAAAAAAAATATTTTTAAAAGTTTTTTGTCTGACTACTTTTGGTGATCACTCACACAAATGCAAAGCTCAGCTTAAACCTCGCGGACTGTACTATATTTATTATCTGAGCAAGCTCCTATTTTTGATATCTACAATCCCTAATGCCAAAATGCAGTGCAAATTAATAATATACCTACCTTCCACAGAATCCGCGATACAATCCTGAACTGCATCCATGCCCACAAACCTTACTGGTCGTGCTACAACTACCAGCCGACGTACAGTACCGACGGGATCCCGAACGTTTCCGACGGACAGAAAGAGAAGCACATAGTGGAAGTAAGGTGGGAGGGAGATGAGACGAGACCCGACAGGTTCGCGACTAGGGACTGCTACCCGCTTCAGGATGATGAGACGAAGAGACGGATTGAAGATAGATTGACTCATTTGAGGATAGGTAGGTAATTTTGAGGTGATTTTACCAGCTTTTGTTAATGAGATACTTTCACAAATTATTCTTATTTGGGGTATTCTATGTGTTAATCCAGAATATGTTTTATATGCGAGCTAAATTTCATCCAAATCCATTCACCCGTTACGAGTAGAGTGGCAACAAACACACACACACACAAACATATTAAAAAGAGGTGATCGATAAAATATCGTTTTACAAGTATGAGATTTTAAACTGGAACTTAACTACAGAAATTAAACATTAAGCTAATTTTTAACCAGCTTATCAACAATAAAAAAAAAAACGTATGGCACTCGGGGACTGCCGCGGTAAAGCTATTGCATAGCATTTTTTATCAACTTATGCAATTATAATTATTTATTTATTTTTTATTTATGCAGTATTTTTTTTTCTCTGATATTAATTCATGTTTTTTCCTATACACCTATATACTTTCTCACAAACAGCTGCTTACGTATTCGTCCGATTTCGGAGCAGCTCGTCTTAGGTTTTATTTTCGTTACGGAATTTCTTGTTTCGGTCGCCGCGCTCAAAGCCCGCGATAAAAGCTATACAATAGCTTAAAAAATCAATTGACACTGCAATATGATGTCACAAACAGACTAACAAAGGCTTCAACTTGTAACAGACTTTTTTTGCGTCGGTGTTAAATACCATTTTTTTGCAGTGACGGATCTAACATTACCGCTACACGCTGTTGGTTATATCTACGACCAGGCTATGTTGAAACATAGGAATATATGTGAACCGTAAGTTTGTTTCTTACTATTTTATATCAATGAATATCCCTAAGGATTTTTTTTAACAAACCATCATATATTACTTGGTTTTTACAACAAATTATGTTGGCTGTCCTCTTCAGAGATTGTTTCACCAAAGAAGTCCCTTAGGCCCACCTCTACCACAGAAGTAATAATATCGATTTTTATTAACTCCACGGGACTTCTTTGTTGAAATTAACTCTTCAATATCTAAAAATTATAAGTATAATTTTACATACGAAATTAGATCATCGAAATAAAACGCTTGCGCAGAAAAGTGACGCTGAATTTTAATAACAAACTAAAATTCGAGGTTTTATTCAAAGCTCAAAAAGATTGCAACACTATTGAAAGTCACATTATTTGGTCAATATTTTGTATATCAAATTCTTCAGTTACAAGAGTTAATTTCTTAGTAAAATTTGTGCCTAATTTCCAGCGATCACGTAGAGTGCCCGGAGCGTATAATGCGTATACACGAGCGACACCGCGACTTCGGATTGTTAGAGCGAGTCCACGAGATATCACCCACCCCCGCTACAGACGAACAGATACTCACTGTACATACTGACAGTCACTTGGACAGGTATGTATGTCTCTTTCTTTTCCTGCTAGATTTCAGATAGAGAAAAACAATTGTGACTTACATATTTTTTATCCAGTTGGTTGCTAGCTACTAAATACAGTGTCGATAATTTGGGATGTTATATTTTTTAAATCTATGTTGGGTTCGACTTGCTGAAGAATTTGTGTTACCTATATTAATGTCGATCTTAATTCTGATATAGACAATTATTTACTTTTTTTAACTGTCGTACGTAGTTGTGTCATATAATCATTGGTAATTATTTCAGATTAAAAGAATTGGCGACGACGAAACTAAGAGATTTGAACAATCAGAAAGATGCATACGACTCTGTATATTTTCACCCGGATTCGTTGGAAAGCGCCGCAGTTGCAGCTGGCTGTGTCATACAGGTAATAATATACCTTATTACTATTTCAATAAGGATATTTTTTGCTGTATCTATGTACTGTCAATGTCTTTTGTTATTTAAATTACACGCTTTTACATAAATTCCAATAATTTCCTATGTTTTTTACACCTAGTATCTAATAGCCTGATCAATGTTAATGTTAATCTCTCGTTAAAAGTATACCTGTCATTGTCGATCACGTATATAATGACAAAGACGGCAATATTTTGGATCATATTATCCATTCTGTCATTAGAACGTCTTTGAGTAATAAATACAAACTTTAACGTTTATGATGTTAGTAGGAATATTTTGATTCAGTTGATAAGTCCTGATATGCTAACAATTTATCAATTATCTATATAAGTTTATATGATGGGCCGGTTGGCGTGGTTGGTAAGATACCCTATCTATCACGCTACAGGTCGTGGGTTCGATTCCCACTCAGGACAAACATTTGTGTGCATGAACATGTCTGTTTGTCCTGTGTCTGGTTGTAATTATCTATATATGTATGTATTTACAAAAGAAAAGTAATATATGTAGTATATCAGTTATCTGGCTTCAATAGCACAAGCTCTTCTTAGTTTGGGGTCAGATGGCCGTGTGTGAGGAATAATGTCCCAGAATATAATTTATGTTTTATTTTATTTATTTTAATTCCATGAAAAAATCCACAGATGGTAGATTCCATACTATCAAACACATGCGGCTCAGGTGTATGCGTGACGCGTCCGCCCGGACACCACGCGGACGAGGACATACCCAGCGGCTTCTGTCTGCTGAACAACGCAGCTCTAGCCGCGAGACACGCTGTGGACAACCATGGACTGAGCAGGGTCCTCATTGTGGACTGGGATGTGCATCATGGAAACGGAACTCAGAGGATCACTTATGATGACCACAGGGTACGAATGAAAAGTCATTTATGAATGGCAACAGGTGTTGCTTGAGTCTATTTACTTACTCTATACTTTTCTTATTTATTGAATAACTAGCTTCCGCCCCGCAGTTTCTCCCTCGTTTCCGAGGGATCATATGTTTTCCCGGGATAAAAAGTAGCCTATAGCCTTCCTCCACGCGTGAGTGATACCCCTGGCAGGGAAAATATAATATTGTATTTTCTTTGCTGGTGGTGTTAGGAGCGTCTATAAGCTACGGTAACTGCTTACCATCAGATGGGCCGTAAGCTTGTTTGCCACCTAGTAGTATAAAAAAAAAGTGCTATCTGACACTAAAATAATTTTTCAATTCGAACCAGTAGTTCCTGAGATTAGCGCGTTCAACCAAAAAAACAAACAAACTCTTCAGGTTTATAATATTAGTATAGGTTCATTTAGTTAAAAAAAAACTGCCAAAGTAATCATATACTAGATTTTCTTCTATTTACCATATCTTCTATGCTGGTATGCACATTCTGAAGCCACTGGTTGTATGTTCCATATAGAATTATTATCCCTTATTTATTATCTGATTTGATTTATTATTTAAAATTCATGTTTTTGTCATTTTCAGATCCTATACATGTCGGTACACAGGTACGACATGGGCTCGTTCTTCCCTCACTCGAAGGACGCGAACTATGACGCGACGGGGCGGGGGCGGGCCGAGGGGTACAACGTCAATGTACCATGGAACAAGGTTAATATTGGTTTTGCATTCCCACTAGCCCCGGATTTCCACCTAGGCCTAGGGTCCTATCTACCTATAGTTAAAAATGATATTTTCTATACTAGTGCATTTAATTTGCTTAATTTCCAAGATGGCTTCCGAATGGCCGAGATTCGGGGGCCCAAATGTCACGTGCCTAGGGGTTCTAGGTCTCTAAGTCCGGGCCTGCTTCCCACCATATTTAAGGAGGTTAATATATTATTTAAACGCAAAACAAAGAGTTGTCGGAGCCGCCGATAAATACTGTACTCCTAAGGAGCTGAATTACTAGTCATTTATAATAATTTTTTCAGCGTGGTATGGGCGACACGGAGTATCTGGCCGCATTCACGCAAATCATAATGCCGATCGCGTACGAGTTCAACCCACAGCTGGTGATCGTGTCCGCCGGGTTCGATGCTTGCATCGGTGATCCGCTTGGAGGTAAACAGACTTTGTTTTATTTCTTACATTTTCCGCGCGTAATTCCTTCTGGGCGGCACTTCGATAGTTCAATCCGACACTACGAGGAATAGCAAAAAATGAAGCAGTCTCGTGTCCATTTTGATGGAAAAAAACTGCATCATTCGATTTTCGTAGCCGCGATTCAAATCTTTCGATTTTGAATAAGAAATCTAATTATTGTTTTTTTTTAAACATTACATATATTTTCAGGTTGTAAAGTAAGTCCAGAATGCTACGGCAGGATGACGCACATGCTGCGCGGCCTCGCGGGCGGCCGGCTCGTGCTCTGTCTCGAGGGCGGATACAACGTCACCAGTATATCGTACGCCATGACTATGTGCACTAAAGCCCTCCTGGGGGACCCCATACAGTACTACTACGAACCCAAACCCACCTGCCATTGGTCAGCCGTGGAGACCATACAAAACGTCATCAATACACACAAGAAATACTGGAAGAGTCTCAAATTCCATCTCGCTTTGCCATCAGATTTAATTCTAGAACAATTACCTTCCAGAGGTTTGATCGAGGACAATAATGTTACTTGTGAAACTGAAAGGACTGAAGTCTCTATATCCAGTTTAGATGAATCATCGAAATCCCTAGACTCGAGGAGCGTTGATGCATCCCTAGAAATCAATATGGCGAATTTGAGCATCGACAAGAAATGTGATGACGGTATACACTGTGGTACGGACGATGAGGACGATAAAAAACCTGAGAGTTCAAAAAAGGAAGACTGTTTGACGAATAGTGACGTGGAGAAGAAAACTTTAGTCGATTATTTGTCAGAGAATATAAAGGCGATAGTCGATGGGGACATGTTTGCGGTGGTGCCACAACCTTGGTGTCCGCATTTGGAATCGTTATATGCTATACCGACTAATGTGAAGTTTGAACAAGGAGTGAAGTGCGTGGACTGTGACCATACAGAAGAGAATTGGGTGTGTTTACACTGTTACGTTGTAAGTATTGATTGTAATAATAACTTTCATTTTGATCCCCAGTCTGTAATCTTTACGTTTGCATCTTTATATATCAGTTTTTTTAATCAAGTTGATTAGGCTTAATTCGTTTTTTTGAAAATATTTTTATAACTGTCAGACCGTCCGAAATACCTTAACCTTTCTCATGCAATTTACTTTTATATTCTCTTCTAGACGGCGTGCGCCCGCTCCATCAACGCACACATGCAAGCACACTACTCGACTACCGGCCACCCGCTAGTGTTGTCCTTAGTCGATTTATCAGTGTGGTGCAACGAGTGCGACTCTTACGTTGATAACCATCTATTGTACGACGCGAAGAACAACGCACACAGGTGCAAGTTTGGCGAGGACATGCCGTGGTGCTACAAGACTGATACTATACATATGCAATAGAATTGTAAAGGGTTGCATGTGTAAATGCAATGTGTATGTATGTACGAAAAAAGGAAAAAGGGTCAGTGGATGGAAAAAAACTCGGTCAAGAGCGAGTCAGGTTCGCACAATTAGGGTTCCGTACTAAAACCACAAAAAGTAGTTGGCCATGAAATACTTGTTTTCCCGCAACTATTATACTGTCGAAAATGTCTGTTTATGTGTTAATATCTACTAACATAATTCCTAATAAAATCAGAATATTAGGTTTAGTAACGGAGAACAATTTTTTTTGCACATTAGCTATATCATTAAGACCACTGTACTTAAAATTGTAAAATGAATATTTTAGCAATTTCAAATGATACCACCCACAATATGATAATTTAAACTTTTAGTTTATTTACTTTTAAAGTACGGAACCCTAAAAATCAACATTGTACTGGTTGGATATTTCGAAATGGCATTTATTTTATTTTATTTTGGCAACACACAGTCATTATAATTGTTTGACATACATTATAAAGTTTTATAGAAAAGAAGACAAACAGTGCCGAAAATTACAGTACTAAATTGCGGTAATAAAAGAAGGATATAACATACTATGAGTTTTAAAATACTAAATTACGGTATTAAAAGTACGAAATAACACATATTTTCGAAACCTATGCTAGGTTGGCCATCATAAACAACTTTTACTATGACACCAACCAACTGAAACTTTTCATAACGAAAGTCAAGCTTGCTTGATCAAATTGTATAAAACATGAGTTTTTTTTTATTTCACAGTTGATCCCATATAAAAAAAAATCAGCATGACGAACCCAACGTAGGTTTCGAAATATCCACCCAGTATACTCGACTACTATTTGATTTCATATCATAGCGATAGATTCATCACTAACTATCTAACGTATTTAATCGATAATTTATTAAATTTAAACATTACAATAAATAGGGGTAAAGTATTCACGTATTTTTTGTGACACATCTCTTTTGAAACAAATATTTATGAAAATAAATTAGGTCATTCCACTTTTGAATTCAAAAGTGACATAAATACAAACTTGCCAGTATTTGACAAAAACCTACAAAGTAGTACAATAAACCGCCATCATGCACCATTGTATAACTCGCACACGTGTATATATTTTTGTAAATATTTATTTATTAACATTACATAACAAATTATGTATACTTTTTTGTTAACATTTTAATTAGACATTAATTATTACAAACAATATATCAGTCTACTTGTAGTCTCATACATATAAAGAATAGGTAAATGTTATTTTGCACAAATACTGATTTGTATGGGTAGCCATGTAACAACTTATAATCCTTTTTTTAGTCTATTAAGTTCTTAAATAAGAGCTACTTTATGGCCAGATATCCTACCAGGTAATTTCCTATATTTTTTTAAATGACAGTTTTTTTTAAGATCCCATAGTATAATAACGAATATGTTTTTAAACGATGACTAATTGTAAACCTGTACGTCAGCAGCTTCATACAGGGCCATTTTTATTGTTTAGCTAAACTTTCATGATTAAAAGTACTTATTAATACAAACAACTATGAAACCAAATTTGAAAGCGGGAAAAAAAACTGCTGTTCCATACAAAAGTTCAATATCTACTCAACCAAAAATGTATGGAACAGCAGATTTTAAACAATTAAAACTAACCCTGAATAGGCACATATCTTCAGCGGTAATGAAAATATTTGCATTCTGTCTGAATAGACGTTTCAAATTGTATATCTTATATACAGCGAATATATAATAAAATATGTTTAATAGATTAGTATTTTCTTAGTTACATAATAGTAGGTATGTATAACAAAAATATGTTTTCTACTTTTTTAATTTATTTCATAATTATTATAAATGGGATAAATAATTTCTTGTACTGTGTTATTTGTTGGATAATTGCGTAAACCGGCATTTTGCAAAGTTACTAGGCTGATTAGATTTCATATTTAAAATGTTTGATGATAAGTAATTGTATCCTTTTCAATCAAACGAGCAAGCGAAGCGGGCGAGCCGAGAATTCCGATTTAAAATATTTTTAAGCTAAAATGCGATACAGTAACACCTAGGGATTTTGCAAAATGCCCTTTTTCGCGTTTATCTTACGAACGTTAACATCGATATATTTAACATTTGGTGACAAACTAATTCATTATTATATTGGTCATATTTATTTAAAATTATGAGTCAAATATTTACAATCAATGTATAAAATACAAACTATGATATATAGAAAACAGCTTCAAAGCCCTCGCTGCTGTCGATAGGCAAGGTTCCCAACAGGCTGGCAGTGTTCCCTTTTTGGATGGCCAAGCTATATATTTATTTTATGAATTCACAATTGTATGTAATAAATAAAAAAATAAATGCTATAATAAAATTCACGTGCCAAATTAAAAAAGGATTCATTGTTCATCATTTAAAAAAAAAATACTTAATGTAAAAAAGAACATAAAAATATGTAATAAAATCGTCATACATTATTTGTAATTTCATTGAAAACTCAACCACTTTTCATTTTGCGCCGACACAATGTGATTGTGTGTTAACCCTTTGCTCGTTCCTGCTCGCAAATGGGACGCGCGTCCCAAAACTTCATATAAATAAAACCAGCCAAGTGCGAGGCGGACTCGTGCACCGAGGGTTCCGTACAAACTTCGTCCATCGTTCATCCATCACGGGAAATGCACAATTTTATTTATTTACCTTATTTGAGGTCGGCGCCATTTAAACTAGACCTCTAAATTGTATGAGCCCCCATACAACTCAGAGGTCTTTATTAATTGGCGTAAGTATGTATGGGGACACCCTTTAATTTTCAACTTTTTTATTTTTTTGATTTTTTCCTTTATTTGTGCTGTAAGACCTTGCTTTTTGCCAAATTTCGTGATTATAGGTCAACGGGAACTACCATATAGGTTACACCCAAATAAAAGGGCAAAATAATCGCGTCTGTTGTATGGGAGCCCCCCTTAAATATTTATTTTATTTCGTTTTTAGTATTTGTTGTTATAGCGGCAACAGAAATACATAATTTGTGAAAATTTCAACTGTCTAGCTATCGCGGTTCTTGAGAAACAGCCTGGTGACAGACAGACGGACGGATGGACAGACAGCGAAGTCTTAGTAATAGGGTCCCGTTTTTACCCTTTGGGTGCGGAACCCTAAAAAGTAGAATTCTAGGAATGTCTAGAAGTTATTAACCCATTTAGGGTGATTAGGGACACTAGAAAAGTGCGTTTTGAACGTCATACAATAAAAAGATTTCGTCCATCTTGTCACTAAGTTAATTGTTAGTGTCTTATTGCAGTTTCTCCACCCTAAGATCCTGCACGAATAGCCCAGATTTATCTTTGATAGATTACTTACTCAAGTGGTTTATCTGTGGTACGTTACCTAGGATACTACATTCATGCCTACAGCCGTTCATCAGAACTTGTCCTCTCGTTCAGAGTTGGTAGCCCTGTTATTCCATTATATATATTCTTGTCACATGGACGAATAGGGTATTTGACTGTCATTCAAGGGTATGTTCCGATATTCACTGGGAGCACTGTTCAGTGCTCTTACTGGGGAGAAATTTGTTCCGTTATGGTCTGACAGTATACTGCCGCAGTATCCTAGGGAAACATAATGACGCATGACGTCATAAACGCCGCCATTTTTGTATTGTGAGCACTGGCGTTTTTGAGGTAAGGTGCTCTCAGTGCTTTGATCACGTGATCAACAGCGTCGAGAATGACAGTATCCACATTGACATATACATACATGGATGACAGATGACAGACAGTATACTGGACTGCGTTCCGTTTTAAACAGTACCCAGTATAGCTAACTATAAATGAACAGGTTAGATTGGTCATTAAAAATAATAATAAGGATTTTAATAGGGTGAGTGGGGGGAAGATGAAAAACGGGGTAACACAAAAAGTCGTACATAACGCTAGATTTAGTATAGTTTTTGCAGTGATGGCCTCTGCTAGGAGTAAATATGTTCCTTGTCAGTCAGCCTTTGCCACTTTGAGTAAGTGGTTGTGAGAAAAATGCAAATGTCTACGCAGTAACTTTTACGCAAGAAAATCGAGTGTTTTAATCTTACCCCATGTTCTGTAACTTTACTTACGAGGTAGGTACAAGTGTTTTATTGGAATATCTAAAAATTATTTTTGATTCTTATGGTTTCATTACATCTAAATATGGCTATTTTTCGTATTTTAGAATTTATTTCAATTTTCCGTCTTTACCCATCAATATTTGATGGGGTAAGAAGGACACATACAATTTTTGATCCAATGCCGTTTCCCAAAGTCATACTATATTCATGTTGAAATTTTGTTGAAGCTGTGTGCGTTGGATGCGTGCATAAAATAAAAAAAACTTTCTTTCTCTCTATATTACGATATTCTTGTACATACTTTGTGTAGGTACTTATATACATCAATATCATATGTACCTAATATTTTATTTTGTATACATATCTCATCTGGTACAGTTTGAGAACCTCTACTTCAATCTTCCCCCGGTGGGGTTAGATTGAAATATATATTTTTAAAAAATGTTATATCTTTATTATATAGTGGTGTTTTGACAAAACAGGCAGCTTTGGAACAGATTTATCAGGATGTTATACAAAAATATAGTCTTTGTTCTTTACTAACTATAAATCTAAATTTAGAATAAGCTAATATGTTCTGTACTACAAATTTCATCAAATACAACACTGCTCATCTCATCAAAAAACCGTTCAATCTTCCCCCCACTCACCCTAAAATAATCGTGGTTTCCCCCTTTTTTTTGAGATGTTTTATACATTGGTTTGTGTTGGATAATTTATTTTGAATACAAACAAATATTAAACGCTACGTCATTTTGACGTAGCATTACTAAAGTCCGCACCACCAAAGAAGTTTCGAAGACCATCTCTATCTCAGAAGAAATAAAATCGATTATAATTAATTCCACGTGAGTTCTTTGGAGGCTCGAACTCTACTATTACATGAATTACTTTCCTCCAACTATGATGACGTGAGCTTTAGGGCTTTTATTGAAAATTCATAGCGATATTTTGGCTTTCAGGCTACTTTTAGCTACGTAGCTGTGAAACATTGCGACATCAGGCTCTGAATTGTTGGCAGCACTGTCATTCGTCAGTCAATGTCAGTGTCAGTCCAGTGTCAATCAATCTGACAGACACAGACAGAATGTATTTATTTGTTGACCTTACTATCTATCACACACGCGATGATCAAAATGTCCAATAAAGTCGTTATTTGTACTGTTATAGTGTTTATCAAATAAAATTCGCGCGTTGATAACATGTTTTTAAAAACTAAAATATTGAAGGCGATCTCATTTGGCAATCCTGTGAAATTACCATTATCGTATTGGATACTCGTTTGTTTTCGATTTGCATTTACACTATTGCCGCAACGCGGATATATTCATCCTGACGAGTTTTTTCAAAATGTTGAGGTCATGGCCGGTAAGTTAAGCTCGTTTTAACTTGTCTATTTTAATACTTTCATTCATAAAACAATGTGTAATAAAATGTATGAACCCATTGTTTTAGGTGACATTTTCACAGTGGATATCGCACGAACCTGGGAGTTCAACCCGAAGTTTCCAATTAGAAATATTTTTGTGCCTAAAATGATAATCGGACCCCCTCTACACTTTATACGCGTTGCAAATCCATACACTAAACACTATATCAATGTTGATTTGAAAACTCCATACTATTTATTAGTGCTGCCGCGCTTGTTCATTTGTGCACTATCACTCGTAAATGACTACTGTCTATATAGAATATGTGTCCTCTATGGCCAGAATTTCAGAAATCGTCTCAATATATTTGCCAGTTCTTATGTAGTATTTGTTTACTGCTGTCGAAGTTTCTCAAACTCATTTGAAATGATGTTCTTCTCCATTCTACTTCTCTTAGTAGCTGAATGCATGTTTACTTCGGACAAAATTATTTACCACAGTGAGTTTCTTGAAGAGAAATACAAACAAGCAGAGTCCACCATAGAAAGAGTACAGCTTTATAAATTAAAAACACATTTGCCCGGTCATTCTTTTAACCATGTCATAGTTTTAGCAAGTTTAGTTGTTATTGGTATTTTCAATAGACCAACATTTGTTGGTTTTGCATTCCCATCAATATTCTTCTGGCTTCACCGAGGACTGGGTTCCAAGGTTGTAGGATTTAAAGATTTTCATTTTAGAATATTTATGTTTATACTCTGTGGTATACCAATGGCTTTGTTGCTTATTATAGTTGATTCAGGTTATTACGGATACCTCACTTTGGCAGATATAGAGAATATGAAGGTTACATGGGATAATTGGGTTGTAACACCAATGAATTTCCTGAGGTATAATTTAGATATGAGAAACTTGACCCAGCATGGTCTGCATCCATGGTGGCTTCATCTGGCAGTGAATGTACCCCTCCTCTTCAATGTGCTAGGAGTTAAAGCTTTTATTATATTAGCTACTCACATATACAGGTAAGAATTCAAAATTGTTTGCATAAAACTTGCCTATTCCTTTTTTCAAGTCATATTTTACAAACATCAAATAAATTTCCCATTTCCAGATTCATCTGTGGCCACTACCGCAAGTTACCAAGAATTCAAAGCATCACAGGCCTTATGTTGTTCTCAATCATCATTCCTGTGGGTCTACTCTCCTTCTTCCCGCATCAGGAGGCACGTTTTATCATCCCAATACTTGTACCTTTGGTGTTCCTTTATGGTAACTATCTACATCGAAATGACAGTGATAGTCCAAAGGATAAGAAACTCAAGACTGCCCTGCGGTACACATGGTATACTTTAAATATTTTACTTACATTATTCTTTGGGTATATCCATCAAGGAGGTATATATCCCTTTGCTTCTAGTCTCCATCGTGAAATCAAAAATAACTATGGTGTCCATATTCATGTTATAACAACTCATAGTTACAGTATACCAACTTTTTTGCTGCAACTGGAAAGTACAACCAAACTTTGGAGAGATAAAAGCACAGGAAATAAATACAGACTCACCCCAACAACTTTTATTCATAAATATGGTTCTATGCCAATGAATGACTTATTTACTAAAGTTGATGATGTCCTGACGAATGCCGAGATGATGTTACATACTAACAAGCGGCAGTATAGGTTCTATATCGCGTCTCCTTGTTCATTGGACCAGCAAATTCGCGAAACTGCAAAGAAGTACTTTTATTTTGACTTGGTAGAAGAATACTCATATTATCCACATTTTTGTACAGAAGCATTCCCTAAATTCCCGAGTAACCATGATCAATATTGCTCAGAAAACACTTTAGTACGTACAAACGAATCTCGAGCTATAGATCTTAATATGTTGCAAAGAATCTCATGCTTTTTAAAAAGGTTTTGTCTTAGAATTTATAGAGTAAAATCTGTAACAACACAACGTAATTAAATGTAAGTTTAGTTTTAATTGTTAAAGATCTGTGAGCAATCATTACATATTATTAACAACTTAACTGTCCCCATACAATGAAATATACAACTACCCCACATCCTATTATTCTTATATACATACTCTTCATATCTTTAGTATATGTACAAACTTTTGCGAAAATTTATTTCATTTTCTTAGAGGGAAGGTTTTTTGCTATACGTTCACGTATTTTTTATTAGTACATTATGCCACGCTCATAACAAAAATAAATCCCGAAATTGTATTAAAAAATGAGTCACATGTGACTCCTGAACTTATTCCTAAAGTTCATCATATGTGACTCATTGGCCAGTTAAGTTGTGTCTGCCATGACAAGTGGTGCATCAATTCAATTTTCTGTTTGAGCTTTTAATATTTTACATTATGTACATAGACCGCCTAATTAATGTATATTTTAGATTTTAATTAAAAGGGCGTTACTGATGTTTTTTGGATGATTTATAGGATTATGTGTAAAATAACGTCCAAAACAAAACAATCTTACAATATGAAACATGTTTTAAATGATCATGAATAATTTTAAATTCATTTTTATTTTAAGTATATTGAAGATATAATTTTACCATTATTTTGGTACCTATGTATGTTTATTGGCATACTTCCTTTTTCTAGGCAATATTAGTATACTAATTTTTCTTTTTTTTCATACTATAGCCACGCTATAGCTGGTTCTTGCAATCAAGTTAGACTGTTCTTTCTAGTCATTGTGAAACTTGCTGACTTTTTTTTAGTTGAAGATTTTTCATTTTCGTGTTTCGCCATCTTTAATTAGAGTTAAAGGCATCTTATCATTGAGATATTATAGTTTTAAGGAGCAACGTAATGTATATACACAAATATCTAGGTTATGGTAGCATGAAATCTCATTTTCTTATAAGTGGATGCAAAAGGTAGCTCAATCAAATGAAGACTATATTTGATAAACTCAGAATGCGGCAGCTAAATCTATACTAATATTTTAAAGCTGATGAGTTTGTTTGTTTGTTTGAACGCGATAATCTCAGGAACTACTGGTTCGATTTGGAAAATTCTTTCAGTGTTGAATAGCCCATTTATCGAGGAAGGCTATAATAGGCTACTTTATTCCGGGAAAACACAAGATCCCTCGGGAACGCGGGTGAAACCGCGCGTAAAAGCTAGTATAAAACAAATAAGTAAGGGGAATATTAAGATAATTTTAATTGTATAACTGATTTTTAAGGGGTTACCAAAGTCATCAAGTGAAATAGGGAGGAAAAGCGCTATTTTTCCCGCCAGGTGGTGTCTTGTCTTTAGTACCTACTTATATAATTATTAAATACCTTTAGTAGTATTTTTTGATCAAGGACTTAGAATTAATTTCATAGGTCAAAATAATAAATAGTCGTAATGATTTGTATAGTCTAACTAAACAAAGACGTAAAAATATTAACTAAGTGTACTACACTTTAATTTTATTTATCTTAACGTGTGGTTTTAAATACATAAGTGAAGATCATCTTTTCTTGTACATAAAAATAAAAATAAAATTCCTTTATTTCAGACTACTAAGTCCATATGTTGTTAGTAACTCTTACATGCTATGTTTAAAGTAAATAATAACTTAAGTAATAAGAATAAAACACAGGGGCTCACCGAATAACACCATAGAGATGCAGTTCGGTGAACCTCCTCAACACAAAGCTGTCGACCCTATCAGCGATCACCACCATGACTCTATTTCGGCTCCCCCGCACTCGACGCATTATTGACGCAGACTTTTTGCGTGTTATCGCAAAAAAGTCATCCGTCTTCGTGTCCACAAATTAAGCCTACTTTAAGTTTTGCTACTATATACAAAGAATACATTATTTATTAATTGTACCATACATATTATCCAGCATCAAAACGTATAATCTCAAAATAAGGTTCCAACGATAATGAAAGCGCCATCTGAGATTATCGTCGAGTTTGACCTCCCTATTTATTCCTACTCATATTTTATACAGTTCTGCTATAGGTATTAGGTAGCCTCTTAAATTGAATGGTTATTTATAATAGCTTTTCCGCGCGGTTCCACCCGCGTTCCCGGGATAAAATATAGCCCATGTTACTCAGGGATAATGTAGCATTCTAATGGTGAAAGAATTGTTGAAATCGGTCCAGTAGTTTTTGAGTTTATTCGTTACAAACATACAAATCTTTCCTCTTTATAATATTAGTATAGAAGTATAGATATAGATTATTTAATTCTGACACTTATTTTATAGGTAGATAAATATTTAATTTACCTATGTACTTTTATTTGCTCAATGTAATTGATAAATAAGTAAAAGAAGTTTGTTGTGAATAATAATCAAAACAGTTATGATTTGTTTGTGGCTTTAATATTATTACTGTGCCTTTTTATCTTTAATCTTATATTAACTGTTGTTTTAAATTTTTCTTAGGAATGTTTAATTATACTGAAATATTTTTGTATTTTAGTGCTACTATTCATTGTTATGAGTAATTAATGATGTTTGTGACTGCTGGGCTGGATTAATGCTGTATTTTTTTAACTCTTGGCCGAAGGTATCAGGCGCGGTCCGAAGGGGGGGATCACAGGGGACATGACCCCCCCCCCAAAATCGTACACGTCAAATTGAAAAATCTAAAAAATTACAAAATAAAAAAGTGTTGCAATAAAGATTGCATAAAATATTATATTCTACTTACGTAATTTGTGTGCAATAAAATTGTGTATTGTGCAATAAAGTCTAATTTACTCGACATAATATATTATTATTAGTGACCGCCTCCAAAAATTCAGGCTGCGACCGCGCCTGGAAGGTAGTAAGCATACACAGCCTAGAAGCGATTCAGTCTTGCTTGACTATTGGTTATTGTGTTACTTCTTAAATATCACTAAATAAATGCAGGCACAAGTATTTGTTAAATAAGTACCTTTATTTAACAAATACTTGTTACATTATTATTGTTTAATCTTTTTAATTGTGTAAGTTTTAATGACATGACATTGTTGGTTTAAATAGCTTTCACTACATAAAAACACAATCTCCACATTGAAATCTTTATCTATCTCTTGTTTAGGTAGTGCTAGTGCCACCTATTTTCACTTGCAGGAAAGTGTATGTAAGATACCACTATTTTACCCTTCGTTTTACCCATAGAATTATTACCTATAGAAAGTAGGTTTTCAAACAACGCTTGCTCGGAATCTAAGCCAAAAAATAGCTATGTGTGCGTAACTGTGGCATACACAACTCAATTACAGTGTGCATATAGTATACGCATTTGGGTCAGATTCTAACCCAAATGATCGACACGCGCGAGATACTCGATTTCTAAAGGTAATAATTCTATGTATTTTACCTTTTGACCAAGCTAAAAATAGTCAGATTATCTAGGAACATAGCAGGATTGTAATTTCTCATAAGTATTTGTTAGGTAAACTGTCAATTTACTATTTTTAATGTTAGTATTTGGAATTTAATTTATTCACTATCATTGATAAAAAAAAATAGATAGATCTGATGCTTTTGTTTATAAAAATGTTTATTCTGCCATTTATTATATGACATTGTGTGAATGAGGAATTGTATAAAATTTAAAAGAAAAATTGTGCGTATTTTTTAAAATCCTTTTTTGTGCTTTATGTTGATTGTGCTTGACCACGATCTCACCCTGATAAATAAGTGATGATGCGTCCGAAAGTGATAAGCAATCTATTGGAAACTGGCTCTCAAGTATAGCTGCCGCACACAACGATATGTTAGGCGATAGATATTCAACTTTTTTTTTTGTGGACATCCAGGCGGGTACAAGTATTGCCACCTTGCTATGTTTCACTCACTATACGATAGATAAGATTCGAACCCGCGATCTTCGGCACTGCATGACGTTACGACGGTAAATGTGAAAGTTTGGATGTATGGATGTTTGTTATTCTTTCACGCCAGAACGGGTAAACGGATTTGGATGAAATTTGGCGGAGAGATCGACTATAGTCTGGAATAGCACATAGGCTACTTTTTATCCCGGGAAAGCATAAGATCCCCGGGAACGCGGGTCAGCCCATAAAGCGAAATTTTAACTAAGCTACCGATTTGTAGAGATGCATGAGCTGTGAGCATGTCTACACAATGTCCTTAGTTTGTCTCAAAGAGTACTGAGAGTTTGTCTCTAGAGCTAAGCCGTCGTGGTGAACGCACCTACTTCCATACAATCGTGTAAAAATTTGTATTAGGCAGGGAGTCACTATCGGTGTAGGAAATCATCGTTATCCAGTTCTTATGATGCAGATGGATGGAAAACTTCCCAACTGATATTTTTCAATTTTAATAGGTAATTTTATAAAAAGCTGGAAACAAATTTATCATCAGTAGATGCTCTAGTTCTTGAGATACAAAGATTTGGACTATTTTGGACCAGAGCGATTCAGGTGTTTATTTCCGATCAAATTAGCGAATTTTTTCAAATTCAAAATGACTGTTGAAGAAACATACAAGATTTTTTATAAATATCTTGTTAATTAGAAAAAAAACATTATTTTTTGTTACTCTTCCTACCCTACATCCATCGATCTCCGATCATATTCTACTCCATTTTGGGTTTAAAAAAATAATGTATAAACATGGTAAACATTGATTTTACAACAGATTTAATTTTCATTAATCGACTAAAAAGCTGAAAAAATTATTTACTCTTTGATTTTCACGTCATCAACGCATAGATAAAGTCAAAGTTCACATGTGAATCTTTTTGTCAAATTTGACAATCAAAACAGCTGTTGTTTACGGAAATTCATGCATAGAGAAAAAACTAACGATTGATTTGTGTAAGTACGTAGGAATCTCAGGATTTCCTGTAAAAACATTTCTGCTAGGTAATAAAATGTATTCAAAGCAAGAACATGCCGTGAAGACTTGTATTAAAATGTCATTGAAAGTTATACGTATGTATGACTGGCTACTTGATCTATTTGTGTTGGTAAGTTTGTGCGATTTTCTCTAGAATAAATTGTTTAGTATAGTAGATGGCAAAGATGTTCTACTGTTAATGAAAATAATATAGTTTATCTTCATTTTTTATTTTTAAAATGTATAAAACAAATCTTACTATCTAAAAAATAACGGAGGTTTTTCTTGATTGCTAATTGTTGCGTGTTCTGCATGCAGGCTCAAGATTACAATATTAAATGGAACCAAATCTTACAATTAATCAGTCACTATGCATTCCTACACCACCATCAGTATCAACCCACAAAAATGTTACATAATGTGTGTATGAGTGCAGGGCTTTGCACTACAGGCTGTTTAAAAATATGTTTTTAGCTTAGATACACAGAAACAGATTCTAGAACACATTTATTTTTCAGGATCACTTTGTTGACAATCATTGGGAAAAGCTACCTGCATACTGGCGTAATTGCTTCCAGAATATGGACCCTCAAGACTTTGGAAAAATACTATCAAAACAACCTATAAATCATGTCTTACCTTTATCATTCCTAGCTATGATCAAAACTGTAGAAACACTTAGCTTACCCAGGGAAAAAAATATTGAGCTAAATAGTAGCCATTCAGCCATGGAAGATACTTGTGGTAGTCATCCAAAACTAAAAAACCTATTTTTGAAACATGTGAAGCTGAAAAAAAGACATGAAATTAGTGTCATGGCAGAAGTAGTAAAAAATGTTGCAGTTCAAAGTAACTGTGATGCAGTGATTGACTTTGGATCAGGTTTGGGGCACCTTGTGAGAGTACTGGCATATAAAAATGGTCTTTATGCAGCAGGTATTGAGTGTCAAACACAATTGACAGAGGAGGCTAGGTCTGTACTCTTGGTATGTATAATAATTTGTTTAGAGTAAGTTTTAAATTTAATATCTAGATACAAGACAGCAGTCTGATTAGAACTATAACATGTTATTATTTAAAACCTGAATTTGGTTACACTATGATATGAAAGTATCTTGATTACAAGGCTGAAAATCTTCCCTTAACCTTTCGACTGCTTGATTAAATATAACTGCTATGCCTCTTAAGCCCTGGCTCAAAAATTAACTGTAGAATATAACTTAGAAAACAGAAAATACATACAGGTTTGTATTTTTTGTATCAAACACATTTGTACCAACAAACTAATTAATACAGCTGCTATCAAACACAGTTGCACCAACAAACCTTGTACTTTCCAGAAAACATGACTTGCAACTTGAATACACAGTCAGCAAGCATCTCACTTCCGAAGGAATGTCAAAACTGCGACGTCCAACCCACTTCAACCTCACCCTATCCACCCATCAACAATTATTCAAACTACCACTACCAGATACCATGACAGAGTATGGTCTAACTGGCCTCCATCCCTGTGGGGACTTAGGCCCATTATTATTAAGGCATTTTATTGAATGTGATATGGTAAAGTTCATATGTGTAGTTGGTTGTTGTTTTATGAAGCTTACTCTTGGTAAGGGATATCCGATGAGTGGGTTTGTTAAGGATTTGGAGAGTGAACTATCTTATGTGAGCAGGGAAATAGCTTGTCATGCCATTGAGGTGTACAGAGAGAGACTGAGGAAAGGAAATTACGGGGATTTGAAGGTAAGCGGAAAAACAAATTGCTTATTTTAACAAAAGTTCTAAACTACAAACCATAAAGTAATAGAATATTGAATATCATCCATATGAAAAAAATATTTTCAGGTACATGCATACAGAGCAGCTCTGGAGAGAATATTAGTAGAACATGATCCTAAATTGAAGCATGCACCCGTCAGGAATATCAAACATTATGATGCCATGACTTTTCAGAAGTAAGTCAATATACATTAATAATTAATACCACATTTGTCTGTTATGCTCATTATGATTTCCTACATGGCCCATCACCTATTATAATCTGTAATCAATAAAACCTAATTTATAATTTAAAACAAAATTGCTGAGATTGTTGGACTCTATATGTATCTTATAGTTCTAACACACTGGTAGGGTACCTTGTAGTATCCGCCTGACTGGTTACCGGTGTGTTCCGGCAGCTGCACTTTAGAGTCAGTTCCTTCTAGGCTATGTGTGCATAACTTTGGCTTTGGCTACATCATCACTTACTTTAGTGAGATTGTGGTCAAACAAAAACAAAGTAAAAAAACACAAATCTGGCAGGACCTAAGAGTACATTAATCTCCATCTCCCAATTAAATTTTATCTAATTCATTTTCCAAACCCATAGAGTACTATCTAAAAATAAACATTTCTCTAATTTCAGATACTGCACATTAGCTCTAGACCGACTGAACATTCCTCTTCCAACATCTCAGGAGACGTGGTCACGTGGAGAAGCAGATTTGCAACAATGGCGGCGCGTGGTCATTGTTTATACGCTGCGGCTAGCGCTTGCGCCTCTCGTCGAGTCAGTGATTTTGCTAGACAGAGTGATGTTCGTTCTTGAACGAGGTAAGTTCTTGGATAAAGTAACCCGCATTTCTTATAGTAATCCTAAATAGGTAGAAACAAACAGGAATATTTTTATAGTTTTATATTTTCGAGAAAAAATAAAGGACACATCTATTAATATTTAATTATATTACACATCATACATTTTGTATGTACAATTCTTATAATTACAATAAAATACATTGACCCGATTCAATTGAACTCAAGCGTAAATATGAAATAACTTATAACTAAATGTATAACAGCTTTAGGACTAATTTAATTTGGCACTCATTGTGATTTGCAGCATACGAATGTAAATAATATGTACCCTAAATTGGGGCTAACCGGGAAATCTGGGGCCATTTGAGACCAAATTAAGCTCCGAATCATATTGAAAACGACGGTTCCAAACAAAATTATGTAACTACCTAAATACAATTAGTCCTACATTTCTCAATATTCCCATTTTCTGGTTCTCTAACGAAACACTAAAATTAATTTAAACTTAAATATGGATCACCATTATTTTTTATTTCAGGTTTGTCTTGCGAAATTCATCCAGTTTTTGATCCCAAAATATCTCCAAGAAATCATATCATAATAGCACGTAGATGACTAGAATTTACTTTGGTCTTATTGTAATTTAATACTTTTTACCTAATAAATATTTTATGTTAAAAGTTGTTTATTAAATAGTTGTGCCGAAGATATGTAGGTAGGTAGGTAATAATTTTTTAAATTGTGTTATTTTTTAATTATTAGGAATTTATTAATAGTATTTTATCTAATTTAATTAAACTTACTGTAGAGGAACGGTTATGGTAGAGCTTGATTATTAACTATAATAATACCTTTACATACATACTTACGATAACGTTAATACAAAATATATTATAATACACAGAACAAATACACGAATAACGATCAAAATAATTATGTATACATATCTGTAGAAACAGAATAGACCTCGAGAATAGACATTGCATTAAAAACTAGTATTATTTTTAGACATCAATTTTAAGCCCCTATTCGATGCAGTTGCAGAATTGTATTAAAATATTTTGTGGTGTAGGAATTAAAAACACCATTGTATGAAATATGTCTGATATAATTATGATCATATATCATATAATGATGGTTTGCAAATTGATATCTCTTTCCCGCATGCTGTCATGGCGCCCTTATAGTATAAAAAAATCGGCTTCCACTTCGATTCAGAAAGCACTACACAATCGATTTTCGGGACTGATGGCCATAGTACAAACTTGGTAATCAGCCGGCCGTATGTGTGTTTATGAAGCCTGTGATAGCTTTCCTCAATAATGAATAGTAGACCCTTTTAAAACACAGTATAAAAACTCTTGTTTAGAAAAGGTGACTAACTATATCTATACTAATATTATAAAGAGGTAAAGTTTGTGAGGTTGTAGGGGTAATTTCTGGATCTTCTGAACCGATTTTGAAAATTCTTTTAGTGTTGGATATCCCATATATCGAGGAAGGTTATATGCTACTTTTTATCCCGGGAAAACATAAGATCCCTCGGGAACGCGGGCGAAATCGCGGGGCGGAAGCTGGTGTTCATTAAAGGTACCTAAGTTAATAATTTATTTTTCATAATTCGAGAAATCGTAGTGTAGTTATAGTTGCGCGGAGGTAAAATTGGAAAATTATAGCTTCCGTCCTAACTCTTATACCACATTTATATAATGTATTAAAGGTTTTTAAGAAAAGCGGGGCTTTTTAAGACTATAATATATACGATTATTTGCTAAAATGGTCTCAAATAGCCCCACATTTCCTTAAAAGCCTCATTTTGGGAGACTTTAGAAGTAGTTTCTACTTCTTTAAACTATGATGGAGTACAGTTGACAAACTGATCTTTTTTTTATGGCGCGTGCGTATATACATAGGCAAAAGAAAGATACTTTATGAATATGACCCCTGGGTACGCGTCTATAATTCAACAGTTCACATGTAACACTGGTGGTAACATCATGCGTTAGCTGGGGGCTGCGGAGGCAGCATCGGTGCCGGTTCATCATCTGAGTCGTCTGAGTGAACCCGGGTGAAGCGTCGTCTCTCCAGCAGGCGCCGTAGCTTGAACTCTCCGTGACTGTACTCCCAGCGTCGGCGAGTACCGCCTTTACGACCTATGTGGAATATTGGTGATGTTACGGGCTCGGGATTAGTTGACGAGATGGTAGTAACCTTCAAATAAAAATAGACAAACCTGATCGTTTTTTCGACTCGATATATTCCATAGTTTATTATTTCAATTCTTTTTTAAATTTCAATGTGTAGTAAAATAACCTACAAGAGCGACCAAATTTTTTAACGTATAGAAGGCGAACGAACGATCACAAACATATTTTTTTTATATAATAGACATTGAATTTCAGCATGTATGTATATGACATTAATTGCAGTTCTAGTCTAGAGGTTTACACAAAATTTAACTCATTTAAAATTTAAAATAATTTTGAAAAACTAAGCGCAACTAAAAAGGTGCCATGCCAAGGGTGCAAAATAAAAAGGCAAAAAGCTGCTTCCATTAAATATATTATTATAATTTAATATTTTCACATCACATGGTAGACAAATCACAAGTTAGGCGCAACAAAAACTTCGGTGTTTACATAATTTTAACATAATTCATATAAATTAAAAACAGGAAATTTTCTAATTGAAACATGCAAGAACATAACATATAAAAAAGTTGTAAAGATAATATTCTAATTAACTTATACATAAAGAAATATAAAATAATATGAGTTGTAAAGAAACTGTTGAAAAACATACAAATCAATAATTTCGTAAAATACTGATCAGCCATCTATAATAGAATTTTCTTTAAATAAGAAATTTCGCTGGGATTTGCCGTAAATAATCCAATTTAATAAGTAATCTTAAAATAAAATAAATATAATGAATAAGTATTTTATAAGACTATTATAAACATTGTTTTCTTAAAATAAATATCAGATCCATTGTCATAAAATGGAGATTAAATAAAATTATTTAAAATAGTGCAAAAGTGCAAACTAATCTCAGTCCTATAAATATTTGTAATAACAATACATTAATTAAATATTCTTTCAAATAACAATGGAATGCCCAATAACAAATGCTTTAATTTAATTTTTTTTATTCGTTGTATGTTTTTATTTTACAGTCGAATAATATTTTTAACTAAGGTTTTATATAGCAAAAATAAAAATAAAAATGTCAAGAATATAATTTAATTCGATATAAAATTCTCCTAAAACCAATCCGAGAATGTATAATCGATTTGAATCGATTAGAAGCTACAGATAGAAGATAATTTAACAAAAAAAAAAGACAAAAAAGCGAGATTTTTGAGCTGTCCGCATTCATTTCTTAATATATTAAGAAGAATCTTGTATATGAGATTATCTAAATCATCTACATATAAAATGAGAAGGGAAAGTGATGAGATTTATAATTTAAATTAGGGTGTTAATTAACTACGGCGAAAGGACATGCTACATTTATCAATAACATAGTTAATCAATAAGTAACATTGGAATAATATTTTTTGTTGGATTCTGTATTTAAAAGTCCTTATTTAATACGCATTTAACTAGAATGCAGAATATCTTTGCGACGCAGATGGACGGAGGCCTTTATGTAAAAAAATCTACATAAATATGAACATACATAATATATATATATATACAGTCGAACATAGAACCTCCTCCTTTTTTGAAGTCATTTAAAAAGAGGAAATCGTCAAGCCACAACGTACATTTGTTTTTTGTTGTAGTTACAATAAACACAAATCGTATAATAATTGTTCGATAATTGTATCACCTATTCACCAGAGCGAAGCGATGCGGTACAAGAAAATATTATAGAATTGCAAAAAAACTGGGGCGACGTTATTTTTTTTTCTAGCTCTGGCCTACTCAGCTCCGGTGGACAGGAAGCCTAGCATTAACCCATAAATAAGCAATTTGCAGGCAACATCACAGGGAAAACATTGTGTACATTGTAACTAGCAAGCACTATACATGTATTTATAGATGTCATCTTTACATAATGGATGAAAACGAAAAATCCATACAAATGTACAATCCTCGATCAAATTGTCTAAAAAAGATTTCTTTTGCCCCAAGAGAAGATATCATCTATAAATATCTACTCGGAAATCGTGATTGATCTATTGTACAAAGGGCTCGTCCTCGTATCTGTGACCCTTACCCCTGTTCCGGGCCCGCAGCAGCGCCAACGCTGCGAGCGCCAGCAGGGCGGCGGCGGCCGCGCTGCCCGCCCCGCCCGCCGCCCCGCGCCACCACCACGCGCCCGGCTCCGCCCCACCCACCGCCGAGCCGCCCTCCTCCAGCCGGTGTGACACCACCGAGTTTGATAACTCTGACCGGACCATACAGACAAACTAATTATAAATCATGTCCAAATGTCGTCTTTTAAGAAATATTTTTAACCCTTGGGAGTCCCAGAATGTTATTGGAGTCTTCTGTGACTTATCGAAAGCTTTCGATTATGTTGATCACCGTACATTCATATGTTCATCGTAAACTGAATTATTATGGAGTTAAGGGCACTTGATCTGATGAAGTCGTATCTTGGGGAAAGAACTCAGTGTTGATGTCGATAGAGTTAAATTATTTGGTTCTCCTGTGCATATGGGTGTGCCGCAGGGCTCTATTTTGGGTCCTTTTCTATTTTTAATTTATATAAATGACCTTCCCTTTTATGTCAAAAATACCTGAGGAATTGTACTGTTTGCTGACGATACCTCACTGCTTTTTAGTGTTGATAGACTAAAATCCAATGATGACAATGTAAACGGTAGTTTACTGTAAATAATCAAGTTTTAAATCCAAGACAACTAAATGTAGTGCACAATCCAATGTAAAAAGAGTAGGCTGTAACTAAGTGCTAAATAAATGAACGAATCTCTCGATCTGTATTTATAGGGATTATTTAGAATCAAAACTTCAATGGGGCACCCAAATATCATGTCTCGTGGGGAAGCTCAGTTCGACTGCTTATGCAGTTAGAAAATTATAAAAGGTATGGTTAAGCCTGATAAAGATAAAGCTGATATAGAAGCTATTTTAATTTTGCAAAAAAAGAGCGGTGCGAGCTATTTATAATTTGAGTTTTCGAACTTCCTTCAGAGATAAGTGTAAACAAATTAGTAACATCACAGTAGCATCGCAGTACATTTATGCAAACATATTATTTGTACATCAAAATATTAGTCTTTTGTAAAAAAAAATAACATGCACGCTATTAATACTAGAAATAAACATAAACTTGTGACCTCTGCCTATAGACTCCAAAAAGTCGTATCGGTTCGTTTTTGGGACTGAGTACATGCTTCTATAATAAGATCCCTCCTGCACTTTTAAATTCGCCTTTACATAAATTTAAGGAACGTGTTAACTTCTACATGAATATATTTTTCAACATTACTGACCGAAGACATTACTGATATAAATGAGAATTTCTAAGGGTGTCCTTATCAGGTAATTAAGCCAGAGAATACAAAACACTTTTCAGTATTATAAGAAACCAACTTGAGTGAAACTGTCTTAGATATTCAAGCAAAAAAACTATACACAAAAACACAACACAAAACACACCTACTCACCAACAGTGGCCGTTGGCTTGACATGCACCGTCTCATTCTCCACCTCTACTTGTGTAACATTTTTCAAGGAGTCATCCACAAACTTATACACTTTGTAAGGATTCAATTCTGCGACGTATACTCTGGAGCCGTCCGGAGAGGCGATGACATCATGGGGGTTGCTGAAGCCGTTGGGGGGGGCGAAGGTTTGTATTATACGACCGGAGGTGAAGTCGATGACGTAGCCGCGGACCGGGTTCACGCCACTGATTGTTGGACCGTTTACTACGTAGAGGCGGCCACCTGGATTAATTTATAAAGCTTTTTAAAATAAGCTGTGGTAGTGACGTCGAAAGCCGTAGCCAAGGAACTATACAACGAGCTTGAGTTTTTCGTTACGTAGGGTACTTTGTAGTACCCGTCTGGCTGGCTACCAACCTCATGTTGAAAATCTATCGCCAGGCACATACGCTATGTTCCGACAAATGCAATGCACTTGATAGCCAGTTATCTTTAAGATTACCTTCGGCCATATTATTGTTTAGCACAATCAAGCACATTGTATTTGTAGTAAAAAAAAAAGCTAGGACTAATCGGCGAATTAAATTCAGGTGTAAGTCACACGTTTTATTACTTCTTTAACATTTTAACCAAATTAATTTAAGCTACCAAACATTACGATCGAGTTTGTAATTTATCTTTACTCATACCCGTTACAAATAACATTGTTTACATTCTTATTATCATCTCACAAGTCCGGTCCTTGAAGTCGGGAAATACCCAAATGTAACATCACATATGTTCATGTTTTATTTAAATGGGCCATTATGGGGACAACCTATATACGAAAAGATTCAGGAAAACTTTGGGCCAATCACTTTTTTCTATTTTTGTTAAATTTTATTTATCAATTTTCTCATACTTGTAAAATCAAACATACTGTATCTATATATCATTCTTAAAAAATGATTTTTCACGCGGGCAAAGCCGCGGGCACTGGCTAGTACAAAAATATAATGCAAATGAATGAAAATTGTATGATTGCTCGTACAGGGCCACAGCAACTTACTTAAGAGGTTCAAATTAAATCTAAGAAGTACCTTTAAAGAATGTCCAAGAAAAGTCCTTATTGCTTTACAAAGTTAAATTACAATACAATTAACCATATATTTAACATATAAACCTTATCGTGACGCAATACGGTTTATTTTTGACATTCTTAAACGTCAGAAGACTTACCTTGGACAGGCGAGTAGGCAACACTGAACAACCTAGTGCCGATGAGCCAGTTACTAAAGCTGCCTGCAAATGTGCCGTTGGACGAGTGGAAGCAAGCGACGCGGCCCCTCTCGCGGTCCGCCACGCACACCAGCCCGCGGTCCGCCGCCACCGACAGCGCGTGGGGCACGTTCAACACGAACGGGGAGTCTCCCATACCTGGGGCCGTTCAAGACCAGATAACAATTGTAGTCATCAGGCAAATTGAAACAAGTCTTGTAGGAATTTGAAACCAGAACATGTAGGTGAAATTGACTGACAGATCTGACTGATCAGACTGATGGTTTGCCTTGGGCTCTAGAAACATGAAATGCACTCTAAGGGTTTCCAAAAATCAACCTATAATGGGGTAAAATAGGGGATCACGGGGTAACTATAGCAAAAGGTTTATTTTAGCATAACACAATCTATTCTTAAAGTAAAGTTCTGTAATACAGGCCTGATAAGATGAATTAAGTCTTAGATCAGATATAAGCTAGACCCAAACTAGCTAGCACTATAATATTTATCTTGATCATTTCAAATCCTGCCAATAATACAATTTTCAAAATATTGTTCATATTTATATTGTAGAATACTTCAACCCTTGCAAGTGCTGCTGTTCTTATGATACAAAAGCTTTGTACAATTAACTCTCCATCCAAAGGATCCCTGGTAGAAACCACACACCCAGTGTGGTACTATCAAATCAATTTTATTTTTCATTCATTTTCTTATCTTATCTTATTAGTGTTATCTATTATGTAGGTTGGAAGTATTTAGTGAACTCACGTTTCCCCCATTGTAGTATAAGTGTGCCATCGGATGCGAACTTCAGTATTCTGTGGTTGCAGTATCCGTCTGCGATGAAGAAGTCTCCGTTATCTAGTACTGCCACTGCGCTCGGCTTGCAGAAGTGTTGGTCATCGCGACCTGGCACGAACCTACCAGGAGGTCGGACGGTTAATAAACTTTAACCAATGGTAGCTTAGTGGTGATGTCGAATGCCGTGGCGAAGACGTGAGTTCGAATCCTACAATTAACTTGAGGTTTCGGTGACGGAAAACTTTATGATAACCATAGCATGGTAGGGTACTTTGTAGTACCCGCCGTCTAACTGGCCGGTGTGTTCCGGCAGCTGCACTTAATATCCAGTTTCATAGGATTTGTGTGCTTACCACCTTCGGCCCGGCCGTCATTACTCATCATGGTTTAGATTGCGGTCAAACATAGGCTTATAAATAAAAATTAACTGAGTGTCGTAAAACACTCGGTTGGAACGAAGAAGCGCGCACCTATTACAGATGAGAAAATGTTATGTAAATAAAGATATATAATAAGTAAACACATCTATTATGAATGACTGTATGTTTGTTGGTCGATGTACACATTACAATACTGGAAAGTACGAGTTGGACTCGCGCGTGGAGGGTTCCGTACAATAATAATAATGCGCTGCGTTAAGTGGTTCAAAAGGTAAATACAAATAATGTAGATACCTAATTAAACACTTGATTAAATCATGTTTTTTTTTGCAAGCAATAAGATCTTCGTCTACTTTAACTGGCAAACGTTTTTTTATAGGTCATGAACTGTAAAAACAGTTGTGACTAATTGATGGACATACAGACTCTGAAAACCGTGAGGGTGCTTTTTTACCATTTGGAAACAGAACCCTAAAAGTAATACCAAAACTGGTAGATACATACTTCTCTCCAAGAATCATAGCAGGCTTCTTCTTCTGGTCCGGTGTGAACTTGAACACCTGATGAAGGGCCACATCTGTCACCCACACATTGCCCTCATGGTCCATTGTAATCCCGTGAGGCATGTAGAAGCTGCACAATAGAATGTTATATTAGAGAAAAAGCTAAGCATACATGCATGTAATTTCAAATCCATGACCATGCCATTTGCTACATGTGTTTTTCGTTTTGCCACGGTACCAATACATTGTGCGTATGAGATTATCAAACAAATCAGGTTTAATGGATTCCCAAAAACATTTCTGAAATAATTTCATGTACTGGTCATCTTAGTATGATATACTGAATTCACCTCACTAGTCTGCGAAGGGCTGTCCCTTACAGCCTGTATATAATAATATATCTCAGTAAGTAAGTTTTTATCAAAGTTTTAACACTCACAGGTCTTGGCCCCACATATCAACAAGCTCTCCCGTCTCATTGAACACCATAATGGTGGGATGTGGTATTGGTGGATCTCCAATACCATTATATACATCACGCTCACTGAACGTACTGGCATCCCAGACGTTTGAGGCACGGTGGAATACCAGTACCCGGCCCTCATTGTCAAGAGCCACTCCTGAGACCTGGCCAAGTTTTATTGATGGGTTTGGCCAATTGTTTACCCATTGTGGTGCTGAGGAATATTTAGAAAGTGACAATGCGAAATTTTAAAATAGCCAAGATATAGGTTTAGAAAACAAATGATCAACCTTGACGAAGTGTATGAAAAGTTTGTATTTTTTTTTTCACTATTTTAGGTTTTTATTAACTTTGATTATATAGTAAAAGTTGTTCATATTAATGAGTACTTCCCCCAGATTTTTATTTATGCTCAGTACAGTCTGCAGAAAACTTATCAGCAGGCAGATTTTGTTTGTTTTTAAAGCATTTAATTTTGGCTCAATTATGCTCAACTGAGGCAGTTATTTTTTTTTAATAACCTTGAATACACTAATGAGTGAATAAAATAATTATTCATGAATACTAACCCTGTTCTAGTTTTTCCAATGCAGTTTTAGCTTTGTTGTAATATTTTGTTTGTGGATAGGATGGCTGGCCATCTTCGTAACCGATTGGTGGATAATATCCTTCTTCCGCAAACTGTATTAGATAAAACAACCATTACTGAATTCCAATTTCAAAATTTAATAAAAAAAAATACCTTGAAATGATTGTAGTACTTACTCGACTTCCACAAATTGAATTGATTAGACACAACAATACAAATGATATTTTAAAAGTAGGTATGAGATAGTTATTATATGATTTTATCTTCATCTTATTGACTTAGAAAATTGTTGTAAATTGATGGTATCGATCGAATTAAAGCTTTTATCAAAAATCAACAAGTACCTACAAACACTAAATAAAAAGATGCCGAAGCTTATCAATAGTGAATGAAATCATAGAATACATTGAATGAAATAGTAATGAATGAAAGGAATGATAAGATTTGATGACGTTACATATGTGGCTAGTGATGTCCGTGTGTACGCTGTGGGTACGTAATAGTCGATTGTTAATAATCTAAATTCTGTAAACTGTGAACAATTATTATGATTATTTTTTTTAATAAAATACGTGGGAGTGGAAATTATGTCAACGGGACCATTATTTCTAACCTTAGCCGTCCGTCTGTCTGTCTTAGTCACGGGGCAGTTGAAATGTTTCACTATGATTTCTATCATAGCCAATAATGCAAAACATTAGTACCTTTCTTCTAAGATAAACAAGATTATACAGGGGTGTTAGGAAGAGCACAACCAACGATAAGGGTGAGTAGCTAGGATCATTTGCTATGTATTCTAGCCAAACTAGCCTGTCCTACTAAAACTAATATATTGTATTTGTTTTAAATAATGAGGAATAAAATAATTGTGAGCTATCAAAGAAAGAAGAAAGGGTTACTTGGGCCAGAAATAGCCAATGATCCTAGCTATTCACCCTTACCGTTTGGCACACGCTCTCCCTAAGATATAATCATTTGTAATTAAGGTATGTAGTATGCACAGGCGTCGAATTTCAAAATATTATTTATTTTATATTGACTATTATTTGTAATAAATCTAGTAAAATTTATATTGTGTGTTGGTTGGTACGAAACCAAACCAGTACGCAGTTATTTGAATAAATCAAGTGTAGTAGTACAATTATCCCCAAAAGTAGATGATCACTTCACTTACCATGCATAAGTTTCATTCATCTTCAGAGGTCTTTGCTTTGAGAGTTGCTAAACTTTCTGATATATCAATAATGCCTTAGTAACGTAGTGAAGTTCAGCAGAGATTGTATTTATTACGTTCTACACATGGATCCAAAGAGTATAGTAACTATACCAAAAGCATGGATCTAGAAAAAATAGCGGACAGATGGCCGCTAAGAAACTATTGAAGCAACAAAATGGTGGCGACGTAACTGTGCGTGTGTGTGTGGTTCTGAGCGTAATGGCGGGCGGCCGGCTTAGTGTGGTGTGAATGTGTGCGTGCCAGACTTGTATGCATCTAAGCGAGCTAGCTTACTGTAGATGCGTAAGTAATTGTTTTATGAGGTGGCGCCTTTTTTTCTAGATCCATGGTTATACAAGGGAAAATAAAATATGTCAACTATCAAAAAGTGTTTCAAATTAAATGCAGTAAATGCTTTACACTAAGAAGTATATTTAATTCACACGCACAATTAAGTGCTATTACATGAAACCGGCAAGTAAAGACAAACATAAATCGATCCCGCGTCGTGGCGGGACCAAACGTGATAAAACACCTGCCGGCGCGAGGCGAAATCCCGCCATTATCTTAACATTCTCGATTGCATTAACATAAAAGTTATCTCCTTAATATATTTTATTTATACATTGGCCAGGAACACGTGCGCCTGTACCTGGGCTCTCTTCATTTTCTTCATTGCCTTTGAAGTCATTTTCTCTTTCCTGTAGGTGCTAATGATCCGACGCAGCTTCCCTATCAGCTCCCCACGCGACTTCTTCAAGACTTTGTCGGTTGGTCGCACTTTCATAAGCCTCTTATGATAGAATGTCAAATTCCTGAATATGTGGTAACTCTTGTTATCCACTTTCTCGCCTCCATTCATGTTCGCTCCGACGTTTTTATGCATCTTTTGTGCTGGAATGCTGTTGTTTTTCAATAATTTATTCAATTTTTGGCTGAGCTTACGTGGGTTATCCCTCTTTTTCTTTTTGGACAAAGCTGAAGTTTGTTTAAAGACGTGGTAGGTCTTCAGCAGTTCCATGTAGTCATCTCTGGGTATAGCAGTAAATATGCAGTGGTAATGTTGGCCGATCTCTTTGCGAAGTTCAGGGGGTATATTTTTTTGTCTGGAATTCATCAGTTTCTCTTGAAACGAGTACAACTCACTCAGATGGCCAGTACCGTCGGCAAGGCCAGCTTGTCCGATCAGTACCATGTTCAGTTTCTTGAGCATGTCGTTAATATGACCTTTAGTGTTTGTCAGCTGCTTAGGGCTCACCACTTTCTGTTTCAATAGCTGTTGGTGGCGATTTTGCAAGTATGTTAGCTCTTTGTAAATAGCTTTCGGATCTCCTAAGTCTTCTTTCAATGATTCGAGAGCTTTATTCAGTTGTCTTAAAAGGTTATTTCTATTCTTAGGTATATTATTCAGGTCTTGATCATTTTTGCTTTCCTTTGAAGTTTCCATATCATTATTCGATTTATTTTCCTTACTCCTCGTCCAATCCCTAAGTTCATTTTGGAAAGATTCTTGACTGTCAACTTTTCCTTTAATACTCAAAAATGAATTGATGTCAGTGTTTTCAACAATAACACTGCATTTGTTTGTAGTTTCCTTTAGCCATTCCTCCCCCTCTTTACTCTTGAGAAGATCAATAATTTCATTGGTGACGTAGATGCGTGCTGACGTCACAACGTCGCTCGTATCCGATACTTCGTTATCTTGAATCATATGACCCTTATTGTCATGGTTTGTTGAGCAAAGTGGAATGAAATTAGGCGCTTTTTCTACGCCCGTTACTTTATCGGCTGCAGTTTTCGCTTGACTTTTGGGTTTGTCATCTTCTTTACTCACGGACGTTTTTCTTTGCGGTGTATTATTTATCGGGCTCTTGGTGTTACGGCGCGTATCATTCTCTTCTGTCATAGAAACGTGTCTCTTTTTATTGACATGATTTTCGTGAGCAGTAGGCGATTTGGACTGACGTTTGTTTCTATCATTTCTAAATAGATTTTCAGCCGGAGATGATGTAAGTTCTTGTGGGTTTTTATACTGAGGCGGCTTGTTGAACTTGTTGGAGTTGTTACACACATCTCTGTTGTTTGTTGGTGAGTAGAAAGGGCGGTAGAAGTAGACATATGGTGAGTTGATGGGCAGGCCCGAGAACGGCAGGGTGATTCGACATGTGTGGACGAGGTGGCCGCGCCTGGTGCACCCGCTGCAGAATAACTGACTATGTTTCTTCGTCTGGTTGCACTTTTCCAGCGGAGTTTCGATGTCAATCTGTAAAAAGAAGGTAAAATTATTTAGGTTAGGGTTATTGTGCAACTGCAACACCTATCACGAGACCTAATTCGACGTTTGAATAATCAACTTTGGTAATTAAAATAAGAATCACGAGCCGTTTTTAATTAATTTTGAGTAATGGAAAACTTAGGACAATTTTTTAAATACAGATTAGAGAATTGCGATCTCATTACGAGATGATTTAAAACAAGTCTTGTAAATTTTTATATAACCCCGTCTCTTTTTGTTACATGACGTTACAAAGTGACGGTAAATTTCAAACCATAGACTTGCTACCATCTCACCTAATAAGGAGTTAAAAGAGTTCCATTCTCTTCGACTTTTTGAATGACATGACGTCATTTTCAAAATGGCTGGTCTATTATTCCATAATATTATTTTAAGGCTCATACTTTTGGATCTAATCTAAGATTATAAGATGAAACCCACCGTATTATGGTATCGTCGCCACACATCGGGGCAGTGCGTGGCGGGGTGGCCGCGCTGGCCGCACTCCGCGCACGAGACGGAGCCCCACTTGCAGCAGTTGCGGCACATCGACGAGTACATCTGGTTTGGTGATCCACACTGTAAATATATAAAAAAACAATGGAGATTATTAATTCATTATAGACTAAATTCGGCGTCGCAGTTTTACCAGCTTTCTTGATAGATTTATATTTCCTGGTATCATAAGTATGTCTTATTCCAGGATGTGATATAGATTTGAAGTAAAATTTCTAAAACTAAACTAAATTCCAATTTATTAGATCGGAAGATGCTGAAGGAAAATATCGTAAGGTCACCATAGCGCGGTGTTAATTGAAAATCTGTCACCAAGCACCCACCGGTATGTTCTGGCAGCTGCATTTGAGAGCCAGATCCCTGAGGGTTTACTCCGAAAATCGATACACGATAGTCTGATCAACCTAATCCACGTAATTTACGTCTTATCAGTTCTGCTGCAATTACATTGGTTCATATTTGAAAACGGGGCTTTGTGTGCTTACTATTTCTGTCACATCACATTCGGCGAGATTGTGGCCCTATCCATAGTATAAAAAACTAGCTTTTCCGCGCGGTTTCACCCGCGTACCCGTGATAAAATATAGCCATGTTAATCAATGATAATGTAGCATTCAAATGGTGAAAGAATTTTTAAAATCGGTCCAGTACTTTTTGAGCCAATTCTTTACAAACATACTCACATACAAATCTTTCCTATATGCACATAAAGTCTTTATAATATCAATATATACATTCATTGTATATTTATCTTCCACTATCTTTGTAATTAATAACAAAGAGAGTAATTCTTTTTGGAAATCGATTACGTCAGTCTTATTCATAAATGAAGTCGGTTAAAAAAAAAGACATTCAGACCCTTTGTTGGCTGTAGATACGCCGTGCGTTCCGGTCGTGAAGGACTAAGACAGAATTTGATAGCGTTACTTTCTTGTATATAATGTAAAAAGAAATGCTATTTACAAAGAATAATATAATCGCTATCAGTATAGTAACAGTATCAACATTATAAATAACGCAATATGAAGGTGAATTATGGGACTATTTCCTGCGTTTTAATTTATTATGTAAATTTTAAGCGTCTATGAGAAAATAACTTTTGCGCCATTTAAATCATCGCGATCGATTCAGCGGTTTAGGCGTGAAAAGGCAACAGACAGACAGTCACTTTAGCATTTATGATATTAGTATGGATTCAAAACGTTATAGAACGTTATATGTTAACGTTAGATACGTTATAGACTTGATTGAAACAATCATTCACACAAACTTTCGCATTTATAATAAATATTAGTAGGATATTAATAACTAGAAAACCTTAACGTTTAAGAATGGCAGAGAGAAATGAACCATATTGCGTGTATATAAGGTTTATCTGTTACATCTATGGTAAATTGTCTATTAATATAGTTGAATCTTATCGTAAAGAGGTAAGAATTATTTTTCATTAACATCGACATTCAAATTATAAACTCACATTAACGCATATCTTCCTGGGACACCTCGGTTCGTAGTGTCCGCTGCAGCCGCACATGTAACAGACCGGCGGCTTGAGCCGGCACGTGTCGTCGCGGTGCCCCGTGCGGTTGCAGTAGTTGCATCTGGCAGGGCATAACAATATTATACAATAATAAATAATATAAAAAAAATTACACCAGATAATTAGTTTTAGATGAAAATAAAATAGGAAGATATGGTTCGGATTCTTGAACGAGTACCTACCGCTTTCTCGTTCGCGCAACGTAGCGTTTTTCTCTACGTGGCAATTTATGCTCTATTACGTGATGAAAGAACGTATCGTGTGTTACTTATTGCTTCACTCTATGTTAGGTATGTACGGATTCACGCTGAAAGAGAATGGGCAAATACACTCCCACTCATGCCCACTGCGGATTGGTGGAGGTAGGCTAGTGATCAACCTCTGTTGGAGTTTTCAAGCCACCTAGGAGGTCTCCAACTCGCTTAACGACTATCACAATGAAGTGATAACAGGGACCAACTACTTTACGTGCTTTTCGAAGCATGCTCATGTTGAAATACCACTAGATGGTCACCTATCCAGGTACCGACCTGACTGGACGTTGCTTAACTTTGCCGATCGGTTAAGAACGGCTAATCAATCTACACAGCGAGCGCTTTGAAGAGCTGAGCCTGAATATAGAACAGCATTGTTTATGACCTGCTGATAATTCAGAGATAAAACAAAAAATATTTCATTTAACCTGACTTTTTAACCTTCCATTAACGACTTTACCTTGTATTATTGAAATTAATATTAATTAATCATTGTGAATTTTTTATTTCTGTATAATGGAAATACTATTTTTTATAAATAACGGCAACTCTAATTTCACAAGTTTAATAGAATGAGAAATAACTTTCGCTAGTTAAAAAAAAAACTACTTTTATTAAAGGATCAATTCTGAATTCGCGATAAGAAGTTTTGTTTTTTCATTAGTTTTGATCGAGCCAGTGTTGGTCCTATAAGTAAGTCATTCAGGATGACCAACCTAGGATTAAGCATTGATTTAAAAATATGCCATTTCGAAATATACATCCTGTATACATATAGGTATATTTTATATGTAACTAGATGTCCCCCCGCGGTTCCACCCGAAACCAAATTGCCAATGTCCCTCTCCGTATCATAAGCTATCTGCGTATTAAATTTCATTGCGATCGGTTCAGCGGTTTAGGCGTAAAAAGTACACAGTAAGATAAATGTATAGTATATTATTAAGTATGGAACACAGGCAAATATAGAAACAGTATTTTAACTAGTACCTATAGTTTTATATGAAGACAGCATTAATAATAATGCATTATATTAGTTGAATAGGTATGTAGGTAGGTCATCCCACAAAAGATTTAAGATTAAGTGTGTTTTTAACCATTAATCTTGTGAATACAGCATTAAATATCGCGCAGTAAATAGCGACGTGGGAAGATTTTAGAAAGTATTATTTAATGAAAAGAATTATAAATACAAAGGAGTAACCAAATAATGATACTTATACGATTCTGTAAGTAAATTCATGTGTAATGTATATTTCATATGATTACATTCCTCTCCGCACCATCTTGTAGATGTACCTAATCTATGCTTTAGTCTACATATGCACAGTTTCATTGAAAACCATTCAGTTATTACTTAACTGAGTATCATATATACACTAAAATAGTCGTCCAGATTTACGATTTTAGTTCAAAAAATGACTTATTTTGTGTACTTACGTTGGGACTTTTCTTCTAGACAGTGATGACATTCGGTCTTTTGGGTCAATCATCCACAAGCTTTTGTCACCTAAAATATAATCATATCAGTGTAATTATTCCCATTAGTTAATGCCCATTTAATGATATAATTATTGATTGATTATTTACTAACTATTACTTAGTTCTTAGAAAGATTATGTAATCAATTTTTAATATAATATTATTAGTTTTACAAGTATTGTGTAGTTTCAATTAATTGAAATGAACAATGTAATGAAAAAGCATTTCTAAAAAAAGAAATAATTATAATAATACGTAAATGTAAATAACTTACGTGACATATTTTTCTGAATCTCCCTGTGATTGAAATCCTCTCCGCCCCAGCTCTCATTGTAGAATTTCTCCATTTCTGCACGAAGAGTTGTCAGAGAGTATCTCCTGTGCTTGCAAACATTGTTCTTTCCCTTCAGATTGTCAAAGTCGAGGTCTTCGTTCAATATAGCAGGTACTTTAGTTGACCCAAACTTTGAAGGACTATTTTGAGACAGATTCTCATCTCCATAGTCTTCAGATTCCATAAAACCTGTAACATTAGCCATTACAATACTTTCGCAGATTCCAGTATTGTCTAATGTAATGAAGTTATCATTCTCAGTCAAGTCAACAATAGATACCATTCCATGTGTTCTGTTCGCTTGACAGGAGCTATCATTCTTTTTAGTACTCTTGGGAGTTTCCTGGGGTTTATCAAGAGATATGCTGCTGTCAGAACTATCATTATTTGCTTTGGGTTTTGTATTATCTTTAAGAGTTTCAGAGTGACTTGAATCAGATTCATAAACGTCTGTGCTGGGCAAACTTTTTTCGGTCACAACATAAGAATTTCCCTTGTTTGTATCCATCATGGATTGATTGCTGTCTGAATCGTAAACATCAGCATTTGGAAAACTTTTTTCTGTCACAACAAAAGATTTAGTCTTTTGCTTTTTATTTTTTGCTTTGCTCTTTGGTGTAGCAAAACATTCATCTGTAATATTTTTATTGACTACAGACTTTTCTGGAGTGCTAGTAACAGGTGCAGGTGTTGACGTTACTACCTCCTTAGATTTTTTCTTTTTCTTTTTTTTTGATGGAGTACTATGATCAAGGAGGTCGGATCCATGTAGGCTGAAATCAAAACTGTGATTGTCTGGATGACGTGATGAGATGTTTAAAGCAATGCAGTCACCACGGATAAAATCATCTGAAACTGATGATACAACAGATGGAACAGGGCTTGCAGAAATCTCTCTCTCAACACCATTAGGTTTATTAAATTTGCTCTGTTTAGTGTTGCTTTTGGTGGGTGAATCTATCTTTATAACATGTAATTCATCTTCATCAGAGCTCTCTATGGTGATGGTTGGTTTTGGTGGCAGTGCAACTTCAATGACCTCATCTTCATCACTTGATTCCAGCACAACATGATTTTCTATTTCATGATCCAATATTTCAATGGATTTCTTGATATTCTGCGGTACTGGAGACTGTAATAATGAGAGATCGAGGTTGGATGATGCGATGGGGGAGACACATTTCTCAGATTTTGGTTTGGCATTGTTTCCAAAGGCAGCTGTACTGATTTTGTTGTTCTCAGTGGGGATCGGTTCTTTCGGAGCGTTCACCTTCTGATTGGGAGTGTTATGCTCGGTACTGGTGCGCCAGTATCTACGTAGGGTGCTCCGTGGTGCGTTTTCAAGTAACCGTATGCTTTCCTCATGCTGGTTTGGTGTTATCAAGTTATTCTGCGTCTCGTCCACATGATGTAGCATAGCATACAGCCTCTCCTCCAATTCATTCTCGTTAAGTTCCTAAAAACACACACGATTGCAAAATAACCACGCAAATTACAATGCTTTCATTCAATATTGTGACACAACAAAAATATGGTAACCTAACAACCCACCTCTTCCATGTTTCAGCAGCAAATTTGAATGAAACAAAACCTCACACGAACTTAACATAATCGTAAATGGTATTTGGAATAATTGTTAAAGTGCCGAGAGCATTACGAGTAAATAAAAAAGGGAATTTTGTTGTTACGGACACGTCCAATACTCCATTGCGAAAGGTGACAGCTCAAGTTAGAGGTTGCCAATGATAATTAAAATATTTAAAGCAATATTAATGTTAATATTTAACCATTGCAGCACTGCCAGGCAATATTTGTTTATGTTGCCACTAATTGGTGATTGTTGAGCACCAGAACGATAGTGTTTGTCTATCGTTTTGTCTTGAGAATAAAAAATAGGTTTGTTTGTTGGCGAGAAATTGCAAACTGACGTACATACCGTTTCCATTTTATTTTTATGAAATCGCTTATTTTGAGTTTTTATGAATAATATCGGTAGCGTTTTGTCCAATGAAGATCGATCTAAACGGACTAATGATATGAAATGAAATGAATAGATTCGTGTATCAAGACTTTTCAGGTTGTCTCAATTTTTTTTTATTTTTCCGGGTTGTACCTACTTACTCAAATTCAACATCTCGTTGAGACCAAAATTTGAGTTGTAAAAAAATCGCCTAGACGTTTGCTGCTCTAATATTGCTTATACATTTTGAACATTTGGGTGTCAGAGGCATCACTGGTTCAAAAGCTATAATAATGTGTCAGAATTTGTGTGTCAGTTTCGATGACAGAGTACCTAAGCAATCCAACTCTTTGGTGTTCCACAAGGAAGTATCTTGGGCTCAACACTGTTCATTATTTATATAAATAGTCTTAAACTAAATAACCTGCTGCGTTGATAATAAAGCTTTATATATTATTAACTAGCTTTTCACCTGCGGCTTTGCTCGCGCAGATTTTAAAAAATATCTAAAATAATTTATGTTTTCTTTCTTTCACCCAATTTCGATGAAATAGAGCCTATTCGAAGCATCAAGCCAAGCATTAACCTGTGGAAAGTCCTAGAAAAACCGTTATTGTTTGCTATGTAACTTTTTCCAGTATAAAATTACATTCCAAATTTTTTTAACTGACGTTAACGTTTTTCAACATTCGATTTTAATGTAACAAAGCCATATCCTGCTCCAAATTAGGTACTCTCTGTCTACCTGTGAAAATTACATGAAAAACAATAGTTCCCGTGCGTTAACAAACAAACAGACAGACAGAAAAAGTTAGTTTATGTTATATTACTCTTCTTTAGTTACCTATACTCCTTCATATTTTATTACTTTTATTCAATGTAACAGATACACCGGTTTCTACAGTTTTATATACAGTGGGACCGCGGTAATCGGACAAATATTTTGCAAGGCGGTGACGTATTATCAAATTTGTCGGACTATAAAGTACCTACTGCCACAGCCTCCTGTCAGTAGGTTGACAAGCAGGCAGACAGTCCATCTGATGGTAAGTGGTCATCGCCGCCTAGAGTCGGATTACTGAGAGTCCACTGCATACTGGGTGATTTTGTTATCACTGGCAATACTTGCAAGGGTGGAAGTACTCATCAAAATGAACAACTTTTATAATGGGACTAACTGTGAAATCATGAAAAAATTATCAGCTGTTCCATACAAAAGTTCAATACCTACTCGACCAAAATGTATGAAGCAACCATATTATTTTACGCGATATCAGAGTTAGCCCTATAATAAAAGTTGTTCACATTGATGAGTACTTCCACCCCTGCAAGTATTGCCAGTGATAACAAAATCACTCTGTATATCCTATTACTCGCGTAGTGTATTATATTCTCTTTGATTACTCGAACCAAGGCTACTTCATTTGGCAATCGCTTAGAAAAGATAAATCAAATGTGGTAGATAATAATTTTGTAAGTTAGATGTAACTAATCAATTTTCAATCTGTAACCTAGGTAATATTGTATTTGTTTCTTTAATTTGGTGATTTTTTTCAAGAGTTATTCAATATTTAAAGTTCAATCGGCGCGCATCCGATTCGGGTAACGAATCAAATGGCTTATATTGTGCAATCTTAAGACTTCAATCTATATATACTTCTATACTATACTCAATACTAGCTTTCGCCCCGCGGTTTCATCCGCGTTCCCCAGGGATCTTATGTTTTCCCAGGATAAAACGTAGCCTATGTTCTTCTCCATACCATAGGCTATAGCGCCATCTGTTAGAATCGTTTGGAGCTAACAGATAATTGCACGTGGTGGTTATGCTAGTAAATTGTAGCTTATATGAAACGTTTGTATTTTTAACATAGCGCCATCTATTGAATACTTACTCAATCCAGTCAACAGATATCGCCATCTGTTAGAATCGTTTGGAGCTAACAGATAATTGTGACTGTCAAATAATATTGGGACTATAAATTGCGATGTAAGCTATCCTATCTTTCAATTTGGATCTAATTGCACACGGTGTGCAAATCAAATTTAAAATCGGTTCAGTAGTTTAGGAGTCCATCGCGGACAAATAACGTGACACGTAATTTTTATATATAAAGATTATAAAGCTGAAGAGTTTGTTTGTTTGGTTGAGCGCGCTAATCTCAGGAACTGCTGGTTCAAATTGAAAAAATATTTTAGTATTGGATAGCCCATTTATCGAGGAAGGCTATAGGTTTTTATCCCGGGAGAACATAAGATCCTCGTACGCGAGTGAAACCGCGGGGCGGAAGCTAGTTAAGAATAAGACAGATTATCGTTTTTTAATTTTAAATGGACTAGAAGATAAGGCCTCAAATAGCTTTTACACCCTTAGATATGCGGGCAAAGTATGTCTACGCGACCACAGTTTATAAGGACTATTTTGGCATCAGCCATACAACTATTACTTACTAGAGGTGCTACAGGCGACGCAACAAACAAACGTCACGCGCCGCCACACACTGGAGGGAGGATTTCTATTTCACATTTATACATCTACATATCTTGAATGATATGTGCAGCATGTATGTACATGTTGTATACAGATAACTTTTATTTCAAATCAACACAACATACAGCGAGTATGCCTACCGAGTGATTAGGTAAGCGATATCACCGTAATTAAATGGGGCAGGGTAATAAAGTGCGGCGTCTACTCTCATCGGAATTTTATTTAATAAAATAAAATAAAATAGTTACTACCTACTTTGCATTTTGAATGGTATCTCTATTATAGAACGTACAATTTTGAAATGAGTCTAGGACATCCTACTGGGACTTTAAGAGCTTTCCTGCTGCGACTACTGTTGGAAACTCAGTGGCAATTCTTGGAAAGTAATGTGTACTTTATATAATAGAGATAAGTTCAGAATGTATTTTTAATGTATATTTTCTCCAATATTCGAATCGCTTCTGTTCCGCCGCAACTCGGGTTATTGTTTAAACAAATTCATAGGCAAGGTACTTGGAATAATGTAGAATGCTCTGAAATAGGTTATTTTATTATTCAATCAATCAATATATATATATTGGTAACACATATTGGATACTCATAAACTAATATGTATAGGTAGGTATTTATTACAATCATTACTTATAATAAAAACATGCGTAGTGTAGGGTTCCGTAGTCAACTTACGATGTGATACAGTCTATAAGTAAACGTGCCTAAGACTCAACATAAATTAAAAAATATATATAATTATTGAACCCTACGCGAACACAATCAATCACAATCTTTCTTTATACATATTTTTTTTATTAAAGAATTTAATACTATAAACGATTCGATATATTAAAAAAAAGTGTTAACAGAAATTCTCAATTTATAAAAAACAAAACAATTTTAACGTTACTCTATTATATTATATTTGCTACTTAACTTTATTTGCATTACAGATTAGACAATTTCAGTTTGATATTACTAGTAGTCTCCGAGTAAAATGACCATGACAGACAGACGGACATGTCAAAACTCTAATCGTTAAAGCTTAAACCACATCAAGACCTAATGAGACTGTAATTTGACTACGGAACCCTAAAAAGGGCTATATACAATATTTATCAAAGTAACACCGATTATAATATCACGTAATTATTTTTAACCACCTGTCGAGGTATTCCCCCACTTTGTGTGCTGCGTTTCTGAAATATGAAAAACAAGAGATATTTATTTATTTATTACAATAAAAGTGGTTCGTTAGCACAATGCGAAGAATGAGTAATAATAAATAATATCAAACCTCATAGAAAACCTCGAGTCATTATGGGCGTTGTCACATGACACGAGCGCAGCGACAACTCGCTCCGCTGTCCGCTCTGCTCCGTCACATCGACCTACCCATATAGGATCACAGTGAGAACTGAAACAAAAGAGGTTATTTTAAACAGGCCCACTGACAATAAATAACATATTTTTTATAACTTGGAGCAGTTCTAGAGCCACATAATTTTTGTGTCAAAACGTTGACTAGCCGGCAGACGGTCCACCGGTATATAAGTTAGATACATACACTTTAGCTGCGTGTTGCAGACTGGCTTCGAGGACCCTGTCGAAGGCGGCAGTCGCTCCGTTGAACACATTGCTCGCCGCTACCGCCTCCGCTCCTAAACACGCCCACGCTATGCGACCGCCGCGCCTCACGAGTGGTGACAGAGATTCTAATAACTGATAAACGTAAATTGAGTTTTATATATACATATTTAGTTGCTAAGTTACTTCAGGTCTATAGAGAATTATTGACAGTTTTTTTTATGCGGTTTTAATCCAATTCTTGTTTTGTGTATGGCTTTTTTTATACTTACCTACGTAAGTAAGCGATCATGTCAGTGAATTAACTCTCACATCAGCAAAGATCTTTTTCTTATTAATGTTTATCTATACGTTTACCGAAACTGTAGAACCAACTTGTCTGTATATTAAATATCTACCAAATAAAGTGATTGGATGAAGAAATAAGAGCAGAAGTAAATACAAAAGTAATGAGAGTATGCAATTTGTTTCATCAAAATCGGCAAGTCTGCGCGAGCATACTTTATTTTAACTTACTAACATAAAATCGTGAGACGCATTAATTGCAATAACTTGAATATAATATTAAGGTAGAACTCATAATAAGTACACTGACAGAACTTATAATACAAATTCTACACCAGCAGACCTTCAAACCATCCTGTTTAGGCAGGTAGTATTCCAGCAGTAGCAGAATTTGAGTATGTATTTAAGTTTGAAAAATAGAGATATGACAATAGACACTGAATAGGTGTATTTATTAAAATCAGTTAAGTAGGTACTATGCAAACAAACAAAATATATTCGGAACGCGAAGCTAAATAGAACCGTTAAGAAAAATTTGTGAGTATCATGCATGGGACTGAGATGATGATGATGCATGGGACACCCGACAGAAAAGAAGCGTGCCTACGTAAATTAATTACGCGGCGTTCGCGTTGCATCGCCACGTTGTCTGGCGACGTTTTTTATTTATTTCTATCTTCACATCAATCGAACTTAACCTCAATAAACTTACTAACCTCACCTTTAAATTATAATACACATCTTCAGAAACCAAAGTGGACATTCCTTCCAATCCGTCTGTTTTAGGCATCGCTCCAACCACAACAAGTGCGTCAAATTTGGCACCTGCTGTGTTTCCCACTCCGCTTATCGCGTCACCCGTCACAGTGGTCACGACGCAGCCTAGCGATTCCAGTTGCCTCTTCAGTTCTCTTCCTAATAAGTTAGTTGTGTTTGTTACCTGTAATTGTCTATGTTTATTATAAACATAGTGGTAAATCGGTAAATAATATAAGTAAAGTCCCAGAATTTAATGTATGAATATTTTCCAAAACTAGAGAACTCTGAAGGAGATAAAGATTCATATTTTTTAGCTTTTACATAACATTTTTGATTAAAATTACTACATCCATTTCACTTTAGAAGTTTGGGGATATTTAATACATAAATATTATATTATTAAGTAGCAATGGCTCGGATTTTGTAAAGCCCTTACCGTTCCGAATTCCAAGAGGACATTACCGCCAGACCGTCTGATAGAGTTCTGTATTTAATATTATTGTTGCTATCTCAATTTGTCGCTAGGATAGCGCGGGCGGCTAAGTGGGACGGCGATAGTTTAATTTAATAATATGATAGATTGAAGATAAAGCTTTTTAATAAAGCCACTATTTCCGTCAGCTTGGCAAGTTAAAATCCATAGAAAATGTATATTTATCCTTGAAAAAACAGCATTAAGAACGAAAAATACTTAGTTTTGTATGGAGACGGCCACCAATGGACATTAAATAAAATACTCTTACCAAAACGCTACCAACAGACTGTCGACTACAGTTCCGCTTGACAATCCGGTTCCTCGCAGTATAGGCTAGGATCGCAGACGTGGCAAGCAGCAGCGATCCTCCTTCCAGCGTTGCAAGTAGCCGCCATGCCAGTGCTGCGCCACCTTCCACGGCATCTGTCATGGCTGAGAAGACAACATTGGTTAGTAAAATGCAAATATAAAACCTTTATAAGTGGCCTTGAAATCCTTAATCGTACTAATATCTATATTATGTACATATAATAATAATAAGTAGGCAATGACAAAATACCATTTTTTTTCAAAATACGAATAAATAACATAGTTTGTGTGTATGCGTGTGTGGAAATATTTACTCAATCACCCCCTAATAACAAAACCTAGCTTCGACAAAAAAATAGCACACAAATAGACAATACCCTAGAATAAAACATAAGATACTGTTTATCCAGAGAAAACATTAGATTCCTCGGAAACGCAGGTAAACCGTCCGCCAGGAGCTAGTTATGTAAAAATTATTCTTATCAAATCAATCAAATCATTTATTTGCAAAACACAAGGTAATATAGGTTCTTCTGTCTGTATATATAAATGGAAAAGGTGACTGACTGACAGATCTATCAACGCTCAGCTCAAACCACTGGACGGATCGGGCTAAAATAGCCATACAGATAGCTATTATGATGTAGGCATCCGCTAAGAAAGGATTTTTGAAAATTCTACCCCTAAGGGGGTAAAATAGGGGATCGCGGGTGAAACCGCGGGGCGGTAAGCTAGTCGGTAGATAAATTATGAGAGCTAGACAGATAATAATTTATTGGCTTTGCAGTTCATAATCCATAATCATTAAGTTTTGGGATTGGGGTAGATTTTGATTAAAGAATCTCTAAGTTGCAATGCAAATTAGAACCTAAAGGCGTTTCTTTTTAAGTTACTTGTAAGCTGACAAGGCTGAAGGCTGTCATTCGTTTGTTGAGTATACGAGCATAACTACGCTTCTTTTTAATATATAGATGTAAGATAAACTGTAGAGATAATGTAATATCTAAATCAACTAAATTGGTTTACAAACTGTTGCCATTCGTAAAATTTTAAGATATTGAGTGGTTGTGAGATCGAATCCTAAAATGAGCTTTCGGGTAAAGAAAATATCGTAAAGAAACCATAGCATTGTGGTGGCCAGTGGTAGGGTACTTTGTAGTACCCGCCGGGCTGGCTACCATCCTCAAGTTGAAAATCTGTCATACCACCTATATGGGTGTTCCGGCAGTTGCTCTTGAGAGTCAGTAACTTCTAGCCTTTGTATACTTACCACCTTCAGCCACATCATCACTTACCATAGTGAGATTGTGGTCAAACACAAGCCTATAAAAAATGAATAAATCGTAGGTATCGGAGTAGGTTCTTAGATAAGCTTCGTAATTTCTGGTTTTGGAACGAATCTCCTTATCGCACGGAATGGACTTGGCGGATAGCCTAGCCCCCAGGCGAAAAAAAGTGTAAGAGTTTTCTGTCACGAGTTTCCGTCACGGTCGTGGATATGTGGATGTGGACTGTAAACGGTTATCCGTAGCGCGTATGCTATTGGCTGTGCCCAGTCATAGGTGCGCGCTTCTTCGTTCTAGCCGAGTGTTCCGCGACACTCACGAATTTTTTGTAGAGACAATCGAGATGTTTCCGTTTGATTAAGGTGTTTTGAATACATATTATACCTATTACTTACGTCAGTCATCCTCTCGATTTAGATATTACGTAATTTGTATATTAGCAGAGATATTTTCCGCATTGCTAACTAGAGATTATAATTAATTCACATATTTTACTATCGGACTATGGTTATTTGTGAAACAAATAGACAACAAATTATACTTAATTTAAAAAAAAAAACAGTCATATGCGCTCTTTAAATAGACGATGATAAGCATAATATGGCATAGACAAGATTACCAACCTAGAACCTACGTAACTTATGTTCGTTTTAAAACAAATCCTAACTTATATTATAAATGCTAATGTGAGTTTCTTTGTTACCTTTTCACGCCTAAACTGCTGATCCGATCGCGATGAGATTTGGTACCTACGCAGATAGAAGGACTGGGGCTAAATTTTTTCTCGAGAACGTGGGTGAAACCGCGGGGGACAGCTAGTTATACACAATTGTCTTCACGATAATTAATTAATGAAACAATCATTTTTCTCACCTATGATTATAACAAAAATGGGAAGATTAACCTCTAAGATTTCATGGTGAAGATGTTGCATAATTTTAATTATAGAATATCTATTAACTAGCTTCCAGCCCGCGGTTTCACCCGCGTTCCCGAGGGATCTTATGATTTCTCGGGATAATAAGTAGCTTATAGTCTTCCTCGATAAATGGGCTATCCAACACTAAAATAATTTTTCAATTCGAACCAGCAGTTTCTGAGATTATCGCGTTCAACCAAACTAACAAACAATCTCGTCAGCTTTATAATTAGTATAGACTAGCATCGACCCCGTGGTTTTACCCACGTTCCCGAGGGATCTTGTGTTGTTTTCCCGGGATAAAAAGTAGCCTATAAAGCCTTAAATGGGCTATCTAATTTATTATTAAATAAGTTTTATTGTCATTATAGTTTATGGTTATCGTGCCGTGGTTGCGCCAACCGCATACAACTTTACTATTACAAAGTAAGGTACCATCGGTGATAGATAGACATTTTGTTAGACTTCTTTGCAAGTAGTACTAAATATCATGTAAATGATTATTCGCTGATTATCTAGAAAAAAATGCAATAACCAATATTAAGTTGTATAACAACGTAGTATAAAATAAGCGAGAAAAAAAGCAACTACAAGAAAAATTGTTTTGATCAATTCGTCTAACAAATCGAATGTAAAACACTAAAAAATTAGGTAAGCCTTAAAATTAATACCTAAAATCTACCCTGTTCTTGTTTTCCCCCATATTTTGCCCCACTAATCCTACCTTATCATAACTCAGTACAAAAGACATCAACGAGCTGTTTTCGTGCTTTATATTATGTTTGATGTATGAAACAAAAAACGATGTTTCCTTGTAATATTTATGGCCAGGCAGTGTATATACAAAAACTATTGATAAGAAAAAAAACGTACGCGTCGAATATATAACCTGCTCGATTTTTTTGGAGTTTGTTAAAAACTGGCCAGTAGAGCGATATGGAATTAATTGTATTTTTTTTTGTAAAATTTTATTTGATTGTGTGTTTGTGTTTTTTGAAATTTTATTAATGGTTTTAGGTTTAAGTTGCCTGAATAAATGAGTTTATTATTATTATTATATTATAAAATCATCCTACGATAAATACAAGAATTGCTCGTTTAAAACTTTAAACTAGAGTTAGCCCGTGGTCAAAATTCAACCATAATTAAACAAAAGAGTAATATATTATCTAAGAATGTAAAAAAAATACATCACTCATATTCGAACTCTTTTTGACCAAACTTCAAAAAAGGAGGTTTACAATTCGACGGAATCTTTTATTTTTCTTATTTTTTATTTGTTATGTATGTTCCCTGATTACCTACTCGAAGACGCCTTTAAAACGATTTGGTAAATTCTTTTTTTGTTTGAAAGGGTATACTTTCCAGATGATCCCATTGGCACCAAGTCAGGTTCTGATGATGGGATCCCAGAAAAATCGAGGGCAACCCTCAAATTTTATAGGAACGCATAATGTGTTTTATATATTTTCTAAAATTATTCAAGTATTTGCGTCTGGTACTCATCATCTCATACTGCTGAGCTGTTGGTGGAAAATATAACTCCCTAACGATTAGGAGTTAGTGAATAATTCTTTAAATATTGTAGGCCCATATAGACCGCTACTTATATTCCTTTGAGTTAGACAGGTGAAATAATGATGGAAGGTACAACTCCTGTTAGTTAGGAGTTAGGGGATAATCCTTAAAGTAGCGTATAGATTCCGTTCTTTATAATTATTTGGGTGATTGCGTATGATACTGAACACTTATGAACACAAAAAAAATATAAATAAATATTATTCAATATCGTCGACACGCGACAAATCTTAATAAGTATTCAATACACAAGAAACTAAAAATGGAAAAATAAAATTATCTTTTAACAAAAACCAAAACCGACATTAAAATGGGTTTGCACTAAAAAAATATATAAAATAACGATGTTAGAACTCGTTTTGAAGTCAGCGAAAGGATGTTAGAACTCGTTTTGAGGTCCTGTCTTAGCCGCGTTATCAACAAATGACATGTGTGTTTGTGACAAACGCATGGTAGTGTGTGTAATGTTTTTTTTATTAATTTAATTAATTTCTTATGTATATTAATTATAAAAATATTAGCTTTCGGCACTCCTTCTCCATAGAAACTTTAAAAATTTCATACTCGTCCGTCCGCGTAATTTTCGTAAAAAGGTGTACCAAAGTTTTTGCTTCACGTATTAATAATTTAAAGTTATAAGATACTGTGTGGACGGATTAATTACATAGTGCAATGCACATTTTAGGCTATTATTGTGCAGTACTTAACTAACCTATTTGCTTAATATTACACTTTCATGAACATTCTCTTTAAGTAATAGTACATTTAAGACATAGGTTACACACAAAATTAATGAAATAACCGTTGAGTTCAAAATGTAAACAATTAAACTTATGTTTGATTTGAAAACATTTAATTATTATTACCACTTACCATAAGGCTCTTTGAGTATAAGTTGGCTTTATGCTCTAGGATAAGGCTGCATGATTGCTACCTTGACAGTATGTATATCTATATAAAAAAAAAATACGGGTGATAACTATACTAATATAACAAAGCTGAAAAGGTTTTTTTGTATGTTTATTTGTTTGAAAGCGCTAATCTCTGGAACTACCAGTCGTAAAATATTTTTGCATTTGATAGCCCAATTCTTGAGGAAGGATAGGTACTGTATTTTTTATCCCGAGAATGTGGGTGAAACCGCGAAGGTTCTTATGAAGCAAAAAATTGGAATTGGTAAGAGTTACCTAGAAAATTGGAAAATTCAGGAAAAAAACTGAAAGTATGGGATTTTTGTATGAATTTAAGTCACCGATATTGACAATGAACACGGTATGTGACAAAATGGAGACGTTTTATATTAAACTTATTCACTCCGGGTCAAAGCAGTTAAACTTACCGTTTAAATTAAGTTGTAATAGTTAATATGTAGTTTAGTTAGGCAATAAAGATAACAAAACTTCAGTAATGGTAGTCGAAACTAGTGTGGTGTCAAGGTATCTTGTACAATTGCATTTTTTAATGTACACTTTGACTGCGTAACTTTGTTGTATAAATCTTACTAATATTGTAAAGCTGAAGAGTTTGTTTATCTCAGGAACTACTGGTTCGATTTGAAAAATGATTTCAGTGTTGGATAGCCCATTTATCGAGGAAGGCAAAAAGAAGGGAAAACAAGATCTCTCGGGAACGCGGGTGAAACCGCGGGGCGGAAGCTAGTTACGTAATTTTATTAATAAGGTGATTAAATAACTAGCCACTTTATTATGTCTCTCGTCTGTGTTTGCTTAGTCATTATACCATACCCTTGTACATCTTAATCATCATCACAAGATGATCTTTTATCACTAGTTAGATATTTATCTGTTCTACTAGTATCATGACATAACCCAAGCCGGCTGCTCCACGGGAGCTGGACTGAGCGTAATTTTTCGAATTCGGAATGTCCGATTTTTATTATGCCCGGTACAGAGCCGATTTTATGTCACAAATCCGGAATTATAGTATAGAATAGTTTTTTTTTATTTGACAGTATATATCAATTTCTAAATCTATTACATGCTTATACTAAAATTATTAATATAACAAAAGGCAACCGCTCAGCAATATAGTTGCGGTATAAATAAACCCACAACGCTGATTTTCAGCGGCAACTTATCACCATACTGTAACTAAAGGTAGTATTACTAAACATTTTTATATAAATAGGACCCTGATGTTAATCAATTTATGCGTGATAAAATTACAAAGCCAACAATTTCATTTTTTACCATGAACTCCTGTTATTTCGTTGTTTTTTGAGAAAGAAATTTGTTATTTATCATATAAATAAAAAATGAATGACTAAATGTGTTGCTAAGCGAAAAGATCGAAAACGGGTGGACCATATCGGCATTTTTTTAATTTTTAAATATTCGTTGAGGTCGGAGGAAGGTTCTTATGATGAGAAAAAGTGGAATAGTTGCATGGAAAAATGGAAAATTCGAGAATAACTGAAACGTTAGATAGACAGCTTATTGTGGAAGGTTATAAGGCTACTTTTTATATTAAGAATGCAGGTGAAACAGTAGAAAAAAAAATATCATACGTTACCTAAGGAATGTTTATGTCATACAGTAGTTTATGGTGATAAAGATCTGTTAGGTCTTTCTAAGGCAATATTGTGTCCAACAAAGTATTGCAGAGATTGCTTCATGGAGCAACAATGAGAGCACGGAAATAAATAGTAAAAAAAAAAAAAACAAAAGTAACAAAGTTGCGTTACCGAATTAAAAAACACTTTGCCCTAATTGTATTGTACTATTTTGTAGAGAATACGTTACAGAACTAACAAATATGATATTATGAAACTGTGCTACTCTAGTTATGTAATGTAAGTGCAGTAGGTGAGTACCTGGCTAGATCGAAAATATTTCACCGAACCGATTTCATCCATAGTATATATATCATAATATATCCATCCATACTAATAATATAAATGTGAAAGTAAAACTGTCTGTCTGTCTGTTACCTTTTCACGCCTAAGCCGCTGAACCAGTATGGAGAGAAACATAGGCTACTTTTGTTTCTCAGGAACGCAGGTGAAACCGCGTAGGGCTGCTAGTATATAAATACCAAAATAACTCTGTCTGTCAGTTAGGTACCTTTTCACACCTAACCACTGCAACGGTCGCAATAAAAATTAGCACACTGATAAGGCTATAGAGGTATCTATGGTATGGAGAGGAACCATGGGTTTATTTTTTTCCCAGGAACGAGGATGAAAGTGCGGGTGAAACATGAATTGTATATAGGAAATTATATGAAAAATGAAGTAGGTAGCCTAGAAAAATCTTTTCACAGTCACCTATACATATAAAGCTAAAACTATGTCTGTAATGCGTTCCTATACCATTTATCGAAATGCTATGAACCTTTGATGACTTGTTGACGCCCGCGATGATTTCTGACAATAAAAACGTCAGGGCATTAGGTAACTAGACATAATATTACGCATAACCTCAAGTTTTTTAAACTATAACTCTACCCTACCACAATGTATAGTCGAAGTACCGTAATATAATCGGTGCATGCGCATATTTCATTCAGTAAAAGAAGTAATTGAATGGACAATGTAAGGGAAATATGCGACCATTGTTTACTGCCATGACAATATTGCTTATTATGACAATAACATGCTGTTTTCCCATTTCCCATAAAGCTAATAACATATTAGCGAAACTGATCTGCTGTTTTCTATTTTCCCATGGGAAACTCAAAACCCTTGTAAACCTAGCGTCTTCGTAGCGAAGGTCATGGGTTCGAATCCTACAATGAACTTGAGCTTTCGGAAAAGCATATTCCATTCTATTTCACTTGGAATTAAACATTATTGTTTAACGTTATATTATGTCTTAAATTTTGTCAATGCCAGTACCTATTCGACGTCCGATAATCACTATGCGTTGTTTCATAACAAAGAAGAACGAAAGAAATAAAAAAATCTGACTATTCGTGAAACAACGCGGAAATTTTGTTAGCAATTGTTACATTTACTCGTACGTCAAAGATAATTGAAACAATCAACCCTTTATCTTAGTTGATGGTTATCGATAGACGCACACTGCTATATGACCCGTGTTGACCCACAATTGTTTCTGCGAATACGCAAGAAAAGGCACGCACACACATTTCTTTGCTTAATTTCGTCAATGTTTAAGATAAAGCATTTAAATATTGCACAATTTACTTACTTAAAATTTTAAAGTATTATTTATTTACGCGACAGGACTAAGTAAATGTGATGTCCCCATAGATATAAATGTAATTGCGTTACTTGTTATAAACAAGTGTTGTAAGTAACTTGAAATGACACGAAATAAATGCGACATTGAGACAACAACTCGTTGTTTGTTTCTGTATTTTTTTGTAATCCGTAGCGATAATAATAAGTCTACCAAAAACTTTCCAAACACTTCAGAGTGAGTAAAAAACCGTAATTTTTGAATTTAAAAAAAAAATCCTAAATAATGTTAAGTGTTGATGCAGCCGAAGGTGGTAAGCACACAAAGCTCTTTAATATAGTACCCACCTGGCTAACTACCACCCTGTTGAAAAACTGTTACCAAGCACTTACCAGTCTGTTCCGGCAGTTGCACTTGAGAGCCTGTTGCCTTCTAGGCTTTGTAAAGGACGCATAGCCTAGCAATTGCTATCAAAGTCTATCAAAACCAGCAAGGTCGTGAGGGGGAAGTAGTTCTACATTCTAAATACTTGATGCTCACTAATTTGCTAACCTTAAAAATTACTGAATAAAAAATTAAAACCGACTCCAAAATACGATTGGACTAATAAGCATTAAATGATGATATAAATTTTTAATTTAACTGTAATTAGGTGCTATTTTGAAGTCTTCCGGGAGATGCTAGAACATGTCTAGTTCTTGAAGGCTAACTGATACATTATTCATCATTATCATCATCTCAGCCACAAGACGACCACTGCTGGACATAGGCTACACTATTAAATCCCATTAAAAACATAAATGTAAAAACGCCAAGTTTTGTTCAAAGGACGTTGTCGACGTCGCCGATGAAAAAATTGAAACCTGAACGGTTCCATAACAATTCCTTGAATCATAGGTATAGGAATATGCAAGATAATTCTATCTTCAATTGATTTAAAAGATAATTAAAAAATAAAATTCTCTCCTTGAATTTATAACTTACTATGTTAAATTGTTGTATTTTAAACTACAAACTATATAGATGGTTATAAAATGATAGAATCTAGAATCATAACTCATAAAATTGGAATCAAGGTGACTTTTGTAAATCTTTATCAACGCGTCATCAAGAATATATACTCGCCGACAAAAACTTTGCCTGAAAGGTGAGAGGGCATTTTGAGCACTAACTGTGGCGTAATTCGATTATATTATAGAAGTATTATTGAACAAGTTTTCAGCTTGCCTACCCAAAAATGTCTATCAGGTCTCCTACTTACTATGATAATGATGAACATTTTGACCTTTTTAACGCAGACTTTGCGCAATGTCAAGGTTGTATTAATAAAAATGATGGATAAGGTGTGAATGGTGCGATCTTGAATGAAGTGTTTAAGTACTACGATATATGACATTTCGTAATAAACAAGTAAACTTAGCAATGTTTATTTAATAATTAACTTTACAACACGGTTTACACATTATTTTCTTTGAATTTTATCTATTTCCTTTGAGATTTATTTACAGTACAAGTTGGTAAAATGCCGGCGACACGCAACAGCCTGTACGTATATTTATTCGAACAAATTCGAGCATTTCCTCTTCTTCATTTGTTCCGGTAAAACTGAATTTTGAATAATTTCGATTTACTAAGCCAAGTTCTCTTCACTCTAAAAAGATTTGTAACCTGAATCTAAGACAAGTCAAAGTCAAAGCCATTTATTCAGTTTAGGCCCTAGGAGGGCACTTATGAACGTGGAAGCTACTAAAGTTACCACCACAAGTTTCAGTCAGACGTTAGTTTTTAAATACTTGCTAAGTTACACAACAAACAATTACTTAGTATTCTAAATAACTTTTAATAAAAATTAAGACCGCAGTTTTAATTTGATGACCTCAACAGTAGGTAACTAATTACACAGTTAGATTCGAGTTCCTTCTATGTTGTTTAGTGCAAACCCATTTTGTAGTCAGGTTTGTTATTTTGTTCAAAATTAATGATGTTTTTTACTTTTGAGTTTCTTATGTGTGTTCAATGACCTCTCAAGATTTGTCTGACCGGATTTGCAATAATCGTGTTCTTTGCCTTTGAGGTATTCTATCATATCTTCAAAATCAGTATTTTATAAATTTGTTTCTACAAAACATTTCTACATAATGAATAATTTTACTCTACAGATGTTTTGTAAACTTGGATCTGTTTATCTATTTTTGTTGCTAACCGTACTTTACACAATAAAATTCTGTAAGTTCTCTTTATAACATGAGTTCCTGCATGTAACTATAATTATTCGCGTCTAGTTAACACGAAATTACATTTTAAAACTAGATTTTGCAAAAAATGCGGAATACAATCAACTTTTTTTTTTAAACTGACAAACTTCACCGTGTGGACATGAGGGTATCTCTAATCGATATGCCTGTCTCTTGAAATGAAATGAAATAATTTATTCATTCAAATAGGCCTTCACAGGCACTTATGAATAGTGAGACATTAACGCACGGTTCGGAAGGTTGCTTTTACTGAGAAGAGCCGGCAAGAAACTCAGCAATTACCTACTTTACATGCAAGAGCGAGCGCTACACCCAAGCATTGTCGTCATTTAAATATTCATTCTGGCACATGTACGTATATGGACTGTCAAAACGGCCATCATAGCGTGCCGCTACATTAGTCAGTTATTTTTTTTTTTCAATCTAATTTCATCACGCTTTTAGTAACAAACAGTATTTTTATCGCAATGCAATCTTGCCCTTCGTTAGGCAATGTTGTGAAAGGGACAGTCGGGAAACTTAATTGTTAAGGCTGAGTAGATTTGTAGGCTATATACCTAGTTATACTGGATGGTCATTCGATTGAATGGTTTCTACAACCTGATGCATGAGTAATGCAATTAACAAGTGTTCTTTAAGTTTTATTCTGATTAGATATGGTAGTAAATTACTATATAATATAACATTAACAAAAATTTAATGTAATAAATCTGAGTTGGTTTTGAAAAGAGTAATTGCTGAGTTTCTAGCCGGCTCTTCTCAGTAAAAGCAACCTTCCGAGCCGTGCGTTAGAGTCTGACTATTCATAAGTGCTTGTGAAGGCCTATTTGAATAAAAAATATTTTCATTATATTTCATTCCAGCTATCTGCCCCGTGGTTACATGCGATCCTCCTATTTTATTCCCTTATAGGGGTTGAATTTCGGAAAATCCTAGTTATATGTATAAAGAATTTCATTGCTTCGTACGAACGTGAAGGAAACTGACTTTCTTATTTATAATATTAGTAGATCTGCCAGAGATCCATGGAGAGAAGTATGCTGAATATAAAGAAATCAGACAGAATAAAAAACACATACATTAGAAAAACAACGCAAATAGAGAATGTTAGGTACATACACAATAAGGAAAAACAAATGGCGATGGAGAGGACACACTCTAAGAGGATCAGACAAATGGAGCATAGTGGTCATGAATTGGTATCCGCTACACAGGAAGCGGAATAGAGGAAGACCATACAAAAGTTGGGAAGATGACATAAAAACAGTCGCGGGCAATATGTGGTCTAGAGTGGCCAGAAAAAGAGAAAGCTGGAAGAAGTTGGAGGAGGGCTATGCCAAACTAGGGCAAACGGATACGGTTGTCGAAGAAATAGAATAAGAATTAATTTAGTATAAGGGGCAAAGGTAAATGTAACTATCCGAAATAAAAGGCTTTTATTTCATTTCTTTTTTTATCTTAAGACTACTTTTTTTATAACACTAATATCAAAATCAAAAACATTATAAAAAATATAGCCTAAAAAGAATACATTTTTTACAATATTTCTAAACAAAAATAATAATATTATAAAAAAACCTAATCTTAGTACACCGCCAGCAGCGGGGCAGGGATTTGTAGATAAAATAGATTGTATTTCATATTTTTGTTGTAAATATAAACAAATTACTTATTTAATAAAAAAAGACAAAAAAAAATATAAATTAGTAATTTTAATAAAATTGCTAACTACCTATTCATAAAAGCACCTGATATAACTACTAACTAAGAATATAAATTTCCATTCCTTTTGCCATTGTTTTTGTTATATATAATACAATTATAAAAAAAAAATATCACTGACATAACAATAAGACTCCATCCGCCATGTCATTAAAGTCCTTCGCGGCGCTTGCGCAGATCGTTAGAATACTATATGAATGCTATATTACACACACGTCATATTTAATATGTTTTTATTAAACTAGTAGCCAACCTTGCTTGAGGTCACATGTTAAAATGATATTTCCTAGTTACCTATCTAATTTATGACATACCTATATTATTATACTATTTATTATATATATATTTATATATTTGCCTTCAACAAAAATATAAAGTACAATCTGTAATATAAAAAAAAATTGAAGCAGCGGTCTTTCCTATTGGGCCTGGTTCTCAGCAGGCCGGCAGTGTTTCCTTTTTATGAATGTTTTTATCTAAAACACTTTAATTAAGCTAGCATAAAATATATAAGATTAAATTAACGGTAATAAAAAGAAACTGGTTCTTACAAAACTTAAGTTGGTACTTACCTATTCAATGTTACACTCGCGGCTTTACACATAAATTAAATAACTGTATAAATGATCACGTAAATAGCGACACATCGTTTGACAATAATAGGCAGGCGATCGATAAATATGTGACAAGCTGAAGAGAGCGTCTTGAGAGTAGGTACCATTACAGATCTAGTATGAACTAAAGTAATATAATAAACCCATAGTATTTATTTTGTATAACTAACATGATTTATTGTGAGTGAGACAAAAATGTTATGTCTAACATCCGTGAAGACCAGTTATTGGCTTCCTGATGAACATTTTTATATTTTTAGTGGTGCTATATTTAAAATTTTAACTGGTATTCAAAGTTTAGGTAGCTGAAAAAAAACCATTTAATTTAAATCGTTATTCTATTGATTCGGACATCGTTTGATTAACGGGGTGCAGTAAAAAAACGCATCTATCAGATTTTCGCAACAAGATATTAAATTAATTCTGTCTGTGTATGAAGAAATTATAAACAACATGGATGCAATGTTCAGGGGGTCTGCTCTAAAAATCTAAAGTTCGTTCTTCGTTTTGAAATAGATATTAACCAATAAAATTGCACAAAATGCACGTCTCGATAGTTTTGCTGCAATTCTATTCTACTATCATACTTTTTTTAAAAATACGAAAGTTTGTTTGTGTATTTATGTTTATTCCCACTTAGCTCCGTAAAGGCTGAAGACATGGAAAATTAGATAGGAATTAAACTAGGACCTTGTCGACCTCCGAGGTCTTAATTACATGACATTAGAAGTTATTATAAATCAGCATTGAGTACAAATGAATTCGTAAGGACCAAGATTTTTACACAGTTTCAGAAAACATTGACCTCCCAGATTCATGTAAGTATATTTTTGTTAACGGTGCCAAATAAAATATATTTTATTCAAATAGACCTTCGCAGGCACGTATGAATAGTCTAGCTATAACGCACGCGCACGGTTCGGAAGGTTGTATTTACTGAGAAGAGTCGGCAATACGCTGAGCAAAGACTATTTTTTAAATAAGCTTAGATTTTATTAACAGGGCACCCTTACGATTTTTATTCGTAAGCATATAAAACGTAACTGATTCTAACAATTGATAGATTCTTAATTTCAGGCAATATTCGTACCGTTACCAAAATAATTTATACGGCAGGTGTATAACCTGTAGAGGTTTAGGCGCATTTATGTTATTTTATTAGCATTTAATGTTAGTTCAACAGAGGTAAGGCCAGTGATCCCTTCGCCTTGTAAAGTGAGAGCTAGGCTAGGCCGTGGGGCTAATAAGGTCACTGCTATTTAGGTATCAAACTAAACTGATGTTTTATAAAGTGAGAGCTAGGTTAGGCCGTGGGGTGCTAAGGTCACTATGCTATCTAATTTTTAATCTAATATATCTATTAAAATTCAAAATAAACAAAATAAAAAATAGGTTATAATAATAGGGCAGCTTGTGGCGAGCTGTTGGTGAGTAGCGACACCACGGACCCGAGACCTCCCGGGGGCGGCACCTATGCCCCCACCTACGGCTTGCCTTCACTGGCCGGCTGTAGTGGAGCGCGAGAGCTATATGTTCGAAAGGGTGGAAGTGCTCAATCTGCGTAATAACGGGGAAACCCGCTCACGAGCCTTCTCGCGATGGTGAAACCGGTGCACACCTCTCTACACCCTTAGCTGCTGACACCAATGTTGCTCCCTCTGTCACCTTGGTTTTGGTGACTTTTTTTGGGGGCCCATTCAGTTGGTGGCGAGTCACCGTCTGCCAGAATTATCAAATATATATGTATAACGAACATCATCAAAGATTGAGACATTTGATTTGGCAGGCGTTCCGTTGTCTCAATCAATAGTCCAACAACCAGTCCAGCAAGTTCCCCCCCATAGACCCAGTATAGTTCCTTGTTTTCTGTAATAGTCCTTGCACTTAGCGGGTGCTGTCTTTACCTGTATCTCTTCAATAGTGCAGACAGAGATAGTATCGCTAGGTGTACACATCCCAACACATTAACATATCTTAAAGGGGCCTCTACGTGTTGGATCTGTATCCCCACGCACGCCTTTAAAAAAGACCGGTCCTCGCGCCGTGATGTCAGAAAGATACATTATAATAATAATAATTTATTAATCAAGAACTTAATACCAGGTAAAGTTTTACAGTATTATCTTAGACTAGGTATTTTTAATAAAAGCTTAGCATCTGCTGCCGAGCTAGGCCGAGGCCTGTATTACAGCATACAGCGCCAAATCCCCAGGGACTATAATTGCTTATAATTGGGTTATAATTGCTGAGTTTCTTGCCGGTTCTTCTCAGTTGAAGGCGACCTCCAAATCGGTGGTAACTTCAGTAGTTTTGACATAAGTGGGCCTAAACTGAATAAATGGCTTTGACTTTGAATAAAGATGATGTAATTATGAGATTAGTCGATTAATTAACGTGATGTTCATTCACAAACCTATCTGGCAAACCACCTCGTTTTATCTCTATGATCTACGAGCCTTCATGATGACACTTTTGAAATTTTTAGAAGAAGAATATTAATGGCGAGGCTGTATGGACTAGAACCCTTTGCGTTCCCCAACTAAGGGAAAACATAAAGAAAAAAAGCGACACTTTTGGGCTATGACAATAGAGTCCGCGCCACCACTGAAGTCCGATGGAATTAATGAAAATGGATCTTATTTCTTCTACAATAGAGGTGAACCTATCGGACTTCAGTGGTGGCGCGGACTTTACCATTGTGCCCATCTAATAGTTCTTTCCGATAATTTCAAAGATACTGGCTGAATGACTTAGGACATTAAGTTGTCTAAATGTAAAGTCAAAGTCAAAGCCATTTATTCAGTTTCGGCCCTAGGAGGGCACTTATGAAGGTCGAATTTACTGAAGCCACCACCAAATAAAAGGTACTATATATACATATTAGGACATTTCTAAAGATCTCTAACTAAGCAGAGCTACTGTACTAGGAAATTAGGAATCCAGATAACTAATAAGCTATTTATACTACTTGCAAATATTTAGTTATATAGATAATGCAATATGAAAATAAGTATATATTTTTTTTCCTTTCCTGGGACGTTCTTCACAAACGAACGGCTAACAATAGGGTATTACACCCATTTTTGAAAAGTGTCACAATTCGTTCCTAAAGTGCTAATAAATAAAAAAAAAAACTCAATTTTTTTATTCAATCGATAAGTGCCATAAAAATGCATTAAAATTTTACATTTTCCATAATTTGATGAAAACGCTGGACACCATGTTACTCCATGGTCATCATGTCATTTAGTCTTGTAAGTAAACAAATGCGCTGATATTGGTCTCAATTGGAGTTATAAATTGTTAATAAATTAAAAATTTGCTATTATCCTTTTCATTGGTGTTCTGTTCCTGAATGCATGAATACTAGTGTAAAAATAATAATAATAATACTTCAGTTGACACTTTTTAGTTTACTTCCAGCACCGTATGACGTCATTATAATGGCGGCTACTGTTTCACTTGTGTAGAAACAGACTGAAAACGTTGAAATGAATTTTAAAATTAATTAAGTTATTTTATTAACTAAAACTTACATTTTCCGTCAGCTTATTGCCTAAGATATCTAAATTGTATATTTTTTTTCATATAGAGTAAAATACCCTATTGCCAAACAAAGTAGAGGTTGTAATAGAAACCAGATAACTGATATACTATAAGTCCTCCGCCGCGTCTGTTTGTCTGTATGTTCCGCGATGATCTCAAAAACTACTGAATGGATTTTCATACGGTTTTCACCAATGGACAGAGTGATAAATAAGTAAGGTTTAAATGTAAAGGATTTGTGTAAATTGGCCGAAAAGTGACAATGATTATTGACGATGTCGGAAAAAATCGTGCCGACTGGGAGCTTTACTCGCGTGCGCCGCGAACCAATAGAGTTATTCATATTATATGATAGATGTTTGACGTTTTATGAATTTTGGTACTTAAAATCCTTTGTGTGGAAGTACATAGAACCTATAGGTTCTATTTGTATATATATTTTGCATGGCCGCATGCATGTTTGCATGCGTGCGTAAACTTTGTTTGTTCGTTCGTTTGTCGCACTTATCTCAAACATTCGTGTGTTTTGCTAAAAAAAGATTTTGAAGGTTACTTGAAATGGGAATAGATACTAATAAAAATAAGGTAAATATCTTCACGCCTATTGTCCCCGAAGAGTAAAGCTAAGTACTTGGTAAAGTAATGTTACTTAGTGCAGTATACTCATATAATATAATAAACCGATACCTACACCATAGAGGCAGGAAATGATCTGTGTAACGGGGGTTGCCATCTGTAAAATAAATAAAGAAGACTAGAAGCTCAAAACCTCGGATTTTTGAGCTTATGGCCTAGAATTTTTTCATTTTTTTACCTTACCAATGTGTTAATTAGTGTAACTTAGCAGTTTATAAATTTTAAAATCCGAACTATGTGCAATTGCCCACCCGCACGCTCCCTGGACGCCTCAAAACTAGGAAAAATCTGGGGAAACCCGAACAGATGCCAATCCTACTAACAACTAGATATTCGTGAAACCTTATTCTAACCTCCACACAGTAATGAATGAGCCATAGAATACCTACACATGATTTTTAAATTATATTTCTCGAGATATTTTCATTCATCAAAAAGTGATAAATAGAAATGTTTTTGCTCCCTAGGTAATTTGTTTGATAACAAATTACCTAGGGAGCAAAAGCATTTCTATTTATCACTTTTTTGAAGGATCATGTCAATATTTTAGTTTTTGTACGAAAAAGGTTTTAGGTGAAAATCTTTAAGCTCACTGTGTACTTATCTATATAAAATAATATGGACCAATTATATTTAGTATAACATATACAAACCATCACTCAGGAATTCCTTTCCGTAATTCATCACACACTTACTAATATAATCTGAACAATCTTGCTGTAAATAGTCATTTTAGTCGATTAGGAAATTAATAAAATGACGACACTATTCCATTAATTTCACAGAAGCGCGGTAAATTTAATTAAAAAATCAGCATTTGAAAATTTAAATGTTCGATTTTTAAAGGTACGTTCTTTCGCGCGTTCGGTTTCGCGGTCGAGCAACAAATGCACGCGGCGACATTTTCTTTTCATTAGCGCTGCGGTTACAAGTGGCCGCGGCAGGTAAACCGACTCACCTTGATTTTCCCGATCGTGTATACATACTATTTGGGTCGTCGAGAGGTGATCGTTGATTATTTGAATTACATTATCTATTGATAGATACAAACGTTTTAAATTTTTAAGTTCCAGTAACTATTTGATAGAGTTACCTGGTACTTTTTTTAGGATTCCGAATCAAAGCATCATATATCTAAGCCTGCTGTCCGTTTGCCTGTCTGCTCTTGTCTGTCACACACAGTGCTGTATTGTGTTAACCGTAATTGATTACAATTTGAATGATTAATGGAATACGTGTAACTACAGGCTCTATTTATATAAAAAAAACAACAACAACACCGCAACAATTTTGATGTATTGTGAGAATTTTGGTGTAATTGTCCTGAAATACCTTACTATCTGACGAATATTATATTTTGAATTTGTATTTGTTAACTCAATCATGTTTTACTCAAATAAGTATTCCCTGTAATAATCCCGGGACAACATAATAATAATCACTCGGAACGCGGGTAAAACCGCGAGGTGGAAACTAGTTTTAAATAATATAACTATAAAACCAGAGCACTTGATAATATTCTCAATATGGGGTTATTAGGTATCTAATCCTGTGTCCACTTACTTCGCTAATGTTTAGGTATATGGGAACGAATTATTAAATTTAACGGTTAATTTAACAGGATGTATCAAAATATTATTTAAAATATTTTCAAATATAGCCTGATTCTTAATTCAAAATCAGTGGAAAAATATCTATCTTTTTACGAACGACTCAGTTTGTTGAAAACATTTGACTCTACAAAAAATCTATGGTTAAGTCATCGACATTGAATAAATACTTATTATAAGTTTTTCTATTGTGGTTTATGAAGGAGTCACTCACACAAACCGCCAGTTTTTATGCACCTATATAGATAATTTGATTTTTTTGCTACGTTCTGACCATGTTCTGACCTTTCGGAACTATAAAGACGAAGGTGGGAAAACCTAAAACAGATAAGATACAAATGTACTTAGAAAAAAAACTCTATAACAGCTAGTTATACGTATATTTATTTCTTTGAATTGTATGATGACATATTTTGTAGAAGCTTTGCAATTTAATTATTTAAAACTTGATTATATTTTAAACTAAAAATACTAAAATTAAAGCACCGGCAAAGTCGCTATTTCTGCTTGTCTATTTATGCATTTAATGTTTTTAAACTACGCAATACATTTTCATGCGTTTTTACTATAATTTAGAGAATTACATCCGGAAGGTTTGTGTGTGTGTATAATACCGCCATTACCTGTACCATTAAACGGAGCGGGTCTCTAATATATAATAATACCTACAAACTAAAAACTTGGCAGCTAGCCATGACAACTTGCCTTACTTTAGCAGCAATATTAGTATTAGTAGATACCAAACTATATTCAATTACTTTTGGTTTTCTATCCACGTGTATTAAAGATTCTTAACTGTTCCTCATTGAGGCTTCCGTCGACTGGGACCGCAATAAACTGTCAAAAAAAATATCTATTGTTCAAGCCCAAAACCGTACAGTCAAACCAAAAAATGTTAGGAAGTAATTAAAGAAAAAAAAATCGCATGGTGTTCAAAAAGATGACATACTCAAAGTATAAACCAAGTATAATTGATGAAAAATGAAACCTGAAACCTTTTTTGCTGCAAGTGCTGATTTTGAATCCTGAGTGTGGCGAGGGATTCAAAGGCACGAGATGCAAAAAACTTTGCTCTCGTGTAACACACATAGCTTTTCACTTCAGCAGCGAGAACACTTTAGGAGATAATAAATATTTACAAGTTAAATATCAGTTTTATTTGCAGTAAATACTTATTTTCGTTTAAATACAACAATAAGTTAAAAATTAAATAAATTACATTAAAAGACATAATTATCTTTTTGTAAAATTTCTTTAGTTAGTACGAAATTCCGAACGTGTTTGTCTTTGAGGTCGAATTCAAAATCGGAACTTCGAAAGGGCTGGTCTTTGTCTAGTCAATACCCTGCGTGCGTTGCTAAACCTCTTTTTTGTTAGAAACCTTCGCGGGCGTACGCACTACAACTTAATAATAATAATAATTAATTAATTAATTAGTTAATTCAGTTGGTGGCGAGTCACCGTCTGCCAGAATTATCAAATATATATGTATAACGAACATCATCAAAGATTGAGACATTTGATTTGGCAGGCGTTCCGTTGTCTCAATCAATAGTCCAACAACCAGTCCAGCAAGTTCCCCCCCATAGACCCAGTATAGTTCCTTGTTTTCTGTAATAGTCCTTGCACTTAGCGGGTGCTGTCTTTACCTGTATCTCTTCAATAGTGCAGACAGAGATAGTATCGCTAGGTGTACACATCCCAACACATTAACATATCTTAAAGGGGCCTCTACGTGTTGGATCTGTATCCCCACGCACGCCTTTAAAAAAGACCGGTCCTCGCGCCGTGATGTCAGAAAGATACATTATAATAATTACAGCCTATATCTGCCCACTGCTGAGCACAGGCCTCCTTTCACGAATAAGGGTGAAAGGGGAATGGGCAAATACTCCACCACGCGTGCCCACTGCGGATTGGTGGAGGTAGGCTAGTGGTCAACCTACTGTTGGAGTTGTCAGGCCACCTAAGAGGTCTCCACTAGCTTAACGACTATCACAATTGAGTGATAACCGGGACCAACGGCTTTACGTGCCTTCCGAAGCACGGAAACGCTCAAGATGAAATACCACTAGGCGGTCACCCATCCAACTACAACTTACCGAAGTTTTATCGTATAAGAGCGCATACGTACCAAACATACAGACAAACATTGATTTATTATATCTATAGATTAAAACAGGTCGTACAATAGGGATTACTAAAAATCATTCACAAGAAACCAGAGAGGTTTATAAAAAGGAATGACTTAAATTATCATTCTGTTCTAGGCTATTACCTACATAGATAGATGATCAGTCCCGGACTTAGAAAGCCAGGGGCCCTAGGCACTTTACATTTGGGGCCCCACATCCCGCCCATCCCGAAGCCATTTTGGATACTTAGCAGAAAATATATTTTTTAACTTTAATAGGTGGATAGGGCCCCAAGGCAGGCTGTTTAGGCCTTGGCGGAAATCCGGTTGTTGATGATAGGTAGATACCTCACAGCAATATCACTTATATTTGCTATGTAGATAGATACAAAACTTATATTTAGATTTATGCAACGAAAATAAGAAAATTACTTAAGTTACACGCTATAAAAAAAATAAAAATAAACAATTACAACTAAAAAGGAAGACCGTCGCCAAATGGGAGCGTGCCCAGAATGCTGGCTGCATTTCCACGTTGGATAGTTAAGCTTATCCGTTGACCGAAATAAAAGCCAGCGTTCTGGTCACGCGTGTGTTCCTTTAACCGCTCCGCCAAATCCTTATATATACTGTGTGCCCCTGGCCCCCACGGGCCGAGAGTGTCTACCCCAAACGGCTCAAACATGTACCCTCTGTCGAGATGTGCATATTTGCGCCGCTTGAGGCACTCCGCTGATGTTGCTGCGGAGCCGGCTCTCTCTGATGTGCCTTGAAGATAAGACGGTGCCAAGGTATCAACGCCGGTGGCATCCCAAACCAAGGGTCGTCCCAACTTCCAGGGCATGAGAGTCATTCTGTCGGGCCTCTTACCATCATCTCTCATGAGGTCACGGGGCTCGAGTGTGGCGGCCACACTGACGCTGGTTAAAGTCCGACGGATGATATCGTTGATAGAATTATGACGGGGCACACGTCCTGCACTGGAGACACACGCAAGGGCGTGGTGTCCCAAGCGGTCTGCTGTGTCACCACACTGACACCGATGTGCGACCTGACAGGAAGCCCCTAAACGAAGGGAGATGACCACCCGAAAAGTATTGTTGTCTAAAAGTGTACCTATGTTTTTGGAGGGAATTACGTGCAACCAAAGTCCCGATTCCCACTCTGAGACAGCGAGGAGACGAGCACGCTCTGACGGACTACTGGACGATAGATACATAAATCATTCATCGGGTATATAGGGCAAACTAGTTCAAAATGACATAGCTCAGACGGAGAACATGTCACACGATCATTAAATCCTTCTAGATCAGTTTATAAACATTTAAGTAAAGTAATGTATAATTAACTAACCAGTAAACAGTTCTTCGGTAAAATGGCGTCGCATAGTAAAATATTACGTGTTACAACCGGGATTTAGAATTATAGACATTTACGTAACGAAATAGGGACAGGTATTGAGAAAGGCAATATACAAGTTGTATAATCGGTTAAGTAAGTTAGGTATTAGAAATCCTGTTTGGAATACTTACTGAGTAAAATACTTACATTTTGTAAAGAGGTTTTGTTACGTCGCAAGAAAAGTTATAAATATAGGGAAATATGCAATTCGGATGACGATGGCACAGTGGTAGTGATGAGGAAGCGAAGGTTGTAGGTTTGAATCCTAAAATGAGCTGGAGCATTCGGTGAGGAAACCATAGGATTCTGTCGCTGTCTAACTGGCTACAACTCTCAAGTTGAATATACTGGGTGTTTTTTTAGTCACTGGCAATACTTGCAGGGGTGGAAGTACTCATCAAAATGTATAACTTTTATTTTATGGCATTGTCGGCAAACAAGCATATGGCTTACCTGATGGTAAGCGGTTATCGTAGCCTATGAACGCTTGCAATAGCAGGGGGTATTATTCGCGCGTTGCCGATCCTTCCCCCCCCGATGAGCTCTGGCGACCTTACTCACGCGCAGGAACACAACTAGGTATTTAATAAGTTATTTGGCTGTGGTATTTTGTAAGGTGGAGGTACTACCCCAGTCACGCTGCTTCCTGAGCGACATATCGCTATACTCTACCTCTCATACCTAAGCAAGCATCTACCTGCCCATTCATTTATAATTATTTTTATATTTGTAAATATAAAAATAATCACTTCTACTGACGTACCTAAGCGTAATGGGTAGTTTATGTATATTTATTTAAAATGGGCTTCTGGCCACTCAATGACCCAAAAAGAAGTTATGACGATGCCGAGGAGGATGTAACTAGTGGAATATGTAATATAATAAACACAATAATATAAAAATGTATAATATATAAAATAAAATTATATGAATAACTTCGTACTCCAAGCAAATATCCCCTAGCCTATAGTTTACGCATGTAGGCGTAACAAATATTATATTTCCACCCAACTGCACTTGTTTTCTAATCCGATCATAGACAATTACTGCGTAGGTATTTACAGAAAGTGGCGCGCAAGTAGCTGCATTCATTTTCGACGTTTCGTGCAGATTGCACAAGACGTCAAGTAAAGTTGCACAAAATGAATGGAAATTATTATAATTAACTGCATCCAGAGTGAATGTTTGCTATGCAATGTCAAATATATTATGCAAAACTATCTAGTCGTTTTTTTTAAATATAATAATCAAGGCGGATTAAAAAATAGAATTGATAATAAACCAGAAATGCAAGAAACCTTTAGAAACAGGTTTAAGATATGTTGGATTTATGAAGTTAGATTGATTGAGTTTTTTTTCGATATTGTACGTCTTTTACAGTTTCTTTAACTCTTCTCCATGCAAAGGTAGAGATAACTTTTAGTGATAGGGCTCATTGTAACACTCATGTATTGTGTTTGTATATAAAAATCAATTAATAATTAATCAATTCCTGTTGGTCTACTAGACGATCTTTACAGGCTCACAGATCGAGCTAGTAAGTCACTGAGCCAGCGAGATGGTAGGTTCGAATCTCGGCTTGGGCCCCGCCGCCAGGTACGGTGTTTGTGACGAGTGCATGTAGTACTTAAGTGCGGTCGTGGAATGACGTGGAGCAGGACGAATTTAGTGCAATGATCTGTGATGACGGTGGACACCGCATCCGTGTGAGCATGCGCAGGGTCATTGCACTAAATTCTTCCTGCTCCGCGCCCGCTCTTTAGAGGACGTACTAGGATCAAAATGGCTGAGGGCGGCCGTAATGGAGTTTTAAAGCACGTGTCTGGGCGGCGTCGGCAGGAATTAAGGCCCGGGAACGAGGAATTCATGGCTGCCACTAGCAGAGGATTAGGATAATGTGAGCATGTGGGGCCTTGTCAGAGTAACGACGGTGGCTGATTGAGTAAAACTGACAAGAATCAATTTGTACGTTTACTAGTTAGAAACGGAGATGTCACGATATGCGCACATGCAAGTTGCCGTGTTAATTATGACGCACTGGCATAGAAGCTATTGTTAGTGGGTTCTCAGCAATTTAATGATTTAATTGTATCTACAGCACGCCTCGGTGCAGTAGCTACCTACTTGTGTAAAATAACTGTGATGTTAACTTCTATGATTCATTTGTATTAGAGATGACTTTTCTAGAAGGATCCATTTTAGATCAGAATAGTGTACGTGTTCTATATTTTCCTTTCTAAATTATAAATAGCACTAAGTCAAACTAACACATTTAGACATTGCTTATAGACAGTCCAGAACATATGGAGGTCATTCTGCTCATTTCTGTGTCATAAAATATTTAAATAGGTAGTCAACATACCAACCGACCTTATAAAAATGATTAATAATTGCTCCCGTACTTTGTCATAGTTTAGGACAGAATGTACTCCCTATGGTTTATACACTCAGCCAATGACGGACCCATGTCCTATACTGTATATTAAATTTTTAATATTTTTTCTTTTTATTTTCTATACCTACATCTGTTCTAGTTGCCACGCCACTAACTTAGTTTATAGAAACTGGTAACATAATAAATAAATTTCTATTCTCATGATAATATTTACAATCGACAATCGAGGTCATGATGAAGGTTACAGTTTTATTAACTAATGCCAATCTAAGAAAAAAAAATAGACAGTTACCAATCAACAAGTTTTAGGATTCCGTAGGTACTTAAAGAAAGCCAAATTCAATTTTATTATTACCTATGGCGTCTATAACAAGTTGAAACCCAAGGATTTATGGACGTCCCATATAAAGACTTAGTATATAAAGTATTTGTTTTTTGTCTATCTTGAAAACTGATATAAGCGTCAATTTTTGATCTATCATTAGTGAAACAACAAATAATATATATATATATATATATATATATATATATATATAATAGTTTTGTAAAAAAAACAGCTTACTATTTACCAAATAAAATTAGTGTTTATTTTGTGTGGAAGTACGGAATCTTGTAATTACCAGGAATTTATAACAGCTACCAGCTCGATTTGATGGCCTTGTTACATCAGGATCTGCATTCTAAATTTGCACTATGTATCTATATTATAATTAACTTAAATCATTTTTTTATACTATACTTGGTTTGACCACGCCTTGATGGTAATTTCGACGTTCATAATTGCCCTTCTAGTTCTAGGGCCATTAATAAATGTCCATTGCCTCATACACGGATCTTAAAATTACGTCCCATATGCGCGTCACTTCATCTTTCTTTGTATACTAATAAATTTATTATAAAGCATAAGAGTTTGTTTGTTTGGTTGAACGCGTTAATCTCAGGAACTACGGGTTTGATTTGAAAAATTCTTTCAGTGTTGGATAGCCCATTTATCGAGGAAGACTATAGGCTACTTTTTGTCTCGGAAAAACACAAGATCCCTCGGGAACGCGGGTGAAACCGCGGGGCGGAAGCTAGTAGTTAAATAAAATTTTGACAGGACAGTGTCAGTCTTCCGATCTCAGCTTATCTAGAAGATAATCTTTCTATTTATATAAAACATAGTCATGTTAGTTACACCATTTATAGCTCAAAAACGGCTGGACCGATTTTTATGATTTTTGATTTGTTGGATTTGTCTCCACCCCGAATAGCAGAATAAGTATTTAAACATCTACTGGGAACGCGGGTAACACCGCGGGGTACAGCTAGTTAGGTATAATCGGTGGTAGGTACATATCTAACTTACCAAAGAGTAGGGGAGACCGGGTACAAAAGTAACGGCGGGTCGAAAGTAACAAATGCTCTCTAGATTTATCCAATGGGCGAACACCGCTTTGCTGCTGTCAGGCGATAGCCGGGAGCGCCCCCCTCAATTGCATTTAGTCGCCGCGTACGCCACGCGCTGTTTGGTTGTGTGACAGAACGCTACGTGAATTTACAAACCAAAAGTAAGTTTTTTTACGTTTTCTTATTCAATGTTTTGATAGTCTTAAAAGCATGATAGTAATCTGAATGTTTGCATCTCTATACTGTATTAAAGTGATTGTACATTGCGTAAATTCATTTTTGTGTAGTACGTTCCCATTTAAGGTTATGTTGCACGTTTTGACAAAAATGTGGATGGGTACAAAAGTAACATAACCCTATGGGTACAAAAGTAACATGTTACTTTTGTCCTCGTGGTGATTTAATTATTTATCATATATTTCATATTTTTTTTAACAGAATGCCTCGACAACGCATAAGAACAACTGAACGAGGACCTACCGACACGGAAGTGTACAAAAAAGCGGCTGAAGAGCATTTTAAAGATGCTGCAACAATTAGAGGCCTGGCAAAAAAATATAATGTTTGCCATGTAACATTATGCAGATTTATAAAAAAATTAAAAGCAGGAAATACTACCGATTCTGATTAAGATTAATGACTGAATTAAAAAAGTCTGATTATAATACTAAATTGATCTCATTAGTTAAACTAAGAATTTTATTGATTTGTTATTATCTTAACATTTATAGTTTTTGAACATTTAAAATACGAAAGTTAATTTGTGTTATTAGCATAAAGAATTTAAATAAATAATTTGTTGATTTACCATGTATAATATTGTATTAATTATCAACCCCTTTGTCTTGTTACTTTCGACCCACAACGTGTTACTTTCGACCTGCCTACGTGGTCGAAAGTAACAAGGAACGATTTTTTTTAAAATTTCTGTAATTCATACAAAACACATTTTAATGTGATAAATCGAGTTGCTACAGTAAAAAACATAAACTGAACTTTTATATAATTATATTATTTTAATGGCAACAGTAACACCCATCCAGAAATCAAAGTAAAAGTACAAAATGTTACTTTTGTACCCGGTCTCCCCTACCTAATTCGTTGATTGCGATGACCACTGAGCTAATAGACTACTTTATTTGCAAACGAAAACTCGTTCATTAAATAAGTAAGTAATATTTGTATATTATTCCATAGTACCTAATTGCTTAAGTTTTTTAAATAAATCTTGACCTCAATTTGTGAGTTGTGCACCAAGGCGGCGACAGACAAACATACAAACAAATCGTGGAAAGGTTGTTAGGACTGTATCGATGTCGGACTTGTTACAAATATTTAAATAATAATAGAATATTTTCTGAAGATAGCTACCTACTATATTTATAATTATTAACCCGCCACCCGACACAGATAGCGACCGAAACAGCCATGTCCGGTCAGCATCTGTGCCAGGTGGAAGGAGAGAGCCCCGTGGGCCCGTTCCAACCACTGCTTCAGAACGGGCCGCACTGCCCCCACCAACTCCCGGCTTAATCTATACTATATACTATACATACTACACCAAATAAATGAAATTGAAGTGTCTGTTTTAAAGTCAAATTAACAGTATACCTATACGGTACATATAACAAGTTTTTTTTAAAAATTTTGTCTGTCCGTCTGTCTGTTGGTTCCGGCTAGTCACCTAAACGACTGTACGGATTTTAACGGGACTATCACTGGCAGATAGCTGATTTTATAAGGAGTAACTTAGGCTACTTTTTATACCGGGAACACGGGTGAAACTGCGGGATACAGTTAATTATGTATTTACGACCAAGAATTGGGCAGAATAATTGGTATTGCGCACTGGTGGTTAGGCTAGGAGCAGGAGCGTAACTTACCTGGTCTAAAACAGAGCTGATGAAATGTGGGGCTAATAGGTGCAGGGTCACATATTATTATGCACCTCGGTGCAGAATAAGTCCCTAAGAAGCTAGGCCGAAAAGAACCCAGCTGGACTTATTATAATCTTCTAGCTTTGTTGGGAAGGCACTTTTATTATTGCGATTTATTTTAAACTAGCTGTACCCCGCGATTTCACCCGCCTTCCTGGAATAAAAATGAGCCTATAATCTTCTTCAATTAACGTGCTATCTAACGCAAAAACATTTTTGAAATCGGATGAGTAGTATCGGAGTTTACCTCCTACATCCAAACTTACAAACCTTGCCTCTTTATAATATTAGTGTAGAAGACATAAGGATCACCTTAGATGGCCTTGTCACTCGTTCAGTGAACACTGAAGGCTCTAAAACGGGTAAATAGATATGGCTCAATACAAAATGGCCGAATACTAAAACGATACTCAAAATAATAACCGTATACCTACTTCGTTCGTTCGTGTTCAAACGTCTATTAACAGAACTAGCTTTTCGCCCACGGCTTCGCTCGCGCAGTTTTAATCATTATATTTATATATTTTCTTCCTTTCACCCGATTTCTATGAAATAAAGTCTAGGAATACCTGTGGAAACTCAATGAAAATCCGTTCAGTGGTCTCGAAAATTAGCGTGTTCAAACAAACAGACAGACAAGAATAAAAATCAATCACTTTGCATTCTATCACTCCTACATCTCCTAGACTCCATTTTTGGTTTAAAAAAATAATGTAAGGATTCGCCCGTTCTTCAAATTTACCTATGTATAGATTCAGTCAAACTCCAAAATAACTCGAAATGGCCTTCAATTCTGTGAGTGGACTAAGTAGAACTATCTTAAATCGTTTTGTAAATTTAATAAACATAATTATTACATACAACAAATATTTACAATCAATGTTAAAATACAAACTATGATATATAAAATATTTTATTCCTCTATTAGTTCTGATTGACTGATTGATCTATCGATGCGCAGATTAAAACGCTGGGGTTAGATGTTTGACATTTCGCACCCATCCATTAATAATGAGGCGATCGCGGGCGAAACCTCGGGGTAGTAACTAGTAGGTAATAATTTACAGTCTAGTCTTGTTGGTATCTCGCAAGGGTTGCCAACTTTTTTTGAAAAAAAGAACGTATAAAATAATTTGGATACGAAAAAATAAAGTATTTGGAAGAAAAAAAAGTATTTATCAAATTTTATGCTTTTATTGCCTTAAAAACGTACTTATTTTGTATGCTTTTAGCACATGCCAACAATTTTTTGCTATCTTTAAATGTTTCGAAAAGCTTGTTTGACAGTCAAAATTTAAATTTAAATAAATAAACAATTATTTTTTAATTAAATTTATTGACGCTCTATTTCTCTCTTTAGATTCATTACTGAAAAAACTCTTTCAGTGAAAACTGAAGTGGCGGGAACGTAGAGTAAATTTTTTTTTTTTTACATTTGGTAAGCTATCAGATGCATTTTGTATATATTGCCATTAGTCAACTGTACTTTTCACTGAAAATTCTTTATCATCATTAGTGAATTTTCTTACCCATAATGAGTGTATTGTTTTACGCATCCACAGTAAAGGTTAGAAATATAGTATTTTCATATACTTTATTTATATGCAAAAGTATAAAGTATAATTACCACAAATAAAGTAGGATACGTTATTATAAAATATGTTTGGCAACCCTATATCTCGTGTATATTATTTGATACCGACTAATTTCATGTAATCAAATAAGATAGATACCTAAATAAAATAACTTTTATAGCCTTCTATTAAAATTTGGTTTCGTATTTCAAAATGCATTTTTTATCGATATCTTATGATTGAAGTTTAAAACTGCGACTATAGAGTCTAGATAATATGTACAATTAATATAATAAATTAGCTAATATTTATCATCTAAGAGCTCATCGAGGCTTCGGGGGACCGACAACGGGCTGGGAGATTATTCCGTCAACAAATTAGCTTGGCCATTCAAAGAGGGAACGTTGCCAGCCTGTTGGGAACCTTGCCCATCGACAGCAGCGGGAGGTTTGAGGAAATTTTCTATTTATTATAGTTTGCATTTTATACTATGTTTTATTGTAAATACTTGTTGTAATGAAAAGCCATTTCGATAAAAAATAATTTACGTACTTTACATTAGAAGTGGGTACACCTATATTTTTTTATGTGGGTACGTAAATAGGTACCTACTTAAGTTTGCTGAATCATAATACAAGGCCTACCGCAGCAGCAATATTTGCACTTACATCATTAAAAAAAAAACGATTTTCCGATTGTAATCTCGCAGGTAATAAGTGTTATGTAAATCCATTGTAAAGCTTAACTTATGTAACTTATGAAATAAATTAAATTAACTAGTAACAAATTGAAGAAAAAGTTGCAAAGCTCATGGACTTTTAACTGTGTCACAGTATAAAAATAATTATAGTGGTTCAATTTTATTACAAAAAAGTGAACTAAAAAGATGGAAATAACAAAATAAAGTGTGAAATTAATCCAATCAAATATGATACCATGCAGTTGGAGACATAGACTTGTTGAACATTAATTTGATGTTTCCGGCAGCATTTTTATATTTGCTTCACCGAAAGCTCATTGTAGTATTCGAACTTACCTACTTGGCATCGACTTCAAAATGATGTAGAAAGGAAATATTTATTTTATGCATTTCAGTTTTTGAAGTCGGTTTTTTTATTATAAAAATATCCAATGTTAGGTAGAAAGGTAAGACATTATGAACAATAAAGACAACATGTATTGAAACTAGCTCGACACATAGTAATAATATACCGTACTAGCTTCCGCCCCGCGGTTTCACCCGTGTTCCCGAGGGATCTTATGTTTTCCCGGGATAAAAAGTAGCCTATAGCCTTCCTCGATAAATGGGCTATCCAACACTGAAATATTTTTTCAATTCGAACCAGTAGTTCCTGAGATTTGCGCGTTCAACCAAACAAACAAACTCTTCAGCTTTATAATATTAGTATAGATGACAGATATCTAAGTAGTGCGAGGATTCGGCATTGGACCCAAAGTTGTAGATATGTACACAATGCTTCAGTCGGTTTGCATATTCTGGAGGTCAGAAAAAGTAGTATATTTTCGAGTCAACCTTTCGATGATTGGTGATTGGAGTAGGGTTGCCTAATGTATGTCAAATATAAAGATTTATATAAAAACTAGCTTTTCTCCCGCGGCTTCACTCGAAATATCTACATATATCTATTCTTCCTTTCACCCGATTTCGATGAAATATTTAAATGTTGATAACTCTTTTGCAACATCCGATTTTAATTAACCAATTCCTATATTTTGCTCCAAATTCATTTCTGTCTACCTGTGAAAACTACATGAAAATCCTTTCAGTAGTTCCGGAGATGTGCATTAGCAATTGCAAAGAAACAGGACGACAGAAAAGAAATAAAAAAAAATTATTTTTACTTTGCATAGGCTTGTGTTTGTCCACAATCTCACTATGATAGGTGATGATGTGGCCGAAGGTAGTAAGCACACATAGCCTAGAAGGATCTGGCTCTCAAGTGCAGCTGCCGGAACACACCAATAGGTGTTTGGCGACAGATTCTCAACTTGAGGGTGGTAGCCAGCCAGGCGGGTACTACAAAGTACCTTACCACCGTGCTATGGTTTCCTCACGATGTTTTCCTTCACCGAAAGCTCAAGCTCATTGTAGGATTCGAACCCACGACGTTCGCCGCGGCGTCTGACGTCACTACCACTGAGCTATCATCGCTTTATGTTCTATCTATTACTCTAGTTACCTACCCCCTTTCTATTTTTAGGGTTCCGTAGGTACCCTAATGGTAAAACGTCCCTATTTATAGCGAAACAATTTGACATTCTGGAACACGTACGCTTCTCTTTCCCTGACTTCAAAACGAGTTCTAATCGTTATTTTATACTTTTTAGTGCAAACCGTTTTGAAGTTGGTTTTACTTTTTTGTTAAATGTTAATTTTATTTTTCCATTTTTAGTTTCGTATGTGTATTGAATACCTATCAAAATTTATCTCTGATCGAGGATATGCCTATCACTAATAATTGTCGATAATATTGAATAAGATATTTCAATCACGATATTCTTGCTCCTTTTCGTTGAGGAATTCCGTCATATCTTCAAAGTCCATGATCAGATCATAATATAATTTATATATCTGAAGTATGATCTACCAAACGAAAAAAGAATAATCAAAATCGATTCATAATTGGCGGAGTAATCGCGTAACATACAGTCGAGTTGAGAACCTCCTCCTTTTTTGAAGTCGGTTAAAAAGTAGTATATCAGTTATCTGGCTTCCAAAGTACAAGCTCTGCTTAGATGGGGTCAGATGGCCGTGTGTGAGGAATAATGTCCTAGAATATTATTATTATATATCGAGTGTATAGGTACACGAAAGTAAGTCACGGCACGAAAACTTTCTTAACAACTAAAATAATCGTCCCGATGGAAATTACCATGTCTTTTGTTTTAAAAAGTACATACTACAAACACATAACCAGTATAAACTGGCCACGCGTCGCTATACGTGAATCGAACTATGCGAGGCTTGGCTATAATGGTCATTATATAGCTCGAGGTGTAGCTACCTACACGTTTGTAATTAGTGCGAATTAGCAATGGCGACCTTATAATAAATTATAGAATCTGTTTAACTCTAAATCACAAACGAATTGAAGGTAACGTGGTTAACAACATGTTTTGTTTGTACCCGTTTGACGTGCCTCGGCGATTTTAATATCAGGAAGTGATCAGGAACGATAATACGTTATTTTTAGACAGTATATATAGATAGGTAGGTACATTATGAAACAATATTATAGTAGGTACTAGTATTACCCATAAAGGTAATAGCCAATCCATTTAGGTCCCTCTTGGTTATGACTATGACCTTCCACCTCCATGCCTTTATTGGCAGTACAAATAGTCTCCCTTAACAAGTAGTGAGTTGTGAGAAGAAAATTATTATGTGAGCAGATATATATGTATGTACATAAATAGTAAAGTAATTGGGAGTCACAAATCACATCTAAATAAACACACAGCGCCATCTATTGCACATGTTTAGAACTAATGAAACTACTGAGTTCAATATATTATTCATAGATGTCACTAGGTGTACACTGTACAATAAACATGTTTTATTTTTTTGTAAAACATTATTGCTTTATTTTGTTACATTAAAAATGAGTATTGTATATAAAATTTTGATAAATTACAGACAAATTTTATTTTGTAATTATCTAATAATTATGAAACAAAGCATTACTCTTCATTTGGGCAAGTAAAAAATGTAGAATTATTTACAAGTACATTTGGAATGTATTAGTGTATAAAATTGAAATGTATGGATATTTAGTACATGTATTAAATCAACTGAGCCAATTATTTAATATGAAACTTACAATAAAAACTACCGATGTGTCATAAAGTTAACATCATACATGAAAAACAAGTTTAATATTTGGCAAAAAAAAAAACTTCAATTTATTATATCCATAGTAGGCAGAGGTCTTAATCTTGAGAATAATACACATTTTACTTGGTTTATGACATGGTTTTAAAAGTAATAAAGATTATTATTATTTATTTGGCTAAAACAAGGTAACAGGGGGCATATTGCATATTATGGAGAAAAAATATCTAACAAATAGATACTTTTTAAATTATTGGGAGCTAGCTGTCCCCCCAGTTTTACCCACATTCGTGTGAAAAAAAGTAGCCCCTATCCCTATCCATACCATAAGCTATCTGCATACAAATTTCATTGTAATTGGTTCAGCAGTTTAGGAGTGAAAAGGGAACAGACAGAGTAACTTTTACATTTATAATATTATTAAGTATGGATTAAGGCATTTCTCTAACAACAATCAAGTTGGTTAGTGAATATCCATTAACACTGAAAGAAGGAATTATACATTAAAACCAATAATTGTAATATTTGTATGAATATGCTATAAATAGGCCATAAAAATACTGGAAAATTCATTAAATGAACCTAATTTACTTCAGTCTTGATCATTGTTGCTGCTACTTTCCTCACTGCTCTCTTCTTCACTAGACTCGTCACTCGATTCATCGTCCGATTTAACGTTTTTTGCCGCCTTTTTTGACATCAATTCTTTGAACTGCCTAACAGTAATTTTTCTTGGCATTATTTCTCTTAAAAAGTCTAATGTGTCGTCTTCTTGAACAACGTTGGCTATATGTTTGTATTCCAAAAAGCTATTTTTGCTGTTTTTGAATGCTCTTTTAGCTAAATCTGTGACAAAAAGCTCCTGAAATATAACCCTAAATTAATTTGGTTTGCATATAGAAATATATGAAAATTTTAACATAAGCTCATCTGATTCCAAATTAAATAGTAATTATGAGTCTTTTTTATTGAGAGGTAATAGATATAACAATAATGAGGTTATAATTCCGGGACAACGTAGAATACTTACTGTAACTTTCGTGACCAAATACAGTGGTTCTGGTCCAACTGCCTCCACATCTGGTGAGCTTTTCATAATGGTTTTCACTCTTGAGAGTGGTAAGTGTAAATCCTTCTCACTTTTTGGAGTAGCCATGGTTCCAATTCCAATTTATTTTTCTTTCAGATATATAACAACATTTTGAATTTATTTAGGTTTGAAACTCAGTGTTGCCAGAGTTAGTTTTGTAAAATCCCCGCATCATGTTGAAAAATTTCCCTTTTTGTAGTAAAATTCCCCTCGATGTCTATGTTGTAGGAAATAAGGAATAAAAATGTTATACCATTGAAAAGTTTATTGAACTTCAAACGAATAAATCTATTTTTTGAACAAATTCACCTTTAGCATCATTTTAGTTGGCTCAAATTTTACACAATCTTTTGTGGCATCTTTTGTTTGCATGAAAGCAACTACCGTATCAGTTTTAAGTTTATTTCTATGATCATTTTTAATATTTTTTAATGAACTAAGCACGCGTTCAACAGGCAAGGTTAACTAACAAGGCATTTAAAATGCCTTTTAAATTTGCAAACAAACTTTCTTTCTTTTTATCAACTTATGCGAAAGGCAAAAGAATCGTAGCCCATTCAACCTCGTTAGATGTAAAGGTAAAAATGATACATTTGTTTTAATTTTAAATTCCCTTTTTACGCCTACTTTATTACGATATTCCGTTAGAAATCCGTTAAATCTTGCATTTTTCTCGCCAGTAAAATCCGATGAAAGACCTAGTGTAAAATTAAGGTAATTAAATGAACCGAAATCTATGTTATCTAAGTCATCGTCACTATTTGGGGTCTCAGTAATTTTAGATGCAGTAGAAGTTGACGGCTGGCTATAACATTACTTTGCTCACTGCTACCTTGTTTATGACGTGGTACATTCCCGTACATGTGTATTATTTACGAAGAATGAGTTGCCATATGAGAAATAACAATGTTGTTTTGATTTTTGGAAAAATAAATTAAAATTGGAAAAATAAAAATAAATCTGTTTTTATTTATATAATAATCTTTTCTACTAAATTCCGCTAAAAAATCCGCTAGCCGCCAACATAATATTTCTTCCGTTTCTTCATAACCGAATCCGCTAGATATGACGGAAAATCCGTTACGTTGGCAACGCTGGACACAACAACGTTTGATTGATTGATTGATGATTGTGTGTGGCACTTGTGGCAGTGCTGCCATCCTTTTGCTTTTATTTTCCCACCGATTCAACGGAAAGAAAACCCTTTCTCTATTGTATGCTCAAATCTAGGGTATGTTTTAATTAACATGCTATATAGTTAATTAAGTTGTTGTGTTTAATGAAATTAATAAACTACTGTAAGAGAAAAGCTAGCTTCCGCCCCGTGGGTTCACACGCGTTCCCGAGGGATCTTATTTTTTTCCGGGATTTAAAGTATCTTGTGTGTTAATTCAGAATTAAAGACTTTGTGTGCTTACCACCTTCGGCTACATCATCACCTACCATAGTGAGATTGTGGTCAAACACAAGCCTATACAAAGTAAATATATATATATATATATAAACTAGCGGGCCCGACAGACGTTGTCCTGTCCAAACTCGATTATGACGCCATCTACCTGGTCCAATTGTATTTTCGAACCATCCAGGGACATATATACACACAAAATTTCATCCAAATCGGTCCAGCCGTTTAGGAGGAGTTAGGTGACAAACACACGTACAGAAGAATTTTATATATTAAGATATATATATATACATAATTACTTATATGTCCTTATGTTATGTTTGCTAACTATAGTGTGAAAAAAAATGTTTGCAAACATCTTCATGTCCCATTGAATTTCGTTCGTTTATTGTTGATGAACAAAGTGATAAATTTTACGTGTTAATCAAACACATTATATTGTTAAAGGTGTTTTTTTCAGTCCATGTCTATCCATATGCCAAAAAGAGACAAACATAGTGCGGCAAGGCGAAACAACCTCTAGGCAAAAACGACTAATTATGATGGCCCTAGTTTATGCATTAAACCTCAGGATTATTACCTTACATTTAGGGTAAAATACCCTCATGTGGCGACACTAGAATGTCACGAATGAAATGTCAATGTCAGATAAAGTTGGTTAATGTTTAGGCTGGGAATACACGTCAGATTTTTTCATCCGATAGTCTGATCAGACTACAGACTACTACAGATGCTAACGCATGATCAGACTAACGGAAGGCCATAGGTCTATTATTTTACTCTTTGCGAAAGGCGTTAGAGCCATTACTTTGTTTGAACATACAATACACGTCCGATTCAATAGTCGGATGGAATTGTATTGAATGTTCGCCGGTTCAGATTATCGGATCCGACTATCGGAAGCCGGCGAATTCTATAAATACACTTCGATCCAACTATCGGATCGGACGTGTATTTTGAACGCTAGTAAGTGTTCAAACAAAGTATTCTTAAAATTTTGTCAAGGTTGGTAAGGTGTAGGATATCACAAGTCACAAAGAGGATATAATCACTACGTGGATATCAATCAAAGAATACCCTGTATTCGTAATGTAATAAACAATCTAGCAGGCCAGTATCATAATCTGCTGTCTTGGTCGTTTCGAAACGTTTTGGCCAGACAGATCGTTTTAGTATTCTTAGAGTAGGTAGGTACGTAGGTATCATATTATACTCATTGTCGATTTAGCCGAGCGTGCCATTTGTTCTATAGGTACTATCTATCATTTCAAACTTTTATATGGAATGAGGAGAGTCGATAGGTCGGTACACGATCGCGGCAAATGAATTCTGCATCAGCCTAATAAATTTAATGAAATAAAATCATCTTGTCTGATCGGAATGTCAACCGAATGAATAAGGGGGATCAGCAGCCGGTTGTTTAAAAACGTAATGATTACCTACATTCTCTTTGGTTAGCTGCTTGCTAATACAAGAAAAGCAAATAATAATATATTCACTACATAAGGGACGTAATTGGGTAAGGTAACCTACTATAAAATATTGCACTCAGTTCTTACCTGTCTATACCAAACCGAATTAGTACCTACCTACTATTAAATATTAAAAATTGTGTAAATACACTACAGATATTCTCTAGAAGTTCACGGCTTTTGACTTAATAGAAATAGGTATTTGGGTTTTCAAGGGTCTAGCGAGTCTAGTCGTCTAGAGAAGCAAAGGTAAGAAATAATAGACATGTATGGTCTTAACGCTAGCTGTCTTTATTTTCCATTTCCTTATAGAAAATACTTTACGAAAAACAGTATTGGGCCGCCCGCGTGCCCGAACGCCCTAGCAGGGCGTCGCTGACTAGTGTCGGTCGCCTGCCGACCCAATCAATCCAACATCCAATCATTCTTATACGTGAAAACGATAAATAATACAAAAAATACTGATAGCGCGAGATCGTTAACTAATTACAGAGACTTCTCGATGTTGATCAGTTCAGCGATGCCGTCGTACATCTCCTTGACGGCTTCGTACTCGGTGAGTCCCATGCGCCTCTTGTTGGAGATGTCGTAGACGCCTCCCTCGGCCTCGGTGTGCTCGCCACGGGTGCCGCGCACCTGCAGGTGGTACTTGGACGCCACCTCCTCCAACCTGGCCTTGTCGGCCGCCAGCTTGGGCACCTTGATGTGCACGGACGCGCGTACAGTGGTTCCCAAGTTGGTGGGGCAGAAGGTTAGGAAACCAAGACGGTCATGGTGCGAGAAGGGGACCCTCTTCTCAATGTCATTGACGGCAGTCACAAGCCTCTTGTACACCTGCTTCAGGTCACCACCCATTTGCATGGAGATGAGGCGGAGGTGGTCCTCCTCATTGCACCATACAAGGAAGGTCTTGTTCTCGTTGTGGTAGATACCACGGCCAGAGGGCCAGAAGCGGCAGGCGTTAGCAGCCTGGAGGAAACGGTCACCCTCCTTGAAGAGGAAGTGGTCATCGATCAGCTGCTGCTGGGTCTCCTTGGACATGCCAGTGAGGGGGTAGAAGGTACCCTTAAGTTCACCTTCCAGTCCGGACAGTGTGGTGGATACTTTGTCTTCCATCTCCTTGTACTGAGCCTCGGTCAAGCAGGGGTTGAAGGGGTAGCCCTCCATGGAGCGACCGCAGCGCACGCGGGTGGAGACTACGAACTCGCCGGCGGGGTCCAGGTTACCGAGGGTCTCGACATCGCCCCAGTTCTTGGCGGGGTGTTTGTCGGTTTTCTTGAAACCGGTGTGGTAGTCCTCGATGATGGGGTCGAACAGCTCGGCAAAGACAGAGTACGCCTCCGCATCGGGGGCGTAGATTCCGACACCAGAGTCCAAGTTCTCAACACCTGAAAAGTTATGTAACATGAGAAAAAGTCTAGATGTATTGATTACAAAGTCTTGGGAAAAGTTTATCTTATAGGTCGTTATGCAAGCAAACGTGTCAATCCATTTAATAAGGTACCTACTTATCATTTACAATAAGATACGTCTTATCTAGTGATGAAAGTACTTAGTAAGTACTTATTGATAAAATGAAAATATCTTTAAGAACTCGATAAAAACAGGCAAGAAAAGGGGATGGCTATGTGTCATCAACCTATATTATAATATAAGTACAGTTAGGTATGTACTCACCAGACTGGATGCAATCCAAAAGCGTTGAGCCAAAGGAGGTCTTCTTGTTCTTGAGACTGTCGAACACCTCCCTGGTGAGGTACTTCTTCAGCAGCGACTTGGAGTCAGAGGCCTGGAGCTTGCTGAATCCAGCCTCCAACTTCTCGATGGTTGCGGCGTCCACCATTGCTGCGGCTTTACTGCAAAAACGAAACGACTCGACGTTATAACACAATTTCATCTTACTTTCCACAAATAAATGTAAACATTTACGATTCTAACGCTTTTAAAGCTGCACAAGTCGCTCTCGTACACATTTTCTTTTTTATTTTCACAAAAATACGAAAAATCTTTGAATGTCAGAGAAATCTTGGTCCAATGTCCAATCACTCCAATCTTCAAAAGGCGGCTAAATCTGTCAAAATTAGTCGGAAATTGGAAAATTTTAAAAAAGTAGTGACGTACCCATCGCTTCTGGAATCGAGCGTTTGTAGTGATAACCTATTTTTGAAATCAATAAAGGTTTAATATTTTCTAATTTTTACGAATAATTATATTTCTACGTTTTTTTTTATAACTTAGGTATATTTAATTTATCTAGACAAAACATTTACTAAAATATTTAGACTAAGAATACAAAGTAGAGGAAAGTATGCAATTTATATTCTTAAACTTTACAAACCGCCGGATGAGGTAATACGCGAGAACGGCGCCACCGCAAACCACCACTGGGATTGTGACTTTCAATTTATAATTCATGCCGATGCCGACAGAATAAACTAAACCCACTTTATAATCGAACTAAGGGCGCTACTAAGGGTAAGGTAGTGTAACGCGGACTGTGGGCTTTGAGATTGTTTTTCGAACACACCCTAGAATTCACTCAGTTTTGTGGTGGAATTACGTAATTTAGCCAGAGGTCGCCTTGACCGACACGCGCAAGTCGAACGGATGTGTCAGCTCACTGCGCACCGATGGTTCTTCGTCGCGCGCAGCCGTTCCTCCCACTCGCGACCGGCTTACGAATGTGTTATCGTGAGTTTCTTGTTACTTTGCATTCATTTTTATACGAGAAGCCAGGTAATTCGATAATTAAGCATCGTCAGATTACGGAATTCACTTATCGTTCCGTGAATTATATCGATTGTGTTACGCGATATGATTATACTGTCGGGTATGATTAAGCAAAATAGGAACTTTTAGCTGTTATAGCAGATACATTTGCTGCAACTGTATGAACTACGAGTTAAAGCCGGAAAATGACAATTATGCCGGATAATGCATTACCTATCCTATTTTCACGTTAGATATGCATCATGCCTATTATGAGTCGTGCATGATATGGTTTTAACATCATTCCGTAGACAATGAATTTAGTCATAAATACTTTACCTAATGAAAGTTAAAAGATGAGTAGCAATAATATAAACATGATAAAAACTATTAATAATATACATAAATAAAGACATTAAAAAGAAAAAAATATATCATAACAGTTCATTCGGAAATGTCATAATTAATTAATACACGTCCCGTTCAAGTTCAATAGCCATCAGCGCGGGGCGCTAGCATACGCAATTAATATTCGTGATGAAACTAGGTGCAAAGAGGGATGTACTTATATAATCTTTGCATTAGAAAATAGATACTCAGTACATTGCAATTTGCACATACAAACAAATACAAATAGTTTGTTTAACTTATAAAAACACCGATCACCCGAGATGAATACCGGCTGGAGACATACGCACCCATCGGCATCGTCTGCTGGTTTGTTTTCCTTATTTTCTTTCGTTGCACAGCCACCCATTTTCACACAAATATACCAAATTATTATCTAGCCGCTAACATGCACTAAATCACAAAAAAACTACAGCAAATAAATAAAAGGAACAGAGGATACTAAATGCAATGATGGAATGATATTTTGTCCAAATGAATGTATCAGAGCCGGGAGTGGCGAGGGCGAGGGGTGGCCCGATCGATGCGCGACACGCAGCACGCACGCGACCTCACGCTTCCCGCCCTTCGGGAACCGCTTCAAAACTTTTCGGAGGGAAACTTCCCCCGGTTAACGCCGGCGATTACCTTCGCGAGATAAATTTGAATGCAACACCGGCTTCTTTCCGCGCGATACCATCTTATCGGTGAAACTGCACACTTGACGTTATCAAAGCACACCTCGAAGTTGTTTAAGTTGTCGCACAACAGATACGTTCGGTCAGTTAAGGCGCGATGTTGCAGCGAGTCGTTCTAACTAGTTGGATCTATTTCGACGGTATATTAAGATTGAAAGTGGCCACCGCTTACCTGGCACTTGTACAACCGTCAGAGTCGACTGCGTGGTGCAGAATGGTCGGTGTGGGAGCGCGCGGAGCGTTAAGCCCGCGACGACGCCCCGCGCCCCCACCTTCCCGTCAACCTTGGCCTTCTGCGGTGCCTGCCGGCCTGACCGGCAGATCGCGCGCCGATCAGTATAAGCTCAGGCAGTGATTTCAGCTATCAACAAGATAGCAATTTCATTTCACGCTGATCTAAGTATAATTATCGTTCGAACTGCAGAACTTATTCTCTGGCCAATAAATTCACCATCAGTGTGGATCACATTGTAGCCGTTTCGTGATGAAAAAAATGAAACAGATACCTACATAATACAACTATTAAACATAACAGGTACTATATTGTTAAGAACTGAATGCATCTGTTTGCCTTTTGGACATATTTTTCCTCATTTTCCATAAATTTATTGATCCTCCTTAATTTTCTGGCGGAAAACATATGACTATTGCAACTTTTCTTCAGTAGGTATAGGTGGTGTCTTATATTATTACATAACATTAGAATCTAAAATGTGTAATTTATTTATACAATAACAGATTAGTCGTAATCGATCGATTATACGAAAACATATCATTCATTCACGACACTAACTACTAATGATACCTACCCGATTTTGGCGGGATTTAAATTTAGAATGTTGCTGGTTCTCTTTCGTGGCTGGATCAGCTCCAATCCAATCCAATACGCATGGTTCCAACCTTGGCTCAAACACTTCATCGTAGAGGTAAAAGTTTCGATGCCAGCCAATGTCAAGTTTGTTATTTTTCACTTCATTTAATTATGGTGAGCCATACCATATACATACTGAGTAAAAAAAAACATTCTTCAAGTCAAGGGTCCCAGACCTACTCAGTGCCCGATTAAGACAGCGCGGGGCCTGTAGCAAATATAATCAAGGGCCCTTGGTTCAGGTGCAGAACCAGCTTTTAGATAATAAGAGTTGGTCGCGAAGATATATTTTCAAGAAATTTTAGTCTTTTGAAAGATATGAAATACATTTATTATGATTGCCGTGAAATTGTCTTAATTTTAGTATTTCATTTAATACTTAATTTTCCTTCTTAATAATTTTAAATTTATTTCGCCATTCTTGTCATGCTTTTTAAGCCTATATAATTTCAGCGCATTATTTTAACCGCGCACCGAAATTTACCGCGATTTCAGTTTATTAAATCTCATTCCTTACAAGTGAGGTATAAGTAATTATATTCGTGGACGCGGGGCCCCCTAAGCCGCGAGGCCCGTAGCATTTGCTATTCCTGCTATATGGTTAATCCACCATTGATATTACTTCTGGGTTCACGGTATATTTTGGGCCTCCTTTAATTGATGAGAACTAAAGTCTAATAATAAGTCTAATAAGTAGGCAACCAATATTACTCCACAAAATTACAATGCTTGGATACTTATTTCAATAATAATGGTTTTTGAACGAACCGTTTATTTTATCACAATAAATTTGATTAATTTTATAACCGTTCGTAGCAGTTTGAAGTATTTTTTCAAGTTAAATTTTGGTATAATTTCATGGAAACCGAACATCTATCATATTCATACCAACTATATAGACGACTTTTTGGTTTTGATTACCTTTTGTCGTTTGTGGTACTACTTGTTAGCCATCTGACATAAAAAATACAAGACTATTTAGACAAAAAAAATGGGTGTTTTCTTGCTCAAAAAGCATTGTTTCAAAGAAAACGTTTACGTAACGCGACCTTGGTCGTGTCCATGGCCTAAAGGTTAACATTAGAGGTCGCGTCGCGTGGCGTCACGTTCACCTACATTCAAGGAAACCATAAAACAACCCCTATCGAAGTTAAGCCAGTTCATAATTTAAATAGGTAAGTACTTACTTACTAAGGTGTAATACTCAATAGCCGTAAGGGATTTTCGACTGTGTATTTTATAAATTGGATAATTCTATTTAAGTACAGGTATACGACAATTTGATTGGAAGAATGTTATTAGGTTTAATTAAACCTTAAATTCTTACTACTTTAGAAACTAATGTTTACTTTTAGGCTTGTAATATCTATCCACATTTTCATTTCTGTATGTCCTATACTATACTTAATATATTATTTTTTGTGTTAATTCTTATCATAATTATTTACACAACATCATAGAATAGGTAATAATTCTATGCACTACATGTAATTTTCCAATTCCAGAGGAAAACAAAATTTTCTCAATCACTCATCGCTCAAAATATTCTGGTGTCTTATTTTCATTCATAACTCATGTCTGTCAAACAAACAATAGGTAGGTACTGATTTTTTTCATAAACCGAACAAAGCAATCCGTGGGAAGTTTCTCGAAGACCTTGGCAGTGACAACGACGCGCGACCTTGGATTAACGGTTTTTAGCCGCATCTGTACTAAAATAAAATATAAAAAATTAAAACAAGTGTAAGCTCCCGCAATATCACCCGCTGTTTGTTGAATATAGAATCGGATGGGATGTTATATTTTGTGGCTCTCTTGACAATAGAGGTACCTACCTACTTACTCATTTAAAATTTTCTTCTTTGGTTTAGTTTTAAAATATTTTGTCGCCCCTAAAAAAAAAAACGCAAATTTTGATCGTAGAATTTTAGTTGCCGCCAGCCATTTAATCAGACAGCGATTCTAAGTTCAAACTTCAGAAAGTGGAGATTGAAGCTATTTAGGGCTCATTGCAGAGACATTGAATTGATTGTTTCCGTAGTAGTCAAAACAGAATCTAGTTGTTTAATGTCCGTCCGTCTGTTATGGCCAAGTTTTTTATTTTTTAGAATACGTGATGTACAAAAAATCGTATGGTCAATCCTAGGTCACATTACATAATAATAGTTCTAGTATAAGACTGAACCACATCGTACTGATGACGGAACCCTACACTGAGCGACTTCAGGCACGCACTTGGTGGATTTTTGGAGAGAATATTTCCTTACGTGATCTGAACCGACCAGCATTTACTCCATGCAAATTTATAGCCAGGAATGCTTAGTTTACTTACTCAAATCACTATTTCCGGTGAATTCCGTTTCACTACATAATCTATATAATATATAAAAGAGAGAGTGTGTATTTATGTATGTATGTTCCTTATAAACTCCGAAACCGCTGAACCGATCACGATGAAATTTTCTGACAATCTTCATAGCTCCGCGGGTATTAATTAGGTTTAATTTCCTATAAGGTTTGGTGGCGATCGGACCACTCGGGACCGCGGGTGAAACCGCGGGGCGGAAGCTAGTAATATATAAAAATGAATCCCTATTTCCCTTGGCCCCCATATCTAATTTGAGAACACCAAAATTTGTTTTCTAATACTTTCTAGTAGGGTCTTAGGGGAAAAAAATTGGAAAATTCGGGAAAAAATGAGAAGTATGGGATTTTTGTATGAAATTAAGATAGTGCTATTTTTGGAATATAGGCTACTTTTATGTTGAAAACGCAGGTGAAACCGCGGGGGACAGCTAGTAATATTATAAATATAGGCTTGTATTTAATGACAATCTCACCATGATAAGTAGATGATATGGCCGAAAGTGGTAAATACACAAAGCCTAGAAGGAACTAGCTGCACTTGGCAGCTGCTGTCTTTGGAGACAGATTTGCTATGGTTTCCTCACGATGTTTTCCTTCGATAAAAGCTCAAGCTCAAGAAGATAAACCGGCCAAGTGCTTGTCGGGCCACGCGCAATGTAGAGTTCCGTAGTTGCCCATCACAATAATGTGGACTAAGACGAGGGCTTTTTGTTGTTTCATGTGTTTTAAAACCCTAATCATTTTCAATGGAATTTGTACAAAAAATATATTTTTCTAAGTACATTTTATATGTTGGCCGACTATTACTCGTAAACATGTACAGCCTATTAGTTATGTTTGTGGTTATGATAGTATTCCTTTTAACTTCGCTATATGTATATACTATACTATAATAAAAACATCCCCACTTTACGTGTAGGGGAAATATTCTAAAAAAAAAATTTCAAAAAAAAAATACTATTGTATTTTGTTATTTTACCAATTTGTTGGCGTGATTAATATGTATGTCCAAGCCAAATTACAGCATTCTAGTACTAAGAATCTCTGGGGTAAGCTGCGGACAGACAGACGGACATGGCGAAACTATAAGGGTTCCTAGTTACCTACTGTTGCTGAAGGAACCCTAAAAAGCGAATTAATATTTGAGAATTGATTCTCTTTATCTCAAATGTAGTAGTACATTACTTTCGATCATAAATCTAGCTGTCAAATTATGTAATGCACCAAAAACGCGTTGCTACCGGCCTTGCCCTATTTCCGTCATGGCCGGTGGGGCAATGTCAGTGTCGTGGGGAGGCCAAACCTTGGCCAAGCTCATGTTCACGGCTGTTTTGTAGCAGGCAAGTCTCTGACGTCCATCGCTGTTTACGTATTAGCACCATATGTTACAAACCGGCCGCGCAAGAGAAATTGGCAAAATAATTCTATGTGGAATTTATTTCGGATGTTTTGCGATGGTATTTTTATACGCTTTTGCCTAGCCAGGTACTTCAGATCTGGGTAATGTAGTGAATAATATATCCGGTATTTTATATCTTTGCTTTCGATACGCGATGTGCACTGAATTCATAAATCTATACTAATATTATAAAGCTGAAGAGTTTGTTTGTTTGAACGCGCTAATCTCAGGAACTACTGGTTCGAATTGAAAAATTCGAATTTTAGTGTTGGATAGCCCATTTATCGAGGAAGGCTATAGGATACTTTTTATCCCGGGAAAACACAAGATCCCTCGGGAACGCGGGTGAAACTGCGGGGCGGTAGCTAGTTCTAGGATAAGCTTCTGCTCCGCGGTTTTGCCCATGTTGCCCACATTAAGTATATGTGATACTTACTCACAAACTTTCGCATTCATAAAATTACTAGCTTCCACCCCGCGGATTTACACGTGAGATCTTCTGTTGTTCGGGATTAAAAGCACCCTACCTATATTATCTATTTCATTGCCGAGTTTCATCCAAATCAGTTCAGCCGTTTATGCGTGATTGAGTCGCAAACATCCATCCATCCATCCAAACTTTCATATTTATTTAATTAGTAGAATAAGATAAAATAAATTACCTAGGAAGTAGGCAGTGATGAAAAAGCTAATATACAATTTTTATACTACATACCTATCGACCTACCAATGATTTCAAAGCTAACCCCTTCCAAAATGGATAAGCAGTAGGTACTTAGAGTACTTACTTCAGAGATAGTTACACCTCAATGATGGACGACTGTATAAATGATATTACCCACACTGGAATACCGAGTATTGTTACCAAATTTTTGGATCCTTTTAAGGTTTTAAATAGGTACATCCGTCACATTCTAACATCATATGACAAAAGGAGACGGGGCAATCTTAAAACGTGGGTATTACAAGACGTGCTTTCAACCATCTCACGTAATGATACCAAAAAGGTTTCTAGACAAAAGTGGTGAAGACAATAGACAATAAAATTGTCACTAAAGGACCTGTTGACTGTGAAAACTGTTTCATTTTAGCAGAACAAAACATTTAGCAGGGAAAAGGGTATATAAATATTAATATTTGTTCATTGTGCGCCTCAAAATGTATATAAGGTCCTTATAAATGAAGTACGGTCCTTTTGAGGGATGATAGTATAGGTCATAAGAATTCCGAAAATGATAAAATAAAAATATTTTTAAAAAAACCTGAAATTGTACTTCATAAAATAACAGTAATGTATTTATAAATGCTTTTTTTATTCTTTAATAATCAATTATGCGGTTAATGGTTTTAATTTATGCTTAGTAGTGATGAAGAACAATTTCAGGTTTTTTTTTTCATTAAAATGTCGATCGAATATTTTTATTTTATCATTTTCGGAATACTTATGACCTATACTATCATCCCTCAAAAGGACCGTACTTCCTTTATTAGGACCTTATATACAATATCTATACTAATATTATAAAAGGGAAAGATTTGTATTCTTGTATGTTTGTAACGAATAAACTCAAAAACTACTGGACCGATTTCGAAAATTCTTTCACCATTAGAATGCTTGAATTATCCCTGAGTAACATGGGCTATATTTTATCCCGAGAAGGCGTGTGAAACCGCGCGTAAAAGCTAGTATTTAATACAGTCAACAATGTCTTGAGGATGGACTTAAATCGTATCTCGAGTAGGTATTACATATTTTCGTGAAATAGATGGATTCACCGCCGTTTTGTTTGAGAAACGAACAGAACCTTCGCCTTTTTTTAAACTCTTACTTTAATCTCCTTTTTTTAAGTCTGTTAAAGTCTGTAATTTAAGTAACAGACTTAAAAAAAAGGAGAAGGTTCTGATCGTTAAAAATGACATAAACCTGAAACTTAGCGCTAACAAAAAACCTTTACAATAATAAAAAATAAAAAAAGATTTCCTTATGGGAAATGATTTAGGTATCTAGAGGTATGGCTGATATGTCCGCTATCGAAATAGTTATCATAAACTGTCGCAAAAATATCACAGCACCGACAAAAATAGTATTTTCAAATCTATATCTTCTATACTTACATATAATAAAACAGTAGAATCCGGTGTATGTACATTGAAGAAAAGTAATAAAAATGGAAAGGGGGTAACTAAAGAAGAGTAATAGAAAAGAAACCAGATTGTGATTTTTACAATTCTTTTCTGTCTGTCTGTTTGTTCACGCACATCTCCGGAACCACTGAACGGATTTTCATGTAGTTTTCACAGGTAGACAGACATTAATTTGGGGCAGAATATAGGCTTTGTTTAAAAAAAGTTATCGCCATTTAAAGATTTTTGGAATTTCCTTTTATACTGTTCGTTTCATCGAAATTGGCTAACGGGAAAAACGTTATAGAAACTTAAAGTCTGCGCGAGCGAAGCCGCGGGTGAACAGCTAGTCTAAAATACGTAGGTACTATCAAAGTTGTCAATATTCCAAAGAAACGGATAACAGTAGCTCCTTATCTGACACATTTCTACAAAAATGAACAAGTTCTGTTCAAAATAAGAGATTTAACAATATCTAGTGACTGACTCACCTATAATGTCCTGTGTTCGCAAGTAAGCAGATTAAAAGTAACAAACAAACTAAAGCGTATACTCTGATCCATTTTCGGACGATCAATTTCATCACCAATGAAATCATCGTGGAAATTTCGCGGAGTTGAAGTGGCGGCCATTGGTTGTTACCTTGTCGATTACCTGAGGCGATAACCGATTTCCAACCATAGATAATATGGACGTTATCTACGACTTTAGTAATTTCGCGACTGCTTCAATGCGGTAAAAATTTCATACCATATATATACCTACTTAGATCGTGCAATGGAAAGGAATATTTGCTATCGGTCTTATGTTATACTAGCTCCCGCCCCGCGGTTTCACCCGCGTTCCCGTGGGATCTTATGTTTTCCCGGGATAAAAAGTAGCATATGTGCTATTACAGACTATAATCTATCTCTGTGTCAAATTTCATCCAAATCCGTTCAATAGTTTTTGCGTGAAAGGGTAACAAACATCCATCCATCCATCCAAACATTTACATTTATAATATTAAGTTGAATCTGCTTTCAGAAGATCCTACTTAATATAGGTCTAATGGAGGGCCCATGGAAATTGGTTATCCTTAGACAAAATGATGGTGATATTAAGTAGCCAGTGAATTCCTCTATCTACAGTTAAACATGGTGACTTTGGTGAAGTTTGAATGTCTATCCGCACCCGCACTGAGCTTTTGGATCTATAGCTCAATGTGAGATGTTATCAGACTCGTGGGCTCGAATCCAACGATGAACTTAAGCCTTCGTCATAACATCGTGAGGAAATCATTCAATCCCTCTGGTATTGCTGATGTCCATCGTGAACAGTGGCTACATACTAACATGTGGACGGTATGCCTGCTTGCGTGTTTGTCTATGGCCTGAAACTCCCCATCATAGCTTAACCCAGCAGCGGTTTTTTTTTTACTTTTATACTTCAACCTTTAACCACAATCTCACCATTATAAGCGAGGATGATGCCGAAGGTGGTAAGCACACAAAGCTGCAGTGTTTAGAGACAGATTAGTTATAGTTTCCTCACAATGTTTTCCTTCATCGCAAGCTCACACTCATTGTAGGATTTGAACCCACGAGCTTCGGCATTCGACGTCACTACCACTGAGCTATCATCGCCTTACGATCTGTGAACCAATGGTAATAAATTGACTTGACGCTGAATCGAAAACTTTGTATAGCGAGTCTCAACATCAGACCTACCTTCAGGTATAAAACCGGTTCAATGCAGTTAACAAGAACATGTATATTGGAGCAGTATGTTTGTACAATGAGTGCGAATAGGAGGGGCAGGGCAGCCATCACATCACTCAAGCAAGATGAATACGAGCAATATCCGGCCGCGCCCGACCATTCCCGACGATCCATGGAGCTATGTTGCCGGTGCTTGTTGTGGTCAGACAAATTGATTCACGGCTAATATTTTGGCTATGAAAAGTAAACAAGGTGAAGTGGAGGAGTAAATATCATCATCTTCATTATCTCAGTGGCAAGACGTCCACTGCTGGACATAGGCCTCCCCTAAGGATCTAAATAAATATGCCTAAATAATTTATTTTCCAAGTCAGTTGTATTTCTTCCGTGTGAAAATATTGTTAGTAGGATTTAGTTTTTTTTTTTACTGAGTAACTATAGTCCCAATCTTACTAAGGTAAGTGATGATGTGTATGAAGGTGGTAAGCACACAAAGTTTCGAGAGAATCTAGCTCTTTAATAGATTAAAATAAAGAAGCACAACCCACGTGCTAATAATGAATAGGTACTAAGAAACAAGTGAAATCATTCTTACCTATACAGTTATGATTAGTGTTCCTCCAGTGATGTCATCTACCCACATTCTGGCCCGACTCTTATATGCTCGTATAGTACCTACTACCCAATAAGACTTCCAACTTATTTGATGCGTTGAAAATAATTGAGAAGGAAACTGCATCAATTTTTGATTTAAGGTGACGCCGCGTTAAGCTTAAAAATCTGAAATTCAACGTGCTGTGTCCCGCTCCCTACTATAGCGACCTCTTATAGAAAACCCGCGTAAACGGAACGAGCGTATGCGACAAAATGGTTTTTATTGTTTAATTTAAAAACTACAAATATATTTCATAAAACCTAAGTACAATTTATAGTATCAGTTTCAATTAATATATGTAGAAATTTTGGAGCCTCAAATCGATCCTCAATGCCGGTAAAATTGGAATCTCTTATTTTAAAGAGGTCTTTTTGATTAATTATTTTGTGTTATAAAAGTTAACCAATGTGTTATGCAACGTACAAAATAAAGTCAAAGACATGATGAATTCTTACAATAAATTTCAGTTCGTTCGCTTCAGTCATTGTTGAGAAAACCAACCAAAATCTTCAAGGCGTCGCCTTCAAAAGTAATCACTGAAATCAATCATACCTACAAATCGACGTGTATAAATTATTTGACAACAATACCTAGGTTCAATAACGATAGTAACACAATTACTGTAACGCAATGTGCAAAACGTGCAAGCCATCATGTTGTAATATCAATTTGCACAATCCCAAAGGGTTCTCATCTAACGGTATCGACTAACCCATTACATACAGTTATCAATCTACATTATTAATCCTAACCAGCCACAAATAAGGCACAAGTTCGCATGCTCCACTTACGTGCCTGCATTTTTTTACGAATTTTAAATAATTTAAGGACCCGATAATTTTCGACATCGAAAATTCAAATTTCGTCGATCTCAAAGTTTGTGTGGATGTTTGTTATTCAATTAGGCCATGATGATTCTTACAAATTATATGAAACTTGACACCGACATTGATTGGTTGGATAATCTTTTGATCTGATACATACTTTGGAAAAACATAACTCACTTTGAAAGGCAGTTGAAATCGCGGGACAGAAACTATGTAGTAGGTAGGTACATGCAAAAATAAAGTTTCAGAAAATTTTACATGCATTTAATCGTATTCATCGGCATCAAAACTACCTGATACTGCTCTAAAGAACTGCGCCAATTTATAGACTAGGTTAATACATCAAAGTATAGACTTCACCTTGCTTTCGTGGGCCAATATGTAATTTTTTTATTAGATACCTAGGTTTTCTTTTTTTATTCGAGTCCAGTAATTCTGTCCCCGTAAGGGCGTATCTGAAACGATGCAATCTTTACCAGCATGCATCCACACTCACTGTTGGGTATAATCCTTGTACCATTTAGGATGGACATTCTACACAATGACAATGGTCCTCATATTCTCTAAGTACCTATGTACTTAAGATTATACACTGTCGGGAAATTAGAATGTTTGTTATATCCATCTATTGGTCAAAGTCAAAGCCATTTATTCAGTTTAGGCCCTAGGAGGACACTTATGAAGGTCAAATTTACTGAAGTTACCACCGTATCGGAAGTCAGCCTTTAACTGAGAAGAACCATCAAGAAACACAGCAAGGTTAAATAAGTCTAAAAAGCATGCGGCATGCTCATCTCTTTTTGTAATTTAATTACATAATGAACTCTTCACTGGCATAAATGCCTACAAAATAATAGATGGACAGACTGTCAATAGAAAATAAATAAAAATATAGCCATATCTTGTTTATTTCAAAAGTGATAATGTATTGATAACAATTTTATCATGCTTAATCGAATTGTAATAGTTATTACAAAAATGAACGCTATCCCTGGTAGGCAAATTAATAATTTTAAGTATCAAATTTATAAATAAATAGTTTTTAAATTGATTCATCAATTAATTTGTTTATTATTCAAAAGCCATATTAGATTTAAATTATTTTATCATAACCTCGAATTTTCTTTCAAAATAGAGATAGCGTTTACATTTTTGTAACGATTCAATAAAAAAATTAGGTATAGTCAAAGCTTCTAAGGGGTTTATGTTCTGGTCATTCTATAGTGTAGTAGGTAGGTACCTACATGACATAGTGATTATTTAATTCGGCAGTTTTTGCATAAAAACTTCATTGTTTCGCCATATCTGGAAATAGAAGAAAGACTTATTCATATTTGAATTTAATTAACAATGACAAACCGCAAGTTTTATGACATTTACATTAAACTTGGCTATACAAGTACTACTTTTTGGACAAAGCATGAAGAAGACCATCATACTTCATATCATAGGTATTTATATTATACAGAGCGGAGAAAAACATTTTTTTTTTGTATGTATGTAACGAATAAACTCAAAACTACTGGACCGATTTCAAAAATTCTTTGGCCATTAGAATGCCACATTATCTCTAGTAACTTGGGCTATATTTTATCCCGGGAACGCGAGTGAAACCGCGCGGAAAAGCTATTAAAGATATTTTTAACGAAGCTTGGTAATATAATTATCTGAATTTCGCAAGAGAATTGAATAAGAGTTCGATACTGCGGTTTGCGGTGCAAGGCGCGCAGACTGCGCAGGCTGGGACCGACTCCCGCGCAGACATGTGACAACTATCCTTATTATTTTATGTCGTAAGTCGATGTCGAGTACAATAATGAAATTTGAGTAATTATAACTAAAGGCACAAATACACATGCGGCTCAATGTGAATAAGAATTAGATCTAAAATAGTAGGAGCTGCTTTTATGTTTACAATTCTGTTCGAGTAAATACCCCAACACTGACCACCATTATGATAATTTCCGAGAATTCGCTCAACAACTTGATAATTTATCAAGCACGCATATAAATATATATCGAGTTTCCGAATTCCTTGTTCTTTAGACCGATTCGTAAGAAACCTATAGTCGCTTATACTTCGTAAACCCTGCAAAAATAGCTTTAAAAGCAAACAGTTTTAGTCCGATGTAAGTTTTGGGATTAGAGCGAGTTTTTACTATACTATACCTGTGTTTGACCACAATCTCACCATGGTATCTAAGTATGATGTGGTTGATTGTGGTAAGTATAAAAAGCCAAGACGGAACTGGCTCTCAAGTACTGGAATACTCCGGTGGGTACGAAAAATTTACCACTTTTGAATGGTATGGTAGCTAGACAACAAAGTACCCTTACCACCGAGCTATGATTTCCTCATGATGTTTTCCTTCGCTGAAAGCTCAAGCTCATTATAGGAATCAAACCCACGACCTTAGTCACAACGTCACTCAGCTATCATGACTTCAAAATATATGGTTGCCCATAATATATCCCTACGTGAGCGCTACCATATAGTAGGGCCAGCCCAGCAGGCAGTACACCTGCATTCATGCATTGTTTCTTCACATTGATGCCAAATAAACATAGTGTATTTTGGCGCCATTATCATAATCCCTAAGTTGGCAATGCATTCAACGTCGTTGTTCGTGTCTGCCGTAATAGGAGTCGCTAGACTCGCGTGAGTCAGCCGGTAAGCTCGCGAGCGGTTAATGACCCCACTGCATTCGCCCAGATGGGCTCCGGTGTCCATTTGATGACGAAAATAAAGAAACACGTTCTCGCTTATGCTTTGGAAGCCGGTTGGCGAGATATTTGCATAAATCGGGGAGCTGTTTGCCTTGTATATTGGACTTTTAGCTAGATTAGAATAATGTTTGCTTTTGAAGATTCAATGTCTATAAATTACGATAGAGCAATGATTATTTGCAAGTTGCATTAATGATGTGTTCTTAGTGCTTAAGTTATCCACGCAAACGTGACTCTTCTCATGTTTCCAATTTGAATATTCCCAGTAAGATTTTAAATATTTGTTTACTTTAACAACTGGGTATTTTGGTTATTCATAATTCTGATTCTGGTTCAGATTTACTACTTTTCCTTATATGAAAACCACATAGTACGACATGAAAAGGTAGGTAAGTATAATTTTGAGCTAAATATTCCATTCATAAATATATTATTATTATTTGTTCAACCAATTCATTAAATTTTAAACTAGTTATGCATGACGTTCGGTGTGTTGTTTTACGAATCAAGAATGTTGTCACGAATTAACGAAATGTTATGAATGAGGATGGATGCATGGAGGTCGTAGAAGTAGAGAACGACCTAAACAATGGACGGATGAATTGCGTGAAAGGTGAAAAGTGTTCGAAATACGGACGGACCCAATTTAAAAATAATAAGAGTAAATTCTTCTTTAATTGAAGTGAAACTTCTTTATCGACGTATGGGAGTAATTTTTGTAGCAAATCGTCACGTTTTTCGGTTACGCGCCATGTTGCTTTTATTATGTTTTCCCGCATTTTGGAAGGCAAAGGGTTCTAGCTCATACAGCCTAGCCATTTATCTTATTTATCTTCTTAGTTTTGAATTAATGTCTGACATCTTAAAATATAAAGGTATGAAGTTAGCTAGCGAAAAACATTGGTTGCCATGGCAACCATTTTTTAGTAAGCGTTACTTCCGTCAGAATTTTAATCAGGGACTTTTCAGAAGTTTCACTTCTACCATGTGTGACTTGCACACACACACACTTTTTTTTATTCAAAATTGCAGATTCCATTCCATATTTGAATTTTTTTTTTTTTTTCAATCAGTCATAAAGGTTTTGTATCCAAGTGCAACGGAGATGTACACAGGCCAGCCGCCCAAACCGCATTCTGTGCCTGGGCGTTGAGTGAAAGTCAAGACTGAGCTGCCTTTCACGGCACGAGTGGCACGACGACAGCGAGCAAACATTTTCACAGAAATTCTATTAACTTCTGTCACGGAAAATTTCTCGTGGCCCAACAATGAGACCTTGTACTCCGTAGACATTTGTTATAATTATTAATAGGGTTCATTACAACATTAGAAAATTTCCTGTTTTGCATTCAATTAATTGTGTATTTAATTTACCTATCATTGTTTTCACAACATCCTCGTGTTATAAATAACGTAAGCCTGTTACAAGGATACATTGACATAAATAAATTGCAATAGGAAACTACCTAGCAAAAGGTGAAGAAATTTTAATGTTCTTTCTTTATCTATGAGCGGCCTTATGTGCCGGCCTATGAAGTAATATCTTCCAGGCAACCTTTGACTGGACCTACGGAAATAAACTCTTCAGCTGATGTTTCAATAAAAGTAAGAATGAAGCAATGGTAAAGTTAAGATTTCATAAACCTAGTTTTAAAATAGGAATGGGAAGAATTTGATTTCACGTTGAAACTGGCTTAACTTATTCATTTAATTTATGAGCTAGCGAAGAATGTTGCCAGAATATAATACGGAACCTATACAAAAAGTTTCCACTCGATAGGCTTTTTTGATAGTTGCCAATTAGTCACGGTCGACAATATCAATTGAGTGCAAATGAAACTGCGATGGATTTGTACAAGAGATTTGATACCGTCACCGCTTCACTGGACGCTTTTGTGTTGCGTCCACTTTCTCGTTTGCATTGAACATTTTGATAAACTTTCATTGTCATCGAGAGAGCTAGACAAAAAACAGTCACTCTTTTATGAGACAGCGTAAGTGGAATGAATAACCGCTAAAATTTTAAGTACAACTTCACAAACTCATCTAGCACGGTTAAGGCGTCGCTGTCATCAAAACCATGGATAAATAGATAGTTCCCTAATGTAAGTAAAAAGCATTTATGTAAAAACAATAGGTACTTTAACTTAATTACTGTAGAATACTCTTCGGCATGATCCCCTCACTACGCATTTGTGTGTATTCAACATGATTACACACAAAATTATATGTCTATTACGAGTCTATATTATTATTTAGTTTGTTAGTTAGTGGTTTTTCTACAAGCTCTGCTTAGTTGATAATCAGATGGCCGTGTGCGAAAATGTCCATATTTAGGAAAAATATATTTTTCAGCTTATTCTAAAATTAATAACTTTTAATTTCTCAACTATTGGAAATATCTACAAAATGCAATCAAGGTACCTTCCATCTTTAACAAGGCCCACGCTACGTTCTCTCGGCAACTCGAGGCAGGCAGCGGATATAATCTATAGATGAAAACAATGTAAACAATAGATAATAAGTGCTATATTTATAGAGCCCCCCTCTATCCTTATAAATCATATTTTATCGATGTTTATCATTATGTTGTATGCGGGCGCGCCTCTGTTGGTCTCGAGCCAGTAAGCTTGCGTCACATTAGGGAGAGCCCAGCGATATGCGGGAACGGGAACGTCCCAATTTTGGGCCTGATATTAATTTTGTTATATTTCTGTATTTTTTCTTTCATGGAGGCTTGTGTTTGACCACAATCTCACTATGATAAGTGATAAATGTGGCTAAAGGGCGTCACACACGGCGTTTATTTTACCTTGATCACAGCATTCGACGTCACTACTATTGAGCCTTATCGAAGTGTAAGCCTCATAACAGAAAGAAGCATTTAAAAATATCTGTTGCTAAGTTATTCACATGCACTTCTATTAATAACATGTAAATGTAGGTGAATGACCTGCCTAAAGGATATGAGGATAAAAATAACAAAATTGGGTTGGGTTTTATGAGAGCTTAAAACCAGACACAATAATGGGAAAAATGCGCTGTAGGTACTCAGAACTTTTATCCAGTTTTATCTTGGAGATAGAGCTGGCAACCCTAATAGCCAGTGATGCGCCTGCGCGCGCTTATTACAACTAAACATTGTTTACCGAGATTGTAACTGAATGCTGGCACTACATTAGCTATGCGGGGCGCAAGAATTTTAAATGCGATATGCAATGATTATGTAATGTTGCTTTGGACGAAATTATTTTTATCATTTTTATTATGAAATGCGAATGGATATTTGGGTGCTATCATTTTCAGAGGTTTTATATTTTAAATTAAAAAAGTAAAGAATGAGAAATGTGCTTAGACAGCTTATCCTACCTTCGTATATCTACAATTAAGTATTGAATTAGATTTTCTTACCAAATTCACCCGCGCAGCTGCTTGCATCAGCCATTTGAAATCTTGGGAGATCCATGTTTTAAGCTTATTGCCTCAATAACATATTTATATTATTTTGTGTTGACCTAAAAATAACAAAAATATGAAATTGGAATACTAGAACGATGTACCCTTGGGATGTACCCTATATGTACAGAACCATACTAAGACGAACGTACCTACGAATTAGAACCAGTTCTTTTATTTTTTTTGACAAGCTTATTTAGATCCACCTGTTTCGGTGACTGAATGTAGTCGAATCTTGTATGTTAAATTTGACACACTTCCCGGTGCTTGATCGAGCTGAAATTTTCCATGCATATGTAAATCGAATGACAATGCATGTTTATGGTAGCTTAACCTGAATCAAAATCTAGGATTAGCTCCAGATAAAGAAACTCTTCAACGGTCAACAGCAAAGACACAAAATTTTGTGTACGAATTTTATTATGATCGCCGGTTTTAAGTTTTACCATGACATGGTTGCTGTACTCGGGATTGGGTCCTGACTAGGGAACTCCTCAATTGTTAGCAGCACAGATATGAAGTGTTGCATGTGAACCTATACGCATTCGATTATTAAGTTAAGTGTCCTACTGCACTCATGGTTGGCTCCTAACGACGGAACTCCAAAATGCAGGATATCTAGTACTGTCGACCATGCCGTTGTCTATTTACGCTCAAAGCTCTTCGCTGCTGACCAAGCATACGTGGCCTTTATTGAAGAACTAGGCTTTACTAAATTAACAGGCAAACGTTTATGTAACAATGATGCATTAAATGAAATGAAAATTCTTAGCATGCCCAACGAAAATAAAAAAACTAAAACATTTTCAAAAATAAGCTTTTATTTAAATCAAACCCATCAATTTATTACATTATACAATTTATTATGATATCAATCTTGTCGCGAGATGCAGCTTGGTTTTAATTATTATTATTTCATCAAAATGACTGACGTAGTTTGTAATCGTTACGGCCTTTTTTTTTACCACGAATCTTGTGTTTGACCACAACCACACCATTGTATGTAATGATGTGGCCGAATGTGGTAAGAACACGAACAAAGTCACTGGAACTGGCTAACAAGTGTTGACCGAAGACACTAGTTGCATTACGATAATTCAAACTGAATAGTGGGCAATGCATTGGTAAGTTTTTCTTTACTTTGTATACTTGTATTTGCTCACAATCTCATCGTAAGTGATGATGTAACGGAAGGTGATAAGCAAACAACGTCTAGAAGGAACTTCAATGAAATTGAGAATTGAGAATCTCAAGTGAAATTGCCGGAACACACAGGTAGAAACTGCCATAGATTTTCAACTTGAGGGTGGTAGACAGTCAGGCGGGTACGACATAGTACCCTACCACCGTGCTATGGTTTCCTTCACCAAAAACTCACTGTAGGTTTGATTGAACCCACGACCTTGGTCACTTACCACTGAGCTGTGGCTATACAGGATGTTTTTTTAGTCACTGGCAATACTTGCAGGGCTTGAAGTACTCATCAATATGGACAACTTTTATTATGTGACCACCTCTGATATTGTGTAAAATAAAATGGTTGCTTCATACATTTTGGTCGAGTAGGTATTGAACTTTTGTATGGAACAGCTGAATTTTTTTTCGTGATTTCACAGTTAGTCAGTAAAAGTAGTTCATATTGATGAGTACTTCCACCCCTGCAAATGCCAGTCACTAAAAAATCACCCAGTATATAAAACTGCATCCCTATTTCCATTGGTCACGCCATAACTTGAGAACGACTTTACCGATTTCAACCAATCATTTTTTTAAAATTTTCTAATACTTTGTAGAAGGTTTTTACGGAAAGAAAAATTAAGCAAATTGCGCAGAATTGAAGGAAAATTGAAGAATAAGGGATCGCGAGTGAAAGCTAGTTCTACATATACGAATTGATATAGAAAGAAAGAAAGAAAGAAGTAACTAACCTTGGCCTGACGGTTCATTCGGTGGCGGTGGAGGAGGGCGAGGCGCTGTTTCCGTTTGCTCTATATTCGTAGGTAATGCCTCTCTGGTACGGAAACAAAAAAAAAAGCGTGTTAAATAAGGATGGCGGCAATAATTGAGATTTATAGTTTACAAGCTTCTGCCCCGCGGTTTCACCCGCGTTCCTGAGGGATCTTATATTTTTCGGAAATAAATAGTATGCTATGATCTATCTATGTGCCAAGTTTCATCCAAATCTATATAGAATTAGAAGCCGGTGTTCCAAATGAAATATAAAATTCTATCAAGTTATAGTATGGATTAAGTTTAATTATTTGCTCTGACTTCAGCTTCCTAAGGCATCCTTTCTCAACCTGTGGGTCGCGACCCCGAGGGGGGTCGCAGAGGGTCGCAATCTCTTCAGAAAATCGTAATATTGTGAGGGGTGCCGAAAGGATATTAACTTAATTTTGGCTATTTGGGGGGTCGCTACACTAAAAAGGTTGAGAAACGATGTTTTAAGGGGATGATAGCTCAGTAGTAGACGGTGAATACAGTGACGAAGATCGTGGGTTCGAATCCTACAATGAGGTTGAGCTTTGGTGAAAGAAAATATCGCAAGGATCGATAGCACGGTGGTAGGTTGATGATGTCGCCAAATACCTACCGGTGTGTTTTGGCAACTGCAGTAGAGAGCCAGTTCCTTCTAGGCTTTGTGTATTTACCACCTTCGGCCACACCATCACTTACCATGATGAGATTGTGGTCAAACACAGGCCTATAATTAAAATTTTTTTTTTTAGTGAAAACATATTTATGAGACCGATTTATTTTTAGTTAAAAGTTAATTAAACCGAAAATAGCAAACGTATTTTTCAAGACGATGTTTTTTCTACGGCCACATCATCACTTACCATAGTGAGATTGTGGTCAAACACAGACCATAAAAAAGCATAAACTTCAATAAATCAGCTAAGACTTTTTCATTTAGTTTTAATTAATTGGGTGGTTCTATGCACGAATAAACGAGTAGGCCGCATGATGATACGTATAAAACTGTTTTAATGTATTTGTTCCGACTGAAACTCAAGTCTACAATGTTTGTATGTTACCGTGTTGGCTTCCGGCCAGTATCAATGTACGTAAGAAGTCTTTATTTCTAAATACACTTTATGACGTTTCTAAAGTATGGGACATTGTTTGTGAGAGTAAAATGTCTGATCTTTGGGTTTTTATATTACAAATTTAAACTAGCGACAGATTTGAGAAGAAACAAGACCTTTGCTAGGTGCTCTAGTTCTTGAGATCCAAGACAGAGGCACTGAAACACCGTTTCAACTTTTTAATCATAGACCGACAAATTCTGATATATCGTGACAAATTAGTGACTTATTTTTTGACCACTCAAAATTCGAATTATGGCTATGACTTAAAAATCACTCTGTATAGTTACGATATGCATGGCTGCAACATATACATAATTAAATAAAAATAACAATTTACCTACCTACACCTCCTATTTAATGTAATCAGCTGGCAAGCCGGCGGGAGGCGGGGGCGGAGGGAAGTTCGGCATTGGCGGGGGCTGCTTGGCAGCCGGGGCGGGCCCTGGGCCAGCGCCACCCGCAGCGGGACCGGCAGGTTCTTGCAACTCAGAACAAGGCAACGCATTTCTGAGGCCGATATAAACAAATGTCAAAATAAATATCGGCAAATTAATTAAAACTACAGTATAGTTAGTTGTGAACGGGCGGTTGCCGCAAGCAGCGAAAGTAACCCATAGAGCTTTTTAAAAGATTTTGTAAGGTAGGTCCACCTTCAGAGCTGGACTTGAGAGCTAGGTTAATGCAGGATTGTGATATTTAATAAACCTTACTGGTAAACTGTGCCATATTAGTGTGCTTAACATCAATTTTATCAATTATAATTTATGTTAAAGTTGCGTGCGTCTCCCCCCCCTCCCTACCAGTTAAAGTTTAACAGTTACATGTTAAAATATATGTACTATGTTCGTTCAGTGCTTAGTGGACAGTACCACAACTTATTGGCTACCTAGCACTAACTTTTAAATTTTTGCAGATCCATAATCACATGATGGCAAGTGATGATATGGCCGAAGGTGGTAAGAACACAAAACCTCGAAAGGAACTGGATATCAGGACGTACTGGTAAAATGCTTGCCTGGCAAAAAAATCCTTGCTATAAACATAAGCGAATTTTAAAGTGATTTTCCACATAGTTATGAATAGAAATCGTTTAACCAAAGAAACACCAACAAAATTTTCAAAAGAGTGACGCGATGTCTAACGTTTTTGTTGATTTGATATTTGACACTGAACTTGACTGGTCACAGATGTATTGCAGAGTTCCGAAGGTCATGAGACACATACAAATGAATTATCACCTCTTGTATGCCATGACGTTGCTAATAGACGTGCAGGCAAACATGTGCTAACTGATGTACATGAAGCTGAATTGACGTCATTTAAAAAACAATCCTATATTCTACGCTGCTAAATCTTTTTTTGAACTAACTGCATAATATAAGGCGCTTGATTGATCGGTGTTGAACCTTATACTGTAGTCATAAGGTTGAAATTCAAATGTTTCTACAAACCGTATGAAGGTGATTTGAATAACAATAGTGTTATGGCATAAAATTTATGCACTTGTTATCAGGAAAGTTGTAGATTTGTTGTATTGTGTGTTGTTGCTGACCGAGGTGGCGCACGAGCATTAATTACAAATTAAATAGAAAATCAAGAAATGAACTTTACAAATACTTTACTACAAACTAAATGATATAAAACTTTAGCTAAAATATTGTACAAAACAATAAACAAGGACAAAAGTTATAAATTCCAAACGATGAATCAAAGAGTGAATTCCATTAATCAAAATTTTCCTCAGAGTCCTGTTGTTTATCAGGAATTGCATTCGATTCGTTGTTATTGTCTGAATCCGCCGCCTCTTCAAAGTCACTTTCAGATAGAACATCAGCGGGACTTTTGACTAAAGATATGATTTTAGATTCAGGCTCAGGTTGTGGTTCTGGTTCTGGTTCTGGTTCTGATTCTGGTTCTGGTACATCAGCAAGTTTAATTTCCACATGTTCCTCTAACAGATCCACAGCTTGTTGTAGAATATTCTTTGAGTTGTTAGAATGTTGCGAACTATTTTCCGATGTCGTATGAGTTTGGGTTCCTTCTTCATCTTTGGTTTCGTAGTGATCACTGTGAAATAAAAGGTCGTATTTAGTTCTCGACAAATACAGTAAAAAAAACTGTGGTCTGTGTGATCCGATTACCTCACTTTTGAAAAATAAAATAATATAAAACAAACTCAAAATAATAAAAACAAAAATTCACATACCCTTGAACAGTTAATAACAGCTTCGATATCAAATATCTGGTCGTCTGGCGATTTCGATATGTTAAAAATATCTTGTTTACATCGTGAAAAGGGGCACATTTTATTTGATGCCAAATTACATTGACTTTGGCATAGCGACCGGCGATGTTCCGTAAAAATGGACGGAGTGGCGTAGCAACTACCAGCTGATATTAATGTCTTGACAATAACATTGGAATAGGTCCAACTCAAGGCTCTTTCAAACTATATCAATTGAAATATTGAATTTATTGAGGAATTGTGTATCTTTGTTATATCATACGGAAGTACATAGATAGTGGTAAGCTCTTTCAGTTAAGAAGGGGTTTCTTTAAACCAAGACTGCTCAATTTATTTAACAGTGGGCCCCAACGGACGATTCAGACATTTTCGGTGAACCATCTATTTTAGTTACCTACTTTCAGTCTTACTTAAAAGTAACTCCCAAAGCCATAGGGTTGAGCAGGCTCGGTGTAGATAAATCATCCAAATAGCTTTTGACGCTAAAACCTCGCCTCAATACCCTCTATTTGCCCCCGGTTGGTGGCCGGTTGATAACCGTGTACCAGCCCCTTTAGTTACAAAACTAGATTGCTAATCGGACAGCTTCCTGCCTGTATAGCGTGGGCCTGGAATCTAGCTCGCATAGCTCAGTTAATGGATACAACGCGTTTGTACACAGATTTGCCTAAGGCTGCCCGTTCCTACAACACCCACGGTGGGTAATTGTATTTTAGTTTTAGATTCAGCTTCAAGCTACATCATTTTAATTTAACGGGGCATTTGTTAGTTTAATTGTTGTTTTATATAATTATTATTTATTTCACAGCGGCTTAACCCACGTTACGGAATATTCAAAACACGCTGAAAACGAAAACAACAAATAAATACGTTATTTATGTTCATGGAAGATTTACCCGATTACGCAATTCTTAATTATGTTGTGAAAAATTATGTAAGTAGCAGGATTGTGACTCAATTGATTTGAATTACTACTGTAATCATTGAATGTTTTCATACAATTTCTCTACTCGCACAAATCATCTAACAGCATTATTATGCATTTTATAACTACTTCAACTTTTTTATCTACATCACCACATAAGTAAAGCACTTATCACGTCGAAAATATAGTCAGACTCAAGCGCAAGCCTATTAAAAAGTCATCTTAGCAATTTTACTTTTTACTTTTACATTTCCAAATCATATATCAAGCTAAAACATCAGTACCTAACACTATCTTCAGTCCATATACCTAATACAATTATCGTAGCTAGCTAGTTTAATCTCGAGTGTTATTTGCGTGCGCGCATAGAACGCAGCCAGAGACGTACGCTATTTTGCGCTGCGCCCGCGCCGCGCCGGTGCAACAACCCCGCACCCGTGACACCGCAAATATTTACTACTAGACCACTACTAAATAATACTATATATATATACCGAGATCGTAAAGATTAATTGCTTATTGGTTTAGTGAGTTATTTATGCAAGGTTTTTATTCAATTCTATGCTTTGATAAATGATTTGAAGCATCAATTTCATTCGCTATTGTACAGGAGACTGAAAGCAGATTGCTTCGGACGCAGATGCCGAGCACCATGCATTTTTTCATCACATAAAGAAGAACGAAAGAGAGGAAATAACTGTAAACTCGTGTAACAACACAGAATTTATGATAGCGATGGTTAAACGACATCTTTGACATTTACTAGCAATCAATCTTGTAAAGTTGAATCAATCACATTTTTCAATAAAGGCATAGGTAGGTACCTACCTTCACATGCAGATAGGTGTATAAGATTTTGCACATTTTTGATATAACTCTACAATGATAGATAGCAATGATGACTTTGTTGTGTGGTTAACTGATAAAGGAGAATAATCTACAAGAGTCTGTTGGATTAACGTCTTCCTAACGTTATATTTCATACAGCTATGTAGATTGAAACAAAGAGCTGATAAAATGGTTAGATTAAAGAGTAAAGGTATTATATTTACTCGTTAAGAGGAAATATATACATGACAATGATACGAAATCATCTGAAGCAATTACAGACATTGAGGGGCGCGAAATTTTTGGTACAATGCTTTGATATACCTGCATTTCGATTAATGAAGTAATTTTGCGCCTAACACTGAGATAGACAAAGTACATGAAATGAAATGAAATGAAATGAAATAATTTATTCATTCAAATAGGCCTTCACAGGCACTTAAGAATAGTCAGACTCTAACGCACGGTTCGGAAGGTTGCTTTTACTGAGAAGAGCCGGCAAGAAACTCAGCAATTACTCTTTTCAAAACAAACTTAAGACTATTACATAAAATTTATCCTGCAAGAGCGAGCGCTACACCCAAGCATTGTCGTCATTTAAATATTCATTAACGTTATAGTATGCCTTTTGTACTAAAATAGACTTAACACGTTCCTTAAATTTATGTAATGGCAAATTTAAAAGTGCAGGAGGGATCTTATTATAGAAGCGTGTACACAGTCCCAAAAATGAACCTTGCACTTTTTGGAGTCTATAAGCAGAGGTTACAAGTTTATGCTTATTTCTAGTATTAATAGTGTGCATGTCACTTGTTTTTACAAAAAGACTTATATTTTGTTGTACAAATAATATGTTTGCATAAATGTACTGCGATGCTACTGTGAGGATATTAATTTGTTTAAACTTATCTCTGAGGGAAGCTCGAGAACTCAAATTATAAATTGCTCGCACCGCTCTTTTTTGCAAAATGAAAACAGCTTCTATATCAGCGGCCTTACCCCAAAGCAAAATGCCATAGGACATAACACTATGAAAATAGCTAAAATAAACTAATCGAGCTGTATCTACATCTGTTAGCTGTCTAATTTTTCTAACTGCATAAGCAGCCGAACTAAGCTTCCCCGCGAGACATGATATTTGGGTGCCCCATTGAAATTTTGAGTCTAAAGTAATCCCTAAAAATACTGTTGACTCAACAAGATTGAGAGACTCATTATTTAGCATCAAGTTACATCCTATTTTTTTTACATTGGGTAGTGCAAATTTAATACATTTAGTTTTCTTTGCATTTAAAACTAAATTATTAACAGTAAACCAATTTAATACCTGAGCTAATGCACCATTTACATCGTCATAATTGGATTTCAGTCTATCAACACTAAAAAGCAGTGAGGTATCGTCAGCAAACAGTACAATTCCACAGGTATTTTTGACATAAAAGGGAAGATCATTTATATAAATTAAAAATAGAAAAGGACCTAGAATAGAGCCCTGTGGCACACCCATATGCACAGGAGAACCAGATGATTTAACTCTATTGACATCAACACTTTGAGTTCTTTCCCCGAGATACGACTTCATCAGATCAAGTGCTGTACCCTTGACTCCATAATAATTAAGTTTACGTATGAGTGTTCGGTGATCAACACAATCGAATGCTTTAGATAAATCACAGAAGACTCCAATAACATTCTGTGACTTCTCCCAAGCGTTAAAAATATTTCTTAAAAGCGCTACCCCAGCGTCAACGGTTGAACGACCTTTTGTAAAACCATACTGCTCATTATGTAAGAGTTTGTTCAAATTAAAGTGAGCAATTAATTGCGTTAAAATTATCTTTTCAAATACTTTGCTCAGGGCTGGCAAAATGGAAACTGGCCTATAATTAGTAGGATCACTAGGATCTCCCGCTTTGAATAATGGTATAACTTTGCTATGTTTCATTAAATTCGGAAATTGACCAAAATCTACGCATTTATTAAAAATAAAAGCTAAATGGGGAGCAATGTTATCAATGATACCCTGCAAAACAGTTACGGATATATCCCACAAGTCACCTGTGCGTTTAACTTTCAGATTTTTAAATGTTTTGACTACGTCATAAGGTGTAATATGCCTAAACCTGAACAATTCACAGCACTCTGATACATTGGCTTTCAATAATAATTCAGCATCTATTGGTGAAGAACTCAAAGAGCTAGTCGTATCTACCGGTATATTAGTAAAAAATAAATTAAAGGCATGTGCAATTTGACTATCTTCACAAATTATATTATTATTAATATTTAACTCAATACGCTTATTACAGTTTTGAGATTTTCCTCTTTCAGAGTTGATAATGGTCCAAGTAGTTTTAACTTTATTGTTTGATTGACTAATTTTATTTCTTAAGTATATGGACTTAGCAGAAGCACAAACCTTCTTAAAAATTTTGGAATATTTTTTAACATACTCGACAAAACTAATATTTTGATTGTATTTCTTCATGCCATACAGCTCATACAACTTAGCTCTGCTTCTGTAAATACCTACTGTTGCCCAGTCATTAAACTTAATGTTATTATTTAATTTAAAGGTCCTGGGTTTAAAAACCTTATCAAATTCTTTTTTTATAAAATTAAAGAGATCACTGTAAAGACAATCTGGTTCATCCTGTAACATTTTAACAGAAACAATTTTTTGATTTACATTATCTTTGAATCGGGCTATACGATTTAATGTTATAGGCCTACAAGTTATGGTATGTGGTATATCCTTTGTTTCATTTAAAAGAACTACCTTCTGACCACAATGATCCGAAGTCAAATCAGTAATAATAGACTTTTCAAGTACATCGCAGCAACAGAACACATTGTCAAGACAAGTGGCAGAAGTTTCTGTGATTCTAGTGGGTTCACAGAATAAATTGTTAAGATTAAATGATTTAAACAGATTAATTAATCCTAGTGATGTATGCGAATTTACTAATAAATTAACATTAAAGTCACCACATACAATTATACTCTTATTACAGGTTTGAGCTTTCTTAAGAGCATCTTCTATAACTAATTCAAACAAATTATAATCACCTAAGGGGGGACGGTACACGCAAACTATAACGTAGCGCTCAAGCTCTACGCAGGACAATTCAACAGTGCGCTCGATAGATAAGTCTACAATGTCCTTGCGATCCTTACATTTAATGTTACTTGAAACTAAAATTAAACTACCACCGTGTATGGCTGATTTTCTTACGAACGCACTTAACAATTTATATTTACTATTATTGAGCAATAATTCATTACTCTTTAACCAATGTTCGGTTACACAAAATACATTAACATTATGATATTCGAGAAATAATTCAATTTCCAATTCTTTGCTAGCTAGGCCCTGAATATTCTGATGAACAATATTTAAATGATTGAGCTCAGCCTTTGTCGGTAAATCTAAAAACCCTCCCTAGACACCTCGTTATCGCCAATAACACCAGTGTCAACAGCCTCAACTAAGCTACTTGTAGCTTGGTCATAAATGTGTATATTGCCGGCTAACAATGTAGCAATGTGTCTCTTATACTTTAATGGCAGATACATGGTATCTTTAGTCAGCTTAAAATCAAATATAAAATTATTAATGTCAAAATAATACATGGATCATGATTTCCCGAAGGATTTGTGGAATTATAGTGATCTTCTTAAAATGTCTGTTGAACCTCCAGCTATACTCGTAGATAATCGGAAAAGAAATGCTCTTTTCACTGCAGCAGCGCCCTAAGGCGGAAAATGTAGCATTTTATCGACACCGCCCACGGCAACAAAATGCCTGACATCTTGTGCAAATCAGGGCCAGCTCCGGACGTGGTCCAAGCACTAACGAGTGCATTATACGCAGCTTGCAGCGACATCCGCCCACTGGCGTAACGGGACAGTCCAGCGGTTTATTCTGTAACTTGAATCCTGAATTAAGTGCCAGCGATAAATTCTAATAGCATAGTGTAGTTAATGGTGCCGCCAATGTGGAATCCATGCGGAAAATTTAAATTGGACGGTGGAAAACTATTCCTGCTTGCATTTTTGCGAACACTGCTGAATTTTTAAATTGTTACCTAATTAGATTGCTTAATAGTTTAGACTAGTGACATATTGTGGAGTGGAGAGACAGAAATTTCAGTTGAGAAAATATTAAATATGGTATTTTTCTTTACATCAGTAGGCTGGCAAGAATCCAAGCGGTCCATCTGATGGTACTTGGTTACCGTCGCCTTTGGACATTAGCAATACCAGGGGGATGGCCAATATGTCGCCGACCTTTATACCTTAGAAGGCTATATTGGCTCTCGAGTGCAACTGCCGGAATACACCGGTAGGTGCTTGGCGACTTGAGTGTGGTAGCCAGCCAGGCGGGTACTACAACGTACCCTACCACCGTGCAACATTTAATTGTAGCTGATTCAAAAAGTTGGAATTGTCTCCTTTTCAAATTATTAATACGTGACATTAACTCTGCTGAGAATGGCCTGCTATTGTTTATCTTCAAGAAATATATTGTAATGACGCGAGTCGGACTCGGGAAGCAGTGAATTTGTCGCCGATTGTTACAGCGGCATCATCTTGCGCTCGCGAATTGTCTTGTTACGGGATGTGACGTAATGCACACAGATTTCTTGCTAAACTAACAATGATTGATGACTTTGTACAAGCGCAAATTGCATAAAGTAGGCCCTCTACCGCCCGCGAGTCGTAGGACGACCAGAAGGAATTGCAATTTCCGATGAAATCCGTATCAGGGTTAAACGACATGTTATTGGCGGACATTTTGTTTGATGATGATTGTATAAAGTGGACTTTTTAGAGGCTTTAAATAAGAAGAATTAAATTATCCAATAATAATATCGTGGGACATTCTCCACAGTCGGCCATCTGATCCCAAAATAAGCAGATTGTAACTATGGAAACCAGATAACTGATATAATAATAATAATAAATAATCTATGACTTACAAAACGGTAAGTACGAACCGTGACTGACAGACAACGCACAACCTAAGCCGGTGAAAGAAAGAAAGAAAAGAAAAAACATTTATTTACGGGAAATGGACGCACATAGAATGAAATAACTTATAAAGACATAATTAGGAATTACAAATAAATATAAGACAGCAAAAGAAAAAAGTAAAATAAAAATGCACGAAAAACTGTCAATATTAATAAAAATAACAAAAAGTTTCGATATATATAGAAATTATACGCCGCACTTCCGGCAAACGAGGTTGACCGCTCAGCATTTTGCTGTGACGGAGATCAACCGACACAGCACTGGTTTTCAGGATCAACCCCCGTGACATTCAGATGCCGTCTGCTCGGTGGGCTTAGAGAGTAAAAGATTGGTGGAAATATTCCATGATGAGCACGAAACGCCCAGACTCAAAATAAACAGACGAACAGAAAGAAACACATAATGTTTGTCGTTTGAAGGAATCGAAGTGGTGTGGCAATCAAGGTCATCTGTATGAAGTGAGTTATAACGGCATTAAAGAATTAGAATAAAGTTTTAAACTAACTACAATCCTAATCCTAAATAATATTATGAATGCGAACGTGAGTTTGTTTGTATGCCCAGATAGCCAGTATGGAGAAGGACATGGGCTACTTTTTTTTCTCGGAGACGCGGGTGAAACCGCGGGGCGGAAGATAGTTATAATTATAAAAGAGATAAGTTAGCAAAAAGTGATAAGTTTCGTACAGTAGTATAAATAAAAAATGAATTTTATTGCGCATACAATTCAGAAAATATCATTATGCAATGCAATTCTACAATGCAATAATTTAACAAGTGTGTTTCACAAAACAAACAAGGTATGAATAAGAGCAGACAAAATAAACAATGAAGATGAAAAATTTAGTAAATATGTATAATTGACAAATTTCAAATACGGCATACCTACTGTAGAATCTGAATGTTGGTAATTCCTGAGAGCGTATATTCCACCATTATGCAGTGGGTTCGATTGGTAATCAAAGACTGGTCTAGAGGAAAGCCTACATTTACATATTAAAGATACTTAGTTGGTTTTTATCCACACTATTTATCAGTTATAAAAAATACTTTTAGCATAAAATATTCGTTTTATAAATTCTGTAACTAGCTGTAGATTTTTAATAACAATTAAAAATCTACAGAATATCCTGGTTCAGTAACAAGATAGATTTAACTTTTTTTTTTCACGAGAAACTGCTGGAAGCGAGCATTGGCATAAGCAATGATGTGTGACAGACAGCGTGACGAATGTTTTCACAGGTACTATGCCACTTCGCAAGTGTCGCCAACTCGACGCTAATATCGGAAACACGGAATTACGTCAGACGTCACAAGACTTATGCAAAATAGAATTAAGGGCCATGTCAGATTGCTGTTTTGAGTTATTTCAAAAATATAAGTCAACTTAAGGAGCCTATATTAGATTTGAGGAGTGACAAAGATGCAGTCAACCGTGTTTGTTGTACCGGCAATTCAATCGACCGAACTAATTAAAGGGCAAAAGTACCTAAATGAGACAAAAACAATGAATATGCAATGAAAATGATAATGCTTGTTATAACGCTGAAGATGCGAAAAATCAAACAGAAAATCAACACTGTAAAGCGATAGAATATACTGCGTGGAAAAACCATTATTACAGCATTAAAAAAAGATAATGTCATGTATTTTTTTTCCTTGCTTTTCTAAGCAAAAACAACCTTCAAAAATATTTTCATATTCATTAATTTATTTTACTTATATTTTAATTAATAATGACCAGGAAGCCATATTTAAGAGAAAATTGATATAACTCAGAAATTCGTTTCAGTCGTCGCGTCGAGTGCAAATTGCATTACTAATGAAGCGAAATAAAGAGCTGGCGGTACAGTCTGACAAAACCTTAACTATTTGCATAATATATATTTTTACCGCAACTAATTCGAAGCGAAAATAAACTGTAACAGAGGTGTGTCCGAGTATTGATAAGCACTTTGTTTAAAATCTTTATTTGTTTTCGGAAAATTGAGCGAGAAATAATGTGATTCTTAAATAATTGAAGGTGAGATACATAATATAAGAAAAGTACATACCTATGCTTTAGTTAGATGAATATGAAAATTGTTAAATTTATGGCTAGCTCAGATATATAACCAATCATTGTTTCCTGATATAAATTAGAACACAAAAAAGCAAAATGAAACTTAAAATAACCTTCAATAGGTATTAAAATTCATTAGGTACTGCACTAGGTATACTACCATTAAACGAAGTACTTATAACATCCAATACAAAAAGCCACAAAGACGCTATGGAATAATCTAAATTCGAATAGAACATAGAAATGACTGCAGTCACAGTATTTAGTTACGTAGCAACAAGTGAAATTAAAATAAGCTGGTGTACAGACAAAGGATCTAAGTCTATATCTGGTGTGACCATTTAAGGTGCGGCCGGGGGACCGACGTGTCCCGGAATAGTCAGGATGCGCTAACACAGGGTTGTCAATAGCAAAAATAACAAATACATAAAAAGAGAAAGAAGAATCGAACTAGTTATTAGTAAAATTTGCTGTAACTACAATCATAGCTTCGTCATCGCACTTCATTGGTGTCTCTGAAATGCAAGGCCTCAATAAAAAAGAAATGCTTGATAAAATTGGTACTATCAATATTACGCCTTTATCCAGGTGTCTATCTCCAGTTACAAACATAAGCTAGAAACTTTCTATACAAATACAATTTACTTTTTTTAATTCCATGCTCCAAGCATCTTAGCCTGCAAAGAAGAATTCTAATTCTTACCCAAAACAATCCAACAACCGAACTGACGTAGAGAGATATAAGACCCTATTAAAATATCACTGTAACACAAACCGTAATATAATTTTCAATACACTTGTTCGTAAAGTGACCCTTATTACATCGCTTTTAGGGCCATAAACCGAGCTATAACACACGCGTGCATAATAATATTACCGCATATCGTGCGTAATAGAATTATCCCTACAAAGTTAAATTAGTACCTTACTACAAGTTATGTGCACTATATACGAGTATTTTCAATTGAACCGGGTAATACAGTTTTTTTTTTGTAACAACAAAGAGATTTTATGCCGCTGAAAATCCATGTATACATTTTTGGAATAAATAAATGTGTACGTCTTTAATTAAGTCAAACAAACATTTATTTAATCAAATTATTCATAAAATTCATTTGTTATAAAATATTAAAATATTTGCATTTTATTACTTAAAATTATAATTTTGAAGTAGGCTGTATGTTCATAGAGCATCCATTTGGCGCTTGAAAAAAAAACTTGGGCGCCATTTCGATTTCTCATAAGTTTGATATTTCTTTGATGTTGCTCATTACGCTCGGGCTGCAACTCACAGCCTCGTGCGTAATGAGCAACTTCGCTCACTTGTATCATAATATACTATTACCTACCAACAAAATTTTAATGCAAAGGGACACTTTCTCCGACCACCAGCCCTGCTGCAGCGAGCATCACCGCGACCAATGCAAATAAAGTTAAACCATGGCAGCTACAGAGCGGCGCGCTACAAATTTAGAAACGTAATGGCCGACGTAAAATTAACTTGAAATCGTAGGTTGCCCGTTGCCATGTTCGCTTGTCAACGCTTCCTAGAAGAGATAATATTTAGCTACTCCATCAGTGCGAGCACTTAAGTTTACTGTTACTGATATTGTGTGGAAACTGTTAGTTAAATTATAGCTTACCATTTGGGTCTGGAAAAAAGATTGGCAAAGTACCTAAATAATGCTAAAATCATGATCATTATGTGGACTTTGTACGTAAAATGTAGGTGGAAAATAGGAAAAAAAAAATGTTTGTGACGACATTTCAAAATCCTGATCATTACAAGGAACGTCTTTCGGGTAACATAAATGAAAAATAATGATTCAACTTACACCGTGGAAACACCAAAGCAAATTCTTCAATATATCATAACAAAGGAAAATTCCCCAAGGACGGAAACTAATAGCTACGTAGGAAGCGAAAGCAATCGATCAAATACAGAAATAGACACAACACAAGTGCGATGGGTCCCAGGCAATCTGAACGTAGTACGTCAAAACATAATGATGCCAGTAAATATGACAACCAACGACGCGAAAGAATAGCCTTTTATTATGCTCGGCCTTGGACAAAACCTGGCATTTGCAGCGCCAAGGTTTGATTTAAATTGACATTATTTTAGAAATGTTTCTTTACCATTACGCAGTATGAAGCTAAAAAAAAAACAAAAAGCCTTATACTTAAAAGTCCACTAGATAGCTATCAGGCAGCTATATCCCGACAATTTCTATTTCACTGCGAGAAAATAATATATAATGAGACTGAATGGAAAAATGTTGTACTAAAAAGATTTTGGAGGTTGTTTTAAAGCGTACGCGATTTTCTGAAATTCCAACTCCCTACGTGTCAACCATGTGAAACCCCGGGACGGAAGCTAGTAATGAATATTTGGAATCTAGACCATAATAATTCTATCGACTGAATAATATCCACCGCACGCAACTGACTTCGCTTTTTAAATCCAAACATCCATTTTCCAATAGCCTTGAACGAGTTATTGTTGTCATGTTTGGAACTAATAATGTATAGGCATACATAATGTATATGTACTACAAACAGACAGCTAGTCACAAAGGCCTGACTGAATGTATGAGGAAAAATTCAAAGCTGGGTACAAAAACAAAATATAATGAACGGATTATAAAGGTAGTTAAATAGCTACGGTCCCTTCGTCTTGAGTTATGACTCCTTAGAAATAAATAGGTATAGGTGGATATTTTGAAACGATGAATAAGTTTTAATATGTAATTGAATAAAACAAAATACAGGAATAGCGAAAAGATTATGTTTTTTAAATTCTAATCAATAAATCTATTTGCGATTTAAGTTAGAAATCCAATATAGGTTTTTAATAGACCACATCCAGAAAATTCCGGAAGAATCCAACCACCAAACACAAACAAACTTAAATAAAAAGCAGTAAAATGGTTTTAGGAAAGCAGCATGACTGGTAAAGGTTTAGCAATGGAATTCTATGATTGTTAATTCTATAAGTGTTAATTCTCGTAAAACAACGAAAATAAAAGAAAACAGTCGGTAAATCATTAGTAGTAGTTTCCATCCTGCCATTTAATATGTAGTTATATATTCACAAAAGGTTCATACCAGGGATCACCAATTAGATTTATTAGGGGTCCGTTTTAAAAATATAAAAGATTCGGTTGGTAGTTACCTCCTTTCTATTTTCATAAATTTTCTTCAATGTACAGATAGCGGATTCCACTGTGGGATATTCTTAGGTAAAAAAAATAAGTGGGATTTCCACATGGTACCTCGGTTATGTTATTCTCCTATATAGATTTAATTTTCATGAAGTTCTTTCTTGAAAGACCTGCTTCACAAATATAATATTACTAGTTGTCACAGCGGTTGCACCCGCGTTCCCGAAAAAAAAAGTAGCCCATATCCTTCTCCTTACCATAGGCTATCTGCGTACCAAATTTCATCACGATCGATTCAGCGGTTTAGGCGTGAAAAGGTAATAAACAAACAAACTCACTTTCGCATTTATAATATTAAGTTAGGATTAGTTAATCCAGACAAACGTACAAAGTTTCAAAGCAATTTTTTTGAAATCTTGGTTATTATGTTCAAAGTTTGGTCCGCACAATATAGGTCGGGCGGTCCGGACCCGGACCGCGGTCCGCCATTTTGTGACTCCAGGCACAGTAGATATATAAGAGGTTTATACTATCGTCACGCCTTCTGACTTGTTCCCACGCATTTAGAGCTTGGGAGCGTCCATCAATAAAGGAATGGAAATCCACGTCACAAGCATTATGACATTGAACTTGTTGAAATTGTTACCGTATCGATATTTAAATAGGGTTTGAAGTGGAATGGGTAAATGTTCATGCGGTACAGGTCAAATCACTGCCTAATTATGACCGTACTGATATAATAAATGCGAATGTTTGTTAGTAATTGGTAATCGGATCAGAAATATGGATAGATCAACTCAGGATACATTTTTTTATATAGTCTGTGGAAAGCGGTTAAAATCGTGGGCGGAAACATGTAAACAAAATTAAAACACCAATAAAGTTGCCCCGCATGTCTCTATATAATCGCATTGTAGCAATCAAATATAATAAACACTATTTGTTCTGTGTCCCGCATCCAATTAATTTGGTCGCACTCGTTTATTGACTTCGTTGACATGGAAGAACTCCGTGTCAGTTGTGTCTTTTGTATCTGCACAGAACTGGTATCTTTAAGGCCTGATTTCTCAGTGGCCAGATAAACTGTATCTAGCTGTTAATTTGAAATTAGAACAGTTTTTGCTTTGACTTATCAGAGGAATAGCTTATCCAAGGTTTATCCAGCAATTGAAAAATCGACCCTTAGTCTGCTATTTACATTAAAGTTTGAACTTGTTCAATGGCCTTACTTTAATTTGAACGCTAACAAACGTAGGTATACTTAACAGTAAAAACTACAGTAGTATTTTGATTCAATGATATTACAACAGGTTTTTTTTTAAATTAAGTATAAAGCCACTAAGGTTACGTAGTAACTATTTACTAATCTGTGACTAAGGTTTGGTTTAATTACGTAAAAGAAAATACGGACCTCTTTCTTCTATGAATTTCATGTATTACATTCTTGATTAAGATTTTTCTTATTTGTTGAACTAAATTATTGGGATACTAACTATCACCCCGCGGTTTTGCCTGCGTTCTCGAGGTATAAATCTAGGTATCTTATGTTTTATTCGGAGGTATAAACTGAGTCCAATTTTTTTCCAAATCCGATCGCCTAGCGTGGTTAAAAAACAATCGTTAACTCAAACATACACACAGGAACTGAAGCATCAGTTATTCGCAAATTCAAATGTAAAATCTTCCATCAATTTGATGATTCACTATTGTTGTAAAATATGATGCATGCGTTTGCGCAGAACTGCGTCAAAACAAAATACTTAATTGCTAGTTGAAAACTACCACTACCTATTTATCTGAATGATTATATCCTCTATTGAACTTTTGTGAAGGTCGCATGAGTACGAAGTCGAAAACGCTTAAAATTTTCTTTTCATCTTGTTTATAGGTTCCTACGCGATGATAAAAACCAAATATTTTCGATCTCAAGAAAAAGATTCTTGTGATATCTTGTAAAGATTCTTATTTTCCTACGCACTTCAAAAACAGAAAAACCAAACTCTTTCCGCTCCAATCACTGACCCCAATCAAGTAAACCAATTTAAACAGAAGCACAACACATCGCTATCCGCTAATACCTTGCACCTCCATCTGTCTGTCTGCCGCCGGTGATTGTCTTTGGCAGCGTCCGGTGCGCCCGCGCCGCTTATGACTCATGGCGAGCTCATACGATTAACTTCCGGTCGTTAGGGTCACAGAGAGACCCGCTCTAACTACACTGGAATGAGTCGGCTATTTGCTTGCTTGGAAAATTTATATATTACGCATCGGTACCTGGATCTCTGAATTAACTTTTATCTTGATTGAGTTAACGTCGAAAATTGTATGTTAGGTGGCTCTCTTATATGAAGTAAACATGTGTGAAGAATGTTCTAAACTGGAGTTGAATTCAGAATAGAGAAGTACTTATTTGATATTTTGTTTGAATTTAATCTCACGATAAGTGATGTTGCGGCCGAAGGTGGTAAGCACAAAAAGCCTAGAAGGAACTGGCTCTCAAATGTAGTTACAAGAACACAAGGGTAAGGGCTCCGTGCCAGATTTTCAATTTGAGGGTGGTAGCTAGCTAGTCGGGTGCTACAAAGTACCCTACCACGTTACCCTTTGCCTTTCTTTACAACTAGAAGGGGGTTTAAAGACAAAGTTTATCCAAATATGTGAACTATATTTAATCTATGAGCATCGATCTATCTATATTTATTGGCTTGGTTTGTTACGCGCGTCCCAAAACGACATATAAAAAAACAGAATTTCAGGAATCGCGATTCAAGCTATGAAAAAAAAAGTCAGATGCTGGCTTCTTCTTCTTAGTCGAAGGCTGACTTCTGAACCGGTGGTAACTTCAGTTAGAATTCGTTTTGAATTCAGCGAAAGAATTTGAGATTCTGGAACATGTGCTTCGCTTTCGCTAACTTGAAAACGTATTCTAATATCGTTATTTTATATTTTTTTGTGCAAACCCACTTTGAATTCGTTTTTGGTTTTTGTTAAAAGTTAATTTTATTTTTCAATTTTTAGTTTCCATTTTTACTTATCGAGATTTGTCATTTGTCGACAATATTGAATAATATTTATTTATTATTTTTTGTGTTCAGTAGCATAAAATTAAGACTCTCGACGCAATCACCCAAATAATTAGAAATAATAAAAACTAGCGGTCTATACGGTACTTTAAGAATTAACTCCTAACTTACAAGGAGTTGTACCTTCCATCATAAAATCACTTGACTAACTCAAAGGAACATAAGTAGCGGTCTATACGAGCCTATAATATTAAAAAAATATTCACTAACTCCTAATAGTTAAGGAGTTATATTTTCCAACATCAGCTTGAATAGTTTTAGAAAATATATAAAACACATTTATGCGTCCCTATAAAATTTGAGGGTTGTTCTCGATTTTTCTAGGATCCCATCATCAGATCCTGACTTGGTGCCAATGGGACCATCTGACCTTTTCAAACAAAAAGAATTTTCAAAATCGGTTCAAGCGTCTTCGAGTAATCGGGGAACATACATAAAAAAAAAGTTTCTGACGAATTGAGAACCTCCTCGTTTTTTGAAGTCGTTTAAAAATGGAGTATTACCGAAAATTATGCCTATTTAATGTTAAACCGAACGCTTATAAATGTCTACCGGAATTTGTTTTCATCGCTCAGATAAATTGAAGGCACCTCTTCACTTTTATTTTCATATTTTTACAACAATAACAATATTCATAAACAGCACTAATCTTCCTAATTTCATATAATGTTCTGCCACAAGAGGAAATTATAAGGGTTCCGTTTTTGTTATTTGACTTCGGAACCCTAAAAAAATCTATCGTGCCGTTTTAAAAATTACGAATGGTCAGTCATAATAATAAGTGCATCCGCTCCAGTAGCCAACATTACTGACATGTTCAAGTCCTGAGTCACACTCAGTGTATCAAAGTCAAAGTCAAAGCCATTTATTCAGTTTAGGCCCTAGGAGGGCACTTATGACCATTCCATGATCCATGACTTGAGGGTCAGAATTATCAATTCACTATTTTGTAGATTCGCTAGTCCTTCCCTTAGTCGCTTCTATCGACTAGACAAATCCCGAAACAGATTATTTTACTTTCGACGTTTGACTGAAAAGTTAGGAATTTCTAGGTTTAACTAAAAATACTTCAGTCAAAGGACGAAAATGGTCAAACGTAGGATAAACCAGTCATTCCGGGAAGAGACTGCGAGAAATCCATTACCGAGCCATAGATATTCGATTAAAATTGACGTAGTAAATAAAACGCGAGAAAAATACGTCGAAAATACTGAATGGGAACTATCCACGTTAATGTGAAAAACCCATAATAAATGTTTCAACAGTTCTGCACTGGGATATGTTCGTAGAGATCTAAATATTTATCAGTGTTCTCCGTAATTGTGTTTGTATTACGTAAATATTTCTATCATGGTATTCGATGTAAACGATGGTTTCGTCTCGAAAACAGAGAGAGAGAGAGAGAGAGAGAGAATACTTTCACATGAAAGTTCAGTATTTTGATATTTTCTTAGCTTAGTGAATGTTTGTTTAAAATCGGATGAGCAATTTCCGTGATTAGCTTACATTATTTACAGGAATCAGAAACGCATTCTCAAGCACAAATATATCTTTAAATAATCTCTCTATCTAATCTAATATATATAATACCTTTAAACGAGCAATTCTTGTATATACTTATATAAATATATAATCTGAACCTCGGAAACGGCTCCAACGATTTTCATGAAATTTAGTTTCGGGGGCGATAAATCGATCTAGCTAGGTATCATTTTTAGAAAACGTCATTTAAAAAAATACCGAGCAAAGCTCGGTCATCCAGGTATTATTCCTTATATAAACATTTAAAAAATGGCTTTTTGTTCCGAGAACGCGAGTTTTGAAAAGGCAAAAGCTAGAATTATTTATTTTATACAAGCTTCCGCCCCGCGGTCCCAAGGGATCTTATGTTTTCCCAAGATATAAAGTAGCCTATGTGTTATTCCAGACTATAATCTATCTCTGTGCCGAATTTCATCCAAATCCGTTAAGTAGTTTTTGCGTGAAAGAGTAACAAACATACATCCAGACATCCAATTTCTCAGAATTACAATTAAATCAATTGTTTTCTTTTATGTTTATTGTGATGAGGTATTCTGGAAATATTGTTTCAATATAATGGACCTAGTCTATTTATCTGCCTAAGTAGGTACTACTGATAACTGTGTCGCTGTCAATCCATAATATGATATGGCTCTAACTTTATCTTTATTGATTGATTTACAACCAGATAACAATGTAGTTCGGACTTTGATCTACCGAAATCCCTATAAAGTTCGAATTTTTACCTTCATTTCATTAGGCTTGGCCACTATTTGCGGCATAAAATGATAAAGTTCTTTATGTAATAATAATCTAATTTTATTTCGTATGCGTGTATCTGTGATTTCTTTCAGCATTGAGTGTTGTAATAGTGTTTTAAAATTAAAAATAGACTGAAGAAGATGAAAAGAGAAAGAAATAATAAAAAAGGCGATCGCGCGTAACATACTTAACAGTAAAGGGGGTCATACACGGCGAAGATACTATAAATCCTTTAGAGTTCTGCAAAAATGAGGCAAATAAAATAATTTATAATCGATTAACTATACATCTTTTACTATTCGATGCAAACATTGGCGTGGTGTGAATAAAACAAATGTATTCGTTAAAGAATGACAGTGGAAATGTGCCAACAAATAAAACAAATATCCTTATTATTTGGCAGAGAGAGCAGAATTGTTGTCATTGAGACAAGAACATTAAATACCTATTGAATTGGCTGATAATAGTTTTGATAGCGTACGCCATAAATATACTCAAGTTCTATAGAAAATTATTAAATCTCAGAGTATTGTCACAGAAAATAATAGGTCTCCAATATTTGAAGCCATATTCGGTTCGGAAGTCAGCCTTCAACTGACAAGAACCGGCAAGAAACTCAGCAAAGTTATATTTTGTTTATTGTATGTATTTTGGCTATATTCTTACAAAACTAGTAAAATTTATTAACACAGAACAAAAGCTTGTTCTATTAAGAAATTGAAAAATCAACGAATGTCGGAGTAATACAATAATTTAAAACTTTAGTACCTACGTTCCTGAATGCACGAAAACTCGGAATCTCGGATTCCGATTATAGTAGATACTGTTTGTTTTTTATATTCAACGATTTGCGTCAGTATTACGGTGACATTTTGGCACAATTGATCATCCTAATCCTAACTTCCTAACTTTATAATATCATAAATGCGAAAGTGAGTTTGTTTGATTGTTTGTTACCTTTTCACGCTTAAACCGCTGAACCGATCGCGATGAAATATGATATGCAGATAGCCTATGGTATGGAGAAGAACATAGGCTACTTTTTATCCCGGAAAAACATAAGATCCCTGGGAAACCGCGGGGAGAAAGCTAGTAAAAATATATTTAAATCTACCGTTGCGTAATGCCACATCCTGCGAGCGAAGATTATGTTATCTGTGTATAATTTTTTCACAAGGCGTTAAATTTTTGAAATTTAGATTTATCCTTTATAGCTGCATATTTCGTACTCCAACTAAGCGAGTCTAGAATCAATCTCTATAAAATTATAGTTTATAATTATCAACCAGGCAGCCAAGCCCATATAAATGCAAATGCTAGTGTACATAGACTGCACATTTTACTGTGTAAAAAAGCTATAAAAAGGCGACAGACTTGCCGGCTCATTATCTTAGTAATTAGCTATTCCATATAGTGTAACGAATCGCCGCAAGGACGATGTTTTTATGCAAATCGTTTGCATAATCGAGTACATACTTGTTATCGATTTACCCTCATAGAAGGTAATATTAAAGCAAACGTTGCGAGCAGTTGACCTATATCGGGAAAACTATTTCAATAACTACCTATTCCCTGCGGTTTTATAAAATGCAGCCTATAACCTTCCTTAATAAATGGACTATCTAACGCAAAAAGAATTTAGAAACTACTTCGGAACGAACGGGTGATTCAATTAATCGTTCCAATCGATCGCAACAGAGAATTTAAGGCGTCTGCATATTTCCAAGCATTTACCGACATCGTTTATTGTTGGTGCTGATATACTGTTCCGCTGCACTAGTGATAGGAATAAACATGAACAAACAACTAAACGTTTCGCCAAATATATTGAATCTCGTGGTTTAACACGGTCATCATTCAGCTGATATTGTGGTGGCCACGAGAAGCGCGGCTCTAGAACTAATATAATATTTTAAATATAGGCCATTATCATTGGTTTTTGTACCTATCACTGTTGTAGTCTTGTAGTGGCCACAAACATGGTTAATGAGCGCCCGCCCACGTGACAGTGCTCTCAAAGATATATCAGTAGGTCTTTTTGAATTGTTTTTTTTTTCCATTCATTCTGAAGCCTATTCACACCGAGATGAATTGCAACGGTACGGTCCTAGATTTCCAATTAATCTTCAAGCCTGAAATGAATGGGTAAGGGTAGTGCCCACCGCGACTGAACCAAGGGACATTCGAGGAGAGAAAGAGTATCAGTGCTACAGCGCAGCTTTTTGAGACTGCAACGCATTTATTTTACCAAAATGTCTATGAAGCGAAGTGTTTTACTGACACTTTACTTTATTTTTCCGGAAGTTAAAAATGGTTGTTGTTCACTTAAGGCACACAATAATCACTATAAAACGTGCGCGAGCGCATTCTAGAGCTAACAGTAAGCAGTTATCGTAAACATTGAGTGAGGAACGTTGTCTGCCCTGGAGTGTAGCCAATGCCCAGATTACACGCAGCAACAGAGCCACCAAGAGCGATACTGAATCAAATAACCAGCTTATCTAATAATAAAAAATCATCATGTTTTTATTGGATAAAATTAATTGTGGAATATTTTTTGCACATAAATTTCTTTCTTCTTGATTCTGTTAGACCTTTTGCACATTATAAGAAAATTTCTTGACATTATAAAACTTTCAGTCGTTCTTATGTCGGATCAGACACGCGCATACTAATATTTTTCTTGTCTTATAATTGTAAAAGACCTTAAACATTTTGGGTTTTCTCTTATCGTCAGTCAACCCACGAAGGAAGTCGTATGAAACCTATCTAACAACTTCAGACCAAACATTGTTTGCTATAAACGAAATTTTATATCAATGTCGTGGTACCATCATATAACGATAGGTGCACGATATAGTCCATTGCGGAAGGTCTCCCGCCCGCTATCGACCGGCGACTACGCCACCCAGTTCCCCCGTCGGTTGGTTGCGTAACGCCACGCCACGGCAACGACACAGCAACGCCACTCGAGAGGCTTCGGTCGGCTCCTGGCACCAATTCATTAACTTTTACAGTATTTACGGCCTATTCATAATATAGGTTCCGTATTCAGTTTCACGGTCACAATCAAAGTCAATATCAGTAAGAATCTTCGTTGGTTTCGTAAAAGACAAAACATTAAATAAATACATACTTATGTACTATTATAAGTGCGATAGTTTGTGAGAATGGTTGGATTTTTGGATGGATGGATGTTTGTTACTCTTTCACGAAACAACTAGATACTGATCGTATTTGGATGAAATTTGGCACACAGATAGAATATATTCTGAAGCTCGTATAGTAATATTGCTTGAGCGGCCTTTTTAGGGGGGCAGGTGGGTACAAAGTACCTTACCAGTAGTGGATCCAGGGGTGGGGCAAGGGGCTCCAGACCCCCCTAAAGCATTTGGGTCCACCCCTGACAAATCTTAAATTAAACTTGCTATTATCCTATTACGTCAGCTGCGTCAAGCCTCTCCCTAACCAAAGTCCTGGATCCGCCACTATACCCTACTATACTATGGTTTCTTAACGATTTTTTTATTACTTGACCTTGTAAAGGTCGTCGGAAAGCGCTGGATGCAGGCCGCCCAAGACCGGTCCTATTGGAGATCCTTAGGGGAGGCCTATGTCCAGCAGTGGACGTCTTGTAGCTGAGATGATGATGATTATACGTTTATGAGTAGGTACCTAAGTTATGAATGAACCTACACACGATTAAAAACCTACTTAAATATTGTCTATAGTTACTGTAACATTTGTTTTGTAGGGTTGTAAAATTATGTTATGAATGGTTCATACATTTAGTACTGCATGTATTGACGTGAGGGCACGCGATCACGCTGCATGGAATGTTAAATGTGTTGTTGTAGCCGTGGTTGTAACTATTTTGGGGATTGCACGAAAGCTATTTAGAATAGGTAAAGGAAATATATAATCATGAAAACTAGCAATAGAATAGTTTACGTTCTGTATGTGTGAACGTGCAATCGTGTAATCTCAGGAACTATGAGTCCGATTTGAAAAATGAGACTATTTCAATTAATTGTAACTTCTCTAAAAATCTTTATATTTTTTTGACAAATCCTGTCATAACTCTTTATTGGATAACCTTTTACAACACAGTTTTTGAACTCTATCATTATCTCAAATTGCGCATAAAGCCTTTACAGACTATTATTTTCATTTCCTCTCATTCCTGCCGAGGCTGGCATTCAAAACATCCGCAATCAGTCAGCGTTTTAAAAGGCCACCTCCCTCGGGGGAGGGCGTTACCCCACACCACACCGCGTTACGTAACTAGCAGCATGACCTAGATTAATCTGAACAAGCACTAAGAGCTGGGGTAGGCCCCCTCCACCCCAGGGCCCTCTTCACATTTTTAAGGGGAAATGTAGGGCAGTAAAAAGTTTTGTTTTAATAAATATGTTTGGTATTTGAAATGGGGTGATAAAGAGTACATTTAAAAAAAATGTTAATTTCGGTTAACTAAACACTGTTTAACTGTAGATAGGCTTTTAGCACAATTTTGCCATGGTAAGTGATGATGTGGCCGAAGGTGGTAACAGCCTAGAAATTAGCCGAATCTCACCTACCTGCCTGTAGTAGGTGACAGATTTCAACTTGAGGGTGGTAGGTAGCTAGCCAGGCGGATACCACAAAGTACCCTACCACCGGGCTGTGGTTTCCTCACAATGTTTTCCTTCACATAAATCTCAAGCTCTTGTAAGATTCGAGCTCACGACATTTGCATATCACTAGCATTAATGAGCTGTCATTATTCATCTAAAATGTAAAATTGATAAAAGCAAGTAGGCCTACCTTTTGCGTTAATTACGTAAGGATTGTGTGAAAAATTATCACGTATTTCAGGTGACGTAACTATAGACAAACATGTTTTGTACAGTAATTGTGAGCAGTAAAAATACAAGAGAAACCATGCCAAAGTTTATAAACAAGTTCACGTAACGAAGCCAAAAAATAATTTATGATTTAAGTTTCTCAGGGGCCGTACCTGCTAAATATAGAAGTGTTTCAACAAACACTGTTACGTGAAGATGTAAGTAATAAATCTTTATCAAGGCATTTGTTTTGATGAGGGAATAATGGGAGCTTCACGTCGAATTTATGTTTTTACTTTGATATCTATTTTTATTTATATTACGGTTTTCAATAGGATCTCAAATGGTTTGTAAATATATTGGTTAATGATACCTAGGTATTATTCCATTGTTATAATATAAGTTGATGTTATCTACACTAATATTATAAAGAGGAAAGATTTGTATTTTTGTATGTTTGTAACGAATAAACTCACCGGACCGATTTCAAAAAATCTTTCACCATTAGATTGCTACATTATCTCTGAGTAACATGGGCTATATTTTATACCGGGAACGCGGGTGAAACCGCGCGGCAAAGCTAGTGTTTAATAACTAGTAAACTCCTGTTCATAGTTTCAGTTGATTCGAGATTAGTGTAATACCGTGAACTTGTAACTTATGGATAATGATAATGCTATAATAAATAAAATCTTGTATTTTTTCTTTGAAATAAAATAAAACAGGATACCTTTAATATAGGTATAGGTAGACTATAGAGTAATTAAACTAGGTTTTTAGACCAACTAAACAATTAGCAAATTGTACCTAATTTACACTACGTACCTACTTATATTCAAAGTACTACGTTCGAAAAATTTAGGGCTACTTTGGGAGTTGGTGTTCCCTGCAATAGGGGTGTTGCCTGAATTCAAGATAAAAAAAAAACCTACCTAAACGAAAGCATCGATTATTTTGTAAAATAAATATAAATTATTTACAACAAGTATTTACAATCAATGTATAAAATACAAACTATGATATATAGAAAACATCCTCATAACATATTCTTTTTATGATTTTTAATTACCAATCTAACCACAAAGACAAGATCTTTTGATGCTATATAATAATGACGTCATAATGCAGTATTTATTACAAAATTACTTGTAAATCATTTTGACGTTACATAAAAAGTATGTCCCTATTTATGTGAGGCCTCTACTAACTGATACTTTAGTATAAAATTATTCAAAAAGATGTCTTATCTTTTAAGAAGTACCTAACATGTAACCCCACATGTACTTTTAAAATCTATAGTTCTTCCGCATTTTAGCAATAAAAATAAGTAAAAGAACGCTGTGCGTGCGTCCCTTCGCATATAATGAAATTTCTTACAAAAAATCCAGTGCAACCACATCCATAAATGTACTTAACTAAGGAAAACCAATTAAGATATTAATAAGTTTAACTTACGTGATATAAAGGTAGGCAATGCCGATGTACCATAGTGTGAATACAATGATCCCCCCTCCTGCTGCTCCGGAATCCGCCATCGCCTACTGGTTCACTCCTGAAACAATTTATCATTATTACTTATATTATAATATTAGCTGTCCCCCGCGATTTCACCCGCGTTCCCGAGAAAAAAAGTAGCCCATGTCCTTCTCCATACCGTAGGCTATCTGCGTACCAAATTTCATCATGATCAGTTCAGCGATTTAGGCGTGAAAAGGTAATAAACAAACAAACAGACTCACATTCGCATTTATAATATTAGTTAGGAAGTTAGGATTATTAGTGGATCATAAATTGTGTTTAGTCGATACAACAGTTGCACTTGAGAGCTAGTTCCTTCTTGGCTTTGTATGCTAACCACCTTCGGCCACATCGTCACTTACCATAGCGAGGTTGTGGTCAAACACAAGACTATACAAAGTAAAAAAAATAAAATCGTCCAGAATCGAAACCAATAGATAGGGCGTCAGCTGAAATTCACCGCTGATGAGTATAATAAGTAAGTAATAAGTACTATAAGTCAGTAGCTATTCTAACCTGCATGTCTTTTTCAATGAAAAACATACCAACCCTGACCTTTGAAAATGAAAATATTTTTTATTCAAATAGGCCTTCACAAGCACTTATGAATAGTTTGACTCTAACGCACGGTTCGGAAGGTACTTTTACCATTTATTCTGTGATTTTACTGAAGCAAGCCCGCAAGAAACTCAGCAATTACTTACTCTTTTCAAAACCAACTCTGATTTATTCCATCAAATTATTTATCTAGTCTCACTGATAATATGTGTGTTATATGACAGTAAGGAAAAAATACATCAAAATTATGAGTAACTTAGTAAACAAATGGATTACAAACTTAAGCAGACCAGCCCCCACAAGCAGCACCTGTTCACAAGTATGACGCATGTGGCAGCCATCGCCCTCCTCGCACATATTATAGGGAAGTGAGCGACCCGCCACACGACGCCGCCGCCACAAGCATTTGATCTGCTTTAGTCGATACCAGGCTACCGCGAAATAAACATTATTTAATTTAAACACCTACATATATTACAATAGCAGAATGTTGATAAAGAACACATCACTTGGCTACAGCGCTTAGTGCAAAATCTTGTAGGTACTAATTACATTTTTAGTTTGAGCTGAAACAAATTTTTCTTTTTTTCCATCAAGTTTAGTTACCGAAGACTACTCTCTGACCCAAATGCCTTTTACAAGCTTAGTGTTCGTCCGTTTCCAATCAAGCGAGAGTAAATTAGATCCCGAGCTACTTAGTACCAACCAATGAGTTTGGACGGATTTACGACATGATTTTATTTTCATTAAAGGAAAAATGAGGGTGATTATATACCCGATCCACTACCAAATCGAAGAGTGGAAGAACTAGTAAGATTGTAAAACGTACCTGCAATTTTATGATATTTTGATATAGTTTGGATGAAGTGGTGATGAATTTTGTATGGTTTATGTGGGCTATTTTAACATTGTGATGTGTTAACTGCAGTCATGCTGCAGTTCTGATGATACCGAGACCATGAAATATAGGTAGGTATCGCATAGAAATAAAAAAAATCACAGTACAAATGACAAGGAAAAAGACCTGTCAGTGATTTTTTTCCATTATTCAGAACATAGAGAAGCTTTTTAGGACAACCGGTAGGTGAAAAGAGGTGATAACTAAAATATAGGATTTACTTGACTTGGTGTAACTTGTCCTTCAAGGAAAAAACGAAGGTTGAACCTGAGTACAAAAATCGCTCTCGAGTCTGTCAATTCTCTCAAGGGCAGGTAGTTGATGCGCGCACTATTCCCATGGGAGCCATTTAATTGAGTATCGACTATATGAGGTCTGCATGAGCCGGTCAGGGTTGGGCAAGCGCCCTCTGCCCCACAGTATTGCCATGCCAGACTCACAGACTGAGGAAAGTAATCACTACATAAGATTTTAGAACACGTAATCATCTTTGTAACAGCATCGTTACACATAATTGTGTTGCCAAAAATGATTCTAGATGATGAGGTTTGTTATATATGCCTATTTAATCAATACCATAGTTCGAAGCATTTATTTTGTTCTTTTCGTATTAAATTAACCTTCCTAGTTCATAGTTTTTTATTGGTGTTTTAGATTGGTATTCTAGGCTGAGTGTAAGAAGGTACAGTTATTATTTCAGGTTAATATACAAATTACCTCGATACAGATTTAACAAGACTTACCTTGGTGTAAGAAAATCCAATTTATGGAGATATATTATAAATGGTAAGCAGTTAATGACGTTAGTAAAATTAAATAATCTATTAGGTCATGTTTAGGTAGTCATTTCAACCTTCTTCAAAATCGTCTATATTTTTTATCAAAGCGAACTGCCATAAGAGACGAAGTCTATCTATCTTTGTTTAATGAATAACCATAGAAAGAGACAGGCTTAGAGATGATTAATCATTACATACAAACGTCTCTTCGAGTATTTTCGAGTAGGAAAAGTAACAAGACTGTTCATTTTAACAAATATTTATTACAACATATCAAAGTACATACTACATATAAAATAACAATATATAAATCTATATAACATGTTAATAAACTATATATCTCACCATTTGACGCCATAATTTGTACCCTGAGTGTAAAGAATTTACGTAAATAAAATAAACGCTGACTATAGCGTTTGCGTTAACTAAAATTTTGTATGGAAGAAATTAGTTCCAAGAGTATTCCGCGAGAGGCGCTGTACAAATTCCTATAGAGAAATGTCGTAAGTGCTAACGTTATAGCACAGCGTAAAAAACATACAGTGGTCTATCGCGTTTGAAGTCACGCGAAATGCCACTTTGTATAGGCATTCGTAATTGCTCCATTGTGTCCCAAGCGAGTGTATGGCAGCAGACGTATCCATTGGCCGACTGTAAGAGTTACATAGACTGTGGTTATAGTAAGCGTTTATGACGTCAATTATTTATACTCAGGGTACTCTGTACTGTAGATTGACGTTGAGCAAACTTCTCATTTTTCAAGTGTGCATTACTTTAACATTTAACTAAGGGGCGGAAACTAACTCACAGCCTGGTTCAAAAATTTAAAGTCACTCAGCGAGCTATGGACAGAGCCATGCTCGGGGTTTCTTTGAAGAATAAAATCCGCAATGAATTTATCCGACAAAGAATTAAAGTAACCGACATCTCTCAATGAATTAGTAAGCAATGGCATAGGCCGGTCACGTTTTTCGAAGAACGGATGGAAGATTTTTGAAAATTCAACCCCTAAGGGGATAAAACAGGGGTTTTCGGGTGAAACCGCGGGGAGGTAGGCTTGTAATGTTATAAAATATATTATTTTACAATATTCACTGGTACATACTTACACTTATTTTAATAAAATTTGATACAATGGAATAACATTTTTACCATATTAAGATTAATTTAAAGTGAAAATTAAATTGCAACAATACGATAATATTAAATTGCAACAATACGATAATATTTTGCATCTTAAAAACGATTAATATTCATATCAAATTCCTTTATACAGTAATAGAAATTACATATTATTATCACTGATTTATTTTCTGGAAACCGTTTGGCATGATGTGGAAAAAATCTGATTGAATTTGCAGACTCTACAATTCTAGGGCTGCCACAACTACTTACTAAATCAAACTTTGTATTTGACCACAATATCGCTAGGGTATGTGATGATGTGGCCGAAGGTGGTAAGCACACAAAGATTAGATTTGATCCGGTTCTCAAGTGTTGATTTTCATAAGTGTCAAAATGGGATTTCAATAGAATTTTTTATTTTTTGTTACAAGTATTCGCCATGAAAGTCTTTCATTATTTGTAAACATGTTACTTATAGCTAAACGTATTTGGATGAAACTTGACGAACAAATAAATAAATATCTTGGGACAATCCTCACACACGGCCATCTAATATCAAACTAAGCAGAGCTTGTACTATGGAAACCAGATAACTGATATACTACCATTTTTTTCTTATAAATATATATACGGACCCAGACTCAAAACTAACATTACAAATGTCTGTCCTGGTTGGGAATCGAACCCCCGACCTGTGGCGTTATAGATAGGGTACAGACAGATCGTATCGTGAAATAACATAGGATTTTTTATATTCAGAGAACTTAAGATTCCTCAGGAATTTGGATAAAACCGTGGAAGTTAGTAAATAAGTTTTTACATCATATATGTACATATAACGTGATGTATCAAATTGGTGGATAATTCCAAATGTCATTTTATCAAAACTATTACCAACTTGCGCGGTTATAGGGTACTTTGTAGTACCCACCCAGCTGACTACCCGCATGTTGAAAATCTGTAACTGCTTGAGAACTAGTTGCCTTCTAGAATTTCTTGATATTGTGGTCAAACAAGCCAATCAATAGACTAAATGAAACCGAGAAAAAGGATTTTTACAATTTACCAATACAAATAAATAAAATTGAGGTAATATTTTTTTTGTCTGTGTGGAACAGCTAGTAAATTAAGAGTAAACTTTGTGTGACATATAGAAATGTCCACAGAGTATAAGCTAGGTTTTAGCAAGCAGGTGCAACGAAGCCTTTCTGTAGTCTACCGACGTAATCCTTGCGACATTCCATGTCGTCAGCCGGCCTGTTGTACGGCAACCATACTGGCTCCCCTATGAAGAAACGCTTCGCCTTTATGTAGTTCTGTAAATATTTACAGAAATAGAAGTTATCTGTATATATAAATGGAAAACGTGACTGACTGACTGATCTATCAACGCACAGCTCAAACAACTGGACTGATCGGGCAAAAATTTTGCATGTATACAGGATGATTTTGTTATCACTGGCAATACTTGCAGGGGTGGAAGTACTCATCAATGTGAACAACTTTTATTATAGGGCTAACTCTGATATCGCGTAAAATAATACGATTGCTTCATACATTTTGGTCGAGTAGGTATTGAACTTTTGTATGGAACAGCTGATAATTTTTTCATGATTTTACAGTTAGTCCCATTATAAAAGTTGTTCATTTTGATGAGTACTTCCACCCTTGCAAGTATTGCCAGTGATAACAAAATCACCCAGTATAGCTATTATGATGTAGGCATCCGCTAAGAAAGAATTTTTGAAAATTTCACCTCTAAGGAGTATTAGTTAAGTTGGGATTAGTGATACTTCACAGCTTGAGCTTTCGGTGAAGTTGCAGAAGTTGCACTTGAGAGCCAGTTCCTTCTAGGCTTTGTGTGCTTACCACCTTCGGCCACATGTGACACTTATCATGATGAGATTGTGTTTTATTTTTACAGATATTGTAAAAGTTACTAACAGCCAATTTTATATCACAATGGATCATCATCACCTCTCGGCCACAAGACATCCACAGCTGGACATAGGCCTCCCCTAAGGTTCTCAAATATGACCGGACTTGGGGTGCTCAATCGATGATTTGTAGAAAACATGGGGCGACTAATATTTATTGTTGTTTTTCTACTACAACATGATATATACGGTGTATACAGGATGATTTTTTTATTCGTTGGCATTACTTGCAGGGGTGGAAGTACTCATCAATATAAACAACTTTTACTATAGGACCAACTGTGAAATCACGAAATAAATATCATCTGTTCCGTACAAAAGTTCAACACCTACTCGACCAAAATGTATGTAGCAACCGTTTTATGTTACGCGATATCAGAGTTGGTCCCATACAGAAAGCTATTGCCAACAACTCATTCAACTATTGCCAACAACAAAAAATCACTCTGTATAATTGTGTATGTTCCCCGCGTTCTCAGAATGAGTTGAATTGTAGGCTGTTTCTCTCTATGCCATAAGCTATCAGCATGTGAAATTTCATCATAATTGATTATGCAGCTAAGGCGAAGAGACAACAAACAAACTAACCTAAAATATATTAGGTACCTATGCGTAAAATATTTGATACATATATAACTTACTTTAGTATCAAGCGTGAACCGATGGTAAATGCCACAGGGTATAACGATCATGTCGCCCGCGGAGACGGCGATGCGGATCCACTGGTCGCTGCCATCGCGCACGTCGAAGTATCCAGAGCCGTCGAGAACGAACCTGAAACCGTATTGAATCAAGCATAAGTGCCATGAAAAATAAGCACGATACTTCATGATTCAGTCTGGTGGGAAATAATTTGATGCTTGACATTCTACTAATATAATAAACTAGCCTTCCGACCAGCGGTTTCACCCGCGTACCCCTATTTTACTCTAGGTTGAGTTTCCAAAAATCCTTCCTCATTGGACGCCTACACTGTATAAGGTGTCTATGCGCAAAATTTCATGTCTCTAGGTCCAACAGTTCGGGCTGTGCGTTGATATATCAACAGTGAGTCAGTTTACCATTTTATATATATGGATGTGAATGTTTGTATGTTTGGCTATTTAGATTATAAATAGTTGCAAGGATTTGAATAATACTTGGCACAGAGATAGATCCTGAATTAGAACATTATGATTTTTACATTAAAAAAAAACAAGAATCCCGGGAATGTTAAAGCCACCTGGGGAATCTAGTATAGCATGAATTCAAGAAGACAAAGATAGAAGAGAGGTAGGAATAATAAAATGTCAAAAACTCAATGATGAATCTGTGCTCACAATTCTGTCTATCTGTAAATAACTACCGGTGTGTGTTCCGGCAGCTGCACATGATAGATAATGTCCCAGAATATTTTATTCATTTATTTTATTCATAGCCAGTTCCTTCTGGGTTTTGTGTGCCTACCACCTTCGGCCTACCACTTACCATAGTGAGATTGTGGTCAAACACAAACCTATATAATTAGGTGAGATGTCAGCTCATCAAGCATGCTCAACAATCAGTTTTAAAGAATACAGCTGAAAATTATAACCTTATTTCCTCATCAGTATGTAGATGCTCGGTGAAGAACGACTTGATCTTCTCCTCGTAGTTGGCCAGGCACTCCTTGGAGCACACCATTTCATCCTCGTATGTATAGCCACGCTCATTCTTTAGCTTATCCAGAATACCATCTGTTGAATATGTGTTTACGTTAATCTGGAAATGTTAAAATAAATTAATCCACTTGACTGTTGTTGAAAATCATAAATAGTGGGTAAATTCATAAACTAAATATTTACATGTCTTGTTTTAATTCTTAGCTGTTATGTGTAGGCTAACATGAAGTTAATGCATAACAATAAATATGATATAGTATTTCATGTAGTTCTGAAAAGCCATTTATTCAGTTTAGGCTTAGGAGGGCACTTATGAACATCAAAACTACTGAAGTTACCACCGATTCGGAAGTCGCCTTCAACTGAGAAGAACCGGCAAGAAACTCAGCAAGGTTACATTTTTTATAAAAAAAGAAATAATTCTATAATACCTTCCTATCCTTTGTCTTTTTTAAACATAGTAAAATTTATTATGTATGACTGACTACAAACCACCATAGCAGTCTCTGAGCTATCAAATGCAGCTGCTAGAAATTAGCTTGATGGTGGTAGCAAGACTTATTACACATAGCACTATAGTTAGCAATTCACTTGACATTTGGTTTAAGTCTAAAAACAAGTTTATGAAAAGAACACAGCCCTTTTAACTAAATAATAATGCATTTAAGTATCAAATTAGGGAACTTTATCTATGATTCTATTAGTGTTTTTATTATTAGCAAATATTGTATTATTATCACTACATATATAATACCCTCAAGTTGAAAATCTGTCATTAAAACACCTAATGGTGTGTTTCGGCAACTGCACTTGAGTGCCAGTTCCTTCTAAGCTTTGTGTGTAACACAAGCCTATACAAAAGTTAAAAAAATATATATATAAATCAAAGACAGGGGGACCACATCTGTCTGTATGTATGTTCAAATGGTCTCAAAAACTACCAAATGAATTTTCATACGGTTTTCACCAATGGACAGAGTGATTAACTTGAAACGATTTTTATCAGTAGTCTTCAGAGTTACATAAAGATAAGGTCAGAGAGTAGTCCGCTATTAATTTACAAAAACATTGATAACACCTTTAGCGTTACAGAATAATTTTCGTTCACGAACACTTACATTGAAGTATTCCACACCAGTTTTCTTGAACAATTCTTCTAAAGTTAAGTATTCCGGGGGGCTCCTGTGATGCTCCAAACGCTGATCGCTAGTATCATTATCCATGTACCACGCTTGAACCATGTTTTAAATTTGTTTTATTTATGCAATTATGTACAAAAAGCAACAAAAACAATTCTGGGACAGAATTAGATCTGACTGACTGTCACGCACTTATAAATGACAGTGAGTGATGGATGGATGAGTGAAGCGACCGTCAGTAAGTGACAGCAGGCAGCTGATGCAGGGCTACCAGCTCCTAAAATACTTAGGTACCTATAAATTAATTAAAAATCCTAAAACTGTATTTAGCTTTAAAATATTATTGTGCAATATATTATTTTTCGAATAATATTTTAGCTTTAACTTTTGAACTTATACATTTTAAAATGTAATGTTACAAAAAAATGGTTCGATACGTATTCGTTATGCTAGTTGAGCACGTCATAAGCGCCATACTAGAGCCTAAATTGAATAAATGAGTTTGCACATCTTCCAAAATAAGCATGATGTCAATAGATGACTGTGGCCACTTTTCATTATAGTGAACTAAGTTTAGTTATTGTTCTGAGAGATGTACTGTCAGCCTGTTTGAAGGCCTTCTTCTTCTTGCGAGCTTTTCTCAAGCGCGAATCCACCGTTGTGGGCACTGTGGGCATGCCCATAACGCAACCCTAATTGAGAACGATATGCTGTTATTATTTCCAATGCCTTAGTAAAATAAAAATTCATGTTACTCCTCTGCCAAGTTTTATTAAAATCAGTTCGGTATTTTCGCCACAATCTCAGTAAACAGACTTATTTCCGCGTTTCATCATCATCATCACAGCTGCAAGACGTCCACGACGATTTCCGCGTTTATAAGGATAAAATCCTTATTCATTATAAAAACGTACCATTTTTTTGCTTTTTGTATTGGCTTGTGTTTGACCACAATCTCACTATGGTAAGTGGTGATGTGGCCGAAGGTGGTAAGCACACAAAACCTAGAAGGAACTGGCTCTCAAGTGCAGCCCTGGAACACACCGATACGTGACAAATAAGCGACAGATTTTCAACTTGAGGGTGGTAGCTAGCCAAGCGGGTACTACAAAGTACCTACCCTACCACCGTGCTATGGTTTCCTCACGATGTTTTCCTTCACCGAAAGCTCAAGCTCATAGTAGGATTCGAACCCACGACCTTCGCCGCGGCATCCGACGTCACTACCACTGAGCTATCATCGTCTTGCAACGGCAACGTCACGTCTCACCGCATTTCTCTAGGTAGGCACACTATGCGTTTTAGGGGTTGTGTTTTTGAGCTGTGATTAAAGGGTGTAGCGCAGTGACTCTTAGTGACAATTCAGAGGCAAAAATAACCATGAGAGTGGAGCCGCGGTTTAATAATAGACAAAGACAATGAAATGCAGATTACAAGTAAAAATAGATTTAATTACATACACTAAGGTATTATAATAATTTGTTGTATTTTAGGTATTATAACAATTTGTGACATTAGGGGTTTCTCATTTTTGTCTATGCACATAAAATAGAATGTTTTATTTCCCTAGCACCTGGAATTACGAAAACAATATGTAGTACTCCCAAAATCTATTTAAAATTATTTCATACAACCGTTTAAATGTGTTATGCCAACAAAAATTATGGCAATCCTTATAAAAAAATCTTTTAGTAAGTAAAATTATATGTAACGTAGTTTTTATCTGGTATTCGACATGGGTCATGCAGAGCTGTAAGGCCGGGTTTACACCAAACGTATAGTCAGCCGCCTATGCGAGTCGCAGTAGCTAACAATACGTTTGGTGTAAATGTGACCTAGTATTGTTTTATATGCTTGCAGTACGAACTGTATTTATTTTAAGGTTCCAGAATCATAATGCAACAAATAAATAAAAAAAATCAATACCACGTGTACGAATTAAGTGGTTAAACCCGTCGAAGGTGCCATATTATGATTATTTAATTGATATATAGTTTGCTACGAATGGCAATCAATAGGCCGCGGTTAAATTATGTTATTAAGATACCTACACACCTACATTACAGTACCCATGTCTGTAATACATTTAAAAAAGATACTAAAAAAATTACTGCAACTTCAGACACGTTCATAGAATATATTTCGCGCCAAAATTATCACTTAACCGTGATAATTTAGTATTTCTTATGTAAAATACCATCACTAAAATAAGTAAAATATATTGAAATCTATAAGCAGTAAATATTTACAGTAGGTATCAACTAACTGATATGACCATTACTCTTTATAAATGGTAGTAAATACATTTTTATGGTTAGCATTGATGCGCCCACGCAGTTTTCATGCCCTTATAATGTTATATTTTTAAAACGAAATATAATTTGTGTACAATATTCTAACAAGATTAAAGGTCAGTTTTACAGGTTGCCGTTAAGTTCCGGATAGCTTATCTGACTGATATCTGATAATGCAGTCTTTTCCGAAATGAACAGAACGAGACGGCCTGTAAAGATACTCGTATATACTATATAAGCTATCAGGAACTTATCGGCTGATGAGATTGGCCCTAAACAACACAAGTTTTTTTTTCATAGCTGATTTCGGTCTAATTTATATAAGCCCAGTTATATGTGTATTTTATAGCTCCATCAAATATAAAGTATCTATTCTCATAAAAATAATTTCATTTGAAACATTGTAAATGCCTGAAATCAGTGTTCAACAAATGGACGGATCTAGAATCACAATTAAAATACATAAAATAGTTAAACTGAATATTTAAAAAAAAACATTAAAATCTATAAAAATACAAACATTGTTTAGAAAATAAATTGTTACTTTCATAAAATTTTGTAATGACATGGATGGCAAGATCATAAACAATTTGTTATAAAAAAAAAACAATATCTCATATTACACATTCACAAACGCAATTAATAAAGCTAATGTACATCGATAAATGTTTCCATGTTATAAAACATTATAATGTTATATTGAGATCGCTTCCTTACTTCTATACTATTGAATGATTTACTGGTAAATTTTACAGGTAAGTAAGTACAGTGCCGGATCCAGGCTTTTGGTTTGGGTGGGGATTGACCCAGCTGAGGGGTTTGAGCCCCTTAGCCCCCTCCTGGATCCGCTACTGAGTAAGTATTATATTTAATAGTATTTATTGTAGCTGTTTGATGTGATTAAAACGACCAAATAGCATTACTATATCAACGGTGCTGAATATAATTCTGAATAGAAGTTTGAAATATTTCATAATACATGATGAAAATCTGTTGCCAAAGACCTGCTGCTTTGTTCCGGCAGTTGTACTTGAGAGTCAGTTGCCTTCTATGCTTTATAAAGACAACACATAGGCAATCCCCCTGGTATTGCTAATGTGCATAGGCAACGGTAGCCACTTACCATCAGGTGGACCGTCAGGTTGTCAAAGTCATCACACGCGATTCATGAAGATACTATAATTATTTTATTAACATCAATGAGACAGTGTTATACGAGTGAAAGAGAAGAACGGTAAAGTGTTGTTACTTTCTTAGTATAGTTCTGTCTCATTAATTTTTAGATAAAATATTGAATTACCTATATATATATTGTCTATCTATCTATACTAATATGATAAAGGAGAAGAGAGTTTGTATGTTTAAAGGCGCTAATTCTTTTAGATTTTTTTTTTTGCATTTGATAGCCCAATTCTTGAGGAAGGTTATACACTACTTTTTATCCCGGGAATGCGGGTGAAACCGCGGGAACAGGCTATGATATATATAAACAGCTCAATACGACAATGCAATCAAAGGTCGCTACAAATCAACAGCACACAGCTATATACAATGGAAAAGGTATTTAATAGTATATTTTATTATATAAAAATATTAAATCTACAAGTAACAACTATTTGGGAGAGAAAATGTATTTGGAGGAAATATACTCATTATGAAGGTTTTTATCTTGGGGCATGCCTACCCATTCCATAGTGTTAGATTTTTTTTTCTCTGTTGCACAAGCACCTAACGAGGGGTTCTAGCAGTTGTATATGAGAAACAATACCCTTCTAGGCTTACCACCTTCGGCCACATCATCACTTACTGTTGTGGTGAGATTGTAGTCAAACACAAGCCTAATACTGCACTACTAATACTACCTAGTACTGCAGATAAATATAAGTAAAGAGTTGCTTACGAAAAGGTACTCGTAGATGGCGCCACCGTAGTACAAGGGAAATGTGTCCAATGACGTGCCACGATTTTTGTTGACATTAGTTTCATTTCGTTGTCATAGTAACCAATCGTGTAATTTGTTTACGTTATAACACAGTGGCGCCTCTAGCGGGAGAAATTGGCATTTCCATATTACCAAAAAATTTATATCCAATTTTAAGATACTTCATTCATACTGCGTAGAGTTGCTCCAAATAGATAAATCTAACAAAACGTGTTATCACAACAATTAGTACCTATTTACATTTTATAGAAATAACTATATCGCTATACATAAAAATATATAAATTAATAATTATTACATTATATTACGGAAATTTCTCACATTGATTTATTAAAATATTATTACACCTACACTTTTTCATAATTAAGTATATTAAATTTAATTTATATTAAAATAATACTATGATGATATAATTATGTACCATAAACAACCAATATAATAAGTCACCACATTATAAATAAAATTATTATTTAATCAAAATTGGGATCACTGAAGAAACTAAGGATAAAATCACGTAAATATTTGCCTGTGACATATATTTTTAAAATATCAATATACTCCCAACTCTTCACGTAAAACCTTTTTGAATATAAAATGTTCACAAGCATAATTATAATTTAGTGATGTAACAAAACAATCAGTACCAATATACCAATAAAATTGGTATCAATTAAATTAATTTTAATATACAATCATCCTTACTGTACAAATGTCATGTTCAAAAGCCCAATTATACAATGTACGTGTACTTTAAAGCCATCAAACTATCAAGCAATATTATGCATCCAGATAACACTATAACTGTCAGTCACAGTTACCTACATACACTTCCTCTTTCTGTCGATTATTTCTTTGGCATTAATTATTGTAATTAAAAAATTACAATGCACAATGACCAACTTTTTGGTAGTTAAAAATTACAGTCACAGAATATAGTAAACATTTTGAAAAATACTATATTAATGCTGATTTATTGGAACGTTTTTGTTACAGAATAAACATTGTCACATCACTGAAATAATTTAGTTCAGTGACAATGCGAGATTGAACACAATGTCCCATCTATCAGTAATTTTCAACTATTAATACCTATCGATTTTTTAAATGGTTGTTACTTTCTTCATGATTTGCTATTTATCTGTTTGTGAGTATTTAAAACACACACATTTTAATATCACAAAAACTAAAAATAACTTCACACCCTTAAAGTAATAAGAACCAATATCGAACGTAAGTTAGTAAATATATTTGTAGTTGTATCGGTTTTCCGTCACATCACTATGCTGCGTAGCCACTAAGTCATATTTTGTTCGGCACTGTTCATTTTCTTGACCATAATCTATTTTAATTAATAATATATTAATTCACACATATTAAAGTTTATAGAATCACTAAATCAAGTTTTTTTTTAATATTTTTAAATGTCATTACAACTTGGTATGTTTGACGGTGTCTGTCCAATAGTTCTGAATGGTCATCGCCTCAAGGGAGTTGAGGAACGAGTCGTTGTCCAGACTGTACATCTCTTCGGAGTTGTCCTGAAATGTTAAGAGTAGATTTCAATATTACAAATAGAAAGGAATCGAGAGAGAGGTAAACAATGTGGACAAAGTAAAAAAACAACAGATTTTAAAACAAAGAACAAACTTTTGTGTTTAATTTTTTGGAGCAAACCTTCAATATTTAAATAGACTTTATGTGCTTACTACCTTCAGTTAAATCCTACCTAACCACAGTAAAAAATAAGCTATATATAATAATTATAACAAACACAATTTCTTAAGTGCCAGATTAAAATTACATAAATCAAATAGATCCAAATATTTCAATATGAAGTAAAATGGTTGTCAATACAAGAATAAAAAAAACATATACATACCCTGATAGTACTGTCATCAAGGTAACCACTGGAGTCTGGATTCGAACATTTGTCGTTCAACGTCTGTGGCTTGTTCAGATACCTCCTCCGATACAGTACGAATGCAGTACTCCCAGCCAAGGCGGCCAGCACCAAGGCAGCAAATGATATACCAGCAATCGCTCCCGTATCCATCCCCCCCTCCACCAAATCTATTACCCTTCTAGAAGATTCTATGTTCGGTGGTATTCGCGTCTGCAATATAGTTGTCTCAAGCGACAGTGGTTTGTCCGTTATAATCCTACTCTCTGATACTTCTACATTAGCATCGTCTTTTACGAAATCAGGCCTAGTCAGATTACGTTTTTTAGACACGAACGTTGCGTTTTGCGTTTCAGTAAGATTTGTGAATGTCATTACTGTTGCATTTACATTTGTGACGTTTTGTATTGACGTGTTGTTTATGACGAGGTCAGTGGCGTTGACCGGTGTCCATTGTATATATGGTTGTACTAGTCCAACTGTTTGGTTATCACCTTTGGTGATATTTGGGGCTGTCTGGACCTCATCCGTTTGGTTTACCTCTGTGGTATTTTGTGGTGGTGTGGGTGTGGTGGCTTGTGGTGTTTTATTGTAGTACATAGCCCGACTCTGCCTCTCGGGCTGGCGGTGCTGTTCGACCTCAAAGTCTGTGGTTATGTGTTGCAGTTCCTCTGACTGTGGAGCAGCTAGGGTTCCATCGCTGCAAGCTGGAATGATAGAGATATTACATAAGTTGCAGCATAAAGAGACTGCTACAGATATATTTCTGAAATCGCTTTATTCAGGAGTATAGCTATTGAAATTGTGTAAGGAATAGCGTTTTGTTTCGCGATTTCATGACTACGAAAGTTGGTCCCATAGTAAAAGTTGTTCATATTGATGAGTACATCCACGGAATATTTTCACAGCTGGTGAATTATAGAAAACCCTGTAGGTAGTAGTAAGCTTCATTAGCAATACTCGGGGACTTTTATAGATAAACGTAATAATATTGATACTCCAGAAATAGTCGAATATCGATTCCATTTTCCCAATATTCTGATACCGAATTATTGCCCATAAATAGACCTTCGATCACGAGACCTTCAATACTATCTGTATCAAAGAATATTTTCCCGAATAACGTTTTATTGTGATTTATTACGTAGCGCCAAAACTACATAAATCCAGTTAGGATAAATTTTATCTGAAAATGGATACCAAATTGAGATTTTATTATGTCAATATTTATAGTGCGTTAAATTTAACATTATCGGCCAAAATAATCGCTATTTACACGAATATACTGTTTAAATGTTCACGTAAATAGCGTCACATTGTTTGACAATGACAGTAAGTTGATCGATAAATATGTGACTACCTAAGCAGTGCTTCAGTTAAATAGCTTTTTATTTAAAATTTTAATATGTCATAAGCATTAAATTGACGATATTAATTAATAAAATAAACTCCCCATAGACAAAGCCCTTTTTATTACAAGTTTTTATTTTACTATTTTTGGGTGGAATTTTACAACTGAACTCAAACCATTTCCAATCGATCGATTGAGCTCAAATTTTGCACACATTTTTTTGCTGGTGACAATACAATCTAGTATACTCAAAAAAACGTATTTTTTAAAAAGGTAACTTTTTGTTTGAGCTGTAAATAACAGTAACAGAACAGTAAATGTCGCAAAAATAAGTGACACACCGGCACTTCGCGAAACGACAGTAGAATTTAAAATTCATGAATCGCGTGTAATATTTGCATAAACTTTGGTCACACAGCGTTTTCGTCTAAATGAACAATAGCACACAAGTAATAGTGCGAAGTGTGGACTCATAATTACGACAGACATGCAACTGTTGTAATTTCCCATAGATGATGTAGCAATCCACTGCAGATTGATGGAATATTTGGTAATGTTTCTGTGAATAACGGATTATAGTCCATTGAAATGTTACATTTTTTAGGCCTTACCTTGCGTTTTTTAGAGGACGCAATTTTATTTTTTTGATGTGTAGGGGGGGTCAGTGTAAAGCTAAAACCAAGTTTGTGGGGTCGCCACCCTTGTCCCACGGCCGCCATCTTGAAAATAGGGGTTGAAATGGTATTTACGATATATCTCTTAAACTATTTATTTTATAAAAAAAAATTGTCAACATTTTTTGTTGCAAGTTAAATTCTCTACAACTTTTGCTCCAGTAACTTTTTGTCGTAGAACTATAAATAAAAAAGTTATAAGCGAAAATCTTCAGAAATTTGAGAAAAAAAATTATATTTTTCGATGTAACTTTTTTTTTATCATTTTACGAAAAAATGATATCTGACCATTTTTGTACATCGTTCTTTGAGGAACAACTTTTATACGCATCATTTTTTCATTAAGTCAATAGCTAAGGATTTACAGCGCTCCGAAGCGAGTACTATTTTTCAGCACTCTTAACTATACCTATATTATACGTGTGTACCTATAATATGTCATCAGTTATTGCTTGTTTTTTTTTTTCTTTGTTTTTACTTTATTATTATAACTTTTTTAATTACAAATTTTGCAATATTATTAATAATTAATTATTGACTCTTTTTCACTCCATAACAGGATTTAACAATTATTGATTTTTAAAATAATTTTAAATCTGATGGCCGTTACCGAGAATACTATTCAGGTAGAAAAGACCCAAGTGACCATGAGGGAATAAAAGAACAGCTGCCTGCTATTGTTATTATTATTCCAAACCTCTGTTATTGTAAGAATAGCTCATAACATTGTGTTGAATTTGTCGCCTAACAAATTTCTGAAGATTTTCGCTTATAACTTTTTTATTTATAGTTCTACGACAAAAAGTTACTGGAACAAAGTTGTAGAGAATTTAATTTGCAACAAAAAATGTTGACAATTTTTTTTTATAAAATAAATAGTTTAAGAGATATATCGTAAATACCATTTCAACCCCTATTTTCAAGATGGCGGCCGTGGGACAAGGGTGGCGACCCCACAAACTTGGTTTTAGCTTTACACTGACCCCCCCTACACATCAAAAAAATAAAATTGCGTCCTCTAAAAAACGCAACCCAAAATGTAACTTTTGAATGGACTATTAGTAACTAATGGTGAAATACCTGATATGTGAGGAAAAGTTTCGAAGCTTATGCATAGATTTTGAAGGAATTTAGAGATATAAGAATAATATAAAATGAGTTTAGAGATATACTAATAGTTAGGGTTCGCGGAAGATTTCCGTCTCCACAAATAGAAGGAGTATAATGCATTGGCAACCTTGAAACGTCTTCGGACGATTTTAGATTTTATAACAATATCAAAATAAATCGATCAACAATTTTATAAGTATTTTATATTCCACAGAGATGCACTAAATATGAAATTGTTCAAAATGTTGAATACAATTTGTGTTTCCGACAAATTTTTGATGTTTAATCATTTATCGCGAATACAGGAAACATCTCATGTTAGTATTGTAACTACAAGGTAAGCTAAACTATCTGTAAAAATGACAAAAAAAGTATTAATTCTGGCGAAGAAATACTAATTACACATGGTTACACAATTTTACTTTTTAAAATTTTCCGGAAGTTTTTTTCACTTTTCTTTTATCTTTTGATACCTACAGTAAATTTAAATCTACCAGCCGTTTCTATTTATCAGCTTTTATTTTCCGTACATAGCTTTTTGGTATTTTATGTGAGGGTAGGCGCACATTTACGAATTTAATACAGTGTTGATATCAATTAAGATAAAATATTATTATTTGATGGACCACAAATACGTTTAGGTACTAGTTAATGATGAAAATTTTGTTAAAACAATGAATGAAAAAGAGTCCAAAGCATGGAAATCATTTGTGTCAGTAATGAAAAACTTTTTTTTATTTTTCTACAAAATTACATATACGTTATATCTCCAAAACTAAAGCTGATAGATGAAAACGATTTTTATTTTCAGAATCAGGATGCCATACGTCTACGTGAAAGCTAATTAACCGTCTGGAAAAAAATCTTTGTAACTACGTGTTATTGGAGCAATCATGAAGCCATTACGTAACCAAACGAGAATCGAATGAGTTAAAAAATTACAACTACACTATCTGTTTGACTAACGAAAGCTCACTGCGTTCTAGAAGCAGTTGTTTGTCAGCTCAATGGATACCCAGCTTTATATGTTGGTGACGATTATTTCATTAGGTCAAAGGCATTCAAACAGGTAAGAATATCAGATAACTTAATCTTTTTGTATTATACTGCAGCAGTGGTTTGCGACTTTGCGTGTCACATTGACGTAACAAGATCTTTTGTTAAATACAGTCTTTGTTCAGCAACATCGATTTAAACAAGTCTGGGTTTGGAAAATGTGAATATATAAATAACACATTATACTGCTTTAGATTAAGGTATAAAACAGTTCTCATATTTAGTACTACAGTAGCATCTATTTCTTTATGTAGGACCTGGGGCTTTACTCGGAGTACATTCTTGCCTTCACGCTTACTTTCGACTTTTATTTATAGAGGAGCAAGATAATTTAATAGAATTCTGAACACCTAGTTGGATATTTTTTGCGAGACATTTCAGCGACTGTATTCGATACAAAGTTTCAAAAGCAACAAAAATAACGAGCAGAGATCTAGACATGTCAATCGTAAACAATTTTATTTCCCAATCCTAATAACATATTGTTTTTATGATGCTATTTGTCGCTACGGGTCGATATAGGGAGATGAAACTTTATGGCATGGCTTTTGTCACCAATTCTGTGCACCAATCGATGTGTTACAATGTAAATCCGGTTAGTTTTGCATTTAAATCAGGTAGGGATTGTTTATTGAGCTGCACGTGGAGTACTGCCTTCAGCCAAACGAAAAGATAAAGTAAGGTCTCACCAGAGTGTTACTCCAATGCTATAATGATGACAATGATTTTCATCATCGAAAACTCAAGGACATTCGATATTTAACTGCAGCACCAACTGTTGCAAGGATCGCAACAAACTAAGCTCCTCTTATCTTCTGATCTCTTTTGCCCTGTAGATTGGGTCCGGAATCGGAACGTTATTTAAAGTCGTCAATTTGAGCAGCACAAGTGGATTATCAGGTTTACTCGAGTTGCTAAAGGGAGTGTCAATTCGATTTGCGCTCGGACGGAGACGACGGTGGATTAAAAAGGAAATGAATAACTCGAGAGTGTAAAGTGTTTTTAGGAAATCATAAGTCAAGATGTTTTCATGGAAATAAATATTCTAGGACATTCTTCACACACATCCATCTGATCCCTAACTAAACAGAGCACTTTATGTGAAAATACAATAGGGAATGAACTGTTTATAGGATGACTGTGGAAATATTTCGTCAGCCAACAATGGTTATGAACAGGGAAGACAGATGATGATGATTATTATCCGACTGATGATTAATAAGACAATTGAAAATCTAATTAAATTAAAAAAAAACAATAACTTAAAATAATTTATATTAGTTAAGAGGTGAAATAAGTTGTTTATGAAGAGCAAATGCAGCTGCCAGAAGATACCACTTTTCTACTTGAGGGTGGTAGCCAACCAGGCGGTTACTACAAAGTACCGTCGTGATATGGTTTCCTAACGATGTTTTCCTTCACCGAAAGCTCAAGCTCATTGTAGGATTCGAGGCCACGTCCTTCGTCATGGCTTTCGACGTCACTATCACTGAGCCTTTATTGTCGTTAATTTCGTCCCGGTGTAAAATACTAAGCATTTTACGCGACCTTTGATGCGACTTAGAATGGATTGGGGCCACAACAAAAAGCCTGGCTCTATGGATGCTTATAAATTTTTGGTACATTTGCGTGGAAATAGGAAAGGCAGGCCATTATAATCCACGATTGGGTCGTACGCGGGTCGAGGCCGAAATTGTATCGAAAAAGTGTAATAAAAACATCTCTGCGATACGGTAATCTTAACGTTTGTATAAAACATCGAATACTTAGCTAAACTCGAGTTTATGCTAGTTTAAATTCTTGGTTTTCTTCAACCTTTCCCATTTCTTTGAATACGATTATCCTAGATTGAAAAATCCTGTATTCTTAGCTAAGTATGTGTACTTTTTTAAAATTATTTTTGAAGAAAGCAACAAGGCTGAATGCAATTCGAAAACCTGAGAAACATAATATTGTCAATGGTTCTAATGGGGCTGAAGAATGGATTGTTTGTATGGTGTGTGTTCTGTTATTTTACATTTCTGGCGATGCAAGCATTAAGTATTTCGTACTGTCAATTTTTTTATGATTTTATAAAGAACATGACGAAAGTTGGTAGATGGTTCGCACAGGCTGCTAGAATTAGTGTACCTCGCTGTATAAGTGGGACCACTAAATAAATTCCTATAAGAAAACAAAGGAAAAGGTCTGTCACTTTTTTAAGCCCAGTAAGATAGCAGACTGCACTTTTTTTTCTACTATCTAATACATCATCATCAAAAGCCGAATAAGAAAGTCTTTTAAGTGCAAAAGTTAGGTGTGTTTAGCTAGTTGCTGTTTTCCCTGAAACTCGTTAGGAGCTCGCGTGGGCCCACAAATTAGGGACGGACGCAATTATCCCAAGTTAAATAAGCACCAGCACCGGCGCAACCTTGGCCGCTTTCAGGCACTTCATTAATTTGAAGTATTCGTACGAATAATATGGGCTATGAAAATTCTTTGAAATAAAGAAGTTATGTCGAGTTTAGTTCATTAAAACCAAATGGCCGGTTATGGTACTAGTTCGTACCGTTTCGTGGTAATTATCTTTATTTGTAACGGAAGTAAACCGGTCTAAATTGAAATTGATGATGACGACGGAACTTATGCAGTGGTAAATTTGGCGAGGATCTCTTGATAGTTTTGATATTCAAGAAATGTACTCTAAGTATTAAGTAATATTAAAGCACATCCTATTATCCTACTAATATTATGAATGATAAAGCTGTGTGTGTAAAAAGAACAAGACCTGACTGATTGATGATGAGAAATTAACGCAGAGCCTAAATTACTGGTACTTATTTTTTCTTTGCATAGCTTAGAGGTGAACTAAGAAAAGATATTCCGAAATTAAGCCACCAAGGGGATAGAATATGGGATCGCAGGTGAAACCGAAGATGAAGAAGGGCATCTTTTCACAAATCGTGATTTATTAGATTAGAATGGCTCAGGATATATTTATTTAAGGATCATCAGAAACGTTATATCTTTTTTTTAGACTTGCTTTTGCTCTGCGTAGTAAGGAAACAAAGAAAGTTCATTTATCCCTTTCAACAAAGCGTGGGTGGGTTTGACGTCAGTAAAATTGCGGTATTGAAAAGTGCCCTAGAAATTGTAATCCGGTTAAGTGCACTTCGTGGAAGATGTTTTATGAGATTAAAAATGGCCCCCGTAGAAATAGAACGAACTGTCATGTCATGTGTCAGCAAACTATATTAGATTAACTAATGGCCGTTGTTATTCTAATGACCTAGTATTTTTACAAAAATAAAAAGTGATCTGAAAAAAAAAATGTAATGACTTATTTTTTGACGATGTCAGAAAGCTACGTTTCATTTAACGTACTGTCAAATTTGATATCTCCAAAATTATTTCGCACAGCGATTCTAATGATGAAATCTGCGTGGATTATGTAATAATAATAATTATAATACATGGATTCATAATCTCACGCCTGTCTCTCTTGTCTTGCTCCAGTCTCAATTACCGCCTTCCGGACTAAACAGACTGAGTAATTTTTGCAATCGCATAGCAATCTAAAGCTCCCAAAATTTCTTAATTGCCTCAATGTGCACATAATATTTTCCATGGCAATGAACACATAAATTCGCACTGTATCCACCATAAACAAAAATATTTATTAGCAGCAAATTCGTTTTATTAACGGAGAAAGGCGAAATTAAAATATCAGACGTAACAGCTCGATTGGAAACAGTAAATTACCGACAATACTAAAATCACTCTTGCTACATTGCTATAGAAATCTAAATAAATAATCTCGGGGTATATAACCATGCTGGCCTGATGGGGCAGATACGAAACAAAAATCCCTTACCCTATAGGAAAGTCCAGTGCCTATTGCTCACTGGACTAAAATCGATGTACAAGCTGTTTTGGGATTTTAGAATTTTTTGAATCAAAAGTATAAAAAAATGAGTAGGTACTTCCACCCCAGCATAATTCTAACACTATAGTATTTGGTATTACCCGGTAAACTGTCTTCGATGGACATGTATCCAGTAACCAGCAAGAACCAAACCTACCACTTATTTATGATATAAAATAATTACGATTTGTGTATGCAACATACATCATTTATGGATAGTAAGTATAGATTACTAAATCGTGACTCGGTATTAATAAGAAAAAATGTGGAAACCTTTGCACAATAATGTAAATGACATAATGAATATACCACTTCTATACCTGCATATTTATTTAGATATCTATGGTCTAAACTAAACTGTTTCATTCACGTTATGTGGTTATATGCGTATTGGATCGAGTCACATATTGTGAAAGTATATAATTGTTCCTAAACACGAAACACGGTTTAGTAAAACTGGATCGTTCGTAAAATCTAGACTTGTCAATTTTTTATACCACTATAGCACAGAAGATATATGAAAATGAAAATATCTTTATTCCGAAAAAGTACATAATTTTTATGTTTGGCTGAGCTCCCACATCTTCTCACGCTCTTCCTATAAATAGTCCTATATATAGTAGTATAATAGCGGAATCAAATAAATTGAGCATGTATGTGAGTGTATGTAGTGTGATTGGAAACAGTAAATATATAGGCTTAAGACTATAGTGACAAACAAGCGTAGGTACGACGCGCCTATTCGCAACACCAATGGAATCACTCACGCGTTGTCGACACAGCAAAAATATCTTCATAAAACTTTGTATATATTTGTGCACGGAATGTTTTGTGCATGTCTTTATACCAATTCATATACAGGCACGTAGTAACTATTATCTAACTGTGTCAAAGGTCAATAAGTCATCTCAATCATTCACTTCTAATGTATTACATATGTATTGCCAATGGTATGTTTTTAATTTAGACGACTATTGTTGGAGTTATCTAGGCTCCAGACCAAGACAGCTCTTCGATAGACCCTGAAGAATCCAGGCGTTTATTAATGATATGGTTGTAAAACGAAACGAATATTTTGTAATGTTTTGTTTGTATATTATACAACTAGCTTTTCCGCGCGGTTTCACCCGCGTTCCCGAGGGATCTTGTGTTTTCCCGGGATAAAAAGTATAGCCTTCCTCGATAAATGGGCTATCCAACACTGAAATAATTTTTCAGATCGAATCAGTAGCTCCTGAGATTAGCGCGTTCAAACAAACAAACAAATTCTTCAGCTTTATAATATTGGTTGTAAGTCGATTAGTCGATTAGTAGACGCTAACTGAATCACAACACTGAAGGGCTTCCTATTGGAAAAATTTTGCTACTCTGTCGAGGATTGTACTATATGAAATGTTTAATATCTAAATTGTTATTGTTTCACTTTTTTATGTTGTAGACAAATTTATTATAGGCATTTGTTGTTTTTTTTTTCATAAAATTTACTTTTTTGTATTTTTATTTTATTATGATTTTAATTTTTGTTCTGTGCATTTGTCTTAGATCATCTATATACTGATCTAAGGCATTTGTGCATCCTTTTGACATTCATACACGATATAAATTGTAATTGAATAAATAAATGTAATGTTAGATAACTCTTTGACAATCAAATATGGCGGTTTGACATTTAAAAAATTAAATCACTATATTTTTACCAGGCAATTCAAAAATACACTTAGCATTAAAAAAAAAAGCCGGCCAAGGTTCCTTTTTTCCTTTAGAGGTACGAAACCTTAAAAATAACCAAACTTATTTATAATTTTATCCCGGGAAAACTTAAAATAATTCCTTCGGGAACGCCGCCAGTGAAACCGCGGGGCAGTAGCTAGTTACTCAATAATAATTAAAACAATATTTTTACTCAAGAACGAAGAACCAGCGGCAGCTGATTGAGTAGGCATCGACAAAAAAGCTATATTCATAAGAACGTTAATTGATACAGAACTAAATAACTGTCGATGACAAATAACATGGCGTACAGAAAATAGAGTATTGTCTATCATAATCATTATTATAGGCAGGTGTATGGAAACATGTCTGAACAGATGTCCTATAGACAAGTTTGTTCTAAAATTACCAAATATAGTATTGATCCAAGACACTATTAAATATACGAATTATTGACACACCTGTTTTAACAGAATATCAGTATCAACAGTATCGATCGATAGCCACGGAATTATATTGTATAATTAATATTATTAATTTAATTGAATTATTTGATTAATAGCGACCAGCCCGGCTTCGCACGAATATTCAGCCATTTTGTACAAAATATTTACAAATTATATACAAAATCCTTCCTCGTTTTTAGCTATTGTTTGTTATATTAGTGAAAACCGTATCAAAATCCGTTGCGTGGTTTAGAAATAAGCGGAGAAACAGACAGAGGCAGATAGCGACAATATTTCATAGTATTTAGAGATTTGTCTTATTTTGTACCATAATAACAAAAAAATATTTGTTTTTAATGCATTATTTCGATATTATAAGCTATTTTCAAAAAAGGAGGAGGTTCTATGTTCGACTGTATATTTTTGAATTTAAAATCTTGGATATATCGGTATGTATACCCACTATACCAAATACCTGCTTGCCATACTACTTCATTTATATAGATCAAAACGAAATGTCAAAAAGTTTATCTAATTGTTCGACTTTAGAGGTTATTTTAGCTTGGCTTCATTGATGAAGACAATAAACTAACGCAAGCGTAAACGATTTATCTATGCTACGAAGGCATCGTTCAAACTAGTTTGCATAAAGCCTTTCATATTTATCTGATATGCCGATATATTCTCTGCAGGTAGGGTATAAGTGAGCTAGGGAATTACAATATATATATTATAAGTTCAAGGCTAGGTAATCAGAAGGGTATTGCGAATAAATTGATAGGTAGGTACTTCCAAAGGGTAACAATAGATTACATTATTATGGTTTAAATATCAAGTAAGGTCGGTAACCTTTTATTATTTACGTCCCGTAAATTGTAAATTTAAAAAAAATTACATAACCTTTGTAATTTATAGATCTTTTATAAGGTCAAATTCTTCTTATATTGTATTTTTTATATTATACTAAATGATTTATACTATGATTGATAGTATGTAATTATGGTTTTATAGTATTTTAACGCTGTGTCCTTTATAAGCCTTAGTAGTTACTTCAGTAAATTCAACCTTCATAAGCCCCCCTAAGATCTAAACCGAATAAATGGCTTTGACTTTAAGCCTATATACTAAAAATAACTCAAAATAATCTGCTCCTAAAAATAAGAAATGCATGAATATTTTTTATTTATTTCCTAAATAGTTCCAAGTATTAGCTTACCAACGTCTTAAAATTTTGAGATCCCGGTCTGCTATATGGTAAAAAATCCAACTCTATTTCAATCCAGTAAAGAGTATAATTAAAGTGCAGTCGCAGAGCAAGAAGAATTTAGTGCAATGATCCTTTATTACTTGTCTCGGTCGCACACACACAAATATATTGCGATCGCACTCGCACAGATGCAGTGACCGCCACCATCACAGAATCTAAATCTTTTTTCATTGGTAGTAGGTATAAAGCACTAAAGTCTTCCTGCTCCGCGAATGCGCACTTTAGCAATTTCCAACCTATTTTACTTATACCAACCTTTTGTGAATGACTCAAGGTTCATTATGATATGAACTCTCTCACGAGGGTACACGGAGTCACGATTTGACTTTTGCGAAGTAAATCGTTGCCATATTGCCATTCCCATATAGAAATATAAATGTCAGTCGTGCAGTTTGCCACATTTGAGATTTTCAATGAAAATCTATACTAATGTTATAAAGCTGGAGAGTTTGTTTGGTTGGACGCGCTAATCTCAGGAACTTCTGCTTAGAATTGATTTTTTTAGTGTTGGATAGCCCATTTATGGACGAAGGCTATAGGCTACTTTTATCCCCGGAAAACATAAGATCCCTCGGAAACGCGGGTGAAACAGCGGGGTGGAACCTAGTGATTTGAGAAAATTGCTTTTGCTTAGGAGGGAGTTGTGACGTCATGACGCCTAGTGTGCATGTGAGTGATCTCTATTAGTTATAAGACCGCTCTTTGTATGTTGTGCATTAAGTAATACCACAGATTACCTACTGATCGACAAATTGTAAATCTCTTGTGTATAGTGTATATCAACAATCTATCGTTAGGAATATATATTATATGTATTGGCTTCTAAAATAATAGGTTTTAAAACACCATGGAGTCAGTATACTGGTTGAATATATCGAGAATATATATTTTCGAAATCTATGTTACGTTCTTCATGCCGAACAACTTTTACTATGGGACCAACTTTAAAATCACCAAAAAAATCATACATTTTTACCAAAATTTATCATTTTATGAATCCATTTGTAAAGTAAACATAGCATGGGACAACTTTGACAGCAGGCCATTTAATAATAGCATTGTTATCAGAAGGTCATATAACGGTGGTGGCTGTGACAATCCTTCCAATGCTACATTAAGGACATTTATAATTCACAACAAGGTACCAACTTATCTGACCAACATATTAATGCTAATCGTTAACCCACGAAGCGCTTAGTAGTGTTAAAAAGTAAAATAAATACAAGCTTTTATTTAACTTGCTTTGTTCGTAAGTATGGCTTATCGTTGTTTAGAATGGAAATGTGTTTTGTAGCATAAACAGTACACAGTGAAGTTGAAAAGATTTATTGTTCCTATGATATGGATTGCAGGCGCCATTTAATTCCCTGGTAAATTAACGAACCTTGAAATAAGTTTGGGCAATGTAAATACCACTGCATTGTATGTAACTCTTTTGGTTGAACAGTAGCAAAGGTACTTGCGCTACAAACAAATTGATCATGTTTTAAGTCTAAAACATCTTTTAACGATTTATTTTTATTTGTTTGTATGTACAGCACACAAAAGGTGTCAATTTGGACCTCTTAAAAACATTGGGTCCAAAATGGACTCCTTGAAGCATCCCATTATATAGCATACTAGATTTCGCCCCGCGGTTTCACCCGCGTTCCCGTGGGATCTTGTTTTCCCGGGATAAAAAGTAGCCTATGTGCTATTCCAGACTATAATCTATCTCTCTGCCAAATTTCATCCAAATCTGTTCAGTAGTTTTTGCAAGAAAGAGTAACAAACATCCATCTATCTATACTCACAAACTTTCGCATTTATAATATTAGTAAGGATAATAAATTTATTTTGAATTAATTTCGTAGTAATTTCAAAGTAAAATTAGTTCTACCGTTCAAGTTACAAGCTGATCCTTGTAGCTTGAAGCAATCAAAGTCAATTAAGTCCAAACTAATTTGCCTGTCAAACAAACACAATTTGTGTTCCGGTCTAAATAAGGTTTCCTGTAGCGACCGGCTAGAATCAAGAACGACGGATGAGGGGGGAAATATTTCCGTCGGGGGGACGATGACATAAAAACATAAATATAAAATACTAGCTGTCCCAACAGACGTTGTCCTGTCCAACTCATACACAAAATTTCATCCAAATCGGTCCAGCCGTTTATCCTATCTCTCAAGTTGGACCAGACTGCTCACGGTGTGCCAATTTAATTTAAAATCGATTAAGTAGTTTAGGAATCCATCGCGGACAAACATCGCGACAGGAGATTTATATATATTAAGATAAACAATGCCCAAAGAAACAAATGCAAACCGTACGGCTTTCAAAATATTATATGAGAAAATTTCATCAATGATTGGCTAGGGCTTGGCCAATCACAACGTTTTGTTGATGATGATTGGGATCTCAAGTGCAGCTATCGAAACAGGTATATATTTAGCGTCAAATTTCAACACGAGGGTGGTAACAAAACAACAAAAACGACGAAGAAAAGATAAATAATTATGAATATAAATAAATACCCACAAAGAATTTCGACAATCCCATTCGTGTTTCATAATAATGGAGCCTTATAACCGCCGCCCACCTACGAGTATATTTACAGCGAAATAAACCTCAATTATCAGAAATATTATTGTAGTCTGAAATTAACTTCTATGTGGATTCTTGTGTATTTTCCTTATAGGTATTGTTATTCCCGTTTAACATTATTATATAAATAGGCAAACACAATACGAACCATTTTTTCTTCTGTTAGTATATTGTTTTTTTTTGTTTAGTAGGTGTTGACGACCTATAAATAAAATAAATGTAAAAACCACAGCGAACCTTGGTCGGGATTATTCTATTTAATTTAAATTACTTGTTTATTCATTCCCTTAAATTCTTTGGCCTCAAAAAAAGAAGGTGGTATTGTCATGTCGATATGTATCTGATAAAACTAGGGATGGGAAAGAAAAACAACTGATTGTAACGTACCGTGTAGGGTTAGCAGCGTCGTCACCCAGAACCAATGCATCCACCAATGTAGCGTCATGACGACAGTTTGGAGTAGTCTGCTGACAGGACCAACCTGCAAACAAGGAAAGAACAAATGTTAACTCCAGGGTTATGAAAAAATCAAATATAATTATATTGGAACAGCTTTTTTTTTCTCATAGCTAATTGATTGTGAGTGGTTACTGGTTCTGGTCTAAGAATATTGATTTCAGATGAGCCAGTTGAAGAAATTCGAAATGGTCTCAATGAATTTTGTTCTAAACACTAACCAATGTATAAAACATAGACGGAATCATCGATTATTTTGTAAAATGTATCGTTTTTATTAGTCTTAGTTTATCTTTATTCTATTTAGAGTAGATATAGTCCTTAGATGCTGATTTTCTTTACACCAAACATGCATACGGCCCGCCTGATTTAATTTTACCGTCACAAGTTCGTGTTTATTTAATACAAAACTCCATATAAACCTATCGTATTGACATTTCATAAAAAGTTGGTGATTTGGTGTCAGTCAACATCCCTTTTACCAAGAGTCCAGCAGTGAGTACAACTGCAAACATTTCATGAATAAATTAGGTGACATTATATAAATATAGTATAGTTTTAAACATAACAAAAACATCATCCACATACATAACATGTTCAAGATGCGACATATTGTTTGCGACGAAAGTGCGAGACAATGGCAAAGTTAGTTTTATGATACGAAATGTGACGGGAATACAATAACAAAAGCTATTAACAATTCCTCGTGAATTCTGCGATTGATGGCACATACAGGCGAAGGCAGAGCTTCATATGAAGGCATGAGGCATTTCCATATCTATTCTAATATAATAATACTGAAGAGTTTTTTGTTTGTTTGTTTTCAAACGCTAATCTCTGGAACTACCAGTCGGAAGAAAAATTTTTTTTTTTGTTTTATACCACAAAGTCGGCAAACAAGCATACGGCCCGCCTGATGGTAAGCGGTTACCGTAGCCTATGAACGCTTGCAACACCATTCACTCGCGCGTTGCCGACTCTTCCCTCCTCCCCGATGAGCTCTGGCGACCTTACTCACGCGCAGGAACACAACTATAATTTATTTGGCTGCGGTATTCTGTAAGGTGGAGGAGCCCCCAGTCGAGCTGCTCTTTGAGCGACATATCGCCATGCTCTATATCTAATAATTTTTTGCATTTGATACCCCAATTCTTGAGGTTATATGTTATTTTTTATCCCGGGAATGCGGGCGTAACCGCGGGGAACAGCTAGTAATAATATAATCTGAAATATTATTATTTATTATTATAGAGTTTTAACAAGATCTATCAATTTGTTGATCACGTTATTAGTTGTTATAATTAAATCATAGAGCTAATGCTACAGCATTCAAATTGAAAGGTAAGTATTCAAGCTTACAGCATTTACAGTCCAAATGGAGGAATAATTCTTGAAACCGGAAAACTCCTAATTTCAATAAATTAATGAGACATTTCTGAAATTCAACAAATTACGGAGAAGCTTTTCGAACAAAGGGCATTTACTTATATAACAATTCGTTATGTCTTGATTTAAAATTATGGGGTTCCTGTGTCATTATCTTTTAGCTAAGAAAGAAGGGGACTTACAAAATTTGTCTTTAAATTCTCTAGGTGACACAAAATTCTAGAGAATTTGCTTTAATTATTCAGAACATTGTTTATCACTGTCAACCAGTATCGTTTTTTTTTACTGCTTTTATTGTGTGACCAAAATCTCAGCAGTTTAACTAATATACAAAGTCAATTTCTATTTTCAAATTCAATTTGGTAACTCATTAAATCTGACGTAGATAGATTATCATCCGTAGCTCGCAAAAGTTAGATAGCAAATAGCTTTAGCTAAAGTATCTGGAATGATATAGGTAACACGTCTGCACAACCAATTTTCCATGACCTTGCAATAATCCCGCTCGTTACACGCTAGCTTGTTCGCATCAACTACTCTCGAATACTTGACTGGCGTTAATTTAAGGGAAAACGGTGGAAAATTACCAGGCGAGCGAGTGCTTTGAGCTCGCTTTACGAGATCATCCTGTGGATGAATGTCTTTGCTCGATTTATACTCACATACTTGAGTGTATAAGGTTGAAGCAGAATTGCTAGAGATAGCTCTGAACATACATATGTAAATCCTACTGTTGCCCTTGTAGTTTGCTTTCGAAATAAAGAAAGAAAGAAAGAAAAAGTAATTTATTAAAATTAAGCATATAAACTAAAAAAAACGGCAAAGCTCAGCGAATGCAGCGTACACTGCATGTGCAAGCTGCGCTGTTTTTCAGTTTACCACTGTGCTCGGACTATGTTTGTCGAGATATTTAATAGTTATAAAAAAATAAGTTATATTGCTAAAACCTTTTATATTTATTTAAGACATTATCAACTGAAATTTTATTCAAGATCTATTACAAGAATTTTGATGTAATCTTGTCATAACTATCCTTGAATGAAAAAAAAAAACCACAATGGCAAATAAAAGGATTTCGTAAAAAAGAAACAAGCTCAATTCACTAGGCGACGCGTGGGTTGAACCATTCAAAGGGAATACTTTTAATGTCATCTGAAGAGACAAACTTTTTCTAGGATCGAATTGTTTATCTACCTAACTTTATCTCTGAGCCAAAAGGGGATTCGATTGAATAAACTACTTTAATATGCCTTAACTAAGACTTGTGAGTTTTAATCCCATCTTTTTGACAACCCTTTTTAGTCAAATAAGAAGGTAGGGATAAGATCTAAGTGAGTAACAAAGGGTAGTACTCAAAGTACGAGTAACGAATTTAATCAGAACATAACAGGAAAAGTAGACCCAGTATGTAGGCCGTCAGGTATTCCCTTTGTTATCTTACGGGGAAAATTGTTCATGTTTATTTGAACAGTTTCCTTTTGTGGGGTTTGAAACACTACTCTCACAACTACAGGGTTAGGTTTTAGTTATGTCTATTTTTCATGATATAAAGGTGCTTTTAACTGGTTCTACAGCTTTCAAGAACGAAAGGTCACATAATTGAGTTTAAAATGCTTCAATAGTGGACAATAGGCCATTGTTTTTCTATAGAGGACACGTTTAGCCTTGTAGTCTGTCTTTATTAGGGCGTAAACAATCATTAATGGTGAATCGACCGCAGTCTTTGAACCTTTCTATTGTTTTTCTTCGGATTATCATGAATTTTGGATAATAAATTAAAGTTATATTACTAATGCACATAATACATTTGTACATAAATATTTGGTAGTTTTTTATTTACAAATATGAGATTAGATACAAAATCCCGTCACGACTACCAAATAATTGCGTTATTTTTTACCACCCGCAATTCCTTTTTATTAAGAACTAGTTGGAGTAGCTTTTTTCATCCCTATCTTGTTATGTGCGTCTTTCCACCTCTTCAAACGATACAATACATTATTTAGTTAATTTTATCAAATAAACTATTTTATCCATAAATTTACCCACCCAGGTGTTATTTATGCTCATTTTAATAATAAGAATTCACCAAAGGAAGTCGAACCACAAAGTAGTACAGATACGGACAAAAAACACTCGACAGATGAGCGCCTACAACCAGAAGCTACACCCACACAAAAGGTAGCCGAGACATCAAACAAGACAAAATCTTAAGGTACAGAAATAGTCCCACTCATTCATATCTCTCCGCAGATGGTAAATATGAGAGAGAACATCTTGTCTTCGAATGTTGCAGTCGCTGTTATGAAATAATACGGTCCCCTAATAATGGTACTCGATTACGATTTCAGAATTTTCAACAGCCTTTTGATAATTTGTGTACATTTAAAACTGAAGTAGTATTGGTTTTGATTCAAAAGCCAAGTGAAACATTTTTGCGATTTCTCTCGATGACTTTACCACTTTCTTGCAGTGACACAGTAAATTGGTGTACTATGTCTGCTGCATCATGGTGATTAAATATTTCGATACACATGTATTTTATAATATTTTTATTTAATAGCCCTTCACTCACTAAATTTTCTACATGAAATCAAGAATTTATCGCCCACGAATTAGGTTTCATGTTGGAGATCTCGGCAGAATATGTAAATAGACACATGGTACAACAGTACATTGTTTGCGTGGTGCGCTTTACACTGAGATATCTCAGGAAGCTTTGAAGATAGCTCTGCATGACTTGTGTTGCATCTATTTACACACACCTTTGTTCAGACAACTACCTCTGTGGCTTAGACATATAGATAAAGAAGATACAATACACCAACCTTATTTCTAAGCTATTTTGTCCTAAATGATCAATTTCAATATACTCATCCCAAATGATTGGTTAAACAAAACAAACATTTGCACAATCCATTTAAGGGAACGAGAATTCCATCTGGACCACTACCGCAATAATTTAAATCCGGGATATCATCACACGGGCTAAATCAAATCAGCCTCTGGCCAACGTCCAAGTAGCTATGAATTACTTTCCAAATCACTTGCCCAAGTCACTACATCATACGCATGCTGTCACGTAGTGGGTAAATGTACAAGTTGGTATGTCAAGTGAAATGGAACTGAAATGCAGTTTGTTTTACGACGGTTTCGGATAGATGACATTTCATTATGTAGACATCTTCACGGTATGAGGTCGTTGCTTTGAGGACAGAGATTTAGTTTCTAAATGTAAAAAATATTGTAGAAATTTGGAGAATTCGCTCTCTATTCTGGATTTCATAAATGACGGTAGTACCGATTCAAGAATGGAAAGACGACTTTGACGTCATGAAAAAAACACATCACTAAAGCTGATCAATCACTAGCAGAAGCAAGAATTTTTAATTACTTGTTTAAATATTCAGATGATATGCTTAGGATCCAAAATCATATACCAGAATATATTATACTAGTCATAAAACTGGTAGCAAACATAATTCCGATTATATGTAATGCATACCTACTACTGCAGATGTGTTTTGCGACCTGTAAGCCGCACATTAATTATGAAAGCTTATGTTAATATGCACGTAAATCTGCCCGCTACGAGGTTTATGAAAATCCCATTTAGAAATGAGATGCAGTGCTCTAAACTCTTTTAAATAAACATAGCTTTCAGGCTCGGACCTATATTTTATTTAAATTCGTTTTGCCTTGAGCTGGAACTCATTATGTTACTCGTAGGTGTACATTAAAGAAATTCACGTACAATTTTTGACCCATATTCTGAAATCACCTTTGCCAACTTGCTAAATTGCAAACGTTTAAAGAAATTGGTATCCATTTCAGGTATCTTTAATTTTTCTGACTATTTACAAAAATATCTGGATAATTCACAAGTTCAGCAGAAACAGAGCTAAAATATTCACGTACCGAGATCGGCTGCTAAATTCGCCGCCTAATCATATGAAGACATGCAATTTGATCACACCTGGGAATAAAGAAAAAAATAATATAGACGAAAAGAAAAACTGTGCAATAGTCATAAAATTCGTGAAACATGTGTAATGGACCAAGATTCAATGCTTTTGGTTTAAAAAAATGTATGATCGGAATGAATTACTCCAATAATTCTAATATCGCGAGAATATCAGAGCAAGTTCAAATCAGTTCAAATTAACTTTACCATTGTATTTGCTAAGCAATTCACGCTCCGCTTCATTCCTGATTGGATATCCAGGCCTCGCCCTTGAGACTGTAAGTAAATAGCTATTTGAGAGAATATATTTCAGCAATAATACTTGTAATTTTGTTTGTGATGAATTAGTAGCTTTGAAGTTACTGTTGTTCTAATAATTACAAGAACTATATTACTGCTTCTAGCTTACTTCTAGTTTTGTGCTCACACCAAATTGTATAGAGAATAATACAAACACTGAGACTTTAAAGCCAAATATAATGATAATACGATATCGTTAAAGCCAATTTACCAAATTATTCTTGGTTTTATTAGAACTTAAGCGTGTGCCCTAATCTAATAAAAGCTACAAGACTCCAGTAATTAATGAAAAAGGAAAAAAATATAGAAAGAAGTTTCTCTGTAGATAAAACAGAGCTATTAATCTTATCACCGTGACTGACAACTTAAAGGTAGACACAAAAAGGATGATAAATTGTTCCAGACTGCTCCTAAGAGACTAATTGATAGCTAACACAAAAATACAAACTAAGTAAATTAAATAGGTAAAATAAAAATGATTTTTGATGATGAATATTTTTATTACTTTCATCAAAGACTTTTTTTCTAATTATAAGAACCAAAACTATAAAAAAAAACACTAATAGATTTTTGTTCGATTTGACAGTGGGATGAGATGCCCAGTGCGAAAAACGCCTGGGGCAACTGTAATTTTGGGACGAGTTGCCTAAAGATCAGATCGATTGACTCGTTTACAAACCAAGAACGTACAAGAGGGTTTTGTAAAGTTCCCTAAAGAGATTAACACCGATTGACCCTTGTAGATCAAACATGTCAAAAGCATTTTAACTTGTTCAAAGAGAGCTTTCTGTAAATTTTGCTCTGAATTCAGAAATACAAAATTCTTAAACATATTTTACATTATCAAGGATCAAAATGAAGTAGAAAGAGTAAGAACGATAAACATTGGAGGCAAACAAAACAAGAATCGTATAAAACCTTTGAGTGAGGTGAACCAAAGCAAATATTAGCCTACAACTGTTCGTTCGTATTGCCCACTATAATATCTAGTATTTGTTCAACATAAATATTCTATGTGGACCTAATGTTCAGGGTCAAGGACGTGTAACCGACATGTCACATCTAACATTTTGTGGGAATCCTCAGTCAGTTCAAGATTTGGAAACTCTCATGGAGAGCATATTTAAAAAAAATGTGGTAGTAAGAAGTTAGTTTGGATTATATATGAATTCTACGTAGTTTGTTATTGTATTGAGAACATGAATGAATAATAAATACAAATAAAATTATATGCAAATATAAATTATATCTTATAGATTATAGTGTTGCGATCTTAGTTTCATTAAGAATCTATATTTTTTTCAGATCATTACTTATGTTATGATGTCTTCACTTATTAGTAGTAACATTCTAGTGACCTTATACTTATAGGAAATAGTTGGGTGCTATATAAAATTTAATTCAAGATTGTTTATTCAACTCCAAGTCTCCTATCCAACCATATATCTGAACTTGAATTTCTGGTCACAATTTTATTTTATTTTATTTAAATAAGACAAACAACGGTGGCCCTATAGTGTGACGTTGATTTGATTATAGGCTTCTCCCTCTCTCAAATATAGATTAAATGAGATGGATTGATTTGTTGAATTCGATCAGCACTGTCTGTCTAGATGTGTTCATGACTCAACAAGGTACTGGCCACTGACTCACGCCACGCGGATTTCAATTCCGCAATACACTTTTTATCTCATATTATTTATAGAACCCGTACGACAGATTTTAACACGTGTTTCTATCAATAGATCTATATATGATATTTACGATGTATGGACCTGTCTGAAAGATCAATGGAATTTGAACAGAAGCCGATACCGTATACTAAGAAATTTCAGCTAGTTAACATATATTTTCGGTACTATTTGCAAGTTTTAAACTTAAATCTAGTTTAAATCATGTACTATCTTTGTCATTCACAGATAATACAATTCGTAATTTTAATGGAACACCACACCCTATCTAGTTCCCCCATAGAAGTTTTCTAGCTTACTTTGTGATAATTCTTTATCATCATTCGCCATATTTTTTTCAATTATTCTCGATGATAGCGAAGCGCGATCGCATTCTATCATCTTTTAAAATTTTACCTGTAATAATGCAATAAAAACTTTGAATTTGAATTTGATACGAGACAACAATAACTGTACATCGTTTAGCATCGGTGATGTTGTAAGCCAGAAGCCTCTACAAAGTAGATAGAAACACTATTGAAGTATTTATATTGATACATCAATGGTAGTGAAATAATGGTTGGAATTTAACCTCTAACCAAGAGCACACCAAGATCAAAGAACCTTTACAATTCCTCATAATAATATCAAGGAATGTTGTACTCTTAAACTGATTATTATGAAATAGCACAATTACCTATTAACAGGATTTAAGCTAGTGACTCATTTAATACGTGTTAAAGGTAAAACGTATAATCATTATTTTCATACACGCACGTTATATTTTACAGAATGAGTCATCCAACCGTGACATTTGCGTACAAAATATTCTCTGCAATTCTGATTTAAGATTTTAATTTCGCATTGTACGGATTATTTGGGACGGTATTTCTTGAAATCTCAGTCTTGCGTTCTTTTACGCTACTTATATTTTCAAGATAAGCCATAGAATCTATTGAGGGAACGAAATACTAGACTTTAAGTACAGTTTTGAGTCCTCTTTATCATAGGCCTTAACATACTTTCAATAATCGATAACCGAAAGTACCGGCCTTCGACAATCCGTCATTAGACGGTAGTAATGCAACTTGAGCTATAGTAGATCGATAATATTGCATTACTGCAGGTATTATGCAGTAATCTGTGTCAAGTAGTATCAAGTTTGGTTCCACAAGAGTTATATTCAACACTTTGTTCATTAACGTATTTTAAATACTCTACTGTAAAATAAAGTATGGTATCTGTAAATGAGTATATGAGAGATGTGAATAAGAATTTGATACGCAATACATAAAAATGGAGGGAAATGCAACGCACAAAAATCCTTAATGAAAGGGAAGGCAAGAAAAATGATCATATGGAGTTCTCCGGCATAATGTTAAATTACATTTCGAGTGAAATGATAAAAGAAGAAAATGCGTACCTAGATAGCAAGATAGAGTCTACCTAAGTCTTAAACAAATGTTATCTAGATAGGAGATAATCCAAGTCCAGTACAACATACCAATCAATTAAGTGTCAATGATTACCAGTGTAACAAGGAAGCCACTGATCAAGTTATCTCCGTTTAGGATCGTGTAGCGGAGAGGGGAAGTGCATACACCACAGTGACCCAATACAATAGTGATTGAGTAGACATACAAAACAATTTGACTGTTAGTGCACCGTAAACTGAACCGAAACTTGAGAGCGAAAGTAAATGATACACGCGATGTTTTCAATAGCAATGCAGCCATAACATAAACAATATGCAAATACTCTTATAAAGCAGTTCTTGTCGTTCAACATAATGATAAAGCTATGTGAAGCGAATTGAGATGTAGTTGTAAATATATGAGATGCTAATTTACGATAATCATTCCGACACATGATTCTCATTTGAATAATAAATGTGAAACCGTTTGTATTGGCATTTTAAATGTGTATGATTTATATCGTGGATAGTCCGATGATGAAAATGTAATAGCAATTTATAAATATGTAATGAGAATTATGTTAGATGTGGGTTTCGTATGCGTTCGACCTCTTGTTTTATTCAGGGGCCCAGGAATAATAATAACTAATACATTTAGTATTACAACTACATTTATAAAACACTCATTGTAACAAGCTCTTAGGCTCAATTTCTTACGGATGTCTCCAAATCACGTCCCAATAATCCTCAAACAGTTTGGAATCTAAATCGCTGAACTCTTCTGTTTTATCGCGTTTATGCGTAATAATTCCGAATGGCTGATTACAAGCCCTTTGCCGACTGATTCCTTTATTCTATCACAAAGGGTATTTCGTAACTTTTGTAATGATGCTCCGAAGATTTCTCTGACAATGGAAAGATTCAACGTAATCGGATTTGGACGAACGACTCGCTGGCTTAATTTCGATTCTGGGTTAGCATTCAATTTTCTCTTTTCTTTATGAAGGAACCATTTTCGACCTCGATCTCATACATTTTCGATTGGTAGAATAATTTTATTGTGGGCTGAATTGTCCACTCAATGGTTTAGATGCATTGTAATGGAAACGTCTGCGGCTTACAATATTGTGTGTGGTCGCATTTGTTCTCCTATTGCTACATCTATTGCATGACAGCGCAATAACAATAACTAGCTTAGATGGAAGAACTGCGTTAGGTACTGTAGCATTTACGAAATCTGAAATTTTCGAATTTGGGCCTTATTACAAGGTATAAAAGGAAACAATATCAAACAATAGCTATCAAGGCAACGCAAATTCAAATTTGTATCGGAATTGTCTGGCGCCGTTAAGGGAGCGGTGCAAGAGTAACCATTGTATCGGACATCGGTTGGTTTTGACAACAGTATTGTGTGTGTAAACATGAGGCATGTCACAAACAAGCTAATAGATGTTGAACAAGTGATTGTTTGGGAATTTGTAATAGAATAGGCTGGTATATTGCATGTACACTAAACAAACAGCGGGGCTATGTTGTGTGGGATGGGAGTGTCAGTCGATGACACAGCAATGATGCAACATTTTGCAGACAGTGTTTCAGTTTATAAATTAACTTTTTACCTCATCGTTTTCCATGTTGTCTCTGTATAGTTATTGATAGTAAGTTTATAGAAGGGCTTCCCACTTAGGTACTATCAGGCGGACTTGATATAAAAAGGTGTTCATAATAAATTCATACGATCCGATTTTCATTTCAATACTGTCTGGCATTTAATGTCTTGTACAGAGCGATTTCTAAAACTTAATTGAAGCGTCCCAGAAACCACTCCTCTGAAGTTTAATTTTCACTCAAACGTCTAAAACTCTAAAGCAATCACAAAGTTTACATATTTTTTCCAAGGTCAGTGGAAATTGCTCGCCCAAAAAAGTCAAATAGAGGAGTGACAAGGACAACGGATATTGGACAAAAACTGTAAATGCCTATCATGTTTCGTCTATGAAAACATTTTCCGGCGTACACAAATTGATATTCTAAAGAGCTGGAAGGTCGAGACATTGAATTTGTAGACTGTAGTCAAGTTTACCTACCAGTGCCAGGCTTTGTAAGGAAAATGGTTTGATGATATGTCAATGTGAGATGATTAAAATTAACAGAGTTTACTTGCAACTCTTGTAAATCCTACTTATACACTCGAGAGCAATGAATTAGGGTCACATAAAGATACCGGAAAATCTTGGAAAGTAAGAATAGAAACAAAACCAAAAACAGATGCATAAAATTCGTACTTACAAAAGTCCAAATTTTTTCATTTTGATAGCATACATTTTCAGTAACTAAGAAATTTTATTGCTTTCATTTAAGGAACAATTGATTGTCTATTAAACACAATTTATTTCATTAAGCTAGCATTCTTAGTATCCAAGGTATCTTTATGTAACCCTAATTAATTGCTCTCGAGTGTATTATAAATAAATTAGAAGTTTATGTGGATGTTTGTTACTCAATAATGCCGTGATGGCTGAACGGATATAGACGAAATATGGCACATAGATAGATCATAAAATAAAACAATGGATCCTATTCTACGCGAACACAATAGATACCTCGAGAACGGGGGTCAAATAGAGGGACAAAGAAAAAAGACATAAATTTGAATAGGTTATAAAACTACAAAGAATTAAAATACTATTAAGCCAGTAAGTTGCAAACCATTAAAGCTGAGTAGTCAGAATATGCTGATTGCCTAAATAGACTAGATATAAACCTAAAAACACAAACGCTAATGCGTTTTACGATAACCATTATTTGCAATGCTGATTTGTCCTCAAGGTTTGTCATTAAGACAGTGCTAATGTATGGAACTAATGTTGACAAAAGAGCATTGAATATTTATGCAAAAGGTGCACGTAATTTACAAATTAAAATGAATTTAAAACCGGATTTGGGAAGAACTGGACATAATATAATAACAAAGCAGGCTATTCATTCGGACTTAGAGGACGTTGCATAATCGAATACATAATAATATGTGTTTGATGTTTGCATCGATTCAGTTGAAATAGATGGTTTATAATAGGTAAGTACTGTAGATATTTACTATCGCATTAAAACGTTAGACGATTTAGACGCAACGGTTGACGTATCCAGTGCCAGTATCAACTGATAAAGATTCATACGTATGTATATGTGTTACTTACACTCAAGTATCGTTACTCTTTGCGGGTTTTAGTCATACATTGTTTTTCGATATTCTTTTAAACTATCAATTCTAGTTAAACAAAAAAAGGAAGACGTAAACATACACATAGCGATTTCGAACAATACAACAGTAAAAGCCACAGATCGATCGTAACTCTGGGAGACCAAAGGTTACTCGTGGAACTTGACGCGAAAGTGAGAAATGTTCCCGAATAACTCGCAAAAACCGGCCAACAAATTCTTGAGCGTAAAAGAATACGTGGGTAACATTTTTCACGAAACTCCCGAGGGAGTGAATGGTAAGATAGGCTGAATGGAAAGATCATAAAGGGTAGGGTGAATAGAAAAGATGTTACAAATCGCCAACGCGACATTTGGCACAAAGCTATATTTAGATACATCGGTAACAAATATGGAGTGGTTTACTGCATAGAGTTCATGGTATTTATGGCTTAGGTTAATAAGGTGCTATCTAAATATGGACAAGCGTGGGAGGAAAATGGCCGATAGTCAATTTAGCAGAATATTTATGTTAGCCATTGGTGACATAACCAGTAAATTCTACCGTAACCATTAGGTGTGGAGTTTAACCCAAGAAAAAAGATTTGTCACACTTGTTTATTTTGTGTCTTGGTATAAAAACGACTATCTATTTAGATAAAAAGTAGTACGTAAGTCAGGTTGGGAATAGATGGCCATATGTGAAAAATGTCTGAGGATAAAATTTACGTGTATTTCTAATGAGATAAGACTGCCATAAGATAAGAATACAAATACAATTTAAATCTTATTCCTGCAAAAAATTCCTGACACTGACGTAACACGAAGCTGTGTCCTTGATGTAGTATTAAATAAGATAGCTGGGGGACAAACGATGAACTAGACCCCATTAAAGCTGATAGTTTTATCGATACTGATATACTTACATTTTAATGACCATATAGCAAGCAAGCTATAAGTTGATATTGATTAGTCTAATAGTCTTGCTAGTCTAGGATCTAATCGAATCAACTAATGCTGTATTTAGAGCTATCTGTTCGCCTTGAGACTGTTTTTTATAGGCTTTTGATGGCACAATCTCACCATATTAAGTGATGATGTGACCGAAGGTGGTAAGCACACAAGCCTAGAAGGAACTGGCTTTGAAGTGCAGCTACCGGAACACACCGGTAGGCGATTTGCGACAAATTTTCAACTTGAGGGTAGCCAGGGAAGTTCTCACGATAGAATTAAAGAAAAAATATCTTTTTATGGAATAAAGGCTCGCACAATCAGCGAATAACTTAACTATCAATAAAAATAAGTCGGTTGGATTTTCTATAGAAATTTGTCATACCATCATAATTTATTTGGTGGTAAGGAATTAGATTTAGTACGTAGAAATTCATCTCCATTCCATCCAATATAAAGCCCTAAACCGGACACTCCCAAGTGACTAATTTTAAGAACAAACAGTTTCTAGGAACACACTGATGACAAGCGCGTTCAAATATACATTACACCGAAAAGTAAAACCAGATCAAGGTCGGTGCCAACTTTTACCTAAAACGATAACAAAGGTTGACATTGGCTAAACTCAGAGTTACTGATGAAAATATTGACCAAGACTGAGTGGCCATTATATACAATTTCATGCAGAATTTCGGATGTGATGAAGATAAAAGAATAAAAATAATAAGTAGCCTTAGTCACTCTGGAAGATGCTTGCCAGTAGTTGCCAGGTTCCACGAATATAATTTATGTAAACTGAATTCAAAAGAAATAAAACCTGTTTATCGCACGCTCCGATCGCATCACGTTTAGAACATGATCTATCGTCTCTACTAATTGAATGTTGTTAGTCTTCAATCATTAATTATTTTTTCCCTAATACGTAAACTACAGTGGCTGTTTCATTGCTATATCAGAACTCTTGAGAACAGCAACCTAAATTATCTTGAAACACGCGACATCGAAACATCGGGAGTTACACTTATAGAGCTCAATGTTACTTACATCATGAAATGTACAATACATTCTTCATTTAGCGCTGCTCATGTTTTATTACATTCTTATGGAAAACCAGACTTAGCGGTAACGTTTCGGATCCAGATCGTGACCGCTATAACCCGCGAAGGCGGTAAACTGCACACCATCCGCTCTTTCACACAAAGAATTTGGAACAGCATTCTACCTGCTTCCTATCTGTTTAGACTAGGTCTAGATACTATTATTATTGTAGATCATTTAAAAAATATCCAAATGTAATCCTACGCACCTCAACGGTTCAACGTACTTTCGTGCAAATTTCGCGGTGTCATTGACACGGCCAATTTAAACTGCAAGTAACACTACGTACTTAAATGAAGACGATAATTGTGCAATTTGCTGGATTTCAACATTTTAGACATGCTCATGTATATTGTTGATGATCGTTTATTACTCAAATCGTTTGTTTTTTGTGTCTTCATTGGTTTGTTCAATAACTTAGGTTTGGTTGAGAAACAATTCTGTATTTAATTATTTAATCTTTGATATTATCACTGAACCCGTTTTCTATCTCGATCAAAATATTCCACTATGCTGTTTTAAAATGCGCCGTCGCATCTTTTCTCAATTTATTTCTCCCATTAAAGATTTAGGCAATTTAGGGCGCTCTACAATCGAAACAATGCTCAATTTCTTTACAAATAGTTCAAAAATAGGCTGTACTCCATCGAATGTGTTGTAAGACGAAAGAATGTTGTCTTTTAAAAGTGAAATACGGTTAGACTTGTAATTATGTTAGTAGGTTTGCTTATGGTGATCGACTTGAAAATCGACACTGTAAGCTACACGCCACTATGTGCTAATATTAGACTGTAGCGGTCAATTATTCATTGTCATGCATATGTCGCGGGTTGTTTTAAAATTGCGTCTCAGGTCTCGACAACACCTAACTGTTTATGGCGTAACCAAAAAGCAAGTTATCTATGTGAGCAAGTCTTTGAACTTAGAATCTTGAAACTCTAAATTTCCATCCTTTTTACTCTTACTTATTTGACAATGATTCATTTTAAATAAATTTATACGCAATCTTACTAAACGCTTCTTCTTCTTATCTTATTTATTAAAATTCTTAAACTTCACTTTCACGGAAGGTTCAGAGAAGCCCTTGTCAAAGCGCACATCAATCAGTACAATCGTATATATTGTTTAAAATCACACACTCTACATATGGAGTTAGCATATGACACGAGACGAATGGCTATTACAGTACTCTTTTCACCTTTTGACGAGAAAATGGGTCGACAAGACAGTTGCATGGTGAATGATGGTTATTTTTCTAAAGATGAAGAAATTTCTAAAGTTTCTAATGCAATTGTTCAATTAGTTCTTGGAAAACGATGTCAGTAATAATAACTGATAACATAAGGCGTAATATATGTAGATAAGAATACAATCTATATCCGTATATGTCAACCGGGAGTTAATGAAAAGAGCAACATCAAGGTTACTTATTGTATTGCTTCTTTTATAGTTCGTTTACTTTTAATCAATTCCAAAATTTTGCATGACATATTTAGAGCATGGACATAGAAAAAAAGGCAGACGCCACCTCATAAAACAATTACTGAAGCACCCACAGTAAGCCAGCTCGCTTAAATGCATACACGCCCGGCACGCACACATTCACACCACACTAAGCCGGCCGCCCGCCATTACGCTCCGAACCACACACACACACACAGTTACGTCGCCGCCATTTTGGTGCTTCAATAGTTTCTTAGCGGCTATCTGTCCGCCTTTTTTTCTAGGTCCATGATTTAGAGTAAAAAACATAACGTTTGATATTTATTTACTACTAACCAGCATCTTATCAATAGTTTTTCCTGTAACTTCGTCTAATTAATTAAGCTCATCAGCATCACGTTTTGAATTAACTTAGTTCAGCTATTATGGCATGATATACTTCAAAATATACGTCTGATGCTACGTTACATTTATTCTCCAATACTATTATTCCATACAAAGCCACCTCTCGATTTTAAAGACTCATGCATTCATGTACGTGGCTTCATCAATTACAATTCAATTTATCATGTAAATTCTGCTGCAATCATACGAAAGCATTTTGAGGGGAAAATGGAATATATGGAAAGGTGAAGTATTATTTATTTATTACTATACTAGGTATTGCGAAAAAAAGTAGCTTATGTCACTCTCCGGTCCATAAACTATAGCTATGCAAAATCACGTCAATCCGTTGCTGCTTCAATGAAAGGCAAAGCAACAAACACTTTCGCATTTATAATACGGATTATTTCAGCTATTTTGCAGCGTTCTAAGCACAAGCGTCTTTCATAATAAATAGAATCGTTTTCAAACTGTATGTGTGTTCTTTTAACGATGTCACCTAACCGATGCTCGTTGGTTTCTAGTTTAAAGTGAATAATGTCTTTAAAGTAACCCTTACGTCCAACAGAACCTCACCCTCTACATAAATAATATCACCAAGGTCTTACTATAATAAAAATGCGAATTTCTCACGCAAAAAGGCCAGTGCTATGAAAATTTTAAAAGTAATCCTCGTAACTTTATCTATATTCATTATTTTCATCCGAATATCGTATTAAATATACATAGAGCCAACGACTCCTACACGAGGAAGTATTATTATTATACGCCCAGTATTACTTGATCCTTTTCAATCAAGTTGAGAATTATGATATGCTTTATTCACATACATTTCTACTCAGTATCGCCATTACTAAACTAATAGTAAAATGAGCTGATTTCCCAACATTCAGAGAAAATCGGCAATAGAAACACTAAATTATAAAAAAAAAAACAGTGTTATACAATTTACGATAATCAATATAAGCTATTATGACAATTATTCCAATCATTAAAAAAATAAACCTAGGTATCCAATGTTTTTAACAATAGTCAACAAAGAGAAAGAAGACAAAGAGCTCTAGTGACACTGGCTGTATGTCATGGAAATCCTTCCTATTCAAGTTCATATTGGAGCTAAGGATCAAGTTCCCTGACAACGCCTACGTATCCGTGTATTACGGTTTATTTAAGACTGAAACGTATTGCTTTTGTAATAAGATCCACATTGAAAGTGATGATAAAAGAACATCCCTTGATAAAGTGTCCATTAGAAGAGGAACATGATATTATAACAAGCACCTATATTTTTTGAGTGAATAGAAATTAGATACGTAGTGAATCGAAATACAAAACAAATATGGAATTAGATATTAAGCACAATGCTATCATTGGCGAAGATTTCAAAGAAAGGTATAAATAGAGTGTGCGAAAAATAATAAAGAGAAAATAGTTTCATGTGACAAAGCAGTTCTTACTTTAATTACATGGTTAAGTAAGAAATAAGTTTCTAAAATAGAATATCCTAGAAATTATCCTCTTATAAAAATATCTTTTAGGCTTGAAAGGTTTGTGAAGATCTTCGAACAAAATATTGGAGATAATATTGTTTTCATGTAAAATTAAGGTTGCATTATTAAATAGCTAAGTACTAAAGCAAAATTGTAGCAAACAAGCAATCATCAGAGCACTTAAAACATAAGACTCACGAAGGTGTGAATCATTACAAGGCGAAATATATTTAATTACCAACAGAGACAAGAATTTACCTTTGTTTGTTTATATAAATTTTGAGAAACTAGCAAGAACTTTGACTTTGACGGGACAGCATTAATATTCCTCATTCGTCTTCTGTTGTGTCTAATACCACAGATTTATGACTACATATTTGTACGTTGAGCGAAAAACATTCGTACTCCCAAAATTACCAAAATGACTTCAGAACTCCTACCCTTACTAAAACAGTAAATCACTTTAACCCCAACAAAATCATGTACATAAACACTATTACAATCGATTATAGAAACGTTAAATAAATTGAAAATCCGTGTTTAACACGACATTAACAAGTCAGTAACATTTCCTTAAACTGTAGTATCACGCGTTCGAAGTACCAAGGTTGCGTGCCCTAAACTGGTGAAGGGTTTCTGCGACACGAATGGATGTACTTACAACTCCCTTCGTTTCCTGGGACAAGTTTCCTATTTCTGAGGTCAACGAACTTCTAATGTACCTTATTAATAATGCAAAAAATATCAACGGCCGTTATTGATTTAACGATTGCAGCCGTTAGTTTTTGGTATGCGACAGTTTTTGTCGGCGCTTTATTGTTTTCGCTGTGCGTACCGAAGTTTGAACAAATCGAGAGTTGTTTCCATAATTAGTTTTTGTTGTTTCCACTTTGGAGTAGCTCAATTAGTAGTCTGTTGATGTAGATATACATAGACTCGTTATCTAGTTGCAGAGAATAATTAATATAATTGCAATCAATTCTTATATTAAAGATCAGTTCGATATGAAGGTTTAATTTTATGACGCACTTTACTTCCATGACACTCTACATCTACAGTTCATGACCCATCATGCAAATTTTCCAAAATCATTCGTCAATTTAGCCCATATTCATGCCAACAATGACCTAAAGTTTTTTCCCCAACAGGGAAAAAAACACCTGACCTGTTCTACTAACTATCAATTAGGATACAAAAGAAAACAATACCTTATGATTTTCTCACGTCAAACTTCAGATTATCATACGTAAGTCATTAACACAGTGCACTTCTAAGAATCCAAGATCACAACACAAAAACGATTCAATCCATAAAATATAATAAACAGTCCAATCGGTAATCCAAGTTTATATATTTGTTAGTAGCGCGGAGCGCACATCCGCCAGGGTTGGGCGCCAACCTGCGACTGACAGCCTGTTTGGGCAGGTTAGCTTTGCCGGTGGATTAACATCTATTAAACAACTGCTCAATAACGACACGGAAAAAAATACGACTTCCATCGCCGCACCGACATCACACTCACTCTACAATTTCTCTATTAATAAATCAGTGCTTGTTAATTGATATAAAGTAACATTATTAATATTATGTACTACGGAAAGCGAAACCATTCAATTATATCTGCTGATTGGCAAACATTTTAATGGTCATACGATATGCATCGTTTTCTCTGTAGTTTTTTGATCTATGAGATAATTCATTGATTCATTCATTTTTTCTCTGTCGTTTTCTGTTTCGTGAGAAATGAGAATAATGGATGGTCAGTGTTTATAAATCTGCTTATTCAAAATAATCGTAAGGTCAAACAACGCGTAACAAAAACCGAGGTTCGGAAGTAAACAATAAACAAACAAAATAAATCTTGTTAAATGGGACTTTTTATCTATTTGAACGATTTGTTGAAGCAAAGGATTGAGTCTAATACAAGCCAGCAAGAAAATTTTACAGATGTATTGTGTAAAACAAACTTTAAAGCAAATGTACATGTAAACGTTAACATGTCAACAATTTTGACTATATATTTTGTATGTGACGGCCATCATGACTTTATTGCGGCGGAGTAGCTATCACCATGGCGTATAATGCAGATCAATACTGATCTACCGATACATCATCTGCCTAAATTAATTGACACCACATACCCTGATGAAGGAAATATACATACATGTATACGATACCATTGCCCAGATAATAAAACAAATCTTGGCGATAACCCCAATAGGAATAACCCGCCAGTAAAATAAGATTGCGCGGTGGCATGGAGTTGTTATTAAAACATACGCGAGCTAATGTAAAAGTTTTTGGCGCTAACTCAATGCGGTGTCCCTGACCCGGTTACACAGCCTTCGTTTCATGCTACCCTGGTACTAGACTGCGGATAGTCAGACATTAAAAAAAGTATAATAAATAGGTAATTAAACGGATTTTCAGCTAACGTAGGCTTTTACCAAAATAATAAAAACCGCAATAACAATATAAAAGTCTCTACACGAAATTGTCATTGAAAGTTTTGGTCAGGTAATTTTGGTTGGACTTAAAGTGCTTCTTAAATCTTAATTGCGTTCGGACTTTGTTGTGAAATCGGTGCGGTGGGTAAACAGTAAAGTAACATACCTACTGAACTGACAGACTGTAATCAAATATTAGCAACAGACATCTAGCTTATTTGTGAATAGGAATAACAGCTTCTAGATACATATAGTAATTTTAAAAGTGTTTAATAAATCAACCACAAAAAGATTTTCGAACAAATTCTCAATTATTGATTTTCATTCCCACTGAATTTATCAAAAAATAAATTAACAAAGTTTTGGCAGCGTAATGGATTTAGATGACAAGTTTCTTCCTGAATCCTGACGTCAACGACAGACTTTATTTATTTACTAAGCGGCTGTTCAACTCTTGCACTAAATAATAATTGGTTATGACGTTACCATTATGTGTTACAATGAATTATTTATTTTGAATGCTCCATCCAGTTGATGCACTCCTAGTAGTAGATTGGTAGCACGCCGATTAATTAACCATTCATGCACGCTTCAACGGAATTCTGAAACTGTTTATTGGACCGAGAGAAAGTTATGCCCGTGTTGTTTTTTGTTTCTTCCAGGAAAGATAGTGATTCGGAACATGGTAACAGTAGCCAGCAAGATTGCAACATCAGTAGGAGTGTCTATAGTAGCACAAATTATAGTAATAGAAACGGACACAAATACTCGAACAAAAGCTTGGGCAGACATTTCAAAATTAGCAATTTTTGATTTTCACATTTTGGGCTAACCAAAAATGTAGGCTTTACAGAATAGTTTGCTGCCAATAAATTGGCAATCGCACATTAATGACTTCCATAACAAATCAATTTACTTTTTGTTACAGTTATGTAGAACATGACCATAAGTACGTTTCGAACTAGATTCATCTTTTAAAACCAAACATATTTTAGAGTGGCTAGTCAAATCCCATAAAAAATAGTCTACAGATGCCCACGATTTAGGTCACACCTGATCGCTGCGTAAGGATTTGTTTAGAAAGGGAGATACTTCCTTTAAGAAGACACTATCACAAAACCAGTTACGTAAATACATACAATATGGAGACAGTTGAGGGAGACAAAAGTGAAAATATTTTTTGAATATGTGTTTTTATCATCTTTACTTATCATCTAAAGAATCACATATTTCGATAAAAATAAAAGCAAATAGTACAACACGAATGACACTAACACGATAGATGCTCCTTCTACTAATGAAGTCAAGCAATTAACAAAGGGCTTATGGATATAGATCATTCATTCAAGTTGAACAATAAGTAAATAAGACTGAGGCGAAGGCCATGACCTCAATCCACTCCTTGAAAAGGCTTGTACCTTTCTGTATTTACTGGTAACTGGTAATATGGAGAGTAGCATTGTGTTTCCACAATAATTCCACCATGTAAATTGATGATGTGGCCGAAAGTGGAAAGCACGCAAAGCCTAGAAGGGAGCAGCTACTTGAACACGCCGGTAAGTGCTTAGCGACAGAACTTCAACTTAAAGGATTCAAAACCACTACCATCGCCACGACATACGAAGTCGCTACTACTGAACTATCACTTTAAAATTTTTAGTCGCAAATTAGAAATTACGTAAACTAATAAGATCCCAAATCACGTTTCTAAAACAAACGGTACACGTGGAACAGGGTTCGAATTCGAATTGTTTGCATACATGAATACAAACAAACATTTGACACAATGGTGAAATCAGAAACCACTTTTATCACCATTGCACCGAACTCCATACAGTATACGAGAAAATAAGCATGTAAACTATTTCACAACAACTATAAATTTAAATTATTATTGACTAATACTAATACGTAAGAACACTAACTACTGCATAATTTCTAAACGGACAAAACAATTAAGGCCTACTTTCGTTTATCTGCGCCTTTTGTTAGTGGCATTTTTAGATGATTAATGATTAGAATGTTTCAAAGTGAAACTTGAAAGTGATGATTTAAAATTATGGTAATAATTTATTAGTCTTTTTGCTTATTTACCTTATTATTACATCAACAATCTCTTTTGTAGAAGAGAGTCCGATGGTATTAAATAATTCTTGAATGTCTTAAAGGCCTCTAAAAATACTAATGACATTAGAAATTAATTTTCTAGATCGCAGAATTTCTCTAGTCTAGATCAAAAAAAAACTTATAGAACCGTGTAATCTGTCAGAGCGAGACAAAATCTCTAAGAATATGCTTGTAGAGTGAATGAGAGCATCAAATTATGACCATACATCTTTGATCTACATTTTACAAAATTCTTGACTAGGTATATCATTACAAGTTTGTTTTAATTAAGTGATAGATACGTCTACAGCTCTTAAATAGCTCCAGCTAGCCAGAAATGTTTCATCTATACCATGACCTACTTTAGAACTGATGCGCTTGCGACACATTTTGCATACATCGGAAGTGGCACACTTATTTTTATCATACAAGACACACGCTCAACGAGTAACATGGTACACAGGGATAATCGTATTCATTTAGGGAACTTGTCGAGTGAAAAAATCCTGACATATAGATAAAGGTGTAAAGTAGGTTCATGCATTGCGTATTGAAAATTATTCTGATAATGTTTTAGAAACATCGATTTCTTTGGTATTATGTGAAAGCTTTGACAAGCAGGCAGTTAAGCTGATGGTTTGTGACCAACCTCTCCTTTGCAATTAGGGTAGTTGCCTGTATTCAAAATAAATTATCAAACACTAACCAATGTACAAATTATTTTATTAAATTTATCCTTTTTATGATTTTAATGACCAATGTAACCTTAAAAAGTAAAGCTTTTGATGCTATATAATTATGACGTCACAAGCTTGAATTTAATACAAAACTCGATATAAACCTATCGTCTTGACATTTCACAAAAAGTTGCTGATTTGATATGTCAGTCAACATCCCAATTGCCAACGTGTTGCCAATCTTGAAGCTAATTTATATGCTTTTTAAGAATCCCATGTTCTAGCGCTGCAGTGAAATCTTTCTTAATGCAGATCTATTTGATATACCAGGAAAAACATCAACATTGTTTACTTTGCACTTATTTATACACGTTGATGATAACTTTTGCTAGTATATAACTATTGTTTTCTTATCATAATCCACGCTACCGATACGAATAAGGAATCGATTTAACACGCTCACGTGCCCCAACCGCGCGGAGATATCGATCGTGGCAATCGATTACAAACAATTATCACGTGTAACCACGCTAATGTATGATACACTGGCCTATTGATGTGGGAATTGTATTATAATACTTCAACGATGTGTGATGAAACAATTATAAAGAACTAGCTTTCGCCCCACGGTCTGTAACATGTTCCCGGGATAAAAAGTAGCCTATGTCACTCTCCGGTCCATAAACAAAATAATACGCAGGTTTTAAGATACTGTTAGTAGTTTATTAACCAAGATATATTGAGTAAAATATAATAGACGACGTCACCGTGATGCGACTCGTGACAGACGAAATACCACAGAATAACATATGTCACTATATCTAGGTAGGCACAGCTTATATTACTTCGTTATTCCTAACATGTATACATATATCTTGTCTCTATGCATAAAATCACATCGATCCGTTACTGGTAGAAAGAAAGACAAACCGACAAACACGTTCGCATGTATAATAAATAGTAAGGGATATAATTATAGGGAGGGTTTTTTTTAATACTATATAGGTGGCAAACAAGCATATGGCCCAGCTGATAGTAAGCGGTTACCGTAGCCTATAGACGCTCATAACACCACGGGCAAAGAAAATACAAAATTATATTTTCCCTGCCAGGGGTATCATTCACGCGTGGCCAACCTTGAGACATGAAGTTGTTAAGTCTCCTGTGCCTGTACTGGGATTACAAAGGCGTTATTTTAGAGAAAATTAAGAGTGAAGAAAGAATCAAAAGGAGAATAAGAAAGAAAGCAAAGATAAAAACAATTAAGTAATACTGACATTGGAACTATAACGTACACACGAGTACATAGGTCGTATAGTCGACAATAAAGTGTCTGGGTTAGCCCTAACGAATCTAATTATGGATTTGATATAAATTGCTGAAGACCTTGACTCTAATATTGCAGTAGTTGTTACAATACGACGGTTGGTTGCACCCGATTCTCACGGGGATTCGTTACACACTTACACTTGTATTTACTAAGTTGGTTTGAATTTAATATTGACTCAATGTTGATTATATTGCTGAAGGAGCAAACAACTGAGATTTGAGATAATAAGGTTGTATTTCTCCCAATTTATTTATTTAGAACAGACAAACTTTGAGCAATAGCAATGATTGTAAATAAAGTTACAATTTAACATAGGATATATCCATCAACTAGTCCAGAATTTCAACTCACAAAGTGGAGTTATTCAACAAAATAACAAAATGAGAGAAGTTATCAGAACGCAAATCAAACCTGCATTATTTTCCTTATTTCTATTTTCCATCAAAATTTTCAGTGCAGTTTTCAGATTACAAATTTAAGCTATTTATTGACTGTATCAAATATATCACGTCCAAAGCAAACCATCTACTGGGTTTTATTCTTAGATCCACAAAAGGTTTTAAAAATCCTCGTAGCACCTTGTACTTATACTTCAGTCTCGTAAGAAGTATATTAGAATACGGTAGTCCTATATGGTCGCCGAATTATAAGGTGCACATTGACGATATTGAACGAATTCAGAGGAAATTTCTCAGAATTTTATGTTATCGTATAAAACCTGGCCGGTCTAACTTAAATTATTGCGATAGACTCCTGAAATTTAAAGTTCAACCATTAGAATCCAGACGCATAATCTTCGACTTAGTTTACCTTTACAAAATCACCCACTCCATTATAGACTCTCCCGAACTACTAGCTCACATAAGCCTTAACATTAAATTTAGTGCCCGTAGATCTAATGAAGTCAATCTATTTTCCCTACAAATTTATAAAAATAACATTTCGTATTACAACCCTTTGACCAGGATGGCTCGTCAATATAACGAGATGGCAAAGTGCAATCACTTACTTGTGGACATATTCTGTCACAATATTAATAAATTCATTAGTGTCATTAAAGGCATCCTCCATCGTAGGTTAAGTGCTGACCCTTGTGGCCCGGGTTGCTATACCTAAATGACTTGACCCACCCTCATCGTTAAACTGGTGTCGAGGAACTTCTTATATTTTTTTTTTCACTATGTTACCTTTAATAGTCACGAGCTTTTTCATTATTGTAACATTAATTTTGCAGTGTGCACATAGTTTTACGTTAGAATCCAGTTCAAAACTCTTAGTTTTAAGTTTATTTTTGTAAAGATTGTAATGTGTTTTGTGCATCAAATAAATAAATAAATAAATATCCCGCAATAGTTTTATTTAATTTTTATTTTTTACATTGCTCAAGGTGGTAGCGGGCAACAGCCACGGATATTTGTTATATCTGGTAATTGTCACCAAGAAACAGGCTCAGCCTAGGTTAGGACCTACTGCCAAATTTAATAAGGTCACTTCATAAAGCCAGTTATTATCAGTTTTAGTTTCTAATAGAACACATAGTTAATGCTTTGATATTAAATATTTTAAAGCAACATAGAATGTACAAAATTTCTCATATTTCTTAGACTCACTGTATGGTGCATATAGTGTAAGAATTGTCACGTACATAATTTGCATGTTGAATATAGTATTAAAATAACGACACTTCCATTATATTCACAAGCAAGTAAGCAGTTAAATTTAAACGTCACAGTAGGAAATAAAAAGAGTAATAAAAGTGAAAGACAAAGATGGCGTAAAGACAATCAGAGCAGTTTGTGAATGTTATTAAAATACTTCACTTCCGTAACTTGAGCGTGTTTGTACGTACAATTAATACATGCATATTTATGCGTTTCGCACGTATGTCATGTCAGGGTAGTGGGTAAGCACATATAGTCTAGCAAGCTATTTGAAAATCGCCAAGCAGCTACCGGTATGTTACATGTGCATATGAGAGCACCCTAGATTGGTACTAATGTAAACCGCGGTGCTTAGGGACTGGTCATGATACTATAGATTTCGATTGAAGGAATAATACATATAAAATGATATGGATGTAGTGTTATGTGAAGTAGAATTTGCAGTAATTATTCAAACAACTTTTCTTTCACATGAATGTGAAACAAAACACAAAAACTGAAGTGAAGGAAAACATCGTGAGGAAACCATAGCACGGTGGCAGGGTACTTTGTAGAACCCGACTAGCAGGCTACCACCCCCAAATTGAAAATCTGTCGCCAAGTACCTACTCGTGTGTTCCGGGAGCTGCACTTGAGAGCCAGTTGCCTTTTAAGCTTTACAAAGGTCGGCAACACATAGGCAATCCCCCTGGTATTGCTAATGTACATAGGCGACGGTAGCCACATACCATCAGATGGACCTGCCTGCTTGTCTGTATTAGTACCCTTGGCCTGCAAGATTCTAGTACTAGACAGCAGTATAGTATAAGTTCCAACATATTTAGCTCTCAATTCATAACCATCTAAATATTCGCTAATGTGCATAAATCGCATTAGTAGATGCAAAATATGATCCACTTCATAAGTAGCACTAATTATCATTTAAACACTCCCTCACCCACTTACCACTTTGTGGCTAAGTGGTGCACATGGTTGTCTGCACCACGAAGGCTGTATGTATGTTACGTGGACTGATACTTTATTTTTCTTATTTAATATCATAAGGAGATAATTGGCTATTTCATAACTATGAGCTAGTAATAATGATCGATTCGATAATTAAGTAGAACATGTTTGATAAAGTAATTTTGTAAAGGAGCGAGATAAAACTGAAAGTAGACGCGGAGAAGATATCATGATTTTGTTCAAAGAAAGTGATATGGCTATCAATAGTAAAAAATATATGATAGAGAAATAACTATCTATGATTAATTTTAATGAATCGATATCTTTATCTTTCTATGCTATGACGTACCCGAAGCATTGATTCATCATTCGGTTTGATCTGATTTGATTACAATTGACATCGATTATGCAATGACTTGATTGAAGTCTTATCGAGTATTATACACAGACTAATTATTAGCTCACCGTATCAATTTTATTTTTGCATAACATTTAGTATTGGACACTGTTCGCGATACCTACTTGTATTTATTTTCATGTGGTACATGTAATACATAATGTAATTAGCTGTCATATTATTTTATATTTATTATTTACCTTTCACTGCTGAATGCTGACCAGCGCTGGTGTTAGTAACATGATATTTTGAATACAGGTTCCTTAAATAACGTAGGCATCCGCTAGGAAGATAAAAAATAATCTAGCTAGTGTGAGTACCACATTTTGCCAAATCATATAACAATCATCTTCATCATGGTTTCTATTTGTCAAGTTGATATGCTTTATCATAAATTTTAACTTATAGTCTTACTATTTGTATCCTAAAGCGTTGAGATAAAGAAACCAACTGTTTGTGCTAACATAGATTTTACTACACGGGATACAGCAGCCGTCAACTAGCCGTAACTATTATAGTGTTAAATCCACTTTTTCACAATCCACACCTTCGGTCATACTGGGTGATTTAGTCACTGGCAATACCTGCAGGGGTGGAAGTATTCATCAAAATAAACAGATTTTATTATGGGACTAACTGTGAAATCATGAAAAAATGATCAGCTCCATACAAAAGTTCAATACCTACTCGACCAAAATGTATGAAGCAACCATTTTATTTTACGCGATATCAGAGTTAGCCCCATAATAAAAGTTGTTCACATTGATGAGTACTTCCACCCCTGCAAGTATTGCCAGTGATAAAAAAACACTCTGTATAAATACGTAGATTGTGGTCAAAAAAATTGATGACGTATTTATGAGGTAGGCAAGAAGCTACACAGTACGTTTTGATCTCGGAGCATATTTACACATTCATATTTCAGAAAATGACAAACCTCACTACTTATGAATGAATCAATGAAATGGACTCCAAAGCAGAATATGAAATAACACGAATATATTATCTGAATGCATTGGTGCGTGCGGAACAGTTGGGACGATGCTCTATGAAGCGAGACATTTCGATCCCTGTCCCAGTCCCTGGTTTGTCTTTCGTTTGAAAACAGGAAGGCCTCGTTCACGTTAGAATAAATCAAGTGTGGCGATAAGTCAAACGTCAAACGGGTCATGGATACATAGGGTTGCCATAGCTTCTAGGAACCAATACTGGACGTTTTCTCTTCCGATGCCCAAACTTATAAGTTCATAACACATTCAACGCTGACACGCGGCTTTACGACTACACCATACATAGCACGCATGAGTAGTTACATAGTGAGAGACAAACTAGTGTTTTCTAGTAGATACCCTCTGATCTCAACATTAGTGGCCATCAAAAGTGTAAAATAAATTAATCGGTTGGCTCGTGAATGGGATGCGCGTCCCAAAACTACCTACAAAAAGAATAGAATTCCAGGAATCGCGAGTCAACTTATATAAATAAATCTTCATTATAACATCAAAGTTTTTATTCGAAATGTTCATCATCAAATTACTTAGCTATTTTTTCGCCCAGTCATATTTTGAAGTCGATTTTACTTTTGCCGCGCCACTCGCCTCTATTTTTTCGAAATACGGGACAAATATGGGACATGTAGTAATACGGGACGGACTAGTCAAATACGGTGACAGTCCCGTTTATACGGGACGTATGGCAACCCTAAGGATACAGCTAAATTGTTCACCCTATAGGACATCTTGTTCTTGAAGTTATTTGCAAAACAAATTTTGCAGTCTTATGTTTTTGAAGGCACTGAATTTTGAATAGAAATTGATGGATTGTATAATTTTAGTTGATATTATTGCACCATTTTCAAACATAGCAGTAAGCACATAGATAAGTAAAAGCCAAGACCTAAAAGCAACTAAAGCTATCTTATGGCAATCTAGTCTCTTAAGGAAAGTTTACCATGTGTTAATTAGTGCGTCTCATGTAAAAGTAACGTCTTGTTACTCTGAAACCTTATCACTTTCATCTCACGTGTGTGTCGTCCATCTCCTCTGCTAATGCATAATTAATTGCCCACACCCAAATATGAGCTGTAATGGAAAGTGCTTCGTGTGAATTGGGTCGCGACGCAACGGAACTATTCGTTTTATGTGACGCCACTCTATTGTGATCGATTACACCATCATGTGGGATAATGTTGATATCAGAAACCATTACCTGCAATTTCGCTACAAAACTAACTAGAAGTGTCATTCGTAACCATTTAAATTCTTCAACTACATTGATAATTATTTTATATGGGCCGTAACAATTATATTTTACTGCGATGGGCTATGGATTGTTGGGTAAAATTTTAGTTTTAATTTTCTTCACTTTATATTTTTACAACTTAGGGCCTGGACCTACCGCGACTTCTTACAGGGATGCAAATGTTTCCAAACCTTTACTTTTCCCTCGATATTAAATATTTCAGTCAGTGGGCGTGGTTCTAAATTACTGGTAAAAATTGAGTCACCCAGCGTACTTTTAACTAACAGTCAACCTACAGTTCATTAAGTCTTACCTCTACTGGCACTCACAATAGCTAAGCGGATCACAGGTCGAATATCGCTGAACGATAATCTACACTAGCTAGAGAGGAGTTAAATCAACAGAACTTAATTCCCACGGTTGTTATGGGTAATGGTTTTTCTACACCTAACAGTTTTTGGGTAATGTTTCTTAGATAATCAAATTAGAAATGATAATTTAACCGTACCAGTATACCAGTCGGGTAATGAAGACAATGGTTGTACAACATTAACTATTTAGCTCGCGTAACACATCACGGGTCATGTCATCGAGTGAGCTGATTGTGCAGCACTAAACCAGCACAAACAAACACACGTCGTTCATCGAAATGTATTTCAACTGATACAACTGTCGGTCCACGACGTCTGAAGTTCACATTTTATCTTCATTCATCCTTCGTCTTTCATTTCCACCATATTCTACATTACAAAAATAATTGATGTAGCAAATTATTGTAAAATCTATGTATTCATCAAAGTCAAAACTATTTATTTAGTTTAGACACTTATGAACTTCGAAGCTACTGAATATAGAAGATCGGTTTTCTACTGAGAAGGACAGTTTTTCATACATTGTGCTTTACTTACAGTTTAAAATCAAGCAGATGATTGCAGCTTTATCTGTGAATAGATAAAAAGATAAAGGTAAACAGAAAAATAAAGTTTAACACATTAAATAGTAGGTAAGTACCTCATACCAATTTCAGTTTGGAATATGATTTTAATGTTGCAGTGGTCTTGCAGGATGTAACACCTAAAAATCTACTACATGAAGCAAATAAATAAATTGAAATTGAAATAAATCGAAATTGAAATTTCATTTCAGCACTAAGTGTTTTTTATGTAGATTTCTCCATACTACGATTTGTAATACATACTTTGTCTTTTTTGGGCCACTATTTCAATGAACTCCGCTAATAATATAAATGCGAAAGATTATGTGGATGTTTTTTACTTAATCACGCCATAGTGACTCAATGGATTAAAATTAATTTTGGCACATATACAGATCGTATCCCGTAATAATATAAAAAAAAAAAATAGAAAATACTAGATCCTCAGAAACCCGGAAAACTCGTGAGGCAGAAAATAAGATCAACAAATTATTATTAGAATTAGGCCTGATTTTGCAATGGCCAGATAAACGGTATCTGGCTGTTAATTTGAAATTAGAACAGTTTTTGTATGAACTTATCGGAGGTATAGCTTATCTGAAGTTTATCCGGCAATTGAAAAATCGGCCCTTAATGTATTATATTTTCTTGTATAGAGCAGTACCAGAAAAAGTTTGAATGATATTAAGTTACGTTCTATCTACGTAATTTACGTACCACATTTCTCACATTCGACTTGTTTTGTAAATTCTAAAGGTAAGTTATCTATCTAAGCACTTAGAAGTAGTAGTGGAGTAATGACGGGTTAGCGACCGCCTAAGTACTCTAGTCAAGAGTTATAAGGGCACCCAAAAGGCTTTCAAGAAGCCACAGTTATCTGTACCTTTAGTATACGAAGATAAAGACCTGATAGACGGCAGCTAAGCTCTGCGAGGTAATGCCTTCTTGGATAAGGATCATATAGAGAAAGCAATGAATGTAGGGAGAATATACTTAAAAACATTTATGGCATATATAAAATCAATTTTCACAACGAATAGGGGTATTAATTTAGTACTGCGCGCGATCTCATTTCGAATTCAATTTGTGGATAACGAGCAAAGTTGTCGTGAAAAGGCGGAGACTTGGCTTTACTTAATTGGATGCGAGTGTCCTTTGAGATCCGTTCTCATCCCAGCTATGATATTATTCAAATTAGAAATGTTAAATTCAAATTTCATTTATGTTTATATTATATCTAAGATGCTATTTTAATTTCGCTCAACTTGGACGTTTAAGTAATTGAATAAAAGTAGACAAACAAATACTTACATACTTATTACTATTAAAGAGGGACAAAGCGAGATAAAATTAAAAAAAAAATACAAATAAGAAGAACTCTTTTTTTTGTCAGCAGGCAGACACTCCACCTGATGTTAAGGGTGCGGGATTACCGATATGTTGCCGACCAAAGCTCTACAACTATTTGCAGTAGTCGCCTTAATATCCTATTTCATGGATTTTAAAAGATTTTGCTTGTATTTTAACAAACAATAGTTAGTGTCTGAAACGTTTATTATTATAAGTATCACGAGTTTTACAACGGTAAAATTCATAAAAACCCGTAAAGTAAAGCCAAAATATGTTAAATCTCATGGAAAAAAGATAGTGGAATCGATTATTGGATCAAGTTGTATAATATGATGGTACATCAGCATCATGCCGTCCCGAGGCAAGGGGCAGATAAAATCAAGATCACGACTCAAGAGTCGTGCCCGGAATGCCTTTCAGCCAATTGTGATTCAAAAACATTTAACTTTCCGATATACCAAAGTTGCTAAATTAGAGGTGGATATTTTTTTCTCTGGAATTTCATAAGCAAACGATGTTAAAGGAAACTTTTTTCATAAGACTCCAAATATTTATGTTTTAGTTTTGGAATTTCAAGGTGCTTGAAATGTAATTTGCGATTTACATACTATACATTTATGTAGATTGAAAAACTTGGAAGTGAATAATGTAGACGAGTACAGTCAAAGGTTCTTCTAAGTAGAAAATACATTACATTCAGCTTTAGAATTCTACACAGCTGGGACCTGAACCCATATAATAAGAGGATTAGCCGTTGCCCGCCACTCGGGCGCAAAGTAGAATTATGCTAAACTAGTTTCTGCGCGCGGTTTCAATCGCGTTCATGATAAAAAGTAATCTGTTTGTGTCTGCGTCATCAGTAATCCCAGACCAAAATATCAAGTCAATGGCGTGAAGGAAGAACACAAAGTCATTTTCGCATTTATAGTTAGGCTTAGGATAGTGTTGCCTGTTGATAAAACTGTGTGGCTATTATGTGACTTGATTGCAATCCGTTTCAACTAGAACCAAATTTTATCAATATGACAATTTTGTGAAAAAACCTTTTAGATATAATAAGAGTATTCAGTATTTTTTTTACGTTCTGCGTAATAATATGCCAACAGTGCAAATGGAATAATTTTCAACATTGCAATATTTCAATCGATTAAGAGTTTGTTTCAATTTGAATCTGATGAAGTTTAAATTGTAAAATCTATCTAGAAAATAATAATTCACTGACAACAAGCGTAAAATACATTGAAACTAGCAAACAAGTTGTTCCATCATCACCTTCATTCAAGTACCGACTGACTGACAAAGATAAAGAAGACAACAAAGTGAGGATATAACACTTTTAGTCATTCGATTCGACCTCATGCGACCATAATCGATGACCTGTACAATAAAGCATCGATGAAAGGTATGCCATCGAAGCTACAGGTCTGGTTATGTTGGGTGTTAAGATCCGTTAGCAATGTCAAGGCAATGTGTACATAAAGCTTCAGATATCGTATGTCGGAGTATAGAAAGAAGGGTAGTTAAGTGGATTACGTGCCATATCCAATTTGAACAACAACACGTGTGTTTATATTATAGACTAAATTCCGCCCCGCGGTTTCAGCCACGTTCCCGAGGGATCCTATGTTTTCCCGGGATAAAAAGTACTCTATATGCAGTTATTCCAGGATATGATCTATCTATTCGCCAAGTTTCATCCAAATCCATTCAACTATTTATGAGTGTTTGAATCACAAACATCCATCCATCCATATATCCTTCACATTTATAATATTAGTAGGATGGTATATAGGAAGTAGGATATGTCAGCAAGGTGGCAAGCAGGCTATCCACCTGATGTTAAATGGTTGTCAATAGACATTAGCAATACTAGGGGGGGGGGGGGGGGGAACTGTAAATTTGTTGCCTACCTGTCTATCACTGAGGTAAAAAAAACAAGTCTAAACTATATTTTCAAATGAATTTTCTATTGAAATGATAACATATTGGCATATTCAAAACTATTATTAAAGCTCGACCATTTGAAATGTCACAGTACAATCATCTGATTTATTTGTGAGCAACGGACCGTTTAAATTATTAAACGAACATTCAATTTGCTGATATTTAATTTGAGGTTCCAAAGTCTACCAAAACTTTAACCTCCTTGAAAAACTTAGGTCTATTTCTTTTGAGGCTTTCTATAGCTTATACATTTATATCTGGGATCCTATAATATCCATGATTAAAGCTTAGGTACTATTTAATGTCACAATAACTCACTATATAAGACTAAACATTTGTCAACTTCTTAATCTCTTAGTGCCCAATTTGAATCAGTTTTTGGGATTTATAAAAAACACGTAGAGAATGAATAAGAGAAAATGTAAAAAATACACTAAACCTCAACATTAAAGCATGAATTTTCTAGTAACTGCATTATTATTGTGTATTTTACATTATATTATGTAAATTCTGTAAACAGTTTTAAAATAACACTAAAATACTGTAAAGAGAGATTGTAAAGTAAGGCAGTCTCGGACCTTGAAACGAACTTGATTTAAATTTATTTTTGGTTAAAAAAGTGTGCCACATTTAATATCCGCCGAACTTTAAATAAAAAAGCCAGCCAAATGCAATTTATTGTACAACTTTTATGATTAAAAAAGTTAGTAAGTAATTGAGCGGTGGATGAAAAAGGCGAAATCAATAATATGAAAAGGATAACATTAACTATCATAGGACTTCTCAGTTGAAGACTGTCTTCCAAACCGATGGTAACATCAGTAGCTTTGACTTCTTAAGTTAAGAGGACACTTACGAAGGAATGGCTGGATGAATAGCTTTGAGGTGTACCGGACATTACATCATCATCTCAGCCGCAAAACATCCACTGCTGGACATAGGCTTCCCCTAAGGATCTCCAATAGGACCGGTCTGGGAAAGCCTGCATCCAGCGTTTTCCGCCAAACTTTACAAGGTCCGTCCACCTTGTAAGTGGACGTCCTACGCTGCGCTTGCCGGTCTACGGTCTCCACCCCAGAACTCTTCGGCCCCATCGGCCATCCGTTCTGCGCACCATGTGCCCTGCCCATTGCCACTTCAACTTGTCAATCCGTTTTTACATGACCAACATATATTAGTATTATCTATTTCTCTTCCGAGAAAAGAAATAAAACAAGTAGTTCCACCAAAGCTCAACCAAATTCGAAAACTTTAGCATATTATTTGAATCGAACGCAGCTTTTAAACAAGATATATACCTGCATGCTACTTAAAATTTAATTTTCCAGTTTGCGGTGTTTGCTTTTGTGATTGCAAGGTCGCTTTGTCACACGAATTTATGAAGCTGTTACAAGGATGTATATGCAATTGTTGACTCAGTTGTCGCCAAAAAAGTACGCTCTAAAGTAGACAGATTTTTATACTATAGAGCCAACATAAACTAAGTGTTATAGGTATATCAATTAAACTTGATTTTAGTTTGAAAATTTTCAGACATTTATTATTTTTTAAAGAAAGCAAGCTATAAGAGCTTGTTTACTAAACTTTATTGAACATACTTTATAAACAGAGAACTCGAAAATCTAAATATTGACTCAAATCAACGTAAAAGGCGATCCAGTTACAAACTTTTAGTCATTAGTGTCACTTTTTATAGCCTCAGAATTTCTTGTGATCGAAAAGTGTTTTCTGCCTTGCCCCTTTGGATTGTGAAAAAAGTTTAAATGTGGCAATGCTTGACTAATTGCGGCTAATTAGTAATCGAGTTGCAACTCTTCCGATCATGGCTGATCGATCACAGAATCAAGGTCGTCGGCATTGCAACTCCTTAGTTGGCTACAGATTTATTAGAAATGGATTATGGTGATTCATAAAAATTTTAACTTCATTTTTGAGAGTTATTTCCTAGACCTTGGAGGCAAATGAAAATATTGCAAGGTAATCGGTGACACGTTCGTTCATAGCATTAAGTTACATTATTTAATCCTCCTTTTAAAAGGTTATATATACCGGATTTCTCAGGATGAAATCTGGTATCTATAGATTTATTATCCAAATCTGTTGAGCCAACATCTAAATGTTATATTATATTGTTTTTTCATTAGATTGACTTGTGTGTTGACTACAATCTGACCGTGATTCGTGAAAGAAGGGTACTCTCAAGTTCAGAGTAATATGTAGGATTTAAATCAACATTGTATCTCCATGTGCCATCTTCATAAGTGAACAAACCAAGACAACGACGACTTGTATTGAATCGTGGTATATCGGCGGATCGTAAATATGTTTATTGAAAAAGTCTGCGAGAAAAAGTTGGGGATAATTTTCTTAGCCGTAGCAGACGAATCAATTCAGTTAGCCACTTACTTTTCTGTAGTTATATATAAAGTTCACGCCACCAAAGAAGTGAAGAAGTCCTGTGGAATTAATTAAAATCGATCTTATTCCTTCTGAGATAGAGGTCAATCTTCGAGACTTCTTTAGTGGCGGACTTTAGTTAGAGCTTTGAAATGAACGTGGGAATAGTGGGCATACACCGCTCTCATCTAGTTTCCTTCCGCTTGCGGAGTTTCCTACATTTCAAAGTAAAACCTACTCGTTCTATTTTTAATCTTCAATAACATAGTTCAAGATTCAGTGCAATAAAGATATGACTCTTTACAGATTTGTTGCAGAAGAATAACAACTATATGGCCTTAGTGTTTAAATTCACTTTAGACAATTTGTTTCTTGTAGGTATAGATAGTAGTAGTAGGTTTCTCGCCCCATAGGTCGCAAGTTTCTTGCGTTATTCTGACATTAGTGCCGAAGTGATGCAGAGGCCAGAGCAGACACATACCGAATGAAATAATCCTCAAAAACCTTTTAAGGGTCCTTAGAATTTCGGAATTTACCATAAAAATATAACAACCATATGTTTATTTAACTACAAACTACATACAATTGACATACAATAGGTAGATTGACCAAACGGTGGGATGAAGTATCCGTATTATCTACTAGCTTCCGCACCGCGGTTTCACCCGCATTCCCGAGGGATCTTATGTTTTTCCGTGATAAAAGTATCCTTTATGTTATTTCCAGGGTATGATCTATCTATTTGTCAAGTTTCCTCCAAATACATTCGACCGTTAATGCACTAATATCCATATATTCAAAAATTCACATTTATATCTATACTAATATTATAAAGGTGAAGAGTTTGTTTGTTTGTTTGAACGCGCTAATCTCAGGAACTAAGTACTGGTTCGATATGAAAAATTCTTTCAGTGTTGGATAGCCCATTTATCGAGGAAGGCTATAGGCTACTTTTTATCCCGGTAAAACAGAAAATACCTCGGGAACGCGGGTGAAACCGCGCGGAAAAGCTAGTATGTAATATCAGTAGGATTATGTTGCCAAAACCGAATTTCCTAATCCTAGCTATAGAGTACCTAATCTATTTCACTTACTAACTAACTGAACTAATTCCCTGAGTCCGGACCCTCTGACGTCACTGCGCTCCCTATGACGTCCTAATAGTACCTACGGTACGGTCGATACGCATAACCGCTTTTGTTACAGACAGTACGTAGGAGTAGCTGTTCAAATATTGATTATCAGGGTTATTCGTGTATTTGTTCCCATAATTAGTTTTATATGTGGATTTTGTTTGGTGTCCCTGAGGGATTAGACTAGTGAGCGATATATTAGTTTAGTTATTAAGGATTCATTATCTTACATGTTCTCATTAGCGTTAATCAAATATATTATACGTCTTCATTATTTGCGGGTAATTAGCAGAACTTTATTGGAGAGATTCGAAAATAACAGGTTAGTACCAGATATAAGATGTTATTACATTATGAGTAATGGTTATTTTGTATATAATAATACTCCTGGGACATTGATCAAAAGACGGCCGACTCATCCCAAACTAAGAGCTTGTACTATGGAAACCAGATAATATATAATATACAACTTTTTTGTTGTTTTCTCAGCAAAAGCAACCTTCCAAACCGTGCGTTAGTCCGATTATTCACAAGTGATTGTGAAGGCTTATTAGAATGAATAAATTATTTCATTTCATTTTTAAATATATATGTAATAATGACAATCATCATAATATTAATACGTGAAGCAAAAACTTTGGACCTCTATTTACGAAAATTACGCGGACGGAGAAATATGGAAGGCACAGTTTTAAAGTTTATATGGAGAAAGAGTGCAGAAAGCTAATATTTTATATAATATTCATCTTAACTAATAAATGCGAAGGTGAGTTTGTTTGTTGGTTTGTTTGTTACCTTAGAAGGACATAGGCTACTTTTTATCCTGGGGAAACACAAGATCCCTGGGGAATGCAAGTGAAACCGCAGGGTGGAAGCTAGTTAGAAATAAATTAATTGAATAAAAAAAACACTACACATATTGACATCTCTATACTTTGTCGCGGCAAAGACAAGCATAAAGAAAAGAGCTCGTTAACATTTGAATTTAGACCACGGGCGACCACTACTTTATATTCAATATATATGTTCTAGGTGGGAAGCGAACCCACGACCTGTGAAGTGACTGGTAGAGTATCATACCAACCACACCAGCCAACCATCAGTATAATACAAGGATTTATTACAGTTTTTATTCCGACATTCATCAAATTCTGGATCCTTATGATTTATCAATGAACATTACCCTCATTTTTCCACTCCCTCGTGAATGGAACAGCACGAACTGACATCCATTATAACACGGGGTGTCACAACAGAGACATGTCAATCGGACCGTGTAAATATTCACAATGGAACGGCAAATAATAATTATTGTGCTCAGAAACGTCGAGGAGAATTTCATAAGTAAATTAATAAATATAGGTAAAATTACCTAATGCAAGAGGTATTAGGTCCGCTGAAAAAATCAATTAATGTGATACTGATTACGAATTGAAAGTAACTTTTGGAACTTTGGAACCATCGCAAGAAATTAAGCAAAACCTGCGTGCGTGGACTCAGTTTAAAGACTATGGAAAGCTGAGTGGTAGTAACGTCGAATGCTGCGGCGAAATCCTGGATTCGAATCCTACAATGAGCTTGAGCTTTTGGTGAAGGAAAATATCGTAAGGACACCATAGCATATACTTTGTAGTACTCACCTGGCTGGCTACCACCCTCAAGTTGAAAATCTGTCGCCAAGTACCTACTAGTGTGTTCCGGCAGTTGCACATGGTCACAACGATAAAGGTCACAACAATATTGGATTTAATTGTTGTGACCTTTATTCCTAGCGTATTAAGAGTTGGATGTGGTAAATACAACAAATACACCGTGGCACAATCGACAATAATTAATTATTACGTAAACAAAGTGTTTGAATAACTTACTCATAATTGGGTTGTTAGTGACACGAAAGGGGCACACATAGATATACTTGAGAAATAAGGAGTGGGACATTAACAATGCATAATAGCAAATAAAACGTACTGTTATCTTGTTTTTAACTGAAAAAGGAAAATGTAAAACAGAAGGTTACCAGAACAATGGCCAAGTAATTAATGCGACTTAAAATGTAAAAACACACTACTGACAAAATATTTATATCTTTTATGTCAGAGTGCTGACAATCAGGTAGGCGATCCACTTCATGGTAAGTGACTATCATGCAACTAGTGGAACACGATCAGTAGGTGCTAGCTAGGCGATACATTTTCAACATGAGGGTAACCAGCCGGGCGGGTACTACAAAATACCCTAGCACCGTGCTATGGTTTCCCCCCGATGTTTTACTTCACCGAATGCTCAAGCTAATTGTAAGATTCGAACCCACAACGGTTGCCACGGCATCAGAAGTCTATTCCACTGAGCTATCAACGCCTTAAAACAATAAAAATATAAAACATGAAGAAACAATGAGAGAAAGATAAATCAATAACTACAACAGAGAAACTCTAATGCACTATGACTAAAGTAACGACTCCTGAAATAGATGCAATTAGTAATCGGAACAAAACAAACTAGGCATCCTAACAAGAAGGTAAGTCCCGAGAACAATCATCTCTTGATGTCACCGTGACGGACACGTATGATGAATACTAATGATCATAATGTGACGCGTGACGAGCCTGCTTCCTTTACAGAGATGTTCCGCTGATAGATCTCAGTAGTTGTCTATGACTTCATCGAGTTTGGAAATCCGGTTGCATAGATTAATAATGTATGTATCTTCTTTACTATTAGAGCCTATCGGCACAATGCCACATAATTTATCTCACAGACTAGCACCTTCTACGTGTTATAAAAAAATGTAGTTAAATTCTTAATCACAATTATTGAAACATTCCAGTCACTCAGTATTATTAGATTCCGAATAAGGATGATTTTTTGCTATATCACCCATTCTTCCGCCTTACGTATCTAAATCTATTCATTCGTGAACAATAACATCATAATCATACATAATCACTATTATGGCATCATTTACAACAATTATAGCATCAATCTCTTTTTATAGTCCAGAGAATACCGCTTTAATATTCTACCATTCCTTAACTCCCAAGAGTTTTGCGTATTACAGTTTAATACATAAACGTAATTCTCGTTCCCGGTCGAATTCCAATTGTTTCCTTGTTAAAACCTGATTAATGCGATACTTTCGTGCTTTCACACGACTATATAAAGTCGTGTGAGCACGATTTATCTGTACTCTATTGGTTAAATCAACAGATGGCCTATGATATTCTTTATCACCGTCTGGGAACGGTAATGCCTTTGTGTTAACGTTAGCTTAAAGGTATATAGTTATATAGAGTTAGTGCAATCGTTGTATTACATCAGCAAATGTGTTATATTTCTAACAGTAGAGTCATACACAACCTTGGTGCAACTGAAAATCAAATCATGAAGATCCAAAAGTAATAAAAACAACGAATTGCAGTTAAAAGAAACACTTGTTGGGAAATTAAGAAAAGTAAAAGTTGCCAATTAAGAATCTGAGTAAAATTCTAATAGCGAAACGAGAATCGTGAAAGTAATCAAAGGATCACTTTCATATCAATTTCAAAATGCAAGTGAAACAAGTTTGTGCAGCACGCAATATAGATGCAATGGCTTGAGAATTACTTATCTAACAAGACATGTAAGATACTTTAACTGTTACAATATGATAGCAAAAAAGATATCATCATCTTCATCGACACCTCATAAATGTCTCCTCAACTTGGACTTAACGCTCAAGTTTCTCCTAATAAAGAGTTAATACTCGATTCAATACGCCCTGTAACGATTTGTGGACTTCATACGCCCAAGGAAAACCTAGCATTAATTTTACTTGGATTAACGTAATCATTAGTCATGGTGTGAAGTATCGAACCCGTTATTATTCTGCAACATGAACGGAATCTCACGGAATGTCGTATTTTTCAAAAGGTATCTGGAAACGAACTTAGCTCAGACTTTGCGTGTCACTGAATAAATTACACGGCAACCGTCGGGCGGTGTAAACAGTTATTAAATTTTCAATGAATCCTTACAGTGTGGAATGTATATTCCTTGAGTGAATATACATTCAGAATTCTAAAGTGGACGAATTTTTTATGAAGTTTAAGAAGTAATGAAAAAAAGGACAACATTTATGAAATTATTTTCAAGTAGGTAAGTACTACGAACTCTATAGCAGGTTTCAAAAAATTTGCAAAAAGGAGCTAGCAGAAATTAACTGATTAAGAAAGACAATTAACCTAAGCAATGATATAATTTTAAAGTTACTATTCACAGTAGGAGAGCTTTTATGATCATTTGCAAATGAAAAAGTTAGATTAGGGCATCAAAGTGCAATTAAGAGACGATTACTAGAAAATAGAGCAAAATAGAGCAAAGAGAGGTTATTCAGGTCATGGTGAAATAAGATATTACATGAAGAATTTAAGAATACCAGCAAATTAAGAGAAAGAGCTCCAGCATTTTTATGTTATGCCTGCAGAGAAGAGTTTCCGGGTTATAGCCCATTATTTATCACTAACCTACTAATTGGTATAAAAGTATTGTGCACGTAAGTGTTGTAAAATAACATAGGGAAATTGTTAAAAACATGATCGTACGCGGCCTAATCACTTTTGTAAACTCAATCAGAATCGCTTCACGCGATTATGTTATGCTATGTGTTAAGTCTTACCAGTTTTATAATTGAAACTTGAGTAACCATAAACACCCACTTTGATAACGAAATTAGAAACTTCAGTTTCAACTCTCTCCTCGATTTATTTTTGTGATTAAAGTTCCAGTTACTGCAAGAAAATTGGAAAGCGCTCTGATATTCACATTTCTCAAATAAATATTTCATTGTTATGAAACTTCTTATTTTAAATTTCTCAGTTCTCCAACATGTAGGTACTAAAGTCAGAAACTACAGACAATAAAATAAGAATGTACCTAAGCTACTCTCAAATACATAAAGGTATTATAAATAATTCGACGATGCGATAACATTATTTAATTAAAGGTACTTAATAAAGCCCGCATTCACAGAATTCGGGTAAATTGATGTATCATCAACATACGTCAGTCCTATATAAGGGAACGTATTATATGCAAACGGTAAAATTATTACTCAGAAATACCCAGAACTAACAGTACCTACTTTATAGTGCCATATTAAACATGAAGGAAATGTATTTACTTTCTCCTTTATTGTTGTCACGATACCCCAGAAATTGACATTCATTAGTGCCTTGATATGGAGACTTCATTAAATACATCAAAAATAAATAGAGCTAGATCATTTTGCTTTCGAATGTGCTGATTAAAATCTTTTTGTTAAAATCTTAGCAGAATTATATGTTACTAGAAATAAGATTAGAATATAATGGGCGTAGCAATTTTTAATGAGATGAGAGACCTTGACTAAAAAGCATTTGTGTGACCACGACTCTACTCTAAAATCTTGAACTTTTTCTCTAGACTCATCACTCTCAACAACTTATAGGAAAGGTTGAGGACGCTGAAAGCCACTTAAGAATTTACAAGTGCAAAGTTTTAGCCGTTCTTATAGGATTTCTGCAAAATGGTTCATAATAGAATATAAAGGTTATATCAGGGACATGCTGATCTTAGAATTTCTTCAAATAAGAAATGAATTTTACAGATTTACTTTAACCAATTATTATCATGTTTATTTGGACTTATTTCTATGTTTAAATCAGGCGAGAATCGGAATATAAAATAGTCTTGGGATGCCGGAACAATTTTTTTATGATATGTACAAATTCCATCGTTTTGATACACTTAGGTCATTGGACCATCCAACTGCGAGCGTCGACCTATAAGGCTGCACTTAACATAAGATTAGTCTTTATTGGAGAACTTGTTTATGCCAACTATTTGTTTTCTATAAGCTGTTTTGAAGCTTCCCATTGCTAAATTCGATGATGTCTTTGATTCTCCTCTATACAATAGTGCTTTATTATCAAAAGGACGTGATTGATCATCGAGTCATTATTCGTAACAAAAAAATGCTTCCACTTATTTTGCCATTTCTAAACTTCATATTGCACTAATTTTCCACCAACTTACCCGACGCGACGTTGTGAAACGTAATCGCACCATTTGTGTAGTTGTCTTCTGTATTTTTTTTCCCAAATTATACCTATTTTCGTAATACCAGAGCGGTAATGAGCCATTGTCGGGGACGTTACGCGGACACTACTCGTAATCTACTGTATATAGCTCCATGCCATCACTTCAAATATTTCTTTAAATAGTTTTTTACTCATTTTCAAAATTCTAGGTATAAAGAATAGTCACATAAACTTCTTACTTCATACTTTATAACTTATTTTAATTAGTGTACATAGCACGACTATATATGAATGACTTATACATATATTATATCTATGAATTATTAATATCTATGTTTATTTTGAAAAGTAAGTGTATGTATGTCACTGTAGTGTATTTGGTTGCTGTAATAAAATAAACAAATAAATAAAAGAGTAATCACTGCGTTTATTCCTCTTCTTAGCAAAATCACCTTCCGAACCAAATTTAGAAGTGCCTATGCCTTCACATACTATTTGAATACTAAATATTTCGTTTCATTTCATAGCTAAAATAAAACCAATTGTAAGAGTAGTCTAAACATCACAAATTTTGTAACCCATTCTACTACAAATCGAGCTAATTGTCGAATCTGTATAGCTAGTCAGTCCACACAATCAGTGCTCACTGTCTGGAACGTCAGCTAATGCAACCGCTGACTTTATCTGTTCAAAGACGCACAAGCATTTAGCTGCACCGAGTAAAAGAGATAGTATAATGCGAAAATTTAAGGTACAAAAGAGATAGAATAAATGAGCCATCGATGTTACTGCGGGTGGATTGGAGAACTTTTCTCGAAGGACTCACCTGCCGACAGAGAGCAAAAGAACTATGAGAGATGACTTTGTGATTGGTCTTGAAGGCACCGGATGAGGTAACATTGTCTGTTTTGGTTTGATTTACGAATAATAGCTTTGGATTTCTATGTAATTTAAAAGACGCCAAGAAAAAAATACAGAGATGTTCCAGGAAATATCCAAACGTTTTAATAGGGAGTTTAGGAGCGACAAGAGGTCATGACGAAGGTTGTAATTTCGAATCCAACACTGAGCTTCAACTATCGGTACTGGAAAACAGTAGGGAACTTTGTAATAGGTTGCCCGTTCCGGCAGTTGTTAGACTTGAGAGCCAGTTAGTTACCTTTGTAGGGATCGACTACACATTGACAATCCTTCTTTTATCAGATGGTGTGTGAGGAATGTCACAGGATATTTATTTATTTATTGTTAATATCCATACGCAACGGTGGCTACATCAGTTGGACCAACTCCCAACTTGTCAGTCTTTTGACATAAAAAATGTACCATCGAACATCACAAGAACACTAGGATCGTGCATGACAATCAACCTTAGAGATAACACGGTCTTTCTAGGAGATCAGTCATCATCGGGCTTCCATCTGATTCAAAATAGAAGCTTTATCATGTGGGGACTTAGACCAGCGAGGGGGGACTAAGTGAAATCTATGACAATTTTAACACAGTCATATACTACAAATTATTATAATCATCACAGAATTAGCAATTATAAAGTAATTTGACAGGATGAATGAAAAGATTTTGGTGCCAAATTCAGCAGAGAGTAGATACATAATAGATTTCAACGGCCAACAAGAGAACTGAATATCTCGACAATAAAAGTTAAAAATGAAACATTCGTTTTACGAATTGACAGCCCTTGACCGCTTTAGTCTGGTGCAGTTAACTAAAACTAGGCCAAATGCGGTTCATCTATACTTAGTACCAACATAAATCTACATATGTGCGAGTTAAAATTTACTGAAATTGGGTTTGCATCATACATTAACGAGTCTCGTGATCGTGAACATACGGGTAGGTACTTAGTTATAACATTAAATGCGAACACAATCGGAGAGCGAACTTAAGTCATTGGTAGTGACGTGGAATGCCGGGAATGCCTCCAATTGATAATAATATGTCGCTAAGCGCCTGTGTTACGTATGACAGCTGAACTTAAGAGCCAGTTTTCTTCTAGGCTTTATATATTATACTTTCCACCTTAAGACAAATCATCGCTTGCCACGTTGATGTTGTGGTCAAACACAAGTATATCTTACAACAATAAACAAGTTTGTAAATTCTAGATTTCCTAGAATTGTTACTTCTAAGAAACCGAGCAGAACCCTAATATACCTAGATATCATATTTAGTGAGTATTAGAGTCAAAGTTTAGAACAAATTAAGTCGGAATGGTAAGTTCAAGAGAAGTAGTTTTCAAGATCCCCAATGATACAACATTAGGTTGCTTGCTACACATTTCGCTAAGTCTACGAAAATTCATGTTGATACCTATGGTACATTTTAACCGACTCAAATTAACAATATTAATAAAACTACAAGACCGACCACACTACAAGAGACGAATTATACCTACCAAGCGTTTTAACGCTAGATAATCCGTGCCCAAAACGCTTGTTACAATGCTTGTTAACCTAGCCGATGAAATTTCCTGAGTACAATATGAAAGAAGAAGATAATAATATTTAAGTAAACAGTAGTATTACAATACAAACAAAAATAGAAAGAGCCCTCCCAAAAGATTTCGGGCAAATAAAATAAAAACAAGGGATATAAAATTAGGCAACGAGGTTCTTAGAACATGCAAATAAGTTGGGAAACTTAAATTACGAGTTAAGCCCTGGAGTACTTAATTAGGCACGTAGCGTAGTAGCAAAAGCTCCAACTAAATTCCGTCATCGTCCCAACTTACAAGAATTGCCAGCAAAACGCTTCATTTGATGAATGAATATAAGGGTTAGTTAAATTAATTTAAATAAGCCTGTGTATATAGAGCCGAAAGTTTGACTCTAATATATAGAATAAGTGGTAAAATTACAGATTTGCTACCAGCTTTAGGGTGGTTGTTCCCCATAAATATAAAGCGAGGAATGTGTCGCTTTATTTCAATTTTGAAACTATAAGGCGGGTAAATTACGGACATCCAAAACACGGCATAAAACTTAACGCGTCTTTCATGTCTTAACGTCTCGAATATCTTGTACGAAAAGAGGAGTTCAGATCACAAGGTCACTACCTAGATTAGTTTAAGTGAAGCTTTGTCATGACTCTAAAGTTATTATTTAATGTCTAAATTTTACTAAATCAATTTCATTTACAAATAGGTATTTTTTGTAAATTAATAAGTATGTACGTTATATCTCAATAATATATAGTGTGCTAATAGTAATCATGAGGGCTGTAGATATTACACTTACTTTTGCGATTTAATGTCGGTATAGCTATGCCAGGGAAAAGTTCAAGGACCGTTAGTGGCCCCAGACCAGTTTGTCCAGTACTTAGGATAACCTAGTACCTACTAAGGCAGCTGATGTTAGACGGATAGGCCTTTGTTATCAACGATCAATAGTTTATCTAGATTGTACTTAGATACACAAGCGTTTTAAATGGGACTCGCAAATAACTCCTAACACGCGGCGTGAGGTCTTATTTTCAATTAGGAATTCGGTTACGAACGTTAACGTTGGACGTAAACACATCCTAAAATGAAATGAATAATCAATAAAAATAGACCTTGTGTAAGTCGTGTAAAAAGGCTTAGGTATACAGGCACTTATTAATTGCACAATACTTTAACAAAATACAAGAACATTCGCTGGAAACTGGCGGCAATAAGCTCAGGTTTTGAAAAAAAATAGTTAGATTACTCTTTTGAACGTGTGTTCTTTATTACCTATCTTGTACATCTTTGATCGGAGTATTTTATAGATTTCCTGTCGGTGTAGATGCCTCGGTCTTTTATGGTTATAGAACAAGCAATCGCCGGATATAGGTAGGTTTACCGTTAAGTTAATTGTTATCGTATTCGTATGCAAATTGTATTTGTTTCCTTTGGATTCATACATAACTTATACTTCACACTGTCTTAACAATGAGAAAATCCCGATGGTAGGAAAAGCTGATATCGTAATTCTGACGTTATAGGATCTTGTTTAATAATGAACAAGGCATGGTTATTGTCTTTATTAATTTCCTAATGATTCCCCCCCCCCCCCACTATGTCTGGCTAATTTTCCCTTGGATATAAAATTAAATTAATTTGGTATCATTATGAATTACTTCTATAAATGGTAAAATTGCAATCAGTAACAGAGTAATAGTAGTAAGTTAAGAAATAATGCTTGTTTATGTTTGTTCTTCATTGTGCTTAGATTATTTTATTAAATTTATCCTTTTTATGATTTTTAATGACCAATCTTACCAAAAAGAGTAAAAGCTTATGATTCTATATAATTATGACATCACATGCTTGTATTCAATACAAAACTTCATATAAACCTATCGTTTTGACAGTTCATAAAAAGTTGCTGATATGAATGTCAGTCAACATCCCAATTAGTAAGCTTTGCCCATTCCTTCCTCTATCCATCACAGTGTCAGCTTCTCCAATGTGTTGCCAACCTTTAAAAACCTAGAAGGCTCTCAAGTGCAACTACTGGAACACACCGCATCCACACATAAGGGAAGTGAGTCCACCATGTAGTCATGGACAAATACTCTGAATACTCCAGAACAGCATTAAGTGCCTTCAATTATCACCCTTTTACATTAAAAATTGTTCATATTTTGCCGTACAAATTGAATGAGTATTACATCATTTATCTTAGAGGGTTGGATAAATATTAAAATTTAATTGATATAACACCTTATAATTAACATATATCATATCTACAATTTACAGTGATTATTTTTGATAGGCATATGTGAATGTCATGATAACATGATTAAGGCAATAAATACAATAAATGTACTTAATATGATATAATATTATAAATAATCCAGTATCATTTGTAACATTTTTTTATCTTCATTCTTCACCATTGTTTAAATCAAAATATGCATATTTCATTACCATTATGTATTATGCCAAAGGAGCCACCTTTGATGTTACTGATCTATTTATATCTTGCTCCAATAAGCTTTTTTAACCCCTTGACTTGTGATTGAGATACACAAAAACAAGGCATCTGCTAGGTTTTTTTTTAATTCCACCATAAACAGAGATTTAAGAAACCCGGGGGCGGCTAGTAGAATATTTATTATTAGGTATTTAATTTATATCTTATTTTTTTTTATATATACTTATGTAGATACAAAATAGCATAAATAATATATATAAAAATATTCAAACCACATCCTGTCGGCATCAGGAACAGGGTCCTGGCTATCGGTGGTCAAAGCTCCAGAGAGAGGAACATCCTCAGTATGAGTGTCAGAGATGACACTCTTATTTCTATGAGCAAAGCCTTGATTTAGCTGCCGTGAGTCTCAATTTAAGGTGCTATTACGTATAAGGCAATGAATTCATCATTAGCTTTGTGGTGAAAAAGTTCGCGAATACTTGACATAATAGTAATTCAAGTGCAATTTCTTTGAGTCATAAACTAATAACAGTAAATCAGTAAATTATGGAAAAGATAAACTCACCAAAATAAACAAGCTTTCGGGTTCACGATAAACGAATGTCCACAATGTTTACGTATCACACAAACACCAACACCTATACAATTGTGCAAATAAAATTACTTATTTGGTTATTTATGTCATTCAAACTCAATTACATTATTATTATAACTCGAAAACATTTAGACGCAACAAACAAACGAAACCAACCAAAACTGACTGATCTGACTGACCAACTGCCTGACTGGCTGACTGACACAATTAATTTGTCTTTATCGGATTTGACGCAACTGTCAAGTTGACAATTGCTTTGACATTTAGTTAGATTTTGTAAATGAAAGTGTTGCCAGTGCTTTTTTTATCTATACAAAATACTGTACATAATTTTTGTTTTATCTTAGATGTGATACATACAAAATCCACAGCTATGACTTTAAACAAACAACTTAACAACGTAGGTAACTAATTCCAATTATGGATTTACTTTTTACTAACAAATCAGTTTTGAATAGAAACGTGCACCGCGATGTGTGTATATTATCACAGCGTAAAAACATACAGTGGTCCATCGCGTTTGAAGTCACGCGAAATTCCGCTTTTGTATAGGCATTCGTCGATGCTGCATTGTGTCCCCAGCGAGTGTATGGCAGCTTGGGCTCACTACCACCCCCCTCTCACCCCGCAAACCCCGCAAGATTGCTCTGTCTAGACGTGTCCGTTGGCCGACTGTAAGAGTTACATAAATTGTGATATTATATTATTATGTGTATGTGTAGGCAGGTAGGTGAGGTTGATGATGTTTATCAAGTACAAAAATCACAAGGATAATTTATTATCTGTTTAATTTTATGACGGTGATTTAAAAGTTCGCATACTTACCATGCATTGACACTGATCACCCTTAATATAATCGTTTATTGCAAAATCAACATAATGTGTACTTTTTATAAGGTTATCTTATAATTAAAAGCTTTTATTTAACTTGCAATGTATGTATGTAAGTATGTTTGTTCGGGTGGAATCTTTGTACTCTATTTTGAAATAAATACCTTCAACCGATTGAGCTGAAATTTTGTATACACGTTTAGTTTGGATGACAATGCACGATATGGTGTGTGACATCATTCTAAATCCAATATGGCGGACCATCCAAGATGGCGGAATAGTTATTTTCTCAGGTTATTTTTAATGCATTTCTACAATATGGATATCAAATGGAAGGGCATTCTAAATCCAATATGGCGAACCATCCAAGTTGGCGGAGTAGTTATATTTAATGTACTTCTAATATGGGTATCAAATAAAATAAAGGATACGTGGCCTTAAGTAGGGTAAAAACATTAGGAGGTCTCCTTATTGGAGAGCTGGACTGTTCGAAATTAACCAGCAAACGAACTTGCAACAATGATGCGTTGAATGAGATGAACAGAAACCTAGCCAGCGATAACTAAAAAATAAATATTTTTTTTACTTCATATTGTTTTTTTTTTTTCTTTTTTCACTCAATTTATGATATTTCATAGCAATCAAACACATAGGTGAAAACTTGCAGCTCTTTCGTCTACTGTTTTTTTTATAACACCTCCTGTTTTTTCAATCGGGTCTGGCAACACTGGTAGAATGTATGTTTTAGTCAGTGTTTCCACTTTAAAAGATTTTTATCTATATTGAGGAAAAAATACCGATATTATGTGCGGCTTAGGGATATTTTATTTTAACAGGATTTAAGGAAGAGAAAACTCGAACATGAGGTGGTAGCCCTGTTGTTTATAGTCGGCACCACCCAATGTATATTGTACAAATTTGTATAATTTTTTATTCTACGGTACTATGACACAACCGATTTATTAAAGGGTTTCCCTCAAACTTGTGATGAATGCAGTCGGTCTAATTTTAGTTTACCATATTAATTGTGTTATTACCGTTGTTAAGGATGACATAGGAACTTAGTCGTATATATCAAGAATTGGTTTATAAGACGGAACAATAACGATCTATTTATTATATTATAACAGTATAACCCTTAAAAATAACAACTACAGGAGACAGGAGATACATCCTGAAGGATCGGAAGACACGGCCGACATCTGTCGAGCGTGTTGCGCCATCCCGGTGATTCCTTCAGGCATGTAATTTCTGGCTGTTCGCATCTTGCTAACGGCAAGTACTTCATAGGCACAACCAAGTAGCCAGGATCAAAGAACGAGGTGCCTTACTATAAATACGTACCTATGCCAGTTCTCGTGAATGGTCATGCTATGCTCTATTTGTGATCATTCTATCATCACGGACAGGACTATCGTCGCTAAAAAACCTTAAATAGCGCTGGTGGATCGGTCTCAGCGTCTGGCAATGCTCGTTGACGTCACTGTTGAGGCTCTCACTCAGCAGCTGGATTAAGAGTCAGTTGTAGAAGGCAGTAATCCTGGATACGGCTAAGATTGTTAGAGGGTTCCTCACTCTGCAGCCCTAATCACTGGTAGCTATTGGGCACTGCTACGCTGCTGGTGGTATACTAGGTGGTATGCCAGGATTATCAAGATTGACACATTAGATTTGGCAGGCATTCCGTTATCTCAATCAATAGCCCAGCAACCAGTCCAGCAAGTTCCTACCCTACTCATAGACCCAGCACATAGTTCCCTTCTTTTCTGCTATAGTCCTTGCACTTAGTGGGTGCTATCTTTGCCTGGATATCTTCAATAGTGCAGGCAGAGATGGTATCCACTAGGTGTACACATCCCAACACATTACGTATCTTAAAGGAACCACTACGTGTTGGACCGGTATCCCCAGGCACGTCTTCCAAAAGGAACGGTCTACAGGCCGTGACGATCCAATAGGAAAGATACAAATAATAGCAATTAAATAATTTTAACCAATTTTAATTTTAATAAAACTGGGAATGCAAGCAAACAATTGTTCAATTTTAGAACCCAGTGCAGTGAAAGCTGTCAAAGTAATGATTGCTTTGGCTTTTGATTGTGTAAGTTTAGGTATTTTATGTTAATAAATATGTGAAATTATATGTTGTTCTTTGTTATAATGATGCTCTTTAAACCAAGGAATTTTGAGGATTTTTTGGGAATTTTAGGAATAATTCTTAAAGAAACTAGGGGAAAACCAAAATCTTAAGTGGAAACACTGGTTTTAATCATAATAGCCATAGCTGCTTTAGTTATTTATTATTCGTGCGTGATAGGGTGTGATTTGGTTATATTCTCTTTGATTTGCGGGCCAAAAGCCGTGGCCGTGTGTAAAACGTAGTGACTTAATCCTCTTTGGCCGTGTGTAAAAATTTGCGTCAGTGCATCAGGTAATTATTTTTTTTTAGACTACGTAAGTATTAGTTTTTTTTTACAAATAAACATTGAATATCGAAGAACAAAAACGAAAACTCTCTAATATTTAATTTTGTAAAAATACATTCTCTAACTTCACACACGGCGAAGATACTATAATATTTTATTTATCTTATGAACATGTGACAGCATTATACTATGAAAAGAGAAGCAACGACCTACCTACTTTCCTTCTCTTTCGCTGGTATAGCACGGTCTATCTATTATCGTATCTTCACCGTGTGTGACGCCCTTTATTCAGTTGGCAATGTCATTTTACTTTTTCTAATCGGACTGACTGAATGAATGAGGAATGAATGAAGCACTGTTTACGACATTGCCCGTTAAAATATTACTATTAGGGTTGTCATCTCAGCGATAAATATGAACTACGATAAAGCTAGTAGCTATCTTATCTTGTATGTACTTTGTCTCTCATTCATTTCCTATCTTTAAAATGCCTTTTTTCCTTTAAAAACTACTTACTACTGTTGCTAATTGTATATACGGATTATATTATCACATTCTATATGTATGCATTTATCTCATACATAAAAAATGTTATGACTGTCCAATTAATTTCAAAACGTTAAATAACTTAAAATTTAAATCAAATGAAAATAAGGTAAAATACTTAATACATATATTTTTTTAAACACGTAATTACAGGATATAAAACGAAAAATGTGGGGAACAGTTACTGTTATCACTATATCAATTTCAAGAGTATTAAACAGGGTTTCTTGGATTGAAATTGACATTGGGCATTGGAAATGAGTTTCAAGAGTAAACCTGCGGGTCATGTGACCGATCGGGGGAAGGTTGGGGAGGGAGGGGTCAGACTCAGAGAATCATTTGGATGCAAGTTTCATGATTTTGCCTGTTAGTCGGCAATCCTAAATCCATTTGAAGATCATAAATCTTCAAATGGATTTCGGTGGAAACTCGTATAAACGTGGGTCCATGGTCCTCGGATAATTTTGATTGTCGGGTGTACATCTCTAGGTATTGGTAGTGTGTTGTTTCCCTGTGCTGTTCATAGATGTCGCTAGAAGAAAACCGGTATTCCTTGATTTTCAGAAAAACTACACGATAAGGGAATTGACTATTGACCCCGACGTTTAAGAAAATTGGAGTTGAGATAGTATCAAATATGATACACAAACATTCGCATGTATAATATTAGTAGGATTGACATTGTAAGAATATGTAATAGCTTCCGAGCCGCGGTTTCACCCGCGTTCCCGAAGGATCTTATGTTTTCCCGGCATAAAAAGTACCCCATATGTTATTCCAAGGTATGATCTATCTGAGTGCCAAATTTCATACGTATCCATAGAACCTTTTATGCGTAATTGAGTCACATACATCCATACATCAAAACATTATAGGATAATAGTAAAGAATAAATATTGCTATAGAACTCTCATGTCTATTGTTATCTGGAACCAAGGTAAAGAAATAGGTAAAGAAACGCAGGTTATATGATTTATACAGTACTAGCTTCCGCCCCGCGGTTTCACCCGCGTTGCCGAGGGATCTTATGTTTTCCCGGGATAAAAAGTAGCCTATAGCCTTCCTCGATAAATGGGCTATCCAACACAAAAATATTTTTCAATTCGAACCAGTAGCTCCTGAGATTAGCGCGTTCAAACAAACCAACTCTTCAGCTTTATAAGTATAGATTATTTATATTGGCAAACCACCAAACAACACAGTATACTCGTAAATAAGTACCAGATGGTATATTTAACTAAAACCTACCATGTTTGTTCTTGTGTCAGACATAATAAACGTAGGATAAATTCTATACCTGGCAACCAAATAAACACCTGCTCTGTGGTAGGATACTCTGTAGTACCCGCCTGGCTGGCTACCATCCTCAAGTTGAAAATCTTTCGCCATCTACCGGTGTATTCTAGCAGCTGCATTTGGGAGCCAGTTCCTTCTAGGTTTAGGTTTAGGCAAAATTGCGCACTAAATAATAATTATATCTTTTAATCTGAATTAAGAATTGAACCATTTAATTTAATATCCTACAAATTGGACTGATTGAAATAAACACGAATCTTTTTATTATTTAATCTGTTACCGGGGAATCTCCTTTCTGTAGTTGTCTCGCTCGCTTTAGCTAGATGTGTTCTATGATCTGCTGTACTAACCAGTTGCCGCTTGCGGTGATTCCCCGAGTTTTATTTTAGGCTTGAATTGTTCACGACGAATATTCAGTGGAATAAGCGATGGCGTGCCTTGCAATGCCTCATTATAGGGTTCCGTAGCCAAATGGCAAACGGAAAGAACCCTATAAATTTTGATTCCCTTGAGAAGCAGATTTTCGTGGCTTCTCTTTCCTTTGTTTTCCAATATTTTTTAAAACAAAAATTGATATTGTTTGTGTATGTATTTATCTACTCAACGAGCTCTAAACAACAACACCACGTTCGATGTGGCAAGTGAAATATTTTCGCTTTAGATTTAGCACCCCTTAAAAACATTTAAAAAATTCAAATTGACATCAATAATTAGTGGGATATGTGCTGCACTGCACTTCTAAAGTCGTGAAAAATGCATCTAACTTCTCAACTATGGGAGGAAAATTCTAAACAAATCGGATGAATAGTAGTACCTAGGAGCGCATACGCAACGCAAAAGTTCCATGGGGATTAAATCAGTAGAAGTAGGAGTTAAATTAACTCGTTTAAAATATCAGTTGCTCAGACTTATTTTGGACTAGTTGTAACTTATACCTAAGTGAAATGTTATTTGCAAGATTTGAAGCAAACAAATCATCAAAGACCGTTTAAAATAACGAAGTTTAGTGACTGTACACCTGGCTCAGAGAAGGTTTGTTGCCTAGTTTAGTTTATGGTTTGTTGTTATAATGTATAATGGCAGCTACTGACGTCACGCCGCACGCCGCGCCCGCGCCGCCGCCGCGCACCGGCCGGCGCGGCGCGGCGTACGTATGTGCCCCTGCCCTCCCTCCGCTATGCCATGAACAGAACAGCATTTTCCTTCGAGTGTATCTTTAGACAGGACGTGTACCTCTAGTTATCAGTTTTCAGTATTAAAGCACAGATTTTTGTTATCTCTTTGGGTAAGCGTTGATCATTATCTATCTTAGATATTAAGTGCGTAAATCTAAAATTACTTTAGTTAGGCTATTTGAAATTACAGGATTTTGATTAAAAATTCAGTGTTTTGGCAAAAAATTATATTGTAGTAATTTACAATAAGTACCTACGTCAACTATAGCTAATTTTACAAACAAAATATCTTAAATCTTTAAATCAAATGATGTACTTACTAGTTAGATTACTATTCTTATTGCTTATAAAATCCTCTTATTAAAACCTATATCTTAATCTTACATGTTATGGTTACGTAATAGTTCTAATTATATACATAGGTACGTACTTAGTTGGCGCCTAAGGGTATTCCCCGTGTAATCGTATAAAACAACTAACATGGTGCCGGTGTTGCCAACTGTACCATTCTCGTAGTAGCTACCTCATTAGCTAAAAGTAGCCAGATTGCCAGATTCTTCTACCCGAAAAAGTGGCTAGAAGTAAAATAAAAAAAATATACAAATAGAAAATTATTATTTTTATTAATACTACTTTATAGATGAATTTATTTTAATACATGCTTTGCCCCGCGGTTACACCTCTGTTCTCGTTAGAAATAAAAAGTTCCATATATCACTCTCCGGCACTTTAACTATCTATATATACTACTAGCTGTTCTCCACGGTTTCATACGCTTTCCCGGTATAAAAAAAGGTAATCAGGATAAAAACTATCCTATCTTTTAAGCTAAAAATTACGTTATGATCGGATAAGTAGTTTCGAAGTTCATCGCGGACCAACATCGTGACACGGGAATTTTATACATACGATAAATTTATCAATTAATCAATCAATAAGGTATGGTTAGGGTTTTGTCTTACGCTGGAAAGATTCAGCAAACTAAGTTCATGTCGGCTGTAGGTATATACTAGTATATAGGTATAGAATTTGCTTTCTACGCTTTTAGCCAGCACAAGCTAAAGCCACCAATCTACTTTGCCATTGTTATATCAGCCTAGACAACCAATGGTAGAGTTACGGGTTATAATTGCTAGAAAAAGTAGCTAAACAGTTAAGGCGCTGACAACAGCTAAAGTCTCTCTATTGCAACCCAACCTATATTAATCCTACTAAATGTACGGTATTGAAATTTAAATACACGATACTCAAGGATATAAATGACAAATTTATTAATCTCAAAACACGATTTCATTTCATTGCCTCGATAAAAAAAATTGCCAAACACAACTCTGAAAATCAAGGAATTCCCAAATTTATCCTATACATGAATGTATTTTTCGATGTGATATTTTACATTAATATTGTTCGAATAATTAGAAAATGATTTATTTCGTTAGTTTTTGGAATAAGGAATTTATTTGTACATAATTAATTATTTTTATAAATGTCGCTTACGTTATTAATTCGGAGCAGTTAGGGGGAGGAGTCAACATTATGCCACACTCTTCTGTCACGTTACTTGCGTATTTTGCTTTGCCCTCACTCGCATTCCGCGGCGATCCGCGTTGCGAGACGGACCTATACCACTTTTTTTTCGAGCGCGCGGTTTCAACATTATCATCCATAAATGGGTAAAATATCTTTTAAAAAAAATGTGCAATGCCTGATGAATAAAGTAAGGTAGTAAGCAATTTATTTCACAGTGATTGACAATGATAAAAGTAAACAAATACTTGTGTTTGTCAAAGCGTCATATCACTGCCGCTAGATTGCAGTGTAATTTATGAATGTATTCAGCCTATTCACATTATAACTTTTTATCAAATTAAATGACAATATTTGGAGGGAAAATGAATTGCATTACATAACTTTTACAATATGATTTCGTCGTATTATTTCGCATAAAAAAGTATTCAAACTAAAGATTTACTTACCACAAAAAGGGCATAATAACTGATTAATTTTATAATCTTTCATGCATTGGGAATAAAATTTGTCGTGCCGCATCACTGACCGAGAAAGATTCTTATTTTCATCACGTAAGTCATGTCATTGTTAGCTCAGCGGTCCTGGTTATAGGTCAAGAACCTATATCTACTTGGATGTGTGCGTTCAAATCCATGTGATGACACCGTGTTTTATAATGAATGTAAAGTACCTGGAAGATTGAGTTGTGCTGGTATATAATACTTTTTATTTTGGTAAACAAAAGAAGGAACTTGAAAAAGAGAAAATTTAATGAATGAAACTGGAGACATCATCAGGATTCGAACCACGGACATCTGGTATAAGGATCGCACGATCTCCCGCCTGAGCTATTAATTACTAGACATCGGATTATATGCATTTGCATGTTTGCATATGCAAATGCATAAAACTCTCTAATTACGGCGTTAGTGCATATTTTAGCCTTTTTCCCCAATTGTGCATATTTCGTTAAGTAGCGGGAGCGGGAGGCATGTGTGACAACGACATGTAAGCGCGAGCGCAGTGGCTGACTGACTGACAGTGCGGCTCGCGAGTCGCGCCGCGCGCGGCCCGATTGCGGCGGCCCCCCGCGCGTGCGGAGCTAGTCGCCATCCACCAGCCAATTTGAACGCACGCAATTGTTTGTTTACAAACGTTTAACAATGCCGCCAGTAAAGAAAAATAACAGTATTTTACTGGAATCTTGGATTAAAGGTTACCAGAATGGCTTCACCACTGATGGCGATGTAATTTTCTGCAAGATTTGTGACAAACGTATACCTTGTACGAAAAAATATCAGATCGATCAACACGTAAACACAGGTTCCCACAAAGCAGCAAAAAATAAACCATCAACAAGCCGGTTATTAATAAAGGTTTTTTGATTTTGTATGGTGCATATTTTAGACATATTAGTCGTTTTTAGTGCATATTTCGGCCTTTTTTAGTGCATATTTGCATGCATATTTTGGCATTTTGTTAGTGCATATAATCCGATGTCTATTAATTACTTATAGATAATGGCGAAATTTACTTTCGTATTCTAATGAAAATGTAGCAGTTTCTCATTGAAAACACGGTAAAACGACTAAATGAAACCTAGCTATATATTTTGAATTTTGTACAATTATGAGGCGAATTATTAAGTAAAATCTATATGGGTATCGTTTCCATGGTTTTCAGGGGTGCTTATTACGAATATATAACATATTTCGAGATCCAAGATGGTGGACGCGATTTAAAAAAAAAAACCAATATGGGTATCGTTTCCATGGTTTTCGGGGGTGCCGATTACGAATATATAACATATTTCGAGATTCAAGATGGCGGACGCGAATTATTAAATAACATCTATGTATAAGGGTATCGTTTCCATGGTTTTCGGGGGTGCTGATTACGAATATATAACATATTTCGTGATTCAAGATGGTGGACGCGAATTATTAAATAACATCTATGTACATGGGTATCGTTTCCATGGTTTTCGGGGGTGCTGATTACGAATATATAACATATTTCGTGATTCAAGATGGTGGACGCGAATTATTAAATAACATCTATGTACATGGGTATCGTTTCCATGGTTTTCGGGGGTGTTGATTACGAATATATAACATATTTCGTGATTCAAGATGGCGGACGCGAATTATTAAATAACATCTATGTATATGGGTATCGTTTCCATGGTTTTCAGGGGTGCCAATTACGAATATATAACATATTTCGAGATTCAAGATGGCGGACGTGAATTTTTAAATAAAATCAATATGGATATCGTTTTCATGGTTTTCAGGGGTGCCGATTACGAATATGGAGTAGTGATATCTCTGCGCGACCTAATTTAACTACTAGCAAACTATTATGTATTAGTATTTTAACGTACTGCCAAAAATTAGAAGACACTTTACAGACAACTTTTACAACGTTTGTTGGAAATAATATTAGAAGTCAATTATATCAACAGCTAAAGAACATTAATTTTAATACAAGACCATGGTCCTGCTTCCCGTCTGAATTTTTATTAAAATTATTTCTACGTATGAGAATTGACTACATCGTCAAATTCAACAATCGCAATCTGAAAATTAGTAAATCCAAATGTTGAAAATACCTTTCAGTTTCGCATTTGTAGTTTTTAAAAGAATAAGTATCTCAGTATTTCTCTCTCTCATTTTTTTTATTTTGGTATCCTATTATATTATTAAAAGGTCATAAACAATAAAAAATATGTTAGGTATTAGTTCTACATACATACTACGAATAATGACGAATGTCTACACAAAAGCGGCATTTCGCGTGACTTCAAACGCGATAAACCACTGTATGACTTTTTACGCTGTGGTACTATTGTAAATAATGGTGTGAAAGATGAAAAAGTTACAAAAGTAGGATGAATCATATCGAAAAAAGTAATCAAACATAAGTCGCCAACAGGACTCGATCCATGGACATCTAGTTCAAGAATCGCACGATCTCCCACCTGAGCTACTAATTACTTATTGATAGCGGCGAAATTTACTTTCGTATTCTAATGAAATTGTAGCAGTTTCTCATTGATTGAAAACACGGTAAAACGACGTTTTCTAAAAATGAAACCTAGCTATATATTTTGAATTTTGTACATTATTTTCTTCATTCATATTTCTTATTAAAAAACATTTATACATCCACACGGGCGACGCGAATATAAAATGATAAGAGAAGCGGTTTCATTAAAATTAGTAGGTACATACTATTGTAAATAATGGTGTGAAAGATGGAAATAAAATAGAAAAGTTACAAAACTAGGTTAAAATATATTGAGAACTCGGTTATTACTATTTCTTTATAGCTAGTTGTAATTACATATTTATACTATCAATAATAGCGCCATCTAGTTGTGTTAGTTTCATAGATATATTTGTACTTGTTTATTGTTTGGATGATGGCCGAAAAAGTGCACCGTTTTACCGCGTCTTCGTGTGTGGCGCTATGCTGTGCTATACGTGCTATATATATTGGGGATGTAGAGGGGCGTGGCTAAAATTTCAATTTCTCAAGGCCATTTAGCTGTTGTCAGCGCCTTAAGTAAATTTTTTCTCGAAGTTGTAGCTGATGTGAATGAAAAAATAGCTAGATCTAGCTACAAGGTAACTATGTTGGCATCACTGCATGGTACATTCGATATAAAGCAAAACATTTCGTTTCTACTATTAGGTACTAAGGTTACGAGTAAAATACGTTTTGTTTTTCATAAATTTAAATGATTTAAAAAAAAGAAAATATAGTGCTATTTATATTCACATTAATACTGTGTAAAGTAAATAGAGCTACCATACAGTAATTAGGTACAGTGCAATTCAGTGCATCATGGACATTGGACATATTTACACACGGATGTAATCTTTTTTTTATATCCGTGTATTGACATATCTCCCAAAGAGTATATAATCACTACATATCTCGTTCATTTAATATATACCTATATATTTTTTTTTTATGTTTAGATATTGTTATTTATACGCCTTGCAAGGCAAAGCATAGCTGAACTTCAATATGTATTTAACATCGCTGTACCTAACTACCTATGTTTTACAATAAATAAATTGAATTGAAATAAGATCACATCAGAGACGAGAGTAATATCGTAGGAAATTGAAATGTGACATGTTTGTGTGAAATGTTTAGATCCTTATGACGCACGTCCTTACGCACACTTGGACGAAAAATCATAGGTGCTATATTCATGCGCGGACATATTATTATAGGTACAGGTGTATATTTATTTCGAGATGACATATTTTCAAGATCTATGTTAGGTTTGTCATGCTGAACGACTAATGAAAGAGAATGAATGAATGAATAAATATGAAAAAGAAATCTAACGCATGGGAATTTCGAATAAAGGTGAAAAAATTCCGTTTCTCAATGGGCGATCCCATTGAGCATCGAGATCGGCGATAGTGCAGGCTATACTCTAATCTGGGGGCACGGAAGTGCCCTCGCCAAATCTTGTAAAAGAGCAAAAAGACACGGCCGTACCATCCTTTTCTCGAAGCCATTCGGGCCATTTTCGACCCCTTACCTATTATAGAAATGAGAATCCAAACTCGAATACGATACATCATAGGGTCAGTTTCATGAAAATTCAATTGTTTCAACTTCACTGAAACTTTGATTTATACTATAATTACAGTTGCATTGTATCTACTCGATGAACATTTATCGGTCGTGCGGTGTGTACACGCGCATTATCACATAAACACAAAATCGTGGTCGAGCTGCTAAAGACAAAGATTTTCATAGAAAAATATCATCTTATCAGGTACTGAACTACTACTGAATACCTACCATACATAGTAATAACTACATAGTTTTAAATGAATACAAGAATGTGTCGCTCTAGCCCAACTCACGCGCACGCAGCTAAGTCCCTATAAAATACGTTCCTTCCTACCTATTGTAATGTTATAAATTACGTTTGTATAGGTTTATCATTATCGCTGTAATGTGATAGCGACGTTAGATAGCGAAAGCACTTCTGAGAAGTCTCATAAGTATTATAAGTAAGTACTTATAATACTAACATGTGTTTTCTAACGCCTAACAAAAACAAAAATATACATTACAATAAATTAAAAACTGCATTTTATTTGATAATTGGATATTGTCAGGGATAGTAGATAATGATCCAAACATTACATGAAAATTACTTCTATTCTTACATATTATGTTGTTTCGTCCTGTTTATGAGTTCAAATATAAGTATCAAGTAGGTATACTATCTCTCAATGCTAAACGATTGCCCGTAAGTACACTCTAAAATGTTTTCCATCCGTCTACAATCTCCAAACGCCTTGGCCCATCCTTATAATTAACTAAATAAATAGCCATAGACAAATAATCAATTTAAAAGCTATGTCGTTGATTAAAACACATTTGTTATTATATATCCAAATATTTATCCAAAGTTTACATAATTCATTTTGAATAGGAAATAAGTACCAATTATTTGTTATTGTTGTTGAATATGTATAATTTTTACTTTTAGTTATTAAAAAAAATAATTAATTAGAAATAAATTTCTTTTTCAGGATGACGGATCGTGGCAAAGTTGTTACGAGGATCATTGAAGGATTGAAAACCCTATCAAAGAGTCAGTTTGACAGTGCATCAGGTTTGGTGAAGGTATCATCAACGGCTGAGGACCTTTTGTTTTCTGTTTACAAGGCAGGAGTATCAAACGTAGCTTATACTTCAGAGGAAAAACAAACTATCGGGCCTTTAGTAGCGGCAGCGCTGCAAGGGTTGGGCTATCAGCTATCTACTCTGCATAGCTCATTTTCTTCTACGAGCATAGATTCGTTGAGGATCCAGCGGTCAGGCCTCGAATTCTTCATCGATACATTCAAGGACTTTTCTGCTAACTCTAAAGATACATCGGAAACTTTGGAAAAAACTCTTAAAGAATTTGTAGAGCGTGAAGACGTCGATGGTCTAGACGACCGTCTCAGAACTGCGGAGTTTGATCCATATTCTGACGACGGGGAGCGGAGTGCTACTTTTGAAGCAGAAATTGCCAAATTACCTTCGACTCACTGGTGGTTCTTCGAATAAGCCTTTCAATAATCCTCCAAAATGGTGAACTGGAATGCCGATGATATTAAGCAATTCAAAAAGGAAGCTCGAACTTCACAGCAAGAATACTGCGATCTGCTCGGTGACAGAGAATGGGACGAGATCGAGAATCGGGATTGGACCATCATCCGCAAGAAGGTCGGTTTCGGCATGTACGGCCCTCCCAGCGCCATGCCGACTAGTGACAACCGAGACACAGGATACACCCAAGAACAATTGGTAGTAATAGAAAAAATATGCGATCAATTGGTTGAGACTTTAAACTTCAATAGCTATAGATACGACGGTATCCATTTTGCTTGCATTTTTGTGGTCATGAAGGTTCATGACAAACGCTACACCGTTCCAGTGTTCAAAGCCAAGCGAGATGTCGAGAGATCGTCCAAATGTGTTTTTGTCGATACAGGTGCTCGAAAATATTCTAATTGGGAAGATTATTTGAGCAACAATACTCTTGAAAAGTGCATCTACTGTTATCCAACTCGTGGGCTGTATGAGAATAACAGTGATAATGAAGTCCGAGTTAGTTTTGGTACCTCTCCGGCTTGCGACTTCACAAGTAGAATATTAAGTATATTTGACACGGCTTCCACTGTCGTCACCTTCGCCGCGACGGGAGTCGGAGTGGCAGCGCTCTGTGCAGTGCCCATCGCAGGCCCGATCATGGCGGCGACAGCAGTCGCTGGAGTATCCACGAGCGCTTATGGAGTATCTAGGAGTACATATGCATTGTATGATCGAGCTTCTCACAGTCAAAGTATCGCTTTGACTGATACTGAAGCTAGAGGGTGTTGGTTGTCAATTGTCGGATCGAGCCTGGGCTTTGCTCAGGGTCGGATGATCGCTTCCATGACGAATTCTGCCAGACTTGGTGAAGTGATGGGAAAAGCTGGCCGCATTGCGTTCATCGTAGTCCAGACCGGCAGTTTAACAATCAACGGAATAGGCATTATACATGGTCTCGCAGTTCTCATTGATAAAAGTGAAAGAAATGAGCTTACATCTTTAGACGTGTTCCAATTCAGTGCATCGATTCTTTTCTTCACCAATTCAGCTATAAATTTAAAAACTGCCAGTACTATCATTAAAGAGGTGCAACATGACGTAATTGACGGTCATAGACAGGGCCTCGACAAAGATGCAAAGAAGTTGTTTAACAAACAAACAGGAAAGTTGCGCGGCCGTGATGAAATGCATGGAAACGCAAAAGTTGTGAAACAGCTGAATCGCATTGAAAATTCGAAGGACCTGTACGAGATGATGGCGAACAAAAACGTTGCAAACCACAAGGTATAATATGTTAAGGAGTATATTTTTGTAAATTTGTATGTAATGACAACCGAGGCGGGGTATGTCCCGGCTTAGAAGGAGAAGGCGTGGGTTGGATTCCCGCTACGGGACAAATATTTGCGCGATCCGCAAATATATGTGCGTCGGGATATTTTTTTTTTACTTTGTATATGCTTGTGTGTGACCGCTATGTCACCATGGTTCTTATGATATGGCTGAAGGTGGTAAGCATACAAAGCGTAGAAGGAGCTGGTTGTTATGGTTTCCTCACGATATTTTCCTTCACCGAAAGCTTAAGCTCATTTTAGGATTCGAACTCACGTGCATCATCACGGAATTTGACATACTAAAACAGAGCTATCATCGCTTTAAAATCGGGTTTCGGATGTTGTTAGTACTAATATTTGCTGATGCATATGGATATGGATAGCCCACACTAGGATTTAGTTTGGTATCAGAACTATGTACTTACAAAAAAAAAGTATAATTGTTATAAAAAAGTATAAAATAGTTATATTAGCCTATTAGGAAGAGCCAAAATATTTGTACTATGTTATACTACGTAATCTTTGGTAATACTGTAGTTGTTACAACATAAGTAAAATTATTTAAAATATTTAGTTTTTAAATTTTAAAATTTACAGGTAAAACTGACGGATGATGGATTTAAAGGAATGCTAGAAGTCAACAAGGACCTTAAAATACATCCACTCAAACTACTGGAGATCCCGCCCGAATCCCGGCAAGCCATCTATGATTCCACTAAAAACTATGCCAGCGGAACTCTCACCAAAGATCAGTTTCATAAAGAAATGAAAACTTATTGCAAAAAGCATCAAATCGCATTCGAATCCATGAGACAAGAAACCACGAAAAAACTTTGTCAGATCTATGAAAAAGGAAAAGTAAATGACATTGTTGTTGGAGGGAAAAAAATATTCGCTAATGCCTCCCCACATGAGTTAGACCGCTTGCGGGTCGTTCTGGAGAACACCGCCCAGAATAATGAAACGATCATAGAGATGGCGACAGAGTTCGCAAAAACTAGAGGCTGCACCACTACCAAGGACTTCATCCTATACGCCGAGTATTTTGTAGCAGACCTCAATGAAACTGTCAAGTCATACGAAGCAAGTTACCAAAAAGATTTAGCGGTCGCAAAGCAACAACCAGGTTTCAAACAAGCTAAGTTCGACCAAGACCGTGGCATAGGAAAAGACGTGAAAAGGGTCGCATTTCACAGACAAAAAGCTCTGGATCAATTCAAGAACCACGAAGGGTATGAAAACTTGAATGGGCGATACGAAAATTTAAAAGCTGAAGTCACTCCTTTTAACCAGAGATGCCAACCGAGCTTCTTCAGCGATGACGCTGCGACATACCATTACTTGAAGCACAAAGACTTCGGTGGTATCGGAGAGCTAACAACCGATCAGTATTTCAAACTGGCCGAGCAGGTGGTGGGGAACCCGACGAATAGAAGCAATTCGATGCTGAGCCAGGATGGCAGCTGCGTCATGGTGACATACTTGGAGCCGCAGCGAGGAGTGCGCGCGATCAAGATTGACCGGCAGGGCGGCTCCGGCATCGCCACCGTCATGTACGACAAGAAAGTGCTCAACAGAGACTAGCAGACAGAGGACAAGTCAACACTAATTTGACAAAACATTATTTTATAAACAAATATTTTAAAAAAAGAACTTCTTTTGCGTAACAAAACAAAAATAACGCATTTTTTTTCCAATTCTAGGTATATTACAGTTGATAAAGGTTTAATTCAAAAGTATAATTTAATTTAAAAAAATATATTATACTTATTAAAACAAATTTTATTACTTATAAGTACAAACAATCGATGTATATTTTTAAATATTCACAGTTATTTCATATCAATCATCACCGTATGTAATAATTAAAAACACATAAATGTTTAATATTTTTATCGATATAAAAAAACCCGGAATATAGATATCACTTTTTTATACTTTATACCAAGGCGCGAGGCTAACTAATAATCTTAAATAATAAGTATTTTTGTACGGTCAGATTGATTATAAACAGATTTTATATTTTTGTAGTATCTATTAGTTGATAGAGATGTGTTGTAATTCTTGGGTAAATAAATACTTTTTCTTTCTTTTTCATATCTTACAAATATATGTAATAAAAATAAAAAATATTAACAAACTAAAATTGGGTTTTAATAGAAAGAACACTATAGGTACCTATATAGAAAGAACACCATTATACATAGGTACCTATATACCTAGGCATAACCTTTCGCTCAGTCATTGACTTCATGTTTCTGATAAAAACTTATGATATATCTACAGGGGGATCATTTAATTTTGTGTCCTGTGACATTCAAACAACGAGATACAGCAATATAATATTATTATTGATATTTCTAGATGGGCCGGTTGGCGTGGTTGGTAAAATCCCTATCCATCACGCCGCAGGTCGTGGTTTCGATTCCCATGCACTTAGGACAAACATTTGTGTGCATGAACATGTCTGTTTGTCCTGAGTCTGGGTGTAATTATCTATAAATGTATGTATTTACAAAAGAAAAGTAGTATATCAGTTATCTGGCTTAGTTTGGGATCAGGATAGCCGTGTGTGAGGAATGTCCCAGAATATTTATTTATTTATTTCATGTAAGTAGTAGTAGTACTTAGTTAAATAAATAACTGTTTATAAGTAACTGGCTCATCCCCGGCGTGTTTTTTTTTTCTGTTTCTTTTTTTCTTGCTATAAACCATTGCGGTCTTGCGCATTATAACTCACCAAAGTTTCTACGCAATCGGGTGGATTGTATAGGAGTGCATACGTTACAAACTGACCTTCGCCGCGGCGTCCGACGTCACTACACTACCACTGAGCTATCAGCGACTTAAAAAGTCGACTAACCAAATAAAGAATATTGGATAGGATAGGATTGCGTGTGTTAACTATCTCAATATGATAACACTCCGGAACAAACCGGTAGAGGCTTGGTGGCAGATTTTCAACATGAGGGTGATAGCCAGGTACTACAAAGTACCCTACCACCATGCTATGGTTTCCTTCACTGAAAGATCAAGCTCACTGTAGGATTTGAAACCACGAACTTCGTCGCGGGATTTGTTGTCACTGCCGCTGAACTGTCATCGCCTTAATTTAAAGCATAGGCCACATTATGGAGTAGGTACCTTTCTACTGCTCACACCTCTGTTCTCCATTTACCATCAGGTGGTCCTACTGATGGTAAGTGGCTACCGTCGCATATGGACATTAGCAATACCAGTGGGATTGCCGACCTTTTTACAAAGTCTGGGAGGCATCTGCCTCATAGATCATAGGATATTTTGAACTTAGATAATTCTTCCAAGTAGAATTGAATATACAAATCTGCCTATACTTGTCATCCCGTTATTATATAAAAAAATGTATATTTCCCGGCAAAATTACTGAAATATTTGTAAAGAAATTTTGAAAATGATAAGTGAATTCCTTAGGTGCTGCCTTTATTGTGTTTATAAACTGTAATATATGTAACTATGTTGCGATAAAAACCAACTTGAATAACCATTAATTTTAAATGCATTTGAGAAAGATTTAGCGTCGTATTATTTCAAACTATTACATATAGATACATTTTGACTAATGGAGGTACCTATTATGAATTAGAATAACATCATGAAAAATTCTGGATCCCTGAGAAGTCGAATTCAATGCCATGGTCGTAATTGCTCTAGTATTTCCTAGGGTAGCTACGCACCCTGCATTGGGGGCATCTCATCTATACTATCTATACTTAATATTATAAAGCTGAAGAGTTTGTTTGAACGCGCTAATCTCAGGAACTACTGGTTCGATTTGAAAAATTATTTCAGTGTTGGATAGCCCATTTATCGAGGAAGGGACATATTTGTATCCCGGGAAAACACAAGATCCCTCGGGAACGCGGGTGAAACTGCGGGGCAGACGCTAGTGATGGTAATAAACAGTAAAATTAAACAACAACTCTGTTAAAACAAACATAAACCGGCACTGATATAAAATAAACACGCTGTATGTCTGTTTATTATTAGTGCAATGTCAATGGGCTATCTATTAACGAGTCACAGAGCTACAATTATTGTTGGCGAGCTACTGACGGACGACCAGTGATAAAGATAATAATATGGTGAATTTAAATTGGATGTTTGTTGCAGTTTCCATCGTGTATATTCGGTAGGTGGCTTTTTAACTATTAGAATAGATTCGCATAGCACAAACTCACCATAGTGCCAATTTAATCAAAGGTAAGTACCTATGCTAGTGATGTGTGTTGAAAGACATCGGTAGATGGAGACCGAAAGAAAGGGCTAAGAAGTACTACTACATTCTTGATTTTTCCCAGGTAACATCACTGCAGAATTAAATTCTTTTAATCTGTATATAAATGTATTATTTAAGAACTTCTGGAAGAGGTAGCACGGCATTGACCTTGATTTTGTTTTAACGTTCCAGCGTGGAGGGGGCTTACAGGCAATCAAATCCGAAAGGCAATTTGTGCTTCCCCAAACAAAGGTTCGCATTCGGCGTCGCAACTGCTGCCTACCAGATCGAAGGTGCTTGGAATGTCTCAGGTAAGAGCGTAGTTTATAACTTTATTGTCCACTATACCAATATACCGCGATTTACAATCACAGTGTTTAATAAACGGCCTAATGTCTACTGCTTAAGTAGGTAATTTAGTGTAGGCACTGCACGCCCCCTTGATCATCACACGTTTACTTTGTAAGCTGATAGCATAGCGGTCACACGTGATTATCAACGTCCTAATGTATTTACTTCATCATCAACAATTCATACGCACAGCAAGGAAACGAACCTCCTGTAGCCTCGGGCCAGTGATTAAGTAAGTCTTGCTTCACATCGTCACTAATATGATTGAAAGTAAAAAATCTTAATATTTAACAGGTAAAGGTGAAAGTATCTGGGACAGATATACTCACGAGTATCCAGATCGCATATTCGACCACAAAAATGGTGACGTGACATGTGATTCCTACAATAATTACAAGGAGGACGTCAGGCTGCTCAAGGATCTTGGGGTCTCGTTCTATCGCTTCTCCATATCCTGGCCGAGGATACTTCCAACAGGATTCAGCAAGTGAGTTTTTCCCAAAGCTGTTTTACGATCATTTACTTAAATATTCCTGCTTCTTTAGTGGTTTTAGGGCTTTATTTAGGCCTCTCCTGCATTAGCGGTAACCGAGCGCACGTATTCCTCGAACGTATGGTGATCTCTAGTCTCCCTCTAGTACCTCTGTCTATTCTAGCTAGTGTCGGCGAGGTCTTTCCGAATATTAGATTCACTAACTGTGACTTACTATACAAATGAATAACCAAGGAGCGACCCACTAGTTACAAAGACACCTATTTTTCCTAAAGACGTAAATTTCAACATGAATCTTGAGTAGTGAAGGAAAGACTTGCTCTTTGGGCACGATATATGACCCAAAAACGTATACTACTCTACGTAGTATCCCCTATGTGATGCAGCTGCAATCCTACCCATCAGCTTACTATAGTTATTTTTCTCTACAGTCAAATAAATGAAGAAGGCTTACTATATTACAAGAATCTCATCGATGAGCTGGAACGCAATAACATCTTTCCATTGGTGACCATGTACCACTGGGATCTACCCCAAAGTCTACAGGAGCTTGGGGGGTGGACCAATCCAATTGTCGCTGATTATTTCCTAGATTACGCTAAGGTTAGTTCTTCTGGAATTTCCCAGTGAAGATTATCATTTAGTTGTTGTGAATGTTCTCTACTAGGTGCTAGGCTACTGACGTAGGTACCTATATTATGTTTGCAAACAGGCTATTATCGTTATTCGTGCTAAGAGTCAACTAATAAAAGCTCAAGAGAAGCGGCAAATTGGCATTCCATAGTACTTATCAACACGACATCCTAGGAATTTCTAGTAGTATTTAAAGAAAAAGGGCAGTTTTTTTAATTATCATTGCCCTTTACAAGTCGTCGATAATTATGAATGAACCTGATTTTATAAAGAATAATAAAACTATAACTAAAATCCAATGACTGCGAATAACAGGTAAAAATAATTTATGAGTCACAAACTCAACACAGATAAATTTACATCAACTACCGGCGGTCACAACAATGTGCAACTAAGATAAACAATTTATTATCAGGTCCTATTCGATACATACGGGGACAAAGTTGTCACTTGGCTAACGTTTAACGAGCCACTATCGTTCTGTCATGACGGCTATGGGGGCGACGATGCGCCTGGTGGACGCTCCAGCGGCCTGGAGGACTACATGTGCGGACACAACGTGCTGCGAGCTCATGGCATGGTCTACAGATTGTATGAGATGGAATATAGGAAGAAACAGAAAGGTAGGTGTAACAACTATCCCATATGATTGCGTAGTTTTAGGTCGAGAGAGAGAATAGTAGAAGGTATTAGTGGTAGTGCTACATCTTTGAATTTTTAACATCCTACTTAAGTGACGTAAGAAGGGCGGTTCGAATGTTACAATGTAGGATCTGAACTAAGCCAATCTGTTGTCAGCATCAGCATATGAAAGCTTGTTACCGTTTTGATTTTGTGTGCTTATCACTTTTGGGTGCAACATCAGAAGCACTTACCACTTTAGAATGTGGTAAAACTGTCCAATGTAGGGTAGGGTTCTTCAAGAACCCTTCTTGAAGAGATTTTTGCAGGGTTGATAACTCGCGAGTAATTCCCCTGGTATTGCTAGCGTCAATAGGCTACGGTAACCGCTTACCGTCAGGCGGGCCGTATGCCTGTTATCACCTTAGTGGCATAAAAAATATAATATCATTAATTTCCAGGTTTTGTGGGTATCACGCTTGATATGGCATGGATGGAGCCAGCTACCACCTCGGAAGACGATCAGATAGCTGCTGAAACTGCCAGGCAGTTCAATGTAAGTGTTGGACTTGGTCTTCTACAATATTTTCCTAAGAACAGCGATACTCATAGCTTGAACACTAGAAATAAGCACAAACTTGCTGTACCTGTAACTCGGCTCAGCAAAGTGAGGGACTCATTCAAGGGGCAATGTATACGTTTCTATAACAAAGTACCCAAAGAAATTCAAGAACTATCTGTGTATAGATTTAAAAAATTTGTTAAACAAAAGTTATGTAAGAAAGGGTACTATAAAGTTTCTGAATTTATAGAAGACAAGAATGCATTTAAATGAAACGCTACACAAACTATTTCATTAAAATTTTATAAACTTTGTTATTAGTAATTAAATTTTTACATAAATAAAAAAGAACAAAGATCTATAAAAAATGTCCCTTGCTGAGTTTCTTGTCGGAGTCTTCTCAGTCCAAGTGTATTCCGAACCGGTGGTAGAATCATTTGTAACGTTCATAAGTGCCTCATTAGGGCCTAAACTGAATAAATGATTTTTGAATTTGAATTTAGGATCAGGATTAGGATTAGGATCTTATTAATCATCAATAGCAATAACTGTTTTTATCATATCATTTTGGAAATATCCACTTCTTCTCTCGTCATGTTTTTTTAGTAGAAATATCACTTGTGGGTGGTTATTGGTGGGGATTGTTATAATAAACGAACCCTTTAAAAAAATCAACTAGAATTTATTTGCAGCGACATTAAAAGAAGTCCTGACAGGTGATAATCAACGCAAATCCTAAACCGCTGGTTCAAGAAACACGAAATTTGGAGGGTATGTTCCTTTTGAACGTGTACTAGGAAAGGATTTTCTAAAACTCAACCCTTCAAGGAGTTAAATAGGGGATCACTGGTGAAACCGCGAGGCGGAAATAGTTAGTTATATCTTAACTTACGGCCTCCTCTAAAGTTATCCAGGATTATCTCTTTGGTTTCCTTTATCTATCTGACTCCTGCCTGTCAATATTTTTTTCAGTTCGGTTGGTTCGCAAACCCAATTTTCTCCAAAGACGGCGACTACCCACAAATCATGCGACAACGTATCGACGATATTTCAAGACGACAAGGATACCAGCGCTCGCGTCTCCCGCACTTCACTAAGGAAGAAGTCGAATCCATACGGGGTGCCTTCGATTTCCTAGGCTTTAACCACTACACTACATTACTGGCAAAAAAAGGCAATGGGAAAATCAGCTTGAAACCGTCGTTTTATGACGATATAGGTGTATCTGTATATCAGAAAAAAGAATGGCCAAAAAGTAATTCCACTTGGTTGAGGGTAAGTTACAGTTAGATAAGACATCATGATATAATTCACACACTAGAATGTAGCAAGAATGTGCGTAGTGCGACAAACGCAAAGTCGTGGGTTCGAACTTACAATAATCTTGAGCTTTCGATGAAGGAAACTATAGCACGGTGGTAGGGTATATATATATCCGCCTGGCTGGCAACTTATAACTTGAAATTCTATCGTCAAGCATGCACATATCTTGTCTGTCTGTTTGTTTTTTTGTAACGTATGCGCTCCTATATCATTCATTTGATTGCCATGAAACATCTATGGCTGCCTATAAAAAAACCTTTTCTAAACTTCACAGATAGTGCCATGGGGCCTCAGAAAATCCTTGAATTGGTTAAAGGACACGTACGATAACCCGTTGGTTGTGGTGACAGAGAACGGTGTGTCTTTGGAGCCAGGTCTTCACGACCCCAAGAGGATTAACTACATCGACTCATACTTGAGATCTTTGCATGATGCCATCACTAAAGATGGCTGCAGAGTGTTCGGATATACGTACTGGAGTCTTCTTGATAACTATGAATGGATGAGAGGATTTTCGTAAGTATATTATTCTTTTAAGCTATTGTATAGCTTTTATCGCGGGCTTCGGGGTTTGTTAAGCTATTGTATTGCTTCGGGGTTTGAGCGCGGCGACCGAATCAAGAATTTTTTTCGTAACGAAAAAACCTAACACCTCCCACACACACATGTATGCTGTTGTAAGTGTGTGTAAGCTGTTTGTGAGAAGATATATAGGTGTATAGGTATCTATTATGTCTGAAAAAAAAAAAAGAAAAGAAAAAAAAAATGAAAAAACGTTAAGCGAACGCTTAACGTGTATGTATGTGTGTGTATGCTGTTTGTGTGGAAGGTATATAGGTATCTATTAATGTCAAAAAAAAAAAAACTGCCTAAATAAAAAATAAATAAATTATTATAATTGCATAAGTTGATAAAAAAAGCTATGCAGTAGCTTTACCGCGGCAGTTCCCGAGTGCAACACGTATTTAACGAGACGTCACCAGTTATGCCCCTTATATGCGATTTTTGTCTCTTTCTATTATAATACGAGTGTGTGTGAACGTGTATTATTGCCATTTTATAATGAAGATTCACATTACCTCTTCAGTATGTAGGGACTAGCTTCGGCCCCGTGGTTTAAGTAAAACCCTATTTGTTATTTCAGGGTATAATTTATCTACGTGCTATATTTCATCCAAATCCATACAGCCGTTTATGCGTAATAGTCACAAACATCCGACCATACAAACATTCACATTTATAAGTAGAATAGGCCTGTTTGACCACAATCTTACCATGGTAAGTGATGATGTAGCCGAAGGTGGTAAGCACAGAGAGGTAGTGCATACCTTACAGAATACCGCAGCCAATTAACTTATAGTTGTGTTCCTGCGCGTGAGTAAGGTCGCCAGAGCTCATCGGGGAGAGGGGAAGAGTCGGCAACGCGCGAGTGATACCCCTGGTGTTGCAAGCGTTCATAGGCTACGGTAACCGCTTACCATCAGGCGGGCCGTATGCTTGTTTACCGACTATGTTGTACAAAAAAAAAAAGAGCAAATGTCTGTAATTTCCATCAATGAATATATCTTCTTTGCAGGGAACGTTTCGGCTTATACGAAGTCGACTATAATTCTGATCGCCGCACGCGCACTCCCCGTCTCTCTGCGAATTATTATTCAGGAGTAGCCAAAACATATTGTTTGCCCAACGAATATGTTGAATATACATTCGTATAGTATTAAATGTATATTGTACTCTACTTATAAATAAAAAAACTTAATAAAATTTGAACATTATATTTTCAATTCAAAAATTCATCGACACTTAATACTAATAATATTTGGAAGACTTTATTAACTTCCTAAGAACACATACATAATTAATTAATTTAAATGTCACGTTCACTATTTATTATAATATTTTTTTCTATATAATTTACACAATCAAATAGGAACAGCTAATCAAATATTTGATCCCTAGATTTTAAAATATAAAGCCTCTTCATACTGGCATGAAAATGTCGCGCGATTATACATTATAATAAAGCTCACTAACGAGTTAAAATCGCTTTCATTTTCTACACGTGTACAAAGAATCCTTTTGGAATACAATATAATAATTAATCTTTGCACTTTCTACTAAAATTTTGAGCACCTATATTACTTAAACGGTGTACAGAAATTGTTTCTCTTTTATATTAAAAAAAAAAACAATATTGTTTCAGATTACAGTTATAGCATCTAAAAAAATACTTTTTCGTATCAACACAGCATCATAGACTTATTATGGGCGTCACACGCGGCGAAGACAAGATAATATTTTAACTTAAGATATACGAGACAGCTGTACCAGTGAAATTGCTTCTCTTTTCATAGTATAATGCTGTCTCATGATCTTTAGATAAAAATATTATAGTGTCTTCGCCGTGTGTGACGCCCTTTAGAGTTCAAAATGTCAATAATAAAATTCTTTAGCTTATTTAATAACACGTTGGAGTTTATATAATATTGTAATACCATGTTCAGTTTAAGGCACTTTTTAATGGAAAAATAGCCGCAAGGCCAGTTTGTGTGGTGGTCGCATTATAGTTTATTTTATATAAATGAAGGCACATCACATTTGAAGTTCATTTGGCGTATAACTATCACATAATCCCATCATCTTCGTCTCTAATTATCACCGTTTTACTACTTTCTGCAGTAGCTCTAATTGATTACCTTTTTAATCAAAATATTTATTTTTAAGTAAGTACTTTACTCATGTATCGAATTAGAACCTATACTACTCTTATAATGTGTGTTAACTACAGTAAATTATACATTTGCAATATCAATTATAGACCTAATGAAAGCCTCTCAAGTACTATATTTGAAAGAAACTGTTTAACAAATAATTCTAACTAAAAACAGAGGTGGTGGTTACCAATAAATACTACATGCATTTACAATTTTTTTTTGTAAATGCACACAAATAATTTGCAAGTGGATACGTAAATTGCGGGCACGTACGCATAATTGCGTGCAAGCCCGTAATTTTACGTACACACATAAATATACATAAAAAATATAACTATATGGTAATGGAATATGATTGGTTATTGCTCTCATTTACACAATTTCTCTAAACCGATTATGGAGGGAATTATAAAGAATATGGAATCAACAATGTTACATAACAAGTGAGAAATAAGGGAATTTCCATAGAAGGACTATGTTGAATTCTGAGAGCAGCAAATGATTCTAAAGTAAAATCCTGAATTTAGCGAGATATTCTAGAATTTCATGTATTCAAGAGCCGAGGTCTTTTTTTTTCAACGTGTTATGTAGTCCTCTACTTTTATCATTGACTGCGAGACAATAAATATTAGTATAGAAAATATATTTTATAATTCGAACATTTACGCTTGTTTCAAATTGAAAATGAATTTTCTCACTCAGTTAAGGAAAAATATTTTTATTCTATTATTTAAGTATTGTAAACAAAAACCTATCTATTTTGATTTGTGTGAATGAAATATCACAAAAATTACAGAGTATACCATCATTCATTACTGAATGACAAAGTTTAGATTGTTTTTACAAATTCCAACAATTTTATATTTCTGTACGACAAAGATGACTAAATACGAAAGCAATTCAACATAATATTGAGCCTTGATCTCTTATAATAAAGTTCAAAATAGCATCAGACAATTGACAAAACACTACCCTGTCTTCCATTTCCTTAAATACTTGGGTACTCCATAATCAGCCTCAAAATGAAACTAAACTAATCTACCGAACTCAAGACTGAGGCATCTTACATTGGCTGCACTCCTCCATTCCATCGCTGAACTCTTCTATTTGGAGTGTCATTTCGAAGAAGTTGTATTTGTCATGGACCAGCCGCGTGGCTTCTTCGAGCACCTTTTGTGGGCTCACTCCAGTACCTGTAACAAAAAGGTAAAAATTGTTTTTTTTTCTTCATTTTTAATGATCAGAGTGTAGTAGTACATAACAGCAGTGTGGTGTAGTAACTGGTACTCACGTATAGCGAGGTGTGCAGAGAGCGCAGTCTTGTCGAGAGAGAGCGCCCACATGCGCAGGTTGTGGATGCGCACCACGCCCGCCAGCGACAGGAACGTGTTCGCCACATCCTGTACATTACATACATATATACATACACAAGGTGGAGAGAACGGTCGATCATTAAATAACTAATTGCATGGTCAAATTTCAATGCCCAAGTCGTAGTGAAAAAATGTTTTTAAAGACTTCGTCGTGGAATTGATTCTTACAGGAGGGGCATCAACAAACTGCCTTTTAAACGGTAAGAATGAGTGGTAGTAGATATTTTTTTTAAAGAAAATACCTACATCATATGTACATAGTCTGGCCATAAATACTGTTAAAATTAAAAATAAGAAAGATATTACATTTGAATTTGGAATCTGTCGTTTTTATACGATTGTTCATTGGGTTTTCTAATTTTGGCGCCAATACATTGGACAATATTTTGCGATATTAAAATGGAGTGGGGTGATAAAGAGAACCGAATCGCTGTGATTGCATTACACAAAGTTGGTATGGAGCCAAATGCAATTTTTAAAACTCTCCATACGCTTGGTATTAGTCAAATGTTTGTGTACCGGACTATTAATAGGTACAATGAGACCTCCTCTGCTTGTGACAGAAAAAGATCTGGCCGTCCACGTAGTGTTCGTACGAAAAAGGTGGTTAAAGCAGTAAGGGAAAGAATTCGAAGAAATCCTGTCCGAAAGCAAAAGATTTTATCTCGGGAGATGAAGATAGCACCCAGAACCATGTCGCGTATTTTAAAAGATGACTTAGGACTTGCAGCCTATAAGAGACGCACTGGTCATTTTTTAACTGATAATTTAAAAAAGAATAGGGTGGTAAAATCGAAACAACTACTGAAGCGGTACGCAAAGGGAGGTCACAGAAAAAAATTGTTTACGGATGAGAAAATCTTTACAGTTGAGTAACATTTTAACAAACAAAATGATCGTATTTATGCTCAAAGCTCTAAGGAAGCTTCCCAATTAGTCGACAGAGTGCAACGTGGGCATTATCCGACTTCAGTGATGGTTTGGTGGGGTGTAAGCTATGAAGGAGTGACTGAGCCATATTTTTGTGAAAAAGGTATCAAAACATCAGCACAAGTGTATCAAGATACCATTCTTGAGAAGGTAGTTAAGCCCCTTAACAACACCATGTTCAATAACCAAGTATGGTCCTTCCAACAAGACTCGGCGCCGGGTCATAAAGCTCGGTCCACGCAGTCTTGGTTGGAAGTAAACGTTTCGGACTTCATCAGAGCTGAAGACTGGCCGTCGTCTAGTCCCGATCTTAATCCGCTGGATTATGATTTATGGTCAGTTTTAGAGTACGGCTTGCTCTAAACGCCATGATAATTTGGAGTCCCTAAAACAATCCATACGATTGGCAGTGAAGAATTTTTCCATGGAAAGAGTGCGTGCTTCTATTGATAACTGGCCTCAACGTTTAAAGGACTTTATTGCAGCCAATGGAGACCACTTCGAATAAGCTTTTTATATTTTAAATTGTTTTTTATTTATGTATTAAACTAACATACTGTAAAAGTAATAAATATTATTTGCAATAAAAAAAAAATTATTTTCATTGTGACAATATTTATGGCAAGACTAGGTATAATAAGTTAGCAAGCACATAAGGCCTAGAAACTGGCTCTCAAGTGCAGCTGCCGGAATCAAGATTTTCAAGATTTTCAGGATTAAACTACCAGGCCCATTAAATTGCCAGAACAAAGTTTGACAAAAAATAAAATCGAAAAAAAAATCGTTATTTCAAAACAGTACCTAATTACAGTGATGTTAGAGTTATTTTACATCAATATACTTTTTAGTGCAAACTCCTTTTGAAGTCGGATTTACACACTCATTACCACTGAAAATATTATATTGCCGACAATATGGAAAAAATATTTCATACTTTTTTCTGTTGAGGAATCCCATCATATCTTCGGAATCCATGGTCATAATAAAATTTTAATTGGTCCACCTTGAGATCTAACTTAATAGAATACAATTGAAACCATCCAAAACGGTTAAGCCATTTATATAGAACCTCCTTTTGAAGTCGGTTAAAAAGATGTCAAAAAGACATCATTTAAATACTTCTATAACTAATGTAATCTTGTACCTGGAAATCCAACCCCCTCGGGGAACCTTCCATCAGCACGAGCAGCGTGTCCTTGATGATGTTGAAAGTGGTGATCAGCACCAGGACGGAGAACAGGAACGTGCAGATCGGGTCCACGAGGCTCCAACTCGGCTGTCCATACAACGCTCAATTTATAGAATCCGTAAGTAATCTTAATACTATGTACTAGAATTCATTACGTAAAGCATTTTTAGCCGTAGTTATTTTTCATAAATTTTATACTACATTGTCGGCAAACAAGCATACGGCCCGCCTGATGGTAAGCGGTTACCGTAGCCTATCAATGCTTGCAACACCAGGAGTATCACTCACGCGTTGCCGACCCTTCCCCCCTCCCCGATGAGTATCAAGTGGGCAGTGTATGTGATGTACCTTGAAGTATATGACAATGGCGGCGACGAGCACGCCGAAGCTCTGTAAGAAGTCCCCGAGCACGTGTATGTAGGCGGCGCGCACGTTGATGTTTTCGGCGTGTGGTGCGTGTTGGTGGGACGTCGAACTCTCCGCGTCAGAGTCTGACCGGTCTTTCTGTGAAAACAATTTAAAAAAATCGTGAGTGTCGTGGAACACTCGGTTGGAACGAAGAAGCGCGCACCTATGACTGGGCACAGCCAATAGCATACGCGCTATGGATAACCGTCTACACTAAAGAAAGGACTTCGTCGACTTCGGAATCGACTCTCGACCCTCACCCCTTCATATTGTTTTTTGTATCATACTGTTATTTCTGGCAATAATAATTTTAAATCATATCTTACTTAATATTATAAATGCAAAAGTGTGTGTGTATATTTGTTACCTCTCAGCTACGTAATCGTTGAACGGATTTGTATAAAATTTGGCACACGGATAGAATATGTTCTGGATTAACACGTAGGATACTTTTTATTCGGGCCGGTTGGCGTGGTTGGTAAGATACGCTATCTATCACGCCGCAGGTCGTGGGTTCGAATCCCACTCAGGACAAACATTTGTGTGCATGAACATGTCTGTTTGTCCTGTGTCTGGGTGTAATTATCTATATATGTATGTATTTACAAAAGAAAAGTAGTATATGTAGTATATCAGTTATCTGGCTTCCATAGTACAAGCTCTGCTTAGTTTGGGGTCAGATGGCCGTGTGTGAGGTATAATGTCCCAGAATATTTATTTATTTATTATTTATTTATTCCGGGAAAATTTCAGATCCCTCGGCAATGCGGGTGAATATGCAGGGCAGAAGCTAGCTAGTCCTTTATAAACAACAATAACATAGGGTTTATAAACCAGACCGTAGATGTAGTATATAACTACCTTATTGTTGAGTACCGGGTTGTTGCCACCGTGCGAGTGTCCGTGGCCGCCACCACCGTGACTGTGCCCGTGCTGATGCAGCGTCAGACCCATGCTAGAACAGATACCAAGACTTGTTAACACTAGAATGTACCATATCCAGCAGACTTAAACTCAATTTTGGCATGCAACAGCAGATAATAAAGCATAATACCAAATACTTGAACTGTATTTCGGCTGAGTTTGGTATGACTTATGATAGAAGGAGTCATAAGATATCATCAACAGTTGACTATATACCTTATGTCTCAGATTTAGACTTCATTTCAGCTCAGTTTGATTGATGATATTCATTTGATGACAGATCACAATTATGTGCGGACCCAAAGTATACTTTAGAGCTTTGGAATAAGGCATACAATTGTATTACTATTTAATCAATTAAATTACTATAGGTGTTAGTTACTTAAACAGGCGCAAGGCCAAGATCAAATAGGCCTCCAAAGCACTTACGAATTTTCTGACTCTAATAACGATTCAGAGAGATGCTTTTGCTGAGATGAACGAGAAATTATTCTTTGCAAAATAAAAAGTAATGAGTCTACATTCAAGAATGTCACAGAAAAATAAACCTTTAATCTTTACAACCAATTCATTTAAAATAGATGAACCTAATCGTAAAACACTAAAGTATTTTTTCCTGTGGCATTCTTAAATATCACATAGGAATTCGTATTTCTTTTTAAGCTATTGTTTAGGTTTTATCGCGGGCTTTGAGCGCGGCGACCGAATCAAGAAATTCCGTAACGAAAATAAAACCTAACACCCCTCACTCCGCCTACCATGTAGCTCGGCCGAGTGTGACTCGATTGAAACCTTACCTGAATAATAAAACATAAAAAAAAAAAAATTGAGTCGTCAACATATATCCGTATCAGTTTTTTCTTTTGTTTTCCCTTATTTTGGGGAGGCAAAGGGTTCTAGCCCATACAGCCTAATCATAAGATGACACAGTGTTCTCGGTGTGTAAATGAGCCTTTATTGACAGCCTATTATTTTTGTTTCCCGTTGTTTTTTCTAACCATGACACTGGCAGTCATCGTTGACACAATGGAGCCATAAACAATAAATTGGAATTGGATTGAGCTGTCAGACAGTGTTGCTTGAAGTGTAACTTGAATTAATATCAAAGAAAATAAATAAATAATAATACTGCATAAATAATAAATAAATAAATAATTATAATTGCATCAGTTGATAAATATGCTATGCAATAGCTTTACCGCGGCAGTCCCCGAGTGCCACACGTCTTTTTTTTTCTATATAGGCCTTTGTTTAACCACAATATCTCTATGATAAGTGATGATATAGCCGAAGGTGGTAAGATTACAAGGATATAGCCTATAAGGAACTGACTCTTAAATGCATCTGCCGGAACACATCGGTAGGTACTTGGCAATAGAATGCCAAATGGTATTTTTTGGATTAAATTAGTCTCACTGACAATATTTGCATGGTAATATAAAAAATACCGAGAGAGCGCGAAGCGTCTACTTTTCAGTTTAGATAAAAATGCTTTTGTATATCTTGTCCGGATGTCCGGGTGTTCTCCTCTACAGGTCGCATTTCTCAACCGATTCTCGTTAAGTTTTGTGAGCACGTATATGGAATTTCTTAGTCGATTAAATTTTGGAAATTTTTCAAAATGGCGGAGATATGTCGGTTGAAAACGTAAAAAAAACCCGCAAGGTCTACAGCTCTCAGAGCCACTAGTTATTATAAATGCCTAGAAAACAACCGGTATATGACGAATCGTCAACTTACGATATGAAATGTACAGTTGTTTACCGCCTGTCAAAACAGTTTATTATTATCATAGAGAACAATTGAACGGCACCACTGAGTAAACTCGTTTATACTGCCAATTCAGTTACGGTTTATCATAAGCCATGGTAAATAATATTTTATTCGCTATTTAAATTTCAAATTACGGAACACAGTGTGTCGGTATTATTCAGACTTAGACAGGCTATAAAGTCACGGTATTTGATTAGTTTTGTCGTACTATTTTTTGTTTCGTCACACCGTTTTGCCTAGGTGCGTGACTAATGAAATTTATGAGATTTTTTGTCTATTATTGTTATTAAATATTCATGCAATATAAAAAAAGGCAGGAGACAACGACCGATATTAAAACTTTTCATAGTAAGGTTGACCACCTTGATCGATTAAAAAGTATAGAGTGACTGGTCGATTAAGGGACATATTGACAGGGGTGAACTAGGAGTAAACTAAGGAGTGACTTACATGTACTTTTTTTTAATGTACAGACACACCGGATTCTACTGTTTTATTATATGTATATATATAGATACTCACACAAGATTAACAGCGACGCCGACAGCAGATGTGATTAACATGACAGTGGCGTCGATCTCGAACTCCCTGTATATGACGCGCTGCACCGCCATGTACACCAGGATGCCGGTCACGACCCAGATGAGCAGCACCGACGTCAGCGCGCCTATCACCTCCGCTCTGTACCACCCGAAGGGCATCCTGGAGGGGATAGTGACGAACAAATGTTACATCACATTTTATTTGATTGACAGTAGGCAGACGCTCCACCTGATTGTATATGGCTACCACTGGATTGCCACTACCGCTTCTTGGTTTTGTGTGCTTACCACCTTCCGCCACATCTTCACTTACCATATTAAAAAAACTTATCAAATCAATTTTCTTAAATTTAAGTCAAAGCCATTTATATTAGGTCCTAGAAGGTCTTAGGAAGGTCAAATTTACTAAAGCTACCACCGGATCGAAAGTCTACTTTTAAGATATATACATACATACCACAGATATACCTCGTATATACAGGGTGAATTTTTCAACTGGGCGTGGATGGCCAAATCCTAAACTATAAGGAATAGCGAAAAATACTCAAAGGAGTCTCGAGCCCGATTTTAATAAAAACTAAAACTGCATCATTCGATTTTTGAAAAAATCAATATTCCTAGCCAGAAATCGAACCCGTTGATTTTGAAATAGAAAAACACATACTGTATTATTACACCATCTGATAGTGTTGCTAATAAGGATCAATTTCTGTGAAGTAATGATATCAGGCAAATTCAAGAAACATGTTTAATTTTAAAAAATGGATTCATATTTTCAAAATTCATACTGGAGATAATAATTTAATATATTTTATTCATTTACTCATGTCTTGTTCGAAATGATGCTCAATTTTTTCAAAACACACCCGCAGTCAGCCTCACAACATCATGTTCTTATTTTAACAATGGCCATCATTTTAAATGAATCTATCAGTTAAGGTTTAATAGGTAGGTAACGTAAGAAAGTAATAAAATAGTATATTATTAAGTTAAATTTAGGCTTAAATACGGTAGTCGTAGAATTCATTTCCCGTTATTGCGTACCGATCGACTGCCTGAAATTAGAAAATAGGAGTCATCCTATTCAGTAGACTACTCAATCGGTTTGTCTACCCGATCGGGACCGCAATCGAGCAGACCTGAATAACCCTGTATACCGAATTAAATTTTGCATAATTTTATATTGTTTATTTTTTGTTAGTTGAAATACATAAGTAACTTACTTATATATTTCAAACACAATTAATATTGTTAATGAATAAATGAATACTAATATATGTAACATACCTCCTGGTGGCCGGCCTGCTCGCAACCCAAAGTGAGAACAAGGATATCATAAAGCTAGCAAAGTCTGTGAGGAGGTGGGCTGCATCCGTGGCTATCGCTAAACTGTTGGATATGTAGCCCCCTGAAATTAACATTTAAAATATTTAAAAAAAAATTGCACTCCGGGAGTGCCGACAAAAGGGAAAACTTTTTTTTTTGAGAGATTGAGATTGAGGTCTTGTATCATCATCATTATCTTTAAAATTGTTACAATCTAAAATAATAAAAAAAACTGAGTGAGTTTGTTTTGTTATGGCGCTGACAGCGACTAGCGACATTACTGGCCGCAATTATTTTAATGGGAGAAAAAAAAAGAAACTAAACGTCAAACTGCGTCTCGGTGTCGCGAGTCCAGAGGTTTTACCTCATCTAAAAATATGCGTACCGCGCTAAAAGCACTTCAAAAATAACCAGCGTAGGTTTGTTTACCACTTACCACCCAGGACAGACATTGAACATGTGTGTGTGTCCTGAGTCTGGATGTAATTATCTATATTGGGTAACTTTTTAGTCACTGACAATACTTGCAGGGGTGGAAGTACTTATCAATATGAACAAATTTTATTATTAGACTAACTGTGAAATCACGAAAAAATTATCAGCTGTTCCATACAAAAGTTCAATACCTACTCGACCAAAATGCATGAAGCAACCATTTTATTTTACGCTATCTCAGAGTTGGTCCCATAATAAAAGTTGTTCATATTGATGAGTACTTCCACCCCTGCAAGTATTGCCAGTGACTAAAAAGTCACTCCGTATAGATAGGTACCTAAAAAAATGGGAACTAGGCTTGCAGATAATAAGTTTCTAGTGCAACAAAACCGGTATCGCCAAAAACATCAGTAGAATTGGTAGCCTTTTCTGAAGTAGGTTAATAAAATTATGTTAGAGTAAAAAAAATCTATCTAATAGAAAGTGAAGGCCAAATAATTCAGGTTTATATGTTTTTGTTGCGATATTGTAACACGCACAAAATCGAATGTAGGGTACATCCACATAAATGGTATTATTACGTTTTTACTTTTTTGGATGATTTATTTACATAAGTATTTTTTTGTTGTTAATAGGGTATTACACCCATTTTTGAAAGTGTCTCAATTCGTTCCTAAGGTGCTAATAAGCCACCAAAGAAATCACAAAAATTTTATTCAATCGATAAGTGCCATAAAAATGCATTTAAATTTTCAATTTTCGCGCGTAGTTCTAAAACTAACATTTTCCGACCGCTTATTGCCTAAGCTATGTAAATTGTACATTTTTAGTTTTGTTTCTCATATAGAGTAAAATACCTTATTAACAAATAGGACGTGCAAAATATTACAAGGATGTATATTGTAAAAATGTTGTAATACTGAGGAAATTCAGTTTTAATTGCGAACGTCTTACAAATTGGATCAAAAATCGGGGACGTTTAGATATTATTACTGAATGTCATATTTGTGTATATGACATTCAGTAATAATAATGCTGGGAATTGAGGCGGGAAGTGAAGCGATTTAGCAATCGAATATATTTTTATGGGTCAATAAATAGATTTTCTCTTTCTTTTGATGAAGTAAGCCTTTGGGCATATAGTGTAATTTACGCCGCGTCAGCGAATTTTAATGTGTGGTGTGGGAGAACCTTTAAAAAAAAAATAAGTTAAGTTGCACTTACCAACAATTTCACCTATCATAAACAGTACACACAACACACTGGCTATGATCAGTTTTCTCCGAGCTCTCTTGTCTATTTCCTCATTTCTTGATCTGTGACAATGCCCTGAAAAAAAAAAAAAACTGAGACGTCAATAAGAACTGACTGACTAGTATCTCCATCTTTGTTTATTGTATAGCTATAGAGAGGGATAGAAATAATCTAACTTAAGGCAATGATAGCTCAATGGAAGCGAAAGTCGTGGGTTCGGATTCTTCAGTGAGCTTGAGCTTTCGATGAGGAAACATCATTGATGACAACAGGTATACTTTAAGGCTTCTAAAAACTGGGGTTAGTAATTCGAGCAGCACATTTATTACTGTAGTCAGAGATTTAAATCGTAGATGCGCCCTTGCCAAATATAAGGTGCACGAAAATGGGAGCTCACACTTTCCGTCGTAGTCGCTTGTTGGAAGTAGTGAACGGTGCACGTTGCGCACAGTCATGAAACGGAGACCGTTTTTGCAAGCGTTTGGCACATCCATTATTTAAATACTATAGTAGTAAGTACTATACAAAATTTTTAAGTTATCGACACCGGTCATTCATCTCACTAAAAGTGTGACTCTGAGGATTAAAATAATTTTCTTTTAAATAAAGAACTACATTATTATATTTTTATTACTTTCATCGAACACTTCTCCAAATCAGTACTAAAACTACACCTTTTTTTTAAAGTCGGTTAAAAAAACACTCGTTTTTTGTTCGATGTGACAGTTGGACGAGTTGCTCAATGCAAAAAGCGTCTGCGGCAACTAGTCCCATGGGACTAGATAAATTTGGGACGAGTTGCCTAAAAACCCATAGTAGACAATATTTGAGTAACTTTTAACTATAATCATCGTTATATAATAAATTTTATTTCTTAGAAATTACTATAAACTATAACATTAGAACGAACTACACATTTCCCAATCAATTGGGAGGTAACATCGTGTACAGAAATGTCAATAGAGTGGGTTGACATTAACGGTAACTGACGAAATGAACACACTATTTAAACTGGCGCAAAAATCTTGGAAGCCTTATATACAAAGACAGATTGGTTCCTCGACATCACATGGTGATAAGTATTATGTTACATGTCGAGCTATTGTTTTTTGTTTGTTCGTACGCCAGCTGTTTTATTCGCCGTGAAGGCTAGGTGTTATGTCGACTGCTTCGGGAGATGTATTCTGTATAACATTCTTTACCACGCGAATAGATACTCGGTGTCGTTTCATAGTTGGAGTAAAGGCCCACAGGACTATAGATTTTATTTATATTGACGTTTATAAAACGATACAAAATTGCTTCTTGGTAGACAACCATTTTAAAATGGTGGTGTTATGAGTTCTATAGGCTACGGTGACCGCTAACTATCAGGTGGGCCATAAGCTTGTTTGCCACCTATGTAGTATAAAATGCTCCAATTATAAAAAAAGTTATACTCACATGGCTCGAGGACCTTGACTATGATGAAGTTGAAAGTATGCTATCAACTCTGTAAACTTAACAAACAAAAAAAAAAAATCACACACACACACACACACAACCTCCCTTCCGCAACACACACATAAACACACACACACACACACAACATACCACACACACACACACACACACCACTCACACCACACACTCTTTCGCAAGGTAGATGTCTAATTATTTACTTTACTTTTTTTTCATAATTTTTTTTTTTTTTATATAACTTATATTTTCTTTTAAAATTTTAAATTGTAATTGATTAAAAAATCAGTAGCACAAGTTGGGAGAAGACGCTGGTTCCCGAAACACAGTTCAACACTAGTTTGGGGACCAGAGGATTCATATTTTCAAATAGTTTACATAATCAATTTCAACAATAAATTTATTATTATTATTATTTATTATTATTATTATAAAATAAAAATACGCAAATACAGTTTCTTGTCGAATTTTCGAATAACAATTTTCAGTTTTGGAATCTTCCAATTGTATAAGTTTTTTGTGCAATTAGTCTCAATAATTATTTGTAAAAGAACCTTCAGTTGTGTAATATTAGGTATGTTATACAACGAATGTTATTGTGTGCAAAAATGACTCAATTCTAAGTTAGTAACTCCAACTGTATAATAATTCTGGTACCAAATAATATCTAAAGACTTGTGTAAACTACATACGTTGACACGACAAGGATGTTTACATTTCTGTTACACATAATCTATAATTATTGAATTATGGATCTTATGTGACAATGATTAGAATACATAGTAAAACGATGGGCTACCGTTCTGTCGGATAAGGTGGTGTTGTGAATGTTTGGACGCGTAGTTATGGAAAATTCACGATTTATCTATACTTTTTACTAATATTATAAAGCTGAAGAGTTTGTTTGTTTGTTTGAACACGATAATCTCAGGAACTACTGGTTTGAATTGAAAAATTATTTTAGTGTTAGATAGCCCATTTATCGAGGAAGGCTATCGCCTACTTTTTATCCCCGGAAAACATTAGATACCTCGGGAACGCGGGTTTAACAGCGGGGCGGAAGCTAGCTCAACGATATATTGACACAGACGGACTGTATGATGAATTTTGACCTTACCATTTAAAAACTGATTATGGCGTCTAAAAATGCGATATTTATCTCAGAAAACCCAGCGTTTCTCAAAGGAGATCATCTTATTAGGCTTGTAATCTCTATAGTAGAGACATCGTATGACACGGTGAAGGCCCTGGATTCGAATATTACAGAGGCTAGCCCTGCATGGCCAACGTGAATGGTACAGCGACATAATGCCAAAAAGGGTAGTGGCAAAATAGCTGCCACTGGACATTGAGCCTTACCAACGTATAATAGAACACAATATAAGGCGATGATAGCTCAGTGGTAGTGACGTCGGACGCCGCGGCGAAGGTCGTGGGTTCGAATCCTACAATGAGCTTGAGCTTTCGGTGAAGGAAAACATCGTGAGGAAACCATAGCAGGGTGGTATGGTGGTAGGGTACTTTGTAGTACCCGCCTGGCTGGCTACCACCCTCAAGTTGAAAATCTGTCGCCAAACACCTGTTGGTGTGTTCCGGCAGCTGCACTTGAGAGCCTGATCATTCTAGGCTTCGTGTGCTTACCACCTTCGGCTACATCATCACCTACCATAGTGAGATTGTGGTCAAACACAAGCCTATACAGTAAAAAAAAAAAAAACCTATACAAAGTAAAAAAAACAATTTGATCATCTTTAATACCTCACATTCGCCACTGCAAAGTCTCGAGCCACTAAAAACGAGGCACATAAAAGCCAATTCTATTAGCAAAATTTTCCTAGCTCCGATTGCCCCCACTTCGGTAAATATACTGGGTGATTTTGTTATCACTGGCAATACTTGCAGGGGTGGAAGTACTCATCAATGTGAACAACTTTTGTTATAGGACTAACTGTGAAATCATGAAAAAATTATCAGCTGTTCCATACAAAAGTTCAATACCTACTCGACCAAAATGTATGAAGCAACCGTATTATTTTACGCGATATCAGAGTTAGCCCTATAATAAAAGTTGTTCACATTGATGAGTACTTCCACCCCTGCAAGTATTGCCAGTGATAACAAAATCACCCTGTATAGCTGTAGTAACTACTTCCTACTTCAAAACTTGTTACTTACTTTCAACCTCACTTATGCTTCCATTGCGCCCTTCATTGTCATCGCCATCTGCACTAGTTTCTATAACTGCACAGCATCCTGTAGAGGGGTTGCCATGCACGCAGAATATGACCCGACGACCCCGCGCTGGGCTGTCTGTGCCGTATGTCGCCTTTCCATCTTTGAACCTGGAACATAGATTAGATACTTATAACAAAGTCTATTAGGACAGGTCGGGTTAGTTACACCATATATCAAGAACGACTGGATCGACTTTTAAGATATTTAATTTGTTGGATTGGTCTCCGCCCTGAATGGCAGAATAACTATTAAAAAATCGGATTTTTTTACACCGGGAACGCAGGAGAAACCTTAGGGAACCAGAGCTTGATACCGGTTTAAAAAAAACCGGTAAATAAAGGTTAATACCAGTTTTTAGTAAAGGTTTCGGAGCGCGTCTGAAAACTGTTACCAAAACCTTAATAAACCGGTTTAATCCAGAGCGACACGTGCACGCGTCGCCATCATTATAATAGAGCAAGATCCCATTTATTGTATGGGATAAATTAGTGTTAGTATGTACTTAGCACCTGGTACCTGATAAATGGCCGCCGGGCCAAACATACTAACACTACTTTATCCCATACATTTCATTTCTGAGAAAATAAGTAATGTCTGGCGGCCCTGGGATCTTGGACTATAAATTTTAATTGAATGAATCGGCGATGGCGATGACCTCTGAAAACCGGCAAATTGATTCAAAACCTATTTGATTTCGCTCTTTAAGAAAACCGGTTTTTTAAGGTTAAGGTAGAGCCAAACCTAAATAAAACGCTCCTAATGTACTTGACACTGATTTAGGTTTTAAAATTAACCGGTAAACAAGCCCTGCAGGGAACAGCTATGTAGTCTTTTATATAAAAAGATTTTATACTACTTACATCACCGAGACAAAAGTCAAATAGTCATGTTCATGCACACAAATGTCTGTCCCGAGTGGGAATCGAAACCACGACCTGTGGCGTGATAGATAGGGTATCTTACCAACCACATCATTGATTTTACATTACTATTATTTGACACAAGCAAGCAATGCGATATCTACAGAAATTGACTTTTGCGTGGCAATGAGTAATTTGACTATCTATACTGATATTATAAAGCTGAAGAGTTTGTTTGATTGATTGAACGCGCTAATTAATTTTAGTATTGGATGGCTCATTTATCGAGGAAGGCTATAAGCTACTTTTTATCCCGAGAAAACATAAGATCCCTCGGGAACGCGGGAGAAACCGCGGTGCGGAAGCTAGTCTATAATACTAATATTAGAAAGAGGAACGATTTGTATTTTTGTATGTAACGAATAAATTTAAAAACTATTGGACCGATTTCAAATATTCTTTCACCATTAGAAAGCTACATTATCCCTGAGTAACATGGGCTATATTTTATCCCGGAAACGCGGGTGAAACCGCTCGGAAAAGCTAGTCAATAATAAACCATTACACGTCGTGGTCATTAAAGCATTACCATACACTTGTAGTATGTTTCCTACTCCATGTCAATGATGTCCGGCCTATTTGTATGGATCGTATTGTGTATATAATGCGTGACAAATTTGATGATCAAACTATTTAGGTGCATTACTGCAGCATTGTTTGTAAACAATGTTGTATTGCACTATAGTTTACTGAATCATTACGGATCTATATTTATCCATTGATGGTCGGTAGCATGACACATCAATATCATCATCCTCTTCCAAATCATTTGGAGTCTGCGCAATATAGGTATACTCTTCTTCCATTCGGCCCCTCTATCCGTCATATCTACATGCATTCCTTTCTTACTTATATATTTTTTTACTCACATCTATCTCTTTTTTTCTTCCATTTTCCGTATATCATTCCACTTTGATATTTTTTTTATTTAAAGTAATCTATATTCTACAGACTCGTGGTCCGTACTCTTTTTAGATTAAGTTATATTATAATATTATTGTTATTGGTAATCTTACAACATCTATGTTGTCGCGCAAATACAATATAATATTGTTTTTTTTTTTACAATAATTGTTTGATTTTGTCATACCTACTTATCTTATTCATACCACAATATATATTCTATACCTTATTAAAATCTATGTTATTATAAATATAACACTTTGATATTCATAACTCATTTAGTGACAGACATGGCACGATTTTTTTTAAATATTATTTTATTCGATGAATTTTGCACGGCGTTAGGGAAGGTAGATACAATAGTATAGTAGTTATGCCGAGCTAGTGACCGACATACTAACTACTTTTTTAAAATTTTCACTACGATTTTGAAGTGTGTTTAAATAAATATTTCTTCTTTCTTTTGTACCCGCCTGGCTGACTAACACTTATAAGTTGAAAATCTGTCGCCGAACACCTGCTGGTATGTTCCGACATTTAGACCCAATTACTTTCTAGACTTTGCAAAGGTCAGCACAACTCTATATAGTATAAAACAAAGTCGCTCTGCCTCTGTCTGTTTCTCAGCTTACTTCTTCTAAGCCACGCAACAGGTTTTGATACGGTTTTCACTAATAGAAAGAACGATAAGCGAGGAGGGTTTGTGTATATAAATTGTAAATATTTAGCCAAGGTAAAACTTACCCCACCCAAGTGTACTTTTCCTTTACTTCAGTAACCATTGAAAATATATTTTATCCGTTGTTTAATCGACCCTGTCTTAAGCACGAGAACTCCGTTCGTAATGACATAAAGTTCAGACAAGTTTAAATAATTTATTAAAACTACTAAATTCTCGTTATATTCTTATCTATAAGATGAACAATTCTAATGTTTATGTAACTGTTTAATTTACTAACTAATTAACTTAAAACAAATTAACAACCTCAGAGCACGTACGTCCTTATTATACATTACATTGTAATTGAATGTAAAAAAAAAATACATTATTCTTCATGCATATCGTTACTTTAGATATGCAAAATACTCAACCTTCCAGCCCCCCTAGACTAGATGGCCGTCGACAATTGTCATCGATATAAGACGATCAACTTTTGTATGGGATTGATATAAGAGAACGATAAAAATCACGTGACAATTTGATTACAAATAATCCCATCCAAAAGTTGATCGTCTAGTATCGATGACAATTGTCGACATTTCTCTTGTCTGGATCCCCAAGAGAAAGAAAAATAGAGTTACCAAGGCTAGTTACGAGAGGTCACTAGCAGTTATAGTAGATATTATTTTTTGTGAAAGCCTCCTTTACATGCAACAAGGTATCACTAGAAAGATGGGAAATTTGTATGGACCAAATAACCACAAACAATCTACTTCTAAGTACCTAACTAATATTATAAATGTTTGCGATTATGTTTATTCATTCACATAGTGTTAAATGGCAGAACGAAATGAGATGAAACTTGCCACAAAGATTATAATCAATCATAGATAACATATAATAACTCTTTATCTCGACAGATAAAATAAGAAACCTTGGGAACACGAGGTAAACCCGCGAGGTTGATGCTTGTTGGTCACATTTACTTGCATCCCGATGGAATACAAAGTCATCCTGTATAAGACTCAATTATTTTGTTAATAGACCTAGAGTAGCCTACAAAAACATATGGTATTGTATGTTACAATGTTTAACATCGTATTAACATGCAAATTTAATCATAACACGTTTAGATAATATCATGTTTTATAACGTAGGTACCTACTATATCTTATAGTTAAACCCACTTATCATTATCATATACTTACTGACAAATAAACTGACATTGATAATTATTTGGATATTTCTAAAATATCTTAGAAAATAATAAATGTATAAAATACTTATGTAATTATATCAAATATCAATTACTAGCTTTTACGCGCCGTTTCACCCGCGTTCCCGTGATAAAATATAGCCTATGTTACTCGGTGAAGATGTAGCTTTCTAACGGTGAAAGAATTTTTTAAATCGGTCCAGTACTTTTTGAGCCAATTCTTTACAAATGTACTTATATACAAATCTTTCCTCTTTATAATATTAGTATAAATATCGATTGACGGGCCGGTTGGCTACAGGTCGTGGGTTCCATTCCCACTCAGGACAGACATTTGTGTGCATGAACATGTCTGTTTGTCCTGAGTCTGGTTGTAATTATCTAGACCACGGGCGACCTCTAGGTCAAATTTCGACCATAAACAAAAGAGTATATAATTATGTTGATAATGTAAAGAAAATCACTTCACTCATATACGAACTCTTTTTTGCCGCGTTATCGACAAAGCACAGACAGTGGTGACTGGTGACATGTGCGTGTGTGTGTGTCAAACGTAATAAAATTAACATTACTACCATAATATGTGGTGTGTGTAATGTTTTTTTTTTTATTAATTTTATTTATTTCTAATGAATGAAATATATTATAATAATATTGGCTTTCTGCACTCCTTGAGCTCCGTCAAGAAAGGTATATCAAAGTTTTTGCTTCACGTATTAATATTATAATATATATGTATTTACAAAAGAAAGGTATTTAGTATATCAGTTATCTGGCTTCCATAGTACAAGCTCTGCTTAGTTTGGGGTCAGATGGCCGTGTGTGAGGAATAATGTCCCAGAATATTTATTTATTTTACTTATTATTTATCAAAATACGCCTACATACTCGTACACTACGCCGCAAATCACTAAATCACGTAATTTTTAAAACGCAAGAAATATTCGTTAAAAATTCAAAATGGAGATTATCCACTTTAACCACTCCATGCGCCATACCTGTATTTTTATCGCTACATTATCGTTATCGACACCTATCTCTTATCGTAACATTAAAAATATATTACTTTGTAACACCGGGTTCTTTGACCCATTTTCGACCTTGTTTCAGGCTATTTTTAAGTAGGAAAATGCTTGTCACGTGATTATAGTCGAAGGTAAACGTTCAGTGTGATGAATACAAAGTCTATATTTATGATGATGTAATTATTAGATGACGTCATCAAAGGACATTCAGGTAGCTAGGAATCTCGATAGAACTTGACATGACAACGAATACTCATTTTGTGAGTACAAGCTTATTGTTAAGAATCTAAGATTCAAAATCATTCTACAAGATTAATTGTTGTTTTTACGCTGAATAATGGCTAAGGTGGAGTATCTAGCAAGCACTGTGGGCGGGGCGCACGGAAGTCCATAGAGAGAGATTTTTTTTTAAACGGAAGCTATGCTGTTTAGTTTTGTATCGATAAAAATTGTCGAGATCCACTTTCCCTATACTCTTGAGTGCCTGGATCTCATATTTTTCATCGTTGCCAGCTTAAAATATCTGAATATTAAATTTAAATTCAAAGGTATTTTCTAAATCAACAGACAGAATTAATTTGTAAAATTGTTCATATCCAGATATTATTTTAGTCAGACTACGTTATTATACACATGTTTTATTTAATAAAACTTTACTGCTATCTTTTAATGTGGATTACAATATCCAACCAAGGTGACTGGCTGTGGCTACGCACGAAAATATCAATTTTAAAAACTTCAGATAATATCAGAAAAATCTGGCAAAATTCACGGGTTCCGGAACCATGGGATAATACCATTTATGTCAGGTTCCAGGTGTCAACGACACGGAAAATTTTATCATTCTACATTTTAAAAACCGATCATGTGCGTGTAGATAATATCGACCATGTATAGTACTTTAGGGTTCCGTAGTAATATTAATTGCAAAGTTAATCGACTATTTATAGCTCATGAACTTAATAGACTAATATTCAATTTCATATTATTATGTACTTAATGGATCAAATATAATTTAGAACTGGCTTCCACTTTCACAGAAGTGGTAGGCACTTCGGTGAAACAACCTGATAGAAAATAACATAAGCACCACTTCACTTTTATCAGAAATATCACGGCGCTATTGATGGAAGTAACATTGGATAAAACTAGCGCAGAACTGGAAAGATTGTCGAGGGGGCCTAGACAAGATGTCGGCTTAGGCAAGATGTCGGCCTAGGCAAGATGTCGGCCTAAGCAAGATGTCGGCCTAGGCAAAATGTCGGCCTAGGCAAGATGTCAGCCTAGGCAAGATGTCGGCCTAGGCAAGATGTCGGCCTAGGAAAGATGGGGGCCTTGACAAGATGGGGGCCTAGATAAAATAGGGGGCCTAGATAAAATAGGGGGCCTAGTCAAGATCGGGGCCTAGACAAGATGGGTACCTACCACCTACCAAAATAAAGATATTTTGACATAATGATATCGAATTGTCACGCTAGAATTGTTCGTCTTTTATTGAAGACCGCCATCTTGTCTATGTGAACGGCAATAGAAATTTGAATATAGAATAGAAATAGGAACGCAGTTCCGAGTAAAGAAGTCTGTGGCAATGTGAACAAATGGCATATAATCAGAAAGTACGCACACAAATATCACACTTCCTAACTTTTTTCATATTATAAATGTGAATGTGAGTTTCTTTGTTGGTTTGTTTGTTTGTTAACTTTTCACGCCTAAAACACTGAACCGATCGCGATGAAATTTGGTACGCAGATGGCCTATATTTACTGGGCTACTTTTTCTTCGGGAACGCGGGTGAAACCGCACAGGGGTGTCCCCCTAGTATATAATACAACTAACTTAGGGAGTGTCATCTTAAGTGATACTTATTATCTCAGTAAGAAGGTACATTATGATTGCGGTCATAATTATCAAGCTGTGTGTAAATACTAGCACACAATTCCATAATCGTTTAGTACACTCGACATATAATTTAAACAGCACGTGTACATAAACACGTGTCACGTGAAACTAGGGACGGAATAGTATTAAAACAGTACTAAAAATACTAGGATAGAAACCCTGAAAAGTGGATATTTAGGACTCCCACGTGTAGTATTTTTCATAGTAACACAGGGACTTTAACATAAATGAAGTCGGTTAAAAATAAAAATCACTCCATTTTGCGCAAGTAAAGCCTTAGTTGCTACTGCATGAAAAATACTAATACTATAACCACAGTGAGGCAAGAATTAAAAAAAAAACTAATTATTATGTATCTATTTTACTTTTTGATTAATTGTCATAAATTAATTAAATGATTTCATAGTGAATACCATGACTACATAGAAATAAGGGTTGTAATCAAATACATGTATCTACATAAGTCTTCTAAATCTGGTCTTACAAGTAATTAAAATACATTAACTAACAAATTACTTACTGTATTAAAGGTTTTGTTACGTCAGTCATTTTAGAATGCACAAATCACTTAAACATGTTATTTTTCACACAAAATGTATCACAAAGTAATATATAGCAGTGGCACTGTTCAAATGGCGGTACGCATTAATTTAAATGGATAGAAATATCATGTATGCGTTATCAACAGACAGAACATCGACTATCGTCAATCGGGCACTCCTTAAGCGATATGCATCGGTAGCGGTTTCATAGAAAATTGTGTTGGATACGATTTTATTAATGACAAATTAGGTAAACTTTTTGCTGAGATTTCTGTTTTTACTTTAGTTTTTGTTGGTGTGCTTAGTGTAAATAATTATTGTAATTATACACAATAAAAAGTCTTAAAAACTTATAGACAGGCTATTTACTGCACTGATGTTACTTTTTGTGTAATTTAGCATCTACTTGAAAAACCATGTTGATTATATTTAATGAATAACATTATGTTATTAGATGTTCAGTACAGTCAATAGACAAATATTATAAGATTCTGTTGAAGTTTCCTGGGCACTCGGTATACATACGTGTTTCCAATATCAACAGTTGGACCGCGGTCCCTAGGTACAATGACCTAGCCTGGAAGATCTTCTTTTTTAAATTGAGGAGTCGACCTTGCTTCTCTATAAGTGGATGCAATATATATGAATTCGATCAATTTTTTAAAGATATTAAGCATTTTAAATTTGAGAAAAAAATATCTTTCTAATAATAACTATCTACTTATTACATTCAACATTTAAAAAGGTTTTTTTTTATGAAAACGCTATATAGTAAGTGTCAACTTCACACAACATAATAAAATGTAGGTAGTCAAGTAATGGCAGTAAAGATATGCGGTGCGCATACACAGCACTGCTGTGCGATAAATGTATTGAGTTAGAAACAGTTAGGTTATGGTCATTATAAACTGTCGATTATTTCCAACATTCACACGCAATATTTTCTTTGAATTAATTAAGTAACAATTTGACCGAATAACGGATTAAAAGTGGGTGTTGCTGGTGCTATGTAGATCAGACCTGAATGGATAGAACATTTGGCAATTGTATAGTTTTACAATACTTTAAGATATGCTTTGGACGGATTCAAAGGTATTGCACGACGACAGCTAAATATGTATATTTTTAACTAGCTTCCGCCCCGCGATTTCTACCGCGTTCCCGAGGGATATTGTGTTTTCCCGGGATAAAAAATGGGCTAGCCTATAGCCTTCTTCGATAAATGGGCTATCCAACACTGAAAGAATTTTTCAAATCGAACCAATAGTTCCTGAGATTAGCGCGTTCAAACAAACTCTTCAGCTTTATAATATTAGTATAGATAGGCTTCCCTTCCCTTCATACAGAAAGAAACTACCATCTTTTTATCAGTTATCATCCAAGTCTGCATTCGTTATATAAATATTTTTAACATTTCAGTTACTTTTTTTTTTTCAGAAATATTATGATCTATGCCTGCTGCAGCAAGACAGGCCGAAAAACAATGACCATAATCACAATGTTTACACGTATTGTTTGAGCCTCCAAAGAACTGCTTCTGTATTTATTTCACATCATTGCCCTGCAGTGCTAAATCTACAAATATTATAAATGCGATAGTTTGTGTCGATGTCATGCCGTAACAGCTAAACGAATTTTGAAATAATTTAATACATACATAGATACACTGAAATAAAACATATGATCTATCGTTAACAGGTAAAACGGCGGACGGAAACTAGTATCAAAATAGTCCCCCTTCCAACATCGATGGTAAACAACACCGCGACAGGAACCTATATCTTAGATAAATATTTGATTATGGTTATCTGCTGAGGATGTATTGATATCGATTAAATGTACTTACTGATTAAGTATACAACGTGTTACAAAATACACCGTAAAAATATAATTAATCAACAAAGCCAAAAATTTTGTCAAACCTAGTAAGCTGTCATGTCAGGGAAAACAATTTCACAGAAATCTAATGCTCGATACTAAACCAATAATACTTCTATAAATATATATTAGTAACATCCAATGTCGTGGCGAAGGTTGTGGGTTTGAATCCTACGATGAACTTGAGCTTGAAGGAAAAAATCTTGAGAAAACTATAGCATTATTATTAGGTAGGTACCTACTGGGTGATTTTTTCTTCATAGGCAAAATTGCAGGGGTGGAAGTACTCATCAATATGAACAACTTTTATTATGGGACTAACTGTGAAATCATGAAAAAAATATCAGATGTTCCATACAAAAGTGCAATACCTACTCGACCAAAATGTATAAAGCAACTGTTAAGTACTAAACACAGCTTTTTATGTAAGATCTATACTTGGAATTCCGCCAATATTGCCACAAAGTACACCAGATACCAAATATGAAAGTACAACGTCCTTCTTAATTATAAAACAAATAAGTAGAATACGTATGTAAATTAGATAAGTAATGTTATTGTTAGAAAAAGCATGTTTCCATATTGGGAAATAATCATTTGCCACCTCCTTACTTATGTCATTCTAACTTAATATTATAAATGCGAATGTAAGTTTGTTACCTTTACACGCTTAAACCGCTGAACCGATCGCGATGAAATAATTTTGAGAAGGACATGGGCAATTTTTTTTCTCGGGAACGCGGGTGAAACCACTGGGGACAGCTAGTAAATAAACAAAGCAAAAGTACGTCTGTCTATAAACAAAAAGTAGGTATATTGGATGTTTCTTTTTTTCTACAGTCTTGCATTATACTAAACTAGAGAGACGCTATGATGACCGTTTTCACAGCCCACATCCGTACATGTGCTAAAAAGAGATAGGCATAGCGAGATAGTAGAGATACCCTCACCAAACTAATTCAACCCCTAAGGGGCTAAAATAAGGGTACACGGTATAACCGCGATGCGGAACACTAAGCCGTTAGATAAATAAAGTAAATAATAATAAATGCATCTAATTATTTCATGTGGTTCCACCCAGTGTCGGATAGGACAGTTCTGTTATCTCTTACTTGGCTTGTACTAATTAATTAATTGTTAACACGATTGATAGTAATAACTAATTAAGATACGAATAACAAAAATATTCACAAGTATACAGACTGTATTGTTATACAGGCTGTTTTATATCTTGATATACGAATATATTATATGTATATTATATATATGAATATGTATATGAAATTGATTTCCAGAGTCAAGTTATTAAACCAGTACAAATATCTTTGACTAGCTTCCGCTCCGCGGTTTCACGGTTTCGCGTTGCCGAGGTATCTCTCTTGTGTTTCACCGGGATAAAAAACCTATAACCTTCCTCGATAAATGGGCTATCCAACACTGAAAGAATTTTTCAAATCAAACCAGTAGTTCTTGAGATTACCGCGTTCAAACAAACAAACTAACAAACTATTCAGCTTTATAATATTAGTATAGATAGATTGTCTATATAAAAATACAAGGTCTTTAATAAGTTTTTTCTTAGTAAATCGGATACGAAGTTCGCATAATGAAGCGATCCTAAAGGCGGGTCAAAACGGATCGCTCGCTACGCATCTCTGGTGGAAAATTACCCTAACATTTCTATTCAAGATGGAAGAAACCAATGATCTTATATGTTACTATCGTAACTAGACGCGCTGTCGCTTTATACATGCCTGCAGGCATATCTGCTATAGTTCCCAGCTTGACGTCAAATGTCCCTGTTTCGTTTTGACGTGATTAGTTTGACAGTAGAAGAAATGAGACTAACAAGGTTTTCAAAGCTACATCTTTTGAACTCGCATGTGACTACGCATTTCTAATATTTTTATGTAAGGCGTTGCTACTCTACTATTTGTATGATCACTAGAAAAAACAAACCACTAACCACAATATAACATTACAGTCACCAGTTTGAATATCTACGTATGTTACAAAATTAATACATAATATCAACGACATTGATAAAGTTATTCATAATTCATGTTATTTTAAACGCAGTAAGTAATAACATAATAAAATCAATGTCGTCTTATGCCACATGTAAGAAATTGCGTGTAATTGCAAATAAATTTACGTACGTCTGTACGAACAGTCGTTTTAAGATAAAGCCATTTATTCAGTTAAATGACCTACGAAGGCATTTCTAAAGGTCGAAGCTACTGAAGTTAAGGCGATGATAGCTCAGTGGTAGTGACGTCGGACGCCGCGGCGAAGGTTGTGGGTTCGAATCCTACAATAAGCTTGATTTTTCGGTGAAGGAAAACATCGTGAGGAATCCATAGCACGGTGGTAGGGTACTTTGTAGTACCGGCCTGGCTGGCTACCACCCTTAAGTTGAAAATCTGTCGCCAAAACACCTAATGGTGTGTTCCAGCAGCTGCACATGAGAGCCAGTTCCTTCTAGGCTTTGTGTGCTTACCACCTTCGGCCACATCATCACTTACCATAGTGAGATTGTGGTCAAACACAAGCCTATACAAAGTAAAAAAGTTACCAACGACAACTCCAACTAAGGAGAACCGGCAAGAAACTCAGTAAATACTTAAGTGGGTAATATAATCCACTTGTCTATTTTGATAAATTTTGTCTAAAGTCGTGACAATCTAATATGCCCGTTTTGACAGCCCATATGCATCCATGTGACAAAAAGAGACATATATAGGCGAGATCAAAAGACATATATCCTCTTGTCAAAATGGACCTATAATTTGTGACAGTTTTAACAACATCTGGTTGACGCACCAAGCCGTATCCAATTTAAATTTAGTATATTATATAAAATGAATAATAGGTTTCAAGAAAATAAATGGTTCGATTTTTAAATTTAAAAATAAATTTGAGAAAAATAAAGTTATCAGCAGGTCTAATCTAAACAGCTTTGTTTAATATGTAACTGATATTCAATTCAAATATAATTTATTGAATATTAAACAATAACATATATCAGGGTCCATTATAGTCTTACAAAAGGTGATATTTTATATACTTACATGAATTAATTATGTATTATTTAGCTATATTCATTGCTATAATAAATCATTTACATTACAAAGAAAGAAATGAATAGGTAGTTTATGATTAACTTAAGTAAATAATTTATCCTGCAAATCGTTTAACCTGACGTGTATTATTTATGATATTATATCTTCTTAAACTTCAACTACATAAGGTTAATTTTCAAAATAACACTGACAGGCTGTCAAAAATATGAATCGTATTTGAAAATTAACCCTATGTAGATAAAATCAAGGAGGAAATTACATTAAAAAAACACAAACTAAGCCGCTGCAGTGTATTTTGAACTCTATTGTGTGGGATGATATATACCTAAATAAAGTACATGAATAAATTGAAATGTTATGATTTTGAACAACATTTATAACATACCATAAAAACAACTTTTACTTGTTAATATTTTTTTTAAATAAGTATTATTTTAAGTATAAATTTAACACAATAAGATACAAGTAATTTTAGTGTACCTACTCATATGGCAACAACTAGATTACAGAGCATATGATTCAAACCATTTACATGGTTTCATTGTTGTGGTATATTACTAAACTATCCATGAGTTGTGAAAGAATAATTTTCTGAACAATATTTAGGTAGATATTCTAGATTTTTTGTACTTTTCTTATGCTAACAAGTTGAATGTCTACCTGATGATCAGCTGACCAAGCCAACCTTGTAGAGCTTTTTACCCCCTCAATGAACCCACATAGTGTAGCTGAGCTAAAACCGTAATGGTAAATGTAGTCAAAATGAGCTAAGGACAAATGATTGAATCAATAAAACCCCTATATTTTTATGCCTCATCCATATTTTTTCTTAAAGTATTATCTTATGGCCATTACTAATTTAATTTCCAGGTGTCTATTTCAATGAAATCGGATTTGGTTGATTAGATCTGAAAATACCTCTACCTAACAGGTGCTTATGCATTATAATACATAATTTTAAGCCATGAGTCTTGCTCGGGTACTTCAGTTTAACAGAATACATAATACAACATAGTATAGGTATGTAAGTGTAAGGTACAGAAGAATTTAAATCAAGGTCCAGACACTTGGAAATCAAACTCTAATCACTACACAACAAGGTTGATTGTACTGATAACAATATACAGAGTGTTACAAAACTACCCGAAAAGCCGAAAGGAGGTTAAATGGGGCCTTATAACGAGTCCATTCACAATACTTAAGAACCGTAGTAACGCTGTATAGCATACCCAAAAAAATAAATAAATATTATTATTTTCACTGATGTGCAAACCCTATTTCAGTAAAATTTAACAGTAAACTACGCAGATTGTACCTACATTTCTACCTATTACGCGGAACGACAAAAATAATAATCGTAAATTGACAACATATATTTCTTTTCCAACTTGTCATAGTTTGAAGCCAGTACTCGAGTATAATGACATCCTTGAGGCAGCAAACATTTATGAATGAAAAATAGAAAAACTATTAAAGTAGACAATTAATAGGTAAAATAGGTAGGTAGGCCTTTCTGTTAAATAATCTGGTTCCCTGACATGACAGCTTACTAGGTTGACAAAATTTTTGGCTTTGATAATTAATTATATTTTTTGGGGTATTTTGTAACTCGTTGTATAAACATGTACTTATGTGACTATTTGTTGTGATATTTATTTAAATAATCAAAATCATTAACTAGAAAAACAGCTTAACTTTCCACTTGCGGTGAATCATGGCCATTAGTCGCGCCAATCACAAAGTTTTCAAGTTTTATCAATAGATGGCGCTACATATTTTTCATTTATTTTAGTTTGAATAATCAAATGTATAATAACTTTTTGTAATATTTGTCTATGGTAATTTTATGAATATATTCTTAATTCTTTTGTTTTTTTTTTCTCTCCCACTTCGTTTTTTTGACCTGATTGGATTGGTTTAATTTTCCCGCGCCTTTAAATGTTTTTAATTAAATTAATACTATAATAGTGCATCGCCAAACACCTACACACCACCAAAAGCATACAATTACACACAATACATCATTACACTACAATAAATATTGGTGTAAGTGCATTTGAAGACTTTTCACTCATCATCACCGGTAAGTGGTAATTCTAAGTCCTTATAATATTCTTCGACTCCCGCGAGATTTACGCAAATTCAACGGCCACAGGGTGAATCTTGTGCCTGGCGTGATTAGATTAGATTTTGATTTTTTCTGTTAATCGTGCATATATATTAAATGAGACATAATATGGCAATGCATTTTTTTTTTGGTATTAAAACGATTTAATATTTATAATATATGTTGGTTGGTACTAGTGATGTTCCAAGCCACTTTCGTAGTCAGCCAGCCAGGAGACTATTCAGCAACAAAAGAAAGCGGCCGGATAGTCGGTTTGACTAGTTGGAACACCACTAGTTGGTAGCTTATCAATTAATAACAAGCATTTGTAATTATTAAATATTCTGGGACACTATTCCTCATGTACGGCCATCTGACATCGCCATGATTTTAAAGAACCAATGGATAGTTCTATAACATTTTTAAATGTAATAGTAACATACATAAATCTATTGCAATACCCCTTATGCACGAATCACAAAATTACATCTCATAAGTGCTTAAAATCAATGTAATAAATTCATGAAATATTAATTCAAAATCGTAACCATATACCTGAATTACTGTTTTTAGGTATTTATCTTAATTTTAGATTTAGATTAATTTGCTAATCATGTACAATTCATGTGACTTGTATTTGATATTTGGAAATTAAATTATACTAATATAAAGATACTAGTTAATCTCCGGTGTGTGTTGCAATGTGTTGTTTTTCCTTTTTTTATAATGGGTATAACATTGTGAGTGTGCACACAACAACTCACCAAAGTTTTATTGCAAACTGATGATTCGTATGCACTCCCGTGCATATGATATTATGTTACAAACAAATAGATAGGCAAACATAAATTTTTATAAATAGAAGATAAAAAGAGTTAAGAAATAAACCTTTTCGGTCTTATTACAAAACGTGGTCTAAGTTTAGTACCTCGTTTAAACTTGGATTAATCCATGGTCCAAAATAATTCTTATTACAAAACGTAGTTTATCTCTAAACCGTGGTTTATCTGTGGTACTAAAGTTAAACCATCGATACCCCTAGTTTATCTTCGGACTAAAGTGACAAACGTCACAAACGTCAAATTATTATTACTATTATTTTGTGATTAAAAGTGAAAATTGAATATTAAAGCATTGATCTAATTGATCTTGAGGACATAAACGATTTGGAGTTATTAGTTATGCCCCGTAGACCGAACAGACTTCGACATCGGGTAAACCATCTTGTTGTGTGACGAAGACTACGAAAACAAATACCTACCGGTTCACAAAACCTTTCGGCATGAAAGTAGTGGTCTTGGTAAATAAAGAAATATCCTACGATCCCCGAGGATGACCAATATCCCCTGAATTTCAAGTGGTTTGGGAAATGTGAGGAGAAGGCAGTTCATTGAAACTTATTTGCATTGATTATTTATATACTTAATTATTATCGTTGTTCATTCAATACAACTTGTGTGTGGACACTGTGAAACTATTTTTTTGAATTTGATTGTATCTTGATTTTTTGTGAAGTTTCATTGTGTGCCCTTCTGAATAAACAAATAAAGAAGATACATAATATTGCAGTTTTTTATTTCAATACAAGCTTTCTCTTCTGTTGATCAATTTTATTTTATTATTTACCTAGTTAAATTACTATAGAGCAGTACGTGATATTGTTAGTCGATAGCAGAATACATGACCAAAGACTGCTATTGATTGCATACCTATATGAATGAAAAACGATCACATAAATAAATATAATAATAATTATAGTGTGATGCCCAGTTGGATTTGTATAAACTTTGCCTTAGTTAAGGTTTCGTATTACGCTCCAAATTTCATTCCGTTACGCGTTACAGATGTAGCTAAGTATTATATACATACATATAGTTAACGTAAAATTAGACGCCAAAAAATTAATATTTCGTTGTAAATTAAGTAATTTGAAAAATATTTTTCAAAACGTAACTATTAAAGCGTTATCATCATATTAAACTATATGTATTGTTTATAGGATAAATTAGCATGATAGGTAATGGAACGTTGCGAACGAATGACCCCAGATTGAATGAATGATTTCTCTAGATAAGCTGTGGATATTACATAGACCATGGTTTAACTGCGGTACTTACAGATCCTCGATTAGTCTACATTTTGTAATAAGCTCAACTTTTATTCCTAGTACTAAAGTTAATACCGTAACAAACCTGGACTACTTAGTCCTGGTTTAAACTAGGGTTTATATAGTTTTTTGTAATAACACCGTTTGAGTCTAAAAAAATATAGATCCAAGATGTCATGGCTGATATTTTTCAACCAAATAAATTAAGTACTTATATAGAAATTATTAAAGAGTTTTTATAGGGCAGTTATAAAATTATAATGTACCAAAATATTAATGTTTTACTTCATCCCATAATCTACAAAAAATATTTACTATTGTTAAGTCAAGTACAGAAACAAACAATACCACAATCGTTTATTGTATTGTTTATTTTGGTATCTTTCAAAATGTATTATTTACATCACATAGCTACTATCACTGATAATGGGTAAATAACCTCAGATTTATTTATTTTAAACTTTATTTGATACAGTTATCTAGATAATGTACTTACCTCACAGCGTACCTATAAATTATATTTTAGTAAGTTTTGAATAATCGCGATCGCGTCGAAAATACACTCCTAAAAAGGTCACCAAGGTGAGACGTTAAGTAAAAGACCCAAATACATTCCAAATTAAAACGGTATTATTTGGTACATACCCGTTGAGTGTAGGCTGAGCTCCATCCATTATTCTACTGCCAATTAAACAGCCAGGCGTTTCCAACTTGTCTGTAATATGATGTGCTTCAACATCTTCCAAAATTGCCGCACGATCAGCGTTCGTTTTATTCAACTTATCACTAGACAAACTTTTCGATCTGTATCTACCATTCAACGGAGCTAAGCCTTTATCCGTAAAAGCACTCAAACTGTTCAATTTCGTATCATTAGAATATTTTTCGCTAATTATATTAGATGACATCTCGAACCAAACAAATACAGCGCGTACGTCAGTCAGTTGTCAATCTCAGCTGCGACGGACGGGCGGGATACAACTGACGTTCCGTAGCGTAAACCGAACGTTTTGCCATCAAACGTTTTGCCGGACAAAACAATAGCACACGACCTAGATTGCGAGGACGTTACTCCCAATTATATTATACTTCGTAACTGGGATATTAAATTTGTCCGAGTTATACGTGCGACAAGAAAAAATGGTTTGTTTCAATGTCGTTGTAGGTATCGGAACGTAAACGAGGGTGAAGGTGAACCTATTGTGTAAATACAGCCTCTTGAAACTCATCACTTGAAAACATTATTTACAGTAAATGGCGCTTAGAAAATAAACGAGGAAGCTATTTTTTTCGAATGTAAAGAAATAGGGAAGTTCTTCTAATTTATAATGAAATTAAAATAATAGCATAATTCCCAATTCTAATTTCCTTGTATATTACCGGAAATACCAATTTGTACAAAACGGAACATTGCTTTTGCGACACAGGGTTGAACTTAATATTTTTTTAAATAAACAATACAAGAAACATACCGGGGAAACTTAAGTCACTATTATAATCGGTTAATTTAAACTAATATTAATAGAACATAAATAATAAATATTAATGATTTATGCAATAAAATTGTACGTTAGTATAATGTTTTAAATTTCTGCTATTTATTAGTATTAAATTAACATTTTGTAGAAGCACTAAGAATTATTTAAAAAGGAATAGATAGGTACCTACCTAAATCATATTGCAGCGTTTACTATTTGAATTGATAATATCGACCTGTCTGCCGTGGGAATATTGAAATGCTGTAGGTAAACATACGATGTATCCGAGGCTGGATACTTGACCTCATATAAAATTCGTGATCTGCTTGCAAATTATTTTATAAAACGAACTAAAAATTAGGGACATTTTAAGTATTTATAATTACTATTATTTCGTTTACCTACTTTAAATTCTTCTCGTTAAAAATATTTAAAACAAAAAAGCAGTTCCCCACCGGTATCGGGAAAAGGGTCCTAGTTACCGGTAATCCAGGGTGAGGAACTTCCTCTCTATGCGTGCCGTCTCCAGGAGAACTGACTTCTTAATCTGACCCATGATCTAGCTACTCTTATTATTATAATAATTAAATTAGCAGCTGTTGAGTGTAGGTACCTATATTATTTCAACGCACTTGTTATCAAAAATTTTAAAACTGTTCACTGATGCAGGACTAATCACTGTCTCAGGTAGGTAGTTTATTACACACACGCACACATTTCACACTACACGATTTGGTAAGAAGTGATTTTTGGATTTGCTTGTGTTACCAATTTCAGCGAGTTCCTTCTCGGCATGGTATTCTTATTTAGCTAATGCAGATTAGCTAGTGTCAGTACATTATTTGTAATAGTTATTTAATAATTTATGTCTCTTTATGTCACCTCTTTGTTGTGTTAATGCGGTATTATTTATGAATTCGATTAAAAAATCTGTCGAAAAGTATTATTACTAGGTATTCATAATAATAACACATATTATCAAGTTTTTGTTTTTATAGACTTAATATTTTTAGGTTAGTAAAATATATTATTATATTGTTTGTGTAAAGTTAAAATAAAATACGCACTCACAACCTCAGAGTTCACTCGAAATTAATTTCAAAACTCTCCGTAAAAGATATTATTGTGTAATAATAAATATACAAACATATACGTACATGTTATGTATTCCACCTCCTCCACTGTATTGCACCAACAATGACCATAACAATCGAGACTGAAAAATATCATGACAAGTTTAGTACGCACGTATGCGGCTAAACTAAAAACAACTGACTCTTATACCTATCATAATAAAGAAGAATTAAACATTTCCAACAACAAATACAAGTTGGTTTCCGTAAGCAGTTAGCTATTTCTTTACGAATTAGCTTCAGTAATGAAAACGATTGTAGTTGATACTTAAAATTCAAACGTGTATTTCAGAGACAATGTAAAATAAACAATGCATAATCTATTCATTCATATTACCGTACGTAAATGTATTATTTTGTTCTATAACATGCTTATATGCTGTTATTACCTATCATATAGTACAGACATTCCTTTGACTGGGTAGGATGCAACTGCGAGCAGTACTTTTAACATTTTTTTTTTCCTTTTGTAAAGCGTTCCATAATATTTTCAAGATTATTTACATTACAATATTTTAATGTACGAAAGCAAGAATTAAATACATACTTAACAATTAATTATACAGCTATCCATACTACCTAATCAATGTTATATGTTTATATACATACCTATAGGCTGAGTACCTAACCTTTAGTTAACCTAATTTAGGTATATGATTACCATTTTACCTACATTGTCTATCGTTTTGCATATATGTTTGTCCTTTTGACTATCAATACCAGCATTCATTTAACTAATACGAGGTAAACATACTACAATTAATTGTGAAATAAAACTACCTACCTATGTTATTTGTTGTTAGAAGCTTTAACCTTCTTGTATCGCTATCAGTTGACCGAATACCACAAACTGTGGCATGGGAAGTGTGGGAAATGTAAACAATTGTAATTTTACGCGAATAAGTATTTGAGGAACGATACTTTGTAACCTACTTCCATTTGATATGACAACAAAATAAAATAAAATGTAAAAAAAATAATATTATTATGATAAAATGTTATGTTACTGTAAATGTGTAGGTATTATTTCCGTTATCACGCACATTAAAAAAAAATGCTGTGCTTTCACTGTTAATTCACAGCGAACTTTAGTTTTAAAATCCACTTTCTGTTGGGATCAAAGTTAGGTATATGACATAAACTCTCAAGTACAAAAACATTTTATGATAATTTGATGTACTTAGGTACTTAAGTATGCTATAAAATTTAGTTAATTAATGAAGAACTAAATACTTGTACATATTTTTAAGCTATTGTATAGCTTTTATCGCGGGCTTTGAGCGCGGCGACCGAATCAAGAAATTCCGTAACGAAAATAAAACCTAAGACGAGCTGCTCCGAAATCGGACGAATACGTAAGCAGCTGTTTGTGAGAAAGTATATAGGTGTATAGGTATCTATTAATATCAAAGAAAAAACTTGAATTAATATTAAAGAAAAAAAAATAATACCGCACAAATAAAAAATAAATAAATAATTATAATTCCATAAGTTGATAAAAAATGCTATGCAATAGCTTTACCGCGGCAGTCCCCGAGTGCCACACGTATTTTTTTATTAATGTGAAAGCTGAGTATGAATTTATAAAAACAAATATAATGATGTAAGTATTGTTTAACCTAATTGCGTACCTGCCGTTAATTTTTTATAGTCGTTCAAAAACTACATAAGGGTCCACTATTTATTTATTTATTGCACAATTCGTTGCAGAAGAAAATATAATTAAGGTACTCCTAAGGCTGCAAAGGTGATCCTACCTGGCTCCCCATTATTTCGATACTGCCTTTGTTTATTGTCCATAAAAATATTACCTTTATAATATTATGTAGGTAAGTATAGAGAAATTAAGCACTCGTGGCGTAGCTTGATTAGCCGTTCTTAACCGATCAGCAATGTCAAATCCAGTCGGTACCTGGATGGGTGGCCGTTTAGTGGTATTTCATCTTGAGCATTTCCGTGCTTCGGAAGGCACGTAAAGTCGTTGGTCCCGGTTATAACTTAATTGTGATAGTCGTTAAGCTAGTTGGAGGCCTCCCAGGCGGCTAATGAAAATTCCAACATATTGTTGACCTGACCACTAGCCTTCCTCCACCAATCCGCAGTGGGCATGCGTGGTAGAGTATTTGCCCATTTCCTTTCGCCCTCATTCGTGAAAGGAGGCCTGTGCTCATCAGTGGGACATAAACAGGCTGTAAAGGGAGGATAAGATAAGATAATTTATTTATATATCTTTACAGTAGGTATGTATACAAAATAATAAACTAGTTAATAGTTGAGCTATCACATTATCAATATTTTAGTACAGATGGCACTTAAAATAGGGAAACCCTGTACTATAAATACCAGAAGTAATTATAGAGGAATGATAGAGAATGAATCCATCCAAAATCTGTAAATGCAAACGTTTGATCAAACCCTATACGGCCAATGTGCGGCCAATGCCTTCAGTATTTACCTAATCTAATATACCGTATGACCGTTTAAATTATTTTTTATTACTTCCATTATAATAACTGTTTTATAAAACGTATAATAAGCGTTCATAATTAAATTTGAGATAGAGCGTATGTTACTTAAGCCATTGATTTAGATTAGAAAAAAATTATATATTAATTACAAAGTAAACCTATAAAATTACTATAGATACGCTTAACCTTATTATAAGGCTCTTAAAGTATACTATCGTGTATGTAATTTGTTGGTGATTAAATTTGTAAACAAAATGGAGATCTAACAGTAATTAGAATCAGAGAAAGAGTAACATACATCCATACATACAAACTTTCGCGTTTATAATATTAGTATGGATATTTACGGGTATAAATTAGTCAGTTATTGTTTTAGATCATGTTATCAACAAAACTATCTATTCAAGAAAATAATAAGTACCTAGGTCAAAGACAAAGCTTTTATTCAGTTTAGGCCCTAGAAGGGCACTTATGAACGTCAAAGCTACTGAAGTTACTATCAGTTCAGAAGTCGCCTTCAACTGAGAAGAACCGGCAAGAAACTCAGCAAGGTAAAATTTTTTTTTTTTTGGACAGTGACAATGTTGGCTTTTTTCCATTAAATGTATAGTTAATTTAAAAGTACCTAATGCAAAGAAAAAAAATAACATGAAGAGAAGTAAATAAAAAAATAATAACCTATATAAGTTTAAAAAATCTATCTATCTACCTATCTGAAATGGTAGGAAATATAACTAAATACTGATTAAAGGCTAAAATCATGAATGATTAGAAAGCAAGGACTCGTTCAGAATCACAAATCAAATAATCCAACTAAATACTTACTTATTATGTTAGGTATCGTTTAAAGATAAAGTACGATATAATATTTATAAGTAAGTGGTAAGTACCTATAATATAGATTATGAACTTGATCAGTATAATTTATTTCTTTATAACATAATAGCTGTCCCGACAGACGTTGTCCTGTCCAACTCATACACAAAATTTCATCCAAATCGGTCCTGCCGTTTATCCTATCTCTCAAGTTGGACCAGACTGCTCACGGTGTGCCAATTTAATTTAAAATTGGTTAAGTAGTTTAGGAATCCATCGCGGACAAACATCGTGAGAGGAGATTTATATATATTAAGATAATAAAAAGGGAACGCTGCCAGCCTGTTGGGAACCTTGCCTATCGACAGCAGCGAGGGCTTTGAGGATGTTTTCTATATATCATAGTTTGTATTTTTTACTTTAATTGTAAATATGTAAATAATATAATATTACCATTAACAGCATAATCAGTGGTAAAATTATTTATTTAAAAAAATACATTTAATGGTTTTAATTAATGCTAAGTAGTGATGAAGTACAATTTCAAGTTTTTTTTTTCATTAAAATTACGACCGAATATTTTTATTTTATCATTTTCGGAATACTTATGACCTATACTATCATCCCTCAAAAGGACCGTACTTCATTTATTAGGACCTTTTGTACAATATGTAATAAAAACCCTGTCCGATCCATTAAGGTGTTATTAGGTATCGAGAATAGTAAACTGACTGACTATATTGATTGTGTGTTGTATCGACACACGGCCCAAACCACTGAACCTAGAGACTTGAAATTTTGTACATAATTATATCTATACTAATATTATAAAGAGGGAAGATTTGTATTTTTGTATGTAACGAATAAACTCAAAAACTACTGGACCGATTTCAAAAATTCTACATTATCCCTGAGAAACCGCGCGGAAAAGTACCTAATACCGTGTTGAAATCCACTAAGGAATTATTTATGGAAATTCAACCTCTAAGGGTGTAAAAAAGAGGTTCGCGAGTGAAACCGCACGGTGGAGCGCTAGTCTTAATACAAATATTAAAATTCATATATTTTTTAAATCAACTTCAAAATCAGTCGGATTTCTGAACTGATAACTTCAGTAGGGCCAACTGATGCGACCTAATTAAATGGTTTTGTCTTCGTCTTTATTCTGTTAGGTTTGTGATGATATTATTTTTGTACCAACCTTTGTGTTGAATCGTTAGATAATGGTAGCATGATACTCACTTTGACTTCTTACCGGTGGGCTTCCACAACACTCAAGAGCAAAGGCATCTACCGGTTGTCCGGTAGCTGCACTTGAATCGTCATCTCAAGTTGAGAGACAGCGCCCTTCTAGCCGCTACCTTGGTTAACTAGTTAAACAAAAGTGTCAGATAAAAATAACAATTTTTAGTAACTGTTAAAAACTTGTCTCTAAATTTAGATAGTTTAATCAGTTTCTAACAATTGTTTATTGATAATATCTATAACAGTCTTGGCCTCAATAATATTAAGTCGGTACGTCTGTCTGTGTGCACAAGTGTGCACTTAAGAACTCCAAGGCGATGACTCAAGATCTAATTCTGACATAATATACCTACAGGATGTCAAATAATACGCACCTATCTATATATATGATTATTTATGAATGCTGTGTCGTATAATCAAGCGAGTGCAGTCAGGTGAAAATCCATCATCATGCAGTAATGGTAAAATGGATTTGGCACAATACCCTACCCTGAAATAAAACAGGATTACTTTATATCCCGGGAAAACGTTAGTTCTTCAGGAACCGTGGGGCAAAAGCTACTGTAGAATATTTTAAGTGTAAAACAGAAGGTATTCTCTCTATTGTTTTGCTAATAAATCGTAAATTTCTTGTGACATAGATCGAACATCGATCGATCGATACATACATATGTCGAATTACCAAATTTAGCGACAAATCTTTGGTATGTTTTTTTCATTTACAACAGCTATACATCTATTGTTAAGCTACACACATATCTATTTTTACTTTGTTCTAATTTAACAATAACAATAGTATCTTTCTTCACACTCGGCCACCTGATCCCAAACTAAGCAGTCTTGTATGTAAACCAGATAACTGATATACTAAATATACAACTTTCTTATCAATACATAATATGATAAATTAGAGAATTTATGGACAGACTCAAAACAAACATGAATATTCATGCACACAAATTACTGTCCTGAGTGGGAATCGAACCCACGACCTGTTGCGTGATTTATACCTACTATGGTGATAGGAAAGGTATCTTACCAGCCCGTCAAAAATATTGATCACTAGCTTCCACCCCGCGGTTTCACCCGCGTTTCCGAGGGATCTTATATTTCCCCGGGATAAAAAGTAACCTATAGCCTTCCTCAATAAATGGGCTATCCAACACTAAAATATTTTTTCGATTCGAACCAGTAGTTCCTGAGATTACCCCCTACAACCTCACAAACTTTACCTCGTTATGATATTATAGTATAGATATAAACATTTCGCTTCGAAAATTAACATATCTCTTAAAAAATCGTAAACGGTTCCTGCTGACTTATCTCTAGGAACAATCAATAGCAACTATATACTCTCTTGGCTAATCATCATCAACTTAGACCCTAAGAAAGGCTCCAATTATAACAATTTGAAATGCTTATCCTAAATCATCTCTCCTCTATCATCACCTATAATGACTCTTTTGTCCAACTCTATAAACAAATCATGTTCAACTGCCATACGACCGCGCTGTGACCATATGCGAAGATTTCACAGAAGCCCCCGTCTCACCTGCGCATACGCATCACAATAGCCGCGTAAACACCGGTCCATCAACAATAGTGGTGGAATGATAATATTATTGTACTTAGTGCAAGTGGTGATGTAAAGGGCTGCCGATTTTACTACATAATAATATATATCTCCATGTATAGGTGCTGCTTGTGGGGGCTGGTCTGCTTAAGTTTGCAATCCATTTGTTTACTAAGTTACTCATAATTTTTATACATTTTTTCCTTACTGTCATATAACACACACATATTGTCAGTGAGACTAGATAAATAATTTGATGTAATGAATCTGAGTTGGTTTTGAAAAGAGTAATTGCTGAGTTTCTTGCCGGCTCTTCTCAGTAAAAGCAACCTTCCGAACCGTGCGTTAGAGTCAGACTATTCATAAGTGCTTGTGAAGGCCTATTTGAATAAAAAATATTTTCATTTCATTTTCATTTTATATTTCATTATCTTTTGCTATAAGTATATTTATCGTTCTATTGGCCTTTATAAGCTAGTTTTTAAGATGATGAGTCTTTGGTTTACCATAAAATTTGTAGTCCAAACTAGTATTACTTAACCCCTAAGCTTTATTTCGATAGATTTCGTTTACCAAGTGAAATCATAATTTTTTATTCGTAAAGAAATCTATAACTCCATATTTCGAAATTTCACGATACTACGCTTTCTTCGCCAAAAAAACTCCTAAATATATGGTGAATTAAAACAGATACGAGAATAAGAACAGTTTTTTTTTATTACGCTTCAAATACTAGTGACACGTTATGATGACCGCTTTTACATGAGGGTATCTCTACTGACTTCCTATCCTTGTCTCTTTTTGGCATATAGGCTGCATCAGGCGCCTACGCTGCTGCCAAGTCTTCACTCGGGATTCGGTAGCGTACATTACAATACAACTCCTTTTTAAATATGTACGTTATACAATACTTGTAATATATTAATATAAAAGGCACGACGAATGGAAAGTGTCTTGCGCAAGAGTATACCTGGGTCAGTGTGTCTGATTGTTATGCCTGGCCCACTATGGGATATTGCGTGCCGACTGATAGTGACCTAGAAATTTGTTACAATTAATCTATTGATACGTATAAAAGAATGTCGTAACTGACTTACTGACACTGACAGACACTGGTGGACCTAGGTCTACCGTTGTGTTCAAATCTCTAGAGATTTGAAATATTAAGAGTTCCCTGGAAGTGCATTTACGAAGAATTGTACAAAAGTCAACCCCTAAGTGGTTAAAATAGCTGATTGAAGACTAACTTCCGAATCGGTGGTAATTTCAGTAGCTTCGACATTCATAACTGCCCTCCTAATCATCGCAGTCCAGTCATGGCTTTGACTTTGACTTTGAACGCAGGTAAAACCGCGAAAGTAATTAATGTTGATGGTAAACATGATGTGATGTTGTCTTGGCCAGGCCAGTGATCTAATACAGTTATCAGTTTACCTAATGCAGGGCCAGTGGCGTAGCGTGGGTTCTCGCCACCTTTTTAATTTTTAAAAAGTTTAATTATTTTATTCAATGGACTTAATGTACATCGTACAACTTATTGAAAGTCAAGATAAACTAACTCTGCTTCGGAAGGAACATACATCTTCACAGCCCACTTCGGGCGCCTGGTGCCTAGGATGATGGGTGCGGCGGCGAACCGGGTGCCCTTTGCAGCGACTGTACTTGGGGTATCAATATGTCCCGTATGGGTGGACGCTCTGAACCGCAGAATCTTCACCCACCTGCGTAGGCCGTAGAGGGTGGTAGCGATCTCCCCCGAAGCGGCTGGCGGGTGTGTGCTGGCGGGTTCCTTGCCTTGGGATCTTATGGCCTCGCGTCAGTATACTTTTGGCGCGAGGAGGCGCTGGCCCAGGGCGAGAGGCCGGCACCACGCGAGGTGGAAGGGCGCATAGCGCAGCTGCATGCGCTCGCTATCCAGGAGTGGAAGTCCAGACTAGAGCACCCTAGTGCGGGTCTGAGGACCATTGACCAACCGTCCAGTGTTGGAGGAGTGGCTGGAGCGGCGGCACGGCACAATGTCCTTCCGGTTGACAGAAATCCTCTCGAGCCGACCGCTGTGTGTCACCACTGTGACGGATGCCTCGGCAATGACGTCGTCGTAGAGGAGGCCTCCCACCAGGCTGTCGCTGCTGGGTAGGTGCGCGGATGAATGCTTCGGCGCCCTTGTACACCCAGCCGGCAGCGACATATAGGAATTCGTATTTAGTCCGTAGGAGTCGTAACCCCGCCGCTTCCCCCCTTAGCCGCAGGGTATCCATGAGGATTTTCATCGATTTCATCTCACTTCCTCTCTTTCGAACCCTTGCGGTTTCGCTTGTCACGTAACATTGCGGGCGAGATTTGGAGTTTTTTTTAATTATTATTTCCAATTTAAAAAATCGTGGCGCTTGCCGCCGCCCCCTTTCGTATGCCGCCCGGGGCCATGGCCCCCCCGGCACCCCCCACGCTACGCCACTGTGCAAGGCAATACCTTATGAGAGTTGCAATGAGATACTTAGATAAATTTTACTAAGTAGGTACCTTTATATAGGTATATATGTGTCTCAAAAAAATGACAATTATTGATGACTGTGTCAATATAAAATACAGCCGAATTGAGAACAACCTACAATTTTTTTGAAGTCGTTTAAAAAGAAAAGTTTGCATTGGTCGATAAAATCTTTATTCATTTAGGAATATAGTTCTTGAAAGTCATTGTCGAAATCCTTTTTTTCTTGGTCTGAGGTCGAAACCAATAAATTCCTCGGCCCTCGGTTGAGGGTGGTAGCCAGCCAAGCTGGTAGGTACTACAAAGTACCCTAACACCGCGCTATGGTTTCCTCACGATGTTTTCCTTCACCGAAAGCTAAAGCTCAATGTAGGATTTTGAGTAATAATCATTGTAGAAAGTAAGTTGGTACTTATTATGACTGCCATAATAAGTAAATCCTACTTCTATTATTATATGTATAGCTAAGGTCGACCATCAGATATAGACAGAGCTAAAGAAAACAAGTATCAGTATTAAAAAAACAACCTACTTATTTCTTATCACATATAATTAAGTAATTTTTTTATATAAGCTCAACGTCAGTGACGGAAACATTTCCGTAAATAAAAAGAACTAATGAAGGCGACAAGGAACAGGAAACTATTGTTTTCCTATTTATTACGCTCCAGTGGACGCTAAAATTAAATGAGTGAAGAAACGAGAGTTTCTGTTTGTCGGGTCAACCTCGATCGGTCACGGGGGGTGTCAAAATTACATAAGTACCTAAATCTTACCGCCTCTGTTTTCAAATAATATTTTATAGTACCCACAGGGACACAGCTAGTTTCATATAATAACATGCTTGAAAGATAAGTGTTTTGTTTGTTTGTTTAAAGGCGTTTTTGCATTTGATAGCATCCTTGAGGTTATAGGCTAGGGAATGCGGGTGAAACCGGGGGGAACTGCTAGTATTATTATAAACTTTCTAACCGCGATCCCGAGGAAAAAGTAGACTATGTCCTTCTCCATACCTAAGGCTATCTGCGTACCAAATTTCATCACGAACGGTTCAGCGGTTTAGGCGTGAAAACAAAACAATGAATTTTGAGCGCCTGTCAAAACAGTACTAGCAAAATCTTCTGATTGAAAAGTCTTATAATAAACTTATCAGGCGTAGTAACACAGATTTCCATTAGCTAAACCTCCACATCATTTAAAAATGGGTTTGATTGATTTAATCGGAAAACGACATTCAGTTTAGGTACTATCTGCATAGCACTTTTTATCCTAGCTTGTCTTGGTAAAGAAGTCGAATGAACTTGGCCTAATTGTTGAAGTGACCATGCGACTGTCATTGCCATCATGACTCAGTCGAAGGTTGATCTATACGATGCATTTTATAGCCCTATATTAGGACGTCCTATTGAGAATAATATGAGGAATACGTGCTTGAAATTGATTATTCGTATCCTCATAATTCAATGATCTAAACTATCATAACGCATTTGATTTATAGATTGACTTGATAATGAATAGGGTTACGGTTGGAATATTTATCATTAACAACTAAATTAAAACTTATTTTCAGGCTAAAAACGAGCCTCAGGCAAATAGTTTATTGCGCTAAAAATCTGTAAACCATGTAAGCTTTATTGGGTAATAACAACAGAAATAGAAAGTCATTGTAACTTTACAGAAGTAACTAATATCATTGACGTGAATAGGAACGTATAAGTCGAAGTCCAATAAAAAACGCAGCAGTATAAATAACGAAACGCATACTGCTTATCACATTTATATGAGCTACCCATTTTGGGATGGGGCTCCCACTCAGCACCGTAGGCCACTCCACCGAGCGCAAATCTTCGAAAGTCTGCGCTTGTGGGCGAAGGCTGGTCAGCAAGTGATTGTAAGCAGTGTGACCAGCTTCTATAGCTGACGCTATATCCCCATCGGCAAAGATATCTAGTGATTCCCACACCACAAACTTAGGGCTACCTTCACCCAACACAGTCAACCTTCGTAAAGCGATATAATCACCACAACGTGGCAGGAAAACGTCAGCCACGTCTGTCTCTCTATAATTTACTGGTGATGCTGCTTCTTCACCAAATAGTTTCACGAGCTGCTCCACTACTTCCTCCCTAGAGTTATTTTTATTTTCTCTCGCCATCAAATACCCGACCAGTCCTGCGTACCGTTCTGAGCTTCCAGTTGTTGACATTTTTGGTCGCTCCATAGCCCAAATAATAGGACCACGGATGCTTAGTATATCACCACTATAGCCTTGTTTGCTCCAAAAGTTTTCCTCATATTGAATAATGAATTTCTTAGCATGACCTGGTGTCATCCTATGAGTTATTATAGCCTGCTCTTTACACAATAATCGATCCTCAACCTGAATATTAAGCAGCTCATTTGGTTTCAGAGCCATTGCAAGCAAATTGCACACGTAAGAGGATTCTCCCTTTATTGTCTCCAGGATAACTTTTTCATCAGAATGTATCCGGATTTCTTTTATAGAATGAGCTGGTAGCGTTATGTCTGCAACACTCTTTTGAAGTTTGTGCTCTAGTCTTTTTCTACAGTACCCAAAAAGCTTTTCTCGGAACCTTGTATTGTCACCGTCTAGATGATTCTTCGTACTGCTAGTCCTGTAACATTGATGGAGATAAAAAAGGACTGATACAGTACTCGCTACGGCTCCACATACTAAACGAACCGTAGTTCTCATGATTTCTCTCGAGGTGGTAAACAACAATGCTCCACAAATGTGGTGTTCCATTGTCGTCTGGTCGTAGTACAGCAGTGTCCTTCTCTCAGTCTCAATATCTTCTTCTAATTGATTAGAATGGAATAGATCCTTCATGCTTTGATCCAGGAGAGTCTGATATTGATTCAACTCGAACCTCTCCACAATGCTTAAATATTCGAAATCATTAAATTGATTTGTGCATTCAACAATGTTACCATCCATATACTGAAACAGCTTGTTAAGAGGTGATCTTACTTTTTCTGGAGCGACTATACAATCTGGTAGAGGGATGTCAAAGACTTTTGCATATTTAGCTATATAATATCTTGCAACATTATCGAGTAACACCCTTACGGTAACGTGGTCATAGTCATTCTCATCATCGTTGTGATCATCAATACCTTGGAATGCAACGTTACATTTAGAAATATTTCTGGTCGGACCGATTAAGTCGAGGACTACTATATCCATTGTGTCTCCAAACTTGCTTCTTAATTTATGTGCGGTGACAATACCTGGTAGAGTGCATCCTAGTATGATGATATCCGCCTTTATGTTCTTACTATAATGTCCTCGCTTATCAGTACTAAACGGCTTATCAAATTTTATAACCATCCTTTTAAATAAATAATAGACATAAAATTACTATAGATATAAAATGGTTGATAAAAAATAAATTGTGACATCACTCAAAAATCAAACTGTCATCGTCTCGATTGAAATGTCTGTTACATTAAGACAAAGAGATGCGTATTGTTTGAATAAAAATAGGCTGGTTATGTTCTATAATTCAAGAAACTCTTAAAATAATTTTTCATTTTTTCCAAAAAAAACTCAATACCTAAGTAATAATAAATAACAAGAATTACATATATTTTTAGGGTTACGTACCCAAAGGGTAAAAACTGTATCTCAGGCTGTATCTCAATAACCGCTATAGCTAGAGTTAAAATTTCCACAAATTATGTATTTCTGTTGCCGCTATAACAACAAATACTAAAAACAAAATAAAATAAATATTTAAGGGGGGCTCCCATAAAATCGCGTTTGTTGCGATTTTTTTGCCCTTTTATTGGTTTTGTGGTAGTTCCCGTTGACCTAGAATCACGAAATTTGGACACAACACAAATAAAGGAAAAATTCCAAAAAAGTTGAAAATTAAAGGGTGTACATAGTTACGCCAATTAATAAAGACCTCTGAGTTGTATGGGCGCTGATACAATTTAGAGGTCTAGCTTAATTGTCATCAACCTCAAATAAGGTAAATAAATAAAATTGTGCATTTCCCATGATGGACGAACGATGGACGAAGTTTGTACGGAACCCTCGGTGTCTGACTCGCACTTGGCCGGTTTTTTAATATCTACTAAACCTATTCATCACATTCTTATTTATTTTGTCACCAATGTCCTCGAATGTACCACTACGAAAGTACTTATATGGAATCAATTTCATGACCTTTGAAAAAAAGTTTATTGCCTCAATGTATATGAGCGTCTCAAACAAGGAAACATTTTCACATGACACAATCACAATATAGTGTTATCAGTGATTAGGACGTCAGTGTGATTGGCAAGCTGATAGCGAGTTATTTGTGGCAATGCGCAGACGCAGTCACGTTGCAATGTATGTGGTGCAAGATTACGCAACGAGGCCAAAATACTCTGTGGTATTGCGGAGTTTTATGGCTCTATATGTATAAAATACTATATGTACGTAGGTCTGTCTCGTTCATAGAAACCAAAATATAAGTGCGAATGTGACTTCGTTTGTTTATTTGTTACCTTTTCACGCCGCTGAACTAATCGCGAAAAAATTTGGTACGCAGATAGCCCATGGTATGGAGAGGGATATAGTCCACTTTTTTTTTGGAAACGCGGATGAAACTGCATGATACAGATAGTTTCAAATAAAGACGCGATTTTTTAATTTTCATATCTGACAATAATTTTACAACCTTACAGAAACCCAAGGCGTATATAGTATCTCTAAACCCAAGGACTGGTATGGTATTTTGTATGGAGTTTTGTATTCAATACTGTATTGTGACGTCATAGTTGTACAGCATCAAAAGATTTACTATTTGAGGTTAGCTTGGTAAATAAAAAAAATGTCTAACCAAAGCTGTATATGTGAATTTTTAGATGTTTTATATACTAGTTAGTGTTTGATTTATCTTGAATGTGAGTAACATCCTTAAATAATTATCTCGTTTTAAAATTAAAATTTATACTTTAAAATTATTTTTTAATTATTAAGTAGCAATTTTAAGGAGGCTATGGCTGGAACAAATCTATATTTTATTGCTCCAATTTATGATACTTGCTTGATTGAAATCAATAGAAGCTAATTTCATTAACGATCGGGTGAAAGAAGTCATGCCTGGCTCTCAAGTGCCGGAACACACCGGTAGGTGCCTGGCGACAGTAGTGAACTTACAAATACCAGAGTAGCATCGCCTTACAAATAATTCTCGGAAAAACGTAAACATATGCTACTTCAAAAGACGTTGCTTTGGAAACCATGTGTGTCTCGTTTCTTCTACCGTGATACTAACTACGAATGAGACAGGGATACTTGCCGTCAAGCCGGGAACTATAACAGATATGCCTGCAGGCATATACGAAGTGGCAACGCGGCAGTGCCGTACGATGTTAATCTAGTTGCGATAGTAACTTATGACAGCATTGCCTGGCGATAGATTTTCAATTGTGTGGTAGGGACCTTAGTACTTAAGGTACCTTACCACCGTGCTATGGTTTCCTAACGATATTTTCTTTCACAGAAAGCTCAATCCGAAAGCTAACATCACCATTATAACAATAATGAGTATACCTAACATTAAAGAGTAGAAAATACACTATCATCAAAAAAATTTAAAACACCTCTGAAGTTTGATTTTGAATGAGTTTAATGTTTTTTTTTTACATTAAACAAAAAAAAAAAATGCCAGATAATTGCGGATATTATAAGGTATCGTTTAAAGAATATTAATGTTTCAAATTAAAATAAAATTTATTTAACTATCGTGTTTTTTTCCTTTAAGAAGAATTTGTAAAATGTTAGAAACCGAACCGCATGAAAGCAGTCATTAGAGCCCTGGGAAATACGAGATACTGAATTCACTTTGTGTAAAAAAAAAAAACGATTTACGTCTTTGTTTATAACATTTCGAGTTTTTGTTTGACACATCGTTTCGATTTTTTTGTGAGAAGTGTATATACAAATTATTTGCTATTATAGCGACCCGCATAAGCCAAAATTTTTTAAAAACCTAATATAACTTTACCTATTTGTTTACGCGGTGCACGCCACTAAAGCTCCCAGTCAGCGTAATTTTTCCGACATCTTCAACAATCATCGTCATATTTCTGCCAAACCTAATGAATTATATATCTAACCCTTCCTCATAAATCACTCCGTCCATTAGTGAAAGCCATATGAAAATCATTTCGGTAGTTTTTGAGTTTATAGACAGACAAACAGACGCGGCGAGGGGACTTCGTTTTATAATGTAGTGATGTCTTAACCAACACAATATACAAGTGTGTTCACAACTTTTTGTTGTAAACTTCGCGCGCGGTAAAAAAAATACCGTAGGTATGTTTAGTGACTTCAAAGCGGGCCATCGACTTCCTAAACCGTTCAAAAAATATTCGCTACCATTGATTACTGTGTAGTAAATATAGTAAAGTAAAAACTTTATAATAGTCATTGGCGTAGCCCTGACTTAGTGATCTTTGAGGTCATTAGCATCTTGATGGTGTAACGTGACCACTTCGTGTCTACAATACAAGTACCTATACTTGTTATTATGAAATAAGGAAGGATATATTTGAGTATTTCTGAAGGTCTTTAACACATTAATCATTAGTATGTTGATGTAATGATATCATTTGTTTATTTAATAAATACTTATTTATGTCTCGGTTTTACTGCATGAGATCCAGATCAATTTATCCTATGTTCTATTCCAAGGTGTGATCTATTAACACTATAGGTTTTTTTTAGATTTTACTATAGAGCAAAAATACAAATGCAAATAGAGACCCTATAGGGTGGGAATAATACCTGATCTAACTAAGTGCCCTTATTCAAACCCGTTTAGCAGTTACCTACAGCATGATAGGCTAACAATCATCCAGCAAATTTTCGCGTTTGTAAAAGTGTATAAAATAAATATATAAAAAATGTAACCTTGCTGAGTTTCTTGCCGGTTCTTCTCAGTTGAAGGCGACTTCCGAATCGGTGGTAACTTCAGTAGTTTCGACGTTCATAAGTGCCCTCTTAGGGCCTAAACTGAATAAATGGCTTTGACTTTGACTTTGACTTTGGTCTAGCTAGACTAGACTTTATCAAATCGTATGCCATCGATGAATAGAATCAATAAACCTAAGATTAAATTCGTAAAATATTTATTTATAAAAGCATACGTACATACAAACAATTATGAACCATTATTACTAAGACTTAAGTGTCAATACTCAATACCTCCAATGCATATGGACGCGTATTTTCGCGCCGATTCGAAATTTAGCCTTTTGAAATAAAAAAAAGAATATTGGCACTTCATTGACGTTATCATACTTATTCTTGTACGATAACAAACCTTTTCATAGCTTTTCATAGTTCAAAGTCTCAAGTGACATTTGCCTTCGTCACAGTGTGGCCACGGTCAAAAAATCACCGATCAATCTTCTTCGTTTATCTTCTAACACCCTGACACTGGCGGAATTGAGTGACAAACACATCTGGTGCCATTTATGATTCCGTATGATTATCATTATAATATTTTTATATCTATAATTTTACCTCAAGGACCACCACCTCTATGGACAAAGGGTCGTCAATGTGCTGTCGACCTTGAAGAGCTATTTATTTGTACGCTTTTTAAAGAACCTCATATCATAGCGAGATAGAGAAGAATAAATACTGGCATTGCAACGCACGCCAGGAGTCAGTTAGTATCATATAAACCATAAATAAACATCGTCTATGGTTCCCAGCAAAGAAAAAAAATAACGCTAAGCGATAAATATCAATTTCCGCAATAATTACTAATGGCGATCTGTTTCAATGAGGCGAGTAATGCAAGACGAACCCTGCGGTTGCTAGGTAGACTAAAGACGGTTTCTTTTTGTTGTCTCTCGCGTCATTTTCACGTTAAGGCGGTGTTTGATGAATGTAAAATATAATATATTGTGTTTAAAATTGTATGGTCCTTTGTAGAACCTGTCTGGTTAACATAATCAAATTTAAAGTCTATCGCCAACATCTACCGGTGTTATTTTTTTATTATTATACCATTTATTAAAATATATTCCTATAAATTACATTTTTAAACATATATATATATAAGAGAAAGTATATATGTTCCTTATAGACTCCGAAACCACTGAAACGATTGCGATGAAATTTTCAGACAATCTTCATATTAGCCCCGCGGATCGCGAGCACTCGGGACCGCGGGTGAAACCGCGGGGCGGAAGCTAATAAGTTAAGAAAAATATTATTATTATGCAGTAAAAACTTAGACCTGATGTACGAGATAATAGTTTATCCAAAATGCACAACACCAAACACCAGTGTGTACCAGCAGAATTTGAGAACCAGTTCCATTTAAGGATATGTAATAGTCGTCCACACGTTGGCAGCCCTATAGATATTTCTTTAGTAAACTTAGTACTAGAAATCTAAAACAACGACGAATGTACTAATGAAAACAAACAAATAGTGCTTATATCGAAAACTAATAAGCTTTAATATATCGACCTGATTGCAAATGAGATCCTTCTTAAGCACAAGTTGTTGGGCTTTTGAATGCTTAATCACATAAAATATTCAAAGCTTGTCAATATGAAGGTGAACAGAAAACCCACGGATTTAAATGTAGGTAACATTTCTGAACTAACAAACGCATTTACAGTTCATTATTTAGCAAACGGTACGCGTATGAATGACACGAGTAAGCCAGACGAATCTTGTGACTTCTTAGTAGATTCCATAGACTAAAGATTGTTTCTTTGTTGTGCAGAAGCACTTACCTGCAGAAGCATTTACCTGTCTACGGCTATCTCAGAGATCTAGTTAAATCTGGGGTCAAAACTAATAAAAGATGGAATAATCGACAGGCTGGTTGGCGTGTAGGTAAGATACCCTATCAAACACGCCACAGGTCGTGGGTCCATCCAGGACAGACATTTGTGTACATGAACTTCACTATTGTCGGGCCAGTTGACCTGGAGAATTTACCCAGAATACCACGCCACAGGTCGGTTTGATCTATCGTTCCTATCATTTAAGTTGGTACAAATCAAACATTTTGAAAAAAAAAACGTTATGATCGGATAAGTAGTTTCGGAGTTCATCGCGGACCAACATCGTGACACGGGAATTTAATAAATTAAGATATTTTGAAACATTTTTTTTAAATGAGTATCTCAAACTAATCAGAGCATATAAATATTGACACTTAGACACAATACAATCAGACAAATTAATTGCACATAAGTAATTGTATATATAGGATTATAAGAATCGAACCCACGAATACAAATAAATAATAATGTAAAATAAGTTCAAATAGTTAATGAACAAAGCCAAGACGCACACGATGCGATGGCTGATTTAGTAAATAGAACAATTCACAGTTTTTCATGATACAAGAAAAAATATCTCTACTGAAGCGTCTTTCAATTGTTTTTAAAGAAGCCGACGTGGCTCGACAAAGACACTAAAGTAAAAACTGTTGATTGTGATAAGACAAAAAGTACATCTAGGCTTTTTACCGAGAGAGTTGTAAAGTGGCAGGGGATTGGCGGTTAATACAGCAGACGGGTCAGTCGAAATGGAGACAGCGTCTTAGCAAGTGTAGCGTAGGATGCTAACAAACCCGAAGGACTCAATCCAGGAGCTGCGCTGAATGTCTTTGGCAAGGAGCTGGAGTGATAAGCTTTAGAAGAGGCTTATATCCAGCTGTAGATTACAAACTGCGAGATATAAGAGACATTTTAAGAAGCTAGCTCATTGATAGTGACGTCGAATGCCATGATGAAGGTTGTGGGCTCGAACCCTACAACGAAGTTGAGCTACCGGTAAAGGAAAATACCGAGAGAAAACTATAGCACGGTGGTAGGGTACCGCCAGGCTGGCTACCACCCTCAAGTTGAAAATCTGTCGCCAAACACCTAATAGAGGGTTCCGGCAGCTGCACTTGAGAACCAGATGCTTTAAGGCTTTGAGTGATGAGATTGTGGTCAAACACAGCTATATACATAGTATAAAAAATCAGTATAATTTTATCAGTCGAATTTACCATAATCAATTTCTCAATGTCAATGTTTTTATAATTTTTTTCTTTTGTGCATTTATATATAGATGATGATCTAAAACCTCTTCAGCAGAGTTATCTGATTGATTATGAAAAATCACTATTTACAACAGTCATCATGAGTTTGTAAATACATACAGAAACGTAAATGATAGCGATTCTCTCGTGAAATAACGATTTCAACTTTGCGATAACATATACCCTTTACAGGCTTTTTATGTCTCACTTCTGAGCACAGGCTTCCTTTCACGAATGAGGGTGAAAGGGAATGGGCAAATACTCCACCAAGCATGCCCACTGCGGATTAGTGGAGCGAGGCTAGTGGTCAACCTAATGTTGGAGTTTTCAAGTCACCTAGGAACAAATAAATAGCACTGGAACCAACGGCTTTATGTGTCTTCCGAGGCACGGAAACGCTTGGTAGTGACTAGGCGGTCACCCATCTAGGTACCGACCTATAACACCTATATCATAATAAGTAGTATTGGTTCGCAAATACTATGTTCGTAACAAGATACAATTTCAATAGAAAATCCCTTTTCAATTCTGCTATGTGTGCGTGAGTGTATCTACTTAAACGTTGAACATAAATATAACTTTATTAATATTTTCATTGAAAATATGCTCTATTTTAAAGAACAGGGTATATAGAGTTACCTTCTAGGCTTTATAAAGGTCTGCAAAAAATTACAATCCCCCTGGTATTACGACTACCAATATGACGACGGTAGCTACTTACTCACGTTTGTGTGCTTACCACCTTCGGCTACATCATCACTTACCATAGTGAGATTGTGGTCAAACACAAGCCTATACAAAGTAAAAAAAATGGACCACCAGCTTGATTGTCAACCTACTGTCATAAAAAAAACTAGGACTAACCAGACGTCTTAAAAAACTTACTATTCTTTAAAAAACACCTAGTGTGTTGCTTTGAGATACCTATCGCTGTCTTCGTCTGATCACAACCATCTCTCTCCAATAATTATTTTTTAATTTACCAATATCAAGATAGTTACGAGCATGTTCACAAATTGTGCGCCCGCGCCACTCATAATACGAATAGTTAAAGTTCAAGGTTCTTGTTAATTCATTTAATTGGCAATCGATATTGTCACCATCTATGATAAATAATTACAATGTTTAATTCGGTAGATAACGGCGCCTTAATGAACTCCCGACTGGAATAGGAGACGGCGCTACTACAAGACGTGCGCGCGCGCACGTACGCCACCCTCGGGTGCGCGGGCACATTGTCGCACGATACGTTAATGTTGGCGTAGCAACAGTGATACATGTATATAGGTATGTTTCATATTTGAATTATAAATTACTCTTATTTATTAATAGTACATTTAATAGTGTAACTAATTTATAATATTAACAAGTTAATAGTACTACAAAAGGTAGTCTACTAGTATGGTATAAAAATTTTGTAACAAGATTGATTACCCACTAGCTTCACGCGGTTTTACCCGAACCGCAATGGGATCTTATGTCATCCCTGCATTAAACTACCCTATATGTTATTCTAGGGTATGAGCGATCAATGTGCCAATTTTCATCCAAATCCATTCAGCCGTTTATGCGTGATTGAGTCACAAACATACAATCTTTCACACCTTTATATATAAAATACTAGCATCCGCCCCGCGGTTTCACCCGCGTTCCCGAGGGATCTTAAGTTTTCCCGGGATAAAAAGTTGCCTATGTACCTATAAATCCAGGGTGTCAGCTACCTCTCTAACAGATTTCATCAAAATCCGTACAGTAGTTTTTGCGTGAAAGAGTAACAAACATCCATACATACAAAGTTTCGCGTTTATAATATTAGTAAGGACAGGTAAAGAATAGTAGAATAACCATTAAAAATCTTTTATTTATACCGGGAGCGCGGGTGAAATCACGGGGAACAGCTAGTTTCTAATATTAGTAGGGTCTTAAAATTAAATGTTTAATAGAAAATCTAAGATAAAAAATGTCCAGGACTGCCTAATAATAAAACAAGAGAGTCATAGAGAAATGATAGGAATAATAAGTTTCTAATATATTATAATAAGATTCAAATTAACTATTTATTCATACATAATGTAAGCACTTTTGCTGCTTCTTACAAACCGTAGCCAACTATAGCTAACCGTAGCCCTTCGTAGCACCGCTACGAATACCCTCTACGAATTAGTAATAACTTTTGAAAAAATATATTATTAATCTAATATCACAATCAAAATAGGAGCAATCTCAAATACACAATGGAAACGCACTTCTATCTCGTATAGAAACGAGCGTGTTCCAATTCGCGGGCCGGACGACTCCATTACTATGCGATTTGCAATAGCTTTAGCTACTTACAGCTAGAAAGAAGGCTTCTGTTTCCGCCGGTTGGAAGCTTTTTATCTATATTATTACATTTGCATGTTGCGTGGAAAAGACTTCAACGCGCAACGTTGTAAGAAAATTTGTTGATGAGTATATATTAGCATTCATGTTTAGTAAATTGTTTTAATTAACTGCATTATTGTTGGAGAAAACTTGATGGGCATAACGGGTGGATGTTTTGAGTTGGCTTTTTAGTTCCTCTTGATGAACAACTTTTACTATGGGAACAAATTGAAATTGTGCAAACTTGCACAATATATATATTTTTTTATGATTTCATTTCCGAAGTTCTGAATTAAAAGTTTTATCTCAAATTATCCAGATAACAAGTAACGCGGGTTCGATTCCCACCCAGGACTGACATTTTGTGTGCATGAACATGTCTGTTTGTCTTGAGTCCGAGTGTATTTATCTATATAAGTTAGAAAAAAACAGTAGTAGGTACCTATATGTTGTTATCTGGTTTCCATAGTACAAGCTCTGCTTAGTTTGGGATCAGATGGCCGTGTGTGAGGATTGTATCTGATTTATTTATTTATATGATAGATATCGCATAGTTATTTCTCTCTTTGACTAACACAAAAATAGCCACTGCGCAGCATTACAGCGCAATGATGCATTGCTTAAAATCTTCCTCAAGGAACCTCTAGATAACTGTGAAAATTACATCAAAATTGGCGCAGTAGTTCTAGAGTTATAGACACACTAACGGTCATTCAAACATATAGTTACGTTTTGTATGGATAAGGGTTCATTAACCTTATTTTATACTAGCTTTCCGCCCGCGGTTATGCTCACGCATACTTTATAAAATTTATATTTAAAAAAAAACTACTTACACGTTTTACTAATTAACACGTGAAAAACTCATGAAAACTCGTTCGATGGTTTCAGAGATTAGCGTATTCAAATAGATAAACAGACAATAAATCAAAAATGGCCTCCACACACTCCATATTTAGTAAAAAAAGAAAAACAAATGTGCAGACTCGCCAATTCTACAAATTTATTATATGTATAGATTATTACAGTTTTAAGCTCTAAGTGAGACGAATTAAACTCATATAGGAAGATACTGCATATAAATAGAACGCGCGCGCATTCATTACGCAATTCACTTTTACTACTTTCGTTAGAATATCCTATTATTAGTGGGAAAACCTGAGTGAAAAATAGCTTTTATTACTACTTCTATTATAAGAATAAAGGGCTAAATAGTGCTCGTTAGTAAGTTACGGGTTTTATATTAGTTACCATGTATGGATACATATTTTATGTTGTATAGCTCCTAGATTTGATGGGCAGGTGATTGTGACAGAGACAGGAAAGGGGCAAGGATCGTATGTCGTTTAATGTAATAATAGCTCAGTGGATGTGACGTCGTATGCCGTGGCGAAGGTTAAGGGTTCAATGAACTTAAAGTTTCGGTGAAGGAAAACATCGTGAGGAAACCATAGCACGGTGGTAGAGTAAACTCAAGTTGAAAATCTGTCGCCAAACATATACCGGTGTGTTCCGGCAGCTGCATTTGCGAGTCAGTTCCTTCGAGGCTTTGTGTGCCTTCGGCCAAGTCATCACTTACCATAGTGAGATTGTTAAACACAAGCCTATATAAAGTAAAAATGAAATAAAAGTTACATTTATTAGCATTTGATTTGCTTTTATTTCATTCCTTACACACACTTGGGAAGTAAATATTTTTGGGAAAGTAATTGTGCTGTATGATAAGGAACATATTGTAAGCTTATCAAATTCAAACAATTCCTTAATAGATCCAAGTAAAGTATGAATTTTAGTAACTTGTAATTGCGTGTAAATTAAGCAAAATGCCGGTTGGGAAATCGCCGCGCGCCGTGTTGGTCCAACTGCTAGTTTATTACAAACAAGTAAGCAGTAGCAGCCATTAAATTCTGACATTTGAGCATCTTTACGATATTGCAAATTAGTATTCTATTAATACATAATATGAATGTATAATATACATAATAATGTAAATCTTATACACATTATTCAAGCAGCAGATTTCTACAGTTAGATAGTATGGATAACTTTTTCTATAACTTATATTCCAACTAGCTACCTCCCCATGAATACCCGGATCTGTACCTATCTAATTTTTTCCCATATATGGATAAATAAACCCTAGTAAAATTTTATTAGGATCTGCGTGGCAAGATTCATTCAAAAACCTGTCCAGTTATTACGGGATGGTGAAGTAACAAAAGTAATACAACAAACAAACTTTCATATTTATAATATTAGTTGGCTTGTGATACAGGTATTGCTAGATATGATGTTACTAACCACACATATTATTATGAATAGATTAAAAATATGTAGATTATATAGCCCGGATTAAGTCGTAATTTGATTTAAGGCTGATTTTTCAATCGCCCAATAAACCTCGGATAAGCTGTCCCTCTGATAAGTCCATACAAATAAATAACTGGTAGGTAAGTACATACAGAAGTGACAGTTCAGAAGTGTGATCAAAATGTACCGTTACGTGACCCTTACCCTAACGTAACACAAGTCTAATTTTAGCTTGGTAGGTAGCCGGATCATTGTGTCGCTCGGTCTTACATCACTTTCAAATCATTGATGATGAAGTCAAATTCTACGTCAAATGCAAGTCCAAATGATCCAACCACAGTTCAGAAAGAGCTATAGCTTACCATAGATTAGAAAAGATAGAAGTTTAAACGCCTATTTATATACTGAATGCAATGTTTTCCATAAGTACTTGGTACAAAAGGATGAGTATTTTTAAAGACACTTCCTTAGCAAGAAGAACGCATATACATAGTGAAAAAGTTGATCGAGGGTATTTTTAGGCTGACAAACATGCTGGCGGTCCACCATAGTAAGTGGCTACCCTAGCCTATAGACGTTAGCAATACCAGGGGGATTGCTAATGTGTTGCCGACTTTTATAAAGCCTAGAAATAACTCGTAAAACTAGTAGAAAATAGGTAGGCACCTACACTCATCAATATGACCAACTTTTATTATAGGATATGCAATTATGCATGCCTAGAGATAGAATATTGAGGAAAATAATAAACTACGTATTTATAAGTACACTATGATACCCATATTCGCAAATAAATTGATTGATTGATTGAAGGACCAACTCTGGAAACTCGAAAAACATCAAACTTTTCATTCTGACGGTCAGACTTGGTTGATGAAAATTAATAAAAAATAAATAGATCTTTCATGTTTATTGTGTACCGCAAACCGATAGCACCTATAAATAAGTATGCGAAAATTCGATACTTATCTCTTTATCTCAACATTGAAACCTCCAAAAATCGATTTTTTTAGGGTTCCGTACCTTAAAAAGAAAAAAGGAACTCTCATAGGACACACGATCGTTGTCGCTCTGTATGTCTATCAAAACCTTTTTTCTCAATATAGTTAGTATCAAGTTGAAATTGAAAATATATATTGATATAATTTGTATGAGAAAAATAAAAATAAAATGTAACCTCGCTGATTTTATATAATATCAAATACTTAGGTCTACGGTTCCTTAGAGCTGTATAAAAATTTAATTTCTAAGTTGCAATCCAAATATACGACTCACAAATAACACCTATTATAGACTCACAACTCACAACACAAGTAAAGGAAAAACCATAAATTTTTCGTTATATCTCTTTTTTTGCGATTTATGTCACATTTGCAGTTAGAGATAGTCTTTTCAGTCATTATATAGGTGAGTGGAAATAAACATATATACTTACACATCTCTAGTGCAATCTGTAGTGCAATTTTATTATTTTTGTTAAAATCGTAAACAATAAAAATTAAAAAAAAAAACATACTTTCGCTTTAATATTATAAATGCGAAAGTGAGTTTGTTTGTTACCTTTTCACGCCTAAAACTCTGAACCGATTGTGATGAAATTTGATATGCAGGTAGCCTATGGTATGGAGAAGAACATAGGCTACATTTTATCCCGGGAAAATGCGAGATCCCTAGGGAACGCGGGTGAAACCGCGGGGCGACAGCTAGTCTTTAATATTAGTACGACAAAATATCATCACCAACAGACGATATAAATCTCATTTTAATTTTCCAATCAAAATCATTTTGTATCTCGCTTATCTCCACATGTCAGAAAGAGATGAATGTCAGATTGACGTAGTCGTGATAAACATCAGTCACGGGCCTCCGAGTGCGAACATGTGGGCCGCCGTGTGGATCATAGATATAAAAGGTGTGTCGTGAAAACGTGACGAGTTTTATACGTCATAATAATAAATATTATCATAAATTAACATACTATAAAGTTGCGCGTCCACCTGATCGGCATCGGAACATACGAAAGCGTAAAAATTCCTTGTTTTTATTGATTCCTATAGAACTGCGAATAGTATTTTTGAACAATACCTACAGATGACGTCATCCGGAGTGAATACTGAGCAGAACCTCCATAATACGAGCACGTCCGTCAAGCATTGGTTCGACTGACTCTCAGTCACTGACATAAAAATGTCGTTGCGAAATCAGTAACTAAAGGACGTACGTAACCCATTGGCAATTCATAAAGCCGATGCTACGTATCATCCATACGTTCCGATGCCGATCAGGTGGACATGCAGCATAATATTTATTTATTTAGTACTAGTTACCGCCCCGCGGTTTCACCCGCATAAAATTACCCTATATGTTATAGCAGGGTGTGATCTATCTTTGTGCTAAATTTTATCTATATCTATTGAGCCGTTTATCCGTGATTGAGTCACAAACATCCATACATATTTCAGGAATATTCCGATAATTAGGTACTTCGTTCTTAAAATAATAATCCTACTAATATTAGAAATGTGAAAGTAGAAGTAGCTAGTTCATCGAAAACTCAAGCTCATCCTAGGATTCGAACCCACGACGATATTTGTTACTTAATCACGCTTCAATCTTGTCAATTAAACAAGGTACCTATATAATGTCGTAGGATGATTTGATAATTTGAATTTTCGCGAAAATCCTAGGGATTTGCGAAAACACGGATAAGTTATTAGACAATGGTGAAACATTTCTCAATATGAAGAGTTTCCGTGCAGGCAATAAAAAATAACCAAGAAGTGTACGATGACCGCTCGCTGCACTTCGCGATCGGCATACACTTCTAACATAAAGTATTTGGGTCGTTTCTGAATCTTCCTGTTCAGAAACGACCTGGATACTTACGATTTTAGAAATGTTTTCACCATTGTCTAATAATCTAAGATCGGAAAATTCGAATTATCTGATAATTCTGCGACCTATAGATCATATCCTCGAAACAGTAAAGCAAGATTCTTTTTAGTCTGGGAAAACCTAATCTCGGGGACGCGGGTAAAGCCTTAATTTGGGGCGGAAACTGTCATAATCTTACATGCATTCTCCATTGTACTGCTTTTCCATTTTCTGATCTGTTATATAAGGTTCTGTTCTAATAAATGAAGTACGGTCCTTTTGATGGATGATAGTATAGGTCATAAGTATTCCGAAAATGATAAATAAAAAAACCTAAAATTGTACTTCATAAATAAAAGTAATAAATAAATAAAATAAAAGTAATTTATTTTTAAATGCTTTTTTTATTTTTTAATAATAAATTTTACACCGGATTATGCTGTTAATGGTTTTAATTAATGCTTAGTAGTGACGAAGTACAATTTCAGGTTTTTTTTTTCATTAAAATTACGACCGAATATTTTTATTTTATCATTTTCGGAATACTTATGACCTATACTATCATCCCTCAAAAGGACCGTTCTTCATTTATTAGGACCTTATATTATTATAGTCAGATAAATCATTATATAATATTAATTATTTGCTTTTCCTTGTTAAGATTGCCAGTTACAATATCTATCAATTCATAATGCTGGAGCTATGTGATTCATTTATCAATTACCAGAAAAAGTTGTGTCAAGAACATAAAAAAATAAGTTTATCATAATATTATGCGATGTTTATTTGAAATGATACAGTATTACCACAGCGTAAAAAACATACAGTGGTTTATCGCATTTGAAGTCACGCGAAATGCCGCTTTGTAAAGGCATTCGTTGCTCCATTGTGTCCCAAGCGAGTGTATGACAGCCTGGGCTCGCTATCGTCCTTCTCTCACCCCGCAAGCCCCGCACGATTGCTCTGTCTAGACGTATCCGTTGGCCGACTGTAAGAGTTACATAGACTGTGGTATTACTCAGTGTTTACTGCACTAAGATGGCCTTATAGATGGATGGACAACAGGTTTTTAGTGATAATTTTGTCAGATAAGTGAACACAATATATTTATGCCTGTGACTCATAACCATGTGAAAATATTATTCATAGATTTCTATTTATATTTACGATATAGCTTTTACCTGTTATTTCTTCCGTATGTAGGTACTTAATTATGGTTCCGTAGCCAAATATATATAGGTAAAAACGGAAACCATGTCTGTCCGTTCGTCCTTATTTCACAAACATTATATTTGGGATTATTGGGTCTATGGTTGAAATTGGGCACGAAGGTTAAGAAGTAAGTTATTTTGAATTATCAACCATTAAAATAACTTTTTACAGAAAGTATTTACAATCATTGTATAAAATACAAACTATAATTTATAGAAAATATCCAAAGCCCTCGCTGCTGTCGATAGGCATGGTTCCCATGAAATAAATTACTATAGATTGACCACAATCACGTTTTTACATTGGTTCTAATAACGTGTAGGTACAGTATATGAAAAATATCAATTTAAGTGGTCGGTGAAATTAAAATAGTAAATAATATCTATGCTATGGAACCCTTCACATTGTGTTTCGACATGTACTTGGCCGGTTTATATTTATGTGTGAAATATGTACATATCAAATGTTATGCGTAACCAAATTTATACTCTTGCTTACTTTAGCTTTACTTAATTTATGTTAATAAAAATGCGTACAAAAAGCAATGGGTTATTTTAACATGAACCTCCAGAAGAAGAAGAATTAGTATACACCTGTTAAATAGTAGATGGAATAATATTTTATTTCATAAAATAATTTTCATATTGTTAGTAGTACAGAACCTTACGACTATGTTAGTAGAAGACAACAAATAATCGAGGGAGATGATTTTGGTCTAGGTAGGTATAATAGGCCACATGAATCTAGCAACAATGGTTCATGTACCGTCCTTCCAGCCGACCTGCGAACATAGCTACGATACTATTGGTGCTGGCCCGCACTCTGCAGAGCAAGGACGTGCATTTTTATTTAATCAGCCAACTAAATAGGGCTGATTTTTCAATGGCTGGATAAACCTTAGAAAAGCTAAATATTCTTCTGATAAGTAGTTACATGTTTTATTAATTTATTTTATGCCGCCATAATTTATAATTATAATGTTATGTATTATAAATTATGGCGTATCTTGGTGTATCTTTTCAGCCAATAACCTTCCAAACATGTATTGGAGTCAGACTATTCTGCATTCCCATGACATGCATGCCTATATCCTATTGCAACTCGATTAGTTCCTACCACGTCTCCGTTAGGAGGAATGAGGAGCCGGCATATCAAATGACAAACGAGTAGAGGGCCCGAGTGGGAAGCCACCAATTACATCAACTATACCTCAAACGATCAACAACCTGCCTTATATATAAATTTGCACTCAATTCTCAAATACAGTAGGTTGATTTTCAATTAATGTGCCAATGATAGATAAGTTGTTTAAAACATGTTTTATATTTGCAATGGGTGCAGCGACCCAAGTGTTGCTATTTTATTGATATTTTGATTAGTCATTCGCGAGTTTAGGTACCTACCTAGTTCAAAATGGTCTCAAATTCTAATATAACTGCAGGATATTTTTGGTAATATCAGATTAAGGTATCTACATCTGTCTACCTAGTCTAAAAATATCGCAGTAAGTTTTTTTAAAACGAAAGCAAACGTGCTTAATAACGATAGATTCGGTGCATTTCGATCGATATTGTAAATCTCACCTTTGGATTAAATCCGTATTCCTAAACTGAACTCCAAGACGTCAAGAAAACTTCCACTTCCACCTGCACATTGTTGACATACCAAACATACGGACACAAAATTTTACATCCACATTTATATTGCGGACAGCAAAGGAGTGGAACTTGCTTCCGGCGTTTGTTTCCTGACTTCTACAATCTAGGGAATTTCAAGGCTAGAGTAAATAGGTTTCTTCTGGGCTAGCGTGCTCCATCATAGGCTTCGTCTTCGTCTATGGGCGGGTCAATAGCCAAACGCAAATCCATTTAATATTAAAAATTATAGAGCATGCAGGTATAATTTATACTTTCATATTATTGTATTTGAAAGCCATAAGGTGTCCTAAAAATAAAATCTATACGTACCTAGTTGGAGCATAAACATCTACTAAATAATAATAATAAATCGCATCAGCACATATACCGCATGGATATTTATTTTGAAATAACTCATTGTGAAGCCTGTTTTGGTTTGCTTAAGCTGAAACTACTTAAATCTAATTTTTCATACTAAAGTACTTCCTCGATCAAATTGTTTGTGTTTTTTTATTTTTATTTCAGGGTAACTTAGAAGTCTTAGTTAGAAGAGATGCCGTTTCAGAATATTCACATAATATAGTCACAAATTCAGGTAAATGAATCAGAAAATGCATGGTAATTATTATTTCCTAAAGCAGATTACTAGAATATTTCATGGAATAAAAGCTCTGAATAAATGAAAGAGGAAAACAATAAATAATAAAGTGCATTTGTTTGTATCTAATTGTACTTTACATAATACTCATAAAGCAGGAAGAGCCGGCTTGCAGTTGTAAATAACTTAGTCAGTCTTGAATGCATTTCATACACATCTTTGGTCATTGAAAATTAAAATCTCTTACCATAGGATATGGTTTCCATACATCCCGGTAAGTTGGGATATGTCCCGGCTTGAAGTGTGGTGTCTTGGTGTCCCGGCATTAAGGAAATGATACCGGTTTGAAATCTATAGTTTATCGATAGGTAGCAGATTAATAAGTATGCACGTAACTAAAGGTAAATCATGGACCAGGGACATAGAACTATTATCAAGTGTCTTGGTGCCCAAGAGACGGCAATATGGTTTTTTTTAAAGCGATAATAACTCAATGGTAGTGACATCGAATATCGTGGGTTCGTATCCTATAATAAACTACAGCTTTTAAGCATTTAGTGTTAGTAGCAGTCTGGCTGGCTACCCTCAAATTGAAAACCTGTCGACACAACACTTATCGGTCTGTACCGGCAGCAGCAGTTGAGAGCTAGTTTCTCATAGGCTTACTACCTTCCGCCACATCATCACTTACCTAGTGAGATTGTGGTCAAACACAAGTCTATTCAAAGTAGCGTAGATATTTGTTACGATATCATGCATAATGTGGCACTACTATAGGCCTACTGATAGGCCAAGATGACCCAGCTCAACTTAGAGTATACATAAACAAGCTATAGAGCACGCCTTACTAAGTATGAACTGAAAGTACAAGTATGAACACAGAATGGTCTCAAAAGGGGATGCGGGAGACGTGGGGCGGGCGCAGACATTTCGTCATGCATCGCTATAGGTACCATAGCTAAGTATCTATACATATATTATTTTGTAGTACCTATAAAATTGCTTTCGATTGGCACATCGGACCGGAGCGATTCTGCTACTCTATAGACTCGCTCACCAACGTAGTCTCCCCCGCCCCTATGGCAGCGATGTTAAATTAAAATAATTTTCGAAATACGATATTATAACCCAAAACCGTTGAAGTAATTTAAAATGTAGCATGCAACGCCAACCTTCCAATTCAAGCTGTCATTTTCATGTTTTTCGATCAGCTAAATACGTAATTTGGGTCTTTCAAGACGTCAAACATGACAGCCTTAGGTATCATTATTATTTTTATTTATGGTGATTTAAATCTGGTTTCAGCACGAGTCAGTAATTACATAACAAATTAAAGTATTTACTTTTAATTTTATTAATTGCTTGAAATTACAACATAATTTGACAACCATATTCTAAACATCTATCCTACATAAAAACCTGCATACAACATAATAATTATTATAAACTTGACAAAATAACCAACCCGGGAATAGAACCATAACTATAAGTCTTTTGGACTTCGCAGCCGCGTTCGTCCCTAAACCATTAAAAAAAGACAAACAATCCCATAACAATTACAAGACGTCATATACCATCTTACAACGATACAATGTTTAATTTCGTCCGCACATGAAAATAGAGCGTTTATTCGTGTGTGTATTGAGTCGGTCATGGCCCAAGGCGACGTCGGTCATGTGACTGACACGTCACGTGTCTCACGACCTTTATGAAAATAAACTTTTAAAAAAGAATAACAAATGAGTTATTGTTGGTGACATGAGTAACTGCATGGATCAACGTAATCTGTTATACTTATGTAACATCACGATGCGCACGCGCTACTGCACTCATCAATTATAAATGTACAAAAGGACACTCATAATCATATTCAGCCCGAGGATGTCCACTGCTGAATAGGTCTCCCCCATTGATTTCCATATCAAACATTTTGTGCTTGTAGCCGGCGGCTCCCAGCAACTCTGACCAGGTCATCGGCCCACCAGTCAGTGGTTGGAGGTCATCCCGCTCGGCGCACACTTGTAGTCGCCACGAAGAGTCCCTTTCTTCTCCATCAGCTATCGGCTCTTCGAGGGATATGTGGCAACTCTACAAATTCTTCGTTCTGTCATAATTCACAAGTCGAAAAGTCCTAGTTACGAACCGCAAATAAATTAAAATAGATATTCTAGGCCACAAATTAGTGGCACTTTACAACGTGACGATGACAGTGTTTATTATTTACACAGTATGTTATATGCTCCAGTTTTCTGCACTCCAGATACCAATTCTCTTACATAGTAAACTCAAATAAATAAAAAAAAACAATGTTGCTCCCGCCAACTAAAAAATTAAAATATTAAAGACTATTATGTTTTTCCGGGATAAAAAGTACCTTCCTCGATAAATGGTTTATCCAACACTAAAATATTTTTTCAATTCGAACCAGTAGTTCCTGAGATTAGCGCGTTTAACCAAACAAACAAACTCTTCCGCTTTATCCTATCCTAACTTAATAATTTAAATGCGAATGAGAGTTTGTTTGTTTATTTGTTGTTACCTTTTCACGTAGACTACTTTTTATCCCGGGAAAACACAAGATCCCTCGGGAACGCGGGTGAAACCGCGGGACGGAAGCTAGTAAAATTATAAAATGTGAAAGTATATGAGTATAGATGTAGGGATGTCTGGATGTTTATTACTCTTTCACGCAAAAACTACTGAACGGATTTGTATGAAATTTGGCACACCACATAGGAATTCACGGTTTGGGTACAAGTTAGTAACCATTCCGTATATGAAAAATGATGCATAAAATTTGTAAACTATGAAAATATACGGCACAATTCTGAGGTCAACCTTATTTACCGACTATTTACATTACAATGTGTTTATTTTTATACTATTTATCCGAAATCCCCCATACCAAGGTTTATTGATTCTAATTATAATGAGTCAGAAATATAAGGATATACTTAAATTTTAAACGGTTAAGTCCTACAAGCAGTTTTTTTTATTATTAGTTGACCAACAGTTATTACATTCTATTAAAACTAAGCACATTTTAATTTCAACGCACAACAAATTAAAAGTAAACATAACATGCTTTAAGAAGGAAATATTGTAATAATAAATGCTACAAAAATAAAAAAGATGGCGGAATTAACTTAATCAAACAGAGACGCGTATTATTGCATCAATAATATTTCGATGACTAATGAATGCGATTAAAAATGACAGTTCTTACAGTGTTACGTTAGTACTATCACTTATTCTGTGACAGTGTGTGTTCCAGCACTTGAGAGCCAGTTCGTTGCCTTCCTACGGCCACATCATCACATACCATAGTGAGTTTGTGGTCAAACACAAGCCTATACAAAGTCAATAAAAAAAATATACACAAATTTGTTGCTAAAATACCTTCAAGTACCAACGACACAGACTTGGTATATACTTATATACATGTCGATACATTTGTTATGCAATTTATACATCCGTGGGACTGATGACTTGGTATCACGCTTCCACGAAAAGGACACACAATGGGGCTACGAGTCAATCTTATAGGAACTTGGTGACATAAATATTTTTAGAAATACAAATATTGAAGTGTATTAAATTATTGTATACCTAGCTAATTTTAAGTTTAGATGTGAAAATGTAACAAACAGACAGACAATATCGCTTTGGCTTTCATAATATTCTTACAAATTTTAGTAACGATTTATTTAGCAATTTATTTTAAATAAGCGACATTTCTTTTTGACAAATTATACGTTGTTCAAAGGCATCTTCAATCTGTAAATCAAGTCAAACACCTAACAGTATGTTCTCGCACTTGAGAGCCAGATACCTTCGACCACATCATCTCTTATCGTTATGAGATTGTGGTCAAACATACCCATCCCATTAGCCCTATTAACTGCTGTTCTAATCTCCATACAAATGTACACAGACAACGATAAGTGAACAAACATAAGTGGCGCTTAGCTATCAATAACTTGAGTTAGGCATTACGTGCTTACGGGAATGTAACACGTCCCCTGTTTAATGTGAATATACGGCGTGATTGTAGGGACCGTCCCGCTGCCTGACAGGTGTGTGTGGAGGAAAACATCTTGTTCTTATAATGACGTATGGAAACTTACATTATTATGTCGGAATGGTTTACCGGATTCCTTTTTGTGTTACATAGGAAAATGCTATGTGTTTCTCAGTTTTTTTTATTGAATACTAGCTGTCCCCCGCGATTTCACCCGCGTTCCTAAGAATAAAAAGTAGCCCATGTCCTTCTCCATACTATAGGCTATCTGCATACCAAATTTCATCGCGATCGGTTCAGCGGTTTAGGTGTGAAAAGGTAACAAACAAACAAACTCACATTATAATATCGCTAACTAATATTAGATAGCCCATAGTAAGATTAGAATCATGTCATGATGTCTGTCCGGTGTCTTTACCACCCAGCTATTATTGTCTCAATCCTTTCTTATTACTATAATACTTTGTATCGATCTGAAAAATTTACAAACACTAAATTAAATTTAAATAAATAACATGATACACAATATTTTAATTATGAGGATATATAAAATATTTCATTTAATATCCTTGTTATGGAATTTCAAAATTGAAAAACATTTAAAACCCTTTAATTTATTTATATTTTTTACCATACAATGGATTCCTTCTTGTTTATTTTTATATAGAATTTAGATAGTCAATTACATTCATATAACAATAAGTAATGTATGAAACAACTTTAAAGAAACAATTAATCTATACTAATATTATAAAGAGGAAAGATTTGTATTTTTGTATGTAACGAATAAACACAAAAACTACCGAACCGATTTCAAAAATTCTTTCACCATTAGAATGCTACACTATCCCTAAGTAACATGGGCTATATTTTATCCCGGGAACGCGGGTGAAACCGCGCGGAAAAGCTAGTCCTTAATAAATCGTTTCGGAAGTCTCTTGATATTGCAAGAAACGATCAATCTACGAGCCCATCTAAATAAACCCTCTCAATATTAATAGAATCATTTCCATTATTATTTAGAGAACCCTTTCAAAACAATATTAGAGATCAAAGTCTAGAATTTAATAAAGATGTCGCCGCTCAAAAACAATAACAAATAAACTTCATAGAAATTAATATGTATTTATTTATTTATTTTGTAAAGTGATTAACGGCGCTATAAATTCTCTAAATTGTTCGAGAACATATTCTTAATAATTTTCCTGTTGATCGTATTAGTAATTTCAGTTTAAATTATTGTTTATAATTAACAATTTGTTTGTAACTAAAAATATCTGCTCGTATACTAAGTAATTTAAGTATGTCATTTCGTATTTAAGTACTTGAGGAAACTCTACTTCCTATTATACAGGTTGTAATTTTTTAACGAGGGACATACTTGCAAGAGTAAAAATACTCATCAACTATGAAATCTTGAAAAAATAATCAAACTTTTACTGAAGTCAACCTTGATCGATGAAATGTAGAAAAAAACTGCACTCCGGGAGTGCCGACAGAAGTGTCAAACTTTTTTTTTGAGACCTTGCTTTTGAGATTGAGATTGAGATTGTGCTCTTGTATCATCATCATTATCATTAAAATTATTACAATCTAAAATAGAAATTTGTTTTGTTATGGCGCCAAAACTACTGACAGCGACTAGCGACATTACTGGCCGCAATTATTTTAATGGGAGAAAAAAAACGAAACTAAACGTCAAACTGCGTCTCGGTGTCGCGAGGTTTTACCTCATCTAAAATATGCGTACCGCGCTGAAAGAAGTTTACACTTCAAAGATAGAATTTCAGAATTGATCTCATTGTAAAAGTTATAAAATATTTATGAGTATTTTTACTCCTACAAGGATGTCCATTGCTAAACGTGTCATCTCGTATACAAAAAAAAAAACAGTTTCTCTGTAGTTTCCCTTCCGCGGCAATATGAATTGAGATTGACACTCTAAACTATTCTAAAAGTTTTTTTTAAACATTGATTCTTTATTGTTGTTCCTAGAATTAATTGTCTAGGAATTCAATAGAGAGTAGGTAAGTTTTTTTTTTCTTGTTATTACCATTTTCATTAGTCACCCCATACTCAGCAGAATCCAACGTCTATGAACAATTGAAAGTGAACTATGAATCCAATGGACACATTGCCCGCACCAACGCAACTGCGGTACACTAGGCAGTCCCATAGAGCCACCACAGCTTTTTTTTTATCTTTACAATCGTTTATGTAAATGACAAATATAGATGTTACGATCAACCTTGGTTCATTTTGTGGTCGAAGTATGGCGGCAGTGAAACTTTACGATCAAACTGCTCATAAATATTACTGTTTATATTATACTTTGTAGTTTTACAGCTTAAACTGTTAAAGTTAAGTATAATTTCATTTATCGTCGCGCTGCACTTTGTATCACCTACAAGTTGAAAATCTGTCGCCAAACATCAACGGTTTCAGGCATTTGCACTGAGAGCCATTCCTCAGGTGGACCGCCAGCCTGCCAGTCAGTCTACGACATAAAAAAAAAGATAACCTGATAGTCGACGAAAAGCAATTCATTGGCAAGTCTAAAGCTGGCAGCGTGCACGCTCACAAAAACGAACCCGTAAGTTTCCAAGAATTCCTAATAAATCAACTAATGACCTAAACTAAGCCGTACATAGAATTCATTAGATATGGCCTTTTACGGAAGTATTGCCGTCAAGTTGTGACCTAATTTTAATGATTCTTAGCTTCCATAACTTATGGTACGAGTACTAAATAACATAGTCTAGACTTTATAGATTTTATAGGTCCATAACCTAGATTGCTTATAAAAGTATGGTGCCAGACGATATCGAAGAGATCCCAGGAAAGAGGTTGCAATTGGCACCATACTGCTAGAGCTAGAACTGTTTTTGATTAGGTATTAGCCAGATTTTGATTATGTCATTTTACTTTGAATTTCGAATTTTTACGTAGACAAGAATCACTATTCACCTATTTAGTAACCAGGCTACATTATTACCTGCGTAGTAGTGGTACGTAAGACTTAAAAATTGAACCAGCTACAGGAGTATATCGAGGCCGAGGAATGCCCCGAAAATGTATTCTATATAGAGGTTAGATAAGGTGTCAGCGACGCATAACCAACTATGTTATTGTTGTTTGTATTTAAGATAGTTAAGGTCTAGAATAAGTATAGGAATTAGGTTTAAGCAATAAATAATTAATTTATGGGTGTTATTATTGAATAGGTCAAGGTATTACGTAAGAATAGGTCCTGGAAAAAAGGCAATACCGGCACGAGAGCCACTTTATATTTTTTACGATAATATTGTTATTTCTCATAAAAATCAAAGATTTATGTATATTTTAAGATGATAATAACACATAGAACAATATTTTAAAGCTCCCATCTGTAAAGGAAAGCCAATTCCTAAGGAAAATAGGAAAAACCATTATTAGAGAGAGATAGACATATGACAAAACCGGTTCGAAAAAGACAACACGATATTAGAGTGAAAAAGCAATACTTTTAATGTAAACAAAGAACCTGATTGGTTAATAGAAATCTAGAAAAATGTCAAGAATGTGCCGGAATTAAAGTAGGCCCTCTGATTGGTTGACAGAAATTAATTCCGAGTCTCTCATTGGTCGTAGTACAATCGACAAAAAATATATAAGAAACGCAGTTTCCTTCGGATTGGCATTCCTACCTGGGCAGCAATAATAAGAAGACTGAAAATAGAAATAAGAAGAAAAGAATAAATACTGAAGAATATTCTGGAAGAAAGTGTTCTTATTTGGTGGGAATCCTGGGCTCCATAGGCAGTGTTCATCGAGGTGACAAGACACCCGTCCATAGGCAGTGTTCATCGAGGTGGCAAGACACCCGTCCATAGGCAGTGTTCATCGAGGTGGCAAGACACCCGTCCATAGGCAGTGTTCATCAAGGTGGCAAGACACCCGTCCATAGGCAGTGTGCATCAAGGCGGCAGGGCCACCGAACTCTAAAGTGCATCGAGGAAGCAGGGCAACCGAGGGTATTACCCGCCCCGCTTTCCTCGCCCCCCCCCCCTTTCTGCCGCCCGTTTATTTCTGCTCTTGTTGCAGTACTGATCATCGTCTCGCCGTACGCAAACCCCTCCAGCCAGCCGAAATTGGGATTTGAAGAATTCATGAAAATATAATAATAATACAGTCCACTTGAAGAGCGCAACAGAAGAATTGGTCCTTCGAGCCGGATCTGGAACTGAAGATGCAGCGTACACCGAGAACAAGATCAGAAAAGACACGTTCGCAGACAACTGAAGAGACGCAGGCTACATCAGATTGGAGTATGGACACCCCCGTCGAGTCATCAAGTTCGTCGAACAGTCAAGCAACACTCAAGAACACCCCCCCGCGTCCTGTCGAAGAGGAAGGCGCCGTCATGCATCCTGCAGGGACCAGCGTCGCCGCCAAAGGAGGAACCGCCCCCGCCCACTCCGCAAGGGTTGACTCCGCACCTACGGCCGCACACACCGGGATGGGGAATGGTGAGAGAAGACTCACTGATGAAGAAATATTCGCAGTTCCTGCCTCAGTTCATCGAAGAAAGGAAGCCCACATTGTCAACGTGTCATCAAGAGAAACAGACGTCCGTTCAGTCAAATCATCAAAGCGTCAAGCGGAGGTGCAAGCTCGGATGATAGTAGCCAAGAGAGAATTGGAAGTCGCCGAAGCAAGATCAAGAGTAGCTCTAGCGGAACTGGAAATGTTGCAGATCGACTCAGATGAAGAAATCGAAGAACACATCGATCAATCGCACCATGTGGAAGAATGGCTCAACCGGTCCAAATCAAGAGCGATAGAAGAGCGAGTGCCGACTCAAGAAAAGAAGAGCGACATTCAAGAGTTGGCTTTGGCGATCTCGAAGCTCACCGAGAAGAATCCGATGACAACGGTACCGAAGCATATGATAGAGCTGCCCTATTTCAACGGTTCCAGTGAAGAATGGTTGGCATTCAAGCGAACATTTGAAGATACAGCGAAGACATTCACCAACGCGCAGAACCTGGCGCGTCTAAGGCGATTACTTCAAGGGAAAGCAAGAGAGGCGGTCAAGAGCCTGCTGTTCACCGCAGAAGAACCAGCAGAAGTCCTCAAGGGATTGGAGGCGCGCTTTGGAAGACCGGGAGCCCTGGCACTGTCAGAACTCGAAAAGTTGAAGAACCTCTCAAGAGTCAGCGAGAATCCCAATGAAGTATGCGTCTTCGCAAGTCAAGTCAAGAATGCGGTCGCCACGATCAAGGCACTCGGGAAGCCGCAATATTTGAGTTCGCCTGAAACCATGAAGATCATAACCGAGAAGATGTCGTCTCAAATGAAGTACAGATGGTTCGCTTACCACCGAAGTCGTCGAGATGAAGAACGACCCGAACTGGTCCTCATCAACGAATTCCTGGAAATTGAAGCTGACATGTGTGGGGACTTCGCTTCACCTGAAGTGTTACCAGAGGCGAAGAAGACCCGTCAGCAGCACGCTCCACCTGAAGTGTCTCGGGAGCAGAAATGGAGTGGACCAAGAAGAGCTGTTCACGCTGTTCAAGAAAGCGAAGCACCTCAAAAGAAAGACAAGATATGTCCTGAATGTCATGAAGAACATTGGATTTACGAATGTCCGAAATTCAAAGAAGCGGATATTGATGCCAAGTGGGAAATGGCCAAGAAATCGAAGATTTGCTTCAAGTGTCTGCGCTACCGACACTCAAGATTAAGCTGCAAGGCCTTCACCTGCAAGAAGTGCAATAGATGGCATCACATCACTCTTCACTCTGACAAGCCGCCACCGTCAGTCAAGAGTCAACCCCGATGTAACACTGCCTATGAAAAGGGAAAAGATTGTGAAGATGAAGATCACAACGAAAACACTGCGCCCAGGAGCAAGATATCCTCCGTACACGCCACCGCCACTGAAGGTCAAGCATACCTGAAGATGTTACCAGTGAACCTGTATGGACCAAAGGGTTCGGTTCAAGTGCTGGCGTTGCTGGACGAGGGATCCACCGTGACTTTATTGGATTCTTCCATTGCCAAGAAGATTGGGGCAAAAGGAAAAGAAGAGGCAATCACAATTGAAACAGTCGGGGGTCAATGCATGAAGAAGAATGGTTCTCAACGAGTCCAATTGAAGATAAAGGGGGCTCATCGAAGAGACAAGAAAACCATTGAAGTCAGAACAATCAGCAACCTGAAGTTGTCAAAACAAGGAGTCAGCAAAGAAGTCATGGATAGATGCGAGCACCTGAAGAAGATGCAAGATCGACTCACCTATGAGAAAGGGGAACCACAACTCCTGATCGGGCAAGACAACTGGAGCTTGATAGTCACAAGAAGATTGAAGAAAGGCAAGACATCGGATCCGGTAGCTTCCCTCACGAGCCTCGGCTGGGTTCTCCATGGGTGCGACGCAAGAAACAAGACTCCGGTGCAATTCGTCAACCACAGCAGACACATTGAAGATGAAGATGAAATCGAATCATTGGTCCGGCGTCATTTCGAGATCGACTCCATCGGCATACAACCGCGTCGACCGAGCAACGATGCGGATCAAAAGGCGATTGACATCTTAGAGAAGACAACGAACAGACTGCCAAATGGTCAATTCGAGTCCGGACTGCTGTGGAAAACCTCGAGAGAAGTTCTATCCGACAACTACGCTCAAGCCTATCGTCGTCTCGTCAATTTGGAAAGAAAACTAGATAAAGACGAAGACCTGAAAAATACATACGAAGATCAGATGAAGAATCTCATCGACAACGGATATGCAGAAGAAGCGCCACCTGAACCATCTAAGAAGAAATGGTACCTTCCTCACTTCGCGGTCACACATCCGACAAAGAAGAAGAAGCGACTAGTGTTTGATGCCGCCGCCAAGCACAACGGGATGAGCCTGAACGACGCACTCCTACCGGGACCAGATATGCTGCAGTCCCTCTTCGGAGTTCTGCTACGGTTCCGAGAGCAGCCCATCGCCGTGGTGGCAGACATCAAAGAGATGTTTCTACGGATCAAGATACGACCAGAAGATCGAGATAGCTTAAGATTCTTGTGGAGAGGCGACCGACGCACCGGGACACCTAAGGAATACAGAATGTCATCGGTCATCTTTGGCGCGGCCTGTTCTCCAAGCATCGCAATCTACGTGATGAACAAGAATGCAAAAGAGTTCGAGGAAAATTACCCAGAAGCAGTAGAAGCCATAGAGAAGAACCACTACATGGACGACTACCTCCAAAGCTTCACGTCCGAAGAAGAAGCCAGGAAGATAGCCAAAGAAGTGCAAGCGATCCATGAGAAGGCCGGTTTCCACTTAAGAGGATGGGGAAGCAACAGCATGAAAGTACTCGATGGCATTGAAGAGCGGTTGAACAATGAAACACTAGAACTAACAAAAGAAGAGAAGACACTCGGGCTCAGATGGCTGATGAACGAAGATGTACTAGCGTTCAACGTAGGGCTGCGCAACACGCCGGAAGAGCTGATCAAAGGCGAGAAGACTCCTACGAAAAGAGAAGTAACAAGCGCAGTCATGTCAACATTCGACCCAATGGGATTCGCCACACCAATCCTCGTTCAAGGGAAAAGGCTGGTTCAGAACATCTGGCGTACGAAGATTGGTTGGGATGAAGAAATCCAAGAAGAACAGAAGGCAGCCTGGCTGACATATTTAGAAGACGTCACCAAGCTAAGAAGGTTGAAGATATCAAGATGCCTATCACCAAGACAGAAGGAAGGTCAGCTCCACACATTCAGCGACGCGAGTGAAGAAGCCTACGCTGCGACGGCCTACTGGAGAACCGTCGACCCCGATGGAAGAGTTCACATATCGCTGATCGCTGGAAAGGCAAGAGTAGCCCCGACGAAGCCAGTCTCGATACCTCGGCTGGAGTTACAAGCGGCATTATTGGGGAGCAGATTGGCATCTACAATTCAGAAAGAAATTGGTCTGAAGATAACTAAGAAAATATTTTGGACCGACTCAAGCACGGTACTTCAATGGATAAAGGCCGACCCAAGAAAGTTCAAGACGTTCGTAGCACATCGTCTTGCAGAAATTGAAGAGCTCACAAGACCTCAAGACTGGAGATGGGTTCCAACTAAAGAGAATCCAGCTGATGACGCCACGCGCGGAGCTCCCAAAGAGTTCGACCACACTGCAAGATGGTTCAACGGTCCTGGTTTCCTGCGAAAAAGCGAAAAAGACTGGCCAACGAGAAGATTCGACCAAGAAGATGCGGACACTGGCGAAGAAAAGAACATCCAGACTATAACCACAGTGAAGGTCGCCGAAGAAGAAACGCCGAATCCAGAGAAGTTCTCAAGCTGGACGCGCCTACTCAGAACCACGGCACGCATGATCCATTTCATCGATCTTCTTAAGAAAAAGGTCGAAGCCAAGAAACAAGTCAATGCCGCTCGCAAGAAAGAAGAGAAAGAATGGAAACCACAGAAGCGAACTCAGAAGAGGAAGACGAGGACAATCCAGTCGCGTCGAGAAGAGGTCAAGAAGAACTTCATACCTATAGAAGACATCCATTTGAAGAGGGCCGAAGAAACATTAATAAAGAAGAGTCAAAATGAAAGTTTCCTCAAAGAAATAACCTGCTTGAAGAATGAGAAACCACTGGAGAACTCAAGCCGAATAAAGAAGATCGATGTCTACCTGAACTATCAAGACATCATAAAATTGAGAAGTCGCACCCAGAAAATCAAGATAGAAGAAAGAAGCGCGAACCCTGCGGTATTAGACGGAAAACATAGAATCGCACGGCTCATCATTGAACACTATCACCAAAGATTTCTTCATGGGAACACAGCGACAGTAATGAACGAGATCCGGCAGAAGTATTGGATTTTGGGTCTGCGAGCAACCATAAAGAAGATTATTCATCAATGTCAATGGTGCAAGGTGAAGAAAAATAAGCCGCAGATACCACCCACCGGAGATCTACCCGTCGAGCGACTGCGTCATCACCAACATCCCTTCACGTGCACAGCCGTGGATTACTTCGGACCGATGCAAGTCACCATTGGGAGAAGAATGGAAAAGCGCTGGGGAGCCCTATTCACATGCCTCACCACAAGGGCTGTTCATCTTGAACTAGCAAGCTCACTCAGCACCAGCTCAATGATCATGGCGCTCCGAAGAATGGCAGCAAGAAGAGGAACTCCGAAGGTGATCTTCAGCGACAATGGCACGAACTTCGTCGGAGCCAATCGAGAACTGGAGGATGCTGCCGCTCAAGAAGGTATCAGATGGAAGTTCATCCCGCCCGGATGTCCAAACATGGGCGGCGCCTGGGAAAGGCTAGTCCGATCAGTCAAAACGGCACTAGCAGCAGTCCTGAATGAGAAGACCCCACCGGAAGAAGTCTTGCACACCCTCCTGACTGAAGTAGAGCACACGGTCAACTCTCGTCCGCTCACACACATCAGCATGGATCCAAATGATGAAGAAAGCCTGACACCGAACCACTTCTTAATCGGACGTTCCTGTGGAGTGTTGGCGCCGGGAGAGTTCAGTGACCGGGACCTCGTCGGACGGCCAAGCTGGAGGACCACACAGAAGATGGCAGACCACTTTTGGCAAAGGTGGATCAGGGAATACCTACCAACCCTGATGCCCAGAAGAATCACCGGAAGAGATACTACAGATCCTGAAGAAGGTGACACCGTCATGATCGTCGATGCATCACTACCTCGTAACACTTGGCCACGAGGGCAGATAGAGAAGACCTACCCAGGACCAGATGGAAGAGTAAGAATAGTCGACGTGCGGACAGCGGGAGGTGTACTACGAAGACCGACGCGCCGCATCATCGTGCTGGTTCCTGCGACGTCGCTTCCCGAAGATGGAGTGCTTCGCACTGCGGGGGAGAATGTCAGCGACGCATAACCAACTATGTTATTGTTGTTTGTATTTAAGATAGTTAAGGTCTAGAATAAGTATAGGAATTAGGTTTAAGCAATAAATAATTAATTTATGGGTGTTATTATTGAATAGGTCAAGGTATTACGTAAGAATAGGTCCTGGAAAAAAGGCAATACCGGCACGAGAGCCACTTTATATTTTTTACGATAATATTGTTATTTCTCATAAAAATCAAAGATTTATGTATATTTTAAGATGATAATAACACATAGAACAATATTTTAAAGCTCCCATCTGTAAAGGAAAGCCAATTCCTAAGGAAAATAGGAAAAACCATTATTAGAGAGAGATAGACATATGACAAAACCGGTTCGAAAAAGACAACACGATATTAGAGTGAAAAAGCAATACTTTTAATGTAAACAAAGAACCTGATTGGTTAATAGAAATCTAGAAAAATGTCAAGAATGTGCCGGAATTAAAGTAGGCCCTCTGATTGGTTGACAGAAATTAATTCCGAGTCTCTCATTGGTCGTAGTACAATCGACAAAAAATATATAAGAAACGCAGTTTCCTTCGGATTGGCATTCCTACCTGGGCAGCAATAATAAGAAGACTGAAAATAGAAATAAGAAGAAAAGAATAAATACTGAAGAATATTCTGGAAGAAAGTGTTCTTATTTGGTGGGAATCCTGGGCTCCATAGGCAGTGTTCATCGAGGTGACAAGACACCCGTCCATAGGCAGTGTTCATCGAGGTGGCAAGACACCCGTCCATAGGCAGTGTTCATCGAGGTGGCAAGACACCCGTCCATAGGCAGTGTTCATCAAGGTGGCAAGACACCCGTCCATAGGCAGTGTGCATCAAGGCGGCAGGGCCACCGAACTCTAAAGTGCATCGAGGAAGCAGGGCAACCGAGGGTATTACCCGCCCCGCTTTCCTCGCCCCCCCCCCCCCCCCCTTTCTGCCGCCCGTTTATTTCTGCTCTTGTTGCAGTACTGATCATCGTCTCGCCGTACGCAAACCCCTCCAGCCAGCCGAAATTGGGATTTGAAGAATTCATGAAAATATAATAATAATACAGTCCACTTGAAGAGCGCAACATAAGGAGTTCCAGTCCTTAGTTCCAAAGAGCCTGAATAGGTAAAATATCGACAATGATTATTTTTTACGTAAAATATCAAAGTAAAAATATAGTAGTAAATAAAGATAAGGCATTGGCCCCAGCTTGTGCTTTTAACTTCAGTGAATCACTGTCTGCGCGCGCGCAAAATTATTATTGAAGTCATGTCGAAGGCGTATACTTATTTGTTACTAAGAAAGTGTATTTAAAAAAAAAAAATTTAAAAACAAAATTTAAATAAAAGTGTCTAGTAATTTTTTTTTTTTCAATTTTATACCTAACCATAGAGCTATCGTCGCCTAAAATTGCGTTCCATGACATTTTTCCACATCAATCTGCCATGGAAAATTATAAATTGGATTAAGATATCTCTAGATAGCTACCTACCTATTGCGTAGAGGCTGGAAATCACATCTGGTTTCTTTCCTTCGTCAAGGCAACGGGTTTATGTATTTAGGTTTAATTAATTATAGGTAAGTACCATATTTTCTTATAACGTCAATGTGTATTACCTTTCTTTTTTATAAAAAAAAAAGTGTGTGTGTACTTATGTACGCACGTAAGAAGTTATACTTCTTTATAATTTTTTTTTTGATACGATCTTCATGTTTTACTTTGTATGGGACAACCTGACAATGTTAACTAACTAACTTTATGGCGTCGTTGCTAGTTCTGTAAAATGTTAACTAGCTAACTTCATGGTGTCGGTTTTACGGGTCTGTGCGCGCGCATTGTAAAAAATTACTCTCATAATTTTTCCCTAACAACTTAAAAAAAACTATCATGACACAAACTGTCTATACATAATAAATTCACATTTTAACTTTCTTTTTTTCGTGTTTTTTTTTTAAGCAGACAGGCGGTCCACCTGATGATAAGTGGCTACCGTCGCCTATGGACATTAGCAATAACCAGGGAGATTACAATTGTGTTGCTGACCTTTATTAGAAGCCTAGATAGAAGGCAATTAGCAAAAATCCATAGAAGTCCATAGAATGTTGAATGTTGTGATGTGAAAAAAATAAAACTTTATATTAATTATAAAATTTGTTTTTGTGCCCCACGGTTTCACACGGTTCCTAAAGAACTTGTTTTCCCGGGATAAAAAGTATTATATATGTTATTACATGTCATATTCTATTTATGTGCCAAGTCACATCCATATCATTACGGACATCCAAACTTTCAAATTTATAATATTAGTAGGATAGGATTAGCAGGATTATTCACTTTTCGGCGAAACATCTGAAAAAAAAACCCAAATAATTTCGAATATCGAATGATGGCGGTCAACCGCGGCACCTCTAAAATAAAGAATACATGACGTCAAACACGCAACTATCCCACATCACACACTCATAACAGAGACACCAATGAAAATTATATCCTTGCACTCATAAATATAAGTACTACTTTTAGTTGTATCGCTAAATACACTTAGGTACTTATCTATAGAGCGGTCCCAGACAACCTTCGGTAAATAAATAACGGTTCTTTGTGACTTATTGTGCAACTTATTAAAATGAAGAATCTACTACTAGGACTTGCTCCCGACTCCGCGTCCCTCGCCATCGTGGCATCGAAGTAAACATACATACAAACTGAAAATGTAAAATCACAAGGCTTGATAGAAACTGACTTTAAAAGTTAATTTTGAAACTTAAGTGTTATGGTTTCGTCATCACTGAGAGCTTAATTTCATTGTAGGATTCGAACCCACAACTTTTGTCACGGCATTCGACGTCGCGACCACTGGGCTATCAATGAATCTAGGTATTTAAAAATCGAACCTCTATTTTTAATAAAAAAAAAAATTACTATAATAGCAGATTTCCTGAAAAGGTCAACATCTTGTGACCCGGTGAACGGGGGCCCAGGTAATTCCCAGTACACAGTAAGGTAACCTAAATTCTTAATCTCGAAATTCTTGTAAATTGACGTCTTTTGCTTACGTAGGTAATATAAATATAAAAGAAACCCAGCTATATTTATCGTTAAATCTGACTAATGCTTAGCTAAAGTCGATTAGGTTTAGTAGCATAAAGTTTTATGGAAGTGTTTGTTACTATAGGATGATCCGAAAACTTTAATCTATACTAATATTATAAAGCTGAAGAGTTTGTTTGTTTGAACGTGCCAATCTCAGGAACTACTGGTTCGATTTGAAAAATTATTTCAGTGTTGGATAGCCCATTTATCGAGGAAGGCTATAGGCTACTTTTTATCCGGGGAAAACATAAAATCCCTAGGAAACGCGGTTGAAACCGCGGGGTGGAAGCTAGTAATAAAATATAGCCTCGAAGCTGCCACTACTTCCTCTTTATCAAATTTTCTTCATTATTATTATAAAGTGTGGATAGGCTTTACCACAATATCACCTTTGTATGTGATGACGTAGCTGTAAGTGGTAAGCACATAAAGTTATATAGTAAATACATAATAAAAGTTGTTCATATTGATGAGTACTTCCACCCCTGCAAGTATGGCCAGTGACTAAAAAATCATCCTGTATATAAATTATTTCAATGTTTTTTCTTTGACAGATTGGTAAGGCGATGATAACTCAGTGGTATTGACGTCGGATGCCGCGGCGAAGATAGTGGGTTCGAATCCTTCAGTTAGCTTGAGCTTTCAGTGAAGGAAAACATCGTGAGGAAACCATAGCACAGTGGTAGGGTACTTTGTAGTGCCCTCCTGGCTAGCTAAAACCCTCGGCCTCGGATAGTAACGTGCGTTAAAGTTCAGACTTTCATAAGTACCTACTGGTGAAAGCCTTTTAAATAATATTATAATTTCAATACCTTATATTTGTTGTTTTATAGATTCGATAGTAAACGTCCTGTGAATGGCTACGTTTTCCCCTGCCTGTCCACGACCAAACGGGGACCTTCGGGGTCATGGGCAACAGGGGCGTGGGCTCTGAGCGCTCAGAAGCGGCCCTGAGTAGGAGGAACTGTGGTCACGACTCATCGTGTGATACAGTCGGGAGACACTCCCCTTGGGCAAAGCTATCACAGCGTCGAGTATGGAGTGGAGTTTTAACCCACCATAGCTTCTCCGAGGGGGGGATGGGTAAGGGTGCTGGGTGTCCCCTCGACAAAGCCTCAATATAAAACGTAAAAAAATATCGATGATATCATTATACGTAAAGCTTCTTGAAGTTAAGTTTATTTTGAGGTACTGTCGTGTAATTATTTTGTATTTAAAATGTACTCATGTCCGTTTATAAGAATTATAAGTCATTTAAGGAGCAAGCATAGAAAAAATATAATTAACATGTGAGTTTATTAATAATTTTAATAATATATAATAAATATTCTGGGACATTATTCCTCACACACGGCCATCTGACCCCACACTAAGCAGAGCTTGTACTTATGGAGATACCAGACAGATAGACCAGATAACTGATATACTACTTTTCTTTTGTAAATATATACTTATATAGATAATTACACCCAGACTCAACAGGACAAACAGACATGTGGTGTCATCTTATGGGGCAACAGCTCAGACGCGCACACGTTGTTAACCTTACAAAAGAAACTAATCAGAATATTAGTAAATATCGAAACCACTGATAGCTGTAAACCCCATTTCCAGGAACTAAAGATTTTACCCCTTCCCTGTCTCTATATATTTGAACTCTGTAAATTCGTGCTTAAGTACCCAGAATACTTTAAAAAAAGAGAAGATATCCAAACAAAAATTATTTTAAGACACAAAAATAGACTAAACTTACCATCATCGCGATTAAAAATGCATTCTAATAGTACCCTTGTCATGGCTATAAAAATATTTAACAAATTACCCGACATAATAAAGAATTTAAATGAATATAATACTTTTATAAATAAATTGAAGCTTTTCCTTATAAGCAAATGCTACTATAGTATAAGTGAATATTTAAATGATAAATTATAAGTAAATTCATAACTATTGTACCTACATGCACACCTAACTCACTCACTGACAATCATAGGCCATAAAAAGATAAATATCTTATTTAAATTTTAAATAAATATACATCCCCAAATAAATAACTTACTGTGACTATTAATTATGCTATAAATAAAAATACTAATACGTAAATAATGAATAATTAACTACAATATGTATTGCTAAATAAACAAATAATATTAAAACAATAATTAAAATTCTTAACTTTAATTCCTACTAACCTAATAACTTCTTAACAAATTAATAAAATTATCATAGGAAACATTCAGTGCTATTCCTCCTCTCTCCTATATTTGATCTATGCTGTGCCCGACAGGGTCCATAATTGTGACTAATATAATTATTTTTCTACCAACTGTATACATTATGGTACGCAATAAAGAATTGAGAATTGAGAATGTTCATGCACACAAATGTCCTTCCTGAGTGGGAATCGAACCCACGACCTGCGGCGTGATAGATAGGGTTATAGCGGCGATATAGATCTTACCTACCACGCCAACCGGCCCGTCTTTATTTTTATGTACCTTATTACCGGTTATTAAGGTTGAGTTTTCAATGATGTCAAGTGATTTTGTGAATAGTTGTTAGAGTTTACACTAAATTACGATCTCGATAATATTTACATAAACCATTTCAAGCCTTATAATAATGAGCTGAATTTTAAGTTTTCTTTGTATATATACAGGGTTATTTTTAAAACACCGGCAGTGCTTTAGGGGTTGGAAGTACTCATCAATATGAACAACTTTTACTATGGGACCAACCCTGAAATCACGAAAAAAAAATATAACTTTTCATACAAAAGATCAACCTTGCTCAATCAAAATGTATGAAAAGTTTGATTTTTTTTTTGTCTTAATTTTAGCCCGATCCGTCCAGTGGTTTGAGCTGTGCGTTGATAGATCAGTCAATCAGTCACCTTTTACTTTTATACTGGGTGATTTTGTTATCACTGGCAATACTTGCAGGGGTAGTACTCATCAATGTGAACAACTTTTATTATAGGGCTAACTCTGATATCGCGTAAAATAATACGGTTGCTTCATACATTTTGGTCGAGTAGGTATTGAACTTTTGTATGGAACAGCTGATAATTTTTTCATGATTTCACAGTTAGTCCTATAATAAAAGTTGTTCACATTGATGAGTACTTCCACCCCTGCAAGTATTGCCAGTGATAACAAAATCAACCTGTATATACAGATAATAACTTAGCATTACTAATAAGCAGCACAATTTACTTACGTAAGCATTACAGGAGAAAAAACATTTAAAAATAGTTAACGTTGTTTTTACAAACATTTAAACTGGCTACGTCATAAATTATTGAATGACGCTCTTCCTTCTACTGCATACTCAAATCATAAATCGTATTAATATAATTTATATTAATATTAATACCTGGGCGACCGAGCTCTGCCGGGTGAAAATAGAAAAAGAACCGGCCAAGTGCGAGTCGGACTCGTGCACGAAGGGTTCCGTACCATTATCTATAAAAACGGCAAAAAATCGCGTTTGTTGTATCGGAGCCCCGGGGTTAAATATTTATTTTATTTTCGATTTAGTATTTGTTGTTATAGCGGCAACTGAAATACATAATTTGTGAAAATTTCAACTGTCTAGCTATCGCGGTTCTTGATATACAGCCTGGTGACAGACAGACGGACGGACGGACAGACAGCGAAGTCTTAATAATAGGGTCCCGTTTTTACCCTTTGGGTACGGAACCCTAAAAAGTGATTGTTCCCAGATATGAGAACTAGCTAGATCGATGAACTCACATAATTGCAGATTTCATCGGAATTTTCGAGAATGGCTGTGACGTTACTCTGATACTAATGCCTTATATACTACGAATAAATAATGAGTCCTTATATACAAATATTGATCATTTAATAGAATAGGATAAATGTGAATATATATTTGTGTGTTAAAAGAATTGAAAATAATTATTCCAGGTTTAATTAATATTTTACGTTTTTCTATTTACAACTATTATTTACAATCAATGTATAAAATACAAACTATGATATATAGAAGACATCCTCAAAGCCCTCGCTGCTGTCGATAGGCAAGGTTCCCAACAGGCTGGCAGCGTTCCCTTTTTGAATGGCCAAGCTTATGCGTTGGCGAAAAAGCTCCCAGCCCGTCGGTCTCCCGAAGCCTCGATGAGCTTTTATAATAATTTTCAAACTCCTCCGTTAATAGGGTATTACATCATTTTTTGAAAAATGTCTCAATTCGTGCCTAAAGTGCTAATAAGCCACCAAAAAAAACACAAAAATTTTATTCAATCGATAAGTGCCATAAAAATGCATTTAAATTTTACATTTTTAAATGTCAGGAGTAGTTTCATGAAAACGCTGGACGTCATGTAACTCTTCGGTCTTAGCGTTATTTGGTCTCTTGTAAGTAAATAAATGCGCTGATATTGGTCTCAACTGGAGTTATAAACCCACTAGATGAGATATTTTAGGGATTTCCACGTGATAAGCTTAAATTTAATAGTTTTCTCTTGATGAGGTGGAAAATATAAGTTACATGCTTATAAACATATTACATGCTTTATATAATACTTATAAAAATATATATTACTTGGACTGGACTAAACTCTCCTAAAAAACTTAGCAATATAAGTAAGATTGAATTTCACACCTATCATAATTATAAGTTATTGAAAATTTACAAATTACCATAAATAAATAAAAAAAGAACTGCACATCATTTCGCCTCCATAAGGCACCGAACTGCGGATCCAAATTAGAATTTTCACAATCATTATCTCGAAAGGCGCGTGCGCTTGCATAGGTACGCCTACTACAGTGGGGGGGATGCGATTTGCTCGACTTATATTCGTGAACGCGCCGCTGCGCCGGCCACAAGAGAACCAACCGCGTTCACAATATCGTTTATTAAAAAATGTGCAACATGTGCTCCCGCGATGCCACGCTTGACCAGCAACCGGCGCCAGCTCCTGAAAAACCAAAAACCAACCGGATCCTGGAACGTATGAAGATGAAGCATAACATCGTGACAGATCCTGCCAACGTGGACAAACAGAAGGAGGTAGAATACCAGCCAGACCTCCTCGCAGTCTCCACGCAATATTCCAAGATAGGATACGATCTCATCAGACAGGGCCTCGTCCGGTTACAAGAATCCAAGGCTTATGTGTAAGTCGCTTTCTATTTTATAAAAGTGCTGAAAACGTATGTGCTGTCGTGTGAATGTGACGTTAACGGAATGGTGTTTTCTTTTGCATCCGATTGAGTTTTATGATGCAAGTGCTGTTTGGTATAATTGATTCGTGTCGAATTTTGTGACGGTGTTTAATCTTTAGTGTAAGTCTTTTATATTATAACTTGATGCTATATTACAATACATGACTGCAAATAATTTACTATTATTAAAATAGGTTAGAAGTATTATAGTTTTTTTGCAGTAAATTAATTTATCTCAACAGAACTCGAGTAATTTTGATGAGGTTTACAAATACTTATCATCTAAGTCAGTTTGAGTCAGAATTCATGGCAACATTAAAAATCTAACCTGAACATTCGTTGAGGTATTAACTTGACCGAGACGACCCTAATGTCCCTGACCTTGCCGTCCGAACCCAACCGGAATAATTAAATTAAAAATATTAAACCATACCTATTTCATAGACTTTTTTACCGGAACATAAACCAGCAGGTTATAAATTAATATACTATACAAATTCATATTTACAAAAGATAAATTAAATAATTTTTACATCTTTTTAATATTCCGCTATTTAGCATAAATTAAAAACAAAAATTGTATAAATTTTTATCATAACTTTTAAGATATTGCTTTTTCTCTCCGATTTCCTATTTAGTTGCTGAATCCTGGAGCTGGTATCTAAATAGGTACCTAATACAAATGTTCGTAATATAACTATTCTATCAATTCTCTTCTCTAATTTACAACAATGTTGAAACGCCGATCTTCCGAAACCATTAGAAAGCAAATCAAAATGTCTAATAGTATTTAAATAAGCGAGCATAGAGATCTTTTTGTCTATACTAGTCTATAGTTAGTCTAATAGACACGAGGTCAGCTGTCCGACTGTGTCACGGATTTTAATCAGCTCACCTCGGTATTGATTTGGTTTGAAAGTTTATATCCTGAAATTAATCATTATACCTCTTTAGTTATATCTCTGCGGATATTTTACCCTTTACCTTAAGCTCTACGTCACGGCGTTTTTACCTAACAGTCGAAAAACCTACAAATTACTATCACATTAATATATATTTCGTATAAAATTATACGATACTTATAGGATATAAGTCTATATATAGGATAGTAATGTGAAAAGAATTAAAAAAAAGTATTTCTCAATTTCATAGAACAGTGCTTACATGCGAACATTTCTTATAGCAATACCAACTAAAAACCACTTAACTATGAAAACTCGTATGTACCAGCATAATGTTATCGCATATTAATTTAACGGTTACCATAAATGGTATTATCAGTTATGTTTTATACATAAAAAAATAGTTTTTCCTACCAATAAATGGTTTTTTAAATAAGGTTAATCGCACACTTTAAAGTGTAAAACAAAATCGTGATCATTAAATCAACATAACAAATTTATATGGCGCTTGTCGTCAGTTAAATATATCTTTATGAATCATACGAGGTTACTGACTTAATCATTATCAAAATATATAAAGAAAACATAACATCCTTAAAAGTAGGAAGTGAATCGTTCCGGCATTGATCCCCAGTGTGTGGATTACGTAAAGTTACAAACAGTTTCAATTTGAAAAGACCTCTAAATCGATTTACAGTTGGTACAACGTAAAAAAAAATCTAATTGAAACTGATTGCAACACATTTATGTAATAGCTGCACTGATCAGACTGATGGTTATGGGTCCCATGATCTAAGGTCCCAAAATACTGGTACAAAATTCGGTACCTACTTTAACAATGCTGTGGCTGTTTCGATAAACCTGAAAACCAAACCACCTTCCACCACATAATCACATACAATGGTGAGATTGTGGTCAAAATAAAAAATAACAAAAATATCCGTATTCTGAGTAATTAAAACATTTTTTTGTTGTTAGAGGCTCTGTATGCAACTCAGGTGATCATATAAACTGCCGTATTTGTGAAAAAAATGTAAGTAATTAACTATGAACAAATGGTTTGTTAATAGAACTGATAAGCTTCAAATAAAGTTTATCCTCTATTACAAAGCCTTAATCTATATAAATAAAAATTAATCACCGAAATGTTTGTACGCGCATAACTTCCAAACGACTGCACCAAATTGGATAAATCTTTCTTTTATGTGTTCGTTATTGTCAGGAGGACAAACCTTTTGTATGGAAAAAAAAACACCGGGAACGCGGGTGAAACCGCAGGTAACAGCTAGTTAAATATAAATCAAACGACGCCCACGCTCCATAAATCAAACTGCATATGTCTTTATAATAGACATCATTGATCATTTGCTCACGCGCCTCTCTCTTAACTATGTGCTATGTGTGATAGTTATTTTGGTATTTTAATTATAATACCTAGTTCTTAATATTGTAATTTAAAGTACTCTGTAGTAAGTTTCACTTGTGGATAAAAGCATAATGTGAACTACTCCAACTTTAAAAATTACCTGGTATTTATTCTACTTTCAAATTACATATCTGCGTATATACTAGTATATAAATACAGCTTGCCATAACGAACATACCAACCAGCTCAAATTTATCAAAAAGTAAATTTCCCAGAGAATTTTATAAATTAGTAGGTGCTTATGACGTGATGAATTATCGTTTTTGACCAAAAGGAAGTAAGTAACAAGGAGTTTTATACGGTATTAACAGACTTATTAATACTTTTTTTTAAACCATGCTCATTGTATATGTCAGCTTTAACGTTAGTATTTTTTTTAAATAGAACCGAAACCATAGTTTCATTACATGAGCGGGTTGTTTCAAAGAGTGTTCGTAAAATTTTGACAATGTCTTGTATTTTGGATGGTATTTATTGCACGTAAATCACGATGCATTGTGTAATCATCACATAAAGAACGAAAGAGAGAAAATAATTGAAATTGACAATCTGTGAAACAACGCGATTAACGCCATCTTTAAAATTTATTCGAACAATGATTAGTCACGTTACATTCTTGAATTTGACTTTTTTACTACTACCACTATGTTTTTTTATTAGTTTCGGAGTCGTTATTCTATTCGTTCCCAGTAATATCTCCATTACAAAAGAGGTACAAAAAAATATTATTCGCACTTCACCGTTTCGGTGATATTTCGATTATAGATTCGATTCTATTTTTCTGAATACTCTATTCTCGTTATAAGATAAATTGGCGGTTAAAAATTATACCTATTACCTATTTCAATCTTGGTTCTCTTTGCAGACATTAATAATACTTACTTACTTACAGTATACTTGTGTATTGACACCAATATCTTTTTGCAAAGTTAATCACTTATTTATAACACAATTAAATATAGTGTCAAAGTGACCGAGATTTCTGCGAAACTCCTGTGCTAATTTTGATGGATCACTCTCGTTCAATGACAATGACGGAGATAATTTGTTTTGTTTTAAACTTTATTAGTTAATAAAGAAACGACCATATAGCTTTCTATTTCGAAAGCATGTCCATTGCAAAAGCTCTTTATCTATCTAAAAATGGAAAGAGAGATTAAAAGGAATGGTGGTTAACTTTACACTTGTTTTACAAAAGAATTATAACCTACTTATTATTTAAGAACTATATATTACTAGCTTCCACCCCACGGTTTCACCCGCGGTCCCGAGTCACCAAACCTTACAGGATTACCCGCGGGGCTAATATGAATGAAGATTGTCTGAAAATTTCATCGCGATCGTTTCAGCGGTTTCGGAGTCTATAAGGAACATACATACATACTTTCTCTTTAATATATATAGATATATTATTATGATCTGTTAAACGGTTTTGTAGGTTTTTATGAGTTGTAAGTATTGAGTGTGAGAGTGCTGAGCTGAAGGTCATTTGACACACAAATGCTCTCTTCTTTTACTTATTGAATTTTCGTGTGAAATTGAATGTGTGTGACATTTTTTTTTCTTTCTTTCTTCCTAAAGTTTTTCAGTGATTAAACAAATAGTCGATTATGTAAAAGTCGTTTGGTAAGGCGGATGTTTCTTTTAAGACTAATTTTCCTGTCCGGATTTGAAATATAAATGATATGTTTATGTAAACAATTATTCATATATTTTATCTACGCACTCTGCATGCGTACGCAAATCTGAATGTATAATACCTTATTATAAAGATATTTTTGCAAAGATATACATCTTAAATCGACTTGTATACTTATACGCTTTCCTACTCTTCCTCCACTTCCATACATTTACTAATATTATTTTAAAAAAAAGTGAGGCAGTCTGTCTGTTTATAACCTTTCAAAGTCAAAGTCAAAACCATTTACGTCGAAGCTACTGTAGTTAATTTTTACAGCTAAATAATCGAACCGATTTTGTTGAAAATCCTCAGACAGACCTCTAAATGAAAACTAACTAACTAAACCTCTATAAAAAGATAAATTAATCAATACTAAGTTTTAGATAGTGTGGTCACCAATCATAATATATTATTTATGCTTTTAATTTCAAAAGCAAGTACAGATGCAAATCATGTAACATTATAAATAGATATAAAAGTTGTTACAAATAGTCCGGAACGTTTTCTACCTTACAAAAATAAATGCGCGGAAATGACTGTTGGTTGGATGGCACCCAACGGACATATCGTATTGAATCGGGGCCATGAGTCCCAATTAGAAAACTACACCTCTGTACCATTTGTCATAGGATGTTTTAAAATTGGGATTCTACTGACCGATCTACTTAAGGAACAGAAGATGAGAAACTGAATCACCAGTGATTGACGTTAAAAATATCTAAATCTAAATGTGTATGTCATCCAATTGCCGTCTTCTATACGACACTTAAATGCTCATCAATCGGTTTCCTTCGAAATTTAAACAAATGAAGTCTACCATTGTAATCCCACCCATTTAACATTTCAAACAATTCCCCACACCAAGCTGCTTAACTCATACATCCTCGCGTACAAGACCTATCTATAACAACCGAGGCACATGACTGCCAGTCACATGGTTACAGAGAGTCTACGTGCTGAAAACGTGTCCAGGAGCACGTAACTTCATCGAATGTACTCTGTTTATACCCCCCGTGATCTTGTTATGGTATTTTACAAACCTTTATTTGAAATCACTGCAAAGAACACTTACCTTTATACCGTTAAGTTAGAGTTCAATTGTAACGCACAGTTAAAGTTGTTGAGGAAATTGAATGAAGGCTCGTGCCAGCGTTTCTCACGGTATATGAAACAGTTTCAGGTGGGACTAAATTGTATTGTTTTATTATCAATATGAGAAATTGTATTGTTCGCTTAGAATTTACTATTTTCTCACGAGGGCAGAAAGCGATATGCACGTGAACTATTTAATTTTGTTACCTCGCCAAATGTGTCTTGCAAGATCTATTGAATTCTTGTACTATTTCTGGGAGAAGACTATATATCTTGGGTCAGATTTGTTATGTAACAATTCCTTACATTGGAGAATCATTATTTGTCAAATTAAAAGGGCAACATACGGGCGCGAGAAACTCGTAATTTTTTTGCCATATTTTGATATTTTCGAGTAGTTCTTAGTTCATTCAAATTCAAATTCAAAAATCATTTATTCAGTTTAGGCCCTAATAAGGCACTTATGAACGTTACAAATGATTCTACCACCGGTTCGGAATACACTTGGACTGAGAAGACTCCGGCAAGAAACTCAGCAAGGGACATTTTTTATAGATCTTTGTTCTTTTTATTTATGTAAAAATTTAATTACTAATAACAAAGTTTATAAAATTTTAATGAAATAGTTTGTGTAGCGAACATTTCATTTAAATGCATTCTTGTCTTCTATAAAATCAGAAACTTTATAGTACCCTTTCTTACATAACTTTTGTTTAACTAATTTTTTAAATCTATACACAGATAGTTCTTGAATTTCTTTGGGTACTTTGTTATAGAAACGTATACATTGCCCCTTGAATGAGTCCCTCACTTTGCTGAGCCGAGTTACAGGTACAGCGAGTTTGTGCTTATTTCTAGTGTTCAAGCTATGAGTATCGCTGTTCTTAGGAAAATTTTGTATATTTTTCGGAACATAAATTAAATTTTCATAAATGTACTGTGACGACACAGTCATAATATTTATGGATTTGAATTTATCTTTAAGAGAATCTCTACGACATAATTTATAAATTGCGCGAATAGCCCTCTTCTGCAGAATAAAAATTCTATTGATGTCGGCACCACTGCCCCAAAGGAGGATGCCGTAAGACATCAAGCTGTGAAAATAACTGTCAATTCAATTCAATAGTTATTTCAATTATTATTGGTTATTTTCAAAGTGGACTATACGACCAAGTTTGCTCTGTACTAGTATTTTCATGTTAAGAATAAAATTGGATGAAAATTAAATATTATGAAAATTCTCTTCTAATAGATTGTGTTATTGGAAAAATAAAAAAATACGAAATTAGATTACTTCTTATCCGATAACACCTACAAAATTCCATTAAAATCGGACATTTGATTTCCAAAAACCTGGAATCTTCATAAATTTCCGGTATACGGGGGCTCTTAAGTATAAGACTTTACTAGCCAATGATTGTTCCAGTAAAAAAAAAACAAGGTAGGTACCACTTGTTTAGAACGAAATCGATCAAAAAGATAATGTTATCAATGAAATGGAAATAAGACAAGAGACAAACATCTATGACTCATTCTATTACGTCACAGCTACGGTGATAGAAATGTCAATGTTTAATTTATCCACTAATGAATAACATGGATAGAAATCATTTTGTAAAACTCAAGTGTACTTCTCATTAAAATATATAATGCTAGATTTTCCGCGCGGTTTCACCCGCGTTCCCGGGATAAAATATAGCCCATGTTACTCAGGGATAATGTAGCTTTCTAATGGTGAAAGAATTTTTGAAATCGTACCAGTAGTTTTTGAGTTTATTCGTTACAAACATACTTACAAACATACAAACCTTTTCTCTTTATAATATTAGTTTAGATTAATATGTAAATAAGTCTTCAACAAGGCATTCCCCGACATTAATAAAATTTTTAGATTCTGATAGAGAACAAAATTTTAACAATAACAATAGATTTGAACCAACAAAACAGTTTGAGATAATTTATGAAAAGAAGTAAAGAATTGCTTGATAAAAGTGTCAAATAAATAAATGATAACTTGAATTTGAAGTGGCTTAGCCAATTTCCAAGCTTATTGCTAACTGCGTGTCGTCTGAAAGACAATCTAATGATATAACTAAATCAGGAAGATTTAGAGAAGGTCCAAATAAAGATGTTCCGTAGGTACTATAATTAAAAGAACGAATACGTGATATATGATAGAATTGTGTGAAAAAAAACACTATTGACCCCGTCTGACGTTTCAACAACATTATAATTGGTAATACGGCAACACCAACAGTCCAAATAACTACTCATACATAAATAAACATTGTATTATTCATTTGACCAAGGGCTTAAACTATTTGTTAATATACTTACCTAATTACAATTTTCTACCGATACTTGTTTATGCTTATATATAATGTTTTGCTAATCTAGCCAATATTCTTTTGTTTCATAGTTTATTGTCTTTGATTTCATATCGACTCTTCTTTTTCTTTTTGTCTATTTTCTTATCATCTTCGCTGCTTTCGTCCATTGTCAAGACATTATCAATGCACGTTTCCATATTCTCTAAATAGGAAGCTCTTTCTTTACATTCTTATCTAGCTTTAATTTCATCTTATTTTATTTAATAAATCTTTCTGCATTTCCTTTAAAGTCCATTTGATTAAAAACCTTGTGGCTTTCCGTCATACTTTTTACCAGTCTATACAAATTGACATTCGATTGCAAAGGAGTCTGTCTATCTTTGGAATGGATTATAAGTACTATTTTCATTGTCAGTTCAATATTTTTTATTTACAAAACATGTGCCAAAAGTTTCGTTTAATGTCTAAAATAATTACACAATGATCTTCAAATACTCTCCAATGCTACTGATGTTAATATGTCTCTCAAAATAAGATAGCTTATCTGTATCCGTGCTACTGTAATCTATTTGGGAAATATATTTACCTAGATAAATAGACACACAAATTCTAATAAGGTATAAAGTGAATTAGGTAATCTCTCTCTTAAAATCGTCTATTTTTGGTATTATAAAGATGACCTGAATAATCATATTTAAAGTTATAGAGTATGCAAATAGTGGTCATTTATTCTATGTAAAACATTCGAAACAAATATTTGTATGGTAATGAAAGAATTAACAGTTAAATTATTTTAGTGCATTACTTCTTTGACTTCAGAATAATGCAGAATAAAACAGATCAGGACTTGATCTGGTTTATTAGATGCAATGATGCATCATTCGATACATTCGTGTTGTTAGAATAACAATTGCGTTTTATTGAACCTATTACATAAATGAACTCATTTTATATATTAGCAGCTATTATATAGGTGTTTTTATTATCTTGTTCTCAAAACATTTCATATTATGTAAAGATTAACTTGATAGAAATATCTATTTAACGTTTCTTATGCTCGACTTATATAACGAAAATATTTTATTAATGATATCCGATAAAATTGATTGAAAAAAAAAATGCCATCATAAAAACATTATTGGATTTAAATTCTTTACAGTCTTTATTGTTACGACTTGGTGTTCATCGCCACTGGATTTTCGGGAAATCATCGAGAAGAATCCCGTAAAGTTGTGATGTCCAAAAATAAACATTGGATATATTCGGAGAGTTAGGGAAGCTATTGATGATGATAAAGAATCATGGGGAAATCCATCCATAATTCCACATAATTAAAATATTACACAATTTTTTTTGGCATTTTATTTAGAATTTGCAATAACTTTTGTACATATCCTACCATGTTTTATTTTTCCATTACAAATATTGGATGGAATCTAACACGTTGATGTCAATCTTTATTGTCATTATATATTATGTGACAAATTGTCCGCCAATTATTTATAATCACAATGTCTGACCTGTATTATTGTTTATGTAGTCAATTGTAGTCTCTATACAATGCAAACAATCAGTGAATGCTATCACGATCTGTACTAAGAAACTATCACACTAATATATTTAAGTCAGTAGGTATTATTGATCTACAAAACTTTATCTGGAATTCACTACTTCCCTAATAATATTAGCAAGAGAAAAATGTGTTCGATAGTATGTTGGTTTGTCCTCCATACAGCAATAAATCAACGTGAATTTTTCCATAGAGATAATTCATGGGCTTTACTTTTTATCCCTAAAGGGAAAGCGAACCCGCGGGGACAGCTTGTTGACAATAAACGACTTGCCAGTAATTGGTTAAAGTTAGCTAGTGTTACAGTAATTCCAATAATAGTACAGTTGACTCTAGTTACAGTTTGGATTACTCGATCGATAACGAGAGCTCTATTTCACACGCTATCGTCACGGCCAGTTTCTAAAAGCCCTGCCGCAAGCCAGACTAATGACGTAAGAAAGTGATGAACTTCATTCAATTTGGAGCCAATATGTAGCGTCAAATTGACACAATAACTGTGCCTTCGAATTTTGAATGTTTACGATAGGATTAAAACCAATGACCAATAGAGCCCGGCCTAGTTCCGAGATTTCAAGAGTTGGCAAGTATGTGTGTCGCAATAATACATTGTACTGTTATTACCAGTACAACAGGCAAAAAATATTGTTCAAAAGTGGCTTTCAACTCTTACTTATAATGATACGGAAGAATTATTATCATTTAACAATTTCTAGACTTAATTAATTAATTATTTAGATTCTTTTAATTTGGTTACAACACATTGTTATTATTATTATTATTTTTATTTTTTATACATGTCTATATTTAATTTAATTTTTTCTATTGTTTAATTTTCATTTGTTAAAATATGTCAGCTGGGGATTCCTTTGTCCTTTTAATGTTTAATCGTATCCAGGTCTCCACGATACAGGCTTTGCCTAGTGTGGGGATCGTCAGATATATAGTTGTTAAAAATCTGGTTCTACATGAACACACAAAGTGTACTGAATAGTTGTGCTATAGGTATAATGTTTTAGCTTTAAGTTGTATTTGTGTAGTAAATAAATGCTTTTTCATTTTCATTTTTCATTTATGTGCAATTGTCCGGCAGGGCTGTCAAAATATGTTGCGATTAAAAAAAAAAATAAGGTACAAAATTTTTGTACCTATAGGTACAGATAAGGTTTGATACGGTATTTCTCAGTAATAGGTACTGTATTGTATAAGTGTGTACACTACTTATAAAACAAGTGTTTATTGACAACCTTAGTACACTCGTGTGTTGGTTACATTAGTTATTTAAAACAAGGACATTGTAACGCCATTTAAACAAGAAGTGAAGTGAAGTAACGATTTCTAGAAAGTCTACCAGCTTGTGTCTGGTGATTATTTAAAAAAATAAAAATTCAAAATTATTGTAGTGCTGAAATACGTCAAAATCTTTTGATGTTTGCGATGTAGTTTTTATAGCCCATTACAATAAATCAGGTGACATTATTTTCTTTAGTTTTGTAGTAAATTTAGTTTAGTCTTTACGACAACAGATGGAGTTGTGCGCTATAGATATCTTACTTTAACGGCACTTTTTATTGACTCAAAACTATATTTTTTATTTTTAAGCTAGCTAATGGCTGTTTTGATAATATTTTCATTGAGCCATTAGGGTAATATAGTTACTTTTCGTAAAAATAATGACAATGAAAAACCTCGCTTGTACCTTACCTAGTACCTGGGTATATCAAAATGGAAAAGACAGGAAAACAATTTGCAAGCAAGTTTACCATAGAAATTCTAAATGGACTTTTCCGTTACTCTTGATTAGGATTCCATAGGCATATCTTAACCGTTGTTATGAGCACGTCAGAGGAAATAGATTGGTAATTCAATAATAAATAATAATGTCCGGTAAAATATAACTGATAAAGTATATTTAATTCTATTGTATACACTACATGACAATAACAAAACTAATTTATATAGCAATATTATAATGTTGATTAAAGAGTTTGATGTTTTGTATCTTTTCGCGCGCTAATTTGAAAAACTTTTTTTGTGTTAGATAGCTAGTTAATCGACAAAAACTCAAGATATTGCAGATTTGAGTATTTGATATTAATTTCAACTTGATACCACGCGTACCTAAGAAAAAGGTCTTGACAGACAGACAGACGGACAACGAAGTGATCTTATAAGGGTTCCTTTTTTCCTTTTGAGGTACGGAACCCTAAAAATAAATAAAAAGAAAAATTGTGATGACTTTCGTGGCGACTTATAGGCGGCCTACTCTACAGCGATTTTTTATTTTATTTGGATCCATTTTATTTTCAAAGTTCTAATTTGCGGGTTAATAAAATATGTATTAATAAAATATGTATTAATAAAAACTTATTATGGTATAACGAAGATTGTCTCTTAAACTGCTAACGTAATTTTCCCAGTTAAGTTAGTCATAGTCATTGACGGGCCGATCAGCGTGGTTGGTAAGATACCCTATCTAACACGCCGCAGGTCGTGGGTTCGATTCCCACTCAGGACAAACATTTGTGTGCATGAACATGTCTGTTTGTCCTGTGTCTGGGTGTAATTATCTATATATGTATGTATTTACAAAAGAAAAGTAGTATATGTAGTATATCAGTTATCTGGCTTCCATAGTACAAGCTCTGCTTAGTTTGGGGTCAGATGGCCGTGTGTGAGGAATAATGTCCCAGAATATAGTGTTGTGTAGTAACTGAATAATAACCGATAATATACCTGTTTCAATGTTAAATGTGTCTAAGCAATGACGTCACAAATCTTAATCATATTTGGTGCTATCTGTTCTTGACTACAATCAGATAAGTATGTATCCGTTTTTAATGCAGACTATAATGCTTACTTACCTATCTTTTTTTATTTATTATAAGGTATTGTTGTTGTTGGCACATGTTTTAAGGCATTTACATGCATTTATTTTTGTATTTTTATGAGAAAAGAAACGTTTACGTTCAACGGGCTACCTGTACAACAGGTATTTGAGCCCGTATTAATAGCAGCTATTTTTATCCGATGTACATTTTCTCTACCGTACACAGAAGTCGATTGACTGACATGCCCATATATTTAAATTTAGGCCATAAAATAAGCGATAGGTAACTTCTACTACCATGGTGAGATTGCGGTCATCCACAGCCCTATACATGGTAAAATAAAATGGACATAAAGCTTAAATCAAACCAAAAGAGTTAAAGGTAAGTAAATAGGACATACAGTAAATAAATATTATAAAGGAAGGCGAATTTAATCAAATACATTTTAAGATTAACCTAAGTAATTAACATTTAAAGACACAATTTTGACAATAATATCTACGTTTTCCGCTCTCTATCAGCTACCTCCATCGCATATTTCATGGCCTCACCTCAGCCTCATAATCCAACACTTGTAAACGATTATAACTCTTCTGTCATTGATTGTGAGCGATAAGCCTGACCTAGTTCGAATAAAGAGTAATAATAATCAACGGTTTTAAAAATCAGCCTTCAGGCGTTAAAGAGAAAATACCGCGAAATGAATAAATTTGTTTCGCAATCTTTATTTTAAATCTTACTTTTATGGAATGCATTCTTAATTCGAATCTTATTGGTAGAGTCTACCTACATGGGTTTTAAATAAATACGGCTATCGAAATTTATCATGCTATAACATTATTATAGTATATACGGTTAATATTTATTTTAATACTATTTTTATTATAATCAATTCCTCCGAAAAAATGAAAAATTATTGTCTCTGATTACAGTGATGTGTAATAGAACAGACCCGCGCCTCCCGCATTCCTCGCAGCTCTATGGATTGGTGCTGATTTTTTATTTGTTCTTATGGTTCTAATAAAAAAAAACCATGATACACACTTACATAAACAACCCGTTAATTATAACATATCTATGCGCATCGCATCATGCTTGTCTGTGTGATAACTGATAAATCAATCACCAAAGTGTGATGATCAATATTTACAATATAATCACAGTATAAATATGTAACCAGTATGGAAACTAAGCCTAGTTGATAAAATAATTACCTACACTCCATTGAAGCAATAGGGTTGACACTTTTAATGTTTTATAGTATTGTTTTTTTTTTTATGTCGCATTACCAAACAAAAAGCTTCCTATTAAATTCTAAATTGCTTAGTTCTTCTTTATGATAATCATGCGGTAATTTATTATATATTTTAACTGCCATAGAATAGCAGTCTATTTTGTGGCTTAACTAATGGTTTTTGTTGATTTTTTCGTTTGAGAAGAGCTTTCTCTTCACGTGTTAGGCGCCTGGGCATGTGTCAAATGATTGAATCTTTCTGAATATGATAAAATAGACAATCGTGCATTCGTCAGTCTATTTTAGCATCTTTTTAAATCTTATGTAGATACGATTTATTACTGATTTAATGCAAAAAAAAATTATCATAAGCTATTTAGGTATACTTAGTTAATTTCTACTTATTAAATTAAACAAATAGCTAAGATAGAGATCCTACCTATCTAAACGCGAAATCTCCCGTCAACAAAAGAATTATTTCCAAATTGTGACGCTAAAGTAGTGCTTCTACATATTTGCATAAAAATAACCCATTGTTTAATTTCCTCGCGATATAACCTCTGCATTTGATGATATAATATGATACGATTATGTTTACGCTCCGTAGCAACATCCCAACCGCAGCGCACGAGTTGACAAGGTCACGTAACGCTTCACTGTGGGTACTTGACCTGTCTCATGACCTTGAATTAGGGTACCTAGGTATTTATATTATTTTATTTACTTTAAGTATTGATCTAACTGAATTACTTGAGGAATCACGAACGATTTGTTGACTGATGGCGTAAAACCAAGGTTAATTGTGTTTTTTTTTATTCATTCATAAACTAGGCGCGAAGATATTGCAATTCATTTTTTTGTTATTTTGGCTAGCAACCAATTCAGAATTTTGCCAAAATCTTTTTTGAAATTCTATAGGTACTTATTTTTGTTTCGAACTGAAGGTCGAACGAAAAATGTTGTTTATTTTGATGTTTTATTGTACCTAATCATAATAGCTACAAAATCATCGATTAATTTTTAATTGCTGCAGTTTAAAATTCACGAAGACATTCGCTGGTCAACAATAAGATAAAATATACAATTATAACAATGAATTAAGTAAACATGCGTAACATGTAGGTACATCTGACTATGACGCAGAACACGCGTCATTTCGCGGCGATTATGCGCACTTATAAGCAAATAACTAACCTCAAGCTTAATATCTCGTAAAAGTGTTAATAAGAGTATCGGTACAGGTTACCTGGATATAACAATGTCAAACTGTACCCCGAGTGTAAACAATTGACGTTAGAAAACGCTTACTATCACGTTAGCGTTTACGACATTTTTCTATAGGAATCGGCACAGCGCCTCTCGCGGAATACTCATGGAACTAATTTCTTCCATACAATTTTTTAGTAAACGCATACGTGATAGTAAGCGTTTATTTACGTAAATTCTTTACACTCAGGGTACTGGTATAAAACTGAACTTAGTTGCGGTAACTTGGGTAACACTGCTAACTTTGAAAAGGCGTTTTTGAAGGCGGCTAATTCTGTATCTGTCTGTTTTATATACATGCTTCATTTTTTAGTATGGAAAAGGTTGTTACAATAGCCGATGCTCCGTGATATTATTTTGTTTTTATGATAGAGAAGTTCTCAATCATTATCATTTTATCTAAAATCAGGAGACTTCTGCGCTAAATGGTTGCGCAGTAGGTAATATTCATTCTTTATTTTTTTGTTTAAAAAATTAAGCAAACCATAGAGCAAATTATAGAATGAGTTAGTGCCTTCTAAATGTTATATTGATCGTAAAATGTCCACAGATTTCATAATATATAGTTATATATTATAATATATTATGCTTTGCAGTTGCAAAGCCCAACATCACAGCAGTAAACTTAGATTGAACGTATTGTAACTAAGCTTGTAGTAAAAATAGTTTATATATGTGTATAAACTTATAAATATTGAGAGTTCATAATGTAGGTACTAAATTAATTATTTTCTACGTAAATAAGAGTTATAGTGAGTAATTTATCAACGACTGCGGGACTTGCATTCACAAATAATTGTAATGTAAAGCAGTTTGTCTGATGGATTTAATGTTTACATAATCTCATGGTTTTAATCACTAAGTGCCATTTAATTGACTACTGGAGAGGTAGCGAACAACTTGTCATTAATCCGACTACACAATTTTAATACGCTGATACTTATCAAAGTTTGACATAACATGTTTAACATGTTTGATCAATGGTATCAATAGAACTCTCTTGTATTGTTTGTTTCATGACAATAATCTTCTTAATTCTTAATTCTCACACGGATTGTGTATTTTGCCAATGTCATGTTATATATAAAATTCAAATAGTAATATTATTTTTACATAGTCAAGTTTGTACAAGTCAGTAAGGATTTAATAAAATGGTGGGCGTTCTACCAAAACTTGTCACGGACTTTTTGAAACAACCAGAAAAGTCACGATACACGCATTCATTAAATTTCAATTTACAGGGTACTTGGATTGATCTTCATTGGACAAAACGCCACCTATATTATTCTATATAACATAAAAATACAAAAATAAAATGAAAACGCAACGTCACTTTGCAAGATCCTGCCAAAAAGTCCGAAGTAATAATTAATTGTTACGTAAGAAATTATCTTTGTAATTACTTGTCGAGTGAGTTCAAAATGCGGACATCATTTATGTAATAAAATCGAGTTTAAAAAAAAACTCAATTCATTCAACAATTCCACCTACAGCATCAATTTGATAAATCCTCATCATTGGGCAACAAATAAAACTGTTCCAAAACAATATTATCTTGGACGGAAGCTGTATTGCATTCTAAAAAAAAAAATGTCAGTACAATGACTCCAGACTTGTTTCATGTCCTGTTCGAGATTCCAATGTTTTTTTTACCTCTATCCTGCCATTATCGCGAGTCGGAAGCTCGAAGCGTCCGCTCGAAATTATACCGAATGAATAGAAGTTCAAGTTCAAAATTCGAAGATTAACAACTTCCCCGTTCCATACAACTCATTTTGACAAGACCCCACGTCCACTGTTTTTTAAAATGCTAAGCTAAATAACATGATTATACATATACTTACCTAGAAAAATATTTTTTATAAAAAAATATATTTTTTACTTATAAAATATTTTTAATAAATTTATCTCATTTCATTTCTTTGGCCTCGCCTTTCCCCGTTACGCGGGGTCGGCTTTTCCAATCATGTGACGCCATTTGTTTCAGTCTTGTGCATAATTTTCTATAAGTCCTATCTCCCTCATGTCCTTTTGGACCTTCGTCATCCATGTGATTTGAGGTCTCCCTCTTCCCCTCTTCTTTGTAGCCATGGAATGGCACTTTTTTGACGACATGGTCATCTGTTCGTCTAAGTACATGACCGTACCATCTCAGTCTGGACTCTTTGAAATTAATCTCATTTCCGTTTCCATATTTTGTGAGTCACATGAGACTCATGAAAATAGGACGATAAATTTTCTTTACCACGTCCAATGTGTCACATAATGTGAACACATTGACCATAGTGGTTTTTCCTTTTTTCTTGGTCCATCATGCGATTAATCGAATTCGAATGAAACTGGCTGAATTGAATACAAATACGCCACTTTGTTTTTAAGGCTGTATGCTATGCATTATTCATTGCATTGTTTGCTTTTTAGAACAAAACTGTATGAATTGATTGAATATTATGAACGAATGATTTTATTTTCAAAATCTGTGATTTATGTAGGTACATTTTGCCACCAGCGCGGCGTACAAATTATGTACATTATTTTTAATGCGGAGATAGTAAATAGGTAACAACTAAAAACTTATTCAAAATGAATCCCGTCGTTTATGGTATTATTAGACCTTTTCCGCGCGGTTTCACCCGCGTTCCCAGGATAAAATATAGCCCATGTTACTCAGGGATAATGTAGCATTCTAATGTCGAAAGAATTTTTGAAAGCGGTCTAGATTTTGAGTTTATTCGTTACAAACATACTAAAATACAAATCAAAGAAAATAAACTAATTGAACAATTTATCAATATTTACGAGCGTCGAGCAGCGAAGTCCATTGAGTAACAAACGACAATCACCGGTCGGTACATCAACAGACAACAACCCGTTTCAAAACACATTGAACTTTTTGCACTTATATCTTCAATGTTTTAATGGTGGTACACCATTTTTTGTGCCCCATTCAACCAGATTTTACACATGAATAAAATCATCGCCTCGTGCAACTCTACAATGTCATTGGCTGATTTAGATAGATTAATAGATGTGAAATTGTTTAATTTACTTTAACGGACTTTTTGGTTTTATGTATAGGTACATAATATGTATGCAACCATTTATAACAAAAAAAATGATTTTAAACTGCCACTGTTTTACCACTAGAGCCACTAGTAACCGGTAGCAGCAGCACCAGCACAGCAGGTTAAAAATTCCGAAAGATTTTTTTTTTTCTGTTTCACGTTTTATCTCATACGTATTACCTACCAAGTGCTTTAATTAGTTTTTTTCATTATTAGCGCAGTGTGTAATAAAAAAACAATACAAAACTTCTATGACGTTTGTATCTAGGACTTATCGAAAAAAATATCATGTCATTTCAACAGTTCAACTACTTTCAGTCAGTTCCATAGACAACAAAGATTTAATCTCGAGTCCAATCTTTGACAGATTCTAAATTATCTGACATTATCAGCTACTTGATAAAAGCTTCTTTGTAAGTAGGTATTTAACTACGTAAATTATGATGCTTAACTTGCTTTTCTTTAAAAAATATAACCTAACTTTTTAGCCATATATGAACGTAAAAAAAAAATTATACGTTAAATATTTACTAAGTTTTTATGTACCTATGTATGTTTGTGCAGACAGCAGACGTACTATTTTCTGAACGGATTTGGAAGATAATTAACAAGTAGATAAATAATGACTTGGAATATAAATAGGTTAGGTACCTACTTTTTATTTTAAAAAGAATAACCATCGAGAACGCGTGTAACACCGCTAAATAAATAATAAAATTGTTAAATAATTCCACTATAGAGTATATATCCCGTCCATCGTATTTGTTAAATAAAAATATTACAGCTGTGCAACTTACATTGTTACTATGAATATTTTTGAACATGTATTGTTGGGATAAAAATTGAATTTCATATTTTTTTTTACCTCTTTTAAAAAATCATTTTAATTCTCAGCACATTATTCTATGCAAGCTATGTTGGCTAAAATATTATACGACGTTTACTCGAGTGACGTACCTGCCTAAAGACGTTTATGCGTTCACTTGCATTGAAACAAAACTACTGTTTTAGTTTTCATTTATGTAGCTACCTATCGATTTCATTAAAATATGTATATGATATTTTTCATATAAATGACACTCATTACTGAATTCGCATGTACGAATCCGAAACATGACATTATTGAGTAACAAAAACAAATTCAACAATTTTTTTTTTTTTTTTATTTGATACATAAATTTTATCCAAATAACACAGTTTATTTATTCACCAGTCCTATAGGATATCCTTAGGGAAGGCATATATCCGTCTTGCGTCTGAGATGATGATGATTAATTCACAAAAAAAAAACTATAGGTACTTTAGACATACAGACTCTTTGCTAATATTTTGAGACTGGTTTCCATAGTAGGTACTAAACACTTTCGCATATAATAGTAAACAAATTACATTCATATAATATCAACCGCTAAATCCTACAAGCCCTGACCCGGCGAGTTTACTTCATCTTTTGCACATGGTATCTACCGGTTACGAAGATTTCACCACAATATGAAAGCACAGTACCAAAGTACGTGAGAAGAAGCACGTCGGCACAACGAAGGCAATAATATTTGTGATAACGAACAACGCTACGATATAGATTGAAAATGATTTCCTTGTTACACGAGTATTTCATGAATGTTTTCAAGAAATAAACAAATGAATTGATAGAAAATATACTTCCTGAATTTTGGATTGAATTTCGGTAAATCCTTTCTTAGTACACCACTATCGCTATAATAAGAAGTTACCCCGGGTTTCTTTGTAACTACCTACCTTTAAAGAAGTATTTCTGAAATCAGAGTTTGTTGCCTCTCCTAGTTTAAAATACCAATGAGACTTATGTATGGTCTTGAACTAGATACAGTTTTGTTTGTTCATTTAACTCACTAATTTTGAGCCCTAAAATATTCCATTCAACCGTTACCTATGAATTTATTACAAAAACAAATTTACTTAACCCCGTTAATAATTTCTGCACAAATATACATCTGGCATCATCCCAAAGGTAAGTAGTACCATTATTTGTCTACAAATAAACAGTCTCAATTAAAATAATAAACAAAATTGACCTAAATCAAATTATAGTTTTGAAAATTAGCATATTTTCAGAAATGTAATGCGTCAGATTTAGTCAGAAGAAAACAATAAGAAAATATTTAAAAAAATATTTTTATTTTATTCCATTATTTAGAGTCAGCCAGTAGTTGATTAAAAACATTACTTAAAACTCGATAACGTTAACAAACAAAGTATATGCACAACCTAAAATTATTCCATAAACTTTGCACCTATCTTATTTTTTTTTTAATATCTCCTACGTATAAAATACTATCTCTCCTTGCAAATTGGCCGTACAATTCCATTGTTTATCACACAACAGTCTCGTGTATGTAATGTTTTTGTTCAGGTGGTTGATAATACTGATTTTATTGATAAATATACAACTAAACGTCACTTTCTTGGATTACTTAAAAAAAAGTATTTTAGCGAAGTACAAATTAATCGTACACTACGTTTTGAATGTGATAACATGCATGCAGCATCCAACTCATACTATAAATGCAGACATTTGTGTGGATGTTTGTCACTCAACCACGCGCCGTATCTATTGGCTGAACGGCTTTGGATGTTTCTCGATCTTCAGTTCATCTTTTATCTAGTCATCGGAGATCAGCCATACGTACTAATAATCCAGACCATTTAAATGTGATATAAAATAAAATAAGTATATCTTTTAATCATTATCAAACACTAAAAAATATTTTACTTATGTAAGTACTTTAATCATTAAATTGGTTTCTGACTCCAGGCCATCAATATTTTTTTTTTGATATTTCAAATATGGAATGGACTTGAAAAGAAATCATTTAGTATTCTGACATACATACACATAACATTAAATTATTTACTTTCTATAACAAACTTTTTACACGTCATATAACGTGATCAGTCTGATCAGCGAACTGGGGGCGATTCACAAAAAGAAAAAAAAAGAAACTTTTTTATGTTTTATCTTTTGCTACTACATTATGTAGGTACGTTCACAAATACATCAGAATTTAAATATAGTACCTACTTAGTAGTTACATGAACGCAGAGCAAATATATGAAACACGTTTGCCATCATTTGGCACGTCTAGTGCTAGACTACATTGTACACGCGATATTTTTAAGGTAAACGTTAGTTTATGAATAAATTAGAGCTAATTATTGAAGCTTGTTACTATGTTATTGTGTATATTCTTCGTTACGTCACAAGTTTGTTATTTTTTTTTTTTGTTTTTTATTATATTGTGGTTAGTAATGTGGTCAGATAATAAGCACTCATAACCTAAAGTAAAATGTCGAGTGCAATGCACTTAGCTTTATCTACTAATATTAAAAATGGCAGACTGAATCATCATCATTTTTCAGTTTGTTACGCAGCTTATGTAGTTCAAAGAAAGATATCACGTCCATTTGCTTGACCATTGATCTCTATTGCCCATAGAATCGCCACAAGGACCCCTCAACCCCTGCACGTGGCGCTGGGTCTGGTTGTACTCCTCGCGTGGCTGAGCAGACCTGGTAGCAGCGGTAACCTGCGCGGCTGGAGAGCACTGTACGTCGCTGCTGTGGCCACGCATCTTGGTGCTCAGATTTGGATGACTCTTATATCTGGTAAGGGACCTATTAATAGAGGCAGCTATACAAAAAAGCGATAATTAAATAAAAGAAACATCCTGAGAGTAACTAACCATAAAGTGGAGCATACAGATTCCAAATACGAAATCTGACATTTAAGAATGTTATAGAAAAATTAACTTTATTAACGTTTGTATCTACGTCCCTTTATGAAATGGACATAGGGTTTTAAAATTTTCATGTCTATAATGACATTTATAAATCGAAAGTAAAATGCACTGAAACAAGATCGACGCGTGACGCGCAATGAAACCGTCATTGCATACGTATTGCAAGAGTTAAACAAATATTGATATTACATTAAAAAGCTTTTCATATTGTTATCTAAATTACCGTTACTTTATCGATAACGGAGAGGAACATCACTAATATACGTCATTCACTTAATCTGTTGACAGTGTCGTAGTACAATAAATTACCGCATTACTATCTACAGCTGTGTAAATTAAAAACTAGACTCAACTAAAATGGGGTAGCAACTAATACTAACCTTTGCCTATAGATCCGCCCGCGTGGTATTTTGAATCCATTACTTGATTCACCGAAATGGTCATTGCCTTTAGTCAATGTGGACAAATGGAAGTGGGGTAACTGACGAGCCACTCGCATATGATAGGCATCATGATAAAGTTGTGGCAAGTCCTACCTACCGCAGATGGTCCCTGGTCCCTGTACAGGACGCTGACGCTAGAAATGGTGTGCCTTGCTGTATAACCAAATGGTAGAGTAAGTGGGACTTACTCTACCACTACCCAAGTATAGTCCTGTCGATCATTTCATTTGAATTAAAAAAATTATAATCATTTTTAGAAGGCGGATGGATATTTGAAAAAAATATGGTTTATAGCGTTTTTTGTTATTGTGAGTTTATAAAACTTAAAAAAAAAATACAATCGAATTGAGAACATCCTTTTTTTATTACGGTTTAAAAAGCGCGGGTCTCTAATTCGTATATAAGGATATTTAAGAATCAATATATCGTTACAAAACATTTTGAACGCAAAGTGAATTTTATACAAACAAAACCTGTTACAAATACACCGTACCCTACTACCTATAGTAGGAAACTTTTAGAACCCACTTGGCTGGCTACGACCTGGCTAAAAATCTATCGATAAGCACCTAAAGCTATGTTCCGACAGCTGTATTTGAGAGCTATTTCGCGTGAGACAAACACAAGCATATTAAATATATATATATATATAGATCATACAGACGTACAATCAACCTCTTTATATATCTATACCTCTATGGGTAGTGACAGCATTTTCGTTCCATGCACGTAACATAATACATAACATTATGTAATGCGCCCGCCCGCACTCCCTGATGGGATGGAAATTGTGGCAATGCGGCACAACAACTCCTTTCGTAGAATTCTGCGCCTGCACACGTATAATTCTGTTGTAACCACATCGCTATTTTATTAAAATGTAAAGGTTATTGTACAATAGAATAAAGTTTTTATGACAAGCGTGTAAAGATTTGACATAACCTAATCTTATCTTAATATATATAAATCTCCTGTCACGATGTTTGTCCGCGATGGATTCCTAAACTACTTAACCGATTTTAAATTAAATTGGCACACCGTGAGCAGTCTGGTCCAACTTGAGACATAGGATAAACGGCTGGACTGATTTGGATGAAATTTTGTGTATGAGTTGGAGAGGACAACGTCTGTTGGGACAGCTAGTTGTTTATTATAAAGCTATAAAGTTGCACCCACTGGATGGAAAAAAGATAATTAAAAAAATATTGTGATGTCTGTGTCCGCTTATTCCGTGCGATATGTAAATTAACTGTGATTAACCTCTCTCTCATTATCAATTAGTCAGGAATTCAACTCATAAATATAGATAAGGTAAAAGTATTTTAGAGCTCCATTTTTTTCTTTTTTTTGTCGGGAACTATCGTGGGCGTGCGCACAACTCACCAAAGTTTCATTGCAATCGGACGAATGTAGGAGCGAATACGTTACAAACAGACAGACAAATATTGACATAGATAGATTGAACGACATTTTTTTACCTACTTTTAATACTGTAATCCACTTGTGTGTTCTTGTGCTTAAGTGAATTGCATTGTTCTTGCGAATGAAACAGCTTTAAAATCGTAATTGGAATGAAAAAACAATTATATTGCTAGTTAAGTTGATTACATGAGAATTCCATTAGGTACCTGTTATGGGGAACCTTATGGGATAATAAGGCTGTATCACAGTTATTGAACTTATAATATCACATTTATAACATGCGCTCAGGGTGAGATTTGAAATTTTAGCGGTAATTTTTGACTATTTTAAATAATTACGCCAATAAAAAAAAATACTTGTATATTTAACAGATATTTGTTTGTAATTTTACTTTCAAAATCATTTGTAATGATTATATTGATTCCTAAATACCCCTTATTACTCATTCAGAACCCGTGCTTTTCAAACAGACTTAAAAAATAACAAGGAGGTTCTCAATTCGGTTGTATTTTTTTTTCAAAGTTTTATAAGCTCACAATAATGCAGTTCATCATAATTATGAAGCTTATCAAAAAATAAAAAAACTCAAGAAACCATACATTTTTCAAATATCAATTCCATAAATGTTTATAAAATTCTTAATTCAAATGAATAATCGACAGGTTACCGTTGCCATTTTTTATTCGATTTGCAAAAAAACTTAGTTGATCATTAAAACCTTGAAGGTAAAGTCAAGGGTAACATTATTTTTAACACCTTAATTTAAAAATGCAATTTTACATTTATTCCCTAATTACCTACTATGGGTATTTGAATGGTATGTAATTAGAATCAAACTAAATGCCATAATATTTGCGTGTAGTTACTTAGAAGTCGGTTAAAAAGGATTTCAGTCAATGACGTCAGCATAGTATAAAAATGTAACCTCTTTGTAAGCAGCGGATATTTTTTTAATACGTTTTTGGATAATATAGAGTCAAAAGTTTGTAGTGTTTTGCTATACCTACATTTATGTTTTAGGGAGATATATTTATGAATATAATAATAAATTCTACAGTATATTCACGGATCAGAAGCCAAACGCGGCTTGCGTTTGGCATGTTTAATTAAAAAAAAAAACAAAATGTTAAAAATATAAGGCGGCTGTGTCTTTCAAAATTTTATAAAAATATTTTGGTATAGCAGAGATTTGTTTGTGTCCAAGTATAGGACGTTACTTTATCAAAAACAAATTTCAGAAATATCCGATAATATCGATTGCGGATATATGAAAGGACATCCTTCAGCATGAGCAGTCCTAATCTATACAAGTTCCCGTGAACCATGCAGCAATGATCGCAATTTCAATAACACTGAGCTGGCGCAACTGACTAATTGTATAATGCCAAATAATGAGGGATCGTCTGACTTTTTTTCATTCTTATACGCAACCATTACAAGATTATCATGGCCTTTAATACACAATTTAAACGGTTCAAGTGCCTTTCACGTTTCGATTCGTTAAAAGAATTTTATTTGAGTTAACGGTATTCGGGTCGTACTATACTTTATCCGGTTTTGCAATCAGGAACTCTTTTAAAAGAATCTTAATGATAACATCAGTAACAGACCTGTGAACATACCAACCCTGAGAACGAGTAATTAATACCTGAGTGAATTGATGATCTTCTATCGCCCTTGAGAGCCTTCTCGGCTATGTAAATGTCGGCAAGTTCGGCAACACATTGGCGATCCCCCTGCACCGCGGTTTCACCCGCGTACCCGAGCGATCTTATGTTTTCCCGGGATTTAAAGTACCCTATAGTAGTTTTTGCGTGAAAAAGTAACAAACATCCATCCATCCATCTATCTATCCATCTTCACAAACATTTGCGATTATAATATTAGTAGAATAGTCATAGTCGAATCTATGTCGCAACATTACTGGTGTGGAGCTGGAATCTGTCAAACATAATACCTACTCCCAGACGAACAATACCTAGGAATACGAAGGTCTTATGACGTCATAACTGTTTCCGTTATCAAAGGACAATCACGCTTAGGGAGATTTTACACTATCATACCTCTTAACCTATGACCTCTAGCTAGAGTCATGTGAAAAATAAAATGAATATATTTTTTATTCAAATTGGCCTTCACATGCACTTATACATAGTCTCTAACGTACGGTTCGGAAGGTTGCTTATGCTGAGAAGAGTCGGCAATAAATTATAATTTTCAAAACTAACTCAGACATTACATAAAATTATTTATCTAGTGTCACTGACAATATTTGTATGTCATAACGGAAAAAAATGATGAGCGACTTAGTAAATAAGTTAATTCAAACTCAAGTAGACTAGCCCCCACAAGCATCATCAGTTCACAAATATGACGCATGTGGCAGCCATCGCCCAAATCTATGACTCATAAATCTATGATCCTAGTGTACACCCCCCTTTTAGAGAGGAGCTAATTCGTAAATTGTTGACAATTGATACATTAATATGACCTCTAGCAATACTTGTTATGAGTAAGTGACAAGGAATAGATGCTGTTTCAATCTCCTGTAACATACCTACCTATAGTATCGTATTTGGGGTAAAAGGGTCCTTTATCATCAGGGAACTTATACTACGTGTAATAGAATAGTGAAATAATTATTTTAGACCATATGAGGCAGTTTATTTGATATTTCACACACAATGAATAAGAGTTGGATACCCAATTGTTTCGGGGAAAAGTTTTGTCCATATTTTCATCACAAATTTTCATATTTCGATATATCGTAAGTTACATAAATTGGTAATACTTATAACCCAAAATAAAAAATACCTATAAAGGTTTTGTGCATAGAATTATTACCTATAGAAAGTAGTTTTCCAAACAACGTTTGCTCGGAATTTAAGCCAGAAATTTGCTATGTGTAATAGCTATAATAATAATTTCTATTGGTTTTTCAATTATCATCACCTATATACATACTTAAAGAGGGACTAACTCCAAGGCAGAAGTATACACCTCACCCTAATTAATTTATCTCTTTCTCGCCAGGTATCGTGCTATACTTCTCCCTCCCTCGCCATGAGTTCGGACGCGTCCAGACAGTGCTGTTCCCCGTGTACTACGCCTTCAATGCTGTCGTCAGCCTGCTCGGGCTGTTGGCCTACTTCAGAATGCAGTGTCTAACTAATTTCGAGAAAACATCCTGGGTACAGGTGAGCTGATATTTTGAAATATTTGGAATTTATGGCGATAAAACTAGGGTAGTGAAGAAACTAGAAAATGCATCTTTTTGAACAAACGGTTTCTAATTACCGTTTTTGGTCGTGGCTATCTAAAGAATCGTAGTAGAATCAATTGTAACGTTCATGGTGCTTTCGAACAAGCTATAGTATAGATAGACATCTCGCTCTACAAGAAAAAAAATACAAATCATGTAATAATAATATCTTGTTATAAAATCAGATTTAATATTTAACTATTATTTACAGTATCTAAAAGAAAAGACAAAAAGGGGGGGCTTACAGGGCATCAAAAAAATCATAAAAAATAATAATATCTTAAATCCAAATATGTCGTACAATTAAAATGTCAACCGTCAAAATGTTTTATGGATTAAAAAGGTCACAATCAATAAGAGGTGTGCAATTAAAGTAAAATAAATAAATTATGGCGCCAACATCGCCTTGCTTGTGCATATCCAGTGCATTTCACTTTACATGTCATTGACCTTAATTGATAGGTTATCTCTGATAAAAATAATTTAAAATAAAAATAAATCATGAAAGTATTTGTTTATTTTATTGCTATTGCACGTACTGTTATCACAGTTTTTTTTTTGTAAATAAGTACTTGGGTCTCCTCGACCATAGACAGGGTTATTGATTGATTTATGGTAGGTCTGACAACCATGGATGGTCACTGGGAACCTTGGCTGGGAACCATACTGAGTGCAAGATGCATGACAGTTCGTTGTGGAAATTCATTATAGAGGCATTATAGAGGTAATAATAATCCATTATATTTATTCCGTGGTGGCTACCGCCGCCTTTTGAAATACCAGGAGGATTGTTTTTGTCAATATGTTGCCGATCTTTACAAAGTCTAGAGAGCAACTGGCTCTCAAGACTTTGTCACGATGATTGAACGCCTTTACTGTTTCAATATCGTGTTTGTGATAAGGCGCCATAAGAATTATTAGACGACCTAATTAAATCCATAATGCAAACAAGCAAACATTATAAACTGAATAAATAATTTGTTTAGTTCTTTCCGAACCCACGATCAATCATAACTTTAAAAAAAAAATTGCCGCCAATGCCTTTCAAATAAAAAAAGCAAAGAGAATAATAATATAATCACTACGGTTTAAAAAAAGAGTTGCAAAATCTTTATTTTTTTTTATTGAAGGCCAAGGTCTTTTGATGGGCATCCAAATAAAATTATCGGTTGAGCTTTCTACGTAATGATTAATGATTCGACTAGTTCAATACATTTGCAATTAAGGCTAATCTTAGAAACATATTTTTAATGATGATATTTCGCACGTCCTTGTACACTGTTGGTACATTGTAATGTATTTGCAATATTTCTTCGAATGCACAATGGCCGCTACACTACAAATAACTGCACTACACTCATAATTTAAAGGTCAATCAGTTAGGTACTTACAAATTATCTTAATTTACTTAAATAAATAAATTTAATTAAATAAAATACAATTATTTATTTTTTTAAACATTTAAAAAGAACTGTCAAAACTTTTAAAAAGAGTGTAGGGATCTTTCATCTCAGGATTTTAATCTAGAATCCTTCGCTGCTCTCGGGATCCAACATAGTCCCTCGAATTAAATTCCCTTTTTTTTCACTTGTTGTATAATAACTATTATCTGAAACTAAACGAACGCACGTTTACATTAATCTTTCAAGGTCCCGCTTAAAGGTCAAAAGATTAATAATATTATAATCCACTGTAGATTACTTTTGATTTAATTGATACGTTAGACACATTTTATTTTTTAAATACCAGGAACCGGAACAAAGGAAATTGTTTTTTTTTATAATTTTATTCTGTGACAGTTTAATAAAATTTTGGCGGTAGAATGGGTAGATATTTATTATTACCATAGGATACTACAGTTTTCTCGTAACTCGCAACGTTCTCGCATGAATGTGATGGAAACATAACTTTTTTGAAGTGCAAACTTCTTTTAGCGCGGTACGCATATTTTTAGATGAGGTAAAACCTCTGAACTCGCGACACCGAGACGCAGTTTGACGTTTAGTTTCATTTTTTTTCTCCCATTAAAATAATTGCGGCCAGTAATGTCGCTAGACGCTGTCAGTAGTTTTGGCGCCATAACAAAACAAACTCACTCAGAAAAAATCTATTTTAGATTGTAATAATTTTAATGATACTGATGATGATACAAGAGCTCAATCTCTCAAAAAAGTTTTCACTTCTGTCGGCACTCGCGGAGTGAAATATTTTTTTTTTTCTATCGCGGATTTTTGGCAAAGTTGCCTATAAAAAGTATTTATTTTTTTGTTACAGTTAGCGCTTCTGCTAGCAGTATTCAGCATAGAATCTTACGTGCGCCTGCGCCTGGTGCGGCCCATGCTCCGCGCCAAGCACGTCAAGACGCAGATGGAGGAAGCTGCCGGTGGTGGTCAGGAAGTGAGTATCTTTATTCTGATATTTATTAAAGACATTTAGCTATGTTCTTTGGTTCTCAAAATCCCTTTTTAATTACATACCTCACCTTCAAAAACAAAATTTCAATTGTAAAAATCAAGTGGAATATCATCGCGTTGATAGATATAAGTATACGTACAAATAAAGTATACGTCCAATAAACCCTTGGCTCGCGAATGGAAAGCGCATCCCAAAACATATAAAAAAATAGAATTCCAGGAATCGCTAGTCAAAAGTTATTAAAGAACTAAGTGAGCCTCGCCTAATCAACGCTCGATAAGCTTCTTTAATGAATGCTTTGGGGATAGGAGTTATATCAAACTGCATTCGAAACATCTTTTTGTCAGTCAGCGTTCAATTATTTATGTAAATGTCACGAAGATAAGTACTTATACAATCTCTTGCTATCATTTTCCATTTAGCTAATATTCCATTCTTGTAACTCTTGAACATACCTACTAGTGTGATAGGTTATGGTTAAGATGCTTGAATTGCACAATTTATAGTGTCGAAATCTGTATTACGTAAGCATACAATATTGCATATAAGCAAATAAGTAAAGCTATATTTTAATTCTGCCACACATGCATATAGAACAATGGCTTCTAAAATATATTACTCAATACACACCTGACATCCATCCACGGGGCGTTCTGCAATGACCTTCAGTTATCGATTCTTCCAATGATTCATTGGACACGTGTAAAATTTGATATATTGTAGAAATTTCGTTACATACTTGCGACAAGTCGTATTTTGATGCAAGCTTTTAAATGAGGCATTGGAATGAGTTATTGAGGTAAACCTACTTACAAGGAGAAAAGATACTGATCAAGAGTTGATCCATGTTGATTTGACATTGAATGAAAATCGAGTAAATCTACAATTACAATTATTGTAAAATTGAAATTGTGGATTTACTTGATTTTCTTTTTCCGACGTTAAGTATATTCGACATTTTTTTAGCGGCTATAATCACAGTTTACATATATTTGTGCTTAAATTTCGAGCTGTATATTTGAAAAGTCTAATATATAGATACTATTTTGCTACATTGTTTTTGGTGTTACGTAATTTACCAACGATCTCAGAGTTTATTGACCGTTCTCTCATGCCAATTTATGCCAAGACCTATGGGCAATAATTAATTCTCCTGGTTAAATGCCAGAAATTCTTGCCGAATAGCTATTATCAGTTTGTCAACTCCTTAGTGTTATTTGCCAATTGTTAAATGAATTTCTGTATTGTTTCAGGTTGGTCGCTTAGTATTAGGTGAGCTTGCCCACTGTCCTCGCTACCTGCGTGTGTTGAAGACCTTCCGGACATTCCACTCTTCAATAGCCATGGGAACCATGATAGCATTAGGTTGTTCATTATATTCAACGATGATTATAGTTGATTCCATGTGTCCTTAATGACCTATTTTATAGGAACTAAATTTTGGGGTGAAATTTTAATGAGTCAAACCTTTTTCTACTAAATGATTACGTGAAGGAGTAAGTTTTGGAAAAAGTTCCATATTTAATGATTTTTTTTCTACAAATCACAGATGGGATAAAGCTTAAAATTTCACTCTACAGTCGGTATCTCCTATTGCTATGTAAACTTTATCGCAATGGTATGATATGATTAACTCGTGTCATAAATAATCTTGTAGATATTGACGAGTATTGCCTGTTCACCGATAAACGTTCTGTGTTTCAAGCCATCCGCTATCAATCTATGAATGTCGATCGTTATAAATTTAGACAGGAAGACAAAATGTGAAGCACAATAAAGTATTTTGAAATAATAGATTCAAACTTGCACGTAAAATACTATGAAAATAATGGAGTAATAATAATAGAAATAATTTAAATTAAGTAATAATAATTTAAATTTAATTTGTATCTTTCTCAAGTAGGTATTGCAAATTTGCTTTCAATCTAAAACTCCAAACTTTGTCGTAATATTTAAGTCATTGGGAAGTGAAATCTCAATACATTTCTCAAGCGAATATTCAGTAAGTTTACGTAGCATGGTAGGCACTGGTTGCCTAAGGGCCGTTGTCAAGAAAGAATAATTAATTCTAGTTCCAATTCAGGCTGTGAAGTCTGTTTCATAGTTTAGCTTTTAAATTGTATAGTATTATATTATATAATTAGCAAATATTACGAATGATTTGATGGATTTAATTAATGGTTTGTGAGGCGCTGGTCGCACGTATCGTTTCCTAGCGAAACATTGTGAACGTATCGTTCTAAATTGTATATTTTAATGGTGTAGTTTATTTTCTGCGACTAATAAATATGCCAATATATATTAATTTTAAGTAGGTATGTAGTTTAATTAATTGCGAATTTTGTACGATATTAATTTCATAATCGTGAAAAAGGCATTTATGTTGACTTGCCATCGCAATAAGCAATTAAGTACGGTCGTATAAAATGTAACAATAAGCCGTGACTAGCCGCAGCCAGCCCATCTAAGTTGCTTGATATAAGAAGAAACTCATGTTGTTTGCTCTCTAATTTCCTGCAATACTGCCATAGTATTAGTGCTTAGTGTAGTGTTAAGTAGTGTAAAGACTCGCCAACGCATCGTCGGATTTTAAACGTTTAACGCAGGAAGTTACGAGACTTGCAACTTTTATAGCGTGCTTGGTGCCAACGATTTTCGCGATCTCGACAGTGCAGCGTGCGACGAAGTTGTTCACTTATTATCTCGTTTGAATGTGCTATCGATTGCGTTTCGTTTTGTTGGTGCTCATGTTGTGACTCAGTGGTCTAGTCATCAACGTTTACAGTGCGACAATAAAATCGTACCTGCGTTTTTACTACACGCTAAAAGTTTATAGTGAAATTGAGGCCTAAGACTGTCTGTCATGTGAACATGTTCAGAAATGGTATGTCTAAAGCCCTGTTCAAGCAGCTTATAACTTAGGCCGGTATTCATCAACATTGAGTCGTGCTTAAAACGCTTGGTTAACAGCAGATTAAATGTTGATGAACACCGACCTTAGTGGAGAGGGTTGTCACTCTGTAAATCGTTTAGTGAATATTTTTAAACTAATGTGTAGTTTTAGTTATGTAATATACCTATTTATGTGAATTAAAATTAGTGATGTATCTTTATATAATATTTCTTTTATTTATTTTACAAATGATCTGAGTGATAACTTGCAAACAATATTGAATTGTGCTTATGAGAGAATTACGAAAGAATAAAACGATAAAATATAATAAATAATGAAAATTATTGTCTTCTTCATTTACCATTTTTAATGGAAATAATTCCTATATTATTTTGCCCAACAAAGTAGGTAGGTATCTACCTACTCCTTAAGCAGGGTATAGGTTTACACAAAGTTTTACAACATAAGCTATAAACCTACTGGACTTGAGAACACATGCAAAATGTGATTAAAAACATCAGCATGTAGGTATCTACTTTTGATTAATGACTAACTGATCCACCAGTCCGGTGGGCGGCGGAGGTTAGACTCTATACTGAGCTTGAATAGATTAGTGCAGAAACTTGGTGTATATTTGCGTGTATATATTTTATGTAGATTATATCCTATCTAACCAATAGCTATCCGGCTTTTGTTGTTGGTGGCATGCGAGCATCTCTCCATAGTCTGTGTTGGTGGACATCGCTCTGATTATAATATGATATTTAGCTCGGGCGTCCCACAGGGCTCAATCTTAAGCCCCAAGTTATATGTGGTGTATCTGCATGATATAACATCGTCTTAATAATTATTACTGTTTGAACAGTTTCAAATACGTTTGCGCAAAAAGAACCGTACTCTAACGTAGTGGTCATATACTCTTTGCCAGGTACGTTTTTAATTACCAGTATCATTAGACATGTTTCCGAACGAAACATTACTGTCAATGTCAAATCAAAATAACGTGAATGTTACATCATTCAGTTACTGTGCTGCCAGCTCTATAAATTGATCAGTTAATATCCTGATTTTCAGTTCATACCAGAAATATTTATAAACATGAATTTAATCACTAATTTAATTATAAAATATTTTAAAACCAAACAATTATATACATTACGTGAGAAAAAAAAGAGTGAGAGTTTTAAGACGATGTAAGCGTAAATCTAGCTAATTTATAAAATTACATCTTCGTGATTTCATTAAATTGGATTTGGCAACACAGCCTTATTCATTTACAAAATGTCAGAAATAGCCTTACGTGGATTTTTGTTATTAGAGTTTAGAAATATTATTGCAATACACAATGCAATCTAAATTATTAACAGTGAGTAACGTTGAGATTTTATCGCCTAACACATGTTTTAGTGATTGGAACGACCATGTTGTTGATAGGTAGACCGAACGAACCGGAGACGATGGAGTGCGGTTTTAGGAAGCATTTATATACCAAAATGATACTAGATAGATGTAAAACTGTGCTCATACTATCTAGTATAGTGTGTACGCTAGCTGTGGTTTTATCTTTGAATAAGTTGTTGAGCTATGAAGCGAGATTTTCGAAGCCATTTTCGCCTATACCATCTGGTTTGTATGGGAACCATTTGGAGCCTGTTTCTGACCAAACGCCGCTGCCGTCGGCCCGTAAACATCAGGACACTGCACGGGACGCTGAGGCAGCCGTATCATTAAACGCTGCGCTTGAAATGAAGCGAGTTGGTAAGGCAGACAAAGCTTTAAAATTATTTCAACATGCATTTGCCCTATCTCCCAAACATGCAGATATCCTTAACCACTATGGAGAGTTTCTTGAAGATACTAAGAAAGATGTGGTAAAAGCTGATCAACTATATACATTAGCACTAACAAATTATCCGGACCATACGGGTGCTTTAATGAACAGGCATCGTACTGCAAGCATAGTTGAAAACTTAGATAGAGAAATGTTACGAAAGATTGATGACAAGCGAGATGCACTTCTGTCTATACCAGAAAATAATTCAGCATTACGCCGTGCAAAAAAGGAGGCATATTTCCAACACATCTATCATACTGTTGCCATTGAAGGAAATACAATGACATTACAGCAGACTAGAAGCATATTAGAAACCAGAGTAGCAGTATCAGGGAAGAGCATAGATGAGCACAATGAAATTCTAGGCCTTGATGCAGCTATGAAGTACATTAATTCAACATTACTTTATCGTATTCGTGACCTAAGTATGGGAGATATACTGGAAATTCATAAAAGGGTTTTAGGACATGTTGATCCGGTAGAAGGTGGACATTTCAGACGTACACAGGTTTATGTAGGAGGTCATATACCTCCTGGACCGTCAGATATACAGAGACTGATGACTCAGTTCTTGGAGTGGTTGAATTCTGAAGATGCATTGGATTTGCATCCTGTAAGGTAGCTTGAGTTTGTTATTTCATTTTAGCTTCCGCCCCGCAGTTTCTCCTGCATTCCCAAGGGGTCTTACGTTATCCCAGGATAAAAATTACCCTTTATCTTATTATTCCAGGCTATAATTTATTTATGTATATTCATACAATTCTATTCAGCAGTTTATGCATGATTGAGTGACAAATATGTAAACATATAAACTTTCAGATATGCCGCCCTAGCTCACTACAAACTGGTTCATATCCACCCCTTCATAGACGGCAACGGGAGAACATCCCGTCTCCTCATGAACTTGATACTGATGCAGGCAGGGTATCCACCGGTGATCATTGCCAAGCAACACAGGCACCTTTATTATCAACACTTGCAGACTGCTAATGAGGGAGATGTCAGGCCTTTTGTTAGGTAAGTTAACACTTAATAATTAGAATTAGAATATATATAGTATATAATATACATATATAGTATTTGTATTGTGTGGACTTATCAGAGGAATAGCTTATTCCAGTTTTATCCAGATTGAAAAAAAATACCTTTGACAGATAAAATCTTCTTGACTTGACTCTTGATTCCAGGAATCGTATTTAAATATAATAACTTAATTAGGAGCTCCTCCCATTCATGAACCAAGGGGTTAATATCTCATGGTCTATTCTACAATGTATTCTGAGTACATATGCCTTCTCTTTGTTATTATTAGCTATTGAATGAACCCCTACATAATAACTACACATCCTGCGTGATGATAATATCCATACTTTTGTTCACACTCATATTAATTACAAAAAAAAACAAATTTTACATCTTAAATTCTGTGTCGTTTGCTCTTCTCAAAAATCTGTAAAGCCTTCTCCTTCTATTAAACACAATGTGACACCATAATACTAACTGCAATGTATGCGTGTAATATTATACTAAAATCCTTTTTTTTTTAAATGTTATGAACATATACTATAAGTGATTTAAGGTTGATAGATTATTCCATGAATAAATCAATTGGAGATTATGCCAATGTCTTAACTGCATTGATTTCATACTTTTGACGTGCACACTTGTAATTTTGGGGGCGCGCTAAGATACAAAGTCATAAATAGATTACTCTCCTGCAAAACTGTAATTAGTATGAGTGTGAACTAAGGATATGGACTTTATGATATTATGCTATAAGAAAAAAGATTAGCTTCACAAAATCCTGACCGGGCTGGCTCAAGTACTTGAGAGCTAGTTTTCTTCTAGTGGTGTGTGGCTACCACCTTCAGCCACATCACCACTTAATTTAAACACAGTAGCAAATACATAATTGAAGTTTAGTCAAGGATTTAACAAACCTGGCACTGGCAAAACAAGGCTTACCATTCATTACATACAATAATATAATGATAATAATATTCTGGGACATTCCTCACACACGGCCATCTGACCCCAAACAAAGCAGAGCTTGTGCTATGGAACTGATATACTACATATACTATTTTTCTTTTGTAAATATATTAAATAGATAAATACACCCAGACTCAGGACAAAAAGACATGTTCATGCACACAAATGTCTGTCCTGAGTGGGAATCGAAAAATGTTTTTTTTTATTGGAATTTATTTTTTTACTATATTAATAACATTATAGCAACTAGTGGATGCTACTGTGTGAGTTATTGTGATTAGGTCGTCGCCACCCTGTTTAATGTCTGTCTGTTTGACAGATACCAACAAAAAATAAAATACTAAACACAAATAAAATAACTTTTCAGATTCATAGGACAATCGACGGAGCGCACTCTCAACTTATACCTGTGGGCGACGAACGAGTTCTCTCACATGGTGCCAGCCATCGGAGAGCCGACCATACTCACCGGTGAAGAACTTGATGATGACATGCTGTAACTTTACGTGGACTTGGGTGACTAAACACCAGACGTAAGGGCATGGTTATGGATTTTATCCTATCTTATAAAACTTACTAATATTATAAACTAGCTTCCGCCTCGCGGTTTCACCCGCGTTCCCGAGGGATCTTATGTTTTCTCGGGATAAAAAGTAGCCTATAGCCTTTATCGATAAATGGGCTATCCAACACTAAAAGAATTTTTCAATTCGAACCATTATTGAGATTAGCGCGTTCAAACAAACAAACTCTTCAGCTTTATAATATTAGTATAGATATGAAAGTTTGTGACACAATCAAGCATAGATCACATATACAGTACTTTTTATCCCGGAAAAACATAAGTTCCCTCGGGAACTTCGGGTGAAACCTCGGGGCAGAAGCTTATGATGGCCTGAGCAGCACTTGATCTACCACCATAGAGGTGTCTAACATAGCTTTGTTTGTCCGTGTATTCATCCGATGTTTGTAGGATGTGTCTGTATGGATTTCCTCCTTGACAGTAATCATTCTCCTGTCTGTAGATTCCTGTGTTAATCATGACCCAAAGTATGATTTTTTTTCTGAAAATCATTATTTTGTATGTGTTGTAGTACACCTATATTTGTGATTGCACATCCCCAGAGCTTTATTCTATACGTCCATACAGGTTTCTATATTGTTTTTTAAAAATGACAATTTCAATTGAATATTATTTATTATTATAACAATGATAATGTAGTTAAAATTCCATTGTAATGTTTAAATACTATACAGACTTCTACGCATATGCGTAGCTACATATAATGTAAGCATCCGATTACGTGCATGCATATGCAACTAACCTACCCGCCTAACAAGTAGTCTGTAGTAGTATTAGACATAAAATTATGACCACTGCGAAATCATGAAAAAAATATCAGCTGTTCCATACAAAGGTCTACCAAAATGTATGAAGCAACCGTTTCATTTTACGCGATATCATAGTTAGCCCAATAATAAAAGTTGTTAACATTGATGAGTACTTCCACCCCTGCAAGTATTGCCGGTGATAACAAAAATCACCCTGTATAGATACGGTTAGTAACGGCGTGAATTATCTCTGTGTGTAGATAATTTGTAAATTATTATTATTAGTGGTAATAAATAGCACAACTCTTCCACGTATAAACATTCGCCTGCAGGCAGGCGTTATTATCGTATTTAGTATGCACAATTGTTGCTGTGCTCAAAATATACAAAATTGTAAATAGAATCATGAAAATATGTCAAAATTTAGTACTAATTTTTTTAAGATAAAACTAAATTTTATTGTTATTCATACTGAAATCTCCAGTATTGTATACACTTTGTATACTGTTCGTAATGTTCATTTTTAAATCCCTAAATATTAATTTATTCATAATTATCACTTAAAAATTTCTGTGATATTTAAACCATTTCATATTTATTTTTCCTGTTAGATAGAATAATATTCATGTGTGTAGTGTTAAAAATTGTAAACTAAATTAGTATTATCGTTATTAATTGTTGACTTAAGGTGCATCTTATAAAATTATTTTCCCAAAAGGATACGACCATTTGACATGCATGTATACCTACCTCGTATACTGAGTGGATTTCTCGTAATCGAGGTGGCACATTTTCGAAAACAAATAATAACTTTTCATACTAAAACCACAGTCTATGTAACTTTTACAGTCGGCCAACGGACACGTCTAGACAGAGCAATCGTGCGGGGTGAGAGAGGGGCGGTAGCGTGCCCAAGCTGCCATACACTCGCTTGGGACACAATGCAGCCACGCATCAAAATGTGGTGGTTCTATAGTAAAATTTATTCAGGATAACCAACCTAACGTTTTCGAAAATATGCCATCTCGAATTATAACTCGGTATATCTTATAATAGACCGCAAGAGAGGCAAAAAAGCCAAGCGCCGCGTAATACATTCTCCTGTCGCAAAGAAATCGTTTTCCTTGTATTACGTTGTCTTCCATTTATGGTAACATAAGTATTCTTCACAATAATTCTGGTGTAATTCGGTGCATCATGTAATGATTGTCATAAAATTAAAATAGCATTTCTGTAATACCAGTACAAAATCTTGCTCTAAATATATGGTAAGAATTATCAAAATATGTTTTATTTATGTTCTCCACAATCTCCCCTTCATTGAGTACCTACTAGGATAATATAATGAAAACGAATTGAAAGAACGAGTTATAAATGTTTTCCCGGTTCTCCTTGTAGGTACAGTCAGCGGCAAAAGTATCTTGGTACCGTGTCACATTACACAATTTATAATAAATTTTCATACAAACTGTCATGAAAATGTCAATAGATTATTATGAAAGGGTACTAAAATGCCAAGCTACTTTTGCCGCTGACTGTACACTATAACAATTAAATCGGAATACCACAGTAACTATACTATGGCTGAGCTCAATCGTTTAAATATTGTTTATCAGAATATTCAGGGCCTAGCTAGCAAACAATCGGAAATTGAATTGTTTCTCGATTGTTAATGTTCGCGCCGGTATTCGGTGCTTTTTTCTTTTCTTCGTTATTTTTTTGTAATGTAGGTACTTTTATATAGTTTATTAAATTCATTCGCTGCACGACTGCGAGTCTTTAGTAGGTAATGGACCACCGTCGATTGCGTCCAGTCGCGTGTGCCTCTGTTCTCTCAAGGAGTATTCCACGCCACCGCTTTTCTGGAGCCAGTGCATCGCCTGCACGACTTCGTCCACTTATATTGAAGGACCGCAGAAGATCGAACCCTCGTACGAAGGAAGAACTCGCCAGGTCGGTTCCAAATTGGAGGTGAGTGGTTGTGCCGCTTCTTCTTGGTTTTAAGGTACGATCTATTTCCCGCTAATTAAAGTATGTGTCCTCACTGTCCTATGGAGATACAAGTTGACCCATACTAACTGATCGCGTTAACAGTTAATGTATTTTGTGTAACCGAACATTGGTTGAAGAATCATTATATTAGTGCTCAGTACTTCTAAATACAAATTATTAAGTGCGTTCATAAGAAAATCAGCCATACACGGTGGTAGTTTAATTTTAGTTTCAAGTAACATTAAATGTTGCCCTGCGTAGAGATTGAGCGCTGTGTTATAGTGTGCGTGTACCGTCCCCCTTTAGGTGACTAATTTGTTTGAATTATTTATAGAAGATGCTCTTAAGAAAGCTCAAACCTGTAATAAGAGTATAATTGTATGTGGTGACTTTTATGTAAATTTATTAGTAAATTCATCTACATCACTAAGATTAATGTAAATAATCTAGTTTTAAATGCAAAGAAAACTAAATGTATTAAATTTGCACTACCCAATGTAAAAAGATTAGGCTGTAATGTAACTTAGTGCTAAATAATGAATCTCTCGATCTTGTTGAGTCAACAGTATTCTTAGGGATTACTTAGACTCAAAACTTCAATGGGGCACCCAAATATCATGCCTTACGGGGAAGCTCAGTTCGGCTGCATATGCAGTTAGAAAAAATTAGACGGCTAACAGATGTAGGTGGATACCGATCGATTAGTTTATTTTAGCTATTTTCATAGTTATATGTCATGTCCTATGGCATTTTGCTTTGGGGTAAGGCCGCTGATATAGAAGCTATTTTCATTTTGCAAAAAAGAGCGGTGCGAGCTATTTATAATTTGAGTTCTCGAGCTTCCCTCAGAGATAAGTTTAAACAAATTAGTAGTATCCTCACAGTAGCATCGCAGTACATTTATGCAAACATATTATTTGTACAACAAAATATGTCTTTATGTAAAAAAAAGGGATATGCACGCACACTATTAATTGTAGAAATAAGCATAAACTTGTGACCTCTGCTTATAAACTCCAAAAAGTGCAAAGTTCATTTTTGGAACTGAGTTCACGCTTCTACAATAAGATCCCTCCTGCACTTTTAAATTTGCCTTTACATATACATTTAAGGAACGTGTTAAGTCATTTTAGTACAGAAGGCATACTATAACATTAATGAATATTTAAATGATGACAATGCCTGTGTGTAGCGCTCGCTCTTGCAGGATACATTTTATGTAATAAATTTGTTTGTTTTGAAAAGAGTAATACTGGGTTTCTCGCCGGCTCTTCTCAGTAAAAGCAACCTTCCGAACCATGCGTTAGAGTCTGACTATTCACAAGTGCCTGTGAATGCCTATTTGAATGAATAAATTATTTAATTTCATAAATTCAAAACATCATCCTTATAAACTACACATAGAATAATGAATGGGCCCTACTCCCACTACGACAGTATAATTTGTAACTTACATCCATTATTAAAAAAAAAACTTTATATTGTCATGTCCATGGTCATGTCCCACGAATCCACGATAGAGTCGTAGTCAATAATGACAATGAAAATAAAATATATCTATTTTAAAAAAAGTTACGTCCGTCTAATAGGGACTAATACTTTTTGAAAAAAAGTCACCAAAAAAAACACAAAAATTTTAGTCAATCGATAAGTGCCATAAAAATGCATTTAAGTTTTACATTTTCAATTTTCGCGCGTAGTTTGATGAAAACGCTAGACGCCATGTTACTCTACGGTCATGACGTTATTTGGTCTCTTGCAAGTAAATAAATGCGCTGATATTGATCCCAATTGTACTTATAAAATTTTATAAATTAAAAATGAGCTATTATCCTTTTTATTAGTGTACTCTTCCCGAATGCATGAATACTAGTGTAAAATAATAATAATAATACTTCAGTTGACACTTTTTAGTTTACATACAGCACTGTATGACGTCATTAAAATGGCGGCTACTGTTTCGCTTGTTTAGAAACAGATTAAAAAAACTGAAAACTTGGAAATTAATTTTAAAATTAATTAAGTTATTTTATGAACTAAAACTAATATGTTCCGACTGCTTATTGCCTAAGCTATCTAAATTACGTGAGGCAATTTGGCGATTTTTCGACCCCCCCACCCCCTTGGTGATCTCACCAAGTTAGTCGAGTCGCATGTTTGGTTGGCCGTTGGCGGCCATACAATCGAGTGGCTACTACTTTGTGGCATTCGCATAACCGCGATAAGTATTATTTTGTAGGATTTAGTCATGTCTAGAGGAGAATCATGTTTTACTTAATTTAACCCGGATTTCTCTTAATTTTAAACTGTTTCATGCGGAAAAAAATTACGTGAGATTCGGCTTGAGCCCCACCTCTCCCCCACGTAAGATTGAGTGAGATTCGGCTCGACACCCTCCCCCCCCCTAAACGCCTCACGTAATTAATGAATACCCCCTTTATGGTGGTCACCGCAAGATGATAAAAGAAAAGAAATTGTTAAAAAAAATACAGATAAATTAATAAAACAGCAAAAATCAATTTCGATTAATTTATTATAATGTGCGATGTTAAAATATGTTTATTATAATAAAGCATTTTATCTAGACAACTAGAGCGAGCACGCTCGCCGTCCTCGCACCAAACACTTGTCCATTTTAACGCAAAAACACTTCTATACAAAAAAAACTTATTCATTTTCAAGGCAAAGTATGAGAATAACAATCTCGATAATATTACAAATTATTAAAGTATAATAAGAGAGATTTCGTTCATTACGGCAACATCGGCGCCCGCAGTAACTCTGATACAGAGTACCGATTTACCCCCGTATTCATAAAAAAGTTATGGAGCCTCTAAAAGTTAAAACAAGTCTCTGAAAAGTGACTTACAGAAAAACATCATCGGTTTATGAATACGAGCGTTAGTATATTTATTAAAATGCACTATCTAATCACCTCATTTTGTAAGCTTAAGGAAATATTGGACTCCCAGACAGTCCTCTTTAGAGGCTTAATGGGACCAGCGGATTCCCTTCCTGTTATCAGCAACCGACAAATTCGGCAAGAAGTTTCAACAATGATTTTTTATTTGAGGAAAAGAATTGTACCTTATCTCCCCATCTTTAAAGTTCAATTTCCATCTCCAAGCTATCAAACCCATGAGGTATTTTAAAAGTTTTCTACGTCTAGCACCAGACGAACGGATATTAAACCACAAAATATTCAGTTATTGTTTATTTATTATTGTACAAATATTGTAAATTGTGGTAGTTGTCGTTACAAAACAAAAATTTCGCATTAAATGATTTAATATGACTCTCATTCCATATTTCATTTCACAATCAATAGGTGCTCTCGTTCCAATATTAAGGAGTTACCTCTGTCTGACATATCCCTGAAAATTATATTTTCACTTACCAAGACACTTTTCTAATGAAATATGGTATTAAAGTCAAAGCTTAGAAGACGCGTTCTTTCTAACAAGCGCAAGCTCGCATCACAATTGTAATACATAATCGAATACATATTATCACAACATAATAAATAAGTCGCGTTACAAAAAACAATAGAAACAAAAATATTAAATGTATTGACTTGAAAAACTTACATAGTTAGAGTCTTTTAAGTAGTTTTACTATTTTTATTAATTAATAATTAAAAAAACAAATCACGTTTTACGATTTTTTATGAGATGACAGTGTTTTCTATTTTTATATTAATTAAAATGTAGCATAGATTTATTTACTTTAATTAAATGATAAGAGAAAATATCTGCGTATAGAAATTTATCTCACCGTCGCGTCAGTCGTGTAATGCCTGCAGCACACGTGCGCGTTTTACCGCAGGAAATTAAGTCTAAATACAACTAAAAACTCCAAGTAACCGTTATCACGTTACCCCACGTGTACCGCATACGTGTGCAAGACATTCAAGGTTTCTTAGTCGAGATCTTAGCTATTAAATACTCGATTCATGATGTGCAATATATGCGGGACTCAGACACAAGTCCATCCCTGCAAAGATGTCATTCAGTACATGAGGTACATAAAGTCGTCATAATAAGAGAACGCTATATGCTATTCTAGTTAATTGCGTCTCTTTCTTACATTTTATATTAAAATATAAGTACTATACATTAAATGGTTTGTGATTTTAACAGTAGTTACGCCAATGTTTGAAAACTAGAGAGATACAAAGAAATATATGGCCACAGCACTCATTTAAAAATTTGTATTTTATCTCAATTCTAATGAACAACTTTACTATTGAAAATAAATCAGGAATCATTTAAACATAATAATAATCTTGGGACATATTCGGATATTTCTTCACACAAAACCTGTGCATAGTTTAGAATCTGACTGATTCAAAACTAAACAGAGCTTGTATTATGGAAACAAGATAGCCAATTTCTACTTTTTAAATACATACTTATAAATATATTTTTACACCCTGTCTCAGAACAGATACATTCATGCACACAAATGTTTCTCCTAGGAGGGAATCGAACCAACGACCTGCGGCGCGGTAAGCAGGGTATCAAACCCCCAAACCAACCGCCAACATAATATTTTCTCCTTTTTATATGTCTTGTGGTAATATGACTAATTGTATTAAAATACTTTATTTAGTTATTATCATGCAATAGAAATTGATAAATCTCATTCAAAATGGAGTGTTGAAATATTCCTGACTTTATTTCCAATAATTCCATTATCACCAGCCAATATTTTATTCAGCGAGCAACTAAACATCGCATCGAAAAAACAACACCGTCTCACACGTGTGCGTTTGGTAAATTACCGCGGTAAAACCGACACGTGTGAGGTGGTCATAGCTTTATAAGTTCGTCTATCACATCATCATTAACAGCCAGGAAACGTCCACATAGTATCATATACATTCATTATTATATAACGTTAATTATAACAAGCTATTTACGAAGGCAAAAGATATGTTATAACGAATCACAACAAATTTTATACATGTAAGCAAGTAAATGATGTTAGCGAAAAACACATGTAAATACTGACAACTTCTTTAGTATTTCAGTGGTATAGCTAAAAAGTAAAACATGGAACAATAATGGTGTGAATATAACAGATTTTGATTTTAATAATGCATAAACAACCCTTCAAAATGTACTTTACTTTAAAATAATATTCCAACAGATTGACAGCTTCACAACTTTACGAGTATTTAAACTTTTAGACGTAGACATACAAAAAGGCGAACTTATAGGAAATTTCGTCACGGGTTTAAATGAAACGTACGCACAAACATCACTGGGACCGATCACCGCGTTTAATTTGTACTTCCAAAACTCCCATATATTTTAATATATATCTACAATTTTAGATTATAGGCCTTCAGCGAAAGTTAAATGCATTTTGAAAAAAAATATAAAATAAAAATGACACTTAAATGTTATTATTACATGAAAATTATGAACAAAATGTATCTACTATATATTAAAATAATATCGTACCTATTAGTGTTGTTCTAACATTTACATGGATTGTTAAGCGTATGCAGAGATAAGATATTAATCGACCGATCGAATTTATATTATAGATGGCGCTGAATAAACAAGTAATAAAATATAGCACACGACAAATGACAATTGATTTACCCTGTCACATTATTATTTTTGGAAATTCAATGACATAAAACAAATCGATTAATATCCAAAATCGACAAACTTTCGTTTAAATTAAAATACACCAAGACTAAGCACCATCAAAACGATTTTTACGATTCAACAGTACTCAAATCGTTAATCGACTCACTATCATCGATACGACGTTAAATAGCACATTGTCATCGTATCGATGGGTCTCGTTTGTGCTTTACACCTCTACTAATAAACAGTCTCTCGTTTCCATAGCGACGGCACCTCTCCGCATCGACGTCATAGTATACTAAGCTTTTACGAAAATAAAGGGAATCAAAGTAAACGCGTCACAACTTGTTCGCGAAAAAAAAAAGGTAAAGCGAGAACTTACAGTAGGCCAGCTACACACTCTCACATTGAATTTTTCAATTTCAATACTGATTCTGTTATTTCATACAGTAGTTAGAGGATTTATGCGTTCACATTTCAAGTTGTGACCGACATCGCCTTGAAGCGCCATCTTGCGGCCCAACGCGTACGTAATGCGAGTATATACGTACGCAGCGTCGATGTATCCAAAATAAAACGCCCAACCTTTCCTAACTTATAATTCGGCCGTATATCACAATTAAACAGAGAGATTCTACAATCACGACAGATTTAGTAACATTGAAAATCAAAATTTTAAGAATTATCATTATATCTCCGTAAAACAGATAAATGCAGTATTAAAACGCGATTGTAATCACGACACTAGAAACGTTAGGAATCAACACACATCACTTTGGAGAACTTGCACACATCGACGCTAGCACGCACCGGCACGCGCACCCGCACCCGCACCCGCACCCGCACCCGCACACGCACACGCACACGCACACGCACACGCACACGTATAGGCAGCGTGTGTACAGAGCGGCGCTGGTGGAGGCGCACTAGTGGTGTCGGGGCGGCTGCATGCGGCGCGAGATGTGCTCCTCCTGCGTCATCTTGGCTCGGAACTCGGTCACCAGGTTGCGCGACTGCGCCAGCACGACCAGTTGCTCGTTCAGCAACTCCTCCCATTGCGTCGCGTACGCTGTCGAGATAATAAAATGTTTCTACTAGTAATTTGAACTTGTAGTTTAATGTTAGACAAATCTGATGATTAATTTCTATTAAATTTAAATTGTTTACATGCACTTTATTAAAAATGAATGTCTTTTTTAGATAAGATGGTAAAGCCTAATAAGTGCGTTTTAAATCAAAATAAATATCCTGTCGGTCAAAACGGGCCTAATTGTGACGACCTTAATATTACAGATTTAATTTTTTACTTATATTATTTGAATGTTTTTGTTAGTTTTATTTTAATGAAACATCTTCTAGAAGGATAGAGGCCTTTTTTCTATAAAGAAAATAATCTGGAATATCAATAAATAAATAAATACAATTAATGCAGTATTTAAAAATAAATTAAGAGTATTAAATAAACCAATAGAACCCATTGAGCGACAGCATTGGCATTAACTTTTATAAGCGGTGATGTCGCGGATGATACAGTTTAAATTTACAACGAGATGGTCCGACATGATACTTCACACCAAGTATAAAGCCTATAGAGTGATAAATGCAAGGGGGGCATTCATTATACAATAGAAAAAAAAAAAAAAACTTAAATAATCCTACATCCTACTATCCTTTACTAATATAAATATGAAAGACAAGCTTCCATCCTGCGTTTTCACCAGCGTTCCTCAGGGATCGTTTGTTTTCCCGGGATAAAATGTAGCCTATGTCCTTCTCCATACCATAGGCTATCTGCATGCCAAATTTCATCGCGATCGGTTCAGCTGTTTTAGGGGTGAAAAGGTAACTAACAAACATTAGGATTAGGATTGTGAGAATGGATAGATGGATGTTTGTTACTCTTTCACGCAAAAACTACTAGACGAATTTTGATGAAATTTGGTACACACATAGATAATAATCTGGATTAATATATAGGATACTTTTTATCCCGGGAAAACATAAGATCCCTTGGGAACACGGGTGAATCCGCGGGGCGGAAGTTAGTTATTATTTAAATATTGAATAATTGAAAATATTTGCGTTTATGATCGTCGCGTGAAAGCTATAGATTTTGGTTTCAACAGATGGAGAAAATCAAGGTTAAGACTTTGAATCCGATTATATGTTAAGTGATACCTACTCTTTAAAAAATGCTATGTATAATGGATTATTGTGGGTTTACGCCTAGTTTTATATGTAACGTTTTAATGAGACTTTTCTGACGCAAAAGGACAGGAAGATAGATACTTAGCGAGAGAAAAAGAGAGAACTATATTTTCACTTCTATCACGTGTACTGAGTTCCATGCACTCTTTTAAGGATAATTTACAGACATAATTCAGTTATATACTCAGTGTGAATATAAATATTAATGTTAAACGCTGCAATTGCATGTTCGCGACAGAATGGTGATCAAACCTAACATCCGTCGGTTTCGGAGCGTGCCAAGGCCGTTGCTCGGTACCGGTACAGGTACAGGTAGGTAGAAACGCAGCCGCTTCGTGCGTGAGTGCGACCCTGCCATTACCCCGCACACAGACACAGGTTACATCATTATTATAACAACACAGATACACACACATGCACATTCAAAACTCAAAATTTAGATAAGTCAAACTGGATCAAGATATTCGAAATTATACCTTATTTCAACCACACAAGTGACAGGATAACTTTGAGAAGCTTTGCGAATCATAGGGCAATAATAATTGTGCATTGTCAAGCATAAATTGTGCGGCTAAATAAAAATGATCCTTATGCACGGCGTGATAATGCCAAATTCCAATAATACTACAAAAGCACAGCCAAACGTCTACAATGCCAATGAAAAACAGACTTTACGATCATTTTAATACGGTACATACCGTCCTGATCATAGTCCACGTCCCTGGTAATAGACAGTAGCTGGTTGCATCTCTGTAGCGCGTGGTGCAGGTAGTCTGAGATCGCCTTGTGGTTATCTAGTACTTCCTCTTCCGCGCGTTGGATCTCGTCTATTGCTTCGTGGAAATTGTACATCTCTGCTGACATATCGCCTTCCTGTTATTAAAAAAAAATAGATATACAAATCTTGATATACAATTTTGAAGATATGGTCCAACGGTTTGTCTAAAATTCTTTCGTTTACTTTGTGTCGGGAGTATTATAAATTCATACTTCCATATTAATATTATAGATTTTCCCCGCGGTTTCACCCGCGATCCCGGGATAAAATATAGTCCATGTAAAATAATTTTAAAAATCGGTTAAGTAGTTTTTGTGTTTATCCATTACAAAAAAATCAAATCTTTTCTTTTTATAATATTAGTTTAGATAAATGCGAAAATAGCCGTGTTAAGATAATAAGTAAGATAAATGTATGGTCGTACATTGACGAGCCAGTTGGCGTGGTCGATAAGATATTTTATCTATCACGCCATAGGTCGGGGGTTCGATTCCCACTCAGAACAGACATTTGGGGGCTCGAACACGTCTGTTTGTCCCGGTGTAATTATTTAATAAGTATATATTTACAAGAGAAAAGTAGTATATGTAGTATATCAGTTATCCGGCTTCCATAGCACAAGCTTCGCTTAGTTTGGGGTCAGATGGGCGGGTGTGAGAAATTTCCAAGAATATTTATTAATTTATATTAACATTGAGCGAGCGCAGCTGCGCCAGGTCGTCGTGCGCCGGCTCCATCTCGACGTCGCGGTCGGCCGGCGGCGACTCCCCGCGCGCGCGCGACGGGTCCAGCGTGCCCAGCTCCTTCACCCTGCACACACGAGGGGGGTATGTACCGTCACTGATGCCTGGGCCGCCCGCATCGCAATGAGTGCGGCCCAGGCATGACTGACTGACTGACAACGAGCCTAATCCGATAGAGCTTGTGTTTTGAATTTGGAAGACTATTCTCGAATACCTTAGGATTTTTCATACCACCTGCTCGACAATGTCCATTTACATATCAGTCATTAATGTTGTATGAAAGCCCCGAGGGATATAATGTGATTTGAATTTGGAACGTTAAAATTAGTTTGAAAACTCTTAGCATTTATGGGCATTGTGTAAGTATATTCAAAAATCGGACTGGCTTGCTGACTTTCTTGTGTGCTGCGTTTTTTTTTTGGTTTTTCTCTTTTCAATTCTTGAATCTCCATTACAAAATAGACATTTGTGTGGTATTTTATGTAACCGTGGGTTTTATTGTCTCGCAGTAGGTATGAAAAGTAGAATATTAACCTCGAGAATAAAGCCTATCTTCGTCTTTAGCGGCTTGAACCTCTCGCTTCACTCAGGACTCTACATAACTTGAGAGCCAGATCCTTCTAGGCTTTGTGTTCTTACCACCTTCGGCAACATCATCACCTACCATAGTGAGATTGTGGTCAAACACAAGCCTATACAAAGTAAAAAAAAAAAAAAAAACTCGCTTCACTCGGGAGTTAACTAGAGTCCCTCATTACTCTCAGGGTACAATATGTCGCCCGTGACGTAAGGCTTTATTCCCTTGGTGCATAATCTACTATACTTTCTTCCTCTTTTTTATATTTTAATAATAATGATTATGTATAATATTTTGCACACATCTCCAGTACATACCTGTCAGCATATCTAAGTGTATTGAGGGAGTGTTCGCACGAGGACATGGCCGGTGAGATCATGGCGATCATGCATGTGCGTGACTTGTCTCCTATGAAGCTGTCGCGTAGCACTTGCGTCAGTTTGGACACTCTGAACGGCAAGTGGTTGTTCCCCTTCATGCCTAACGCTCGGATGCACTCCTTCAGCGCTAGGAGGGACTTGTTTATCTCTGCACTTTCCATTCCTATAACATTCAATATGTTTTAATAGATAGTATTAGACTTTACCCGTTATATTATATAACATAAATATTTTATAAATATTAAGCTAAAATACTCAATCATATGTCGCGATCAGTATTTGTACAGAGAGAATGAATAAATTATACACAGCTCGAACACGCAGTGCATGTATGTTTATAGTACAGCATGTGTATAGTACAGTATGTGTATACTGACGTGTCTGTCGGTTGGCGGAGGAGGTGTCGGCGCCCCGCTCGTTGCCGGCGAGGTCTATGAGCGAGAACTTCCCGTGCACGCGGTGCATGTATAGTACAGCATGTGTATAGTACAGTATGTGTATACTGACGTGTCTGTCGGTTGGCAGAGGAGGTGTCGGCGCCCCGCTCGTTGCCGGCGAGGTCTATGAGCGAGAACTTCCCGTGCACGCGGTGCATGTATAGTACAGCATGTGTATAGTACAGTATGTGTATACTGACGTGTCTGTCGGTTGGCGGAGGAGGTGTCGGCGCCCCGCTCGTTGCCGGCGAGGTCTATGAGCGAGAACTTCCCGTGCACGCGGTGCATGTATAGTACAGCATGTGTATAGTACAGTATGTGTATACTGACGTGTCTGTCGGTTGGCGGAGGAGGTGTCGGCGCCCCGCTCATTGCCGGCGAGGTCTATGAGCGAGAACTTCCCGTGCACGCGGTGCATGTATAGTACAGCATGTGTATAGTACAGTATGTGTATACTGACGTGTCTGTCGGTTGGCGGAGGAGGTGTCGGCGCCCCGCTCGTTGCCGGCGAGGTCTATGAGCGAGAACTTCCCGTGCACGCGGTGCATGTATAGTACAGCATGTGTATAGTACAGTATGTGTATACTGACGTGTCTGTCGGTTGGCGGAGGAGGTGTCGGCGCCCCGCTCGTTGCCGGCGAGGTCTATGAGCGAGAACTTCCCGTGCACGCGGTGCATGTATAGTACAGCATGTGTATAGTACAGTATGTGTATACTGACGTGTCTGTCGGTTGGCGGAGGAGGTGTCGGCGCCCCGCTCGTTGCCGGCGAGGTCTATGAGCGAGAACTTCCCGTGCACGCGGTGCATGTATAGTACAGCATGTGTATAGTACAGTATGTGTATACTGACGTGTCTGTCGGTTGGCGTAGGAGGTGTCGGCGCCCCGCTCGTTGCCGGCGAGGTCTATGAGCGAGAACTTCCCGTGCACGCGGTGCATGTATAGTACAGCATGTGTATAGTACAGTATGTGTATACTGACGTGTCTGTCGGTTGGCGGAGGAGGTGTCGGCGCCCCGCTCGTTGCCGGCGAGGTCTATGAGCGAGAACTTCCCGTGCACGCGGTGCATGTATAGTACAGCATGTGTATAGTACAGTATGTGTATACTGACGTGTCTGTCGGTTGGCGGAGGAGGTGTCGGCGCCCCGCTCGTTGCCGGCGAGGTCTATGAGCGAGAACTTCCCGTGCACGCGGTGCATGTATAGTACAGCATGTGTATAGTACAGTATGTGTATACTGACGTGTCTGTCGGTTGGCGGAGGAGGTGTCGGCGCCCCGCTCGTTGCCGGCGAGGTCTATGAGCGAGAACTTCCCGTGCACGCGGTGCATGTATAGTACAGCATGTGTATAGTACAGTATGTGTATACTGACGTGTCTGTCGGTTGGCGGAGGAGGTGTCGGCGCCCCGCTCGTTGCCGGCGAGGTCTATGAGCGAGAACTTCCCGTGCACGCGGTGCATGTATAGTACAGCATGTGTATAGTACAGTATGTGTATACTGACGTGTCTGTCGGTTGGCGGAGGAGGTGTCGGCGCCCCGCTCGTTGCCGGCGAGGTCTATGAGCGAGAACTTCCCGTGCACGCGGTGCATGTATAGTACAGCATGTGTATAGTACAGTATGTGTATACTGACGTGTCTGTCGGTTGGCGGAGGAGGTGTCGGCGCCCCGCTCGTTGCCGGCGAGGTCTATGAGCGAGAACTTCCCGTGCACGCGGTGCATGCCGGGCGACCGCACCACGATCTGGAACACTGCGTGCGACCGCGACGAGTTCGAGTTCGCAGACGTCTGCAACACAACAACCACACACATTTTTTATAATCAATGAGCCATTGAGATAGAAAAAAAATTCGGTTCAATATAAATATTAAATATATTAATTTAAAACATTTATCATGTTTCCATAGTACAAGCTTTGCTTAGTTAAATGAAATAATTTGAAATGAAATAATTTATTCATTCAAATAGGCCTTCACAGGCACTTGTGAATAGTCAGACTCTAACGCACGGTTCGGAAAGTAGCTTTTACTGATAAGAGCCGGCAAGAAACTCAGCAATTACTCAGTTTGGGGTCAGATTGCTATTTTAACTTTTGCTTAGAAATGAAATTATATATTGTATTTTACTAAACCAATCTCAAATCGTTCATTCACAAGAAACATGGTCAAATATTTATTATTTTTATTTTACTGCGACATAAAAATAAATAATCTCGAAAATGTTAGTGCATTTTTTTTTTCGCAGCAACCCTAACCCAATTCTTTTTTAAATGCTTACCATATTTTGCCACATCATCACATACAAAGTTTCCTGATAATGTTAATAGACGTATAATGTATAATATGTATGTAATATCGACCTGCCCGGAGGTCCTGGCCGCGTTCCCGTGGTGTATCAGCTTGAGCACCTCGTCGACGTTGTCCACCACCTTCTCGGTGAGCCCCACTATCTGCACCTGCTGCTTGCCGTCCTCGAGCACGCGCAGCTTCGCCTTGTCCGCCAGCAAGTCGAACACCTGCCCAACAACACGCCTTTTATATCTAACTTTACGCTACGTGGTTTCACTTGCGATCCTCTATTTTATCCCCTTAGTGGTTAATTTTCGGTAAATACTTTGTACCCCCCTACGTTCCCTACGTTCAATATAACATACCATCCAAATAAAGTTTTTCTAGGACCAGCAGTTTAGGATCTGCGTTCACTAACCCTGTCAGTCAGTCAGTAAGTCAGGTCTTCTTTTATATAAGTACATAGTGTAATGTTGCACTTTACAAATAACAAATATAGTAGATATAAGTTTGGTAACCTTAGTAAAATCTATTTCATATGGGATAAGCCACAATAGATAGGTGTAGGGTTCCGTAGAAAGTACGAAGTAATAGGTACAGTCAAAAACCTTAAACACTGAACATTCAAATATGAATTAATATCAGTAAAAAATGTTGTTTACCTTCCCGGAGTATATTTCGAAGAATGAAGCGGAGACGATGAGGTTGAGCGGCTTGTACTTGGGCGACTTGAGGTACGCGAACACGTCGCGCGCCGCCATCGCATATATACCCTTCTTGCAGTCCTGCGTCTTGCCCTGGGGAGGTTATATGGCGATGATAGCTCAGTGGTAGTGACGTCGGACGCCGCGGCGATGGTCGTGGGTTCGAATCCTACAATGAGCTTGAGCTTTCGGTGAAGGAAAACATCGTGAGGAAACCATAGCACGGTGGTAGGGTACTTTGTAGTACCCGCCTGGCTGGCTACCACCCTCAAGTTGAAAATCTGTCGCCAAACACCTATTGGTGTGTTCCGGCAGCTGCACTTGAGAGCCAGATCCTTCTAGGCTTTGTGTGCTTACCACCTTCGGCCACATCATCACCTACCATAGTTAGATTGTGGTCAAACACAAGCCTATACAAAGTAAATAAAAAAAATATATATATAAGCATTTTACACATACTTCATCTTTAAATACCTGTTAATCCGTGGCCTGAGTTGAAATGCCTTGCGTACAACTCACAAAATTTTCACCACGATCGAATGAATGGTATAGGAACGCAAACGTCACAAACAGACAAACGTTGATTTTCATACATATAGATTATTCCTAATTTTTTTATTTTAAGTTTCCATTAAAATATGAAAAGTACCTGAAAGTCTCCGCCCATAGTGTGCGTCTTGCCGGAGCCAGTTTGTCCGTACGCGAAGCAGGTCGCCATCCCGCCCTCGAATATCGTCTGAACCAGCGGCTTGGCCGTGTATCTGAAATATTACAATTCACAACAGCTAATTAACGGCTAGTTTCTGAAAACCCAATTAAAGTTTAATCTATGATCAAAATATTGCCGTATTTGTCATTATATACGCTATGGACAGGATACTTTGCCCGAGAGACTAATATTGATAAGGCTTCTAGAAACTGGGAGTAAAACTTACAAGAAATTTTCATTCTATTCTATCAACAGTAAAAGTCATATTAAAATATTTGTACTGTATTTAGTGATCAAAAGAAAACTTGGAAACGCGAATAAAATCGCAGCGTAGAACCTAGTATGTAAATAAAAATAAACTAAAATTTGCCTCCAAACAAAGTCCCAATATAATATAATATTATAAAAGGGTAAAGTTTGTAAGTTTGGATGTAGAAGGTAATCTCCGAAACTACTGATCCGATTTGAAAGAATATTTTTGCGTTAGAAAATCCGTTGATTGACGAAGGGTTATTTTTTATCCCGGGAACGCGGGTGATACCGCGGGCAATAGCTGAAGTATAAATAAAAACTCACTTATAAACAACTTCATTGGTACACGAGTCGTCGAAAGCGTAGTCGAAGCGGAACTTTTGGTTCTCGAGGTACTTGGTGAGGTCCACCTTGTTCTTCGGCTCGTGGACTATCATCTGGTCTTTCGTTGGCACGCTTATGACGTCCACCTGGATATAGCATTTACCGTATGTATTTTCAAGAAATGTGTGATTATTCTCTGGCCCTTTTGTACTCTTTTTTTTCATAGTACAAAAATTTTAGTAACCAGAAAAAAAACTACTCATCTATACAGGATGATTTTGTTATCACTGGCAATACTTGCAGGGGTGGAAGTACTCATCAATGTGAACAACTTTTATTATAGGGCTAACTCTGATATCGCGTAAAATAATATGGTTGCTTCATACATTTTGGTCGAGTAGGTATTGAACTTTTGTATGGAACAGCTGATAATTTTTTCATGATTTCACAGTTAGTCCCATAATAAAAGTTGTTCATTTTGATGAGTACTTCCACCCTTGCATGTATTGCCAGTGATAACAAAATCACCCAGTATATATAAAAATGGATCGCCGAAATGTTTGTACACGCATAACTTCCGAACGACTGCACCAAATTGGATAAATCTTTCTTTTATGTATTCGTTATTGTCAGGTTTGTATGAAAAAAAAATACACCGGGAACGTGGGTGAAACCGCGGGGAACAGCTAGTTTTATATATTTTATTAAATATGCCACTTGATAATACTTAACATCGATGATAGCTCTGTGGCAGTGACGTCGAATGTCGTGGGTTCGAATCTTGTAATAAGGAAAACATCGTGAGAACACCAAGACACGGTGCCGCACAATCCTATCCATAGTAAAAAAGTAACGTGCGGTCGGGGAACCTCCATCAGGAACGAAGTTCAACAAATACTATTTTTTTTTTCGTATATAATAGAATGAGACAGGCAGAGAGAGAGAAAGTCGCATGGAGGGGGCATAACTGGAGACGTCACATCCGTAACGCTTTATTCTTTACGTGACCATTTTTGCCAGTCAACTTCTTCCGCAAAAACGTAAAGGAACTGCTTCCAAAATTCTTTATCCTCAAGCATACCTCTTTCTTATTATTCTCTTTCTTGTTCAACGGCCTCTTCCTGACACAGACTGTGATCTGATGATCCTCGACGGGCTCGTTGCCGGTGAGCGGCCTGAAGTCGATGCTGTTCTGGTACTCGCGGATCATCGCCAGGAACTCCCAGTTGGGGTTGCCCGGGTCCATGTTCATTAGTGCTTCCTGGAATATATGTTAGTTGTTGTTATGATGGTTTTGAATAGGTGATTGAAATACCCATCTTTAAAAATCATTTGGAATATTAACTGCTACTAAATTTTAATAGGTAGGTACTTAATATTATAAATGCAATTTGCTTGTTTCTTTGTTTGTTACCTCTTGAAATTTAGCGTGCCTATGGCATGGAGAGTAAAATATGCTGCTTTTTACTCGTAATTAAGGAACCAATGTAGTTCTATAACGTTTTGAATGCAAATTTATTGCCATTAGTCTCGTACGTATAACACACAATTACGTCTCATAGACTAGAAAATGACGTGATAAATTGAAATGGAAGAAATATTCGATAAAAATCAAAATGGGGACCATCTTAGAGAAACTTAAAGAGTTAACCTTCTCCTCCTTGAGCTCAGCCTGCCGCTGGCGCCGCTTCTCCCTGTTCTCCTTGAGTCTCTCGACCTCCTTGACGACGTTGGAGCGGCGCACCGCGCCCGACGCGACCGCGTGCGGCACCGACACCGTCGACGACACGCCCGCCGGCCGGCCCGACGCCGCGCCCACGTTGCCTGTGTTGAACTGTACACCGTACACCGTACAACGTACAACGTACAACGTACAACGTGTGATGATTACAGGGGCATTACCTTCTACTTACATTGTCGATCATAAAACTAGCTAACATTATGAGTAAATGGGCAGACAATGTCTTTAAAATGATTACTGGACCCTTAAATCCCTACATGTTACAATGGGGAACGATTTCATTAATAACTGTCGCGTGTTTCCAATTCCCAATTCCCATAGATAGTCAACACATGGAAAAACTATCACGAGTTACAGTAAAAAAAATATATTCGTTTAAGTTGTTTCGAGGCGAGCTACGGGGCATTGGCATAGGTCAGGGAAAGGAAGGACACTATGGAACCTCTTTATGCGTTCTCCTTGGTTGATGTTGCATGTACGGAGACTGCTGGACGCCCTGAGGGACAGACGCCGCACTGGGGGTGCTCCCGCCGCGGCATCGGCCTCCGGACACTGGGGGCTAGAAGGAACAGGGTTTTGGGAATGGGAAGGTAAAGGATTGTGCTATGGGATTTGAAGAACGGCAGATATCTGTTACAGTCTAAAGAATTTCATAGAACTATGCCATTTTATTCGGTACCAAATATGACATCGAAGATGAAGCAGCTCAATTCGGGGACCAGATCAGACTAGTGGACTTCACTTTCCTATGGAAAGCTGGAACGTATCGGGGTCCTCACCTGTTGTGTAACCCTGGGGTTGGGCGTGGGCTGCGGCGGCGGCGGCTGCTGCGGGGGCGGCACGTTCTCCGCCCCTCGCCGCCCCGTCGTGTCCCCCCCGTGCCCATTTGTGTACGCCCCCGATGCGTTCGACAACCGCATCTGATTGTTGCGGGTGACGCGAGATGGCGCTGCAACGAACAAAAACAATTTTGATAAATGAATCCCATTCTATAGGTGGCAAAAACATGCAAGAAACAAAAGAAGTATAGGAGCCAAACAACTACATCCTTTCAGGTCCATGAATCATACGAAAATGATGCAACGCCTATTTCTATAACGACTAAGCGAGAAAAAAGAATCCTGCAAACAACAAAATAATACAATATTGCTATAAGCAAAACCGAAATAGTGCAAAAAAGCGAAACCAAACGACAACTAACGACCTTACAAACATGGTGCGATGAAACAGCTGTCTCCTTACGTGATTTTAGCTCATGTTCCTCTTCCATTGCCTCGTCATTACGAATTTCTGTGTTATCGAACGCTTCTGTCGGAGCGTTGGATTCGGCCGAATCAGCCACGCGTCGGCGACATCTCAACCACGAACAACACATTTTTGGCAATTTTATTCAGTTTCTATTCCAAGAATTGCATTCCTTTATCATTAAACGGATCAACTCAATGTGTAACGTATGTCACTTGATATGTGCTCTCGTGATAGACGGATTGCTCGGAATGGCTACGATATGCGTTGGCACAAGGCGATACTGCGCCTGCGCCGACCGCCATATTAGGATCTCTTTCCGTACTCAAGGCAATGAACCGTGACGAGCATGCGCAGAGCACGGTCGTGCACGAAGGTGAAATTGCATATCAACCTCATAAGTTAAATACAACAGTTCCAAGTATAAATTAAATATACGAAGTATTATAAAGTTACTAAGCATTTGAGTGATTTACAAGCAAATTGGTTACGAAAGAGTTATGAAACAATAATGGAGAATTTAAAAACTATACGACGCAACAGTACGAAGCACGACCTAGACTTCCACTAAATTGTTCGCCTAACATCGACCGATCGTCGCACATTACGAGAAACGCTCAGACTATTGGTTAAAATTGGAAAATAATTGACCGTCACTCAATAACACGAGCATAGCGTGCCTTTTGTCTACTGATATAAAGTTTACTTACGTGACGTCATTGTGGCAAGCATCGATCGATAACAAATGACAATTTATTGGTTTTATTTATATGAACTTGACATCGACTATGTAGTACTTACAAAAGAATTGTAAATTCAATGCTTAGTTGTGCATAACAAACTATACACATTATTAAGGGGTGGGTTTGTATAAAACAAATACGCGCAACGCATTTTATGTGTTAACTAAAATTCTTTTCATTCCCAATAGGGTATTTATACGGACTAAAATAATAAATGATAAAGCAAATACAACATTAGTTATAAAAAGTATGAAAAATACAAGGTTGTTTGTATGTTTTTTTGTGTCAATAGACCAACAAGCACGCGGTCCACCTGATGGTAAGTCGCTACCGTCGCCTATGGACGTTGGAAATGCCTGGGGGATTGCCAAAGTGTTGCAGACCTTTATAAAGCCTAGAAGGCTATCAATATGAACTTCCACCCCTTAAAGAACTAACTTATGAAATTTATACTGATATGATTATCATAAAAAGAAACACGTGTGGAGTTTATTTCAATAATAATAATCGATAGGTATATAAAAAATAAGCCCCATTTCCCTTGGTCATCGCATCACGCGTGAACGGATGGAACAATTTCGCTAATTCTTTTTTTATTGTGTTAATTATTGTCAGAAGGTTCTTATGAAAAAAAAAAAAAAAGAAAATTGCGCAGAAAATTGGAAAATTCGGGAAAAACTGAAAGTATGGGGATTTTTGCATGAAATTAAGACACTAATTTTTGCTAGGCAGTTTATTGAGGAACATAGGCAACTTTTTATGTTGAAAACGCAGGTGAAACCGCGGGGGACAGATAGTAATAAATAAATAAAGTAAAGAAAACGAAGTTTTAATCTATACTGATATTATAAAGAGGTAATGTTTGTGAGGTTGTAGGGTAATCAAAGGAACTACTGGTTCGAATTAAAAAATCTTTTAGTGTTGGATAAGCCATGTATCGAGGAAGGCTATAGGCTACTTTTTATCATAAGATCCCTCGGGAACGCGGGTGAAACCGCGGGGCGGAAGCTAGTATTATTAAAAATTAGAAGACCTTCAAATTGAGTCAACATTCCTGAATTCACCAAACTGCGAATGGTTTCTCAGTAATATCAAGCTATTGGCAATTATCAATAGACTTCCAAACATGGTGCTATAACATATGGAAGAAGAAAAATACAACAGAAAACATACAGAACTATAATATAACATCATAACTGGCGCATAACAACGGTTCACCTGACAACGGTTCATATGGACTGATATCATATCAATTGGACCACAAGAGCATGTGGACTACTTTCTTTTTATGTAACAACAAAAAAATGTGCAGAGAATCTGTGAAATTGCATATTTTGTAACACGCCTGAATTTCATTACACGAGGCCATATTCATAACTAAGTGTTGATAAAATTCTACATACAAATGGGCTGTATATGCAAATTTTTATAAATCTGCAAGTTTTTGTAACATTTTACATAAATAAATAAATATTCTAGGATAGTGTCCCTCACACACGGCCATCTTTTTTAATCTTTGGTAACATTGTGATAAGAAATCAACTCAAAGAAAAAAGATATCAAAATTAAAACTTATTTAAAAACTGCAGTAACTCACTGGGAATTCAACCAAAAACTAGACCATAAATAAATACTATGGACATGCTAGTATAGAAAAAAATATAAATCACTGCACAGTTCAGCACAATTTTATTGCCACGGCCTGGATAGTACTAGAACTAGAACCTGATTTATCGGCCGCGTGCCATCCAGGATTTAGTACCTAGCCGTAGGGTTAGTGTTTCCTTCCTTTGCATAAGTAGCGATTCTCCAGTTTACTACATCGTTCCTGAGTTTGGTAATATCATTTAGTTTATTGCTATAATGTAGAATGTTGTTATTGTTACGATCCTTAATTATTTCTTAGAATATATTATTTTGATTAACAGCTTGTGCAGAAATTCCTCCAAAACTTCGATCACATTTAGAAAATATAGATAACCAGAACAAAATTTTTACTCCAAAATAGATGATCCATTAACCCCAATTTCAAACTATTTGCAACAACTATAAAATCCGAAATTAATACGTGTCTAAACAGCACTCGGCTAATTATATCTTTCAGGTCACATACTAACAAAATAATAATGATTCTCTAGATCTCACGGATCGCACATTTAAGTACTATCACAAATTCAATAGAGTTAAATACGTATTCAAGGCAGATGTCATTATCCGACCTCCCGTCATGATGATTGACTGTAACAAATCATTGCAACGACGAAATAACAAGCGTGCAGAATTATATGAAGTTCAGGCACATTAATCTCACGACCTTAGCTTCAGAAAACATCTATTCTTAGATTTGTCCAGATGAACCTAACTATAATATCTCTATGGCAACAAAAGATTTATAATATTCAAAGACAAAAACAGCATAAAAGCATCAGCAATATACGTAGCGCCAGGAGAATTTATAAGATTAAATTAAAGACTAAATATGAAATCTGAAAAATCTAGAATTTATATTACAGTACTCATAATTTGTTAAAATAATTATTCATTAAGAGGCAAGTGTTTATAAACAAGAGCATGCTTAAATCTTCATTCGTTGATCAATAGAAATCTAGGACGACCAAAGTCTTTGTCAATCCCTTATGATAATGAATGTAAAGGGATAATCCAGACCAAGAAGTGATTATTGATAAATCGATAATGACGAAGGATATATGACCCAATTCGATAAGTCATTAATCTCATCACCGCTTTGGTATATTTCACACCTTTTGCTTATGGCTGGGGTCGCGTTGCGTCGCGGGTCGTTAGCCAGCGCCTACGCACAGATATACCTGAATCATTCGACAGTGCGATATCCTCCTTTAATAATAATAATATTATAAAGAAAAACTATGGTTCGGATTATAATGCACGTGGGTGAGATTCGCAAATGGATCTACATGATCTTAGGTGATTGATCAATGAACTTTAATAATCGGATCGATAGGGAAGAATCCTCGAAAAAAAACAGAATTTATCAAATTATATTTTTGACTGCTTATAAAGCAGATCACGTAAAGTGATTATTAAATAAGTTATATGTAATTTTTCAACTAACCTACTATTAAAGAAGAAATTTAGATACTGTGACAATATAGAATCTTATATCTTAACAATTTCATGACCAAAAAATAATTATAAGAATTTACAGACACAATCGATGCAAAATTAAATGCATGACATACCAATAATGAGCAAAAACGATTGAATGCCAACAATGTATACCAAGTTAATTTATCCATTTCCTTTATAATCCCTCTGAAGGTCGAACTCTGACCAAACTCGGTAATGTCAACAGCTTCCTTGTACATAATACCTTGAAAACGCAACTTTCCGAAAAGGGAAACTTTCCCGTCTGCAACATCAATATGCGACACTCGTTGCTGGAAATCAATTCCCAGGACTCCATCGCCGAACACAGAACAATATAACACTTGTCAGGGTAACAATAAGATCCGAATTCGTGCGATAACCATCACAGACAGCGAGGGGGTTGAACTTACGGCCTGCGTTTGCCCGCCGCGGCTGCAAATTCGGCTGAACGCATCGCACTGGCATAATTGTGTTCGGAATTTGAAAATAAAAATGGATATTTTTAGTGGAATTTACTATCGAAGGTCAGGTTCACAGCACTATTGTGTGTAATCCATTTGCGAGATTGGTTGGTTTTGAATTTGGAACACCGGTGCCAGCCAGTGTTGTGGTACACGGCCGGCCGCACACTGTCCGCGCGCCTCAACATCGGCCTACACTTATAGCGAACGATGAAACTAACGGAGTTGTACTGACTGCCCCATGTAAAATTCAAGCAACCCTAAAAACACATGGCTTAATCATCGCACGCCATCACGATGTGTTTTAATAATGTTTTGGAAAATTGAGGCTATATGTGGAATTAACGAAGGCATAAGTTAACTGAAAAAAGCAACCGTTTTCCTGTTGCGAGGAATGTTATGGAAATTGTCTAGCAAAGGTCAGCCTCAGAATAGAGCAGTGAGTCTGGATGACCTTTGTCACGTTGACCCCTCGTTTCAATCTTGATTTCCTCGAGAAACTTTTCGAGAGCACTTTACGGGTTCTTTGTTAGTGAAGAGATTGCTATAAAGCTTTCAGTTAAAGGGAAAAAATACTACTTTACCTTTAACAAAGCACTACATTGAGACTGAATTTATTAATAAAATAGTCACATTACTGAGTTAGGGGGAAGTTGATGGTAATATACGAGGACAAGAAATGCCGAGGGCAGCCACCTGTATTTCGGAATCAAAATAAATAAATGATGACATAAAAACAATCATAAATGGTGATGAACACTTAACCAGAGCTGACTCACATCACTAATGAATTTGGTTACAGAAAGGACAAAGAAAGTAGAACAAATTGCAGCATGTTATAATAAGTTTTTACTAAAAATTAGATTTTTGGATATTTCAGAAAAAAAAGAATATTTAATAGTCTGTTCCAGAGTTGTTGGTAATAGAAGAATTAAATAACACTAGAGTGGGATCAGAGAAAAGAAAGAGGAATACAATAGATGAAATACTAGGATAATCAAAAGTAGTTGACAAATAAATGTGTCCACGTCTGTCATTTGTACATACAGCAAAAGCTGAAATAGTCAATATATTAGTTTTTTTTACCACAAAGTGATGATCATTTGATGTACATACAAAAACGTAACTAAACGTCATAATTACTATCGAAAAAGGTAGCTTTGACATATCAGTCAACTACCGTCACAACAATATTAGATAACCATAGATTAAAAAGTTGCAGCTTACATAATTAAATTTACAAAAAACTCAATTTGCTTAGTGATATTAAAATTAAATTGAAGAGCAATGCTCTTGGCATGAGCATGCTTTGTTCCCATGCGATGTGGGAATAATAAATTCATTATAACGCCACCTCTAATTGTGTGAATAGTCAGCAGTTACCGCTATAGAGGACTGCATGAAAGGAAAAATGAGCGTAATGAGTACCTATATATTCAAATCTATTTAATAAAGCATAGGTTTCTTTATTGATAAAACGTATTAACGCCCAATAACTTAAAATGCTTAATCATACAGTTTAATAGGACACGTAAATAACGCCACATTATTTCACAATGACAAGAAGGTGGTCTATAAATACGTAACAATTGAAACTATTTTTGAAGGACACGGAGCAACTCAACGAAACCGTATGCCATGGAACCAAAAATAACCCATATAACAACAAAGCAGCAACTGTACAAAAGATGGGTCGACAGAACTTAACAAATATTCGCGACCTTCTCAAGAGCACAATGTCAAGATTGCATTAACATTAACGATTGGAAGGCCGTGACCCTTGTCCGTTACAAAAGTTTAAAGTTCAACAATGAATTGGTCAGCGTGTAAGCGTTACAGGATCTTAATGGAGGTGAGGGAGTACTGACAATTTAGATGGGGGGGACCTATTTATAACATAAATTGACTTATTATGTTTGTTATCGGCATGTCTATATAGAGCGGCTGTAGAAATAACTTTTTTTTTTAATAAAGTGCTTGCGTTTAGCTTCAGAATCACTTAGGGAGGAGCGATGACGAAGTCGACAATGTTACATGCCTACTCAGTAGATACATATTCGCTCTAGCCTTTCTATATATTGAAGACGCAAAAGAACATAAACTCCTATAATACTAGTTAAATTTCACCAGCACTGTACCTAGACCCAAAGTCCACTTACTGATCATAGAAATCCGTCTCAAATTGGGACAGCCAACCAGGTCACCACGCTAACACCACACCACACCGGTGCCAAATTAAAGTTGCGCAACCACATCACATTGACATAACAATCTGGCAGGGAATGCACAATGGCACGCAATTGGTGTGTCCACTTCGAAAACTGTCTCGACTGTTTAACTTGACATTGAATCTAATAATTGTTAAATTCATAATATTAAGGAAGTGGCATCAACGCTAGTTCAGTGAAAACATGATTAATTGAAATCAAAAATGGTTGCAGCTATTACGCCAATCGTTTCACCAATACATCTAAAAATCATTCCTCATCTATGGTTAGAAGCTTCGAGCGAATATTATAGTTAGTGAAGAGTTTTGACTATTTTGCCACCTGGATAAAAATGTGATACGAGTTATTAAGTATGAGTTTAAGACTACTACTACTACTTCCCTAAACAGAGCTGTTAAAGAAATACAAACTTAATTCACGACCCATCCACTCCATTGTGTTCACTATGGCAACTGATGATGTAGCCGAAGGTGGTAAGCACACAAAGCCTTGAAGGAACTGGTTCTCAAGTGCTGCACTGCCGGAACACACCAATAGGTGTTTAGCGACAGATATTCAATGATGGTGACCGTTTTTCTTGAAACAAATTGTAGCTTACAAGCAGATACCAATATGCCAACTGAATACGGTAACACATGTGTAATATACGATAATATGAATATTTAATTAACGATTTTGGTCCAAAGTTGACACGAAGTTAGTTCGATGACATTATTATTATGGGGATCAATGACCTGGTGAATCCAATATAAAGTGTTGCCTTGCCATTGACAGAGTATCAATTACTTCAGTAGAAAATTTTCAAGCAATCAATCTCGAATTGTCTGATTAAAATTTCGGAGACGTCAAAGTCTCTACCGGTGCCACCGTGTTATATTTCATTATACAGGCCAATAAAGGTTCTTAAATGTTGCCGTACTAGTACCATCTATCATTACTCTAAATCGCTTTTAAAAATGGAATCCATACAACTTTAATGATCAATTTTTCGCTTTACAATCCACCTGTTCCACCATGAAATGACCTGAGACCGTTGACCTGGCCGGCACCACACTCGTGCTTGACAAATGAACCATCAATCAAATATCACCATCTCACTCAAATCGTATAGCAATCGATAGAGAGATACTTATCTCTCACTGGGTTAATGTAATACCGGTTGTGTTGTGAATCATCGCGTGATAGGAACGTACCGATATTTTGCCCTCATTTTTGCTTCTATCAATATTTGGTACGCGAATAAATATTTAAGTTGATTAAGAAATGCTGAAATAGCCAAACTTTTGTGGAACTCTATAAATTTTATTATAATAGATACCTGCTATGCTATTCTGTACTCAAACTCGACGGTGAATTCACGCAGCGACTATTCTCTGTCTCACTCGTGAAACTCGGTAATCAGGAATTCACGAGTGAGACAGAGAAAAGTCGCTGCGTGTATTCACCGTCGAGTTTTAGTACAGAATAACATAGCTGTTGTAGTAGTGAAGCGAAGTATTCATAAGATTCAGATATTTTTATTCGTCATACCGGTACGGATATTGGTAGTTACGCCATTACTTATTTATGGTTACATTACTTATTTATAGTGCAAATATTAACACGTTTACATAGTGGGTAATCAAAACGTGTGTTTATTTAATAACCATTTACATAATTTCATATAAATATTGGTATAAAAATCAAAGGAAACAAAATTTAAAATTCTACCGAATGCAGGCAACACAACGGAAAAGAACAAATAAAGCAATAAAACACTCAAAGTACTTGATCCTATCACTAGCAAAATATATAATTGGAATGTTACGAAAAATAGAAATATAAAACTTTTAGGAAACCAAAGAAACTAGGCTAAACGAGGCATCAAATTACAACAATGGCGCTGCTAATTATAGCACAAAAGAAGTTTAACAATCAAGACAAGATATAAAATGAAACGTCACAAAGAATCTACATTAACAACTCGTAGCACTAAAAATAAATACTAAAACCGGAGTGGAAACAAAGGCACACGCCATGTAAGCGTATGATTGTCATTTAGATTAGACTCCGAACCGTTAGGGTACGAATGTGAGGTCATTAGGAAAGTAGCTGTCCCTGAGAATGATATGGAGTAGCCTTATGGCGCAATAATTTGAGATGACACCATGTTTAAAGAAATATTTTGTTTAACAAAATCACACGAAAACTATTTATGGCTTGTGGGGATTAATGAAGATGTTTTATTGAAGCAGAGGAGTCAATTAACATTGACATCAATACAACGTAATATAAGAAAGACGATATTCAGGATAAGTCATCAACAGTAAAAGAGCTTACAGTTAATATCATAAATCATAAAAAGACAAATAACGGTGAAAATAAAAATTGGTAATGTCGATACGGTATCTGTGCAAGTAAAAAAAAGTCTGAATTGTCTAAATATATCACGAAATCAATTTTCAAGACGAGTAAGCTTAGTATGTCATCTATTCTCTCGATTTCTTTGAAGCTTCCTTTCCTCACTCGAGTCGAATTTGGAATCCCATTTGCTGTATATTGCTTTAACGTGGACTTTATGGGAAACGCATTTCAAACATTATGTATTGCCTTAAGTTAAACCAAAGATGGCCCCTAAAAAAAAGTTAAAATTTTGTAAGCACATTCCGATAAATGCTGAAACAATCCCTAATTTTATATTTACCATCATCAAAACCGGTAAATCATCATCTTTGTCGGTGGGAAATTCAAACCACAATCAAAACCACGTCTCGCAGTAGCATCTGCGAGAATTTCTAAATTTAACATAATGATGAGGCGGTATAATATGTCACATTACTTTATTCGTATGATTCATGGATTTCGTACAAACGAGTTTCTATATGTAAGTCAATCTTTTGTTTCTATAATAAATTCAAGTTGGTCTAGCGCGCAAAACGACATTATTTGTGTCAGAAAATTTTACAAAATGCGCCACATAGAAACATGTTACGGAATTTCTGATATCTATCAGATGTAAGCGAGTAATTTTGAAACAGCATTTAAAAAATTTTGACCTGATGCTCGCTCGACCATCTAATAGAAAAAAAATAGAACTCACCTTTTGTTGCCACAGGGATGGACTGCCGCGTCATATCCTAAAACAGAAAAAATGCATTAGCACATACTCAAAACAAAGCGAACCCATTGAAAAGAAAAATAAGCTTGAGATACATTAAACCGAAAAGAAAATCACTATTTACAAAGTAAAAGAGATTCTACAGCCTTTTCCCAAAGATATATAATGGGTGCGGAAGACTGAAGGAACTGTAAGGTTTCAGTTATACTGAAGATATGCGATACCTTGTTCTTCAGACGACACGTGTTCGATCGCATTAGTTGACATTGTAATATTTCATAACATCAAGTAACAATCAGTAGATGATTCGACAAAACACATTCGTTGCGCGACGAATTGAGAAAAGTAGAGAAATTGGACAGTCTCTTTGGGATAATTGTTTATATTTGACAGAGACTAAGCTTACATAATACTTCCCCATAGTTATTAATTTCTAGAAAGAGTACACTTGTGGGACTTCTATGCGTTTATACAGCAAAATATGGTGCAGTTCTTAAAGACAATCTATAATTCTATATCCGTTGTAATTATCAATTAAGACATACATTTGATTGCACAGGGAATTTTGATGAGATCGTCTAATAAGATATTATAATGACAATTATGGTAGCATTTTAGAGGCACAAAAAGCTTTGCTAAGCAAACAAAATGGGGCCACTTATTTTCAAGAAAACGTTGTTCAATCCCATTAAATTGCTTCATCTAGTTTTGTATGACTTAATAACAAAAGTGTCATACATATTACTAACCATAAGTTTCTCGAGTAACATTTTACCGTTATAAAATTAGGTAACAATTTTTTAGTAAACGCGGGCGTTTTGATTTGAAGTAATTGCTATACGCTTTTTACGTCTCATTTAGTTTACCGCAAACAACACGGGAAGTAATTTGATTCTAAGGCAATAAAACTGCTTACTCCCGCATAATATTAATGCGTTGTTTGATGACAAATGCAGACTTTCTATTACAAATCAGAACCATGCGGGGTTTACAGTTGTGTCCATGTTATTGTGTAAATCGTATACTTAATCATTTTTCAAACTATTTGCTATAATTGCATTTCCTTTTATAGCAATAGTTGTGTATAAAAAAATATATTCATTTTAATCTAATGTCAATCATGCGCACGCATTAGGAACATGAATAATCTTATCGTGATAACAATATCATTGACGTATTTATAATATTCATTTAAAACAAAAAAATGCTCCTATTTCACATCTTGTGAATAAAAATAATGATTTTTAGACATTTTATGAAATAAACTGAGTTATAAAACCATATTAAAAAAAACTGATGGACAAAAATTGTTAATTAGGTAATCAAATGATACCTTCTTTCTACGAATTTCGGACATATCTGGTGATGAAATTTCTTGCACTGAAAACCATAAAATCTTGACATCCTATCATGAGCAGTTAAGAAATCAGGTATCAACAGATCTCATTTACCTATTTTAGCGCTTTCATTTACATACATGAAAACTAACTAACAGGTTCAGACCCAACCCTCATAGCGAAGGTTATTCCGTAGTAACTGGGTCATCTACAACATGCACTTCGTCATTTCCTTATTTGCAAACAGCTGCCATTTATTACCTTTGCGGAATCCATCCACAGTTTGATGGGCCGTTTCCTGTTTATCTCTATTTACTATGTTTATAGTTTATTTATAAGGACACGCGCAGGATCGCTGGCGGTTATTCAGGTTATCTCAATAGTTTTGTGCAATCGAATAGCATTAATAACACATTTTCGGCAATCTATACATTTTTTGCTCAGTAATCCGAAAGTTGGATGATATTTACAGTATTGATTGATATTTTACTGTGCTGTAGAGTGTACTTTCCTGTGTGCAGTCTTACCACAACCACGATCCATGGCACGTGCTTCCCTATTGAATTAATGTGAAAATTCATGCACTTATTGGGAGAATTTAGTGTAATATCAATTGGGTGTAGTCCTGAGATTCCTCGATGCTTTTAGAAGTATCTGATTCATATATCATACCTTATCGAACACTATTCATTATATTTTTCACAATGAAAACATATCGTCACAATCTATAATATTAATCCATTGATTCGTATTCTTATAATCAATATTGTCACGAGCTCTTCAATAGACATTTTCAAACAATACCTTGTCTCCGACCAGCTTTATCATTGTAGACGCCTTTGTTACTAGACTAGACTTTTACATCATTATTATTGAACGAAAAAGACAATGGACTGATCACTGAAAGCTTTAGTAACTTAAAAACAATTTCTCTCGTTTTATTATATTTTATTATTTGTTACATTTCCTGAACAATAGACAATATTCTTACTACCAAAAACCAGCTATTCACTCTCCCTCATTAACAGAAAACGATTAATCATAGACGGGTAGACACGAACGGTCGCAAAGCTCTAATCTCTTTGAAGACTTGGCCTAAATCGAGCAATTTATCCCGCAACTGTTGAGCTCGATAAATCCTTAATACCTTGGAAATCCATTGCTTTAAAGAAATGCTACGAAGTAAGAAGCTATTTGCAAAACTCTTACTTTCACGACGTTAATAAAGTAACCGTGCTACGTATTGCATTTTACATTTAATGTAAACTAGCTTCCACCCGACGGTTTCACTTGTGTTCCCGGGATAGAAAGTATCCTATGTGTTAATCCGAAAAATTCTCAATCTGTGTGCCAAATTTTATCCAAATACGTTCAGCCGTTACGTAGCTATAGATGAATCAAAACATGATTCACATAATCCATCTACACTAAGAATTCTTAATATGTTTTTCATCCTTCAATTTAATATCTTTAAAAAAGTAACCAAATTCACTTCCTTTTTAAATACCTGTCTACTATCTACAGTCCATCATTTGGCAGTAAATCCACAAAGGATGAATGCCCGGAAGCAGGCTCATTACCGCGTCCAACTAGACTCTATTTCTAAAGTCTGGTCGAATAGTCGGGTGTTTGTACACAGTGATTCATACGTGCGCGAACGACTACAGGTTCAATGTTGGTATTGTCAGGACTGTGCTATTCAGTAACGGTATTGTGTAGAGATTTAATGTTTTTATTAAGGATTTGGATGGATTTGGTTAGGTTTGATTAATCAACCGTTTTTACTAATTTATGATATCAAGTATTCTTTAAATTATAATTATGGTGGGTTATAATACGTATGAGTACTAAAGATGTTGTTATGCGTTGTTTCATTGACAGTTCTTTCCTCTGTTTCGTTCTTATAATATGTGTTGAAACAACGCATTGTGATTAATGGACGTTAAATACCGGACGACATTGTCAATATTAAAGAAAATTCTTTGAAACAACCCACCCTAAAGTGTCATAAAGACAATACGACGGCTGGATAAATATAAAAGATCTGTTTGTAAATACTGTTATTTTAGTTGTTAAATTTTGCATAGTATATTAATAAATGTTTTTTTTTTTAATTCAGAATAAAAAGATCTATAAAGCAACGTATGGTTTTACTTAATAATAATAAAGCTGCTCAAACAGAAAGCGATAAAGCTTACATATGTTACAGATATCATCTGAAATGTCGACAATATAAAAGCATTTTATACAGCTACAAAACATAATATTACAACATAGCCCTAATTAGCTATAGTCAATAAATCTAGTGAAATCAAATTAATTTGAGGTCAATACAGTATTTTAAAAAAGTTCACACACATAAAAACGGTACCAAAAAGCTGAAGCTGATTCAAATTGTACCTAAACAGGAAAATGCAATTGACAATATATTTTAAACAAACTACGTAAGAAAATTTCCGTTAAAAGCGACAATCGACGGCTCACACTCGGCGTGGGAAGATGAATCACCGATAAACATGATGTCACTGATGATGCCCAAATTAGTATTTAAATGCAAATAAGTGATAAGCGAACAGAGGTTTTGACTTATAAAACTCTTACAGTGAAATCGGTAACTACATAGAAAGGTTTAATAATCGTCACAAATTTACAAGTAGATACAAAACTACTATTAAACTGATTGGGTCGAGTTTTTGTTACGCCAAGCTACCGGGCAAAACGAATCGCATTATCGCTGCGGTTATAGCAGACGTGACAAAAGCACAATCCATACAATATAACAAAACACCATAACAAGTCGTTCGTGTGCAAATCATAGATCGTGTAGCAACGTAAAAGTGTGAGAGGACGAAACAAAAAATAATGTTGGAGCGGATCGACGCGTACGCACGCGTCCGCATCCTACGTGCGAGATTGCGAATGATGCTTTAGTAACGTGCGTGGACTGTACCGATCGTGAGTTGCGCACGGGCAGCGTGTGTCCGGAGTCGCCGGCGCCTTCGCCCTCTGCACTCTCCCTCAGGAAGCCGCCGTCGTCCGACGAAGAGCCCGATGGATCCTTCGGCACGCCATGTCAAACAATTACGTGCCAATGATACATGACAAACACAGTGCAAAACTTACTGAACGGACCGGCGCGTCGTCTTCCAACTCTGTCATTTCGCATTAACAAATCAATTTGTCGCGAGCAACGAGCGAGCGTTCCTAATGGTCTAGTTCCTAATGAAAGTGAAACTGGAGTGCTAACACGACTTAGTGTGGATAATCGATGCGACCGGTGTCAGTACGTCAGACGTACCCATACAAGTTGGAAGGTCGTCCGGCCATCAGTCACCGTCATATAGAGCATCGGCCAGTGTACATAACACACAATTGACCTGATGTGTCGTAAATATATAGGTACATTATCCCCTGGAGCTAACAGGTCTATCGAGTAACCGCCACTTATACAAATAAATTCATGTTTTGAGTGTTTACCTATTTCTACTACGTGTTATAGCTTGTGTACCGGCGCAGCGTGGGTTAACAAACAGCGTTGCCTTGGTAACGGGTGCAATTGAAACAATAATCGTCAAGCGATGATCACTACTGTGCTCGTTGCAAAATGTTCACCTGCCAACTGATGATGTATGGGAACATTTCTACATTCTCCCCTGCGATTGTGCGACAGCCATGACACTGGTACAATGATGAGTTGCGCGCATTGATAGATTCATAAGTTTGGTTTCACTTCATTCACAAGTTCAGTCTGTGCTAGATGACCGACAGTGAGACGGTCATTGTGACAAGACTAATATGGTCGAGGGAATACCAGGGCGTCATGGGCAGACCACACATTCGCCTTTCGCGGATATGTCAGTACAACTGTGCAACGGCGTCGATTAGCAACGTTCTTCGGAACCCAAACAATGAGAGTGATCGCGGCTTGGTACGCGGTTCAAACGCCCTCGCTAATCGATAAAACTAAACGAAGCTTCCGGTCGATTTTTATCGCTAAAGTGTTATTAACAATCGATTAAGCCCGCAAAAATTGTTAGCGAAAGCGAGTTAGCGTCGACACTGCAGCTTTCTGCAAAAACTAATCCGGTATGACCTTTAGTATATGCCGCGAAGTTAACCGCTGCAGAAAATTTATTGCACTAAAATTCTAAATAGTATTAAGTAATGTAAATTGGAATGGAACGAAAGCAAGGCTGCTTTTGTTTCAAAACGGGCGACTGCATTACCCACATGTTTATTCATTGGCTACTTAATATTAATTTCAACACGCATGATGCAATGTATGAATTATAATTAGCTTACGCGTATGTTATTAGCGTATCGAAGATGAAATCATGTTATAATATAACGCATGAAACCATTCGCATGTGATATGGTTGTATCATTACAACGTCGGTGACTGAATGAACTTTAAATTGGAAGATTGTTACTACAAGGCAAGCAAATGAGCGTACGGCCACTGAACCTATGAATCAGTTAGTTTACTTCATATACGTCAAAATATCTATCTGCAATCTTATGGATATCCCCGAAATTATAATTGTCCTATGCGACTAATTCTGCGATCAAATGAATCTAATTTAATAATCAAAGTACCAGGCGATCATAACATTCGAAAACCTCTACTCACCCTGGCTAATTTGTTGGGCATAGGCTGGAGATGTGGCGTGTGATGCCGTGGTCCGACTGCGAGCTCCGGGTTCAGTGCAAGTATGGCGTCGATCTCCACCTCTTTGCCCTTGGTCTCGCCCCGCTCGTACCACTCGACTGTGACCGACCTGGTTTCCATGTTGACCCCAGAAACGATCGCCGAGTGTATCCGGCCTGAAATTTTGGAAATTTCGTCATTAATATTGATTGTAATATAAAATGAAATTGGTTCCATAACATTTTTTGTAAAATTTGTTCCAAAAGCTAATGGAGATAATAAAAACATCATCCTGGAAGTCTATAGCTGAAGAAAACATCATAAATGCAACACCAGCAAGTGTTGCGTGTATATGTAAAAAGGTGGGTATTCCAGTTGAGTCACATTGATAGGTATCTCGATGTTGATGTATAAAACTTAACGCTAACTGCAAATAAAATAATAAGACTGTAGTTCTTATGATAGACATCACTCCAGCCTAACGTGTAATTCTAAATTTAAACATAAGATAAATGCAATCATCGCATTAAATAAGACCTGTGTCTTATGTGCAAATAGTTTTGTGCACAACAAATGCACAGGTAAACACAATGCCTTGGTCGGTTGTCGTTTCAATATTTGTTCAGTTTTCCACCTATAATAACGTATTTCCGACTGACGTGTGCACAATTGAAGGCGAAATTACTGAAAAATTCCTTATCGCTTCTTGTTACTGGCATATGACACAAGTCTATTGAAATTCTTACTGAATATGTCAATCAGCGTTTCTTGGTAATAATTTATATAAACTGTTAAAATGTTCTCTTTCATCTTTTGTAACATGTATGTCCAAATCATTTCTAATTCCAAAAGGACAGACAGAAACAATACTTATAGATAATGACAAGGATGAATTTTCGATAAACTGTCACCTAAGTGAGCATACTCCAAGATAACTTGAGGTTCCTAGAACAAAGGCGTCATGTCCTCCAAAAGATAAATGACAGTTTAATTAAACAAGCATATTATCCTCACATACAATAGCCTAGTCAAGGGGTTAGTGTCTGGAATAAAATGGGGGGAGGGACGGCTAGACGCATTAACTAAACGAGCCTGAACATGGCGTGTAGAAGTTAAGGTTGCGATATGAGTACAGGATGATACTGTTCATTATTTGAAAGTGATATTCTTATTACACGCGTTTGCAGCTATATAATAGATATTAAAAGTTCATAACTGCTCCTTATTTAGTTTACATTGTCCTATATGTTATCACCGTGGTCAAAGTTACCTGTCTACCATTTTTCTGTTAGGTAGGTAGTTCATGAAAATGGAACATAGTCCATAAAAATTCTATGATTTTTACATAATCTTCAAAGGAATAAATGATAAAAAATGTCAAGTTGTATTTTTGGCATTATTTTCGAGAAATTTGACCGTCTGTATCACTGATGAATTTAGTATAGATGTCTACTACTGACTTCTTTCTTTCCTAATTTTTATTAGGATATATGTAACAGTCGAAATTGAATGTACCTAGTATCTAAAATAAAACTCACACATATTTTAATAACATCTAGATTTTCACTCATGATGGTCTTAACTGACCATAGACTAATTAATAAACACTGAATTTCAAGGATTCTACTTCATCATCATCTCAACTTACAATGTGACGTAAATTTCCCCATTCCACCACGGTCATGTAATAACTAATCCTTGTCGGGAGTTAATTATAGCAGAGCAGGACAAGGTCACTAACCTTCCGCAGTACTCGAGGCATGTCCCGCGTCCCCGCTATTGTGATACTGAACAGCCAGACAAAATAATAACAAACACCACACGTTTTACACCCTTTGTTTTTATGGTAAATGGTTAGGTCATGTCATAACACCAGACAACCTTTTTCCGAACCACTGAGGAGTTTCTGAGACTTAAAAATATTCTTCCATTATTGATCACAAAAGAAGTGAAACCTTCACCATAAATCAGTAACTTCCGAATCTTTTTAAAAAAGGTCAGTTAACTCATCTAAAAACAAGTTAAAAGGGTAAAGTCCGTACTCAACTAAGAATAGTAAGCAAAAAACTCATTAGAAAGCTAACAAAAGATATACGCATAGAGTGAAATGCACGCATGTTCTATTGTAATAAGGAGTATGTTCGCATCAACGATTTTGATAATAAATTATACGAACATAATGTAGAACAAAAGCACATAGTCACTGCTATAATTTGCTTCGATGACGATCATATAAAGTTTCCAAGGCCTAGAGACTAGATGGGCGATTGAATCGAATATAAAGAAGCACAATTTAAAAGAAAACTGAGCGTTCTACACGTTCTCGTAATATACTAAATGCTTTTTCAATAATCAAATAATACAAGACAGCTAACATTTATAATAAATATATTTATAACATATAGGTAACATAATATCGATGTAAGAATGCTATTTATGTAAATTTTGACTAAATTTGCCGGTTATTATACCCACGTGCATAACAAACCAGCTTCGTGGAATTTTATTGATTCAGAATTTAAACTAAAACAAATATTATCATATACCTACTTAGAGATAACGTTGCTCGTCTATTGCCTTTGCCAAAAAAAGGAGAACTGGTGGATATTGAACATACACCGGTTGTCATGGTTACGCTCCGCGACCGCACCAACGAAAGTGGAACGAACCACCGAAATAAAACAAGCAAAAACTACCGTTATTGGATATATGTTTTGGACTACGATGGCTTGTCGCTAGGTTCAGTAGGCACTTCTAGATACGACATCGTAGGTATAGTTGAAATGCTACGAAATTTCTATGAAATTCCCATATTTTGCCGTATTATTTCATTATCTAAAATGTTTTGCTATTTGGTGTTCATAAACAGTGATTAAAATATTATTGATATGAGACACAAATTTCGATTCTCTATTAGTTTATTTAAAAAAAAACAGGTGTCTCAAGAACGTACTAAAATGAGAAAAGTGTACATCATAATCTGTATGCACATATCTCAAGAGATCGCTGAATATGGAACAAGCAAGGACCGAGGTTAAAGCTTTCCCCGAAGGACACAACGTGAAAGCAAAATGAATGACCGAAGTTTGAAAATAAACTTTAAACGAAAGAAAATGTAATCTGGGTGAAGGTTAATTTTTTGCAATATAAAAACCATGTAGGCGTCACTGAGAACTGCAAAATTGGCAACTTGCTCACTTAGAAAACCGTAATAAGGTAACATTACAAAACGGCTAAACAATTTCGGAATCTCTTTCGCAAAAGGACACCTTTAAGCATTTATAAACATTAGCCAGTTTTAATCAACATAGGACCGAAACTTCAAAGACATTTCAAGATCAAAGAGCTTTTGAAGATAACGTACACACATATTCGGATGCAAATGAGAAACATGATGACATATTTAAATTAGACAACAAAGCAGTGTTTTTTTTAAATATAAGTAATTTAAATTAGATGCACCATTAAATCATAAAGACGCTTGACCTAGCGCCAGATCGTTTACAGTATAAAATATTAATTAATACTGACAGGTTTAAGATAGTAAAAAACTAGTTAGTCGACTCGACACCGATTCACCTCTCAATAACGACTTTCGAATTGAAATTAGACCTGAGAAAAAATTATGAAAACACGTACTGACTGACAACGATATATAAGACAGAGTAAAATAAAAATGTGTGAAAAAGATAATGACGGGCGGCCGGGCGGCCGTCAATTCTTACTTAATAATATATCACACATAAAGAAAGAACTCTCGCTGCCCATTAGCACGATACTCAAAGTCGCAAGAATAATAACTATAGAGAGATATTATATATTATAATTAGAGCAATTTCATTGTAGTTATTGTATTTTGAGTCAATTATTAACTACGTATCATAAACGTTGTAATTTACAATTAATTCAAATGTAACGAGAATGTTTAAAACAGACAGGTACATCAGCGATTGTAGATACACGACACTTATGATGAAATGTTTCTGTTTCTAATTAATTTAAAATTACTATAGCTTTGTAATCATTGTAAACAATGTCTGTATAACTGTTGCTGAGAAATTTAATCTATACGCGCTAATCTCAGGAACTACTGGTTCGATTTAAAAAAATATTTTTGTGTTTGACAGCCCATTTATCGCGGAAAGCTATAGGCTACTTTTTATTCCGGGAAAACATAAGATCCCTCGGGAACGCAGGTGAAACCGTAGTTATAAAAATAGTAGTTGTTTGTTTTCAACATAAAAAAAATCATAAAATGTACATGAAAATATCGAATAATTGAACTTTAAAAATATTGTCAGCGTGTTCTCAAGTCATATAAAAGTAGACACACTTTTATTGAGGAATTGCTAAATATAAACTTTAGTACACGCGACCGGCTTTCAGCCAATTTCTAGGGGTCGACGACATTGGAAAATGGAAAACCCACGCTCCTCTAACCTGGTTGAGAGTGAGACAGGTTATGGACAAAGCTGGAATGATGCTTGACTGTAAAAATAATGAATTAAAAAGTTCAACAAATTGATAAACCCCTAACTTGACATTACATAGACGACATATTTGACTTTAGACAATCAAACGCTAAGTGAATTATGGAGATCGTGGCTTGATGCCAAATTGTGCACCTGCGATACCAATATCAAAAGATCTCTTATTTATTTAAACTTAATTGAGTAAAGAGACCAAAGCACACTGGTAACCAGAGTGTTTGCTACAATTTTATTCGTGGCCGAATGTGTCATTGACCCGTTAACGCATCGCTTTTGAGCTAATTATAAATTAGTAGCGTTTCCTTATACATGTGTTAGTTATAGTTAGTTCGTTCGTATGTCCACAAATGTGTTAGCTGGCAAACTGTGACAAAGTGACGTTTCCTCAGTTAGCAAATTCAATAGAAAGGCAGAATTCTTGAAAATAAATTGTTAAAGCGAAAAGGAACATAAAAAACCGGCCAAATGCGAGTCGGACTCGCGCACCGAGGGTTCCGTACAAACTTCGTCCATCGTTCGTCCATCACGGGAAATGCACAATTTTATTTATTTACCTCATTTGAGGTTGGTGCCAATTAAGCTAGACCTCTAAATTGTATCAGCGTCCATACAACTCAGAGGTCTTTATTAATTTGCGTAACTATGTATGTATGGGGACACCCTTTAATTTTCAACTTTTTTTATATTTTGGAATTTTTCCTTTATTTGTGTTGCCTTGCTTTTTGCCAAATTCCATGATTCTAGGTCAACGGGAACTACCACAAAACAAATAAAAGGGCAAAAAAAACGCGTTTGTTGTATGGGAGCCCCCCTTAAATATTTATTTTATTTTGTTTCTAGTATTTGTTGTTATAGCGGCAACAGAAATATATAATTTGTGAAAAATTCAACTCTTCGAGATACAGCCTGGAGACAGACAGACGGACGGACGGACAGACGGGCAGACAGCGAAGTCTTAGTAATAAGGTCCCGTTTTTACCCTTTGGGTACGGAACCCTAAGAAACGAGACAAATATTATTAGTTTTAGAAATCGATGCCTTCAACTTATCTCGATTGAAATATCTATGTATTGTCAGATTTTAAAGAGTTTTATGTAAATTTTAAACACCCCAAATTGCAGTTTATTTCCGAGTTAACAAAAATAATTACAACGTACTAGACATTATTACAATCAGAAAAATTATCATGAAAGACACGAACAAAGATATACAAACCAATAATTAGCCTGACAGGTAAAAGTGGGATAGAAAAGAAACGAGTACATTTACTTTTCCCACGGTCAAGTTTGCAACAGGCGAGAGAATGAGAAGCAATACTATGCAATTACTGGTGTAAATGCAATGATTCACGAAGATTTATGCGTTTCTATGAACGTACTGGTTACTACATACATACCACTGTCAAATACTAGTACCTAAGTCAAAGAGTTTAAAAAAACAAAACATCCAGAAATATTACAAAAAGATTTTCTAAACAAAGCGGTAATCCAATTACAAAGGTTGACAGATCAGTGCTATATAAAGCAATCTTACTCGGCGCTGTATAAGGTCGAATTCGTGAAATAGCTCCAAAGGTCAACACGCAGCTTTCCCCACAAATCGCAACTTAACTCCTATTGCGGTAGAAATGACATATTTCTATTTAGAACGTGATTTTTGTTAGACAGCTCGTCTTGCGTGCAGTGGCGTCACGACTTCAAAACGTTAGAAAATACATCATCACGACTAAAAGGGCTAATGAAAAATAGTAATGGAGTCTTTGTTGGTGAACTAAATGAGGTTAAGCTATTCAGAGATCTTGTAACGATAGTAGACGAATAAGAAGTTTTCACATATGCAGCAATTGGATGGAAGAGATACTTTGAAAAATCATCAAAAACTAAAATAAACCTTGAGAAACGAGTTATAGAATAATCTAATTCGTTGTATCTGGATCTAAGTGACCGAATTACTAACGAAGAATGTAATAGATTCGGTGTGTCAGTTGTTTTCTCAACAATTTTACATATTTTTTCGCATTATTACACCAGGCAAGTTAACTTTGTGGAATTTTATTTTGATCGTAATTTAATTTATAATACTAACCCAGACTAATGAGCCAGAGGATCTAGAAATTTTACTGTTTGTATTTTTATTTCTCTACACCTACTTTGGATCTTGGTATTTTCGTAGGCAAATTAACTTCAGGACCCATTTAGTATTAAAGCCAAGGTGAATGAACGAGTTTTAAGAAATCTGTAATTATAACAATTAATTTAAACAATTATGTAATAAACTGCATTTTACTGGTTGGCCGTGGAAGACCGGTTATATTCAGTAATAAAAGATCAGAATTCACTTAAGACCCATTGAGAAGATGTTAACAATTTGGAACGGTAAAACAATCTTTATTAATATAAATCAATCTACTAACTCCTATAACTTTCAACAAAATTTAAAACGAATTCATAAACCAAAACCTACACCATCGAATGCATCAATTATAAGCATTCGAAAGAGTACACTTCCTGTAACTCGATGAAAGCACAGCAACATGCCAATTAATATTCAATACTTTTTATCACGTCTATAATAATGGACGGACAACCTGTGACGAGCTCTGCTGACTTCCCAATTTGGCACGCCAATCAGCAAATTGCCCTGTAGGATTGGACCGATATGGCAAATTAGGAAAGCGACTTCCTACTTTCGATTGGCTCTACAAAGGAACGTAATATTACTATAATGATATATGCAGCCAAAGTGTCGAAGGTAACTTTGCTGTCCTTATTATGGTGACTGGTGAGTCAATAATCCGGTTGCAACCGGCTAGACGAGCGGCGCCCGCGCACCACGCACCATATGCAGCAGAAATTGAAGCGCGCAAGTAATAATCTTTCAACGATTTCTTCTTTATGAAATAATACATAATATGTAACTGTTGAATTACGTCTCAGTTCTTCACTATTCTTGCATAATTAAGACGAAGGTGCAATCAAATTTAAAGGTTTAAAAATATATATATATATATATTATATATTCTTAGTTCAACAATATATACCGTTTATCAGGTCAAGTCTGCTGCGTATATTTGGCAGTTCATAAATTTAATTACATTAAGTGGGAAAACTGTTTTAAAAAGCAAAATTTCTGCACATGACACTGACGTTTTTAGGTCACTATAATGACCGATTTCAGCCTCGATAACAAACTGCAAATTTGAAAACTTTTTTACGTTATCAATAATTTTAATTATAGTATACTAGCTGTTTCCCGCGGTTTCACACGCGTTCTCAGTTGTTTTTTTAAATCTTTTAATAGTTATTCAACTATTCAGGGCGGAGACAAAAAAAATCAAATAGCATTGCAATCAAATACATATATATACCTAGGAGGGCTAATTTATTTTATGTATGTTGATTTTTATATTATAGCAATAATAGATCGAATATTAAATGGAAACTATATGTGAACCAAATAGACAACTGTAGTGAATTCAAAGAGTGTCAACTAAAATTGAAAGACATACTGTAACACCTGTGACAATATTTCTTCATAAAATTAGGTACGGCCATTATGATTATTCTCATTTAGGTAATTCAACACCAAAATCATTACGTAATAATAACAACACGTAATTCCAGTGAACCACCACTCTTTGCCATTCGCGGGTGTAACTAATTAATGGTTATTATTCATTGTCGTAACCAACCATGTTTATTTTATCGTACAATCATATAGGTGCAATAATTCTGCATTTCTAATCGAACGTAATAACTTTATTACTAATGTTGTGTTTAATGAATTCAAACCAACAAACCTTTTCATCTCTGATATAGAAAGTTTAAGGAATTAACAAAATCAGAAACAATAAGAGAATTTTAGGGTATATTATAAAATTATTGAATTCTAGATTTACAATAAAGGATACACATATCATAGAGAAGTCAGCTGCAAAACTAATTATAAAGTAATTGAATTGGAAATATAGACATTTAATATGACATGTAGTATCGATCAAACTAGTTTTACGTGTCAGTTGACGTCATAAGGTGATAGGAATAGAAAACAAATGCAATAAGATGGTGGTGCCTTTGGTACCATCAGCTCAAATGCATGAATATTACGCGTGAAGTTCTGACATTTGAGTTAAATTATTGGATTGATATTCAATTCGGAAGCATGAAGAGAAAATCCTTTACAAGGTAAATTATTCCGCGTTTGCTTCACTTATTTGCAAAGGTTGCGACTGTTGCGAGTACATTATTGTACTTTAAAGTTTAAGACTTACTTAACTAGACTATCCTCCACATTTGTGGAATTGATGGTACTTGTGGAATCATCCACTATTGTTACCCCTATTTTAATACTTCAATTCCATATCAACGCCAAAAATAGTATAGTTTTATGGCATCTTAACAAATAAACGTATTGGTTAAGTAGGGAAATTCAATTCAATTGGCCCGATCTTATTCTTTCAAAGTCTATTCTCAAAATGGCGAACTCAAGTCGTGCGTAAATTAACAAGAACAAAGTACTTAATTTTTTAGTACAATAATTTGAAATGACATCTGGCCCAAATCGATTATTATCAAACGCTTATCTAAATTCTGTCTGTTCTTTAAATTCAAAATGTTTAATTGCATTAGTTTCGCTTTCTTGACCTTCATTATTTTAAAGATTAGAAGCTAATATTTAATTAATTTGAATGACGAATTATCTACGCTGTTTATCTAAGTTTATATAAGGCTGCGATTCAACAGAAAAATTCAAGTAATGACGATGCAATGCAATTACATTTACGTACACTTTGATATGAAGATTTAAATCAATAACCAGATTCACAAAGCACGAATTGATCCCAGAATTACGAAGTAAGGTACCAAATCCTAGCAGATTAATTTGCATTAGTTATAACCCGACAGCATGAATCAAAATTGCAACACGAAGATCGATCTACGAGCACAAGTCCAGCACACAGCCTGCGGCCGAAGAGCCGATGACATCAGTCAGACGGAACCATTCCGCTGCCCACGCGCCACCCACGAACGAGCCTTGCAAAACCCTCGACTAACATAGGCCAGTAGTTCAGAACAAGAATCTAAACTTAAGAATGAATCGTGTTCATCCAAAATAAACCCCACGTCACAGGATCAGGATTTAAATTTGATTGATGCGATCCAGACTTCAGACTTGACTATGGTTTGATTTACCTTATGGTAAATAGTACGTTACGTGAAAGGTAGCATAAGCTAAAGTATTAGCTCATCGCTTACATGGCGACACAATGCCAGAAACGATGGCTATATGCATATTACAATCTCAGAATGACCTTGCGAATGCGTAGAATTTTGTAAATTTTATCTGTTCCAAAAGACAATAAGGGCCTCAAGGCGTACATTGACGATACATTGACACATAAATTTGTAACGCCTTAGCAAAGTAATATATATAATAACGCTAAATATAATTTTCAATAAAGCTTCTTCTTGTTATTTAGACGCAAATAAGTCAACACATAGCTTACCTAATTAGGGAAAGAATCGTTAATATAATAATAAAATACTAACCAGGCAAACTACAATACTAATTCGTTAAACAACAAAAATAAATCTCGCTAACAAGACGAAAGACGATGATTCAACGTCAATAAATAGGGCGACGAAGTTGAACAAGACGATAATTGGTTCAGCAAACGACTTCTGCCAATTGAGGATAACGACTCAAGTCGATGAACTGATGTGGACATAATACCTATATGATGTGAAGATTAAATACTTTTTTTTACTGTGTATGTGGCCTGTGTTTAACCACAATCTCACCATGTGCTTGGCGACAGATTTTCAACTTAACGGTCGTCAGCCAGTCGGGTACTACGAAGTTCACCGAAAGCTCAAGCTTGTAGGATTTGAACTCACAATCTTCGTCACGGCGTTGGACGTCACTACCACTGATCATCGCCTTAATGATCATGATACTAATACTGACAACTTCATTTAATGATAGATTTAGGAGAGACGTTAGTGTTTCTACTGAAGCACAAAGAACAGAAGGAAAGCAACAGGTAACAGAAGATTTGTGCTGATGTCACGGAAATACTATTATCGCATCATGTGAACATGAAATATTCAAATAAAAACTCACAGAAGCAAGAAAAATAAACTAAAGCTTGAAGATATTGTTGACAACTATTGCACATCGCATTCGCTAGTTGATTCGCAGGTCATCAATCAAAATATATGCAACTGAGAAGAGCCTCGCATTTTGCTGGTGAGCAGCTGTAAATGTTAATTTTAACTCTGCGTTTAAACAAATCTCCTATTGGCCGCGTTTGTAGGTCAATTATGACTGATGCCACAAGGCATTTTATACCTTGAAAGCCACAATAAAGTATATAAAATTATATATTTTAAAGAAGTACAAGGTCACGCAGATATGTTAAACAAATTACATATTATTTATCATAATGGTAATAATATCTACCGATCTTACCAAAAAATCTCGGCCACATCGGATATAATAATGTTCGAAGAAGCCAATCTTTCACGTTTTTAAATAAAGTACGTACCATTTTCTTGGACGAATGCTATGGTACTGAGTTTTGACGTAATCAAATGGTTAGCGAAAATCGTGGGCGTTGAAGGCTCCTCTTGATTCATTGACTTACTTTAATTAATTAGAAAAACGCAAGACTACGTAGAATAGAAACGATGATTGAAAAGGAAACCTGGTCCCAAGAAGCGCTTGATAAGAAAAAAACATTAAAATTGATGTTTTTAAGCACTTATAGAAAAAGTGGAAAACAATTTATTGGCTAGACAGACAACGTTCCGAGAAAGCCGCAAGATGCAAGTGACTGATACAATAGTTTAAGTTAAAGATGCCGTTACCGCAACCCTCTTTGTATGTATCGACAATAATAGAGTTTTTTTTATGTTAAAAGTATTATGATATCCAAGAGAAAGTTCCCAATTGAAACACAAACTTTTTCTTTCATCTCGTGAACAAATAATACATTCGCTCGAACTAATGTACCATATCGTACAATAATTTGTTTATTTTTCTTTTATACGAATTCTAATAGCGGTAGCCGTTTCCATAGGGTCACTTTCACAAGTTTGGAAACGTCAATTTCGAATCACACAATGCAATTTGTGCACTAGATTTGCGCAGCGAGCATAACATTTTCGACGACTATTATGTATTTATTCACGATGAAACAAGCTCGAAGTAATTTTCCATTTCAATTTGTTACGAAAAATATTTTTCTATTTAATTTAAGAAGGAATACAATTTAAGACCCGTTTTCACATAATTCCTACAGAATGGCTAACTGGGCCAATATTTGTCAAGAAACTTATTTATAAGGAGAACGGAACTTGGGACCCTCGATCTAGTTTCAGTTACACTGGTACTAGAATCCATTTTGTTCGACGGGACCTATTAACCTGGAAAAGGAATCGCCCTGAATGTCTCACCCACCAACTATCGATTGCACTAAACCAATATCAGATAAGTGACTTTCTCTTTATGAAAAGGTAACTATAATACCTTTCAAAGTTTCTTTTGTAGATTATAGGCATTGGTACATAATAAAAATAAGCGTTTAAAGCCATGCTATTTAACAACAAACACCTACGTATATGACATCACTCACATACAAAATCGAAAGTGGGTTTTTTAGACAACATTTGTTGCAAATACATACTTAGTAGCGCTACGCAAATATGATAAGAATTTGATGTTCAGAAATTATGAAATTTAGTTTTATCCAATTTGAAAATAGATCAGTGTTCTGGATGTTTGATCTGAATAAAGTATCCAAATCTGCTGATTTAGATGTTATAGAGACAGAAATTAGAATGAATGCTCTTTCTACTGCTATATCAATTTCATCTGTCGCCAAGACTTAGGTTTTAAAAAGGTCGGCAACACATTGGCAATCCAGCTAATGTCTAAGCGATGGTAGCCACTTACCATCCGCCTGCTTAGCCTTCCGACATAAATAAAAAAAAACTCGCTAGCAGACACAACATAGATTTTTCGCAATTTATAAAACGATGACGATTTCAAAAACGAACTTAACTGACCATATTTACATGCACAAGCTAGACGTAAAACAAATAAATGATATCGGGTCCAATTGGGGAATTAGCGTGCGTAATTAATTCGAATGCTTCGGTATGGTTCAGTTAATTAGGACCGGCCTAAGGACATTGTAGCGCCCACGTGGCACTGACGCAATGTAAGGTTACTGGACAACTTGTTCCACTAGTGTTTATTTAACACGACTGGGTGCTAAAATGCTATAAGTAGATAGATTGGTACAGTTGTATTACTGACTTCAGCTTACTGGATATTTTAAAGACTGATTGTTTTTTAATTAATGAATTCATGCTATAAATTTGTCACGTATGTTCCCACTGCTTATATTATTACTCGAATCTCACAATGGAAGCCATCACATAGATTCGGCTACTTAAGCCTTTTAATCATGTATTTGATTTCTTATTATGAAAGTTCCTTCCAAATTTTCCCTTAAGCGATCCAATAATTCTATGTATTATTTTCTTAAATTCCCGTGTGATTATAATTCCAATCTATTCAAATTGTCAAATCAGCAGAAAAAAAAAGTAGATAATAAAAAACAACACAACTTATTACAGACGACAGACAGAGTAGTCAAACCTATTAGAAATAGACAATTGACTTCGGAATCTACATTTTGCAATGCGAAACAAAATATGTAGCCTATATAATAAAACGTGTGCTACAATGAAAATGAACTGATAATAGGCAGAAAAATATGTAACTACGACACGAAATGGAAAAATAGTCTAGTAGCATAATTAACTTGTATTGCAATGTTGCTGCATGAAATAATACCTCGAAATGTATTTATAATCCTTGAAGTAAAGAACTTCCTCATTCAGTTATAGACGATGAAGTGTCTGATGATTTCATGGATGTTATTAGGAATATTAATAAAAATAAATTACTGAACGGACTTCCACTTAGATTTCACGTGTCGAGTCATATAAAACTTAATAGATACAAAGGATTTAAGTCTGCCAGGGGTACGATAAAATTAAAATAGACCAGAGAATTTGAAGGCTCAGAAAACTGAAGTCGCCAGAATTTACAACTATGTTTCAGTCGACATCGACAGAAGTATTCAAAATCATAAATAGCCTAAAACAACGCAACTGCGAACGTTGATAAAAAAAACTTGATATAAAGATGGCGGTACTGTTACGGTGAGCATTCGTCTGTATGTGTATGTCGGTCAACCGCCAGCCGCGTCACAAGACTCGCAAACGAGGGAACCCACTCTCCGGTGACTCAGAGCTTGATTGCCACGCGTTCGCCGCACCGAAACCTTGATTTCGTCTGCTATAACGAGCTTTAACTCATAATAATGTGGATATTGTATCGATAATAATAAACATTACATAAGACAACGTACGACGACCAGAGCACTCAATTACATGTTATCAAATACGTCGATGATGTAATTACCAAACTAGTTGGACTATCTCATTGTGATGATAAGTTTTTGTCCCTTCACTTGCAATAAATGAACAATTACAAGAGCAGACATGATTGAAACATGTTATTAAATTGTCAACTTCCAACAAATTGTCCAATGAGGCCCTCAGATCGATGACGCAACCTTGGATAGAGCGAGCTTTGTGGGCGACGTACGTTAGGCCAAAGCTGTAATTTACACGCTCAATCAGGAAGTAGGCAACGAATACTGCTTGCACGAACACGTGTATTGAATCAAGTATTCGTTCCAAAATTGATCTAGTCTTGCAAGCAAACCTAATTTAATTTGATTGCGGTTGGGAAACAGCTGTCCCGGTTTATAACCGCACTGATTAGAATCGCGGAGGGCGCCCATTCATTCTATAAATCTCTTCTGTCAGGCCATGATATGAAGGTAGTCTTCTTGGATAACTCATCCCAAAAAAACAAAGACTCACGTGACCTCACTCGAGTTTAGTTCATCCACATTTTTTGGGATAACTTCTGTACGAGCACCATATTCCCAAATCCCCTTGAACCAGATCGCATCGCAATAACCTTGTCTATTTATTGCCATGCGTGGCACACACCGGCTGTATTGATAGCTTCCTGTGACGCCTGCTGCTGTTATCCGATAAAATCATCATGTTTGGAACAATACACCGTTTTTTGGACACGTTGTTTTAATATTTACTCGCTTAACATCTGTCTAGGTTTAATTAACAGAATCTCCATGAACTACGTTCTGATCTTGGAAGTTTCGCTTTGCTTTCCTTTGAATCGATTGGTTCACTTTCACGCTACAATACTGCTAAAAGGATAATTAAATTCTAAGCACGGGATAATTTATTCTATCCACCGATCTAACAGTATCTAGTGAGTCGAAGTTTCTCCAGCTAGCTGGCAGACGATTAAAAATTCACATTTTTGGTCTAAACTCAAATTGGATTCATTCGAAAAGAACTTTCATCTTTTTTACTAATGTATGTATAGGCTTGTGTTTGACAACAATCTCAATATGGTAAGTGATGATGTGACCGAGAAGGTGGTAGACAAAGTCTAGAAGCTGCACTTGAGAGAGAGAGAGGTCTCTCTCAAGTGCAGCTACCGTAACTTCAATTTTAGGTTGGTAGCCAGCCAGTCGGGTACTATAAAGTTCCCTTCCCTCATGCTATGGTTTCCTCAAGATTGAAGATGTGTCCGTCTCCGAAAGCTCAAGCTCATTGTAGGATTCGAACCCACGATCTTCACCATGCCATTCGACTTCACTACCACAGCTATGATCACCAGATCGCCATCTATTCAATTTAAATCATGTCATTGACTCTCGGCTGCCAATTAATTTTGAAATCTGGTTATGGAACCTGATACGTACAGAAATCGTTTATGACTTTCAGGGTTTTGTCTCCCAATTTATCATTAAACCCAAAGAATGTCGTATCGTTCAAAAATAGGTAGTCAAAAGTTGTAGAAGTACTAGTAATAGACAGTATAAGAGTGAATCGGTCCATGATATTAAAATACCTATTCTATGGGCATAATTATTAAATTAAGAATTGACTGACACTAGAACTGACTTGGTTTTAATATTTACAGCATGGGGTTCTTCAAGAAGATTGTGAATAGGTTTTTTGCAGCGGGCAAAGCATAAATGATACCCTTAGTGATGCAAGCCTCAATAGTCTACCTACTGTAACTGCTTATCATCAGGCGGGCCATTTGCATGTTTGTCACCTTATTGTTATTAAATTTAAAAATTATGCTTACTTATTTTTTGAAGCAGGCAAGTACCTAGGTCATTAATTCAAATTACAAGTAAGAGAGATGGATTAATTTTCCACCTCAATCACTACCTATAAGCTGCCAATAAGACTACGCGAATACCAATTATTATTTAGAAACATATTGGATACATTTTGCAATATTCCATTTTCAAATTCCAATTTATTGTTTATGGCTCCATCGTGCCAGCAATGACAAAAAAACAACAGGTAACATAAATAATATGGGAGAAAAGCAGCAATAAGATGAGAGAAAGAATTTAGTATAATTTCCAGATTGGTGACAGGCCAACTGATGAAAAATTATCATTGTAATTCATCACATATAATAAATCATTACCCGTTGCTAATGAACATTAGCAGCATTATGAGTATTATGCTTTTGCATTTAGGTACCAGTTTTTAAATATATATATATATATATATTTCTTTTAAATGATCTGAGATAAATAGTTGCTTATATTTCTACATGTCATAGGCTATCTGCTTACTACATTTCATCACAATTGCTACTGCCATTGAGGCCTCAGGAGGTTGCGTACAAACTTACTTTTTTATTGGTATTTCCACCCCTAAGACTACTCTCTGACCTTTCTATTGTTGAAAAGGGTTAGAAACTAGTTTGTATTTTAAAAACTTTTGTTGAAAGACATGTGATGATCAGTGAGAATTATGAGTCCAATAAAGCTTACTGGAAAATAATAAGTACAATGAACCTACGTTCGGTTTTACAGAATATTGTAGGAAATAACAAATATACTTAATTTACCAGTTATTTTAGGTAAAGCATAATCTGAATAACATTCACATGAATCATACGGCTCTTCCTCATCGATCATGACATTTTGTATGTATTAGTACGGAGTTTATTCGACAAATGTGGAAGCACGTAAAAATACGGTCATATCTAAGACTTATCATAGCACGATCCGACTTACCATCTGTTCTTTTTATGTTGATGTTAATTCCGGACTGGATCTTTACTGTACCGTCATCCATTTTCGCACAGATTTAAGCACCACATACACTAAAGAACATTATTTATCAATGAACTTTTGTTCAAAATTAGTCTAACACATTGGGAAATTACACATGAGTACCGGTGAAAATTACAAAATAAATTTCTACACCCAGATTGACAGTTATATCGAGCTAGCTACACACTTCAGACTGGAACGTTTGAAATTTGTTTCACTACAAGAGTCAAATCAATCACTTTGAATATGTCGAGAGGTAATTTAAACGACGCGATTGATTTGAAAATTGTATTCATGTAAAAACTTGAAAAAGAGCCACGAATGTTTAAATTATTTCGGTTAAAAACACGAAATTCCAAAATTATCAGTCTGCCAATGCGTCGAAAATTATTTTTGTTGCCAACATAAAAAAGCTTTCCTTTACATAACGGCTGCGTTCAGATTCATTGCAACTAACGTAGAACATTCAAATGTACTTGGGTGAAAGAAACTCGAATCAATCAAGTTTATGTAAAGAGGGGGGGACCTTCTTTACATAAACAAAATAAACAGATTTTTTGATCAGAAGAGATACAGTACAAATAGGTCTGTGACAGGACTAAAATCCAGAAAGTTAGTATAGTTATTTGTTACCGCTGTTATACATATTTATTATACCTATTTTTAACACTATAACCATTTAATGCTATCAAAAAATAATTTAACATAATGAGCGCAATAATTATTAAAATCGACTGATTAGGATCATTTGATACATCACTTGTGTTCATAGACACGACCGTTCTGTCATGCAAGTCAATACCAAACATAAAACCAGTGCTGCCAGCTCAGTCTTTCATTCTTTTCTTTTACCTAGCCCTAAAAATACGACTCTTGTTATAAAATAATTTTACATACCAATTTTTTATTCGATGGGCCTTAATCAGAGCATATTGGGTAGTCTACCAAAAATTGCTAAATAATATTTAAGTAATTAATTAAAGTCAATAATATAACTCAGGTACTTTTGCGCTATTATAAAAGAAACTACTCGGTTCTATTCATAAACAAACATATTTCGTGTGTTATATAATATAAAGATATTATCTACTAACAAAAACAACAACCTTAACTAGTACTTAAACTAAATTTTAAACCAAATATATGAAAATAATTTAAGATAAAAACTGGGTTTAGATCGCCACCTGCAGGCATGGTTCCCAAAAAGCTGGAAAAAATAGCGTTTAGCAAAGTGTATAATATATTATAATACTCTTTAATTTAGTTGGATAATCGTCGGGCGATCACACGGCGCCGCGGCGTAGTTACTGAACGCAGCCCTACTGATCGCAGCCCAAGTTGACATTGACAACTGTCAACCATCTGTCAAATGTCAACAGTAATTGTCAAGTGGAAGGAAGGAATCCATCCAACCAACAGTAAATTAAGTAGGTACCAGCAGCGTTACCAACGTTATGGATTTCCCGTCATATCTAGCGGATTCGGTTATGAAGAAACGGGAGAAATATTATGTTAACGGCTAGCGGATTTTTTTGCGGAATTTAGCAGAAAAGATTATTATTTAAAAATAAAAACAGATTTATTTTTATATTTCCAATTTTTTTTTTTTTTAATTTTATTAAACTTGAACTATATTTTTATTTCGCTTTTTAATTACCTTAATTTTTCAACTGATTTTACTGACGAGAAAAATGCAAGATTTTGGTTGCAAGGATTCCGATTTTTCTCAACAATGCCTGAAGCGAACGAACTGAAATTTATTGTAAGAATTCATCATGTCTTTGACTTTATTTTGTACGTTGCATAACACGATTGGTTAACTTTTATAACACAAAATAAGTAATCAAAAAGAACACTTTAAAATAAGAGGTTCCAATTTTACCGGCGTTGAGGATCGATTTGAGGTTCCAAAATTTCTACATATATAAATTGAAACTGATACTATAAATTGTACTTAAGTTTTATGAAACATATTTGTAGTTTTTAAATTAAACAATAAAAACCATTTTGTCACATACGCCCGTTCCGTTTGCGCGGGTTTTCTATGAGAGGACGCGATAGGATTTCTAACGGAATATCGTAATAAAGTCGGCGGAATTTCAAAATTATTGTTGGCAACACACACTGGGTACCAGCCCTCCCATTACCCACTCTTCATATAATTTATTGTATGTATTTGATATATGTATATGTACTGTTGAATTTAATTGAGTATCTGCAGATTATTTACTATTCTGTAACAAAGTAATGGATAGCGAATATAAACTGTCCCATAAAGCCAAGAAACGCATCAAGGAAGTTAAAAGAAAAGCCCGACCCGGTAAGCAACGCTTTCCAAACCATACTATTTAGTATTTAATTCATGAAATTGTTTTCCATTTATGGTCATCAATGTAGATTTCATAACTATTTATTGATTAAATTTATTTAGTTAGTTTATTTCATAAGGAAACATATATCATCATATTTTCTTGGCTGCTATGTGCTCATTCAATAATTTCTAGAAAGATCTCGGTGAGCGGCGTCTTGTTCATGATGGCCTCGACATAATATGACCAGCCTTGATCCATAATCACTTAGCAACAATTTTCATTGTTCAGATAAACGTAAATTATCAATTGTAATGGTAATTTCGTAAAATTAGCATCTGCTTAGTTATCCATAATTTTTTATCATCTGTCTCATTCCATGCATAATTTACAGTTACATATTTAGTTGTATTACAACGAAGTACAAACCTGTTAGGACAGAACACAGGCAGGCCTATAATGCCTATAACTAGGACATAAGAAATGCATTACCGGTTGGCTTATATATGGCGTAACTAACTATAATATCTAAGAACATTGTGTAATACAATAAATGAGTCATATATTTACATTGCTCTATCTGTTAAAATTGATATTGATTCTGGTAACAAAAATGCCTATATGTATGCCTTTAAAAAAAAACATTCTTATCAATTTCTTAGAATATCAATCAATGGTATAAGCTAATTGCACAAATTATTTTTAATAACAATATTGTGTTCATAAATAAAATAATTTAATTTAGCTTCTATTTCATTCAAATGTTGGATGTTGAATGACGTTTCCAACTATTAAAATGGAGAAATCTATTTGTAATACAGTCCATTTATAGTATTTAATATGGATATTATTCAATTTTCAGAATTAGTAGACAAATACCAATGGACAGCCTTAAAATATGCAAATAACTTTGACGAATTTCTCAAATGTAATGATAATGTAGACAGGATTAGTGAAAATGAGGTGACTCCAGAAGAGTTCATAGAGAAATATGAGAAAATCTATAAACCAGTTGTGATTACAAACGTACAGACAAACTGGAAAGCTAATCACAAATGGACCTTAGACAGACTTGCCAAAAAGTACCGAAACCAAAAATTCAAATGTGGCGAAGACAATGAGGGTTACAGTGTTAAGATGAAAATGAAGTATTATATAGAATACAGTAAAACAACCACTGATGATAGTCCGCTTTATATTTTTGATAGTAGTTTTGGTGAACACGTGAGAAGGAAGAAACTTCTTGAAGATTATGACATACCATTATATTTTAGGGATGATTTGTTTAAATATTGTGGTGAGGAAAGGAGACCACCTTATCGCTGGTTTGTAATGGGTCCACAGCGCTCTGGTACTGGAATACATATTGACCCACTTGGTACAAGCGCCTGGAATGCATTGGTTTTTGGTCACAAAAGATGGTGCCTATTCCCAACCCATACTCCTAGAGAACTGATTAAGGTAACTGGAGCTGTTGGTGGGAAACAAAGAGACGAAGCTATTACCTGGTTCAGACTTATTTATCCTAAGACACAGCTAGATACCTGGCCAAAGGAATTTAAACCTGTATGTAATTTTTTTTACATCCTATGACGTGATAATAATTATTTGAAATTAATCGGTAATGTTTTTACTTGCAGGTGGAAATACTACAGAAGCCTGGTGAAACTGTATTTGTGCCTGGAGGCTGGTGGCATGTTGTCCTCAACTTGGACGATACTGTGGCTGTCACACAAAACTTCTGCAGTCGCACAAACTTCCCAGTAGTCTGGCATAAAACTGTCCGGGGACGGCCTAAGCTGTCAAAGAAGTGGATCAAAACTCTGGAGTCTAAAGAGCTTGAGTTGTATAAAGTCGCGAGTAGTATGGACCTGAGCCAGAGTACGGGAGTGGCATCTGACAGCTCATCTAATAGTAGCTCATCAAGTAGTGACAGTGATAGCAGTTCATCTGATAGCTCTGGAGAAGATAGTGGTCAAGAAAGCATCACTGCCCATAAGAAAAAGAGGAGAAGGAAACATTAAGAGGACCAAATAGCTTTATATCTGACAAAGAATTTAATCAGTATCAAGTTTTGCAAAGGTGTAAATATAAGTAAATATCATTGATTATTATTATTGTATAAGCCAGCAGTGGGATTTTGTATTACTAGGTTTAATGACTAATTAAATTTTTATTCACCATTGTTTTCATAGTTTACATTATATTTCTTTTGTTAACAGACAACTTAATTATTTATGAATAAAGTATTATCTTATCATTTGAGTTGATATAATTACTATGGTGTGGCGCTTCCTGGCGAGGCCACCATCATGGATTTCAAAATTTGACTGACATTCAAATCAGCAACTTTTTATGAAATGTCGAAACGATAGGTTTATATGGAGTTTTGTATGAAATACAAGCATGTGACGTCATAATTACATAGCATACACTTTATGGTTAGATTAGTCATAAAAAATCATAAGTATAAATTTAATAAAATAATCTTTTTTTAGATGTTTTATACATTGGTTAGGGTTGCCGGGCGGGTCACATATAAATTTGGCATCATATTTTATTGCTTGATATACACAAAAGCATTATGGTAGTCTATCTGTACATTTATTTATTTATTTATAAACTCCATAAACTATCATTACAGGTGGGTACCTAATGCGATAGAAGGGCCTTATAGTTATCTTATGATCATGATATGATATGTACACACATTCACGTATGTTATGGATGACACCATTATATTTTTTCGATCGTTCTTGTAAAGCGCGCTCTCTATTTAGACGATTATCATCACTGCCACGCATCACGCTGCATGTTGCATGTCGATGCACCTACGCGCGTGTTTTTCTATACTAACGGAGATCGTTAGAACACGCACTCCCGCACTACGCTGCGTGATGCGGTGCAGTGTGCGAATCGCCTTAACTCACCAAATATAATCGATATGCATGACATCTCTATAAACGTCAGGCAACTACTGGCAAGAGTGGCAAGTAGTTTTTTAGTCTATGGTCAGCAGCCATTTGTTATCCTTGCCAAAGTTCCCGTGAAACGTCTGATCAAAATGTTGAAATCAGCTTCTGGTGCGCTGGCTAATGTCCTGAAAAGGTCCCTATTGCCAGCGGTGAGGGTCAGTGCAGTGATCCCCGCACGCAGGGCGCACGGCGGGCCCGTGGAGACTGATGAAGAATTCGACTGCAGGTTAGACTTGTCGTAGATTTTGACGTTATGTAACTGAAAATGGTAATATCTTGTCGGTGTTTCATAGCCTTCAGCAGTAATTACTGTTTATAGCTTGTTCAGATATTAGTAGACATTTTGGTCTATCCTAAAATAGTCATCTATAGGAAATATCGTTCCATCCTCTGGAACTCCAAATCTTGGATTTGATAACCTCATTGTTATAATAAATAATGGTTGGTTCATAATGTACAGCATATACTTTACTTGTCCACCAATCAAAACCACATGTCTCGGTAAATTTTATAAGTTCAAAACATTTTTAGTAAATGTAACTTGTGTAACATACCAATAAGTATTGATTTTCCTTATCTAGACTGAAACAGTACCTACTTGAAATATCCATTTTTAAAGCTCTGTCTATGAAACAGTTGAAACATTAATTAAATATTCTTTATTTTTATTGGTAAAGCATTTTGGAGCAATGTTCAGGATTTTTAAATTAATGTCAAATTTCTTCATGTTTTGACATGCACAAATTTTATTTATTCCAGGTATGAAGCATTCTTCAACAGGAGAGACATTGATGGCTGGGAAATCCGCAAGGGTATGAATGACCTGTGTGGTATGGACCTGGTCCCTGACCCAAGGATCATCAAAGCCGCGCTGCATGCTTGCAGAAGGGTCAATGACTACGCATTAGCAGTCAGGTTCATTGAAGCTTGCAAAGACAAATGTGGCAACAAAGTCTCTGAAATTTACCCATACATCATTCAGGAAATCAAACCCACTCTCACTGAACTTGGCATTGAAACTCCCGAGGAACTTGGATATGACAAACCAGAGTTAGCATTAGAAAGTGTTTATGATATTGGACCCTAAGGTCATGGATGTTATCAAACTAAGTTGTAGAAAATTTGTATAATAGTTTTGTTGTCGACTTTTTATTTTACTACTATTTGTGAGAAGCGTAGGCTTCAACATAATGTATTCTTGGTCCACCATTTAAAATCGACATGCTTTTGTCTAATGTATAAAAGGCATTAGAAATATTTTTCTTGTTTCATTTTACTGAGTTTATTCAGTTTTCCTTTGATAAGTCTTCTTATTTGTCGGTTATAATAGAATACAGCAAATATGATTAAATAAACCACTTACAAATTGTTAACTGTCACTTTCATTTGTTATGTTGTATTTCTTTTTTATATGTTCCTAAATAATTAAGAATCAAATTAGATCTACCAAAATCTAATATTTAGCTCCTAGATTGGCTTAAATTGCTTCCTTAAATCTACTGAAGTACATGCCGATAAATTAGTTATTTGGCGACTATTTCTGATAGCTAACAAATTTTCACTAGGCTAGTTCTTGTGATACCTGAGAACCCTTGTGACTTCAAAACCAAAGCCCAATAAAATCTGGTATTTGGTAACAAGTTTCGACTAACATTAGCGACAATTTCTGAAAGCTAACAGATCTAGGTAGGTACTGTAGTTCTTGAGATACCTGCCCGGACGAGCCTGTTCTGGCAGGGCCACCTTCAAACGTTTTGAATCAGGGACCAACAAAATCTGATATTTATCAATATGGTATGGTAATTTTGATATACCCCACAGACCTTCGCATTATAAAAACAAAATATGCAAAATTACATTTTAATTAAAGTTTACTGTGGCCCTAATAGTGAAAGCTGATTTTAAGACATAAAATAGGTATACATGCACGCTGCATTCGTGGTGGCCTACTCCTACGTCTCCTATTCCTCCATTCGCTTTGTTAGACAGCATTCAGGTTAGTAGCCATGCAAGTCCGTGTTAGTCCTTGATAAGGGTGACAGAGTATTAGGGTAAATTTATCAGGTAATGGGAAAAAACTTGTTGTTACTGTTCCAGAAAGACTGATATTTTTCATTGTAAGACATACTTTAGCCATTTTTCATGGAAACATGTTAAAATGAGATTTCATGATGGCATGCAAAAGAAATTATTAAATGTACGTAAATACTTTAATGATTGCAATATTCACACATTCATACCATTATTTACAATCACAAATTATTGTACCTAACAACAAAATTGTGCTATAATCATTCAATACGTAGAAACACAAACAAACTCCCTTTGCTATTAGAAATAAAACAAAAGAGAAAATAAAATATTAACCAAAATTAAAACAATAAATAAATTAATACTATTCGTTTCTTGTCTTTTCTTAACAAAACAAAATAAATATTTATAAATTACATCATTCACTTTTGTACTTTTCTATGTTCGCTAACTTATTGACTAGTCCTGACTATACTTTAAATATTATTAATAATCTTAATTAACGTTTTACGCGATTTTTGGACCTATCAATGTAGGTAGTTATTTAATAAAAATAACTATTATAAATTGTTGTTTAAAATCTGAGGAAAAAGATACAGATTTACTGTACAGAAAGCAACATTATTAGTTGCATACATGACTATTCAGAGTTATAACCATTAAGATATTATTCTCCATAGTACTAAACTTACTGTGTAAACTGCATAAAATACTATTTTTATATATTAACAAATATACAGTACAATGGACTATGTAATTACATTATTTTAATTATCTAATTTTAAATTTACAAAAACTTACAAGTACAAAAAAATATTTGGTAATCCAATTAGTTTTTGAATAAAGTCTTTCACTCGGATGTCAATTCAATAAGACTAGAAAATGTTGCTAATGACTCATTATAGACTAGATTAAATAAATAAATAGGCAGGCGTAACAAACATTGAAATAAATTAAAACATAAACAACAAATGTACTCAACAAAGTCACATAAATAAAATTATAGGAATGTATTTTTGCAATAAATAAAATTACATTATATTTATATCTCTTGCACTAATTTATAATGTAATTTGACTTGACTACTACAAGAAATATTATTAGGTAACTAGACACAAAAGTGTGGCTAGATCTGTAAAAATATTGCACAAATCTGTTACCGATACAACTTCGATTTGTTTTATATTATAATTAAGTCTCGTTTATTATTAGCGAATTTTCCATATAAATAATATAAAAAAAACCCATTTGATGGAGTAATTTTTAGCCCAATTTAACGGTAATTAACCTATGTATCCAGATAAAATCACTCTGAAAACATCACTGGACATTTATTTGCTATACACTTAACATGTATTTAGTTATACGGCTCTCTTTAAAATTAGGTACTAACTAGTGGAGACTGAATCCATAAACAAAATACAAATGTGGCTATAATTGAAAATCTATTGTAACTTCAGCCGTAGATTAATTTAGTAGATTCCTAAAATTTAAATTATATATCGATTCAGTCACCGTACCCTATAAGGATGCTTTTCCACTCATCAGATTGGTTAATTCATCATTACGTCATAGTTTTTCAAATGATAGGTCATCTCTACCACAGTACATATAGCAAGCAGTAAAACAACTGCATAAAAACGGTCAATACGATGCACGCACACATACACTAACCGCAAGGAAGACTTAAGCAAGTTTTGGATAAAGACAGTCGAGCGGTCATAATGAAACTGTGTGTGTATTGTTTTAAAACCTAATTGAGGTATTGCAAAAGCCACTGTCCTTACTCAACTATGCTCATGGAAATGCAACCTTATATACTAATAATAGAGAACCGAATAGAATAAATTAAATAGATAGAACATATTTTGCCATAGATTGAACTTAATTAAGGGGCTGCTATACGGTTATCAACCAGCCATCAACCGAGAGCAAATAGAGGGCATTGAGTCGGCGACGTTTTACCTCAATGCTCTCTAATTGTCCTCGGCTAGTGGCTGGTTGATAATCGTGTAGCAGCCCCTTAATTGTTAGATGATCGCATCATCAGCCTACGGCTGCGTCGTCTTGTTCACAACTCCGGGCAGTCGGGCGAGGATTCGTGCGGTGGCGAAGAAGCCACCAGAGTCAATAGCTAGGAATCCGCGGCTACTGCGTCACGTTCCGCTTTCACCTGCTCCAATATTGTTGATAAGGTAATTAGGTTAGAGATAACGGAGTTGTAGTTACATTATCTACATCGATTTAATACGCTAAAGATCATTTTAGTAAAAAAAAATAGTGTCGTAAAAATGATAATTTTCTGACGCGTGTTGAAAGAAATTGCGAAAATATCTAGGTAATATTCTGCAACAATTTGATTCAAGTATGTAAATCTCTAATATATTATACTAGTTTCCGCCCCGCGATTTCACCCGCGTTCCCGAAGGAGGATCTTATGTTTTCATAAGATCCTCCATCTTATGTTTTCCTGGGATAAAAAGTAGCCTATAGCCTTCCTCGATAAATGGGCTATCTAACACTAATAAACTAAATACATAGCGAGTACCCACCATAGCTTTAGTGAGTACAGTGGCGTCCTTGAGGCTGAGCACCTGCAGCACCTGCGCCTCCCCGCCGCCCTGCAGCATCACCTGCGCGACGCCGCCGCCCATCGAGATCGCCTCCAGGGATTCACCGTTCTGTTCCACCTACCAATACATCCATTACTCATTATACATGGGTTTTTTTGTCATTGGCAATAATTGCAGGGGTAGAAGTACTCATCAATATGAACAATTTTCACTATGGGACCAACTCAGATATGGCGTAAAATAAAACAGTCGCTTCATACATTTTGGTCGAGTAGGTATTGAACTTTTGTATGGAACAGCAGATATTTTTTTCGTGATTTCACAGTTAGTGCCATAGTACAAGTTGTTCATATTTATGAGTACTTCCACCCCTGCAAGTGATGCCAGCGACTAAAAAATCATCCTGTAAACAAGTATATCACAAGACATTTTTTACATCTAGATTTTGGCACATCATCCAACAATAAATGGAGGAAATTACCACCAGGTATCTTTAATTTCAATATTATTGCTATCTCAATCAGTCGTGAGGGGAGCGCTCGCGTCTAGATGTGACGGCAATAGATTTTGGCCATCGAAATATTTATTACAAATAGGCAAAGACAAAACTGTTAGGGACCCTTCACATAGACCGGCTCGGAGCAGAGCGAATTTTTGATCGTATTTAAAATTAAGTTTAAGGACATTTATATAAGGTTAATTTTCGGAGAGCTTTTCACATTGTTATAGCTCACGAACATCCTCATGTCACAAAAGATTTGAAATGTAAAAATAAACCTCATATAAATGTCCTAAAACTTAATTTTAAATACGCTAAAACATTTGCTCTGCTCTGCGAGCCGGTCTATGTGAACGGACCCTAGGTACCATTTTATTTTTGTTTTTTTTAATGGGATATCCAAAAATCTTCAGAATCATAGGTACTTCGTTTTGTATGGAGGTGGCACGCAGTGTCCTCTTAGTCTTAAATATATAATAGCGGTAAATAATAATTATAGAATCAAGCAAAACCAAAAGAAATACACACCTGTACATGCAGACAGTGACAAGCTGTAATTCGTGCAAAACAGTCTACAATAAAACAAAAACATTACACATTCACATATTTATTAAAGACGCAACTAGCACACAACTAAAAATAAAATTCGTTTTTTTATATACCTACTTGGAATTTAATTTATTAAAGTAAACGTTACGCTTACTGTCATGGCACGGTCAGAAACTGACTCCTCATTATATATGGTATATTTTATTTACAGACTAGTTACACCACATTAAATTCCAAGCACATAAATGCTCAACACAAAACATCCAACTGGGCGGTAAAAAATAAAACTAAATTAAATTAGTCCTGTATTAGCGTCAATTATATCTTAATAAAACTAATAAATAAAACAACAATGGCTATGTACTCATACTTGTGTTACGAGTATTCTTTGGTAAAAAAAATAACACAAAATTATGGCAGTATGAATATTGGACGTAAGCTGGTAACAATAAAAAAAAAAGGAGGACTGGCGAGTCTACCGAATATTGTATACAGGGTATGCTCCGATATACACTGGGAGCACTGTTCAGTGCTCTTAATGGGGAGAAATTCGTTCCGTTATTTACTGACAGTATACTGCCGCAGTATCCTAGGGAAACATAATGACGTCATAAACGCCGCCATTTTTGTACTGTGAGCACTGGCGTTTTTGAGGTAAGGTGCTCTCAATGCTTTGGTCACGTGATCGACAGCGTCCAGAATGACAGTAGGTAGGTACATGGATGACAGACAGTATACTGGACTGCGTTCCGTTTTAAGCAGTACCCAGTATAGCGAACTATAAAGTAATGGCTTCTCAGTATACTAAATTGACGTCACACCTTACAGTGCTCGCAGTGTATATCGGAACATACCCACAGTGAAATCAATTTTCAAATGTCAAACACAATACACAGCAAATAAATGGTCATGCAAAACGAAAACAGGTATCATAGGTGTAAATAAATAAAAAAATATTATGCATATACAACAAAACATAAAATCTACTTGCAAATAATTTCTAGCTTCTGTGTGATAAATATATAACACAAGTATATATGTAAATAACAGTAATATTTTTAAAAATTATTCACTACATCTTTATTTATGTAAAAAAATGTTTACCAACATTATCTCTTGTTAAAAAAGTAACAAAATATGTTAAATCTATAATCTGTGGTAAAAATATAATGAAATATTATTTTTTAGTAGTCTAGTCTTTAACTTAGGAATTTTTCCATTCTAAAAAGAACTTTGCTTTTTTATGGAATAGTTTAAAACTATTTTCTATAGAAACATATAATTTGGCCACAATTCTTTAGATTACTAAGCTAACTTTATATCGTAGGGCATTTTAAAACCTGTGTGCGTAGCAATAAAACTCAAATTGCAATGCTTTGTAATATGAATAAGAATGATAAAACTGCTTTCAGCATATATAATATTGGAATTTGTGCTTAATTACCGGCACACACGTTATAAAATGATATGGCACGGATGACGTTGCCTTCCCTAAGGTGGGGTAAAATAATATTTAACGACAATACTACTCTGGCGCACACATAATAAAATTAGAAATATAATCTACAATATTTAAGCACTCACTTAGAAGAGATCGCGTTATTCTATAAACTTTATAAACCAATACGACTCCGACTATGCCTCATTGTACTCGAGTTCACTTGAAAAAGGTATAGTTACTCGAGTACATCTCAATAACTAAGTGTCAGTGTGTAAGTCAAAAATTAAAAATAATACTTATATAACAACTTATTATCACATTATCTCATTGGCTAACATTTAACAAGTAAAAAAAACTCAAATGGCACAAACAATACCCTCCTTAGCTTAGCTATGGTCGGGTAAATGCACAATTAATACAATATATTGCACTTAATTTGCTGTGAACAATAAATTGGGAGCATTTACAACAATATAAGCTTAGTAAGTAAATGTCGTGCATTAAATTGAAAACATCACTCTTTTTGAAGTTATTTAAATATGTAAAATAAAGTCTATAGTTTATACCTTGTTTGACGCGGTTTTGATATTATAATATTATAAATTATGGATTTGAAAGGTATTTTATACCCACACACTACTATGTAGCAATATAACGGCATTATCACGTTTATCTTAATATTAAAATCCTAACGGACCAAATCAAATAAGTTACAATAGCTATATAATATTCTATGCATGCAACACTGATTCGGGGTAAATCTCCACAAATGGTAAACTACACTTTTCATGGTAAAACTGTAATTTACCCAATATATAAAATTACGAATGGTAAATTTTCTTCTGACCGAAATGGACCTATTTTCAATCAATTTTTATGGTAAAACAACCATATGTCAAGCTGTTAATTTTCCACATGAGAGCCACGCTGTCGAATTCCTACAACTATCGAGAAAGCTTTGATCGAACAGGGGATTAAAATATGTCGTACTTTAACAACCTAAAGTCCTCTTTGGATTACAAATGGCATCATACACGACATCCAAAATGCAAGTTTAGATTGTCAATATTGTTGACTTTGACGTGACCCCTCACGACCTCTAACCCCGCACTTCAAACTCTACAGGTTCATCCTTCAGTCTCATCATGCTGACCTGGACGAGTGGCGCGACACACACGCCGTCCTGCTGCTGCATGGAAGCCACCATGGATTGGTACACCGACGCTGATACCGGTACCGTTATCACTCCCGATACTGATACCGGGTAGCCTGTGGGTAGACAAAATAGGGGTTAAGTTTTTAATTATAGTGTAGCTTTGAGTTGACTGGGACTTCACACACGGCCATCTGATTGAAAACTAAGAGCTTGCACTGTGGTAACCAGATACCTGGTCCCCTAAAAAGGCCGCTCAAGCAATATTGCTAATGCAATTCATTTTTCGAATTCTCGGCAGATCCTACTTATTTCAATATGTTTTATGTAAAATAATCACTACAAATAGTCACATATATACAATTAAATTCATTAAAAGATTTGGTATTAATGAATCAGCCATAAATTCGGAAAAATTAATTGCATTAGCAATATTGCTCGAGCTTCCTTTTTAGCCCCCCTGATATAACTAGTATCATGCTGAGTAGGGAGAACAGATTTGTGGTACACTTCTTTTTGATATTTTCACATCATACTTATTATTTAACAACCCCTTGACTCGCGAATGGGAAGCGAGTCCCGTAACTACAAAAAAAATGAATTCCAGGAATCGCGAGTCAAGTTACTTAGCTAAAATATAATGCAGCTCAAAATGGATTACAAAATTGTATCGATATTGATCCATCTGATGGTAAGTGGCTACCGTCGCCTATAGACATTAGCAATACCAGGGGGGTTGTATTTATAAAGCCTAGAAGGTAACTGGCTCCCAGGTGCAACTGACGGAACACCAGTAGATCTTTGGCGACAGATTTTCAATATTGTTTGATTCTTATTATGCATTCATTTACATGCATACAGTTCAGTTAATTTGCGGACGGTATTGACAGGTATACTTTCGACAAATAAAATCTAATATTTTATTGACATTTGATAAAAGAAATGCTCGTATCCGACCACGCGTCTGTTCGTTCGAATCTATACTAATATTATAAAGCTGAAGAGTTTGTTCGTTTGAACACGCTTATCTCAGGAACTACCGGTTCGAATTTAAAAATTATTTTAGTGTCGGATAGCCCATTTATCGAGGAAGGCTACTTTTTATCCCGGGAAAACATAAGACCCCTCGGAAACGCGGGTGAAACCGCGGCACGGAAGCTAGTAATATGTAATAAAAACAATATGCTCATTGCGTATTAAATTAACATCTTACAGCTTAACTTTTTGCCGTCGTTAAATACTACCATAGCATCACCACCACCATAAAGAAAACTCATCACCTCGGGTCTGATAACTGGTCCCATTGAGTAGGTCATTACCGTGTCCGTCCTCGCCGGTGAGTATGATCTGTCCGTCGTGGTTGAGCGTGGCCTCGGCGACCGCGTTGAGGTCGACGACCGCGTCCCCGTCCAGCGCCTGCACCACGCCGCCCTCGCCGCCGCCCCCGCCGCTGTGGATCTGGGACAGAAACTGCGCACTATCATACACTATCCATCGCCATCGCTGCGGGACTTACGTTACATTTCAGTGTTTCAATGACTATTTAAGGATCGAAATCTTAATGTTACGAGATAAAAGGCCGGTGAAGAAATCCCAACCTTTCTTTCATTCTTGGTGAAAAAATTGGTACCGATTACTTCAGTAATACATCTAAAATTGTATTTAGTTAATTTTCTAGATAAACTCCTTTTCAAATTAGATCCATAATATTTAGTTTAGTTCGGAGCGCATGCCGTGAATTAACTAAAAAAAAATCTGGATGTAAAATATGCCCCTCTGATTCCGATCGAGTGGACGCGAAGCTTTACGGGAACCGCTTAACGCACATACGCGTTATGATTTGTAGAAACATTGCAGCTGGGGACATCTTTTACTTAACAAATAACTTCCCTCGAACTATTTTATTGCTTACAACACTGGCAACACCTCGAACATATTTTCGGTCCATTGAGCCATATTAAAAACAATGTTGGGGTTGGTACTCACCACCTGTGCAGTGGTTCCATCGGGTAATGTAATAATGGGGTTGTTGGGGTCCACCTGGATGAGGGACACCGTCCCGTCGGGGTTGGTGATCGTCTGCAGCACCGCCGGCGCGTATTGAGACATCTGATACATTACATATGATAAGTATTTGTGACATTCTATTGACGCTTGCAACTCTTTGTTTAGGTGGGTGGAAATATTCAGAATTGTGAGAGATGTGTCAGCAATCGATATACAAGGTCCTAATCAATGAATTAGTGTACTTTTGAGGGATGAACATATACGTCATAATGTAAGTTGATGAGAAAATCTAAAAAGTCCGAAATTGAACTTTATGGTTGTTCAAGCGACTAGGTAGGTAGGTAGTCAGCTGTGTACACGTGACGCACTGTCAACCAGAGGTCATTCACACTGCAACGTAGGTATAGGTAGAATCGCAATATGGCGGCATTTATTTTTTATGAATACTTATTACCTATACGTTCATCCATTACAAGGACCTGAAATAATGATAAAGCCTGAGCAATATTGTATAAGTGGTGGCCACAATTGCAACAAATACAATATAATTTCTTTCCAATTGCTGCTAATTTGTAACAAATGGTTTAATTTTATTTTATTTCATTGTGTAAAATATTACAGTACACAATGGGGATCCATTGTAGAATTCCACTCTATCAAAATTATAAAAGCGCATAGTCCCCATACATCAACATCAGCGAGCGTCATCTGATCAATGCAGACTTGCTGTGAAGACAGTACAGCGCTAGCATTAGACATGTGCGCACGCGCAGATCCACTCGATGAACTAGAACTCGAACCCGCGGGCATACATGCTGATATCTGTGTGTATGTGTTATTACCCAATCCGATTGCAGCATTCCAATTGTGTTAGCAAGTGGAGGAGAAAATGTTATTAGAATGGTTTTAGTAGCACATGAAATTTAAAACATTATAATAAAAAAATCTCTAGTATTTTTTTTTATACAACATAGTCAAACAAGCATACGGCCCGCCTGGGTAAGCGGTTACCGTAACCTATGAACGTTTGCAACACCAGGGGTATCACTCACGCGTTGCCGACCCTTCCCCCCTCCCTGATGAGCTCTGGCTCCAGTCATTTTAGTTAAATTAGTCCGCGTAAAAAAATATCTATCCCATACAAAAGTTCAATGAACTACTCGATCAATTTGTACGCAGCATATCGCGATTTCAGTTCGTATTCGTATATTCGAAATTAATACCAAAGACAGAGATCACTATGTTGAAACCTATGACACAATTGGTTCTTTTATTTTAAATTTATATTATTCCTATTCTATAGATGTCAATCTATACAATTATGTATAAAAAGTCTTATCCTTGGATTGAATGATATAACAACGCCCGGTGGGGTTAGGTTAGTTGGTTGAGCATCTACTAAGGAAGGGTTTTTTACAATAGTATTTTCTAAAAACCCAATGCATTTAGTAAGAGAATACTGACGGTTTGCGGGGGCGCTCCTTTCTCGTCTTCTTCAGTGAAGGCGGGCAGCAGGTCCTCCCTGCCGTGGTACTTGTAACAGTTCACCACTATCTGTCGCAGGGCGTGGGTCCATGACATCTGCAACATTATTATCCATGGTTAGGTTTAGGTTACTGGAAATTTGGGTTATGACATGAGATGTAAAATCACCTATCTCTATACATTCCATGCTAGAGTTGTATGGATGGCTGGTGTGGTTAAATTGCTATATTACAACCAAAGATACATGAATAGAGAACTTTAATACAAACAAAAGTTAATATGATTTTTTTAAAGGCACCAAAATAGCTATAGGCCTTTCTTTATTTGCGCTTCGAAGAATACGTCACGATATTGATAGTCGTCAATCGTATCCTATATTATTGATTGATTAAGGAGGACAAGACAGGTGATGAGTTAGACGTGATACCTTCTGCTTCTCGTCCTCGGTGCGCGCGTCCATGCGCACGTTGGCCCAGGGCAGGTCCTTGGGCCACCACGGCGGCCGCGTCGACTCGCGGCCCCAGCCCGGCTTGCCGCGGACTGCCCGGGACGCGAACAATATAACACATATACTATACTAACTGTACCCTGTACCTGTAGAGCTAACGTGTCCGCAACGTGATACTCTCGCGCATGAGAGACGACCAGTTGTCCTTATGGTAAAAGTTAAAGAGAGTTTCTGACGGGAAAACGAGTCGAGATAATTTATCTCGTGGCGTACATGTTAGCCCTGTTATTTGAGATGGAATATTTTATTAATCTACGCAGAGTTCAAACAACAACATTCACTGTGTAACTAACTCTGAAATCGCGAAAATAACACTTTTTATATAGTTTTTTGTTCTGCATGCCGAACTCAACGTGGGTTTCGAAAATATGCCATCTCGATATATCCACACAGTACAATAAGTTGTGATGCGGCCGAAGGTAAGCAAAACTTAGAAAGGAGAGCCTTTCAGCTGTGCAGCTGTCGGAGCACAACGGTAGGTGTTTGCCCATAGATTTTCACATGGAGGGTAGGGTAGCCAGCCAGGCGGGTACTAAAATGTACCCTACCTATAGCTTCCTCACAATGATTTCCTTAAAGCTGAAGCTCATTGTGAGGTTCCAACCCAAGACCTTCGCCATGGTATTTGACGTCACCACCATTGAGCTGTCATCGCCTCAACAGAAATATTTTAGCAGTAATGCCACCAAATGATACATACATCTGTTTTTCTTTTTTTAATTTAACTAAACTTAACTAAACTTTTTTTAAAGGCGATGATAGCTCAGTGGTAGTGACGTCGGACGCCGCGGCGAAGGACGTGGGTTCGAATCCTACAATGAGCTTGAGCTTTCGGTGAAGGAAAACATCGTGAGGAAACCATAGCACGGTGGTAGGGTACTTTGTAGTACCCGCCTGGCTGGCTACCACCCTCAAGTTGAAAATCTATCGCCAAACACCTATTGGTGTGTTCCGGCAGCTGCACTTGAGAGCCAGATTCTTCTAGGCTTTGTGTGCTTACCACCTTCGGCCACATCATCACCTACCATAGTGAGATTGTGGTCAAACACAAGCCTGTACAAAGTAAAAAAAAAAAACTATAATTATTTAATATTTTTTTAGAAAAACGAGTAGACATACTTCCTTGAAAGCTCTCAATATTTTTTCTTTCACGATAATTTTACTGACGAACGATTTATAATAGGTATTATATTCATATATGCTAACGATGGGTTTACATCTTGTAGTACACCAACTATAAAGCAATAAACAATAGATATAGATGACCTCACCCATGGAATACTTGAGCATGAGCGGTATGAAGGCGCGCAGCTGCGCCTGCGTCATCTTCTCGACGGGCGTGGGGATGCCGTCGATGATGAGCGGCGGCAGCTCGAACAGCGAGGGGTCCTCCTGCGGCGGCGGCGGCGCCTGCGGGCACCCGCCCAGCCCGAACTGACGCTCGTTATAAAGCTCTCTCTCACTCGTACACACCGCCCGTGCCGTTACGTGCCCTAGCTGTCTCTCACTCGCACTCACCACGTGTTCCCGCTACTCCGTGTTGCGTGTTGCGGGTTGCGTACAACGGCCAGAATTAACTAAGGCTCGTTACATAGCTCTGTGTCATTCGTCCGCGTCACGTGCCCTAGCTGTGTCTCACTCGCACGTGAGATGCCCTAGCTATGTCTCTGACCTAAACACCATCTAGGACGTGCCGATTGGCGTGGTTGGCAAGATACTTAATACGCTCCAGGTTGTGGGTTCGATTCCCGCCCAGGCCAGACATTTGGGTGCATGAACATGTCTATTTGTAAATAAAGTAGTAATATCAGTTATATGGTTTCCAAAATACAAGCTCTGCTTAGTTTGGGTTATGATGGCAGAGTGTAAAAAAAAGTATGCACTGATGCTCGTTATGTAGCTTTATGCCATTCGTCCGCGTCACGTGCCCTAGCTGTGTCTGTGTCTCACTCGCACTCGTGAGGTACCCTAGCTATGTATATCTAAGTACCCTGTGTAATATCCAGAATCGCTCGCTCGTTATATTGCTATCTCACTCGCACTCAGTTGTCTTTGTTTCACAACCCAAAATATTAATCCTACAGCATAATTTTGTATTAAATTTCCAAAAAACATACAAAGCTAGGCTATATGTACAACTTTTACAATGGGATCGCCCTTCTAGACTCATAACAAAATCAACCTAAATATATCTGTCCCACTCATAATAATAATTATTTTGTCTCGCTCATACAGCTGGGCACTTAAATACGTAATTTGAGGATATACCAGAAAATATTTGGAATGTAACATATTACAAATAGATCGGCAACAACCAAGGCATCAAAAACAATCGAAACATCGTGAGTCGTAGAGAACACTGCCTTGAATGGAGTTTACAGCTCACTAAGTCTGATACACTTAGATTCTCTTCATCATCGTCAAAATCAGCTTATAGACATCGAGACATATGCCTTTCCTAATAATCTTCAGGTAATTCACCTGCTAGCGTTGATACCATACGTTCGAAGTGGTATATAAAAAAAAAAAAAAACTATAAAGAGCTATGTGGGACCAAATAGGCACCTCAGCTTATGCTGTTTAATAATAAGCTCAAATGTAAAAATTCACTGATTTGTTCCAAATAATAATATAATAATTTAATTTAGCAGATTTTTCGTGTCTCCGCCGTTATTTCTCACTACAGTCGCCCATATAATTGCTCGAAGCCAGCTTACCTGTTGAGCGAGTGCGTTCTCCAACTCCTCCATGATCATACAGCGCAGGTTGCGGACCACATCCTCCAGTGGCTTGGCTCCGAACACTCGGTATGAAGTGTTGGGCTTGCCTGGCGTCGCCACTAGTACTACAGCTTGTTGACCCACACGAGTTGCAAATTCTTCTATTGTTTGCTGAGTGGGGTAATTGATTTATGTCAGAAGACCGACAACTAGACCGTTCACCTGATGATAAGTGGCTACCACCTCCTATGGACATTATTTATACCAGGAGATTACCAATGTGTTCCTGACCTTAACAAAGCCTAGAAGGTAATTGGCTCTCAAGTGTAACTACCGGAACCGTCATGACATTCGACCGCGTCAATGTTTGATATGTTAATTCTGCTTCCTTTATGTTTTTTTTATTCGCTACAATACAATACATGTATTCATTATCTACTAAAATTTAAATATATAATCGTACATACCCTCAATTTCCTGAGCAATCTGTTTTGATGTCGCTTCCTGACTGAGGGGTTTGTCTCGAACGAGTGCGGTCTCTTGCGTTTCTTTGACGACGCTATGGCGGCCGCTGCGGCCATGCCTACTGGACCTATATATCATTGTTTATTTATCAGTCTTTCATTGTTGTCTTGTGCTTTAGCATTAGATACATTTGCACAACTGTTTTAAGTAAAACAGTTAGTTAAAATTATGCCGAAGGAGAAAAAAAAAAGTTGTTGATGGCTCGTTGGTTAACGCCCAAGATCGTTGACATTGACGTTTCGATGAAGTAAAATATAGAGAAGAAACTTGCATGCTAAAGTAAATTTTAAAGGCATATGACGTCTTATATTAGTGGACCTGGACTGGGCCCGGCGTGTTGGAATACAGATTTATTTTCTTATTAGAGAAGCACGACATGTATAACTAAGACACGAGTATGTGGCGTCACACGAATCAGTATGAACATTGTAAAAGTAAAGAATCCTCCTCACCACAGCTTATAAAAAACGCTGACTAGTTTTATGAGTGGCCAGTATTGTGTGATATATATCTGCTTTGTCAATTTTCAAACATGTTTCGCGAGACAGCCAAGTTTTTTTACACAATCATAAGCTGCCATGTATGCATAGATTTTTTACGATTTTAACGCAGCAACAAGGTATTTAGTTTTATACATGAATGAATTATAATTCGTATCATTAAGGTTCTAAATCTTCGTGGCATAGGATGAATATAATAAAAAAAAAATCATGACCGCCTCGAGTTAACTACAAACAATCAATAAGAAATCCAATTACAAAAACTATCTCACAATATAACCCATTCAATTTGCTTACCATAAACTATGATATATTATTTAAATTAAAATAACATTCCCCTATTTTTAAATACAATATCGACCCAGCCACCCCCACCCTATCGTCACGCTCGTGTTCATTGTTAGTCACAGATGACTACGACACTCCCGAGCTATATAATAAACCCCTTATGTTGAACTAACTTGCTTGTCGTAAATCAGACTTTTGCCCTACACACTGATTCAAAAATAAATGGGGTATTTCATAAACTTGATACTTTAAGTTTTAAACCATTTTCTGGCTGACCCGATTCATCCGATTATGCTTGAATGTTTTCAATCCACTTCTTTATTCTTTTATTGTATAAAGGGGTTAATCTGGTTTCCACCCCCGCGTTCCCGAGGGTTCTTATGTTTTCCCGATATAAAGTATCTTTTGTTATATTCCAGGGTATGATCTATCTATATGGCAAATATCATTCAAATCCGTTCAATAATTACGGCGTGGTTGAGTACCAAACTTTCGCATTTATAATTTAGTACGATTAACTTGCTTTTTCCCACCCAAGACTAAGAATAAATCTTAAAAGTTCTCTAGTTTCAAGAAAAATCGTTCTGTCGCTACGGAGTACGATTTATTTTTTAGTTTAGGTACAAACATACCAATTAAAAGTATTTATAAGATTAATAGGGGGTGTAGGTAGTAGTCTGTAGGTAGAAGACTATCCTATCCCTCCCACGTTTACCCCTAGCTATGAGGTCACTTGGCGCGTATCTAATATCTAAGTGCCATCAAAGCTAGTTGGAACAAGTTATCCCATTAAGTTAACAAGTCAGAACTTAGATCCAATACCTAACACAATACATGTCGTAAAAAAACATACGTAGTTCATCAGAAAGATATAGAAAATAAGTTTTAGTTCATGTGAGTTTAGGAAAATTGGTTGTATCAATAGAAAATCGTTTTTTTTTTTTAAGATGTAGATAATATTTTCTTGTATCGCTGAGTGCAGAAGGCTCGGAGACATTAGATATTACAATACCGAGCTAATGTTCAGCATTAGTTTATTACGCTTCCGAATTGATAACTATGTAAACAAGGAATTCTATCCTCACTACGTAAAAAGCTATGGACTTCCGCAAGGCGCTTTATTTGACTCAATGTGTGCCCCTTGCATAAAAGCGGTACATGGGGTATAAAAGCGATGATTACTCTAGTGTCTTACCCACCCATCAAAAGTCATAACTAATCCAATCAAACATTATAATCGATTGACTTGATTTTTTGTACTGGAAAGCTGAAAGATAGGCGAACATATTGGCTTATTTTTTGTCCCGGTAACGGGGTTCAGTCAGGCTAAGCACTTACCGGCAGCAGCGAGCTGCTTAGTGACTTCGTCGCTTAAAGCGCTCTTGATGATATCAGCGCTGTCGTCGTAGTTGGAGCCGGCAGGTGATGATGCACACTCGTCGTCTTCGTCCGATGCGCCGCTCAGCCCGCAGCCGTCCACTTGGGACATGTCCTAACAACATTGATGCTCTTGAGACGGCAGAGAAGCACTATAACTAAGTATACAGTCTTCAAAATATTGGCTGAAATCTTGAAGAGAAAGGCTCTATCGTTTTAGAAACATAACATGCTGCAACATAAAATGCTGCACGTAACAAAAGTACTTCTATATTAGACCAATTTTTATAATGAATTATGTATCTATATTGTTTCGAAGTAACAAATAATAATGGGGATAATACCTATCAATTAAAAACGAGGTGATCCCATCTCTTCTAGGAGCATAAATAATAGGTTGGGGAAAAACTTTCTTCGCATTTTTTAAGAAAATTCAAAACATTTATTAATATAGTTTATTTACATTTAACTAAAGTATGTAGGTACCATTTTGTTCGATAACTTTTTGCCATCTTGTAGGTAGGGACATGATCCCATTGATATAGAAATTTTGGGACTTCTGATCAAAATACCGCGACAAGTGGTTTTGGCAGTCCTCTCGTGATGTTAACCTGACACTGTCTAAAGAATTCTGAAGAGACCGAAACAGGTGGAAATCTGAAGGTGCAAGGTCAGGACTATACGGCGGATGCATTAATATCTCCCAGCCAAATTCTCTTAATTTTTGCTGAGTGGCTAAAGGTGTGTGAGGTCTAGCGTTATCATGATGAAAAACCACACCCCTTCTGTTGATTAATTCCGGCCGCTTTCTCTGAACTTCTTGCTTTAATCTCATCAGTTGTTCGCAGTAGAGTTCAGAATCGATAGTCCTGTCTGGTGGTAACAGCTCATAATGAATAATGCCCTCCCAATCCCACCACACACACAGCATCACCTTGTTGCGAATTAACCCGGGTTTCGCCACAGTCTGTGAAGCCTGACCGGCCTTTGACCACGACCTATTTCGCACGTTCTTGTCGTACGTGATCCACTTTTCATCACCAGTTGTCAGCTTCTTCAAAAATGGTTCGGTTTCATTACGTCGTAATAAAGAATCACAAATGAGTACACGGTTCATTAGGTTTCTTTCAGTGAGCTCGTGAGGTACCCAAATATCGAGCTTTTTTGTGTAGCCAGTTTTTTTCAAATGCGCCAAAACTGTTTTGTGGTCAATTCCCAGTTCTTCAGCTACGTCGTAACTACTGATATGCCGATCATGCTCCACTTTTTCAAAAATGGCATCCATTTTATCCGTAATAGGGCGACCAGAGCGACGTGCATCTTTGACATCAAAATTTCCGGATTGAAAACGCTTAAACCTAATTTGTGCTACTCTCACAGACACTGCACTAGGTCTATAAACATTGCAAAAATTTTTCGCGGCTTGCGTTGCAAGTAAAATTTTAAAATGTATCGAATTTCTTCGTTAGATTCACTCATCTTGACGGTACGAAAAACAATTGAAAATCACACATTTTCTTATTTGAATTTGGAATTATATTCTTTAAAATTTAAACATTCAATGATACCAAAACCAGCCAGATACAAATAGTATAGCCAAAGAGATTTTATTACAACTTCATACATACTATAATGCGAAAAGACTTTTTCCCCAACCTAATACATGAATGATCATTTGTTTTGGAAATTTTATTTAAAGGAATCTTAACTATTTTGCCCTATAACTTTACCTGACACCTACATCTAAATTGTACTTGACTCGCCCTTATTCTGTCTGTGAACACATTATGGTTCCACAGTTTACTTTGTAAGAAGCTAATAAGTGTCGAAAGCAAGCAACTGTCTTGTTATGCTTCTGTAATTTAACTAAAGAAACTAAATTCAAAATAGATATAGTATTGATTCTTATTTTAAACAAAGAATAACAGACTCGAACGAGAAAATATCTATCAAAATCACAATTATAATTTTTAAATCCTTCGGGTCCTTTCGACAACTGCATTATATATTGTTTTGAACTCCATTGCTTTGTACCTTATATCTGTCTAAATAATAAAAAAACTACTATGTAGGTACTATGGTTTCCTCTACATGATCCGTTCACTTACTTCATATTTGGTGACTTAGTAATTTTTAGAAGCAGTCCTACTTGGATGGTAGATGCTCTTTTCGTTTTTTTTTAATTGACGGGCCAGTTGGCGTGGTTGGTAAGATACCCTATCTATCACGCAACATTTGTGTGCATGAACATGTCTGTTTGTCCTATGTCTGGGTGTAATTATCTATATATGTATGTATTTACAAAAGAAAAGTAGTATATCAGTTATCTGGCTTCCATAGTACAAGCTCTGCTTAATTTGGGGTCAGATGGCCGTGTGTGAGGAATAATGTCCCAGAATATTTTATTTTATTTAGTGTAGAACAGCAACGTCTACTGCATCACACTCGCTAAGTCACGTCACACATACCTCCTCGGCCATGTCCATGGATTCAGTGCTGACTGCAGAGTTCATGATGTCAAATTCGTTGTCACCTTCTTCGTCCCGATAAGTCAAGTCCAGGACCATTGGACGCGTGCCAGTGTCACGCTTGTATTATATTGTAACCGCTATGCAATTACGACCTGTTTTGGAAAATTTGAAGTTATTATTGTAATGAATTGATCGTGAGGCCAATGATCCTAATTTAGGATATGAAATCGCATTGCAAATGACGGAAAGCGGACACTGGCATGTGCCAGTGTAATGCTAAAATATTGGAAAAATGTGATAGAAAGTAAAGATGAATAAGAAGAAAAAGAAAGAAAATGAATAGTAAGCAAGATCATAAGAAGAAAGTAAATTTGGTTGTAAATTTAGTCTATTTAATATTAAGTAACTGGGCGACCGGCGTTTTTTTTAAATATTTAATTGCGTTTTTTCAGGAAAGACGCCAATATAGATAAACTTAAAAAGCAAAACCTTATCTAAATACAAAATTTGATCCAAATCGTCAGAGCAGTTTCCGAGATACACGAAATATATGTGTCGCAGATGGATTGCTTAGCTGTTTTACATAACCGCTAGCTGTTTTACAAAACAGCACCGTTGTGTAAAACAACTCATCGACGTTTAGCGTGTTTTTATAATTACTGAACTTTAATACGCAGAAGTGTATAAACGTCTCTGTAAAACAGCGTGAAATGAAACGCCTATTCAGAAACGACACGGAAATCTTAGGTTAGTAGAAGTGTATGGGGAACGCTTCGTAGCAATTTACCTACTCATTTCATATTTCATCATAAAATGAGTAGGTACACCCTACACCAAACTCTTATTGTGATTGCAGCTAAAAGATTCTGCATTTACATCTAAACTAGGGTAGCAGTTTGACAATTTGACAATCCATCTGCAACATATATATATTATACAAGAATTGCTTGTTTGAAGTTATAAAATATTGTTGAAATTTCTATTAAACCAACCAATAAAGACCTTATTTATAAAACACTAATATACTGATTAAATGGCCACATAAATAATGTCACATTGTTTGACAATGACAGTAGCATGATTGATAAATATGTGTTATTTAGCTAACAGCTATAGCAAGTAAGCTATAGCTGTTAGCTATGGTATATGGCTATATAAGTTATTGACCTAGGTTATTTTAACTATAATCAATTACTCAACAGCTTGCTAGACACTATCAGTCATGATTCAGTACCTATGTTGAATGAATGAGTGGTGTAGTGTGCAGTATGTAATGAAACTATACTATATTATTGTTAAGATTAGGTGGCTGTTTCAAGTCTTTCCACGGCTTGTATTACTGCAACAGGACTAGGTCTATTGTGATCACCACAAATGAGATTTCACTGCCAAGACTTGCAGCTAATGAAATGCACAAAAAAATATACATAAGAAAACATTTATTTATATTTGTATATATGACTGAAGAATGCCAACCAATGGACATTGAGCTATGAAAAGAGTATTTTGCTTGGATGAAAATAGGTTTTTTTTTTACAGCAGATCATCATTAGTGAGCAAAAGTAACAATTATTATATTATGTTGTCCTTTTAAGGGGTGTAATTTTGAAAGTGACACCAAAATAACATAACCACCGCTGATTTGCATTAGAAGGAGGTACTACTTGGACAGTCATGGTAATGTTTTTTTAATTCATCCATGTTTATTTTCTGTTTGGTTACAATAAAATATATGAGTAAAAAGCTCTTGAAATCATAACAATGCTAAAATAAAATGGTTACTAGGAAGAAAAAAATTTAGGACAAGTAATTTTTTTATCCGAAAATTAACTGGACATAAGACAGATACAAAAAGGCATATCTATTTCCAAATAATTACTGTTTATCAATAATTTACTTCTGTATGGGCTTTATGTGCACTGGGCATACAGTACATTGTGCTCAAACATCCAATGTTAAATATAATATTATTAAAATGTTACATACAGTATTCAATAAATAAACGTTTTTTTCATATTTTTATAATTATCTAACAATTTAACAATGTACGTTGTAATTTTTGAATGAAGAATCAAGCTGTAAGTGACAATAATACTGTTTCATAAAATTATTTTAGCATAAAATTGGAAAACTTTTAGGGCACCAAGACATTTCAAGTTATTAGAATATTTTTCATGTAATGAAATTATTATTTAAGATTATTACTGTAAGGTATCCAACAAATAATTTTCCTTTTCCACAATATTTTAAAGTTTTTCCACAATATTAAAGTTGATTCTAGGGAACTAATGGTTTTTCTGTGGTATAACTAAGTACCTTCTGATCCCAATTGTCTAATAAAATCAAATTCTTATCTAAATAGTTTCGATCCTCTTATGCCTACATAAATCCATTGAACTCTGACCTATAAAACACCCAGTAGAATTCATGCCCTATAAAAGACCTAGTTTCTAGTCACGAAAATCAATAACTACCTACTTAGGAATCTGAAAATTACAAGCCTGGATGATTTCATGAAAGGGACATTTATTATTCTATAAGGATAGTTATAAAACGCCGATTAATCATTCGTTGACCCCAAAATGTAAGGATAGAACGCGTTTGGTCCTCCTATTGTGTAAGCAGCTAGCAAAGAAAAATCAATACTTGAGCTCCCACACGAAAACTATTACGTACCTACCTAGACGAAACCTAGTATAGCCTAGGAATTTATTAACCCTGAGATCTAACTGCCTAAACTATGACTCGTTAAGAATATCTGCAATAAAAGCTGAAAACCTTTAATGATTTTTAGCCAAAATTACACAGTTGACTTGTAAAATTATAGAGGTGCAACAAAATGACGCATCTTGTTGTGAATGTTTTGTTTATGCAGTGCATGATGGCTCGCAACGGGTCAATTCCCAAAGACGCATGACACAAACTCTTTGCGGCGGCGTAAAGGATAAACCCAAATGAATGGCCATCATGAAGGGGAGTCGCGCCGTTCGAGCAGGCCCAGACAGAAAAGAAAGACTACGGCTGCGTACGCACCTGCGTGATTTGAAACACATTTTGCAATCCAATTGGAAGTTCCGCAAACTTGCTGTGATGTAACCCCTTCAAAATGACACTTTTTAAGACTTTCACGCCCAGCCGGACACTGATTATACAAAATTTGTGGACTGCACGAGAGACCCCGAAAAATACGAGTCCTCCATTAGTATCGATCGGTAAACGCGGTATGTAGACCGTATAAACTTCATATCTACGATTCGCCATTTTGTACGAGTCTGCGCGGTGTGGATTTCGGATGGAAAGGGAAATTACCCCTCTGCCTGAGGGGGGACCGGAATTTTAAACTATGTAGGTGAGTAAACACAAAAACACAGGAGATACTCACCAAATTTTGGGGTAAAATATTAAATATAATTTTATCTAACGTCCTGAAGTGACGGACGTGCAAGAAAATTCTAGTTTATTTTCGAAATTGATCAATTCACGTCATTGGTAGTGTCATCTAGTGAAATTTTCAGGAACAAATTTTGACATTTCGCTAATGTAAACAAAGTTCTGTGCTCGTTCTCTCTTATTAAAATACAAAAATATTGAGAAATAATGTTATAATTTCCAATTTTTTAGTTACATAACAGTGAATTATAAATAAAACATTGCAGCTCTGTATTGTAAGTTGTTATATTTTTATTTTGTTTTATTCGTCAATAACCAAATACTATGTAGGTATGTATGTCTATCCATAGATATTTTGTTGACATCTTACTGAAACTCCATGATTCTCTTTTTCATTTAGGAAAATCAATAAGTTCAATTAAATTTCAATAGAGAGCTTTGTCAATAAAAGTAGGTACCTATAAAAGCATAACTTAGAGCAAGGTAAAAGCATTTTTAAACATATTATATGTTATAGGTAGACAGACATGTGACTGTCTAAACATTAGGTACTGATATTAGGTTGTTATTTTCCATGAAGTTCCCATTTCGATGATCCTTTGTTTGCTAGTTCTGAATACTTATGAACCTAAGGAGCCTGCTACTATCTTCTACTAGAAAATAAGCTTGGGCAGCTCCAATAAGCATACCATAAACATTGTCATGCTATATTCTATAAGATTCCATGTTCAATCAAGGTCTCTGCTATCCAACCTCTTTTATTCCATCTTGTATTAGTTTTTTTTTTAAATAAGACCTCTTATCTCTGTGCTAATTATAGTCTCTCCAGTCTCCACCTACATAAAACTGTTACCAGTCTAATACACCGAGTGACCTAGACCTAGAAAAAAAAACAAATGTAAAATTGACAATCAACAATGCCATAATGCAGGCTGAAATGGGAGAATAGCAGAGCAAATCTAATTTAATTGGAGTTTTAAAGGCCAATAAAACAACAAATTTATAATCTATATTATTTTATATTATTGCATAATTTTACACATATTACATAAACTAAATGGCATTTCTCTTACAATCTAAATGACTAATTTATTAATGTTAAAAAAGTATCAAAAATTTATTATTAATTATATTAATGAAATCACATATCATTATTAAGTAGTTTCTTCAAATGTCAATCAATTTTGTTTCATCGTGGCCTTTTGTATTCGCTGGATTCCTCAGAAGAACCTGCAAAACATATATTTAAATTATTTAACATAAAGAACATTACTTAAATTCTCCTTCAAATTGCCTACTCAAATATCTATCTACCTTCATCTACAAATTGCAAACTTCAGATATAAGTAGGTAAATAATTAAATAGATCCCATAAAACAATAGCTATTTTGGCATTTCGGAGGACTGAGGACAATCATTTTTAATTCGTCAAATTATTTTATAAAATTCAATTTGATTGGAATGTGTGTATATAATATGTGTATGATAATAATGAACCGATTATTAACTGTAATTGTCTGAAAGAAATAAGCAAAATAAATAATTTGATTGGCTATATGCAAAGTAGGGTAAATGCCTCCTCAACTAACCCTGCGACCGATGACAGAACCGCCCCCGCCACCCGGGCTCGCACACGCAGACGCCACCGACGCACTTGCCGTGTCGACAGACGCGCGTGCACTCGCCTCCGCGCCGCCCCACCTCGCAGTGGTTGCCACCGAGCCCCGCCGGGCAGCGGCACTTGTTCACACCCTTACATCGCCCACCGTTTAGACAGGGGATAACGCATTTTGCTAAAATAATAAAAGGTTGAATAAATGTCTTATCAATGCGTATGCGCAAAAGATGTCTCGATTCGATGACTTTAGTGCTTCAAGTCTTTTAGGCGAGTTGGTATATTTGTATTATATAGGATACTAGCTGTCCCCCGCAGTTTCATCCGCGTTCCCGAGAAAAAAAGTAGCCTATGCCAGAAGGTTTTTTTATACTAACTAATGAAAAAGAAGAAAGATGAAGTTTTGATTTCTTTGTCATCTTTCCGTTACATTTTATTATATGCATCATTAAATCCGATAGTAAACCAAGTTTTACTTACAGAATTCACATCTTAATCCGTAGTAGCCCTTTGGACAGTCGCACGTATCCTTCTGTATGCACTTTCCGCCATTCAGACATTTTTGTGAACAAATACCTGTAACAAACGATCAACGGGCATTATTTTGTTTCAGAATAAGCTAAGATGATGCGCCCTTCAGTATTACTTCAGCAAGTGAGGAGAACGCACAACTCCAGGCCTTATTGGAAGAATAACCCTCACGTAAGTGACTTGCGATTGAGATTCAATTGGCACAGTACAAAGATGAATGATCATAATTTAGAATATATAGTATAGCAAATAGGCAATGTTGATTTTAAAAGTTTGAGCTCAAAAAGATTTTTAACTTGAGGGTGGTAGCCAGCCAGTCGGACGCTACAAAGTACCGTTCTATGTTTCCTCATGCACTATCACTAAGAACTATACCTCAATATGGCCGACTATTTTATTATTAATTAATGTTTGTAATATGGCGGAAATAATGACGCTTCTTTGCCATTTCTTAAATTTATACTGAAATTATCTCAACTAACAGCTAGATAAAATAATCCGGGTGGACCATGCGGGCGAACTAGGCGCGGACAGAATTTACGCTGGACAGATGGCAGTGCTCGGGAACACCGCCGAGGGTCCCCTCATCCAGCACATGTGGGAACAGGAGAAGAAGCATCGGGAGAAGTTCGAGGAGCTCATCAATGAGTACAGGGTGCGACCGACTGCTTTGACGCCCATATGGAATGTAGCCGCATATGTACTTGGAGCTGGTGAGATTAATTTTAATTTTGTAGTTGCCATGCCGATTTTGTTAATATAATTTATATAAGAATATCTACTGGCTACTATCTTTAATGCGGAATGACATTTAAATGTTAAAGGACTAAATCCTTCAATAAAAAAATTACAATCGGCATTTCTTAAAATTATATAACCGTACATTTTAAGGCGTCATATCTATAGCGACATCTATCAACCATACAAAAAGAAAGTTAAACTACCCGTGGATAGGTGGCGCCACAAGATTCTACATCCCACTATCGAAGTTTCTTGAGCTCTCTGCATATATGGGAAGAACTTCCCTCAGGTACGATGACCTAGCCTGGCGGATGATCTTCCCTTTTCAATGGAGGAGTCTACCACCTTACTCCTCCATAATATCTATCTAAATCGTCAACAAATTGCCACAGGTACAGCCCTACTGGGCAAAGAAGCGGCCATGGCGTGTACTGTAGCAGTAGAGACTGTCATAGTCGACCACTACAACGACCAACTCCGCACCTTAATGGAGGACCCTAACATTGACAAGGACATCCTGGAGACCATCACAAAGTTCCGTGATGAAGAGCAGGAGCACCACGACACGGGTATCAATCATGGGGCTGAACAAGCACCGTTCTATAGAGCACTAACTGAAGTTATCAAAACTGGATGCAAAGCGGCCATTGAGATTTCAAAGAGAGTTTGATTTCGAGTTATATGGAGTTACAATTTAATCGCGGCAAGTACTGTTTTTTTTTTCAATGGAAATCTTGTAAAAAGGAGTCTACTGTCGGCTTTCAATATGTACTCATGTAAGTGTGGCAAGTGGTGATCTAGTCGATTAAATTGTATGAAAGTGTTACTGCTATTGAATAACTGTGACTTAATAAGTGTCAAAGATTATTTTTAGATTAAATATGTTGAAAAGGCTATTTTGTTTCACTTTACAACACATCTTCGGTAATATTTATCAGGTATTAACAACATACGACATAACTTTATGTAATTTTCATGCAGGATGGGGCATTTTCACCGACGAAATCCGTAGCGAAGGTAAGCTTGAGTTTTCGGTGATGGAGAACATCGTGAAGAAACCATAGCACTGAGGTGGAGTGGAAAACCAATCGCCTATCATCATCGAACCCACTTCTGTGTGAGTGGGTATGGTTTCCGCACTTAGTCCCTGAATTGGACCATTGTACGTGCCTACCTATCGCCTAGTTCCTACTAATAATTAATAGAGATACGATAAACGATACGATTCTAGATTTTTTTTAATGCCTCAAGTTACTTATAAACTCCAAAGATCAAATTGGAACATCATTCAACATTTTGTAAAATCTTTATTGATATAAATCCTTCTGTTTCTTTACAGTTTTTTAAATGTGGATCGATCATAAGTTAGGCACAATTTTATAAGTTAAAAAGCTTACCTCCTTCACAATTCCGTCCTTGATAACCCTGGGGGCAGGAGCAGACTCCGGGCGCGGTACAGTTGCCCCCGTTCATACACTGCGGGTAGCACAGCGCTGTGCGACAGTGCTGCCCCATATACCCCTCGGGGCATTGGCAAATCTTCTCCTGGTTGCACCAGCCTTGATTCGCACATTTCTTGTCGCACTCAGGGTCGGGACCTGCAAGTTATATAGATATATCAGAATTAGGCAGAATAATAAAATAGTTGACTAAACGGATTGGCGAGTAAAGAGGTTATAAGGCATTTGTAGATTTCTATGATAACTCGTAGAAAATGGTATCTCAAATCTGTTGCCAAACATCTACGGTGTTTTCTGGCAGCTGCACTTGAGTGCCAGTTCGACAATACATTGGTAATCCACCTGGTATTGCTAATGTCCTTAGGTGAAGGTAGCCATTTGGTGTGAGCGCAATGCGGAATGGTTGTAGTTGTATAATTATGAATATTATTTTGAAGCGATGATAGGACAGTGGTTATGATGTCTAATGATGTGGCGAAGATCGTGGGTTCGAATCCTATAAGAAAAAACCTTGAGGCAACCAAAGCATGGCGAACATTGTAGTATCTGGCTCCTGGATCCCGCCTGGCTGACTACCACCCTCAAGTTGAAAATCTGTAGCCAAGTAGCTACACTGCACTTGAGAGCTAATTCCTTGTAGGCTTGGTGTACTTATTGCCTTCAGCCACATCATCAGTTACCATGATGAGATTGTGGTCAAACCTATGATCGTGAGATGATCCAACTCCTCTCGTTGTATTAGGTGGATGTTACTGTCGGTTACACTTAAATGTAGGTTTTCGTTAAACGTCTGTTTATTTAACGATAATTATAATACAACCTTACTTATGAAACGCTATTTAACTAAAACCCTTTTCAAGCTGTCACGCATAAATTATGAGGCTGAATGGGCTGTAGAACCCTTTGCCTTCCCTAAATAAGGGAAAACATAAGGAAAAAAAACTTATCGATCTCCTTCAATGATCTCCTTACTGTCGTATCTTACCAATAATATTATAAATGGGAATGTTTATCATTGTGTGTATGTTTATTACGACTCAGCTCTTTAACTGCTGAATGGATTTAGATAATCACATAAATAGAATATATTCTGGATTAACACAATACTTTTTATCCGGATAAAACTTCAACGTTTATATAAGGTCGAATCGCGGGGTGGGAACTAATACTTATTAGTTAAATAGCGTTTTATAAGTAAGGTCGGTAAAGTTTAAAAAAGCAAGCGAATGATACACACCTAAAAACGAAAATGCTGTGAGCAGAGGCACCGTGATATCAGCCAGACAGCATACTCGGAGGAAAGGCCCGGAAAATAATGCATTCATGTTAATATCGCCACACTGTACATGGGTAGGCGTATTTGCACACAAAATTAGTAAAGAGTTTATATTGGGGTAAACCGCACAGTTATTGACACCTCGATTATATGATGGTAGTTCCAAATTTTGCCACCAGAGCGAATATTTCCAGCGTTGGTGTAAACAAGATCGTAGTTTTGATATTACCTTAAAAGTACTTGCCAACTTTAATTGAACACGCTATGATATTTATTAGTAAAATAATTCCTCGTAAAACGTGTTAAACAAAACGTTAATAAAATGTCAATAGCTGCATTGTTAAGTCCGAACACAAACACGTGTGCCGAATGACGCTGTAAAACTGTAATCGGTGCCGGTAACAGCGCGGTCCGGTCGCTCATACCAACTACCTACCCATAAATGTATTATTAGTAGCGTAAGCAAAACAATATGAGCTCAAAATAGATGAAATGCAATGTTTTAGTGCTCCTGAAACACTCGATGCACTCCGTCTAGTTAACGGCGCGACTGCTATTCGTTGTTTTAACGTTTAAGCATAAGAAATTTAATTAATAAGCTAATAATTACACTTGAATATCTAAAATAAAATAAATTTGCATTTCTGAAGATAGAAGTTGTAATACTGTTAAGGTTTCGTAAAGATTTGCTGAAGAAATATTAAAAGCGTTACGCCTGTGTTTTTGAAGTTGTTTTTGTGCTATTTTTAATATTATGAATATTAAGGTGGATGGCCCCCATATTGAATTTAATTAAATGTTAAGTCAGTTTTAGTTGCCTATTGGACGTAATTTTGAGATTCGCGCGTGAGGCATATAAATAATGGACAATTGAATGCAACATTAATACATACACATATCCATTGCCATACGCTACATGCGCAAATCACAAAATTACGTCTCACATGCGCTTGAAATGACGTAATAAATTAAAACGCAAGAAATATTCTTTAAATATTCAAAATGGAGAACCTTTAATGCTTAATAATTTATTTGAAATTAGTATAAAACTGAACATCCACAAAAACACAAGCGTGTAAGTGTTAAAAATGCGTTGGCGATACAATACCTGTCCTTTCTAAATACACACCTCTCTGTGCGCATTCCTTCTTTAGGTTTAACCTTAATGGGGTGCCTTTTAACATCACGCCTCTCCCATTTTTTAGTACTAAACCTATTTCAAATGTTGCTACGCCGCTGCTGTTGCCGACACATGGCAAAAATATACTGAATTCTGCGAACAAACTTATAATTTAATTTTAAACACATTTACTGAAAACGCTCGAACAAAAAATCACCATAAATATAAATGTATGTAATATAATTAATTAAACGCACATCCATCAGATATGCACGGAGTTCAGAATCCTCGCAAAAGCTCAAGGCGTTCACGCATGTTATAAAACAGGAAATTATATTCAAATTTTGTTACTAAAATAGCTTTTAAATCACCTTTAGGTGTTTTAGGTACACGACCCTGTGTTTTGATCGACAGCAACGGCGGTTTAAGTACTTTGAGATCAGATGACGTCAGTGTATCAAAATTATAATAATATCTCTTCTTGGATTTCCATGTGAAGTTCACGTATCCAACTTCTGAAGGTATAATGGGCAGTTTATGTGAAAAGTTAGGGTCTAACACGTACGGTGATATATGGCCATTTATTATTGCGAATACTTGCATTGATATGCCTGCAATAAAAAAAAAAGTCTTATCTTAATAAGTTAAACAAATACATAGCCAAGCAATTATATAATGAAGGTAATTATTGTTTGTTATCAAGTTTATCAGTTTGTTAATTGTTAAACTAGGTATGAAACAAGAACTTAACTATCACATTTTATCAACCGAACATAACGATAGTGTGTGCAAATATTTTATAACCCGCACGGTTTGCACGTCATCACTGTGATCATGAAAAAGCATTGTGAGAGAAGTTCTTGTAAATCCGCAAAATACTAAAGAGTCCTTACCACTAAACATGCGAACTTGTCGTTCGTCAATCCATAAGGATATGTCATGGTGTCTCGACTCAGGGTCCTTGTACTCGCGGCGACCGGCGCTGAGCGTTAATGTCATTGCTAGCGCTACTCCTGCGCACAGACGCGCGCCCATTGAAGCCGATCGCCACATTCTGAGGGAATATCCACAAATAAGTAATTATATACGTTTGATAACACGTTTATATGGAGTATTCTTCATTTATCATTAAGTTATATATGTAAAGATATAGCTGTGATCCAATTTGTTGATTAACTTGTTTTGACATAAGTTAAAAGGACAGATTACGTGCTATAATTTTAACAAAACCAAAATTGTTGACCAATAATGAGCGTGAAACTGGCGTATAATTTGTTTGTCGACCATACTAAATCGGACACAACGTACCACAAAAAAGTAAAGAAAAAACTAAATTATCACAGTTAACATAATTGATTGGGACCGTTTGGGACGTGCTTCTACAATGGTATTATCGTGAGAAACGTCGGGCGAACGTAAAAAACCGACAACTTCATTAAATATCCCCTGTCAAATGTAATGTCTACTAGTTTTTTTTACACGCTCCCGATGTCAAATTATACTTACAAAAGGTGTTAACAAAAAAGAAAACTCACCAATGGATCTATGCGTAGAGATGCTCAACAATTTCATCATAGATAATCCAACTAATATTATAAATGTGAACGTTTGTATGTTTGGATGTTTGTGACTCAATCGCGCTTATACAGTTCAATGGAATAGCATGTTAAATAATATTAAAAATATAATAAAACTAGCTTCTGCCTCGCGGTTTCATCCGCATTCCCGAGAGATCTTATGTTTAGAAAATGTACCCTATATGGTATTAGGGTATGGTCTATCTATGTGCCAAGTTTCATCCAAATCCATCCAGTCGTTTATGCGTGAGTGAGTCACACTCCTCCAACTATCCAAACATCAAAATTTTCACATTTATAATATTAGTAGGATAAAAATCTAATTTGATTTTGCGAAAACATTAAAACTAGAACGATCTATGAACACGGTCGTATTATGTATTGAAGATTATTTTAAATTATACATCATAACATGCAAAAAGGTCAAATACGTTAGTGTGAATATGTTGAAACAATTATTTATAAGGCGCCATTTATCATTTAGTTGGTATTCGGTACACAAAATGTTATATTTCTTTACTGTAATCATTGAGATAACCCTAAATTAGCCTTTATATTACTTTAATTATCAACAAACTGAATTGATACTTACTACAGTATTATTCGTTTAATTTAACTTATTTTACTTTAATTTAACTTTGAATACTTATTTTAATGTAAAATACGTCAAAATGCGTCTGACCAGAAGAAACTTCTTTATTGTGGAAAGTAGTTGGAATACGAATCTTGCGTAAATATTGCTCAGAGCAGATTATCAGGGTTATTATTATTATCATCTCTCTCTTTTCACCCGAAAAGGGGTGCAAAAGTGTGTGTGTATGGGAAAACATTTTTTTTTCAGGGTATGTAGGTATGTGAAAAAAATATGTTTGGAGGTACACTTTGTGTAGGTATACGGATTGGGGCTTCTTATAACATAGGGGTGTACTAAGAATGTTTTGTAGGGGATCGCGGGTGAAACCTCGGGGCGGAAAGCTCTCTATACATATAGGTAATAAAACAGTAGAATTCGGTGTTTCTGTACATCTGTCTGTCTGATTATTTGTTAACGCACATTTCACATAACTAGAAACTACTGAACGGATCTTAATGTAGATTTCACAGGTAGACCGAGATTAATTAATAAAGGAACAGAATATAGGCTTCATTTAAATAAAATTTGATGTTGCAAAAAAGTAATCGTCATTCAATGATTTTTGGAATTTACTTTTATACCTACTGTTCGAAAGTTATCTAGAACCCGCGTGTATCTACATTATTTTATTTTAGTTGAAATGTAATGTGTTTCATGTAGGAAGAGTCAAATTGCAAAGAAACCATGTTTGATTTTTTGTCTGTCTGTCTATCTGTTTGAACACGCTAATCTCCGAAACCATCGAACGGATTTTCGTGGGTTTTTCACAATTTAATTAGGTTTAACTTGGCGCTTCGAATAAATAGACTTTGTTTCGTCGAAATTGGCTAACGGGGAAAAAGTTATAGACATTTTATAAAGTCTGCGCGAGCGAAGCCGCGGGCGAAAAGCTAGTAATAAATATAATTAAATAAGTAGGTACCTACCTAATAATAACACACGGCCATTTGATCCCAAATTAAAAACAGTAAGAAACCAGATAACTGATCATTATAAGTACTAAAAATATGACTTGTAAATATATATTTACTACCTTCTTCCCCGCGGTTTCACGCGCGTTCCTGAAGGATGTAATATTTTCCCGGGGTAAAAGTTTCCTAAAGTACCTCTATAACATAATAATAATAAAGACTTTTATTTCGGATAGTTACATTTACCTTTACCCCTTATACTAATTTAATTCTTATTCTATATCTTCGACAACCGTATCCGTTTGGCCTAGTTTGGCATAGGCCTCCTCCAACTTCTTCCAGCTTTCTCTTTCTCTGGCTACTCTAGACCACATATTGCCCGCGACTATTTTTATGTCATCTTCCCATTTTGTATGGTCTTCCTCTATTCCGCTTTCTGTGTAGCGGATACCAATTCATGACCACTTTGCTCCATTTGTCTGATCCTCTTAGAGTGTGTCCTGTCCATCGCCATTTGTTTTTCCTTATTGTGTATATAACATTTTCTATTTGCGTTGTTTTTCTAATGTATGTGTTTTTTATTCTGTCTGATTCCTTTATGTTCAGCATACATTCTCTCCATGGATCTCTGGCAGACTTCAAGATTTTGGTTGTGCACTTTGGTAAGAGCCCATGTTTGGCAACCATAAGTTAGAACGGGAAGGATACATGTGTTATAGTTTTCTTTTGATGGTTATACTCCAGTACCTCTTCCAAGCATTTCCTATTCTTGTTTGAATTTCTTTCGAAGTTTGGTCCGTTGGTGAAATGATTTGACCTCTATAACATAATTCATGAAAATCCGTTCATCCGTTACGCAGCCGAGTTGTTAAAAACATATTTACTTACTTACACATAATCTTTATTTTGTATTTATCTATTTATGTAGGATATAGATATTTACACCCAGACTCAGAACAAACAGGCATGTTCATGCACACAAATGTTTGTCCTGGGTGGGAATCGAACCCACGATCGGTGGCGTGACAGTCAGGGTTGCTTACTTTGTTGAAAATTTTGGCGTCTATTAACACTTGAGTAAATCACATATTTAACATTGAGTGAATCGTAATGAGATTTGGTCCCAGCCTTTGAAAAGGGAATCTTGAAGAGGGCTCTTGTCCAGCTGTGGGACACCTTAGGCTTGTAACAATAAATAAGTTTGTAAATCCTAGTATGTGTGTCTAGTATAAGTTTGTGTATACTGGGTGACTTTTTAGTCACTGGCAATACTTGCAGAGGTGGAAGTACTCATTATACAAAATCTTGTAATGGCCACAGACCTCAGTTTCTTTCCATGATCATGCCGAAAATGCTAAGTCGGATCATAAATTACAACTGACATTTTTAATGAACAGAGAGCAGCTGCTGAATGGATGTGACTCTCGAGTATTTGTTGTACAATATATAGCCCTGTAATTTTATTAAAACATATTCCCAAACATAGATTCTAATTTTATAGAGATTAAATAAAAGGGAACAAAAGAATATTCTCGAATGTATATTTCGCCAAATGTCAGTCACATCCTGCGATAACAGATGCAAATATTGTGCGAATGACCGTGTGCCAACGGTGTGACGCGCATGAAAGCTCTTCGAAATGAGATTATAACACCGAAATTCTACATAAAAATAAAAACAACAGCACGCAACACAATGGTTTAATACCGAATATAAAGGATTCTTTGTCGCGGATGAAATGTAAGTTCAGGTGATTTGTAAACTGTCCTGTTGCTTGCCGCGAACATTTTCAAATCATATATACCTATCTACTTTTATTATATGGTATTATATTGACGCATTTATTTAACAACTTACTGTGAAACGTTGAAACGGAAGTTAAACAACTTTTAAAATTTAAAAATTCTTAAATGGCTACATCATGTTGCTAATTATTCACAATCTAAAACTATTTTTGGGGAAAAATGCCATAAATCAAATATTTTTTGGTGTATCAGTATAATATTTTCTACTACTTATATAATATTGAATCTAATCCTTTAATATCATTATCAACACTATTATTAAATAGGTAGAGGTCATATAACCTACAAAGGCCGGGCGGGAACCCAGACAGACAGAATAGAAAACGTATTAGGTATTTAGGCGATTTGGCCAGCGTATCACTACATATGTAGGTTTGACCTTATTGTTTTTAATTTTACTACTCAAGTTCGGTACAAAACAACCGTTTAAAGGTTTCGCACTCCTGTCCGATGCACTTGTTAACCTAACCAGCCGCTCAGTCGATACGATACCCGTTCATGGAACAGGTAACCGAGTAAAAAGTGGAAAAAAAAACTCCGAAGTCCGGCCGGTTGACAGCCGCGGTCGCCCCCGTCCGCTGCGGCTAAGGCATGCTGTTCATTATACGATTAATTTATTATTTATATTTTTTATCGTTATATAATGACATGCAGTTGAAACAAAATACCTTTTGGCGTTATAGCTAGTTATGATTGTTTTTTTTTTTGTTTTCCATTGAAATTAATTTTGTTTAAGAAAAACAAATTATAATATAAATAAATATATTTTACACTACCACAATTCTTCTATACGTCTTACATACAATCAGTATAAAGATATTTTATTATATTATTATAATTTATTTCTTATACGAATTTCATCTACTTTTAGTTGTATGCTAATCATACTTATTTGAAGACTATATACGGACACTACATTTTTTATGTTAATAATAACTCGACTGGCGATTCCTGGAATTGTATTTAGTTTTAAGATGCCCGTCCTATTCGCAAGCCAAGAGGATAACAGATAAAATATCAATTTATAGATATAAACCTACTTGAATTGAATCTGATGTAGTCGGTCGTTTCATTAGAAAGGTTTCAAGGATAGAACTAAGTCATAGATACTGTAATTTTAGTTGCTTTCGATGGTAATAACAATGAAAAACGAAGCCCAACCAAACAATAGGTAGATATCTTAGATACACTTAAAGTCTCAATCTGTTTGAACTATTTCATCTTTGTATTGTTTTGTTTTGTTAGCTACATCTTCACGAATCCCACATGATTATGGTGAATAGTTCTGAGGATGCATAACCAATCGTTTTCGAATAAAACGTCTATAAATGTTTAAATTGACTATGTAGCTGGAGTATGGTTGAGATACGATCGGCCCATAAGTGTGGAGCCGGTTTTTGTTTTATCCTTCGCACCTTGAACTCAACAAATCCCAGGACAAGTTTATGTGTTAATAGTCAGCCTTATATTACTTCGACCCGTGCACCGTGCACCGTATTGTCGACATATAATCCCAAACCCTCTATTAATAACACCGTGTTAACATGTTTACATATGCCAGATAGCAATGTTTACGTTTTTTTACGCTTTAATCTCTGTTTTTCTAGCGTTTGGTAGCACACATTGAATTAAGTAGATAGGTACCGATATATAAACGAATATCTCTTGGTAATTGAATTCAGAATACCGTGTTTTTTTTTTAATTTAAAAAACATATAAATTGGACGTTTATAAATTGTGGACTTCAAACGGAATGCACTCGATCACCGAATCGATCGAACAATTAAATTTTAAGTGGGATCAACGATCTTTTATTTACCGACTGCTGTTATCCTGAATGAATTTCGCGATGTATCGATAGAGTATTTGAGAACTTATTTCTTACCTGAAATATTTTGTTCCACGGAATCAAAATAAAATAAATGAAACAACACACCCGCTCATAATTAAAAAACTCACTCACTTCGCGAACTTATTAGAAACAAAACAAAAACTTCGAATATGTAACGCACTGACAACGGCCGAACACAGACTGCCTACATTCTGTTTCCTCCGCTGAACAAATAAATACCAAATTCATAATGCGTGTGAGTAATTTAAAGACATACGATTTTAAACTTTAATATTGAAACCGCAAGTGTTGATACACAGATATTTATGTGTAAAGACAAGTTGCTTGATTGCATCTCGCTCGTGGATATAATTTACGATCAACTTTTAGCAAGTTTGAAATGATAGCAAATCGTCCGGGAGATGTGGGATGCATTACAAACTTTATACAACATGAATTACCACTCAATAAATTGATATCGCTTGAAATAAAGTTATTTTTGAAAATATAAAAAATTGCATATCTATTATTTGAAATAAGTGTTGATTTTGGACATTTCGTGTAATGTCGAATTATGGAACTTGTTGGCAGCACATATATTTTCGAATTTTAGTTATGTTAAAAATAGCAATATTTTTGCTGTTTTAGAGTTCCGTGTTTTTCTCATGATAAATTTATTAGTCAAAGAGTTCATATAGCTCAAATATTGTGGAGGTTTTTCCAAATTGACGAGTTAAAAACCCGAATTTGCAGTTATAATGAACGTTAATTATCACATAAATAACCCTTGTATGGCAGTCATAAGTGCTCTAAACGTCTGGGAGTGGGTGCATGCATAGGTGCCACAAAGGGTATTTTTTCTACCAGACCATAATAATAGTATGAATGGCGTATTATAAACGTAATTTTACCTGCTACTTACGTATTGTTTAGTCTTGACCATACTATTAAAGTAAATTTTTACTTCTGCTTAGTTGACTCATATGGCGCAATACGATAAAAATAGATTGAAGTAGGTACTTTTGTTTTGTAGGTAGGTAAACCACAAGCTTTTTAATGTGTCAGAAGTCAAAGCTATTTATACAGTTTAGGCCCTAGTAAGGCGCATAAAATCAAAGCTACTGAAGTTATCACCGGTTCGGAAGTCATTCTTCAACTGAGAAGAACCGGCAAGAAACTCGGCAAGGTATATTATATACCTAATATGTATATTTTTTGTGAAAATCAGACAGTCATTATTATCATTATTTTTAAAAAAAGTTAAGTGAAGCTGTAATCCTATTAATTTTTAAATTACACATTTATACGATTTCGAGAAAGGACCAGAAAAAAATAATGTTAAATATTTTTTTTTTTTTTTAGTATTTACCATGATAGAAGCCACAGAAACACATATTTTAACATTTCAACTAGCAACCAGTTAAAAAGATTCAACACTGGGACAGACAGACAGGACGAGGCTTAGTTTCCGATGGCATAAGAATTACACGAAATTCATGTCGCATCATCTTTCAGACAGACGCTCTAAAGCTGCGTTTCCATTCAGGCGTGGATCGGATATCGCATGATGTACCTAATTAATAAGTTACGTTAATTCAGCCTCCTAATAAGGGGGTAATCTAGGTATCCATTTGGAGATTTCGAAACGTTGCTGTGCTAAATACGGGCGACTTTCCTTGACTCGAGTACAGGACGCGCGTCCCAAAACTAAAAAAAAAAAACAAATACAAAAATTGAATTCCTGGAGTCGTTAAATTAATTCGTTTACCGGAGCAGCTAATGCTGGGTTTTACGTCATTACTATGATGTTTTTATTCTTCACTCCTCACGAATATAAACCACAGTCAACCATAAACAGCCTACTTAATAATAATGAGCAAGTAAGTTAACTGTAGAGAAATAAGGAAGCGACGTAAATTAATTGTGAACATTCACTTTGAGCGCTCTACTCGCGTGTACGGGTTAACATATTTAACCCTTCTTTCTTGTACATCTTCAAAATAAGTGTACAGAATCACCCTTCCTTCTATTACATGTTGCTATGCAAGTGTTGATAGTAATTTAAGTTTAAAGGAGCTTGCACATATATCAACGGGCACAATATAGACCTATTACTTATATACAACTTTTACTATGGGACCAACTTTGAAGGTCCGAAAAGAAATCAACTGTTCCATACATTTTGGTTGTGTATTTAACTTTTGTATGGAACAGCAAATTTTATTCGCGCCTTCTGAGTTGGTTCCATAGTAAAAGTTATATAATTGAGTTCTTTTAAACCTCATAACTTAATTAATTTATGCTATTGAGGAAGGAGCATTGCTTATTTGAAAGACCTACCACTTTTATAAGTTAGGTACTTACGTCATCTTTTTAGCAGGTAGGCGCGAAAACTTCATCAGCTATTGGTTACCAAACAGTGCACAAATGTAATGAGTGATAAAGCACGAGTATCTAGATTTATTTCAAATCTAAACGTATAGCAACAACGTCCATATTCCATTGATGTTTGTAATCGTTATTAGTCTGCGTTAGCACAGCGTAATAAACATACAGTGGTCCATCGCGTTTGAAGTTACGCGAAATGCCTTGGGCTCACTACCGCCCCTCTCTCGCCCCACACGATTGCTCTGTCTAGACGTGTCCGTAGGCCGACTGTAAGAGTTACATAGTCTGTGGCGTTGGATTACTTTCTGCGCAACGAATATTGTCTATGTAACTTTTAAAATTGGTGGTCCACAAATACCAACTAGGCAACTAGCGGCGCGCCATGATGGCCATTTTGACATGAGGGTATCTCTACTAGGGGTGTCCACTTAGAAAATACTTCGATGGTTTTTTTCGATGCAATACATCGAACCGTGCATCGATGTTTTCCGATGCATCGGTTAGATACATCGATGTTTTCTTAACATCGAGTATTTTTCTAACATTATATCACAAAACTGTAGTCAGTCGGCCCCCTGACACTCCATACAAACCAAGGATAACTTTTAAATGATTTTTTTGGTTACCTATTGAATTTGTACAATTTGACGAGTGATTGCGCTGAAATTTATATAATAAAATATAAATAATTCGTGTTGAAAAGTATCTTACATTCAGTAAATTATGAAATTCACCATTCACATGACAAATGAGTTAACATAACATTAGATACTTTAATTTACTTATAAGTTCCTGTCATGTCCAGACGATGTCCAAACGATGATAATTTACTCTAATGAGTATATTATGTATATTCACTCCAAATCCAGATATTCCGTTCAGTAGAGTTCACGAAACATTCACGAAACATAAAACCAAAATGTAATTTAACGTTTCTATTCCCAGCAAGCTCACCAAGACAGAACGAACGAACCACAGCGTACATTCTGTTACTACATAATACGAAACAAAATATTTCTATTGTTTGTTCTTTTTTTTTTCAAAACAGAGAACTGAAACAGTAATATTTTGGTATTTTAACTGGTAATGATTGATTCGATGTTTTATGAAAATACATCGATTAAATCAATAGCTTTTCAAGACATCGCATCTATTCGATGCATCGTATTGTAAACATCGAGTGATGTATATCGAATATCCCTAATCTCTACTGCTGTTTTGCTAGGCTTCTTTTTTGGCATTTGTACGGGTATGGACTGTCAAAAACTGAGGTGTGGTGACGCGACGCGAGTTCTCACTGATTATTTTTTTTGGCGGGGAAACCTTGCATTGGCATTTTCGGGGGAAGTGCCCGGGTGTTATGTTATTTCATTTCGCTGCCACTTGGCCGGGGCTACGGCAACTTGCTACAACTGTCACCCTTCCTGCACCGCAAACCTACCTCAGGAACGGTCTCAGTTAAGCGGTCAGGTTTTAGTATAACACTTTAATCAGTCATCACTTCTAATTGACGTCTCCAAATACGGTAGTAAATCAGGAAAGGACAGTATAAATAAAAACCAAAGAAATAATTTCTTAAAATTTATTTTCTATGCAACATAAAAAAATATTCATCGTAGTTACAATAAATTACAGTTACTTAATGCGAACTAAAATGTAAATTATTATAATTCCTGAACAGAATATCTTCGCACGAGGTCAGATTAGAACTTCACTGTCGAGAGTTGAAAAAAAAATACACTTTATGACTCGATACAACTTTTTATGATAATTTATATAAATGCAAACTATTGAACAAAACATCTCCAATATCCATTAAAAAGCTTGCTTAGCAAATATTTTATAATAATGCAGATGTAATTTTATTTTTTTCACTGATGACTTCTCTGATGACCAATAGGTGGCGCCACAAGTAGTAAAGTCTCCATCGGAAATGATCAAAGTCGTCGGTGAATAAACTAAAATATCTACATTTCACAATTAACTGTATGTACCGCACAACAATTAGTAGCCTAACAGAATACAAAACGCAGTTTATGTCATTAACCGTAACAATGCTTCAGCTATTATATGTATAACTCTTGAAAACTGACACTCGACAAGTTAAAAACATCTTTACGATGACATCAAAAAGGTGCATTTTTATATAACGTGTTGGTTAAAGATAAAGAATTCAGTGAGATTTTGGTAATAATTTTTCCAATTCATACCGTCATGGCCGCGGTGGGGTTTGGGAAACAACGTTCCATATAAATGCCCTTTCTCTAGCGTCAGTAAACTTTAGTTATTCGTACATAAAATTACAAATTACAAAGAATATTTTAGTCGTCCAACTTTATTAGCAAATATATTGCATGTCAGTGTTGTTTTACAAATACGGACAAATAAAATGGTACAATTATTTGTATGCCAAATAACTGATTTAATATAAAAGACAATGTCAACAGGATCATGGATTACAAATATAATAATTGTGACACTGACTAAATAAATGCAGATATTGTGCATGTAAATATTGAATTTCGTATGAAAATCACATTTTCATGTTCTATTTCAACTACATTTATATAAGGCAAAGTGTATTACACTATAAAATAATGTGAACACATGATGAATTCCAAGAATTTTGGAGGCAGTGACAGTAACACCGTAATTTCGGCGAATTACAATCAACAATTCAATCACCAAACCGTCAAATATTGTTTTATAACAATTATTAATCAAGACACGAGATTTTTTTCAAATTGTTAACAGCGCGGTTTAAAAAGCGAATCAAAAAACAGACGCGAATAGAACAAGGCTCCTACTATTAATTAATTAATATATTATTAAATTCTTACTAGACAAAGACATGATAAAGACTCCTTAACAAATAACTTAAAGGGTTTCAATAACAGTGCCATCAAATATAAATATAATGCAATTTATAAGGTACCATTAGTTACAGTGTAAGCTCTAACTCAGAACAAGTAAATGGCATCAAACACGTCGTGTTCGTTAAATTATATGTTTAATTAAATGGTGTGGGACAATAAATACACATATAAATTAATCACTGCAAAGTTTACATCGTGAACGGCAGTCGTGTAGTTTTAAAAACCTTGTTCAGATTACATCTGACCGACGCGACGAGAAACTTTAGTTAAATAAAATATGATATTATTATAAAATAAACAAAATGGTTAGACCGCGTGGAATGTATGTATTACTAAGGACCCGACACCTTTCAGGCGAAAAAGAAATAAATATACACAAATATAAGTAGAACTGACGTTTAAAATGTGCGATGCACATAATTTTGTCCGGCAGTGTACTGGTATGACATTATGGTGTACAATACAAGTAATGCAAAGAATTATCTTAAAATACAGATGCGTGAAGCAAATGCCATAGCTGCCTATCATTAGATAACACGAGACCCTAGCCTTAATCTAAACACGAGATACAATTGAGATATTCTTTGCATTTATATAGGGCGAGGACGAATGTCAAATAAGACAATATAAGAGAGAATAATTTCGTCATGTTGGTACACTGGTATAACACCATTCGCCTCAAGTGTCAACCCTACACTGATTTAGAAACATCAACTTGGGATAACTTGTGATTGGTGCGAATAAACTTCATAATTAATTGTCAAATATATAGAAATAGTTTAAATACAAAAAAAGCCTATAAAGAGGTCTTAACATACTAAGCAAGAGAGACATGTTTACCAGACGGGTTATCCGTTTAAATTCATAAAGAGATTACTAGGTTTGAGGTCTTTGGACTATATCGAAGTGAAATAAACCTTATCTTGTTGAAGATAGAATTTATAGTACATTTCGATTAAAACGAGATTCTGTTCAGTCGTCAGATAGTGGGACCGTATCAACAATACACAACAAATAATGTTATTAAATTCAATTGAAACTATAATAATGAGCTAAAGATCACGGGAAAGCGGGTAAAACCGCGGAGAAAAGTTAGTACATCATAATAAAATTAAGTTTTTTGTAGTCATCAATGATTTTGTTGTGTAATATTGACGTATCCCTGTGCACTGACTATAGGTGGTATTTAGGGAGGGGGGGGATATTACGTCATCCTTGCTACATCACTACGTATCGACACTCACAACACCGAACTTAACCGAGCCACACCAACGTCGCAAAGCACCAAAGTGTGCCGGTGGTCAAACTGCAGTATAAAAATATAATTTTCATTCACCATGAGAAAAATAGATTCATTCCCTTTGATAATTGCAACCGTTTCAAGCAACTTGGTCAACGCCTAAAATGTAAGTATAATTTTGGTATTAAATATAAGAGTATATCAGAAGTAACAATCAAAGTTGCAAGTCATAAAAAATAAATATTCTTTATGGTCCTGTAAACTTTGTGATAGCCAACTAGATCATGTAGAGATATGATTTTTTTTTACTATAAAAATAATTGCAATAGGATAATTTGTGACTTTATAAATGTACATAGACAAATGCAAGATTTTTTTAAATCAATCAATTTAACTTTTTGTAATTTTAACCAACTACTTTGCCATTTTTTTTTATTAATATCTTGCATAAGTCTAAGTATATTCGGTCGTCTTATATATAAGCACGGTTGACCACCGGAGCCCAGAGCTAATTTTAACCTTATCATCTGTGACAAAAATAGCATTTCTTAATTTCTCAAATCTTCACCACCTAACCGTATCCTTAATTTTAAGTTTTAATTGATATCCAGCCGAAACATCACCTAATTACGTTCTAACCAAGCCATTGTGTGTTGATTGTCAGTTTTTGAAACAACTTTCATCAATTGACAGCAGTTATTAGGTGAAAAATGTATTGCAGTTATAGGCATACTGACAGATATATAGACATAAATGATATTTTATAACAAGGAAGCACTGTCGTTTAAAAAAAAAGATATTTGTCTACTGTTGGCAATAGCTGACAAAAAATAATTTCAAAAACTGCACATCAAAGTGTCAGATTATGTCGACTATTTATTTTATTACTCAAAATCAGTCTCATAAAGGAAAATCTAGTCATTTCTATCTAACAGATACATCAGAATTAGGGCTAGTTTCACATGTTGCCGATAAGCTCCTGGTAGCTTATATGGTAGATATCTCTATTTATTTTTCTGATATCTATCACATAACCTATCCGGAACTTATCGGCATCCTGTTAAACTGGTAATTGATGTTGCTAGTGCAAAAATTGAGATGAATTATGATATTGTATAATTTAAATACAAAATGGAGTTTAACCATGTGTTGAAAAATGATAGATAATAAATAAAAATCTACATTTTAGTCTTCACTACTGACACTAGTTAAGGCCAATAAATAATTTAGATACGTAGGCTTCATTTTCAGCTTATCCTACCTTGGCCTTAAACGCTAATAAATTTTAACTAAAATTTTGAGAAACGCTGCCTTTTGCTAATGAGATGGTGCTATACATATAAAAAAAATTGCTTGCGTATTTTAGATTACTTTAGTTTACCATGGGAAAATGAACCTTAACACATTGAACTTAAAGGATAATATTTCGAGAGATTTCAGTCACATATTCCCATGATAAACGTATTAGACAAGATTAGTTTTGCTTTTCACCCGATACATAGTGGCAGTACAACTGTTTGATATATAGTATATCTGAATATATACGCGTCTTAACTCGAAGTAATGTGGGTAGAATCGAAACATTACAAACGGTATCACTTACAATAACATTGTGAACCGTATCACTTAGAACATAAGTAGAAAATACAATGAACTCCAACCTTTATATCGGCTTTTACGAACGCCTACATACAGCTGATTAATATGGGCCCTATTCTTTTCAAGCTATAAACAATACTTGGCTATCGCCATCTCTGTCGCCCACATTGCGTAGATAATACCAACGGAGTGTGCAAAAGAGATAGCGATAGAACATTGTTTATGATTACAGTTAATCCACTTAATAAGAATAGTGTCCATAAGTTGAATGTACCCACATTACCGCAAGTGCATGGACGCTCCGCTACACTCCACTCCACGCCACTTTAGACGTATGTAGGAGGGGCCGTGGTCCCCCCCAGCGTCGGGGGGGCGGGGGGGGCGGGGGGCGCGGGCGGGGGCGGAGGGGGGGGCAGCACGCGCGCGCCCGGCACGTACTGGCCGATGAACGAACCGTCCTCCGTGAATCGACCTGCAAACAGATATCAGCCATTTGAAAAGGTAACTTACGTGACTTCAATTTAAAAAATCACGATAAATGAATTAATTAATTTTCCTCGACACTGGAAAGAATGAGTCAAAGAAAAAACGCTATTTACTTTATCATGTTTTCGGTAAAAATATTATATTTTTTAACATAAAACTTATTTTCATTTAGAAACTATGAACACAAATAATAATGGAAATAAATTAAAATAATTATCTTCATAAAAAAAAGAAACAATAAAAAAGCGAACAAAAAATCATACCTTACGAAAATAAACAAAAACCTCCGCTCGTGCCCGGGCAAAATGCATAGAAAAGGAAAAGACGAGGACGGAAATAGGAAAAAACCATCTTACTTATTTAAATGCAAACCGATAACAAACCAAAAGCATGTGAAAAAAAACTCGTTACGTAATATCATACCTTTTTATACAACCTAATTCTTATAAAGTAATGTGTACTTAAAAACTAACATATATTGTGTAAGTAGGGATGCGCGTAAATCATAAAAAATTTAATGGACGCGTGAAAAAGTCTTTATTAAAACTATTTCTGAAATAGTAAAATAAAGACCCTGAACGCCCGATTCGAATCTAAAACAATTAAACTAAACATAATAAAAATATAAGAGATTCACAACTTTCAATATCAATAGAATAAAATTAAAATATAAAAAAATTTGGCGGGCGATTTCACCGTTAAATAATACACCAATCAGAACGAAGATCGAAATAAAGCTTACGGTGATTGGTTCAGTACCAGACTGTTATTTTTTAATTGAAATGTGATGCTATGGCAGTACTTTTTTAGCTAAAGTAGCTATAATATAGGGGTATCTTTAGGTTTTTTTTGTGCAAAGGTCACCGGCTATTCAGCCTAGCATTTACGTGCATAGGAAAAGATGTGAGGTCCAAGGATTTTAGGAATGGGAGTTAGACGAGCGTGGCGAAGGCCTGCGAGGCAGAGTCTGGCTGACTGGAAGTAGGCGGGCGCCGCTTGCGCCCGTATTGACCGATGAATGATCCGTCCTCGTTCATGCCCGCTGCAAGTAACCATGCATACAGCCGAGCGCACAAACACAACGCAAAATAAACTCACGTACCTCAGTAATAAGGTACAAAATAATCATAAAATCATGCATTTTTTTTATGGACATGAAAAAACAACAAGCATAAAAAAGCAACAACACACTTAATTGACTTTTTTACTTCAATTGCTTCATGTGACAATCATCACCGTGAAATCTTTTCACTATATATTATGTGAACTTAGCTGTGTCCCGGGTCTCAAACCACGGAGGTCAATAATATCCTAGGTATTTATAATAGTACTAGTTTCTGCCCTGCGTTCTCGAGGGATCTTATGTTTTCCCGGAATAAAAGTACCTTATATGTTATTCCAGGGCAAGTTTTTTTTTATGTGTCAAGTTTCATCCAAATCCATTCAGCCGTTTATGCGATGACTCAACCAAGTCACAATTCGCTATTTCTTATAGTTTCGGATTTCGCTAACGACCGACTCGAAAATTACACCTGTATACATACACGTAAATAAGACTGCATTATCAGATATGCGAATGAGATTGGTTCTTAAAAATCTTAAATTGTATCCAATAGGATCATGTAAATGCTCATAAACACACAGACAGACACAGACAAGCAACATACGAGTACACTAGCAGTAGACAGTTAACTAAACATGTAACATACCAGTTTCGCCTTCGCCGTACTCAGCCATGGAGTCGGTGTCGCTCTCGTGGCCCGGCTTGGTGCCGCTGCTCATCGAGTGACGGGATTTGTTGTCCAATCTGAAAACATTATTAGGTTTACATCAGTTTATATAACCTGGAATATCTATTATAATTTGATACTAAAATAAATAATATCTTATGGTAAAATAAATTATTCCAGAAATTATTTTGTTCTGGGACATTCTGGGACATTATTCCTCACACACGGCCATCTGACCCCAAACTAAGCAGAGCTTGTACTATGGAAGCCAGATAACTGATATACTACATATACTAATTTTCTTTTGTAAATACATACATATATAGATAATTACACCCAGACACAGGACAAACAGACATGTTCAAGCACACAAATGTTTGTCCTGAGTGGGAATCGAACCCACGACCTGCGGCGTGATAGATAGGGTATCTTACCAACCACGCCAACCGGCCCGTTCAGTATCAACAATAGAATGAATCCCCATGTTTTTCTTAAACTAATATTACTAAAATACTATGATAAGTGACGATGAGGCCTAAGGTGGTAAGCATATAAAGGCTAGAAAGAACTGGCTCTCATGCAGGGTCCGAAGCGATAATTTAATAATTGTCTTTTATCTCTATTATTCTTTCCGTAAGAACCTTCTACAAAGTATTAGAAAACTTAAAAAAAAAAGACGAATGAAATCGGTAAAGTCGTACTCAAGTTACGGCGTGAATTAGGGATTCATTTTTGTATAGGTCTAATATATAACATTCTCGGGTCATAGTGTTCGTCTGCAAATTCCTCCGAAACGGCTCGACCGATTCTTATGTTTTTTGAAGTGAAAACTTCTTTAGCCGCGTTGAGCGTTTTTGGAGGGGAAAAAGTTATAGGTTCGCGTCACCGACATTCGCGTCACCGACATGCTCATGCTAATAGTTTTCACTTCTATCGGCAGTCCCCATGATTGCCTGTTTTTTTTTTGTATATTCGGTAGGTCTTAGAATCGGTCGGAGGCTATTTTTTTTTTTACACCGCTAAGTACGATACATAGGATACATACGGGTGCGTGTACTCGTGGAAGGCGGCGCCGGCGTCGCGGTCGCCGTAGTCGCGGCGGCCGTGCGCCAGCTCGCGGTCGTGCACGTCGTACTTGCCGCCGCGGTTGCGCCGCACCACGCACACCAGGACCAGCACCAGCAGCAGGAACGCCAGCGCCAGCATCACGCCGATGAACCACCCCGCCGTCGCCATCTTCTCCTCGCGCATTATCGTCGGACCGTCTGGGGATACTTTTATGTTACCGAGGAGATCATATTTAACGGTTTTTTTTTGCGTCCATTTCGAGCGTCTATGAGATGTATTTTTGTAATTTGCTACAGCGTATGGCGATGGTTATGTGTATGTATTAATTTTGCATTAAAATTAATCGTCGGTTGGTTAATGAGAGATGTCCGTTATTTATTAATAAGGAACCGACACCATAGCGTTCACAAAATTACGTCACACCCCCGCTTAGATTTTACACTTTCATAGTTCTCTGACCGTGCCGGTAATTTAAGCTCTGTGAGCATCTCTCAGTCAATCGGTCAGTCAGGACTTGAACTTTTATAGAAGTTGAATTTTGCATAATATACAAAAAAAACGTTATTAACTCAAGTAACCATCCCTAATTAAAAATATATATTTTTATTGTTATTTGTCTTAAAATATCATAATTTATTTTATATTTACAACAAAAATACAAAATAAAAACTATAAATTATGTAAATTTCCTCGTTTTTAATTATTTTTTTTCCTTTTTTAGTTACTTGTCCAACTACAAACATATAAAAAAAAATACACTCACCAATCGTTGTATCAACATCTTTAATTTCACTGGAACTGAAATACTCCCCATCGTGAGCAGTCAACTTCACTTCATACACCTGTCCAGGTTGTAAACCAGTTAGGATCACAAAATCATCTTCCGTTATCTCATTAGTCTTCGACCAATCTGGGTGCCCTTTCAATTTATACCAAGCAACGAAGTGGGTCCCCGCATGACCGTCCAATGATGGAATCCAACGTACCAAAATATGTGCCGTACCTTCCTTAGCTGCTAACGTTCTGGTATCAAACAATGGTACATCAGGCTTAGCATACACAACCGACTGTGTAGTTTTCTCATCGTAATATTCGTCGCCTTCCCCTGCTTTAGTCTTGGCAAGAATTTTAATCCTGTATTTGGTATTCGGTTCTAATCCAGCCAACTTTGCCCTGTCGAATTCTGGATCGATCTCTTTCTTCCTCTCTTGCAATGGTCCTAGGGATGTTCCTGTGACTTTCTGATAGTATATTTTATAACCTGTTAGGATGCCATTTTTTTCAACAGGTTTGTCCCATTTGAGTAGCATAGCCGATGATCCAATAGGGTATACTTCGAAAGTTCTGACTGCACCGGGTTTCCCTTCTGGTGTGTCAAAGCTAAGGGTATCTGAAGGTGGTCCATTGAATCTTCCATTGTAGACGAGGATTCTGGCATGGTTTTTTTTAAACGGTTTGAATTTGGTGACTAAAGCGCTGGAAGCGTCATGTTTGATTAAGATCTCTTTGATTCTATCTTCTTCACCATCGGTCCATGTTTGGATCTTATAACCTTTGAAGTGTCCTCGTACGGTTTCAGCTGGGACTGGACTCCAGCTCAATAAAGCAGTGGTTCCTGTAGTGACCTGGACGAGGGTGAAGTTGCCGGGCGCTTGGGTGGGCTTATCTTCACCTGACCAGCCTATGACTTCCACTGGGGTAACGTTTGAGGTTCCTTTGAAGTTAACTGCGGTTACCTTTGGAAATAAATGGTGCTTGATGAGTATTTATTCAATATATTAATTTGGCTGAAAAGCCAAAACTAGACATGTACTATAGAATTTAGAGTTTAATACCTTAACTAGACGAGCTAACATTATTCAATCGTGCCAAGAGGCAGGCAACTTTGCCACCTTTTAAAAAATAAAACCAAAAATTTATTCAGTTTTTTTTTCATTTAAAATAATTTCCATATGAGTGGAAATTATAATCTCAAAATAACTGCAACAGTTCTAATCTTAAGACAGAATGAGGTGTCACTACTTTTAGCAAAATACTGATAACCATACTCAGGTACTATCAATGCAGATATAAAAAAATATCTGTGAGTGAATGAGATGACCGACTTCACTACCAGTGAACTATCATCGCCATTGACTGACCTTAATCTTGTAAGGCTGGAAGGTAGGTGTGCCCGTAACGACATGCTCGGTCTGTTGCCAGTCTCGCAGCTGGTGCTCGTCCCAGGCGTGGCCCGTCAGGTTGCGGCGCCAGGACACCAGGTAGTAGAACCCAGGGCCGTTGTGCTCGATTTGGGGCATTTTCTGTGCAAAAAAAAGTGATTATGAAGTTAGTTTAGTCAAACACTAGCTTTTCCGTGCGGTTTCACCCGCGTTCCCGAGGGATCTTGTGTTTTCCCGGGATAAAAAGTAGCCTATAGCCTTCCTCGATAAATGGGCTATCCAACACTGAAAGAATTTTTCAAATCGAACCAGCAGTTCCTGAGACGCGCGTTCAAACAAACAAACTCTTCAGCTTTATAATATTAGTATAGATTAATAAGTTTTATTTTTAAAAAATGCTTTAACTAAATCACATAAATGGTCTTGAAAAATTCTAAAATATCACTTTTTAAATAATACTTTTATTTTGTCGAAAGGGTGACAGCTAGCAGACTGTCCACCTGATGGTAAGTGGCTACCGTCTCCTCTACATTAGCAATACCAGGGGCATTGCCAATCTGTTGGTGACTTTTATAAAGTATGTAATGTAATGTGTTATATACTCACCGACCACGAAATGACCATGTTATTAGGTTCGGATCCCTCTCCCTTGACATTGTCCGGGTTCTTGAAGGGGACGTCCGGCTGCGTGGTGCACACCTCCGAGTGAGACGACGGCGTCGAAGGCCCTATCTTGTTCCATGCTATCACCCTGTATATATATACATTTTTATTAAGTTACTAGTATAAAAGGTGGAGAAAACGGTCGATCATTAAATGAAACCAGACCTCTATCACGTTTATTTTAAACCGTCTACAAAAAATATTTGAAATCCATCGAATAGTTCAGCTAATTTTCGTTTCATTCATTAATTTTTTACTCATCACGTAGATACCTGACAAATTCATAAGGCTAAAGTAGGTCGGACAATGACCCGAGCAAACGCGCTGCCTCCATTTCTCTGTTTAACACGTTACGGGGGACGAAGGAAGCGGATCGCCCGCGCCGCGGTCAAGGTCGCGCCTCTTACAGATCAGTAGCGACGTAACTATAAATGATGTCGTAGATTTTCTTTTACGTTGCGAAGGTATTTACTTTCTTTGAAAATTCTGATTTCAAAGAATAGAAGTATGACATCGACGTAAAGTCTTCTGAATATGAGTCGAAGTCGGCGAGAGAGAGAGAGAGAGAGAGAGAGAGAGAGAGAGTTTAGTTAAGTTACCTGAAGGTATAGTTGGCGTAGGGGGTGAGCGGCAAGGTCCAGGAGGTGTCGATGGCGGGCACGGCGTCGCCGGCCACGTCCCAGGTGTGCGGCGTGAAGGACGTGTTGTACTGGATGGAGTAGCGCAGGATGGGCGCGCGGTTGTCGCCCATCGAGTGCCAGCGCAGCGTCGCCACGCGACCGCCGCACTCTACGCTCTCCAGGGCCGGGCTGTTCGGCTTGTCTAACGTAATATTATACTTTTTAAATTACAAGAAGATCTCACAAAAATTTACGAACTATTTAATTAAAAGATATAGGATCAAAGATTTTTTTGAGGGAAGGTGCTAAGTGACGTTGAGTGTTCATTTAATTTGTATTTGGAGTTTTATTTAATAACATCGTTTTCGTCCAATGAAGATCGATCCGAGTGCACTTGTGAAGTAAATTTAAATTCAGGTCGTCTTTTTAACACGCTTTTATTAGCTTCACTATGTAATAAACTCTTAAAACAAAAGAAAGGATTTGCTGAGAATACGAAAAATAAAATTACGTCACACTAAATTCAATATGGCGGACCGCGGACGCCCCAAGATCACAGAAACAAATTCTTATCTACCATCATGATATGGGTATCAAATGAAAGGCATTGCTAAGTAGAATAGAAAAAAAAAACAGTAAATTCAATATGGCGGACATTTTTTTATATACCATCATGATTTGGGAATCAAACGGAATGGAACGAACAGTTCAGAAACTTGTCTGACTGACTGACTGATCTATCAACGCACAGCCTAAACCGCTGGGGTTAGGAACATGAAATTTTGTACACAAATTCCTTAAATAACGTAGGCATCCACTAAGAAAGGATTTTTCAAACTTCAAACCCTAAGGAGGTAAAATAGGGGATGTTCGATTGTATGAAACTTTGTCAGTTTTAAAGATAAATCCATGAAATTTCGTATTTAGGTATATAGTTAAAAATAAAAAATAGATATTTCAGGGTTTTTTGAAAATCACCCCATAAGGGTAGAAAAGAGGTGGCAAAGTTTGTATGGGAATAATTATTTTTCTGGTCAGATTTATTCGAAACTTGGTATTAATATTTGTCTAGATAATTAATATAATAACTATGTCAGCGCTTTTTGAAATTCATTCCCTTTCATTCATTAAAAGGGGTTGTACGTTTGTATGAAAATACTTTATTTTTGAGATGTTTCCATAATAATTGGTATTTGGGCTCCTGGCTAAAAACTTTTTTTTTTTTCTGTAGTATTTATGGAAATTCCACCCCTAAGGAGTGTGTATAGTATAATGACACATCAAGTTGAGGCATATATATCTTAGGAACTATAAAACCTACAAACATAAAATTTGGCAAGCAGTTTCTTTATAGCATGTGTATAAGAAAGAGATTTCCGAGAGTAATACCCTAAGGGGGGTAAAAGGAGATATACAGTTTGACTGTAACTATTTAGTGAAAAGTAATTGGAATCCAATCTTGGTGTAATTATTGCTCGAAGCAGTTTATGAGTAGTGTATTTCAAGATTTTGTAGAATTAACCCCTGAGTGGGTGAAATTGGGAATTAATCTTTATATGGAAAAATATTACACTGGCCGATTGTCTTGAAACTTGGTGTAAATACATAATGCGATAATATATCATTACACCCTTATGGGTGTATCTACTAAGACAGGAAATTCTGAAATTCGACCCTTAGGGGGGGTAAACGGGGGAAATATAGTTTGTAAGTAACTTTTTTGTGGAAAGTACTTAGAACACGAATCTTGCGTAAATGTTATTCGGAGCAGATTATTATGATAGTTATTATTATTATCTCTCTCTTTTCACCCGAAAAGGTGCAAAAGTTTGTATGGAATAACATTTTTTTGGGAGATACACTTTGTGTGTACGGATTAAGGGTTCTTATAACGTAGGGGTGTACTAAGAAAGGATTTTTTGAAATTCAAATCCTGAGGGGGTAAAATAGGGGATCGCGGGTGAAACCGCGGGGCGGAAAGCTAGTTGGACATAAAAGAAGTCATAAGTAATTATTTATAAATTTTTAGTGCGTGATAAAACCGTGTTTCTTACTTTTTTTAAACTATAATATTTTTATATTATTTATAGATAAATAAAAAATATCTACGTACATTTTTTTTAAACAATTACAATAAAAATAGGGATAGTAATAAAGAAAGTATGTATGTACCTTGAACAGTAAGCGTGGCCTGGGCGGTGGCCTCGTCGATGGGCGTCCTAGCGATGCAAGTGTACTCGCCCGAGTCGAGCTCGGTGGTGTCCGAGATGAGCAGCGAGTAGTCGTTGGTGATGCGGAAGCGCGGCTGGTTCTCGAACTCGATCACTTGCCCGTCGTTCAGCCACAAGATGTCCAGCTTGAGCGACTCGTCCGCGTTCGCGTTGCAGCGGAACGTGGCCGGGGAGCCCGCCGCTACTTCGTAGTGTTCCGGCTTGTCGGTTATCACTGTGCGCTCTGAATTTAAACAAAATAATCATTAATTGTGATCGAGGAAGCTTGACCTTCAGCATGAAATTATTTTAGTGGTGATATAGGTTTCGAAAATATGCCATCTCGACATATCCATATATACGGCTCGGTATAATCGAAAAATGCCTTTTTTTAAGAATCTATATCGATTAATGCCTTTTTTTAAGAATCTAGTTTAGTTTTTCTTTTTTTGTAGCACTAATTTGACAAACAAGCATACGATCCGCTTGATGGTAAGCAGTTACCGTAGCTTACTGACGCTGGCAACACCAGGGGAATCACTCGCGCGTTGTCGACTCTAAGTTAATCTACGAGTATTTCTAACAAATAGAATTAAATTGTTAACTTTTTTAATACAATCGTTCCCACGCCATGACATCTATCAGGGAATTCTATAGCATAGACAAGTACTCACTCTTGACATCCAAAGAGCCGAACGCAGACTTCTCTCCGAACTTATTCTTGGCGTAACACTGGTAGGTTCCCTCGTCAGTGTACGACACGTCTCGGATCACCAGATCACCATCAGAAGTTATATTGTATCTGTATAATGAAAACATTTATTAATTCCAATCTCCTGTTATTTTTAGGGTTCTGTACCTCAAAAGGTAAAAAAAGGAACCCTTATAAGATCACTCTCTTGTCCGTCTGTCCGTGTGTCACCACCAATTTTCAGGAACGGGTGGACCTAGCAAGTTGAAATTTATACCAGATACTGAGGTCTATAGTCCCTATTACTTGTATAAAAATCAAGGTCCTGAGTCAATACGATAAAAAGATATGGGCAAATTTAGATTTTCGCGAAAACTTGTAAGTACTTACCAAAATTTACCTTCAATTTCAATTTTTTTCATTTTTCGGAATTTTCCCTTTACTTGTGCTGTAAGACCTTACTTTTAACCAACATTGACTATTCTAGGTCAACGGGAACTACCATATAGGTTTTCGACCCAAAACCTATATGGTAGTTCCCGTTGACTCTAGAATCACGAAATTTGGCAAAAAGCAAGGTCTTACAGCACAAATAAAGGGAAAATTCCAAAAAATAAAAAAAGTAAAAAATTAAAGGTGTCCCTATACATACATAGTGGACGCCAATTAAGATAGGCCTCTGAGTTGTATGGGCGCTCATACAATTTAGAGGTCTAGACAGACGGACAGACGGACAAGAAACAAGCTAACCAACAATCACACTTGTGATTGTGACCATTTGCCAGCTGGTGAGTTGCTTCCAGTATCTCCAAACGGTCAGAGTGCTGTTCAGGGTGTTAGTAATCAATTAAATCACATTTGTCCTCTAGTAAAAAAGACAGTTATTTTCTCAGATAAAATAGGGACTGACTTTGGCTCAATATTAAATAAACACTTAAATCACTCAGTAATAAATTATTGTATGCCAGGAGCATCTTACAAACAAATAATAGATAAAATTATACATTCAAAGTTTGATGATCAAACTATAATTATTATTCTAATTGGCCATGCTTTACATATTAGTAAAAAAGAGTTAATAAATAGTTTTAATTCTTTGATAAATTTAGAAGTAATTAAAATTATGTTATGTGCTTTTCCATACTCATCTAACTACTCTGATACAGAGAATAATTATATTTGGCGTTTGAATAATCTCATGTACAATGTGACATGTCGTCATAGTGACGAATTTATTTATTTTGATTCTAACAAGTTTGTTAGTAATTTACATCTGACACAGGATACATTTTTTATTCCTAAAAAATGCAAGAAATTGATTGCTACTCTTGTAGCATATAATATTAATAGGTTAAGGGATGAAACAGTCTTAAATAGTAATACTACTATTAATACTGTGAATAGTTTTTTAAACATTTAGTTTCGACAACAGAGAAGCACAGGAATTCTATTATATTATTGCATCAGAATATTAATCGCTTCTTTGGCAAGATTCTTGATATTGATTTATTATTAGATAAAATCAAATTAGATGTTTTATGTTTCACTGAGACATGGCTTAAACCAGAAACCATGCTTTTTAATATCAAAAATTTTGTAGTTGCCAGTGTATTCAATAGGGTGTCCGCAGTAGGCGGTGGCTCAATTATTCTTTTGAATAATAATATTAAATTCAAAGAACGTAAGGATATCTGTAGCCTCTCAGTGGAACGCGTTTGTGAGGTGTCTTGTGCAGAGTTAGAAAGCTATATAATTGTTTGTGTGTATAGGCCACCAGCATCTAATTTTTCTTTGTTCTCTTCTACATTGGAAGATATTCTCCGCAAATTATTTAATTCTAATAAGTCAATAGTTTTATGCGGCGATTTTAATATTGATATTCTTACTAACTCATCTGAAAAAAGTAATTTTGTTGCTTTGTTTCAATCATTTAACCTACATTTGTTGTTTAATGAGCCAACACGGTCAACGGCCACTTCGTCTACTTCGCATAGATAATATAATAAGTAATAGCAGTATATTAGGTAAATCAATCATAAGTGGTGTTCGCTCTGATCATATGGCTCAGATTGTCGAATTGCCGTATAAATTTCAAGTTTCTAAGGTAATTAAAGAAATTAGACCTATTACAAAGGCAAGATTAGACAATTTTAGCACAAATTTGGAATATAAACTCAATAGTAAGATATATAATAATAGTAATGAGCCCAATGTCTTGTATGATGAATTATTATCTACTATTTGCGATGACTTTAATAAAGCCTGTCCTATCAAAAAAGTGAAGGTAAATAGTAAACTGGAATTTAGTGACTGGGCTACTAAGGGAATCCGAAAAAGTAGGGATAAAATGTATGAACTTTACCAATTAAGATCATCCACTTGCGACGAGAAATTCCATAACTATGTTAGAAATTTTTCCAAATTATTTAAATTAGTGTGTATTCATGCAAAATCTATATACTTAAGTAACAAAATAGGAAAAGCATCTAATAAAATTAAGGCAGTATGGAATGTTATAAATACGGAATCAGGAAAAATAAAATGTAAAAACGAACAGTTAACGTTAAAAATTAATGATGAAATTGTATCGGATAAATTAGAAGTAGCTAGCGCTTTTGAGAATTTCTTTAGTAATATACCAGGGAAAACAACTGAAAGTCTCAACTCGTGCCCTGATGAGGCTGGAGCGTTACTTAAGCAACATATTCGTAAATCATTTCCCAGTTTTAAATTTAATTACGTTACTGCTAATGATATTATAAAGTTATTTAATACTCTCAATTTAAAAAGCACCGAAGATTTATGGGGATTGTCGGTAACGATTTTAAAATCGATAATAACAGTAATTGCACCTATTTTGTCGAATATTTTTAATGAATGCATTGATCAGGGTACTTTTCCTGATCTAATGAAGTATAGTAAAATAGTCCCAATTTTTAAATCTGGCTGTAAAGATAATCCTTCTGATTATAGACCAGTATCCGTACTCCCAGCACTTAGCAAAATCTTTGAAAAACTGTTGCTTAATCAAATGTTAGGTCATTTCAATAAACATGAGATATTACATAGTCATCAGTTCGGTTTCACGAAGGGGAGATCCACATCAGATGCGGCAGCAAAATTATTGAAAAACATCTATGAAGCCTGGGAAAATTCGCAGGATGCCATTGGTATTTTTTGTGATCTATCCAAGGCCTTTGACTGCGTTGACCACAGTACTCTGCTCCTGAAGCTTAACTATTATGGTATTCGTGGAACTGCTCATGATCTTGTTTTGTCTTATTTAAGTAATCGCCAACAAAAAGTAGAAATTAGTGGTACGACATCCAAGGGCTCCCTAGTCAAAATGGGGGTACCCCAGGGTTCGATACTAGGGCCTTTTCTGTTTCTAGTTTATATTAATGATTTACCCTCTGTTGTAATTGGTCTCTCAGATATCGTCCTGTTTGCTGACGATACTTCATTAATTTTCAAAGTAGATAGAAAAGACAAAGAACTTATTAAAGTGAATGATACTTTGTCACTAGTCTCCAAATGGTTTGCTGTTAACAATCTTTTACTAAATTCTAAGAAAACTAAATGTTTAAGATTCTCTCTTCCAAATGTAGCGCAAGTAGACAGCCAGATATTAATAGATGGCAGCAGTTTGGAATTAGTCGATAAAACTGTATTTCTGGGCATCACATTAGATAATAAACTACAATGGGGTCCTCATGTAGAATCTTTGACTGGTAAATTAAGTTCTGCTGCATTTGCTGTTAGAAAAATCAGACAGTTGACGAATGTCGAGACGGCCAAATTAGTTTATTTTGCATATTTTCATAGTTTTTTATCGTATGGCGTTTTACTGTGGGGAGCTGCAGCAGATATAGAATCTATATTTATATTACAAAAAAGAGCAATTCGTGCCATTTATAATATGGGTCCTCGTGAATCGTTAAGGGAATTATTTAAAGATATAAACGTTATGACTTTACCTTCACTATACATATATGAAAATATAATGTTCATACGTAAAAATATAGAATTGTTTAAATCAAAAATGGAGGTACATAATATCAATACAAGACAAAAAGATAAATTAGTTGTTCCGTATTTTAGATTAGCCAAAGTTAAAAAGTCATTTCTTGGAAGTAGTGTACGCTTTTATAATAAATTACCTCTCTCAGTTACCAAGATGACTGATTTCAAATTCAAATCTCACATTAAGAAAGTTTTGAAAGAAAAAGCCTATTACAAGGTAGCTCATTACATTGAAGATAAAGATGTCTGGAAATAGCTGCACTCTGCACAAGTGCACCTTGTTCATACTTATAGAGAAGCCAGTACTTAGTATTTTAGAGATACTATATTTTTTTTTTTTTTATAAATTTGAACTTGTTCAGGTTATTATTTTTTATTTATTTTTCTTGTTGTTTTTTTTTTCATCTTTTGTGTTTATGTGTATTATATTTCTTTAAAAATTGTTAAAAATTTAATGGAAAAAAAGCCAACATTGTCAGATTGTCCAAAAAAAAAAAAAACAAAATATATAAAAAATGTAACCTTGCTGAGTTTCTTGCCGGTTCTTCTCAGTTGAAGGCGACTTCCGAATCGGTGGTAACTTCAGTAGTTTCGACGTTCATAAGTGCCCTTTTAGGGCCTAAACTGAATAAATGGCTTTGACTTTGACTTTGACTTTGACTTTGAAAGGGATCTTATAAGGGTTCCTTTTGAGGTACGGAACCCTAAAAAGAAAATCATAAGTAATAAATATATGAAATAATAATATATTTACTGCCATAAAAATATACAATAAAAAAACGTATTTGAATCATAAGAAAATGATGGCCCATTCAATGACATTTCAGTCAAAATACATACATTTAAAGTTGAATTTAGTTAGTTTTGTGATGTCGAATGACGTTCGAAGATCGTTGCTTGAAATCTTAGTTAAGTTTTAAATATTTCAAAGACAAATGTACGTACTTTCCACCAGTAACGTCGACGTCGTCCTTCATCCATTTGACGATGGGTTTCGGCGCTCCGAACACTCTGCACTTCAGCACAGCTTCGGAACCGTCCACCTTGGTGAGATTCTCGGGTCCCTCCTTGATTTCGGGCGGGATCGCTGGAAACGTCACGGTACACATTAATATATCGAAATGGTAGCATTTATAACTTCATAATATTATATTATTGGATATTGGATACTACGCCACATATACAATACGCAACAACCACGCCACCTAATGCATCCTAATTCAAAGATTGGTACGTTTTTGTCACGATAAAGTTTGTTATTTATGACAAACATTGGTAACCCAACAAAACCATTTATAAATGAGCTATACAAACTTTACGTACGTTACTAAAACTTTTACGCCACGCCTTATACTTTTATGAACTCAATAAAGTATTTCTAAAAGCGTGCCCTATAAAACATGTCATAAATCACAATAATACAATGCTCGAGTCGACCGTATTTCCTGAACATTTCGGTGCAGATTGAGGTGTGGGCGTGTGAATGTGATCCTCTCATGAGGATGTGCCCAATAGACGTTCGCACGTTGCGTTGGCTTGAAGAATTGTTGGATCAAACGTTCGCTAAACATCTTACGAGTTTCTTCAAGGACCGTTCTCTTGTAATACATTTTTCAAGTATATTTTTTTTAACTGCCAAATAAAGTAATTCAATATACGGACTTATCTCAATACGATTAAGTTTCAGAACAAAATGCGTTATTTACTATGCAGATATATGTATTTTTACTAACTATCACTCAAAAATAATTACATGCATTTCTACATACATATTCTTATAGTTAAATGCATTCTATTATATCTTAGGCGTCTTTAAAATTCAATACCTTTCAATACCATAAATCAAACTCTCATATTATCACGTTCTGCTGATTGCACATGACCAAATTATTACATAGGTATATAATTACATTATTTCATTTAAACTTCTTGGAACATTACATCTAAGCGACATCGGTTGTTAGAAATTAAACAAGGCATTAGTCATTGGATATTGTTCGTTAATGAACCTCGTTTTTTGTGCCAAATCAATTAAAATACAACAAACATAGAGTTGAAAATTTATTGCCCTGCTGACCATTAGCTATTAAAAAAAACCTTTTCCACTTATTAAGACTAATCTTATCATAAATACCGATGCGGTAAAACGAAAATAATGTAGCTGCGATATAAATCTAGATACTGCCTTCCTTCCTAAATTATAACTGCGTATTATTTCGTTTCCCTGATTCTTAATGCTATGTTTTAAATTATGTCACACAAAGCATTTTTAAGAATAAAATATTGTAAAATAACATAACAGAATAAACATAAATATTTTTTTTTCCTAGGTCGTTTATAAACTACACGTACGAAAGGCACAATGTCCCGAAAATCCTCAAGCCGCGTGGGCGGCACGAAAATCTAATAAAGTAATAGGTATTTCCGACTCTCATATACCGTACCCGGTCTCCGGACCCTTATAAATGTGGGTATTTGTGAATTGTGGACATTTCGGATGACTCACCCAGGGTTATCGAACTTTGGACGAGGAAATAATTCGGATATTATATTACACCCCAAATGCATATGGCCGCGCCTATACGGCTAGATATTGCTCAGGGTAGTAATAGGGTTGTCACGTTCAAATAATATACTCAAAAAAGGTATATAAGAGAATTCAAACAATGCCATTTTCATAAATGAAAATTACTTTATTCGTCTCTTCGGTAGATGTAAGGGATAAACTCATCAATTTTAATTAAATAGAATTCAACTCTTTTTGCGGTATGTTACGCTTTGAGGAAAATCCGACCCTACCTAATCTAATCTTTTGACAACCCTATGTGTGGGGATCACAGAAACAATCCTCAGGTAGATATCTGACGTCACGCAATAATACAATTAGCCGAGCGCAGCTGCATTTACTTTAGTACATTTGATCGCGTGTTATGGTGAGAGACCGTATTCGGAATCGGATAGAACGTAAGGTCGGGTAGGATATGACATCATACGAGTCAAATGTCGACATCGAATTGGCATTCGCATTGGAGAACATGACGTCACACTATAAGCGCTAATAAGATTATAATATTCATACAGTTTAATCTCGAAGACATACAAATGTGTTTTATAAAAATGTTTCGGACATTCTGCCCTTTGGATTCTAATTATAACTTCGATACTGTTGTCTGGACACAAAAGGCATCGGATATTGCTTTTCCCGACAGTTGCTTTTTGAGCTCTGATTTCAATTTAATAAAGTAAGATTTCTTCCTATGCCTTCTAGCCTTTATAAAGGTCTGCAACACATTGACAATGCCCCTGATATTGCTAATGGCGACGGTAGCCACTTACCATCAGTTGTTTGTCTGCTTGTCAGCTTTTTGACATAAAAAACAAATGCTGTAAAAGTACCTTAGGTATAATAATTCGTTCAGGATTCGTCCTCTCGGCCTAGATGTTAAAAGAACCATGCGATATGTTTCTGAACCAGATTATACTTGGGCAAATTCTGTTTTGACAACATATTCGAAATGATGAAGTATTTTACAAAGAAAAAAGCTTTTCTCACGATTATAAATAGCTCAGAACCGGTACTAGAAAGAGGTTAGTACAGTCACGAGTCAGTAACTTAGTGTATTGATTGAAATTGTATGGTGTTACGAACATAGTATTTTCGAACCAATACTATTATGATATAGGTCTCAAAGTTGCTATCGTTATTTCACGAGAAAATCGCTTTCTAATTTTATTAAGTGTTTATGCTCGTGAATGTACAAAAATCAATAAATATAATTAATTTGCTCAGAAATGGGAAAGTTAATGTGACAAAGATATTTCATTTTATAAATGTGATGGTTCACTGTATGAAATACGTTATTGATATTTTGTTTGTTTTTCTGGAGCTTTGATATAGGAACTTCTTTTTGGTATAACCCGATACAATATTTACCACTAGTTACCAGAAGCCTGATCAATGCCTGATTAAACGTATATCAGCTACAATCAATGACGTAAAGAACTTTATTAAAACATAAAGTGGAAGATACGGTACCTAGTCCACAGCACGTGGGATTCTACGTATAGCCGACGCATTATTACTCAGTTATAAGTTTAGATTCAAACAAAAATGGAAAGAATATACGGTACAATAGCTTCAATCAAAGATTATCTTTGACTAGCTTGCCACCGTGGTTTCACTCGCGTTCCCGACAAAATAAAGTAGCCTATGTCCCTCTCCATACCAAATTTCATCGCGATCGATTCAGCGGTTTAGGCGTGAAAAGGTAACAAACAAACACACTCACTTTCGCATTTATAATATTAGTTAGGATATCATTGATTGGGCTTTCAGTATGTAAATAAATATAAGTGATAAATCCATTACCCATCGGTTTAATTACGACTAATGGGTATAGCTACTACAATTATCCCGTAACGAATAATACACGCACTCTGACATCAAAACTCGACCGATCCGGCCGGGCAACAAGCTCCCGTGTCCCGGGTAATTAGGTCAAGGGAAAATATCATTTAGTTATGACATCTAGACTTTCCGGACCCTTGTCTGTGCTATTATTTAGACAGATTAAAAATAACTTTGTGACTTTCTGTTGGAGGAAGAATTTTAATTTAATTATAAGTTTTAAAACAAGTAAATCTTTGCCTTCGACTCTGATGGACGCTAAGAGATAAAATTTTTAACTTATTAGCGTTTTTTTATTTTGATACTAGCTAATCCTCGGCGCGTGCGTTGCAAATTGCATTGCCTCTTTTTTGTCATAAACCATCGCAGGCGTGCGCACAGTTCACCAAAGTTTAATAGCACTAACAAACAGACAGACATATATTTTATTACATAGATCATATCTTGCTAAATCCATAATTTCTGAAAAATATTACTTATTCAAACCTACTCAGTTGCCATTGCTACTGTCTAATTCCTAATAGAACTTAGATATAGAAGCATAGCATTTTTTCGACAAATCCAAATTAATTCGAAACTTTATAACGAGGTCTTTAGTATTCCACATAGTCACAAGGTACATAAATGTGCAGATTCAGCTTATCTGTACCATCTGTACTTCTAAAGGTTCACCGACACTCCTATCGATTGCTCTTATGCAGGTCACGCTGCAACCATTATATGGCGAGCGAAGTTAAGTGTTTACTTTACGTCTCCATCCCCAGCATTTGTAGCATTTTAACCACCACACAATTTTAGACTCATATAAAAAGCCATAAGGTTGCTTTTCATTCGACGTTGGTTTGAAGCTAGCTGACCATAGTGTCGGAGTGTTAATTAATTATGATTGACAGTTATGTTTATGGTGACCGGAGCTTGGTTTCCTCATTCGATTCGTATTTATAAGTGACAGTAGGATATGAAGAAGTTAGTTGAAGTTTTTAACGACAGTACCTAACAGATATTATCACCGGAGACATTCGGTTAGTGTACACCCGGTTTAAAAATCCGTCCGATAGTAATTTAGGATACCTTCAATGGATTATCAACTCTATGAGCTAAAGTTTACGTTCTATTGCGAGATATAACTAGAGATTACTGCGCATGTGCACTTTCTTTTGATAGGCAAGTAGCCAGTGAATGGTGAGCTAGCTGTGCCGAAGAGAAAAGAGAGCTACGCAATGTTGCCGAAGTTTTAATCTTGATAATATTATTATGGGTGATTTTTTTGTCACTGGCAATAGTTGCAGGGATAGAAGTACTCATCAATATGAACAACTATTATTATGGGACCAACTCTAATATCGCGTAAAATAAAAGAGATGCTTCATACATTTTGGTCGAGTAGGTATTGAACTTTTGCATGGAGCAGCTGATAATTTTTTCGTAATTTCACAGTTAGTCCCATGATAAAAGTTGTTCATACTGATGAGTACTTCCACACCTGCAAGTATTGCCAGTAACTAAAAAATCACCTAGTTAATAGGGTTAAATGAATACTATTTTCCAGAAATTAGATTGTTCAATATCAACAGTAGAATCAATCAAGTGCACATTTTGTCACTTACTCTTCAGGTAACCTACTTTTGATATCCTTCGACATTCCTCACACGGCCATCTAATCCCAAACTAAGCACTGCTTGTATTATGGAAATCAGATAGCTGATATACTTTATCATATTTTTTTTTAAATACATACTTACTATAAAATTAATATGTAGGTATTAGGAATGTAATTTTAAAAATGCATATATCTTCGTAAGGTTTTTTGTTTACGTTATTCCCTTTTTAAAATCTTGTCGGTATCCTAACTAATATTATAAATGCGAAAGTGAGTTTGTTTGTTTATTTGTTTGTTTGTTACCTTTTCACGCCTAAACCACTGAACCGATTGCGATGAAATTTGGTACGTAGGTAGTGAGAAGAACATAGGCTACTTTTTATCTCGGGAAAACACAAGATCCCTCGGGAACGCGGGCGCGGGTGAAACCGCGGGGCGGAATTTAGTGTATATATAAATACCTATTAAACTTGACCATACGAATATTACGAATCATCGACCTACATGATATTCCGGCAGCGAAATAACTTTTGGACAGCGGAAACAGACCGTTCCTAACTGGTCTGTGTTGAGACCAAGAACCCGTTTCTACGTTTATTTTACTATCTGTACCTCGCGGTTTCACCCGCGTTCCCGTGAATACTTATATTTTTCGAGATAAAAAGTACTCTATGTTTTATTCTAGGATATGATCTATATCTGTGCCAAGTTTAATCCAAATCCGGTCAGCCGTTTATGTGTGATTGAGTCACAAACATACAAAGACAAACTTTCATATTTATAATAATATAGTAGGTTTAAATCCGACACATCAACAGCATACAATTAAATACGTCAGATATTAAAGAAATGTAAACAATATTCTGATCATCATCATCTCAGCCGCAAGACGTCCACTGCTGGACATAGGCCTCCCCTAAGGATTTCCAATAGGACCGGTCTTGGGCGGCCTACATCCAGCGGTTCCCGATAGACGTTGGAATATTGTGTAAAATTCAGCAGTCATCAAAAAAAGGTCGGGTTTGGTTTTTCATCCAATTTCGGGACTAAGAGTACTTAGTTATTCAATCGCATTTTACTTGAATTTATCCCATTTTGAAATCAGTAGATATCTAAACTCTTATAAAGGCGGACGTGCTCCATAATTCCATTCACAATTTTAAAAATAAGTAGAAAAATTGGGAGCATCTCCTCTATAAACTATTTTGTCAGTCTACCTATAGCATTCTCCAGAATTTATTAGCTAAAAGTTTAGTGGAAAAGGGTGTGTCTACTTGAACCACCGGCACCGTGTTATTGTGGTGCAAAATTCGCGAGCATTTTATAAGCATTAAGGTAACGTGATTATACCCGTATCATCGTATCACGTTAGATAAGATTTTCCAAATAATACGCTCATTTTCATCGGGTATAGTTTTGTGATAAAACTATTTAAATTAAACATCTTTTTCCAAACATACATGCCCACAAATGTTTGTCATCGGTGGGAATCGAACCCACAACTTGTGGCGTGGCCGTCAATGCATCTAACATCCACGCCCGGCCCGTCATCGTAGCTATTCTTCTTGTCGAAGGAAAGAAATGACTATTTTAAGTAGATACTCGATAGATTTAATGAAAAGAATCCTTAAAATATAACATATATTTCGACATTTTAGCATCAAGTTATCAAGCTGTTGTAAGATGTAGAATTAATCTCACAGACGCAAGTAGAGCGTGCGGAGACGGCGCCAGGGCTCGCTTACCAACTAATACATTTCTCTTTCAATATTTTATCTACTGTATCACTGTGCCAAGTACAGCAGCCAAAACTATCAAATGATTTGATAAATTTTATACTTTTGTACTGTATTAAAATCAAATATTTAGTTCTCTCAATTTGTAATTACAATGATCTTTTATAAAAAAAAAGGTTATCGCCAAATAACTCTATTTCATAAACGTATTAAATTAAAGTAATTATTTTTTTCTGTTTCATATAATGTACTGTAAAATGTACTAAAACTCTATATATATGGACAATTTTTGAAAGGAAAATGTTATTATTTGTGTAAGTTTCTCGCCGGAGTCTTCTCTGTTATATATTACAAACCCGTGGTAGTCAATTGTATTTGAGTAAATGAATTTTATCTCAGAATTGAGTTGCCACATTAGCTTTATCCTCCTCAATCAAAAACCGAACGTAATAAAAGTAAAATAAGAATCAACTCACATTGAACATTAATGTAGACATCCTTGTACACGTAACCGATGGAGCTGGTAGCGTTGCATCCATAGTTTCCAGTGTCTTTCTTCACCAAGTCCTTGATGATGATTGTGCTGGCCGTCACTTGGCGCCTCGGGTTCGGTTCAGCTTGTTCAATAGGTTTGCCGTTGTGAATCCAGGTGATCTTTGGCACAGGGCTACCACCAGCTTCGCACTTAATCTCAGCCGTTTCACCTTCGGCTAAGTTCTGGAATTCTGGCTCCACCGTGAAGAATGGGGAGGCTGTTAGGGGAAAAAAATAAATGTAAATATAAAGTAAGCTGTCCCCTGCGTTGCTGAGAAAAATGTCCCGTCCCTCTCCATACCATAGGCTATCTGCGTACCAGATTTTATGGTGATCGGTTCAGCGGTTTAGGCGTGAAAAAGTAACAGAGTTACTTTCGCATTTATAATTTATAATATTAGCATGGATGGGTTTGGGGTTTTGTTTTGTGTTGTGGAAAGATTTGAAGCACTTTTGGGGGACTCGATGTTTGGAAGATTAATTTTCATATATCACATGACGTGACCTAGTTTTAGTGGTATTTAAAAGATTCTTAACAGGTACTTCTTATAAAATCACTTAAGAGACATGTAGGTAATCTTTAGAAGCTTATGTTTCACGATGCTTAGCTTATATCTCACGATGGTAAGTGATGATGTCGCCTAAGATGATACGCACACAAAGACTAGAAGAGAACTGTCATTAAATTAAAGATTAAATTTTTTACAATAATGGAAACGCTTTCACCCACCACAACACGGGTTTTACAACAATTAACACCTCAGAAAGGTCGATGATTCCGTTTCCTAATTGATTAAAGGGCCGAAATGCGTCTCGCTCCTGAATTAACAACGGGAACCGGGTTACTGAGTTATTTGCGGGCGTGACAAGTGAAATTGCGTCACACAAGTACAGCTTGCCCCGTAATTATATAATTACATTACCTTGGACAATGTAAAGGTATTGGTTGAACGATTCGTTATGCTCTGACCTGTGTAATGGTGTCTTTACATAGTTACTTGGGAGTTAGTTACAGATCAATACGTGGTTTTATTTCTAGACTAGATTCCCGTAATACCCGCATTCCCGTGGGAACTAATGTTTTCCCGGGATCAAAGGTATCCAATGTTATTTTAGGGTATGGGGAAATGAAATAATTAAAAAAATATACAACTATATTAATTCAAATAGGCCTTCACAGGCACTTGTGAATTATATATTTATACTCCAAATTTCATTCAATACGTTCACCAATTACGATGTAGAGTAACAAACACACATACATTGACAAGATTTTGGAACTTTGGTCGGAAAATATTGTTATTCGACTATTCCAAGATTCAAGTAACAAAAGAAATGATGATACTTTACCTATAATCTCTTGTCTCTCTTAATTAATTTTATTTGTCGATCGTCTGCCAATATTTTGACGAATATCTTTGATAGTAAATGTATGTGCACCCGTTTTAAGTCAACTACATATCATAGGATATATTGAAGCAATCAAGATTGGTTCATTGACCAAGCATACAAAATATAAGACTATGTGGCATGTGGCTAGAACTATGCTGGACTTAGAGTGAAAACTATCGTCACAAATAAGTACGAGTAGTATTTGAGTCAAAAATGTATGAACGATTTTTTCTTTGCTAAAATTATAAAAAAATTTAACGACCATGTTATTGTCAAATAATATTATAATTGAATATTACATTTTAATTTAATAACCTTTTGTTTACAGCTTAGCAACCCATTAGCGGATGTAAAATGCACATATTTATTATATTTTAAATTATTATTAATCAATTATAATTGATACAACCCATTGACTTCCTGTAAATAACTGCAAAGCGATTGATAAAGTATTTACCTATAAAAATACAATAGTTTCCATGTTTGAAACAAACAACTAATCAATAATGAAAATATATACCTACCGTATAAGGCAGAGTAAAATTTTAATATTTTTTATTTATTTTTACATTTTACGTAGACTTAACTTTGGAATATGAATATAATTTAGACACATTTTTTTTTACTTTGGGCTTGTGTGTTGACTACAATCTCACTATGGTAAGTGATGATGTGGCCGAAGGTGGTAAGCACACAGAAGGAACTGGCTCTCATGTGCAAGTCCTAGAACACATCAGTAGGTATTTGGCGACAGATTCAACTATGTACTCTACCACCATGCTATAGTTTCCTCACGATGTTTTCTAAAACCGTAAGTTCAAGCTCACTGTAGGACTCGAACCCACGACCTTCGTCACGGCACTGTGCTTACCACCTTCCACCACATCATCACTTACTACTGAGATTGACATCAAATACAGGGTAAACTGACTGACTGGGTGGTATATCAACGCACAGCCCAAACCGCTTGACCTAGAGACTTGAAATTTTCCACATAGATACATTATATAATGTAGACATTCACGAAGGATTTTTCGAAATTTATAAAAGGGGGTAAAATAGTGGTACGCGGGTGAAACCGCGGGGTAGGAGGAGTATAAACCCAACTAACAGAAGTCATTCAGCTTCTTATAAACCCTAACGACGAGGCGCCAGACTAATTGTGGCCACGAGGCAAGGATGTACTAACCGAATGCCACGTACCATATATGTATGTGCCCTGTATTTGGAACAATGTAACTCGCATTGTTACCATCGACGTATGAAGAATATAGATCCCTTTGGGAACATGTTAATGTGTAATATTATTGCTATATTTTATGTGCTATACTAAAACGACCCGTCTCGGCTTCGCACGGGTACTATTTACTAATTGAGAAATAGCAAAAATAAAATGAAGCACTAGTTTCTGCCTCGAGGCTTCACCCGCGTTACCGAGGGTAAAATATGCAATAAATAATTTGGAATGTACCAAAGCTTACCACTTGTTTGTTCCTTCTAGAATTTGGGTGCTTACAATCTTCGAACATATCATCACTTAAAAAAAATACTAAGATATGAATACCTACTTTCCACCAAATATAACGCTCCACTGTAAACTGTTGTGAGAATTAACAAAACCTTTCTGAATTGGCATTAATAAATATCTTACATTTAGATATGTAAAGAAGTTTTATTTCTAAAAACATTAATAAATCTTAACTTACCCTCAATATTAAGGTTGATCGAGTAAGACAGAGCAGTTCCGGCACCGTTGCTGACCTCGCAGGTGTAGGTGCCCTGGTCTTCGAAGGTTGAGTGCTTGATCACAAGGGTCTTGCCGTAATTGTCCTGTGTTATACTTTGAGAAGACAGGATACTTCTACCGTTCTTCTTCCACACTATTTGAGGAAGCGGTCTGGAAATTTTAATGGCATTTAATAATGTTTTTATCGATAGTACCTACATTGATTTCTTCTTTTATTTTTTAATTAAAAAGGCGTAGATAATTGGGAAAATTTACACCATAATCATGGTCATTCCTTTCTATTATATATCTTTCTTTCTATATCTATATGAAAAATTAGGTACAGCAATATTTTTTTCAAGATGTAATAGAGTCGGTCCACCTGATGGTAAGTGATGTTAAATAAAAAAAATCCACATTGACCATTGCAAGTCTAGTCACTCATCATATTTAGGGTCAGCTATTACCCTCAAAAACTTGAGTGACTCTTGACTTGAGTTTAATGTATTTGTAATCAGTATGATACCTACTTATAAGCAATTTTTCACTACTCACTCTAAATAATTAGTTTGACCTGTGAATTGTGTCATTAAGATAATATATTTTTTTATATGTCATGTAATACTATTTGTTAAAATAAAATACCTATGTAATTCGACTCTACTCATATTGTGTCTGGTAAATCATAGGTTAAGCTAGCCATAGCTGGCTTCTTCTCATATCTTATTAATTCTAGGTGTATGAATCATCGAAATCAGTGTCATTATGACTGTGCAACAAACAACTCATTTGAAGGATAAGAATGGATAAGAACGTACACTATACATCAGGGTTTATACACTCTTTGTTACCTCTATGTATAATAAAAAAAATTAGCGACGTTGATATCTTTGCTCAATCTAGACCCACCTTTAAACGCAACATATTAGAAAAAATCAAACTTAACATGTAACATTACAACAATAACAATTAACAAAATCCCATACATCCCTATAGTAACTTACACACATAGTAGGTAATTTACACACAAACGTGATACACATTGAGATGTGTATCACACTGTTTTATTCTTTTTAAGATAAATAGCTCGTAGTTCTGTTTTTTTATTTGAATTTTTTTTTTCGTTTGTTACACTTTGTTATGATATCCTGTTATTGGCTCTAGATATATAATTTAAAAAGACTATGTTAAACTGTATTAAAATGCTGTTGGATGTCCTTTTAAATAAATAAAGAATTAACAAATAACTTCAGGGTTGATTAATAAATAACCTAACATAACAATATTATAGGTAATCCACTTGTGGCTTGTGGCACATCGAACAAAAGTAGCGATAGGATAACAATTATAATAAAAGTTATATTGTCCTGTCTGTGGATTGTATGTATGGTTGTTGTCGCTAACCTCAATAACTAATAGACCGATGACAATGCGTTTTCTATTCAAAAGCCTAAAGTAGAGTTTATACCCCAGTTTCCTCTAGCTAAAAGATAGGGGAAAAGAAAGAATAAAATAAAACAGCGCAATGTAAAGAGTACTTACGTCCCGCCGTAAATGCAATACAGCTCCACGCGTTTCCCTTTTAGAGCCTTCTCGACTTTCCTCGTCGTGTATTGACGCTCGGGCGGGTGTTTGTTCAGGGTCGGCGCTATACCTGTCTTCGTTACATCCAAGTAAATCTTATTACCAAACTTGTACTCGTTCCTGAATATTGAATTAGCCGTGCAAATGTACGCGTAGTCGACACTCTCGTCATTTCGAGTTACGTTCGAGAACCACAAGTTGCCTTCAGGATCCAATGTCATACGGGAGTTATTTATGGTCTTCAATTGTCCTTGGTCACCTTGCAACATCCAGTACACTTTCGGTTTTGGGTGACCATCGGGCGGCTCGCAAGTGAGTTTGAATGGTTTCCCCTCTTCAGCTTTCACGACTTTTTGGCCATCTGTTTCTTTAAAATTATTCAATTCGGCTCTTCGAACGAATACAGAGTTAGATGCAGCTGTGCCCCATTCGTTGAAGGCGAAGCACTGGTACTGTCCAAGGTCCTCGTCTCTTGGCTTGCTGATTACCAGTGTGCCTCTGCCAGATTGCTGGGAGATTCGGTTGTCGTAACTCGTGTATTCGAAGGGTTTGCCGTTTTTGATCCATCTGTACCTGTTTTGAATAAACAAATTATGTTAGTTTTTACCAAAAAGGTTTCTTGTTTAATTTATTGTACATAACAGTGTTAGTGCGCCTGAGTTTGATCTTGTGACCTTTAGATAAAAGACCGATTAATAACTAAACTTGAGCTATAAATCTTTTTTTTTTTAACTACATATTTCGTATCAAACTGTGTGTGTATTTTTTATATTAGACCAGAATAACCCGGTGAACTTCGTATCACGAAAGACCGATAATATTAGCCGAATGGATTTTTCAGCTATTCTTTTCAGTTGTCACAATTTTTTTTTAAATCATTCTTGTATTAGAGCGAACAAAACAAAAAAAATATTCACATAGGTCTAACCGTTTTTGAGTTTTCACGAGACTAACGCACGGCTTTTGATTTTCATATAAATACTAGCCGTCCCCCGGGGTTTCACCCGCGTAGCGGTATACAAAAAAAAATGCCTACGACCGATTCTCAGACCTACCGAATATACATATAAAATTATAGCCGTTTCGGAGGAGTTTGCAGACAAGCACTGTGACGCGAGAATTTTATATATATTAGAGATTAGATACATAGAAGATAAATAAGTTTGTTGGGTAGCTTTGTTAAACCATGTATCAATATAATAATATATCATACACCCAATAGTTACCTTTTTTTAAGGTAGGTATATATCATTTTCTCTAACCTAATGTCACATGTTGCACAATAATATACCAGTAATAATTAACCGCAACACGTGTGACTAACTTATTTTGAACCATATTATATGCCTACGCCGTTTACTCATATTTTAATATTATTTATAGGTTCTCTATGTGGTACCTAGATGTGGTATGTAGATGTTTAAAACCTTTTACTTCGTCATAATATACTTATTTGAAGTACCTTCAAATTCATACTTGGCTACATTTGTCATCTATACAAATAAATAAAATTAAAGTGTCTGTTTGTAATGTCAAAATAGCAGTTATTTACTAAATACATATTATTATGAGTATTAAACGGTACTTATATATATATTTTTTTTACATGTTGTGTCTGTCTGTTTGTTCCATCTAATCTCCGAAACGGCTGGACCGATTTTGACGGGACTTTTACTGGCAGATAGCTGATATTATAAGGTAACTTAGGCTACTTTTATTGGCTATAGGCTAATTTTTATACCGGGAATTTTAAAATGTTAAGTGGAACATCTATGGTCAAGCACTACTGGTGGGTTGCGGAAGCTGCAATTGAGGACTAGATCAAGACCCCTGTGCATAACACTTTCGGCCGCACCATCACTTACCATGGTGAGAGTTTGGTATTTGATTACAGGCTTTCCCCCCACGGTTTCATCTGCATTCCTACCATAAAATGTACCCTAAGTCACTCTCCGGTCTATAAATAATCTCTATGCAAAATACCACGTCGATCCGTTGCTGCGAGAAAGAAGGACAATCCAAGAAACATTTTCGGATTTATATTATTTAAATGGTAAGAATTCAAAATAGAACCGTTGACAAAAGCAATACACTTATACACATGTTTAAAAATTCGTAATAAACACATTAACAGCTATATAAGTATGACATTCACATGAAATATGACATAATCGTTTATCCGAGGTACTGGGGCACCTCGCGAGATGACTGCATCGGCTCATCAAGGTTGACTCACGGCACGGCATGAATAATTTAATAATTATCTATTTATTTACTACATATATATTGGCTCGCTGGAAAATGATGAATGAAATAAATGACAATATTAAAAGCTTAATTTTAGCTTTATATAGAATTTGCGTCAGCGAAAATGTTACAGTCATCCACAAACAAGTGACGATGTAAAGATTTCTTAAAACAAAGATACAAAAGCAATTTGAGGTGTTTCTTTCCTCTTTATTCTTGCCTTTTCATTCTTTATTTTTGACATACAAAAAGAATATTTATATATTATGCCGTCTATGAATGTAGAAATATAAACACTTTGTATAGGCTTTTGTTTGACCACAATCTCACTATGGTAAGTGATGATGTGGCCGAATGTGGTAAGCACACCAAGCCTACAAGGAATTGCTTCTCAGGTTGCAACTGCCGGTGCAGTTGTTTGGCGATAGATTTTCAACATGAGGGTGGCATCCAGCCAGGCGGGTACTACAAAGTACCCTACCACCGTGCTAGAATAGCTAGTAATACACTTCTTAATTTAAGAAGCAATTGAGCATTCAAGAGAGAAAATTCTAGGCGCTTAAATTCCTTCTAATAGATTAATTATAGGACAAATGGCCACATTTATCTTGTGTCAAGCTAAGAGACCGCCATTTGGGTCAACAGTTTGTTGGATGCAAATATTAGTGGCACTCGGCCACAACTGAGACCTAGTAGACTAAAATGATTGGGCACTAGTTCATAAACTGAGCAAGATCTATTCACTACGACTAATGGGAGATAAAAAGTGACCGAAACGTGGACGCTAACAAATGCCTAAAATAATAATATTTATTGACCTATATATGTATGATAAAATTCCTCCAGTAGCCCATGGACGCTATGAATATCCATATTTTCATTTTAATCCTTGTCACCATAACAAATAAACTATCAAGAAGGCGAAGCTGCGCTCATATACCTATAACTATAATAGGGTAATGATAACCGCTTTTCTTAAACGTAGGTACAATTCAAGGCGCAGTGCAGGAAAACCTCGCAAGTTTTAAAAGATTCTAATAATAGCAGAATGCATTGTAAGGAATTGTAGGGGAACATACAGCGTTTAAGAGGATTACATTGTGCAGGCAAGTATCCATTTACAAATGAAGTACCTATGCACCACGGAAGCCAGACTTATACAGGTTGATTTTGAAGTCGTTGACATTACTTGCAGGGGTGGATGCTCATCAATATGAACAACTTTCACTATGAGTCCAACTCAGATATCGCGTAAAATAAATCAGCTGCTGCATATATTTTGGTCGAGTATGAACTTTTGTATGGAACTGATATTTTTTTGTAATGCCAACAACTTCAAAATCAACCTGTATACTTTACGCGAAATTCCTTTTAAATAGAGCCATACCTACATTATCTTATCCTAACTAATATTATAAATGCGAATATTTGTGTTTGGATGTTTGAAACCACTTAACTACGTAACAGCTGAACGGATTTGAATGAAATTAAGCACGCAGATAGCATATATTTTGGATTAACATATAGGATACTATTTATCCCGACAAAACCAGAGATCCTTCGGAAACGCGGGTGAAACCGCGGGGCGGAAGCATGTTTTATATTAATAAATGTAAAGAATGTCCCTATTACCATTGTCCCTACTACACGTGATTCAATATGTCTTGGAAGTAGAGATTTCGTAAATATTAACAATTCACAATATCGTTTGTTTATTGGGTAAAAAAGCGGTTGCGTGTACAATAAAGTAGCATTATAGAAGGTTAGATACACACTAACAAGGTTGTGTATGACAACAAATAAGGTATGAAGTTAGTTTTTGCTTTAAAAGCATTGACGAAGGGATTTTTTCAATACTCGAGGACAGTTGACAATAGCTTTCATATTTTTAGGATCTAAGATGTACGGCTCCAGGGTTTTCCTATTTTATCTCCTTTTTTAGGAATTTATTATTTTATATATCACTAGCTACCCGCCCCGGCTTCGCACGGGTAGCAGAGCATATACGTTTACTTTTTTTTTTAATAAGCATTATATAACTTTTCAGCATCATCCGTCCATTGGCGAAAACCATATGAAAATCCGTTCAGTAGTTTTTGAGTATATCGCGTTCAGACGGACAGACAGACGCGGCGGGGGGGACTTTATTTTATAGGTATGTAATGCTCCATTTTGGTAGCGAGATAGGCAAATAATAAACATAAAGGAATATATGAGCGTAATTGTTATGCACCGTCTCAAGGTTACATTTCAAACGGAATTCAAATAACTTTTTTTCAATGTTTCTTTGTACATTCCCGGGCATAAATATGTATAAGCGCTTAGCAAAAATCAAAAGGGATTTTATTGTTGGAAATTGAAATATTTTTGAACCTATACTATACTATTACATACAAGCTTAGAGCCATACAAGTGTTATCCCAAAGTTGCAATCGTTATTTAGCGAAAAAATCGCTTATATAATCGCTCCAATATTTTTTTACAATTTGGAGGAAAATACGAAAAAACTAAAGTTTGAAGCATAAGGTACATTCTTCCTTTAGGAATTATACATTATATTATATCTACCTTGTTAATAAAAAAAAAAACAAATTACCTATACATTATAAAAATATAAACAATTACAACTAAAAAGGAAGACCATCACCAAATGGGAGCGTGCCCAGAATGTTGGCTGCATTTCCACGTTGGATAGCTAAGCTTATCTGTTGACCGAAATAAAAGCCAGCGCTGGTCATGCTCCCATATGGTGACGGTCTTCCTTATGTCAACTTATCAATGAGTTTTATTTAATAAGTTAAAAATCTTGTGTATACTCAACTCCATACATAGCAGCTAATCGGATTTGAATGTAATTTGGCACACAGATAGAATATATTCTGGATAAACACATAGGATATGTTTTACTCCAGGAAAAATCAAATCCCTTGGGAATGCGGATGAAACAGCGGTACAGAAGCTAGTAAGGTAATAAAACTATATACTTAGGTGCGGGTTCTCCTTCAGCAGCACATTCAATGATGAAGGGTTTGTCCGTTTCACCAGCTTGCGCCACTTGGAAAAGGATCTCTTCTTGTGTTGGCTGATTGACAATCTTTGGCGGTGATGTTACTGATGAACAAAATTTATATATAACTTACTGTTTTATTATATAAAAAATAGAATATACAGTCTGATGATCTTCAAAACCGTGGGAGATATGTTACGGATACCATACCTAACTGATATCTAATAATACAAGCTCTTTCTTTCAAATTAAACAAAATGAGAAGGTGAAAAAAGATGTCTACTTGATAAACTATCTGGAAGTTATCAGTAACCTATGAAACAGGCCATATTTTTTAAGATATGTTAACCTTTTGACAGCAACATTTATCTTCACGATAAATTGCAGTGCCTTTCAAATTAATTGTTTAAAATATATGATGGTTCAAATAAGTTATAGATAACATGTTTTTATGCTTAAATTCTTTACTGAATTTAAAGCTTAAAATTGGTAAATGAAAGTGGCAAAAGATGGGAGCTGTTGATCCAGCCAACTCCATAAAAAAAGGTACAGGAGGTGATTATTTGATTGGGAAACAATATGATATTGGGACAAAACCATTTAGAAGAAACCATAGAGGGATAACAATGTATAGAGTAGCAAAAATTTCTAACATTTCTCTCAAGGAATGTTCTTTTTTCAAAGTCAATGATTCATTGTCTTTTACTCTTTTATTAAACACATGACAGAAAATTTATTTTAGTATCAGGTGAGCAAATAGATGTCCGAGCTATACGGAATGACATCAAAAACAATTAGGTCTGTGCAAGGCCAAAAAAATTACATATCTGGACCATTGACTGGCAAATTAGAAGTGATTCTGTTTCTATTAATGTCACAAATTGTGATCTAAGAGATATATATAATTTCACCATACATAAAAACTTTACATAAATTTGTTTTTTAACTGTTGAACTGCTCCAAACATTAACCTACTGTGTTAGGATAAAATATAATATTGTAAACGGAAAATAATCATGCGGACAGTTTTTTTTTGTCACTTAAATCTGATTCTGATCAGGGCAGTTGATATATTTTAGAAACATACAGAGGCTGTAATAGCTGGCAATTTATATAGTTTGGAACAGAAGTAATTATTTATTTTAAAATAAATTTTAATCAAATTTGCTTCTATGAAACTGTTACAAGTAGTTATAGGATTACTCTTAGACAGATGCTTCATTGAGGCTAGCGGTAAAAATCACTGATAATACATTATTTTAAAATAGATAGATAGAATGTGTCTTTTTTAGCGTCCGCAAGTACTGACAATGATTAAAACTAATTCATATTCAAGTTGCCTTCCCATATTATATATTCAGCTAAAAGTGAGTAAATAATCACTATATATTATAATTTAAGACTAATGTACCAATGAGATATTAAATAAGGCAATGAGTATGTAGTCAGAATAATTAATTATTTGTATATTATACATTATTCATACATTATATGAGTGATATAAATGGCTTTGTTATGTGGATGATTATTATTATGAGATAATTATTAGATTCAAAATATCATGATGAATACATATAATGTTTTCAAATAGAGAAAGCTTGAATAAGAGTCAATCAGAGTTTTGACCTATATATCAATCAACAGGCAATAAATCACAAATAAGATGAATGAACTAGTGTTTCAATGAGATAAATAAGCGATAATAATTCATAGAAAGAATCGTTTATAAATTAAATGTAAATAATACTCACATAACGCCGCCGCATGCGATACTATCGCAACGAAAGTAATGAAACATAGTATTTTACATGTACCCATGGTTGAAAGAGTCCACTGCCTCGTTGAACTCGTAAATCTAAGAAGAAACCAAACAAACCACTTTAAACATTATAAAAACACATTTCTCCAGCACACATGTTCACAGCACTCGATGACCTAATCCGAATAAAGCTTGGACTGGACTACAATGACAACACCCACTAAAAATAGTAACACGAAAATCATTAAATTGCCGCCCTCTTATGACTTGAAAAGTTGTTACGCGAAGTTAATATTTATCCTAAAACCCTTATCCTTTTCCATTTCACGATTTCAGGACATACTAGCGCTAGGAAACCGCACGATCACATTATTAGTTCCAGCAGACTGTAAATCGATAATTACATTCCAATAATGACATTTCGATTAGAATAATAGAAGCAACGTTTATTCATAAATATAACAAAGTTAAATTACCTATTCTTTGTTTTATAATAATATCATCGCGGAAATCAACTGAAATAATAAATTTACGGATTTTAAAGGCGGGGCCTGCGAGATACGCTGTCGTTCGTTCGTTCAACAATTGACGGTTCAATGACTTTGACTGACTGACTGACTGCTTGCTATCTGCTTCATAGACAATCCATTTTATCACTTGTAAGACTTGTAGCTCACTTCATATAGTTTATCTCACTCTATCATACAGTTTTTATACTATAAGCTGTATTCCTTTTCTGTCTTTCACACACTTCTTCTTTCTGTCTGACAATTTCCATAGACGAAAAAGTCGACTTGGTGACCGTTTGGAAATCGTTAATAAATAACTATATAGAGTCCGCACCACCACTGAAGTCCAATAGGTCTAGCTCTATGCTGGAAGATATAAGATCCATTTTCATTGATTCCATCGGACTTCAGTGGTGGCGCGGACACTAGTGATGTCTATTTTCCTCTGACCAAGGAAACCTAAATCATTGCTATTTTCCCGTGGCAACCATTTTTTTTTATAATGAGACTTAACTTTTGCCGGTGTCAAGATATAATATAAAATTCTAGTCACGTTATAACATTTTCCCATAGTGATGTCAAGTCTGTATAACGTAGTGATTATTATCTTTGGTCTGTATGTACAACAAGTCTGTTAGATTATTTGTAAAGCGGTGGTCGTTAGAGTCTGCGCCACCAATGAAGTCTGATGGAATTAATGAAAATGCTTTGAGCAGTTGGTTTTATCCTCAAAGTGAAAATAGATCTTATTTCTCCTACAATAGAGGTGGACCTATCGGACTTCAATGGTGGCGCAGACTCTATTTTAAAACTTATCAGAGTGAAAAGTCACGATACAATTTAACTTCACTTCAATAGTGCACTAGAATTGATCTTCATGGGTTAAGTCTGGGAATACACGTCAGATTTTTTCATCCGATAGTCTGGTCCGACTATCCCCCCCCGAAAATTAGCTTTTTGAAAAAAAAAACTCCAAAACATTTTGGTTAAAACCACTTACTATCAAGTGGACCGTAAGCTTGTTTGCCACCTATGTACGGTAGTATAAAAAAATAAAAATTGAATGATTGATTCATTAAAAAAAAACTTCATCTGCCGTTTATTTTACCCCCAATTCTCTCTCCAAAGTCGAAAAAACCCCGAATTTGGAGGGAATCCCCCCGATCTGGCATCACTGACTGGTACAGAAAAAATCTGACGCAAAAATCGAATGTGTATTGAGTAAATACGATCACAGTCTGATCAGACAATCGGAAACTAAATGTGGCGTGTATTCCCAGCGTAAAACGTCACTGATTGTCTATAAATATCTGAGATAAATATCTAAACATACTTCATCAAAATAAAACGCAACGTCACTTTGCAAGCTCCCGCCAAAAAGTCCACAAAGGCGCCAAATTCAAGTTTTCGTGAATGCCAGACCCTGTCCTGTTTTTAGGGTTCCGTACCCAAAGGGTAAAAACGGGACACTATTATTAAGACTTCGCTATCTGTCCGTCCGTCCGTCTGTCTGTCTCATAAAAAATTCTAAATCTATGGTCTGTCTCCAGGCTGTATCTCAAGAACCGCTATAGCTAGAGTTGAAATTTTCACAAATTATGTATTTTTGTTGCCGCTATAACAACAAATACTAAAAACAAAATAAAATAAATATTTAAGGGGGGCTCCCATACAACAAACGCGATATATATGCCCTTTTATTTGTTTTGTGGTAGTTCCCGTTGACCTAGAATCACGGAATTTGGCAAAAAGCAAGGTCTTACAACACAAATAAAGGGAAAATTCCAAAATATAAAAAAGTTGAAAATTAAAGGGTGTCCCCATACATACATAGTTACGCCAATTAATAAAGACCTCTGAGTTGTATGGGCGCTGATACAATTTAGAGGTCTAGCTTAATTGGCACCAACCTCAAATGAGGTAAATAAATAAAATTGTGCATTTCCCGCGATGGACGAACGATGGACGAAGTATGTACGGAACCCTCGGTGCGCGAGTCCGACTCGCACTTGGCCGGTTTTTTTTATATTAATTCCTAAGGCCCGATGAACGGACATAAAAAGTTCCTACTCTCAAAAAGGTAATGTACTTATCCTGTAATATTTCTATCCTATGTGGACTAATCAGCAATAGAATTTCTATTGAATTATTGAAAAGTGATAGCATAATGTTTCAGACATTTCTATGGTTTCAGATGAAATTTGTCCTTGGTGCTTGGTAGAACGTAGTGTAAGACGTAAGCCTATATCCTCTTTGCTTGGTGTAAAATTATTACAGTAGGTAGCCATTGGGATAGCCATAAAAACAATTAAATAAATATATTTTAAACTGACGTACTTACCTAATTATATATATTTATATAAAATGTAGTTTGTTTACAAGTTATTTAATTTTTTCCCATATTATTATTTATTTTATTTGCGACTAACAACTTTTATTTAAAACTTTCCTAGTTTATAGGTAGGTTACCAATATCCGACAGTACCAGCGTCTGAATGGAAATGTCTGCAGGCGAATCTATCATACATCTTTCATAGCACATAGAAGCATAAACATTTTTGTTATTCATTTCAGGATTTCATTAAAGAAGTTTTATAAAATGGGTAAGTGAATGTTTATTTTATCAGATATAAGTATGTATTACTAGGTACCTGTCATCCTGATTTTACACCATTATTATTATTTTTTATTCCACAGATGACAATCACGAAATAAATCTCAAGAAATATCACAGCTCTTATGTCGTCGTACAAACTCCTAAAGAGTCGTCACATTCCGAATCTACCTGTAAATCGGAATTAAATGTAACTCTACCTAATACATTTTCTGTAGCATCAAGAAATTGTGCCAATGATATTCCACAAAATAATATTTTCAGAGAATATTACAAAAAATATGAACATGATGAGATACCAGTTAAAGATTCCAATGAATATAATGTTCCTATGACAAAAGGATCTTTGACGAATTCAGACTTAGATAAATTAGAAATGAAAATTTACAAAAATGTTTCAAGACAACTACAAACGGATGATAGCACAGTTGGCAGTCTGGAATCTAACATAAAATTTTTTCAAACAACCGTTGAAGAAATATTTGATAACTTCTACACCTGCATGCAAGATTTTGATCTTTACAAAAAAAGATATCAAGAGATTTTGAGTAAAAATCGGGATGATTCTGTCGCTGATATGGAAGATTTTATAAAGGATATGATACACCACATCATGTCTTCGGAAACCGTTTCCAATCAAAGTCGTAAGACAACAACCTTATCCATGCCGACATTCACGGAGAAAGATACATATGTCAGCGAAGGATTGCATACAGATAGCAATTTAACTACCGGCACCACTGGCGTTTTAGAGGCTTACAAGAATGACAATTACCTAACTGATTCCACTCTTGACGACATCAGCTCCAGTAAAAGACGCTACTCAATGAGTGAAAAGACCTACAAAATCTTCCTTCTTAACAGCGCTCCTTGCGTAAAAATTAAAATGAACGATCGCAATCTACTATCAGAAATTAATATAAAAGGTCCAAATACTCATGACAAAACGGGGCCTACTGTATCTGCAGATAATATGATGAATTTTGCTGCTAAAATAAAAGAAATGGAGAAGTACATTATGCCGCATCATGGAGATATGCAAGATATAGAAATTCCTGTAAAAGTGTCGTATGCTAAGAAAAATATTTATTTAAATGAGGATTTCACACGTGAACCTACAGACAACAGGCAGTCATTTATGTCGAAAATTTGCAATTTTCTGTGCAAAAAATTCCGAAAGAACTCATTTGGTTGATTGTGAATGTATTATTTTTCTAATAAAAATAAAATATTTTTCAACAAATACTTTATTCGACTAGACTAGTTAAAAGAAGATAAGGAACAAATTACGATTCGCCATTCTCTTCAAAATTGTTTGTATACCATCGTATCATCGCAATATGTTTGGTGAGTTGTAGGGCGAATTCTTTCTTCATGTGTAACAACTCTCTGATGACTGGTAAATCTAGCATTACAAAAACTTGACCGTCAATCTCCTCTTGTTTCATCTTCTCTGCTATCAGTTTGCAATCTTCTGTGCTGCTCAGGTAAGCATACACGTCATCGACAGACCAATCTAAGGGATTAGGCGACAATTTGAGTTTTCCTTTCACCCAGGACATAGCCATATCCTTTTCAAAAGTCTTGTTATCTGATGGCAGAGGATCGTATGAGTTAAATTTCAATTTTTTCAACTCTGGCTCCTCAGAGTCTGATACATCAGATATGTTTTTAGCGTCTCTGGAATTCGAGCTACTTTCGTTGGTTTCGTTTTCTGAATCGCTGTCGGGAGAACTCTGTTTCTTGGTTGCGCAATTGTTGTTGTATATCGTTTCCACGTCTTTTTTGTTCCAATGCGCTTCTTTCATTTGTCGAGCGAAATTAGGTAGTTTCGCTCCACGAGTTTTCATTTCCAATTTTGGATGACTGTTCTTTGGTTCACGTTTTCGCCTCTGGCTTCTTTTATATTCAGAAATACTATCAGGTGAGTTTGGTCTAGTGCCAGATTCTGATGGTGGTGTCGAACCGGCGCTATGCTCGCTTTCGACAGATTCTCCGTCTTTATTACTTTCAGTTTCTTGTGACGGCTGTTGCTCTTTCTCTCTTTTTTCTGGAACGCATTTTTTCTTCTTCCGGCGTCCGTTCACGCTGCCTTTTGGCCTTCCTCGGCGTTCAGTACCATTATCTGAAAAAGTTTCGAGTTTTATCAAATAAGTCTGAGTCGGACTTGCGCATGGATGGACACCAAAGACAGTTTTTGTTTAGAATCTTCGAAGATATGGGTTGGCTCTAAGTCAAAAACTATGCCACAAAAAAAAATGTACTGTACTAGTAAAACCCGTTCATATGCCACTCTACTTACCGTAGTTACCTTTACTTTCGGATTTCGTCTCCCATTTCCAATAACTAGAAATAATTATCTTATATATTTTAAGTGTGGGCAAGATTGTTCTATAATTGCACTAATTTTGAATAGTTAGCATTTCTACTTGCTAAGAAATTTGCCATGACATACAGACAATACAATGCTTTAAAAGGTCATTCTATTGATGATTTTTTTATTGCTAAGTAGATAGTAAGGTGGCTGAAGATGGTGAGCACATAAAGCCTAGAATAGAGAATTCAGTAGAGGTTTGTCGGTATGAGGTATACTAACGGAATGTAGACTTGTCGACAAGCTGGCAGGTGTGCGGGCATCGGTCGCCATATTCTTGGGGCCCGAAGAGGCACGGGCACGCCTGCAGCTTCACGCACGCCTCGCGGCAGAACTGCACGACTTGCCTGGACGACCGAGCTATGGGCACGTACGCGTGGTACGTGCTGGTTTTTAGTCTGCGAAACAGGTATTCTTGTAAAAAAAATGCTTTGATATTCAAATAACAGGGTACATAATCATCAGTATGCGCATGCGCAAAAATACCTGATGCGCTACTTACAGTAAGGGGGAGCCTCAACAGCCCTTCTGATTGAATTATCTATATAAGTCACTTGTTCTTTTATGAACAATCCTGACTGGCTCATTGATGCGAGTGGGTTCATGGAGCCTAAAGTACTGGCCATAGAATAAAATTTGGAGGAACTATTCCTTTTGTAACATAGGGGGTTCTTAGAACAAGGATTTTCCGAAATTCCAAATTATCTATATATATATTTTTTTTACTTTGTATAGGCTTGTGTTTGACCACAATCTCACTATGGTAGGTGATGATGTGGCCGAAGGTGGTAAGCACACAAAGCCTAGAAGGAGCTGCCGGAACACACCAATAGGTGTTTGGCGACAGATTTAACTTGAGGGTGGTAGCCAGCCAGGCAGAATATTGTATGATTTTTGGGTATAATTCGCCCACAGTCTGATGGCGTAAAATGTTACAAAAGGTAGGATTCAAAATATTTCGAGCATGATGGGTGTTTTGTATGGAGGAAAAACTCAATGTGAATAGAACCAATGATCTTGTTTAGTTTATTTAAACTTCATAATTCAGTAGTAGAACTAAGCTAGTGACTTCTTTACTTTATATTTTTTTTCCATTATACAATATAAATCAGTAAGTAAAATGGGTTTAAAAACTTACTTAGCTCTCAACATTTCAAGCCGCATCCCTTCCTCTGGTGGTCCTTCGGTCTCCCAATCCTTCAACAACTTCGCCGGCTTATAAGACGCCGATATTATCTTATTTAATACCTCTTTCAGTACTAAAGATAGAGGTCCGGGCCCAACGTGCTTTGGCAGTTGAGACAATTTGTTCTTACTTATAGATGGACCAGCGTAACACTTGTAGTTGAAAAATATTCTATCGCACCATTCGTCTGAGCATTTCATATCCTCCTTCAAACTCCTAGTATTAATACTTATTTCTTCAACAGGTTTGACTGGTTCCTTAACAGTAGTTAGATCGGGTATGTGTAAAGCATAATTGTTACTGTCACACCAACCTACGGGAAATAATAGATCACTGTCTTGAGAGTACCAGTATTTCTCACCAATCGGCAGCAGTTCAACGCAAACCATGTGTTCAATGATAGAATCTATAGACGCTACGTGTATTTCTTCATGATTCTGTGGATTTACTGCTTCTAATTTCATATTTACTTCTATATCTTTTAAGATTTCCTTTTTTCCGAAGCAGTAATCCGGTGCAGGGACGGATGATGTCATTGAAAGATAGTCGTCCCAATCAAAGGTAGATTCTTTCCAGATTTTCGGCGTTTTGAAACTCAAGTCGTATTTCTCTGCCCAGCCTATAGGGTATATGTAGGGGTGCATTGAGTCACAAAGCCAGGCCATTTTGGTGTCGTCGTAATCATCCGAATGGTCGTCGATTGTGACTAGGAAATGAAAGTTGTTGAACACTTTAGTGACCGTCGCCGCTCGGATTGTTCTCATATCTTGAGGGTTAAGGGCTTCCAGCTTCATGCCAGTTACGAAACTGTGCGCTTCCAGGTTTTGGTGTGGCTGGGAAATTAACAAAGCTATATTTAAAAAAGTAAGCCAACTTTTTTATTTTACCATATATGCTGTGAATATTTACGAATCTTTATATCAAAAAAGTGTTTTAGACGACTCTGTATTTATAAAAAACCTTTTTAACAGTAATCCACTCAATGTGGTAAGCGAACAAAAAAATACCAATTTACCAGGAATTACCCTGTTACAATGAGATTGTAAGTGGGACTTTTAGTACCAAAATTTAATTAATTTAATAGATTTTAGTATTCAATATTTATTTCTACTTTATACCTCAAACTGTTTCTGATAAACTATAAAGGGGGTTACACACGGCGAAGATACGATAATATTTTATCTTAAGATATATGAGACAGTGCTATACCAGCGAAAGAGAAGGAAAGTAGGTAGGTAAGAGGTAGGTCGCTGCTTCTCTTTTCATAGTATAATGCTGTCTCATGATCTTAAGATAAAATATTATAGTATCTTCGCCGTGTGGGACGTCCTTAAAAGTTCCATTTCTTTTTTGAAGTTCGAAGCTCTACCCTCACACTTTTAGAATACTGTCTATCAGTAGGTATATAAACAAACATACAAATGAAGTTAATAATAAAATGAAAACATAATATAATGTACCTGGAATAAATCCGCTGGTGTAGGCTCTTTGATAGATTCTTCGGCACTTAACCTCAACTGAGTGCTGAGTTTATTTTTACATGAGAATTTATTTATTTTTCCTGCATATTTGAATTGCCATGGGGAACCCTGTAACATGTATTGTTTCACAGGAAGTTTAATACATGACTCAGAATTAAAGATTGATTCTTGTATTTATGCAATATGACCAGTATTTGTAGTGCTTATTGTTACCTTATTGGTCACAAACCCAAAGCTGCTAAGCCTTGGGTTTGAGAAGAATATCCAGAACTGCTGCAGGTCATCATCAGCACCGTCATAGCGAAGCAGGAGACGACCTCCAACGTTTTCACATACCTGGAAATTAAGTACATTACAGTATATTCATTATTAAAAAATATACATAATAAAATATTTGTAAAAATTAATGCCTTTTGTACTTACTGTAGCAATCCAATATCGATAAGGGTCAATGATATTCTGTACTTCCACCTTCATCCCTGTTTTAATTCTGTCAATTGGTGACAAACCCTTATTGTTCAAAGCTTCAATAGAAACCGACTGGCCGTGCAGCAAGGCCTTTTCCATAATATCAATGATGGTATCTCCATATTTCTCATTTATTTCATCAGGTGGTTCAATAAGCTCATCAAATTTCCCACACCAGCCTAGCGGATGAACTTTTGTATTGGATATGTCACACCAGAAATCATTATCGGCACCAATGAACTTGATCCTAAGGAGGTGTCCGCACACCATGGTGATTTCTGCAATCCAGTAGATGTCTGGGTTGTTTTTATGGCACACTTCAAGGAGCATTCCTTGCTTGATGCCATTGTTGAGACTTGATTCCACCTGTGAAGAGTATTTATTAATTTTAAATTATTATAATTTGCTATTAAACATCTTAGCGCACAGTGTGTGCGGGCTAAGTTCTCGGAAAACACCTCGCGCGCGTAGTTTTTACTCCAACCATATGGAGCCTTTTTTGATTCCCTGTATATCTAATACTAGTTACATTACAGTACTGAATTTTTTTAGTGCAGTTAACATTACTAAAAAAGCAGTATTTCAAAAATTTGTGTAGGTAGAATGGTTTCCAGGATACATGTGTCCATTGTGTGTTACATGTGTGTGTTACTGACAAATTCATAAATCTAGGGTACTTCCGATGCAGCTAGAATATTGAAATTTGGCATATGGCAAGATTACTTCATGCATACAAAGGAAATAATTGAAAATGAATGCAATTTTTACAATTGTGCATTCATAAAAATGGTTTATATCATTTTGTTTTATACTGAACATCATTATACAAATAGTATTGATGAGTACATAACTTTCAAGACTTCTAATTTGCAATCATTATTTCTTCACAATTAATTCACTAATTCATATTCAAGTTGAAGCAAAAATTCAGCTGAGTGTAAGAGATGAACTAGATTAAGTTAGACTAAAATAACTAATCTTATTAATGCAAAAAACTTGGCCTTTTTACATTTGCGTTTTTTTAACGTTTTACGGAGAGATTTTAAATTACAGGACAATGGTTCAATTAATATCTTTCAATCTTTCAATTAATATTTATATTGTTTGGGGATGTGCATCTCATTTTCGAGCCAGGGGGTATATAAGATGAATTTGTAAAGAATAAGGATAATATTTACATATTTGTAAGAATACTTTTTTTGCAAGAATATTTTTTTAGGGTTTGAAATCTTCTCCAATGTTGAGATTACTCTAAAAGCAACAGTTGTATATATTAATAGTAATAATAATAAGGACATCCTAATATCATAATTTTTTTATTTCCAGGGTCTAAAAATATTTTTAAAAATAAAAACTAAAAACCTTTTTTTTGTGCATATCATGCCATAGGTACTACTGAAAAATAAATTTACAAGGATGAAATTAAGTGTGTAAACACCTAACTATTTCAAGAATTGAAATGTTACATAACATTTCTAAAAATAACATCTCCAGGTAGTAACTGGTAATATTGTGAAAAAATCATGGCCATATGGATGATACATAAGTCTGAAAAACTGTTCTCCATGTGAAATTACTACATTAATAATTTAAGTCTCTAAAAACAAAAGGCTCTTTATAATACAGAAAATAAAACAATCTGTACTAAATCTTACAAATACGTATGTTTATAAAAATATGTTCATTATCAATATGTTCTTCCCTAACTTCTAGTCTTGCCTCAATGATACCTACCGACTTTTTAAGGCATAATATTTATAAAAGCTATTGCAAGCTAACTAAATGATGTATGAAGTTATTTACAAATATCAATAAGAATTTATGATACCTATAACACAATTTTCATAAATTTATTATTTTCGCAACTTACATGTAAAAATAGTTCTTCAGGGACGCCAGTACTTTTGTTTAGTTCCAAATAATTATTCCAATCAAACTCCATCGTTTTTATTATTTACTATTTAGACTTGATTTAAGTTTAGTCATTTCAATATAATTTATATTCACAATACAAATTGATCAAACGGACGGTCGAACTTGGTACCATACCAAAAATACCTACTTACTATCCATCCAAAGAGGATATAATCCAAAGAGTAGAATAATACGGGGGGGATATAATCACTACGATCATATATAGAGATGTGTGGCTAACTCGAGTTGTGCTTAATTCGAGTTGATTTCTCCCTAACTCGAGTTTGGGCTGGCGGTAAATGAACGAATCAATCGAAAGAGCGAGAGCGCGATTCGTTCGTTGGGTACACTACACGCTTTATGTCACGCTATGGGGAGCTGCAGTAGATACAGAAATTATATTTATATTACAAAAAAGAGCAATTCGTGCCATTTATAATATGGGTCCTCGGGAATTATTTAAATTTCACCATCCAGTGCCGCTGTACAGCCAAAGAGGATATAATCACTACGTACAGCGGCCGTATGCGTTATCATTGGTCATTGGTTTGCACGATGTTCGCGGTTGATTTTAAAATTGTAGCATGTCTGCTAAATGAGAATAAACGTTAATAATTTTAACATTGTCGCTAAAACTATAAAGCCCCTAAAAATACATTCCATCCCACTCATTTACCCCCTAAATTTGGGGGAAAACCCCTAAGCTATAAAGGCGATGATAGCTCAGTGGTAGTGACTTCGGACGCCACGGCGAAGGTCGTGGGTTCGAATCGTACAATGAGCTTGAGCTTTCGGTGAAGGAAAACATCATGAGGAAACCATAGCACGGTGGTAGGGTACTTTGTAGTACCCGTCTGGCTGGCTACCACCCTCAAGTTGAAAATCTGTCGCCAAACACCTATTGGTGTGTTCCGGCAGCTGCACTTAAGAGCCAGTTCCTTCTAGGCTTTGTGTGCTTACCACCTTCGGCCACATCATCACTTACCATAGTGAGATTGTGGTCAAACACAAGCCTATACAAAGTAAAAAAAAAAAAAACTGAGAACCCACATATTATTCACGCAGACAAAAAAATACAAAAATATTGTTGAATAAATTTTTCCATTCAGGGATTCGTTTGTGAAATATTTAGCTTTAAAGTGATAATTTTTGTTGAGTTTTAAAACACATGAAACAACAAAAAGCCCTCTTCTTAGTCCAAGTTATTGTGATTGGCAACTACGGAACCCTACATTGCGCGTGGCCTGACACGCACTTGGGGCCGGTTTTCATAAATAATAATTGTGTACCAATATAAATATAAAAAACTCTGTTATATATTGTAGATATTTTCATTTTTGTGTCTATCTACCTAGTATCATTGTACCTTGTACCCTATTTCGACTAGCTATAGGGCGCCGAGACTAAATACTAAACCTGTAAGTGCGCCGCGAACTGAAAAAGTTTGGGAACCCCTGCTGTACGAATAAATCGCATGGCCTTGAGCCGCTGTACAGAGGCACTGGATGGTGTGTACGCCTTGTACGTGCTTATGAAGTATTATTTGCTTATTTTAAGCTAGCGTGGTTACACCAGTTCCCCGGCGATCGGATCCATCGGATCAGACTGGAGTCGGAAAAATCTGACGTATATTCCCGGCCTAAGGCGCTTCGGGATTTTCCTACATAGAAAGCAACGGTCTAACTACGATTACACCTATCCTTATCATTAATGGGCGTCCTAACTAGGATTCGTGTGATAACCACTTTAGCGACTTTTGATATTGAGTCTAGGGACTCGAATTTATAGGACTTGGCAGCACGGTATGTAGCAAGTTTGCAGCGTTGCCAACTCTACGATTTTTTTACGTAGATCTATCCTGCAAACCTACGAACTTTAGTCCCAGAATCAACGTATTTTCTATCAAAATTGTTGAAATTTGCAAAATAGACTGAATGGGCATAATTTCCTTTACTTTCGCGAAAAAAAAATAATAAACGTTCCGTTTCATACTTACGCACACTCGCCTCCCCAATCAACACGTCGCGCCATTTATTTTAAAACAAAGTGTCCATTCTATTCCATAGAACTGTGACACACGTGACTGTGTAAAACGATATGTCTTGCCGTAAAAGTGAATCTTAACAAAAAATATTTCAAACCAAGATATCGAAACTTTTTAATAAAACATGTACAAGTTTAATTTGTCTAAAATGATAATTAAAATTGATAAATTGAAATAAATTGATGATGACTCTGAAAGTAGCAAACTCTATTGAATTATCTACAAGTGTGTCAAACTAGGTGTTCCCCGCGGTTTCACTTACGTTCCCGGTGTATTTTTTTTCATACAAACCTTCTCCTGACATTAAAAGACACATAAAAGAAAGTCGTTCGGAAGTTATGCGCGTACAAACATTTCGGCGATCCATTTATTATAGATTTATTTTTGGTTTGTCTGCTGTCTGCTACGTTTAGGGTCATATAAATTGTCATTTTATTCACTTTTATCTACCCTACTCTCATTTCACTCTGAAAAAAAGTACGTAGATCTACGTATTTTCTATATGGAAATTATACTATTTCTACCGAATTTTCTAATCTGGCCTGCGTCTTTTTCAAAATCCGAGTTGGCAACACTGAGTAAACAGTCAGTCAGTCAGTGTAGACGACCAAAGAGTATATAATCACTACGTTTTAAGAGACCGCACTCCATACAAGGCTTTTAGCTACGCGGCTACGATTTGTTTCTCATGTACCACCAACATTTTGAAACCAACTGGTAGTACCAACATTCAGGCACTTATTTCGTTTGACAGCTAGCTAGTAGTGTTGTAGGTAATATCGTAAACGAAGTTGTCGATCATTAGTGATGTACATTCGATAAAATGGGATTTTACGATATCGATAAAAATCTGTATACCTGGGGGGAGGGGGGTTACTTTAAATATTTGTATTTATTGTAAATGTGTTGTATTTATTGTAAATGAAAAGCACATTTTTTTATAACAAACTTTATTTTTAAAATAAAATATTACAAAGATGGCTAATAAAATATTGGTGGTTTTGCTGATGGTTGAAATTTACTTGTCAGGCTTACGGAATCTCTGAAGATTACAACAATAACAGATTACAGAATTATTTAAAGGAAGAGAAGTGGTAAACAGTACTCGGATGCCTCAGTTCCTTAGTGTAACAAGTCTTAAATTAAAATACATTGAGATAAATATGAGTTTTTTTTCTATGTAAGTCGATATGTGAATACAGTTGAATTGGTACACCCTTTCACTAGAATAAATTAACTTTAATTCCAATCTGTAAAAGTAAAACATAAGAAGTAATCAAAACTGATGTTATGTCTGAAGGAAATTAATATACTTTTACATAGCATTATGTGTTTAAATCTAAACTATGCATAATTAATATAACACTAGTGAAATGCCCCGGCTTCGCACGTGTTATGTATGGCACAGCTATCAAACGATTGGTCCGCCACCAACGCCATCTATTGAAAGTAATCGGAAATGGCAATTCCCATACAAATTTTATTTTTTAAACCACTTGTGTATTAGAGAAAACAAAAAATAAATATTCAAATCAGTCAAGCCGTTTTTAAGTTTTAGCGAGACTAACGAACAGCAATTGATTTTTATATTAGATAGATAGAAGATAGATAGATTAGAAGACAGTACATAATTTAAAGGACCTATACAGGACTATTTGTAAGATCAAGCCTGCGCTACAAAATTATATGAAGTTTGATTCTTGATCGCGATTTCAGTGTTAGTCCTATAGTACAATTGGTTCATATTGATGAGTACTTCCACTCCTTAAAATGATGAATTACAAATAACCTTATATAGGAAACAAAAAAAATAACTCTTCTTTAGTGTTATAATAGCTGTATTACAAATGTATGTATGTTCACAGGCTATTTTATTTATTTATTCATCACGTCTATACCATTTTCCAAAAGAAATATCCAAAAAGCGTGAAAAGGTAATAGGAGTTACTTTCGCATTTATAATATTATAGTTTAGGTATATGGTATGGATCACAAATTGCAGACACGAAAATATTGTTTTGGATATTGCTATAGAAAAACGGTATAGATGTGATGAATAAATAAATCAAATAGTCTGTGAACACACATTTTTAATTATGTATGTTCACAGACCTATTGCATTGTAACGCTAGAGGAGAGTTAATGTTTGATGTTAATAAGTCTATGAATACTTAGAGTTACTTAGAATATTTTTGGTTCTTTGCTCATTTTTCTTTGCTTTGTTGTTGGGCTCTTTTAGAGCAGTCTGCAAAATTTTCTTCTACCTTTTTCATATTATTATTTACAATATGGCATTGTTTTCGAATGAACAGCTTACTAACTGTGTCAAATATTTTTTCTTGTACACTTGAATAGTGAACAGAACATTTTAACCATTTCATATCGCAATGAACCATTAATTCCAATTTAAATATATTGGAAATATTATGCTTATGTAGCTCCTTTACAATATTATTTTCAAAAACTGTTTTTGCTATACCAATTGTTTGGCAAAGGTCTCTCGTGGGATATGTAAGAGACAGTTTATCATGCCACCATTCCCTCAGTGAAATATATTTATACAATCCATCTTCATGTAAAGGATTATTATTTTTCAGACAATTGTCACAATTCTCACACTTGTTGTTGTGAAGTACTTTAGCAGCTATGTAGCCACTAACATACACAATCGGCTGTTCTTCAAACTCGGTTAAATCTTTTTCATAATCATAAATTATTTCAGGGAAAGAAATTGTGGGATACTCCGTTTCAGCGACGTTTTCTTGGACTGGCATGGATTTTTCTGAAGTATTTACTTCTTCTTTAGCTGCAAGTAAATCTTTGAAATTCAAGAAAAAAATGTTGTTGTCTTCATCACAATTGGTACCGCGACTCAGAGAAGCCGATAAGTTTGACACTAGAGTAGTCTTCAAAGCTCCTGTGAAGTGGGAGCAGGTGGGGTTTTTATTAGTGATTCCATGTTGTCGAATTAAGCCAAACAGATTTTCTAGAGCATCCTGGTTTAATTGACGCAAATTAAGATATTTAAATTCTTCCATATCTTTCAAATGCCACCATATATCTTTTAATAATGATTTTAGAGAAATTTTAAAGCCATTTATGCATCTCACATGCTTTAATTGTAGCTGGGAATCTGATTTAATAAACTTAATTGTGTCCATTTTTTTTAAATACTTATTCCATAGCTCCACATGGTTTGTTTGTGAGATACATTTTCTCTGATACCTATTTTGATATCTTTGTAAGATGATGGCCCATTAGTAGCATCAAACAACCGATCCAAATCTTCTATTACTTCAGCAGTTTCATTTATTTCTTTTTCTTGTGTTTCTTTTTCATGTCTCCAGGCCATCATCTTAAGAATTGCAGCCATTGTATTGCTTAGAGCATGTGCAGCATATTTAACCTTCATTTTTATTTTATATGTCGGATTAACCACAGTCTGATTTAATTTTTTGAAATTTAAAAAATTTCTGTTTCTCTCTTCGGCTTCAATTAAGTGACGCCATTTTCCTGTTTTACCATCGTAATTAATTTGTCCCGCCTGATAGAAATTGTTCCTTATAGATTTAAATAAATGCGGTATATCATAAACAATATATATTTTTTCTTCTTCCACAAAAAAGAACTTGGCTTCTGGTGGTAGACCTGTAAATCTTTTTAGTAAATTTAAAGCTCCAACATTCGTAGGACCTTGGTCACATACTGTAGTAATGATTGATATGCCTACTGTTTTAAGGGACATTATCACCTGCTTTATTATTGCAGCTAACTTCTCTGAAGAAATGGTGCCTTCCACAAAATAATAAGCTAATGGTTGTTTAATTTTTTTGCGTATACCTTGTATCATGCATACTAAGGCATGATCAGCAATCTTAGGATAACGTCCCATATTTTCCCCTGGACCAAGGTCCACATAACCTTCCACCTTATCAGTGCATTCATTATAAATAAGTCGCTTTTTTAAAGCCATTTCATCAAAAAGTAGTGCAAACATCTTATCACCAACAGATACATTTTCTGTTCTAGTCTTTAGATTATTTAATATTTTCATATTTATCCCAGGTTCCATTGGAATATTTTTCAGAATTCTGTTTAATGTTTTTTCGTTCGGTAGTGGCAGCAATTTTTGCAGGAATCTATAAGTTCTAGGTGATCTTTTATAGATTCCTAATGCAGATATTTTATTTTTCATGTCCCACCTTTTCCCCTGTGGCTTTCGTTTTTGGTTTTGAAATGTGTCATTCAAAACATTTTTCAAAAAGCTTGATTCCAAATTATCTAAATTAATAGCACTTTTTGCTAGAATTTTCAATGAATCCTTAGCCTTTTTCAAACGCTGTAATAGTTTGTCTTCTTCTTTATTTAGAACTTTTCGATCTACAACAAAAATAACAAGATTTAAACACAACTACTTAATATTATTATGTTAAATAGTCACAGTTAATGAATATTTTATTAAATAACTAGCTTTTCGCCCGCGGCTTCGCTCGCGCAGACTTTATAAAATATCTATCTATCTTTTCTTCCTTTCACCCGATATCGATGCCTATTCGAAGCGCCAAGTCAAGCGTTAACCTATGGAAACTCCTTGAAAATCCGTTATTAGTTGCTATGTAACTTTCTAACAGTATCAAAGGAAATTCCAAAAATCTTTAATTGATGATAACTTTTTTGCAACATCCCATTTTAATGAAACAGAGCCTATATTCTGCTCCAAATTAATATCAGTCTTCTTGTGAAAACTACATAGAAATCCGTTCAGTAGTTCCGGAGATATGTGTGAACAAACATACAGACAGACAGACTGAAAAAAATCTATAAATCGCTGGTTTATTTTCTATAACTCTTCATTAGATACCCCTTTTCTATTTTATTTATTACTTTTCTTCACTGTAGAGACACACCGGATTATACTATTTTATTATGTATATGTATAGAAGATAATAGATAGATTTACGACATTTCTTCACACACAGCAATCGGTAGCGGGGGTACTTTATACTAACCACCACGGCACCGGTATGGTTCAGGATCACCCGATAAAACTTATCACAGAAAATGCATTCCAGTATGGCCGAAAGTGTTGAGCACACAAAGCACAAAATATACAAATAAAATATACCCGATGTTCTCCTGGCTCGCTTGTGACTACGAACAATAATTTGCTGTGCTGCACTTGTGGATTCTTGTGGACACGCAACTGGTAATGGAATTGCATCGCAATCATCTGAAATTTTAATTTTCGGAACTTAAAATCCAGTTTGAATTCATATAAAACTTAATACAAACTATAAAAATGGGTGCATATAAAAATAGTAACGATTCTAATGTTATAAAATTTTGCTAAAGGCGTAGTAAAAAGTAAGCTTCTTACAAACTAAAATTTAACGCCTACGAGAGCACTTATAAACGTCGAAGCAACTGAATTTACCACCGGTTTGGAAGCCGCCTTCAACTGAGAAGAACCAAAAGAAGACCCAGCAAAGTTATATATTTAATTTTTGAACAGTTCAACTAATTTGTTTTATATTTCCTTCAAATGTTTAACAATTTTCTAAATAATACAATAGGCATAAAGCGAAAAAACAAAAACAAGAATTATACATAATTAATGATAACTGGAACAAGTTCCATAAGCTTTTTCTTTCAGAACTTTCTTTATGTATAATTTGAATTTAAACTTAATGTAATAATTAAGTATTTTCCTAATATTAATAGTAGGTACTAAATGTTCTCCTTGAAGCTTATATCTAAGGTTAAATATAAGCTTCTCAATAACATTTTTATGCAGTTATAATAATTACTTGCTCTCCAGCAGTTTCACCTACATCACATTCATGGTTACTGACTGATGCGCTTTATTAGATTTTAGCGTAATAATATATAGCCATATAGCCTATAACTTTCCCACATTAATACAAACTATTCAGCTTTGTATATAAGTATAGAAGATATTTGTATAGACAAACTATACCTCCCACCGTTACACCGCGTTGTCGGGATAAAAATATGTCTATAGTACTCAGGTATAATGTAGCTTCCTATTATTAAAAGATTTTTTTAGAATTGGATCAGTAGGTTCAGAGATTATCTGTTACATCCATACTTACAAACAACACTTTATAATATTAGTATAGATAATTAATTGCATACCATTTTTCCTTTTTCTATTGATTGATTTCAATGAAGCTTCAGTTGATTTATTTTTATCAATAATACCAGAGGTTGATGGTATTGGTTCAATTTCCGCTATCACCAACATATCTGATTGAGCCATAGAAGTTGTTGGCTGACCTGAAATAAATTAATATATTGAAATTATTAACTTTTTTAAAGTAAGAAGGCAATAAATTGGCATGCGGTCCACTTGATGGTAATTTGTTATCGATGTTAACAATTCTAGAAGGCTTGCTTACATGATGTCGACCCTTCACAATGCCTAGAAGGCAACTGGCTTTCAATAGTAATTGCCGGAACACACCAGTAGGTGCTTGGCTACAAATTTTCAGTATGAGAATGGGGGTGTTAGCCAGATTGACGAGTACTACAAAGTATACCTACCACAAACAAAAAATAATAATAATAATTACAAAAACAACAAGGAAGAAAAAAAAATAAAACAAATTAACTAACTACAAATAATTATATACATATAATAAAAACATATACACATAATAATAAATCTAAGAAAAAAAAAACTAATAATATGAACAGGTTTATAATAATCAAGTATATATTGATAATTATAATTGGTGAATAATACCTTCAGGTGTGGGAGCTTCAATAGTTTGCTGTTGATCAGAATATGGTCCCAGCACATTTGTACAATCACGGAGAATGCCTAAAAAAACATATTTTTTAAATTTGTTACACTAAAATTATCATGATTAATATGTGTGTGATGTTACAACTACTGTGAAATGCTTTAAAACTTTGTTATTCTGGGATTCAACTTACTTATCTGTTTATATTTATAAATGATTTAATTTTCAATCAAACTTTGATACCTACTCTAGTAGTTATTATCTTCATAAATAAGGTGTTACAAATAACCTTATTTTTTATGAACATCAAGCATAATTGAATTTGACCTGTGTTTAATAATGTGAATACCAATTACTGGCATTTAACTTTTTTATATGAAGTTTGTGAGATTTACATCCCTTTGCGATAACCATTAGGTTAAAGAAACACTGTTTAATTTAAATAAGATGAACCATACCTCTTTGACACTTTTGACTTCCAATGTATAAAGGAAAATCCGCTAGAAGTTCATCTGCCAAGGGTGGAAGAGTCAGGTGCAATTTAGGCACAGCATGTTTCATCAAGCGATTTCCATTGTTATTGAAATCTTCTATTGCAAAGTGGATACCACATACAAACTTCAATGTGTGCAGCTTTTCAATAGGCAAATACACCAGATCTTCTTGACCTATTGCTTGTACCCAACTTCGACACCTGCAATTTTTTCAATTATCATGTTCATACAAAAAATATTTATTGGCGCTAAATTAGAACTACTAGATGAGAAGTACAACCTACTAAACCATATGTGAGAGTTTTACAATTTATAAATATTAGTAAAAGCCTATTTAAACTAAAATAAAAAATAAAAAATATTTATACATATGTTTGCTACAATTTCCTATAGTAGTAACCATGATATGCCTTTTTGCTAGCACTGCTACCAATTTTAAATTTTTGACTGACTCGGCTTATACTTCTTTAGGTAACAATACTTATGTTAACATCCTTACTTATATTTGAAAAGCAAGTTTATCCATTTGTTTGTTTAGTTTTCACAGCTAAAGCACTGAACTGCATGTGATGAAAATTGATTTTTTTTGGAATTAATCATCACAATCTTTAAAGCTCTGGAACACAGGTGAAATCATATGGAACATCTACCAAGTAGTGAACTCCTAAGGCTACTCACTGACCATAATATCTTGATTATATAACTTTTCTTATGATTATACTACAAGTTGTGGAAGTAACAGAACTGTCTCTATTTGTTTGGTATGTTTTCACAGCTTAATAACTACCTACTTAGCTACATAACGGACTTAGAAGAAAATTTAGCAGAAAAGTTGCTTGCTATAGATATAAGTTGTCTAGTTTTATTCGGTATTTGTATTTCTTGGTTATAACGACCAATAAAACTTACCGGATAGGTTCTAAAGGCAGTGCAGCTAAAAATAAGTTGGGTTCAGAGGATTTACTTCTGAAACATATCACACACTTTTTGGTCATTTTGGAAGATTGAGTCTATTATCTCGTATATCGTATATCACTGTAAACTATGACTGTAAATAAAATAGAGTCACTTTCTCGAAGATTGAGTCTAATTTCTCGTAAACACAGGCACACTGGAATATCACTGTAGCACGAAGTTTCAACGCTAAATCGGAGGAGTTTCAACGAGGAGAACTCAACTCGACGATAATAACGGAGATTGTAATAAGTATATTTAAATATACTCAACTAATTACAGAGAAAATACGCGAACACATCCGATAACTCGAAAGGGGCCGGTAATTTTCAGACGATTTGAATTTGACATTTCAAATGTCAAAAAACCAAATCGAAATGTCAACGCCTAGTCGTACCAACATTGAGATTACAATATTCGGTGATGTTGGCCAAAATTGAGAAACATCCATTTTATCATGACCCGCGAAGTTCATTGAAAGGCGCATGTCTAGAGTTCAATATAAATGGTCGAGTTTTCACTGTTCTAAGTGTCCACGGACTGTAGACGACGTCAGTGAATGTGATTGTCAGTAAGGTGTCTTTGTTGTAAGTGTTATCTCACTCAAAATAAATTATTTCACAACAATAGAATTTCCAGATGGTATTGAATTTTGGATGATCAAGTGTACACAAAAGTGAAAAATATATTTTAGTGAATTGTTTGTTCAATAAATTGCGCCACAATAATGTGAATACTTTCTCTACTCTCTTATACGTGTGTTGCGACATCGAAAATGTCTCGTTTTACAAACCTAGTGGATAACTCGTTAGCATCGAACGGCAGCAACGGCAACGGCACAGACGGTGAAGGTTGTATGTTGATCAACCCGTCTCAGAGTGTGATCATAACTGGCGCGTACAACGGTATACCGCAAACATTGATCCTCAACTTGATATCTTGGACATGTCTGATCCTAATGTTTTCTGTACTGCGGCGGACGGCGTGGAATTATGGCCGGATGGCGCTCGTCCAGCGCTCCAAGAGCCGGTGGACGAACCTATTCTATCGAGGAGGTGACGGCGACGCTTTAGTAGAACGGAGAAGAAGTAACGATGAATCCCTCAGTATTGACGAAGGATTTTTCACATGGCTGCCTGCCGTATTCCGCGTCACGCGGGAGCAAGTGCTAGCCAAGTGTGGCCCTGACGCTGTTCACTACTTGTCATTCCAAAGGCATGCAATAACTCTACTGTTCATTGTTATGTTGGTATCCATTGGCATAATTCTACCTATAAACTTTCAAGGTACGCAGTTACGAGTTGACATGAGTACCTTCAGTAGGACGACACTGTCTAATCTGACTGGGAGATCTTACTGGTTATGGGTACATACCCTGTTAAGTATCTCATTCCTTCCTATATCGGTATTGATTATGAGGAGGTGTACGGGCCGTAAACCCGCACCTACATCTATGACAGGCACTATTATGATCACAAATATATCCAAAGCTGATAGAAATGAGTCTACAATAAGGGCATACTTTGCTCATAATTTCCCTCACATTCAAATTGTTGACCTGAGACTTGCATATAACATTAACCAACTGAATGATGTTCAAGAGAAGAAGGAGATGGTCACAGAAGCCCTGACATACTCTGATACATACTTCAAGAAGACAGGAAAACGCATCACAATGAGGCTGACCTGGTGTGGACCTGAAGTTGATGCTCTAGAGTTTTACACCAATGAAGAGAAGAGGCTTAAGGATGAAGCTAAGAGGTGTCGTGCCATTGTACTTAATGATCCTCTTGGTGTTGCATTTTTGACCTTGCCATCTTACAGATTGGCTGAACATGTAATAAAAAATTTCAGCTTACATCGTGGTTGGGTTTTATCACATGCTACAAATCCATCTGACATTATCTGGGAGAATTTAAGTGTCAAACCTGGTGTTTGGTATATAAAAGCTATATTTGTCAATTTCTTTCTGTTCATAGTTTTGTTTTTCATGACAACACCAGCTATTGTAGTGAATTTATTCAACACCATTATTGTTAAACCTGAGAACCAGAGTAAAATCAGCGCTGTGATTTTTGAGTTCCTTCCAACGTTGCTACTGTGGACCATGGCCGCTGTGATGCCTGCTATAGTAGCTTTCTCTGATAAATTTCTCTCTCATTGGACCAAGTCTCAACAGAATTACTCTATAATGACTAAAACTGTTTCATACCTTCTACTCATGACCTTGATTCTACCTTCACTCGGGTTGGCTAGTGCAGAGGCGATGGTAATGTGGACGTTGCATCACACGAATGATACGATTCGGTGGGACTGCGTGTTTCTCCCTGATAAAGGCGCGTTCTTTGTCAATTACGTAATTACTTCGGGCTTCATCGGTACCGCGTTAGAATTGATTCGTTTCCCAGAACTTTTCCTTTACGTGTGGTATTTATTGCAGTCGAAATCGAAAGCGGAAAAGAGTTACGTCAAGAAGGCTATCTTATACGAGTTCCCATTCGGCGTGCATTACGCATGGAGCCTTGCTATTATAAGTATAACTATTGTTTACAGTCTCGCTTGTCCCCTCATCGCGCCGTTCGGTTTGATCTACCTCATGTTGAAGCATGTAGGAGATAAACACAACTTGTTCTTTGCTTACGGGCCCAGTGACATGAGCGGTGTCGGTGGGGGCAGGATCCACTCCACGGCCGTGAGACTGATACGTCTCTCCGTGCTTCTTCTCTTAGTTAATATGGCGGCTTGGGCCGGCCTAAGGGCAGGATTTGAAGCTAGAACAATCATCCTGATAATGGCGTCGATAGTTGCTTTCGGAACGTTCCTATTGCTGAGTCCGTTCCCGAGTTGTACCCCACCTACACCGTTGCAAGAGGAATCCAGTATTAGATTCCAGGAGTATGTCGCGCCAGCTTTAACAAAGCTCGACACTCCTCCGAGCTCGACACCTACGACTCCAGATTATGGGGCCTCTTCCCCTGTAACGAATCATTCCTACAGTCCGGGACCAATAAATATATAAATAATAGTATTAACACATGCGAATTCCCCCTATTTTTTATCAACTAGGTAATTGCTTTTGTCACATAAGTAGTGATTAAAACACGAACGGATATATATCTTGTTCTTTATCTAAAGGGAGAAGGATAAGAACTTTATTTAAATAATTAATGTAAATAATTATAAAACAATATTGTTTAAATGTAGTTAGTATGATTTTATAGTTTTGTAGATATCTGAGATCTTATGTTCGGATCTTGTATTGGATTAAGTTACTCGTTTTTCCGCGCCCTTTTATTCAACACGCACGCTTCAAGTTCAACCCAGTACATATGACGAATAGTTTTTTTTTGTTAGTAATCCAAGACATAGGAAGACTAATCGTATAAAAAAATTAAACTAATATTCTCTTCCCTTCAAGCAATAAAGGCTTCTTCCCATTATGTTTTAACCGGCTTGCCTGTATATTCCCCGTACATAAGATTTCAGGCATCAAATACATAACATTTCCTCGTGATTTTTCATGGCTGTCAGTTTTTTATGGTCTAATTTTGTATAATGTGAATTGTTAGAATTTGTTTGTTTTGCTTTATTTTGTTTACGTAACGATATCTTGTTATATTCATGAATAATAGCAGGCTTCCGGATATTTACCTTGTAGGAATTTGTGCCTGGTTAGATCCATAAACAATTGTTTTGAATTTATTGTTACATACTCGTAACCACATTATTTTACAAATTATATAAACGTTTACGAGAGTATATTTCACGAAAGCACTCGCTGGTTTTCTACAAATTATACACGATATTTAATTAACTGCTATACCTAATGTGTTTTAGTGTTTTAAAATCAGCAATAAAATTTTGTTATTTAATCCATTGAATGTTTTTCTTAGTAACTCAAATAAATGAATAGACCTATAAAATAAAATATCAAACTATACATAGCTTATTTATAAGCATGACTAGGAAAATACCTACTCAATTATAGTCACTTTACTATATTGTGCTAATTTTACAGATGTAGGCAAAGTTATCATTGAAACAAGGTATGCAGTTTCAATTAGATTTCCATCAAAAGAACAAAATATGTAGAAAATTCTCTTGAGGCTGCCGCCGCTGCCGGTGGGCAAGGTTCCCTGCAGGCTCGCAGTGTTAACTCTTTGGATGACCACGCTAATGCGTTGACAGAAATATCGCCGCCCAACGGTCTCCCGAAGCCTCGATGAGTTTTTATGATAGAATCCGATCGAATCGGCTAGTTTCGGACCCCACGTACTACCTATGGTCTCAACCGCAAAAGGTATGAACGTATAGTTGGGTAGAGAGGAAGCGTATCTTTTGAATTTTAGTTTTTGTTGAGTCATTGTTGTTCTAATTACTTACTTGGCAATGATATTATAAACACCGTTAAAATTTTATAGTATTTTCTAAACGAACTGTTTTACAATAACAAACGTAACGTGCAAACTCTTATCTATGTAAACTATAAGTACCTACCTAAATCGAGTTTTATTGGAGAAGCCTTGTATAGTCTATTAGCCTCTTATGTCGTGTGAGCTAGTCATACCTTTTAGGAAAAGTGATGTGTCTTGTTTGCACAGCCGTATGTCTTACATGCCACATGGCAACAATATGCTATAGAAATAAATGTAAAAAGAATAATTATAGACTTATTCGTTGCGTGACAAAAAAGACAATGTAGATAGGCCATACTAATTCGTTGATCTTTTTTGGCTTTCCACCTTCGGCGGCATCGCCACCTACTTTTATTCCAGGACCTAAAAGAAATAACTTAGTATCTTATCTACCAAATTTCATGAATATCCGATCAGCCATTACGGAGCTAAGTGGTAATAAATATTCGCATTTAGAAAATGATAGTAGGATTGATCGTCAAGTTTTGAACCGAGATTAAAACAATACAATAAATTCTTGAGCTCTTTTATATACGGACCTAAATGCTGCTTAATTCTGAATTTTTCATGATTTTAACAGATAGTGTCTACGTAATCTGTTGCTTCCGAAAACATAAAAAGAAAAAAAAACTACTTGTCGGTTGTTCTGGCAGTTTTTCACGCCTAGTAGACACAGATAAGTAGTTACGTAATCTGTTTAGAAATGACTAATTAGCCTACTTAATATTTGTAAGCACGTTTCTTAATGTAGGATATTACTTATATTGATCAATAAAGCAAGTCTCATATTTACGCTCAATTGTGATGTGTCATCGTACTTTGGTTTTCTTTGTTATACCACAGCGTAATTACATACAGTGGTCTATCGCGTTTGAAGTCACGCGAAATGCCGCTTTGTATAGGCATTCGTAATTGCTCCATTGTGTCCCAAGCGAGTGTATGGCAACTAGGGCTCGCTACCGCCCCCTCTCACCCCGCAAGCCCCGCACCTTAGCTCTGTCCAGACACAGAGTAAGGATTCCTCTGTGTTCTAGACGTGTCCGTTAGCCCACTGTAAGAAGAGTTACGTAGACTGTGGTTATAATGTTTGTTTTTTTTTTCTTCATATTTTTTATGGTATTTTTTCTCTATGTATCTATGTGCTATATGCCTTGTGATTCGCGAAACCATACCTATGTATTAATATCGACTGAATGACATCACATATAGTACATTTATTACAATAAATATTTTTTCTACTAATATCCGTATCTTTCCAGCGAACATCAACTGATAACAGTTGATATTAGGTTCAATGTAGGTAGCTTATATTACTATTAAATTACTTTATAGCTATTGAATAAATCTTACAAAGTTAAAGGTAAAGCGAATGACTAACAATTTCCAAAATATTTGAACACTAGAGCCTTTCTTTAGCCTTCAGTTGTATTACAGCAAGTGTCTCATGTGGTGTGTAAACCATTTGTTCATCGACGTATGGAAATAAGACTCTAAAATCAGTACTTAGACAATTTGAATTGAAACCATTTGTTATTGACTTCATGTTTTCCTTTGGCGAAAAACTAGCCTTGAATCTGTGGGTAGTGTAAGTTTATCTCGAGAAGTAAGATAGAATAATTTGCCAATCCAATTTCATTCTAATTGTGTATACTTTACCTTCGATAATTGCGTGCTGGGTGTTATGTAAAACTGCGTTGGCCCCATCACTGACTGCTGGAAGAGACATCTTTCTCACAATTATTTTCGCTCATATCTTGCCTTCATTCACTCTTGCCAAATAACTAGTCATTCACATAAGTAGGTATTTCTTCTAGAATTCTAAATCATAATTCCCTTTTCCTGTAACTATTTCTCATTCGATTCTTCAACCATCCTTCATAATAACTTTTACACAGGGTATGATCTATCTATGTTACAAGTTTCATCCATATACATTCAGCCGTTTATGCATGATTGAGTCAGAAACATCCAAACATACAAACTTTCACATTTATAATATTTATATATAATAGGATAGAAATACATAATATCATATTGATATACCAGCTCTCGGTTTAACAATAATTAATTGGTAACACTAATTAAATTTATTCGTGATGGTGTGACGAACGCTGCTAGGTACGTTTGCAATCGCAGATATTTAGAATAATTTAGATTAGATAAAAATATATACAAACTTACCTAGTAGTATTTTTTCGGATAGGTTAGCTCTTCTTTGCTGTGCAATTTTGTTGTATTTTTTGAAGCGTGCGTGTGTTTAACAAATTATTAATTATGTACTTTAGAACTAGTTATAAGTAGGTATTGTCTTTTGCTTTAGTTTATTAGAGGAAGTTTTTAAGTTACGTGTCGCAATGTACATTGCCTGACGTGTAGCGCTGGCGCATAGCGGGGATCATCGATTGAATAATCATTACGAGACCTATAGGTGCTTAAAATTTATGTAATAAATTAAAACGAAGAAATATCCCTTAACAATTTAAAATTCAGTTTCGTTTATATACCTACTTAGGTAGAAGATAAACCTATACTCGATAAGTTCCCTGCATTCTAAAATTATTTTGACTGACTTTCCAATTCCAATTTATTGTTTATGGCTCGATCCTTGCTCCATCGCTCGTGCCTACGATTTGAGTTTGAATCCTAAATTTCTTTTCACACGTCACATAATGTAGTTTATATTATTATAACAACAATCAGAACGGGCACTATTAGCACATAATAAATTGTTTCCTTGTTTTGTATTTAAGGGAAGTTTTTAACAATATTATTTGCGTCCGCATTACATTTATTACGCATTACCTACTTATGTAATTATTATCGACTTACAAAAAAATAAATTAAATAATCCCCATATACCTATGGTATATAGGGCTATTTTTAATTGTTTACCTAAACTTTTAGAATTGAAAGTAACATTTTTATTTTTTTAAAGGTTTTAGTTACAAGACTATCTGCCGGTACTAACTAATTCAAACAACTTTTACTAAGTACCTACCTACTACGTGAACATTTCTGAAAGCGCGAAAAAAAAACCTTTTTTTTTTTCTACCAAGATGTAAGCTTGCTTGATGATAGCTTTTTTTTTCATACATTTTGGTAGGTTATTGTTATTTTGTAAAGATGTGATTGTTTTTTCGCACTTTCCGTGTTGATCACTTAGTAAAAAATTATTGTATTTGTGAGTAATTTTATTTCAGAAAGTTTAGTTACCTAATGAATTAAAACTAACCCTGTATATCTAACGTAAATGATTGGAAATCAACATTACAATGTGATAAGTTCATATAAACGATATGTCAAGTCAAGTGCGTAATACGTATGATTCACTTTATACATATGCACCATTCCACTGCTACAGGTAGGTACCTACCTATACCTATTAATAACTGGCTTACGAATTACGTTAATTAATTGATTTTTAATGTCTCGCAGGATTTAGCGAAGTACAGTTAGCGGCAAAAGTATCTTGGCACTTTAGTACCGTCACATTACACAATTCATAATTTTCTTGACAAACTGTCAAGAAAATGTTAATAGATTATTATGAAAGGGTTCTAAAATGCCAAGCTACTTTTGCCGCTGACTGTACCTACAATTATCATTAGTGACATACTAATGTCAACTATGCAATAAATAGTAAATAACTTAGCTATATTTCCTCAGATTAAAAAGGTAGTTTTTTAATCTGAGTATATTTCGCATAAGTAGATATTGATTCGCAATGTCATGACGTCATGCTATGAAAACCAAAGAGTATAGTAACTATCCAAAACGTTGCGACGCGACGTTACTGCGAATTTATCCCACTAGAGGCGCCTCTGTGTTATAACGCAACTGACTGTACAGACAAAAGAGTACAAGAGGTGGCATCTTTGTTGACGCCGCGCCGCCGGCCCTGGGGTAGAGCGAGAGGAGCGGTCGCTCTAGTCTAGTCGCCACTCGCCAGGTGGCAAGGGGCGCCAAAATGTGAAATGCGAAAAACAATTTCAAGTGAAACTTACATTCTGCAGGCGGATTTTATTTTTCCAATAGATTAAAAAGAAATGTAACATTTAAAATAAACTGAAATACAATTTATGTGGCGTGAAAGCGCCTAACAAACAACTAGCGCCAAAAGACAATTTCTGCTGATCAAGGGCTAGGGCCGGGAGAGCTAACCAGTCTACCGTCGATGGCAGTCTAATAAACAACTTTAAAAATGTAATTCGTTATAGGTAGCTAATTTCAATTATGTTATTAAATACAACCAATTTGCAGTTGTAGGTACTTTATACCAAACATAAATAAAAGAATACATCACTATTAGTGACATCTGTCGGTCACCGCTGGAAATGCGTAGGTTCGAATTTCGAATCCTATTTAGTTTCCAGCAAAGGGAATTGTGAGGAAATAATTTTTAAGGATGATGAAGGAGAAGTAGTCAAAGTATTTATCTTTGGCCTGTTAGGGAATAAATAATAATAATAAAATTTATTAAATAAACACAAAGCAAAATAATACAGAAGAATGGTTGGATTTGAGGAATTAGTATAATATATTACTCTAAGGGCTGGTTTTTCAATCACTATTCTGCTATTCCTATTATAAGTCCATACAAAAATAGTTCTAATTTCAAATTAACCGATATCCTTTAACTGGCCATTGAAAAATCTGACCTTATATTTATGAATGCGTTAAGTATCGTGTAAAAATGATTTCCAATATACTTAGGGTATGTTCCGTTATACACTGCGAGCACTGTTCAGTACTCTTAGTGGGGAGAAATTCGTTCCGGTTATAGATGACAGTATACTGCCGCATACATATCATAGGGAAATATATGACGTAATAATGACATAAATCGTCGCCATTTTTGTACTGTGAGCACTGGCGTTTTCGAGGTAAGGTGCTCTCAGTGCTATGATCACGTGATCAACGGCGTCCAGAATGACAGTTTATATATACGTGGATGACAGACAGTATACTGGACTGCGTTCCGTTTTAAACAGTACCTAGTATAGCTAACTATAAAGGAACGGCTTCTCAGTATACAAAATGTCGTCACACCTTACAGTGCTCGCAGTGTATATCGGAACATACCCTTAGTTCAATATTAACCATATATATGTCGTATGTAGCTTTTAATTTAGCATAATTTTTTTAACAATGTTAACATCGTTTTTTGTTTGCAATAATCTATTTCATAGTAATATAATAAACAATGTACAGTTTGAATATACTATTTTTATACACAATGGTATATTTTATTTTAACAAACTGCTTCCTTTTCGATAAAGAGTTTGTATGTTCTATTCCCATATACTTAGTTGTAAAACGTAGTGATTATATACTCTTTGCTTAGTTGTGAAGTAATGTGCCGTGGGGTAACGTCTTTTTTTAAATGTGGTTTGATAAAAATTATAAGCATCATATTAAAAAAAATGTTTATATTGTTCATATAAATTATATTAACAAATTAAAGATTGATGAGCTATAATCTAATGAAGTGATGGAAGTTGCTGATAACGTTATAGGTATATATGCATTATTAGTTTATTTTTATTTTCTTACGCACTTACGAAGGTCAGCGCTACTGATGTTACCAATTCATATAATGTTACCATACAAGCATGGTATTAAAATAAATAAATAATTATAAGTGCTATAATTCTTATTATTAGGTACAATGATTTCTATTTATTTCTGTGACATTAATGAAATTTCTGTATACAAAAAGATATTTAACACCTCAAAAAAATGTTACCAAGTTTAATGTTGCTATAGTATTTCTAAAATACATTTATATTTTATTCACAAATAAAATACATACAACATTACCAACAACCTAATTAATTAAATAAAAACTAATGTGACTTTTTAGGCTTAGATAATTTCTCGTATTTGCTCTTAGAAGAGTACCACAGGCCGAAGGGGATAGCAAGAGACGGCAGGGTCATGACTGCGAAGGCCGCCCAGTCTAGGATGTGCGATGAGAATTTCTTGTCGTAATCCTTGTAGGCGACGATGGCGCCCTCTCCTGGGGAGCTGCTGATTGAGAACTGGGTCTGAAATTAAAGAAGACAAAAATTATCTTATCTCGATACCTTAGTTCACACTCGTACTAATTACAGTTTTGCAAATTTTACAGGAGAGCAATTTTTATGTTTTTACGAGAATATCTTATCAATGGTGGGGAAAAAAAAACAATTTATGACTTTGTATCTTAGCATAGGTCTTTGAGATTATATTATGTCAAATATTTATTTACAAAACAATACTGAAAATTCATGTTTAAGTAGCCCACCCCCTTAATTACAAGTGTGCACGTCAAAAGTTTGAAATCAATGCAGTTAAGACGATTATATTTATTCCATGAGTCTATCAAACTTAATCACTTACGTTCATAACATTAAAAATGGATTTTAGTGTAATATTACATGCATACGTCGCAGTTAGTATTATGGTGTCACATTGTGTTTAATAGAAGGAGAAGGCTTTACAGATTTCTGAGAGAGAGAACGACGCAACGAAAACGAAACGACGAAATTTGATTTTTTTGTAATTAGAACGAGTGTGAACTAAGGTATTTTATATTATTAATATTTCATTTCTGGGCAAGGCTACTCAACCTAGAATGACACTAATATTAAAGGACCTTCTACGAGCGGCAAACATCTACCGGTGTGTTGATAGCCAGTTCACTTCTTGGAGAACTGTACTCTTACTACCTTCAGCTACATCATCACTTACCACAGTGAGATTGTGGACAAACTCAGGCTTTTCCACAGATAAAAAAAGAAAATAATTTTTAGACCTCAACCCTGAATCACTTGAATAAATCACACTCTTTTTATCTATTTTTTTTAAATCTTCAATCATAATCCCTTTAGGAAATTCTATTAAAACTGAGAATATAGTATAAAATAATAAATATTGATCACTATCCCATGTTCCATCTGCATAGCATTCTTTATCTCTGACTTGTCTTACTAGAATGGTAGCAGTGCAATGATATTCGACCAAAAACCATCTCCACTATTGTTGTTAATTGAGAAAACTGCATCAAATATGTACAGTAGTTCTCATATTATTATAATCACAAACGGACAGACAGAGAGACATTAAGTTTTAAATTATGACGATTCACACATCTAACTGACTAATATTGATTAGATAAGCTAATATTGCATTAATAAATTAATTAAATGGTGTTTTCAATAGTAAGGAAAGTATTGTAAGATAACATAAGGTAGTTCTGTATTACTAAATAATATTAAAAGTATTAAATTGAATATTTTTTTTTTTACTTTGCGTATGCTTCTGTTTGACCACATTCTCACTATGGTAAGTGATAATGTGGCCGAAGGTGGTAAGTGCACAAAGCATAGAAGGAACTGGCTCTCAAGTGAAGCTGCCCAATGCTGCGGAACACACCAATAGGTGTTTGGCAACAGATTTTCAACTGGAGGGTGGTAGCCAGCCAGGCGGGTACTACAAAGTACCCTACCACCATGCTATGGTTTCCTCACAATGTTTTCCTTCACCGAAAGCTCAAGCTCATTGTAGGATTTGAACCCACAACCTTCGCCGCTGCATCCAACGTCACTACCACTGAGCTATCATCGCCTAAAAATTATTTAACTAATCAAATTAACGTAAGTTATAGCATATATGAATTAATTGAGCCTTCTATAATAAATGTATAATATCTGTCCCACATATAAAGTTTTCCAATTTTCTTTATTTTTTTTCCATAAGAACCTTCTACAAAGTATTACAAATCTTTAAAAAAAAAGATGAATAAGATTGGTAGTCTTTCTCAAGTTATGGTGGGACCAAGGAAAATAGGGACTCATTTTTACAAGCTTTTTTATGTATATAGATGTATATGTCATGGACCAAGTGATCAATTAGGCATTGTGATTATAAAATTAATTATTATCACACTAAAATCTCTTTGCAGAAATGACCTGGATACTTTAGGCTACAAGTGTATGGTTATTTTTTTTATTGCCCCTTATTATTAGCCAAAAATTACCAAAATGTAAGCACATTATGATGCCCAATATCACTTGGTCCATAACATATACTTAAAATAAGCATAGTCTCACCTCAGTGGCATCTTCGCTAGCCTTATATGTAACTTCAGCAGATGTGAAGTTGTAGTAGCCGAATCTGTTAGATCTGACGGTGACTACGTGAGTTACATTCGTCTGGGGCGGAATCCTGTCGATCTGCGCGCTCAGTTGTCCTCCGACCACCGTGAACGCATCAGGGTGGAAACCGTTGTCAACCAGATTCACGTCAACAGCCGGCCCCGTTCCAACATTGTATAATGTGTATTTCACGAGGATATCCATGTTCTCAACCAGGTATTTATTTAACACTTGTTTGGATATTAATAACCTCGCAACCGCTGGCTCGTCATCTGCTGAAGCCATTGCAGCGACTACGAGGATCAGGGACAATAGTTTCGCGGCCATTGTGTCTGAAATAGATAAATGTTCACGTAAAATGTTTAGTTACGAAAATAGGGTATAGGTGAAAGGCAGAGATACGTGGAAAATTGAATGAAAGCTTTTCCTATTTAGCAAAATTTATGTAGTAGATAGATGGTAATGAAGTATGTTTAATTTTAAAATGAAACTTACCTTTATTTGTCTATATTTTATTATAATTAAACGAGAAACGTATTGGGTTCACTTAGGAATTAACCGCGATGACAATGACAGATGTTAGTACGTGGCTGACGTTCACTCCACGCGTCCAAAATTATTGCCAGCAAGCGAATTGTGATTTACTGTTACAGCTGCGTTCAGATTTACATGATTGGTCATATCAATCAATCTAGAAAATAAATTAGTTTAGTAATAATAAAATATTTGAACAGTTATGTAGTTATAATACAAAGATAAATCATATGAGAAATAATGTATATATAATATATGTTTTTTTTTTTACTATAAACTGCAATCAATAAATCAAAAGTAATATTGATAGTTTTCGAACGTAATTTTTCGAAGCTGTCAAAAATCGTAAATCCGTATTTGATTTGTTTTCTCGTATGGTGAAAAATTGCGAAAATGGAATTCTTTGAGAATTCATAAATTTACTTTATGCATTCCATATTCATAGTGAAGTAGCGTGTGTTAAGAACAAGGTATTGTTGAAAACTATGACCGATAAAGAAGATGTTACCAAAAAACCTGAAAGCGAACCTATAGATGACGAAGCTCTAGAAAAGTAGGTGCCATGGTATATATAACCAACCATTACTCTGAATAAAGCAGCTTTAAATCAATATTCTCATGAAAAAAGTAGTAGTTTACTCTTGGTTTTATACTTTTATATTATGTTGCCAAGCAAATAAATACGTAACTATAAACACTATTTTTTTTGGTGAATTTTAGATTAGCTGTAGAGGAGCTAATGCGAGAGGCAGTCCAAGGTGCCGCAAGAGCAGAAATAGTCGGCCCCTCAGGTTGGATCAAAGCGCCGCAACAAAAATCTAATAAACGTTTTCTTGTGAATACACTACGGCATGCTGTGACATCCAACAAGTATAGATACTCACGGTCCCGAAGCTCTTATAAATCACCGAACCGTGATAAATACCCAGAACCATCTATTAAGAAAGATACTTCTAAGAGAAAACACTAAAATGGCTGACTATGATGTAGATGAAGTATTAAAAAATATTTTCAATAGCAAAGATGCGAAATGGAAACCATACGACAAAATCCCACTGATAAATAAAGAGCTAGAACAAATCAAATCTGACATGAGAACATTTTTAAGTAATAGCGATATTGATCTGGTATCCATTGTGAAAGAGAGTCATGAATTGTGTAAGGAAAGCAAATCCTTGGTGGCTGATATGGAATTATGTAAAAAGGAAATAGAAGAAGAGACAATGGCAGAAATACTCAAATCTATAGAAGATCATGACCTTATTGCCAAAGAACTCCAATCTGTTGACTTTGCCCTTAATATAGTTGGTGATGTTGCACTATGCGGCAGGTTTGTCAAAGAATTTGATGTTGGTAGAGAAGCACAGAGCTTCACCAGAGCAGTAAGAGCTGTTTATGACTTAGTCCAACATTTAGACAATCCCGTGGAAGGATTTAATCAACTGGACTTATATGGAAACACTAAACACTTGGCTCAGCTTATACTGGACAGGCTTCTCCATGACCTCTATGTAGAGTGGGCCAGGATGATGTGTTGGGGTACAAAAAAAAATTCTCAATACACAGAAATTACTATTAAACTCTATATAGAGGATTCCCTTGCAGTAATTGATGTATTAAATGCTCTAGATATATGTAAAAAACTCCATGAAAAGATAACAGAATTTGCACAATTTCTACTCAAAGAGGTTCTCATTGTAATCATACATCATGATTGTGTTGTTTATGCCGAAACTGATGAGTTGATGTCTGTCACAACAAACAAATCCAATATTAAACCACAATATGATGCGGTTATAGCTAATTTGAGATTATTATTCCACTACCTCAGTAATAAGCTGAATGTCAACTTCAGGAGGGATTGCACTTTAATGACAATGATTGGCAAAGAAATATCTGTGGAATTCAGTGATATTCTAGTGAAGGATTGTCTCATAGACACAATACCAAATAATATAAATGAACTCCAAAGTTATGGGAAAATAACATCTGAAATTGAGAACTTCCAGCAGTTTCTGTCTGTTGTTAAATTCTTTCCTAACATGCATTTATCTATACTTAGGTATGTTGATAATATTGATGTGTTATTTGCAAGTAAATCTAGCCAGTATTTCTTGGAGACTGCACGGAGTATAATGCTCAAAGATCTCAGTTCCACAATGTCTATTGGCGTGGAGAGCATACCAGATGACGGAGCAAGCACAAGTGCACATGAGATTGAGGCTCTGAATATTTTAGATCAGACAATACCGAAGAGTTTGTTCTATTTTCCTAGGTGTATGATATCAAAGACAGCCCAGGAACTCTTGGATCTTGTGTATGTGATGATGGAGCAAGCAGTACAGTGTTCTGATGTGGTATGCAAGAAGCTGTACATCACTACGAGACTGGTGTTTGAGCTGTATGATGCTGTTGTCCCTTATCATCATGAGAATTACTTGCACACTATACCACAGTATGTAGGTTAGTATTTTGTAAGACTAGTTTTAATGTGATCATATTATCTATATGCTAAGTACCCATTGGGTACCACATGTTATGATACATGTTAACACATATGCAGGTAATGCACTTGATGCATCCTTAGCTCCTTACTTTCAACCTTCAGCCTTTAAAATAAAGTCTTTGTTTCCAGCTCTGTTCCACAACAACTGTATGTATATCGCGCACAATCTCCAGACCTTTGGCGACAAGTGGCTGATCCTTATGGAAGGGCGAGACTTGGACTACCCAATAAGTTTTGTGGATTTAGTCCAGAAAATACGTGATCTCGGGTACCAGTACCTCACTATACATATGCAGCAGCAGAGGAAGCAGATATTGGATAATATTAGATCTTCAGGTGATAATTATAAGTGTTATATTTCTATGACTTTTCAATTACTCCATTGTTAGTGGCACCATATGATCATTTTTATGTAATAACGTGATCTCTCCTTGTCTCACTATGCTTGTCTGTTCTTGGCACATGGACTGTCATCAGGGCCATCTGGATCCGCTAGTTTAAAGTAATCACTACCCTGTAAATTTCAGTCTGATTTATAAGTGGAGTCTCTTATAATTTGTTTTCACAAAAAGGAATGGTTACAAATTAACGTTAAGTATTGTATCTTTGTTCAGGCATCTTCAATCGAATCTAACGTTTAATCTCGAAACTAATCAATTTGTTTAACTAATTTCAGATCTCAACTGCATTGTCATCAAGGATGTTCTCGGCGATAATGCTGAGGCAGCCATCAGGCAGTGTTTGAGGCAGCTGCATTTATTGAAAAACGTTTGGATTGGTGTCTTTCCACACAACGTTTTTACACGGTAAGTTTTATAATTATAAAAAGAATAATAAGTATTTACCAATGAATCCTTCTATCCTATATAAATGAATATCATGGCCATTCCTCACACATGGCAATCTGATCCCAAACTAAGCAGAGCTTGTATCATGGAAACCAGATAACTGTTTTACTATATTATACTCCTTTATTTTAGTAAATCTATAACTAATATTATAAAGTTGAAGAGTTTGTTTGTTTTAACGCGCTAATCTCAGGAACTACTGGTTTGATTTGAAAAATTATTTCAGTGTTGGATAGCCCATTTATCTAGGAATGTTATAGGTTAGTTAATATACTTTTTATCCTGGAAAACACACAAGATCCCTCGGGAACGCGGGTGAAACCGAGGGGCGGAAGCTAGTATATCTAAATATATGATATTCCCGTGTCACAATGTTGGTCCGCGATGAACTCCGAAATTTGTGGTTTGTTCTGATCTGCTGAGCATCTTTTCTATGTTGTCCGATTAATCCTTTTGAACAAAATTAATTCGAAAAAAAAAATATATATATTCACACGCGGCAACACATTACAGATTGATGGCAACACTAGTGAACATGTTCTTGGACGAGCTGATCCACCGCGTGTGCACGGTCGAGGATATATCCATGGAAATGGCGACGCAGCTCACTGATATGTACCAACTTGTCGTCTTGAAAGCGCCACAGCTGTTTCAGGTATACCTTCATTGTTTTTTTTTTTTTTCATTTAAGACCTATGTGATACATTATCTATACTAATATAGGGTATGTTCCGATATACACTGCGAGCACTGTAAGGTGTGACGTCAAATTAGTATACTGAGAAGCTATTCCTTTATAGTTATAATGACTGGGTGCTGTTTAAAACGGAACGCAGTCCAACTGTCATTCACGTTTTTTGGCGCTATTTTCAAGTGAAAATAATTATAAATGTATAAGTTATCTGTTCTGTTGAACTGTCTGTCTTTCTTGTTAGAAAAAATATTGTTTGAATGTAGTTGGGTATATTAAAAAAAACCAGCAAAGTGCGAGTCGGACTCGCGCACCGAGAGTTCCGAAAAAAACTTGTAGGTACCTATATAAATAATTCGCCTATCACGGGATTAGTAGGTAACAAATAAATATACAATTAAGTATTTTGTGAATATTTCCAGTGCCATTTATTGATATCGAGCAAAAATAGGCAAAAAAAGGCGTTTTATGTATGGGAGCCTTAAATATTTATGTTAGTTTGTTTTTAGTATTTGTTGAGCGGCAACAGAAATACATAATTTGTGAAAATTTCAACTGTCTAGCTATCGCGGTTCTTGAGATACAGTCTGGTGACAGACAGACGGACAGGCGGACGGACAGACAGCGAAGTCTTAGTAATAGGGTCCCGTTTTTACCCTTTGGGTACGGAACCCTAAAAATGGACTATTATATATTCAAGTTAATGTCAATTCAATTGATCGCAAAAAGTATACTTTTTATTTAAAAAAATATATTTATTTATTTATATTTCTGGACGCTTTTGATCACGTGATCGAGGCACTGAGAGCACCTTACCTCGAAAACGCTAGTGCTCACAGTACAAAAATGGCGACGATTTATGACGTCATATATTTCCCTAGGATATTGCGGCAGTCTACTGTCAGTCCATAACGGAACGAATTTCCCCCCAGTAAGTACTGAACAGTGGTCGCAGTGTCTATCGGAACATACCCATAATAAAGGAGAAGAGTTTTTGGTTTGTTTTTTAAAGGCGCTAATCTCTGGAATTCAATTGTTGCAGAATCCTACCGATTTGGAGAGTCATGTCAAATCCTGGATCAAACTTCAAGAGCTGATATTCGTCCTGGGTGGATCCCTGAAGGACATCGAGAATCACTGGAAGGACGGCACTGGCCCGCTGGCCATCCACTTCAAAACCGAAGAACTAAGGAACCTCATCAAAGCACTGTTCCAAAACACCCAGATACGCGCCAATTTGCTATCGAAAATAAAATAATCTGTTGTATCATTTCAGTCTATCTTATTATAATAATAATATGGTGTTTAATGGTTGTGTTGTGTTGTGTTATTTATTGCCTTGCAGTAGACTACACGTCTACCCTGTTTCACAGGTCACTGATGGAGGCATATCGATTTATTCCAGCAGTTACCCAACAGTTTGAGAGCCAGTTTCCTTCCTTCTAGGCTTCACAAAATATCACAGTATGGTGGGTGAGATACTCGGGGTTATTCAGACCTGCTCGGTTGCGGTCCCAATCTGGTAGACAGTAGGCTCCTATTGTTAACCGACTTCAAAGAAAAAGGAGGAGGTTCTCAATTCGACTGTATTTTTTTTTATGATTGTCTCATTTTTGACTTCCATTTTGAATGAGGCAGTCGATCGGTCGGTACACGATCGTGGCAAATTAATTCTGCGACTAACATAGCATCAGCTTACATTTTACGATATAAAATCTTCCTTTCCGATCGGAATGGAAATCCATAAAAATCTTTTATCATTTCATCTCAGCAAATATATAAGTTCATCCTGACACCGTTGTTGGTCTTTTTGATGGAAATCATGGTAAGTATCGGGGCGAAAGCTCTCGAAAGTTGTACATTTACGCAACTTGTATTGTGACATGGAATAATATTTATTTCATTCTACGTTACAGGCACAAATATACACGAAGGTAGACTAACCTGTATAAAGGGTAAATATTTAAAGTAATTAATAAATTACAAAGAGTCACAAAATTTAAAGACATTTTATTATGTACATCACATCTATGATTGAATGAATCTAAAAATAAATAAAGTAATTCGTAAAACGGAATATCCCAACAAACATCGATATATATGCCAACAAATGTCAATTTTTTAATGTCAAAATTCAAAATTAAAAACCTAACCTACCCATAACTAACCTAAAAGAGGTTTGTTTATAATATTTAAATGCAAAATTGAATAAAGATGAATGCATTTAAATTGATTTTCAAACGTAGAAGCTCTAAAATATTCGTGAATCGAGCTTATGCTACTACAAAGAAAAAAATACCCGTTGAAAATGAAGAGGAGCAATTACCAAGTAAGATCTTCTAAATAAATAGGTATTGTTTGTTTGTTTGACAGACTTGACTCGGCTATAGCGTTTCAAAATATTGTAAAATCGAATACTTGTCTAATTTCAGTATTCCAATACCCAATCAGCAAGAGTACAGACCGGCGTGTGTATGTTTGGGGCTTGGCAGAAACTGGTGCACTTGGCATACATTTGCCAAGAGGTAAAAAAGGACGGAAGGCCTACAGAAATGACTTCTCATTGGTTTGGCATCCCATGAGGTCTACTTTCGCTGAGAGATTTGATGTAAGTAGATACAGTTTTTATAGTAAATGGTGAGGTACCAATAGTGGTAAAATTATTCTCCAACCCAACATGATATAGTCCCAGCCATTCAATAGCAATTTTAATTAAACACTAACACTAATAAAATCCATTGATTCTTTAGATATTAAGCTGCCACCCATACATGCACACTATTAAAATTACAGATGTTTCCACTACTCAAAGGATCTCTTTATTGTTCCATATCTGAAGGGTCCAACAGAGCCCTATTGCTGTCACTCACATGTCCGTATGTCGTCGCAATTTTGTTCTCGAGATTTTTTAAACATCCCATTGACCTATGAACTTGAAATTTGGTGATAATGTTTATTATTACGCATATTTTACTAACAAATACCAAAATATAGATAAATCCGAATTTTTCTTTGAAATTCACATACTACAAGTTTGTATGGAAGCTTTCTTCATATTATACACAGCAAAATCACAATTTGTCTTCAAAAAAATCTATATATTTAATTTTGTGCTAATTTATAGTTGAAAGTATATTTAAATAACCCAATTTCATTGCAGGTCACAAATATAGCTTGTGGTTACGGCTTCACAGTAGCTTCAATCAAAACAGATGAACAACACAAGGTATTCGGAACAGGCATCAACACAGACTCACAAATTGGATACCACGCACCTCGTATTGGTCACCCTTTGGAGATGCTGCTCAGTCAAGCACCTATTTATATACCTTATAAAAATTTGGAGACAAATGTAAGCCCATAATATTTTTTACTCTGCTGAATTTATAATTAATTAAAACTTTGTCTATATTTGACGGGCCGGTGGGTATGATGCCCTCTGTTACACATACCACAGGTTGTGGGTTTACTTCTTGGCCAGGATATACATTTGTGTGCATAAACATGTCTGTTTGTCCTGAGTCTGGGTGTAATTTATTAAATGAAGTATAGAATATAAGTTATCTGGTTTCAGACACATGGCTAGTGTGAGGAAGGTCCCAGGGTAATTAACTAGTTTTAAAAAGGAATTGACTAGCTTCCTTATTGCAGATAATCGGCATAGACGCAGGGCGCGCTCACACAGCAATACTGACAGACAACGAAGGTGTGTTCACATTAGGCAATAATGCATATGGTCAGTGTGGCAGAAGGATTAACCACAATGAAGAATATAAAGGCAGTATGCTCTCGCACAATATAAAGAGATTGGGCAAGGAAAATATTACCAGCATATGCTGTGGACAAGATCATACGTAAGTGTAATGTGCTGGAGTTTTATTAGGTATATATTCTTTAGAGGGCTTAATAACATAACATAAATTTCATTATTAGCACACTTATGGATAAGTTGTTTGCTTCCATTTGAGTATCAGACAATATTTTAATAAAACCACCAACATGCCAACCAAATGATTTATTCCAATTTTGATTACCTAAATTAAGTTCTAAGCATCCGCATACAAATCTAATATATTTTTTTCCGAATTCAATATACAATATAAATAAATAAAATATTTCAGTCTATTTGTAACAGAGTCGGGTAAGGTGTTTGCGTGCGGGTGGGGCGCCGACGGGCAGACGGGGCTCGGCACTTACGAGAGCCAGCCCATACCAGCGCCCGTCAAGGGCGACATCACGTCGGAGAGTATTATCAAAGTTGCCTCCACTGGGGACTGTGTGCTGGCTTTGAATGGTAACTAAATTATGTAGATAAATTAATGATTGATATGTATGATTTACTTTATTGTGGAATATAATTGTTTATTTATATAAATTAAAAGAACATTGTTGTATTTAATAAAAGTAGAGTAAACTGGGCCACACTGCTGTGGCTTTTAAAAAAAAACAATGAACCTCATCAATAGCTACTACACAAAAAAGTGGTACCAAACTATTTTGCCTATATATTTGATTTATCCACATTCATTTCTATTGTTTCTTTTTTTTTGTTATTGTGTGTCCAATAAATGCTTTTTTATCTTTTAAATAGAAGCATTCTAAAAATTAAAAAAATATTAGATCATTATTATCAGTTAACATTAGTGTCTTTACAATGCGGTCAAAAATTTAAATCTCCAGCCAATGGAGAGTTATTCGGTTGGGGTAATTCGGAGTACGGTCAGGTGCCGATGGCGCCCAACGTGCAGCAAGTGAACATGTCGTATGCCCTCGTCAACTTAACCAAAGGCCTGGGCAAGATCGTGGACATAGCTGCTGGCGGTTCCTTCTGTTTAATAGTCAATGGTTTGTACTATCTTCTGTATTACCTCTGAGAAGTTATATGGCTCTTGGACTATAATTTATTGGATGACTACCTGTTTTTTAAACCCGCTTTTTAAACAGTTTTTCAATCTCGCTTTTTAAACCCGCTGCTTCATCCTACTATATCCTAACTAATATTTTAAATGCGAAAGTGAGTTTGTTTGTTTGTTAACTTTTCACGCTTAAACCGCTGAACCGATCGCGATGAAATTTGGTATACAGATAGCCTAACCGCGTTCCCCAAGCTAGTATCGTATCTAATATTATAAATGCGAAAGTTTGGATGGATGGATGTTTGTTACTCTTTCACGCAAAAACTACAGAACGGATTTGGACGAAATTTGGCACAGAGATAGATTATAGTCTGAATATCACATATGCTACTTTTTATCTCGGGAAAACAAGATCCCTCGGGGACGCGGGTGAAACCGCGGGGCGGAAGCTAGTAGAGTAATTATTTCTATGTTTATTAATTAAAAATCTGTAAAATCTGTTTACAAATAAAATTGAAGTGTAATGTCAAAATACCAACTTTTTACTAAATGCACTTAGAAAGTATATAATAATATGGTACTTGTTATAAGTACAGAAAAAAATAATCTTGTCTGACTGTTTGTTTCCGCTAATCTCCGAAACGACTGGACTGATTTTGATGAGACTTTTACTGGCAGATAGCTGTGTAACTTAGGCTACCAGGAAGGCGGGTGAAACCGCAGGGAATAGCTAGTTTTTCAATACGATAGGTCATTAATATGAATTGATTTTCAAGGTATTTGAAGTAAACCATTTTACTCTACAGAAAATGGAGATGCTTTCGTCTGGGGATTCGGCCTATTAGGCCTCGGGCCCAACGTTCAACATGCACCCAAACCAATGCTGATACCCCCGGCTTTGTTCGGCCGAAACGAATTCAACCCTGAGTGTACAGTACATACGGTTGCTTGTGGCATTTCACATCTAGCGGCCATCACTAATAACGGAGATCTATTCATGTGGGGAAGGAATCGACAAGGATGCCTAGGTCTTGGACATGTTAAAGATCAGCATTTTCCATTAAAAGTATCTTTAGGAGCTCACGTTTTGGACGTGAAATGTAGTGTAGATCATTCAGTAGCTGTTTGCAAGCCTTTTATATAGTTTTGGTTATTCTAAATTTGTTGAGACTGTGATTTATTTACAATAAAATAATGTTTGTTACTTATTTATTGTTTTTTTTTAATGTGAAACTTCTCTGGGCGCAATGAGAGTAATATTTCCATGTCGAAATTGAGTGCAAGGAAAGCGAATATGAATCGTTTCTGACGCAAAAAGGAAGGAACATAGCTACGGTGAGAGAAAACTATAGTTTAACATGCACCTTTTAGGGTTCCGTAGCCAAATGGCAAAATACGGAACCATTATGAATTCGTCATGTCTGTCTGTCTGTCTGTCCGTCCGTATGTCACAGCCACTTTTTTCCGAAACTATAAGAACTATACTGTTGAAACTTGGTAAGTAGATGTATTCTGTGAACCGCATTAAGATTTTCATACAAAAATAGAAAAAAAAAAAAACAAATTTTGGGGGTTCCCCATACTTAAAACTGATACTCAAAATATTTTTTTTTCATCAAACCCATACGTTTGGGGTATCTATGGATAGGTCTTCAAAAATGATATTGAGGTTTCTAATATATTTTTTTTCTAAACTGAATAGTTTGCGCGAGAGACTTCCGAAGTGGTAAAATGTGTGTCCCCCTCCCTGTAACTTCTAAAATAAGAAAATGATAAAACTAAAAAAAAATATATGATGTACATTACCATGTAAACTTCCACCGGAACTTGGTTTGAACGAGATCTAGTAAGTAGATTTTTTTTAATACGTTATAAATCGTAAACCGCAATTTACCTTTCATTCAATCAACTCAAATATAAAAAAAAATGGCAAAAAGCGGTCTTACAGCACAAATAAAGGAAAAAATCTAAAAAATTAAAAAAAGTTGAAAATTAAAGGGTGTCCCCATACATACATAGTTACGCCAATTAATAAAGACCTCTGAGTTGTATGGGCGCTCATACAATTTAGAGGTCTTAATTGGCACCAACCTCAAATAAGGTAAATAAATAAAATTGTGAATTTCCCGTGATGGACAAACGATGGACGAAGTTTGTACGAAACCCTTGGTGCGCGAGTCCGACTCGCACTTGGCCGGTTTTTTTAACAGTTAAGGGCGTCACACACGGCGAAGATACTATAATATTTTATCTTAATATAATGAGCCTTTTGCCTTTAGCTTCAGTAAATTTCGAAGACGCTGGTAGTAGATGCATTTTGGGATACTGTGCCATTGAAATTTCAACTCTAAAGGTTACGTAATAACTATTTATTAATCTGTGCTAAAGGTATGTGTATATTAGCATAAAATGGATCGGATGATATACGATCTGCAGCCTTTTTTTTATGGGATACACGTAGGGTTTTATGTGGAAGAAAACAATATTATTATCCACTATATAATTTTATTTTGGCCCATAATACAACCCATCTACAAGGCAGGTGTATGTTTTGGTGTCGAACAACGCATACATGAAGGGTCTGTTGGCAATGAAGTCCTGACCTATAGCTGCTTCCAGACCTGTCGCCGAGTTGGTTAGATCGGAGATCAGCTCAGTTGGTTCAGTTACTGGCGGGTCTACACTAGTGCTGTCTAGTTTTGCTGTGACACGTTGCACGTAGGCGGAAGGTAAAGCGGCAGGCTCGGATATTGTACTGAAAAAAAAAATAATTGCACTCTGGGTGTGCCGACAAAAGTGAAAACTTTTTTTTTTGAGAGATTGAGATTGAGCTCTTGTATCATTATCATTAAAATTATTACAATCTAAAAAAGTTTTTTTTCTGAGTAAGTTTGTTTTGTTATGGCGCCAAAACTACTGACAGCGACTAGCGACATTACTGGCTGCAATTATTTTAATGGAAAAAAAAAAGAAACTAAACGTCAAACTGCGTCTCGGTGTCGCGAGTCCAGAGGTTTTACCTCATCTAAAAATATGCGTACCGCGCTAAAAGAAGTTTTCACTTCCAAAAAAATGTGCAGTTGCCGGAACACACTGATAGGTGATAGCTTTTCATCTTGAGGGTAGTTATCCAGCCAAGTGTTATAAAGCACCCTACCACCACATTCTATGTAACTCTTACAGTTGGCTAACGGACACGTCTAGACAAAGCAATCCTGCGGGGCTTCCGGGGTGAGAAAGGGGCGGTAGCGAGCCCAAGCTGCCATACACTCTCTTGGAACACAATGCAGCAATTACGAATGCCTATACAAAGCGGCATTTCGCGTGACTTCAAACGCAATAGACTACTGTATGTAATTACGCTGTGGTACCACTCTGCAATGGTTTCCTCACAATATTTTCCATCACCGTAAACTCAAGCTTGTAGGATTCGAACCCACAACTCTCATCACGGCATTCAATATCACTACCACTGAGCTAACCAATGTTTTTATGGAGCATGACACGGAGTCATGAGCCAAAAGTAAGTAGATAGTCAAAATTCCTCACACACATCTCACCCCAAACTAAGCAGAGCTTGTGCTATGGAAGCCAGATAACTGATATACTACTTACATATACCGCTTTTCTTTAGAGAATATATACTTATATAGATAATTACACCCAGACATGTTCATGCACACAAATGTCTGTCCTGAATGCGAACCCACCTGAGGCGTGATAGATAGGGTATCTTACCAACCACGCCAACCGGCCCGTTTAAATAAAAACTTAATACTTATTAAAGAAAATAACTGATATCTAAGCATACCTAGTTGCTGCGGGATCCGACCACAAATTACTGATTCCGATTTTTTCAAGTAGCTGCCTCACATCTACCTCAGAAGACATAGTCACACAAGGAATGGCTACCTCAAACGGGACCAAACTCTCTTTAAGACCCTTAATAATTTCAATCATGAAATTATTCGAGAAGAGTTCCACAGTCGAAGTGATTTTGTTTGTCCCCACAGCGATGCCATAAATCATCACATAACGATTATCTATGCCAACCGGCATAGAGAGGAATTTGGCATTCAACAGTGGCAAATAGATAAGATTTACATGTTTCTTGATTTTCAAGAACTCAACGGTTCCCATTTCTTCACCAAAATCATTGTAGAACTGCGACTTATACACAGATGAATCTGAAAATGTCCATAGCGCTTCATAGTATAAGGAGTCCAATAAAATTGAGTTGCCACTTAGATCAGGTTCAGGTATCTCCGCTGAGATGTACTGTCTTAACTCTTCGACTACCTTCTGTGACTCTCTCTTGATCGGTGAAGTTTTTATATCCAAGAAACCTTGGCTGCGAACGAATTGTTCCCATTCGGGATTAACCTCGAGTGCCTCGTCGAAGTATATTGCTGCTCTTCTTTCTAGTGTTACATTAAAGCCGGTCGGTTCGCTGATTAGAGCTAGATGGTAGTATTTGTCGCGAAGACATTGCTCTTCAGGGAGATTCAGTGCTTTGAACAGCTTCTGTCTAGCCTCACCTTCCGCATCTTCAGCGATCGCAGCAACAGTCATCCATATAGACTTCGGGGACATTACGAAATGATTACTGTGATCATTTGCCATTTGTTTGTAAAGTCGAGTATTGAAATCGTAGATTGCACGTAGATAATCGTCAGTTACATCCTTATCACATATGCTTGTAGCTCCATCGAGAATGCCTGAACCAGCATCACTTCCTCTCAGAATCCCAAGAGTGGTTACGAGAAATATGACGACAGGCAGTTTCATTTCGACCGCTTTCCATTCCATTAATATGAATACTTTAGCCGAAGGGCATGGGTTTTTATGCCCTACGCACACGCACTTGTGTAAACAAAAGGGGAGGTAGGGGAGCATTGGGCACATTTTCGAATTTTTATAAATTATGTCGCAAACATATTCGTTTGGCTCGGAATTGGTGTACAGAACGTCTCTTAACTTCATCCAGTCTCCAAGATATATAGGGTTTACTGAACCATGTCAAAAATGACCAATCCTTCCGGTGGTCGGGTGTATGGGCACCCCTGCGGAAGGTTTGGGCAATTATTTAAAACACCCGATGTGACAATATTATTTTGATATTAAATATAAGGAACTATTTCAACTCATGTAAACAATCAAAATTTAACATAAAACTGCAAAAAAATATTTTGCAACATATCCACAAAATAGCATGATTTTTTTTTACTTAATTAAGTTTTGGAATAAGGTGGTAAGTTGGATTTGATGTAACCAAAAATATCAAAATATTGCATCATATAGAATGACCATACATTTTCAATCATTCCCAATTTTTAGCAAGCCCAAACCTCCCTTTTAAATTGGTGCCCATTGCTATGTAGGTACTTTTAAATATACTATATATGCTAAATACTTTTTAAATTAAACAATCACGATTATTTTTGGTGGGATTTTTGGTTTTGATTGTTCGTCTTCCTATCTTTCCAGGGGGCGACCTCTTTTCCTTTTTCCGGGGGGGCTAGCCCATGTAGTAATTTTTCTAGTCTATCTCTCTTTATCCTGACGTGCAATGTGACCAGCCCACTTCCATTTAAGTTTCTTGCAGTGGGTTAACGCATCAATAAATTTTCTCTTATTTCGCTGTGTCGTGTTTTGTCTCTGAGTTTCAAGTTGTTCTCTCCATGGCTCTTTGGCATTTTTCAATTATTTCTTTCGTGTGCGTATTATAGATCCAGATTTTAACATATCGACTTAAAATAATTAGATTTGCATGTGAAAAACAACAAACCACTTGTGACTTTAAGATATGAATTGATTTGAATGAAATGATAGGTAAATTTTGGTAGAGTAGGTATTGTTTCGAGTGCGTAAACTAAACAATTATATTAAAAAAATATAACACATCTTAAAAAGGGGGTGCCCTAACCTCTCGACTGTCCCCTACAAGTTTCATTGTTTACACAAGTGCGTGTTTTTACGTATTTGTATTATAATGATATATTTGTTCCTCATAGTTAACGCGCGGGCTATTGTTTCGATATACACTGGAGCCACAGCGTAATTACATACAGTGCGGTCTATCGCGTTTGAAGTCACGCGAAATGCCGCTTTGTATAGGCATTCGTAATTGCTCCATTGTGTCCCAAGCGAGTCTATGGCAGCTCTCTCACCACGTAAGCCCCGCACGATTGCTCTGTCTAGACGTGCCCGTTGGCCGACTGTAAGAGTTACAAAAACTGTGCTAGAGCTGTAGCAAACCGTATGTATTCGGTACTATCAACGCATCTATAACAAAACTATATACACCTACATGTTTACCTACAGCGGAACGTACCACCACCACCTCGGACGACAGAGAGGAAAGGGATGAGGGCGCGGTCAACACTCGCCAATCCATCTACCTTAGAATAATTCTAAGCCATCTACCATTCGATCGCTTAACGACAAGCCGTATACGCACATACACCTATTTATTTTGTAAATATATATAAAATTGAAATTTTAACGCATTATATATTGTTATCGGAGAAAATCTTTCATTTATCTCATCATCGTAAACATTTGGTCCCTCGAGCCGAATGCAGCAAAAGGAATCTACGTGACCAGCATAAATCGGACACTCGAGACCAGCATCAGAGGATATCATCAGGACCAGCATAAATCGGGCAGGTCAATCAATCATCCAATACTCCTTTCTTTATCCAGTGCTTAATTTGTCTTTATATTGTGCTACGTTGTCATAAATTCCGGGTGCATGCGTGTGAGTGGCACCGTGAATGTGTCTAACTAAGTAGGTATTATAGTTAGGTCAAATTAATGTTTATTAGTATTTGTTGCATTTTTTTTGGGCGCTATGAGAGTAATATTTCCAGGTCGAATTTGAGTGCAACAAAAGCAAAAATGAAACGTTTCTGACGCAAAAAGGAAGAAACATACCAGTGACAATAGAAAAGTTATTTTCAAAGACACTGGTAGTAGTAGCAATTTGGGATAGTGTGCCATTCAAATTTAAACTCTAAATGTATACATAGTACCTATGTAAGTATTAATATAAAATGGATCGGATGGTATACGACCTGCGGCCTTTTTTCTATGGATATATATGGGATTTTGTGAGGAAGAAAACAGCATAATTATCCACCATACCATTTTATTGTGGCCCAGAATACAACCCATTTAAAAGGCAGGAGTAAGTTTTTGTGTCGAACAACCCATACATGAAGGGTCTGTTGGCAATGAAGTCCTGACCTATAGCTGCTTCCAGACCAGTGACCAAGTTGGTTAGATCGACGATCAGCCCAGTTGGTTCAGTTTCTGGCGGGTCTACTCTAGTGCTGTCTAGTTTTACTGTGACACGTTGCACGTAGGCGGAAGGTAAAGCTGCAGGCTCGGATATTTTACTGAAAAAAAAAAAATATTATGCCAATTGTTTTTTTTTAAATTACGGATAGGATTGTGTTTCACCACAATTTCAACAAGGTAAGAATGGTGTGGCCGTAGGTTGTAAGCACACAAAGCCTAGAAGGATCGTTCGAAGTGTTACTTGGCACTCAAGTGCTGCAGCCGGAACATACCGAAAGTGGCCTGGCGACAGATTTTCAACTTGAGGCTTATAGTGAGCCAGGTTAGTACTTTAATAAAGTAGGTAGGTACTCTACCACCGTGCTATTGTTTCCTCACATTGCCATCACCAAAAACGTAAACCCAGTGTAGTTTCGAGCCCACGACTTTCTTCACGGCATTTGACGTCACTACCACTGAGCTAGCTATACTAATGTTTTTTGGGAGAATGAGACGGAGTCATGCGCCAAAGTAGTTTTTAAAAATTCTCATTTGTCTTCGTCCCGAATAGTATAATAACTATTAATACATAGTTTTTTGTTTTACCGGGAACGCGGGTGAAACCGCGGGGAACAGCTAGTAAATAAATAAATAAAAACTTTATATCAAGAAAGAAAATAACTGAAAAGTATAGGTACTAACCTAGTTGCTTCGGGATCCGACCACAAATTGCTGATTCCAATTTTTTCAAGTATCTTCCTCACATCTACCTCAGAAGACACTGTCACACGTGGAATGGCTACCTCCAACGGGACCAAACTCTCTTTAAGACCCTCAAGAATTTCAAATATGATTGTATTCTTGAACAGTTCCACAGTTGACCTGATTTTGTTCGTCCCCACAGCGATAGCGTAGAGCATCACATAACGATTATCTTTGCCAACCGGCATAGAGAGGAATTTGGCGTTCAACAATGGCAAATAGGCAAGCTTTACACGTTTCTTGATTTTCAAAAATTCAACGGTTCCCATTTCTTCACCAAAATCATTGTGGAACGACGACCTATACACAGATGCATCTGAAAATGTCCACAGCGCTTCATAGTATAAGGAGTCCAATAAAATTGAGTTGCCACTTAGATCAGGTTCAGGTATCTCCCCTGAGATGTACTGTCTTAACTCTTCGGCTACCTTCTGTGACTCTCTCTTGATCGGTGCAGTTTTTATATCCAAGAGACCTTTGCTGCGAACGAATTGTTCCCATTCGGGATTAACCTCGAGTGCCTCGTCGAAGTATATTGCTGCTCTTCTATCTAGTGTTACATTAAAGCCGGTCGGTTCACTGATTAGAGCTAGATGGTAGTATTTGTCGCGAATACATCGCTCTTCAGGGAGATTCAGTGCTTTGAACAACTTCTGTCTAGCCTCACCATCCGCTCCTTCAGTGATCGCAGCAACAGTCATCCATATAGACTTCGGGGACATTACGAAATGATCACGGTGATCGTTTGCCATTTGTTTGTAAAGTCGAGTAGTGAAATCGTAGACGGCGCGTCGATAATCATCCGTTACATCCTTATCACATCCTTTCGATGACAACAACTTAGTGAATATGCTTACAGCTCCATCGGGAAAGCCTAAACCAGCATCATTTCCTCTCAGAATCCCAAGAGTAGTTACAAGAAATATGACAACTGGCAGTCTCATTTTGACAGTCTTCTTCTAGTATGAATACAAAATTAGACTGATAACTTTATAATTTCTTTTATATAGGTAAGTAGGTATGCTATAGACTACAACTGAAATTAAGATAAAATGTATAACTATTTATTTTATCTTAATTTCGGTTCAATAATGGTTGATAATGATGTTGTTATACATTAAAATACAGGTATAATATACCTATCAAGATAGAGCATTAGCGAGCTACCTGCGTGTTAATTACCAATTTAACTCGACCTGGACATTACATTACTAGCAACATGTTAATATACAATGCCCATTTAGATGAAGATAAGTCCTGCATTTCACAATACATGTGCAGAACCATAGACTACATTATCAGAGATAAACATGGTAATTACTTAACTTATTATTATTATTTAATTAACACTTAACCTTCCTTAACTCAACTTAACCTTTACATTAGATTATTCAAAGTGTATCTACAAATATGCAATTGGGACTTATTGTTAAAGAATATTATCAAAAACTGTCTGTCTTCTTTATACGACATTATCTATATACTGATATCAGACAATCAAGATCAAGACCAGTGTACCGGAGACAATACATATATCAAATTTTTCTGACATGTGACTTTATGTGAACAGAAGAATGAGACAAAGGCATTTATTTACACTGATTTAGTTGGATATAGATAGATACAGACTAATATTATTATCTTACACTAATATCATTAACACTGTTCCTCACAGTTAATTTCACCAGGTATATACTTTTATTTCATTAATTTATTGAAAGAGAACACTCCAAAATATTTCGGTAGCTATCTCCTTCAATACCACATTGACTATTGTTTGCATTCATCATGAAACGGTTCCAATGTACGGAAGTCACGCCACGCTGGCGGCAGGAGAGATGTATGGTGAAGGTGGCAGCTGCATCTCTTACACTGCTCACTGAAGAGATTCACATAGCTGTGCAGCCATGTCATGAAGGAACGTACAGCTAATTCGGGCAATGTTGGAGAATAAAAATGTAGCATTGCAGCATGTGCATTTTCTGTTACTTTTCTAAATACATGATGTCTAGATTCCGTCCACAAATCCAAGGTTTCTCCGTACCCTTTCACCATAACCCACTCCATTAGCAAGCCTTTGAAAGCAACCACAGCTTTTAAAACATGACTGAGGTTGATTTGAACAACTGCATTGCTAGCAAAGGGACGGGATATAGTAATTTTCATATCATTGTATGATCTATCTATGTTGTTTATAACGTTATCTACCTGTAAAGGCGCAACGTTATGGTTACTTTGCAGCTTCCCGCGACGTTTTGTGCTCCCTGAGTTTAAGTAGGAACGCTTCAGTGAGTTTTGACTAAGTAATGTGTGTGCAAATGAACTGTACTCGTGTATTTTATCCGTCCATTTATAACTGTTAACTAGCTGCGTGTAAAGTGCTTGCCGGTCTTGTGTAGTCTCCTGACTTAAATACGTAGTATTACCTAAGTTAAACGGAGCTGTTGGTATCGGTAAGCCAGTCACAGTTTGTTCTAAGTCTCGTAGATTGACGTTCACATTGTTTAGTAGCTCTTGAAGTTCCAGGAGAAACTTATCTCTACCATCTTCACCGTGCTCGGCGCGGAGACCGTTCGAGAGCGTTTCGAAGACGTGACTCACGCTGGAACGCAGCGTACGAAGCGAGGATAGAGCGGAATTGAGCTGTTCTACGTTCATGGTTTGATTCATACTGGGTTTACGCTTTTTTTTTAATTAAATCAACATTACTTTCTAGAAATTCTGATGCAGCAATACATTCCAAGATTTTTGACAAGTTGACTGACTGACTGAACCGAACGAACAGACAGTGTGACCATCTCATTAATGGCGAATCTGCCACACACTGGGCAAAAAATCTGTCAAAATCTGCCACACTTGACGCCAAAAATGCCAAAAATATGCCATCATGGAAACGGAAAAAAAATACTATGAATTCAATTTTTTCATGTAATTTAGGCCCAATAAAAATGTTGTCCTTTTCGCCTTTATTTTCAGTATATATATATTTTGAAGACATCTTTTTTAACATGTTTTTAGTTGGCTAAGGAAACACAGTCTCCGTGTTCCGTTATCCCCTCTTTGGTGGTAATTATAGCTTAAACATGTTTGTTTAGGAACTTATTTCTTATTTTTCCTATTTCCTATATTTTGTTTTGTTTAAATTCACCTTAGAGAATATTTTGCTTAGAATACCGGCATTATAACATTTCCTATCTAAAAAGATACTTTTGACTTACAAATAATCACTTTATGATGTAAAACTAGATCAAAACATTTTTGTAAACACTACGTAAAGCCTATCAACTGGTTTTGATTTCAATTAAATTCATTTTTACACATTGTATTTCACTGAGTTAATAACTGAATTGTTTTTAATACAAAGTATAAACAGAATAAGTGGGAAATCTCCGTACGATATGGCCATGAAAAAGAAGTTGCCAGTTCGATAAAATTATTTGTAGTCGAACTATATATTACACCTCATGTAATTACTTTTAAAAAAGGTGAATTCATTGAAAATTCTTTTGGTCTCACTATATTTGTCAAAACGAGCCTATTAGATTGGGACAACTTTAGCGACAAGTTGAAAGGCTGTCAAATACAGTATCTTAAATTATAAATAAAATGGAATGGGGTTTATTTTTAGATTTCACAAACTTTTGCCCTGTGTTTCAATCGCGTTCCCGGAATAAAAGTATCATATATAAAGTTCATTTTACATGAGTCTTTTTATGTGCTTTTCAATTCAAATGAATTTTAACACCTAACAAATTTGCTTTTTTTATTACCCTAATAATTTCTCCCCGGATTCCATATAATATGAACCAATGCAATGTTACGCATAGAATGTGGAATTTTCCCCAAAACTGAGAAATACAGGCTATTCTGGTAACTTTTTGATAACTTCTGACATTTGCTTTACAGATAACAAATAATTTACAGTTAATTTCCATAGCTGAAAAAGCAACAAAATAAAATTAAAGTGAAATGCAATATTCATTTAAAGTATTAGATGGCGATATTCTGACTAAATAATAAGCATATAACAATACAGATCAAACAATATTCTCGTGCGTAAGTGTAACAGTTTTTCTATTCTCTTGATAGATGGCGGTAGTTGTGTTCGTATAATGTCATATTGTAGCCTATTCACGTAGTGGTCAAACCTATGGGTCAAACTTTCGTAGCACATCCCGTAGTTCGTAGGACTTAGTAGCTCACTCGCTACATCTCAGTAGAAGAACTATTCCGTAATCAGTGTCCAGTAAGTAACTCCCGTCCCGTTACTTCAAGACAACAGATGCGTCTCTATAACCGAGCTTTTGCTTTGAGCTGCTCAAATTGAGCATTACGTTTAGATAAGGAGTCAACTGGGTACTTGCTACTTTTCATAACGGCATATACCTACCAAAAAAATGCACTAATTAAACTATCTTAGATTTTATTACGAATACAAAATAAATTATAATGTAACCTAATAAATGAGTCAATTTGTGTCGTAAAATAATTGAGATTGTGCTGTGCATGCCAAGCTCTAAAGTCAAAGTCAAAGCCATTTATTCAGTTTAGGCACATATGAACGTCGAAACTACTGAAGTTACCACCGGTTAGGAAGTCGCCTTCAACCGAGAAGTTTCTTTGAAAGAAAATTCAAAAACATTTATTTAGTTGGGTTAGCATCGGTTCGGAAGTCTACCTTCAAATAAGAAGAACCGGTAAGAAACTCAGCAAGGTTACATTTATTATAGTATTTTCTATGATTCTAAGGTTCAAACTGTATTTATTTATAATATTTCATTGTAATAAATTTATAAAACTTGTTATTTTCACTGACATTGTTGTCATGGTGAAAGTTCTATGTCACTGTATTTATTTATTTTTATTTGACAAAAGACTATAAAAATAATTAAAACAAACATAGTTTAACCGTCTCAACATTCGTAAATTGTTTTTTTTTCACAACAAATGCAGCATACCTTAATTTACCAGCTAAATAATGTAACATGAGGTAATAGTAATTTATTATCAAATTTTAAACCTAAAAATTCACACTTTAAACCAGTAATTCCTAAGTAATGGGGTAGGCACCTACTTAGATATTTTTATTTTCATTTTTATTTGCAGCCAAGCAACATACATTTGTGTTTGGACCACGATCTCATCATGGCCAGTGATAATGGTGGTGGCCCGACCGAGGTGGTACGCATACAAAATCCAGAAGGGTACTATTTAAATGCAGCTGCCGAATAACACCGGTAGGTGCTTGGTGACAGATGGTGGTATCTAATCAAGTTGGATTTACAAAATAGGTAGCTTACGAGCGTGTTATAGTTTTCCTTTATCGAATATGCAACTCAACACTTGATTTAGACTAAATTAAGCGTCAACTTTCAAAAAAATTATAAGATAATCTTCAGTAAAAACATTTAGAAATTGAAAACAAAACGTAGTATCATTTAGACAGCCATTTTCCCAGCGTACTTGTTACATCGCCGCTTAACTTCCAGTTTAGCATGCAAATGTAAGCGATTCAGTGGCCGCCATCTTTGCTAATTAGCATTAAGCTATTTGGGATTTGCATACAGTCATTTTTATGACGCGGAAAGTGTGGGACAGCTTAGTCGCTTTGTGAGTTTGTATTTGGTACTTTATCCTTTCAAAAGTATTTAATTATTTTGTGTACAACAACATATTATATAGATAATTATTGGGGCTTATTAGACCCGAAAAGAGACTCAGCGCTAAGAGATATTTCAGTTAGATAAGAGGAAATAGGTAATGCGTTGGTTAAGCGTTATCTGCTGATAAGCGTATGACTATAGGCAGACAATGAGGGCGTTAATATAAACCTTATGAGAAATTTCCTACTGAATTAAGAAAAACCGGCCAAGTGCGAATCGGACTCGCGCACCGAATATTATTTTTTGGAATTTTCCTTTTATTTGTGCTGTAAGACCTTGCTTTTTGCCAAATTTCGTGATTCTAGGTCAACGGGAACTACCATATAAAAATAAAAGAGCAAAAAAATCACGTTTGTTGTATGGGAGCCCCCCTTAAATATTTATTTTATTTTGTTTTTAGTATTTGTTGTTATAGCGGCAACAGAAATACATAATTTGTGAAAATTTCAACTGTTTAGCTATTGCGGTTCTTGAGATACAGCCTGGAGACAGGCAGACGGACGGACAGACGGACGGACAGACAGCGAAGTCTTAGTAATTGGGTCCCGTTTTTACCCTTTGGGTACGGAACCCCAAACAATTTGATTACAAATTACGTAACAAAAACCTTTAAATTTTTTGGGTAGAACGATTTAACCACATTGTTCTAGGCAGGATCTCAATAATAAAAAAAAATATGGATTCAAAAACATTTTCCTTTTTCAAAAAATTATGTAAATATTTACTTAAGTACTTACTTAATATTATGTTGTTAGTCTACCGTTATTCAATAACCTTATATTTTTAAATAAAATGAGGTCGTAAAGTAAATCGCTGTAAGTATAACACAATAAAAATAAATCCAACAGTTTTAACGAAAAGCCTATTACGTACGCAACTCTTTAGATCGCAATTTTCACGCACAAATATTTATGCCAACAGAAAAAAATGTTTATGGTTTTTGGCGCCCACCGTGGGTCCTATAAGCTTCGCACTGCCTTTTGTCATCGGCATATAAATCTGGCCAGTACTTTTGTGTATAATATAAAAATAGAATTTTACTATAAAAGTCTACATAATTTTAGATTAAGCTAATATTATACTACAATGTCATAGTTTACTATGTGATGATTTGAAGGCAGAATACTCATTTGACTATCCAAATAAAGAGAACTAACTACAAAATTTCTTAAATCTTATGTAACTGTCGGTCCAATGGCTTAGCAAGAGGCAGGCAGAAAGCCTGTGGAGTAGTACAGCACATCCTACCACCGTGTTATGATTTCATAAAAATATTGTATAATACTCGACAATGTTTTGTGAACACAGAGTAGGTACCTATAGATAACATAAATCTACAGATAGACGTTAACAGAAAGTCTGCGTAACTCTCCCCTAAATGTACCCATAAAGGACGTCAGGCCATTACCCTTATATTTGCGATGCGTTCATCTTATTTGTATTTACGTCTCGTTCTACCCAAATCTGGTCCTCTCGCTATCTGCACAAAGTTATCTTTCTATTAAATAGATTTTTATTTGATATGACCACGCAGTATTGATTTTCATGAAATTGTTTCAAAGACTTAGCTTTGCCCGGGATTTTAAAATAGCTGGCTTGAAAAACGTTGTAAACGAACTAACAGAAGTACGTTTTCGTATATCAATATTATTATGATTGCCTATCTTATGATATATGTGTGACGAGTAAACAGAAACATATATCATTCCTTTGTTGAGAAGCTGTTTTGGAAAGTTTAGTTTTTTATGGGCTTTCGCGAGGAAGAGTCGGACCTATTACATACTACCTTGTTGCTACAGTAGGTACCTCACTCAGACTTTGTTCTGATTTATCTTTTCAGGTCATCGTCCGCATCGTTTTCATGGAGTCGTGCAGGTATTTTTCATGTACGTTTTCTAAACATATATATTCAATAACTGCTACTTCACCTCGCCAATCACTATTCCTGTCGTGCAATCGATGGCCATAAACGTATTAATACGTTTTAAAGTGCCGTGTAACGAACATTTTAAAATTTAATAGATTTTCAGAATAGTTAATGAATCGTCTATCATGTGGGCGTAACCCGCACGCATCCGTTAATATTTCAACAACTCCGCTCAACTTTTGCAGAAAGGGCCGCGAAGGGCGCATAAGGATTACACGTCGCCGAGGAACGAGATCGCATCCCGGCGGAGGGCTGCACCGACCTTGAGCCCGCTGCCCTACTTCGAACCGGAACCCCTGGAATTATCATCGTTAGCTTTGATTCAGCAGCGAGTCGGTCGGCGTCGCGTCGGCTCGCTTCGGCCTTCGATCACTCGTCACCAACATAGAGGGATCGGATAAAGAGATTTCACAGGTTTTTTTCGAGGGGCAGGGCTCAGGTCGCCGCCGCGCGCACCTGGAGGCTGCGCAGCCGGCGGCGGGCGCGGGGCGGTGCGGAGGGTGGAGGGCGGAGGCGGGGGCCGGGGCGGGCGGCGCGCCCAGTCCCGCGCCGGCCGCCGCTCGGGCCGGCCGCTGAACGATCGTCAGCAAGCAGGCCGCATGAGCGCGCCGGTGTGCTAGCGCAGCGTGCGCGGGTGTGGTATGCCCGCGCGTCGCAGTCATGGCCCCTATGTTGGTGGCCTTGGCGCTGCTGGCTTTGCTGCCCGGTGAGTGTACGACCTCGTGCCGCGACGCGACGCAACAGGCGTCCGCCGCGCCCCCGCGTTTGTTTACCCCGATCGGGAATCGATTGGCGTGGTGGTGAGCTGAGGTGTTGTGTGTGATCTGATCCAGGATGCCGTGGTGGTATCGGTACTCCACCACTGGGCGGTTTCGCCCGGACGATTCCATACAAAAGTCGGTCAGGTAAACGGTAGGGTACCCACTTCGGCTGCGATGTAGAGTCGGGGGAAAGCGTATAAAACGCGAATAAATTACGTATGCTCCAATAAATACAGGTTTTATATGTAACAGGTCGACCGTTGCACGTGTTGCGGTTTTAGTTTTCCATTTCCAGTCTCGGCGGTATACGAGGCAATAAAAGTGGAAAAATTCCAGTTTTACGAGTGAATCTGTACCTATTTACCGCGTTAAAAGGTTTCACGATGGTAATGGTAAAGATTTGGCTTCGGTAGGATGTAAGGTGAGGTGGTAATTTTATGGTTTTGGGCTTTTTACTAAAATTACCTACCTACACAAGGTTGCAGTACCTATCTCCTTTGTAATTTTAAAAAACTAAATTATGACTCCCTTCTACTTCACCACACTTATCTAATTTATTTAACTCACTTACTTATATCAGTAAATGTTATATTTACGCAGTTTTTTGTATAAATAAGTAAATTTTAATCAAACCACCCACGAGCTCACGAAATGAAGTGCCCAGTTAACTGAACGGTACAATTTTAATTGGCTATTCAGAATATAAATTAACGGTTTGTATTTCTCATTACAACAAATGTATATTTTGCATTTTTCAATTTTTTTATTCATTGAGATCAATGGAATATTTAAAATTAATATAATCTTTTGTCTTGTCTTTCGAACTAAAGATACTGAAAGCGTTATTTCTGTTGTATTTCAGATTGTCGTTAATAAAACAGCTTCATCATTCTGTGGAGCATCTCAGGGTCTTTTGATCACCGTTTTATAGTATCTCTTACCAAAGAAGTCTTGCAGAAATCGTGTGATGAAATGTCCAAATGAACTGCGACTCTTTTTCGTCACTGAAGAGAATTCTAGAAGTCTAGAAGGTTCTTTTAAATTCTTTATGATATTTCCATAGATCTTCTACATTTACAGTAGGTACAGGACTTTCAAAAACATTTCGCATTCAAGCGAAACCAATAGGTTATTTTATTTGCATCAGTTATCTTCACATTTATAAAGTAATATAATAATTCGAATTTGGTAAGAATTTTCTATGAAACAAAAAATCTAATCTGATGAAAAACATAACAAAATCTTCTTCTTTCTCGCCTGAAGTCGTAATGTCAAAAATATAATTGAGAATAATTGGCTCGCTAATGATTAAAAAAATAAATGTGATCCTTAATAAAAAAAATAACATTAATTCTTACATTCAAATAATTACAAGAAATGTAGAATTGGAAAAGACCGTTAGCAAATTATATCTACCAATCCATAATCCTTAACATAAAGCTCTTATATGTCCATATTCCGCCATCTTTTATATTCCTTTGTCTGTAAAGATAATGAACCAGCTGAAGCTGTATTAGTCCTTTCAGTCTTTCACCTTTAATTAAAAGGTAATAAGAATCACAGTAGGCTAATTGCTAAAATAAACTGTAATTTATTATAAAGGTTTTAGAAAAAGTCTATAAAAATAAAATTATTTGTGGGGATTGACGATTTGGTGTTAAAAATGAAATTACTACATACCTAATGAATATTATTGTGTTATTGGTTCATTTGAATAAGTATTTTTTTTTTACCTTTAAAAACGAAAAGAAACAATCCAAAGAAGAACAAAAATGCAGTAGTAATATTTGATATCAAACAACTAGATATGATTCCGTTTTATATCTATTCTGCTGTAATTTCAGCGATGTAACAAAAAATATGATCAAAATTCCAGGGTGAAATATTTACGGTCCAACATTGTTGATTGATAGCTTTACCGTGCCATGAACACGCAGACCTTTTAGATATTATATTATAACATGTAGCGAATAATACCTAAACAATGAAGATTTTGTTTTAGGGACTTTTCCTATATAGAGTTGATTAAATGGTATCTCATATATAATTTCAGTGTGTCCTCTAACTAAACTAATAGCGATTTTGAGTAAACTCAAATTAATTTATTAAGTTTAGGCCCTAGTAAGGCACTTATGAACGTTACAATTGATTCCTTCCTAATTTACATACGATACCTCTCGATAGCATGAGAGTAGGGAAAATACTTCAATCATCAAGTATTCTGCCTGTGACATATATCCTGATATAAATACAAAAATAGCCCAAAGCCTTCGCGAAGAGATTTATAGCAAGTACAGGTTTTCTGAGAGCGTAGCGGTGCGGTGTCGACTGTCGACGATCTATCATTTTCGTGCCATTAGCGTCTGAGTCGCAGTGTTCGCCTCAGCCACCTCAGCGCCACATTCTACAACTATCGCTATATTGATAGCGTGACATTTATTTCTAATAATGTCCTTGTTGGTAGTTGTCAAAGTTGGTAAAGATAAAGAAGCAATATGTTCTGCTGCAATATCGTTGGCCGATTAAGTCGAAGGGACATCGTTGCATTGATTATCATTCCAATAGTCGAATCTTACATAATCTTAGTTAATCTTGGGTCACAGGACTTGTTTACTGCTTACTGAGTCTTCGATAGGTGTTATGGGAAGTTGAGAACACTCCGTGGTGCAGAAGCTCGCCTTATGTATTGCCTCCTCTTTCTGTTGGTGCCCATTCTGGAGCACTTATAATAACGTAGGATCTGATGTGTTCATCCGCTTGGTATAGTCCACAAGATGGTCTATCTATGGAATTGTGATCTCACATTGTGACGTGACCGAAATAATGCGAATTTGAACTCTGTCCCTTTAACCCTAAGCAGCATATTTCTATGTCCTTTTAAAGTTCTCTAAGTTCAATAACAGATAATTGGTCGATTGAGCCAGATCTTGGTGGTATATTTTTACATGAAAAAAACTATTAAGTATACTTATTATTATTTTTACTTACCTACGTAAAATGAAATACAAATTTAATATCGCAGCGATCACTTTATGGATAACTAAACATAGCAATCAACCACAAATGAAATTGCATAACCATAAAATCAACTGTCGGATCGGATGTTGTATATTTATATGAACAGCGTGTTTTTGTGTCCTAACTGTGGCGTACAGTTAATTGGTATTGACACAGATTTATGTTTTCTGTTTTGTCAGGAGTTTTCCGAGGTCTGCTTGCCCGACACGGCGGGAAGCCCGGAAAAATGATATTTCGTGCGCGCATAAATAAAATATTCGATTTGATACCAATTAGAATCGATACGAATATTGTTATTTTTTGTTTTTGAACACAACAGTACAATTAATGTTTTGAATTATAGGTAAAGCCATGATTTTGTGTGCATATCACCATTCGCAATATCATCACTTACCATAGTGAGATTGTAGTCAAATACAAGCCTTTCATCATCTCAGCCGCAAGACGTCTACTGCTGGACATAGGCCTCACCTAATTATCTCCAATGGGACCGGTCTTGGGCGTCCTGCATCCAGCGTACACCTTGTAAGTGGACGTCCTACGTTGTGCTTGCCGGTCCGTGGTTTCCACTCCCGAACTCTTCGGCCTCATCGGCCATCCGTTCTGCGCACTATGTGCCCTGCCCATTGCCACTTCAACTTGCCAATCCGCTGGGCTATGTCGGTGACCCTGGTTCGTCTACAAATCTCCAAATTTCCTCATCTTTTAGAGAAACCCCGAGCATAGCCCTCTCCATGCCTCGTTGCGCCAAGCCTTTTTTTTATTACTTTGTATAGGTTTGTGTTTGACCACAATCACACTATGGTAGGTGATGATGTGGCCGATGGTGGTAAGCACACAAAGCCTAGAAGGAACTGGCTCTCAAGTGCTGCTGCTGGAACACACCAATAAGTGTTTGGCGACAGTTTTTCAACTTGAGGGTGGTAGCCAGCCAGGCGGGTACTACAAAGTACCCTACCACCGTGCTATAGTTTCCTCACGATGTTTTCCTTCACCGAAAGCTCAAGCTCATTGTAGGATTCGAACCCACGACCTTCACCGCGGTGTCCGACGTCACCACCACTGAGCTATCATCGCCTTTGTAGATAAAGAAATATCCCTATCAAACTTTGAAACATCTAACTAAGCCCTGTCGTAAAGGCAAACTCCAAAACCGTTCAAGAATCAGTTCGACCCTTATATAAGGATATTTTAATATGACCTCTCTCTAAACTTTCCATATTATGTCTCAGTTACCATTAAAATCAGTTGGTTTATATTCCATAAATTCATTGGGGTTATTGAAAACTATAAATCCAGTAATGGCAGATCCATTTGAGGTTAGATTAGGAAATATGCCATCGTGTAATGCGGTTTAGGTCTGAACGGAGCTTACTAAGTCTAAAGTTTCCAAGGGATTTCACTTGTAATTTTGCTTGAAGATTATGTTCTTGCACAGGATTCGGTTATAAGTTTGTTACTGTATTGATGTAAAGGTACTGTTGGAATTTTGGTTTTAAGTTTTGCTATTGTTCCCTTTATATTTGGTGGTAACTTCAGTTGTTTCGACGTTTATAATTGAATAAATGGCTTTGACTTTGCTTGAATTGAAAAAATCTTTACACTTTACAATTATTATAACCTACAAAAAATTTTCACTTTCCATTATAATAAAATGAATCAACGGCTAAAAGCCTCATTTCCAACGCTTTAAAGTTAACCAAAAGTTATAAAAATATAACATCATTCATTGAATGTACAAACTGTTGTCAAAATTTGAAAATCGCTTTAAAGCATTATCGAGAACAAACGTTCAAATTTAAACTCCCAATTCGGCTTTGCACTCGTTCATTCGGAAGCAAAAACGAAAACAAATATATCTTTTAGAAGCTACAGTATTTTCGTGGATGGTATTTGTTCGTAGCAGGACCACAGCAGTTTAGAATCACTGGCATTGACCAAAATAGTGTACAATTTGTGAAACATAAGGACGCTTCACTTTCAGAGGCGCAGATTGCATGCCAAGTTTGGCACGTGCTCGCTTCACGTACCTATTCTATGGAAATCGTTTACGTCTCGATAGTGACACGAGTGTGTATTGAAAGAGATAAGATTTATGCACCTCCATCTGTGAAATTGAAATCTCTCGAGTCTAAATTTTAATTTGCATCAGTGGATTGAATACATAAATAAAATAACGTATTTTTGCTCCTCATAAAGTGTATTTCTTTATAAAATAAGGTGTATAAAATGTGAATATAAAAATTTCATTACGATGAGTTTTTATATGAAAATCGATGGCTATTTGTAATATTTTATGAACTAAAAATCAATTTTAGAGAAAGGAGAGTGAATTTATGTATTAATTTGATTGATCATGGTTGATGGTTCAAAACATATATATAATGTAACCTTGCTGAGTTTCTTGCCCGTTCTTCTCACTTGAAGGCGACTTCCGACCTGGTGGTAACTTCAGTAGCTTCAACATTCATAAGAGCTTTTCTAGAGCCTAAATTGAATAAATGACTTTGACTTTGATCTTAATCAGTGTCAAAATTTAGAAACAATAGATTTTACTTTTACAAATATGAATACTATACTAACTCATTATTTCGAAATAGAAAGAAAATGTCAATAATTTTAATATCATGTTTTGAAACCCTCTCTCAATATCCATTCAGAGAAAAGCTAAACAAAATAAATGTTGGCACAAAAGAATTGGGCCGCAAAAAATAGACCCCCTTTGCGCAAACTAATGCCACGCCTCCAAGATAACTCAAAAAGCAAGTAATACCTAAAATAATAATAAATCCACCCCAATTATGTCTAAATTACATTGTAGTTTCAACTCGAAACCTCAATTCACTTTACACAGTGAGTTAACTCTGAATAAGTCTTTTTTGGCACCGTCCAGGGACCCTTGGGGGTGAGAATTTCAATTATTGTGGATTCACTTTTCACCGAGATTCGAGCCAAAAACTACAGAGCCGCCTATAATAAGAGCAACCGACCAAATTGTAGCATTCTGAGGTTTGTGTAATTAAACTGGCTTTATTTTCGAACATTTGTTTCTTGTTTTGTCACCGCTCGGTTCGGGTTTGAAGTAATAGTCTCGAATAAATTGAATTTGGTTTGATAATGCTCGTGGATCGCGTTTTTGTGTTCAAAGTTTCGCAGTTGTTGTTCTTAATTAAACCAGAATATTTGAAATAATTTTTGCGGATTTGCCAATATTGACATCATAAATATAGCTTTTATTAATCGAAAAGTAAATTGGAAAACATTATTCTCTAACTTTTTTCATAAACGTGAAATAGTAAAATCTTAATTTTTTTACAAAGTTGACACTTCAAAGCGAGATTAAAAGAAAATAGAACGAAAGCGTTGTACAAGCATAAGTGAGTCCACAGAGATACAACTCTCATTTTCATTTTACTAAGCACATACTTAGTAAAAGAAATATCCTACTTTTTTTTACTACTTACCAATAGATGTCACTATACTTCAATAAACCTATATAATATCTTTAAAACAACTATTAAAAACAAAAAAATTGCACTCCGGGAGTGCCGACAGAAGTGAAAACTTTTATTTTTCAGAGATTGAGATTCAAACTGCGTCTCGCTCGTAACGGTGTCGCGAGTCCAGAGGTTTTACCTCATCTAAAAAGAAACTAAACGTCAAACTCTCATCATAACGGTGTCGCGTCTCATAACGGTGTCGCGAGTCCAGAAGTTTTACCTCATCTAAAAAACTGCGTAACCTTATTTTAGTGTACCGCGCTAAAAGAAGTTTACACTTCAACAACAACCTTAACTACTAATGCGAAACTTTGTGTTTATTACTCCCTGACAGCCGAACGGATTTGGTTGAAATTTGGCATATAGATACATATTCTGGTAGCTAGTGTAATAACAATAGAGTAGTTGCCTGTATTCAAAATAAATTATCAAACACTGTATAAAACATCTAAAAAAAGGGGAAATCATGATTATTTTATTAAATTTATACCTTTTATGAATTTTAATGACCAAACTAACCTTAAAAAGTATAGCTTTGTTGCTTTATAATTATGACGTCATAAGTTTGTATTACCAAACTCCGCATAAACCTATCGTTTTGATATTTCATAAAAAGTAGCTGATTTGATATGACAGTCAACATCCCAATTATTATAAGAGACCTCATAAAACACTATACGCTTTTTCATAAGACAATTTCTAGTGACAATCTTCGGTAGATTTATTGGTTAATGATAACAAACAAACAAACAACAATAATTAACTACATGCAAATAATTAGTGCATTCAGCAAGTTGCAAACTATGAAGATATAGTAGCATGTTAGTTTCAACGAGTTTCTGTCCGTCTGTTTTGGAGCTTTGTTGGTACATGTTACACAGTACAATTTATGACAGCTGTTAAGCTTTTACATAGTATAATGTAATTTGGGAAAATAAACAATCATTGGAGAATTTGCATAAATTAATAACACTTTTAGAGTAATCGGAATAGTATTACAGTATAATACTTGAAAGTAATATTTGGTGTAAATAAAAATGTTGTTGGTACATTTAAAACGTACTAGGATTTATTTTTCTTTGTAGGCAAATCAATTATAATAAATATTCTCATCTACATTGAGTATAGGTACTTTCGGAATCAAAAGCCATTGTTTTTATAGATTTTTCTTTTGAATTTTTGTTACTATTTTCTATCTTCTTGTTTTTATTATTGCATTAAATATTTTTAGCTCCAATCATTTAATTTTTGACTTTAAACCCTGTAATGTTTATAATTCTTCGCGCTCTTATGTCAAATTAATTAAACTTCTCTAATGTTCTTCAAGAACAAAGTAGCTACACGTTCCGTTTTAATTTTCCTAAAACAACTTCCTTATGCTCGAATCTAGCACGTGTAGTTTACCAAGGTTATACTCCAGTTGATTTACTGCTTCAGCTAGTCCATGTACTGTGCATTTGTGTAAATCTTGGTGACGTCAGACTGATGAAAGAGACAAAATATGTCGTCTCAGCCATCGTGTACTCTGCTTAATGAGGATACCATTAGGATAAAACTTCCAAGCTTAGCAAACTTTTACTTGTTACTATCTAAATCTGACAAAATTAAAGTGATTTTCTTGATTCTTGTGTAATCCAGATAAGGGGGATAATGTTCTTGGTAAACTGTGACTCCTATTTATTCTTAATCTAGTCGTGAGGCATTTTAACTTACCTAATTTTGTTTACGTTTTAGTTAGGAATCCATACTTTCATAAAACTTACATTATACATGGTTTTCTTGTACAAGCCTTTTTCACGATCAATAAAACAATCTAATTTCATAAAACTTTATACTATTGTACAAGTTAGAATTTTCGATTTAGTAAAAATTGCTTTACTCAAATATCAGTGTTTCTAAATTATTTTTCAAAATGTACACAGGTTTTTCTTTATTCTTTTATAAATAGGGACCTTAAAGGACCTTCTTTGTTGGATCTATTAATTCTTAGCATGATAACAACTTTAATTACGTAACTTTCTTACGTTCGTAATTAGTACCTTTATCGGAGTTAAATTCAATAGCTCTTGATTCAAATTAAGAGATTTCTTGTAGGTTTTTTTCCCTTTCTTGTTGATTTGTTATTAAAAACAAAGGTTTTAAGTCTTTCTTTATTGCTTCTCTATTACCGTGTAAATTATGCCTGAGGTAATATATAATTGCGCATGTCTATGACACACATACCAAACATCTTTGTTGTACCTATTTTGTATCAGAACTGAGTAGGCCAATAATATATCTTCTTTATTCAGAATCAAAGATCAATCACTCATAATGCTATTAGGGTGAAAATAATGTATTAGCATCGTTTATTGCTCATTGGCAAAAGATTTTGTTGTCGAATAATCTTTGTATTGGTTCGAAGAAATCATATCAAATCGGTGTTTGCAGAAATTGGCGGTTCATTTCCTTTTCGAAATTGGTGATTTGTTATAATAAACGTAGGTTTATCAAAGTGAATTTCATTATGGAAGTGCTATTGAAAGTATATTTGTTTGGCTTTCATGAATAAGTTGAGTTCTTATAAAGGAAGCCTTTTATTTACCGTATTCGAGTATACGTTTCGTTATATAATAAAATACCTTCGGCAATCTACCTTCACAAATTTTTAAGGAACATATTAAGATCTTAGAAGAACAGAAGGATTAGAACAACATAAACGAATATTTAAATGAGGACAATGCTTAGGTGTAGTGTTCGCTCTGACACAAACAACCTTCCGAACCGTGCGTTAGTATTAAAATTCAATTACAAGCTCATCGAGGTTTCGGGAGACCGATGGGCTGGGAGCTTTTTCCGCCAACGCATAAGCTTGGCCATTCAAAAAGGGAACGCTGCCAGCCTGTTGGGAACCTTGCCTATCGACAGCAGCGAGGGCTTTGATGATGTTTTCTATTATATTATAGTTTTTATTTTATACAATGATTGTAAATAAATGTTTATTAATTAACAAATAAACGATAATTACCTATTTGACAGACATGGAGAAAAATATTTTATTTATGAAAATGCGTAGGTTCACAAAAAATATTGGCATCTGCTATTTTTAACAAACATCTACCTCACTCCCACGCTTTATTTACGAAAACATTGACAGATATTTATGAGATATAAATATCGATATTCCCACCTTTTGAAGAAAAAATAATTTAATTATATTATATACTGGTGATGGTGTTATTTTTTTTGTACAATCTAAAAATAACTACTAGGTATATTTTTTTCCGACAAGAAATATTTTTTCTTTTTCTTTTATGTCAGAAGGAAATAAGCAGGCAAACGTAAGTGGTGGTAAGTGGCCACTATCGCCTATGTACATTAGCATTACCAGGAGGACAATGACCTTTACAAAGCCTAGAAGGCATCTGGCTTTCAAATGCAACCGCCGAAACACACCGAATGTACCTACTTAAAAAGGTGTTTTTTTTATTTTTTTTACATGATACAGTATACATATATCGAAATATTATACATTAATTTACTAATATAATTTATAAATATTCTGGGACATTATTCCTCACACACGGCCATCTGACCCCAAACTAAGCAGAGCTTATACTATGGAAGCCAGATAATATACTACTTTTCTTTTATAAATACATACATATATAGATAATTAGAATAGAATATAATTTATATTTATTTGCGATATTACAATGTATGTATATTATAAGAAAAAATAGAACAAATTAATACTAGGACAAAACATGCAATTGTCACAAATTGGCTCCAACTCAGCATAATGCCAGCTGTTCGCCAGCGCTCATCTTCCGTTGGAGCCATTTGGTGAAATCACGTGCCGGCATGCACACAGCACAGTATAAATACATATTGTTTTTAAATTACTATAAAACTAATAAAAAAAAAAAACAAAAAAAACTTCAAAAATTACAACCAGACACAGGATAAACAGACATGTTCATGCACACAAATGTTTGTCCTGAGTGGGCATCGAACCCACGACCTGTGGCGTGATAGATAGGGTATCTTACCAACCACACCAACCGGCCCGTCTGTATTTTACCGTCGTATTATTATCTGTATTTTTGTGGAATAGGTTTTTTTTTAAACGCTATACGATATAGAACCAAATTAATAGGTACCAATATACTTGTAGGAACCTTATTATCTAACGATTTATATAGTGTAAAAAGGTGGTATGTAGGCTTAGACGAGAACACGGTGTGTATGCCTCCCTACTATATTAATTACATCGGAATTAGATGCTCGTGCGTCCTTGGTGTATTCATATATGCAGGGTAGGGAAATAAGGTGACCAATGTTGGTAACGAAAGCACGTTCGAATTAGGAAGGTAATTTATTATATTAACGTGGCTGAAATATAGCTGTCGTATTGATAAATGCCTTGATGTTACTCCCTGACTGGTTTAGATAAAGTGCAAAATTTCGGTAACATTTTCACTTTTTATTTTTGTTGTTAATCGGTTATAACCAAGTCTGGAATCCCAATATATTTCAGGCGAAACAACCTTTAAATCGTAAGTTTAATGTAAAATTTGAGGTTAAACTAGCTTCCGCCCCGTGGTTTCACCCGCGTTTCCGAGGTATCTTATGTTTTCCCGGGGTTAAATGTATTTTATATGTTAATCCAGGGTGTCAGCTACTTCCGTACTAAATTTCATAAAAATTGGTCGAGCTGTTTGAGCGTGAAGAAGTAACAAACATACAAACACACACTTACATTACTTACTTACTTTCGCATTTATAATATTAGTGTGATATTTTTGAATATTAAAATGAAAATGAAAATATTTTTTATTCAAATAGGCCTTTACAATCATTTATGAATAGTCTGACTCTAACGCTCGGTTCGGAAGGTTGCTTATTTTAGTATTGTAATGTACCCATTGACATTCAGACACGATTTGTTTTTTATAACTTATACGTGTAAAATCTACGATTTAAATTAAACTTAATCACCCTTTACGAGGATCTACTATGAATTAAACAAGCATTTAAGTTTTACGACCATCATGTGTTGAATTGTTGCTCTATTTGCCGTCGACGTCGTTCTTGAGAAGAAAATGCAAAATAGCTTGTTTGCTCGCTTTTAAGTGCTTACTTAAAGGATGAGTTTAATGACATAGATTATTCCAGTGAGTGATTTGGAGATGGGAATTTACATGTCAAATTATTGGAAATAATCTTACGTATGTTTGTAAATTGATAGCGACGTAAGTTTGAAGTGTTTTGGATAAAACTTGACACTTCTATAGATCACATTCTAGGTTGTGAAATATTAGTAAGTTGTTACTCATTTAAAAGTCGAGATTCTAGCTAAAAATTGTTTCCTACCGTTTTTATTCTTATATCTTCTGAATATATCTGTATATATAAAAGGAATAGGTGATTGACTGACTGATCTATCAACGCACAGCTCAAACCACTGGACGGATCGGGCTAAAATTTGGCATACAGATAGCTATTATGATGTAGGCATCCGCTAAGAAAGGATTTTTGAAAATTTCACGTAAAATCGGGGTCGCGGGTGAAACCGCGGGGCGGTTAGCTAGTTTGCTCATAAATTCCATTCCAAAGTTATAACATTCACAAAGGCAAAGAGTTTGAACGAATGAATGGGTCCCGGGTGACCGAATGAGTAAATGATTGAGCGACGACTGAGTTTTTAGTACAGCAATGTGTCGTCGACTTTTTTTGTATTTTTATTTGCAAAAAAAGCAAAAAGTTATTTTGACGTTTAGTTGAACGACCTCTATAATGTTTAGAAAAAGTGATTTAGAAAATATAAAATGTTGTTGAAAAAAATGAAAAAATGTAAGTATAAAAAAGGTTTTTTTTTATAAAAATATCAGCCCATGTCCCTCGGCTTGTCAGGGTTCACCCTTCTGGAAAGTGTTGACCTAGTATCGAATGTGATTTTATATATTCTGGTTACCTATGTTTTAAAGAAGCCTTTGGTAACCTACATCATTTAGAAACAGTTTTGAGATGAATACATCTCAGTGGTAGGTTCGACTCCCACTCAGGACAATTGTGTGCATAAACATGTCTGTTTGTCCTATGTCTGGGTGTAATTATCTATATATGTATATATTTACAAACACTTAAAGACAAGGTTTGCAATGAGTACATCAGGGGGAGCTTCAAAGTTGCAAAAATGACGGACAAACTGAGCGAGTCCAGGCTGAGATGGTACGGTCACGAAATGCGTAGAACCGAGGATCATGTGGTGAGAAAGTGCCTTTCTATGGCTACTATAAAGAGGGGAAGAGGAAGACCTCAGACCACCTGATTGACGAATGTCCAGAGGGATATGAAGGAATTGGTTCTGAGGGAAGAGGACGCACAGCGACGGACCGCGTGGCGTCGCATGATTGGAAAAGCCGACCCCGTGTAGCGGGAAAAGGCGAGGCCAAAGAAGAAGAAGTATGTATTTACAAAAGAAAAGTAGTATATCAGTTATCTGGCTTCCATAGTACAAGCTCTGCTTAGTTTGAGGTCAGATGGCCGTGTGTGAGGAATAATATCACAGAATATTTATTTTATTTTTATTATATCCTTACTTCCATGCTATCATTGTGTTCAAACACCAGCCTATACATATAGTACATAGTAGAAAAGAAAACAATAATTTATCCTACTAATATTATAAATGTGAATGTTTGGAAGTTTAGATGCTTGGATGTTTCGATCTTTGTTACCACTCAATTCCGTAACGGTTCAACGGATTTGGATAAAATATGGCACACAGATAGAATAAATTCTGGATTAATATAAAGAATAAAGAAGCTAGTAGTATCTGTATAATAATGTTAATATTATTAATTGACCACGAAAAAAGAAACACCATTTTTCTTTCACATACATTTCACCTTTTGTCAGACATACGCGCGCAATTTACTCCTTACCCCTGTCTTAATCTAATTTTGCCGCGTCCTTAATTAATCCGTCATTGAGATGTCTTGTCGAAATAGGTCTCGTGTCGACTCTAGCGTGCATGTTGTTACATGATATTACGTGATTTTTCGCCATTTCACGATGATTCGGATTTCTTATCAAGTTAAAATGGTAAGTGAATGGGATGTTGAATGTGTAATGGTGACTTTTGTATTTTTTAAAGAAATAAATAAAGCTTAATTAAAGTTACACAGAGCCTGAGCTCTTTTAAATAATCCTATGAAGCTGGCAAACTAAACTAGCTCATAATAAAAATATCTCAGATAAGTCTACCGAAAATGATCTGTCTACACACGGCTTTCATAAATACTAAGACAATATTAAATGAATCTATACCTATAGTACACATTGAAATTACATTCCAAGATAAAGCTATAGCCAAATGTTAATTAATTCAATAATTATAATTGGATGAATGTGTACCGCGCGTTGGAAAATAGAGCATATAATTTACTCGTATATCAAAGCGTGTACAGATCTGAGGGCGCTGAAACTGAGTAAAATTTTAATTAATTCAATAGTTTTCAAACAGAACGCGCTAGAGGCCTCAGGCCACAAACCTTGTATTGTAGGCCTAAATTTGCATGAAACTGACAATTTATGTACATAAGCAGAATATAAGTGGGTATTACATTTCGTATTCTGTTAGACTACATGTTCGGAGATTTTTATTAATGTTTGTTTAACAAGTTCTGTATAAGATGTCAAGAATTCTACTAAATTGGTGATGTATTCTCATTTCTGACACTTTACTAAAAAAATGTCAGTTCAAACTTTTCTTTCGGTGTTTTAAAGGTGTTCTATCAGGTTCCATTTTTGGTCCTCACTTGTTTTTGGTTTATATCAGAGGTCACCAAATGGCGGACTGCGGTCCGGATTCGAACCGCCCGGCGCCCTACCTATATTGTGCGGACCAAACTTTTAGAAACAAAAATGTACACATGGTTATTTTATCTAATCCGCGCACATCCAAGGAAAGTGTTTAAGCTTGGTCGCTAGTCATCATCTACCGATATCTAGTCATAATCTTTTATATTTTTTAAAGGGACCCCTAATAAACCTAATGGTGACCCCTGGTTTATATATATTTTAATTGGTCCGGGCGCTTTTTGGCCCGGGCCCGCGAAATCCCTCTGACATGATCAGAGACCTTGTTTTTTCTTCCTTGTTTCTGCATTATTTGGTCCTGATTTCCTCCCATTTTCCCCATTCTTCTTTCTTCATGCTTCTTCTTTCTTTCTTTCTTTCTTTCTTTCTTTCTTATGTCTGTTTTCAATCTCATCCAAAAATCTCCTTATACATCACTGCTTGTGCATACATCTCCTTTCTACCTTTGTTCGTACATACTGTCTCCTTTTTTCTCTTTTCAACTTAGTACTTCATTCTTTCTGCATCTCTCATACCGTTAATCCCATTTCATCCCTTTTATCCATCCCTTCATTCATATCATCTTTCCTTTCTCATCCTCACCCCCACCCCCTGGTTTATATTAATGAGCTTTGGTTTTGCATTAATTCCATAACTTTTCTACTGAATCCAAGTGTTTATCGATCGAGTACTTTAAGAATCAGGTTTAATTAGAAATGTAAGCAAATAAAAAATGAAATTCTTACAATCAATTCATTATATTATGAATAAAACAACGCCTTCAAATAAAACCACTCGTAAACTTATTCAAACACGCGCCATGAAATCCAAAACACCGTAAGACTTGAGCTACGCGATTCAAAAAGTTTATAACAGGAAAAATTAAAAAGTTACAAATCTTTTGTATCAAGATCGTCTGGCAACACAGACACAGATTCAATTTGCCTCGCAGTCGTAATGGTGAGCAATTTGAGTTTCTTGCACGATATCTGACTTGTTCTTTCAATATTGGCCATTTGGGAGATTTTTTTATGGCAACGTTTTAGCTGTTGCTACTTTTTGTCGAGCAATTTATCGACGGTGTCCTGGGACCGAGAATAAAACTGAGCTAGAAATTCTAGGGAAAGGTTTGTTGAGCTTTATTTTAGTTACGACTGCAGTAATAAGTATATTTAAAAAAAATGTGAAATGTGTGTTATTCTTCGTGGCAAAGTATATATATAATAATTAAAATTTAACTAAACTTACTTTGTGAAATAGGAAATTACATCAACAGTTTTCTTCATTCCCTTGCTACTAGCATCTGCTAGTGCCCGAGCTTATAAAAATATTAATGTTGGAGATAAAATGAATGATAACATTTCCAATTTTAATTAGGTACCTCCCTCAAATAACGAAGCAAACCAAAATAAGCTGACACATGCAAACGAATAAAAGCATATAAAAGTGAACATAATCCTTACAAGGAATGTTGTATCTCCATATGAGATCCTCTCAGTCGTTAGCCGGAAAACTGTCAAGCCGATAATAGTGTTGTACACAATGGTGGTTATCCGGGGATTCCGAGGTTTTAGCTGCCAGTCCGGGATCGGGAGAAAGCAAGATAAAATGCAGCCACATACTTTAGTAGATTACCTTGGAATGAAGTGCTTTTGTTTTCACTTCTTGCATTATTTTTTGACATAACTATTTGAATTAGGTACTTATTTTGTTTGGACTAATAAATACCCTATTATTTAAATTGGTTTCACTATATTCAACAAGTTAATGTAGGTTTTTATTAATAAGACTAAATATACTTAATAAGTTATTGATTTCTTTTATTTTGATAATTTCTGGTTCATTTTTAATAAAAATATTTCACATTTTTTTTTATATGTCGAAATATCTCCTACTTTTAATGATCTATCTCTTATACAATGTACCACATTTCCTGCGAATATATTAATCTGAATAGTTCTTTACATTATGACGATAATAGATTACCTACTATTGTTGAACGTTTATGCTTCAACTCGATGATTTTATCCTTTTCATAAAAGACTTCTAGTAGTAGTTATATTATTTTTTGCAACATTGTCATTTGCTTAAAAAAAAATATCATTTTATAAAAAGTAGTATTTGCAGCTTGAACTTTTTAATTAATTGTCGAGTTCTTGTTAGCATTAATTAATATGAAAAATGTTGAGGGTTTTGCTTGCGTGTTTTTTTAGCTGTTCATTTTCACGTTTTGTTAAACACACACCAATAAAGTCTGTTAAAACGATAAAAGCTTTATAAAGTGTGGAGTAAAATATGAAAACAATAAAATAATGATTTAGTGAAAATATTGCCTCGGTAGCGGTGTTTATCCATTCGCATTTATTGTGATTTCATTTCACTCCTAACTGAATCTGAATTTTACTGTAGTGGATTTTTTTCGCGTCCCGGCATCGATTGTGAAAATACATGAAAGAAGATAAAACTGTAGATTTAACAAAAGGGTAAGTTATAACAGATGATCAACCCTTTTTACCCTTACTGATTTTCATATAAATGCCCTGACGTAGAGATCTCCAACTACGAATACGTATTGACCCAAAATAAAACCATACATTCGATAACTCACTCAATGAGAGGCACAGCAGTCTTTAAAACCTAAACACGAATCTTATAGATAAGAATTAAAACTACAATAATTATCATAAACAAAAGATATCTCTATCTCTCTCTCTCCCTCCCAATAGGAAATCCAAGTGATGTTTAACCATCTTATTTTGTGTCAATATTGATCAATCAGCGAGCGATCTTATGTTTTTTCGGGATAGTAAGTATCTTATACGTTAATCCAGAATATATTCTATGTGTGTGCCAAATTTAATCCAAATCCGTTCAGTGGTTTTTGCGTGAAAGGATAACAAACGTCCATCCGTCGATCCACACAAACATTCGCTTTTATAATATTAGTAGCATAGGATTTTGTAACTAAATTACTATACATATTATATTTATCGTTTATATTATTATTATTATACATTATTTTCATCTTAAAATCTTTTTGGGGTGTCCATTTATTTCTTTTGTACACTAAAATAGCTTTGTCCCCGTACTAACACAGAGATATAAAAACGTAGCAATGATAATACACATTATAAAACTCTCGCAATATATTAGTATTCACCACATGCATATAATGTCATATTTTGACAGGGCTTCCACCTGTCCCCATTTGCTTGGATTACATAAATCTTGTCCTAGTTTTAAAGCGGGGAGGAAATTTTAAAAAGAAAACGGAGAGTAGCATTTAAAAGTGAAACAATTGTTTTTTAATGACTGTCCCCTTTTTTTGTTTTGTACTGTTGTACATTTTAGCTTTAAGTAGTATATAAGAGATAATTTTAATTTTATATAAATAGGCATCGACAAAATAGCTGAGTAAGTACCATTTTTTCTTCTATTTGTGTTTTTTTTATATATTGTTTATTGTAATTTTTTTGTGTTATTAATAAAAATAATTGGCAAAGGCATAGCGAAGTGTGGCCGGGTTTAGCTAGTTTAAATAAAACTGTCATTGAGTTTAAATTCCCGTATACACAGGTGGTAACCCTACACGGTGATGACATTACCCTACAACACGTGAAGCTATTGTATATTACGTGTATTATATCCAATAGAATTCGTGATGACACAATTTTAGCGAAACATTATCGTTAAGGTGATATTTGCGCCATGAAAGGGTGCGACGTCATGATATTACCTCGTAAATTGTCAGGACTTTTTACATGTACCTGTTGTTAATCCGTATTAAGAGTAATAGAGATGTGCAAATTGTTGAGTAACTAGCGATCCGCCCCGGCTTTGCACGGGCAGCAGAGCATATGCGCCTATACATATACTTTTTTTTATATTGTACTTAACTATAACTCTATTGGTTTACGCGGCGCAATTTCCACATAACCTTTCATGAATTATATACTTAAATCTTCCTCATTAATCACTCTATCAATTGGTGAAAACTGTATGAAAATCCGTTCAGTAGTTTTTGAAATCATTGCGAACATACATACAGACAGACAGATGCTGCGGACTTTGTTTTATAATATGTAGTGTTTTATTAAAAAAGATCCAGAGAAAGCTTAGTATGTTTGTCTATTCACTTGACGTATTTTCAAATAATCTTTGTAAGTTCTATCATGCTAAGTATTTATTTATTCTTTCATGATTAAGGATATATAAATTACTAGCTTCCCCCCCACGGTTTCACCCGCTTTCCCCAGGGATCTTATATTTCCCCGGTTCAGTGGTTCGCATTTATAATATTAGTTAGGATGGACCCTTATGTTTGATTTTTGAATATGTAATAATGTGGTCACAGGTGGTAAGCACACAAGGCTCTCAAATGCAGTAGGAAATTAGCAACAGATTTTAAACTTGAGGGTGGTAAATCAGTCGGGTACAACAAAGTACCCAATCACCGTATGGTTTCCTTACGATGTTTTCCTTCACTGAAAGCTCAAGCTCATTGTAGAATCAATAAGTTTTTTATATATATGTAACAGCTCGCATGGCTGTGGAACTAGGGTAGGCCTTTGTTCGTCATTGTCATCCTCGGGCTCTATATGATGATGAAGGTACCTACGTAACTTATATTACATTACAAAATTCTTTGACAGGGTTTACCATCCGTTACTTGATTAGACAAATATTAATGATCCAATTTGAAAGGGAACTCCAATATTAATTAGCCAATTTGAAAGGGGTTTGTAATAATAGCTATTGACGTAAGTTTTCGATTCATCTGAAGCCTTACAAGAAACCTCTTATTAATATCGACATAATATCCCATTAATTCGTTAAGTTATTAGTGTTGGTGTAACTTATCTATTTAGTAGGTAGGTAATTTTCATTGTAAAGAATCATAACAAATGTTCTGGGACATTATTCCTCACACACGGCCATCTGACCTCAAACTAAGCAGTGCTTGTATATATTTCTTTAATAATTGTAAAATATTTAATGAAAAAAAGCCAACATTGTCAGATTGTCCAAAAAATATATATATAAAAAACGTAACTTAACGTAACTTAACCTTACTGAGTTTCTTGCCGGTTCTTCTCAGTTGAAGGCGACTTTCAGATCGGTGGTAACTTCAGTAGTTTCGACGTCCATAAGTGCCCTCTTAGAGTCTAAACTGAATAAATGGCTTTGACTTTGACCCGTGCTATGGAAGCTAGATAACTGATATACTACATATACTACTTTTAAATTTATAATTACATAGATAATTACACCCAGGCTCATGACAAACACATGTTCATGCACACAAATGTATATTCTGAGTGAGAATCGAACTGTGGCGTGAAAGATAGGATGTCTTACAAACCACGCCCACCGACCCGTCAAGTCAACAATACCTACATGTATTTTATTTTACTTTGGATATCCTACGTCATAGTCGTATGATAAGTGGTGTCTGAAGGTAAGCAAGAAAAGCCTAAATGGAAAATACCATAAGGAAACATAGCATAGTGGTAGGCACTTACTATCAGATGGACCGTCTGTTTGCTTGTCAATTTTCTAAAAAAAAATAACTTTTAACAAAAGGCAAAATCGACTTCGAAGTGGATTTTGCTCTAAAAAGTATAAAATAACGATGTTAGAACTCGTTTTGAAGTCTAACTAATTTTTTTATTAGTTGTCTCAATTGACTCAGGCGTGACTTTGCGGAAATCCATTACAAGATTATACAATAGATAAATATTTAGCAACAAATTCCTGATGATGCTTCGTGGAGAAGTGCAACACGTGTCGATTTCCTTTTGAGCTTACGGTTTCCTTGTATGGGACTAGACAGAGAAGGAGATCCAACAGAATTAGTCACAAAATATTTGTTTTTTGTATAATACTAAATTCCACCCCGCGGTTTCACCCGCGGTCTCTAGTGCTCCGATCGCCACCAAACCTTACAGGATTACCCGCGGGGTTAATATGAAGATTGTCTGAAAATTTCATTGAAATCGGTCCAGCCGTTTCGGAGTCTATAAGAAACATACATACACACATACATAGATTACATATAAGATCCTTTTAGGATTCATAAAGGTCGGCACCACATTGGCAAGTCCCTGGTATTGCCAACGTTCATTGGCGATGGTAGCCAGTTGTTTTTTTATGTCAGCCTTCTGACTTAAAAAAAAAAGCCCTTTACACTGAGGTAGACACAGTAATTTGACAACTGAACTTGATTAATTCGAACAACTGTTTTCAATTTAAGCGGTCCGTACCCCACATTTACCCCGGGATGAAGAGAGTTCTAAAATCGATCCTCCATCACAATGGCTCTTTATCGACGTTAGTTGAATGGGAATCATAGGGAAGTGTGCTTCATAGCAGTTTGAAGTGGATAAGCCAGTCGTCACTGTTGGCTTTTGTTGCCCTCTTCTCCTGTCTATAAGTTAGGTTAATGTAATGTGTAATTTTAGCGAGTAAAATGGATTCCATTTAATCTAACCTAAATTTTTTTTCTAAACAGATTGGCTAGATTAGTTGTAAAACATAATAAATAGATTGACATACAGATTATATATTAGTAGATTCTTCACATGTATTCAGAGCATTTCCTTATTTTTTTAAATTTGAATATCATATTATTTTATTATGACAGAAACCAGTTGTTTTATTCAAATGACATAACCCGTTCACTGCCGCACGGGTGAATAAAAACGTCTGTGCTACCGTCACCGTTTGCCGTCCACAAACGTATATTTTAAACTAACCGACATACTCCAAGAGCTGCAGTCACTGCAACAGTATAAATTATTCATTACCGCGCAGCCGGAAAGCAGGGACGCATACATCTCGGATGATGTTCCGGCTTTTGTTTATTTACATTAGATGTCGTGCTGCCTTGGTCCGGTTTGCACTACTGCCTTATTTATAAGTGGTGAAATAGACGTATTTAACATACTTTTTTAATTTTCACGGGCTCTTGGTTAAATACGTATTCATTAAATTGACTTCATTAAAGGTCTTAATTTAAATACAACAGTCATGCACAACCCAAACTCCTGGGGCCAAATTTGCACGTGGGTTTCTTTGACACTAAAGTGAGCACTAAGGAAGATTTTTTGAAAATTTAATCCCTAAGGGGTGTAATAGGGTTTCGCGGGTCAAACAGCTGGGTGGAAGGCTAGTTTATTATAAATGCAATTACAGAAATCTTCAAATGTTTGAAGAGAAGAGATAGGGCGTGCCTTTCGTATTTAGTGCTGCCAAACGAGCGCGCTTTCGGATTCTTCAACACTTTTTTTTGACACGTCACACCACATCACAGACAAACAAATGATGATGAAAACAATGATGCAACCTCCTCTCACATATATTTTGATTATATAGAGAGAAAATATTGACATATGATAATTAGTTGAGTTTGTTCCTTTTGTAATGTAAGGATGTACCTGCTAAGAAAGAATTTTCGAATAGCGGGTGAAACCATGTGGCGGAGAGCTAGCTTATTCATATTTTATTTCATTAACATCATTAACTTCTTGTCTTAAGTCATCTTCACATTAAAAGAATTCCATTAAAGTAAACTTGTTCCTTGCGAAACATAATTCAATTACAAAACAACATCCGGAAACCTCTCAGTAAATAATCAAAGCAATACATTTTTTCAAGACACTCAGCTTTATTTATGCTCGTAGAAGCAGCTCAATAAATTAGTTGGCAAATTGTGCGAAACCGCAAGTAACCGTGACGAGGCCGAAGCTGCGGAGCCGGGTAGAGATAGTGACGGGGCCGGGTAGCGACGTGACGCGGCCGGGTAAAGTGACAGTCTCTACGACCCGCTCGGAGAGGGTTAACTCGACTTGTAACGACTTTATTTTGTCCTTGTGAAACGCTGACATATAAATTATTGTGGTAATACAACCAAATAGGAGACAGGGTTGAGGAATATTATTTGGTAAAGTGAAACAAAATTAATTAAAATAAATAAATAACAATGAATTTTGTATATTTTGATTGTGAAATTATACCTATTTTAAAGCAAAACTACAACATAAAGCATTTCTTACAATATTAGGAGAATTGCCAATAATAATATGTTTTTTTTTTAAATAAATTAATGAGCTAGTTTTCGCTCCGCAGTTTCACCTGCGTTCCCGAGATATAAAGTGCTATATACCTTATTTCAGGATCTAAAGTAATTAGATACTAAATTTCATGAAAATTCATTCAGCCACTACCTAGCTGGGTGAACAAATATAGACAACACACAACATACATACAAAAATAGTAAAGGGTAAAAAATAAATCCAGCCAAGCCAAGCTTAAAGAAAACTAAATTTTTATAAATATATAGCTACTATTGAATCCCACAAAAGAGACGCAGCGTCTCATAAAGCATACACATAAGTATTTCGTATTCATCCAATTTCAATAACAAAAACCTTTAAAAGACGTATCAAAAAAGCTTTGCATATAGAATATTGAATACATACCGTTAACAAAAGCTGACGTTCCTTAGATAAGGGGGTATGGGGGGGGTAGAATTTTTGCCGACCTTATCTGCCATCCCCTGGGCTCCTTGAGATGGGTATGATATTGTGACAAGTGATCTGGGAGTAAGGTGTTGGGGGTGCGATAGGCGAGAGATTACAAGTGCGCCTGGAGGGTATTTGGGCATACCTATTGGTGTTTTAAATATTGGGAGTTAATGATATTTGATAGTCATTTTTAAATATTGGGAGTTAATGATAGTTGTTAGTAATTTTTAAATATTGGGAGTTAATGATATTTGATAGTCATTTTTAAATATTGGGAGTTAATGATATTTGTTACTCATTTTTAAATATTGGGAGTTAATGATATTTGATAGTCATTTTTTACTTAGTGGTTGCTTGTGATCGATCACAATCTCGCTACGTTACATGCTTATTACACTCACTAGCTTCCGCCCCGCGGATTCACCCGCGTTCCCGAGGGTTCTTATGATTTCCCGGGATAAATAGCCTAGGTGCTATTCTGATTATAATCTATCTCTGTGATAATTTTATAATGTAGTAGGATAGAAAGCTCTTGATTTCATATCTCAGTTTAGCCCCTAAGAGGGCCTTTATGAACGTCAAAGCCAATGAAGTTACCATCGTTTCGGAAGTCAGCCTTCATCTGAGAAGAAACGGCACGAAACTCAGTAAGATTATCTTTTTTAAGTATTTTTAACCGACTTCAAAAAAGGAGGAGGTTCTCAATTCGGATGTTTATATATATTTTTTTTATGTGTGTTCTTTTAAATAAAGTAAACCATAAACTTATATAAAAAAAGAAAAATGGTCTAACTGTGTGTGATATTATAATAAAAATAGCTTCCGCCCGCTGTTTCACCCGCGTTTCCGAGGAATCTTATGTTTTCACGGGATAAAAAGTAGCTTATAGCCTTCCTCAATAAATGGGCTATCCAACACTAAAATATTTTTTCAATTCAAACCAGTAGTTCCTGGGATTTGCGCATTCAACCAAACAAACTCTTCAGCTTTATAATAATAGTATATATTATAGTATAAATATGTATAATTTCACTTTTTAAATTAAAAAAATATATATTTTTAAAAATAATGATACAATCGATAGAGCCATTCAATTTATGTACATACATTAGACGAATATCGTCCGTAGAATTCGTTTTTTTTTATTTCCCCTCGACATGTTTTTCCTTTCGCCATGAGCATCGAAGAATAAAGTTATTTAAAAAGATCAATGGTTTGTTGTTCCCATAGGGAGTTATGAGACTTGAATTTGTGTATTTTCGTCGCTTTTCATGCCTATTCCTTATTCGGCCTTGTTAGACTTACGATGGGAGCGCGTTGTTAAACTCGTAAATATGAATATTTCGGTCACAGTTTTTTACAGTTTGCATTTAAAACCTTTATGTAACCTACACCACAAATAAGGACTCTATCTATCTATCTACTTTTGATAGAACTTAAAAAATGGAGATTATAACTTTTTAATATCAAGTATGTTTAAATACTGTAAAAATATACCAAAACAAAACAAACAAAATTTGGAAGTACAATATTACAAATACAAAGCCACACACAACAGCTAGTATCGTATGTTTTATATAAATTTATCTATTAGTTAGTCGTGCGTCGGATAACCTACTTCAGTTTCCTTATCCTCAAAGTTATGTGAACGTTAGTTATCCGTCGGATTTACTCATGTCCATGCGAAGATTACTTTTATTCTATAAGATTTACTACACAAGTTAGTATATAAGTAGACGTATAAACGTATTAATAAAGATTTCTATTAAAAAAATGAATAATCTGGTATATTTCATTGGTCTATTGTTATGTATCATTCAAATTAATTGCCATGGAGTGCATAGAGGTTAAATAGACTACGCCACAAGTAGTGGGCTGAATACCCACATTTGATTTTAGAGTAACAAAATATTAATATAAGAAATAATTATAATATTATGTAATTTTTAAGATAGTTCATATATAAATAATATGTAAAAGAGCGCAACACCCACAAATTGCGTCAGTAGTTGCCAAACTACTAACAAAAATATTAATGATATTTCACTAAATATAAAAACCACCCAAGTGCGAGTCGGACTCGCGCACCGAGGGTTCCGTACAAACTTCGTCCATCGTTCGTCCATCACGGGAAATGCACAATTTTATTTATTTACCTTATTTGAGGTTGTTGCCAATTATGCTAGGCCTCTAAATTGTATCAGCGCCCATACAACTCAGAGGTCTTTATTAATTGGCGTAACTATGTATGTATGGGGACACCTTTAATTTTCAACTTTTTTATATATTAGAATTTTCCCATTATTTGTGCTGTAAGACCTAATTTCGTAATTCTGGGCAAAGGGGACCAACCACAAAACAAATAAAAGGGCAAAAAAATCGCGTTTGTTGTATTTTTTGTTTTTAGTATTTGTTGTTATAGCGGCAACAGAAATAAATAATTTGTGAAAAGTTCAATTGTCTAGCTATAGCGGTTCTTGAGATACAGCCTGGAGACAGACAGACGGACGGACAGACAGCGAAGTCTTAGTAATAGGGTCCCGTTTTTACCCATTGGGTACGGAACCCTAAAAAGTAATATAAATACAAATGTATATCAGTCATCTGGTCTACATAGTTCTACCAGATGACTGTGCTTAAATAGTGTCCTAGGATATTTATTATTAGTTACTTACGAAACCGTATTCAATGTAAACAATATCAAATAATTCATAACATATCACCCCTATTAAAGTTACGAATTAATACATAAAATAAACAAGAGATAAAATTCACATCTCAAGACCATTTCTTTTTACTTACATTCCCATGATATCGCCTCAAAGACAAACGCTACATCGTAAATCCCGAGTTCCACTTCAACTCGCAAATTTCCCGCCAAAATATTTTCCCGCCGGCCGCCATATTGCTTAGTTATGGCTCATAAAGTGTCCCACGTCGGATACGTTCGGATACTTTCTCGAGCGATGGCAAGGTAAAAACTAGATCACGTAACGAAACGATATATTGCAATACATTTTATGCGATGATACGATGTTGGTAAATGGTTTTTACTGATAAAATACGTTCTCCTTTTGGGCATATATTTGAATTTATTATCTATGGAAAGATAACTTTTTTTTAAGATACATAAGTACAGCCTTATGTGTGAGATTCACATTATAATACCTGCCGTTTTCTGGGTATATCGTTGTTTATTTTTATTTATTTATCCTATGTTACATTTAATATCTGGCATAAAAAAAATTACGCGGCCTTATTACGGTACTTTCACTAAAGAGCGTTAATGAAACACCCCGAATGTTTGCTGAGATTTTAAGATTCAACAAGAGTGTCGGCGAAGCTCCCGACGCGATTAGAGTATTAACAATTATTATAAAGGCTAATAGAAAATCTGGGGAAGATCAACAAAATAATTAGGTGAAGCCCACGCCCCTGCTAACGTCTGGGGATAAGATTGTACCACGACTTGCATAACATTAATTTTCCTATAATTTTATAGTATAACTTTTTCGTTTCTGTTTGGTATATAAGGCTTGAATAATGTAAATACGCGTTACAAAAAGTCGACATAAAAATATCCTTTTAAATTCAAGGTATGATCTATTTATGTGGAAAATTTAATGTAATTGAGTAATCCTAGCTATCCTAATCCTAATATTATAAATACAAATGTGAGTTTGTTTGTTTGTTACCTTTTCATGCCTAAACCGCTGAATCGATCGTGATAAAATTTGGTACGCAGATAGCTTATGGTATGAAGAAGGACATGGGTGACTTTTTTCTCGGGAATTCGGGTAAAACCGCGGGGTACAGCTAGTATGTAATACAAACATCAAAGATATTTCCACTAGTAGTACGTAGTCACGTATTTTTTTTAACAATACAATTTAAGCTCTAATAAAGCATTTATATCATACCAAGATTTATCACCTTTCTACGAGTTTAAAATTCTCAATAATTTTACTCAACTTAGTCATAAATACCTTCATCTAAATGCTATCAATGTTGCAAAGCAAATTTATACAAAATATAATGACCAAAGAAGGGGCTACGATGGCAAATAATTTGCCTGAGCCCACGTCTCGAACAAATACCATAATTATACATCCCAAATTGCCATCAAGCCCCTAAGGGTCCATAAATCATGCACTTATTTAAGGTCTTAATTGCAAACTTTGCAGCGCCATATTACACTGACGGGCTCTCCATTATATTGCGAAACAATTTAGAACATTGTCACATAGGAAGAATGTTAGTGTAATGAGTTTTTATACATGCCTTATTGCTAGTTCATATCACGGGAAGACGGGAGGAAGATAAGCCGTTGGTGCGACATTATTTTATTATATATTATACCCCATATTGTAAGTTATAAAGTACTTTGTATAATTTATGAAATAAGATGAGACTTTTAGGTCACGTCTTTTGTTTGATAAATTTATTAATCACTTCGCCTACAGTCATCTGATCTCAAACGAAGCAAAGCCCTATTTAACTAGTAAAGCCTGGGAGTAAAGTTTTTCAACGTCACTAGCAAAAAATCACAGATTAAAAACAAAACAGCACTTTTCAATCTATCAAAACATCCGTTTGTCGAACGATTTCAATTTCAGTCCGCACTAAATGGTGCACTCCTTCGTTCGACGTACTAGTGACGTCACCCGCGTCACATTCAATAGACGAATGTAATAGGCATTCGCATTTACCAACTATTTTGCACATGTACGTTACTGCGTTTACGCGGCGAATGAGTTATCGACAGAGCCCAACAAGTCCCGTAGGGTTGTCAATTATGAAAATTGAATTATCATAATTAATTTAACTCAACCCAAAATGTATATTGATGTGTCTTATTCAAGGGTCGGTTATAACAGATTTGACAGATAGCCTTCATGATTTCTTGCTTTTGAATCTTTTGTTGATAATGTTACATAAAGAACAAGTTTCAAGAAGCCTCTTATGAAAATAGATACGCGAGCTTAAGGTCGAATAAAGTTTGCAAATTGATTATAAAGTGGATTGAAGCTTGGAACACTAAGTACTACAAGCTACGAGTAACTTAATTATAAGTCTACATTAATGATCGCCTGAACGTATAAGATTAATGGTTAGTTAGCATAGTTGGCGCTGTTGTACAATATGAAATTCTAATGGCCTGTAAATAAGGATTATTATCGTATGTAACTAATAATAAATGATAAGCAGGCCAAAAATATTTTACGCGTTTGACAGGTTTTGTTCGTCCAAGTTTGACAGTTACTATATTTGCTTAACTAACTTTTCACTGCGCTGCTTTGTTATCATATTTCTTGATCTTTTTTGATACAATAATTCGATGCAATAATACCTATATTTTATTGCAAGAAAAGATTAATTTACTCGTGAAAAGTCTGTGAAAATTCATTCAGTGGTTTCGGACTCCAAAAAGTCTAACTAGACCAACAGATAGACAGACAAAAAAAATGGTCTCTTAACATTTGGGTACTTATCCTTCATCACCGGGTCTACAGTTTTATTGTTTGTATGTACAATACATAAATAGTGTTTTTCATAATTATTTGTATCATATTATACATTTTTCCTAAATGGCTTAGAGCATGTCTATATTAAATAAGGTTAGAAATAATCAATATACTTTAATATATGTTACATAATAATAATATTGAGCTATTTTACTCCCTTCCAAATCGTAACCATTGACAGCCCTGGTAACGATCGGCCAGGTACTTAGGGCGAGCACACACTTGACACTTTTCATTATATCGACGACATACCTATTACGCAGAGATACTGTTTACCTACGCAGACATTTTGTTTCATTCAGCGCCTTGGGATCACCATAAAAGTAATTTGCAAGTATGTGAAAACAATATTACAATCATAAACTCAAAACCGAGGTTTGGTAGGTACTTACGTTACAAGTGACTCTAACACAAATACATTTGCATTATTATTTCTGAGTATAGAATATGACGAAATTATAATGTCTAGATAATAAGATCACACTGTTTGCCAGCAGCCTTATCCTAAAAGCAGCAGCGTGAATTGCTTTTTGCAATGATCGAAGCGAGGCGACGCGACGTCACAACGTTTTAATAAAATCGTCGTTTTGACGACGCGGAAAGTTTACTTTTAATATTATTTCTTATTTACCATTCGTCACTTAGGCACCGGTTTTTTCTGGCATTCTGTTTATCATTAACGTCCATTTCTAATTTATTACATCGATATTTTTGTTTGTTTTGTAAGGAATTTATTGGGAAAATATTTTGACATTTGAAAAAAGTTTTGTTTACCACCTTATACCACATTATTTACAGTCAGATCGTAGTCAAATCTAAACCATAATAAAAAGCACTTGAATAATGACATTGCAATCTTATTGAAACCGCCAATCCTTTATTAAATAATCTGTGGCATAGATAGTTATCTACAAGATAGATTTCATGGCATTAATCTTCATTAGCTCATGAATGCATGGCGGGATGAATTTAAAAGAAATGGTGCACAAAGCGTTGTAATGGCCGCCTTAAATGACGCGCTTCAGCGTACATTGTTACCATTTTAATATCTTAACAGTGTATTTGAAATTTTTGAAAGAAGCGGCTTGTTTTATTATCTATCTATAAGTATAAAAGAAGTAGTCCTGACTGACTCGTAGGTCATCAAAGTCTTAACAATTGGTCTAAGAAATACGAAATTTGGAGGGTATATTCCTATTATTAATGATTAGCTGTTCCCCGCGGTTTTACTCGCATTTCCGGAATAAAAAGTAGCCTTTAACCTTTCTCGATAATTAGGTTATTTAATCAAAAAAGATTTTTTCATATCCGACTGGTAGTTCCAGGGTAGTGGCTTTAAACAAACAAAAGAAATCTCCTTTATTAGTATAGATAATAATATCCTAAAGCCTATGTGTTAATATTACTAGTATCCAATAGAAATTTAATAAGTTGACGGTGTTATGTTTAATATTTGTGTCGCCAAAATGCCTAAACAGCATCTATATCTTTTAACCTTTATATATTCTATTAATTGAATCGTGAACACATTAAAAGAATTTAATGAACTATAGAATTTTCAGTAATAAATACTTTTTTCAATAAAAACCTCAATATCATCCTCTAATGAACCACCCAACCGCTTTTTACCTTTTCATCAAAATAATAAAATAAAAAACCAACAGACAAAACCTGTACCTTTCAGATAAGTCACATTTATCATTTTGACATCACCAGTGAAGTCATCCGGGTAAAAATAACAAAAATGTACCAAAGGTTGACGACAGGGGCGTCAAACGAACCGCGTCGCGCGTCGCGTCTCCTCGCCATGTTTTGTTACATGTTTGTTACATGTCATGGTCAGGGCTGACAGCTTGGTGAAAAATGGTCAGACTCAATGGATCCACTTTAATATAACTGGCATTGTTACAGAGTTCGCGGGTTGGACTTTGGAAATTTATAAAAAAAAATGCATTTATTTATCAAAAGTCATAAAAAAACCGACGAAAAATTCTAAGTTAATAACAAAAATAAGTTTATTGAAACTGTACACGATATTTCTGACAAATGAGATTTAAATAAGCGTGATTAGCGTCCTGGTTATACTTTAAACGTTACTAGCTGTCTCCCGCGGATTCACCCACGTATAGTAAAAGTTGTGCATATTGATGAGTAATTCCAGCCCTACAAGTATTGCCAACGACTAAAAAATCACCCTGTATAAAACTTACTAGTTTTGGAGACATATGTAGCCATTTACCATATTTATTTGTGAGACATTGAATCATCAAAATAGTAAAAATATTTGCAAAATATATACAACTAGCTTCCGCCCCGCGGTTTCTCTAGTGTTTCCGAGAGATCTTATGTTTTTCCGGGATAAAAAGTATCTTATATGTTAATCTGTATGCCAAATTTCATCAAATCCGTGGGTGATGTAGAAAGTGTAAGTTATACTATGCAAAGTTTTTTTAAAATATTTTTTCATGCCTGTTTCTCTATTTAAACATGCTCATCTTCAAAACCACTGAACGTATTTTCATGGAATTTCCACAGTAACCTGTGGAAAGAAATCCAGCTTGGCTTGGCTTGGTGTTTCAAATACTGACTTCATCGAAATCGGGTGAAAGGAAGAACATATATACATAGATCCTACTATCGTACTTCTATATCTATACTAATATTATAAAGTGGAAAGATTTGTATTTTTGTATGTAACGAATAAACTCAAAAAGTACTGGACCGATTTCAAAAATTCTTTCACCATTGGAAAGCTACATTATCCTTGAGTAACATGGGTTATATTTTATCCCGAAAACGCGGGTGAAACCGCGCGGAAAAGCTATATAAGGATATCATAAATGTGAATGTTTGTATGTGTGGATGTTGATTCAATCACGCACAAACGGCTGAATGGATTTGAGTGAAACTTGGCACACAGATAGATTACACCTTAGAATTATAGGGTACTTTTTATCCTGGGATAACATGAGCAGAAGTTAATATTTTATGAAGTCTGCGCAAGTGAAGCTGTGGGCTAAAAGCTATTTTTAATATTTATTGGGACGTGGCATCCTTAATCACGAGTGATGGCACGCACTGACGTAATATGTCGATAGCATACACGTGTCGGTGTGGGCGGCCATTTTTTATATTCGATTAATGGTTATACGATTTTGTGATAATTACAAACGAATCAGTTTATGATTTATTTTTGTTATAGAGTGTGAATTTTGATGGTAGTTTAACTTGGCTTTTAGGTGAATGGAAATAAATATATCAAGTTATAATTTCAAATAATAACTTATTCCAAAACCTAATGTAGGTACTTTTTTAAAGCTTATCCTAATAATATTATAAATGTGCATGTTTGTGTGTTTGTTTGGTAGATTATTACCCTGTAAATAAAACAGGGGCTTCTCTTTTTATCTCGGAAAACTTGAGGTCCCTCTAGGACGTTGTTAAAATGGGAAGAAGATTTAAGGCGAAGATAGCTTCGTAGCGATGGTCGTGAGTTCAAATCCTACAATGAGCTAGGGTAGGGTACTTCCTAGTACCCGCTTAACTTATCACATCATGATAATATTAAATAAAAATGTTTATAAAGTAAAAGTCTAACTAATTCAATTTAAAAACACTAGAAAATCGTATTCCATGTAAGCATCGTAGACCTACTACGGCTTAGCGTAGTGCTACGAGGTGCTACGAGGTGCTACGAGATGCTACGAGATGCTACGATCGTAGAGAGAGATTGTAGCCATTTAGAATTCCACGAACTATACAAGGATTTATATTATTCTTTTTAAGTTCTTTACTCCAGTACTGTAGAATAGTTTGTTGGTTTTTTTTTTCTTTTACGTAACAACGGAGAAACACATATTAATTTTTTTGTATGGATAGTTTATGGATCGTAATCTCAGGCACGCGCGTGAAATCGCGGGGCAAAAGCTTGTATTTAATATTTTTTCCTAGCCAATGTATTATTTGCTTATATCGTTTTAACTCTAATTTTAATTTACAAAAATATATTTATAAACAATGACAGAGAAAATTAAAAATAAAGTTTTTTTTCAAATCTTACTTGAATCTTTTATCTAGTTGAACTGAAACTATTTCCAACACAGAATTAAGTACACTTTGTTCGGTAGATAAAGGCCTCAAACGTTTTTATATCCTCCTCTCAATGCCCGTTAGATTTCATTGGTATTGTTCCGCAGCTCACGATATTGTCTGCTTGTTGATACTGCTACGGCGTAGCGGTGTTGCTACGGCGTAGCGGTGTTGCTACGGCGTAGCAGTATTGCTACGTATTGTGTCTACGAGGTAAATATGTCGCTTTTCCTTTATTTGTGCTGTAAGACCTTGCTTTTTGCCATTTTTTTTTATATTTGAGTTGATTGAATGAAAGGTAAATTGCGGTTTACGATTTATGACGTATTAAAAAAAAACTACTTACTAGATCTCGTTCAAACCAATTTTCGGTGGAAGTTTGCATGGTTATGTACATCATATATTTTTTTTAGTTTTATCATTCTCTTATTTTAGAAGTTACAGGGGGGGAGGGACACACATTTTACCACTTTGGAAGTGTCTCTCGCGCAAACTATTCAGTTTAGAAGAAAATGATATAAGAAACCTCAATATCATTTTTGAAGACCTATCCATAAATACTCCACACTTATGGGTTTGACAAAAAAAAAATTTTGAGTTTCAGTTCTAAGTATGGGGAACCCCTTAAATTTATTATTTTTTTTCTATTTTTGTGTGAAAATCTTAATGCAGTTTACAGAATACATCTACTTACCAAGTTTCAACAGTATAGCTCTTATAGTTTCGGAAAAAAGTGGCTGTGACATACGGACGGACAGACAGACAGACAGACATGACGAATCTATAAGGGTTCCGTTTTTTGCCATTTGGCTACGGAACCCTAAAAAGCAGTGTATCTATCCAAATGCAAGACCGAGAGAGGTTTTTAATAGTACTTTGGTTGTCTAGATAGTGGGATGACAAATACATACATATTTAAAAGTAAACAACAGTTTTTGGTGGTGAATAAATTTAGAATAATCAAAATTCATTATGTATAGACAACTGACATGTTCTCTGATATTTTATCGAATAAGGTGTTAGGTTGCTCTACGCCGTAGCACAATAAATCGTAGCACTAAAACCGTAGCACACGTAGCACACAGCGTTGTCATCGAATCATTTTTCATCTCCATCGCTCAGGGTTGTCACCACACGCTCGTTACCTTTTACTGTTGATTAGTTTCGCTAGGGTTGGCGCGAATGCGTTTTCACACAATTCATTATGTTCGCACAGTTTCACAGACTGTATTTGCTGTTAGAGTAAAATAAATTTTACTTTTTGTCATTTTATTTTGGCTATTTTTTTTTTCGGATGTTTTGTATTTATTATTTATAAAGTCTACTTTCATGTTGAGTTAATAAAAATGCATGCTTCTTTTTGGATGACTGTTTTTAAAAGTAACAGCCAATAATAAAAAAAATAAACAGATTTTTTTATTATAAATAACTAGTTTTCGCTTCCCGATTTCACTTGCGTTCCTGCGATAAAAAATAGCCTATATCACTCTCCAGTCTATAAATTGGCTCCATTGCTCCGTTACTGTGTCAAAGTAGGACAAACAAACATACACGCTTTTGCATCTATTAGTAGGGAAGGGATTGTTATCTCATAGCTTTTTTTATTCAACCATTCAATTTCACTACAACTCTAAAACACTATACGTTTTAATCTCAGTTCTTCTGTTAAACAATGGACAGAACTCATACAAAATCTAGGCTAATCTAGCTAGCTATATAGTGTCTATATAGCAGAGCTAATCTAGCATGTAATCATGCATCGAGAGTCGGGTAGTTGTAAAAATAATTAATTAAACCCCTCGTGGCCTCGTTATTGCGGTATGTCGCCGACTGTACACGGTCGAAGACACGCTTTATTTTATCTTGTACGTTTCAGTTCGAGATTTCACATTTGCTCTTTTTTTTTGGTATTGCAATGTTAAAGTAGTATTTTATTTTTAGTTAGGGATAGAGTTTGAAATATAGATAAAGTTAAGATTTTGACTTTATTCCTATAAATCCGCATGAATGTTAATAATTTTGGGATGTACATATCATTGAATTAGCAAAATATTGATGATGGTTCATTTAATCATTGGGGTTCTAAATCTAATAAATTTTTTTTACCGAATGGGAAATGGTCACCGCCGCATATCCAACAGCAGGAGATTGCCGGTGAGTTACCGACCTTGAAGAACTCTTTTTACATCCTTTTTGAAGAACCTCATATGTTAGCGCTGTGAACATATCTAAGCGTATTCCACATTCAAATGGTAGGAATGTCCGAATGAATCGCTGTGTGAACGATTGAGGTGACTCGAGGATATGAGGATGTGCTCCACATCGCCGGCAAGTGGTGCGATGGTAGAAAGGTGATGATGGCACCAGATTAAAAAGTTCTCATTCCCCATTATAAAGACGGTAGAACACAGAGAGAGCCTATATCACTCCGGAGGTTAAGTAACATATAGAAAAACAGAATACAAAATATTCTGCTATCCAAACAAGCAAGCACGACTTAAAAATTTAGCTTCATTGGCTTCATTTTGCATATAACACTTATATTTAATTACTTCATGAAAGTTTAATCTCTAACTAGTGTTGGCACAACCTTAGACCTCGCAAATGAGCGGAGATAGTGCTGTTATCTAGAAGTTTATGTTACTAATGCTCTAGCAACTGCAAATTGTCGGTATTTCTGTGTCAACTGCATGCTAGTTGCTATTATTATGACTTAAATGCTAGTTTTTAGGTTTACAAAGTGTTATGTTGGCATTTTTAAACGGTTCGTAAATGTATTTCGTAGTCGCTTATAGTATCTTATCTTAATATATAAAATTCTTCTGTACGTGTGTTTGTCACTTAACTCCTCCTTAACGGCTGGACCGATTTGGATGCAATTTTGTGTGTATACGTGGGGCACTCAGAAAGTTTTGAGAAACTTAAAAAAAAAGTTTTATGAGTTAAGTCTTTTTTATTTAATCTTTTCAAAGAACTCTTCACCAGTATCTATACAAAGTTTCATGCGTCTAAACCAATTTTCGAAACACTTTTCTAATCCACCGCGAGACACCTTTTCTATGGCCTTCTCGAACGCTGTTAGCGCATGCGGCACCCAGCGTGAAACTATCCTCCTCACGCGAAGATGCTCATGTAGAATTTCGTGAACGCTTCCCGATCCGATCCGATCCGATTTCAGATATAAGGGGGAAGACACTGTAGCCTGTAACACAGTTATTGTATAACTAGCACAGGAAACAGGGCTTCATGATTATTTTCAATTGTTTTATTTTGTAAACAATAAATTTATTATTATTATTATTATTATTATCCAATTTGCAGTATGTGTTGAAGCTCTTCATACGTAATTCGCCTATTCTCTTGAATTAAATTTTTCACTGCTAGCACGTTTCCTTCCGTAACAGCTGTCGAAGAGCAACCACTTCGTTTTTCATCCCTCAAAGTTAGTCGGACCGCGCTGAAATTCGTTATACCAGTGGTATACGGTTACTTTAGAAGGGTCTTCATCAATAAATGACATTTGAAGTCTATCATACGATTCGTCCGGTTTAAGACGACATTTGAAATCACAAAAAATCATCGCGCGAAAATGTTCCCGACGCAGATCAATTTTTCAATGAGACACGATAGTTCAAATTACCTCGTAAAAAAAGTGGAGGGAAGTTTTGTAATTGGAATGTTTGTATTTTTACTTATAAATAATCGTGTTTTCTAAATAAATTATTACTGGCCAGTGTCATATACATAAAAACTTTTTTTCTCAAAACTTTCTGAGTGACCTGGTATATGAGTGGGTCCCTGGATGGTTTGAAAATAAAATTGGACCCGGTAGATGGCGTCGTAATCGAGTTTGGACAGGACAACGTCTGTCGGGCCCGCTAGTTGTTATATAGTAACTTAATAAACGAAACAATGCATTTCTAGCTTTTTGCCCCGCGGTTTCTCCTATTTTATCCTCTTAGGGGTTGAATTTTGAAAAACTTTTCTTTAGTGGATGATTATATTGTATAAGTTTTGTATAAAAATTCAAACTTCTAGACCTTGCGGTTTTAGCTGTTCGCCAGGGCTAGTTTATTTATGTATGGTCTTATCGGGTTACCTATTGTTTGAGATTGTGAACTAAGTGGAATAGAGTGTCTGGAGTTCAATAACACGCGGATTTCTTATCAAAGCAACGTTTACTTGCTGTCTCTAACACACAAAATACAAGTTAGCACAACAGTATAAAAGTAGCGTCAGCCACGAGCCGCGCACGCGTGCGTCTGCCCCGATAGAGCGAATTGGACTACTTGATAGATGGCGCGGCATGGGGTGTTGCACGCGGGCGCAGCCCGTACACATGGGCGCTGAGGGCGAGAGGTAGTGGTGCGGGGAGCGGCGCGGGGAGCGACCCCCGAGTAGAATTATAACGCGCTATATTCTCCCCCTCCAGGTCACTAACGCGGCCCGAGTGTGACCTGGCCAATTTTCTTTCATGTGGCTTCCGTACCACTTCTCTATTCCTTTGAAATGGAGTAAGGGCGCTGACATGGTATTTACCGATAGATTTACCAGTACTATCCCTAAGTATGAAAGCGGTGGGACCCGCCATTTCAGATACAACAAAAGGACCATTACTACGCGGAACAAACTTAGCTGTAATTTCCTTAGTAAGTACGCGGACATCAATCAAGGCCAAGTCGCCAACCTTCAGTTTTGGAGCCCTCTTTATTTCTTGGTTTGCAGGTGTAACGCGGCAGGGCGCCGGCGGGATGGAATTTGGATGATGGTTAACGGAGATCCTGGGATTAGCTATTGTGGTAGCAGCTCCCCCTGGTTCAAAGTTGTCTTTCGTTTCTGTCAGGATAGTGGACAGCTGCACGCTCTCGTGAGCTGTCAGGAGCATTATTTCTTCTTTGCGCGGTAGGTCGACAGTGGAGCAGACGAGACGAGTCCCCTCACCTTCATACTCCAGTACGAAAGTACCAGGCTTATCACGCAAAGACCAACGATTATTACCGAAATCAAGTACCATACCAGCATCCCTAATAAAATTGATACCTAATAAAGATTCGGTTGCTCCTGGTAATACGATAAACTGCGTAGGTACCACTACCCCTTGTACCTTAACATTAACCAAAGCAGTTTCAACAATATCAGTATTAGTTACACCGTTCGCAAACTTAAAATCATATCGTACTTTCTCGAAAGTATGATTATTATAATACAGAAAATCACGTAAACTAACACTCGCGATCGATTGTTTTGCACCCGTGTCGATCAATAGCTTTCCCTTTTCACCGTACACTTCTACACACATAACGGGTCTACTACGAGGCGGTTGCGCCGCCGAAAACGCGGCAACCGATTGGAAAGCCGAGACATCTGATGAGTCCTTCCCTCTGCAGGTCGCACAATTCGACCGAATCACGCCGGGCGTGCCGCATCCAAAGCAGGTGATCTGCGGATATGGCGATGGCGCTAGTGTGCTCTCTGTAGCTTTAGGTTGGTTTTTGTCTCGTAGCCTGGAACAGGTAGCTTTCTCATGACCGTACTGTTTACAGTACACACATCTTAGTCTGACCTTCATTGTTTTGTCTAAAGCATCAGCTGTTAGAGCAGGTGCAGGTTCTATAATAGGTGCAGCAGGCGAAGACGTTACTTCTGTGGGGCTCGATTTGCCCTGACTAGAATGGCCCTCCTCGAACAAGTCTTCCAATCGCCGTGCCTGGCTTAACAAATCAGTGAATGAATTGAAAGCACTTCGAGGAACTTTCTCTCTTATCCTGGAATGCAATAAGCCATAAACCATATCCAGCTGTACTTCTACTTTAAGACTACCTGGTGGTATCTGGGCTATCAAGGCTCTTGCCTTGCATACGAAGATGTCTGTAGACTCATCACCTTGTTCTCTACTGAAGAGTTTTCGATAAATTTTATGAGGTGGGAGACGCGGACCATAGGTCTGTTTCAACAGATTGACGGCCTCTGACCAACTTTCAACCGAAGTCTTGACTCCCTGCCACCAGGTTGCTGCCAACCCAGTGAGAAGCATAGGTAGTCCGCGCAGTGCAATACCATCTGCGATGCTGACACACTCCTTGTAGATCTCGATAGCGTCAATAAACGCTACGACGTCGCTGTCCTTAGCGCCGTCGAATCGCGCCGTGCATTTAGCGAAGTTGCCAAGAAGAAGTGCAGGCGTAGGCGAGACACATGAAGCTGCAGGTGACTGCATCTGGAGCATTTGTGCAAGTTGCAGCAGTTGCTGGTCGGTGATAATAATCGGAGTCGGCGCGATGCATGAGCCAGACGAGAGCGGCGCAGCCGTCGCGGGCGGCGGCGGCGCGGTCACATCGCTAGGCACTTTGACGCCTGTTCGCGACTCACTCTCCCCCTTGTCCTTATCCCCTTGACGTGTAGTCGGAGCCATTATCGAAGACAAGAAGTAGGTAGGTATAAAACACGTAGGAAGTCTATAGACGAGCACACATGTAGGTATATACACAAATAGTTAGGTGCGCACACAAAATATTGATCGAATTGGTATGTCTATTGGTATAACAATTGACGTAGGTATAATTCTAAAGTTCAATATACCTAGTTGATAAAACAAAAAAGAAATAATGTCCTTCGCATATCAATAGGTACACAATACGCACAGAAAATATTGTTCGAATTGTTAGGTACCTATGCCTAATATCCTAAAATAAACAGTTCAAGACAAAAAATAATAATAAAGTTCGTAGGTAGTAGTGACACTTCAAATTTAGTAGGCAAGTTCGTGTGTATGAAGGCACTAGGTATATGTATAGTGTTCTTCGGCACAAATACACACAAGAAAAGAAATAGGTACCCAGGTACTCTATACACAAATATCTAACACACACGAACACATACAGGTAGGCTAGGCGGAATGTCTCTAGGTTACATCGTCCATAGCTCAATACCTAATCTACCAAAAAATTCACTCAGTAAAAAAAAAAAGTATGTCTACTTATCGTCCCTTCAAATTGGAGTGGCGTGGCGTATAGAGAGTATGTAGGTAGGTACAGACTCGTGTCGAACGTTCCAAGTTCGTACTGTACAGGCGCCAGGTGAGCGCGCCCACTCACGCGCTGTAAGACCAAGCAGGTTGGCGAAGCGAGGCAGAGTACGCCTCCGGCAACGCGAGTCCAGCTCGCAGTCGTAGGAAGAAGGTAAGACAAACGTCGCGTCCCGCTGTCACTCAAGGACACGCACGGCACACGTTTACACAGAATTCTAGAACGGTCCACGCGACCGGTAGGTATATAATACGATACGAGGTAGTTCACAGAAAATAGGCAGCACGATTGTTTAAACACAGTTTATAGTTACACGGAACACACTAGTCACTAGTATTAACTTAGTTTTAGTATAAGTCGTGCACTAAACGAATAAAATACGTTTTCACTGGTTCGAGAGCCGAACGTTGGGTAGCCATTTATCGGGTTACCTATTGTTTGAGATTGTGAACTAAGTGGAATAGAGTGTCTGGAGTTCAATAACACGCGGATTTCTTATCAAAGCAACGTTTACTTGCTGTCTCTAACACACAAAATACAAGTTAGCACAACAGTATAAAAGTAGCGTCAGCCACGAGCCGCGCACGCGTGCGTCTGCCCCGATAGAGCGAATTGGACTACTTGATAGATGGCGCGGCATGGGGTGTTGCACGCGGGCGCAGCCCGTACACATGGGCGCTGAGGGCGAGAGGTAGTGGTGCGGGGAGCGGCGCGGGGAGCGACCCCCGAGTAGAATTATAACGCGCTATAGTCTTGTGTTTTTTTTTTCTCGAAGAAGTCCCATATTGGAGACTTGAGTGGGAATTATATTTTTAACTTCCCTAAACAACCTTTAACAAAATAATTCTTATAATAATGTTAATAAATAACATGTTTTTCAACTATTTAAGGTAACTATAGAATTCTATTTTTTTCTTCATAAATGTTCACAGTTTTATCCTCGACTATGAGCACGCGATCGTTCAAACTTTCTATTAACTTCATAGTTCCCGACAGAAGTATAAAGACAGGAAAAGTTTTAGAACCACTAATCCGGTAACTCGCTCACAGCACAGAACTTGTATAATTATGCTCACAGCTTAAACAGTGCGGGTTTTAAGCGAATTTTACTTGCAACTGCGACGCAACTACCTGATTTGCTTCGACATAATGAATTTTATCTTGCGGAACATAAATGTTATGCTGTGGAAATAAGGATTGCTGTTAGGTACTCAAGTTTTTAATTAGTTCCACCACTTTTGACCACATAATTACGTTACATATCGCCTATCCATTATTTAAATGATAACTCCTAACCCATCAATTTATTAAATGTTCTCAACCCACAAACATGCTTCTAGAACTCTCTTCTTTATATTCTAAAGGCATCTTTCGGGAATGTATACACTTTGCGGCGTTGAAAGGGTCAGTAGCAATGCCAAAATACACCAATAAATATTTATTACCGATCAAACTAAGTCCTACGAAGGGTATTATCGGGTCGATGCAGTCATTTTGACAACTACGCCTTTAACAATGCTTTGTATCAGAATCGCCCGTCCCGTAAGGCCCGTAACTAGGGCAAAAATTGAGGTGGCCCGGACGACCCGTTACTATGGCAACGCCCCCTAGTAGGGAGTCTCACACGGAGGCTGTTGCTTCCACAAGCAGATTTTACTCTTTATACTGTTGTATAGTATAGATAGATGTGTATTAATTAATGCCTGTGAAAGCAGGTAGGTACTGGTGTGTCAGTAGAGCGTTATATGTTTTCAAAGGTGATATTTAACCTATTTGAATGTAATAATACTTATACTTATGCAATATCAGTGTTGGTCCCATAATAAAAGTTGTTAATATTGATGAGGTCTTCCACCCTTGCAAGTATTGCCAGTGACAAAAAAATCACCCAGTATGAAGAAAGAAAAACATTAGGTAATTTACAAAAAATTATAAATACAAAAAAGAAATAAAAAGCAATAAAACTTACATAGAAGATACACGCATATATATAGATATATACATTGATAGATATACATGTTTTAATTATAGTGGATATATTGTTGCGTTCAATATAATGCTAAATCTCTTCATAAACTACTTACCTGGAAAAGATTACAAAACTTTTTAGCAAAAAATAAATATAATGCGGTATTCCTCACACACGGCCATCTGACCCCAAACTAAGCATAGCTTGAGCTATGGAAGCCGGATAACTGATATACTACTTTTATTTTGTAAATAATATACCCATACTATATAGATAATTAAAATAAATCTATTATAAGCATTTGATAGCCAGTTTCATTATTTTCAGTCACAAAATCACTTACCATACTGAAATTGTTGTCAAACACAAGCTATAGGCTTGTGTTTGACAATGTAAAAAAAAATATATAATCGTTCCCAAGTTTTCATATTTCACCATCTTGTCTTTCAATCATCAAAAAGGGACGGTAGATCTTACTCTTCAAAGATAGACGTGCTGCCCTAAAGCGTTTAAGGGATAAAGGGACTTACCGTTTGAGTGGGATGTGGTCACGTAATGTACGTTTCTTTTACAGTATTCATTTATTTAGGTTATCATCAATTGTTAGTACTATTTGTAGATGTACTTTTAATGTCGTTACATCCATAAAAATATTATCTTGAAATGAGAAGATTATATAAGAAATTTTGTATTTTAAAAATATAATAATTCAGTTTTAGTTTATATCTAAATCGGCTCTGAGACTCCTCTGAGCATTCTTTTTGCTATTTTTCGTTGTTTCGGATTTAACCATCAAAGCCTTGATAAAATGCTATTTGATATATTAGTAATTAAAAATGTATTTTTAAAATATTTAATAATATTAGACTGTATCAAATGTTACCGCGTTCTAAAAAAAGAAACATGTTCTATAAGCTCAGGCTGACGCTGGGTTAAGAAACCTGAAATTTGTCACTCAGGTTTCATGACGATAGAATCCACTATGGAGTTAAAATAGAGGATCGCTGGAAAAACTGTGGGGGGGGGACGACTTGTACTGAATATAATATGAGACGGTTATCACGTAATTACTTAGCAGATTAATTACAAGATTTAATAGATAGAAGATATTATTGTAAAAGTAAATGCAAATAAAATGTATAACAATTTACCTAAAAAGTTGAAGTGACCAACCTATCGACTTCCATAAAGATATACTGAAAAACCTTCCATTAAAAATATAGCAGCAGAGAAGCACCGGTGCGTCCAAACATGAAAATCATAGCGTGCACGTGGCGATGGCTACCCATTCATGCCCTTAGCTCACCCTCCTCCTACCTCGCCCATGCCACCCTGTAGGGTGACCATGTGTTACGGTCAAAACTCCTCACAGTTTTATTATAAGAGTTGCAGAAATGTGCTATAAAAGGACAGAGAAAGCCTGTGTTGAATCAGGTATTTATCGGTAGGTAGTAGTTTCCACCGACATTTATCCTTTATCCTTATCGTTTTTTATAGACAACTACTAAAAATCTATAAAATAGTTCACGCAAAACCTAAATAAAACCAGGACATGTCAGGAATATCCCGATGTATTATGGCTACCCTACTGAGCACGGGAGGCCCTCGGGGCGTCCTGTTTCAGCTTCGACGCCTACGCTTCAAACACGGGAATTCTTGAGTGGCATTACGTTTACGTTGTAATTATTGTACGTATACGAGTAGGTATAGCTTGAAGTCTATATTGAAGGTCTATATATTTATCCTTGAGGAAAATCTTATGTTTTACAAAAGGTTGCGCTAAGTACTAATGGTCCGGAAAGCGGACTTTGGAAGCACCGGGATAGGACTTTAGAGAAGAATAAAAAACAGTGGAGTAGGTGTAGACTACCATCAAGTATATTATGGCATATTGAAAATAAGTAATATGGGGTGGGGTTACTTTGTTTTACTTTGTCATATTTGCAACTACTCCTAAGCTTTATATCTAAAATGAAATCGTATTTTTTTTTTTGCTATGAAATGAAAATATTTTATGATCTGATTTATAAAGCTGTTTTTGAAAAAATATAGCCAATAGTCAGATTATAAAAAATATAAATAAATAAAAAATGTTACCTTGCTGAGTTTTATTGCCGGTTCTTCTCAGTTGAAGGCTGACTTCCGAACCGGTGGTAACTTCAGTAAATTCGACCTTCATAAGTGCCCAAATCGAATAAATGGCTTTGAATTTGAATCAAAAACGCCTTTACATGCTAACTTATGAATAGTCTGACTCTAAAGCATGGTTCGGAAGGTTTTGCTGAGAAGAACAGGAAAAAAACTCAGCAATTACTCTTTTCAAAACCATCTCAGAAATGCGAATGTGACTTTGTTTGTTACCTTTTCACGCCTAAGCCGCTGAACCAATCGCGATGAAATTTGGTACGCAGATATAGCCTATGGTATGAAGAAGGACATGGGCTACTTTTTTTTCGGGAACGCAGGTGAAACCGCGCGGGACAACTAGTAATTTTTAAAGGAGTATAATCAACGTAATATTTATAAAATCTTGTACACAGTTAAAGAGATAATTATAAACATATAATCATTTTCTAAATCAATAAATATAACATTTCACAATCTTCTGTTAAAGAGCCAGCTTTACCATCTAAATATGACTTACTACAATAGCTTTGATATTTACTGTGCCATTTAACACAGGGTCGCAATAGCCCATCGAGATGGTATGGCTAAGGTCCAGTAATGGCCGCCGAAGTACCCTCCCAGGTAACTTGTACTTACCATTTTGTATAGCATAAACGTTTATCGGAATCGTTATGACATCTTTACGTTATGCTGACCTTTTTGTTTGTAATGTATATTTTCATTAATGGGGTAGGGGTGGTTTTGTGTTAGGTGGTTCGAGATTTTTCTGTATTTGGGATTTTTACTTAGTAACACAGGTACAAGATGACAAAATTTATTGTCTAGTAGCTTCTTCCGCATTCCCTATGTACCTATTAAGTTTCATCCAAATCCATTCAGCCATTTATTCGGAGTCACAAACATCCAAACATACAAATTTTCATATCTATACTAATATTATAAAGCTGAAGAGTTTGTTTGTTTGTTTGAACGCGCTAATATCTGGTACTAATGGTTGGAATTGTTTTTTTTTGTGTTGGATATTTCATTTAACGAGGCTATAGGCTACTTTTTATACCGGGAAAACATAAGATCCCTCAGGAACGCGGGTGAAACCGCGAGACGGAAGCCAGTACTTAATAAATATATACATATATTAATATGTATTTTATATCCTTTCAAAATCAATGATCTCCAACGAAAAGTCTATTATCCAGAATCGGTATTTCATCTATTTCAGTGAACGTAATTATATGAAATCCAATAACATTGATATTGTGTGAAATCCGATATCGAAGCGAGTACAAACTAATCTAAAAACTATTTACTTCCGACTTAGTTATACACCTGCTGAGCTACTGCCGCTGATAGCTCGATGAGAAGTTAACATATGTGATGGCCAGGGCCGGTTGGGGTATACAGAGTGGGGCGATGTGGGCATAATTTAAGCCAGCGGAGAAATTATAAGAGTGAATCTTGCGCTTGTCATTTTAATTACTAACGTTGCATAGTTCATAGCATTACCTTATTTTGGGAATAACGATTAACTCACTGTGACTTCATGTGAGTGCATCACACAATGTAGTACACTAAGCAGTAATAGTTGAGTTTTTCTTTAACATCTCGCTACCCACATTATGTATATAACAATCATATTATATTGTATGAGCACGTACGTCTCGTACCAGCCCATTATACTGGGTTATTTGTACGTTTATTGTAGCATTACGAGATAAAAATACTCATCAATATGAATGGGACCAACTCTGGAATCACGATTTTCTTTATAATTTTTCATACATTTTGATGATCGAACAGCATTTATCTTTTATATGAAAAGTTTTAATTTAAAATTATGCATATCTTTAATACTATTTTATTGTCAAGTAAGTTAGGTGGTTCATGTGAAAACTTGTTATAAATCACCTCTATATCGTGCTCTATTTGTAGTCTTAAGGATATAAATGGTTCAATATAAATCTTTTGCAAGTACGTAGTTACACTGTAATAAGTGTATTCTATAAGCGTGCCACCAGAATCCTTGCTTAAATGCCGCTTTATTTACGGTAATAGTGCACTACACGTTCATAATAACACTAAATTAAAGACTCCTTACCGTGTACTCGTTTGCACCACTTAGGGCTCACCTCAGTCCGACCCTGTGCGAGGCCCTTGCTCCAGTTAACCCTGTTAACAGTTGAGAAAGCGGCAATGGACGTTTTAATTAACCCTTTACAGATGTGTGTAGAGCTAAACGGGTTGAATTGAATGCGGTTAGTTTAGCTTGTTTGTGAATACAATCGTACTCTTGTTTTATTTGTCGCGTGTATTCGTCATTCACTTTGGGTGAAGTGTACTCTTTGCTTCCGTGTACTGAATAGGTTAACGTGATCTTGGGTTTACTTTACATTTTGCATTGCTGAATTTTCTCTTTGAAATCTTGTTCTTGTATTCGTCAACCTTTAAAAACAAGTATTTTACTGTGAATAGACGTGATTGGCCACTATTTTACAATTGTTAGTTATAATGTGACCGAAAGTAGTAAGAACACAAAGCATAGAAGAAACTATAGGTGAGTAGAGATTTTCGTCAAATACTTTAGTTCAAACAATATGTTCCTATCCAATACGAGATGTGATTTTCTCAATGATGGATAGAGACAGACTATTGGGAAATTTGGCACGTGATTATTCATATCTTATAAATGCGAATGTTTGTGTATGTGTTTATCAATACTAAGCTGAATGGATTTGAACGAAATTCGACACATAGATAGAATACTTATTCCGAAAACGCAGGGCAGAAGCTTGTATTTCCTAAATCCATTTACTTTTTTCATATTACTCTACAGAATACAAAGATATTTTTTAAAGCAAGGTAAATTTATACTATAAAATATGATACTAACTTTCTTACTAAACTTTAAAATATTTTCTACAAGCGCTATCAAAATGTACAACACCAGTAAAGCGAAAATAGCGCTAAAAATTAATCCATACTTTCCACTCGAGGCGTTAATATCAGCGCACTGAAGCGCTGCAGCAGTAGATTAGTCGTGATGATGCATGTTTATTGCGGGCTGCTGGAGTTGGAGCAATAGCTGACTGTCAGGCTATTGTTGTAGAAGCTTCGCTAACATTCAGGGCAATATTTTAAGAATATAAGCATTTATAAAATGAATAATCGTTGTACATAAACAATTGGTATTGCGTTTCTATTGATATTTTTTGTCAACTTCACATTATTAATTGTTAAAGCATTTTAATATAACTCTCTTCCAATAAAATGAACAATAAAGTAGGAAGAATAGTAGGTACTCTATTTCTAATTGCTGGATCAATAATAAATAAATAAGATATATAAATATTCTGGGACATTATTCCTCACACTCGGCCATCTGACCCCAAACTAAGCAGAGCTTGTACTATGGAAGCCAGATAACTGATATACTACATATACTACTCTTCTTTTGTAAATACATACATATATAGATAATTACACCCCGACACAGGACAAACAGACATGTTCATGCACATAAATGTTTGTCCTGAGTGGGAATCGAACCCACGACCTGAGGCGTGATAGATAGGGTATCTTACCAACCACGCCAACCGGATGCTTTATATTTTGTAAAATGAGCTTGGGGTAGGTACTTTGAAAGGAGTGATGGCTAATCTGAGAGATAATATATACTATATTCGAAATCTAGAGGTCTTCATATTTAAATTAAATCAATACCTAAAAACATAGACGCTAGCCCTTATTATGTGAATTAAGTATGTCTTGTAAAACTCAGGTTTTAAATATTATATGTCACTTTCTAATGTCAAATAGCAAAAAAAAACTCAAAAGTTTGTTTGAGAAGCAAAATGTTGTGTCCGTATTTGGTGATATCGATAATTCTCTCGGCTCCGATAAAGGAATTAAATCAAACAACTTTAACGGTTATTAATAGTAAACAAATTTTCAATCACAGCCATTTTGTTTCATATAACAAATAAATGCTATTTGTTGGCCTATTGTCGAATTGTAACAGAAATCCAAGTGCTCATTCAATAATCACTAAGTAAACTTAACCACGCTAACTTTGAATTGTGTGGGTAGTACTTTACTATGGAAGGAGAAGGGGAGATGGGGGGATAGTAAAAGCGTTAATCCCCGAATGGATTAGTCGGGCCACGTATGTCTGCCCTTAATGATGGAGATTTAGTTGTAACTTAAACTTAGAACCGTAGAGGTCGATTGTAAATCACCATTAAGTAGGATCGACTTATTCATCACATTGTTTTTTAATTAAGTTTGGAAAGCAATAAAAGTAAGCAATCAAGATGTAAACATTTTATTATGAGACTGAACAAGTTTCACTAAAATTGCCAACATAGTTAAAGCAACGGATAAATCCCTTTTTTAAAAAATGAGCAAAAGACATATATTTTGGTCAGAAAACTATTAGACTAACCTAAATTCCTCATGAGACCTACAGGATTCTCCACAAAATAAATTACCTGACTTTCTAAGCGAGATAAAGAAATATATATCTATCCCTTTCGAGCATTGTAATCCCATATGGGGACGTATTATACCCATCACTGTCTCGGTTTCATACATCACGTTCATAAGAGCTATGTAAGCCCCTAAAATGAGTGTTTATTGCTGGTCCTTCGAGCCGGCCTCTTAAGTTTCGAAGTGAGTTGCGCTGAAATAGGTTTTATGCCCTTGTGTTAAGGGTGGTGGGAAGTTTTACTTTTCGAGTGGTTCAGGTGCAGTATTGAGCTTATCCAGTCGTTAGTCTTGCGGCAGATGTACGTAGTTTCTGTGGACAGTGAACTATGAGGATTTGGCCAATTTGCCGCGGAGCCGCACTGGCTTTGTTCATATATCACTTGGTACGTACGTTCCTATAAATTATTAAAGGATCTCAACCCTTTTTATTTTTATTTCAACCTTACTGAATTTAATGAAAATGTAAGGAGGTTTATAAAAACTTATCGTTTAAAATTTACTGACAGAAATGGATCCACACCTCGGCTCACATTTACGCAATATCGACAAAATTTTCATAACGTCATCGTGTATTATTAAACTTTAACCCTAAATGACTTATATCTTTTTCACCCTCTTAGTATCGGAGCAAGGCCCCCACGAGAAACGTCTTCTCAACGCGTTACTTGCATCGTACAACACGCTGGAGCGACCAGTTGCGAACGAGAGCGAGCCTCTCGAGGTCAAATTTGGCCTCACCCTGCAGCAGATCATCGATGTGGTGAGTGCCTTCATGTTCATTCCTGTCTTAACACCTTCCATTATGTTGAGGCTCTAGATTTTTATCTGGAGGAGGTTAAACTGGTTGCTAGGTATCCATGGTTAATCTGATGACAGTTGTTGTTGGGCAGAGATATACCACTGTATTGATATTTATTAACTGCTACCCTAAGCCCGCGGCTCCACCCACATGACGATTATGATCTTGTTAAACTAAAAACGGTTTCTATGCAGCTTTTAGTCAGCGCAATGAAACATAATAGTTTATAACCTTCTTAGGTAATCGTGATGATTGCGTGGTTCTTGAGTAATAAGAACACTAACGGAGAAATACACAGACAGAGACGTGGTACGTAAATAAGTTTTGGGCTCATAAACAGTTAGGAGAGTATCATATGCTTTGTCATAAATAAAATAAAAATAATAAACCTTACAAAAAATTGTATTAAATTATTTTAAATATTTCCATATTCAATATATGTAAATAGACGCGTTGATTTATTCTATTTTATATTATATTATACAAACTTGGTTGTGACTGCCAATGGTAATGAGGACCCTTTGTTAGAAACGGCTTCAAGAGCACAAACGGGTTAATTTCAAGACTAAATTCAAGAGACAGTTGATTGTATTATTGAGAGTAATGTTAGTTGGGGTCGTTATGATACTACGTGTATATTTGAGGGTTTAGTCGAGGGCCATTCATTTCCTGCAAAATTGTAGGGACTTGTATCTTTACAAGGGTTACTTGCTTAGAGTATACATAAGCAAGCTATAGAGTGCGCCTTACTAAGTATGAACCGAAAGCACAAGTATGCACACAGTAGGGTCTCAAAAGGGGATGCGGGAGACGCGGGGTGGATGCAGATGTATGGGAAACATCGCTATGAAAGCTAGCTAGTATCTATAAAAAATTCGCTTACGATCGGCACAATGGACCGGAGCGATACTATTACTCTATAGCTTTTATATATACTCTATGGTTAATTGGTACAAGGACTAGTGTAAATTAAAGAAAGTAAATTATTATCTAAATACTGACTCTCTTTTTGATATTTTAATGTACGTGTGACTCTCAATTATTAATTAGTTTAATAATAATAATTAGTTATTTAATATTAGTTGTCACTCGCAGTTTTACCCGCGTTCTTGGAATTAAAATTATTTATTCTAGCATTAAATATAGAAACAAAAATTCAAAATGGATATTACCATTACCATAAATGGTATAGAATGTCCCAAAATAGCAATCATTATTTCAATAGGAAATTTCTTTCGAAAATACATATTCGTGACAAGTTTACCAGTGAAAACGTAATGAACAGAAATACCCATACTTAATATTAATATTACGGATAAGGAATTCACAAATGGGCAACTTATAACACGAGAACAGCTAAATTGAAAAGGTTTAAGGGTATCTCTGACTCATTGATAGATAATACAATTATGCCTAGCAAAAAAATTGATTGATCAATATCCTCAACATAATGGAAGGTATTTAATAACCAGTACCACACGTGAATTGTGACCTGTATTCGTTAGTCCTGTGCAGTTGTAAATCATTGAAGAATCAACCGAATTGTACTAAGCGACAGATTAATTTTTATAATTACCACATTATATCAAACTGGCTTTTATTCCACGGATTTTATTAGAATAAAAATTTACACTTATTAATATAGAAATTTTAAGAATGAGATAGACAAACTAACATTATGATATATGCATATATCTGATGGATTTGCTCGTGCTCATGAAATAGATACTGGACATAATTTGAGGTCGTAATTCTAAACACATAAATGCGTTCGTGGAACACAGGCGTATTATCAATTCAACAAAATGTCAAATGTGGTATTCGATTGACTGAATATACGATAAATCTGAATTCAGCTTCGCATCTATTAAAATCGGTTGGTTCTTATTAGGGTTGCCACCTGTTTAAATAAATAAAGTATTGTTCACTTAATATTTAACATTCCAACGGAAGATGGAATTATTTACACAAGTTTTGTTATGTCAAACTGATCGAATTATACAGTTATGATTATTCATATTTAAACTATGCCAATAAAAATATAGGTATATATAATTCAACATCTTGGAAAACAGCGGTCTTCCTCTATCAGAATTCAAAAAAATTGCACCCGATTCTAAAGTAATAAATCAGGTAAATCAGTTTAAAAAAATTATTAGTATTTGAAATAAAACTTAAATATATTTAGGTACATAAAGTTTTTTTATCGTGTACAATATATTATTTGTCCCCTCGAAAGACTTATTAATCACTCATATAAGAACGGTGGCAGCCCTTACCTCGTTATACACGTTTGTTAACGGATTCCGCAAAATCAGAATCCAATTAGAGGATGACGCGGCTGGCATTGATCGGAATTTGCCCATTGTTGCTACCTGTAGGTATTTATATTTGTATTTAATGTGGTTTATGCCTCATTTATTATGGTTTTCCGCGAATAACAGAGTAATGAGTATTAGTATATTAACGTGAAGCAAAAACTTTGTACGCCTTTTTACGAAAATTACGCGGACGGAGTATAAATAAATAAAAATTCTGGGACATTATTCCCAAACTAAGCAGAGCTTGTGGAAGCCAGATAACTGATATACTACATATACTACTTTTCTTTTGTAAATACATACATATGTAGATAATTACGCCCAGACTTAGGACAAATAGACATGCACACAAATGTTTGTCCTGGGTGGGAATCGAACCCACGACCTGTGGTAGTCACGCACCCAATGGTTTGAAATTTTCCGTGGTAAGTGATGACGATATATATCAAGTATATCCTAACTCCTACTTATCTTCAACTTCAAGATAAGTATCTAATGAGACGCACCGACACTTCGGTAGCGGTTGAGTTGATGTTAGTTGACCTTTTTGATACCTTTGACATCAAAAGGTCAATATTCGTCTAGTTTGACAAGATTTATCTTGTTAAATCATATAGAGACCCATTTCGAATCTCGGGCAACTAGGCCCAAATTTATCTAGTCCCAAATCGACCAAAAAACGATAGTATTTTTTTATTGTTTTGATACTTATAAATAGAAAAGTCTTAGATGAAAGTGGTAAAAATATTCGTCATCAAAAATTGTTGGTGTTGTTGTTTAACCCCCGATGCAAAAACGACGGGGTGTGTGTGTGTGTCTGTCTTTGGCATCGTAGCATCCGAACGGATGAATAGATTTTGATTCTGTTTTTTTGTTTGTTTGAAAGGTGAATTAGTCGGGAGTGTTCTTAGCTATGTTTGATGAAAATCGGTCCAAGATGGCCGCCGCCACAAAATGGCGGGTTACATATTTTTTCACAACTCCCTCAATATGGGTATCAAATGAAAGGGCTTGACTAGTAAAATACACTATACTACACTATGATAAATTTCAAATCCAAGATGGCCGCCATCACAAAATTACATATTTTCGATTACGACATTTACAACCGTTGGGGATTTTTCAAATTTTTTAATATTTCTTGATATAGGTATTTGTTTTTGATATTTTATTTGAATGCGTTGATATTTATTTAGCATCTTTTTTTTTTTTTGTTACATTTATGGGCCTGTGTTTAACTAAAATCGCACTACGTTACGTGATGATGTGGCTGATGTGGCTGGATGTGGATGTGGTAAGGAAGTTGCTCTCAAGTGCTGTTAGGACACATCATTAGATTTTTGTCGGCAGATATTCAACTTGAGGGTGGTAGCCAGCCAGGCGGGTACGATAAAGTGCTACCACTGTGCTTTGGTCTCCTCACAATGTTTTCCTTTACCGAAAGCTCAAGCTCATTGTAGGATTAGAACCCATGACTCACGTCACGGCATTCGACGTCACTACCACTGAGCTATCAATACCTTAATGCTATTAGTTGTCAATAAACTTGATTCACAGAAAAATCGAAACCAATTTTATATGAATTTAAATCTCGTGTGGAATACAGAACATCTCTTTTTCGATATTTTTTTCCGAAATCAACAGGACTTACAAGTAATGTATTAAGTGGTAATACAGATTCAGTGCTCGTGTGGTTAAGTTAGCTCCTGGGTGATAATAAGGGTAAATACCTTAATACCTTGTCTATTTATAGATGCTTTCACCCTTTTTTGTACTTAGAAAATTAACATCTATTTTTAGTAAAGGTTTACATGGAACGTATTTTATTTAATAGTCTATTCAGGGTGGATTTATGGAGGTATAGGCATGAAGATAAAAAAAATAGTATTCTTATGGTTTAGAAATAAAATAAATATCCTGGGACATTCCTCACACACGGTTATCTCATCCTCAACTATTCAGAGATTGTATATGGAAACCAGAACCTTTTTCTTAACCTGAATAAACGACTTTGACTTTGGCGAGATTCAGAATAACCAGACATAAACAAAAATATTTGTCCTTAATGGGAATCGAATCCACGACCTGTGGCAGTTAGGATATCAAATCCCCACGCCAATGCCTGTTAAGATTGAAATTAAATAAGTTTATGTCGAGTCATTTTAGGAAAGTTTGTTCATGTACTTGTAAAATACTATAAGAAAACACTGATTTCAGCATTAAGTGGATTGAAATGATGTGAAAATGTTCAATAACGAAAGTAAACACGAACACGTACAATCAGTTGTTCATTCACTTCACAATAGGACAATTCCACGTGGAACCTCATTAAAAATCACGTCACGACCGTTCGGAATGTGTACGTTCAAAAATGCTGAGCAAAAAACCGGTACAGAGAAATCAACAGTGCCACCGCGGAAATTGAAACGTCTAACTGAAAAATCCAGTTAACATCCTCCAGTGGTTCCTGGAACAAAAGTGGTACGTGATAAAAGTTGGGCTAGAAATGGAACAAAAATGGAACTAAGTGCGCAGAACACTCGCCCGTAGGCGTCGCGTGAGAACTTTATGTCGACTCGTGCGATTTCTCATGAAACTATATAATCTTGTACACTTGAGTGCAGCATTGAATAATTCTGAGCGTGGCTATACATGAATTCGTTAGATTTATGTAGCTTTGCGTACACGGAGAGTAGGGTGCGACGAGAGTATACTATTTATTCAGGGATAAAAATAATAACTGCGAATAAGAAAATGCTTAAAATATACTCCTGTTAGAAGTAGGTAGTCGGTCTACCTGATGGAAAGTGGCTACCGTCGCCTATAGACATTAGCAATACCAGGGGATTGACAATGTGTTGCCAACCTTTATAAAGCATAGAAGGCAACTGGATCTCAAGTGTAACTGCCGGAACACACCAGTATGTGCTTGGGAATAGAGTTTCAACTCGAGTGTGGTAGTTAGCCAGGCGGGTACTACAAAGTACAAATCCTAACTAATATTATAAATACGAAAGTGAGTTTGTTTGTTTGTTACCTTTTCACGCTTAACCCGCTGAACCGATCACGATGAAATTTGTTATGCAGATGGCCTATGGTACGGAGAAGAATAAAGGCTACATTTTATCCCGGGAAAACATAAGGTCCCCGGGGAACGCGGGTGAAACCGCGGGGTGGAAACTAGTATTAGATGAAAATCTATGTTTTATAATCTTTTTCTTACATAGTATAGTGATTTTTAAAATATTATTCTCAAAGAATAATATTTTTTAGGAATGTTTTTAGGTAGTATTCTAAATAAAAAATGTCTCGGGCGCCGCCGCCACTTCAAGTACATACTTGTATGAAATGAGGTGACAGATGTCGAGTATGTGGAGGACTCACGAATATGTACTCTTGGAAATACGTAGGTACTTTTGTGTGTCCATTACGTTGCCACCTACGAAACCTTTTTACAGCATTTTGTAAATGTAACTAATGAGATGGAAATGGGAGTTTATTTTAATATAGTAATACTATTTGAAATTAATAGTTGGTCTGTCTTTTTGTTTGTCCGATTGCGATGAAACTGCCTGTGTTTGTTTGTGACAAAGAAAAAATTATGAAAAAAGACTCAGGGATATATATAAATAGTTCACAATGTTTATTGTAACATAATCTAAAAGAGAAGGAACTTCTCAGTGCGTCTCTTTTGCATACATGAATGACATATTATTTATATGATTTTATGTAAACAAAAATATATGAAAGGCAATAAAATTGGATGTGAACCATAATAATTATGAAGAATATATTATTATGTATGTGTATGTATATTTTATATATAAGTATGAGAAGTATCGCTACAATTCATTCTTTAAAATGATCAATTTCTGATATTGTACGGTCAGCAATATAAATAGGAAAAAAAAATATAAAAATTACAAAACAACTGTACAATCCATGATATACATAGAAATATATAGTACGTAGGTTTTTATGACACATATTTACTAAATACCTATGAGTCAAGCTTTCAGTGCAGGAAAACATGGTGAGGAAACCATAGCACAGTGTTAGGGTTATTTGTAGTAGGTACCTGCCTACCATCCTCAAATTGAAAATCTATCGTCAAACACCGGTGTTGTTCTGGCAGCTGCACTTGAGAGCCAGTTTGTTCTAGGCTTTCCATAGTGAGATTGTTTAAAACACAGACCTATAAATTGTAAAAATTCTGTTAAGCTACTTATGTTACTGTCTGTACCCTGAATACAAAGTACATCCATTACAAAGTATTCTAGACAATTGTATTCTGAATATAGAATCGAAATAAATGAAAAGTTCAGATTGAAAACTCATCTAGTCTCATTAATACGGAACAAAGGTTAACAATCTGAATTAAAAAGGCTTTATTGAACTGTTGAAAGGAGAGCTTTCGTTCTTCCATCGTGATACAAAGCGGATAATTAAAAGGTCAATCGGTTTATCCACTAGATGCCTGCGTAGTTGTGTCATAGAAGAAAATGAAATGCAATAAATTATTACAGAAGTTATGCCTATCACAGTGAACGATTTGAAATAGGAATGGTTTTGAAGAGTGGGTGGATATTGATTGGTCTTTCATTTTAGAGGTTAAAGTACGTTGAACTTTGTGAATTTAGCATTCATTTTATGTAAAAAAAAGGTATTATTAAATATCACATAGAGACCTCGCTCATAAATTCAAAATCATTAAATGGCTTTATGCTTTTAGTGTACGCGGAAATCATTGAATTAACATATGGTTTTAAATGCGTTATTTATTTCTAATTATACGTATATATTTATTTAATGGTATAGGTTTCATTCATTCATCAAGCTCTGTTATTCGCTGGAATATATATTAAAGTGACCATATCGCAATAAACCACATTATGCTCAAGGAATATAAACGCAGGGATATTAAAAAATACAACCATTACATATAATAACATTGTTGTAAAGTTAAAGAGGTGACAGATAGGAAGCCACGTTGCGTGATTTTCAATGGTATTTTTTCGTTCCTTTCTTGCGTTCACCGTGTTCATTTAACAAAATAAGGATGAGAAAAATCAAATCCTGACCACGAACATCTGGCTCAACTTGGTAAGTGGTAGGAGCCGGGCACATCGCCTTAGCCGTCCCGCCACCCTATACCGATCGGTAATATTTTTATTACAGGCTCACCGCAAAAGGCTCTATGTCTCAAATGGGGTTGCCAGATTATTGGGACACTTTTTATGCGACTTTCTCAAAGCCAACAATCTGTTGTTAAGCTTTTATACATACGAGTTTTATCTACACTATGTATTCTATTTATGAATGTTATTGTAGATACAATTATTTGATATTAATTTATTTAATTAAAATTTTGATTGGTCACAAAATTGAATTTATTTTTTTGAAATCTGGCAACCCTCGCATATTTTTTTGGTATTCACGCTAACAGCACTTTGGCTCGCACTGTTTAACGTTTTTCACGACATTTCAGTGTAAGCACATAAAGGTTGAAGGCGGCGGGCGCGGCTGTAGGGCGCCGCCAGCGCGGCAGTTCTGTCGCATGGAGAGTCGGTGTTAATATGTTGTATACATTTCGCATAATGTCTATATTAGATTGTGTGTCCGGTGGTGAGCGAATAACGCATTTATTCATCGCATGATAAGGTCCGTTCTCGCTCGCCGCCCAGCCCCCCGAGTACTGTTTATCCAGAAGGTGTGGAACAGTTCTTTAGATCATCATACTGACTGCGCCCTTTCTGTTTTTGTTGACATCGTCTAACCCAATAGGACGAGAAGAATCAACTACTTATAACCAATATATGGCTGTCATTGGTAAGTGTGATTAAACGACAAACCTAAAATTTAACACTAAAAGTAATTTTTTCTAATATTTCATTTTCTGTTTATTTATTTTTTTACTCTATTTTTATTGACTTTCTTGTTTCATTTATATTCTAAATTTGTACCTAACACTATCGTTGCGTTGACTCTCTGGTTCGGTTTTTATCTTCTAATCTTTGACTGTTTTATGAAATTATAGCATTGTGGATTATGCGGCAGTTTTTTCTTTTCTTTTGTATGTATGATATTTGTATGAGATTTGTTTAGTGAATTTCCTGGATATCCCGTCATCGCGCCTTCGGTTCGTGGCAGTAGACTAGAAGTAGACCCTGACATGCATCCTATCATATAAACTGTCATTCGTTTGCAACAGCATTTTGAATCTTGTATTAGTTCATTCAAGTCATTAATTACAATAATACAATCATTTATCTAAGGGTGAGTATTCATCGATCGTTATAATGAAATAATTTAATAAAATACACGCGTATAATATAATTTATACAACTGCCGTGTAAACCGCAATGTAACTAACAATATGTACTAATGGTTGACGATAACATGTAATAAATAAAAAATAATAATATACTTATAAAAATAATAATCAATTTAGGCCGAAATTAGGTGGATATAGTCAATTGGAACATATTGGTGATAAAAATTATACTTATGTGAAATTTGATATTATGCACACATATTGTTTATGGAGATGTGTTTGTAATTATGCACATCCTGGGAAACCGCTGTTCATTTCTTTTTTTATTTCGCTACAAAAGGATTGTAGTATTTTTCATTCTCTGCATGGCAATGGAATGTTGAGTTCTATTTTAGGAAATCCTTATAAATTAATAAAATATTGTTTCTCGAATCCTAGTGCCTGCGGAATTAAACCTCATTGGGACGAACAATTCGAAAGAAATATATTCGATATTTGAATTGGTGTTTATGATACAAATAAATATAACACATTTTTTTTATCTATGGTGCATAAATATATTAAATATACCCATATTTTTTAATAGACAATTTTTGGTTCAAATTAAATTTAGTTGGAATTAATTGTAAATTTCTTTTTGTTTCGTTTATTTTTGTATATAAAAAAAATAATTAAATAATTGCGCTTAATGCACATACTTTTGATGTTGGCTGTGTATATTACATTTTTGTAAATATGTTTGATTTGAATATTTAATCGAATGAATGAATGACGTTTCTATTTTCCCATGCATAAAAGGTATGTTTGTTAAGCTATTTAAAACAGAATTATTTTAGCATTTACCAATACGGCAGTTTAGTTTTACCCGAAACTGTAGTGCCCCCCGTCCTTGGTCTTGTTATTGATACGAAAAAAAAACATTATTTTGACAGCGGTCTATGGTATCTGCAAGAACATTTTAGAAAAAGTTTTGCTTTTTAAGTGACGGTAACGTTTGATTTAAGAATATAGATTTGTATAGATCTGTTTTTCTTTTTTTTTTCTTCGCATGATCCGTATGTTGCTCAAGTAGATTGCTTATAAGTACCTACTTCTGTGTTGTGTGTAATGTTAGCAATGCTTTTTTGTGATACTCAAAAATAATACTTAACAGTCTGTTCGTTTCTTAATATCTATGTGATGTCTTGTGTCATTTCATCTAATTGTTTTACACCTAATTCTACATTTGTAATGTGTTTAACTATGTATTCTTTATTTATTGTAGTTTAAATAATACATAATAATAAGATATTTTTATTTCAAAATTATCGATTACTTTTATGCAACTGATACAATAGCATTTTTTTAAAGTTAATATAGTTATTATGATTTATTTGATCAATTATTCATAGTTTAAAACTTTCAGAGCGCCATAATCACAAGTAATATATTTATCTACCCCGAACCACTTAACCGGTTAACAAAAACCATTTCCGCCACCTATACACATAACGTCGTAACTCATATTTATTAAAATCTTGCACGCAATTTCAGTAACTACGGCACCACAATAAAGACCACAACTGTGTGCACGTTTATGTAATAATATGTCTATGCGAACAAATACATAGTTTCCGAGAGATATTGTTACCAAGTTGTTGGTAACTTTTGTAATATCTGTTGAGGGCTCCAAGTTTGTAGGGCCTCGCAAGTCGGCTTTGTATCGCCTCTATATAAATAAAGCTGTTGCCTCATATAGTTATAAGGTGGTTGTGTATTTGAATTGTTATTGTTTGCCGGTTTAATGTGGTTAATAATTGATATTAATATTGGAAATCGTAACATAATTAATAATGAGTTACTTCTGTTTTTATGTGATTATGTGTGCTAAAAAGAAAAAATCTTGCAGATAAATTTATTTCCAAACATTTTGCATATTTAAAATATCATTAACAATTATTGCGATTCAAATAATTTACGAACGTTTAATTTAAAACGAAGTATAGGTAATTCCAGAAATGATTTTCAATTTTTGTTGGATGCTTTAATTAATTTGAATAATTTATGTTGGGTGATTTCAATTTTATATACTTAAATTTGATCTCTTATTGACGCCAATATATCACTTTTTCCACTCTTTCTAGTTCATTCGTAAAAGTAACTCTAGTCGTATGGGCCTTCAATTTTTCCTTACAACTGCCATCAAGTAATAATAGATAGGCCTTATAACAGGTTTAATTACATCACTATTTACATAAATTGTAATAAAACAAGGTTGTTTGTTTGTATAACAAGTTGTTATTAACTATGTACATTATGAAAGCATTAATAGTTGGCCCAAACACCACCACCAAACTTGTATGTTCTCACAAAATACATTAAGGTCATAATCTTACAGTACAAACATAATACCCAGACCTTATATGAACCTCTGGGTCACCATAAATAGATCGTTAAAACACCATTCACCAAGAAATTGTTGAGCCAACAAATTTTGTTGTTATAAATTGATAAGTTTGTCTTACATCCTTTTGCGTAGAGGAGGTGCTATGTGATTGGCGACTTATTTTTGTAAATATTTTGTTATTAGAAGATATCAAATTGAAATCGACCAAATAAACAGCTATTGCTCCTTGATATATAAAAAAACTGAGCTTAATTTATCTTTTACAAAATATTATCTACCTAAATAAAATATGATTATGTAATAAAAAGTTGTATACTTTTATGTATATAATAAAATGGCAGTAAGCTTTTAATTCTATCTCACTAAGGAATTGGCAAATTAAGCTTAGTTTTCAACCCAACTGCAAATATACTCATCTCTTTCCAATACTTGATAATTTTAATACGTGTGACAGGAATGGAATGACTACAACTTGAGATGGAACGACAGCGAGTACGGAGGAGTTAAGGATCTCAGGATCACACCCAACAAGCTTTGGAAGCCGGATGTACTCATGTACAATAGGTGAGGACGTTACAATTGGGGACGGTAATGTTTTTTTTTTTAATTGGGCTTGTTTTTTTTTTCATCTTTTTCCTAAGCATTTTTTCATTTGGCGAAATAATTTGTTATAATTCATCTACTGGATTTGGTCGAATCCAGAGTTGAACTTGGGTATGTTCCAGGGTGAATATGGGGCGATCATGGCATTTTGCACAAATTATCTACTAGATAATTTCCTACGGTGGGGCTGGGATTTAGCTAGATTTTTGAATTATAGTATCAACTTACGGGGGAAATAAAAAAAAGGATTTGCTACAGGACAACGAAATGTTTAAAAATTCAAGTAACAATTTTCGTCATTTTTAGTGCTTAGTTTTAAATGAGTACAAAAACTACAAACTTCAGAATTACACAAGTCGTTGTAACAAAACAATAAAAATCTACTATATTATCTTCATTACGTTTTGTAAAAATTGCATATCTCAATGACCAATGTGAATTCGTTTTGAATGTCAAAATGTAGGAAACCATTTTTAAATATTTGAATTTTTAACCAATATATAAGTTTGTTGCTGACACCAACAGATTACCTTACGTTTGTAATTAAACTTACAATAAAACATAAAAAATGCTCATGAATGAACTAAAAAAAAAAACTCATTGAACTGTCAGAATATTACAAAACTTGTAAAAGATCATCTGAAAACTTACAAGGACGCCATTCGGCACAATTCTTGCCGCAGATAAATTACTAAGAAAACCAATTAAAAGGGTTTAATTTGTTTCCAAGAGTTTTTTGCAGCTGGTCGAAATGTCCGCAAGCTGCGTTAATTCTTGCGTCTGAGTTTATCTAATCTTTTACAAAAGCTTTAGTGGTTCTGGCTGCAGAATTTGGCATAGCTTTTTGTAAATATTGGGTCTTTGAAATTGCCATTTTGAAGTCAGTTTGTTGATCCTCGTGTAAAAGCCATGGGAATCGACTAAATCTTTAAAGGAAAAAGTTATCTAAACCACGAATACAGTGTGAAGGTGTTGAAGGAAGGAGAATGATGAATAAGAAAGAGTCTTATTTTTGCTTCAACTCATTTCACTTTTTTCAGGCATTTGATATTTTTTTGCAGGATAAAAATACGACAGTTTATAAGGCTATATAGACTTTGTTGATTCTCATGCAGTGGACTTTTACAGGAGAGGCATATAAAAACTATGTATAAATAGTTTAAATATTTATTTTAATAAAATAAATATTGTTTAAAAAATCGGCCATAAATAAAGTGCAAATCGTTAAACTATTTTTTATTATAGACTAGCTTTTAAATAATAGTATTAATTGGTAAGATTTCAATATTTCATCGTTGTCACAAAGAAAACAATTAAATATTAGGTCTTTTTGATAACAAATTATCTGTTTATAGCCCAACCAGATTTAAATATACATAATTTGTGTTTCACAAAGCAAAAAGCTTTTTTTTGAGGTTTCTGCGAAGCAAGTAACGTAAAGTGACAATGACCAAGATAAAACAAAGGGGCCTTGTTTCCTCATAAAGAATTAAAAGCATAAAGGAACAATTCCATTATTTCTTTATAATTTATTAATATATTTTATTAACGTAGATTGCTTTCAAAATAAATTTAAAGTATAATTAAATTGTCCATTATGTATAATTTATTAAAACTGTTCGAGAAAAATATGTTTATAGAAACAATGAGAATAAGGAAGTAAATTATTTTTAATAAAATCACGGTGTCAAAGATCAATAATAAATTATGCCAGTTCAGTTATTAAATGACTTTTTTGTCTTTTCTATCATATCACACTTTGTTGCTTTATTATAATTTTGAATAAGTAATAATGATATAGCAACTAAAAAAGTCGGTCGCCCATTACCAATAAATTGCGTTATGTAATCGCAATGAAATTTATTTATTAAATCTATAATTATATAATTAACTACAAACTCATTTGAATTAGCACTATCGCAATTTTCGATATATGTATCAATTAATTTAAAATGAAATTATATTTTGGTATAAAATCAACATTTTGTTGATTAATCATTATTTGGAATATTATGATAAAATTTCACGCAAAACCTCAGCATTTCGAGATTCAAATTTACATTAACTCAACTCACAAACAGAAGCCATCAAACGGAACAAATTACATTATATTAAACCTCATTTAAATGAGTCACTTAATAAAATTAAACGGACTAAGAAGCAATTAAATACAATCCAATTCATAAAATACTTTAACTATCACTTAAATTGTTAGATTTATTCGCTAAGTCTGTTAAGGCTCGTTTAAACACCATTATCTGTGCAAACAAATTGTCTTAGTGTACTGACGCGGAGTGACGCTAAGCGGCGCTGGCGGCGCGCCAACTCATTATATTCATTACTGAGAACGAGCTACATGTAAACCGAGCTTGAATATGATTTACCGTTTAGAATATTTCAGGATATCGATTACTTTCCTTCGTAGAAGCAAAACATTAATGAGGCTTTGTTAAATTAACGCACGAGCAACGTAGAATTAAGTTATTTATCATTACTGGCTGTGAGAATAGGGTATTTTACTCCATATGAGAAAAAAACTAAATTGTACAATTTAGATAGCTTAGGCAATAAGCAGTCGCAAAATGTTAGTTTTAGTTCATAAAATAACTTAATTAATTTTAAAATTAATTTCAAAGTTTTCAGTTCTTTTAACCTGTTTCTAAACAAGCGAAACAGTAGCCGCCATTATACTGACGTCATACGGTGCTGTATGTGAACTAAAAAGTGTCAACTGAAGTATTATTATTTTAATACTAGTATTCATGCATTCAGGAACAGTACACTAATAAAAAGGATAATAGCTCATTTTTAATTTATAAAATTTTATAAATCCAATTGAGACCAATAACAGCGCATTTATTTACTTATAAGAGAAAATATAACGTCATGACCGTGGTCATGACCGTAGAGTTACATGACGTCCAGCGTTTTCATCAAACTACTCCCGACATTTTTCAAAAATGGGTGTAATACCCTATTATTAATCTTTTAGCAATTTAAAAGGAAAATAAAATATTAACGTGGGATATTGATATTAAAAAAAATGGTTTTTGGAGCTTGGTATTTAATTTTTTTAAGTATGCTCAAACATTGTTCCATGTTTAAATAATAATAGACTTTATCCTATTCAAATAGAAATGGCGTGAATACGCCTTTCTTTTGTTTCTTATAGTCTTTTACACTATTTGCAACTCTATGTGAATAGAATAAAGTCGATGTCAAAATCTATGAACTCTGGCTAAACCGATCCTAACAGAACAAACGGTTGGCGCCAAAAAGTTTCCTACAGACATAATATATTGTAGTCATTTGCATTGCATCTTAGCTCCAAATAGTGTAATGTTTTGCATATCCTAGCAAGTACATTTGGCTTGTTCGACGTCACGTTACTTACAAATTCACATAATATAAAATAAAAGGATATTCTTGGCACAAAAACTACGCACTACGAAGTTGCAAAGTATATTTGCAAAATGAAACATTAAATATAGCGTAAGAGAGACAGTTTTCAAAACAAAAATTTTATGACTTCTGTTTTCACTAAATGTTAACTGTAAACTAGTTACAGTTTTACTTTAAACTAAGAGGTAAGTTGGACGTAAGCCAATTGGAAACTATCCTTTGAATTGCTATTAAAGTTATACTTAATCATAATTTGTTGGTGAGACAGTGTCTTGGAAGTTAGAAGACATTGAAGTGATTTTGTATTTTTTTTTTTCAATTATGGAGTTATTTTCTTATGACGACTCACGAACTTACGTAACCCTAAATCTATGATATATTTGTATTAAATTAAGTATATATGTCGCGTTAAAATGTATACGTAATAATGATGTAAAATTAAAACTGAAACAAATATATTCAGAAACAAAAGATTTATAAAATTCAAGAGAAAAATCAAGCCTTTGTAAATAAACAACAAATAAAACGTTTTCTCATAATATTTTTAAATCAAACATCGCATTTCTTTCGATATTTCATTACGTGGGAGTTTCGTTTGTTTTCATAATTGAGGGGTCGTTGGTTCCGTAAAAACGGGACCCTATTACTAAGACTTCGCTGTCTGTCCGTCCGTCCGTCTCGCGTCCGTCTGTCTGTCACCAGGCCGTATCTCAAGAACCGCGATAGCTAGACAGTTGAAATGTTCACAAATTATGTATTTCTGTTGCCGCTATAACAAAAAAATACTAAAAAAAAAAAAAAAATTAAGGGTTCCTATACAACAAACGCGATTTTTTTGCTGTTTTTTTAGATAATGGTACGGAACCCTTCGTGCGCGAGTCCGACTCGCACTTGGCCGGTTTTTATTACCCAGAAGGTGTATTTTTTAGGATGTGTTGATATTAGGTTGAAAGTTATAACCCCTTAGGAGAGAATATCATTATGGAAATGAGTAAGGTTGTTGTAAAAATGCTAAGTACTATTATTCTTCAGTACATATTTGCTTCAGGGTAAGGAAGTTATTTTCTGGTAGATTTATTATCTCCAAACCATTTTGTTTGTTTCAAATCTAAGGTTAAATTCTTCTTAATACACAAGTTTTTCTCCATCTTTATATATACAAATTCACCTTTCGTATGTTTGTGTCCGCAAAAATCAAATAGTAGTCGATGGATTTACTTCAATTTTTTATACAACGTTACATTTTTCCATAAGAGTATTTCTATATTACTTTTGATCCCTAAATTCCCTCGGAAACGGGAAATTATAAGCGTTTCGCGAGGTTTCAATTGAACTACAGAGAAGCGTGGCCGTTTAGCTAGTAGAACTTATATCCCATTTCATAAAGTACAGCCATATTGTTTTAATATACTTGAGCATAAAAAAGTTGGTACGAAATGCACTCCAAACTATTATGAAGCGATGCCACCAATATTTTTAGGGCACTAACCTTACTGTGACTCACGTATACTCCAAACATTCTCAATATAAATCTAAAATCTAACATAAAGCACCTAATGCCAAATAAAATACACCCTTGACACTCGAATCCAGTCAACAACCCATTACATGGTTTTACAATATCAGTATATTGGAAACAACATTTGTGGCAATGTTTGGCGGGCGGCCAAGGTTCGGTGAACAACATTGGATTATGAAAGCTTTTAAATCACTTACGGGCCTGTGTAACTGTGGCACGTTGTTTACTGTCTCCGTGCCGTTTAGCTGTTCGTCTGGTGAGCACCGTCTCAATTACACCGTAGCGTAACATGTATAATCTTTGGATAAATATTAATATTCAGTGATAGTAGATTATTATTTTAAATAACATCAATTAGAATTTTAAATTTCATGACTCTTTCCAAACTCACGGACACATAATTTACTACTTGAGCTCATGGACCTAGAAAAAAAGGCGGACGCCACCTCATAAAACAATTACTGAAGCACCCACAGTAAGCCAGCTCGCTTAAATGCATACACGTCCGGCACGTACACATTCACACCACACTAAGCCGGCCGCCAGCCATTACGCTCCGAACCACACACACACACACAGTTACGTCGCCGCCATTTTGGTGCTTCAATAGTTTCTTAGCGGCCATCTGTCCGCCTTTTTTTCTAGGTCCATGCTTGAGCTGTAAAAAAAGCATTATGGCTCTTGGGCAATAAAAAAATAAATATTAATTCCTATTAGTACATAGTTTATAATAGCAATACTTGAAAGAAACGGTAACTATGTTTATTTCACATTTATTTTACTCAACTTATTTTACATATTAGGGAAATATTACACTTTTTTTTTTTAAATAGTCTTGCATTTGGCCATCTATTTATTTCAAAAAGACTTATACATATAACGAGGCAAAGAAGTAGGACATTTTCCCAGAAAAAAATCTATTCTTTTCTTTTAAGAATGGCTTGGTGTGAGAGAAGTTTGCCGCTTCGTCTCACTGTTTAAAAAATCGGATGTAACCAATTCTGGCTCTTTATATCTTACTACATATATTTTTTGACATTTTGTGACAGATTAATTAATATCTCGCTGTATGAATACTTTGAGATGTCATTTCTTTTGTTGGTTTTCTTATACTGAACAACATTTACTATTATATAATAATAAATATATATGGGAATATTGATCTTTAGCATGAAATGTTTTACGTTGGTTCCATAGTAAAAGCTATTCGATATTACAAAGTCATCTTTTACATTTGCAAAGTTGACTCACACAATAAAAAAATGACATTATGGTCACAGTAGACAGTACGGTGTGATACGCATACCTTAATACGGGATTGTTGGCGGCCCGCCAGCTCCGAGCACACGACACAGCTACTGTTCATGAATACTACATGATACTACATCTTTCACAGAATACTTTTGTTGTAGTAAACTCGCTTGCGGTGATTTTCGGCCCGTCTCTGGACCCCTTTACCTTGTTTGTCCCGAGTTACTCTATAATGTATAACAAACAGTTTTTCTTTTGATTAATTTTATGTGGCAATATTTTATTACAATTGTTTTTTTACATGTTTTTGGAGTTAATGCTGAATGAAGAGTTATTGTAGTGTATGACAGCAGAAGCAGTTTTTCGTTTTATAATTTTATTGTAAGTAATTATTTATAAGTAGGAACCATCTACATCATAAACAAAAAAAGGAATCCGACCAGATAAGTGACAATACATTTTTTTTTAATTATCTACCTTCATGCATTTTGGTCCCTGGTATGCGAGTTGATTAACACTGTGTCGACCGACGCTCCTCATGTCACACCACCTTTTAATACCATTTATTCTACCCTCAAAAAGTTAAAGTATAGCTATAAATTCCCCAAACATTACCACAGTTGGGTAATCTGTCAGTGTCAAAAACATAACTATAGTAAATAATTAAAAAAAAGGTTTTTATAAGTGGTTTTCTTACATTCTGGTATTCTTAATATATCTAATAGAAGCTCCATCGTACGTGAGCTCAAATAATTTAATTATGTCATTACAAACACAAAGGCATATGTCCGACCATTGACGAGAAGCGAATAGCGAGCGAGTACCTAAAAACTAATCACAGAGTTGGTTAACTCTATCGTATGTTGAACGGTCTGCTACAGTTTGTCGCTACGATAAGCTACGTAGCGCTACGACAATATTGCGTGTCGTAGCACGTTTATGATGGTCGCTCGCTAGTCGCTCCCTGGCCAGTGGTGGGACGTATACCTAAACAAGTCCGAACCGGTACTAAGCGATGTAATCTGGTATCAAAATTTCATCGTGTCAGACACTCCCCAGATATCCCCAGACAAATTATACTTTAAATACCAGATCCAACTCGTAGTTCTTGTAGTTTCAATTAGTCCTAGACAGGGTCTTAATTAAATATGATTGACCACTGTTGATGCAGAATGAGACTTTAAGAAAAACGTTCTGGAAAAGAAACCCTAATAGCTTGAATTTAAAGTTTGGACTCCACTGAAATGCATAGTTTTCCTTCTAATTCATGAATACATAATGTGTGCAATTAAACGCACTGAATACGTATGAAATGATTAAAATTAAAATAAAATTTTAATAATACATTTTAAATGTTGGGTTCTTTATTTAAAATATTTTCTTATTTTGTTGTACATAAAATAAGAGTCTATGTTATTTTATAATAACCTTTAATAATTAAGCATTAAGTCTTATAATATCGTACAAGTATATATGAAAGAGAAAATAATATTTCTATACTATTCTTAAAATATTCAGAATAAGTTTCTAATTACTGTAACATTCTCGATAATTTTTAACTACTTCTGAACATTGCTTTTGATTTCAAGTTCGAAACTACAGATTCAATATGTGATCACTACCATGAATCTACCTGAAACCATAAAACTATATACTTACTGCCTCCATAAACAAAACTACTTTGTGGTTGTAATAAAGGCATTTGTTACTTAAAATATTAAAACTAATAATTTAAATGTTTATTTTTGGTTTATTCTCCTTTATTTTCCATTTTTATTTTCCTAATAAAATGAACATTTAATAGCAAACTTTTCAGAATAGTGACAACACAGTAGGAGGTAGTTCCGAATGACGATTGGTACTTTATATGAAGTAACAATCCTCCGCGTGATGTATGCTGATCTCCTACTCAGTGCTGCCACACATAAAAAATAAAATAAACGTACAAGGCACGCTAGTCGCTGATTTGAGACACCACTCATCATCTTCTCGCTTATCAGACTTGTCCATTATTAATAGCCGGTTGTTTCGTTTTTCTTATAAAAAAATAATGAACATTTTGAGTGTGATGAAGCGAGAGGATGATATCTGTCGCTGTCAATGATAAATTACATTTTGTATAAAAAATTTGGCATTTTATCATCGACGGCGCAGCATTAATTTTGTCCCAGATGAATCCGAAGCACTGAAATATTTAATTTTACATAAATCTAAAAATTAAATGCTATCTTAATTTTAAACCAAGCACTCGCTTCTCTCATAGCTTAAATTAATGAAGAATTTAAACATCTCAATCTGTACATAAAATAAATGACTTCTATCAAAACTTTAATTAATTCGTGAATAATTTAACGAGATCTATCATTTATCACAATTTGTTTTGTTTTAATGCATTCTCACTGACGCTTTGTTAATTGTGCTTTCAATTCTATGAACTAATCTACTAAAGAATTCGATTATCACTTCTCTCAGGGTTTTTAATTGAATTAAAAAAGTTGCCTTACTATTGATTAAAGAAAGCTTTTTAGGTAACAATTGTTTACCTTTGTGTGGCTTGATAAAGGTCTTAATAAATGTCTCTCGTGCATCATTACTCATTATAAATGTTTTGCTTTCCAATAAACGAAACACTTGGAGTAAAAAAAAACAAACAATCAATTGTTCTTTTAATGCGTTCTTTCAAATTTAATTCAAATTTCAAATAATCGAATTCCATGTTCCAACAATGTTGAACAATAAATTATATGTAATGTCATTATAAAAAAGGAATGAAAAGTTGACGAGTTTGTTATTGGTACTAGTGCTGACGAAGGTTTTGACGGGACATACCAGACCAACGTGGTGGTCAGAAACAACGGCAGTTGCCTGTACGTGCCCCCGGGCATTTTCAAGAGCACATGCAAGATAGACATCACTTGGTTCCCCTTCGACGACCAACACTGTGACATGAAGTTTGGTAGCTGGACGTACGATGGCAATCAGGTATAGCGTATAGGATGATTATGGTGTTTTAGCTGTCGGCTGCTGTACAAAAATTAAAAATATATGTGGTGTGTAAAATTGATTTTGCAGTTTTGGAGTTTTTGACGAATTTTAACCTGTCAATAACATAATTTGACACGCAAATGTCAGGTCCGGGTCAAATCGATAATTCGTTGTATAAATATTGTACGCCTTTTAAGTTATATTCGATAAAATATTCAATTCATCGACATAGGGTTGCACCTATTGCAATATTCAGATCATACCAAATTGTGTTATTAATTTGTTAAATATTAATAAAAATATTTTATAGCAACAGCCACAGCCGAAACTGAATTAAAAAAAAGATAAATATAATTGTAATTAAGTTAGGCAATTCAATGCTCTCAGGGAAAATTAGCTTAGGTATTGATCAAGGGAACCATGTGAGAAAACCAGAAGGATATTCGTATATCCCAAACGTTTCGTATGTACTATTTTGCATGGAGCAAAATATCACGAAAAGCACATCAAAAATTTAAATACACGAACTTTTCAACTGCCATACGGACGGATATAGCATATTTTAAATAAACATTTTAATTTCATCATAGAATAATATGCAATAATATAGTAGTTGTATCGTTACACAAAATATGAAAGTCAATCTAATGCTCGCGAGTGGGACGCGCGTCCCAAAACTCCAAAAAAAAAAAAAAACCAGGAATCGCGAGTCAATTTATTGCTACCAACCCTATTACAAAAAAATAACAGTTTATAAAATAAAAAAGATTTCAAAACTAAAAATGGCATTTCACCAATTTATTATTTCGATTTAAATGATTTTGTGCAACGATACAATATTATTTATTGTTACGTGCACGTATAAACTGTTTTAGGTTATATTTTTTTTATTGATTATTCTCACTAAGATTTGACAAAATTTTAGATTTACTTTTATAGTAGATGAGTCGTTATTTGAATTAGTTTACTTAACTTATTTATATTCATAACCACTCACTTTCCAGCACCTAATGAAGTTACATCAACACCCTTTTAAAACTAATAACTTCTTTAATAATTCCTTAATCCATCAAAAGTTTCCCGAAGCTTCTGTGTTAGCTCTCATTACTTTAGTTTGTTGGTTGCACGTGTCGTTTCTTCTTCAGTTAATTTAACTTTGCCTTTTGTGTTGGTCGTGTAATATTATATGCTTACCAACTTCCATTAAAATAAGTAGTTTCCTAACCCAATAGCTTCAGCTGCCTAGGGATGTATGTTTGCATAAATTGTGTCCCTATATCCCCACTCGTTTTAACGACTTGAAATAATGTATACATATATATTTATTTCTAGTTTATTTTATTATAATTTATTAGTATATTATAATTATGCTTAAGCACCGGCCATTCGTCTGTGAATTACCCATGGCTTTAGCCGGAAATCAGCGCTGCAGTGCTTGCAGCATATGCTGACTTGCTGAGCTGGGGCCGTTTGGACCCACAATATCAAACCCTAGACGTAATCAGTGTTACTTGTTTTATCTTTTTTGCTATTTTTTATAAATATTTTGTTCTGTGTGAATTTGTGTGTCCAATAAATGTTTTCTTATTCTTTATTCTTATTTTGTAGCACATTTTTTTGTATATTGGATGGATATTTTGTTGATTTTCAAAACCAATGCCAAGTCATGTTAAACTTTTCATACTTGATCAAGGTTGCCGATGAAAATGTATGTTTTTTTGTTTTGCGATTTCGGAGTTATTTCCGTTGTGAAAGTTATTCAGCATGACATAGCATAGGTTTCTATAATATGTGATAATATCTAGTGATATATCCAGTATATAACATGTAGATTATAATTATGTTAACGCAGTTTACCTATATTCACAGAAATATATGATATGATGTATGTTTTATAATTTAATTGGTAAATAAATCAGTTTTCTCCATAACTATTTGCACATATCACTTGCATATAATATCTGCAAAGATACACAGTGTAAATTCTCAAAATTATTTGTTATTCTATTTATTAGACAACGAAAAAAAACAACCTTATTTCACAAATCTTTATCTTTTTATTTACAACAAGTATTTACAGACAATGTATGAAATACAAACTATGATATATAGAAAACATCCTCAAGGCCCTCGCTGCTGTCGATAGGCAAGGTTCCCAATCTTTATCTCTAATTAGATGTAGGCAGTCTATTTTTTAAGTTTTATAGTAATTTCTACAAGTTGTATTCTGTAATACAGACATCTTAAGCATTACTTGGCCAAAATGACAAATTACTTGGTCACAATATGCCTAAGTCAAGACCCCGTGGTAAGCTTGAAACCACGAACTTGACGTTTAAACCTAAAGCAAGAGAATTAAGTCTAACGATATTTGTAGAAATACAAGTGAAGAGATGATATAAGTGGGATTATATATATCAGGATTTTGTCATTTATACGTCTTGAAACATTGCTGTAATAAAACTGTAGATAACTGACACAAATTGTATAGTTCTAATATATACTGCATGTACATTTCAAGTTGGCATATTTTAAAGGTCAAGCTTCAAAGAAAAGAAAAGAAAAGAAAGAAAAAAACATTTATTTAGACTCACACATTAGCAACAGCATAAAGTAAAAAATAGAGAAACAATAACACATTACATAATTAAAGCTATATCGTTGCAGCGCTGGTTTTCTGACAGGGCCATTTGCTCGATCAAAATTTAACTTAATCAAATTTATTGAACCTGGCATATGTTTCGAAAATATATCATCTCGAACAACTATGGAGAAAGCTATTTTTGTTAATGTCAATGGATAAACTTGAGCAGAATACAAAATTATATTGAGAAACTCGACTGTTTTTAATTCGTCTTATTATTCTTTATCTGGACATCTGGATCTGTTCTCTATCTTCTTTTCTTTCAATCATTAGCGTTAAGTCCGTATGGCAGAGACTATCTTTCTTCAAACTATTCTCAGCATGTTGCATCCTATCTTTTAGTGTTGCACTTAATTTTAATCCTTCACGTCTCCCAAATTCTTTAAACAGTATTCTCAATATCTTCTACAATAACTTTAACATCTGAAAGCATGAATTCTCCAATATCTTGCATGGTTTGTTCCCTGAGATTAGGTGTTAAAACCTGACCAGAATTATTAAAACTTGCTACCACTTCACTTATCATAGTGCAGAATTGGTTATATATTTTAGCGATATTCTTTTATCTCTGGTCAGGTTTAACATTAGCTATTGCATCAGCAATATGTATGTACGATGTTTCACTATGTTTACCCCTGACAGCTGGATTTGGTGCTAAAGGATGAGGCAGGTGGAGATCTGTCAGATTTCATCACGAACGGGGAGTGGTATTTGATAGGTAAGCTGTGGTATATATTATTTTGTATCTCATTGTATTTTACGGAATATGCAATGTCTACATACTTACATAATCATTGTAAGTGAAATGTAGGAAGTAAATACATTTCTATGTATTTACTCAATCTAATTCGAACTCTATCAATTAAACGTCTAGTTACTAAATCATTTTGTTCCCTTCCCTTACTATTATAAATGCATAAGTGTTTATTGGTGTATCCTTCTTTCACATAGCAACGGAGCCTGACTACTGAAATCAATTAAAACATTAAATAAATATAGTATGCAGTACTATTCGAATGAGCTTCTTTTTAATAAAGGTCTTACCTACGTTGTTTTTTATCCTGACTATATCATTAAAACAGATTATGCTTAAAGTTTAAGCAGACATAACTAAGAAAAACAATTAACTGCAGGATAATTTGTCATCTAAACTATTTATATATTTGCTACATACCAACACATGCTAACTGCCTTGAAATTACCAGGAATGCCCGGCAAGAAGAACACAATAACATACGCCTGTTGCCCTGAGCCGTACGTGGACGTCACATTTACAATAATGATCCGAAGACGGACCCTGTACTACTTCTTTAACCTGATAGTACCCTGTGTGCTGATATCCTCGATGGCATTGCTGGGGTTCACACTGCCACCAGATTCAGGAGAGAAGTTAACGCTTGGTCAGTATAATCATTAGCTATCTCTATCTATTGTTATTTGATGATTCAAAGACCAAATCTGATTTAGAGGAGAAGGAATCTAAATTATTATTATTCGTGGCACCTTAAGTATCAAACTTCTATTTCAATAAATACACGTTATTAAAATAAAAGTAAAAAAACGTACTTATAACCATGAGAACGAAAAGACAGTAAAATAAAATGTAGGGTAGCAAAGGTCATCTGGAAAGGTTAATTTCGCAAGCCAAGTGTAAATTGGAAGACTTTACAGCCAATGGTAAAATTCGTGCATTAATTTAAAACGCAGAAGAATGGAAAATGTAGTGATAATGTACGGTAATGTCCGAGATAAAATACCTTTTACATTTTGTAAGTGAGGATTTGTTCATGGTCCATAAAACACAGTTTTACAAATTTAATTGTCAGTGATGAGAACAGGGCATTTAAAAACAGTTCTGCTGGAACTAAGAACGCACTTAAATTTAATGGGTAATAGTCTGTCAGAGACGAGGTATTATTACTATGACTAGAAAATTGATCTCATTCTAGCTTAATAAATTAGGGACGTATTTCACAGAGTAGATCTTTTATTTTAGTTCTCAAATTAGGAATTTCAAATTCACATTTTAAAATAATATCAATTTTATACAATATATATTTGAAGAATAGTTTTGTAACTTTCAAAATATTGAGATTTTATAACGTAATTGGCCGGTGTCAACAGGTGTGACGATTTTATTATCGTTGACCGTCTTTTTGAACCTGGTCGCTGAAAAGATGCCTTCCACTTCGGATGCAGTGCCTCTCATAGGTATCCCTCAATAGGAGATATCAGTGACACTAAGGCTCGCTGCTTTTATACTATTTAAGGGAGTTTATCAAGGAACTATATTATGACCACTTTTCTTTTAAATATAAGCAAGCACTGCTTTGCTGGTTGAAATGCATTTTCTACAAAATTAAGTAATAAAATTTAAGCGCGCTGATGAATTCTAAATTGCAACAAACTGTTGAATGTATCAGAGGAGCAATAAAACTTCCAGAGTAGTACGGAGGCAGCGTGCGTTTCTAACGAATATTAGATTGTCTCTAGAGTGTTGTACGACTGTTTTTGTGTTTGTGTTAGTACCCCATAAATCCAGAAAGGTATATTACGGTTAGTATATGGTATAGATAATTGTTATAGCATTGTCATCATCCATATCATAGGGGCATACAAACAATAATAAATAAAAGGAGATTTGGAGAGTTGTGAACTTCATATCTCTGTAATTTAGGAACGCGAGTGACGTGCTAGGGATGTTAACATTGTGTTTGATTACAGGAGTGACTATTCTTCTCTCGCTGACGGTGTTTCTCAACCTGGTAGCCGAAACCTTGCCGCAAGTCTCCGACGCTATCCCCCTGTTAGGTACACAATCCACACCTAGCCCCACCTCTCAAAAACTCCCACTTACATCCCGCATTTATTTTCTCTTCGTAATCTAATACTCCTTTTAATTAAATTTCATTTTCATCTTATTTCATACTACTTTTATTTGTTTTATTAGCTCTCATTTATTTTGATTAAAAATGAATATTTAATTAACAATTATTTTAAAACATTACAAGGAGTAAATTATGTATGCTAAATCTATTCGAACTTAAACGTTGATATTAAGTGGTTTCACTAGCTTCTCCTTTTTGTTGTCTATTAATGAAAAATACAAGTCATTAAACTTTATTACAGAGCTACGCTTTGCTTCACAAGATTATATTCAGTAAACTCTTATTGTATTATTTTAATTAATTTGTAATTATTTTGAAGAATGATCGTGTCTCCAAGACTTTGATATTTTGGTTTAATATTATTTAATTTTTGTTTTAGTAAGAAATCTTGGAATCGATTTCGTGTTTTTCCGTTATTGGTTATCTATTATTTTCATTATTTAATTGTTACATTAATAAATAATTTTGAAATAAGTTCAACTTATTACTTATTTGAGTGGCATGGCATGCTATTTTGACTTATGACTTAACTTTTATCAAGATTTAATTTCTGCGAGTCCAGGAGGTAAGTTGTGATATTTCTTTTCTTAATGTTACGGTCGTATTTTATGGTATTACTATTTTTTATCACTTTGTATGGATTCATCGTCCTATGCGTAATCGATTCCACGGTGTAACATTTTGTTTGAATGTTTTTTTTTTATGTAAGCGTTTTAACTATATAATGTATTTTTTACCATAGCACGTCTACAGCTGTGGGTTATGGATACTTGGAGGGTGGTGAATTTAAATGAAACGAATTGAAGTAAAGCCCTTATGAACAAACAAACTCAACTATAATCTAACTAATAACAATACTAAAAGCAAATATAAAACCCTCTCTTTCAATAGTATTTGCATGACTCTTCTTTTGTTTTGTTTATAATTTCACTTGAGCCCTCTTTAATACCGACTCAGCACACTAACAGGAAATGAGGTGTCGTACAGATATGATGTCATAGAATGGATGGTACACATTATTTAGGTTTAACGGTTAATGTAAATGGAACGTTTTGTTTTTCATAGAATATTATATTGATCTTTGCAGGTGTTACAATTCTCCTGTCGCAAACTGTTTTCTCTCTATTGGTGGGACACGTAATCACAAAAACCTCAGAGGCGATCCCCCTAATAGGTGAGAAAAGCTACGTTTGCCACGAAATCTTTTCCTAATAATCTAAACGATGATGATATAAATAATAATGGAGATCTTTTCAATAGATCCATTTAAAAAAAACGAACGTGGTTCGAGAAATATTTTAGACTTTAACAACATCTAAAAATATTTCTCTGCCCGTTCTTGAAACACCAAATATTAACAAAGATCTAAATAGAATGCAATTTATAGCTTGAATGATTTTACAATTTTGAAGGAGAGCATACATCCTTACTCTTTTCTGTTTTCGACTTGCATTTTAGAGTTTCAACATCTCTGGAGGCTAGTCTATGCTTTTACAGCGCGCCTGCAGGCTCTCTCGACACTTGAAATAGAGTTATTGCACTTTACATTTTGAACTATAACGGAACGTAGAAATACTAAAACACAATATACTTTCTGATGTTATCTTTCTAAAACTAGCATCCAATCTTAACCTTCTTGTAATGTATTAAAATAATTTGATTTACCTAATAATACTTGTGTCTTTTTGGTCCATTCATCAAAATTTAATTTCAACTCTTCACACTTTTCTTCTTTGAATTTTTTCGATTGGCCTAACATAGATTTCTACGTGGCTAATGACGTCAGCTTTTATTAGCATGATTCTGAGGATGAAAATTTTCATAATAAAAATAAATAATCTAAATACACAACTCTCCTTTTAAAAAAATGTAAATACGCTTATAAATACGTAGGTAAATTTGCTTGTAGTTGTTTAAAAGCAGGACGTAAAGTTAAACAAGGAGTTAAAGCAACAAAGTGGATGCGGGTAGAGAGGGTCCAGCCTCCAAGTATCTCGCGAACGATCGTCGTTGCAACTTTATCTGGTCGGTTTCTAACCTAATTGGCAATCTAATAAACTTATTGAAATGTTGTCAAAGGGGTACTTATTCAGATAACATTGAATTATTAATAGTTGCTCGAATAATATTCCTTTGACTATATGTTTGACCTTCTATAGCAATGATATATTTTCTACTATTTATCTTAATAAAAAAAATTTGAGCTTAATAAATTGTGAGCTCGATTAACACATCATTTTCAAATAAGCAGCATTATTTTAAAAGAAAATGCAACATTGCTACATTAATTTCAATTATTATTTTATGTTATAATTTGAAGATAATTTTTTTTAGTATGATAAATATTTTTCATGTCAAGAATAATGACCAATTTTCTATTAAATATTCTATTAAGTTTACTGTGGAAGAGCAAAATCATTTTTTTATTTCATTACTACATATAGTATTATTTTTAATAGTTGCCAATTACAGTTTTACGATAAAACTTTTGTTTATTCGAAGTTTGAGGTCATTGTTCTTTTGTTTCTAAAATAATTAGCATATATATGCAATTTATCTAACTGTAAACTAGAATTGACACTGCATGTTTAATTAAAATGCATGAATGTGGCTTCTATAATCATTGTTAGATTAATTATAACCACCTAATACCATTTTAAACGATAATCATAAAAATCTTAAACCGTATATTAAATGCTGAATATTATCTACTTAATTTTCTCCTTACCGTTATTTTTTACCACCCTTTAGATAATAAGATAAAATACCATAAGAATTGTACAATCTACAATTTTGGAATTCATTTCTATAAAATTATAATGGTACTGCATAGTCTCTGAGCAAACAATGATATCATCTAAATACGCTCAGGTTTCTATGCAGCGTATAAAGTGATATATTCTCATGACAGGGACGTACTTCAATTGCATCATGTTCATGGTGGCGTCGTCTGTGGTACTCACAGTTGTGGTATTGAATTACCATCATCGTACTGCTGACATACATGAAATGCCACAATGGGTGAGTACATATGTATCTGTAAGAAGTTACGTATGAAGTCGTTAATTTTATATTTTTCAAATCTAAAAATGCCGTTCTTAAGATTTGCGGTGCCTGTTTAAAATAAAGCAAATATAAGTCCCAAATTTCAAAATTAATAAAGACTTATTGTTACAATTTACGAGACCATTTTTTCAACAGATAAAAACAGTGTTTCTTCAATGGTTGCCGTGGATCCTTCGCATGTCGAGGCCCGGTAAGAAAATAACTAGAAAGACAATCATGATGTCCAACCGAATGAGGGAGTTGGAGCTGAAGGAACGGTCATCCAAGTCCTTGCTGGCCAATGTGCTGGACATAGACGATGACTTTAGACATGCGCCTCCACCACCAAATAGTACAGCGTCAACGGGCAATTTGGGTCCAGGGTAAGAAAAATATTTTTGAACATAAAAAGTTGCAAGGTTTTATCTTAAAGTCTTTCATCATCTCATCATATCGCTGTTCTCATTCCTTATTATATATTTATAATGAAAATTCCATCAAAAGGTCAAATTATTCAATATACTAATTCCACCCGATTAAAGGCTGGGGTATCAATCCAGGTGCTCAATATTCCGTACGGACTTCCGAAGGTCGTTCGTCCGGCCATCAACGATGGAGGATGTGGGCGGTCTGGGGAGCCACCATCGGGAGCTGCATCTCATACTCCGGGAGCTCCAATTCATTACGGCCAGGATGAAAAAGGCTGACGAGGAGGCGGAGCTGATCAGTGACTGGAAGTTTGCTGCGATGGTTGTTGACAGGTACCTATTTTGTTTAACTTTCTGTAGCAATGACTACAAAATCTGACTGACACATAGAATTCGTAATGACCAATTCTATGAGTCAGACAGGTTTTGGTACTTGTATAACTGCTATTTGAGTTTCAAAAGTAGACTAATGAATATAAATTGCGAAACATTTTCAGTATTTCCAATTTAGATTTTAAAGTTAGATTGATTTATAAACCTCAAAAGAAAGAAGTTGTTAGCTATTTTGGGTTTACAAGTATTTCGTTAAAATCTACGACAGATTGATCTGATATAAAGAGAGTCACAAAAGTCTACTTATGCTCAAAGTTTATGTGTACGAATCAATCAGATGATGGCTTCAGATGAGCCATTTAGTGTGACATCGATGGGACCAATATTCATATTACTTCTGAAACACTTTCGCAAAGTACATCAAAATAAATAACGGTTGTCTTTATTGAAATCGGGTCAAGCTTTTCATTTTTACTTAAAGTCTCTGTATATTTACAACAGCTTCGTATTGAGATAAAATTATGTTATCTTTTAAATTCTATCGGAAATTTCAAATTGTGTGTGCAAAATTCCTTTTTATTTATGAATGATATTTTTATATTCATCAGGATAGATAAAAGGATTTTTTTGGTTAGCATTACTGATGTTCTTAATTAGTATTGTGCTACCATTATAATTATTTTTTCAATACGTTTGTGGTAATTTATCAAAACCGTAAATATCAAACACTGAAACATATATCTGTCACTAGGTTTTGCCTGTTCGTGTTCACTCTATTCACCATCATTGCGACGGTAGCGGTGTTGCTCTCCGCGCCTCACATCATCGTTCAGTGAGATCCCTCGGGCCCATCCCGGACCCAATAATCGAGAGAAATTATATTAGCTACAGAACGATGTAATCATAATTATTGTATAAATAAAATTATCTCTAAATAACGTGGTTGAAGCGCACACGTCTCACTAACTAAGTCGAAAGACAGTAAATATTAATTAAAAAAAAGTTACAAGCAGTAGTTAAGTCCAACATATTATAAAACGATTGTGATGTTATACAGATAAATGTTGACAATTATAATTTGTTAATAAAAAAGTATATAATTAATTATGTATAATTGATACGGTTAATGGAGTTGATAATAATGTTTTGTTTAAAGGTCTGTCGAAAGGTTCTGATACGTGTAATAAGAACGTGTTTCTGGGAACATAATTCATTCAATGTGATTGTAATTGAATATATACTTCTATATATTTCAAATACATCCTAGATACTTACTTCTTCACTCCTCACGAGTGTTAATGATCTGATTTCAAATTTTAACTCCCATAATACTTTTAGCTTCATAAATGTTGCATGCTATTTTTACAATCACATTGAATCTTAGCATCCCAGTAAGTTTCTGAAAGTCAATCTCTTGTCAAAATGATTGAAAACTTGTTATGAAAGGAGATTTTGCGAAGGATCTTTTAATTGAAATGAGGGATCATAGACAATGGCATAACGTAAGTCGTGTACATAAACTAAAGGATCAAATATTGGTAGGGTTATAACTTACTCTAATGTAAGGCCTGTTCGAGGTAGAGTCCAAATTACAACCAGAAATTGTATTCTGTTCTTTTAGCAATCGATTATATTCGATAGTCGATAGTCAATCGATTGTCGATAGATTCAAGTGATACATATGATGAAAATTATTTGAAAACGCTCATGCGCATCTCAGGAATTGTGTTAGTAATGGAATTGATAAAACCAGCACTAAAGGAACCAACGCAGAGTTAGATTAGTACGATTGAGTAGTGAAAATAAATAAAACTGATCATAAATGAATTAATTAAGTAAAAAACTGTATCGGTATATATGAAAAAAATGAATTGAATTGGAATTAATTTAAATATGAGTAATAGTGACACGACTAGTCAATAAATGAAACTTAATTTAAAAAAACCGAATGAATACAAACATAAAAAAGTTAATTTAAATGCGAGATAAAACTATCAAATTATGTAGTGCTTCGAAATATAGAGAAAATTATATCCGGTCTCAAATTAGTAATATCTCCAGAGAAGGTTTTTGTTTATTACCACTGATTTATTTAATTTGTACGCATAAATTTAATATAAGATAGGACACTGCTACAGAAATATTATAACCTCCACGTAATAAAAATAGTTGTATATATACAGATTATCGTGATGTGTATTTGTATATAAATTTAGAAAATCTCGGAAAAAAGACTAAAATTTAATTCTTCACAGTAGATTAATCAACAACCAGTGTTATTGGGCTGCATAGAGGCCACTGTATTTCTTTTGAAATTATAACAAAAGCCCAATAAGGCGTGACGTCACTAATTCTTAAATTGTTTGTTAAAAATCGATTTTCAATTGTTTCTCCAATGATACCAATATAATAACAAAAGAGAATTTGAAATCGATTTTTAAGCAACATTAATCGATTCAATTGTGACAGTTCTGGATTTAGATACCCTTTTAGCACTTGTAGTTACTATATTGTGTAATTTTAGCGTTATTCAATGAGGATAAACAATTATTCACGTCTTTATCTATGTCCATTCCTCGATTTCACTCTTATAGATGTCGTGATAGCCTAGTAAATGTCGTGTCCCTATGGTTAGGCTATATTTAAGGATGCTCACTAATAAATAGTGATTTAATTTTGATAGTTTATAGAATAACGTATGTGTGTTCTTTGAATTTCTTTGAATTGTTTTATCATCGAAATGTATTTGTGAGTATAAGGAATAATACTGTGTGGCCGTATCGTTTTCTGAAAGTTAATTTTAATACTTGGTAGAATTAATAAGGGGAATTGCGTAAAATGTTATTTGTAAAAAAATCGGGAAAGGGTACTGGGTACTTGTGAGGATTTTAATTAGAATTTAGATATTATTTATATTAAATTTGAAAAAAATATTGTTAATTTGTGCAAAGTTTATGTTATAGTTAACCTTGTGGTGCTCAATTGAATATCATCAAAGGAAACTATTCCTATTTATTGGTCATCTGGTTATTATAATTTATGTTATTATTTAAGCATAAAATTGGTTGACATTTTAGAACCCTATTGTTGTTTATGTAACGTTTATATTTCATTCGAAAGTGATGAATAAAAATTGAAAAATTAATTGAAATATTTAATTAAATATCTAATTAGATTTGTTAGTGCCAAAACATAGGGTTTATAAATATTACATTAAGTTGGATTATAGGGGTATAAATAATGGATAAAAGTTGAGAAAATTTTATTGTAAAAACAAAAGAAATAAAAACGAACTAGGCTCTTTGTTAATGTGTAATTTAATGTTTAATGTGGATTGAGGCATTGGATCGCGTCGACGGACTGTTCAGCCAATTTTAAAAACTTATTTTGTTTTAAAAAAATAAATGAGAGGTTGTGAAAAACGTTTGTAAAGCCCGTCGTAGCGATACAATGTATATAAAATATACAATTAAATAAATAGTAGATAATTATCTACCAATTAAAATAATAATAAACATGGAATAATAAATCGCCTGCATGGGACCGGGTTAGAATTAAACGTACAAAATGAACTGATGCATATACTTCTTCATAATGCAATACACGCACATTGGAAAGTCTTCTATGATTATTTAAATCACTATGCCATTTTAAATTACACCCTTTTATACTTTTGATAACTATATATTACATATATTTTCTATCGAATCGAAAATATTAAACTTTACTCTAAAATCATTAAATTTTCATGCTTTGCCCCAAAGGAATTTCTGTAAAAAAAAATATCTATAAATTCTTCAATGTTGGAACTTTTGAAAGTTTTAGCGAAATAATTTGGGAATGTTTAAGTTGCCGACAAAATTCCCACTTCGGGGAATACATCCAGATTCCCGTCTATTAGTGTGATTTATTTGCAACTCTCCAGAACGCCCGCGCCGGCCGAAAAGTGACATGAGAAAAATACTCGTTTCCTTAAATCATATTCGTGAGATCTAGGAGAATGTGAAATACGTTTGTTTTGTGCAGACGTCATTTACAAAGTTAATTTGGTTTAAAAAAATAATAATAATAATATAATGGAGTTATATAAAATGCTCATATATTTTGTTTATTTGTGACGATGTTTTTAGTGATTTTAGAGGAAATTTGAAATTTTTATGTACAGAGAATTTGTATTACCTCCTTCCAAATTTTAAACAGATACCGAATCATTTTACACGATCATATATTTATAGTACTGTATGATATTCATATATTATTTTTAACATTAAAATGTTTGTATGGTAAACAATTGAGCTAAAATTATAATTGAAAAAAAAAGGGTAATTATTTTAATTTTATAATTTTACTGAAACTTTTACTTTTTCTTTAATTTAATAATTTGTAGTTATATTCGATTGCTTTTTTTTATTTAACTACACCATTTTTGATTTTTATTTTTATAATTAACATGTCGATTGTATATCATACAAGCAGACATACAAAATCAGCATACTGTACTACAGAAACTAAATGCTTTAATCGTGAAACAGGTATTTTGGACATTCATGTACATTCTTAAATCTATTTCTGAACGCAGTAGCTCTAAGATTTTAAAAACACTATTTCGATTTTCATCTATACTATTGTATGATTTACTTCATAGTGAAAATCTTTCACTATTACAAATACATATAATAATTTGCGTGTCTGAATTTTTGAGAAATTGACCAGAGAAATGACAAAGCTGTTTTTTTTTATTCAACTCAGTAATCTTTGTAATTGGGGTCTTTATCTCTCTAATTGTCCCATATTCTTACATTCCATTTATAAAGCGAGACAGAAGTATAAAACAGTTCAAGCGCGATAGAGACACCTTTAGTTTAGTCTCTGGTCTCTCGAAAACACGCTGACTAGAAACTGAAACTATTGATTTGAGACGACTCCTTACAGTTAAGGAATATCAAAACATTTACAGACTTCGACCTTAAGAGTCCCCTAGTTACAAAGGGTCGTATTTCATATATATCTTGGATACATTTTTAAATGAAAGTAATTGAGGCAAGGGAGAGAATCAAGCTATGTATTGTATTCGATAACAAGATTCCTTGATTGTAAAATATTGTCTATCAATTATAACACGATCAATTCACACCGATCGCTTTGTAGGGTAATTTTTGTAACTGTAACATTACACCTGGTGTGTAGACTTACTTCGCTGCCATTACTACTCACGCTTGTATTGATATCGTCTACTTATAATTGTATCATATTTTATATAGCATTATTATTATTACATAGTTCGGTCTTCCATTTGTCTCATAATTTTTTATATCATTTTATTTTTAGTATGTATGTAATTTAAATTTAATCGATTAGTTATTATCAAGTATTTTTCTTATATTAAAATTATTGTAATTAATAAGTTAATTTATCATTTTTGAATTTTGCATTATCTCAAATTTTTATGGTAGATTTTTTTTTAAATATGGCGATGGAAGACTAAACCAAAACATTTTCAAAGAATATTCGGCGATTATTATTTATATAGACTTGCTTAACTTTTCATACGCTATAAACAAACACAATGCAATCATATTTTAATTTATTATATATGATATCTTAAGAAACAATATAAAATTATAAAATTAACTGTATAAAAATATCATAGCGGAAAACCTTAAAGCTTAAAACTACCAGCTTGCAAGTGATGGTCGAGTTATGACTTATTAAAATCTCCTGAACCATTTTCGATGGAAATGCAAAGCAAAATAGACGATGTAGGATTCATGCTGGTAGAAAGAATATTTCAATAATTGTTTCATAAGAAAACATATATAATACGTACATTATATACAACATAATACTCCGCATTGTGTTCCCGTGGCTTAACCATAGACGAAGTAATTAAAATTAATTAAAAATAAAATATTATATACGACTGCAGTGACTTGATAAATACAACCGAGTGTAATGTAAGTTTATAATGAAAAGCCCCTATGGAGGTTTTTATAATAGAAAAAGATAAAATAAAAATAATTTAAATACAAAGGTAAATTTGTAAAGTATTAAAGAAATCAACGGGTAAAATGTTTATTCGTTAAATTGACTATCGTAAGTAGTATTCGATTTGTATAAAAATAAAATAAATTAAAGCAATCTGATTTATACTATGCATGTTGTTTTATTCTTTTACATTTACCTTAAGGTATATATCTCAAGCCTATTTCTTTGTACTACGTCACCCTTTTTTTGACAAATTTTATCAATAAAGGAAATTAAAATATAACAATATATTTTTTATTTATTCCTTACCAATTGTATTGAAGTTTATTTTAGAAATAAGTGCTCTATATCTACTGACAAAGTCCTTTTTTTTCTCAGGACGATATAACTAATGATTGCATTTAATTCTTATCTTATCTTTTGTTTCCTATACGTTTTTAAAAAAAAAAGCAAAATATAAAATATAGCTTTTCAGCGCGGTTTCACCCGCGTTCCAGGGATAAAATATAGCCAATGTTATTCAGGAATTATGTAGCATTCTAATGGTGAAAGAATCATTGAAATCGGTCCAGCAGTTTTTGAGTTTATTCGTTACAAACATACAAAGATCTAAAAATACAAATCTTTCCTCTTTATAATATTAGTGTAGTGTACTACTATAATAAAGGAGAAGAGTTTTTTGTTTTGATCTTTGGACCTTACTTTCTGTCTTTACAGGCCTGTATTCAAAATAAATTATCAACACTAACCAATGTATAAAACATCTAAAAAAAGGGGAAACCACGATTATTTTATTAAATTTATCCTTATTATGATTTTTAATGACCAATCTAACCATAAAGAGTATGCTATATAATGATGACGTCACATACTTGTATTTCATACAAAACTCCATATAAACCTATCGTTTTGACATTTCATAAAAAGTTGCTGATTTGAATGTCAGTCAAATACCTTATTCTTATAATAATACTATGAGAGAATTCATAATTACACATAAAGACAGATAAAATAAAAAAATAAAGATTTACTATCAGTATGGATTGCGAACCGATTAAATTAGGTGCATTGAATACAATTTAATATTGCTATCTTGTTCACGCTACAGTCTGAGTGCGTCTTGCTATCCTTTGTTTTATATAATTATTCCTAGCTCAATTGTCGATTACGCTATGTAAATCTAAACCGCATGCTTTTATCTATGTAAAGAAAAGAAGATAGATAGAGATATGCATCTTACACATCTCTCTTACATCTTTTTTCGTACGATTAATTTATAATATGTAATTGAAAAGGATTTTGATTCTAAACAATTTATTATAAAATAATCAATCTTGTAAAAATTAAATAAAAATATTACAACAACGTAGGTACTTACAATAAATCTGACAAAAGTCTACCGCCTAACACTTGAGGCTCTTAAGGTGGTTCTCTCTTGGTTCCTCGTCGGCTTTGTGTGCTTACCACCTTCAGCCACATCATTACTTAACATTCTAAGATTGTGGTCAAACACAAGCCTATACAAATTTAAAAAATAAAACGATACGAACATGCCAATGGTTTAATTAAAAAAATATTATTGATAAAATCCATTAAAAAATCAAAAAAGGAATTAACCAGAGTATACATTTCTGTCGTTACTAATTCTTTTTTATTCTATTAAAATCGTTCATTTAACACTAGATAACTTCATACCTCATTGTCCTTTATCAGTTTCTTTCAACTTGACGCGACAGGCGACAGGTGCGAAGATATTGGTTAGCTGACAGCCAACAGGGGGGAGTGGCCCCGGTGGAGGGGGTTCGATCCCAAAGGACCCTCGATACGGCCTTTTTGAATATCTTAGCTATCGAATTACTTGAATTTTCACAGGTGTTTAATTTAAGACTTACTGAAATGGCAGGTTGAAAATAAACGTTTATTTTATAAGATTTAAGGGTGTCTTTTGAATGGAAAAGTAAATAGAACATAAATCTATCACTCTTATGTATTTAATAGCGTTTTTATTAGTTTGTAATATTTATATTTACCCGCGTTTCCTCCTCATATATAAATATAAGATACCTCGATCTTATATTTTCCCAGTTAAAAAAGGAAGGATAAAAAAAGGCAAAATTCCATCACATTTATAATATTAGTAGGATGGATAGGCTGGTGTTTAAATTAATAGCTTTCAATTACATCTGTTAGAACATACATGGTGCATTATGGCTTGAAGTAGCCAAGCGGACACTACAAAAACTACCTCCGTGCTATAGTTTCCTCTCGATGTTTTCCTTTACCAAAAGCTCAGATCCATTATAGTCCAAAACATGATATAACAGGCCGTTAAAACCTATGAAACAAACAAATAATCAACATTCAGCCGTATAACGAACAAAATTTCAAGCTGTCAATTTATCTTGCAATTTGCCCCACAAACTTGTATCTTGTAGTCGAAATGCAAATCTGACACTTGCAGGCGAATTTGACGTGCAGCAAAAAGCGTTAGGAAATAATTTTAAGCGGATTAATTCGCTGAAATGTTACGTTATCCATGCTATGTTATATACTCTATCTCTGGGGATTCAAGTTTAAAATGTAAAATCATTTTAGGTACTCCATTTATAGTCAAAGGATATATGAATTCCATGAAACGTCAACGGGTTACAGTATACAGTTTTTGATGGTTACGAATAGTTAATTAGAAATATTTTTAAAATGTTTTTTTACTACAGGATTGGAACTCAATTGGTTTTGGAATTGGATAGTACCTACTCTCCAATTTAAATGCAATCCTGTATTTTTATTTGATAGCCATTTTTATATATATAGGAGATTATTATTTTATGAGGATTTCAAGGGACCTACCTGATCCAAAACAAAGCAGTGGTTGTTCATATATTGAAACAAGATATTATCTGAATTTGTTTTCTATATATCATAGTTTGTATTTTATACATTGATTGTAAATAATTGTAGTAAATAAATCTATAATTAGAAATAATAAAACCTCAATTATAATTTTTATTTATAACCAATAAATAAGTAAGAATAAATTTTTAAACTCTAACAAAAATGATGATTTTTTGTAAACAAGTTTTTATATCAAGAAGTGTTTGAAACAATCCTTTATATTTTTGAAAGATCTTTTTAACTTCATTCGAGGTGATACTAAAAAACATGATTTTTATTGATAAATTTATTTCTCTCATACCTATGCATAAATATACAAAATTTCAACTTGACAGATAGTCGGACAGACGGACATAACGAAGATTTCGTATTTGCCTACTAAAAATTACAACTGGCACTATGGGTTGAAAAAAATAAAAGACTAGCTATATTTTTTATTCATCGATTTATAAAGTACTTCCTGAATTTGCCATCTTCATCACAGTCATTACGTTTACAAATATTTGGTCCATCATTTACGGAAACAAGAGTCGAGAACTTTTTCAATTAGCTACTTTGAAGTTTAATGAGATCTGGAAAAAATGGTTCAAGTACAGAGATGTATTAGGAATGTTTTAATTTTCATGATATTTTTTAAACATTGTGCCCCAATAGTCATAAGATAACATAGTTAAGGCATCACTTTGGTCATTTAAATCTTAATTATAAAAGTAATGTGAATTAAATTATACTAAACAACAATTAAGAGATAAACATACTCAAGTGCAATGAGTTTCATAGCTTTTGATTCGAAAAATACTAATACATAGGTAATTATTTGACTAAAACAACATGAATAAACTTCCCAACTCCCACCCTGATAACAATGTCGGGAGTGTTTGCAAGACGGACTACTGTAATAATTCTGTGAACCCATTTGGAAGCATGTATTTTCCCAGAACCGTGGCGGGCGAGCCGTTCACCGTCCGTCCGAATTACTAACGCGTTCGTTGGCTACACGTGACATATTGACAGATATCTGTTCTAGGAAATTGAAGAAAAAAAATGCATTCACTTGGGGAATAGGTTTTTGTTAATAATATGAATTATTTATTACATTTCTTTTTGATTCAAATGATTTGTTATTTATCTCACAAAACTGTTCAAAAACAGTATTAAAGACCTAAGTAAAGTAGTTTAAAAAGATCATCCTCGTATTTATAAGGCACTGCTTCAATGCATGTTTTTTTTAAATAAAAAGATTCTTATGTTTTATCCTAGAAATTCTCTGTGCTAAGATTCATTAAAATCTGTTAACAAACTTACACGCAAACTTAAAAAAAAAAAAATTGTAGGATAATTGTAAAAGTAAATTTGTTTGTCTCTCTTTCATGTAGCAACGGATGTAATATATGTTTTTGCACGAGAATAGCCGATACGGCGGAGAAGCAAAATTTTGTACTGAAAAAGCGTGTAAAACCGCTTGATGTAAGCTAGTCTATTATAATTTTGACTTCTATTATAAAAATTGTATAATTTAGTAAACTTTTGAGCATTGAATTCATATGATATTTTGCACATATTTATACGCATATTGTGAAGCAACTACGTCGATTCCATTTCATTTTGAAAGCGTTTCTTCTGCTTGGTGACCTGAAAAGGCATGCATATGAGCTTGTGGCGGTGCTGAAAATAATATGTTTAGCTATGTAGAGACAATTTTATGATAAATGGCAATAATATTTTTTGAAAATTGTTGTTATATTTAGGTATGGTAAAATATATGTTTTTAATTTAACTGAGCTCTTTTTAAGGCATTTAGAGAATAAATTAAATTGTAACTGTACGAAAAACGAGTATGAGCAACTTAAAAAAATAGCACGGTGATGCACGTAACCCAACGTTGCCGAGGCAAAAAAATGACCATTTTTTTTATATTACTTTACTAACTTTTGCCCCATTTTTTCACCCACGTTTCCAAGATAAAAAGTAGCTTATGTCACTTTTTGACTTGTAAACTATCTCCACAGCGTAATTACATACAGTGGTCTATCGCGTTTTAAGTCTCGCGAAATGCCGCTTTGTATAGGCATTCGTAATTGCTCCATTGTGTCCCAAGCGAGTGTATGGCAGCCCCTCTCTCACCCCGCAAGCCCCGCACGATTGCTCTGTCTAGACGTGTCCGTCAGCCGACTGTAAAGAAAGAAAGAAATATTTATTTGGACACACGTTAAAAAGTATGGATATAAAATAAAATAACATTTCACAAAACAACACTTGTGTCGAAAGACAAGCACCGCAACGCTGGTTTTCAGCGAGACCTACCCACGGGCAATATTACGTATAGGTGGTTAGTACAGGTAGACAAAACAGACAGACAAACAGCTGTACAGGTATTAGGTATATACAATCAACAAATATTAGATAACTATACCACATACATAAATAAAAGCAAATAAAAGCAACAATTGATACAAAAAACACGTAATTTCAATCAAGTAAAGTAAGAAAGAGTTACATAGACTGTGCTATCTCTATGTAAAAATCACCTTGATCCGTTGGTCCATTGCTGCGTGAAACGAGAAAAAAAACTTTCTTATTTATAATAGTATGGATTAGGCTACTTTGACCTCTACATTCACGCTTTAAAAGGACATTATACAGGGTTATTTTACCTATATAATTTAACCTGTATAACATACTTAAAAATAACGCCATTAATCAATTTACAGACGTTGCCCTTCACAAAGATTAAGATGTTAAATAAATAGATATGATCTAAAATACATTTTTGTTCAGAAACGACTACTTAAATGATTTCTCCATCGGCCCATCCATTTACATCGTAGCGCTAATACAAATGTTGTTCGTAGACACCTACGACGTAGCAGGTCTACGAAATGTGAAACAAAATGGTGTGGTACGTTGAATCTCTTTGTTCCACAACTATAAAGACATACATCGATAAATTTGCTAAATTTGCTATCTATTTATTAACTAAGTCACTCATCATTTTGTTTCTTTTCTTTTTTTTGTTATAACACACATATATTGTCAGTGAGACTAGATAAATAATTTAATGTAATAAATCTGAGTTGGTTTTGAAAAGAGTAATTACTGAGTTTCTTGCCGGCTCTTCTCAGTAAAAGCAACCTTCCGAACCGTGCGTTAGAGTCAGACTATTCATAAGTGCTTGTGAAGGCCTATTTGAATAAAAAATATTTTCATTTTCAATACTTTCATTTCAACATACTAATAATAAATAATACAAAAGTTGTAGAACAAGTGTTCCAAAAATATGTAACCAGTATGATGAATCTTTATTTTGCGACGTTGCCAAACTTACGCAGTAATAAACCAAACTTAATCATTCATATTTAATTCTAAGACAATGCGACGTTGTCATATTTCACGTATGTGTGTTTTTAACAGACTTCATTACATAAATAACTTTATCGTGACTTTATCGAATTCTTATGTATGAAAAATGAAAACCAAAATACAGAGAATGGGCGACATTTTGAAATGGTCTTTCTGAACAGAGACTCGTATTTTCATCTGATTTAAAGACTGTATATTTTTTTAATGATTGAAAATGTTATTTGTATCTCTAAGCAAGTACATAACACCATCATCATTTTTAAAACTAAACATATGGGTGATGATAGCTCAGTGGTAGTGACATAGAATGCCGTGTCAAAGATCATGGGTTCAAATCCTTCCATAAGGATAAGGAACCAATGAAATTTGACGGGCCGGTTGGCGTGGTAGGTAAGATACCCTATCTATCACGCCACAGGTCGTGGATTCGATTCCCACACAGGACAAACATTTGTGTGCATTAACATGTCTGTTTGTCCTGTGTCTGGTTGTAATTATCTATATATGTATGTATTTACAAAAGAAAAGTACTATATGTAGTATATTAGTTATCTGGCTTCCATAGCACAAGCTCTGCTTAGTTTGGGGTCAGATGGCCGTGTGTGAGGAATAATGTCCCAGAAATTGTTAATTGGATTTAAAATCATATAATTATGTCTCATAGGCGCTTAAAATTGAAGTAATGTGCTGACAAGCAGGCAGACGGTCCACCTGATGGTAAGCGGCTACCGTCGCCTATGGACATTACCAATACCAGGGGGATTACCAATGTGTTGCCGACCTTTATAAATCCTAGAAAGCAACTGGCTCTCAAGCGCAACTCACGGAACACAGTAGATGTTTAGCGTCAAATTTTCAACGTGAGGTTTGGTTTTGTTTGTTTTATTTTATTAAATTAAAACGCGAGAAAAATCCTTTTTACTAGCTCATAAAATGGACCATTCACTTTAAGTTATTGGTCATAGGTCGGCTGGTAAAGGAATAAGGAAGTAGTTACCTACATAACATGAAGTAAATTAGACATTTCACCTTACAGTGTACTGACCTGGGTGCGCCGGTAGCGTGTGGGTAGGTACTTTAGACAGTTGAAAGTGAATGAATAATTTATAACATTGCGGAATTGAGGGTCCATCTTGTAAATTGGGTTTGGCCCGTCCGGCGTCCGTCCGGTGCAAATATGTAGTGTTGTGCGTTAATTTAAATCCTTTTGCAACCTGGCGTTCTAATTTTTATAGTTTATCTATGGTTATTTTGCATGACATATCAAAAAACAAATGAATATGTCTGCTGATATTATGTTAGGTTTCAAATTTTAATTTTTTTATTCACTTGCTTGACCCTTAACACAGTTTTGCTAATCTTTCAGTAGTCTAGTACCTACTCATTAATACAAACAACTTTTACATACAAATCAGTATATTTTAGGTTTTATTTTACTGGCAACACTTCACCCTTTGAGGCTGTTGGTTAAACTGTCTGTTATATTGCCAATGGATATTCAATCATCGTCTTAAGCTGACGTGTGATAAGATTGAGAAGTAAAAACTTAGATCCAGCAAAATATATTATAGATATACCTAGTGTTATTGTATCATGTTTATTTAAATATAAATTGACAATAGTTGCTTGTCTTGGATTCATGTCACTATCCATGGCAATAAAAAATGAACCTTATTACTTGGCTTTTAAAGTATACATCAGTATCAAGATGCAGTCTAAAACTTCATCAAAAGCTATCACGGAGGTAGTCGCCTAAGTATTAAATCATATTTTTTTATTACAAAGCCGAAGGAGGGTGATATTAAAATGTGATTAAAAAGAACCATCTTACTATAAGTACGATTATGGAGATTACGAAATGCTTCCAAAGATTTTATTAAAATTTATTCGCCACTGGTGAGACGCCGCGCCAATTCTGTATATTTTTGTACCAATTTCTAGGTGGAATTTTAAATTTTCACTTTACCTATTCATGTTATTTTTCTTGGTGGAAACAATTGACGTTATTAAACGTTATCACGTTTGCGTTTACGATAAAGGTATTTGGCATGAACTACATACTGGTCTTTGATAGTGAAGTAATATTAAAAAAATATAAATGGTGAGTGTTATCTTACGTTTTGTGAAAAAAAACTATGTTTAAATTTTGACAAAATATATTCTTTTGATTTATATTTATATTTACAAAACTTCTAAACTAAATTAGATGAAATTAAATGAAACCAAATTATGTAAGTAAGTAAAAAAAAACATAAATAAATGTACCCCTCTCACTCTCTCACACTTTATACATGCTAGGAAAAATTAGACACATTTTGAGGCGACAAACTTACAACATTGCCATTTGTTATTCACCCCCAACATCCCCTCGATGTTTATATCAAACTTCGTAAAGGTCAATGTAAGATTCGTCGGGTCAATCACTAGACTTTCTGACTTAAAGCCGTCGCGACAAAATTTGGTTTTTAATTATTAAGGCAAAGCCACTAGGGTGGGTGTGGCAATAGCTCCGTCAGTGACAAAAAGCAGGTCATTAAATTTAATATTTTACAGAGTGCTACTAGTTTTCCCTCTCGACCCTGTTGCCGGGTTCGTTTGAAGTGTGAAACGGCCGGAAAAACGTTGAATTTATATTATTTGTCAGTTGTTATATTTCTTCAAAGATTTTTATGAAATTCGTAGAGTGGTTCACGAAATAAAATAAAAAGATTTCATAAAGTTATTGGCGATGTTTTACGATTAAGTATGAATTTATTAAAATATAATTGAATGCACTAAAAGGAAAATAAACTGGGATCAAATTTCATTCCTGCTTTTGATAAAAACGATTAATTTTGCAAAGTTATCAGTCCAATCTAGATTATTTCACGTTTTTTCAGTTTACGAGCTCATTTAAAATGTTACTAATAGTAAAACTTTGTCATAAACCTAGATAGATTGAAGCGTCTAGGTTGTAATATATTATATAGTGAATGAAAGCCATTAAATTTCCACAATTTGTGTCTGGGTTCATACAATTGATCTCGGTTCGAGCTAGCCATAGGTTTCCATAATTATATTATAAATGTGAATGTTTGTTTGTTTGTAATTTATTCATGTCGTCGAGTAACGGATCGACTTGATTTTTATGCACAGCCCAAAAAGACACGTAAGTAAATGTAATAACTTTTTTTTTATTACGTACAGTATCTCAGACTAGGAGATAGATAAACAAAGAATAAAAAAAAATACGTGTGGCACTCGGGGACTGCCGCGGTAAAGCTATTGCATAGCATTTTTTTATCAACGTATGCAATTATATTATTATATTTTATATTATATTATATTTTTCCTTTTTTTGCTCGCGATAAAAGCTATACAATAGCTTAACATTCTTATATAAAAATGCAACGTTGTGTAAAAATTTCAAGTTAATCCTTAAACTGCTTTTCTAGTTTTGCGGACACAAACATACGACAGCTATATTTTTATATATGTTACAGTCAAAAGTCTTAATCGGTCAAAACCCACTTTGGAATGAAACTGTCTCGGTCAAAACCACTTTTGACTGAAACTGTCTCAGTCAAAAACACTTATAGGTTTTTTTTATGTACCAGGAAAGAGTTTTGACTGTAACATATAATAAAGATATTGAAAAACTTTTTACCAAAAGAAATTAACCAAACTGTGAGTAGGTTAACTAATAGTCACCGAGTCATAATCAAATCTGTTCACCAATAAATAACCCAAGAACACATTCAAATCGATTCATGCTTAAAGCTTCCCAACGTCTTACAAATCCTAAAAGATATTTCAAATTATGCGTTACCGGGGAATTTGTAACAGTTCCCGGTCGCGTGGTGTTTCTCCCAGAACTCCCGGAGGTTTCCTGTCATTTTTCATTTCCCAGACTAAGTGTAATGTTTTACATGAATCTGTCACCCGGTTATACCCATGTTTTATGGCTAAATAATATGTAGCTTGGGTATGCTTATTTGGACTTGTGAGGACAAGATATATGTTTTTTTAATAAGCTGGGTGGACGACCGACATTCCTCAACATTACAGTTTAAGAAACTAATATTTTTTATTACTTTTTCAATCGTTTTGTAAGGTTTTTTAAATATCATTTAAGTTTCACATTTTGATTAAGTTGTAGGTACTTTGTGCTTTATGATAAACTAGTGATCCGGCTTCGCATGGGTGCAATTTACTAATTTTATTATGTTACATATTTCCAACCAATACTATTATGTCATAGTTAGGTATTAACTCAAAGTTGCAATAATTGTTTCATAAGAAAATTGCATTCGAATTTTACTAAGTGTGTACATATATATAATATTTATGCCGTATCTGCACGTGTCTGTGCGTGTTTACGTGTCTGTTGTGTCTGTAGGTACTTGACAGTCCTATGTATGCACTCGCTAATTAGACATTATGTAATGAAAAAATTTTCAGCTATACTCGATAACCAGTTTGGCCCTACTAGGCCCATCATCACTTACTATGTAAAAAATTGCACGTTTCAACCACATTCAAAGTCAAAGCCATTTATTCAGTTTAGGCCCTAGGAAAGTACATATAAACGTCGATGCTACTGAAGTTACCACCGGTTCGGAAGTCGGCTTTCAACTGAGAAGAACCGGCAAGAAACTCAGCAAGGTTACGTTTTTTTACATATTTATTTTTATTTTTTGTAATTATTCCTCACACACGGCCATCTGACCCCAAACTAAGCAGAGCTTGTGCTATGGATTCTTTTGTAAGTCCATACATATATAGATACAATTATAAAATAATATAATTATAATATAAAAAATAGCTGTAACCATAAGCATTTACGAATACAAATCCAAATAAATGCTATGTAATTATTTGGTATAAATTATGTATGAGCTACCTAGGTAATTATCAATGTTTTCTTTTTAGCAAGCTTAAGGTAGTCATGCTCATTTTGAGGCCTTTGCTTGCGGCGGCGTCGTGTGGCGGGTCGCTCACTTCCCTACAATATGTGCGAGGAGGCCGATGGCTGCCACATGCCTCATACTTGTGAACAGGTGCTGCTTGTGGGGGCTGGTCTGCTTAAATTTGCTATCTATTTATTAACTAAGTCACTCATTATTTTGTTTCTTTTCTTTTTTTGTTATAACACATATATATTGTCAGTGAGACTGGATAAATAATTTAATGTAATAAATCTGAGTTGGTTTGGAAAAGAGTAATTGCTGAGTTTCTTGCCGGCTCTTCTCAGTAAAAGCAACCTTCCGAACCGAGCGTTAGAGTCAGACTATTCATAAGTGCTTGTGAAGGCCTATTTGAATAAAAAAATATTTTCATTTTCATGTATACATGCTTCCTTTAGCTTGGAGAATGTCTCGGCCTTGTTTGTATCTCATAAATAAATTAAATAGATAATTTCAGATAATTTAAATTTATTTACAACAAGTGTTTACAATAATTGTATAAAATACAAACTATAATATACAGAAAATATCCTCAAAGCGCTGCTGTCGATGGGCAATGTTCCCAACAGGCTGGCAACGTTCCCATTTTGAATGGTCAAGCTAATGCGTTGGTGGAAAAATCTCCCCAGCCGTCGGTCCCCCGAAGCCTCGATGAGCTTAGATGATAAAATCCGAGCGAATCGGTGAGCTTCGAATCCCCACGGACCCAAGGTTTCTACCGCAAAAGGCATAAACAAATAATTCAGACCAATACAAGTGTATTTTTTGAGTTTAATTTTTCAGCACCGGTCGCAGCCGCCCCAGCGACTTTACAAGTCGCCAGTATGTGGGAAGGCGCAAGTGTATCAACACACGTTGCATCCCACATCAGCGGCATGCCAACACTCCCCGGGATCAAAGTCATATATTAGCTATATTATATATTGGAGATCCTTAGGGGAGGCCTATGTCCAGCAGTGGACGTCTTTCGCCTGGGATGATGATAATGATAAGGGTGCATAAATATGTAGTTTTCACTTTAATATCATTTGTATCTTCTGTGTTATAATGTAGTGTCAACAATAAAGTATATTTGTATTGTATTGTATTGTAAATTACATTCTGAAACATCGCACAGTGTAAATACGGCTCATCTTTACTAAAATATCATGGCCTAGGTAACATAACACGAATGTTATGATTATATAACGTTATTGTTATATATAACGTGTTGTTAACGTTAGATGCTTAGTTTCATTGTAAAAATGATGTAATTGAAGAACGTTGCATTTTTATACAACATTGTCGGCAAACAAGCATACGGCCCGCCTGATGGTAAGCGGTTACCGTAGCCTAAACGCTTGCAACACCAGGGGTATCACTTGCACGCTCTGCCCACCCTTCCCCCCTCCCCAATGAGCCCTGGCCATCTTACTCACGCGCAAGAATACAACTATAAGTTATTTGGTTGCGGTTTTCTGTAAGTTGAAGGTACTTCCCTAGTCGAGCTGCTCTTTTAGTGACTTTGACTCTTCGAGCGGCATTAAAAGTTTTTATAACGTGTTGGCGTGTTTAGTGTGATACCATATCACGCCACAGATCGTGAGTTCGATTCCCACCCAGGACAGACATGTATGTTAAAAAATAATATAGTATCAGTTATCTAGTTTGCATTGTATAAGCTCTGCTTAGTTTTGGACTGGCAGGTACATGGATATTCAATATTTACCGTAGGTAGTTAATCAAGAAATCGGTTTGTTCAGTAGGTACTTCCAGTAGAATCGATCTATGTATTTTATATTATTAAAATTTATTTATTTGTATAAAGCCTCGAAGGCAACTGGATCTCGAGCGCAATAATAAACATGTTGAAATAAAAACAAAACATTGTTCCAACCTCCTTTGATAACGATGGAGTTTATGAAAATAGTTTACTGCACGAGCAGGGCTGTCTTAGGTCATGAAAGGGCCCTTGGGCAAACAGACTTGGCACTTTTAGAATACATAAAAAAAACTCGAATGAAAACATCAGAATGTGCTTTTGTTAAGTGACTTTATTGGTCCATCGGGCGGCGGCTCTGGGTGCTTCATGTGCCCTATGGAAAAGAAATACGGGTTTTCGTACAAATTTGTAAGTTTTTACAATAATTCACACGACTTAATAATTTTTCTGAAGAGTAAAGTATTTTCTGAAAGCCAGCGATGTATTTGTATTTATGATTTCTCGACAAGGCGGGGTCAGTTATTCAAAATGTCACTGATTTCAATTTTTTAGGGTTCCGTACCCAAAGGGTAAAAACGGGACCCTATTACTAAGACTTCGTTGTCTGTCCGTCCGTCCGTCTGTCTGTCACTAGGCTGTATCTCAAGAAATGCGATAGCTAGACAGTTGAAATTTTCACAAATTATGTATTTCTGTTCAACAAACTAAAATAAATATTTAAGGGGGGTTCTCATACAACAAGCGTGATTTTTTGCCCTTTTATTTGGGTGCAACCTATATGGTAGTTCCCGTTGACCTAGAATCACGAAATTTGGCAAAAAGCAAGGTCTTACAGCACAAATAAAGGGAAAATTCCAAAAAATAAGAATGTTGAAAATTTAAGGGGATATTTTTCACCCAAAGTGAATTGTGTTTGCCAATACTTTGGCGGAGGTATTGGATGAGTATCCCCATACATACATACTTACGACAATTAATAAAGACCTCTGAGTTGGTAAAAACCTCAAATAAGTTAAATAAATAAAATTTTGCATTCCCATGCTGGATGAACGATGGACGAAGTTTGTATGAAACTCTCGGTGCGCGAGTCCGACTCGCACTTTGCCGGTTTTATTCTTTACACTTTCGCCACTCAGCCACTACTATATTTTATGTCATGGTTATGATTATTTTAACCACCTTTTAATAAATAATATAATGATATATAATTTCTTAGTCGTCTATAATAAGAATGCTTTATTTAATTATGTAAATGTAATTGGTTACATAATCCATTTAACATAATATTCAAAGAAAAAAAATAACACTCCAATTTTCCATGATATCATGATTACAAAAACACAAAAAGTACATTAAACGCGAGTTCAAACATAAAAAGAGCAACGTGGGAGTAATATATTTATAAAAAAGGAACATTTTTTTTTACCTTTTTTCAGGTTATACGAACTAATAATGAAATGTTGGTAAAAGTAACATTGTTTGTAAATAAACACATTTTATGAAGTCACATTTGTTTATGACATGAAATGGATACAACCCACGTTTTCGAGAAAAAAAGTAACCATATGTTCTTCTCTATACTATAAGCTATCTGCGTACCAAATTACATACCTAAAATTTATAAAAGAAAATTACCAAGCATCGCCGCATTACCTGCCAATAGTAATGTCTATATCAATCAGAGATCATGTTGCTGGGTTACGTAATCGATCGCTACTATGCGAGGTACTCTAAAATATTGAACATTTAGCTAATTGCCTATCGGGGTAATAGCTTCAAACATGTTTTCATCAGTTTTTTTTTCACCCAAAGTGAATTGTGTTTGCCAATACTTTGGCGGAGGTATTGGATGAGGTGTAGTTTTAAAAATATAAAGAGGTATTATCTATTACTAACTTCCGCACCGTGGTTTCTGCGTTTCCGAGGGATCTGATTTTTTCTCACTACATATCGTTATAAATTTGTTTGTAAGATTATTTTTTGAATATATCGATCAATTGCATTTATAAGTTGTAAATGTGATTGTTTGGGATGTTTGTGACTCTACCACGCATAAATGGCGGAACAAATTTTGATGAAACTTTGCACAAAGATATATCATATTATTATCTTGAGATAACGCAAAGGATGATTTTTATTCTGAAAAACATTAAAACCATGGAAAGGAAGCAAGTTTAGTATAAGTATAAATATTATTTTTTTACTTTGTATAGGCTTGTGTTTGACCACAATCCTATGGTAGGTGGTGATTTGGCCGAAGGTGGTAAGCACACAAAGCCTAGAAGGATCTGGCTCTCAAGTGCAACTGCCGGAACACACCAATAGGTGTTTGGATACAGACTTTCAACTTGAGGGTGGTAGCCAGCCAGGCGGGTACTACAAAGTACACTACCACCATGTTATGGTTTCCTCACGATGTTTTCCTTCACCGAGAGCTCAAGCTCATTGTAGGATGCGATCCCACGACCTTCGCCGCGGCGTCCGACGTCACTACCACTGAGCAATCATCGCCTTAAAATCGATCACCTTGTTAGAGATGTCATATTATAAAATATCTCCATCTCTGTTAATTAAATAACTATAGAAAGGGACAGGCTTGGAGATACTCAATCATTATGCTTAATTGGCGTATCTGAGTGCGCCCGTTTGTGGATCACTGGTAGTAGAGTCAATTTGTAATATACATAAGCACATTCATAAATGAGTTTTGACTACTACTAGCGACCATTCATAGCACGCATCCATCCATATTAAAAACATAGCTTTAGAACACGTTTCCACTATTTCTATGCTATGTGGACCAATGAATATGATTGGTGGATATCAAACGCATCCATAACAACGCAGCATAGCACATCTCTGGTGGAAAAGCGGCCTCAATGTGAGTTGCATTAGGAAATCTCATTATTTTGATCAAAAATATAACTAATCCAGTTATTAAAAATATATATTTTATGTTTTATTCCACAACCAAACTTTCACATTTATAATATTAGTACGAAGTAGGATGCTCGAGCGAAGCCACGGGTGAACTGCTAGTTTTAATGTACATATTTTCCTTAACAAAGGCGGCAGACATTTGCACAGTTAATACGCAGAAGCTACTTGGTTTCATTGTGGCATATAAAATAAATGCCTCGTATGTTGATAAGGCAAAACCCGCGTTGAAACTCCTCAGAGTATATTCATGAAAGATGTGTGCGTCGTGCAAGCAAGCCTACCTCTTTTCACTTAATTATTTTAAGTTTATATGTATCTTATGCACCGCGATTTCACCCGCGTTCCTGAGATAATAAGTTATGTCACTCTCCGGTCCATAAACTATGGAAAAAATTATCGCGATCCATTGCTGGGTAAAAGAAGGACAAACACTTTCGCATTCTTAATAGTAAAATAAGGGACATGGTGCATGGTTAGTGAATCTGCGGGGGATAACTATCTATCTGTTCCAAAATATAATATTCTAGGGCTTTGTAAAAATTGACAATTACGCAAAAAACATTACCTATTTTTTATTGTAAAAATTTGTATGGAATAAATCAGTTGTAGCTAAATTATAACAACTTCATTCAAATATAAGAAACAAAGTGTTTGGCACATTCGTAGCGCTAAGCACTACGCAGCTACAACGTAGCACTTTCGTAGCGCTTTCGTAGCGCAGACAGTGATGCTAACTTAACGCACACTAGACTCACTCCGCTCGTCTTTGTTCTATGCACAATAATTGTGAACTCTACGACTCAGCGCAACCGTTAGACTCATACTGTCTGACTCGCCCATACAATTTCATGCCGACTCAAAAGTACTTGACTCCGTAATGCTTGTATAGAAGACTTGTATTTGTGTAGTTTTGTTTGTCTAAAAGTCATTTGTCGCAAATTGTTATTAGTTAATTTACAAGTTATTTGATATTATAATAGAATTAATTGTAATATGAGTATGTATGAATTAACTATATATTTATTCAACTAGTTTTCCGCCCCACGGTTTCACGCGACTTTTTATACCTAACTGTTATGCGTATGAAGCCGCGATGAATATCTAGTCATATTAAATAAACATCGTTTACAGAAAAAATACTAAATATATTAAAGTTTAACCCCTATTTGGTATTGGAATATATTTAAAGCTAAAATTAGTTGAATACTCTAAAAGATTTTACGTGTACAAAGTATTAAAAAGAAATCCAGCCTAAGCCTCGTAGTCTAGTGCTAATATAAATGCTAAATACAAATAAAAAAAAAAAGAAAGCTTTAATACCTTTTCGCACTAGTCTCAATTTTGCTTATGAAATTTTTATATCCATACTGTATGAGGCCGCTGAATTAAAGTGAACATTCCGAGCGAAACACTTGTGAATATACAGGTTGATTTTGTTATCACTGGCAATACTTGCAGGGGTGGAAGTACTCATCAATGTGAACAACTTTTATTATAGGACTAACTGTGAAATCATGAAAAAAATATCAGCTGTTACATACAAAAGTTCAATACCTACTCGACCAAAATGTATGAAGCAACCGTATTATTTTACGCGATATCAGAGTTAGCCCCATAATAAAAGTTGTTCACATTGATGAGTACTTCCACCCCTGCAAGTATTGCCAGTGATAACAAAATCACCCTGTATGTGTTGGTAGCATTTACATTCATTCTGGCCAAACGACTATATGAGGAAATAGAGAAGCGCAACACACAAAGGCAAAAATATATTTTTATATTACGCATACCGACTTCTGTAATAAGACTTAGTCTTGAAAGAATTATAGATTCTATTGACATGGACAAAAGGTTCAAGATAACATTGTTCATTTAATATTTTAGTTATCTACGTTCCAGTTTATTTTATTGTTTGAGAGATTTATCTTTTTTTTGTAATCGAAATATAGATTCAGATTTTTATTTTAATCCTACTTTATCCTAACTTTTAATATTATAAATGCGAAAGTGAGTTTGTTACCTTTTCACACTTAAACCGCTGATCCGATCGCAATGAAATTTGGTATGCAGATAGCCTATGGTACGGAGAAGAACATATACTACTTTTTATCCCGGGAAATCATAAGATCCCTGGGGAACGCGGGTGAAACCGCGGGGCGGAAGCTAGTGATATTATAAATGTGAAAGTTTGGATGAATGTTTGTTACTCAATCACGGCAGAACGGGTGAACGGATTCGGATGAAATTGGGCATACAGATAGATTATTGTCTGAAATAGCACATAAGCTACTTTTATATCCCGAGAAAACAGAAGAACCCTCAGGACTGCGGGTGAAACCGCGGGGTGGAACCTAGTAATTTCAAATAGCTGGCAGGCGGTCCACCTGATGGTAAGTGGCTACCATCGCCTATGCACATTAGCAATACCAGGAGGATTGCCAATGTGTTGCCGAACGTAAAAACTTAGAAGTGCAACTCCCGTAACACCACCGTGCATAGCGACAGATTTTGAACTTGAGCGTAGTAGCCTACCACCATGCTATAGTTTCCCCACTTCATTGCAGGATTCGAACCCATGACTGTATCGCTAATTGATAGGTCTTACGCTAGAATAAAATACAGAATACTTTTATTTTGAGAAAACATTAGATATGTCGGAACTGCGACTAAAAAACTATAACATTAAAAAAGTTTGTCCAAGTACTTACCGGTACATACCAACAGTAGCACTTGAGAGCCAGTTCCTTCTAGGATTTATGTGCTTACTATATTGGGCCACATATTTGCTTACCATAGTGGATTTGGAGTGAAACACAAATATATACATACAAAATATACACGGACTTTTTACAGCCTCTTGTTGGTATCCTTTTGTTTAAGGAAGTCAAGGAATGATGAGAAGGAATTCCAAGTACCGCCACAGGCTACGCTAGTTAATAACAAATAATTACAACAGTCGACAGCGACGGGAATGTTTCACTGGGTCTCTCTGTCTTGTTATGTTCCAGGACATTTTATGTCGGACATTGTCACAGAAAATTATATCATAAATATTTAAGTTGAAATTGGGCTGGTATCCAGAGACTGTGGAAGGGGAATTCGAATATATTTTTATTTAAATCTACCAATATCTGTTTTTTTTTTCGATAATAGTTCAATACAACAAAAAACTTTATTATTTATTGTTGAAAATATAAATTCGTCTCATATAACTTATTGTTGATAGGCTGAGCTAGTCATTTTTTTTACTTCGTCATACCTTTTTAGACTGGCTAATTGTAAGTTGGTTTATTAGAGAATTCATTATGGTAAATAACAATAATTTCAAATCAAATTTTTTGACCATGTTTATTTTAAAGGAAAATAGTAGAAATAAATTCATATTTTTTGTTTTAATACAGCATTTCATGCCAATTATTCTGAATTATTGTTATTTATTACTATATTGAATTCATTAATATTAAATCATTAAACCATTGCGTGATTTTACAAGACCATAATTATTCCTCATTTTGGGGTCAGTTCTACATGTCCCCAATAAATATTTCGATCCCCATCGAAGACAGCAACCGAGTTAACTCATACATGTGTTTTATATCCCCGAGGTATCCCCGCTAGAATCGTGATACGTGTTCTATTTATCCCCCACCGTCTCCCCTCACCCCACTGTCCCCACTGCACCCTTCTATTTGTTTTATTGCCTCACAGTTTGTTTGCTTGGCTTTCATTATTATTATTGTTCACCGATACGGGAATTGGTTCCAGTTTTTACTTGACTGCGCTGAAGCTCTGTTGGTTATGGATTACTTTTGATATTAATCTAGTCTTCATTTTGTAATAGCTTGATGTTTTAAGTTGACAAATAAAAACGGAAAATTTTTATATATGCTTGCTATGCTTCTAGGCTTTGTGTGCTTACCACCTTCGGCCACATCATCCTACCATAGTGAGATTGTGGTCAAACACAAGCCTGTACAAAGTAAAAAAATATATATATGGTTAGTTATGCTGATCAACTTTTTCTATGGAATCAACTCTGAATTATATTAAAATATTTATGGTGTAAGATTTAAAAAAAATATTTTCTCAAAATAACCACCCAGTATATGAATGAAGATATTTGTATATGTACCTTTTGATTATAATAATCACCGACAACTAGGTTTATATAGAAGCGGCTCGATTTAGAAGATAAATTAATATCTTTTGACTAGTTCCATACTTACCTAATTTGTTCTATGATAACTTGCTCATACCACTGGCAACACTGGCTTATAAGAAAGATTCATAGTAACTGACATTGCTAGCATAATGAATATTCCTTATACACGACTAGCTCTCATCCCGCGGTTTCACCCGCGTTCCTTGGGATAAAAGCATATGTCACTCTCTGATCCATAATCTATCTCTACTAAAAAAAATTATGTTGATTCGTTGTTACATTGCAGTGTGAAAGAAGGACCAACCAACAAACACACTTTCGTACGTTTAATAGTAGAGATAGAATTAACTAATACGTACTTAGTTTGTGGGAACACTTTTCTAATCAATAAAATATTATGTAACAGTTGTTTGCTGACGGTTATTCCCGTGTTTCCAGGATAAAAATTAATCTATATCTCTCTCCGGATTTTAATCGACACATCAGCCACATTTCATCAAAATAGGCTAGCTAGTTAGTAGTTAGTGTTGTGGTAGTTTGGTTATCAAAACAAAGCTAAAAAAACAGACTCTTTCCGCATTTGTTATTTGAGAATACAATAATATAAATGCAAGAATTTAATAATGGTCCCCAAAAAATAAGTGAGTGGACTAAACGGTAATTGGTCATCTGATATGTAAACATCCGTACAACTCGCCTCGGGCATCGCTATTAAAAAGTTGACCTTTTACGGGATCATCCTAGCTTCCTGTGTATTTGAAATTGTATTTATCTATAAAGATATGTGTATATATATGTAGAGAGATATATTGTAAAATAATGTATACTTTGTTTCTATAGCTTTTACTTCACGGTTTTTGTTTATCAACTTTATTATGGATTATTCCTACTAATATATTATAAATGTGAAAGTTTGGATGGATGGACGGATGTTTGTTAGTCAATCACGCCAGAACGGCTGTACGGATCTGGATGAAATTTGGCACACAGATAGATTATAGTCTGGAATAGCACATAAGGAAAACAAGATCTTTCGGGACCGCGGGTGAAATCGCAGGGCGGAAGCTAGTAATATATATCCTACTAATATTATATATGTGAATGTTTGGATGTTTGTTACTCAATCACGCATAAACGGCTGAATAAATTTGGATGAAACTTGGCACATAGATAGGTCATACCCTGGAAACATAAGGTTAATATAACCTTAACATAAGATCCCTCGGAAACGTGTCTGAAACCACGGGGCAGAAGCTAGCAAATAATATATAAAGATAAAGGCCGAGTTTTTGTAATACCTCTATGTAAAGATACCCTGAAAATATATAATAAATTTTTCACAGTAAAATGTTTGGAATCCAATAAAAATACATACGTTTCCAGATATCGAAATACTCTCGGTAAAAAACTATCCGAAATAAAACTTTACGTAAGGTTTGACTGAAAACGAACTGTATTTTAGACCAGCTGTTCCCAGTTCAAATAGGCAGTTATTGCTGTACGTAAACGTTTGGTGCAGTGACCTTACAAATACTAGAGTAGCACGAAGGGTTCCGTACCATTATCTATAAAAACGGCAGAAAAATCGCGATTGTTGTATGGGAGCCCCCCTTAAATATTTATTTTATTTTGTTTTTAGTATTTGTTGTTATAGCGGCAACAGGAATACATAATTTGTAAAAATTTCAACTGTCTAGCTATCGCGGTTCTTGAGATACAGCCTGGTGACAGACAGACGGATGGACAGGCAGCAAAGTCGTAGTAACAGGGTCCCGTTTATACCCTTTGGGTACGGAACCCTAAAAAAAGAGAAGAAGAAACAGTGTTTTAGTTTTTTAAGTAAAGATGATCATGTCTAGACGAAGTTCATAAATCTTAATCTGGAATTATAGGCGTGTTCTGCATCTTAGTATACCCAAGTTAATTACTGTTTTCAGACGAATCGCTTTATGACTTGTATTTAATTGGATGAGTTTAGTTTCATAGACATTAATTTTAAACAGAATATTATTTTTTCATATTTGTTCTTTGTCATTACTTTAGATTAAAAATATTCAGTATTTAATTTAAGCCATTGCTTATAAGTTTTTTTTAAATTTAAATCTACATTAATATATTAAAGCTGAAGAGTTTGTTTGTTTGGTTGAACGCGATAATCTCAGGAACTGGTTCGATTTGAAAAATTCTTTCAGTGTTGGATAGCCCATTTATCGAGGAAAGCTATAAGCTACTTTTTATCCCGAGAAAACATAAGATACCTCAGGAACACGGGTGAAACCGCGGGGTGAAACCTAGTATCATAATAATAGGCATACTGAAGGAAGGACTTTGTGAATCACCTTGTCTCCCGTACAAATTCATACATTGGTTATTTTCATCAGCAACCCTTAACCCTTTAGGTGACGCCGCGTTAAGCTTAAAAATCTGAAATTCAACGTGCTGCGTCCCGCTCCCTACTATAGCGACCACTCATATAAAACCCGCGTAAACAAAACGGGCGTATGCGACAAAATGGTTTTTAATGTTTAGTTTAAAAACTACAAATATATTTCATAAAACCTAAGTACAATTTATAGTATCAGTTTCAATTAATATATGTAGAAATTTTGGAACCTCAAATCGATCCTCAATGCCGGTAAAATTCGAATATCTTATTTTAAAGAGGTCTTTTTGATTAATTATTTTGTGTTATAAAAGTTAACCAATCGTGTTATGCAACGTACAAAATAAAGTCAACGACATGATGAATTTTTACAATAAATTTCAGTTCGTTTGTTTCAGTCATTGTTGAGAAAAATCGGAATCCTTGCAACCAAAATCTTCAAGTAGTCGCCTTAAATTTTCTCCCTTAGGAACATGTACGGACTAACGTACGGACCGTATTAGCTTATGTTGCGACAATTTGTATAACTTTCATGTTAGTTCATATACAACATACGTACCGTGTAGTCGTTTACATTTTAGTATTAAATCAAGTCAATAAATAGTATTCAGTTAATATTCTCTATAATTACAAAATATTCAATGTCCCTTGCTGGTACAGTCGGCAATATAAATAACTCTACAGACTCTAAATTATCTATATAAGGTCCTAATAAATGAAGTACGGTCCTTTTGAGGGATGATAGTATAGGTCAGTATAAAAACCATTTAAGGTGTTTTTTTTTTAATAAATAAATTTGCCACTGATTATGCTGTTACTGGTTTTAAATAATGTTTATGAGTGATGAAGTACAATTTCAGGTTTTATTTTTCATTAAAATTACGACCGAATATTTTTATTTTATCATTTTCGGAATACTTATGACCCCTCAAAATGACCGTACTTCATTTATTAGGACCTTTTATATACTAATTAGCCTACTTACTGTTTCTACAAGATTAATAATTTTAGTTTACAGATGCTTTGTAATTCTTACGTTGCTGACCGTTCACACAATAATAATAAATATATTCTGCCTGAAATTATAACAGCGTTTTCACAATTTAAGTCACATTATGGAATTCCCACGCGCATGAAGCGGCGGCGATGTGAATTCATAAAAGACAATGTAACGTAACGAGTTCCCGTTCTGGTGTGCAACCGAGAACACAGCTGTTCTGTAGTTTTATGTGAAGACTACCTTTCGCCCCGCGGTTTCACCCGCGTTCCCAAAGGTTCTTTTTTTTCCGGGATTAAAAACCTATGTGGTATTCTATCTCTGTGCCAAATTCCATCCAAATCACAACATCCATCCATCCAAACTTTCACATTTTTAATATTAGTATTTTATATAGGTAGTTGGATTTAAAAATTATCGCCATTTTACTGGAATATTGCATTTGAGATGACGTAAACGGAATTATGAATTTAATTTTTATGTGGAAATGGATTTATTTTATTAGTTGATTGAATCAGGCACGATTTTGAGTGTGTTGTTATTAATTAGAATACAATTTTGATTATAAACATCAATTACATGACAATGCAAACCTTCTTAATGTAAAACGGGCTTACGTTTTGCCATCGATTGACTCCAGAATGAGTCGAAGCCGTGGATGTAGCACCCCAGAAAATACATATTTACTGTGACCGTGATTCTATCGGATTATTTAAAGTCTCTCTTAATACAATTTCCCAAATATAAATGGCTCCAACAGTTGATAGATCGCCACAGCCTAGTAACGAGGCATCGCGTGCCCCCGCGGCATACATCACAGGTGCGATAAGAAAGCCTACTACAGTTGGAATTGTACCGAGAAAATACTGGTCCTGTACTGTTTTGTGCTGATACTAGAAAGAAATATTATTGAATGTCTGCGTGTCTGTTGTCAGTTTTACTTTATTCTACGAGATCGTATAGTCGTAATGATTCTTGTTTTATATTTTCTAAGCAGCGCCGGACTTGGGGTAGAGTGAGAGGAGCGCTTTAGGTGCCAGTTGGCAAGGCATATGAAAAATACAAAGTTAAAAATATATAGGTTTTTGAAAAAAGAATTATTGATTAATTATCCTAACTAATATTATAAATGCGTATGTGAGTTTGTTTGTTTGTTACCTTTTCACGCGGTGGACAGCTATTTTAAACATAAGCTGAAATACAATATGTGTGATACTAGCTGTCCCCCGCGCTTTCACCCGCGTTCCCGAGAAAAAAAGTAGCCCATGTCCTTCTCCATACCATAAGCTATCTGTATACAAACTCACATTCGCATTTTAGTTAGGATGAAAGCGTCAACCAAAGACGCTAAAGAAAAGACAATATTGCTCTACCCTGATCAAGGGCTAGTGCCAGCGCTGATTCAAAACTGTGTGCGGTGTATGCTATAGAAAATGACACGTATATAATCGCAGTTCTTCTAACATGTGATTGGTGGGCTTGATAACGAAATAATACCCGACACCGTCACTCACATGTCAGCAAAAACCAATATCATAAATATCTTTCTCAGCCGCTATTTTGTTGCAATGGTTTTGAGCGGTATATGTGACTTTTTTCTGTCACTAAAGGAGTGTGGCAGGACGCAACGTATAGAAACATTCCCGATACACTGCCTTGGGTTGTTTATGAAAAGGTAATCGAAGATGACGTCATCAAAATAAAAAGGAAATGACGTGACACGATTTATGTGAAATTAGTTTCGTCTTGTCATTGTAACCACAGGTTGTGGCAGTAAGGATCTCTATTAGGAAGAGCTTGTACAAAAGAGGTAGAATGTGGACAGTGAGAGCACCATGTTCATGAATGGACTGCTGCAGCCGTCATGATGATAATATTGGGAAGCCTTCAATAACCTGAATCTTAATGACTCTTTCTCAATCTTTTTTATTGGTTAAGCAAAAGGTTAAGAGGCAAATGGCACCTGATGATAAGTGGTCACCTCCACCTATGGACATTAGGAATCTATGATATTGCCAATGTGTTGTCAACCCTGAAGAGTTATTTTTAACCGACTTGAAAAAGGAGGAGGTTCTCAATTCGTTTGGTATTCTTTTTTTATGTATGTACACCGATTACGCTGAGATTTATGATCTGATTTACGTGCTTCTTCTTTAGTTTGATGCGGAATAGTTGCCGTTTGGTCCTGATCATGGACTTTGAAGATATGACGGAATTCCTCAACAAAAAGGAGCACGAATATTGCGATTGAAATATCTTATTCAGTATTGTCGACACTTATTATTGATATGCATATCCTCGATCAGTGACAAATCTTGATAGGTATTCAATACGCATAAAAACTAAAAATGTTTTTTTATTTTTTTATTACCCCTTTTCTTAAGAATATATGGCCTGGTCGTAGCCGTTATGAGAAAACCGTAGTAGAGAGCTTATTCCACACCCTCAAAAAGAACCCCGACTAAATCGTCGCGTGAACGATCCGCATCGTTAGCGATCGTAAAAGAAAAGTGACGATAGGACCAGGTTGAAAACCCCCAAACTCTATTTCTCTTTTTTTATTTTTCTTTTTTGTTCGTGCCATTCGCGGTAGAACCTTGGGTCCGTGGGGGTTCAAGGCTCGCCGATTTGCTCGTATTTTATCGTCCAAGCTCATTGAGGCTTCGGGAGACCGACGGACTGGGAGCTTTTTCCGCCAACGCATAAGCTTGGCCATCCAAAAAGGGAACACTGCCAGCCTGTTGGGAACCTTGCCTATCGACAGCAGCGAGGGCTTTGAGGATGTTTTCTATAATATATCATAGTTTGTATTTTATACGTTGATTTTAAATACTTGTTTTAGTAAATATATTAAAGTACAAATTAGAAAATGATATGCTGCATTTTTTTAAATCATAAAAGATGAATGAAGCCAGTAACAATGACTAGTGGTGAATAAAGTTATCTAATTTATAACAGGCGCAGGTGTATTCTCGTAACAGTTAAATTGTATTATACTAAAACTAGTTGTGAATTCAAACACGCTGTATCTTAATTAATGGGACTTTATTGTATGTATTTTCCATTGTATTTAGATCGCGTGGGTTCACTTATTATTCAATTGTCACGTAAATATTTTGTATGTATATTTTACATTAGAATCTAATATGTATGTTTGTCTGAAAACTCCTCTTTAACGGCTTGACCGATTCTTATGAAACTTTTTGTGCATATTTGGTAGGTCTGAGAATCGGTCGTAAAGTATATTTCATACCGCTACGCGGGTGAAACCGCGTGGGACAGCTAGTCTTATTATAAAATGTAAATAAAATTAAGACTTAGGAGATGATTCTCCCCTCCCCGATGAGCTCTGGCGACCTTACTCACGCGCAGGAACACAACTATAAGTTATTTGGCTGCGGTATTCTGTAAGCTGGATGTACTTCCCCAGTCGAGCTGCTCTTTGAGCGACATATCGCTATGCTCTACCTCTCATACTTGCCTGGCTGGTTATCATCCTCAATATGAAAATCAGTAGCCAAATACCTACCGGTATGTTCCAGCAGATTACATGAGAGCCAGTTCCTTTTAAGTGCTGTGTGTGCTAGGCTTGATATAGCAAATAATTACATTAAACTTACACAACTATAAAACAAACAAAAAAACATAAACATAGTAGAAAACGTCGCATTTCTTTACAGATCCATAAAAATCCCACAATACGCAGAAAGTAATGTACAAATACATCCCTTGTTATGCCTCGCCTTACAACATCTTGATTTACAGTTGAGCCGTAACCAAGTACAACGCAAAATCACTGGAAAACGAGACGGTTCTTTGTCGAGGACAACAATGTCACTGCTCTGTACAGTGGCAAAGAAAACATTGCATTTTTTATTGCAAACCGAGATTTCTTTGTAATGTTAAACCTGCGTATCATGCGATGAGAGAGTTTATGGGAATAACACAGGAGTTCTAGGAAAATGAGAGATTAAATGCTTACAATGTGGTTTGGTAGTCTTTCGATATCTATAAGAATATGATATTATGATGAACTAGCTGCCCCGTTTTATCGTAAAAAGTAACTAATGTGTCTATGTACCTCTTCATACTATATGACTATCTGCGGTTCAGCGGCTTAGGCCTGAAAGGTAACAAACAAACAAACTTACATTCACATTTATAATATTAGTTAGGATACAGGATACTTTTTATCCCGGGAAAACTTAAGATCCCTCGGGAACGCAAGTGAAACCGCGGGGCAAAAGCAAGTTTCTCATAAATGTAGGTTGGTTATAAATGTTTTATTATCTTGTTTCAATTACATAAATTGTTTACAGTATAAGCTAAAATAATAACTGGAATTTCGTCTAGAAAATTTAAATTTCTTGTTGGCTTTACGTACATCACTGGTATATAGGCATAGGTATTAGATAGAAGCGCATTTTGTTGAAGCAAGTAACATCAAACGATATTTTCTTCTACAATATTATTATGAGAAATCTCTCTTAAGCTTGATGCTCAATCAAAGAGTATGAAAAGTTCGATTTTTCTCACAGTTTCAGTGCCCTAAATGAGTCAGTGAGTTAAAAATTACCCTGTATACAGGACGATTTTTTTGTCATTGGCAATACTTGCAGGGGTGGAAGTACTCAATATGAACAACTTTTACTATGGGACCAACTCAGACATCGCGTAATATAAAACATTTACTAACTAAAAATGAGCCATGTATAATTACAAACAAAAGTGTAAAGACGTCGAAACTTATCAATATTTATATTCATATACTTTTCAAAGGACTTAAAAGCTATGTTTATACTTAAAAACAGCTTTGATCGCGAGTTGAGAAGTATCAGACGTCGCGCCGGCGCTCGCAGGCCTCCAACTTTTGACTTTACATTACATGTTGCTGGGAAAGCATGAATGTGATGTAGTGTTGAGAAGGTGAATTATTTTAATAGAGTTTTTGTGAAAAGAGAATTGAAGCCAATTCGTTGGCGTAAGTTAAATATTGAAAAAATACTAATATTACTACGTATGAATGAATGAATGAATGAATGAATGAATGATATATTTATTTGCGAGAACATAGGTAGTAACATTTAGTTGTTTTAATAAATTATTATGTATCACTACGTTCAACCTTTCGGTAGAATCTATCAATTATTTTTTACTAAGCTTAGGCCTGTTTTTACCACAATTTCAGTAGATATCGTTAGTAGGTAATGATGTCGCTGAAGGTGGTAATAATACGAAGCTTAAAAGGCTTCTCAGGAACTGTCTCACTGGCCATTTAGTAGTATACTTTATTGTTAGTATATTGTTAGTAAGTTATTCTGATTTTTGTACTAGTTACTTTTATCTACACTTGTAACTAGTAAATAATATCTTTTAATAATTATTTGCATTTGAAAAATCTATCGCAAAACATATAAATTTGTTAAGAATCTATTCTGCAATACCTAATTTTTTCCGGTAGAAAAAAAAATATTATTGGGAAAAAATCTTCATATCTGAATTTGATCTATAGCTATAAATATATTATAAGGACAGTCCTCCTATACATTTCCTTATTCATTGTCAGAGCTTCAAAGTTACATATCGGCGGAAACTCGAAACATCCATTAATGAACGCGGCGAAGTTTCCGTGCAAACTTATTATTTTCCATAATTATAATTATTGTTGCTTCATACTTCTTAAGTGGAAAATATATTGGAAATCTTTACCTTTCAGTTGCATGGAGTTTAAATTCTCTTTGTTTTTGTAATAAATTGCCTGATTAGAAAGTATTTTGATGCTCGATTTAGATAAATGATAAATAACGTGCTTGTGGCATTTTTAATTTAATTCTCGTATTTATCGCCATACAAAAGTATTTATATATACACCACAAATAAATCATTGAATTACTTAGCAGATTCTACCCACCAAAGTTGGCTAACAACTTTATGTAGATAATGTATTAGTGAGCACATACCGCCAGATGTACTCATAGTAAGTTACAATCACTGATCGGTAATCGAGCAGAAGTTTAACGTGACTGTCAGAGATGGGTAACCATTCAGTGGTATCTGTAGTGAGCTTCTCCGTGCTTTGCAAGGCACGTAAAAATTCGGCCCAAGTTGCTATCATTTATATTCTATTCACTAGTAGATATTAAGTCGTTAAGCCAAGTCAGATATCTTTGTGTGGTAAGAGGAACTCTGACACCACGTTAAACTTGCTATCTGCCTCTGTCTGTTTCTCCGCTTACTTTATCTAAGCACAATAGATTTTGATACGGTTTTCAGTAATAGAAAGAGCGATAAACGAAGATATTTGTGTTAAATAACTTATAAATATTTTTTACAAAATGGCTGAACTATCGTGCGAAGCCGGGCGGGTTAATAGTAATAAATAAAACCTTCAGCTAAACCATCACGATTCTTATAAATAGGTGACCTAGCCTATGAGTTTTGAATTATCTATACTAATAAAGAAGCTTGTCTTTACATAAAGAACTAATTGTTACGCGCGGTTCCAGCCACTTTTGCATACAAAAATCCGACTTTGTTTTATATATAGACGAGCAGTACATTTACCTTAAACCAGTAAGTTTCAAATACTTAAGTACATCACGGCACTCGTATTGTTTTGATGAAAGTCTAGTTACTAAATTCACTACGATATGTTACATTCAAACGTAGATATCACTAAGCACGGATACGTTAAATACGGCCAAGTTTACGAGGTCCCAAGACATTCGGTTGCATTTACTTGATACCTCAGTCGGTCGCTTATGTTATGACACATACCGTCGTAAACATGTTACGATACAACTTAAATTGTACTTAGCCATGTACTTAGACCGCAGTCATTGTATGTTGAGTTTGGAATATATTGTAAGGGTTGTTTTGTGACTAAGTTTATATAAATTACTAGCTGTTGTTTTACCCGCGGTCCCGATTTTCGATGTTTTAATAGTTATTCTGCTATTCGGGGCGGAGACAAAAACCAAAGATCATAAAAATCGGTCCAACCAGCATAATGCTGAGAAATCCAAAGAGGTCCGAAATAATAATTCGGAAAGCAGAGCCCCTTGACCACCGGTTACTAGGACCCTGTTCCCGATACTGTTTGGATACTATTTTTTTTATTTTTATATATTTTAAAATTAAATAAGAAATAAATGTAATAATAATATTTTACATGGGCCCGATTTTTCAATAAACGATATCTTTAACCAACTTTAAAAAAAGGAGGAGGTCGCCAAACACCTATTAGTGTGTTCCAGCAGCTGCACTTGAGAGCCAGATCCTTCTAGGCTTTGTGTGCTTACCACCTTCGGCCACATCATCACCTACCATAGTGAGATTGTGGTCAATCAATCTATACAAAGTAAAAAAAAAAAGGTTCTCAATTCAACTGTATGTTTGTTACCTTCGCTAAGATTACTTCGCCAATTATCAATTGATTTTGATGATTCTTTTTTCGTTTGGTAGGTCATACTTGAGAAGTGGTCCCATATAAATTTTATCATGATATGATCTTGGACTTCAAAGATATGACGGAATTCCTTAACGAAAAGGAGCACGAATATAGCGATTGAAATATCATATTATTCTATATTATCAACAATTATTATTGATAGGCATATCCTCGATCAGAGACAAACTTGATAGGTATTCAATACACATAAGAAACTAAAAATGGAAAAATAAAATTAATATTTAACAAATAGTAAAACAACTTCAAAATGGGTTTGCACTCAAATGTATAAAGTAACAGAACTATAACTGTAATATTAGAAAGAACTCAATTTAAAGTCAGGGAAAGGGAAGCACGTGTTGCAAAAGTTTGTGTATGTTTGTTACCACTCAGCACCGTAATGGCTGCACGGATTTTCATGAACGATTAAAACATAAGAACTTAACTTCATGTCTCAAGGTTGGCAACGCGTGAGTGATACCCCTGGCAGGGAAAATATAATATTGTATTTTCTTTGCCCATGGTGTTATGAGCGTTTATAGGCTACGGTAACCGCTTACCATCAGGTGGGCCGTAAGCTTGTTTGCCACTTATGTAATATAAAAAAATATATAAGATATTTTTTATCCCGCGAACGCGGGTGAAACCGTGGGGCGGAAGATAATTATTCCAAAAAACTCTTCTCGGTGTAAATAACATTATTTATTGTATATATTCATTGACGAGGCTTACAGCCTCTTCGATATAAAAGATTTAGATGTTAACTTCAAATTTATTCAAAAACGACTACTAAAACTTTAGGATTTCTTTTTTTTACAGAAGACCTTCTTCACCTTATTATTACTCTGACGTTATTTCTTTCTTGATTACTGTGTTTGCTTCCAGTTGAACTGGGTTGTCTCTCCCCAACCTTTCTCCTTACTCTCGAATAATGTGTGGACATTTCGCGTCTTTTCTTGTTTTTTCTACAACAGCGACACATAAAGCATTTCTTTATGTATTCCTTGAGGTAACAGCACCAGTCGCAGCATCCCATTTTTTATTTATTCTTTTAGATTTTATATGCATTTCTGAGTTAGTTTCCGTTTTTTGAGGTTTGAGAAGGAGTTTTTAGAGGCTTTGTTATGAGCTACTGTGGGTTAGGTGGTCATAATCACAGTAGGCGTGAAATTTCTTCATGATTATATACTTTTTAAATTATTTTTACTTTGAATTATCGCCGTTTTGCTGAAGTAATAATATTGAAAATAGTTTATGTGTTTACGTTTTATGTCAAACTTCGTTTTTTTTTTGGATATTTGTTCCCGAAGCTTATGCCACCTTACTATAGAGATAGACATCATTTTGTTGGCTTGATTATCGGCCCGAATTCGGAAAAAAAATGAAAAATATTTAATTTACTAACTAGACTAATAAAACTCTCTCGCTGTAGTACTTTGTCTGTATATATAAAAGGAAAACGTGACTGACTGACTGATCTATCAACGCACAGCTCAAACCACTGGACGGATCGGGTTAAAATTTGGCATACATATAGCTATTATGATGTCGGCATACGCTAAGTAAGGATTTTTGAAGATTCCATCCCTAAGGGGTGAAACCGCGGGGCGGTAAGCTAGGCTTCTTATAAATGAAATCTTCTTCTTTTCTTTATTGGGCTGATATCTATCATATTCTCTCAAAGTCGGTCACCGATTGTATGATAACCTATTGTTTATATAATAGAATCATAGAGTAATTACCTCTACGATCAATTTATTTTATTTATTTATTTTATTTAAGGGCCGATTTCTCAATCTCTAAATGAACATTGGATAAGCTATTCCTCTGATAATTTCATGCAAAAACTGTTCTAATTTCAAATTAAAAGCCAGATACTGTTTATCAGGCTATTGAAAAATCAGACCCAAATTTATTATCATCAGGAGTTTGCGCCACAAAAGAAGTCCCGTGGAATTAATGAAAATCGATTTTATTTACATTGCGATAGAGGTGCACCTCCGGGAGTTCTTTGGTGGCGCGAACTCTAAACGAAACAAATGCTTCAAAAATCGATGACTATGCAGCTATGAGTTAGCAGCCCCTTTAGAAATATTGCCATGATCTAATTACTTATTGAAAGACTAGCTGTCCACTGTGGTTTCACCCGCGTTTCCGAGAAAAAAAGTAACCTATGTCCTTTTCCATACCATAGGCTATCTACATGCCAAATTTCATCGTGATCGGTTCACAAACAAACAAACCCACAAACATGCAAACTCACCTTCGCATTTATAATATTATTATAGTTAGGATATGAAATAAAACAAGAGAGGTAGAGCATAGCGATATGTCGCTCAAAGAGCAGCTCGACTGGGGAAGTACCACCACCTTACAAAATACCGCAGCCAAATAACTTATAGTTGTGTTCCTGCGCGTGAGTAAGGTCGCCAGAGCTCATCGGAGAGGGGGGAAGAGTCGGCAACGCGCGAGTAATACACCACACCGCTTACCATCAGGCGGGCCGTATGTTTATTTGCCGACAATGTGGTATAAAAAAACAATATTTATAAATACTATTTCCAATTATTTTAATGTAACGACACAATACACTTAACATAGGTACATAAAAGCCTGAATTTTAGACAAACACAAACACAGAGACATTCACAATAACAACACAACACAAAACAAAGACACAATACAATGAACAGCCAAGCTTAGAACTATTAAAGGAGTTCATAACTAAAAGCCATCATCTTTGCAAAGTTCATTGAACTCTAACAGGTCAGTGCCCGGTCTCGCAAAGCTTAAGTAGAGGTAGTTCTTGGAGACCCTGAAGGAAAGCATTTTGAGGTTAGGTGTGAGACGAACGGTGGCCAATTTGATGGTTCCCTGACGGCTGTTTGGTGGATCTGGTGGGACTTGCTCTTGGCTTTGACATTTTCTTCGGCCAAACTGATTACCCCTAAAACTGATAAAATTTAATATTTATTTAGAATGTAACTATAACATAATCTATACTAAATACCATCTTACTTGTAATATTATAAATGCGAAAGTTTGGATGGATGGATGGATGTTTGTTACTCAATCACGGCAGAACGGGTGAACGGATTTTGATGAAATTTGGCACAGATATAATATAGGTTATAGTCTGGAATACTTTTCTAGGCTACTTTTTATCCCGAGAAAACATAAGAATCCTCGGGACTGCGGGTGAAACCGCAGGGCGGAAGTTAGTAATATAATAAAGCTGAAGTCTCTGGAACTACCAGTCGGATTTTAAAAATTCTTGCATTTGATAGCCCAATTCTCGAGGAGGGTTAAAGGCTACATTTTATACCGGGAATACGGATGAAACCGCGGGGAACAGCTAGTATAATATAAATAAAATTGTACTCATGATTGAATTCACTAGCATTTTTCGGAATATGCGTGTTGAGCGACTATAACTAATCCGGTACCATTCTGAATAAATGGTAGTGGGACAACTCACGAGCAACTCGTACTAGTACCATGACGACACTTGAGGCGACAAGACCTACCGCAGAATGATCCCTGGTGCCTTGTACTGGCGGCTAAGAATTCTCAATTCATCGGGAAACTTTTTTTTTTAACCTTTCGTTTCAGTAAGTGGGGCCACTAAAATAAATCCCATTAGTTTTCGTGGATGGGTCAGTGCACAACAACAATACAAGAAAACAAAATAGAAGTAGCTAATAATACATGGAAGAAGTGATAAAACAGTTTTATCCCTAATGCGATTTCTTCTAGACAACTATTGGGTTACAGGAAAAACAAAACAAAATGGCTTAAATAAATAAATACTATGCTGTAATCTATTTTAATAAATACCAAAATAAGCAAAGCTTGTTCTATGAAAAACAGATAAATGATATTTTACTACTTTCTTCCTAATTACTTGCTTACATAGATAAATTATTACACCCAAACTCAAGACACTGTTCATGCACACAAATGTCTGTCCTAGGTGTGAATATAGGTATGTAACTAAATAAATATTCACATAAAATTTTGATAAAGATTTAGATGCTTTTTGCAGGTAGATAGCCTATACGCTGGATTAATACTTAGGCTGTAGAAGAACGGATTCCCTTGTAAAAAAACCCGATCGCGTTAGCCAAGCCCGCTCCGTACGCTCCGATACCGATCATAGTGGACGCGCAGTTTAAAGTGCTTTTCAAATTATTTTTGAACAACGCGAGAAATCTACATTGTATCAGTATTCATAACCAGCTACGACCCGTGACTTTACTCACGTTCATGAAGGTTCTAATGTTTTGTCGGTATAAAAAGTTTTCTTGATTTTCTTTCAGGATATTATATTTATTTGACAAATTTTATCCAAATCCTTTCAGCTATTACTTAGTGATTGAATAACAAACAATCACACAAACAAACATACTAACTTTCGCATTTTTAATATTAATAGGAAGGTGTAGGAAGTATGTATATAAGTGTGTATGGACATAAGCAGTACTTGAATTTTTGAATGTCTGACTTTTCTAAATAGCTATCAATGTAATTTGTATAATAAAAATATGTCAAATCTTAAGAGTATTAAAATGGATGCTTACAATATTATATAGTATATTCTTTTTAGTGCACCATAAATTTTGATCGTCATCTTGAAGGATTTCTTGAAATTAATGTCAAATAGGCTTGCTTTTTTTCAATGTGATATAATGTTCTTTCGATTTTAGTACGTAGCATGAAGGGCGTATATTTAAATTTATTATCTATTGTCTCTGTCCTACTTAATCATGTTGGATTCCTAACTAATATTATAAACGCGAAAGTGAGTTTGTTTGTTACCTTTTCACGCTTAAACCGCTAAACCGATCGCGATGAAATTTGGTATGCAGATAGCCTATGGTATGGAGGAGAGCAAAAGCTGCTTTTTATACCGAGAAAACACAAGATCCCTCGGGAACGCGGGTGAGACCGCGGGGTGGAATCTAGTAATTTTATAAATGTGAAAGTTTGTGTGTATGGATGGATGTCCGGATGTTTGTTACTCTTTCACGCAATAACTACCGAACGGATTTTGATGAAATTTGGCACGCAGATAGAATATATTCTAAATTAAAACATAGGATACTGTTTATCCGGGAAAAGCATAAAATCTCTCAGGGACGCGGGTGAAACCGCGGGATGGAAGCTAGTCTTCTATTATATAAAACAAAGTCAGGTTAGTTACACCATTTATAACTCAAGTACGGCTGGACCGATTTTTATGATCTTTGATTTAGCAGACTAGGCTAATTTTTATACCGGGATCGCGGGTAAAACCGCGGGAAACGGCTAGTTATAAATATCAGTCAAATGCACCGACCTCATCGGGAGCATTCTTTAATGAGCATTTGACGTGTGTGTGTCTGTCTGTGGCACCGTAGCTCTTAAACGGGCGAACCAATTTGGATGCGGTTTTTTTTAAATATACATATTTAAATATAAAATCAACCTGTATATATTCAATTATTAATTATTACTATAAATTATTTACTTCTATTACAAATTGTTTCTAGAATGGACATTTTTTACAGCCTTTTAAGTCCCACTGGTGAGCACTGGCCTCCTTTCACGAATGAGAGTGAAAGGGAATGGGCAAATACTCTACCACATCTGCCCATTGCCCACTGCTGCGGATTAGTGGAGGTAGGCTAGTGGTCATCCTACTGTTGGAGATTTCAAGCCACCTAGGAGGCCTCCAACTAGCTTAAAGACTATCACAATACAGTGATATCTGGAACCAACGGCTTTACGTGCCTTCCGAAGCATGAAAGTCAGTTTTTTTTTCTAAATTTCAATGCAAAATTTGGTTACTTTCACTGATTATTCACTCGGTCTTATTTACCTCCTTTAAAACACATGGTAGGTATATTACAAGGTTATTACATGTATACTCCTGAAATTAGTTTGCTCAGTATAATGAGTCGAGTGGATTTGAATTTATACATGTAATTATACATTTTTGGGAGTAGGGACCGGTTCTTTGGTAATGAAATGAAAATATTTTTTATTCAAATAGGCCTTCACAATCACTTATGAATAGTCAGACTCTAACGCTCGGTTCAGAAGGTTGCTTTTACTGAGAAGAGCCGGCAAGAAACTCAGCAATTACTCTTTTCAAAACCAACTCAGATTTATTACATTAAATTATTTATCTAGTCTCACTGACAATATATGTGTGTTATAACAAAAAAAAGAAAGAAAAGAAACAAAATGATGACTGACTTAGTTAGTAAATAGATAGCAAATTTAAGCAGACCAGCCCCCACAAGCAGCACCTGTTCACAAGTATGACGCATGTGGCAGCCATCGCCCTCCTCGTACATATTGTAGGGAAGTGAGCGACCCGCCACACGACGCCGCCGCAAGCAAAGGCTTCAAAGTGAGCATGACTACCTTAAGCTTGCTAAAAAGAAAAACAATTTCACGGAATATGAATAAGAACACAAAATATGTTATCACTGTTACCATTCACATGTTTATAGGGCAAAAAAGTGTATCATAATAACAATATTAAAAAATAATGATAATATATTACACAAAAAGTAACAAATCTCCAAGCATTATCGTCTTTTAAATAATCATTCACAGTATAGTAAGATTTTTCAATTAAAACAGCTTTAATACGGTCCTTAAATCTTTGTGGTATTATAAGAACGTTGTATATGTTACCGGCAAACTCGATTTTAGGCCAATTTAATTTGTTTTCTTTTACTCGAATAATAAATTCAAAATCCGTTCGGCCTAGGTCAAACTAGTTAAGCCAAAAGTATTTAGGCCAAACTAGGTTGTCCTGGGATAAACTAGTATGTCCTTATACGCTGACTATATACTAGTTTGGCCTGAAATCGAGTTTGCCGGTAACATATACATCCTGAGATAAACTAGTATGTTCTAACACGCTTAGGATGAACCGGTTTGGCCTAGGACAAACTTGTTTGGCCTGAAATCGAGTTTGCCGGTAACATATACATCCTGAGATAAACTAGTATGTTCTAACACGCTTAGGATGAACCGGTTTGGCCTAGGACAAACTTGTTTGGCCTGAAATCGAGTTTGCCGGTAACATATACATCCTGAGATAAACTAGTATGTTCTAACACGCTTAGGATGAACCGGTTTGGCCTAGGACAAACTTGTTTGGCCTGAAATCGAGTTTGCCGGTAACATATACATCCTGAGATAAACTAGTATGTTCTAACACGCTTAGGATGAACCGGTTTGGCCTGAAATCGAGTTTGCCGGTAACATATACATCCTGAGATAAACTAGTATGTTCTAACACGCTTAGGATGAACCGGTTTGGCCTAGGACAAACTTGTTTGGCCTGAAATCGAGTTTGCCGGTAACATATACATCCTGAGATAAACTAGTATGTTCTAACACGCTTAGGATGAACCGGTTTGGCCTAGGACAAACTTGTTTGGCCTGAAATCGAGTTTGCCGGTAATATATACATCCTGAGATAAACTAGTATGTTCTAACACGCTTAGGATGAACCGGTTTGGCCTAGGACAAACTTGTTTGGCCTGAAATCGAGTTTGGCCGGTAACATATTATTATATAAATAAAACGAACCAGTATTATATAAAGTAATTTTGATAAAATCTTTGAAAAAGCAACTTTATAATAGCTTAGAAAAACATAAAACTAAGAAATGATTGTGAAAAGTTTATCAATAAAATGGATTTATAACATTACTGTTTAGATCTTCAATATACAAAGTTTATTTTGTCTTTTTGTGGTGCTTTGTAGATATTTTATGGAGTGAGATATTATGAAACTTGGTACAGAAGTGAAGAATTTTAATTCTTACAGGGACATAGAGGACAAACACTTGGACGCATGAACATATTATGTATGTTAATTATGAGTCTGATTAATTTTATATACAGAATTTTTTTTTTGTCGTTGGCAATACTTGCTGGGGGTATTCATCAATATGAACAAATTTTACGACTTTTTGACGGGAACTTGCGAAGTGACGTTGCGTTATTATTTTATTTTCATGAAATCGGTGTATTTTGAGTTTTATTGAGTAATATTGGTGGCATTTTGAATAATAAAGATCAATAGAAGTGCACGAGTGAAGTGAAATTAAATAAATAAATAAATATTCTGGGACATTATTCCTCACACACGGCCATCTGACCCCAAACTAAGCAGAGCTTGTACTATGGAAGCCAGATAACTGATATACTACATATACTACTTTTCTTTTGTAAATACATACATATATAGATAATTACAACCAGACACAGGACAAACAGACATGTTCATGTACACAAATGTTTGTCCTGAGTGGGAATCGAACCCACGACCTGCGGCGTGATAGATAGGGTATCTTACCAACCACGCCAACCGGCCCGTCAATTAAATGAATGCGTGTGTCGTGACTTTTCATGTTGTCTCAAATAGGCCACGAAAAGTTTTAGTAAAACAGCCAGCAATTTACTAAAACCAGACTGACTTGACTTGACTACATATATGTAACTGGATTTGTGATATACTTTGAGGTGATATAACACGACTATAAATTAATAACTCGACACTGGCAAAAATAAATCCTAATAAAAAGGGTTTGGTTGCCATATTGAAAAATAAGAAGAAGAAGAACAAATTTTACTATGGGACCAACTTTAAAATCAAGAAAAAAATATCAATTGTTCCATATAAAAGTTCAATACCTACTCGATCAAAATGTATGAAACAACTGTTTTATGTTATGCGATATCAGAGTTGGTCCCATACTGAAAAAAAAAACAGATGAGTATTTCTACCCCTGCAAGTATTGCCAACGACTGAAAAATCACCTGGTACGTGTGTATGTCATTGAACTCCTCCTAAACGGCTGGACTTATTTTAATGTTTTTTTTTCCGTGTGTTTGAGTGGGACACAGTTAGTCTTTGAGTAAAATACGTGATATGACGAAACTATAAAGATTCCTTGTTTGACTACGGAACCCTAAAAAGGTCCTACGTCTAGTTAAAATATTTACAAATTAGCTTTTTTCTTTTTTTTTTGCTCGTTACCTTCATTAGTCTTAAATGAAAAGGTAGGTTGGTGATTAAAATACTCAATTAAAGACTGTACCCTGTAATATTTTCATAAAACAACATCTTCATTAGCTACGACGAAAGACGATCCTCAGCGTCAAACTTATAAACAAGGTGTTAAAAATATTCATCCAAAAACAACCATTCAACATTGACACTTAACCTAGCAGATAATAAACGTGATTTAAAAGAAACGTGAGTGAACAAAGAGGTCAATTTATGCCGGCAGCTACGTAGAATTTATAACGAAGACCTCTCTAGACTTATTTACAGATTTGAATTTTTTCACAAGTTTTAAGTGGAGGGATTTAAAAGTTTCATACCTAACGGTCTCTGGGTTTTTTGTCTCTACCTCCGTTAAATAATTCATTAGACGCGTTCTCAGGAAACTTGTTTAAATTCTGTTTAATGCTGGTTTATTGCATGGATTTTGTTTGTTTTCTTTTTTTTGTTCGAAAAAGGAATGATGCGTAGATTTCTTTGAAAAGAATTTAGATTTCAACGTTGTGTGAAATTGATTTCATATGCGGCTTCGCTCGCGCAGACTAACTTTTCTCGAGGGATCTGAATATACTCGAGATAAAGGTATATGTTAATCTAGAACATATTCTATCTGTGTGCCAAATTTCATACAAATCCATTCAGCCGTTACCAGGCTGAGTGGTAACCAACATACACACATACTATATTAGTATGATAAAATTATTTATAGTCCCCAAAAACGATGTCAAGACTGACTATTTTTTTTTTATGCCCATTTTTGTACATCATGAACTTGATTTCCATTTATTTTTATCATTAGTATAGTCTATCGAGGAAAAAAGTGAAATAATTCAAAGAACTTCCGAACGACTGCACCAAATTGGATAAATCTTTCGTTGATGTGTTCGTTATTGTCAGGAGAAGGTTTGTATGAAAGAAAAATTACACCGGGAACGTGGGTGAAACCGCGGGGAACAGCTAGTAGTTATATATTATTGACATTTCATATACGTTTATTAATGAATATAAACCAACATTTATATTTTTAAAAAGATTTTCAACCAAAATATTGTAACTAACTCTCAACAAATTTACATTCATTTATAAAACTTACAAGATACAAAAAAGAGAAGTTTTCATTCCTTTCAATTACACTCAGGTAAACTACTAATTGCATCTAAGTATGCATTTCATTCAGCCAAAGCGAAACCTGGCTGGAACTTATTCAGCGTTTCTGTAGAAATTTAAACCTTTGATGGTTCGCTAATTAAAAGACATTTATTTATTTAAATATATAGTAAATTAACTTCACCAATGCTCACTATCAGCGTTCGCAACATAAAGGCGTGCAGATTTTGCTGTGAAGTTGTTTTGAAAATTTGAATCTAAGTGCGGTTGTGGAAGAGAAAGAATTTAGTACAATGACCTCTGTGCATCTGTGAGAGCGCGACAATATATATATAAGCGTGCGACAGGGACAAGTAATGACGGGCTATTACACTAAATTCTTCCTGCTCCACGACCGGACTCTGTACCTACCTCTAGCCGTACCTATGATTTGCGGTTGACGTGAAACTAACGGGGAGAGTTGTTTCTTTACTTTTTAATTTTTAGTATTCTTTGCCAGTCAGCTAAGAACCAGTTTCCTTTTAGACTTATGCTGACTTGAGCTGAATGACTTACAGCCTCATTATCATTTACTTATCTTAGATTGAAGCCAAGCAGATGAAAACTTATATTCAAAGAACAAAAAATAATGAACGAATGCCAGAGACCAATCATTTTTGTAAAGACTGCAGTGTACAAGGAAGACATTGCTAAAAGTGACAACGGATAATGATTGAAGCATTGAGAGGCGAAGCACAAATAAATTGAAATTTCGTTGAAATCCTATACCAATAATAATAATTGCACTAAACTTAATATTATTACAAAGAGAATTGTAAAACAATAGTATACTTCTGTCTGTAGTCACTGTGATTATATCGTCTTCAACAAAGAGCCGCACAGTGCTTCGAAACGTTGCGTTGGCAAGGTAGGCTTTGTGACGAATTCAATCACTGATACCATTCGAAACTAGCTTCCATTTCTTGAAATACGTTGCATTTGTAAGGTTCCATTTAATATTAGTTCAAAAGGAAACTGAACTGTAACTTGCTTTGACATCCTTTTAATTATTTTGTATTTCAGTATTGATTTCTTTTGATATGACGATTCGTTTAGCAGTTCGTGTTTTAATTAAATGAATAGCATTTCTGAAAGATTTAATTTTCATAAACATATAAACAAAGTATTTTTGAGTTGTTATAATGATGATATAATTGATTCTTGGTGTCTAAATTTGAGGCATTTAAACATATTTTATGTACATCAGAATAAAAATATTAATTCTACGTAAATTAATTTAATTCACAGCGAGAGACAAACTTTCGCATTAATAATATTAGCAAGATATATCTTAAGAGTAAGATAAGAGTAATAAATATATACTGATATAATCGAGACATTCAAAACGCTCTAAGTAAAATGATTTATTTTTTACAGATCAATGATAAATGGATCTCGCCTCGATTCTTGAACATAATGCTCAAGTGTTCCGTTCATTTGTCTAGTGTTTCTCATATCTATACTAAAGACAATGTAAATCATCAGTTAATGTAGTAGTTGAAATTCTTTAGATTGTTAATTCTATTTCTGTGATTGCACATTCGATTTCCTTGTCGCATCCTACAGTAGATAGTTGTTCAATCTGAGCTTAAACTTGATGTGAAACGGAGTAAAGATGCATCGTGATAACCAATTTGATTAGTCGTTGGACAGTTGTTAAACTTTGTAGTAGTTACTGGCTTGTTACAAGTTTTAAATTCTATCCCTAACGACTGTCGGTCAGTTTTACAACACACAAAAATAGCCAAAGATTCAAAATAAAACATTGGTGGAGAACTAAAATGGTCGAGGGTAGCCCATTTTGACTTCAAAAACCTTCCTGTTGTAATGATTTAGAAAATTTTCATACTCTTCTATATTATGGTAGAGTCAGGCATTTTATGGTACTATTTCACTTTGTCATTTGTTGGACAAAACCTAAATTCAACCTCTAAGCGGGACATTTAGAGTAAGTATTTGAATAGAAAAATAAACATTATTCAAGTAAAACAATAACTGAAGTCTTTATATACAATACCCGTACAAAGCAGGTGTGGGTTGCTAGTAGGTATATTGGTACAGTTTTCTCCTAAACATCTATAAAACCTCACAATATTGTCGTATACGTACGACATTCTCTTTATATTCTAAGAAATATTTACACTGAAAACAATGGCAAAGCGACTTGGTTTTCCGGTCGTTAATTTGTTGTTTTATTTAATGTTGAATATAGCGAGGTACGAGGAAACAACCCCCTTATTTATGGGAGACGGTAACTGCTTATATATTTAACTAAGCCTGATGGAGTGTTTAAGTAATCTGAGGTAATTTTAAATGGAGTTTAGTTTATTTTTGATTAAGAGAGTGTAATTAATATACTTAAAGCATTTTTTGTGAATTGTTTAAATTTGGGACTAACTTCTTTAGCTCTACGAGTTATCCCTGTGGAAACTCCATAAACGTCCGTACAGTGGTTTCAAAGATTAGAGTGTTCAAACAGACAGACAAGAAAAATAATCTCTTTGCATTCGGTTGCTCCTACAAAACTCATACTCCATTTTTGGTAAAAAAAATAATGTAAAGCTGGAAACAAATTTATCGGACGCGGCTGACAGCCGCGACTGATAAATGTGGACAGTCGCTTGAGACGTGGCTTCGGCTTACAAAAACTTCCAGCGCGCCAGATTTCTGTCGGACGTCCGAACACTCAAGGTCAGCCCAAGGTTATGTCCACTTACCTCCGATAGTTTGCACAGCTCAGTGTCTAGATACCTATAAGTCGCGGCTGTGAGCCGCGTCCGTCAGCCGCGTCCGATAATTTGTTTCCAGCTTAAGGCACGCCAATTCTACAGATTTACTATATGATACAGAATCTGTTAACTACTTTAATACACAATTACTTAAAGGGTAACACTAACAACTAAAAAGGAAGACCGTCACCAAATGGGAGCGTGCCCAGAATGCTGGCTGCATTTCCACGTTGGATAGCTAAGCTTATCCGTTGACCGAAATAAAAGCCAGCGTTCTGGTCACGCGTGTGTTCCTTTAACCGCTCCGCCAAGTCCTTATATATACTGTGTGCCCCTGGCCCCCACGGGCCGAGAGTTTCTATGTATATAGATAGATAGATATACTTACACAGTAATTATTTATAGACAGTACTCTAGTTAATACTCCAAATACTCTAAGCCTTCGAAACTTACATAGAGGTTAGTGCACACCTCGCGTCACAGGTCACGTGTGACCTCACAGGTCGAAGTTATGTGCAGTTGAGTCGCAGTTGACCCAGTTGGGGGCACATCGGCACTTTAGACACGTTTTGATAATAAGGTGGTTTACATATAGGAAAAATATGGGGGAGTCATGGTGTAGAAAATGTTTTGGAGGTGAGGTAAAGTTATGTTTATCAATTGTGCCATATATGTATACATAGAGTTCATACCTGGGCGAACGTTTTTTTTATTTTGGTAAAATCGCGTTTTTTCAAGAAAGTCACCTACAGTACAAAATTTGACACAATTCGTTAGACTAATACCGTCTTCATAGGGAAAATTGAGAAAATTTGCTCAAATTGTTTTCTTATAAAAAAACATAGAAAAATGAACCTTATTGCATGTTAATTAGGAAGAGATCAGCGTGTGATAGCCCATGTTATTGGGTTTGTTTTAATCCCAAATTGAAACTATTGTGTAACCCATAATTTGATTCTGGTGTAATATACGCGTAGATACAGCCACATCATACCGACCGACCAGAGCAATGCCTGGATTGTTCGTGTATTACCAATAAAGCTATTCTATATTGGGTAGTTTGGTTCTAAATTTGAGGAAATCAATCAATTGTGAACCCCTCACATGGGGCCGGATTAGGAACATTATTCGAGAGGCATTAAATTCAAAATAAGTTTTGGGATTGAAAAGTTTCGGGTAACGGGAGCGAGTCTGTTCCAACGAAGTTAAACGTGAGAATATTAAGTGCAAGCCTTGGAAATAGATCATCAGTTTAGCTTGTTTGCTGGGCAAATTGCCACTTGGCACTTGTAGATAAAGTGGATTTCATTTATTTGACTCTTGCATATAAATATATCGAAAACTTATTCTTTAGTTAATAACTTTTGCTGCACTTTTACTTTAGTAAATGGTAATTAATTTAAATTATGATTGTGACATAGACAATGTTGCCAACAGCTGCAAATCAAAATGTTTAATAACACTGCATATGCAAGTAATAAAAATTCTCGAAAGTTTTATTACTTTTTTACGTCAACAAACGACTCTTAATAATTATGTGATATTTAAATAAAATTCAAAACTTTTGCCCCAACTAGGTTGCCCTCTTTCTTCTAGCCCAACTTCGGACCTGTGTCTTGCTTCCGAGAGATGTCCCGGGAGTTGGTTGGTGTCTCGATTTATTGCATACCAGAGTTACCTGGCGAATTCACATACTAATTTGTGGGAGCCATTACTAATGTCAATAGGGAGATCAAAATGGTTGCTTCTGAATAGATAATAATAATATTTTTTTGAAGTGTAAACTTCTTTTAGCGCGGTACGCATATTTTTAGATGAGGTAAAACCTCTGGACTCGCGACACCGTTGAGACGCGACACCGTTATGATGAGACGCAGTTTGACGTTTAGTTTCTTTTTAGATGAGGTAAAACCTCTGGACTCGCGACACCGTTACGAGCGAGACGCAGTTTGACGTTCAATCTCAATCTCTCAAAAAAAAAAGTTTCACTTCTGTTGGCACTGTGTGCAATTTTTTTTTAATATGATATTTTGGAGGGTAATAGCCTATTTTTATAGGGTAGGGGAGTATTAAGAAAATCAACCCTTAAGGAGGTATAAATAGGAACAAAAGCTAGTCCAATATACATGACGTACGTAGATAGGTCTAGGGGTAGACCATTGAAAGCCAAAATCTGCGGTCTAAGATTTCGTATTAATATACATTATCAAAATTAATGAATAAGTACTTAGTTCATCTACTTAGAATAATTTCTTTAGAAACTTAAAAACTTCGAATAAGTTGAAATGTAGTTTTTTATAAATAACCTTAAAAATCTTTATTTGTATGATAATTTATAAAGAAAGATAAATCTTATCTTTTTACAAATATTTTCATTTTAATTTTTATCTTACTAATTTCACTAATATTATAAATGCGAATGTTTGTGTAACGTCTAAAGGGATTTTGATGAAACTTGATCATATAAATAATAATATATAATGATACTATTTATCTCGGGAAAATACAAGATCCTCGGAAATCGTAGGGCGGAAGCTTCTAGATAGATAATTCTTTAAATACACCACTTGAGAAAAAGAACATAAAATAATTCTCATGAAAAGTCTCTTGAATCTTGTAACGAGTACCCACTCGTAAGATTTGTAAGTGGTCTATTTATTAATACTTAATTCCAGAGACTTGAATTATTGTTAAGACCCAATTTGAGCTTTAATTGCTGCTTAAAATTAAAAACCTTTTAAAAGTGAAGAATACTTTATGAAACAGGTAATTTATTAGCCACTTGATATTTTATTGATTGTTTGAATTAGAATGAGAAAAACGACCGAGTAAGAGAGATACCGTCACATAATACACGCACGATATGTTTGACACAGTTAAATACCCAAGGTAATCTAGGTATACATTAAAGTATATAATGAAAATGGTTTCAACTCTTAGTTAGGTGTTAATATTGTTAATTGGAGTTTAAAAAAGCGCCTGTCACCATCTGTACTCGTTTTGTTAAAATTGTGTGAGTTAACACATAACTTCATCAAATTTTCATTATGATTGAGCCATATTGAACCTTAAGTTGTATGCCATTAAAATCTTAAATTAATATAGGTATAAGGAATATTCCCCCATTGTAATGTATTTTTTCTTCACTGAGGTCAAAAGATTATAAAAAATCTGTTATTCAGTCAGCACAACTTACTTTATCTTCCAACTTTTCTACCTATAATATAAGTGACTTAAAAAAAACCGGTTTCGTTCTTTGCATAGATATAATCCTTTCAGGCTCTTGCCAACCCGGAAAATTTACGAAGCTACTCTAAGCATCTATTAAAAAGGTCCATTACACCAGATAGCTACAGGCTTCTCTATTTTTTAGGGTTATAGTTCTCCTTTTGTGATGCTCGTCATAAAATGCCTTGGTACTATTTTTATTGACGATATAGGTGTTTTTAGATACGCTCCGTTGGGCTGTACCTTTTGTAGATTTTATACCTTCACTGCGTCGCTTATTTTTAGTTCTTATTCTCGCCGATATAGGGTTGAAATGTGCTTGTATTTATGATTTATACGGTTCATGTTTTTTGTGTTATTTTGTAAGTTATATTTTTATCATAGTCACTTTTACGTCAAACGTGGAGCTATTGAAGATTTTGATGTTCTTAACATCACTCTTGTGATGGAAAACGAAAGTACTAATATATACATATATCAGAACATAAGTTAGATTGTGTTTTGTTTCAGTCTTTATAAGGACTTTCCAAAATCCTAAATTTTTAAAGATGATATGCCTCCAATTTTGAGTTATTTTACACTAAAATATACCTATTGTGTCTTCATTATTTTTTTACTATCCATGTGTAAAGATTAGGGGGGTAATAACAGCATTTAATTATATCAGTTGATGGTTGACTCTGTGCGAAGGAAACCGAACGTTTACGACTTTTGGACGAAGTAATGGCCCTCGAAAATTGCTTTTTATGCTTACCTAAATCATTTATTTGTCGATAATATATTTATTATTCCTTTCAACATTCCAATTTATTTTTATTTTCATTCCGCCGAGGGAATAATAACTTGATATCAAACAAACACTTTTCGTTCACAAATTACTTTATTCCGTGACGCGTGACAGATGTTTTTTGCGGGAAAATAAACAAATAAAAGAGTCGTACAAAGACAATATACCAGTATTTTTTATTTAGCGTCACACCACGTATTGGGGCAAAGGAACCATTGAATTCAGCCGGGGGCCGAGCTTTCTAAAATATTCATGCATTCTACCTCAGTTTTAGTGAACAACAGTTGGTACAACAGATTGATTGCACAGAAGCTTCTAGATTGAACGTGGACCAAAAATATTTTTCTTCATTGGGTCACTTTTGACACATTTTCAAGCATTAAGTAAGAAAAAGGAAAAACTACACGATATGCAGTTAAATCTTAATCGATTCTCAATGATTTACCATATAATACAAACAATGGATTTTATTACTCGGTTTTCTTTTGCAAGGATTTTAAATATCACGCGAAAGAGGCATTAGGGGGAAACAAAAACATTTCGTTAGAACGCTTGAACGGAGGTTTTAATGAAGGGAAGCTCTCGATCCTGCTTTTTCAATGACCTCTTTTTCGATATGGCGAGTCTTGAAGACGACGGATAAAAAATATTAGAGGGGTCGTTTGGTGTATAACAAGTCTGTCTCAGAATGAACGAACCTCATTTAGATTTATAATAATTTTATAGATGGATATTTTAGGTAAATTACTTTTATTAAAATTATGTTTATGCCATTATTTTTATTATTGGTTTTACTTACTTCTTTGTTTGTGTAAAAAATCTATATTTAAAATGTTAACAAGTCGAAATTTACCATGAGTATAGAACTTAGTTATGTTTCGAAAAAATATTTTGGAAAAAGTAATTACATAAATACTGAATAATATTCTAGGATATTCTTCAAATACAGCCATCTGATCCCAATTGAAATGAGCTACTAGTAGGTATATATATATATACATATAACAGACCATGTAGAGATTTTTAGACTTGAATATGCCATCAAATTGATGTTGCTCGACTGACTCGCAAATGTACCGTTAATCCCATTGAAGATATAAATAACTAGCTAGCCCCATTTTGTGGCGATGATAGCTCAGTGGTAGTGACGTCGGACGCCGCGGCAAAGGTCGTGGATTCGAATCCTACTATGAGCTTGAGCTTTCGGTGAAAGAAAACATCGTGAGGAAACTATAGCACGGTGGTAGGGTACTTTGTAGTACCCGCCTGGCTGGCTACCACCCTCAAGTTGAAAGTCTATCGCCAAACACCTATTGGTGTGTTCCGGCAGCTGCATATGAGAGCCAGATCCTTCTAGGCTTTGTGTGCTTACCACCTTCGGCCACATCATCACCTGCCATAGTGAGATTGTGGTCAAACACAAACCTATACAAAGTAAAAAAAGGTTTCACCCGCGTTTCCATTAGGGATAAAAAGTACCTAGCTAATGACATCTACATGCACACAATCACGTCGAACCGTTTGCTACGTGATAGAAAAACAAACCAACAAAGACACTTTCGCATTTATAATATTTGAAGGGATTAATTAATGAACCCCTCTTTTTACACCCCATTTCAAAAGAGTTCATTTACAAACATACGATAGCCAATCAAGAACTAAGAGAGAATATTTCAAAACATTATGTAAATGTGTATTTACCGGACGGCTCGTTCACAAACATCATCCGGACTCGAACGTGATGCTGCAAACAGGAAAAGTTTTCCCATTTAAAATCAACTGAAACAGCTCCAGTTTGCGTTGTATTAAAAAAAAATGATAAATTTCCCTAAAGTAATTGTACTTTGGAGGCAGATAAGTGTTTGTGTTTGGTGTTAATGGGGACATTACGGCATTGAATATCTCATTTATATGAAATATACTAGTTAATCCCCGGCGTCGGTTGCAATGCCTCCTTTTTTTATAAAACCCCATCGCGGACGTGCGTACAAAAACTCACCAAATTTTCATAGCAATCGAATGAATGGAGCGCAAACAAAAAATCAGGGATGAAACTATAGTATAGTGAAATTCGGAACAATAGATATAAGTTCACTTTTAGGCCATGTACCACACTTGGCCACATTACCACTTACCGTGGTAAGATTGTAGTTATTAACAATCCTATTCTTGTAAAGAAAAACTGTTTTGCAATAGTCTGATCTCCGTCCGAGGTCTATCGACTTCAGTTACTTAATAAATTAACAAAAAAAATAATGAATGAATAAATTAAATGTTCATAAGTTTGTTCTGACGGGCCGGTTGGCGTGGTTCGTAAGATACCCTATCTATCACGCCACAGGTCGTGGGTTCGATTCCCACTCAGGACAAACAATTGTGTGCATGAACATGTCTGTTTGTCCTGTGTCTGGTTGTAATTATCTATATATGTATGTATTTACAAAAGAAAAATAGTATATGTTGTATATCAGTTATCTGGCTACCATAGTACAAGCTCTGTTTAGTTTGGGGTCAGATGGCCGTGTGTGAGGAATAATGTCCCAAAATATTTATAGGTGTCCATTATAAGACCGAAATTGAATAAATGGCTTTGACATTGAAATATTAATCAATAGAATTGCAACAAAACTTGAAAACGATGATGAAGACATTCACCCTCTAATATACCACCATTCCATGCCGTTTTAAAACTGGATTTACATAATCACAAGGCAAATTGTACATTTATTAATACAATAATGTAACCAAATTTGTATTTATCCTAAATTCTAACTAAAAAGTACCTATTTTATTGAATCCTATTTGTAAATATTCTTTATAATTTTCAGTTGTCAGACCTGAAAAATAGTGTCATATTTTTTATGCTGTGAATACTTTTTTTACGAGACAATGAAACCGTTACAAATATTTTGAAATGAGAAAACAAAACAATGGGTATGTCGTTGACAAACCATTATATAATTGTAAAGTGTTTGTAATATTACTACTTTTAGAGGTCGTGTTGTAATTGGTCGTAATGATAAAATTTTATATGAGATGATATTTTTAAATAAATAAAATACCGACATAAATATAATACTTTCAAGACGATGTAACTTAAATAATATTAATAAATTATTATATCATTTAATGAATGGAATGGATGGATGATGATGATGATAATGAATGGATGGTCTTGGATTCAAATTTTACAATGAGTTTGAGCTCTCAGTGAAGGAAGACTTCGTGTTCCGGCATTTGCACTTGAGAGCCAGTTTCAGTCAAGGCTTTGCATGCTTACCACCTCAGGCCACATCATATCATATCATGGTGAGATTGTGGTCAAACATAAGACTATCACATATCAACCACAGTACAAATATTATTTTTTACAGGAATAAGTAGTCAAATATTATATACGATTGGCCATAATCGATTGAACAACGCAAAAGTTTTATCCCGTTGTATATTATATTGACAAAGTAACTTCTAATTCCAAATACAATACAATACAATACAATGGTAGTAATCCAATTCCAGACACAATAAACTTGCCAAATTAAGATGACATTACCTAAACTACGTAGGTGCGAGTCGAAGTTTAATTAACAGGGCTCAAAACAAAACAATCTAATAAGCAAAGTTGAGTGCAAAGTCGTATGCTCGACACACGACGGTATGGTATAATACAGACGCTGTAGCGGTTTATGTTCTCCATTGATAACCTTAAACATCTCACCGTGGAATGTATTGGTGTTGTAACTTCAGTAGTTTCGACGCTAATAAGTGCCCTTCTAGGGCTTCTGAATAAATGGCTTTGACTTTGTGCTGTTTTTATCAGGATGGTAAGTTGGTTGCTAATGTGTTGGCAACTTTTACAAAGCCTAGAAGGCAACTGGCGCTTAAATGCAACTGCTGGAACACACTAGTCGGTGCTTGAAGATAGATATTAGACTTGAGGGTGGCAGCAAGTCAGGCGGGTACTACAAAGTACCCTACCACCGTGCTATGGTTTCCATAATTGTTATATCAACAGTTTTATAATTTGATCGGTTACCGTCATCGTGTTGCGACCTTGAAAAGTTTTTAAATGATTATTTAAAGAATCCCATACTGTGGGAATACCATAATGGAGAACAATAGTGTAGTGACATCTATCAACACTTCCACTATGTCCGTGGATAGATGGCGCAACAAGATTCTACATCGCGCTAACAAAGTTTGTCGAGTACTTGGCATATACTGGGTGATTTTTTTATCACTGGCAATACTTGCAAGGGTGGAAGTACTCATCAAAATGAACAACTTTTATTATGGGACTAACTGTGAAAGCATGAAAAAATTATCAGCTGTTCCATACAAAAGTTCAATACCTACTCGACCAAAATGTATGAAGCAACCATATTATTTTATGCGATATCAGAGTTAGCCCTATAATAAAAATTGTTCAAATTGATAAGCACTTCCACCCCTGCAAGTATTAACAGTGATAACAAAATCACCCTGTATATAAGATTCCAACATCTACAGTTGGACCGCGGTCCCCAGGCACTATGACCTAGCCTGGCGGAACTCTTCCCTTTTCAATGGAGGAGTCTACCATCTTGCTTCTCCATAATAGCATCCGACTGAATCGTTGCGTGCACGATAAACGCTCCAAGCTTGTAGTTATACCAAACACATCCCGTAAACCGATTTCTGTCGCTCCCGGGACGGTGGTACAAACTTAGTTAGCACATGTTAGATGTTAGCTGTGAACCATCAAGGGAACTGCACTATTCCGTACCAGATATTATATTTTGTCAGCACGTCTGTAGTGCCAAAACTAAAACTACACAGGAGTTGTATTGTGTTGGGTTTCTCATTGTTAGAATTTAGGCAACAAACAGAATTGTGTAGATAGCCAAATAGTAGGTAAATAAGCTAATGTCAGTTAAGCAGTCGCTTACATACATACTTTCATAATCACAAATCAGGGGGAGGTGTTTTGATTGCCGTATCTAAACATTTAGGCTCTAGTAGAATGATGTTTTGGAAAGCAAATGCGAGGATTTGTGGGTGTCAATAGATATTAAATCGAATAACAATAAATCTGTAAAGCTTTTTTTAACACGCTTTTATTATCTAGATCATTTTGCCACATATTAACAACACATGACAACATTTTCATAGTCGGGGACTTTAATCAGAGTAGTATTTACTGGAGCTCGACAAACAAGTACTATTTAATGGGAAATAGTAGCTCTGATGGTGTACTTCCCAACAAACTCTTGGATTTCATAGCACTAAATGAGCTTAAACAGTTTAACTGTGTTCAAAATAGTACTAATAAAACTGTCGACTTAGTCTTATCAAACATAAATATCGAAAACTTGTCTGAGAGTATGGATCCTCTTAGCAGCAGACTATCATCCCCCACTTGAATTCAAAGCCCTCTTTTCTAAAAGCGTCACTTTCTTGGATAAAAACAATGCCTTGAAACATAATTTCTATAAAGCTAATTATGAGGATATTAATAAAGATATAAACTTAATAAACTGGGATGATGAATTTCAACAGTGCTATGATGTCAATGATATGTTTTCTACAACATCTTAAGAGAGATTATAGTAAAACATGTTCCCTTAACAAAAAATAAGCGTGAGAAATACCCTCATTGGTTTTCGAAAGACCTTATACGGGTACTAAAGGTGAAACATAAATTTCGTACACGATTTAATAAATATGGTAGCCCCCTAGACAAGTACACTTACGTTAATTTTGAAAGACAGAAATACATACACCAAAGCAATCAATGCTATAAACAATACATATCGATCACGCCATCCTCTTGAGTAAACTTGCCCAATCTGGCATTACTGGCTATCTTCTCAAATGGTTCACATCCTATCTTTTTAACAGAAAGTCTAGAGTAGTGTTAAATGGATACTCATCTGACCTTTTTTTGGCCACCTCTGGGGTACCCGCTCTGACTCTTTTACTAACAAATTCTTAAATTAAAACATTCGTCTGATTCATTCATTCATCTTGTTCCGCTACTTCCTCCCATCTTACCTAATCTTATTGTTAATCTTATATGATTACTACTGTTGAAAATGATCAAACAGTTATGTATTATATTAAATGTTAAAACTTGTCCACATTAGAATTAGAATGTCGTGGCAGCCAATAATGAGGCACCAATTATGTATGAAACCGTCTTGTGTATAGTTACATACGTAAAAATGAAAAAGTGATAGTGTTAATGCCTTGCTGGTTGTCCTTAAGCAATATAAATAAATACTTTCTAAGATATGCATATTTTTCTATGGACTACTTGACTGTATGAGATCTTCATTAAAAATTGGGCATAGAGATCGTGCAAAGTCCACGCGTGTCCATTGGAATGGTAATGACGATGCTGTCCATCCAACTGCAGATGTTATTATAATGCTTGCGGCGGCGTCGTGTGTCCGGTCGCTCACTTCCCTACCGTATGTGCGAGGAGGGCGATGGCATTTGGGGGCTGGTCAACCCTATGTTTGTTCCCGTTATGACACACATATATTGTCAGTAAGACTAATTAACACCTATTGGTGTGTTTCGGCAGCTGGACTTGAGAGCCAGTTCCTTCTAGGATTTGTGTGCTTACCACCATCGGGCACATCATCACTTACCATTGTGAGATTGTGGTCAAACACAAGCTTATACAAAGAGAAAAAAAACTTATTTACTATTATTATTATTTATTATTTGGATTACGTAGCTCTGTCATTCTAGAGCTTGTAGATATCAGACTAGGTCTATTGTGATCGCTGTATAAATTAAATTTCACTGCCAAGATCTACTATAATAAACTGCACAATATTTTTAATAGGAATTGATTTTACTTCATCTGAATGTAATTGTTTTTTCCCAAATGAGTATAACGTTTAGGCATAAGTGGATAGCACTCACATAAGAAGTGTATGATGTTTCTTCTACCTCATAGCAGAATCTGTTTCCCTCCCTAGACCAACGTTGAATCGTATCTTGAAGTCTCACAGTTAATTCTTCACGCTAGTTCAGCGTCGGGGTCAAGAGCCATGGTCAATATTTTACGTTGGCGTAAAGGAACCGCTTTTTTCTTCTGGCGCATTTTTGTGACTGCTAAATGCTATTAGAACTGTTTGTCCAGTGCTAGTTTGTTGAGATGTTAGCCGTAGTGAAAAGAGAAGTTCATCCTCTAGGATAAGTGTCAATGGCATAGGCATTACTAGGTGTTGTTTTTAAATATCCAATATCATGTTGATCCAAATAAAAACAACAGGGATCCAATATTGACGCAACATAAAACACCCTCGTAACGTTTAACATGTCTCCCCTCCCCTCTTCGCCACTCTTTAAGTCCACATGACTGAAAATGCCGAACATGTCCTACGGAACGACCTGTAAAAGACAAACTAGTTGAAACAATCTACAATACGAGATCGACCTTCCAAGATCTCTTGGTACGTCGTGTTGGTCAAGTCTATTTAGAGCTGTTCTGTGCACCCATTCAAATATTTTTATTAACTACTTACGATGGCTTTTGAAGAACAACCTCTTGGTGCATTGACAGTGGCCTTCTAGGTTAGGTACCTATAGTTCGACACATATTGGCAATTCAAATGGTATTGCTAGTGTTCATAGACGAAATGGCCATTTACCCAACAACCCATTTATTAAGTGAACCGTCTACCTGCTTATCAGACTTCTGATTATTTATTTATTTAAGGTTCACCAGCAGTTGGTACATTCAAACATTAATTTCTTACTTAAACAAAAATAGTAAAACTAAATGCACAACTTTTAAATGTAAACACCACTAACACTAACAAGTGATACACATTTTGACAAGAATACAAATATAGGACAGAATTATAATAAAATTCCATTTTAGATGAAAGCTACGGCCAATAAAAACGACGAGTTTCAATAAATGTTTGCTTGATACTCACTGAACAGTAGCTTCTATAATTATAACTTCGGTTTGCGCTTTGCAGTGTATTCATGAAATTGCAATCTACCATATTCAACGAAAAATCTTGGAAGAATTGCATTTAGTTAAAAATAAAAGATTTTTTTTTTTTAATTATTAAACAACATGTTCAGATTTACATAAAACAACGATAATTTAAAAACCTATACTCATATTTTCAATTCCAAGTTGTTGATCTACAATCAGTATTTAAAACAAGCAATTCGCATGCAAGCCGCGCGCGACACGAATTCAATTTTCATTTCCCTAAGAAATATTTCTTGGACCCGAAGGCTCGAATTAATCAGTACCGAGAGGAGTAAGCCCACACTTGTTTACGACCAATAAAGTGACCCTTTTACATTTTACTGCACTTGTCGAACGTGATTACACACTGGTACCACTTGGCTTGTCACTTTATGGCTTCAAACTTTTCACGGTGACTTTTTGGGGCCACTTAAAGTAAGCCAGTGTTGGGATGCTTTGTTTATTTCGTAAAGTGGATGAGGGGCTTATCGAGTTTCTTTTTGTAAGGATTTTGAGGGCCTATAGATGTATATAATAATCTGTTTATATAGATATGTATAATATTGTTTAGTAGCTTGATTTGCTGTTGTATTCTTGGTAATAGATCAAGATCTTTATTAAACTTCATGACAGATGGCTCATTATGTCTTAATAGTTAGCTCAGTGGAATAAAAATGTGTCTATGGATCGACCTTTGTAGGCATTACCGTTTCAGAATAATAAATGAAGTTGATCTCTCTGCCTCTAAGGATTTGTGTGCGTGGTAATATTATGATAGTGTTTGTAAATTTAAAACAATTTGTTAAAGTTAGAGATTTCAATCGAGGAATCAAGACACTCAAGCTGTTTTTTTTTCTAATTAACAATTTCAATATAGGTAATTTTTTTTTACCATCGGCTGGTTATTCGATAGCTGGAGCATACCTCCCCTGAAGAGAAGGACCCAGCCCGTTGGACTGAAGACCTCAATAAGGTAGCTGGCTGGATGTGAGTGACAAGGAGTGGTGCGCTTTGGGAGAGGCCTATGTCCAGCAGTGGACCTAAAAAGGTTGATGATGATGATAATCATAATGATGAGGAGAATAAGGGTCTAATAATATTGACTCTTATTTACAGGGACTCAAATATGAACCTGCACTCTCCTGATAGTAAGCACATTAGCCCACTTATCCACCACAATACTATAAACTAACCTGTTAAAAATAATATTCGTTTTCAAAACACCTAAATATAACTTAACCTAACTTCTTATAACATATAACACACAAACCACGTCCAATACGTATACATTTATATAACATGACAAGAAACCACCGCCTTGAGTTACAATGGACGAGCAAAACTGTAGCAGTGTATCAGGATGTCCCCGCCCGTATGTGAGTTTTCACGGCGCCGCTCTGTAAAAAGATCACGTGCGCGAGGCGACGCAAATAAAGCTGCTGTCAGAACACTAGAGAATAGCGGGTAGCGAGTTGAGCAATTGTTCTGGCACTAAATTAAGGCTTATAAAGGTAATGATTAGTGTTACGAACGTGGTAAAATTTATTGTTTTGAATGCTATTAAAACCTCCATAAGGGGCTATTATTTACGTAAGGGTACTATTTTATTTATATGTCGGAATGTGCGTTTTCCATGTAAAGTACATTAGAAAATAGATATCTATGGATGGATATATGAGTAAATGTATATTTATTTATCTATATAAGTATATATTTACAAAAAGAAAGTAGTATAGAGTATATAAGTTATCTGGCTTCCATAGCACAACCTCTGCTTAGTTTGGGGTCAGATGGCCGTGTGTGAGGTATAATGTCCCAGATTATTATTAATATTTACTTATTCTTATATTAATCAAAGAAATCGGTTAAAAAAAAATCACAAACAGAAGAGAAAATGGTACTTAACTAAATATTTTGTCATTACCTTTTTATATAATAATATCTATTGTAATTTACAGACGATATATTACATTTGATTCTATCCTACGTACGTTGTACAATATGAACTGTACCAATGTATTTACATGGTATTTATTTAAAGTGTAAAGAGTATCTCCCCGCCAGCATTGAGACGGCTGCCTAAAGCCCAAGCGATGGCACATACCATTTGACATTTGTGTTTTGTTTGAAAAGGTGAAATTATTTATTTCACGCCAGCTTTGGTGTGCCACGTTTTTTCGTGCTTTACCATATTAATATTCTGCGTGTGGTGATTTATTTTAGGGCGTGTAATCGTTTGCACGCATCACTATGATTATGACAGATTTCTTGTTTATAGTATCTGATACTAGCTGTCCTCCGCGGTTCCATTCGCGTTCCCAAGAAATAAAGTAGCCTATGTCATTTTCCATACTATAAGCTATCTGCGTACAAAATTTCATCGCGATCGGTTCGGCGGATCAGGCGTGAAAAGTTAACAAACAAACAAACTCACTTTCGCATTTATAATATTAGTTAGGAATAGGATTACCTTCTCCTATAATTTCAAGTAGAAATTAAGTATTTCAATTGCTTGGTTAAAAAGATTTGTTTGTGCGTCTGCTAATTTGTTACTTGGCATGTTGCCATTATTATTTATGGACATTAGCAATACAAGGGCAAATGTTGGCAATAACTTTACAACTTGTGTATGTTACTCAAGCAGGCGGGTACTACAAGGTACCCCCCTACCACTATACTATTGTTTCCTCACGATGTTTACACTTCGGCATATACTCTGTCAGCTTTTTTTTATGTCAGCAGGCTGATAAACGGGCATATGGTCTTGATGGTAAGTGGTCACTTCCACCTATGGATATTTGCAATGGGGGATTACAAATCGTTTTACGCCCTTCTTGAAAAACCCCTTATCGCTGCGGTTTTATATTTCAAAAAATCATTGTTTTAGGTTCTATTGCATTAATAAAGACCCCCAAAAATAGTTATATATGTACAGACAGCGATCACTTACACTTTTATTATTAGTATAGATATTGTAATATTATCGAATCTTATTTTTTTTAGATAGAATTTAGATATTTTTTAGACAGATATGAATGATAAATTATAATTTCATTAACAACAAGCATAGATAACAAGGTATTTAAAAAAAAAATATAAAATAAAAACTGTGACTTTCTGGTACCGATGGGCAAGGTTGCCAGCAGGGCTGGCAGCGTCTTATTTCACAAAATATATCTCTACTGAACTCTAATTTTAATTAATTTAAAAATACCAAACAAAATTACTACAAATACAAGTGAATAAGGTCTGTACCTGCAAAAGCCTGAAAGTGTAATAATATATTTAACTTGAACTGGTAGGTAATAGAATTAGGGTTGCTCTTTGTCCGGACACAATGTCCGGAATCCGTGGACGTACATTGGATCCGTATCTAATTGTGTCAGGAAAATCGATTGTACATTGTGACAGGATTGGAATACCTGCGAAACTTTTGCGAAATGTCACTTGCAGGACCTTTTGTGAAATACGCTTTTGGGTAAATTGGTCGTTGTTGCGAAAAAATCTACCCCGGCCTCGTACTATTGCATGGAATACTTTCTACTCAATTGAAAAAAAGGGAAATAGTATTTTTATATATATATTTTATAATTGGTATTTATATGTTATATGTATGCATTTGTAATATTTATTCAAACGTAATCAATTTAAAACTATATGTAAATAATCTAAGGTTTATTTTACCTACAGGAATAAAATCTGTAAAGAAAACTTCACGCATTCAGTAACCAACTTCTACCACTAAACTCAACGAAGTAAGTACATCTCCTAAGCTTTCCTACCAATCTAATTTATAAGCCAAATAACTTCACCTAGACTTTCTAAAGCGTGGATTAGCCGTAACCCGAGGCTCTAGTGTTTAATAGAATAAAATATCCTTAAAACATCGTAAATTCAAAGCATCCATTGATAACGACGCATCTGAATTGCTTATAAATCTACCGAAATGGTTATTGGGTGAAAAATGGCCGGAATGGGTGAAAGAGGCGCGGTTAATTTAACATTTGGGTTGAACCCGCAAATCTATATCACGTGGAGGGTATTAAAATATATTATTATGCGGGATTTGTCGTATATTATATTGTTTTATAGTGAACAATTTTGCATGGATGACAAATGATTTGATTATCTTTCAAATTCATTCTGAAAAATATATTTAAAATTATTAATATTTTACCAGATCAATATCAAAATTTGTCTAATATCAAGGCGATATTGTTATAAAAACAGAAAAAATATATAGGTATGTATATCCTGGGTAAAGAAAAAAGAAATGCAGCTCTGTATGCATTCTACACTAGCTAGCTATTCCAAGTAAAAAAAAATACGCTTACATTTGACCAAATTATATGATTTGCCTTTTGCGGTGGAGACTATGGGTCCGTAGGGTCCGAAGCTCACCGATTCGCTCGGATTTTGAACGAAACGAATAGTCCCTCCGTAATGTGCATAAAAATATATAATAGATTACCAGATATATTAAAAGACGAAACAGATACAAAATTTATCAATAAACTTAAACAAATATTATTAAAAAACCGGCCAAGTGCGAGTCGGACTCGCGCACCGAGGGTTCCGTACGAACTTCGTCCATCGTTCGTCCATCACGGGAAATGCATAATTTTATTTATTTACTGTATTTGAGGTTGTTGCCAATTAAGCTAGACCTCTAAATTGTATGAGCGCCCATACAACTCAGAGGTCTTTATTAATTGGCGTAACTATGTATGTATGGATTAATTAAAGGATGTCCCCTTTCATTTTCAACTTTTTTTTATTTTTTAGAATTTTTCCTTTATTTGTGCTGTAAGACCTTGCTTTTTGCCATTTTTTTTTATATTTGAGTTGATTGAATGAAAGGTAAATTGCGGTTTACGATTTATGACGTATTAAAAAAAAACTGCTAACTAGATCTCGTTCAAACCAATTTTCGTTGGAAGTTTGCATGGTAATGTACATCATATCTTTTTTTAGTTTTATCATTCTCTTATTTTAGAAGTTACAGCCCCCCCCCCCCCCCCCCAACATTTTAAGTGTCTCTCGCGCAAACTATTCAGTTTAGAAATAATGATATTAGAAACCTAAATATCATTTTTGAAGACCTATCCATAGATACCCTACACTTATGGGTTTGACGAAAAAAATTTTTGATTTTCAGTTCTAAGTATGGGGAACCCCCTAAATTTATTGTTTTTTTTTCTATTTTTGTGTGAAAATCTGCGGTTCACAGAATACATCTACTTACCAAGTTTCAACAGTATAGCTCTTATAGTTTCGGAAAAAAGTGGCTGTGACATACGTACGGACAGACAGACGGACAGACAGACAGACAGACATGACGAATCTATTAGGGTTCCGTTTCTTGCCATTTGGCTACGGAACCCTAAAAAAGCATATTATACAGTTAATGACTACATAAATGTTTTTCGCCCCCGTAACTTTGCAACTTTTATCGAAATCGTTAGAGCCGTTTTCGAGAACGTGATTACAAATATACCTACTAATATTGCTCAGGAAATAGAATAGGATTTATGCTCGTGACTGTACAGTAAATGTATATAGCTACTCATTGTAGGTTTAATGATCCACCAATTGTTCAATTGACCCAATTTCACGGGACGTGTGCAAATATGGAATATTAATTAATTATTATGGAATGATATACCCGCCAATCTACCTACCACATACGTGGGTTTGATTCCCATCCAGGACATACATTTGTGAGCATGAACATGTCTATTTGTTCTGAGTCTGAGTGTAATTATCTATAAAAGTATGTATTTAGAAGAAAAGTAGCATATCTTCTTCTTCTGTATATATAAAACGAAAAGGTAACTGACTGACTGATCTATCAACGCACAACTCAAACCACTGAAAGGATCGGGCTAAAATTTTGCATACAGACAGCTATTATGACGTAGGAATCCGCTAAGAAAGGATTTTTGAAAATTCTACCACTAATGGGGTAAAATCGGGGTTCACGGGTGAAACCGCGGGGCGGAAAGCTAGTGTAGTATATCAGTTATCTGGTTACCATAGACAAGCTCAGCTTAGCTTGGGACCAGATGACCGTATGTGAGGAATGTCCCAAGATATGTATTAGATTTATTTATTTAAATAGCTTCCACTCCGCGGTTTCACCCGCATTCCTGGCGGATCTTGTTTTTTTTTGCTTGGGCTTGCGTTTTGCTTCTTACCTGTTGAAAGACGAAAACGAAGCCTAAGATGGAGCACGCTTACCCAGAAGAAACCTATTCACTCTGGCCTTGAAAGTCCCTAGATTGTAGGAGTCAGGAAACAAAATTGGATTATTCCGGGACAAAAGTATCCTATTGTTAATCCAGAATTCAGAATCCAGAATTTGATGTTTTTTAATCGAAACTACAGTTTAATCGATAGCCAATAAAGTTAACCTAAAACAATATATATTTAAATTAAATACTTAGGTTTAGTATAAGACTTTAAGGCTAGGTTTCACATTGTATTCAATTTTGTGCTCTCATAAAAAGTTATTTTTTTTGGCGCAATTTAGGTCTATAAAATAAGAGTTTGAGTGCGATTTTTATTTTTATTTACTGTCGATAAATATTAAAAAATAAACGAAAATTAGATAGTTACAATCATGGCTGAAACTATAATCTACCTTGTGACCTACTTAGAATTTTTGTAAATGAAAGAAAAATTGTATCGTAAAGACACCATTAAACCTTTAGAAAATGTTAGGTGTACTTACATTTGACGACTCGCATTTATATGGACGTCGTGCTACGGTGCCAGTTTGATGCAAACAAATCGTTTTCTTGTTTTTCTGCTTTGTTGTCCACAGTAAGCCACGAATCCTTTCATTCGGGCAAAAAATTAGCTTTCATGAAAGTTTATATTTTTGGTTTGGATATGCCTGCAATTGCTTAAAAATGCAATTATGTTATATACCTCGGTGATACCTGCAGATTTTTGACTACCGCGGTAATACCTGCATTTACCTTAGTTCAATATTATAGAAGTAAACAACGGCCCCTGCGCAGGCTCTCGTTAGAGCGCAGACAGCGACCAACTCAATTAACTACACATCCGCGTTTTATAATTGCTACTAATATACATGCTACCTAGGGTTGCACATCACTGCTTTTAGACTTTATAAAAGGTCGGCAACACATTGGAAATGCCCTTGATATTTCTAATGTCTGTAGGCAACTGTATATAGCCACTTACCATCAGGTGGAGTGTCTGCCTTATGACTTAAAAAAAAAACACTCCACACACTCAGTGACATTCTTTAAAGCAGAGGTTTCCAAATTTGGTGACTTACAAACGACGTGCCGATTTTTTCTTATCTACGTAACATACGGTCATACTAACTAGATAATTAACATTTTTTAAGCTGACACTAAACAACTCACTTTTAGATATTATTGTAGAGTAGACATTTTAAAAATAAAAACATGTTTTTATTCATACCATACATGACAAGTTTTGCTACTTCGCGTTGGGATACACGCTATATCGACCTTCATAAGTGGGAACTGAGCCTTAAGTGACTTAGCCCGGGCCCTTAATTCAATAAATGGCTTTGACTTTGATATTAAATCCAATGCAACTGATATTAATAGTGCCAGTTTTACAAGGAGCAATGCGACAACAAATACATAAGTTAGTACTATTCAATAGTAATGTGTCAGTAAAAATAATATGGGAAATGCTTTGTTTGTACTCCCTAAATTCAAAACTATTTTACGTAATGTATTTATTGTAAAAAAGCGCCGTCAGAGCGTCAGCCCTAAAGCGCTAACGTTGCGTCGCCAAATTCAAGCTGAAACTGCTGACATTTTCCAAAATTACATCATGCTTAGGACCATACATATTTCTATGTGAAAATAGTTTGCATAAACTAACTTGTTTATTTCACGTAGTTTTTGGGATATAAATTTAAAACATTCTTTATGTATGATTTGAATTTAAAATCAGTCATCTTGGTAACTGAGATAGGTATTTTATTATAAAAGCGAACACTACATCCAAAAATGACTTTTTAAGTTTAGCTAATTTAAAATTCGGAACTTGTATGTTAAATACCACTAATAAAAATATAAATTACAACAATGGAACTGTAAAATATAATTCTGAACCCAAAATTGGTTTGTTTTAATTGAACAGTGCGGTTCAGGTGCAAATATAACGGTGTTTGTCATTGTGATTGTCATATACGACGCGACACATATGTTCATCGATAAATTGGTTTTATTTTCCGAACACGTGTTCAATTGAAGCTGGGTTTCATGGTCACCGATAAAATTTATATTTACATTAATCTGTTCTGTTCTTGACAGTAAAGCTTTGGTTATGTTATTATAAAACTCATTTTCAATTAGATTTTCTTTTAAAGTATCTTCGAAAATATGAACAACAACAACAATTGGAGGGCGACGGACCGTCTGCTTGCTAATTAGCCTTGTGACCAAAAAAAAAACTGTTTGGAAAATAACCTTAAGGTGGACAAACTTAGTGCTAAACCAGACCTAAATATACAATAGTGTTCAGTACTCCGATTTTCAACGACTTGGTATGGTAACATTTAACTTGCTTGCTGGACCAATGAGCGCTCTGGAATCGACGTCCGGGCGGAAGTGGCGCCATCTCTTCTTCGAAAAAAACTGTAGCAAAGGAGTCATAATAACGTCTCCTGTACATTTTAAGTTATGTTTAATATTATAACTACCTTATAGTGAATATTGCAACAAATACTTATAGACATAATTATCACGAATGTGTGTACCGTGTACAGTGAATGTGTGAGCTCACCTACGGACTTGTAATCTGAAACCACAAGAAAATCCATCAGACGTTCTGAAAAGGTGAGTGAGTTTTTTGTTGCTTTACACTTGTTCTTGATTTATCGGAGCCTCGCAAAACGAGGAGACGTTCCCTCACCGAATTATCTAGATACCTATAAACTTAGAATTATCCTATAAAGTTTAAGAGAGAAATACAGTCCATTTCGGGTGCTCGTAGCATACCTACATTCCTAATTCATTACATTTTCTGGTCCATACGAACCGGATATCTTTTCAATTTATATCCATAGTCTTTATTGATTATAGTAAGTCGTACTTATTATAAAATAATTCATCTTCCTGCATTAATTTGGCTAGGAAAAGTTGCAAAAAGGCACTTGGGTAAGTCCATTTTTCATTCAGGAACGTCCATTTTTACGTGTAGGTACAACGACGCGACGCGCTACCTATAAAGATGGCGACCGCTAAGTTGTCCGAATTAGAAATCAAATTCAAAACTTTAAATTTTCATAAAGAGTATTTGTTTTCTAAACTACAAAAAATTTATGAATGTTCGAGAAAAGTCACGGAAAAGAATGTTCCAGAGTATTTAGCTCAGTGTTCAGATTTAGATTCAATTAGAACGCGTTTCGAGGAAATTGTGTTAGAAATAATGCAAATTGAAATTAAAAATAAACCCGATGCAAAATTGTCTACTAAGGAATTGGATTCGTTTGATGTTATATACTCTGCTTGTAGAATGGTTGCATTAAAATATCAATCATTGGAAAGTTCCTCATCAAAAACTCGTCATGATCAGGTCCGACCGTCTTTACCTAAACTACAATTATTTGAGTTTGATGGTCAGATAGAAAACTGGACTACCTTCTATGATACGTTTGTTTCATTAGTTCACGAGCGTGAATTTGCAGATATAGATAAATTTCACTACTTATTGTCTTGTGTCAAGGGCCCGGCGCTCAATATAGTTAAAAAGTTACCGATTACCGCCAAAAACTATTCACTTGTTTGGCTAAGTTTAGTAGATAAGTACCAAGACCAAAGAGCATTGGTAGGTAGGTATTTAGACAAAATGCTCAATTTTACTCCACTCGGTAAAACGGCTGCTGCGAATCTTAGTTTATTTATAGAAACCTTTGATAACTCATGGAAAGCAATTGAAGCATTAAATGTTAAGGACTTAGGTGATTACTTGGTTTGTCATTTGGCATTACGTGCGTTGGATTCGTCTACGAGAAAGTTATTTGAGGAAAGCTGTGACCAAAAGGTACTTCCTCACTTTTCGGAGTTGATTAGTTTTGTGAATAATCAAATTAAAGTTCTTGAGCATACGTTTCCGAACACACCGTCTGTAGTGATAGCATCGGAACGTAAACAAATATCGAATAAATTTAAAAATACCTACGGTAATAATAATAAACCTCGCGATTCATTTACCAAAGGAGTACTTGCTGTTTCGACGGTCTCATCGAATAGTAATAATAACAATAATAGTGATAAATATTATAAACCTTATAATAATAATAATTACACGACGTATTCAAAAATTAATTGCGCTCATTGTAATAACAATCACATGATTTATAGGTGTGAACAGTTTCGTAAACTGTCACCTGATGCTAGGATTGACCGTGTCAGATCCCTAAAATTGTGCACTAATTGCCTAAAGGCTAATCACGATTATTTATCGTGTAAAAGCGTACTAAGTTGTGGTGTGTGTGCGTCACCTCATCACTACTTGTTACACAGAGACGCGGCGAGCACCGCCGCCGCCGCGGCCGTGCCGTCGACGGCGCGTGATCTCCCGTCTTCTTCGCACTCGCAAGCGCTAGTTACCGCTCATTCCGTGAGTGAGTCGGCGACGGACACACAAGTCGCGTTACACAGTGTAGGTGGGAAACATTATGGTGTCGTATTAGGTACGGCCCGCTTGCGTATCGTCGACGCTTGTGGTCAGAGTCAGGACTGTCGCGCAGTAATGGACTCAGGAGCTCAAAGCTCATTCATAACTACGGATTGTGCTCAACGTTTGGGTCTTCCGCGTAAACATTGCCCATACTCTATTTATGGTCTTGCTGGTGAATCCGTAAAAAACCACGGAATGGTAACATGTACGTTTAAACCGCGGCATGCGAATGAACCTTATTACGTTGTCGATATGGTCGTAGTTACTAAAGTATCGGCAGAGATGCCCAATATTTCATTTCCGACATCAGTGACTGACGAATATAAACGATTTAATTTAGCTGATCCGTTTTATTATAAACGTTCGCGCGTGGATATTTTGTTAGGCAATGACATTGTTTCGGAACTTATTAAAGATAGACCTTTATCGATTAAAGCGGACATACCTCAGGTAATCGAAACAGTTTTCGGTTTTGTCGTTAGTGGAAGGTTAGCCACTGAGTACACTAGTAAAAGTCAGAGTTTCCATCTATCAGTTTCAACTGACGAAGAACAATCCCTAGATACGACGTTACGTAAATTTTGGGAAATAGAAGAGGTACCATGCCCTTCTCCTATAAATCCTCTTGATGAATTAGCTGAGAATATATTTGTTAAAGAGCACAATCGAGATTCGAGGGGACGATACATAGTACCTTTACCCTTCATACCGGAACATCCACCGCTGGGTGACTCACTGACCATGGCTGAGCGACGCTTACGTTTCACTGAACGAAAATTGTCGCGTTCGCCTGTCTTACATCGTGCGTACACAGATTTTATGGGTGAATATAAAGCTCTAGGCCACATGGAGCTACACCACGGTAATACACCCAGTAGGTATGTGATTCCTCATCATAGTGTTTTACGCCCTAGTAGTTCATCAACACCTTTAAGAGTTGTATTCGATGCGTCAGCTAAATCAAGTAACAACATTGCATTAAATGATATCTTATTAACTGGGCCTAAACTTTATCGTGATATAGTATCTATTATATTAAATTTCAGACTTTTTAAATATTGTCTAGTTAGTGACATTTGTAAAATGTATCGAGCTATCTTGTTACGTGATAGTGATCGCTGTTATCAGCATATTTTATACCGTGATTCGCCAGACGACCAAATACAAGTATACGAGTTAAATACTGTAACTTACGGTCTCAACTGTTCTCCTTTTCTTGCAATTCGAACACTATTACAATTAGCGGATGATGAAGGTGAACGTTTCCCTTTGGCCGCGCAGGTGTTACGGGAAGGGGTTTACATGGATGACATTCTATACTCGTGCACGACTTTAGAAACTGCCTGTACGTTGCAGGACGACTTAATCGCTTTATTAAAGTGCGGAGGTTTCGAACTTAAAAAGTGGGCGAGTAATAGTGCCGAGTTATTAGAACGTGTTCCCGTGGAACACAGAGAATGTCCAGTTAACTTTATGAAGGACGATAATGAATGTACGGTTAAAGTACTAGGTCTCCGTTGGATACCGTTATCGGACAGTTTTTATTTTACCGTAAATGTCACAGACCACGTCAACACAAAGCGATCGGTATTAAAATTATTGGCATCAATATACGATCCCGTGGGTTTCATATCGCCTTGTTTATTTGTAGCAAAAGAGATATTGCAAGACCTTTGGAAATTAGGGTTAGGCTGGGATGAACCACTGCCTCCGTCAGTATGTATGCGCTGGTCAGTCTTTGTAAATGAATTGCCGTGTTTATCGAATATCCTTATCGAACGTCACATGCTATTGCCCAGTCAATCAGAATGCGAATTAGTTGGATTTTGCGACGCGTCGTTGCAGGGTTATGCGGCTTGTGTTTATGTAGTCAGTCGTGATGATAAAGGTAATACTAAGGTACGTTTGGTAACGGCCAAATCTAAAGTCGCACCAATCAAACCATTAACTATTCCGCGACTAGAGTTGATGGCAGCCTTATTACTTAGCAAATTAATTAAATATGTTAACACTAATTTAACTCGAATTAAAATCACTCGTATCACCGCACTCACTGACTCGACAATCGTATTGTCCTGGCTGCAAATTGAAGCTTATCAATTAAAAACGTTTGTTTGTAACCGGGTTGTACAGATAACAGAGACATTACCACCAACCTGTTGGAGACATGTCAATAGCGAAAATAACATGGCGGATATCGGTTCGCGTGGAGCTTCTCCAGCTCAACTTGTAGCTAACAGCGCAACGTGGTTATCGGGACCAGATTGGCTTAAGGAAAGCATGGACAAGTGGCCTGTTTCGACGTTCGTAAACAATGATCCGTCTAGTCTTGAAGAACTAAAACCTAACAAAGTCGTTTCTTTAGTAACATCCAATGAGGATGAAATAACTGAATCTAAACTGGAATTTTGCGAAAGGATATTTGAACTCTTTTCTTCATATACAATGTTACAGCGTTGTTTTGCTAGAATTTTGAGACTCAATCGTAATAATTCGGATTCTGTTAATAAATCAGTAGTCATTTCCACTTTTGAATTAAATAAAGCACAAGACGTTCTTGTTAATTTAGTACAATCGGCATATTTTAAAACTGAAATTGACAACTTACGTCAAGGTCGAGAGTACATTCCGACGCTAAAAAGGTTATCCCCTTTCTTAGATGAACAGGGACATCTCAGGGTGGGGGGTCGATTGGCTTACGCTGAGTTACCATTTAATGTCAAACATCCTCGACTCTTACCCAAGAATAGCCGATTCACATTATTACTTGTTAATTATTTTCACATAAAATATTTGCACGCAGGTCCACGCACTTTGCAAAATATCTTAAATCAACAATTTTGGATATTAGCTGCACGGCGAATTATTCGTTCCGTATTATCAAAGTGTAAAATTTGTTTTAAATGTAAACCGAATTTATTACAACCGAAGATGGCATCGTTGCCTGCAACACGTCTGTTGTCAAATCAAGTGTTCGACCACGTCGGAGTTGATTTAGGCGGTCCGTTTTTTATAAAGGAAGGTTTATGTCGTAACGCTAAAGTGAACCGTGCCTACCTAGCCTTGTTTATATGTTTTTCGACGAAGGCAGTACACTTGGAGGTTCTATCATCCTTGTCAGCTGAGTGTTTTTTAGCTGCCTTGGATCGATTCATTTCTAGAAGAGGCTTGTGTTCTTATATCTACTCTGACTGTGGTACCAATTTTATAGCTAGTAAAAAACATTTAGATGAAGTTTTCAATTTTTTTAATAATAGACAAACTAAAAATCAGATATTGGAAGGCTGCGGTAGTCGACAAATAATATGGAAATTTAACCCACCTAGTGCACCACATATGGGTGGCCTTTGGGAGGCCGGCATTAAATCGGTTAAATACCATTTGAAAAGAGCTGTGGGAGAAAAATCCTTGACGTTCGAGGAACTCTCTACGGTATTCTATAAAATAGAAGCCATTTTAAACTCACGGCCGTTATGTCCCTTACCATCAAGTGATAATCCCGATGATTGTAACGTTTTAACCGCGGGCCATTTTTTAATCGGTAAAAGTCTAGTAACCGTGCCAGAGTATAATGTTGAGGACATTCCAATTAATAGGTTGTCACGTTGGCAATACATACAAAAATGTTCTCAAATATTCTGGAACAGATGGAAGGTAGAATATTTAAATACTTTACAACAACGTGCAAAATGGTTCACATCTAACGCTAATATTAATATCGGAGATATTGTACTAGTTAAAACGGACAACGTGCCTCCTTGCAACTGGCCTCTAGCTCGGATTGAAGCAGTTCATCCTGGTAAAGATGGAATTATTCGATGCGTTACTATCCGCACGCAAAAGAATCTCTTAAAGCGACCAGTTAATAAGCTGAGTCCTCTACCCTATCAAAACTAAAATATTAATTTTATTTTCTGTTTTTCATAATAATTATTTCTTTTGTTCAATCCATTTGGATGTTATTATTTCATGTAAAAGTTAATTTGTCTTAGTTTACATAGGGAAACCATCAATATGGTTTCGGTGGGGGGTATGTTCAGTACTCCGATTTTCAACGACTTGGTATGGTAACATTTAACTTGCTTGCTGGACCAATGAGCGCTCTGGAATCGACGTCCGGGCGGAAGTGGCGCCATCTCTTCTTCGAAAAAAACTGTAGCAAAGGAGTCATAATAACGTCTCCTGTACATTTTAAGTTATGTTTAATATTATAACTACCTTATAGTGAATATTGCAACAAATACTTATAGACATAATTATCACGAATGTGTGTACCGTGTACAGTGAATGTGTGAGCTCACCTACGGACTTGTAATCTGAAACCACAAGAAAATCCATCAGACGTTCTGAAAAGTTGAGTGAGTTTTTTGTTGCTTTACACTTGTTCTTGATTTATCGGAGCCTCGCAAAACGAGGAGACGTTCCCTCACCGAATTATCTAGATACCTATAAACTTAGAATTATCCTATAAAGTTTAAGAGAGAAATACAGTCCATTTCGGGTGCTCGTAGCATACCTACATTCCTAATTCATTACACAATAGTAAGTGCTATTTTGGATGTGAAAAGCATGGTGCAGGAGGAAATGCAGTGCGAAACTAATTCCTTTCTTTACCCTCCCCCCTCCCCCCCGCTCACCGAGTAGCTACCCCAGGCCGCCCTACCTGCGGCACAGTCAGTACTTGTAGTCAGATTATAATTATTATAGTACCTGGGCGATCGTCTTTTGTTTCAGGAAAGATCAAGTTTGTCTATAAACCTAAATAGAAAAAACCTTATTTAAGTACAAAATTTGATCCAAATTGTTAGAACCGTTTCTGAGGTACACAAAAAATATACATAAAGCTATAAGATAAGATATTGAACAATTTCTACTAAGAGACTGGTGTGGAAACATAAAAGTCTTTTTCTCTCAAAACTGTTTCTATTAAGTTGAAAGGCTGTCCTTTCAATACAAGATTTACTTTTCTTTTACTAGATTTGGTTCCATAGTACCTATAATGATCCCTTCTATAAGTTTTTCAGTCAGGACAACAACCACTCGGTGTAACATCTTATATGATACATAAATTAAACGTTTTCTAGCAAAAGCTTGAAGCAAACGAGCGTGTGTTGTTCGAAGTTGCGAGCGGGCACTTGGCAGACGAAGTTCACCTCGACACAATCACACACTACGCCTGGAACTCCTCGAACTAAACGAAAACATTTAAATTTATGTACCAAGTTTCCTGTGCGGAGAATTTTCAATTATTCCTTTGATACTTTTTACGATTCTGATGATTTTACACGCGTTTTCATTGTTGAATTATGACTGTTTTGAAAGTTGTTTATAAATGTAACTGGTTTTAGAAATTTAATCGTCCAACGTGTTTTAAGCTCTTCTTAGTAAAAGATGAGAAAAATCGATCATGAAATTATATTTTTAATTTGTACTAGAAAACCTCAAAAATACGAACATAAAAAGAAAACCAATACAAAATAAAACGTGGTATAAGTATAACTCAAATTCCTAATTGTTGTATAGTAGCTGTGGAGTGGCTGTGGAGTAGCAATTGAGTTGGTAACGTTTGATGTAGAGGACCTATTGAACCCTTTGTTCCGTGAGTTTGTTTGCACGGATTGTACTGCTCTATACCAAAGAGAGTGTGCTAGTTAATACGACTTGGGCTTTTCGAATCAGTAATTTTTATGTTTAATTTGACCTTGTAGTTTTTTTTGGGATTTATTTATATAGGTTATATAGCTGCTACCCGCGGTTCACCCGCATTCCCGGGATAAAAAATAGTAATAGAAAATAAGTAATATAAAAAATAATAATATCGTGAAAAAAAATTCAAAATTTTCATACATTTTGATTGAGCAATGTTGATCTTTTGTATGAAAAGTTAGTTTTTCTTTTCGTGATTTCAGGGTTGGTCCCATAGTAAAAGTTGTAAGTATTGATGAGTACTTCCACCCCCTAAAGCACTGCCGGTGTTTTAAAAATAACCCTGTATAACGAACAATATGGTATTAGTAAATTAATTATTTCTTACTATATTATATCGAAAATTCAATTTCCATCAAATTGAAGAAGTTTGGAACGGATGGACATAATAATTGTAACAATGAATTTTGTTTGTGAATAAACATATTTTTTTCATACACAAGCTTACAACATTTTACCATAATGAGCTCTTATTTAACAAAATGTCAATGATCATCTTCAATATCACCCTTTTGTAGTTCACTTCTGGACATACCTAGCCCAAATCGCCCCACTGCTACTGGTTCATTGCCCTCTGCATTCAACCCAGCCCGACTACCTTTTTGTGCTCGTCAGTCCAACGCGTTGACTGACGAGCACAAAAAGCGTACCGCTATTGAGATTTATTTTAGCAACCACAATTTTATGGTTATACAAAGGGCACCCAGTTATTAACAAAATACATAGAGACCAGAGAGCATCTACGCTAGGTCTTGCTACCGCAGTTTTTGCTTCGGTATTCATGCGAGTGGTTTGTGAATTACTTTACAGGTTCTGCTTGAGTTTGCGATCAATATATTAATTTATTTCTTAAGTTTTCTTTAATTTTGTTTTGTTTTCGTCATAACATACATAATATTGTCAGTGAGAAAATAAATAATTTTATGTAAGTAATAAGTCTGAGTTGGTTTTGAAAAGATTAATTGCTGGCTCTTCTCAGCAATAGTAACCTTCTGAACCGAGCGTTATAGTCAGACTATTCATAAGTACTTGTGAAGACTTTTCGTTTCATTATATACATCATTTCCATTTGTCCAGAATGGTATCGGAACTGTTTCTCTAAGGGACTAGAGCATTTTGGGCGCGCGTCATTAAAATTTGTTACAGTGAATTTCTGTACAACGGATTAAAATATGAAGCTTTTGAGTGTTGCCGTCCATTGTACATTTTTAGTTGGTTGGTAGTATTGATATTTTTTTCTCAAGCAGAAAAGTGAAAGAGAAGAACAAACAAACAAACCTATTGTACGACCAAATGGAATTGACAGGTAATCGAAAGTAATCATTTAAAGTTCTAAACCATACCTAATGTTACTAAACAGAGAAACGAGAAAACTAAACCTATGCTATCGTCCTCTTTTAACCGACTTCAAAAAAGGAGGAGGACACAACCTATCTAGTATCCGACTAAAAAGGAAGCACGTGTTCCAGAATCTCAAATTCTTTCGCTGACTTCAAAACGAGTTCTAACATCATCTATATATATAAAAATCAATGCCGCTTTTCGTTGTAATTCTATAACTCAAGAACGGGCTCATCTATCCAAACCAAATTTTAAGGCTTTGTTTGGACTATTTAGTAGATGGTTTATGTGAAGTTTGCACAAAATCGGTCGAGCGGTTCTTCATTTATCACATTTCTTGTAACAATAAATGGCTGATCATTTTGTTAATGGGGATTTTGCTGTCAAATAAAAACTTTTTCAGATGGGGATTGTGCTGTCAAATTGTAACTTTTTTCAGTGTTGATAGTACAAGCATGTTTTTACGTCATTCATTTCATTTCGTCGAACGGGGAAAACTTATAGACATTTTATAAAGTCTGCGCGAGCGAAGCCGCGGGCGAAAAGCTAGTTATTTTATACTTTTTAATGCATTATTTTACACACTTTGAAGTCGGTTTTGCTTTTTGTTAAAAGTTATTTTTTAACTAAGGTAATCTGTGAGGATGTCGAATACCAGATGGTTGTGTCTCACTCGTACTTATTCAAACCGGGACAATATGAATGAGGACGCCTTTTGCTCAGCTCAATTTCCCAGTTGGTTATTAATCAATCAATATCTCTTTAGATCTGAAATTAGAGTTCATATTTCTTTATTTCTATCCAGTTCTCTCAAGTAGAATACTTCTAACCTAATTTTAATGTCTACACTACGCTGGTCAAGGCATGGTCTCCGCCTAGACATTTATTTCAAGGAAGTAACCAGGTACCTATTGGATTTCGACTGATTTGTTTTTCACGGCTTTTTTAAGAATCGCAAAGGTGTGAGGGTGTGTTAAATTAAAATTTATAACTATGAGATTGTATGAATATAAAATTACCACAAACACATTCAAATCAACACTTAGAGACATGGAATTTGATTCCATGTATTTTTTGCCAATAGAGGCACATTTTTTTTCTTCCGATTCGACCATTTCGATTTGATCACGATTTATTAATCAATATTTAAAAAAACTAAAGCACTACTACATTCCATAGATTTTTGTTATAAAGAGAAAGTTTTTCAAGCAGATTTTATGCATAAAACAACAAAAATAGTTGAAGGTTAATTATGAGCATTTAAGTTCATTATTAATTCGTTCTGAGCAAAGTTTCGATTTCCTTCTGGAAAGTTTACAATCATTTTTATCTCGGATTTATGATAAAATATTCATCAGATATGAAAAATAAAAAAATCAGCATTTCTACTTAATAGGGGTACGTACGTCTATAACAGATTGGATTTGAAAGTTTTTCACTTTGTCGAGACATAAGTACCCTTCAACTTCACTTTGTCGAGACATAAGTACCCTTCAACTTCACTTTGTCAAGACATAAGTACCCTTCAACTTCACTTTGCCGAGACATAAGTACCCTTCAACTTCACTTTGTCAAGACATAAGTACCCTTCAACTTCACTTTGCCGAGACATAAGTACCCTTCAACTTCACTTTGTCGAGACATAAGTACCCTTCAACTTCACTTTGTCGAGACATAAGTACCCTTCAACTTTACTTTTTTAAGCATTAGTATAATCGGCATTAATCAACTTTGAAAAGTAATTTTCGTCGATATTGTTTGTATAAAAAAAAGTGGTGACGTGTCTATTGATTATGGATTTGGATTTAAAAAAACAGGTGGCAATTGCATTGTGGAGGATTACAAATTATCCCACAGTGGGTGTTGGTTGATGGTGAATAAATAATAACTTTCAATAAAAACATTTGCTGTATTATGATTCAGATTAGTTCTGGATTCTTAATATTGTTTTTATCAAAAATTATATTATTATGAAATGTTGTACATTAATAAAATAAAATTAGTTGGCGAAACTTTACCCAGTCAATTGTTATGACATAATTAATTAACAATGTTAATAAGGGGAATTAAATAAATATTTCTGCCACACACGCGCACACTGCCGCATCTCGTCAGCTGTTGCAGTCAGTCAGTGCCCCCAGTTCATTGACCTGCTACCATATGCCTTTCATTCCAGCGTCCTGTTCTTGTACCTTGCACACTTTCACATTCATAATATTAATCGGATATTTTTAATGCCTATCCAAAAATAAATGTCACAAAAATAAAATACTTAAATCTAAATAAAATCACTTTTTCCTCATAACAACACTAACAATAAATCTTGTAATGGCGTATCGTATCGTGTCGTAGGTATATTTAAATGAGGACAAACAAAGTGTGACACAATTAGGACGTCAAATGAACAGTCGACGAGCGAAATGCAAATTTGTACCGAAACTCGTTATCCTGTGACATTAAGCGGGGGATAGAGTAGGCTGAGGACAGGGGAGGCAGGGGAATAGAGCGTTGTACTTGCCTACACGGCAAATATGCTTGATAGGTATTGCAAGGACGTGCTTTATTGAAATTGTTCATTCATTAGCGATAGGTAAAGGGTACTTGAATCTACCTAAAAGCTGTGGTGAGTTCAAACTTGCGAGGAATTTTACGTATCAGAGAAGTGAATATCGTGTGGAGTCTGGTAATCTACACTAGCGTGGTGGGAGATGGTTGTCATCCACCTTAGTGTTTGTTGTTGCATGTAATCATAACTTCTGTAGTCCAAAATATTAGTCTCATACTCATGACCCGGTGAACTTCGTACCATGATCTGCATCGTGTACAGTTTGTCACATTTTTTTTGGCTGTTTTTTTCGGAGAGTTTTTATGTCAGAAAAGTGGTCAACATTTTATGAATAAAATTAACTTTGGGAGGTAAAATATAATAAATAAACATTTAATTCTTTAATTTAATTAATTTTGACCATAAATTACAACCAAAACAAAAGACAAAAATATTAATTTACTTTATTATCTAGTAATACTGGCTGTTTTTGTGCCTTTGCCTTAAAAAAAAATCGCTTTATTTATTTCCTCGCAAATATGTTATAAAACGTCGTATCACATACGTGCGCTTTTACCAGTTTTTTTACTCCGACGAAACATAAATATCCTTCCAACTCAGCTATACGGTGGAACAAAAACACAAACCTCTTTATGAATAGGCCAGTGATAAACAAACAGATAAGCAATAACTCAAGTCCTTACATCTCTTGTTATAATAAATCGCGGACACAACTCATTCACAGCGCTAGGGCCAGGTGCAGCGGACTAGATGTAAAGGTTATGGCGTCAGGGGCGGGCAGAGACAATATTTTACGTGACTACCCACCGTATTGTGTATCCAAGCAAATTGCGTCCTTAATTAAGTTAGAAAATAGGCTTTCTTGGTCATTGTTTATGTTTTATTATAATGAAGAGATAGATAACGTTTTAGAATGACAAAGGGCCTTGTTTTGATATGGTTTTATGGCGATGATAACTGATATACCGTTAGGAAGGTTATGCGTTCGAATCCTATAATAAGCTGGAGCTGTCAATGGAGGAAAACATCGTGAGGAAACAGTAGTATAGGATACTTTGTACTACCGCCCTAGCTGGCTGTCGCCAAACATGTACCGGTGTCTTCTTGAAGCCGTGGGGAAGTACCTTACGGAATACCGCAGCTAAATAACTTATAGTTGTGTTCCTGCGCGTGAGTAAGGTTGCCAGAGCTCATCGGAGAGGGGGGAAGGGTCGGCAACACGTGAGTGATACCCCTGGCGTTGCAAGCGTTCATAGGCTACGGTAACCGCTTACCATCAGGCGGGCCGTATGCTTGTTTGCCGACAATGTTGTATAAAAATAGAAAAAAGTTGAGAGCCAGTTTCTGTTTAGGCTTTGTCACTTCCAGGCTGCATTTAATATTTACTTGTTTAGTATGTTATGATTTGAGATGGTAAGCACACAGCTTATCCTCACACTTTGGTCTAGCACGGTGCATTTCAAAGAAGTTTCCTACCGCGGGCGCTCAGGTTGTGGAACAAGCTCCCCGCCATAGTTTTCGAATACAGCATGGGGTTCTTCAAGAAAGGTGTGAAGAGACTTTGGCAGGGTATGCGTGAGTGATTCCCCTGGTGTTGCAAGTGGCAATAGGCTACGGTAACCGCTTACCATCAGGCGGACTGCATGGCACATAATGCCATGCAAGTAATAATTAAAACATGTAACAAGTGATAGAGTAATATATTGTTTTCATAAAGCGACAAGAGATAGCAGACGGCACAAAGGGAAGTGAAGTTCAGTAAATAATGAGATGGCGACGTTTTTATGCCTGCCCAGTCACCGCCGACGATCGTAAAAGTCGCTTATACCGAACAGTTACTCATAATTTGCTTGTAAATCGTATAGAGGGGGGGTTCTGTTTATCGCACAGTTTGCCATTTATAGGGTTCCGTGTAGTCAAATGAGAGGTATAAAATGAACCAATGTTACAAATATTTTAAAGTAAACAAAAGAAGCACGTGGTAGATCACCCCTGAAATTGACTTGACCATATTTTAAGCCCGAAGAGACGATCTATGACGCGCGCATAAGAACGAGAAAAGGTTTAAAAGAAAAAAAAAATAAGAAAACCTGCAGGCATGAGTAAGAGAGTGAGAGGCCTTCTATATAAAATGTGTTATGTATGCAAATCTACACTGGGCCCAGGTGGTGGACCGTAGCCTCAATACGTCATTTAATAACCATTGATATTCTGCTACGTTGTAAACAAAATGGTTCTCTGTTCTCTCTCTCTCTTCCTGGCTTATGTAAGGTCATCCTAATGACTCTTTTCCATTTCACCAATGCCCTGTCGTCATGTTAGGCTGAAGGTTGGTTTTGGATAGTTACGACGTACAGTCTAACCTCCTCAAATCACATGGTTACTCGGTTACCTAACCAAGGGATGGACTAAGGAAGGGCTTTTCAAAATTAAAACCTTAAGAAATTAAAAAAGGGGAAAATTGGAAAAGGGTATCAAGGGTGAAACTGCGGGGGTTAACCCGCGATCCCCTATTTCACCCCGCATAGATACCTTATTATTATTTACTACTAGCTTTTTGCCCGCAGCTTTGGTTGCGCATACTATAAAATATCTATAGGTTTTTTTCATGAATAAATACCTATTTATTTCTGAAATAAAGCCTATTCAAAGCGCCAAACCAAGCTGCATTAACTTCCATGAAAAACCGTTCAGTAGTTTCAAACATTAGCTTGTTTAAACAGACAGTCAGACAGACAAAAAAATCTGTTTGTCCATCTGTCACGCAGCAACGGAGCAAAAGATTGATGTGATTTTTGGAGAGACATAGTTTATAGACTGGAGAGTGATATAGGCTACTTTTTATCCCGATAACGTGGATGAAAACTAGTAGGCTATAGGAATAATTAATCGGTTGGTTCGCGAATGGGACGCGCGTCCCAAAACTACCTACAAAAAAAATATTATTCCAGGAATCGCGAGTCAATTTATAACCCATTATTCTTCCATAAAAATACATAGCCACAGGTACAGAACCCTGGGCATTTGAATAATGTTTATTCATAGCGTATATTTTTTTTAGGGAAAATGCTTTCTTTCTGGATTTGCCTTTGGGGGAGTATAACAATTGGTTTCAAGGAAGCAAACGTTTTTTCAAATTACTTATTATTATTATTACTATGCAGAAAATTTGGTATTTTGAGTATTTTTTATGGGTTTTTTGTTTTATAGTTTTGTTGAAAAAATTGAAATAAAATATTTGGTAGAAAAGTGATGCCAATTACCGAAATCTGGTTAAAATAAAAAAATAAAAAACCGGCGAGTCGGACTCGCGCACGAAGGGTTCCGTACAATTATCTATAAAAACGGCAAAAAATCACGTTTGTTGTGTGTATATTTATTTTATTTTGTTTTTATTAGTATTTGTTGTTATAGCGGCAACCACCAGTAGCTAATTTACACTTTTCCACTAGCTCAGTGAAAATGACGTCACATGATATGATCAAGGTTATGGCTTCGATTTACAACGACTTAATGTATAAAACATTGCAAAGAAACCATGGCATTTTCGGTACCCGCCTGACTGTCTCAGCACTCAAAATGACGTGGCTATATACCTCTATCTACAGGAGCAGTTGCTTGGGAGCAGTAGTTTGTATGTATGAATGCGTTTATCTCAGGAACTATCAATCCGATTTAAAAAAATATTTTTGTATTAGATAACCCGTTTATTGAAGAAGGATAGGCTACCTTCTATCCCAAAAATGCGATTAAAACCGCGCTATATAACTAGTATTTTTTTATTTTCATTTCCGAGAAAAACTACCCAACCTCTGAGACTTTATCTCAATAATGTAACTCATACGTATGATAACAAATAAAAACAGTCCTTTCAATAAATCTCAGGAATTAACCCTCCGAGCGTGCACCAGTTTTACGATTATGACAGTGACAGCGTGACAACGCCGGCCGCGTGACATGCGAGTGACGTGACGTCAGCAACAAGTGACCGGGGACCGGTCGTGATTATTTTATTTACCTTTTTCAATTTTATACAGTCCCCCAGTGAGATGTACAGTTGTTGTTGCAATTTTCATGAATTGAGACATTTTTCATTCTGTGTTTTTTGATCAATTCTGAATATTATAAAGGTTTGTGACATGTAATGGAAGAGAAAAATTCCAGTTATAGAGTTTAGAAAGGTAATCAATATATTTTGTAACTGGTAGTTTGATTTTATTACTGAATTAAATTACAAACGCACTATATTATATTACATAAGTCTTCATCGTCATCTGATCAACAGCTCATTGCAGGGGCACAATCTTCTTTTTTTTTATACCACAATGTCGGCAAACAAGCATACGGCCCGCCTGTTGGTAAGCGGTTACCGTAGCCTATGAATGCTTGCATCACCATGGGTATCACTCGCGCGTTGCCGACGAGCTCTGGCGACCCCCGATGAGCTCTGGCTACTCACGCGCAGGAACATAACTATAGCATTCTTCTATCAACGGAAGTAATTTTACCTTTAGATCGCTTGTTTTCATTATTTTGGTCATGTTAGTTTCTGCTATTCCGGCTTTTAGTATTAGGATAAAATGTAACATATTAAACGAAAATATAGTTAATATTATTACACACATAAATACGACAGGGAAAATTAAATGTATCAAATTTTTACTTCCACATTAAAAAGAAGTTTTTTACGACGCAGATTCATAATAATTTAATAATCCTACATTCAAACTATTGCCGATTAGTCTGCTTCTGTGACAATTCTCTTTGTAAGTTAGAAAGTTAACAGGGAAACTTTTAATGCATTAAGCATTGCAAGAGAGCTAAGGGTCCTTTAGACCCCTGGAAAGGCACAGTTGGCAGCGTGACATGCGACTGAAAAGGGACTGACTAATAGTAGCGTGACAAGGAGAGGGTTAATGGTTGAAATTATGTAAATTATTAGCTTCCGTATCACGGTTTTACTTAGCGTAGTGCGTAGTTAAGGGATCTATTATTTTCTCGGTGTAAAAAGTTTATCATGCTTTTCAGAGCTTTTTTTTTTCAGAGTATAATGTGGATATTAATACGCAAAAAAGAAATGACCTCAGACCTTTTTAGTATGAAAAGTTTCAAATTATTTTCGTGATTTCAGAGTTAGTCCCATAGTAAAAGTTGTCACCACATAATTGTATACCAAAAAGAAAGAAAGAAATACATTTATTCAGGACAACACACAATATTACATTAAGTAGACCTACTCACACACGGCATACTATATAAAAACACAAGAAACAAATAATAATGTAATGTTCCACGCTCACTCTTGCATACATCTTCCTAATCGTAATCCTAACTATAATAATAATAATAAGAGCCTCGATAAACACCTCAAGAGGCTCGCGCTAGGCGGCTGGATCAAGGGCCAAATTCAGAAGGCAGTGCTCCTGGAGACGGCACGCATAGTGAGGAAGTTCCTCTCTCTGGAGCATTGACCATCGGTAACTAGGCCCCTGTTCCCGATACCGGTGGGGTACTGTTTTTTATATTTTTAAATGTATTTTTTTTTATAACTTATATTTAAAAATGTAATTTATATGAGTGTATTTTAATAAATGGTATAATCCTAACTAATATTATAAATGCGAAAGTGAGTTTGTCTGTTTGCTTGTCACCTTTTCACGCCTAAACCGCTGAACCGATCCCAATGAAATTTAGTACGCAGATGGTACGCCTATGGTACGGAGAAGAACATAGGCTACTTTTATCCCGAGAAAACATAAGATCCCTGGAGACGCGGGTGAAACCGCGGGGCGGAATCTAGTTATTAATATTATAAATGCGACTGTGAGTTTATTTGTTTGTTTGTTACCTTTTCACGCCTTAAGTGCTACACTGATCGCGATGAAATTTGGTACACAAATAGCCCATGGTATGGAGAAGGATATGGGCTACTTTTTTTCTCGGGAACATGGGTGAAACCGCTAGTTTGTTTTATAAAGAGTATATTGCAGAGTTTACTGCCGGCTCTTCTCAGCAAAAACAACCTTCCGAACCGTACGTTAGAAACTGACATTTCATAAGTGCTTGTTACGAAAACCAATTTGAATAAATAAAATATTAATTTTAATTATATCATAAGATAAGATGAGCTAGTAATCCCTTTAATTCCTTATCTTATTAAAATAACTATAATCCTGTATATAAATCTTTGTATACTATGTACTACTTATGAACAGTGTTAAAATCACTGCAATGTTTATACAAAAACTTACAGAAAATTCAATTTATCGTGCATTTATCTGTAGTTTCGGTTCGTACGTAATTGAAATGTCCGATGGTGTTTTATTGTGCTCAGAACTCATAATAAAGTGTTTTATGTTTTAATTTCGGCTCATTGGGCTGGCAACACAGGATTAATGGATTCAGAAGTAAACACAATCATAAATATTGTAAGTTCTTCAAAGATAGGGCTGTTGCGAAGAATAATAGCTTGGAATTCCTATCTGAGATATTTGAATATCATATTTTTTTTAAAAAAAGGTGTTTATGGTAGCCATGGCTGCAGTGGTAACAAGCAATCAATTATTTTATTAGTTGAGTGTAGGTTTGTGGGGAACGCGGGTAAAACACAGAGTGGAAGATAATTTTACCGTAAAATCATCATCATCTCTTATCAAACGTAATATATAAAAATAAGTAAAATAAAGACACTGTCTTCTTAATCTTTACAAATATTTGAGTAGTATATTATAAAAAAAAATGCCGTGCCGACAGAAGTGAAAAATTATTTTGGCGCGTTAGACATTATTTAGATGGGTACTAGGGCTATTGGGTTATAAATTGCATTATTATTATTATTTCAATTGTTTTTATGAATCATCGTTAACAATTTCGACAACTCTTGTATCATCATCATTATCATTAAAATTATTACAAACTAAAATATAAATTATAGGTGCATCTCGTAACGGTGTCGCGAGTCCAGAGGTTTTACCTCATCTAAAAATATGCGTACCGCGCTAAAAGAAGTTTTCACCTCAAAAAACGTAACTGAGTTTCTTGCCAGTTCTTCTCAGATGAACTCTGACTTCCGAACCGGTGGTAACTTCAGCAGTCAACGTCCATTAGTGCCCTCCTAGGGCCTAAACTGAATAAATAGCTTCGACTTCAAGTTCTGAAGTAAATCCGTCATATTTAGTATTGATACCATCATTTCATACCTTACCGCTGGAAACTACAGAACTTTAGGGTCCATTTAGCTTCAAATAATCATTTATTATTCGAATAGTTGCACAGACTGTCTTACTACTGGGATTTAGTGAGGGATCTAAATTAATATCACAGGATCGACTTCCTTATAATATGTATAAGAGATTGTATTCTAAGTCAAATTTATTTAGATTTAGAGACTCAAAGCTGAGATTCGTTGGGGCTTTAGTGATTTCGGTCCGCTTGTCATTCGGACCGCGGACCGAATAACCTAAAATTGTTATGTCCAAATTTGAAGGGGTCGATTCGGTCCGCAAGAAACAAATGCTCTAAAGGACGTTCAGAAATAAAAGTTTTGAATTTGAGCCCGACTGCGATAGACCTAAAAAAGGGTTATGTTTTTAAATGTCTCATGAATAAATGTTAAATTTATTGGTCGATCTTTGATATTTATGAATGAATATTTATTTATTTTATAGGTACAAAAACAGACAGCAGATTGAGTAATACATAAATATATAATAGTAATACACCATTTGTAAACCTGGAGTCTTATTATAACTGTACACGGCATCCAACAATTAGATATTTAATTTATTATTATTAATTATATTGAGATCCGACGGACATACTAAGCTATGTTGTGAATTTTTAAAAGCATTAACATTAGTGTGAAACACATCGACTAACATATTTTCAGTATCTCCATAAATGCTAGACCAAGCCAAGATACCTAGTTTTGTGATTATCGTTCTCAATGATAAACACAAAAATATTTGAATCGGAAACTTCGTGATTTTTTTACTGTTGATAAATTTCATATCTTCAAAGACTATGATCAGGTAACCTTCTCATTGCCACATTTGCAAAATCGAATAGAATTTAACTTTTTGCCAGGAATAAGCACGTAAGATAAAAAATAAAATAAAAAATCTGGGACATTCCTCACACACGGCCACTGACCCCAAACTAAGCAGAGCTTGTACTATGGAAGCCAGATAACTGATATACTACTTTTCTTTTGTAAATACATCCTTATATAGATAAATTACACCCTGAATGTATTTTTATAACTAGTTTTCTTTTTTATTTTGACTCAAGACAAACAGACATGTTCATGCACACAAATATCTGTCCTGAGTGGGAATCGAACCCACGACCGTGGCGTGAAAGATAGGATATCTTACCAACCACGCCAACCGGCTAGTATGTAGTACTCCTCCACAAATAAATTACTCACACGATCAAAAATCGTAAGGAAACTATATCACGGTGGTAGGGTACTTTGTAGTACTTACCTGGCTGGCTACCACCTTGAAGTTGGGAATCTGTCAAAATGGCCGTTTATTTGGATTTATATTTAACACAAATCAAATAATATAATTACATTACACAAACATGACTGAATATGCAAATATTTTTACTGAAACGTCAATCCGTATATGAAAACGAAATCACTCGGATAGCTTAGTGGCAAATAAAGCAGATTCATATCTTCGGAAATATACTGATACCGGCGAAACCCTTTCAGAGCTGAGGGTATTTGTTCAAACGATAAGTAAGTCAATTGGATTACACAATACAAAGGGACCCTTGTCCTAGATATTCGAAGGTTTCTGTCTTATATATAAGGTGGGCACTGCAAAATCATTTATTCACAGTTCTCCGCGTAAGTCTATTCGATACGACTATGTTAGGATTGTGAATTGAATATTTAACACGATCTAGATTTTTTTGTAGGTTTAAATGTCACAGGAAGTAGTAGATTTGTGACTTGTGGTTTTTCTTTATTTGTCTTTACTCTTTCATGAAATAAATCAGCAACATTTTTTTTTGTGTTTATGTTTTTTGATTAACAAATATTCTGTCATTAATTATTATATAACATAGCCTGGTATTACCATAATATATATAGGTGTTTAAACGTCGAACCACGCTCCGGAGCGCTGACATAACTAATTCACACTAACTTGACGAAGTCAGCCCGCAGGCGCGGGAATTATGAATGATGACGTCATCTTTCACCGGCAATTTCGGCGCCTTCGAGGCTTAAAACGTGCATAAAATTTAAACAGCATCTGTCGGGTTGACTCGAGACACTGATAAAATCTTAAGTGCGCCCCGAGATTAACTCTACAGCTTTGAAGGGTTTAAAATGTTTACAAAAATGCTGTTCATATCTCTATTAGGAAAAATTATGTTTTGTTTGTTTCGACGTGTCCACTTGATTATTTTACCTTTGCTTATAACGTAACTTGATGAGTTTCGTAAAATCCTTTCTTAGTACATTCCTACGCTATAAGAAGCTACTCTTCAGATTTCATGGACATATGACCTGAAATCAGTCAGATATATCATTTAGATAAATAAATTTATATTCAAATTATTATTTGACTTGTGCTTACATCTCAAAAAGAAACAAAAAGAAAAAATAAACTGTCAAATTAAAGGTTATAAAGTAGCCTAAATTATGGGTAGGTATTTTAAGCTTATTTTTTTACACAGTTAGGTACTCGCTACAAACCTTACTAAGTATACATCTGTGTAAAATCCTATATAAATATACAGGATGATTTTTTAGTCACTGGCAATACTTGCAGGGTTGTACTTCGCTCATCAATATGAACAACTTTTACTATGACTACTAAAAAAAATACGTGTGGCACTCGGGGTCTGCCGCGGTAAAGCTATTGCATATTTTATCAACTTATGCAATTATTATAAAAATCATCCTGTATAGCTTTCAAATGTACTGATACGCTTCATACGACCCATAAAGCCGTAAAGCCATAAAACACATCGTAGCATTTATCTTTGAGTCCCTAAACGCTACTATTTTTCCGTACGCGTTAAACAATAATTTCTACTACGTCACCAGTCCAATTTTCCGCGGTTTTGACACCGCAATATCTATTCATGAGTCCGCTGACATGCATACGACTAACAAACTTATGTTTTAAGGCCTCCATAGTCCTTATTACAGTTCATTAGAGTTCAATTATGAAGAAAAAGCTGCTATAATAACGTGGTGTTTTCGCTCAACCGTGTGGGCGCAACTATTTTTTTCGTTTTGACAAATCCTGTCAGTAATGTAGGGTGACAATGTAATAGATGCTTTGTGGAAATTAGAAATAAAGAGATTAGATAATGGAAATTTTGTGGCTAAGAAATTGGCCACCCAAGATCGGTCGAAAAAAAAGCACCTATTGGTGTGTTCTGGTGGACAATAAGCTTAAGCCTAAAAAGCTATAAGCTCTCAAACTTGAGAGCCAGTCACCATCAGTAGAACCGTCTAAAATAAAAATAAAAAGAATTTGGGTGACAGTGTATAATTTAATTTTACAATCTTAAAGATGTTTCCACAATGATAGACCTCAGAAAGACTTACTTTTCCCCAAAGTAGAACAAATTAACTTAACCAATTTCCATTTGTTCATTCTAATCTTCACTTATTTTTTATTGTGATTACCTTCTTCAGTTCGTATCGACAAAATGGATCTGATTTTGTTACAAGCAATAGCGTTTGAGTGTAAATGCGTAGGTTTGAAATTCAAATTGTATGATTTGAAATTCGAATTACGGAAACGTGGTCTTAAGGTATCCGCACACTATGATAACTGGAATGACTGATAACTGATGTTAGATATTCAGTCAAGTTAGTATTTTTTATTATTAAATGTAAAAATAATTTACTTGATCTTTAATCACTTAACTCAAATTAGGCTCTGATTGTAAAATAGAATTTACATTACTTATGATTTCAAATGAAATTAAAGTCTCTATTTTGTAATCAATTTGGTTAAGTAGTTTCGGCTTTAATAAAAGAGAGAAAAGCGAATGAAAAAATATATAAAGCCATCAAGAAATGACAAAGCTAATGTAAGTCTAAAAAAGACACATGGCAGCTAATTCTGCGTTGAATGCTGAAACATTATTTTTTAAATAAAACAAAAGTTTTTTTTTACTATATTATATATACTTAGGTCTGAATAAATAAAATAAACAGATATCTCGGTGCTTGGGTGAATAAATAATGGGACAGCGATCAAGAAATCTGTACCCAGATTAAAATAGCCCGAGCAATTTTTAAGAAAATGTAGAGAGTTTTATGTAGCCGTAAACTTTATACAAAGCTTAGAATAAGGATACTCCATTGTTATGTGTGGCCAGTGGTGTTGTACGGTAGTGAGGCTTGGACCCTGAAAGTTGACACCCAGAAGCGTCTCGAAGCTTGACGTGGTGCTACCGTAGAATGCTACGCATTAGCTGGACACAGAAGGTCTCAAATGAGAAGGTTCTACAGCGCGTCGGGAAGACCCGGAACTGTTGCAAACCATCAAACGCAGAAAGGTTGGGTATCTCGGTCACGTATTAAGACATGAGAGATACCAGCCACTCCAGCTTATAATGATGGGGAAAGTAATGGGAAAGCGACGCGTTGGCAGAAAAAAAACGTCGTGGTTTCGGAACATCCGGGAGTGGACGAAGATTGCCAGCGTTGAACAACTTTTCCGCTTGGCAGGGTTAGATTCGCTGGGTTGATGGCGAATTTCCAGTAGTGGAGAGCCACATCAAGGAGAAGAAGGCCTGAATAAAGACTGAATATGTTAAATGATAATAATATCTCAGCTAACACATACCCAGGAATGGACTGGCATCACATGTGCCGTGGAAACGTTTCATTTCGCGAGATATAGACATAGATGTAAAAAGCTGATTGCTATATTTCATTAGTCTCCTACTAATGAAGAATAAACACCATTTGAAGAAAATGAAGAAGTAGAAAATTAAAGTCTTGATGCATATCTTTAATATGGTCACCCTAACATATTACCATGTTTATGCAGTTACACAGTAACGAATTCAGTTTTCTATGACTACAAAACTGTTTTAAATCAAATGTATATGACACAAATGCTATTTGGGATGCCAATTCTATTTTTCTAAAAATTGCTTTCGTGTTTCAGACTTATGGAATACGTTAATGTTTATCAGATATGAATGCTGTTTTTTTTTAAATAAAAACAGTCTAATAGCAAAATAAATACGTGTAAAAAGAAATGGGATAGTGTCCATAGCGAATAAATCCCATAGACAATCACTAATCATGATTATACGATGTAAATATCATTGAAAAACCAATTACTAACTACAAAGTGATTGGAAAAGCGATAAAAATGATATCACAGCTAGCTATGTGTAATTAAATGAATCTACGAAGTTAGTGTGTGGTGAAACTTTTCAATTTGTCTCGAGAACTTACAACTAAAACTGGTTTAACTTTTATAGTAGAGCTGTTTTACTGGAATTTTATTGAAAAAGATAAAACCATGAGATTTACACACGTTACTTTACAAGGATATTTAAAGGGTGAACTCTATTTTTATGTAAAAATATACTGGGTTTTATATTTCCAGTAAGCATCTTTAAACACTTATTATTAGTATTAGATCTTTCATCCTTAAAAGGATAGGCAAGGGTCTTTGACCATACAGCCTTGTCATATGTATTTTCTTAAATGTCTGATATTTTAAAATCTAATACAGAAGCCAAGTCTAATTTATATGCCAAATCAAGTCAGTCAAGTTTTAATACAATGGTGGTTGTTCTACCAAAACATTTCACGACTTTTTGAGATAACCTGTAAAATCACGATAAAAATATTAATTTCATTTCACTTCACTAGTGTACTTGGATTGATCTTCACTTGATAGAACACTTCTAATATTATTTGATAAATTACAGAATACACAGATTGCATGAAAATAAATCGAAAACACAAAGTCACTTCGTAAGTTCCCACTAAAAAGTCTTTCGATGTTATTTTTTAATATTTATACAGATAAAATCAATTTTTAATCGACTTAAAAATGAGGTGGTTCTATTTCGATTTTTTTTATGTATGTTCACCGATTTTTATACAGTTTTTTATTAAAGTAGATCCCAAGGTCCCATATACATTTTATTATGATCTTATCATGGAATTTGAACTTATGACGCGGAATTCCTCAACGAAAAAAGAATGAAATATCTTATTCAATATTGTCAACAATTATCAGTAATATACATATCCTCGGTCAGTGACAAATTTAAAGATATTTTGTATACACATAAATTAAAAAATAAAAGTAATTTTCAACGAGTTAATCAAGTAGTACCTACCTACTTTGAAATCGTCAGTGAAAGAATTTGAAATTCTGAAACACGTGCTACTCTTTCCCTGAATTTGAAACAGTACCTAACTAATTACACAGTCAGATTAGAGTTCTAACATCGTTATTTTATACTTTATAGTGAAAACCCAATTTGAACTCTGTGTCATGTTTTGTTAAAAGTTAATTTTCGTTAGCACATGGTAATTATTAATGATTGCTGAAAATCATTATAAATTCAAAAATGTATGTTGCAGGCCTTTTTCTTTAATATCAATTACATTAGAATACAAAAGAATACGCCCAACAGTAATGCTTGTTTGCTTTTATGCAGTAATAAAATAAAATAAATAAATAAAAGCGTTTTTTTACACGTGGTATACTGGTGCACATAAAGTGTTCTTTTATAGTGATGAGGTTGAATTACCGAGATAGGATCTATCACAAAGCAATTAGGTATAGAAAATAAACTTTTACTTGAAATGTAAATAAATAAATATTCTGGGACATTATTCCTCACACACGACCATCTGACCCCAAAAACTAAGCAGAGCTTGTACTATGGAAGCCAGATAACTGATATACTACATAATACTAATCGAACTTACGACCTGTTGCGTGATAGATAGGGTATCTTACCATACACGCCAACCGGCCCGTCAAATGAAAAAAATGTCTAACAAATGTGGCGATGCAACGTAATGAGGTGCATTGGATTACCGCGCAATTATATTCTATTACGCTTGGCTTACACTTACAAATAATAAAGAAATGTAGATGTTAATATTATAAAAGGTTTTTATATATTACCAACCTGACGAAAAATTACGAGACAAATCGCACAAGTAAACATTGCTAGTTTTTGTGCCATATCTCTTAACCTCTAGGTGAGTCGGTGACACATGGCAGATGTAAGAAAAAAGAAATGCTTGCACGACCGTCAGAGTTTGTTTACAAGACAAAAGAACTTTTATCTTTATTTATATGAAAACAGGGTCTTATTTTAACTACGAGAACAAAATTATCCTACTAATATTATAAATGTGAAAGTTTGTATGTTTGGATGTTTGTTATCACTCAGCTCCGTAATGGCTGAACTAATTTGGATGAAATTTGGCACACAGATAGAATATATTCTGAATTAACATATAGAATACTTTTTCTGAAGATGCTGATAAATTCGTCACATACATAGTTACAGAAAACCATTCATTTGAAACTTTACCCTCATGAAGAAAATTCGATGGTTTTTTTTTTTACTTTGTATAGGCATGTGTTTGATCACAATCTCACTATGGTAAGTGATGATGTGGCCGAAGGTGGTAAGCACACAAAGCCTAGAAGGAACTGGCTCTCAAGTGCAGCTGCCTGAACACATCAATAGGTTTTCAACTTGAGGGTGGTAGCTAGCCAGACGGGTACTACAAAGTACCCTACCACCGTGCATTTGGTTGGTATTTCGTTGGTACATTCAAATAAAATACCTCTTTGGTAAGGTACCTACATTCTAAAGTTTGTATGTATGTATGTTTATTTGAAACGGCTGAACCGATAGTGATAAAGCCATATTTTATCCTGGGAAAACATTAGATTCCTCCGGAAAAGGGGTAAAACGGCGAGCGAAAACTTGTCTATAAAACTTATCTAAAATTTGAACTTGTTCAGGTTTTTTTTTATTTTCTTTTAATTTTTTGTGTTAAAAATTGTTAAACATTTAATGGAAAAATTCAGAATGTCCAAAAAAAACAAAATATATTAAAGATGTAACCTTGCTGAGTTTCTTGCCGTTTCTTCTCAGTTGAAGGTGACTTCCGAATCGGTGGTAACTTCAGTACTTCCGTACCGACGTTCATAAGTGCCCTCCTAGGGCCAAAACTGAATAAATGGCTTTGACTTTGAGTATATAAATGAAGAACTCCCGACTGATTAACTGACTCACAGGTGATAACGCAGAGTCGTAACGTAGGTGTGTACTAAGAAAGGAACGTAAAAAATAGAGTAAAAAAATTGGAAATTTCATACAAAAGTTAAAAAATACATGCAACTTTTTCCCCAACGTCTTCCAAAATATATGACGAAGCAAACAATGAACGTGGACGGGTGAAAAGGTAGCTTGCGTAAAAAGCCAACCAACCGAAAAAGGTTGAATGTGAATTTGTTAGGATTATACCGTAAATGTAGATAACAATATATTTATTTCTTTTCAGATAACACGCGAAAATAAACATTATTATGCAGCCTAGCTATACTTACCAGATATGTCCATTTCTTTAGTAACCTTAATTTTCATCTCTCAAATCAGTAATCAGAAAGAATCAAGACGGGATTTGTACCTAATAATTAAAAAGTATATACAGCCTTCTAGACAAGATACTTCTCATAGACAAAATGTCAACCAAGTTCATGATAATCCTAGCCGCACTGTTTATGAAAACAAATTGTGGCAATACTGTGCAGATGCCGCACTAAAAACAAGTTAAAGGAGCAATTAAAATGCCAGTGACGCAATTAAACCTTAAGAGCCCTGTTAAGATGTTTTTGTTGCTTTCTCTTTCGTTCATTCTTTTCTTGAATCATGATAGAGATAAATTTGTAGGGAATATCTAAATATCTGTAAAATTTAACAAAGATATTATTACAACGATTTTAAATTGGAAGACGTCACAGTCTATGTTGGGACGGTCGAACTACAAACATAAATTACTATGGCGGCATAAACTTTGACGTCACAAGTTCATCTCTCCATAAAAAATAAAATCAGTTACATATTTCCCTTTTTTATTGTCTGATTTGATTAATTCTAATATAAGTATATAAACGCTGAAACTGAAATATCTGGAAATTTTGCATAAAAAATTGCCGAAAGGTTTTTAGTATCCGTAACTAGCCTGATTCATTGATAAAAAGTATCATAAAATCGACTCATATTTTGATCTCTTTATTCAAGCTTTCTACATAAGGATCAAAATGACAAAAGCTACACAGTAAGTTTATCAGCAGTAAACGAGGGATTATAAACAAAAATCTCTATATATCTTGCGTGATCCCCTGAGCTGAGGAATTTAATTTCAAGGGTTTATTATGCCCCGATAACGAAAAGGGTTGTACTAACCCTGTCTGCAGATTCCTTCATTTATGTAGCCTTTATGCAGACTAGGTTTGCCCTGCGCTGACTATTGACAATCCCTACTCTAGGTTTTGTACTAGTTCTTGTTAACTATAACCTGAAAATTAAAAAGCCCGTAAAAACCCCTTGTAAAGTGACCTTGAATCCCGAATGGGACGCGCCTCCCAAAACCATAAAAAAATAAAATTCCAGGAAAGAAATTGATACTTTTTGTAAGCACCTAGGTTATACCTACTGAAATAAAATTAAAAACTAAAAACTACTGTGTATCACCTTCGTGAAGCTATTGAGAAGTATGTGCCTAAGACACTACCTAAGTTAAAAAAGTATCCCGTTTGGTTTTCTCGCGACTTGGTTAATCGACTGGAAGAAAAGCTCAAGTACAGAAATAAATTACGCAAGTTCAATAACAACCCCATAGACCTATTATCATATGAGATGGCAAAAAAACAATCGGAAAACCTTATGACCAAATGCTACAACAATTATATTGCTCGCTTAGAATCTAGTCTACGCTCAAACCCTAAGATCTTTTGGTCTTTCATTAAAAATAAGAAGAAAGAAAATAGGGTATAATGATGGACAACAAGCTAAGGCTCAACCTACACATTGAAAGTGTATGCTCACAAGCGTTTAAGAGCCTGGGCTTTGTTCTCCGAAACTGTAAGAACTTCAAATGTCCAAAGACAAAAATCATTCTTTATAACTCATTTGTCCGCAGCGGCTTGGCTGTACTGTAGTGTTGCCTGGAATCCTTTCTATGATATTTATACCAAAAGGCTTGAGAGTGTACAAAAACGTTTTCTGTGGCATCTCACTTACTCGTGTAATTCAGCCAAAACCATTAGAAGCTACCCCGATAGACTGAAACATTTTAAGATGAGCACCCTGTGGGATGGAAGACGAATGCTTGACCTCTCATTTCTTTTTAAGCTTGCCAATGGTTTAATTGACGCCCCAGACCTATTATCATTGTTAAACTTTTCTGCACCATCAAGGTTGCCAAGGGCATCTAAATTTCATATTCTGAAAGATACTCAGTGTAAATCTAATCTTGGCCAAAACGCACCTGTTAACAGAATGCAGTCTTTACCTTTAACTGTGATGATAAATAAAGAAAGAAAGAAAGAAAGAAAGAAAGAAAGAAAGAAAGAAAGAAAGAAATAAATAAATAAATAAATAAATAAATAAATAAATAAATAAATAAATAAATAAATAAATAAATAAATAAATAAATAAATAAATAAATAAATAAATAAATAAATAAATAAATAAATAAATAAATAAATAAATAAATAAATAAATAAATAAATAAATAAATAAATAAATAAATAAATAAATAAATAAATAAATAAATAAATAAATAAATAAATAAATAAATAAATAAATAAATAAATAAATAAATAAATAAATAAATAAATAAATAAATAAATAAATAAATAAATAAATAAATAAATAAATAAATAAATAAATAAATAAATAAATAAATAAATAAATAAATAAATAAATAAATAAATAAATAAATAAATAAATAAATAAATAAATAAATAAATAAATAAATAAATAAATAAATAAATAAATAAATAAATAAATAAATAAATAAATAAATAAATAAATAAATAAATAAATAAATAAATAAATAAATAAATAAATAAATAAATAAATAAATAAATAAATAAATAAATAAATAAATAAATAAATAAATAAATAAATAAATAAATAAATAAATAAATAAATAAATAAATAAATAAATAAATAAATAAATAAATAAATAAATAAATAAATAAATAAATAAATAAATAAATAAATAAATAAATAAATAAATAAATAAATAAATAAATAAATAAATAAATAAATAAATAAATAAATAAATAAATAAATAAATAAATAAATAAATAAATAAATAAATAAATAAATAAATAAATAAATAAATAAATAAATAAATAAATAAATAAATAAATATTTAGTTTTAGCCATTAGCGTATTCGCTATTATTAAGAACTTGTTTGCGTTACATTTTATTATTTACTTTATATTGGTATTTTTCGTTTGTTTTAATTGCATATTGTATTGTACATTTTGCTGTTTTTGAAAAAATATAGCCAATAGTCCCAAACTGAATAAATGGCTTTGACTTTGACTTTGAAAGGGTATAACGGGACCCTATTACTAAGACTCCGCTGTCCGTCCGTCTGCCTGTCTGTCCGTCTGTCACCAGGCTGTATCTCATGAACCGTGATAGTTAGTTGAAATTTTTACGATGATGTATTTCTGTTTCCGTTATAACAACAAATACTAAAAAACAGAATAAAATAAACATTTAAGGAGGCTCCCATACAACACACGTCATTTTTTGCCGTTTTTATAGATAATGGTACGGAACACTTCGTGCGCGAATCTGATTCGCACTTGGCCGGTTTTTTTTTTGTTTCATTTGACAGTGGGACGAGTTGCCCAAGGCGAAAAGTGTCTGGGTCAGTTAGTCACTTAACTCATGGTATTGAATTCATCTCAGAACTTTCTTATACATAATACTAAGCACTGCTACCAGAAATATTATCATATTAATGAGAATAGTTTCAAAATTTTCCATTAACCATACTTCCTATTATTATTTGAATAAATACATTACCTAATTGATTAAATCTCCGTCCTTGGAACCCCGTCCCTACTTTTCCCTGTTCGTGAAATTGTTCAGTTCCCCGTTTAGTTCAAGATGACCTCACTCCAATTACGAGGGACGGATTTGGGAAATTGACTGAATACTGAAGCACGCCTCGTCATCACGCCTAAATCAGTTTTGCTGATTCCGCCACTTTTTGTATTCCTCGTGAAATAAACGAAAATTGATAAAAAAAATTGCCGATTTTACGGCAGATTGTTCGGTGTTCTTTTACTTATCTTATTATGATGTTCTCGATTTAATCAAAAGGGGCTGAAAGGTGTGTTTTATTTAAAAAGGTGATAAGCACACAGTGCACACATAAGCGCACTAATAGCGTACTGGCTCTCAAGTGCAGCTACCGTAACACACTGGTAAGTGTCTGACGATGGATTTCAACTTGATACTGGTAGCCAACCTAGCGGGTACTCGATATACTTAACTTTCTAAAATAGGTCCAATCTCTCGATAACAAAACAAAATACAACATTTACAAGAACCACCGCAAACAGGGTGGCAGACTAAACGACGACGTTCAGTTCAAGTAACGATCTGCCACACCCCTAATGTGCCAGATAATGTTCCTAATGTGTCTCGTGCCATGTGGAGCGACAACTTATGGGCAAACATGACGCCTAATACATGCGATCTGACTTGTTGGCCATTAAGGCATGTTTTGATGGCTGAAAGTGCACTAGATGCTTCCATTCATATTTCTCAAAGTTTTACTATCAAAACTATTGCCGTCTTTGTCTTTATATATGATGCGGTTTCACCTGCGTTCCCGAGGGATCTTATGTTTTCCCGGGATAAAAAGTAGCCTCCTTCCTCGATGAATGAGCACTAAAATATTTTTAAATTCAAACCAGTAGTTTCTGAGCGCATACAACAAACAAACAAACTCTTCAGCTTTATAATATTAGTATAGATTTAGATAGTGAAAAGGAAATCCATACTTTAATACTATAAATACGAAAGTAACTATGTCTGTTACCCTTTTACACCTAAGCCGCTGAACCGACCGCGATGAAATTTGGAATGCTACGCATATAGCCTATGGACTGGAGAGGGACTACCTACTTTTTTTTTGTCAGGGACACAGGTGAAACCGTGGGGGACAGGTAGTTTGTAATAAGATAATAACGTTTAAATAGAATCATCACCGCTATAAAAATCCAGATTATTTTCCGACATTCCATAATAATTGGACAAACTGTGTCATTGTTCATTTTTTAAAGATAACAAAGCAGAGCCTTTAGTACGTGCTTCATAATAAAAAGCTGTTTAATGACAAGAAGTAAATCATTTAAATTATATTTAACAGGGGTGAAAGGTATCAATAATAGCGTTTAGCATGCAAGTAGTCATTTATTGAACGATAAAACATTATTCCTAGCTAGATTTTACCATGACTGACTCAAACTTAAACTCATTTATTCAGTTTAAGCCTTGAAAAGGCACTTATGAACGTCCGCAAACACCTCTAGTGTGTTCCGGCAGTTGTGCTTGAGAGCCAGTTGCCTTCTATGCTTTATAAACGACGGCAACACGTTGGCAATCCCTGGTATTGCTAGTGTCCATAAGCGACGGTAGCCACTTTCCATCAGGTGGATCGCCTGCCTGCTTGCCTGCCTTATGATATAAGTAACTTTTTTTTTTAGTGTATACATAGATAGTTCTTGAATTTCTTTGGGTACTTGAACGACTATTTTTTCCCCTATCCACAAATGACCCATAAAATAATCTTCAGAACTCCACGTAGAGCAACATAATGTTAGTTAATTACTCACTGGAACTGACACCTGGTAACTCATAAAAAGGAGTAATGCTCGTTATTTGTCACTTCTTGTACGTGCCTCAACATGCGGGTCAAGAGGCGAGTTGTCATGAAATGTGCATTCTACTATGAGGTTCTAAGCTTGTGTAATATGAGACGTGTAGTTGTGTCATAAATAGTCAGTGGACGTTTTCTATTGTAGTTCCTAAAGTGTCATTTAAGTATATCTATCTATACTAATGTAATAATTTTTTTTGTTTGTTTGTTTAAAGGCGCTAATCTCTGGAACTACCAGATGGATTAAAAAAATCTTTTTGCATTTGATAGCCCAATTTTTGAGCATATGCTGCTTTTTATTACGAGAATGCGGGTGAAACCGCAAGGAAGAGCTAGTTACAGATATAATACATAAGTGGCTAAATAGAGTAATACATACCATACTCAATTATTTGCATACACACCTATACACACACACACATACACATTCATCCCCACACATTTCTGAATATTCTCTACCGTGCATATAAGATATAGGAAATCTCCTCGAACCTGCCGCCGCTGCCCATGGGCAAGGTTCCCAAAAGACTGGCAGTGTTTTCTCATTTAAATTATATTAAAAGAAAATCGATATTCTCTTACACATAGTTTTTTTTTTTTAACTAGATGTCTCCCGCGTTTTCGCTAGGAATAAAAAGTAGCCGTCACTCTCCGTTCCATAAACTCCTATTGATCCATTGTTCCGTTGTTGTGTGAAAGAAGGACAAACCAACAAACACACTTTTACATTAATAACATTATAGCTAGAGATACTGGAAAATTGGATACTGGAGTTCTATTGTAGAAAGCTTTTTGTCAATAACAGTTACAGAAATATTAAAATTTCATTCATGCTGTAACTGAATAACAGAATTTTAATTAAAATCAAGATGTGTATTTGAGAACTCATTTAAAATGGTTTTTTCTCTGCAATAGCAGCTGTAACCAATATTTAACTTATTTTCTTAGATTGTTAAATAAACAAATTACAAATATTAATTCGACTAAAGACACACAGAATGGCGTATTTTGTAAGTATGTCTTTATTGTTCATCACAAAAAACTGGCCAGTAATTTAAACTTGATCAATATTTCAAGCCAAGTCCAAACGAAAAGTGGCCTACATTGTTCAGGACCTCGAAACTTTATCCCAACAAAAATCTCTCTAACTTTTTAACACTAATTAACCTGTTTTTGAGACTTGTTGCACAACAAATCAACTTTGTATGAAGCGAACAACAAAATGTCAAATTAAAAGTTTTAATTGAGGCATTTATAATGAAAATTTTGATATATTTCACGGATTAAAGTTGCTGCCTTGCTCCCATGATATTTCAATACTTTGCTATTGGATTTGGATGATTCAACACAGATTTATTATGGACGTACTTACTTTGAACTCTCACAAACGATTTCGATTTATAGAACACTAGCTGTCACTCGCGGTTTCATCCTCGTTACCGAGAAAAAAATGTAACTATAAGCTATCATCATCATCATCATCATCTCAGCCGCAAGACGTCTGCTGAACATAGGCCTCCCCTAAGGATCTCCAATAGGACTGGTCTTGGGCGGCCTGCATCCAGCGTTTTCCAACGACCTTTACAAGGTCGTCCGTCCACCTTGCAAGTAGACGTCCTACGCTGCGCTTGCCGGTCCGTGGTCTCCACTCCAGAACTCTTCGGCCCCATCGGCCATCCGTTCTGCACACTATGTGCCCTGCCCATTGCCACTTCAACTTGCTAATCCACTGGGCTATGTCGGTGACCCTTGTTCGTTTACGAATCTCCTCATTTCTGACTTGATCGCGTAGAGAAACCCCGAGCATAGCCCTCTCCATGGCTCGTTGTGCGACCTTGAGCTTCTTTATGAGGCCCATAGTCAGAGACCACGTCACTATGAGCTATCTGCGTAAATTTTATCACGATCGGTTCAGCTTTTTAGGCGTGAATAGGTAACAAACAAACAAACTCATATTAGCATTTATAATATTACTTAGTTAGATATTATTATGGGTATGGAACTATTGATGTTACACGTGTTACTGATTGATCTGACAATCTAAACTAAAAGAACTATACAGAAACATGAAACTATATTTACACGAACAAAACCACGGACTTAACAAATAGTGTTTTAAGGTGAGTTCCTACATCATACACCGATCTGTGTCATGTGGTATACTAGCTTCCGCCCCGCGGTTGCACCAGCGTTACTGAGGGATCTTATGTTTTCTCGGGATAAAAAGTAGCCTATGTACTATTCTAGACTATAATCTATCTCTGTGCCAAATTTCATGCAGATCCATTCAGCCGTTCTGGCGTGATTAAGTAACAAACATCCATCCATCCATCCAAACTTTCACATTTATAATAGGAAAGTAGGAAGTAGGATTAAAACGTCCATCGTGACATCACTGAGAGGGATGACGTACAGTCAGCACCGAAAGTATTTCTATTTCTGACGCTAACTGTTCATACTACATCAACTTCTACAGATATTTTTTTAAACTAGCCTGAATTGAAACGGTGACGTGAACGATGTACGTAGAGAACGTTTTTTTTTATAACTGTTTTTCGGATAGGCTTGACTTTAACCACAAGCTCACCATGATAAGTGATACAGGGGCCAAAGTTTACACAGCGTAGAATGTAATTACATCTCAAGAGCAGCTGCCTAAACATACCGAGATAATTTCTTGAAAGAGGTAGTTAGGCAGCAACTACATATATACTTAGTTTCACGATACGAATTCTATAAGAAAGAACAGATACCTACTTGGAAAATCAAATATCCGCTCAGATCGTTATTTACCCCTTTAGGTTATAAAATAGGGTCGTCCAACCTTCATTTCACTTGAAACGTCGAGGAAGAGCAAGGACCTCGTGACTAATGCTGTGAACTGCCAAACTGTCGCTGCCATCAAACGGTGTCGATGACCTTTTAAATGTTTTCGAATTGCTTAGCAAATATTTGTCTACAAGATAGAAGAGAAGATTTATCAATAGAATTAATATTAAGTAATAAAATGTACGTAAACATTTTTAAAAAACATGTATGTACGTATTCTAAAACTCGTTCCAGTTCCTCCTTACGAGGCCCTTTTAATCAAATTAATCGGTTGGCTTTAAAAAATTAAATTCCAGGAATCGCGAGTTAAGTTAAAGGTGTTTGTAAAAAAAAGTGACGTAAATCATCATATATTTATTTATTTGACGGGCCGGTTGGCGTGGTTGGTAAGATACCCTATCTATCACGCCGCAGGTCGTGGGTTCGATTCCCACTCAGGACAAACATTTGTGTGCATGAACATGTCTGTTTGTCCTGTGTCGGGGTGTAATTATCTATATATGTATGTATTTACAAAAGAAAAGTAGTATATGTAGTATATCAGTTATCTGTCTTCCATAGCACAAGCTCTGCTTAGTTTGGGGTCAGGTGGCCGTGTGTGAGGAATAATGTCCCAGAATATTTAATTATTTATTTATTTATATATAAAATTCCCGTGTCATGATTTTGGTCCGCGATGAACTCCAAAACTTCTTATCTTTTTTCAAAATGTGTGATTTGTTTCCACTTAAAAGATAGGATATCATAGTTTATCCCAATTATTTCTTTTTTTTTATACCAGAAACGCGGGTGTATAACCGTGGGGAACACCCTTAAAGTTGTTATCTATGTGCGCATTTTCTTTCTTTTTTTCATTTTAAAATTAGTTACCTACTAATAAGCGTTGGCAAACTAAGATGGATTAGAACACAAGGGGATTGTTTCTACTGGTGATACTGAGCAAACTAGTTTATGGGTAGACATTGAATAACATAGTTTACCACAGAGTATAATACTCATTTTAAACTATCTAAAGGTAAGTACATGCAATAGATCTCTAGAACCAGCGTGTACATATTGTTTATGTACATTTTTTTTTTTTTTACCAAAATAAGAGTCTAGTAACAGAATGCTAAGAGACCATTTTTGTTTTTTTTGTCTGTCTGTTTGAACACGTTAATCTTCGAAACCATCGAACGGATTTTCATGACGCTTTCACGGCTAATTAGGCTTAGCTTGGAGCTTCCAATAGGTTTTGTTTCATAGAAAATGTCTGCGCAAGCGACGCCGCAGTTAAAAATCTAGTGTAATATGTATTTACAAAATATGATCGTCAGACATAAGTACAAAGTCACAACAACTTGTCTAAATAAACAGAAAAGCGCGGTTACAAAGTTTAATCTTTCCTCGTAACTCCTTGAATTGTAAGCAGTTAGGTATATAACATGGAGTACATGTAGATAAGTATATACATGTCTGGTTAATATACACATATATGGTTGCAAGTTTGGTCTTTGATACTGAAATGAACAAACTTATTACTTTACATGTAAATATTAGATGGTAAGAAAATATATGTTATCTAGATTATTATACCTATATAACATATTTTTTTTAATTCTTTAAATATTAACCCCTAAAGGGGTAAAATAGGGAATAATGGACGAGACATAATGCGTTTTAGATGTTTTCATCAAAAACAAAGGTAATCGTACAATTCCAATTAAATTATTAATAACAAAACATAAGTTTGTTGACGGGCCGGTACCAACTATGCCATATTTGGTAAAACGCCCTATATCACCTCACAGATAGTGGGTACAATTCCCACTCAGGACAGATATGTGTGTGCATGAACATGTCTGTTTGTCCTGAGTCTGGGTGTATCTATATAAGTATGTATTTACAAAAGAAATGTAGTATAATGTAGTACCTATATCAGTTATCTGGCTTCCATAGCACTAGGTCTTCTTTTGGGGTCAGATGGCCGTGTGTGAGGAATGCCCCAGAATCTATTATTATATTATTACTAGCTGTCCCTCGCGGTTTCACCCGCGTAGCAGTTTGAAATTTACTTTACGACCTATTCTCAGACCTATCAAATATGCACAAAAAAAAATCATAAGAATCGGTCAATCAAGCCGTTTTGGAGGAGTTTGCAGACAAACACTGTGACACAAGAATTTTATATATTAGAAGAATTATTATTATTCAACCCATCAATTTTCAAAACACATTACGTCATCACACCTTAAACGCTGAGTACATCTTCACATTCGAATACCTCTAGTTCGATTTAATCATACCAATGGAGCTGTCATGCCGTCTTCAAGATCTTTTCGCTTGATAACTATAGTAGGCAGATGTGGTGTATATTTGATTCATGTGAATTTAGTCAGGGTTGTGTTGCGGTTTTACTTGTGTTTAGGCTTATTATACAGGGTGTGGTTTTGCATTTACGCCATATTTACGGAGGTCGATATTTACCTTGTATAGAACACGATTCAATCATAAAATCGTACTCTTAAAATTACATATTATTTTTAAACTTTTGTAAAAATAAAAATCCCCCAGTCCAATAAAACCACATTCAGTTGTTTTATAAAATGACATCGTGTGTACTAAGCACCGCGCCATGGCGCCACTGCGCACTCGTTCATCGCGCACTCCGCACGCGCCGATGTATGTAGTCATGTATGTACGGTCAGTCCGCAGTCAGTCAGTTGTCCTCCGACTGCGAGCGCGCACGCACTGTGCGTGACACGCGCAATCTTCACACCGCGCGAACTCCAACGTACAGTACAGTGACAATGACGGAACGTTATTCAAACGTCGAATTTAGCGGGGATTATTGGCGATCACATCCTAGGACCATATTTCATTGAAGGCCACCTGACCAGCACCACCTACCTACAGCTGCTTCGTCACGTTGTCAATGAGATGCTGGAAGACATCCCGTTGGCTCTGCACAGACATTTGTTTTACCAACAAGACGGAGCTCCTCCTCATTATGGTCTCCAAGTGCGTCAGTATTTAAGTGAAGTGTTTGGAAGCCAGTGGATCGGTCGTGGTGGCCCAGTGCCCTGGCCACCGCGCTCTCCGGACTTAACACCTTGTGACTTTTACTTGTGGGGAGAACTTAAAAGACTTGTTTATGTTGAAGAAATATCTAGTGTGGTGCAGTTAAGACAAAAAATTGTGTTGGCATTTGAATCCGTTAAAAATAATACAAATGTTTTGCGCAAATTAAAAAGAAACTTGCGACGCCGTGCTCAACTGTGCATCGAGAATGAGGGAGGACACTTTGAGCAGTATCTTCGAGTAACATAGGTGCGTAAATAAACTTTTTTTTAAAATAAATTTAATGAAAACTACCAAATAGTTTTTATTTGGTAGTTATCATGCCTAGGTAGGTATTTTTGACGTTTCACAGTCCGGTAAAGTAAGAAGGTCAATTTGGAATTATTTTATTCCAATAATTTTTCGTACCTAGTTAGTATTCAACTCTAACAATAAAATAAAGAAGGTTGCACCGCGCAAATGTAGAACAGATACCTACGATACGCAACAGCAAAACATACCTACGTACCGGGTCACCGACCGCGGCGCCTGTGTGGCGCGGCCGCCACACAGGCGCCGCGGTCGGTGACCCGGTCATCCGGTGACCCGGTCGTCTCCTCGCCGCGCCTCGCCCCCGGATCGCAGACCTATTCTGGGCACTCGTGCTTATTCTGATTTGACGCTAATCACAAATCATCAATAATCGTTGACTAATCTACCATATAATTAATTACATATTTTTAAAATACTAAATTAATCATCTACTATTGGTTCTATAAATATGGCGGAAATGCAAAACCACACCCTGTATTGGTTTGCAACTGAATAAATGGCTTTGACTTTAACTTTATGAACCAGAAGTTAGAGTTTTCTTAAAGAAGCTGCACTGGAAGCTGTCTTAAAAGACCTAAGGATATAAGAAGTCAGAAAACAGACGAAAGTATGTTCCACTCTTTGGCCGAAGGTGGTAAACACTCAAAGCCTAGAAGGAACTGTCTCTCAATTGCAGCTGCCGAATGGAATATATTTTTTTGGAAAATAAGATCGGCTGTGCGATGTCCATGACTTTTGTTCTCTATCGGATGTTAGAGAGCAAAAATGACAAATTTTAAAGAAAAAAGTAAATTTTCCAACCGTCCTTTCGTCTGATCAAGTTCAATTTAATTCGTCCTGCCATTGAGTTGAAAGATTCAAACCCTTCAGTGTCTGAACTCTTATAAAGTCGTAAAACGGCCATTAATAACATTACAAGATTTTAACTGTAGCAGAAGTAAAAATATTCATTGGGATTCAAGGAGATGGGGCGCTCAGTGGGCCCAAATCGGCACGTTTATGGCCCATCGCTTTGGCAAAATGAGAATTTAAGTACGATATAAATATGAGAGTAAATGTGCCCCTGAGATATGGCTAAGGGAAAGTTTGTTTGACACTTTTGTATGAAATTATTTAGTGGCAAATTTAAGCTTTTTTTTTATATTTTGAATATTTTGCGATATAAAATTTCACAAGGTAATTGTAGATTTTAGTTAAAGGAATATTGATTCCTTTGTTAGCCCAATTTATATCAGTTGGATTTAAAATAGTACAGGTGTTTTCTAAAATACTTGTTTTCTAACGAATATATTCGTGCAAGTATGTATGCTAGTTTCCATGCCTCATAGAGTGAATTTTATCAATCTATAAGGCCCGTATTTCACTAGGACACCATGGCGGCGCAACCAGTCGCCGCTACCAACAAAATGTACCAGCTGATCAAGCCAAACTACCTATTAACGTATTTAAATTGTAATCTACAATAGATAACTAAAAACATATGCCCAATTCGCATCCAATAAAGCCAATATCAGATTATAAGACGGTCGCGTCGCCCCAACTGGGTCCCAGCGACCTTGCAGACGCGCAAGGTCGCTAGGGTGGGGCGACGACCGGGCTACGGCTTCCGACGGTTGCCATGGTTACCGGCCGGAGTGCTCCGGGCGTATACCATTGTCGTGTCGCTCATCCATAGCTCGCGCCCTGTGCTTAGCACGGTAGCTATAAATTGTAGATGTATGCTGAAGGAAGCGACAACAATGGCTGAAACAGTGATTTAAAAAGTAAATACAGGCCCAACCGAACTTTTGCTTTGAATGTTTATCTTAAAAAAAAAATCTTAAGCTTATTATAGCTGAGGTCTTTGAATGTGTAAGATAGGTCAAAAGTAAATGTGGAAACTTTATTTTATATTACGCTATCTGTTATCGACAGGCGCGGCTCGGTATTATTAACCGACTTCAAAAAAAAGGAGGAGGTTCTCAATTCGTCGGAATCTTCTTTTAGTCTTTTAAGTTGCTGTTTAATAAATATTAAATAAATATTCTGGGACATTATTCCTCACACACGGCCATCTGACCCCAAACTAAGCAGAGCTTGTACTATGGAAGCCAGATAACTGATATACTACATATACTACTTTTATTTTGTAAATACATACATATATAGATAATTACACCCAGACACAGGACAAACAGACATGTTCATGCACACAAATGTTTGTCCTGAGTGGGAATCAAACCCACGACCTGCGGCGTGATAGATAATCTTACCAACCACGCACGTTTTGATTGTTGGTCCCTATGATTTTTCATACCATATGCCTTAAAGGGAACGCGGGTGAAACCGCAAGGGACAGCTAGTATTTTTTTTAATGTTTACTATATACGCTACACGCACCCCACTCGAACTACTCTCTTATTTTTAAGGAAGTATTTTCAACCAGAAATTTATCACCGGCTTGTAGTTGGTGTTTGTCATTTAGGATTTGAACGTCTGGACCGGACCCCTAAAGTTAAAGTCTGTTTTGGTTTTGTGTCATCCTTTATAGTAACTGCTTATGAATATAATCCAGATTTTTAGCTAAAAATTACAAGTCGTTAGTTTTTCTCTCCTCTGGAAAGTTGTCTGGTTTGTTTATAAAAATAAAACAATATAGTTATTTATCTAACGCAACGCATTGAAATATTTTATTTTTTTCATTTCACAAGTGATGATGTGGCCGAAGGTGGTAAGCACACAAAGCCTAGAATTAACTGGCTTTAAATTGCAGCCGGAACACACCAATAAGTGTTTGGTGTCAAATTTTCATCTAAAGAGTGGTATCTAGTATTTTTTTATACCATTTTGTAGGCAAACAAGTATACGGCCAGCCTATGAAAGCTTGCAACACCAAGGGTATCACTCGCGCGTTGCCGACCCTTCCCCCCTCCCCGATGAGCTCTGGCGACCTTACTCACGCGTAGGAACACAACTATAAGTTATTTGGCTGCGGTATTCTGTAAGGTGGAGGTACTTCCCCAGTCGAGCTGATCTTTGAGCGACATATCTCTATGCTCTACCTCTCCTACTCACTTTTCTCATTGAAAGTTCAAGCTCATTGCAGGTTTCAAACTCATGACCTTTGCCACGGCATCTGACGTCATTGAGCTATATCCTTATGATGATGATAATCAAGATTTGAAGCCAAGTGTAAAACAAACAGCAAGGTATATTAAATGGTAAATTAATTACAAAATACGTGATATAATAATCTGGAGCGACGGTATGTACCCCTTAATCTTCACGCGTGAGGTAACAAGGCAAATCAAGGCTTGATATATCTGCACGTTCGGTGAACCTATTCTTGCTTCGGCTTTTATCATGCTCGAGTGATAAAATTATTGTTCACCTCTTTTAATAATGTATATAAGTCGAATACTGAGTGTATAATAATCTTCCATAAAAAAAAATGACAGAGAAGGAGATCCAGCGGAATTAGTTACAAAATATTTTTGTTTTGTATAATCACTATTATTACGTATTTATTACACATATAGAAAGAAAGAAAAAAAAATCGTGAAAAAAAAAATCAAACTTTTCATACATTTTGATTGAGCAAGGCTGATCTTTTGTATGAAAAGTTATATTTTTTGTCGTAATTTCAGGGTTGGTCCCATAGTAAAAGTTGTTCCTATTGATGAGTACTTCCACCCCTTAAAGCACTGCCGGTGTTTTAAAAATAACCCTGTATATAATAGGCAACTTTATTTTATACTATTGCCCATCAACCAAGTTTATTTGTGAATCACTTAATTTCATATTATTTATTTTCAAATATCCAGAGAGTCGAAGGAAATTCAAATAAAGTCTACACAGTTTGGAGGTTATAAAATGTCGCTTAACCAGGTAAACTGATTTTATTTACTTAAACAAAACTCGAATTTTATTGTCTTCTGTACCTTTGATAGTACTAGAAGTGTTTCTATTAAAAGTAAAACTAAATGTATGCTGCTGCAGTTGTATACAAATATAGAATAGAGAATCTTCCTTTTTTTTAAGTCAGTTAAAAATTACCTATAACTCAGCCTAGCAAAGTAAATGACTCTTAAAAAGGGAAATGTATAGGTACGTATCTATAACAAAGTACTTAATGAAATCCAAGAGCCTACATGAATCCAAAAAGATGTATTTTTAACTAAGGCTTAAATTGTAAAAGATAATAGATTTTCCATAAGTTTTACAAGAAATGAGATTCATTTTATCATGAAATCTTTAATATCGGGAACGCGGGTGAAATTGCGGGTCGAAAACAAAATACATTTTCCTAGTAAAATGAATAGTTCCGTTTTAGAGACGGGACATAGGTACATGACATCTGTTCATTCATTATATAGCCTATGGTCCACAATTAATTACTTTTGAATATGACTTTTTAAAAACAGGTAGTATCGGATCATGGGCACAAACTACAACTACTCGTATACAAATATAAATAAGGTAAAAAATGAAGATTAATTTCTCCTGTTAGCACCATTTTAAGCAGCAGTCAGTCGTTAGGAGTATGTCGTTGTGATTTATGAGGAATGGGACATCGCGCAGTGTTCGCTGGGTACCGTACAAGTAGGGTGGCCACACATAATCTTTAGAACATAAATCACAATGATAAATTATTACATGAGCACAATTAATAATAATAGTATGAATAACAATGTAAAACTTAAATTAATTTGCTTAAAAATATTTGTTCGTACCACTGCTAGACAGAACGTCTATTCACATTTTGTAATTAATAATCTTGGTATTTTTCTGCCTAACATTTTTTCCTAGATAATACTATTTTTTACTCCAGGGTATCTGATCTAAATCTCTCCAGTCATCATGGCGTAATGTAAACTACCTAATTTTAGTAGGATCTATGTACTTTTCTCACCATCGTTTGGAAACCATATCATGTTCTAACATAATATTATGGTTTTCAATTATGATATGGTTCTCTAGTACCTACTTCTGTCATCAAACGTCTACTACTCGCCTAGGCTGTATACTACATCGTCACTTGCCATGGTGTCAATAAAAAGCAGTAAAGTATGGTTACCATAGTGTAAGTACAGTTCGCATAGAAGATTGAATATTTAGATATTTGGTAATGTTAACGTCGTGAGCATCGCAAGTTGCCGTATTTTATCTGAACGAATGGTTCTAGCCAAGACATTCATGGCTCTCCTTCTTTATGGCCGCATCTATTCTTCCATTTCATTTCGTTTTAGTTTTAAAGTTTTATTTCTTTTCGTTAGGAATAAATTCTAAATATTTGTTGTACAGGATTTTTTGGAGTAAAACCTCAAAGTAGTTTTTAGGTCTGATTTATCCTAATCCTAATCCTAACTATAATATTATAAATGCAAAAGTGAGTTTGTTGGTTTATTTGTTTATTTTACGCCTAAACCGCTGAACCAATCGCGAAGAAATTTGGTATGCAGATAGCCTATGGTATGGAGAAGAACATAGGCTACTTTTCATCCCGAGAAAACATAAGATCTCTGGGGAACGCGGGTGAAACCGGAATCTAGTTTTGTTATAAACAAAAAAATTATATGCTTTGATTTTCAAATATTGCTAATATATCGCGTAAGTACTAACTAATCCCCATCGTGACTTGCAATGCCTCTTTTTTTATTTTTCTGTCAGTAAATATCTCGGGCGTGTTCACAAAAGCTCACCAAAGTTTCATGCAATCAAATGAATGAAAAAAATGAAAATTCTTTTTTTTTGTTATAGCACACATAATATTGTAAGTGAGACTAGATAAATAATTTAATGTAATGAATCTGAGTTGGTCTTCAAAAGAGTAATTGCTGTATTTCTTGCCGACTCTTCTCAGTGAAAACAACCTTCCGAGCCGTGTGTTAAAGTCAGACTATTCATAAGTGCTTGTAAAGGCCTATTTGAATAAAATATATTTTCATTTTCATTTCATACTTTGTAAGTTTCGTCGTTTAGTATTTTTTTTGCTAGTGTCAGAATGGGTTAATTGTCTTCATTTCTATAATCCCCTAGACGGAATAAAAAAACAAAGAAGATTCTTTAGCTCTAAAACATTTTGAATCGAAACATTTGATCTCGAAAAAACTTGAACATGAAGAAATTATTATATGGAAAAGCTAAAACACTAGCCCCGCGGTTTCACCCGCATTCCCGCGGGATCTTGTGTTTTTCCGGGATAAAAAGTAACCTATAGCCTTCCTCGATAAATGAACTATCTAACACTGAAAGAATTATTCAAATCGAACCAGTAATTCCTGAGATTAGCGCGTTCAAACAAACAAACTCTTCAGCTTAAATCCACATTTCTACAGAGCTACAGGAGCCTATCTATAATTTGTAATCACGCATAAACCGCTGATGAAACTTGGCATAGAGATAGATCATATCCTGGAAAAAAATAAGATCATTATTTTATGTTCATGTGGCTTGGTAGACATTCAAAACCCTTTATTCCAATTAATGTATTTATTCGTCATTACATCGAATACGTGTAACCAGAATGTATGTAATAGTGACTTTATATAGTAAAATCGCGGCGTTGCAAGTTTATCACCCGATCGCGGGTTACGACGCCTTTTGTTAAGCTCAGTACACGCTGGGGGCATGAAACAGTGAAACTTCGCCGGGAATGACACCGTCTCGAGCACTTGAGGTGGAAGGACTCTTAGGGTGCGGCCATATTGACTATGCTTCTATGTAGAATTTTTAATGTTTTTTGAAACGAAATTCCTTTACCCGGCTTGCGTTAGCAGTTGACTGGCAGAAATAGTCACGCAAGGGAAAAGTGTTACGGATGTGACGTCACCAGTTATGCCCATGCGACTTCACCTCTCTCTGTCTGTCTCTTTCTATTATATACGAGTGTATTTTAATTCATACGTGTACCTCACGTATTTTCATTGTTGAAATTTTTTTATGGATAATCAAGAGAAAAAGTAAAATGTTTTTGTTGAAATTCTTCCCCTGACCGCCAATAACTTTTTTTTTACTATATAAGGTCTGTTGCGTCTATTTCTTAGGTATCTTGAGGTAGCCAGGAAGTTAAAAAAATGCAGGCCTTTTATCAAAAAACTATTATATTAAAAAACAAATGTAGCTAATACATAGAAGAGTGTATGCGTTGCAGTAGTGACGTTGCAAAATATTTTTCTTTATAATTGATGAGCAGCCCCACTCTTGCGTCACCGATTCCTCATTGGCACATCACGTCATCGCTAGCCAATCACAGTCGATTTACATGGTCCTAATAAATGAAGTACGGTCCTCTTGAGGGATGATAGAGTATTGACGGGCCGGTTGGCGTGGTTGGTAAGATACGCTATCTATCACGCCGCAGGTCGTGGGTTCGAATCCCACTCAGGACAAACATTTGTGTGCATGAACATGTCTGTTTGTCCTGTGTCTGGGTGTAATTATTTATTTATTTATTTACAAAAGAAAAGTAGTATATGTAGTATATCAGTTATCTGGCTTCCATAGTACAAGCTCTGCTTAGTTTGGGGTCAGATGGCCGTGTGTGAAGAATAATGTCCCAGAATATTTATTTATTTATTATTTATTTATTCCGAAAATGATAAAATAAAAATATTCGGTCGTAATTTTAATGAAAAAAAAAACTTGAAATTGTACTTCATCACTACTAAGCATTAATTAAAACCATGAACAGCATAATCAGGTGTAAAATGTATTATTAAAAAATAAAAAAGCATTTAAAAATACATTACGTACTTTTATTTTACGAAGGTTCTGTACCATTACTTATAAAAACGAGCAAAAAAAAACACGTTTGTTGTATGGGAGCCCCCTTGAATATTTATTTTATTCTGTTTTTTAGTATTTGTTGTTATAGCGGCAACAGAAATACATCATCTGTGAAAATTTCAACTGTCTAACTATCACGGTTCATGAGATAAAGCCTGGTGACAGACGGATAGACGGACGGACTAAGACTCCGCGTCTTAGTAATAGGGTCCCGTTTTACCTTTTGGGTACGGAACCCTAAAAACTTACTTTCTCGTTCATCCCTAATACACCTTTAATTAATTAATATTGATTTCGCCGCCAAACTCAATAATATATTTATTTACAGAATATACGTCAATAAAAATAGATATTCTAATGGTATTGAATAAAACAACTCCAGTAGATAATCAAAATGAAAACCTTAAAAGATTCTGAGAATCTCGACTGAATAAATGAATTTCATTTTAATATAATGTATGTTAAAGCAAATGGAATTGTATTTCTAGAATTCTAGAATTGCAGTGGAAATGCGAGTGGTTTCCAATAAACAGCATATTCTGTGATTGGAAATAACAAGTTCCTCGTAATATGCTTTTGATGGTGAGAGGAATGCGAAGGGCATTTGAAAATTAATTCAATATATTTAAATAATTACTGTTATTTATTTTCAAATGCGAAATTACATTCTATGTTTTACGGTTTAAATCAACTGAAAACTTCATGAAATCCCGAGGACCATTTGGTTTTCTACTAAAATTTTCTGCTTAAAATTTATTTTTGGAATGATACCCTTTACAACTCGTAAATTATTTCTTACCTGCTTTTGCTCTTCTCCTTTCACTTTCATTACAAATTAGTATTAAAGTTTTTAATAAAATGATTTTACTCTGATTTATCTATACATATAAAAATGGATGTTGTTATATCATAAGAGCGATAAACTCCGACACCATCATCATTATAAATATAAACACGTAGGAACGCGGGTGAAACCGCAGAGCAGAAGCTAGTTTTTATGCAGAAAAAGTCAGCATCGGTTTATAAATATTGTGAATTTAGTCCCGTGAAAATCTACGCAGTATTTTCATCAATTTAGCTGGAAATCTGAGCTGAATCTCTTGCCGGAGTCTTCTCAGTTTTAAGTGTATTCCGAACCAATGGTAGAGCCATTATTGTAGATTAATTAATGGTAGAGTCATACATAAATTCCTTATAAAGGCCTAAACTAATTATATACTTAAGTTTTAAATTTGAGTCTGAAACTTATAATTTATTGCTCACACTGTGCAGCTGTGTAGCTACACTCGGCAAGGCTGCATGATTGCTGAAATATGTTATTATGACTTCTATGCAAACAGATGTAAGAGAGTAGTATTAATAATACGCAAGGTTGGTAACAGCATGCTTAAAGTAATCTGTCTTCTTGTCTTCTATACCAATATATAAAAGGAAAAGGTGACTGACTGATCTATCAACGCACAGCTCAAACCACTGGACGGATCGGGTTAAAATTTGGCATACAGATACCTATTATGATGTAGGCATCGCTAAGAAAGGATTTTTTTTAAATTCTATCCCTAAGGGGGTAAAATAGGGGTTTGCGGGTGAAACCGCGGGACGGTAAGCTAGTATCTCATAAGTCTGAATGCTTTCTTAAAACTTGGAGGAGTCAAGAAAGCTTGTATGGGATACCTAGAGTTAGTTCTTTGTTTGTGGTGTAGTTTTAGATTGTTGTTTCTATCAGTGCTTTGCCTTTCTTTATTTATATTGTTTTTATGAATAAGTATGGATTTTTATGTCAATTAAATTTAATATTATAAACATCTACTCAAAAGCATTGTAAGTGTCGGACTATGTTGCATCGTAGCTGTATCAAGATAAAATAAGATAAGATAAACTGAACCCTTTAAGGCGCTGACAACAGCTAAAGTCTCTCTATTGCAACCCAACCTATATTAATCCTACTAAATGTACGGTATTGAAATTTAAATACACGATACTCAAGGATATAAATGACAAATTTATTAATCTCAAAACACGATTTCATTTCATTGCCTCGATAAAAAAAATTGCCAAACACAACTCTGAAAATCAAGGAATTCCCAAATTTATCCTATACATGAATGTATTTTTCGATGTGATATTTTACATTAATATTGTTCGAATAATTAGAAAATGATTTATTTCGTTAGTTTTTGGAATAAGGAATTTATTTGTACATAATTAATTATTTTTATAAATGTCGCTTACGTTATTAATTCGGAGCAGTTAGGGGGAGGAGTCAACATTATGCCACACTCTTCTGTCACGTTACTTGCGTATTTTGCTTTGCCCTCACTCGCATTCCGCGGCGATCCGCGTTGCTAGACGGACCTATACCACTTTTTTTCCGAGCGCGCGGTTTCAACATTATCATCCATAAATGGGTAAAATATCTTTAAAAAAAAATGTGCAATGCCTGATGAATAAAGTAAGGTAGTAAGCAATTTATTTCACAGTGATTGACAATGATAAAAGTAAACAAATACTTGTGTTTGTCAAAGCGTCATATCACTGCCGCTAGATTGCAGTGTAATTTATGAATGTATTCAGCCTATTCACATTATAACTTTTTATCAAATTAAATGACAATATTTGGAGGGAAAATGAATTGCATTACATACCTTTTACAATATGATCTCGTCGTATTATTTCGCATAAAAAAGTATTCAAACTAAAGATTTACTTACCACAAAAAGGGCATAATAACTGATTAATTTTATAATCTTTCATGCAATGGGAATAAAATTTGTCGTGCCGCATCACTGACCGAGAAAGATTCTTATTTTCATCACTTTAGTCATGTCATTGTTAGCTCAGCGGTCCTGGTCATAGGTCAAGTACCTATAACTACTTGGATGTGTGTGTTCAAATCCATGAGATGACACTATGTTTTATAATGAATGTAAAGTACCTGGATGATTGAGTTGTGGCTGGTATTTAAGGGCGCGTTCGCATATCAGGCAAAATTAAGCTGTTTTTCGGTACATTTTATGGCATAATCAAACAAAATCCAATATAACTAATAACTACCTCGTATAGATTGGTTCTTCATCTTCAAATAATAGTTACATTATTATTGAAAATTTTAGTTTCTCATAATGTAAAATCGATCTGTCGTTGCCATTTTCCACAAAATTATCGATACCGGGTTGAGTTTAGGTACATTTTTTAGCTATTATAAACATATTTCACTATTTCTAAAAATACTATATGTAGGCAAACATATTCAATTCTTAACGATAGGAGTTATTTTTTATCTAAATGCTATAAATAGTCGCAGAAAAAATTAAAAGCGAAACTTATTTTTTCACATTTTTTTCTATTCTGGTTGAATCTTAATCGGTTGGATTAAGGGTTATTTTAGTTATAAAACTCGTCTGATGTATTTCACAAGCATTTTGAATGAAACTTTAGTCGGCCCGCGGCCGCCGTCGAGAGTGGACCTGTATCGCCTGTTTAGAGCAGCTCGAGTTGAAAAAGATCGCTGTACAAACACAAAATATTCGATAAACCAAATTTGATACTTGACGAGGTAAGATTTTCATTCGATTTTATTTCGCTATAAAAAAGATGCAGCAACCTGAAGGTGTACTTCAGTGACTGCTACTGGAGCTCCTCGACGAGTTACTAGGTGAGCCGAGTATGGGCTCGTTATGTTAGTCATGATGAGACCTTACCTCCGGACTTGATGGAGCGACCTGAAGGTGTACTTCGGTGAATGCTACTGGAACTCCTCGACGAGTTGTACTAGGTGAGCCGAGTTTGGGCTCGTTTTGTTAGTCATGATGAGACCTTATCTCCGGACTTGATGGAGCGACCTGAAGGTGTACTTCGGTGACTGCTACTGGAACTCCTCGACGAGTAGTACTAGGTCAGCCGAGTTTGGGCTCGTTTTGTTAGTCATGATGAGACCTAACCTCCGGACTTGACGGAGTGACCTGAAGGTGTACTTCGGTGACTGCTACTGGAACTCCTCGACGAGTTGTACTAGGTGAGCCGAGCTTGGGCTCGTTTTGTTAGTCATGATGAGACCTTACCTCCGGACTTGATGGAGCGACCTGAAGGTGTACTTCGGTGACTGCTACTGGAACTCCTCGACGAGTAGTACTAGGTGAGCCGAGTTTGGGCTCGTTTTGTTAGTCATGATGAGACCTTACCTCCGGACTTGATGGAGCGACCTGAAGGTGTACTTCGGTGATTGCTACTAGAACTCCTCGACGAGTAGTACTAGGTGAGCCGAGTTTGGGCTCGTTTTGTTAGTCATGATGAGACCTTACCTCCGGACTTGATGGAGTGACCTGAAGGTGTACTTCGGTGACTGCTACGGAACTCTTCAACGAATTGTACTAGGTGTGCCGAGTTTGGGCTCGTTTTGTTAGTCATGATGAGACCTTACCTCCGGACTTGATGGAGCGACCTGAAGGTGTACTTCGGTGACTGCTACTAGAACTCCTCGACGAGTAGTACTAGGTGAGCCGAGTTTGGGCTCGTTTTGTTAGTCATGATGAGACCTTACCTCCGGACTTGATGGAGTGACCTGAAGGTGTACTTCGGTGACTGCTACGGAACTCCTCAACGAATTGTACTAGGTGTGCCGAGTTTGGGCTCGTTTTGTTAGTCATGATGAGACCTTACCTCCGGACTTGATGGAGTGACCTGAAGGTGTACTTCGGTGACTGCTATTAGAACTACTCGACGAGTAGTACTAGGTGAGCCGAGTTTGGGCTCGTTTTGTTAGTCATGATGAGACCTTACCTCCGGACTTGATGGAGTGACCTGAAGGTGTACTTTGGTGACTGCTACGGAACTCCTCAACGAGTTGTACTAGGTGTGCCGAGTTTGGGCTCGTTTTGTTAGTCATGATGAGACCTTACCTCCGGACTTGATGGAGCGACCTGAAGGTGTACTTCAGTGACTGCTACTGGAACTCCTCGACGAGTAGTACTAGGTGAGCCGAGTTTGGGCTCGTTTCGTTAGTCATGATGAGACCTTACCTCCGGACTTGATGGAGTGACCTGAAGGTGTACTTCGGTGACTGCTACTGGAACTCCTCAACGAGTTGTACTAGGTGAGCCGAGTTCTGACAGTAAAAAATTTATAACGTTTTATTTGTTGTTTTAATAAAAACGAGCCCAAACTCGGTTCACCTGGTATAACTCGTCGAGGAGTTCCAGTAGCAGTCACCGAAGTACACCTTCAGGTCGCTCAAGGTCAAGTCCGGAGGTAAGGTCTCATCATGACTAACAAAACGAGTCCAAACTCGGCTCACCTAGTACAACTCGTCGAGGAGTTCCAGTAGCAGTCACCGAAGTACACCTTCAGGTCGCTCCATCAAGTCCGGAGGTAAGGTCTCATCATGACTAACAAAACAAGCCCAAGCTCGGCTCACCTAGTACAACTCGTCGAGGAGTTCCAGTAGCAGTCACCGAAGTACACTTTCAGGTGAGTCCATAAAGTTCGGAGGTAATTCGCAAAAATATAAACAGCAATAATAAATATTTTTTGTAGGTACCATAATTTTATTACAAAGAAATACGTAAAAAAAAATGAATCCTTCAAAGTATCAAAATGAGTTCACTTGACTACAATTCTCGCAGTTAGTCGTGCGACTCGTGCGTACACTTGTGTGTGTGACCCGTGTCAATGTAGTAGTTCGATTCTCTACCTATCAATTTTGCGAACGCGTCCTTAATACTTTTTATTTTGGTAAACAAAAGAAGGAACTTGAAAAAGAGGAAATTTAATGAATGAAACTGGAGACATCATCTGGATTCGAACCACGGACATCTGGTTTAAGGATCGCACGATCTCCCGCCTGAGCTATTAATTACTTATTGCCAGAGGCGAAATTTACTTTCGTATTCTAATGAAATTGTAGCAGTTTCTCATTGATTGAAAACACGGTAAAACGACGTTTTCTAAAAATGAAACCTAGCTATATATTTTGAATTTTGTACAATTATGAGGCGAATTATTAAGTAAAATCTATATGGGTATCGTTTCCATGGTTTTCGGGGGTGCTTATTACGAATATATAACATATTTCGAGATCCAAGATGGTGGACGCGAATTAAAAAAAAAAATCAATATGGGTATCGTTTCCATGGTTTTCGGAGGTGCCGATTACGAATATATAACATATTTCGAGATTCAAGATGGCGGACGCGAATCATTAAATAAAATCTATATGGGAATCGTTTCTATGGTTTTCGGGGGTGCCGATTACGAATATATAACATATTTCGTGATTCAAGATGGCGGACGCGAATTATTAAATAACATCTATGTATACGGGTATCGTTTCCATGGTTTTCGGGGGTGCTGATTACGAATATATAACATATTTCGTGATTCAAGATGGTGGACGCGAATTATTAAATAACATCTATGTACATGGGTATCGTTTCCATGGTTTTCGGGGGTGCTGATTACGAATATATAACATGTTTCGTGATTCAAGATGGCGGACGCGAATTATTAAATAACATCTATGTATATGGGTATCGTTTCCATGGTTTTCAGGGGTGCCAATTACGAATATATAACATATTTCGAGATTCAAGATGGCGGACGTGAATTTTTAAATAAAATCAATATGGATATCGTTTTCATGGTTTTCAGGGGTGCCGATTACGAATATGGAGTAGTGATATCTCTGCGCGACCTAATTTAACTACTAGCAAACTATTATGTATTAGTATTTTAACGTACTGCCAAAAATTAGAAGACACTTTACAGACAACTTTTACAACGTTTGTTGGAAATAATATTAGAAGTCAATTATATCAACAGCTAAAGAACATTAATTTTAATACAAGACCATGGTCCTGCTTCCCGTCTGAATTTTTATTAAAATTATTTCTACGTATGAGAATTGACTACATCGTCAAATTCAACAATCGCAGTCTGAAAATTAGTAAATCCAAATGTTGAAAATACCTTTCAGTTTCGCATTTGTAGTTTTTAAAAGAATAAGTATCTCAGTATTTTTTTTATTTTGGTATCCTATTATATAATTAAAAGGTCATAAACAATAAAAAATATGTTAGGTATTAGTTCTACATACACATACTACGAATAATGACGAATGTCTACACAAAAGCGGCATTTCGCGTGACTTCAAACGCGATAAACCACTGTATGACTTGTTACGCTGTGGTACTATTGTAAATAATGGTGTGAAAGATGAAAAAGTTACAAAAGTAGGATGATTCATATCGAACAAAGTAATCAAACATAAGTCGCCAACAGGACTCGATCCGTGGACTTCTAGTTCGAGGATCGCACGAGCTATTAATTACTTATTGATAGTGGCGAAATTTACTTTCGTATTCTAATGAAATTGTAGCAGTTTCTCATTGATTGAAAACACGGTAAAACGACGTTTTCTAAAAATGAAACCTAGCTATATACATAGTCTGGCCATAAATACTGTTACAATTAAAAATAAGAAAGATATTACATTTGAATTTGGAATCTGTCATTTTTATACGATTGTTCATTGGGTTTTCTAATTTTGGCGCCAATACATTGGACAATATTTTGCGATATTAAAATGGAGTGGGGTGATAAAGAGAACCGAATCGCTGTGATTGCATTACACAAAGTTGGTAAGGAGCCAAATGCAATTTTTAAAACTCTCCATACGCTTGGTATTAGTCAAATGTTTGTGTACCGGACTATTAATAGGTACAATGAGACCTCCTTTGCTTGTGACAGAAAAAGATCTGGCCGTCCACGTAGTGTTCGTACGAAAAAGGTGGTTAAAGCAGTAAGGGAAAGAATTCGAAGAAATCCTGTCCGAAAGCAAAAGATTTTATCTCGGGAGATGAAGATAGCACCCAGAACCATGTCGCGTATTTTAAAAGATGACTTAGGACTTGCAGCCTATAAGAGACGCACTGGTCATTTTTTTACTGATAATTTAAAAATGAATAGGGTGGTAAAATCGAAACAACTACTGAAGCGGTACGCAAAGGGAGGTCACAGAAAAATTTTGTTTACGGATGAGAAAATTTTTACAGTTGAGCAACATTTTAACAAACAAAATGATCGTATTTATGCTCAAAGCTCTAAGGAAGCTTCCCAATTAGTCGACAGAGTGCAACGTGGGCATTATCCGACTTCAGTGATGGTTTGGTGGGGTGTTAGCTATGAAGGAGTGACTGAGCCATATTTTTGTGAAAAAGGTATCAAAACATCGGCACAAGTGTATCAAGATACCATTCTTGAGAAGGTAGTTAAGCCCCTTAACAACACCATGTTCAATAACCAAGTATGGTCCTTCCAACAAGACTCGGCGCCGGGTCATAAAGCTCGGTCCACGCAGTCTTGGTTGGAAGTAAACGTTTCGGACTTCATCAGAGCTGAAGACTGGCCGTCGTCTAGTCCCGATCTTAATCCGCTGGATTATGATTTATGGTCAGTTTTAGAGAGTACGGCTTGCTCTAAACGCCATGATAATTTGGAGTCCCTAAAACAATCCATACGATTGGCAGTGAAGAATTTTTCCATGGAAAGAGTGCGTGCTTCTATTGATAACTGGCCTCAACGTTTAAAGGACTGTATTGCAGCCAATGGAGACCACTTCGAATAAGCTTTTTATATTTTAAATTGTTTTTTATTTATGTATTAAACTAACATACTGTAAAAGTAATAAATATTATTTGCAATAAAAAAAAAAGTTTTTTCTTTGTGACAATATTTATGGCAAGACTAGGTATTTTGAATTTTGTACATTATTTTCTTCATTCATATTTCTTATTAAAAAACATTTATACATCCACACGGGCGACGCGAATATAAAATGATAAGAGAAGCGGTTTCATTAAAATTAGTAGGTACATACTATTGTAAATAATGGTGTGAAAGATGGAAATAAAATAGAAAAGTTACAAAACTAGGTTAAAATATATTGAGAACTCGGTTATTACTATTTCTTTATAGCTAGTTGTAATTACATATTTATACTATCAATAATAGCGCCATCTAGTTGTGTTAGTTTCATAGATATATTTGTACTTGTTTATTGTTTGGATGATGGCCGAAAAAGTGCACCGTTTTACCGCGTCTTCGTGTGTGGCGCTATGCTGTGCTATACGTGCTATATATATTGGGGATGTAGAGGGGCGTGGCTAAAATTTCAATTTCTCAAGGCCATTTAGCTGTTGTCAGCGCCTTAAGAACTTCTTTAGACATACCTACTTAATATTAGTGTCCCCTAGTGTACTCACGTCCTAAAGCCATCCACGAATGTCGAGCGTAACTTCTTACATAAAATATGATATATACCCGGTTCGATTTCTTCACATATTGAAAATTGGCGAGCACTCAACGCAACCTGGCGTTAAACTTTCTAACGTTTTATGAGACAACAGGGACCAATTTTGGGTACTGGGTACTGTCTCCGAGCCTATATAAAGTGGGAAACATTTGTAGGGTAAACTTTAAATCGGTTACAGGTTCGTAAAGCTGTATTGTTACTGTAAATGGGAAAAATAAGATGCCTAATGTGATTGACTAAAGTTTTTTTGGTGAGAAAGGAAAGTTTTTGTTGTACCTACCTACTTACTCGCTTTGAATATGAATTTTATGTGTAGACAATTGATTTTGGTTGTGTTTTTTATGTGTTACGTCTGTGTAATCATGGAATTGAGTCGAACATAGACAATCTCATATATTTTACTTTTAGTTCTTTAATGTGGCTTGATGATGTGTGATTTAATAATAGAATGTGATGGTAAGTGGCTACCGTCGCCTATGGACATTAGCAATGCCAAGGGGAATCCCAATGTGTTGCCGACCTTTATAAAGCCTAGAAGACAAATGGCTCTCAAGTGCAACTGCCGGAACACACCAGATTTTCAACTTGAGGGTGGTAGCCAGCCTGATAGGTATTGCAAAGTTTTTTCTTCTCAGAAAACTCATTGTTACTTGTAGCTATAATTTCTGATGATATTATTTGGATAGCTTAGGTATCCAAATGGGTAGCTGGATCGATTTGAATATTAAAAAAAATAGGGAATGCTAAAAAAACAGCTGAAAAATCAATGCGGCCAATATTTATCCAACGTAGTATGAAGATCACCGCGTCATCTAGTCTTTAATATAGATTTTTTCTAAACACAAACAATTTGACAAACCAATTTCCTGTTAATACAACGTTGTCCCGACTACTTCCGTACTACCAACACAAAAACCAAATAACAGTATGTCTCCACCACACATAGTTTACAATAAGCTAGTTTCATGTTCGACATTTCATTCTAAGCACGTATCTTATAAAGCCACGGACTTATTCTGATACTAACTTGCAATCTTACTGTGGTATTTCCTCCTTCATTATTAACCGACTTTTTTTGTTATCATGACTCAATAGCTAAATAGCCTTTAGGGCATTTGATCTTATTAATAAGAACTTATTTGGGTTACTATTTTATTTAGTTTTATTGTTATTTCTTTTTGTTTTTAATTGTCAATATATTAATTTCAATTTTTATAAAAGGTTTGAAAAAAAATATATAGTCTAAATAAGGATTATAAAAAAAAACTCAGTTGAAGCCTGACTTTGTTTCGTAATTCAAAATAAATTAATCGGATATGATACGTATCAGAGATAGCAAGACATAATCAGACTGTAGCATGAACGAAATAGCAATTTTAGCAAATTCTAACTCATTTATTTAAATTATTGGGCCCTGGTTCATTTATGAACGTCAATTGAATCTACCACCGTAATTTACATACCGCAAGACCGCTAGGTGTACGTTCGAGAATTCGAAACGTATTTAATTACTTTGTTTTAATCTAAGGGTAGATACATATTTGTTTTTCATCCAAAGAATATCTTACCTATACTATTTATTAATTGCATAGTATAGTATATGGATTTTTTCCTCATCTTACAACTTCACTTACTACTAAAACTACATTTACCATGCAAGAGACGAGACAAATAATTTGGAAATGTTTTTTTTGTAATCCTAACAAATATTATAAATGCGAAAGTGAGTTTTTTTGTTTGTTTGTTTGTTTGTTAGTAACCTTTTCACGCTTAAACCGCTGAACCGATCGCGATGAAATTTGGTATGCAGATAGCCTATGATATGGAAAATAACAAAGGCTACTTTTTATCCCGGGAAAACATAAGATCCCTGGGGAACGCGGGTGAAACCGCGGGGAGAAAGCTAGTCAGAAATAAACCAGTAAAGTAGATTTCACTTTCAAATTTTACTTAAGTTTTAGAGGGAATTAATAAATAAAAATATATCCGAGAACATTTTTCGTACACCGTTTTTTGAGAGCTCGTACTATGAAAAATATATATTGGAGTCTCTCCAGGACCAACAGACTCAGGACCAACAGGTAAGATCATGCATGCAAATGCTTTTCCAGGGTATAAACTGTCATTTAAATCCGTAAAGCCATTTTAACTCTCTGTAACAATTTGACAAAAGTTTATAAAGTCCGTGTCATCGATAGAAACGAATACCAGAATATCGCATCGAAGAGTTATTACTGAAACCAAGAATAGAGCGGCGTATGCGGTGCGAGCCGGGATCGTACCGACACCGGGACGGCACGTGGTCCCGGTACAACTGCTATGAAATGTTTCATGAACACGTACAGTACCGCAGCACTGAAATTCAACACATTATTAGCTACACCTTATAACATAGTTATTATAAAAATTTCTAGATTTGTAGAGTAAATAGAGTAGGTTTTAAAAAATGTAGTTTAAGGATTTTTTTAAAATATTATATTATGTATCTGATTATGGTTATGATGTATGAGATGATGGGCCGGTTGACGTGGTAGTTAAGATACCTTTCCAATTACGCTACAGGATCAGGGTTCGTTTTGTGTAAAAAAAAGTTATGATTATAATAGTACAGTTAATAAATATTTGTATATTGTAATAAATCTCAAGCACACATTCTAATGCCTCTTTTTTTCAGAAATGCGGACATGCACTCATAATCTCACAAAAACTTAATCGTAATTGGATGAATGGTATAGGAATGCATATTTCAAAAACAAAGGAACAATAGACACATCAACAAACAGACATACATCGTTTTTTATTATTATATCACAAAGTAGTAAAAATTAAATTTTCGATTGTTTCCGTCAGTCGGTATGCATGCAACATGTCATATTTATTTTTTATTTGAAACCATAAAACCAAGCCGTTATTCGATACCGTCTGAAGCATGAAAATTTGCAGCGCTCGGAAATTTAATTTCTACGAAATTAAACCCTACATGGACGATTTCGTCTCTTACTCTTGTTAAGGTTAACGTATTTATATAAAATATTAAGCTTTCACCTGCGTTTCAGAGATAAAAAGTATGCGAATGGGACGCGCGTCAAAAAACTACCTACACAAAAAATAGAATTCTAGGAATCGTGAGTCGAAGTTATATGTTATTCCAGGGTACCTATGATGTATCCATGTACTAAGTTTCATACAAATCCGTTCAGCCGTTACGGATCTTAATTACAAACACCTTACACTCAAGTAGATAAGATAAAATTAAAATAACATATAGAACCTAACTTTCAAGTACTACCCTAGTTCTTCGTAGTAGTTACATACGTAGATGAGCCGGTTGGCGTGGTTGGTAAGATACCCTATCTATCACGCCACAGGTCGTGAGTTTGATTCCATCTCAGGATAGACATTCGTATGCATGAACATGTCTGTTTGTCCTGAATCTGGGTATAATTATCTATATACTTAATTATATAATAGGGGTTTTTCATACTTTAACCCCTAATATTTACAAAAGATAAGTAGTAATGGAGTATATCAGTTATATGTGGCTTCCATAGCACAAGGCTATCTAGCCGTGTGTGAGGAATGTCCGAGAATATATCAACTTTATAGGTAGGTCTGATACTATGAAGATACTTTTTGCACGACGAGAAGGGTATTTTATTTCACTGTTATATTTTTCTATAACCATGATAATGATTCGCAACTGACAGAAATACATTAAATTATATCAATTCAAATAAGACATTAACCTTGTCTAAACTACTTTGTGTTAATTTATTTGCATAGTTTAAGTACGGTTGCTAGTAAATTGCTTGCGACTTGAACTATTCTGTGGTAATTTGGCAATAGCTATAAGTCTTAATAACTTCACCCTCGTTCCCGAGGGGTCTTATGTATTCCCGGGATAAAAATACCCTATATGCTATTCCAGGGTATGATCTATCTATTTGCCAAGTTTTAACCAAATCCATTCAGCCGTTTATGCGTGATTGAGTAACAAACATATATAAAAACTTTCTCATTTATTTTATCACTAGCTTCCGCCCCGCGGTTTCAACCGCATTCCCCAGGGATCTTATGTTTTCCCGGGATAAGAAGTAGTCTGTGTTTTTCTCCGTACCATAGGCTATCTGCATACTAAATTTCATCGCGACCGGGTCAGCGGTTTAAGCGTGAAAAGGTAACAAACAAACAAACACACTCACCTTCACATTTATAATATTAAGTTAGGATAGGATAGTTAGGATTAGGATATTAAGTAGGATTATAGTAGGATTTAACGTATTTTGAGTATATTGTGTTTTTTGTAAATTCACATTTTTTTCCGAAATTCAACCCCTAAGGAGGTAAAATAGGATATTTTTTTTATACAACATTGTCGGCAAACAAGCATACGGCCCGCCTGATGGTAAGCGGTTACCGTAGCCTATGAACGCTTGCAATACCAGGGGTATAACTCACCCGTTGCCAACCCTTCCTCCCACCCGATGAGCTCTGCCATAAATGCCTATGTATAAATCTTCTAATATAAAAAATTCTCGTGTCATAGTGTTTGTCTGCAAACTCCTCCGAAACGGCTCGACTGATTCTTATGAAAATATTCGTGTATATTTGGTAGGTCTGAGAATCGGTCGTAAAGTATATTTCAAACCACTACGCGGGTGAAACCGGGGACAGCTAGTATGTATATAAATGTCTATTTATGTTTTGTCATAAATAATTCAGCTAAACATGTTTTTTTTTTTTCAAAATAATGTAATTTAATGTGATAAGTAAGAGTAAAGAGCTATATAGGTAATAATTCTAAACGGGACCTTAGCATAAATTACGCAAAACGATCATGGAGTTAGAAATTGTTTAAAAATATTCAGTTACCTATAATGGTATCTGAAATACCCAAAGGAGAGTTGACAAAGTTACATCTACTAAACTAAATTTGGTCAGGAGTTTTTAACCTGTCTTACTTTCCGTCAGCAACAAACGTGACATTTTATAAGTTTTCTAACTTAACAAGTGTCGAATGCACTATGAGTATCGTAAATGTCAGGTACTCAGCAACCGGTTGGTGGGAATTGAAACATGTTTTAACGTTATTTTAAGCAGAGACCGAGCCGGTACGTTAATTAATTTCATTACTCAGTAGAAGGTAACTGTTATAAGGTGAAATCAAACCTCTTTTTAACGTTTAAGCGCATAATCATTGTATATAAATTTATATTGAGTACATTTGTCCATATTGCCACGGGCATTCTCCTTTATTGTTGATATTGACTTTGTACAGTAAAATTTTAAAAATATATATAATTATCTATATAAGTAGGTATATATTTACCAAAACAAGGAGTTCCAGATTTTTTTTACAAGTATTTACAATAATTGTAGAATATACAAACTATAACATATAGAAAACTTCCTCAAAGCTCTCGCTGCTGTCGATGAGCAAGGTTCCCAACAGGCTGGCAGCGTTCCCTCTTTGTATGGCCAAAAAAATATCAGTTATCTGGCTTCCATAGCACAAGCACTGTTTAGCTTGGTGTCAGGAGGCCGTGTGTGAGGAATGTCCCTGAATATATTTATTTATTTATATCAAGAATTATCTGAAGAATAATACAAATATATATATTTTATATTTATAGGCTATGTTTGATTATGTGGCTGGAGGAGATAAGCACACTAAATCGTCTCAAATCTAAAACGTGGGTTCGAATCCTGCTATGAGCTTGAGCTTTCGGTGAAGGAAAACATCGTGAGGAAACCATAGCACGGTGGTAGGGTACTTTGTAGTACCCGCCTGACTGGCTACCACCCTCAAGATTTAAATCTCTCGCTAAACACCTAGTTCCGACAGCTGCACTTGAGAGCCAGTTCCTACTAGGCTTTGTGTGCTTACCACCTTCGGCTACATCATCACTTACCATAGTGAGATTGTAGTCAAAGACAAGCCTATACAAATAAAAAAAAAACCGGCCAAGTGCGAGTTGGACTCGCGCACGAAGGGTTCCGTAACATCTATAATAACGGCAAAAAATTCACGTTTGTTGTATGGGAGCCCCCTTAAATATTTATTTTATTTTGTTTTTAGTATTTGTTGTTATAGCGGCAACAAAAATACATAATTTGTGAAAATTTCAACTGTCTATCGCGGTTCTTGAGATAGAGCCTGGTGACAGACAGACGGACTCCAGTTGGACAGACAGCAAAGTCTTAGTAATAGTTTTTACCCTTTGGGTACGGAACCCTAAAAACGGAAGTTTTTTTGGGATTTTTTTTAATAACACTTAAAATTTCTCGCAAACTATGGTATTTACAAGGTCGAGTGTAAAACAATATTGTAGCGCATTTAATTTTGCTTTTTTGTCAACACAAGCTTACATGTGAAATACTTTCTGTTGTTTACGCAATATGCTAAACGTGGCAGCGGCCATTTTGATGACGTCATAACTGGTGACTTAACCACGTTAGAAACTGTCTCCCGATGGTTTCTTAGTCACGATAACATGCTTAACAACAAACTAAAACACAGCGGAGTCTTAGTAATAGGGTCCCGTTTTACCCTTTGGGTACGGAACCCTAAAGGTATAATATAACTTCTACTACTAAATCCCACACGACTTTAAGCTTTGCGTTTCAGAACTATTTAAAACGAATTACGTACAGCTTACCCAAGTATCTACCAACCAAGTACCTACACATATATGTTTAAATTTGCTGTAATAACTGTAGCGGAGAGAAATCTGTGGAGCACAGGTGTTGCCGAGGATCACAGACCTGCGACTTGCGACACGGATTGCGTTCAAGTTGACATCACACCCTTATAAATTAGTTTTATAACCGACTCTCTTACTTGTGGTAGCTGTTAACTTTTAAAGCGAGATTAAGGTGTGTATGGTGAAGATGAAGTGACGGTATTTCGGTTTAAATATATAAGAAATGTAACCTTGCTGAGTTTCTTGCCGGTTCTTCTCAGTTGAAGGCTGACTTTCGAACCAGTGGTATCTTTAGTAAATTCGATTCGAATGGCTTCGTCTTAATTTTGTCCCGCGGCTTCCATGATTTTACCTTAGAGGTTGAATTTGAAAATAAAAAAATCGCTTACCATATTGTATGATGTATCACTGAAACGGTCTTTTAAAATCATTATAATTTTTCTTTTTTCTTTTTACACCAATAAGCTACATTTAAGAATTACACAGCCTGAAAGTTATGTCGAGTCTATATTCCCGACGAGGTATCGATCAGTAAAAAGACATGAATATAAATATGGATATACTGGGTGATTTTGTTATCACTGGCAATACTTGCAAGGGTGGAAGTACTCATCAAAATGAACAACTTTTATTATGGGACTAACTGTGAAATCATGAAAAAATTATCAGCTGTTCCATACAAAAGTTCAATATCTACTCGACCAAAATGTATGAAGCAACCATATTATTTTACGCGATATCAGAGTTAGCCCTATAATAAAAGTTGCTCACATTGATGAGTACTTCCACCCCTGCAAGTATTGCCAGTGATAACAAAATCACCCTGTATAAACAAAAATACCAACATGAATTGGATGCCTGCGACTGCATTTTATTGGTAAAATTTTAGAGTCCACGAAATTTTCTTATTCGCTTTACACAGTCGGGTTTTTTTTTATATATTTTTTATTACAATAGTAGTGGACGTAGCCTATCTGTGTACCTTGATGTTAAGAGGCTTAAAGCGTAACACGGAGGAAGAGGACAAATTTACGAACTGGCTAATGTTTTAATTGCTCGAAGGATGAACGCTCGTAAAATGTTATATATTTCAATTAACAAATTATTTTTTAAATTAGGAAAAAATTACACACTCTAAATTGTAGCGAGATTAGATCCAACATTGTAATTATAATTTACTTAATTTGACGGGCCGGTTATTGCTTCTCTATTGCTCATTCGATTCCCATACAGTACAATTGTATGCATGAATATCTCTGTTTGTCCTTATTATACATTAAGGAAAAAAGTGGTACGTAGTATATTAGTTATCTGGTTTTCATAGTACAAGCTCTGTTTAGTTTGTGATCAGATGGCCGAGTGTGAGGAATACCCAAGGATTTTATCTGGATCTGGATTGGATCATTATTCTCCTGCCCTTTTTGGCTTTTTGTGAGATAGTAGGTATAGTATTACATTTTAGGTTCCACGCTAAGAGCTACTCGGTTACCAAACCGATTCTGATGGCGAATCGATTGGTAGTCCAATGAATCGAATAGCTCCTATTTTCCAGTTAGACTTCTTTTTGAAATGAGTAAGTCGATCAGTACACTTGCGATAAATGTATACTGTGGCTGAGCATTAGCATAAATTAAATGAAATAAAATCCTTTACTCGAATCGATCGAAATGGCAACCAAGTTGGTCTGAATAATGGGTCTATAATCTTTCACAATTCAAACATACATTTTTAGATCTTCCCATACTTTTCGATTTCTAAATTTATTTGAATAGAGTTATAGTACAGTATACATATTTAAAAGTAGGCGTATATGCTCTGCTACCCGTGCAAAGCCAGGGTCCCGCCGCTAGTTGATAATTATAATATAATTGATAGCACCCCCCAAAGCTGCGGTGTGCCGTAAGTCAAGCACTGCAATCCTCGGCGGTGTGCGGTTGCGTGGTGGCTGACTCCAAAGACAATGCGGATTGCCTACATTCTAGTACAAAATTAACCATGTATCAACCCCCTAAGACGACTTATGTCGTTTGCAACCTGCCTATGTCGTCCAATATTATACTTGGCACTTTATTCAGAGGTGACAAAACGATGGTACGTGATGATGTAGCCGAAGGTAGGAGTGCAGTGCAACTTCTAGAATACACCGATAGTTGCTGCTACGCAAGTTATTTTTTTGATAAAAATCGTATTTTTACGTAATTTATTTTCATACAAATCAAGTAAGTAAGGTTTGAATCTTCCAAGAAAATTGTCAAAACCGCGAGTAACTCGCGACGCGAAGCGAAGAGCTCGTAAGCAGACTCAATATCCAATCCTCCATGCAAGCCAATAATGGCTTTTCACGTCGAAGCAACAAAATCACTTAATTTACATACTACGTCTACACCCGGCGTTCCCCATAACCGTCTGATGTACGACCAGAGCCGAACGGTTAACTTTTATTAAAATTGTTATTACATAGAATAAAAATTGAATTTTTATGACTTCGGGCGATATCTTTTACGAAGTTAAATCGCGTCTGCTGATCTGCACGAAGTTTTTGTAGCATCATATTTATTATGTTTTTCGGGGAAGTACTTTTACGTACAGCCTCCCTCGATGATTATTGCGTGTGAATAAAAGTTAATGGAAATGATTCTGTTGTAGTATAGTCAAATATTGTTTGCTTTTGTTGTGACTTTGTTTGCTCCCATTGCGTTCTTCACTGTGATTAATTTGATTTGAAAACTCAACAAATCATCAGTTTAAATCAAAATGGCGACCATCCACCTCTTAAAAAAAACTATAGAATATTCTCTTTCCAGCAGTAACCTTTAAAAAGCTAATGATGACTGACAATGACACAATAATTTCCATCTTATAAAATAGACATCAATGGAGCTTCAATAAGCTGGATGCAGGCCGCCCAAGACCGGTCCTATTGGAGAACCTTAGTGGACGCCTATGTCCAGCAGTGGACGTCTTGCAGCTGAGACGATCATGATGATGATGAAAGGAGCTTCAGTAAAAATATTTGTCATTTTACTATTAATGTGACGTATGTAGGAAAGTTGGCCAGATAATAAATCAAAGTGGGAATATCACAAACAAAGTTTTGGATATCGCCCAAGAAAGCGAGATTGCTTCCTCTCGAAATGATATCGCGATAAATACACCGGGATATTGTTTTAGTGCTTTGTCTTTTGTTTTGCTAACTCAGGTATCATACCTTATATTATGTATAATACCTTATATTAAAAAAACTATATATTATATAGTTTTTTTGTGAGGTCAGTGCCCTTGATTTGACCCAAGTACCAGCTAAGCTAGGGCAGTACCCTACCACCGTATATACATATTAACGACTAGCTTTTCCGCGCGGTTTCACCCGCGTACCCGGGATAAAATATAGCCTAATGCTACTTGGTGAAGATGTAGCTTTCTAACGGTGAAAGAATTTTTTAAATCGCTCCAGTACTTTTTGAACCAATTCGTTACAAACATACTTACATACAAATCTTTCCTCTTTATAATATTATTAGTATAGAAGTATAGATATCGATTTCATTCATTCCTTTCTCTTTTAACTTATTATTTTAGATTATTGGTTTAGTCACGAGCATACCTACACGCATGGTAAAAATTAAAAGCGATTTTCACGTGAAATAACGATTACAACTTCATAACATATTTATCATATTAGTATTGGTTCGAATCCATTAAAACTTTTAGAGAAAATCCTTCATTCTCGTGACTGTGTATGTATGAGGTACACGAGTACATCAGTGCTATCCAAATGTAGCTCTACGCAATATTGGTATAGGATGCAAGTCGTAATGGAAGTCCTCAGGCGTTAATTGAACGTTATGCAGTTGACGTTTGACCAAATATCTTTCGAGAGATTCTCCTAGGATGGATAATCCAAGCAATAGATAAAATGATGTAAAATAAATAACAGAGAGAACAACTCAAACAAAGTCAATGAAATCTATATGACGGGCTAGTTGGCGTGGTTGGTAAGATACCCTATCTATCACGCCGCAGGTCGTGGGTTCGATTCCCACTCAGGACAAACATTTGTGTGCATGAAAATGTCTGTTTGTCCTATGTCTGGGTGTAATTATCTATATATGTATGTATTTACAAAAGAAAAGTAGTATATGTAGAATATCAGTTATCTGGCTTCCATAGTACAAGCTCTGCTTAGTTTGGGGTCAGATGGCCGTGTGTGAGGAATAATGTCCCAGAATATTTATTTATTATTATTTATTTATATACCTTCAAGGTATGGTGGCATCAATTTTCAATGCAACACGCAAACGTAGTTAGTCTATGGTTTAAATTCTAAGCTTCGAGCTTACACAGTACACAACGTAGGCTTTCAAACTTTTCAGCCCCTTTTCAGATTTCAGACAACCAAAAAATTTGAGTTAACTTGTGGATTTTTTGATCTTCTCACTTGTTATACAGGGTGACTTTTGTACCATCGTTTAAATATTTTTTTAATGCCGCGGACATGCGTAGTGTACGGCGCGCAATATCCATAAGCGTGGACTTCTTTGGTACAACTTAGTGATGCTATATCTCAATATTTTAGTACTGAGAGATACTAACAGAAAATATAGGTAATTTCTTATTTTCATTAAACATCATAATATTTAAATTTAGATAGGGATAACAAAGTCACCCTGTATAGGTTTAAACCAGTATTATAGGTGTATAATAGGTGTATTATTGACGTAGACTAGTTTGAGCCTGAATTTTAATTATTTTACACAACTTACTACCAGCTCGTACCATGTAAATACAACTACCTATACAATTATTGTGTAATTTAAAACCAAATTTCAGCATTTAAAAGAGATTGATCCAACATGTTAGCATAATCATCAGTGTATACTCTGGTCCTCAAGTTCTGTAATCCAATCAACAGCTTTAACACTGAGTCGTGAATTCATCTCACGTTGACAGTTTAATAAGCGAGACAACACCATACAGTTTGAAAAAGACTGTGTCGATAAGTCGTTGTTTAAATATTCAACAGCAGTAGTGGACCGGGCCATAAATACATCTCTCATTAATGGAACATATCTAAGAGGGACAACAACACAGTTTGAGAAACAAGTTTAACATGTAGTGCAACAAGGACTCCACAACCAATAGTAGTAGTTGTAGTGCACCGGGCTCCGAGTATATCTTCTGTTGACAGAGTATACGGAAGAGGACCAAGTAATTCATTTTGAGAAACTCTGTTCTAACACTTAGGTATACAATTATCAGAGTAACATGCAACTAACGGTAGTAGTGCATCGAGCCATGAGCAAATCTCCTCTTGACAGAGTAGTCTATTTGGGGCTTACAATTTAAACCATATTATATTTGCATGGTCGATTTTTAGCTAGCGTTATGGTTAATATTTATAAAATTATGGCAGATGTTTTAAAGACCAAAATCAATTTTTATTTTAAAAATCTCCTCCACATTTCGCAGTCGCAGTACATTTTTTAGACGCTGTATATAAGTTCAGTATCTAGCAAATGCCTTATTATTATTTATGAGCTGTTTCCCGCGGTTTTGCCCGCGTTCTCGAGATAATAAACAGCCTTTACTCTTCTTTAATGAGCGAGCTTTTAACTCAAAATTATTTTTACACTTCGGATCAGTAGAAGAGATTACCTACTACAATCAAACTTACAAACTTAATCCTTTTATTATTTTTTAAAATATTAAGTGTAGATTATAAATGCGAATGTGTGTTTGTCAATTTGTTAGTTAGTCCTTCTTTCACTCAGCAATGGATTGACGTGATTGTTTTTACATAATAAGTAGCTTATGGACAAGAGAGTGACATAGGCATTTTTTTATCCCGAGAACGTAAAATTGCGCGGTGAAAGCTTGTTTGATTGAATAGCCTTATACAGGTATATGCAAATCTGCTGCTGCTAAACATAGGCCTCCCCCAAAGATCTCCAATAGGACCGGTCATGGGCGGCCTGCATCCAGCGTTTTCCGACGGCCTTTACAAGGTCGTCCGTCCACCTTGCAAGTGGACGGCCTACGCTGCGCTTGCCGGTGTCCACTCCAGAACTCTTCAGCCCCATCGGTCATCTGTTCTGCACACTATGTGCCCTGCCCATATGGTATATGCAAATACCTGCTAGAAAATATTAGAAATCAATGAGCTTTATGCCCGCCTGCCGTCAATGTATTCTGGCGAGCTGGATTGGTGCTGAAAATGCATTCTAAAAGTGCATCGTGATATAAAAATACTTTTCAATCGGGTTGAGTGCATAGCGCTAGTGAGTTTTGTGAACTAAATGGACTGCTATGCCGGATTACGCTGAATTTCGGAATATTCTTATTAAATTCAGTTTATTCTCGGTTTATTTTGTAGGGATTAGGCTTGTTAGTTTTTCTGTGGATTTGATGGAAAACTCTTTGTTATTTGTCTTTTATTTTCCATTGTGAAACATCAAACGAAACTGATTTACTTTTTTTATATTAATAAACATAAGGTTGAAGGACATTTTAATTAATAGAATTTAAGCCTTGAATATATAACGTAAGATTTATTATCGTTTAACACATTTTTTTTTCTTTCTAGTTCACTCATAGGAACTTCACCGGGTCAATTCACTACTGTACCTTATTTTTTATCATGAACTTAATTTACCTACATTAGTATACTCCGTTCCTATAAGCTCGTGATGTAGCTTGATAGCCGTTCTTATCTGATAAACAAAGCTAAGCAAAGTTCAGTCCTGGTACCTGGATGGGTGACCGCCTATTAGTATTTCAACTTGAGCGTTTCCATGATTGAAAGACATGTAAAGCCGTTAGTCCCGTTTATCACTTAATTGTGATGGTCGTTATGCTAGTTGGAGGCCTCCTAGGTGGCTTGAAAACTCCAACAGTAGGTTGACCACTAGTCCACCAATCCGCAGTAGAGTATTTGCTCATTTCCTTTTACCCTCATTCGTGATGGAGGCCTGTGCTTAGCAGTAAATAAAAAGGCTGCATAATAAATATATTCCTAGTTCTTCATGCAGCACTGTGCTACTTGGAGCCAAGATTAAGTGCTGACAGATCTTGACAAATACTTGTTACATACTACGGAAAACTTGAATCATTAGTCTTCGCGACAACGAAGCCCCGTTTTAATGGAGAAGGTATGTTTACGTTCTTGCATTTAGCTTCATTAATTTTCTAAACTAGGTCACTTTTTACTTTGATTTGAGTGATAAGGGAAGGTTTATTCTAATCTTGCTTTTTACCATGATTAGGATCGCTTTATAAAACGGTACCTACATAGTTAAGTTAGTGTATTTATTATTATTGTTTGCTAAGGTTGGTAAGTAAGTCATTATCTTATCATCGTACTAATATTATAAATGTGAAAGTTTAGATGTTTGTCACTCAATCACGCATAAACGGCTCAATGAATTTGGATGAAACTTGGCAGATAGATATTTCATAACTTGAAATAATATATAAGGTACTTTTTATCTTGATAAAATAAAGATCCTTCTTCCTTATCACATCCCTAAAGCATTCAAGCACCAATCCAGAGCACTCGAGCAACATTTCTTCCCAAAAATTCATATCGACGTTGTCTATTGGTCAGCCAGTCACCGTCTTACTTACTAGGACATTGATGAGAAGATATCCTGAAACTTATTCTATGTTACCAAAGCTATTCACCTTTTTAATTAATAAACTTCTCCAACAATAGTTTCGACTACTTTGCCATGTTATATCAATAATCACATTGGTTGAGATCCAAAATTCCACAATTTCTTAGCTTAATGGTAACGATTCCAGTTCGAGGAAGCGGAAATCGTAAGATATAGATTCCGTGCCGACCAACGGGCCAGGAAATTGTCGCTCTATCACATCAAGTCATTGATCTCTATATATTTCATAAGATGTAGCTGAACTGGCTTAATTTTTATGAAATTACTAGCTTTCGCCCCGCGGTTTCACCCGCATTCCCGTGGGATCTTATGTTTTCCCGGAATAAAAAGTAGCTTATGTCTTTTTCCAAACCACAGGCTATCTGCATACCAAATTTCAATCGCGATTGGTTTATCGGTTTAAGCGTGAAATGGTAACAAACGAACATACTCACTTTCGCATTTATAATATTAGTTAGGATATTTAATTCATGTGTCGATTTCAATCGCTGCGCCGCCACTACAGTACTCGTATCGGAAGCTAAAATTATCATTAAATGGATTTTTTAAAATTAAATGTCTTGTTATATTGGTTATACCCCGGGTAATTAATATCAATAGATGGTGAGGACCCTTACCATATGGTGGACCGTCTACTTGTTTGCCAAAAAATAAATGTAAAAGTATTTTTTGACAAACAAGCAGACGATTAAAATTGGTCTCATGGGCAACTGATTGCTTTTATCGCGTGCAGCGCTTAAATCTCGAGGATTAAATAATATCATTAATGTCGCATACAGATCTTTCGCTTTGTAATAAAAGTCATAGAAGGCAAGTTAAAAAATTAATTTGTTTTCACATAGCCTTCATGGTAACAGTATCATCCTTATTTTCCTCAACGCCGAGGGCCTTGATTGAGTGACCACTTCCCTTGCTACATAGCTGAAATACTCAAGCCGAATTTTGGGGCAGATAAATTATGCCACATATTAAGTAAAAGTTACTAAAGTGTTTTTAGGGTTCCGTACCCAAAGGGTAAAACGGGACCCGTATTACTAAGACTCCGCTGTCCGTCCGTCTGTATTTCTGTCCGTCTGTCACCAGGCTGTATCTCATGAACTGTGATAGACAGTTGAAATTTTCACAGATGATGTATTTCTGTTGCCGCTATAACACTAAACACTAAAAAACAGAATAAAATAAATATTTAAGGGGGCTCCCATACAACAAACATGATTTTTTGCCGTTTTTATAGATAATGGTACGGAACCCTTCGTGCGCGAGTTCGACTCACACTTGGCCGGTTATTTTTTGTTCCTTTAGCGTCTTTTCAGCTGTTTAAAGGATTCGGTAAAAGATAATACTACTTTTTTCTAATGTAGAAAGTTGACAATCAGATGGATGAACGGACGATAAGTGGATATTATCACCTATAGACATTAGCAATACTAGGAGCATTGCAAATGTGCTGGAAGACATCAGTAGGTGCTTGAGGGTGGTAGCCAGCTAGGGGTACTACAAAGTACCCTACCACATGTAAAAGCTATGTAAATTCTTATTAAATTACCACATCCCATTTTCCAATCTCCTTAGCCAACCGAACCGTTTCATTTCAAACGAGATGTTTGCATTTTGTACCACCTGTTACCCGTACATAGGTCTGTATGTATGTTTGTTTGTATGAACGTACTTATGCATACAAGTTTACACTTCTTTACCACCTATCCGTGTCTCTTTATGTACTTTTATTAAGTTTTGGTACTTAATTTTTGGGTTTAGTAACCATGTTTTAGATGGTTCCTTTATTTGTTTTGTATAACTTATTGTTTGGTTTTCACGTGTCAAATAAATTGCATTAAAATTTTCTTAGTCACACCTTTTATTTATTACATTTAAGTGGTTATAATAATTTATTATTATACAACAAAATATGTTTATTCATGCATGGATAAATTGTTAATTTTGTACTCAGTAGCTTTTAATTTTGACAGAGTTAAGATTACTATAGAAGACCATAGATTAAATAAATATTCTGGATTAATCTAAAACAGTGATTTTCAATCTTATTGATTTTTCGACCCCCTTACAGGTTGAAAATGTCTTGCAACCCCCTTGTCAGGCAGACAAAGAATTTATAATTTAAAAGACAACGATAATGATTTTCTTTATTTCAAAAATGTAACCATGATTTAATACATTTTTGAAAATTAAACAAGCCCATCCTTCTCACTAAAATTGTGTTTTTACTGTAGTCTACCTAGCTTATTTCCTTTTGCCGGTGACCCTCCGACTAAGATTGAAAAACACTGGTATAAAATATACGTGAAAGGAATTGCAATTAATAAAAATCTTTTAATTAATATCCTTCGTATCTAATACAAAGATTGATTAGCAGAAATATTAAATCCCGACGTTTGTAAGCGCAATGACAAATTAAACTTATTTGTCAACGTCAGTTGAAGCTGCACAAATAAAAATGAAACAAAACAACGGTCACGTTTTATTGCTGTATTGTTTCGAGTTGACATTTTAAATGTCATTTGGCTTTTAAGTTATTGCTGTGAAAATTCAAGAATAGAAGCTATAGGGTCTGGTTTGTACCTAAATGAAAGATACAAACCAGAAACGTTGGTGAGTTTTCAGCATTATTGCATAACTATAGCTGTCTCGAGAGTTCGAGATTTTAAAAATGTGTCTTAGTCATATTTGGTTTGATAGTTTGCTTTTCGAATTAGTTATCAGTTAGTGAGAATTTTGGTTAAAGTCCTTTTTGTTTTTTAATTAAAGTAGGGTAAAATTTTGGGCGTGTAATCTAAAACCTAAATCAAATCTACATGTTTTCAATTCAAGTTGCTTCTATTGATCATGAATTCTGGATTAGTATATTTGAATAACACAAACAAGTATAATGATAATTAAAATATGGCTTTTTAACTTTTTATGGCATTTATATATATTTATAAATAAATCTGACGAATATTATAAACTAGCTTCCGACCCGCGGTTTCACCCGCGTTCCCGAAGGATCTTGTGTTTTTCCGGGATAAAAAGTAACCTAAAGCCTCGATAAATAGGCCATCTAACACTGAAAAAATTTTTCAAATCGAACCTGTAGTTCCTGAGATTAGCGCGTTCAAACAAACAAACAAACAAACAAACTCTTCAGCTTTATAATATTAGTATGTCAATGTTTAGATGTTTGTGACTCAATCACGCATAAACGGGTGAATGGATTTGGATGAATCTTGGCACATAGATAGATCATAGCTTAGAATAACATATAGGTTACTTATTACCCCGGTAATATATAAAATCTCTCGGGAACGCGGATGAAACCGCGAAATTATAAATCTTTAAATTCTGCCTGCATGGCGATATTCGAGTTTCAAATTACGCCATGAAAATTGTAGAATGGCTGCAACTTACTGCTTCAAGAGAGTATTCATAAAATCATTCGTGCACATGTGCCGAGACCGTCAAGATGAGCAAAGTTGCGAGCAAAACTTACACCAAACTGCACCAAAGTACTTCAGATGTTGCCACTTAGTTTTTATCGCTAGAAAACCGACACGATTTTAAGTACAAATCATCGTAAAGTGTGCAATGTCTGGGTATTTCGAAAGATGTATGCGAGAGTTAATTACAGGCTTACTAAAATAATATAATATTATTATTTATTTACAACAATGCGAAAGTGAGTTTGTTTGTTTGTTTGTAACCTTTTCACGCTAAAACCACTGCGAACTGAAACGATCGCGATGAAATTTGGTATGCAGATAAACTACGGTACAGAGAAGAACACTTTTTATCCCGGGAAAACATAAGATGCCAGGCACTTATATAAAATAATAAGAAAACACATTTATTGCTGCATAAACACCATGACAAAAATTTTAAGTATCACATTGTTTAGATTAAATATTTAGGTTGTCCATGAGATTTAATAAAGATGACGATAACCATACTAGACAAGGCCTGTATCGTGGAGACCTGGATACGAAGTATATGCCAATGCATATGGAAGATCTTCCTGCGGGCTAGGTGTCAATGTCCGGGAACTGTATTCCAACGCTTCTTGTTGAAAACTCGTATAAACTACATTCAAAGAGTTGAGAGAATTTCGATAGTGCGATGTAGGTTTTTATTGTGTCATGTTGCATTTCATTAATTGTTATAATTCCTATTACTTGGAACTCATCTCACATGTAGTGGTTGTTATAGTCGCTACACGGATGCTCTTAGACGATGATAGCTCAGTGATAGTGACGTCGATGCCGCGGTGTTGGTCTTGGGTTCGAAACCTACCGAAAGCTAATTAGCAGGTGAAGAGAAACGTAGTACGGTGGTAGAGTAAATCAGTCACTACGCACCTACTGGTGTGTTCCGGCAGTTGTACTTGAGAGGTTTATAAAGGTCGGCAACACATTGGCTATCCCACTGGTATTGCTATTCATTGGTGATGGTAGCCACTTACCATCAGGTAGGTCACCTGTCAATTTGTCAGCTTTTTGATATAAAAAAACACCTTATAAAAGGTTGATACACTTAAACCATTAACATGGGGCAACACATTAGTCGTTGTTAAAAAAATCGCCCGCTATCTGTCAGGATTAATCGCACGGAAACATTAGGCGAACCACTTTTTTTTTTATATTTATCAATGATGCTACCGATACTGAAATGATTGAGTTTGCTCCCGTTTTTATTTTTAATGCACACAAACTAAGCAAAATCTTAAGCGTTTAGCATATCATAATTGGTTAGTAAATAGAGTTTTTAGAGGAATTTTAAGGACTGTTCTGTAGTTAAAATAAATAAATAAATAAATATTCTGGTACATTATTCCTCACACACGGCCATCTGACCCCAAACCAAGCAAAGCTTGTGCTATGGAAGCCATTCAAACAAACAAAAAAACTCTTCAGCTTTATAATATTAGTATAGATTAGTCTATTAGTATTAGTATAGATTTACATATTACAAATAAGGTGGGGGAAGGAAATATTACAATCACGTTTGACTTAGTTAATTTTCCTGTCCGACCTTTGATGATGTATTCACTTCCTTGAGGTTGGCACACACACAAACCTAAGTATGGAAATGGCAGTAAAGCTCAGCTGCCTGTATACTGGGAGCTTGGTGATAAATTTTCAACATGAAGGTGGTAGCTAACCAGGCGGGTAGTACGAAATACCACTGTATTATATGTAATATTAATGTTTTCCAAATTGCGGTTCAGTGCTGCAAATATTGTTAAGTACACTATGACATCAGAGTTAGAGCATCAAAGATATGTCGCTCAAAGAGCAGTTCGACTGGAGGAGTACCTCCACCTTACAGAATACCGCAGCCAAATAACTTATAGTTGCGTTCCTGCGCGTTAGTAAGGTCGCCAGAGCTCATCGGGGAGGGGGGAAGGGTCGGCAACGCGTGAGTGATACCCCTGGTGTTGCAAGCGTTCATAGGCTACGGTAACCGCTTACCATCAGGAGAGCCGTATGCATGTTTGCCGACAATATTGTATAAAAAAAAACTAAGAAACTGAAATAGCGTGAGCTAGTACACCTCTCAACCTGGCATTGTCTTGTCTAAAGTATCATCATCATTTTCGGCCCGAAGATGTCTACAACTGTATAAGTATGCTATTAGAAAGTTCCCTCCACTTTTCAGGTCACAGAGCATGATTCTAAAAGTAACCTAAAATAAAATAATCTGCCCCGTCGCTGACGCAATGTACAGCATGATTGATCGTGCTCGTGTTAACTCAGGTTTTAACAAAAAATGGTTGAAATTTTTAGAAATTTTCAGCCCCACAGGACTCTTATTGTGTCAGTTTTGACGAAGGCGAAGGGTAATAAGAGAGGTTGAGCCTAATTTGTGATGTTTAGATACTCATTTAAAACATCTTTTATTTATGAGCGCGTATGACTTAGTTATAAGGGTGATTTATGTTCTGTATAAATAACGTTAGGTCACTTACGTACTATATTTACTTTACTTATAAACTTATAAAATGTGTGTGTGTGTTTTTTTTAATTAGGTATGAAACTTTATGTCCTCAATATTTTTTGTTAGTCTGAAATATCAATACTGCAGAACATTGTATTTTTTTTACTTTGTATAAACCTAAGGTAGACTACAATTTCACCATGGTATATGATATGGGCGAAGATGCTAAGATCACTAAACCTCCAAGGAACTGGCTCTCAAGTGCAACTGTCGGAAAACATCGATTGGTGCTTAGCGGTAGATTTTCATCAGCTAGACGCATACTATACTGGGTGATTTTGTTATCACTGGCAATACTTGCAAGGGTGGAAGTACTCATCAAAATGAATAACTTTTATAATGGGACTAGCTGTGAAATCATGAAAAAATTATCAGCTGTTCCATACAAAAGTTCAATACCTACTCGACCAAAATGTATGAAGCAACCGTATTATTTTATGCGATATCAGAGTTAGCCCTATAATAAAAGTTGTTCACATTGATGAGTACTTCCACCCCTGCAAGTATTGCCAGTGATAACAAAATCACCCTGTATAGTACCCTACCACCGCGCTAAGGTTTCTTCACGATGTTTTTCCGCACTGAAAGCTCAAGCTCATTGTAGGATTCGAATCCAAGAATCCTACACCGAATTCAACGTCACTACTACTGAGCTATCATATTTATTTATTTTTTACTTTGTATAGGTTTATGTTTGGCCACAATCTCACTATGTTAAGTGATGATGTGGCCGAAGGTGGTAAGCACACAAAGCCCAGAAGGAACTGGCTCTCAAGTGCAGCTGCCGGAACACACCATTAGGTGTTTAGCGACAGATTTTCAACTTGAGGGTGGTAGCCAGCCAGACGGGTACTACAAAGTACCCTACCACTGTGCTATGGTTTCCTCACGATGTTTCTCTTCACCGAAAGCTCAAGCTCATTGTAGGATTCGAACACACGACCGTCGCATCAGCATCCGACGTCACTACCACTGAGCTATAATCGCCTTAAAACCCATATCTGACGCAAGTTATATCCCACAAAGCTTGTTCCTTAACTAAAAATTCTTCAACATTCGTTTATGACTCCATTTCAGAGTATCTACATAAGTATAGAATCTTACGATTTACATTGTCGTTTGTCGGTATATTGCAGTGATAAATAGCATGCAACAATGTTCCTTAAAAATATACAACTTTGGGGCGAATATCGCTCAAACTTTATACACATCAAAGTGGACAAACGGAAACCACTTTATGGGTTGACGTCGTCTTGTCTGAAAGTATTACAGCTCACAGGGTCGTTTGAAAATATTTTCCAACTATACTTTAATAGAAGCCACAAAAAAATCTTAGTAAAATTTCTGTTACATACAAAGAGCAGTAGATTTTGTAAAAAAAAAAATACGTGTGGCACTCGTGGACTGCCGCGGTAAAGCTATTGCATAGCATTTTTTTAATCAACTTATGCAATTATAATAATTTATTTATTTTTTATTTAGGCAGTTTTTTTTTCCTTTTTTATTTATTTATTATTATTATTTATTATTTTTTCTTTGGTATTAATAAATACCTATACACCTATATACCTTCTCACAAACAGCAAACACACACATACATACACGTTAAGCGTTCGCTTAACGTGTTGGGAGGTGTTAGGTTTTTCGTTACGGTTTTTTTTTTATCAAATTTTCTTGATTCGGTCTCAAATCCCGAAGCCCGCGACAAAATCTGTTTAACAAATAGAATGGTAAACAAGTTTAAAAATGCACTTGTTATTATAATCTAATTTAGCCGAACAATATCATTTGTAAACTATCATGTACCTTGTTTTATCCTTATGTATAATGCGATAATAGTTTAGTGATAGAGACATTGAAGATCGCTGCAAATCAAGTAAATACACATGAACGTATAAGTGTCATCTATAAAGCTAAAGCAACCCTATATCTCGTATAATTTCAATTAACCTAAAACATTTCATGCAACATTGTATTTACACGAGTGAATATAGAGTCTCTCGATTCTCTCGAATTTCCAGATATCCAATTCAATTCCAAGCTAGAATTTACATCGTACTATGACCCCGGGGCATGCATGATTTTGCTTTACAACCCAATCTTAATAAACTATCGAAAATGGTATCTAAAATCTACGTAAAAGCAAACGTAGGGTAAATATTTATGGGTATGTTACAATCATGGAGGTAAACTGATAGATATGCAGGATTTTCTAAATGTACCGGGTATCTTTCGTTGCAATGTTTTATTGGGTAGTCTGGTATTTCTTAAAATATATATTTTTGTTTTCTTTCTGTGAATATCGGAACAACTTTTCTCTCTACTCTAGACTATGCTATGACACACCGTATCGATTTAAACTCTCAGTACATTTTTCCGTTCCCGAAAGGTCACGTGTCAAAAATAGGCTTCAGAATTTGTACTAGGTATTCAAAGTCAAAGTCAAAGCCATTTATTCAGTTTAGGCCTTAAGAGGGCACTTATGAAACTACTGAAGTTACCACCGATTCGGAAGTCGCCTTCAACTGAGAAGAACCGGCAAGAAACTCAGCAAGGTTACATTTTTTATATATTTTGTTTTTTTTTTTGGACAATCTGACAATGTTGACTTTTTTTCCATTAAATTTTTAACAATTTTTAAAGAAATATAATACACATAAATACAAAAGATGAAAAAAAAACAACAAGAAAAATAAATAAAATATAATAACCTGAACAAGTTCAAATTTTAACAAAAAATAGTATCTCTAAAATTTAGCGTTATTCTATAATTCAACGTTGCATAACCAAAATTGGGAGGAAAGCGATCATAATTATATCTTCGTTACTGTTAATAGTCTTCCGTTTGGTTACATATTTCCGTGGCAAATGGTATTGAGGTCAAACGAAAACGGTGGTAAGCAGAAGGTGCGTAAAGGAGCTATTAAGTGCAGTTGCACTAGATATTGGAAAACTTTTTTTAGCAACAGGTTATCATCACTAGTGTTGTATTAAATCTGTATATGTGTATATATAAAAAGAAAACGATCGGGCTAAAATTTGGCATACAGATAGCTATTATGATGTAAGCATCCGCTAAGAAAGGATTTTTGAAAATTCCAGCCCTAATGGGGTAAAAATGGGTTCGCGGGTGAAACCACGGGGCGGTAAGCTAGTCCATCCATAAAGTTGTATGCTAATTACATCGATTTCTTAAAGTGATTATAGCTCAGTGGTAGTGACATCAGCTTGAGCTTTCTGTGAAGGAAAACATCGTGCATCATAGCACGGAAGTAAGGTACTTTATAGTACATATCCACCGAGATTGCTACCACCCTCAATATGAAATTATGTTCCGGCAGCTGCATTTGAGTTGAGAGCCAATTCCTTCCAGACTTTGTACCACCTTCGACCACATTACTTACCACGGTGAGATTGAGATTTAAAAAAAAACTAAGGGACATACAACCATCGACAATATTTTCACCTTGAGCCATAAACATAATCCTTTCAGGTAAATGCTTCTTTCAAAAGATTCTAAAAGGTACAAATCGCAAGATGCTTTAACGTGCAAACTTCGGGGTAATTTTATTATACCTACTACATTTTACTTTTTATGTGTCGGCCATTTTGTCTCAGTAAAGATTTGTTTGTTAAGCAATTTTGGGATTACTTTGACCTAGTTGGGATGTTGTTTTATTAATACAAGAGAATGTTACTGAAGGCTTATTTTTAGGCTTGTATCGATTGCCTTCCACCAACCAGCTTCACTAACGTTTCTGAGGTTGAAAAATCACGTGTAAAACTTTGTTTTTTGTTTTAACATTTGGTCTTCATTTTACTGCAACTAATGAAGATAGTTTGAAATTCAACAGAATTTTAACAATTCTTAAAAATATTATTAGTTTACTTCGAGTTCAAAGCTTGATTTATTATTAGATAGTCCAACAAATACTTATAAAATATAAAAATACTGCAAATACATAAAAAGTACTGTGATTTATGATTTAATTTTGTACAGCGGCTTAAAATAAAATAGAACAGCCGCTACGTGGCAGATGGTACAAATTACCATGTTTTGTAAGTTACGCATTAATTAAATGTTATTTGTTCATACAATCGAACTAGAGGTTTTCTTTATGTCATAATTTTTAAAAAATTGTTAGGACTGTCTTCATCAGTCATCATCAGCTCTCATTCGTCCCCATAGACATTCAATCCATATACAGAATGGATATTTTGAGATGGTATCATTTCAAAACTTATATTAGCTGAAAATTAATAACTATGAAAACGGATTCTAAAATTGGGAAAAAATAATAATATAATGCCGCAGGGCAGCTTGTGGCGAGCTGTTGGTGAGTAGCGACACCACGGACCCGAGACCTCCCGGGGGCGGCACCTATGCCCCCACCTACGGCTTGCCTTCACTGGCCGGCTGTAGTGGAGCGCGAGAGCTATATGTTCGAAAGGGTGGAAGTGCTCAATCTGCGTAATAACGGGGAAACCCGCTCACGAGCCTTCTCGCGATGGTGAAACCGGTGCACACCTCTCTACACCCTTAGCTGCTGACACCAATGTTGCTCCCTCTGTCACCTTGGTTTTGGTGACTTTTTTTGGGGGCCCATTCAGTTGGTGGCGAGTCACCGTCTGCCAGAATTATCAAATATATATGTATAACGAACATCATCAAAGATTGAGACATTTGATTTGGCAGGCGTTCCGTTGTCTCAATCAATACTCCAACAACCAGTCCAGCAAGTTCCCCCCCATAGACCCAGTATAGTTCCTTGTTTTCTGTAATAGTCCTTGCACTTAGCGGGTGCTGTCTTTACCTGTATCTCTTCAATAGTGCAGACAGAGATAGTATCGCTAGGTGTACACATCCCAACACATTAACATATCTTAAAGGGGCCTCTACGTGTTGGATCTGTATCCCCACGCACGCCTTTAAAAAAGACCGGTCCTCGCGCCGTGATGTCAGAAAGATACATTATAATAATAATAAATATTCTGGGACATTATTCCTCACACACGGCCATCTGACCCCAAACTAAGCAGAGCTTGTACTATGGAAGCCAGATAACTGATATACTACATATACTACTTTTCTTTTGTAAATACATACATATATAGATAATCAAGGTTCTCTCACAAGAAATCTTGCCACGATCAAAAAGTCTGGAAAACACTATTTTTGGTCCCATAGTAAAAGTTGTAGATTCAACGTCATAAACTCAGCTTAGGTTTTGAAAAAATATCCATCTGTATAAGTCTCGAATCTAGGAAGGTGATAATGAAATAATTTATTCATTCAAATTGGCCTTCACAGGCACTTGTGAATAGTCTAACTCTAACGCACGGTTCGGAAGGTTGCTTTTACTGAGAAGAGCCGGCAAGAAACTCGGCAATTACTCTTTTCAAAACATTCCTTTTTTTAATAGTATTACCACAGTCTATGTAACTCTTACAGTCGGCCAACGGACACGTCTAGACTGAGCAATCGTGTGGGGCTTGCGGGGTGAGAGAGGGGCGGTAGCGAGCCCACTGGCTTGGGACACAATGCAGCAATTACGAATGCCTATAAAAAGCGGCATTTCGCGTGACTTCAAACGCGATAGACCACTGTATGTAATTACGCTGTGTATTACACGGGTTTGCGTATTTTGCCAATCCTAAAGTTATATGTAATTCTAGTCACATTAATTCGAATCAATTGCATAGTTACGCACAAGACCGCACAAGACTGTCAGGTTTTAGTGAATTGGGGGCCTACTAAAATATGTTACGAAATTTTTGGGACAACCTGAAAAATCACGATACACATTCATTCATTTAATTTCACTTTACTACTGCACTTGGATTGATCTTCATTGAACAAAACTCTACCGATATTATTCAACATTACTCAAAAACTTAGCACAAACATAGATCATAGTCTAGAATAATGCATAAGATATTTTTTTATCTTGGGAAAACATTCGATCCTTCGGGAACGCGGGAAAAACTACAGAACGGAAGCTAGATAATAAATAAACCATGGCATGGCTCACACATGGCCACCTGATCCCACTGCTAGAAGGGGCCTGTACTATATAGAAATTGAACAATATTTATGAATATATTATTTTATATATAAGGTCCTAATAAATTAGGAGATTCATTTATTAGGAGAACCTTATATTGTAAGTACCTATTACATGCTATGTAAGTAATTTGATATGTTATGTATAATTTTACACACAAATAAATGCTCCGTTCACCGCACAGTGTCAGACAACAAAATAATATGAATCAAACATGGATATTGTATCACGATTCTCGCATTATAAATGTTAATACGTTATCTATGTCACATTACCGATATTGCCGGTCATTTAATATTGCAGCGCATACGGCGCGGCGTGATGATGGAGCGAACAACTGTAAAACGAGTTGATTTGAAATTTCCCATGAGTTACACTTATAGATTACAAAGTTCAATGCACACATGCACTTCATATTATGTGATTCAGCAACATTTCATTCTGAAAATACGACTAAAACCTACCTATTAGAGGTACTGTATCATAATCTTCTGTATATAAAAGGAAAAGGTGACTGACTGACTGATCTATCAACGCACAGCTCAAACGAGGACGGATCGGGCTAAAATTTGGCATATAGATTGCTATTATGACGTAGGCATCCGCTAAGAAAGGATTTTTGAAAATTCCACCCCTAAGGGGGTAAAATATGGGTTCGCGGGTAAAACCGCGGGGCGGTATACTAGTCCTACTAATATTATAAATGCGAAAGTTTGGATGTTTGTAACCACTCAACTCCGTAACAGCTGAACGGATTTGAATGAAATTTGGCACACAGATTAACATATAGGAGCGGGTGAAACAGAAAAGGCGGAAGCTAGTTTTGTATAAAGCAAGAAGAGGTGGCAATACATTAAAAACGTCAATTCCCATTACTTAAACATTCTCACAGAAGTTGCAGAACATTGATATATTGTACTGAGGGTGGTAGCCAGCCAGGAGACTCCTAACAAGTTCCCTACCACATGGCTCTATGGTTTCCTCACGATGTTTTTCTTCACCGAAAACTCAAGTATTGTAGGATTCGAACCTACCTTTGCCACGGCATTCAACATCACTTACTACCACAGAGCTTTCAACGCCTCAATTTTTTAAAAATATTTATTTGAACAAAAGTTACTTTATGCGGCTTGAAGAAGGAGTTGACTGGCCGAAACGGTCACGTAACGTAAAAGCGTTACGGATGTGACGTCACCAGTTATGTACCCTCCATGCGACTTTCTCTCTCTCCGTCTATCTCTTTTTTTCTCTCTTTACTTTATATACGAGTGTGTGTGAATTGTATAAAATTATTTTATAATTGTTTAAATTCATACGTGAATTACATTATCAAATTATTGAAATTTTGTAATGGAGGTTCTAGAATTGAAAACAAAACTGCCTCAGTGGATCGTCGGAAAGGATAAAGTTACTGCAATTATGTCTCACCGTGTCCAAAATGGAAGCAACTCATCAAACTGTATAAAATCTGAGGCAACTTCACAAAAAGCTCGTAACGTCATTTTCATCAAAGGAATCTAAATAATAATAATAATAAAAAAACCGGCCAAGTGCGAGTCAGACTCGCGCACCGAGGGTTCCGTACAAACTTCATCCATCGTTCGTCCATCACAGGAAATGCACAATTTTATTTATTTACGTTATTTGAGGTTGTAGTCAAATAAGCTAGACCTCTAAATTGTATGAGCGCCCATACAACTCAGAGGTCTTTATTAATTGGCGTAACTATTTATGTATGGGGACACCCTTTAATTTTCAACTTTTTTATTTTTTAGAATTTTTCCTTATTTGTGCTGTAATACCTTGCCTTTTACCAAATATTTTTTTTACTTGAGTTGATTTAATGAAAGGTAAATTGCGGTTTACGATTTATGACGTATTAAAAAAAAACTACTTACTAGATCTCGTTCAAACCAAATTTTGGTGGAAGTTTGCATGGCAATGTACATCATATATATTTTTTTAGTCTTATCATTCTCTTATTTTAGAAGTTACAGGGGGAGGGACACACATTTACCACTTTGGAAGTGTCTCTCGCGCAAACTATTCAGTTTAGAAAAAAATGATATAAGAAACCTCAATATCAATTTTGAAGACCTATCCATAGATACCTCACACTTATGGGTTTGATGAAAATAAAATTTGAGTTTCAGTTCTAAGTATGGGGAACCCCCAAAATTTATTGTTTTTTTTTCTATTTTTGTGTGAAAATCTTAATGCGGTTCACAGAATACATCTACTTACCAAGTTTCAACAGTATAGTTCTTATAGTTTCGGAAAAAAGTGGCTGTGACATACGGACGGACAGACAGACAGACATGATGAATCTATAAGGGTTCCGTTTTTTGCCATTTGGCTACGGAACCCTAAAAACCAGTCAAGTGCGAGTCGGACTCGCGCAAGAAGGGTTTCGTTGTATGGGAGCCCTCCTTAAATATTTATTTAATTTGTTTTTAGTATTTGTTGTTATAGCGGCAACAGAAATACATAATTAGTGAAAATTTCAACTGTCTAGCTATCGCGGTTCTTGAGATACAGCCTGGTGACAGACAGACGGACGGATAGACAGCGAAGTCTTAGTAATAGGGTCCCGTCTTTACCCTTTGGGTACGGAACCCTAAAAAGGCTGTAAAGGGTGTTGGTTTTAATAAGTTAACGCCGTGAGGGCTGATAAGAACAAGAGATTCCTTAATTAATCTTCTTATTGGTTTCGCATCCGGTTTGCGGACAAGGACTTATGGCGGTCGTTTGATTAAAATGATAAGAATGTTATTTGTGAAAAGGGTTGTAAATTATATTTTGAAAGTATAAAATAAATTAAGGTCAATTTACGGAATAGTAGAAAATGTATACTCATTAGCTTTCTTTGTTCTCAAATAGATTTCCAATGATAATTCAATACCGTAACGTCAAATAGAAAACTGATACATGTGTGTGTGTGATACTATGTTTTTCAGCTCTTCTTCGAGTTGCACTAGGTGTACGTCGAGTCGTAGTGTGCGTCCATTATACGTAGCCAGGGTGAGCTTTTGTTTTTGGTGGCCTGCCGTAGCCCGGGGATTATTCGCACCCCTTGCCCCACCGTTACCATGACCGCCACCTAGGTCAGGAATAGCGGGGCGACCGGGAACTGGGGGCCGCGTTATGATTAGGCTTATCATGGGAAGGTTTTGTCCATAGTCGCCACGCTGGACATGCGGGTTGGCGACCGCAGGAGCGTACCTATTGGCACCAATGATGCTGCTGCCCGTCACCGGCCTGTCTTATTTATAGGTAGGTACGCACATTTCTGTAATGGTTATCCCGCCATCAGTCGATCGACATGTGTAAACTAGTTATCGTCTGTGGTACCTTAGTCGCTTTTTACGACACCTCGGTCAGCTAGAGGGTGGTACTATTCTACTCTGCCAGTACCACACGGCTAAACATAGGATGGCACATTCTGGGTTTGTGCGAAATCCGAAGAGAGGGAGAGGATACAATAACTCTAGAATCGGGTCATCTTATGTATTTCAGAGAGGTAGAACAACAATCCCAATGCAGTGTCGGTTTCCTAGTTCATAAAATCCTCGCTGACAACGTTGTGGAAATCTCCAGTGTGTTGACAAGGGTTGCGTACCTCATAATAAACTAACCGAGAGGTACAGACTCAAGGTTGTGCAGGTTTACGCGGCGACCTCGACACACTCGGATGATGAAGTGGAGAGTCTATACGAAGACATATCAAAGGCCTTACATAATACCTCTAAGGCCCACTTCACCGTTGTCATGGGGGATTTCAACGCTAATATGGGAGTGCAGACTTGCAATGAATCGACAGTAGGACCACACGGTTTTGGCAGCAGAAATCATAGGGGTCAAATGCTCGTCAACTTCCTAGAGAAAGAGGGGCTTTTCTTGATGAATTCTTTCTTCAAGAAGCAGCCCCAAAGGAAGTGGACATGGCAAAGCCCCGACAATATGACAAAAAATGAGATTAACTTCATCATAACGGATAAAAGGCGTATATTTAGACATGTCTCAGTGCTCACTAGGTTCAAAACTGGAAGTGGCCACCGACTAGTACGGGGCTCTCTGAATATCGATAACAAGCTTGAACGAGTCCGCCTGATGAGGTTTACGCTCCCGCCAAGTATGCTCCAAACCATTTTAGGATCCGAGATGTTCCAGTTAAAACTGGAAAATCGATTTGCTGCCTTGGAAACCACAGACGACGTTGACCGGAAACTCGACCAAGTGGTTGGTGTTCTCACGGAAGAAGGTACGAAATTTAGCGAGAGGAGACGTACGGGTAAAAAGACTAAGCTCTTGAGAGAAACTCTGCAGCTTATGGAAAAGCGACGTGATAATCCCCCATCAGTTCCGTCAGAATACCAGGCTCTAAATAAAAATATAACGAAGCTGGCACGACGCGACCTTTGATCATCTAATACGCTCTTAATTGCAAAAGCAATAGAGCAAAATTGAGGGTCGAAAGTGTTCGTACAGCCGCTCGGAAGAAGCCACCTGACAAAACTGACCACCTCAACGGGGAACGTCACTGTCTCCAGGCTGGAGATTATCGCAGAGGTCGAAGAGTTTTGTAGTTCACTGTACGCTTCTCACGCACCTCGGCCTGAACCCAATGCTGAGGATACTAGAGCCACCTTAACCCGCCACTTCGCAGAGGAGCTGCCTGAAGTCAGCTTAGACGAGATTGAGATGGCCCTTAAACAACTTAAGAACGGGAAAGCCCCAGGTGAGGATGGAGTGACAACGGAGCTCCTTAAAGCAGGAGGAGCACCACTACTAATGGAGGTCCAGGGCCTTTTTAACTCCGTTCTCTTCTCTAGGAAAACTCCGATGACATGAAACAGAAGCGTGGCCATTCTGTTTTTCAAAAAGGGAGACAAAACCTTTTTGAAAAATTATCGACCTATTTCGCTTCTGAGCCATGTCTACAAGTTGTTCGGTGTTGTGTAACCAATGTTTTTCGCTAGCTAACTTCATACCTTTATATTTTAAGATGTCAGACATTAATTCAAAACTAAGAAGATAAATAAGATAAATGGCTAGGCTGTATGAGCTAGAACCCTTTGCCTTCCAAAATACGGGAAAACATAATAAAAGCAACATGGCGCGTAACCGAAAAACGTGACGATTTGCTACAAAAATTTCTCCCATACGTCGATAAAGAAGTTTCACTTCAAAAAGAAAGAAGAAAGAAAGAAAAACATTTGTTCATGACAACACACAACATTACATTCAAAAGTTACTTCCGTATACAAACCTTACCTCAAAGTAAAGTAAAACGTTGTGTGTGAACATTGAGTTTACCCCTATCCCCATAGAGAAGTAATGGTACACGGAACCGGACAATCCAATTCCGAAACTAACCAGTCTATTTGCTCTGATACTCCATAGAAATGTTTTAGTGCATGTCAGATTTCATGGTGAAATTGCTGTTCTAAATCAAAATGAGTGTGCAACAAGTATCAATATCGATATAATTAACAATGTACCAGTATCTAATGTATAGATGTATAGTGTGTCCATGACTTAGCTACTCAGAGTGCATAATCAAAGGGATTTGGTGGAATAGATTTTGAACAATAATGTCATTACGTCTTTTATGACTATGATGTACAAACAGATATTTTAAAATATTTTCACAGATTGAAATCTGTGCAAAACATCTCGATTAAAGCAGTCTACAGTGACTAATTATACCTTAGAAATTTAATAATCGAGTTTCTTTGAGATTTTCCTCGCTTTCATTAAAAACGTTTTAGGGTTCCATTGGACTAAGCCTACACAATATTGGGATTATGATTTTAAAGAGGTTGTAATGTAAATATTTGAGTAGGTACTAATAAAATTCCTTGTCCAAAAATATTAAGGCTTTTTTTTTGTAATGTTTACTTATAGTTTTTCTTTTCATAAAAGTTCAGTTTAGCTAAAAATAATAAATAGCTTATTAAAACCAACTTATAAGCTTGCAGTGTTCCGTTACTTAATTTAGATTATTCACGCTAAACAATTTTTATTATAAGACTAAATCTGAGACCGAAAAAAAAAACATGGCTCCCATACAAAAAGACAATTCGATCAAAATGAACGACGAAAAAATAATGTTCTACGTAATTTGAGATTTGGTCCCATGGTAAAATTTATTTGGCATAACGATGGGTTCGTACTTTATTTTGTATCTGACTTAATTACATTAATAAAAATGTCAACCAAATATCGAATAATCATTTTGTTAGGATAACCATTGAAAATCATAAGGACCGTAATCAGCCTATAAACGACCACTATCTACTGCTAACCTACTTGTCACAACACCCACTGCTATCCATTTCTGCTATTTTCCCTAACATTTCATATTAATTGAGGAAAAAAATTATAATCACCATTTCCCTTTACGGAACCCTTGCGTTAGGAGGAAGGAAATATTTCTTACAAAAAGCGTGTCTTAATCTGCCTTTTCTTAATTATAATTTAATTTCTTGTTACGTAGGCGTTTATTTATGTACTCGACAGCGGTATAAAATGGAGGAGATTATGGCGGTATAATGATGGCTAGAGGGTTAAATAAATTAATAAGCTAATTATTAGCATGGAGATGTAAAACGTGGTAAGAAGAAATAATACTTCTCTGTAGTTAGAGTCTACATTGATAAAACTCTATTAAATGGTAGATTGGGTCATAAAAATGTATAACAGAAAACATAGCTAAATAAAAAGGACACAAAGTCAAATTAAAATATACGTTCTAATTCGTTCGCCCATAAAATAACACTTTAAAAAAGACTTACCAAACCCATCGCATTAAAACCCCAAATAAATTCTCGGAATCTACACAGATATTAAAACTTCATCCCAAACAATTTGCTACAACAACGACACATTTTCAATTTAAACCCTTTTAAACCCTTCGTACCTAGCAAAACATTGTAACCGCAAAAACTTATTTTTCCCTCCGCATCAAGAGGGAGCTATTAAAAAGCGAGAAAGGAGCAAAGAGTGGGCTTCATTAAGCCACGTCACTGCCGGACTCGGCACGTGACGAGAATATTTGCCTCACCCGTTATTGGGTCTGTCGAGGACGAGTATTCGGAAAATGTTTGACGTACAAGAAATTGTTATCGAATGATTGGAATACAAATGCATTTTATTTTGGTAGGGTTAAGTAAATGTTAGAGATATTTAGGGACGTTGAGTTTTGTGAGTTAGCGTGTGGTTAATATTGGCAAAGGTGATCTTGTGAACAACTAGTAATGTGTTTCACTTATGAATCGTGTGATATTGTGTTTATTTATAATAAAGTCGATATCAAGAATTCAAACCGTTCTTTTTTCAAAACAGCGAAATTGGAAAAAATATACATGTACAACTTTGACACACGACCTCCAAACTGTTACAGGTTTGTACATAAAATGAAATCTGAGTTGGTCCCTTTTCACTGAAAGTTGTGACGTCCCAACTAAATCAGCCGCTTTGCTTTGAATATAAATTATTTACGTAATAAAGGGCTTTCTTTCTGTAATCCGTTTATTTTTTGGTTTAGTTTATAGCTTCATATATAAAATTCTCGTGTCGCGGTGTTTGTAGTTAAACTCCTCCGAAACGGCTTGACCGATTCTCATGAAATTTTGTGTGCATATCGGCAAGGTTTGAGAATCGGACAACATTTATTTTTCATCTCCCTAAATATTAAGGGTAGTCCCGTCCCACCCTTAATTTTATTTTTTAGATAAAAAAAAATGATTTTATTATTTCATGATACAGCATTAAAAAATACATACAACCTTAAATTTTCAACCCTCTACAATCAACCCCTATTTTTTTTTTCTTAATTATATAATCAATCAATTAAACATATAAACTTTTTTAAAGAATCCATTATAAATTGTTATATTATACATACATTATTTTGACCTGTGTATTAGCGAGTATAATTTATTAAGACTAACCAATTGAGACGTTGTAATCTATTTTTAATTAAATTTTGTATGTAATACCTAAACTAAAATAATATGACGAGGCATGGCATGTTGCACTTTACTTGAGTACCTATGTATTTTTGGTGTAAGTGTTTTCAACTATGATAATAAATAATATTCTATTCTATTCTATTTTTTTTGGCAAGATTTTTTTTTTTATTTTGTCATGACTTAGAATCAAAAATATTATATTACTTTGAATTTTTCACCCCTCTACGACCAACCCCTATTTCTCCACCGCGTTTTTTTTTATTTTTTATCAATAATATAAAAATGAATAGATGAATGTGTTGCTTGCTGACCGCAAGATTTCTTTTTTGTTGTGTTTGATGAAGTCTGAGAAAGGTTTTTATGGAGAGAAAAAAAGTCAATAATACGAGAAAAATAGTGAAAACAACAATTTTCTTTTCCAATACAAACCACTCTGTCCCCAGCTGTCAAACATTAGACGTCAATCAAAACAAAACAAAGGCGCGTTAGACAGAACGAAATCTGTCGGGGCACCTATTAACATAAAAAAATCAATGTTACTTTGTTTTAGAGAAATAGGGCAGAACAAGGTCTGCCGGGACAGCTAGTTTTTCTATAAAAGACATTAAACTACTTTAGAACGGAAGTGGGCATTGTTTTCGGTCGTATAGCCTGCAATGCAATGAGGTTCATTGTTCATCATCTTTGAGCCTACGGCCTAATACGGCCTAGTACCGGTTATCACTTAATTGTGATAGTCGTTAAGCTAGTTGGAGATCTCCTAGGCTTGAAAACTCCAACAGTAGATTGGCCACTAGCCTACCTCCACCAATCCACAGTGGGCACGCGTGGTGGAGTATTTCCCCATTCCCTTTCACCCTTATTCGTGAAAGGAGGCCTGTCCTCAGCAGTGGGACATAAAAAGGTTGTAAAGAAAGGAAGGAAGGATTGTTTCTATTATGGAATGAATCCACAGGATGAGAAAATCGTTCTGTATATATATATATATATAAAATGCTACCTCGTTATCATATTTAAAGTTCCACTAATGGAATGCATTTTGAATTAACCTACTGCATATATTCATTGCGGTTTTCAGTGACACATTATTCAGTTTGCGGACTCCGAGCTTTATCGCCCACTTGTTTGCTAAATTACAACTCATCTATTATGAAGGTTATATTTATTTATCTACAGTTTTAAATATACTTACTCTTATAAAATAATTTTCACACGATTTATTGCGATTTTGCCAATTTAAAGTTAAAGTATGTAATGTAAAAGCTACAAAATAGGATTATATCGTGGGGGGGGGGGGGAATTATGTTAGTAAAAATAATTGGATGTAATCTTATGAAAAGAAAATAAAATAAAAACTAGCTACAAATAGATTTGTGCCCTACGGATTTGTGGAGACTTAATAACTGAAGAGTAAGGGATTGTGGATAAATTACACCCAGTTTCGCTGATTTATGTTCTGTTTAGTTAATTTAATAAAAGCCAGATTAGAGATCACCCAATAAATGATCACCACCAGATTACAAATCCAGAGTAAAATCAGCCAAAGAAGTAGCTCATTGTTCAAGCAATGCATACAAACATGTGAAGAAAAAAAAATGTTCTATGTGCTCTTAGAACTATTGACCACAAAATATTTACATTTCACTTAATGAAAAAAACGTTGAATTTAAGCGGCATAGAATTTTTGGCTTTTATTGAAATTCTATTATGTCGTAGGATGATTTGATAAATCGAATTTTCGCAAAAATCCTAGGAATATTGCGAAAACACGGATAATATGAAAATGGTGAAAACAATGGTGAAACATTTCTCAATTTGAAAAGTTTCCATGCAGTTAAAAAAAAACCGGCCAAGTACTAGTCGGACCTCGCGCACCGAGGGCTCCGTACAAACTTCGTCCATCGTTCATCCATCACGGGAAATGCACAATTTTATTTATTTACCTTATTTGAGGTTTGTGCCAATTAAGCTAGACCTCTAAATTGTATGAGCGCCCATACAACTCAGAGGTCTTTATTAATTGGCGTAACTATGTATGTACACCCTTTAATTTTCAACTTTTTTTATTTTTTCGAATTTTTCCTTTATCTGTGCTGTAAGACCTCGCTTTTTACCAAATTTTGTGATTATAGGTCAATGGGAACTACCATATAGAAATAAAAGGGCAAAAATATCCCGTTTGTTGTATGGGAGCCTCCCTTAAATAGCTATTTTATTTGGTTCTTAGTATTTGTTGTTATAGTGGCAACAGAAATACATAATTTGAGAAAATTTCAACTATCTAGCTATCGCGGTTCTTGAGATACAGCCTGGTGACAGACAGACGGACGGACGGACGGACGGACCGACGGACAGACAGTGAAGTCTTAGTAATAGGGTCCCGTTTTTACCCTTTGGGTACGGAACCCTAAAAAATAACCACTCCTAACCTAAAGTATCCGAGTCGTTTCTGAACAGGAAGAGATTTTAGAAATGTTTTCACCATTTTCTTATTATCCGTGTTTTCCCAATATTCCTAGGATTTTCGCGAATATTCGAATTACCAAATCATCTTGCGACATCTAATACCTATATAAAATTCTCGTGTCATAGTGTTTGTCTGCATACTCCTCCAAAACAGCTCCACCGATTCTTATGATTTTTTTTGTGTATATTCGGTAGGTCTGAGAATCGGTCGTAGGCTATTTTTATTATACCGCTACGCGAGTGATACCGCGGGGGACAGCTAGTAATTATATAAACTTTGGACTGCTCCTAACTCCATTTCATAAAATATGTGACTTAGCTCTATTGATTGGCCTCCAAAGCGACGATTATTAAAGTAAATCCAAATCAAATTAACAAAACAATGGAAAATTATACGTAATATAATTATCTGTGTATTTCCTTAGCATGTAAAATCAAAGTCATGTCGTAATCGTAATGTAGGTATATCGTATTAATTACTTATACTTACTACTGTCTCACATATATTTATAAATAAGAAAAATATCCTTACATGAACACTCGTTGAAAACATTACAACGCCATCTTGTGTCAAAAGTACATGACAATATAATATTATCTAAGTCAAATAAACCAAATCACAAAGCAAAATCGAAATAGAAGGTAGTTATATAGTTTATTATATGCAAGTATTCCGTAAAGTTATTCGCAATATTTTTTAACAATTTATAAAAGACCGATCGCGTCGTTAGCACGTCCTGACATTCTATAAAAATCTTAAAATGTCGATAACTTTTTTTCACAACATCCGATTTTAATGAAACAAAGCCTATATTCTGCCTCAAATAAATTTCTGTCTACCTGTGAAAATTACATGCGAATCCGTTCAGTATTTCCGGAGATGTGCGTGAACAAACAGACAGACAGACAGAAAAGAATTCAAAAAATCGCTGGTTTTTGTTCTATTACCCTTCTTTAGTTACCCTCTTTCCATTTTTATAACTTTTCTTCAATGTACAGACACACCGGACTCTTCTGTTTTATCATAGTACCTATAGATTGTTTTATTTAACACTCGCTGTGCCCCGCGGTTTCAACCTTCTCCTGACCATTACATACACAACAAAAATAGAATTAGCCAAATAGGTGCAGCCGTTCTGAAGTGATTCGGCATTTGATTTTTATTTGAATATAATTAAAAGTCTGACGGTTACGGAACAAACTATAATAATATTTATTCAAACATCACAATAACATAACACCACCAAAGGAATATATGTACGCTCTAATGAACTGAGCTTCGATATTATAAATTCTAAGTATTCGTTTACTAGGAACATACATAATACAGAACTTTACTCCACTGGTACACTGTGCTGCACTGATTTCAAGGAAAATCTTAGCAGCACAGCATTTATAGAAACTCGATATGTAGCTAGAAATTGCTTACTGCTTTATGGTATTCCGTGAATTTCCATTTCCATCTAGCGTGTATCATATTAAATAGCTTTACGCGGAAAAAATATGGGAAACTAGGAAACTGGGAAACTAAAACGGTTTTGCGGAAATCGTGATAACGGAAAATGCTTCGAGCGAGCATGATATTAAAACGCGACTGCCGTCAAAGGAACATTATGGCCTTTATTGTACTTGCAGGTGCAATGTATCTAGTGTTGTACCTATCGATAAATTTTTCAATAGAATTCCATGAAATTATCCCTGTAAATTATTCCAAATAAATGCGAAAGTGTGTTTGTTTCTTCTTTCACTCAGCAATGGGTCAACGTGATTTTCTGCATAAAGATATATAGATTTACTAGCTGTCCTGGCAGACCTTGTTCTGCCCTATTTCTCTAAAACAAACTAACATTGATTTTTTTATGTTAATAGCTGCTCCGACAGATTTCGTTCTGTCTAACGCGCCTTTGTTTTGTTTTGATTGACGTCTAATGTTTGACAGCTGGGGAGAGAGTGCTTTGTATTGGTAAAGAAAATTGTTGTTTTTACTATTTTCCTCTTATTATTTACTTTTTTTCTCTCCATAAAAACCTTAGACTTCATCAAACACAAAAAAAAATACGTATATCAGTCACTGCTACGATCGATACACAAATAAAACAAAAAAAATGGCCGAAAACTGTATAGTGAGTAGGTAAGTTAGACAGGAGACCGGCTATAAAAAAAAAACGCGATTGAAAAATAGGGGTTAATCTTAGAGGTTTTAATATAATATTTTTTATTCTAAGTCATGACAAAATAAAAATAAAAATCTTGCCAAAAAAATTAAAGTTTATATTTAACAAATAAAAATAGGGGTTGATCGTAGAGGGTTGAAAATTTAGGGTTGTATGTATTTTTTGATGCTGTATCATAAAAAAATAAAAACAAAATATTTTATCTAAAAAATAAATTTAAAAATATTGGGGTGGACTACCCTTAACATTTTGGGGGATGAAAAATAAATATTGTCCGATTCTCAAACCTATCTGATATGCACACAAAATTTCATGAGAATCGGTCGAGCCGTTTCGGAGGAGTTCGATTACGTACCCCGTGACACAAGAATTTTATATATTAGAAGATAGACCGGAGAATGATGTTGACTACATTTTATCCCGAAATCGCGAGTAAAACTGTAGAGCGAAAGCTAGTATTAATATACAAGTGAGTTGAGTCGACAATTTGGTTGTAGAATATTTGAAAATATATCGATTGTATATTTATTATGAGAACCGAAGATTAGCCTCAGTGGCGTTTTGGGAGAGACCTATGTCCAACAGTGGACTGATGTAGGTTCAAGGTGATATTTGGTTATGATGTAGCAATTGTATGCTTAAACAAAGCCTTAAAGTAAACTACCTCTAAAGATTAACTGCAGGAACACAACGGGAGGTGCATTGCGACACCGCAAGCACTTAACAAAATTAAATGCCCCTTCTTTCAGGACTTAAATTAAAACAAATGTCGATAGTTACCTGTTTTATATATATCGATGTTTCGATAAGGGACAAAGCACGTAGTGAACAAAGAGAATGAAAGGTTCGTAAGTGGATTAATTCAGTTGTTTCTTCGTCTAAGGGTAAGTTTGTTGAATGTAACTGTAAGTATTTACCTGTGATTTTATACTGTTGTTATTTGTCGATATATCTGCAGGTTTGTAAATCATTACTCTTGATTTTAAATTAATAAACGGTGGAGATTTTAATAGTTTTGTAAAGTTAGTTATTTAGAGGTATGATTTTCGACGTGCTGGGAGCCTATTGTCTATGTAAGAAGTATCAAAATGAAATTGATAAATTGGAATTATCCACGCCTATGTCCAGGAGTGGACTGCTTGCGGCTGAGATGATGTTGATGATGATGATAAAAATAATTAAAAATACATTTCTGCATTTTTTTTTGCACCACATTGTCGTCAAACAAGCATACGGCCCGCCTGATGGTAAGCGGTTACCGTAGCCTATGAACGCTTGCAACAGCAGGGGTATTACTCGTGCGTTGCCGACCCTTCCCCACTCCCCGATGAGCTCTGGCGACCTTACTCACGCGCAGGAACACAACTATAAGTTATTTGGCTGCGGTATTCTGTAAAGTGGAGGTACTTCCCCAGTCGTGCTGCTCTTTGAGCGACATATCGCTATGCTCTACCTCTCTTAAATCTTTTATGTATTTTTATGTATACTAACACACAAAACATTATTATTATATTTTTAAAACATTTGAAGTTTATTTAAATTTGTATTTAAAGAATGTGAACAGGTGCTGCTTGTGGGGGCTAGTCTGCTTGAGTTTGCTTTTAAGTTATTAGATTTTAATACCGTCTACTTGTTGCTTCACCGCCGCGGAACGCAATTATTTCAGTAATACTAAAATATCAATAAAATTTAATGAATCTAAACTTGTTTAGAAAACAGTTTTTGCTGAGTTTATTGCCAGCTCTTCTCGCTGCCAGCAAATGCAACCTTCCGAACCGTGCGTTAGAGTCAGACTATTCATAAGTGTCTGCAAAGATCTATTCTATTAATTGGAGTTAGACAATCGTTTATATTAGCAGCCTGTTAGTTTTGGAAAACGTGCCCCTGTGCCCCCCCCCTAAATCCGCCCTTGCACACGGTGATCTGATCTCAAACTAAGCAGAATCCGCCTATGGACATTAGCCATACTAGGGGATTGCAAATATGTTGGCGACATTTATAAAGCCTAGAAGGCGACTTGCTCTCGACCGCAACTGCCGAAACACACCAGTAGGTGCTTGGCGACTGATTTTCAACTTGAAGGTAGTATCCAACCAGGTATCAAGTATCGTACCACCGCGCTATGGTTTCCTCACGATGATTTCCTTCACCGAAAGCTCAAGTTCATTGTAGGATTCGAACCATCGTAACGAAATATGAATAATATAAAAACAATGGATATCGACACCATAAATCGGTAAGTAGGTACATCCCTAACAGTTATCTACTTGGTATTAAAACCATACTGTATTTTACCGTTCTTAATTTAAATATTGAATGGGGTGGGATTATGACTGTAATGTCTTCAGGCTAGGGAGACGTAGAATGAGAGGAGTATGCAATCTACTATGTGAGTAAAAGAGATAGAACATGATTAATGCCATCGAGTAGAATAAAGTGTATCAGAATAACTATTAGTCGATTAGGAAATTATGAATTTTAGAGTGTAAGTGTAACAAATTATAAAGCTTTATTATATGTAACGAGTTCCGAGAATTTATTAGTGACCGTTTTACAATATTCTGAGAAATCATTTACGTTACTTTGAGAATATTTAGCCTTTATTTTTTCAATATTTTAATCCTAAAAATGTTCTATATCTAAAAACCTTTTTTTTTGACGGGACAAGAAGGTGGTGGCTCCAGAGGATCATCGACCATCCTTACGCGGACAATCAGCGAGCGCTTAGGTCTCTCAGCCGTACTTAAAACTAGAAAATTTTTGGGCAACGATAGCCTGTGGTTCTCGAACCTCGGCTCAGGGCGTTGCCAGGGGAGTAAGGGAGGACTTAGCATGCATCCATCAACATTATTAAAAAAAACTGGCTGCTCCCCGCGGTTTATCCCACGTTCCCGAGAAAAAAAGTAGCCCATGTCCTTCTCCATACCATAGGCTATCTGCGTACTAAATTTCATCGATCACTTCTCCAGTTTATACTTGAAAAGATAACAGACAGAGTTACTTTCGCATTTATATATAGCATGGATTTATAACCATTACCTTTTTACATTTAATATAATCTGTGTCTCTTTACGACCATAGAGTGATTCAGTTTCAGAGCAATTGAGCCACTACGAGCCGTATTAATATGTTCTTACTTGTTGCTGTCCTGGACGATTGCCAACCTTGCAATATAAATCTATCCGAGGCTTCGTGGGTTTACAAAGCTTGTAGTTTAGACAAAGCGATATAATATTCCTTATATTGACAACACAATTTCACTATGGTACGATGTGGTTGAACGTGGTAAGCATAGAAGAGAATTGGCTCTAAAGTACGGCTAACGGAAAAGACCGTGGTACTAGAGATTTTCAAGTTGATGATTGTAGCCAGCCAGTAAGTATGTTTCTATGGTGACCGCATTATGTTTTTCATCGCTAAAATTTCCCTGTAGGTTCAGAATTAACATTTGCAATCAATATTAGTCAACGTCATTACCACAGAGCCATCATTGTCTTAAAGCGACGCCTTGAAGATTTTGGTTGCAAGGATTCCGATTTTTCTCAACAATGACTGAAGCGAACGAACTGAAATTTATTGTAAGAATTCATCATGTCTTTGACTTTATTTTGTACGTTGCATAACACGATTGGTTAACTTTTATAACACAAAATAATTAATCAAAAATACCTCTTTAAAATAAGAGATTCCAATTTTACCGGCATTGAGGATCGATTTGAGGTTCCAAAATTTCTACATATATTAATTGAAACTGATACTATAAATTGTACTTAGGTTTGATGAAATATATTTGTAGTTTTTAAATTAAACAATAAAAACCATTTTGTCGCATACGCCCGTTCCGTTTACGCAGGTTTTCTATGAGAGGTCGCTATAGTAGGGAGCGGGACGCAGCACATTGAATTTCAGATTTTTAAGCTTAACGCGGCGTCACCTTAAACAAAATCATCATTATTTTAAAATGACTCACATATAACAAAATGTAGCACAAACACATTGCAATTTCCGAACTGGTAACGTAAAAAATTATAGAAAAATAAGAGTTCGAACGACAGCTTAGAGATTTGCGATAAATATAAACTACAACAAAGGTGCTAAAATGTGCCGTCGAGTTGACAATTATAAAACTCGTTTGAAGTTCGAAGTGTCCCGCGACTGTTGGCGCTCCCGAACTATCTGTCGAGGTATAATGTTTTCCCGGAGATAAAATCTATCCTATATTTATTCCAGGACTTTTGAATATACGCAAAATTTTATCCAAATCCGTTCAGCAGTGTGGTTGAGTAAGTAACAAACGTACACACATTTTTACTTATAATTATAGTTTTTTTTTTATTAAACCATTGCCACATTTGTACTTTTCGAAACCAAACTAAAACGACAGAGTCAGATCAATGTAATCCCTGACAACTGTCTCTCTATTGTCATTTGACTCTATGTCGCTGTACTTAGAGCTGAAAATAGCTTGTCATATACAGTCTGATTTTTATGTCAGACGCCGACTCTATTGAAATAGCTACAGAATTCCAATACAAAGGTCGAACAAAGGCGGCTAATTAATATTTGGATGTCACAGAGACCGTATGGCGTACCCTCATTATTAGTCCCGGGGCTCAACCACAGTATAAAGATGTAACCAGTACGGAAACTACCTACAAACGGACGAAACGGCTCACTCACACAAACATGCGCATCGTCAGGGTTCCAAACCGGTTTTCGCGGTGCTGTCAGTAGCGAGTTTCGCGTCAAGACGAGTGGTTACGTACAATTCTATTTCCGCGATCTTTTTAAAAATGCCACGATCGTATTAGGTACGTAGTATACGGCTGTTTGAACTCTGCTTCAACAAAACCGGAGCTATCGTTTTTTAAGATCATAATGAATTCGTAAAACATAACACAAAATACAAATCTAAGATGGCGGCTGCAATAGATTATAATATTATTATCAACTATAACGTCATGGTGGGTGTCGTTTTCATGGTTTCGAAGGTGTTGAAGCCGTTAGTGTTGTCAAAATAGAAATCCAAGATGGCGGCTGCAAGAAATTATCAACTTTTTCATAATGGGTGTCGTTTTTAAGGTTTTCGAGGGTGTTGTAGCCGATAGTGCTATCAAAATATAAATCCAAGATGGCGGCTGCGCAAAATTATGATCTTATTCGTCATGAGTGTCGTTTCCATGGTTTTCGAGGGTGTTGAAACCGATAGTGCTGTCAAAATGTAAGTCCAAGATGGCGGCTGCAAGAAATTATCAACTTTTTCGTCATTGGTGTCGTTTTTATGGTTTTCGAGGGTGTTGAAGCCGATAATCCTTTGCAGTCAATAATTTGTAATTTATGAAGAATAAAGGTATTTTTTATGTAATGGCTTTTTAAATACTAGTATCACACGCATTTTTGGGGTTGGTATGCGCCTAGCGCGCGCCCAACTGCGGCTCGCCTACGCTCCCGCCAAAACATGTAAAAGGTTATGCCACAATGATAGGTTAGTGACTTACCAAAAAAAAAAAAAAAGATCTTCAAGCTGTGTGTCAATATTAAACTGTTTTCCGTATTTTAAACTATCGAGATTAACCGACACTATGAGATACCTATTTAAATTTTATTTGTAAACTAGCTATTTCAATTCAATTAATTGATCACTACAGAACATAGAATGTTTTAATAAAAAAAACAATACTATAATACATTAAAAGTGTCAACCCTATTGCTTCAATGGAGTGTAGGAGATTACTTTATCAACTAGGCTTAGTTTCCATACTGGTTACATCTTTATACTGTGGCTCAACTCGGCTCATTATTGGAACACGCTGTATAGTACATAATGATAGTGACAGTGGGGCCATAAAGTATGTTTATAAAATTGTTGTTTTTTTATACTATAAACTGAATCGGAATTTAAAGCTTTAGCAATTGTACTATTATATTTTATACTTTTAGTTAAGATTATAAGTGATAAAGTTTGTCTGTATGTTAATGTGGATATTTGTTACTTAATCACATTGCTGTGGCCATAATTATTGTGGATTTGAATGTAATACACATTGGCACATAAACAGATTATGATCTACTAGCTTCCGCCCCGCGGTTTCCCGCGTTCCTCAGGGAGCTCATGTTTTCCCTTTTTGTTCATTTTCTCTGTTTTCTCATTGCATCACGATCGGTTTAGCGGCTTCAGCGTGAAAAGGTAACAAACAAACAAACTTACATTCGCAATAATATTAGTTAGGATTATAAATGCGAAAATGTGTATGTTTGTTATCACTCAGCTTCGTAACGGCTGCACAGATTTCAATTAAGCTTGACATATAGATTTATACCCTGGAATGAAATATAGGATACATTTCGAGAAAACATAACCTTCGACAACGCGGGTGAAACCACGAGGCGGAAGATAGTAATAAATGAAAATAAAACATACATAGGTACCTACCTAATCTATATATTAATATAATATAAATAACTTTATTATATTAATTGATATTTAGCTGTAAATCTTCCTCAAAGAAAAAAAAAAAATATCTAAGTAGATACTGCAAGTAAAATTGCCCCCGGCTACTCATTCGTACCTTCGGCTCGAATTCCTGTTTTAAACATTAAGGCGCTGACAACAGCTAAAGTCTCTCTATTGCAACCCAACCTATATTAATCCTACTAAATGTACGGTATTGAAATTTAAATACACGATACTCAAGGATATAAATGACAAATTTATTAATCTCAAAACACGATTTCATTTCATTGCCTCGATAAAAAAAATTGCCAAACACAACTCTGAAAATCAAGGAATTCCCAAATTTATCCTATACATGAATGTATTTTTCGATGTGATATTTTACATTAATATTGTTCGAATAATTAGAAAATGATTTATTTCGTTAGTTTTTGGAATAAGGAATTTATTTGTACATAATTAATTATTTTTATAAATGTCGCTTACGTTATTAATTCGGAGCAGTTAGGGGGAGGAGTCAACATTATGCCACACTCTTCTGTCACGTTACTTGCGTATTTTGCTTTGCCCTCACTCGCATTCCGCGGCGATCCGCGTTGCTAGACGGACCTATACCAGTTTTTTTCCGAGCGCGCGGTTTCAACATTATCATCCATAAATGGGTAAAATATCTTTTAAAAAAAATGTGCAATGCCTGATGAATAAAGTAAGGTAGTAAGCAATTTATTTCACAGTGATTGACAATGATAAAAGTAAACAAATACTTGTGTTTGTCAAAGCGTCATATCACTGCCGCTAGATTGCAGTGTAATTTATGAATGTATTCAGCCTATTCACATTATAACTTTTTATTGAATTTTTTATCAAATTAAATGACAATATTTGGAGGGAAAATGAATTGCATTACATAACTTTTACAATATGATCTCGTCGTATTATTTCGCATAAAAAAGTAGGTATTCAAACTAAAGATTTACTTACCAGAAAAAGGGCATAATAACTGATTAATTTTTTAATCTTTCATGCATTGGGAATAAAATTTGTCGTGCCGCATCACTGACCGAGAAAGATTCTTATTTTCATCTCATAAGCCATGTCATTGTTAGCTCAGCGGTCCTGGTTATAGGTCAAGAACCTATAACTACTTGGATGTGTGTGTTCAAATCCATGTGATGACACCATGTTTTATGATGAATGTAAAGTACCTGGATGATTGAGTTGTGCTGGTATTTAATACTTTTTATTTTGGTAAACAAAAGAAGGAACTTGAAAAAGAGGAAATTTGATGAATGAAACTGGAGACATCATCTGGATTCGAACCACGGACATCTGGTTTGAGGATCGCACGATCTCCCGCCTGAGCTATTAATTACTTATAAATAGTGGCGAAATTTACTTTCATATTCTAATGAAAATGTAGCAGTTTCTCATTGATTGAAAACACGGTAAAACGACAAAATGAAACCTAGCTATATATTTTGAATTTTGTACAATTATGAGGCGAATTATTAAGTAAAATCTATATGGGTATCGTTTCCATGGTTTTCGGGGGTGCTTATTACGAATATATGACATATTTCGAGATCCAAGATGGTGGACGCGAATTAAATAAAAAAAATCAATATGGGTATCGTTTCCATGGTTTTCGGAGGTGCCGATTACGAATATATAACATATTTCGAGATTCAAGATGGCGGACGCGAATCATTAAATAAAATCTATATGGGAATCGTTTCTATGGTTTTCGGGGGTGCCGATTACGAATATATAACATATTTCGTGATTCAAGATGGCGGACGCGAATTATTAAATAACATCTATGTATAAGGGTATCGTTTCCATGGTTTTCGGGGGTGCTGATTACGAATATATAACATATTTCGTGATTCAAGATGGTGGACGCGAATTATTAAATAACATCTATGTACATGGGTATCGTTTCCATGGTTTTCGGGGGTGTTGATTACGAATATATAACATATTTCGTGATTCAAGATGGCGGACGCGAATTATTAAATAACATCTATGTATATGGGTATCGTTTCCATGGTTTTCAGGGGTGCCAATTACGAATATATAACATATTTCGAGATTCAAGATGGCGGACGTGAATTTTTAAATAAAATCAATATGGATATCGTTTTCATGGTTTTCAGGGGTGCCGATTACGAATATGGAGTAGTGATATCTCTGCGCGACCTAATTTAACTACTAGCAAACTATTATGTATTAGTATTTTAACGTACTGCCAAAAATTAGAAGACACTTTACAGACAACTTTTACAACGTTTGTTGGAAATAATATTAGAAGTCAATTATATCAACAGCTAAAGAACATTAATTTTAATACAAGACCATGGTCCTGCTTCCCGTCTGAATTTTTATTAAAATTATTTCTACGTATGAGAATTGACTACATCGTCAAATTCAACAATCGCAATCTGAAAATTAGTAAATCCAAATGTTGAAAATACCTTTCAGTTTCGCATTTGTAGTTTTTAAAAGAATAAGTATCTCAGTATTTCTCTCTCTCATTTTTTTTATTTTGGTATCCTATTATATTATTAAAAGGTCATAAACAATAAAAAATATGTTAGGTATTAGTTCTACATACACATACTACGAATAATGACGAATGTCTACACAAAAGCGGCATTTCGCGTGACTTCAAACGCGATAAACCACTGTATGACTTGTTACGCTGTGGTACTATTGTAAATAATGGTGTGAAAGATGAAAAAGTTACAAAAGTAGGATGAATCATATCGAAAAAAGTAATCAAACATAAGTCGCCAACAGGACTCGATCCGTGGACATCTAGTTCAAGGATCGCACGATCTCCCACCTGAGCTATTAATTACTTAAAGATAGCGGCGAAATTTACTTTTGTATTCTAATGAAATTGTAGCAGTTTCTCATTGATTGAAAACACGGTAAAACGACGTTTTCTAAAAATGAAACCTAGCTATATATTTTGAATTTTGTACATTATTTTCTTCATTCATATTTCTTATTAAAAAACATTTATACATCCACACGGGCGACGCGAATATAAAATGATAAGAGAAGCGGTTTCATTAAAATTAGTAGGTACATACTATTGTAAATAATGGTGTGAAAGATGGAAATAAAATAGAAAAGTTACAAAACTAGGTTAAAATATATTGAGAACTCGGTTATTACTATTTCTTTATAGCTAGTTGTAATTACATATTTATACTATCAATAATAGCGCCATCTAGTTGTGTTAGTTTCATAGATATATTTGTACTTGTTTATTGTTTGGATGATGGCCGAAAAAGTGCACCGTTTTACCGCGTCTTCGTGTGTGGCGCTATGCTGTGCTATACGTGCTATATATATTGGGGATGTAGAGGGGCGTGGCTAAAATTTCAATTTCTCAAGGCCATTTAGCTGTTGTCAGCGCCTTAACCACACACACTATCGTACATTAAACAGTAAAATAAGTTTCACAGCGTAATAAACATACAGTGGTCTATCGCGTTTGAAGTCACGCGAAATGCCGCTTTGTATAGGCATTCGTCATTGCTGCATTGTGTCCCAAGCGAGTGTATGGCAGCTTGAGCTCGCTGCCGCCCCTCTCTCACCCCGCAAGCCCCGCACGATTGCTCAGTCGAGACGTGTCCGTTGGCCGACTGTAAGAGTTACATAGACTGTGATGTTATACAGAAACGACGAGTCCGGCTTTGTATTGTAGGTAGACAATGGGGATAATTTTGATCAATTGATTAGGTAAATGGAAGATAAATAAAATAGAAGGTATTTTCTTTAAATTTTGTTTTTTCTTTTAGTTTGGCATTTCAAAAGATCCTTCGACACTGGGGGATAGTTGCTCATTAAATCTGTTTTTTTTTTTTTTTCTAAATCAACTGATTCGATTCTCGGCTAGGAAAATTCTTTTTTTTTTTATCTCAGTACTAGCTTCTGCCTTGCAGTTTCACCCGTATTCCCGAGGGATTTCCCGGAATAAAAGTAATCTACCTTTCTACATCTATTCTACCCCTACTCTACCCTATTCCACCCCCTTCCGCCCCGCGGTCCCTTATTATTAAGTTTTCTGAATTTTTCCAATACTATCCGCAATTTTCTTATTTTTTCTTTCCGCAAGAACCATGCAACAAAGTATTAGAAAACTAAAAAAAAAGTGAATGAAATCGCTAAAGTCGTTCTCAAGTTATGGCGTGACCAAGTGAAATAGGGATTCATTTATATATTATAGAGATTAGTAGGATACAGTAATTTTAGTATAATATAAGCCTTCCGCTCCGCGGTTTCACCCGCGAACCCCTATTTTACCCCCTTAAGGGTGGAATTTTCAAAAATCCTTTCTTAGCGGATGCCTACATCATAATAGCTATCCGTATGCCAAATTTTAGCCCAGTGGTTTGAGCTGTGCATTGATAGATCAGTCAGTCAGTCACCTTATCCTTTTATATATACAGAAGAAAGATAATAATATACAAGATAATATTTTATTATTAGGTAATTTTAATAAAATTTGAGCATTTTTCGCTATTCCCTATACTTTCGGATTAAATCATCCATGACCAGTTGAAAAATTCATCCTGTGTATTAAAACATAAGGACTCGTTTAAATGCCCCAATTTATACTTTCCTAATTAACTAAATAATTAACCGTTTAGGCTTAATTTATTATGATGGCCCCCGAGATAATTAGCGTGGGGTATCTAATAGCTTGCTAATTACTTTTACAATAAATATGTAAGTGCTACATTATTTGTTAATTAACTTGCACCTTAAGGTCATCGGTATAAGTTTGTTAATCGATTAACTCCTTTTTATGTAATAATATATATGTAATGTATGTATTCTTTATTTAATGTACTAATATTTGAACATAATATTAAAACATTAGTAACAAACGTCTTGCGCACGCTAGGCCCTACCTGAATCCGTGCCAGAGTACCTACGGCTATATAAAGTAAGAAAAAGCGCCTCTATTTTTCCTGTTTTCATTGCAATTTCCAAGACAAGAACTCGATTATGGGTGAGAAATGAAATTACCTTTTTCATAAAAAGGGAATAAAGGCTCTCGCTATATTTGATTTTATTTTGAGTCATTGTTACAAGGTTATATAAAGGATGGTTTTCTATGGGTAACACGGTGGTAAGGTACTTGTAGTACACGCATAGCTGGCTACCACTGTTCAGCTGAAAATCTGTCGCCAAATACCTACTGGCCCTCTAAAAAGGCCCCTCGAGTGATATTGCTAATGCAATTCATTTTTAGGGTTCCGTACCCAAAGGGTAAAAACGGGACCCTATTACTAAGACTCGTCAGATCCTACTTATTTAAATATGTTTTATGTAAATTAGTCACTACAAATAGTCACACATATACAATTTAATTCATTAAAAGATTTGGTATTGATGAATCTACCGTAAATTTGGATAAATGAATTGCATTAGCAATATTGCTCGAGCTTCCTTTTTAGCCCCCCTGGTAGGTGCACCAAAGCCTAGAGCCAGACTCAGCCAGAGCCTTCGAGGCTTTATGCGCTTACCATCTTCGGCTACATCATCACTTACCATAGTGAGATTGTGGCCAAACACAGTTGTACAAATAATAATCTTAATATATATACCTAAATCTCCTGTCACGATGTTTGTCCGCGATGGATTCCTAAACTACTTAAGCGATTTTAAATTAGCACACCGTGAGCAGTCTGGTCCAACTTGAGAGATAGGATAAACGGCTAGACCGATTTGGATGAAATTTTGTGTATGAGTTGGACAGGACAACGTCTGTTGGGACAGCTAGTAATGTATAAAAATCCCGTGTCACAATGTTTGTCCGCGATGAACTCCGAAACTACTTATCCGAACTTAACGTATTTTATTTTTTTCATAATGTGTTATTTGTTACTTAAAAGGTAGTATAGTTTTTGTCCCGATTTTTTCCTTTTTTTATTGAAATATTAACGATTATACGGGGAACGCGGATGAAACCGTGGGAAATAGCTAATAAATATATGTGTTCCATAGTCTAGTCGTATTTAATCCACTTATTAATCAGCCAATAACGCAGGATTAAAATTTGTCTAATAATTAGTCTAATATATCACAAGACAATTACAACATTTGCATGATAAATGTTACAAAAAGAGAGTTACAAATTGTTACAAAATGTTAATTAATATTTGCAGCGCATTACTTTTAACTGGTTACCGCAGAATTTCATTTAAGCGTTAAAATGGTTAGGGCGGTTCCTTTGTATTTTACACTGACGAATTTAAACGACACAATACTGCGTGCAAACGCTTGCATGAATGTTTGTGTGTTTGTTACTGAACGTCATAATAGTTGAACGGATTTCCACGAAACTTGGTACAGATAGACCATGGCCCGGAATAACATCATCTTTTTATCCGGAGAAAGCATAACATACCACGAGAATTCGGGGCGGAAACTAATTGTGAGCTATACCTTCTTAAAATAAGCGGCTACTTATTTAAAAAATATGTTTAAATATCATATTTATTGAATGCTTAAAATAAATAAAAATACTTCGAGCAGTTCAATACACAAGTGTGAAAAAAGTTATGCACGAAAATTACGCGCAGCCACGGGAACTCTGGGCGATAAATCACTGAAACTCGACGATTCCGTGACTGTAACGATTCCGTGACGATACAAGGAATAACCATCCAGTATTCCAGACGTTACTTGTTCGTGTTGCAGTTCGCAATTGGAATGTTGCCAATAGGTAGATACATGTTTTGACAAACATCTACGGTATATTCGTGGTTTTCTTTAGAAGTGAAGTTTGTAACCCACTATTGGTTTATTTATAGTTTTTAAAGAAGTCTTGCACTACAAAAATGTATTTCCTCCTGATTTTTAAAGTATGTTATACGAATTTGAGTTGCAAGTATAAAAATTACATATTTATGTTTTACTAAAACGCAGTTTTTAATGTAAGGAAAGATTCCTTTTTTGTTAGAATTTCCCATGAAATGCACAGCCATATTATTTTTAATATTATAAATGCGAAAATAACTCTGTCTGTTACCTTTTCACACCTAAACTGCTGCACCGATCGCGATAAAATTTGGTATGCAGATAGCCTTTAGTATGGAGAGAGATATAGGGCACTTTTATTCTTAGGAACCTTGGGGTGAAACTGCGAGGAACTAGTCTACTATATATATATATATAAAAAATTCTCTGAATTTATACAATATAAATTTTTATATCAAATTTAACTTCAGTTCTTTTCAAATTTATTTTCCTATCTAGTTTCATAGAAACAACGGTTATTTATCAAAGGAGAAATATTATTTTTCCGACTTTCACAATTTTCCGCGCACTAGTGCTGTAAAGTTCTCTTGATAATGATTGATTGAATGTATAGTGTGGTTATGTAAACATACAATGATATAAGATCTTATGTAGTGTCGAGTAAGTATATCTGTAATAGCTGGCCGCAGCTAGCAGCAAAAAATTGTCAGTTTGTTTTAATATCATACATAAAAATAACTTTGTGAAATAGCTCAACATTAAACATCTAAAGGGAACTTGAGTAGCTTATTATAAAATTTATGATTTTTTTTACCATTCATTCGTCTGTGAAATTATAGCCAGAAGCGGAGCATTATAAAATTTTAGACACCGTTTAAGATTTTAGTAAGTTGTATAATTTAGAACGTTTTTAACTTTTTTTTATTAATTCAAGAATATAATATGTTTAAAAAAAATACTAAATTGATTTACTTACAACATGTATTTACAATGAATTTATAAAATACAAACTATGATATATAGAAAACATCCTCAAAGCCCTCGCTATAATATAATCAGTTATATTTTTTCGTTTCATATTAATATTGGCCCAGTTTTTATAATAAATATTAAAATTATATTTATTACCTACTTTTGGTAAATATTTTTTTGTATTTCTAATAAAAAATTTGAAGGATTAATATAAATCAACATTGACAAACAGCCTTACCCCATAAAAAAATCCAATCTCAATAAACATGGTGAGCACTATTGTTGGAAAACTATCAATCAATTCCGGATTTAATATCAGGTTTGTGGTTGACATGATCGGGTAAACTCGAATAATGACGGTTTTACACAACCCTATATGTGGTAGTGTAGAGTTTTTAAAAGTAGGTGATAGCCTATATAGGATGGTAGATAAATAGCTACAAGTATAATCATAAGTACAGTGGTGCGAGGAGGGGAAGCGCAGATATCCTAAGCGGCATAGTACTAGTGGTCAAATTTTGAAAAATGAAGAAAAAAATTAGATTGCTGAAACGAATTTATTTTATTCCAAAATTTTGTATGTTTATTTTTTTGTATAATACGTTTGTTCGTCCTTGTTTTACTTGTATGTCGGTAATATATCAAAAATCATCGGTAGGTGGATATTGCCAGATTTCTGACAATAAACCAATTATGACCGTTTTGAATTTTCTTCTATACCTATACATATTACAAATATCCATTTTTAATATAGTTAAAAAAATAATTAAAATAATTATTACATAAAATCATATCACATTATTTTTTAATTATACACATCTCTTCAAAAACATTCCCCAGTCCAATTAAAAACCACAACAACATGTAAACCTTGCCGATTACATCCCAGATAATCACGACTCATAATAGAGATATCCCGCCCCATACAGGTAAGCTGGTAACGACCCTATCTGCATATTAATCGTTATTATAACGTAACCGAGGGACCGGTTAACTATGTCGAAATTACTATCGTTACGAATACGACATACCTTCGACATAACAAGAGGTAAAACGGGTAATGGCAGTTGTATGCCATGTTACACATGAATTAGAGGGAAATTGGATTTGGAAAATCAATCAAATTATCTGCCCAGAGGTTATCATTTCTTTAATACCTTGCTTAATATGTAATTTGATGAAGGGCCGTGGTTGCTCAGATACCCTATCACTCGTATAGGTTACAGATTGAGGGTTCGATTCCCACTCAAGTCAGAATTTGTGTGCATGACATCTGTTTGTCCTGAGTCTGGGTGTAGTTATTTATAATTATATATTTATTAAAATTAAATATCTTAATTATTTTCTCAAAATCATTTCTCTCCTGTATGTATATGTTGTATACAATAAAGAATATTTCATCCATTCATTCATTCATTCAATCATTCATTCATTCTTTTGTTGGATTCATTCATTCAAAGTCAACGATGAATCTACACTGTTACTATGCTCTGTGTCTCGTTAATTATGTAACCACGTGAAAAGTCCGCTGTTTGCGGTATTGTCGACTAGTTTTGTTTTAGAGAATACAGGAGCTATCTCTGCTGCATACAGTTTATATTAGACTGTCATACTGTCAGACGTCCGGTTGCTCAACGGCATGTTCGAAACATATATATTATAGTATGTACATACAAGCTGTATGAACTGCATATAGAGATAAACTTGAGGCGTTATGAGCTATGTAGCATCCGATAAAATTGTTTTTTCCCTATCATTGTTCGTTCCATTTTTGAAGTTTCAAAAATGGAACGAACAATGATAGGGAATAATTTTATTAATACTTTTACTAATATTTCGAATTTAAGCGATGGTCCCACAAAAGTACTATGGAAATTCAAAAATGGAACAGGCTAGTTTGAGTAAAAATGTTTGGTGCGATTGTTCAATTTGAGCCATGTTTCCATGCCATGTTTTCGTTGACGAAAAAAAGTATGAAGACTAGAGACGCAAAATAATTATCATTTATTATTATGTCTATGGTAAAAGTAATCTACTGCTATTGCAAATTGGATCCCTTAAAATAGGTTCCCAAATTATGATATGAAACTAAAAGGTAAACGAATTTGTCCAATTGCCAAACACTTTATAAGCCATCCAAGTTCATTATAACACCGACAGAAAGTTAAATTGGCTCACTTTGTAGCAATCAAACTTTTTTGGATTTATTTTATTCAGTTACGGTGTTGACTGGACCAATGCCAAGTAAGGTGAGCTGAGGTTATTCTCAAAATTATTTATTTTATTTTGATTATAAAGCAAAGGTATATCAATGTTATGCCTATTTAATTGTTAAATCTGATAGAAACTTAATATGTTTCGATTTTTTGTAGCTTTTACCACGATTAACTCAGTTAAATGTCTTCAAAATAATTTAAAAAAATATGTTTTTGTTTACCAGCCAAAATTATTTACTTAATTTCAGAGAGTGCAACTCAGAATCTGCGTTGTGAAAAAGTTACACCGTTCACATTTGGACCAAAAGCTCACAAGACCTTTTGAAAATGATCTCGTTGAACCATCGCTCCTGATTGCTAATGTCAAAACCACTCGTTATTTATTTCAAAGTTATACATTAGCTTGATTGTATTGTTATCAATAGAAGCATTACTTCTTAAAGAATTATAGCTTTTATATAAACCTATAAATAACAAATGTTTATCTTAAATAAAAAAAAATATTTAAAAAAAAAGAATATCAGAAAACTGAAATTACTTGTACGGATAATAATATAAAACAAAAAACAATGTAACCGGAGCACTTGATGTGTAAAAAAAGACCTTTATTGTATTCAAATAACAACAAGATTCTTAGTACGTAACCAATAAAAATACTGAATTAACCCTAATATCACAGACACCACCATCAATTTTATGGATTGTAAAACTGTGCTATTACATGGTAGATTACAACCATTCAACATTTTTTATAAATGTTGGGGACGAGCAAGATTGATCTTGTGTAGTTTTTTTTCACGATTTCTCATTTATTCCAAACTTAAAATTGTTCATCAGTACGAACCCAAATTTTGTAGAAAAATGTCGTATGTTTGTATCCACTCTATACAATAATTATACAATGCAAAAGGTTACTTAGCAACACTTCAAGTACTTCCAATTTCGTAATTATTTGTAACTTTACCGCTCGTTATAAATTCGATAACCTTACACCAACTTTATCGAGTCTCACGAAAATAGGTCCCTTCTCTCATGACCATACCATTTCTCTTCGGGACCTGGCTGTTTCTTGCGCGCTAAAAACATTTCCAAGTCGACTCACGACTTCTAGATAAATGGATTTGTCGGTTCTTTGTCGGTACTCTATAATAATGTGAAACCTAGGTCCCAAAATAAATTTAACATTATTAAAACTCGGTATTGGAAACTGGTTTAAAAACTTTTATTCAAAAAGTCGATTAATGTGAAATCACTTATTAATGCTTTGTTTTATTTTAGCAAGATATTTTTTTATGAAAATAATTAATAAAATCATAAAATTTTCTGAATCACCCTACAAACTTCACGAATTACTATTACATTAATTAACAGTTGAAATTAGTTGATTGTAAATGCTAATTACGTGTTCTATCATTCCGATTATTGTAGTTTTTTTATTTGTAGTATTTTAACGAATTACTTTTTAAAAGTAAATACTTATCAATGTACATTCGTTTGGAGCATGGACAATGACGCAAAGAGATAAAGAAAGACTGAAGGCATTTGAAATGTGTTGGTGAAGGAGGATTGAGAAAATCAGCTGAACTGACAGGGTGACGAATGAGGAAGTGCTGAGAAGAGCCGAGGAGAAGATAAACTTGATAGAGACGATAGAAAAATGTTTGTACAGTCACGAGCATAAATATATACTCAACTACTTTTTTGATACTTGATTTTCTCTGAAAGTACTCATTGAAATTTTATGATGTTACGAACATAGTATTATCGAACCAATACTATTATGATATAGGTGTTATCTCAAAGTTGCTATGGTAATTTCCCAAAAAATACGCTTTAAAATTTTACTAAGTGTATATATATTTATGCTCGTGACTGTACCTCTAATACGTCACGATGAACTTATTAAATATCATAGAAGGAAAGCTAGGAAGAGGAAGACCAAGGATTAGCTATAGTGAAAGCAAAAGTAAACGTCGTGTCGTATAAGGTTGTACAGGAAGTGATGGGAACAAATTAGAGGGAAGGAAGTTACACCGACAATTGCCCAGCATTTAAATTTAGAAGAAAAAAGTTAGTGACCACAAATTCACCATGGTATGTAATGATGTGGCTGTAGGTGGTAAACATACAAAACCTAGGAGGAGTTGGCTCTCAAGTGCTGTCACTGGAATACATCAGTAGGTGCGTGATGACAGATTTTCATCTTGAGATAGCCAGTAAGGTAGGAACTACAAAGTACCCTACTGTTCAAGTTCGATGTAGAATTTGACGCACAACCTTTGAATGAAGAATCAGAAAAATCACAAAAACAGAACCATTGCTTCATTTATTGTAACATATTGTTTTCTACCACAATATCGAAGCTAAGTGGGGATCGCAATCTCTCGCAAAGGATTCCGTCCATAATTGTAAGATTTATACTGTTCCTATGTTGTTTAGCTGGTTCCGTACAAGGAAAATGAACTCGCAAGCCCCAAATATTGTGTACAACAAAGATTTATGTTTAAATGAAGCTTTGTTTTCTGTCCGATGTATTTTTTCAATAATACTTTTGTTTGTTTCATGTAATTGAAAAGTCTACGAAGGTATTACAGCTATCAGCTGTACAATAAATGAGATCTCTTCATCGTAACTCCTATATATATTTTTTTATTATCTTTCTCTGCTTCACCAAAAAATTGTTTTAACATAGATAGGTATTTATTTGACTACCATATCACCATGGTAAGTTATAATGTGAACAAAGCACACACAACCTAGAAAGAAAGTAACTCTACAGTGTTTTTAACCGACTTCAAAAAAGGAGGAGGTTCTCAATTGGGATGTTTATATTTTTTTTATATATGGGCATTATTGAGCATATCTCCGTCATACATAGACGGATTTCCAAAATTATTTTGTTGTTCAAAAGAGTATACTCTCGAAATGGTCCAATACAAATTTTATTATGATTAGATCATGGACTTCGAAGATATGATGGAAATCCTCAACGAAAAGGAGCACGAATATCGCGATTGAAACATCTTATTCAATATTGTCGACAATTATTATTCACATGCATACCCTCGATCAGTGACAAATCTTGATTGGTATTCAATACATAAGAAACTAAAAATGGAAAAATATAAACATCCGAATTGAGAACCTCCTCCTTTTTTGAAGTCGGTTAAAATTAACTTTTAACAAAAAGCAAAAGCGACTTCTTTCGCAGAATTCAAAACGAGTTCTAACATCGTTATTTTATACTTTTTACTGCAAACCCACTTTGAAGTCGGTTTCGCTTTTTGTTAAAAGTTTACTTTTCATAACTATAAGAAGGTAAACTAGCAAACGTTCGGTACTCTGAAAGTCAATTAAAATAAAGGTTGATTGAAATAAAATCACAACCTTTTTCAATTCGAGCCCGAAACTGGCAGGAAAAAAATATAATCCACCGCTAACGAATTCAAATCCGGAACACGATTTTGCTAACCATAGCGCTAAATCAAGTCTAAAACTTTACCTGGCTACCTCCGAGCGCAGTCCGTACTAAATAAATAACTGTGAATAAAGGTTAACAGAGTTACACTCGTTATTGGATGTTTGATTACATATACTACCTTCCGCCCCACTGTTTCACCCGCGTTTCTAGGATAACAAGTAGGTATCTTGTTTATTAAACTAGAACATATTTTTTCTGTGTACCAAATTTTATCTAAGTTCAGCCGTTACGGAGCTGAGTGGTAACAAACGCACATACACTGTCATTCATACACACACCAACACAAACAAAAACACACACACACGCAGATTATTTGAAATTTGGCACAAAAAAGTCTGGAATAAAACCTAGGATACTTACATAAATCCCGAAAAAAGCATATAATAGCATATAATCCGATGGAATCGCTGCTAAAACTGCGGGGTGGTAGCTAGTAGGTAGAATAGTAGTAGTACTAGTACAATTCTCCCAACGTATCTAGATCCAGAGCCAATCTCTGCCATTGTTTTCCTTTCAATAGGTTCAGAAACATTAATCAAAACGTTATCGCTCCCGTTCGTTCCCAATCGCAGATCAATCCGGCTTCGTTTCGAAATCGATTGATGGTTGAAACTGAACACAAGTTTGGTATCCATGTTTATGTATCATAAGTCTTTGCAGAGTATTATACCTAATATCATATTAAACATGAAATAATAAGAAGTTTTTTTTTATAATGAGTTTTTTTTAATTTTTGCCCTATAATTCATTCCTGATTTTCTTTTTCTTTTAGGAACATCACGCCGTAACTGGATATACCGCACTAACGGTAACCGCCACTAAATGGATATAGATAAGATTTGGCACATAGAAAAATCACACCCTGATATAAAACATAGATTACTTTTATCCCTGCAAAACATTGAACCTCAATAACGCAGGTAAAACCGCACGGCGGAAGCTAGTGACCACGTAATTTGTATCTACTTAGTATAAGCACAGTCAATCTAACTCTTCTTATTACGCTGTGATATAAGGCTAAGGAATTATTCGTTTCATTTGTTTTCTAAAACTAAAACTATTTTCCAATATCGTTTGACTTTCGATAATAAAAGGTATAAGCACAGAAGGGCCGTTCAACCCTTATCACGAAGATTGTGAGGGTCGCAAATAATCGGGCCCTTTGGACCTCACCTGGGGCCGAATGAATATACTCGGATACATAATCGATGACTGTTCTTGTAAAGTATATTATGGACTTTCCTCGTAAGCAGTCAGGCGGGTACTAAAAAATACTCTACAAGCAACTTTAAACTGTAATATGCCATGCTATAAGATCGAAGTTTAATGAAGCGATGGCCCCATCGATGAGCTCACGCTACGATGCCGTAGACAGACGACTACTCATTGCACGCTTTAAAAATGAGTAACCTTATAATTTCTTGCCAGTTCTTTTCAGTTTAAAACTGGCTTTATCACTATACTCTTGCCCTCTCTCTCTCTCTTGCTCTCTCTGCCTTTCTCGTTAACTAAGGAATTACTTGAATTACTCTAATCATTATTTGGTGTAACAATAAAGTACTATCTATCTAAATATCTATCCATCTGTCCATCTATCTATCTATTCTGTAAACTGTAATTTCATGAAGGTTACGTTACTGTTTCACCCCCTGATTACAGCAGTAAGTAAGACTACACGTTTCTTTTTTTACTACTGTTAAAAGTGACAAGCAAATTGTATATCAAATTTAATGTCAATGACCTCATTTATCTTGCGATTACCATTTTATTTTACACTCAAACCCAACATTTTAAATTCAGCAATAAAAACTGAACAGCCAAATAAAAGTAAAATTATTCTGAAATGAACACCTCAAACTTATGCAACGTTTTTATTGCACGCTAATTTTTTAAAGTCAAAAGACTTAAACCTAGATTTATATCGTATAATTTCTATTGCAGTATGCGGTGAAACACGCGCCAGGTACGAGTTAATGGTAACGTCTGCGGAACCTTACTGCCTTTGCTGGTACATTAAATTGCTGTAGAACGTAAAATTTATATTTATTTATTTTTCATACAGTACTATAATGTAAGGACTTGGCGGAGCGGTTGAGGGACACACGCGTGGCCGGAACGCTGACTTCAATTTCGGTCAACGGATAAGCTTAGCTATCCAACGTGGAAGCAGTCAGCATGCTGGGCGCACTCCCATTTGGCGACGGTATTCCTTTTTAGTTTAATTAGTAGGTATCCTTTTCAGTTGTTAATTAGAATACTTTATTTTATAAAGCATCAACATAATTATCAATCATCCAAGAATTTTTCAAAAAGGTAGTGTAAGACTACAATCAAACAAAATATTATTTAAACTAACAGAATACCGCAGCCAAATAACTTATAGTTGTGTTCCTGCGCGCGAGTAAGGTCGCCAGAGCTCATCGGGGAGCGGGGAAGGGTCGGCAACGCGCGAGTGATACCCCTGGCATTGCAAGCGTTCATAGGCTACGGTAACCGCTTACCTTCAGGCGGGCCGTATGCTTGTTCGCCAACATTTCATTCATGTTGTAGTGACCGTGGTCCTGAGAAAACACAAAGCAGCGCTTATCAGTTAATCGTAATTACAGAGTAAAGAGTGTATGAGTTGTTAAGTATAAGTATAATTTATAAAAATATACATTAGCCTTTTGGATGAATGTTTACTATTAGTGGAAGTAGTAAGGACCCTGTAAGAGAGTATAGTATTTTTAATCAAATAATAAAAAATACGTCCCACAAAATAATTTACGTTCTACGTCGTCAAGTAATAGACCGAGGTCACCGACCGCAATTCCCCGTTGATTGCCTATTACTAATACTTTCATGGGGTTTCCATCATTACGCCCGGCTATTTCTATAATTATAATCAATCCGATTTATTCAAGAAACAAAACGACAATCAGTATAATAAATTCATAAGGAACATACATTTTGAACACAAGTAAAAAATATATGAAAACTTTAGCCAAAAGGAACATAAACTGTATTTCCTTTGGGTTCTTCTCATTCAAGGAAAGACATGGAGTACTTGGGTTCTTCAAGAAGGGTGTGAAGAGATTTTTGCTGAGTCGGCAACGTGCGTGTGATAACCCTGGTGTTGCAAGCATCTAAAAAAGGTATTCGAATTACGTCCAATCTATCCTATAAAACAAATATCGCAACGCGGTTCTTCCACTACAAAAAGTTGTGAGATCTCATGTAAAACCGAGTCAGTTATTTTAGTTTGTGTCTACGGAAGCACCTATTCAAGAACTTTCATATATTTTTTTTTATCTAATCAATTAGCTGTCAACATTTATAGAGACCATATCAATATAAGACAACTTTATTTCTATAATCTATACTTCTATACTATTAATAATCCTAATATTAGGATTAATCCTAACTAATATTATAAATGCAAAAGTGAGTTTGTTTGTTTAGTTGTTTATTTGTTACCTTTTCACGCTTAAACCGCTGATCGCGATGAAATTTCGTATGCAGATAGCCTAAGGTATGGAGAAGACCATAGGCTACTTTTTATCCCGGGAAAACATAAGATCCCTGGGGAACGCGGGTGAAACCGCGGGGCGAAAACTAGTAATATTATAAAGAGGAAAGATTTGTATGTATGTTTGTAACGAATTGGCTCAAAAAGTACAGGACCGATTTTAAAAATTCTTTCACCGTTAGAAAGCTACATCTTCACCGAGTAACATAGGCTATTTTTTGTCCCGGGAACGCGGGTGAAACCGTGCGAAAAGCTAGTTATTTATAATGACTTGGCGATTACACGGCACCACGGCTGTGCTTATTGACTTGGCGGGGGCACTTCGTGCTCTCTGATTTGAAACAATTAATACATTGTTATTTTCTGTGCGTACCTAGACCCTTATTATGTAAGTATTACAATGTTGTAGTCTAATCTGTACCTGCAAATAGGCAAGAAATCTATGATAAAAATAACATTTACATAATCTACCTTGTTTTTATCGCCCCAATTGTAACCTAAGGCAATTACAAACAGCCAGTTCGTTTTGTATCTCCGTAATGACTCAATTACTTTAGGGTTCGGTCATTACGCTATCTGAGCGTATTCAGTACTTTTGTACGATGCATAATGATATTATGTTTAATATTCCCTTACCTTTGGGAATTATTTGTAATCGTGCAGAATTTTATTTAAATTACCGAGAAAGGGTTGCGCTGATTTTGTTTCTTTAGCCCTTCTTGTATTATAGAGTGGTATGCTTTACTTATACATGAAAATGATATTTATTATACTTACTTGTGCCAGGATGTCCAACACTTCCGTATCTAAACAAATGAACAGTCAGTTAAACTACATAATATAAATAATTTAAACCTAGATTTTAAATAATATTTTGAGAAAGTATATTCTTTACATAGTAGAATGTAATACCTAGTAATATTTACTTCCCTTACAACTTTAAATACGAAAGTGTGTTTGTTAGTTGGTCCTTCTTTCAGACAGTACTTAACACATATCTCCAGAACTACTGCACAAATGGTGTTCCATGATTGATGAATTACATCATTGCGTTATATATATGTACAACTCAATTTATTCCGTAAAATAAATTAATAATTAAGAAATTTCCACTATAAAATTATACCATAATTTTACACTATAATGTAACTACACATTTACACTATTTTACACTATAAATTCCAACTGTATTTTTAAAACCAGTGTCAGAACGTCAGAAACTCCTCAAAATATTATCCTACAGAAAAAAAAAATCTGGAGTAAGGTAAAATTTGGTTTACAAACTTTTTCCTGTCCTTACTGGATCTCAAGGGAATCTTGGAGGACATACGTGATTGCAAACCGCTAATTTATTGCATGGGGTCTATTATATTGATATTATCTTATTTAAATATTTCTAGGCAGGCGGTCCACCTAATGGTAAGTGGCTACCGTCGCCTATGAACATGAGTAATACCAGGGGTATTCCCAATGTGTTGCCGACCTTTATAAAGCCTAGAAGGCATCTGGTTTTTAAATGCAACTGCCGGAACATACTAGTAGATGTTTGGCGATAGATTTCCAACTTGAGAGTAATACCCAGGAAGGCGGGTACTACAAAGTACCCTACGTCCATGCTATATTTTCCTCAAGATGTTTTTCTTTACCGAAAACTCAAGCTCATTATAGAATTCAAACCTTCTCCGTGACACCTTACGTCACTACCACTGAAAAATCATCGCCTTAAAGCTATTTTTATATTATGTTAACATTATTTATATAGTTTTTAAGCCATTTTACTCTGCCAAGCATTATTTATTTTATCAAAGGGTTTACAATCTACCACCTGGTAACTGTGTCACCATTAGCTATGAACATGCAATAACAAAGGGACTGTGGTTCGAAAGTCTAACGGGTATATATATACCCTATATGGGTGCGGTAATATATTTGGGTGAGAGGAAACATGTTATTTCCGTTTGAGATAATCGCTTACGTTAATCGCTGATACGAATATATGCAGCGCTTTTGGTATTAACCTTTTGTATATTATATTGAACCACCATAATTTTGCATTGATAAAGAAAACAAATCACCTCCCCCCCCCCCCCTATTTCCACCCCAGGTCAAGTTGGCTCAGTTCGGGTTGCACAGGGCGGTTCCACAACACTTCGGGAGCTCAAATACCGCGAGCCATCCGGCTGCCTCCTGGATACTGCAACTATTGTAATCTCAAAGCTTGTACTAGTATATATTTTATATAAATAATTCATATATAAAGTAAATAAATCAAAAGGTCTGGTAATTTTTAAAATTAAGCTGTTCAAATTCATTATACTTATAATATAAACATAAAAATTCTTATAGAAGCGTGTATTTAGAGGTTTTGCAACTATACAATCTGTTGTGTAAGGGAAAAATTTGATAATAGGACGCCCCGCGGTTTCACTTGCGTACCCCTATATTACCCCCTTAGAGGTTGAATTTCCAAAAAACTAGTTTACCATTTTATATATACAGACAATCTATAAAAATAAATATTATTATGTACTTAAATAATTTGACCTGAAGCGATTAAGCTTCTAATTATATATTATAAACGTACTTTTTATTCTACAAATAAGTTCTCATTTATTAAAAGAAGCAAATTCTAGAAACGTAACTACCAAACTCCCAATTTCTGCACATGACGTTTGAACCCAATCACGTTACATAAAAAAACCTGGTCAATACCGGGCTTTGATGTCCACAAACGCTATACGCAGGGGCGTAGCTACCGCCGTATCTGCCGTATCAATTATACGGGGCCCCCGGGCCACGGGGGCCCCCGACGTGCGTAATGACAAGCGATTTCTTTTTTTCCCGCGTAAAGCGTGCGTTTCTTTTAATTTTATCCAATTTTTTTTTTTTTTTGAGAAATCTTTAAAAAGGGCCCACAAACAAATTTTTATACGGGGCCCCGCCAAGGCACGCTACGCCACTGGCTATACGGAGCACTTTTGACCGACGAAGCGTGATAGGGCAGGCCTTTGATAAGTCACCAGACGTAGGGTTATTTGCTTGGTACATTCTCTTTGTGAAATACGAACGGAATGCACGTTAAATGTAGATTTAGATATAAATTACACTGAGATTTCAGTTGGACTGCAAACTATGTTGAGTTAATATGACTGATGGTAAATGGCTATAGTCAAGGGCGGATCAAGGTTTTCTTTCTGGGAACGAGTATTTTTAACTGTGAAAAATAACTTGTTTAATAAAGACAGTTTTCTTTTATGTTTCCTGCTAAAGATGTTCAGCACTTCATTAGCGTTAATTTTTGTCCCAATATCTTGATACATATGCATTAATGCCAATCCATTCAAATGCTCTTCTGTCATCCTGCTGCGCGAAACAACTCTGATAATTTGACTTGCCTATAAGTATGTACTGTGATGGAAACTCCACAACCGTCTGGGAGGGGGGGGGTGGCACGTATGGACATTAGCAATACCAGAGGGATTACCAATGTGTTGCCGACCTTTATAAAGCCTAGAATTGAGGATGGAAGCTAGATAAGCGGATACCACCGGCCAAGGTTTCGCCAAGATTTCAAGATATTTTCCATCATTGAACACGCAAGATCATTGTAGGGGTTTTTATTCTATCCGTATCCCAAATATCATCGAAATTCTAGATACACACTTGACAAGACTAGATACACATACAAACGTTTATAATATTAATAAGATAAAAGAAAAACAAGATAAGATTAGATTATAATAATTTAATGACGTGAATAAATATATAAGGAAGTTTTGAATCAAGATTTAATCAAATTTAAATGCCTTATTATGTTTCGATTTACTTTCTAACGGACTTATATCTCTATAAGAAAACTAACATCTCACTGGTATATAAAGTTGCTACAATGTTGTTGCAGATCTTTATCAAGAAATACTTTCAGTACCGGCATTCTTGGAATGCACGTGGTTTATATTTTGGTTACTCGTTTACCCCAATGTAAAAGGGTTGCCACTTGATAATAGGGATGATCACTGGGTAAAAAACAAGTGATTCTAATTAGTCCGTTAGTTAGATTATCAAAAAAATATTAGACACGTATTTTTTTGTTTATCAAATTAATAAAAAATTACCAAGTTATGTTGTACCAAAGTTCAAGAGACGTCACTTGTATGTAAAAATTTAACAATACCGTTACGTCACGCGAAATTTCAGCGCACTGTATCTTCATCATTTTTTGTATTCGAAACTAGAGAAAAAAGACGTGTCCAATATTTTTTGGTAATCTAACTGACGGACTAAATAGATTTTTTTAGTCATCATACCTATTCTCTTGCTTACTGGATTGGATATAAAGGCCTTATTCGACGTAATGCTAAGCTGTAGGCCATGTTTGTCCACCATATGTTTTTATGTTTACCTCCCCATTTTTATCATTACTTTATTTATATTAAATCAAATTAACTTCTTAAATCATGTTGCCCATGTACCACTTAGTTTTAGTGTTGATGAATAAAAAAAAATGTATATAGATCACCTACAGAGTTCTCTTGTTAGAGTTGGTTCTATATATACTTGTTCAGCGTGCATCTAGTATATGTTTTGAAAATATGCCATCCGCCCGGTATACTTTGAGTCGTAGTTTTCAAGAAAAATTTTGGACAATACAACAACATACATATATATAGCAGAAGTAACTAACTAACTATTTCATATAGTATCTGAATAATATACTAAAACGCATAAGCTTGGCCATCCAAAAAGGGAACGCTGCCAGCCTGTTGGGGACCTTGCCTATCGACAGCAGCGAGGGCTTTGAGGATGTTTTCTATATATCATAGTTTGTATTTTATATATTGATTGTAAATACTTGTTGTAAATAAATAAAGATCAAGATAAGATATACTAAAATAAACCGCAATTTATATTAAACTCCACGTATAGTCGTACACTGTATACCTTGGTACAAATCTCCATGAAAGGAAATCTTCACCATGCAGATAAATTGAGGAAATTCGAACGGAAGACAACCCTAGATAGGCTGTATTGACACCACGAACGCGTGGCATTTTCAATAAGTTCTCTTTTACAGGAAACGGAAGGGTCTCAGACTTCTACCTGATGTGAAACCTGAAAATAATGGTGAATGGAAAAAAAAACTTACCATAAACGAGTATTAATGGTAAGTTTTTAAACTGAAATGTTTTTGGTTGTTAAATATTTTTGGAGAAACACTGTAAAATAGACATTATTTTTCTGTTTTACTAACTGGCACAATAGCAACTTTTTATAGTTAGAATGTTCATTAAAAATCAGAAAAAAGAAAATAATCGTGGTTTCGCCCCTTTTTTTAGATGTTTTATACATTGATTAGTGTTTGATAATTTATTTTGAATACAGCATCATCCCTATTAGGGTTCTATCGTTTTTTATGAAGCTGATGCCTAACCAGTTGAGACATTATAAACTACAAATAATAATTATTATTATTAAAAAATGATAATAAAATTGTGTTACTTATTCCCACGCAATTTTGGGATGAAATGTGACCTGTGTTTCGCTCCCTGATCTAACTAACTAACTACTACTACTAACTACTCCACTGCCAATATTCATCAAAAACGGATGGGCTATGAAAACATAACATGAGCCCCTGAGGGGCTAAATTTTGGTCAATCTTTTCTTAGTATGTAATACTCATAATGTATATCATAGACCACATAATCACTTACGATGGTGAAACAAACACAAGCCAAAAAAAAACACAAAACCAAACGAAAGCGCTCCATCAAACTCAAAGAAATAAATACTCAATCGCGCGTCATATACCCCGCTTTAGTAATTCTTTGATCAAACATCTCATAACTCTCTCTCTCTCTCACTCTCTCAAAAGGCTACAGGTACAAGGTACATACAATATGTGTACGTAGTTGGCTGGCACGAGAGCCGAATGAGCCGTACTCTTTGCGCTTCATAAGTTTCACACAAAGCGACGCTATGAACTCTGGCTCACCATTTTTTTATATTTGGTGGGATAATATTTTTAGTATTTAGGATGATTGATGGGCCTGTTGGCATGGTTGATAAAATACCCTATCTAACACGCCACAGGTCGTGGGTTTGATCTAATCCAGCAGTCATTTGTGTGCTTGAATATGTCTGTTTGTCTTGAGTCTGGATGTAATCCTAACTATACAGGGTGACTTTGTTATCCCTATCAAAATTTAAATATTATGATGTTTAGTGAAAATAAGAAATTACCTATATTTTCTGTTAGTATCTCTCAGTACTAAAATATTGAGATGTAGCATCACTAAGTTGTACCAAAAAAGTCCACGCTTATGGATATTGCGCGCCGTACACTACGCATGTCCGCGCCCCGCGGCCCCCCACCCACCGCTCGCGTCTGCATTTCATTGATAACAATTTTAACGTTTCATTTACAATTTCACGTTTCAAGTCAAGCACCATCTTGTGTCATTTTACGCTATTGTTGAATGTATCGATTTTGTCTTTGATCGTTTTGTTCCGCTAGATGGCATTGTATTGTAAAGTAATAATTCTATGTTCAAAACTAATCTCTTTTAATGGTTTTAAATAATTAAAATCTCAATCACCATGTACTCAATTTATGGACATTATTTAATTCTCTTATTTTACAATACAGAGATATCAAGCGGAACAAAACGATCAAGGACAAAATCGTTACCTCCAATAATAGCATAAAATGACACAAGATGGTGCTTGAAAAGTAAAATTGGAAATACAACGCTACGCAATCATAAGTTTCACATACTGTTAAGTGATAAGAATGTTGCACGAACGTAATTAATCGAATACAACTAAATAATAAACACGGTAGTTAGTTATGACGATGAGCACACACCACCGCCCTCCACCGCGGATCGTGGTGCCGTGTGCAAATCACTAGACCTTTAAAAATAAAACTAGCCATAAATATTTTGCGTTCAGGCGTAAAAAATTTAATCAACTTACGTGCATTTTTCTATTTCTCTCTAAACAGTCTAGCTCATTTTTGCACATTGTTATTTAATTTGTTTAGCACAACAGACAGTCTCACTTCTCACTTCGTCAAATGCACGCACACACAATTTACAATTTTAAGTTTTCGTGACTTTGGGCTTCCTCCAAATGCACTTTACGTTTTATATGAACTATTTCATATTTGCGCATGCGGGGTACACTTTTGGTTTAGTATTCGTATAGCCTCTGGGTACTGTTTAGGCTTTCACTACTCAAAATGTAATAACGCACCATTTTAAAGTAGGTACTTGCGGTGTGAAAACGTTGTAGTTACATTATAATCGATAGCGCGGCAAAAAGACAGGCCACGGCGCGGGCGCAGCGCGTGGGAACACGGAACTCGGCGCGTGGGCGCTGGTCCACTGACTGGCACTGACTGACCGTGACCCACTAACCGCCGGCCGGCCGATGCATATGGCCGCCCGCAAGGGTACCCTCCCCGCTGCTCCCACGCTTCCCCCGTTCTCTCATTCGCTGAATTGCGCGGCAAGCATAGTATTCAATGTTTGGCTTAGTAACCACACTGGATGGATAATTCGTTCAGTAAAATTAATTTAATGTGAAAATTTTACCTACCTATTTTTTTTTTAAATGTAATCTTTTAACAGTACCTGATGCCTAGTTTTTTTTTTGTAGATGGTACAAAAGTCACCCTGTATATACTTACATATAATATTATAAAAGCGAAAGTGAGTTTGTTTATTTGTTTGTTACCTTTTCACGCTTAAACCGCTGAACCGATCGCGATGAAATTTGGTATGCAGATAGCCGATGGTATGGAGAAGAACATAGGCTACTTTTTATCCCGGGAAAACATAAGATCCCGGGGAACGCGGGTGAAACCGCAGGGCGAAAGCTATTATCTATAAAAGTATGTATTTAGAAAAAAAAGTAGTTAGTTTGGGATCAGATGGCCGTGTGTGAGGAATGTCCCAGGATGCTAAATTTATTGGCAGGGAACATTTTATAAGCCTGATCTTCGGCCTGACTCTACACTGATCCCACTGTCCTACTTTCTCTTAGATACCTACTTAATCTGTTGTGTCTTTTATTTGGATGGACTTTTTGTATACATTGTTTCAGATTCAAGTGAAGGGGTAGAACCAAAAAACAAGTTGACCACCGATTCGACGTGTTCGGAATAAGGCCTGGTACATAGAAGTCTGAGTTTTTTTATTTATCGATATATACATTTCTCGTTTATTTATCTTCATTCTTCATGGAATGATTACTACGAATTGGTTCTAGAACGCGCCATATTGTTGTAATTTTTTTTATCACCATGAATAAAATCTCGCATTTTTTTTTCCCAATTTATCCTAAAACATCAATGAAAGCTTGGTGACAACACTCATTCCGGTGTTATTGATATAGCGTTGGGATCGCCAGCATGAAATTAGGATATTGAGGGCAACCCTCATGGCTGGTCACCGCAACGCCAATCATTCCGTTCTACCGTTAAATGCAACTACCTGCACAAATATCAAATGGATGAACAGACACCCAAACGGTTTGTTGGGTTTAAATTGGAATATTTTGTTAGATATTATATTGTATGATTCAGTGGGCGTTGTCTTTTGGATATTTTGATGTTGTGAAAGAGCAGTTTATGCTGAGATTGGGACCTTTTTGTCCTCACACAGATTTAAGACGACGATATACGACATAAAATGACTCTAAATTAAGGTTTTCTCTTATTAAAAGCTATATGTTAGGTATACTATAGGATATACATATGCCATATCACATTATTTTTATCATTGATATCGTCACAAAGAATTAAAAATGTCCCTTTTCAAAAAATATTTTTTCCCCTTTTTTCCATCCAAATAACTTGAAAATACAGATATTCTAAGATCTAATACAAAGGGAAATATTTTGGTTACGTTTGTTAGCCTTTGTTCTATCTCACTCTCACCCGTTTGTTTAGTGCGGGACAGGGTTATTCGCGTATATGGATGTGTTGTTGTTATCTTAATTAGATTATGACGCAATAACCAATTCTTTGTATCGGGAAAGTTTTCTGAAATCTTGTTTAAGATACGACCAAGTTTTCAAAACTGCGATATTTTTGTCAACTGCCCATATAAATTGTATCCATTCCTGAATCGTATATAATAAAGAATTGGCTATCTAACGTACATCGATACATAATAATATCGATGCTAGCAAATCAATGAACAGCTTTGTTTGCATGTAAGGAATTCGCTATTTATTGACCATAACAAGCAACCGGTTGATTTCCCACCGGAGTGCACTATTCGTCGCTCCTTCAGGCGTTCATTTTCATTTTATTGTTGACTCTGCTAGAAAATTACTTTCTCTACAGCCTTTATGTGTTGCCTGATGAGGCATAAAAACTTTACCTCTCTCTTGAAGAACCGTCGTTAAGTTTGAACCTCTTAAATTGTTAGTTATAAAACGGTAACCTAATTTGTATTGGTTATCGATAATACTTGCTTTGGTAGACTGAATTTTCGTGAACATAACATTTTATAAATATATCCATCATAATATTAATACGTGAAGCAAAAACTTTGGTACAACTTTTTAAGAAAATGACGCGAACGTACGAGTATGAAAATTGGCACAGTTAAAGTTTTGGAGAAGGAGTGCAGAAAACTGATATTTTTATATAATATGCATTAGAAATAAATTAAACAAAAAAAAACATTATCCACAATACCATGCGTTTGACACATACACAAACATGTCACCACTGTCAGTCGTGACATCTCTATGCGTTTTCGATAACGCGGCAAAGACAAACTTAAAGAAAAGAGCGAAGTACGTATATGAGTGAAGTGATTTTCTTTTATAATACTCCTTTTTTAATTATGTTCGGATTTTGACCCTCTGTACCTGTTAATTGTATGGGTTGGTGTCTGGCTTCTGACCCGTCCAAGGACGAAGACGAAGCCTCAGATGGAGCACGCTTACTCAGAAGAAACCTATTCACTCTGGCCTTGAAAGTCCTATATTGTAGGAGTCAGGAAATAAAGACGCCGGGAGCAAGTTCCACTTCCCTTTGCTGTCCGCATTATAAATGAGGATGCAAAACTTCTTGATTTTTGGTAGGTTGTGGATTACCTGTAGTCGCTTCTGTAGTCTTCCATTAGAGCAATATACTCTCAAACTTTTAAAGTAGTTCACATGAGTTTTTTTTCTTATTTCTAACTCATTACTATTAAGACAAATTCCCCTTGAAGTGATTCCCCTTGTGTTGTAATCGTCAATAGGCTAAGGTAACTGGTCACCATCAGGCGGTCTATATACTTGTTTGTCACCTTAGTAGTGGTGGATCATGTGCCTCCTTGTCAGTCTTTTGACATATAGTAACAACTGACAAGTAGGCATACAGAAAATATATCAAATTATCTATAAGCCACATTAAATCCATTACGTGACAATCTCAATTTTGACGAAATAATAACCGAGCGTTTATTCGTTTGTTTCGAATAATATTCAATTAAGCTCCAGTAAGCACCCCGAGATCTGTCTGTCTATCTTATTTACTTAATAATAAACTTGTTTACAAATGAAAACTGTTTATCCTGCGTTGAATATGAAACCGTATTAATGAGTTAGTAACAGCTGTACACACAGACGAAACTTTGTAATTTTTGTTGGTAGAGCTTCGCCCCTGGGTTGAGCAAGTTCGCCAATTTGTAACCCTTTCAGGGAATATTTACAATATAAGTTACTACGTTCAGAATGAGACGAAGTTGTGGGATAAGCATTGTATATAATAATTCTTATGTATCGTATTCATGCTTATGTGTTATTTGATCATATTTAAACTTAAAGGATGTGTTTGGAAACATATTTTTGAACGCCTGATTGTAAGTATGTCCCTATGGAGATCTTTTCCTATGGAGATTGGCAATAACTACAGGAAATGCTAATGCATCCTAACAATGCGAATGTGAGTTTGTTTGTTACCTTTTCATGCCTAAACCACTGAACTTATCGCGATGAAATTTGGTACTATGGTATGGAGAAGGACATGGGCTACTTTTTTCTCGGGGGTGAAACCGCGGGGGATAGATAGTAGCCTTTATAAATGTAACGCATCGTGCTCAAGTACCTACAACTGCCGGAAGACACAAGTACCTACTTGTGTCTTGTGTGTGTGTAAGTACAGATAGTATAGATAAAGGAAGACAAATCTAATCAAAAACTAATTTATTCAAATTAGACTCTCCCAAGGCCCTTGTGGATTTTTAAAATTGACTCCAAAATTCTTCTCATACTTTCTAGTACCTTTTAATATACTTATAGTCTTTTAGATAAGTTAGAATGGCCTAAAACTACTTCGAGCCCTAAAAGGCTCTCAATATAAAAAAGTTTGACGCATTTTGAGAGGCGTTAAAAGAGCCAAGCGTGACTGGGCTCCTTTAAGGATTATATCAAAGGAAACCATTGTGAAAGTAAAACTTATCCACTTTAACTGCGAGAAATTATCTAAACACTATGAATTCCATTGTACAGTCAGCGTCAAAAGTAAATTAGAACTTTAGTACCCATTCATAATAATCTATTGACATTTTCTTGACAGTTTGTATGAAAATGTAATGTGACACGGTACTAAATTGGTGTACTTTACGTACCGTCAGCAACAGTAGCTGAACAGATCCAAATTTATAAAACACCTGTACACTAATAACTATCTATATTATGTAGATAAAGTAAATAGGTTTGTTAATGTGTGTTTACAAAAACCTACATATTAAAAAGGTCTATAGTTTATTCGTCATAAACAATATTCGTTAGCGCAGAGTATGTAATCTAACGCGGACAAAAACGACTGTAAACACCAATGAAATACAGACCTTGTTGCTTTATGTTTAGATTTTAATTACAACCACAAGAAATTGATGCTATCTCGCTATAAGCGTCGTGTCATTTGTTGCCTGGCTCTCAAGTGCAACTGCTATAACACTCCAGTAGAACAGATTTTCATTTCAACTTGAGCCAGGCGGGTAGTACAACGTACCCTACTACCGTGCTCCTTCGCCGAAACCTCAAGATCATTGTTATATTTGTATGTTTTTGTCACGAGGATGTATATGGCCAAATACTTATATTATTTTAAATTATCCCATAAAATCTACTGTATTCCATTAAAATAGAAACTTATCTCTCACAAACAACGACAGTCTAAACATTTAATGGAAAACAGTCACAACTCAAAATCTTTGTTATCAAATCCTGTAACGAAGGGGATGTCTTAAAGTTGGCGGGTCGGCTGATCTGTCAACTTATTGTTTGAATGAGTTGTCAGTCCCCAAGATGAGTTGGGTATCGAGTGATGTTACAAGTTAAAATAAAGCATTTCGTACTTAGTTTTATTTATTTTCCTCGTGTTTTCATCAAATTAAACCTAACTCTCAATTTGTCCACAAATATTGATATTGTTTTGAAAATGTTTAAATAAATAGTTACCTAATAGGTTATTCAATCTACTAAGTATATTTTATTCATTAGAATTAGAATTATTTATTTGCTTTAAATGTGGTTTTACAATAAGGTCTTACAGTTAAAACATGATTCAGCACATTTAGCTTCTAAAATAAGCATGCAAATACATTTTAATATTATTTCAATTATACTATCTATTTAGTATTATTCTTAACAAGATTAGTATTATTATTATATATTAGTGTTTATAAAATTATAATTAGGTCAATATATTAATATTTCAAAATAAAACAGAATATTATACTCTCATAATTATCATCTACCTACAATATGTCAAGTATGTACAATCAAACAAATACGAAAAACCCAGATGTCAAATAATTATGAATACAATTCATTTATATCATAAAATTGTTCAGGTTTTAACCATTTAATTAATTTACATTAAAAACGTGTCAGTGGAAGTTATTTATTATCATTTGGTATCGCGTTATACACCTTTATACACATTGCATAACATTGCTTTTGATAAAGAGCCATTCGAGGCGGAATGTCAAAGACCAATCGATCTGGATTCCTTGTGTTTCTTGGAAAAATGTCCTGAGCTGATTTAAAATACCCATTATGAGTCTTAACAAATACAGCAACTTCAAGGATATACATAGAAGGAAGAGACAATATGCCCATGTCTGCAAACAAGGGCCTGCATGAGGCGTGTGGTGGCACACCACATATTGCACGTACACATTCCTTTTGTGTAATGAATACTTTATTTATATCCGGAGAATTTCCCCAAATCAATAATCCATATTTTAGTGTGGATGCTATGTGGCCATGATACGCTGCTAGGATGTTAGAGCGAGCGGATGACTGTCTCAATCTGTTAAAAACGTAGATGAATTTATTATTTTTTTACTTCATTAAATTACTTCATCACGCTGATAAAAAATGCAAAACTACCGATAGAAAAGACAGTTTTATTTAACACTATCACATCGACGCAGATTTAGTTTAAAAGAAAACCCAAGAAATGGGATCAGCGCCACTAAAGCGTTTAAAAGGTGCCAGTTTTTCCACCCGGCACCCCTTTTGTCAACTTGCAAGATTTATAGCACCAATCTCTTTTCATAACAGAACCTTTATAATTCGCCCACAGTTCAACTGCGGGATATTTTATATCACTTGAATGTGATGGAAACGTACGCTTTAGAAGTTGGGTCTTGACCCGATCATGACATTTTTATATTTTTAACTTTTTAACATTATTATATTAATGTCTTAAATAGAACTAGATCAAGTTTTTGCTACATGAGTTTGTTTTCTGATAAATTTTTGACTTTGAAATCAGATCCATTCTAAACAGACCTAAGCGGCAAAATGACATCATTTGTACGGTTAGTATAACTTTCCGTGTGAGTACGACACGATGCGCCTCCGTGTCTGCTCTCTGTTACAAGTTTTTCATTTGAATTATTATAAAATGTAAATTTATTTAGAGAATGACTTTTACTTTGAGAAAACACATAAACATATAGGGAATGTGGCAAAATTCCAAGGATTCATTCTACAATGATTGTAGCTGAATTTTAGAGCTAGTTAATAAATTGGGTATCTGTGTAAAGGCTCATCAATCATTTTTAACCGTCTTTATAAAAAAAGGAGGAGGTTCTCAATTCGGTTGTATTTTTTTTAATGGATATTCACTCGTTTCTCCGTCATTTATGAACCGATTTGAAAAATTTTTTTTTTACTGATCTCCCATGATATTTTGGTCAAACGTAACTTACCAAATTATCCAGTAGTGGCCTCAACTTATAGTCATGCAACTAATCTGTTTTTGAGGCGATGATAACTCAATTGTAGTGACGTAAGACGCCGCGGCAAAGGTCATGGGTTCGAATCCTACAATGAGCTTGAGCTTTCGGTGAAGGAAAACATCATGAGGTAACCATAGCACGGTAGTAGGTTACTTTGCAGTATCCACCTGGCTGGCTACAACCCTTGTCGTAAATACTCTTTAATTTTAAGAATAAAATAAAATAAGTTGACAAGTGATGTCACTTCATATAAAATTGTTAGAAAATTAATAAAGGAAAAAACACAAAATTCTCTCCTTTAATTTTGTTCCTCACAACCCTCAAGTTGTAAATCTGTCGCCAAATACCTATTAGTGTGTTCTGGCAGTTGCACTTGAGAGCCAGTTTCTTCTAGGTTCTGTGTGCTTACCACCTTCGGGTACATCATCACTTACCATAGTGAGATAGTGGTCAAACACAAACCCGTACAATGTAAAAAAAAACCCAAATAATCAGGCGGTCCGGGTCATATTTCTGTACCGTATGTTTCTAACTTAAGATAATATAGAAAAGCGACCCTTTGAAGGATTACAGAGGTCTCTCATAGGGAAGTAAGCGACTTAACCGAGTTACGTCTTTGTATTCTAAATTTCACTTTGTACAGCTTTATTATGTATTTTTATGAACATTCAAAAGGTTGTGGAGTCTAGTTGTTTTAGAAGGTACCTATACGTTCTTACAGACTTACAATGTTATTTTTATTTGACAAAGTGGTTTATTTGTTTGGTTCTCTTAAACGTTCAATTATGCAATATAGTCACAAACATACGGACCATATGAATCACTTTTTTCTGAATTCGGAGCACAAGTATCAAGAATATTATAGTCGAGAATAGAATTCTTGACTACCTGTAAAAGTCTTTTCACGATCGATTATTCTAATATGATATCTACTAAAATATCCAATCGAAAATTATTTTCAAAATGTAGGTATTTTGCACGGTGGTAGGGTACTTTGTAGTACCCGCCTGGCTGGGTAACACCTTGCACTGGAAGTCAGTTCCTTCTAGGCTTTGTGTGCTTACCACCTTTGGTCACATCATCACTTACCTTAATGAGATTGTGGTCAAACTCAAGCCTATACAAAGTCAAAAATATATAAATTGAACATTATACATATCCGCCATATTTTTCAATACTAGGTAGGTATTAAGCTAAAATCTAGAAAGTCGAAGAATAAAATCAGTTTCAATTTTCAATTCATTTTCTGGAATTGGTAAAATAACACTGAATTGTTAAGCGGATTCAACTAAAACCCCCATCCAGTGTAAACTATATAATTTCATTTTAGCTAGACCTGAAGCTCGACATTGTCAATTTCAAAGATGTCAGAATGGTGTTCAATCTTGTTAAATACATAACGCCCTGCAGTGCTATTCTCTAATGGCATGTACAGAGTAACCGTACGACAGCGGATATACGGTAACGAACGAATGAGTATGTCTGTGAGTGTGAAGAGTGCAACTGATCCATTCGTCCGCCGGTGCAAATGATGGTTTCTGACTAGCTAGTTTATAATATTTATTTAAATTACAATAGATATTTACACAGACTGAAAGCATTTTTTATTTGTGCACACTTTTGTCCTAGATATGAATCGAATAACAGTGTGGCAAACAGGTTATTTCTCCCCAATACGCCTTAATTCTTATCTTATCTTAACTTATAGTCTTATATATAATATACAAGTATGTAATATAATTATTATAATGTATCTTTCTGACATCACGGTGCGAGGACCGGTCTTTTTTAAAGGCGTGCGTGGGGATACAGATCCAACACGTAGAGGCCCCTTTAAGATATGTTAATGTGTTGGGATGTGTACACCTAGCGATACTATCTCTGTCTGCACTATTGAAGAGATACAGGTAAAGACAGCACCCGCTAAGTGCAAGGACTATTACAGAAAACAGGGAACTATACTGGGTCTATGGGGGGGAACTTGCTGGACTGGTTGTTGGACTATTGATTGAGACAACGGAACGCCTGCCAAATCAAATGTCTTAATCTTTGATGATGTTCGTTATACATATATATTTGATAATTCTGGCAGACGGTGACTCGCCACCATCTGAATGGGCCCCCAAAAAAAGTCACCAAAACCAAGGTGGCAGAGGGAGCAACATTGGTGTCAGCAGCTAATTATTATTATTATTATCTTCTTTTTCTTCTTTTTGTGCGTATATATAAACTGTGTAACTGTCTGACTGATCAATCAACGCACAGCTCAAACCACTGGACGGATCGGGCTAAAATTTGGCATACAGATCTACGAATAAATAATTATTTATTCGTATTGTTATTGATTATTAAATAATTATATTAAATAGTTAAATCATTATTTATTCGTAAATACAGATAGCTATTATGAGTCAGCATCCGCTAAGAAAGGATTTTTCGAAATTCCTTCCCTAAAGGGGTAAAATAGGTGTTTGCGGATAAAACCGCGGTAGTTTAAATAATACCATACCGTTGTAGATCATTGTTATGTCATCATCGAAATTGCAGCTCAGAGAGTAAGTCTGCTGGACTGTAAGGAATCCCGTAGCGCCCGCAACGTGATGTGATGAGATGCTAAATGCATTATCAATGGACGCTTGGCGACTCACAAACTTAATTAAACTGTTATTGGGATTGAACAACCATTCAAAAGTCCCGAAGCGGTACTAAGATCAGATCGAGGGTATGATATCAAAAATTCGATTGACTTTTCCACAAGTATTTATTCATAGAAAGCGATAAAATAACATATCCTGTTAAGGTGATAAAACGCCGGAGAGTCTTAACATCGCGATGTAGGAAACGCATACAAATTGACCAGCGCCATCTAGTGTAATTATAATTAACTACTTTTCTTTTGAAGAACGGTTTAACATACCGCCCACCAAGGACAAATTTTAAAATTTTGTCCTTTTAAATCTGTCCGCCCACCATGCCACTAGTTGGGTAATAAAGAAGCAATGTAATATTATATCCTTGGTAGGCAGTTTTTCTAATTACTTAAAATACTTAAATTATACCATACAAACTTAAAATTACTTACTTATATAATATTTTACTAAATTGTCACATACTTGACAAAAAAAACACATTAAACAAATATTTAATCTAAGAATCATTCACCATTACAGGTAGAAGACAAAGTTTAGAGGTAGGTCTCTTTATAATAGAACTCTTAGTGCGTAATGTTACAACTCGTGTAATACCATCGGTACCTGGATGTTTTGTAACCACACGACCTAGCAGCCATTTTGAAGGAGGCATATCATTCTCCTTTACCAATACTAAATCTCCAATAATCGGTTCTGGAGTTTGATGTGACCACTTATATCTATGTAAAAACATTGTTAAATATTCTTGTGACCAACGTCGCCAAAAACTTTGCATCATCCTCTGCGTAAGCTGCCATCTACCCAAACTATTAATTTTGGAACACTCAAAGTTATACTCCGGGACGGTAAGCAGGGGTTCACCCACAAGAAAATGTCCAGGGGTTAAAGCCTCAACACCGTCCAAGTTGTTGTCCATCCGTGATAGGGGTCGAGAGTTGAGACAAGCTTCAATCTGGGTCAAAACAGTAGACAACTCCTCATACGTTAACGTGGATTCTCCAATAACTCTTCTTAGATGAAATTTCACCGACTTGACGCCGGCTTCCCAAAGTCCCCCAAAATTCGGTGAATGTGGGGGAATAAAATGCCACTTGGTTCCCTCCGATGCCAAACTTTGTGCCAACTCTTCTGTGAAGTTAGATTTTTCGGCTAAAAACAGTTTATTTAAGTCCCTAGCAGCTCCCACAAAGTTTGTTCCGTTATCCGACCAAATATCCGAACAGTATCCTCTTCGTGATACAAATCTCCTATAGGCAGCTAAAAATCCCTGTGTAGTCAGATCACTTACGACTTCGATATGTACCGCCTTTGTGACCATACAAACAAACAAACTTATATAGCCTTTATAGGCATGATGACCACGTCCTTTAGAAGACCGTATATTAATAGGTCCCGCATAATCCACTCCAGTACATTTAAAAGGTCTATTTGGATTAACTCTTTCTGCTGGCAACTGTCCCATCAGTTGGTTAGAGTTGGCTGCCGAATATCTCGTGCACGTAACGCACTTACGAATGTGGGATTTTACAACATCTTTTGCACCAAGTATCCAATATTTCGATCTCAAGTAATTAAGCATTAGTTGTATACCACCATGAAGCGTTTTAAAGTGTGCGTCTGCAATAATCAATTGTGTCAAAGTTGATTTTTTCGGAAGCAATATTGGATGTTTTCTGCATTCACTCAGATCTGATTTCTGCAACCTTCCTCCTGCTCTTAAAATCTTATTTCCATCTACAAATGGGCATAAAAACTTTAAAGGTCCCTTTAACTTTATCGAATGTTTCTCTTTTTCAATTTTTTGCATTTCTTCACAAAAATGTTCATTCTGACATTTTCTAATGCAAACTTCCAATGCTTCTTTCAACTCTTGAGCTGACAAAAATGTATTTCTTGTATTTCTTTCTATTTTTTTCTTTTTTAAGACGCGCCTACAGAATGCAACAACTCTCAATAATCTAGTTAGACTCGAAAACCTTTCCCAAAAACTATCTTCTACCTTACTAAAATGAACTTTTATTTCTTCTAAGTTTGTTTCAACATTTTTTTGTTTGCTGTACTGAATTTCAACATCGTGTAAAAAATCTGGTCCATTGAACCAAGATGACTCCTGTACAAGCTCTGATGACTTGATGCCTCGAGAAGCACAGTCCGCTGGATTTGCTTTAGAACTTACATGAGACCACTGGTGTGCGTCTAGTGTAGTTAGTATTTCTGAGACTCTGTTGGCTACAAAAGTCTGCCAACGGTTAGGATGACTATTGAGCCAAGCCAACACTACTGTCGAGTCTGTCCAAGCATGTATGTTTTCTCGATTAATTTTTAATATCTCAGCTACTTCCACTAGCAGTCTTGTTAAAAGCACGGCACCACACAGCTCCAATCTAGGAATTGAAATTTGTTTTATAGGCGCAACTTTTGTTTTAGCTGTGACTAATGACACATGAATTTCACCGGTTCTGTTTACTACCCGAATATAAACCGTGGCAGCATACGCAATTTTAGAAGCGTCAGAAAATCCATGGAGTTCGACGAGTACGTCGTTTTGTTCAGTGCAAATCCAGCGAGGTATATTTAACTCAGATAATTGCGATAAATCTTGACGGTAAGTAAGCCATTCTTCTAATATTTTAGTTGGTACTTCATCATCCCAATCAATGCCTGATATCCATAGCTTCTGGATAATTACTTTTGCTACTATGACACTGGGTGAAACCCATCCAAGTGGATCAAACAAACGTGATATGTCAGATATGATAATTCTTTTTGTCACAGGTTCTTTTGTCGGCGGCACTTTCACCGTGTAGCGAAAAGCGTCGATCATTCGGTTCCAGGTAAGTCCTAGTAATTTCATAGTTTCATCTATTTTTAGTTTAAGCCCTTCTTCTTTGTTGATTTGTTCCGTATGCGCTTCTTCTTTTCCTACTTCCTCCTCATTATCTTTAATTTTTCTTAATAATTCCTCATTATTAGTCGACCATTTTTGTAAAGTAAATCCCCCTTCTTTCAGTAGTCCATTCATTTCCTTGTATACTTGTATTCCTTCTTCTATTGATTGAACGCCTGTTAAAAGATCATCCATGTAAAAATCTTCTTTGACCTTTGGAGCAGCATTAGGATATTTATTTTCTTCATCTTTAGCCACTTGCTGTAATACCTTTACTGCCAGATATGGGGCCGATGCTGTACCGAACGTAACTCGTAACAGGCGATAATCAATAGTTTGTTCATCGTGATTTTCTTTCCAAACGATTCTTTGGAAATCAACGTCTTCCTCAGCTACTTTGATTTGACGATACATCTTAACCACGTCGGCGGACAAACAGATTGGATGCACTCTCCATCTCATTAAAAGATGCCTCAGTTCCGGTTGCAAAGTAGGTCCTACCATCAACAAATCATTTAAAGATACGCCATTTTCACATTTACAGGACGCGTCGAAGACTATTCTCATTTTTGTTGTATCTTTATCTTCTCTAATAACGGCAAAATGTGGTAAGTAAATTCCTTTACAGCTTTCAACTTCTTTAAACGGTACTTTTTCCATGTGACCTAATAGCAAATATTCTTCTAACACCTTCGCATACTCTGTTTTCATTTGTTTATTTTTATTCATTTTCGTTACTAAGAAATCCAGTCGTTTCTCAGCAATTTGTTTTGAATTTTTCATTTCCAGTTCTGGATTTGAAGTTTTTATCGGTAATCGAACAATATAACGCCCAGTTTTATCTCTACTAGTTGTTTCATCAAAAATTTGTTCACACTTTTTTTCTTCGTCTGTTAACAATCGTTTCTTAATAACAGGATCCGCTTCCATTTCCCAAAACCTTTTCAATATATTGTTTTCCTCAACATATGAATGCATTACCACCACATTTCTACTAAGTTGACTAGATTGGTCAACTACACCTGACAAAATCCATCCAAACGAAGTAGCTTGAGCTAATAACGACCCATACGGTCCCTTCTTAATACCTTCTTGAATAATTTGCCCATACACTTCAGCTCCGAGTAAAATATCTATTTTACTTGGTGTATGGTACTGTGGATCTGCCAACGGTAGTTTTAATATCCAATCCACAGTTAAGATCTTCTTACTTGGAAGAAATGTAGTTATTGATTTGAGGACGAATGCCTGAACCAATAGTTTAACATTTGAATTATGGATTGATGTTAGTTTAATTTCAACCATGAAATTCGAATTTATGTTCTTGTTTCCTTCTAACCCCGATATAAGCCCCTTTACTGGAATCTTTTTTAAACACAAATACTGGGCAGTTGCCTCTGTGATAAAGGATGCTTGAGATCCTTGATCCAGCAATGCCCTGATAGTATGATTTGATCTATTTTTAGCTTCAGCTAGTACCATAGCTGTGGCTAATAGTACCTGATTATGAGTTTTAATTTTATTTGATGCAAAATGCGATGTTACAGATGTTTCAGTGTTGACTGCTTCAGATGATTCTACATTAATATCCCCTGATGAATATCTGCTATCATCCCGGGGTATGTTATTTGCCAAATGAACCGCGTTATGGTCCGTTGTATGAAGCAAAGAATTGTGCTTACGTTTACAAATCCGACATAAAGTTTGACTTAAACACTGCTTGGCCGAATGATTAAAACCCAGACAATTAAAGCATAAACCATTTTGTTCTACAAAGCTACGTCGTGTGTTTATGTCTGTTTTAATAAATTTACTACAGTGAACTAGCTTGTGACTTTCGTTGCAGAATTTACACACTATATTGGAGACATGAAATGCTTGTGACTTATGAATTTTATTAATATTAGATTTTGCATCCAAAAATTCAAGTGCTCTATACCGACTCGTAAGAAATTCCTTGAATTGATCAAAGGTTGGTAAAGAATCTGAAGTAGTATTGCTAGTCACTTGCAACTCCCATTGTTTTCTAGACTCTGGATCTAATTTAAGTGTAATAATATGTATCACGATGATATCCCATGATGACACATCAATACCAAGGTTTTTTAACGCACCCAGACAGTCACTTGTCGTATCCATCAAATCCCGCAGGCAACTGGCCGATTCAGACATTGAACTGCGTTGGCTAAGCATTCTTTTTAGTATACAGTGTGATAGGTATTTTTTATTATTATATCGCGATTCTAGCATAGCCCAGCACCTTTCATAATTATCGGCAGATATGTTAATTTGTCTCACCAGTTGTTCTGCTTCGCCTGTTAACAAACCTTTCAGATATTGCATTTTTTGTGACTTATCAATTAATGTGTTGTGTACCAAAGATGTAAATAAATCACGGAATGTTGTCCACTCTAGATAATTTCCGGAAAACTTTGGAATTTCTATTTTTGGTAATTTTAAATTCGTACCAAAGCTTGACGGACCTGGATCAATACTATGCACTTTTAGACTACTAAACTGAGACATTAAAGATTTTAGTTTACATTTATAGTCCTCATACACTTCTTCTGTTGCACCATATTCATCATTTAACATATAAGTGGAAGATTTTAAAATTTTAGGATCATGTGATTTTAATAATTCTTTATGAGTTTCCATGAATTGTGACCATAATTTTTCAAGGGACTCTAGTTTACTTTCTACAAATTCTCTAGTTATGCGTTCTTTTGGTGACTTTTTAAAATTAGTTCTGGCTTTATTTATTCGTGAGTTTACATCATCTTGTAAAAACAAAAGAGATTCCATTTTGTATCAACAATAAGTTCTTTTTTATAATTTGCAATTAAACGTTCTTTAAATCTACAATGCCACAAATTAAAACTTAAAAAATATCAACCAGAAATTATTCAAACTTTTAAAATCTGAACTTATTATGTAAAACACCAATATTAAATAAAAACTATTAATACTTTTCTAAGTGTTTCGTAATAAAAGAATCATAAGTTAAAAGTTAATTACAACATATTGAAAATCTCGTAAAATTTACAAGTGTTTAAAACTGACAATTGCTCAAAGAAAAATCGGGCATAGGTTCCCCGTCTTCACAAAAATATGGAAACTATTTTAAGTCCCTAACTATTTATGAACAAGCAAATTAAAATTATTCTAAGTTCCAAACTAACATTAATTATATTTATAATTAGCATTAAAATTGTTCAAAATTTTCCGAAGTTAATTCTTCAATGATATTAAAGTTCAATGTTGCTTTTCTTGTATAATTATAATCAAAGAGTACTCACAGTTTTATCACTTCACTCACAATACTTTTATTTATTGATATTCCTGATGTAACCATATGCATTTGTTGCTTGCCTTTGCTCCCAATATTGCCTCTCGATCCGCTCCTTTGATATAATCCGCTTATGACATCACCAGGTGTTTATCTGATGTCGATGTTTTCGTTGATGTCTGCTAGTTACTGTGGATTGATAAATCGCTCCCACAGCGATTGACAGCACTCCATAAGCGAACCCCCTCCCCCCTCGGAACTCACGACTAATCTCAAAAATATACTTCGGTTAAATCCGACTACGAAGGACCATGAACAACCATTCAAAAGTCCCGAAGCGGTACTAAGATCAGATCGAGGGTATGATATCAAAAATTCGATTGACTTTTCCACAAGTATTACATATGAATAAATACTTAAGGTTAACGTGATAAAACGCCGGAGAGTCTTAACATCGCGATGTAGGAAACGCATACAAATTGACCAGCGCCATCTAGTGTAATTATAATTAACTACTTTTCTTTTGAAGAACGGTTTAACAGGGATTTTAAGCTGATTGAGAACGAGATATTGAGAGGTTGTATTTTTTAAAAGAACATTATTATGATGTTATATATAATTAATGTTTGAATGTACTAACTGCTGGTGAACCTTAAATAAATAAATAAAATAGTAAGTAGATTGAATAACTGACAGTTAAAATGGAGTAAGTAGTGTGGTGATGTAGAAGGGAAATTCTCTTCGTGCTTACCATCTTCGGCCATCACATCACTTACTTGTGTTGAGATTAAATGATAATGAGAATATATTTTTTATATTAAAATAGGCTTTCGCAGACACTTATAAATAGTCTGACTAACGCATGGTTTGGATGGATGCTATTGCTGAGAAGAGCTGACAATAAAATCAGCAATAAATGGCTCTGACTTTGACTTTCACTTTGAATAGTTATATAATAATAAAATATATATTAGGTAATAAATACATGAAGCAAAAACTTTGTACTTACCTCTTTTTACGAAAATTACGTGGACGGAGTAGTATGAATTGGCACAGTTAAGTTTATATGTATAGAGAAAGAGTGCAAAAGCAGGCACGTGATTCACCTGATGGTATTTTGCTACGGTCTCATATAGACATTAACAATGAAAACGAACCAGGGGTATTGCTAATATATTCAAAGTCAAAGTCAAAAGTCAAAGCCATTTATTCAGTTTAGGCCCTAAGAGGGCACTTATGAGCGTCGAAAATACTGAAGTTACCACCGATTCGGAAGTCGCCTTCAACTGAGAAGAACCGGCAAGTAACTCAGCAAGATTACATTTTTTATATATTTTGTTTTTTTTTTTTTTGGACAATCTGCGATCCATTACAAAGGCTTTCTAAGTGCAGTTGTAGGAATGCACCAGTAACTGATTGGCGACAAATGTTGGTAATAGCCAGGCGGGTGCTACAAAGTAGCCTACCACCGTGCAATTAATAAAAGTTTGATTTAAATCAGCTGATACTTATTCGAGTAGCCATCTCTTCACCCAAAGCCACTTAGAAAGTCGTTAAGTGGACGGGTGACGTAGAGCCTTAAAAAACTAAGAGCTCTTAGAATAAGGGGTTGCTATCATGACTAAGTTTGCTATGATATTTTCAAGAGTGCATGCATTTTAGACAATAATAGTAATTAAGATAGAATGCACGAATTAATTAATGATTAAGTTCGTTGTAAGAGCTAGGCGACAATTAGACTATCAGACTGATAAAACTGTTCATAATAAGGAGCGAGTAATTTTGACTCTTATTCTTGAAGGGTAGAATTGAAATTCCTTAATAAAGTCCATGGCATTTGATTTATGCGCAAAGTAAAAACATATTTTTCTTCCACTCTGCGAACTTGGAGACTTACAAAGAAATTAGAGCCATCTGTATAAATTAGAAATAATTATATTCCACTTTGAAAAACTATCCGTGGACGTTTTACTTTTATTTTTGCTATATTCTATTATGTCTAGGAATATTATGTTTTTAATAAAATATTTAATTGAGGTTCTTGTTTCGAGGAATGACGTAGGTATTTTGTTCAAGATTCATAGAAAATATAAATAAGATTTGTTGAATGATTGTGTTTCTTTAAAAAAAAAAATGTTTATATTATTATTATTGGTAAGTAATTTACTTTTTTTTTTACTCACATCATACGTCGTAGGTTTGATTCCCGCCCAGGACAGACGTTTGTGTGCATGGACATGTTTGTTGATTCTGGGTGTAATTATCTATATAAGTATGTATTAAAACCAGTATTATATCTTAGTATAATATCAGTTATCTGGTTTCCATAGTACAAGCTCTGCTTAGCTTGGGATCAGATGGCCGTGTGTGAGGAATGTCCCTGAATATTTATTTATTACAACAGAATAACTGAAGAATCCTGGAACTTCTATGTTTCTGTATTATTTATATTATAAATGCGAAAGTTTGTATTTTTTGTTATACAACATTGTCGGAAAACAAGCATATGGCTCGCCTGATGGTAAGCGTTACTGTAGCCTATGAACGCTTGCAACACCAGACGTATCACTCGCGCATTGCCGACCCTTCCCCCCTCCCCCATGAGCTCTGGCGAACTTACTCACGCGCAGGAACACAACTATAAGTTATTTGGCTGCGGTGTTCTGTAAGGTGGAGGTACTTCAACAGTCGAACTGCTCTTTGAGCGACATATTGCTATGTTGTACCTCTCATAAATTGTAAATAAATAATTGTATGTTTAGATGTTTGTTAACACTCAACTCTGTAACGTGAACTGATTTGAATAAAATTTGGCACACAAGTAGAGTATATTCTGGATTAACATATAAGATACTTTTTATCCGGGGAAAACATAAGATCCCTCCCTCCCTCTCCCCGAAATCGCGGGGCGGAAGCCAGTTTTCTATACATTGAAAAGATTAAAATTCAGAGCAACTCGAAAAAAGTTGAAAGACAAGGGATTTAAGGAACTCGCTTTAAATGAAGGGTGGAAAAATTCCGAGGGTCCAATTGTTTCATCAGAACAATCAGGGGAATTGAGAGATGGTAGAAAATTAGCTTATTGTTCATAAATGTTTTATATTTCCTTATTTTATAATGCAGATAGATAGATAGATAGATAGATAGATAGATAGATAGATAGATAGATAGATAGATAGATAGATAGATAGATAGATAGATAGATAGATAGATAGATAGATAGATAGATAGATAGATAGATAGATAGATAGATAGATAGATAGATAGATAGATAGATAGATAGATAGATAGATAGATAGATAGATAGATAGATAGATAGATAGATAGATAGATAGATAGATAGATAGATAGATAGATAGATAGATAGATAGATAGATAGATAGATAGATAGATAGATAGATAGATAGATAGATAGATAGATAGATAGATAGATAGACATTAGATACCTAATCTAATAATTATAAGAAAATTTAAAAAACCAAATGCAGTAACTACATTGAATGTATCGCAATAGACGGCTTTATGACTAATTTATTTAGATTTTTAGAAGTACCAGTTTAGTGTGTAGAGAATTTTTATATCAAGAAAGCGTGTGAGACAACCCTACAACAAAAAAATACACTAACTTTACATATAGGAAAGGTACTCTAAAATATTTTTTCTACAATTTTATTTCATAAATTTGTTTGCGTCATAAATATTTTTTTGCTTTATGTCACTGACTCATCAAAGGCCGACCCTTGGACTCTTGGACAACAAAAAAAAAACATAAGTTTAGCACAAAGGAATCCTCCTTTATCATGTAGATAAGGAATATGGCCGTACCACCCCTAAAGGTGTAAAATAATGGATTGCAGTTGAAACCGCGGGACGGCAAGTTAGTGAGTTAATAGTCTGCTGACACCGCATCATTACTAGTGATGTGCCGTTAATGATCGCCTATGGTAGGCCAGGTACATTTGATCGTAAAATCGTTTGAAGTATCGAATAATAATTGAAGCGGAAACTGTCAACAGCTATTGCAACTCCATTAGTGAGAGACAAAGGCATAGTGGTACTAGATATGGCCACATATTTAAAGAAATATAATAGGATTGATTGAACTATACGAATATCTTAGCCGAGAGGAGAAAGGACAAAGTCAATGGTATTTTTCAGTTCAGGGCCTAAAATGTCATTGAATTAGGGTTTTTCTCTTCGTCATACTTAAAGCGATGATAGCTCAGTGGTAGTGACGTCGGACGCCGCGGCTAAGGTCGTAGGTTCGAATCCTACAATGAGCTTGAGCTTTCGGTGAAGGAAAACATCGTGAGGAATCCATAGCATGGTGGTAGGGTACTTTGTAGTACCCGCCTGGCTGGCTACCACCCTCATGTTGAAAATCTATCGCCAAACACGTATTGGTGTGTTCCGACAGCTGCACTTGAGAGCCAGTTCCTTCTAGGCTTTGTGTGCTTACCACCTTCGGCCACATCATCACTTACCATAGTGAGATTGTAGTCAAACACAAGCCTATACAAAGTAAAAAAAAAAATACTGTTTGTTGATAGATATTAAATAACAAATTAGAATTTATCTTTTTCGCCACAACTAATTTGAATTTTTAACTACGCTCATGTTATTCTGATTAACTATTCCAGTGTGAGCAGTTCCGTGCTAACATCACTTCCGTCCGCTGTCAGCCGTCCGCGCCAATTAGCCCCGACGATGAGTCGATAAAAAAACCAAATTATATCGACATTTTGTGACCGTCACAATGGCATAATGTGTTAATATCAATAAAAGTTTGGCAGATTTTGTAATATGAAATACTAGTTATTTCCCGGCTGGTCTTGCAATGCCTCTTTTATATTTTTTATTTTTCTCTCCAGGGTTATGCCTAACTATAAGATAATTGCAGGGAAACTGGCAATAGATTAATGTATTAGCTATGGATCATATATCTGATTAATGGATCTCTAATCTAATTAGTAAGAGTAAGTGCCTAATTGCTGAATGGATTACCTACAAGTTCTTCTCAAAAGCAACATTCTAAACATCACTAAAGTCTGACAATTCACACGTACCTCTGATAGCCTATCAGAATAAAAATATTTCAACAAAATTCCGTACTACCGATAATGTGAATACTATCGCGTTATTACAGAACATTCTTTCATCAAATTGCAAAATAATATAATAAAGTGTAGCCTAAGCTCAGAGTAAATGGTGATCGATTTTAAACATCACTCAACTTAGGGTAAAGCGATGTCAGTTATTCAAGCCCATACCTTGCTCGTGGCGCGCAATCTAAACTATGTAAAAATTTAAAGTTGAAATAGTGTTGGGAATAAATTTATATTTTTATCGATAAATTATTTGTAGGTATTAATGTGGTCACTATGTTGTGAGATATTAACAACAAAACAACGATACCGCATCGAAAGTCGTGTGTTTGATCCTATAATGAACATGAGCTTTCAGTGAAGGAAAACATCGTGAGGAAACCATAACACTGTGGTAGGCTACTTTGTAGTACCCACCTGGTTGGCTACCAACCTCGAGTTAAAAATCTAACACAAAACAACTACAACTCCCATCCAGCGGCTACACTTATGAGCCAGTTTTTTCTAGGTATTATAAGCTTACCACTTTCAGCCACATCATCATTAACCATAGTAAGATTATAGTCAAACACAAACGGTTTAAGGTGATTATAGCTCCTAAGTCTTTATCATCATCATCTCAGCCGCAAGATGTCCACTGCTGGACATAGGCCTCTACTAAGGATCTCCAATAGGGCCGGTCTTGGGCGGCCTACATCCAGCGTTTTCCGACGACCTTTGCAAGGTCATCTGTCCACCTTGTAGGCTATGCTCGGGCTTTCTTTACGTGATCGAATCAGGAATGAGGAGATTCGTAGATGAACTAGGGTCACCGAAATAGCCCAGCGGATTGGCAAGTTGAAATTGCAATGGGCAGGCCACATAGTGCACAGAACGGATGGCTGATGGGGCCAAAGATTTCTGGAGTGGAGACCACGGACCGGCTAGCCCCTTAGTAGTGAAGAAAAATATTAAGAGGTACTTTGTAGTATCAAGTTTAATAATCTGTCGCTAAGCACCTACCGATGAGTTCCGGCGGTTACACTCTAGTCGTATGATCTTTATGAAATCCATGTTATCGACATTTATTTTAAAAGGTATGAATTTGTCAGATATTAAATGCGATAAAAATATCGATAGCGCGACCTCATCACTACGCACGTAACATGCCCACGATAATATCGTCCTAAGTGTTTAGCTTAGCTTATTTAACGTTCCGTTCAACTTGCAAGGCGGTTCACTAAGATTTATTCTTTTAGATAACAACAAAATGTAGAAAGTTGCAAAGATTTTCGAGCATTTCTTTGCAGTTAAGTAATAATTCAATTTCTTTCTTGTGCTAATTTTTAATTGTTTTGTTAGGAGTCTTGTATTTATTTTATACTTGTCCTACAAAGTTAGTATTTTCATTATATATATATTATAGTAGTATATTGATGTTAAACTAAAACTAACTGTTATCCGACAGTGTCAATTACTTTGAAAAATGCTGTGTGTTATTTTACTTGTCAGTTCTTGAATACATTTATCACAATTACATCTCGATCTGTATGTTCGTCATTCATATAACATTTTTAATATGTCAAAAGTGTGACAAGCAGACAGACGGTCTATCTGAAGGCAAGTGGTCACCTCTTCCAATAAACTTAATCAACAGTTAGACAGTGCTAGCGATCTTGAAAAGCCCTTTTCACTTTGTTTTTCATAACTATAACAATGCCTATTTTTAAACATACCCACCAATACTTAAAATGATAGAAAATATACAAAACTAATCATTATAATTTCCTAACTTTCAACTTTCTATCCAGAGGTTTTTTTTTTTCACTTTTTTCTCGAGAACGCGGGTGAAACTGCGGGGGACAGCTAATAATTGAATAAAAAACCTTTCCACATATTTTTTTCTTTTATCAGTTGTATAGAAGCAATTATCAGCAAGCTATCTCAAAGATAACTATTTACTCCACATCTCAACATTGCTTTAAAATTAGATTGTGTCCAACAAAGAGTCGAGTAAAATAAATCAGCCCCGGACAAACACCGGTCCGAGCGGACAGTTGTTTAATCTATCCAGGACCACTTATTGATTTCACATTGGTATCTCGTATACCGCAGGCTTTATCTGTTCCCTTTGATCGGTTAGTTTTGTTTTTTGGGGATCTGTTGGGTTTTGACGATACTTAGCCACATTGTTCTTAGTATTTAGGTTGTTTGATTTTTTTTTTGTTTGGTAAATAAAGGTGTAAAAAACAGTACGCCATGTTCTTTGTGACAAAACTGACAGTATTATATTAAGTGCTGTTGAAATGTTTGAAAAATGTAATTAAATTATCATAATTATCATCTTTATTATAAGATATTTTTGTAATAGAATTGTTAATACAACACCTTAAAATCTTATAGAGGTGTATCGGTTCTCACTTTGTAACAGTAAAAGCTAGTTATCAACTCGTTCAAAATGTTTTAAATAATAGATATAAGGGCATAGGTTCTCGAGTGGTGATTGATAAGTGCCCAGAGGGACCTCAGGACCTAGGGACCTCAGGACCTAGGGACCTTAGGACCTAGAGACCTGGATAGTTTGTTCAGCAATGGATATCATTATGCTAGATATGATGACGATAACGAATCATCAGCTGTAAGTATTATGAACACATTGCCGATAACAAACAATAATAATTTATTGATCAATTTATCTTTAAACAAATACGATTGATCAATCACAATCCTAATAATAAAAATGATGAGACATTTTCAAGAATGTTAAGAAAAATATTTATATTAAACTACTAACATTACATCCACGATGTCTTGAGATGAAAAGGTATAACATACTTTATTCCAGGTTTTTGCCAAATTTGTGTGTTCTACCGCATGTACAATGGACAGTTTTCTGAGGAATTGTTCGACTTGATGCCCACGGCTACATTTTACCATCGCACTTCTCGCCATCGATGGGGAACTCATCCTCACACATTGGAGCCAAACTGGTCTCTTACAGTGCGGTTTCAAAGGAGCTTTCTACCACGGACGCTTAAGTTGTGGAACGAGCTCCCCGCCGTGGTTTTCCCAAGGGAGTACAGCATGGGGTTCTTCAAGAAAGGTGTGAAGAGATTTTTGCAGAGTCGGCAACGCGCGTGTGATGCCCCTGGTGTTGCAAGCGTCAATAGGCTATGGAAACCGCTTACCATCAGGCGGGCCGTACGCTTGTTTGCCACCTTAGTGGTATAACAAAAAAAACAGCTTTTACGGAGTGATTGAGTATCAAATATACACATACTTTAACATTTATATTTATCATAAGTAATATTCGAATAATTATCTATCAATCACTAAAGAACTCTACGGAACCCGCTATGATCAAATTCAAATCACTCTGTACAGGGTCCGAGTGACCCCATTCCGGACAGGTAATAAATGTTTGACCGGTGTCCGTTTGTTTGTGAGTCATCATTCCTAGTTTGTACTGTAAATTGTTGAGCTCGACAAAAACTCGACGGTATCGTGTTTCGATTTAAAGTTTATTCATCATAACTATAAAAATAAAATAAAATAAAATAAAATAACTATTGAAATAGGGTTGATTTTTGTGCAATTAAAAATATAACTGGAATTATTTGATTATGCATATTCTATGGTAGGTATTAAAGTTCAAAACTGCTCCTTGTTCGTGTTCAGTGGTTACAGCTCTTTCAAAATTGTTTAGTTTTTCTAACTATTTAGTTAAACGTTAAACTAAAGTTACTAACCATCTATGTATATAAAAGTCAATGTTTGTCTGTCTGTTTGTAACGTATGCGTAATTTTAGTATCTTTTTGTGCGCATAGCCGCGATGTTTCGACCTTTAAGCCTTAGAAGAAAAAAATCCTAGTTGTTAAATAAAAAAAAATCAAGAACTCTTTTTTTTTTCAATTAAAGCGATCGCCCAAGAAATCATTTTCATTATCTGTGGTAAAAGAAACAAATAATTACTAGAAATAACTACAACACTGTTCAAAGAGTATAACAAGAAGAGCACTCCAAATCGGGCCATACATCTCACAGTATTAACCTACCTATTTTTCTGGTATTAAGCCAATAACTCAATATCAGGCCGACAGAGGGCGCGGAGTAGAGCTTAGTGCGTCCCATCTATCTCGATTATTACGGAGCTTGTGAGACTTTACCGACCTATTTTATACGACCCTGCATTTTACTATGCTACAAAAGTAACTGTAGTTTACAAGATACGAATTGGAGTAATTTGCTTATGACCACGCTCTGAATTGATTGGAACATGAATTAGTTAATGTTTTATATTGATCCACGTTTCCGAGGGATCTTATAAAAAGTATCTTAGTATGATAATCTATACTAATATTATAAAGCTGAAGAGTTTGTTTGTTTGGTTGAACGCACTAATCTCAGGAACTACTGGTTCGACTGGTTCTTTTAGTGTTGGATAGCCTATTTATTGGGGAAAGCTATAGGCTACTTTTTATCACAAAGCATAAGATCCCTCGAGAACGCGGGTGAAACCGCGAGGCTGAATCTAGTCTAATATTATATTCTATCTGTGTCCCAAATTTCATTCAAATCCGTTCAGCCGTTACGGAGTTAAGCGGTAACAAACATCCAAATATATAAATATTCACACTTTTAATATTAGTAGGATGGTATAAAATTGGCACAAGAGTAGTTTGACCAATGGAGAAAAATATATATATCTTTTTTTTTTTTTTTGGATCGCGGGTGTAAAAACATATCAAAATATTGAATGTCAGCTAGGAAAGTTCCGAACATCCAGAATTATTTGTTACTGTATAAAGAGAAAAATATAAACTTATAGTCAATCTACGTTTGTAATAATGAACTTTGAGTTTTCTTTAATAATGTACAAAATAAAAACGTCATCTTGACGTTATGAATTCATAAAACGCTCGCGGGGCCATTTCATTTGCTTTCAGCGTGTTTTGCTAGAATATGAAACATACGATGAGTTATTGTATACGTTCCCGTCGCGGTATTTTCAGCACTATTACCTAGAATACAATGAAAAACATTTGCTCTTTTTCTCGTAAAGTTTAAAAGCCATCCGAGAATAACACGTTGTGTTTATTAAAAAACACTGATAGTTTATTGTTCTGTAGAAGTTGTAGGAAGTCATTCAATGCCGTATTAAGCCAGCGCGGAGCCTGTAGCAAATGTAATCAGAGGCCCTTGTTCATGCCGTCTAATCTATTACTTCTGGTTTAGAACCAGCTTTTAGATAATAAGAGTTGGTTTGCGTAGATATATTTTCACGATAAATTATATTTTTGATAATATTTGAGGATTTGACCGCAATTTCAATGTATTAAATCCCATTCATTACGAGTGATGTGTAATTATTTTGGGCCTCCAGTGTCACGTTACTTTAAAAAAATACACGCAAATTACATGACATGTTTTACATATCGAATGAAATAAACATATCCATCACGTACCTATAGTTTCAATGGAGCCGTCCACAATAATAGGTCGTATGTTATCAAAGCTACTTAATTTTGCGTAGCACCATTTTACATCTGTCAAAAGTTGTGACGTGTTTACGGGGTGCCCCATAAGGTACTCGAAATTTCACGTAAAACCTTAGCTTTAGCTGGGGGTAAATATATCGCCAGGAAACTTCTGAATTCCATCCTTGCTTTGAGCTATTTTAAAGTATGGTGTAGTAATTAGGTCTTTATTATAATGGTGATAGAATAAAAAATGGGAATGTGAGACTTCGTGTGACTTTTAGTATACTGCATTATGTACGAGTATCATCATAAGATTTTCACACTTTATTCGAAGAAGCCCATCTATACTTTTGATAACTTTTTCAGATAATATTCTAAATAATTACAAGGTAAGGGTATTCATCAAATCAATTGATATAAAATGCTTCGCTTTAGCTTTTCTATTTTGTTTTTTATTGATAACCCTAATAATAGCTACAAAACAAAAACAAACTATTCACAAACAGAAGTGAAAATGGTTCTTAATTATTTTGCCTTTGCCTATTTATATAATAATAATACTTAAGTAGGTAATATTCCCAAAATTTGCTTCTCGTAAACCCTACGTCGTAGTATTGCGTAGACCTTATCGTAGCACCAATTGACTATTTCGTAGAATACCGTAGCACGATGCTACGAAACGTAACTACAAAACTATATAGGTATTACATCATAGACAGCGTGGTACTGATAAATTCAACGGTTCTCGATAGTAGTCGTTGTCGATAGTGCAGAGCCAATATTTGAATTTGGAACTCAATGGTCCGCCATTTTGTTAAGGCGGGACTATGTAACGTAGTTTGTGGTTCGTATATCAAAACTATTCAAATTCGTTCCAAATTGTTGTTGGATTTGGACTGGATTCAAGATTTTTTGGACAAGCTTGTTGGAATTGTAAAATAGATATATGTTATGTTACGAGTTTCTATTTTAAATATCAAAGTAATGTTTAATTAATTGTCTACTGATAATAAATAAGAATTCTTAAAGAAACAATAGAAAAGTTAATTTGGTAAAAAAAAAAATACTTTGAATACAGTTTCCACGTAAAAGAATAATGGCGTTTGTATTTTATTTTTACGTCAATTTTCTATTAAGTTCAGATGATGTCTTCCCCTTAACCCCCCTATGCTGTTACTAATTGAAACGTACTCAAAAGCGTTCAATAATTCCGCATCTTAACCAATTCTGAACTAATGCGCAGCGGACTCGTTCTATTAGTTTCCTTTTTACTATCATTGGATGAAATTTAAAAAGATGTTTCAAATTATTTAAGAGTTAAAATAATCTATTATACATATAAGGGCATTATTATCTGAGGTTCGCTTGAATTATTAACTTACTAGCTATTCCCTGCGGTTGCACTTGCATTATAAAATATAACCTTCCTCAAGAATTGGGCTATCAATTGAAAAAATATTTTTTGAAATCCGACTGGTAGTTCCAGGAATTAGCGCCTTTAGTCTTTTTTTATTTATTTTTTTTTATTTATTATTTAAACAAAAGAATACAGGATAATTAATATTAAAATAGCAACCAAAAACCACTAAGGTTTAAACTTGTGCTATTAAGAGTCAATCTCAATATCGAAGCATACAATGAAACACATGTAAGCGTAAGTAATTGTCGATACAAATATTAACATCATAAGGTCTTAAAGTAGCTGTAATCATTCCTACCTACATGATACTTAAGTAGTATTGCTTAAGCTTACATTTGATGTTTTTATGTGTAATACATTTGTTAATTTTTGGGGGTAGATTATTAATAAGTCTCGGTATAATATAGCCGGTAGTACGCTCGCCATACGAATTGTTGGCGCACTGCGTACGAAGTCGATTGTCAGAAGTCAAAGTTAAAGCCATTTATTCAGTTTAGGTCCTAGGAGGGCACTTATGAATGTCGAAACTACTGAAGTTACCACCGATTCGGAAGTCGCCTTCAACTGAGAAGAACCGGCAAGAAACTCAGCAAGGTTACATTTTTATATATTTTGTTTTTTTTTTTGGAAAATCTGACATTATTAGCTTTTTATCAATTTTTAAAAAATGAAAAAAAAATAACAAGAAACACAAACAAAAAAAAAACTCTTCTTTATTATTTTAGTATAGATAAGTTTATGTTTGACCACAATCTCAACATGGTAAGTGATCATGTGGCTGAACGTAGTAAGCACACAAAACCTAGAAGGAAGTGACTCTGACATGTAGCTGCTAGTACACAGGGTCTAGAGGTAGCCAGCCAGGTGGGTACTACAAAGTACCCTACCACCGTGCGAATATTATTTGTAGCAGGTCCCATAGGGGGATCGCCAACAGATAGTAGAAGGGTTCTTTAAATGATAATCGTGGTTAGAACAAGACTTATAGTATATTGCCTAATATTCTAGTGGCCGCCTCACGTCTAGATTATGAGCGTAGTTTAAGAGGGGTCACTGGCCTGAAGATAGACTTAGATGTAAATAATGTACAAGGTTACCAAAATTTGTAAAAAAAAAATGTAACTGGTTTAATTACCACGTGACGAAAAGATAGACATTAGGCTCATTTACGATTTATAAAATACAAAGCAAAATTATTTAAAACTTTAACTTGAACTACAACATAAAAGATAGACATATTTATTCTAGAAAATACTGCGGGGCACATCTAGTACAAATATTTATTGTAAGTTATTGCTTGAAACTTGTAAAAAAGCGAGCATTTTCTTGTAAGAAGTTGCGCAGCGCACCGCGCGGTACGGTGGAGCGCTTACTCTTTACGACTCTCGTTTTTTAACTGTCAAGAACATATATTTCTGTCGATTGCTTAGACATATTGGATAATGTTGTTATATTGTCGACAACATTTCTATAGTTTGAGATTTGCTGGAAAATACTGAGTTATTTTTTAATGATGAAGTAAAATTTTATGAAAACACATACTCATTATTACAATGTGACCAACTCTGAAAGCGCTTTTTCACTTGCATTTTGGCCGATTATTGTTTTTTTTTGTCTTTTCTTTTACTGTAAATAATGGTTAAGTTATCACACTTTAATTTGTATAAATATTAAATTAGTTATTTGTAATAATTGTTTATTATGTTAATAATAAAGATATACTATTGAATTGATTAAAAAATAACCCTGTGAGTGGACTCAAATAAAATTCCGGTGTGCATGTGTTGGTAATACTTCTCCTAAATAGCTTGACCGATCTTGATGTCTTTTTTATACTTATAGCTAACCGGTAGTTCTGTTGTCGAGATCCAGAAAATGGTCCGCTAGTGTACTTATAAAAACACTAGGCTGTCCCCGTGGTTTCACCCGCATTCCCGAGGGACTTATTCCCGAGGGATAATATTTAGCAATGTCTTTAAACCAAAGATATTCACTTCGATTAAATAAATACTATAATATGACACTTCCTGAGATTATCTAATATATCGATAAGAATGCGAATGAAGTACATAGGTACATATATGTATATGTAATAATAACTTTCCTTCAATATCCTATCGTACCTACTAATCCTAGTAAATATACTAAACCATACTAATATTATAGATGAGAAAGTAACTCTGTTTGTCATGCATAAACTACAGAATCGTTCGCGTTTTTATACCACATTGTCGGCAAACAAGCATACGATCCGCCTGATGGTAAGCGGTTACCTTGGCCTATGGACGCTTGCAACACCAGGGGTATCACTCGCGCGTTGCCGACCCTTCCCCCCACCCGATGAGCTCTGGCGACCTTACTCACGCGCAGGAACACAACTATAAGTTATTTGGCTGCGGTATTCTGTATGGTGGAGGTACTTCCCCAGTCAAGCTGCTCTTTGAGCGACATATCGCTATGCTCTACCTCTCTTATTAAATTTGCTATGAAGATAGCCAATGATATGGAAAAGGACGTAAGCTACTTTTTTTCGGGAATGCGGGTGAAACCGCGGGGGACATCTAGTATGATTATATTATTATCTATCGGTTTGTTTGTTACCTTCACGACTAAACCTCTGAGTCGATCGTGTTGAAATTTGGCAAATAGGTATTCTGTGATCTGGAGAAGGACATGGGTTACTTTTAATTGTGATAAACAAAATTCACGCGGATGAAGTCGCTAGTAAAAGCTAGTATACTCAGGAATATAGAATTGCATATTTGGGGAAGTATTAGATCCTTAAACATTTCTGGTAAAACTGCGAGGCGGATAATATTATATAAACTAGTTGCTGTCCCGTGACTTCACCCGAGTAATCCAGTATTTTCTTAGCATAAACGCCTATACAACGCTATTTATAGTAGGATACCAAATAACCGGTACATCCCAACAAGATTTTACAGTAAAAATGCTGTAATATATATTTTATTCACTACAAAATACCTTTTGATTTAAAATAAATACTGAACAAACAAAATTTTGGAATAGGTTAAAAGTACATTATGTATACATACAGTATGTATTCAATATACAGTATATTATTCCAGAGTACATGATTTGCACAATTTCATTCAAATAAGTTGAACCATTACGATTCGAGTCAAAGTCAAAGCCATTTATTTATTCCGTTTAGGCCCTAGGAGAGCACTTATGAACGTCGAAACTACTGAAGTTACCACCGATTCGGAAGTCGCCTTCAAATGAGAAGAACCGGCAAGAAACTCAGCAAGGTTACATTTTTTATATATTTTGTTTGTTTTTTTTGGACAATCTGACAATGTTGGCTGTTGGTTGTTGAGTACCAAGCATCCATACAAACATACAAACAATCTGTAATCTTACACATTTATAATATTAATACATACTGAATCGGAAGTTATAAATAATCTATGTATCACAAAATAATAAAGATTTTCAGTCACATATTAATTTATCAGTACATTTTGTAATCCATGGTAATAAATGTAGAAGTTAATTATGATAATATAGATGCTCGTATAATCCGGGGAGATTAAAGAGTTGCCCTTCCTAGAGGTATTATTCATTATTTCATTATCATATAATTATATTGCATTTTAATTTTTATTTTTATTTGACCATTGCGTAGTTTTTATAAAGTTGAAAGGGTTATATGAAATGAAAAGTATTCGTCGTATGCGTATGCAAGGCTATTTTTTAATTGTTTAATTTTTTTTTTTGCGTTGAAAGTACCAATTCATTCAATCAACTTTTACTATAAACAGCTGTTGAAAAAAAAAACATCTGTTATACAATTTGCTTGAAAACCTACTTATTGAACTATTGTATGGAACAGCAGACTTTTTTTAAACCCTGGCGTGCTTTGTAATGCCACTTTTTCATTTTTCTATGTCGGAAACCATCGCGGGTGTACGCACGTTTCGAAAATATACCATCTTTAAATATCCACCTAGTATTTATAAGTTGTATATTAGTCGTCTGGTAAGCTTAGTTTATAATCAGATGACCGTGAAGGATTAATATTATTATTAGTTAGCTGTCTAGATATGTGGTTAGCTGTGATTTCCAGGGAATCTATTCAATTTATTGGCTTTAGCTAAGAACATCTTAGCCTCGCTCTAAGCTACGTTGTAAGCCACGCAATCTACCCAAACATTTATCAAATATACTCTATAGGTCTCTCAAAAATTATCCATATTAATAACCAACTAATAATTCTTCTAATATTCACATCCATTGTTCATAAGATACCTCGATCAATCATTATAATCCATCATAAAATTTTACAGACCACGTAAAGATTTCGGGAAATAATTTAATCTATGGATTAAATGCAATAAATTCTTATCATACGTTTCAGAATGTATCATCCTGATATAGAATAATATAAATACGTTTGCTATTTGAATATTTATCATAGTTTGTACAACACCAAAACAAACAGGTAAGCTGAAATAATAAATTTATTATAACTTAATAATAATAGTGATAAAAAATCAATTTTGTGTGATATTTTTGCCTTTTCAATTCATTTTCTTCCAATATAAAGAAAAATATTCGAATTCTACAATGATCTTGAGCTTTTGGTGAAGTAAAACATCGTGAGGAAACCATAGCACGGTAGTAGCGGTACTTTACAGTACCCGACTGGCTGACCAGTTGAAAACCTGTCGCCAAGCACCGCTGTGTTTGCTACATTTAGACTTTATACCATATTGAGATCGCAGTCAAAGATCTCCTCATTTTTGGACCGCATTTTTCATCAACATTATCTTATAAATAAATAAACATTTTATTAACAAGTTTTTTTTTTCATAGCAATAATGCAATCCCTGCTCATCATAGCCGCTGCTTTCGCTCTGGCCGTCGCTGGCCCCACCCAGCGTGGTTTTGTAGCCCCGGGTATGCCAAGCCCCCTCCCCATCGAGACCGCTCCCATCGCTATTGGCCCAGCTGTCCTAGAATTCGAGCCCATTGCCGTTGGACCCACTGTCATTAGCCCCGAACCAATCTCCGCCGGACCAGCCTTCGTTGAGTCTGCTGTCGAACCCATCGCCGTAGGACCCGCTATTTTGGACTTCACACCCGCCCAGCCCGCCGCCGCATCAGCTCCTCTGGTTCAGATCATACTCAACATCCAACAGGGTAGCGATGTCTCTATTCCCGCACTTGTCGCTCCTGGTCCCGTTGACATCATTGACCAGTCGCCCGAGCCAATCTCTGTCGGCCCCGCAATCGTGCCTGAAGCCGTAATCATCCCCCAGCCTGTTGAGATCGGAGTCCCCGTCTTGCCTTCCCCCGAAGAAGTCCCCGAGCCTGTTGAGATTGGAGTCCCTGTCTTGCCTTCCCCCGAAGTAGTCCCCGAGCCAATCGTTCTGATCCCCACTCCTGTAGTGTCTGAGCCCATCGCAGTCCCCAGCCCCATAGTGGTTCCCGCCCCCGAAATTGTCCCCACACCCGTGGTGATCAACCCTGCCCCAGTTGTTGCTCTTCCCTAATTTTTAAATTACTTAAGGGTGTATAGAACTGCGAACTACTTTTAAATTACTGTGTTCTATAAACATGTATAATATTACAATAATAAATAAAAGCATTACAATAATAAATATTCAGTTCTAAGAAAATGCTTCTTATTTATCCAATAAAAATTAAATAAAAATAATATTGTGCCAATAATTTCTAATTGTTTGATTGGATAACAACCCTGAAGAGGGATAAAATCTCCAATACCTAACTACCTACTTACTTACTAATACCTAACCAACATTATACAGTCATTGTAGAATCCATCGAGCATTTCAAATATAATGTCAATATAAAACCTAAAACGTCTTTGATCCGAAGATACTTTCGCTTTCTCGCGGGTAAAACCGCGGGGCGTAAACATATTTTATATAATGCGTCATATAGTACTTTACATACGAATAATCTCTAAACCAGGACTTGTGTCACAGGCATACGGAATTCACTGGTTAGACTGTGATATTCAATTAAGCCAATCATTTCTTAATTGATTAGATTGCCACAGATTATCCAGTTACAACAGCAATCTGCAGCCATAATATAATTGATGCAAATTGGATACATTAATAGGTATGCCTTTAGATGTCCACTGCTCAACATACTCGTTCAAAGATGATCAAAAGTTCACCTATTAGGTGGCCCACCAGGTTTCTCAGTATGTGGTCGCCACTCGAGAACCTTTTGCCCATCATTTATTGTCTCCTCAAACGATGTTGCCATCCCATTGCCACTTCAGTTTACTGACTGTGTGAGCTACAGCTGTCACATTTTTTATACAGCATAGTCGGCAAAGAAGTATACGGCCCGCCTGTAAGCGGTTACCGTAGCCTATGAACGCTTGCAACACCAGACCCCTCCCCGATGAGCTCTTGATGAGGATTTTAGTCTAGGTCCTAGACTAAAATCCTACAATAAATCTATACTTTTGATGATGAAAAACATCGTGAGAAAACCAAAGCATGGTGTTGGATTACTTTGTGGTACATACCTGGCTGTCTACCACCCTCATTTTGAAAATCTGTCGCCAAGAACCTACCAATGTGTTCCAGGAGTTAGGTTAGAGAGCCAGTTGCTGGCTGGCAGAGAGGCAAACGGTCACCAGATAGCATCAGGTGGACCGTTTGCAGGCTTGTCAGCGAACATTAAAAAAGAAACATCGGTTAGAACAGCAAATTTGATTAACGGGATAGTTGGCGTGGGTAGTAGATACCCTACCTATAAAGTTACAGGCCGTGGGTATGATTCCCGCCCAGGATAGACATTTCTGTGCATGAACATGTTGTGGTGTATGTATCTATATAAGTGTTTATTTAGAAAAAAAGAAGTATATATATGAAGAATATCAATTATTTACTTATATAGTTTGTGACCAGATCGCCGTGTGTGAGATGTCCCAGGATATTTATTAATATTGTTTTTTTTTTATAAAAAAAAATATATATCCAGTAGTTTTACAAGCAAGCAGACGTTCCACCTGATGGTAAGTGGTCACCGCCGCCTATGAACATTTGCAATACCAGGAGGATTGCCGATGTGTTGCCGACCTTGAAGAGTTCTTTTTACGCCCCTCTTGAAGAACTCCATATCTTAATTGATAGAAAGAGCCTAGAGGATGTTCCACTAATGCCTTAAAACTAACTCAAATCCATCACAATTTAAGTAACTTTCAGGTCTGATTAATTGATATTCATGAACAGTTTCTCATTTATAAAACTAGTTGGTTTTGGGATCAGTAAACGCTAAATAAATCACACACTATGAGTAGAGATAATGGCGTGTATCTGATAATTGACAATGAACCCCCACATCTATACATGGTGTGAAGTAATGGGTATCGAAAACAAAGCTTAGAGGCTGTGCTCGCGCTATTTGACGATGTTAGGGTGTATAGCTAACAGTAAATATACGTTAACCGATTTTCACCAATATACAAGTGGTAAATTACTATACATTTACATAATACTACGGTATTTATTACATCCAGTTTTGGTGGTCGAATTTCCGAAATCTCTTATCACTCGAAGAAATGCCCAAACATTATTTTATTTGATTTTAATAGTGCTGTTTCTATAGTCGTTTTTCATGACTTTAGAATTTTCAAACTCAAAATATAATGTATGAATACCCATTGAAATTAAATGTAAATGATTTTTTTTTTTTTCAAATAGGCATTCACTTATCAATAGTCTGACTCTAATTCACGGTTTGGAAGGTTGTTAAAAGCCGGTATTAAATTGTTTATTCGACGATATATTTTTATAACGACATTTTATTCATTATTTTACCACAATCTCACCTTTATTGTATAGTTCTGGCTCACAAAGCCTAGAAGAGAACTTACAAGTTACTTGTAGGTAAATAGTACGAGCTTGCGTTTGACCACAATACCACCACGGTAAAAATAGTGTGGTAACTAAATTAAACTTTAAAGTCATAGCCATTTATTCAGTTTAGGCCCTGGAACGGCAAATTTACTGAAGTCAGACTTCAATGGAGAAGAACCAGCAAACATCTCAGTATGTTTACATTTTTTATATATTTTTTTTTATAATTAATTTTGACTTTTGAATATTTTTTCAAATTCTTTACAAAAAAGGAAAAAAATAAAACAAAATTAACAAGAAACCATATAAAAGAAAATAGTTACCCAACACCTAACCGGAATTTCATCTTAATATAATATAAATGTCGTGGATATTGCTCACATAGGGGCCATTTGATCCCAAACTAAGCTGAGCTTGTCCTATGGAAACCAGATAGCTGATATACTGCATACGCTACTTTTCTAAATTTATACTACACCCAGACTCAGAACACACAGACATGTTCACGCAAATGTCTCTCCTGGATGCGAATCGAACTCACGACCTATGGCGTGATACGTTAGGTATCTTACCAACCAAACCAATGAGCCCATCGTGTCTTGAAAATATTACAGACTATCAGTTCATTCACACTACCATCACGTAGCGTATCCAGCACGTAACAGCAGGCATAAGTTTTCATTTTCACCGACAGACGACCTACAGACACAAATGCCGCCAGACAAATTATTACCATTACTTCGGAGCCGCCATGACAAGTTGTGCATAGTTGTACACAGGGTTACCAGAGCATAGTTGTGTGTCTAGGGCTACCAGTGTGGCCACAATATTCGTGAGCACCGCAGAATGTGCCAGACGCGACGAAACTCGGTCATGTCGGAATGTCACTATTTGGTACAATTTGTGTTGATTATTTTGTATATTATTGTGGAATATAGAATAAATGGTATTTTATTTAGACATTTAGTATAACAACACAGGAATAAAAAAATATAGATACAAATAGAAACGCTGAAGCTGTTTTAGCGCTTGACACCGAAATTTGTAGTAAATTTTCGTAGCATAGAGCGACAGAGGTCCACGTTATCTACGAATTTGACTTTTAAGCTAATCACTGTAAAACAATAAGCTACAAGATATAATAGGTAGTGAGTTTGCAAGGTTTTTTGAGGGGGAAAAAAAAACCTGCGTGTTGAAAAACGCGCAGGATAGGGTTCCAAAGTCAGTATGTTGTAATACATACAGTATAAAATCTAACACTGAACATAAATTAAAGGAAAGTTTAACGATAAGCGCAACATCTCTGTTACTTATACGGTCATTGTATATTACACTGAAGACTCCCATCGACTATTGCTCGTAAACTAGTAATGTCGGTGATACTTTCCCTTTGAAATTCATCTATTATTCTACTTATGCTGTGAATTTGCTAACCTTGTTCGATTAAATCATCACCCAGGTGAAATTTTAATGAAAAAAAACTACAATTACAATTTATTTGGATTTTTAAAGTAACTTACCTAAAATGGAAAGTGTTGAATCTCCCTCAAAGCTTAGTAAAGTAATGTAGGAGCTGTAAACATGAAAAAGAAAAATTCAGACTCCAAACACACGGTTCGGGAAATTGCTTTTGCTGAGAAGAAACAGCAATAAATTTAGCAGTTAGTGTTTTCAAAACAAGCATATATTTATGACATACTAGCATCCGCCCCGCGGTTTCACCCGCGTTCCCCAGGGATCTTGTGTTTTCCCGCGATAAAATGTAGCCTATGTTCTTCTCCGTACCATAGGCTATCTGCATACCAAATTTCAATTTCATCGGATTGATTCAGCGGTTTAAGCGTGAAAAGGTAACAAACAAACTTACTTTCGCATTTATAATATTAGTTAGGATTAGGATAGTTAGGATTTATTTATTTATTTTATTTTATTTATTTTTTATTATTATTATATTTTTATAGTAGGATATATGGTGAGTCCAACAAGAGTGACCGCTACAACCATGCATTATCATAATTTAAATGTAGTATGTCTTTTGATCTAGAGCTTGATTAATTTGTATCTTAATTTTTTTGTGAAAGCAGATATAACATTGCTTTTAAAACTCAATCAGTATAAGGTAAGTGCAAACTGTAGATCAACACTGTAGATGGCTCTCAACCAAAGCCTATCTCTCCCTGTGATAACTCTACGATGTGAAATAGCTCGGGAGCTGAGCATACTATTTTTTTCTTTTTAACATTTTTGTGTTGTTTAAACAAATTAAAAAATGTCCTAAAATTTCGCATAAATGTAGAGCTTATGATACAATTATAAATATTAAAAAATTCTCTAAAATTACATATTTGTTATTCTCGGTTACGTTAGACTTCTTCACTTTTACAATACAAGAGAGAGTGTATCCAAATTAAATGTACACAATATCTGAAAAACAAACACTGACTATTTTTCAAGCAAATTAATATGTTTATATTTTTTTACTATGGCTTTTAAACTATTAGGCTTGTGTTCGAACATAATCCCGCCATGGAACCAATAATTAATTTTGCTAAAAATTCCGGCACTTACTTATGAGCAACGTGACAAGTGCTTATGTGCTTGACGATAGGTTTTCAACTTGAGAGTGATAGCCAAGTATTACCACCATACTATGATTTCCTCACGAAGTTATCCGTCACTGAAAGCTTAAGCTTATTACATTCGATGTCATTGTCACTAAGTTTATCACGATTATAAACAATAAACAATTTTTGAATACAAAACATAACTGGCTCCTGGTCTAAATTCAGTATATGTAGAATAACTCAACGGGCCCTCACTATTATTCCCGGCGCCGAATGAGGTTTTCCATTCGATTCCCATTTCTAAATCCAATTTCACAGCACTTCTAACAGCTGGTTTTACATTGCACGGGATGTGCACCTAATAACAACACCTGCCTTTGAACTCCAGCTGTTTTAATTAAAAACGCTCGGGTTTCATAAAAGAAAGTTATTTTCCACAGATTGTAATTGCGTGTCAGATAGATGATAGCATTTTTTGTCGATACGTGAATGAGTTTTTAATAGGATTTTGGTTTCAGAGGTGACTGAATAGTTTCAAATATAAAACCATGTTTTTGTAGACAATCCGCTCATACAAATATACACTGTATTACTAACTATATACAATTTAAAATAGAGTGGAATAAGCATTGGAAATAAGTGTGTATCTCCAGATTGTTATCCTCTCCATGTGCAAGTTATTATAGGTCTTGGCAGTGAAATTTAATTTATGTTTTGATTACTGCAATACAATAGACTGGTTGCAGTACAAGCTCTGGAACTTGAAACAGATACCCAACCCAAATAATTATAATACTCAACCAATATGTATACTTACAACCCTAAAAATTCAGGTTGGCAATTCAAACTGACTTTTTTTTTTACTGTACAAGAAGATGGTCGTCTCTCGACCTTCCTTACGCAGACTAATCGGCGAGCGCTGAGGACTCTCAACCGGACTTCAAACTAACTGTGTATAATAGATTTATATGTAGGTATATTGCCCTCAAATGTTACAAATAAGAAAGACCACGTCTAAGATAATAACTGTATTCAATACTTTTAAAATAGGCCTTCATATCGTATAAGGGGTAATAAAATATCCACCTTTTATATTACCTATGCTTTTTCACATGTGAATTTATACCATATTACTTTCAACATAAAGATTGAAATATTAACACACTACACGTTCATGAACCTTCGATGGAGATTCGAGCAATATAGTTTGAGTGGCCATTTTAGACCCAAGAAACAAAAATATGTCAAATAAATAATTTTTACGTATTCTAAATTGCTTTTAACGGGTTTAAATATTTCCAGTAAATTTAATATTTCCATATCAACCGTGATAAAGACTTAAGAGAAAAAATAAATTGAAACATGGAAAAATAAACCTCTCAATCTTTTGTCTGGATTCCGTCAGAGCGTAAAGTGAAATGGAACAAAAAATACAACACGAAAATGTCTGTAGAAAAGCGTGAAAATACGTGGCAACCCTGTGGCCACAGCAAATAGCGCTCTTTCAGGGTTGTGAATGTATAAATTACAGCCGATATAATTAACGAAGGATGTTTAAAAATGGCTCACGAAAAACGTATATCTAGTTATCTGAATCATGAACTTGTGCTTACAGTGAAGGAAAACATCGTGAGAAAGCCATAGCACATAGTACATTGTAGTACTCGCCTGGCGCACCAAACTCGAGTTTTTTTTTTATGTCAGTAGGTTGACAAGCAGGCAGACAACATCTACCAGTGTATTTCGAGAACCGCTGCACTTGAGAGCCAGTTCTTTCTATGCTTTAGTGCTTACCACCTTCGGCCACATACCATAGTATTAAAAAATCTATCTTATAGCTTATTTATTTTAATACATTATGGGTAACTAATTAGCTATCATTTATGTCTTTCATAATATTTTCTACAATTCGGTAATATAAAGGGTTAACATCTTTACATAAGGTCAGCCTTTCTCGTTTGATTCACAAATACATAGTTTTGAGTTTTTGACACCCCTCCGGCCGCTATCAGCCAGGGTTGCCAATAAAAAAAGAACCAGTAAAACTCAACGAGGTTCAACGATATGTTTGCCGAACGTGTAGGTACGGTTCAGTTTTTAAACTATATTTATTTATTTACCCGCTCTTTGTAGAGCTATCCAGCGTGTTAAAATTTTAAAAGTCTGTTTCGAACGAAGGAATTCTATTTAGTTAGATTTGCAATGTAAACTAGCTTCGTTTTGCCATAGTTCAAAAACAGAATCGGAAACGGAAATTGGATGTCGATGTTTTGTGTTACATTAAGGTATTCGTTTTTAACCGACTTCAAAAAGGAGGCGATATTTTTTGTATATGTACAACGATTTTTATTTTTTTTTACTTTGTATAGGCTTGTGTTTGACTACAATCTCACTATGATAAGTGATGATGTGGCCGAAGGTGGTAAGCACACAAAGCCTAGATGGAACTGGCTCTCAAGTGCAGCTGCCGGAACACACCAATAGGTGTTTGGCGACAGATTTTCAACTTGAGCGAGGTAGCCAGCCAGGCGGGTACCTACTACAAAGTACCCTACCACCGTGCTATGGTTTCCTCACGATGTTTTCCTTCACCGAAAGCTCAAGCTCATTGTAGGGTTCGAACCCACGACCTTCGCCGCGGCGTCCGACGTCACTACCACTGAGCTATCATCGCCTTAAAAACGAAAACGATTTTTTTAACATGAATTAAAACAGACATCAAAGCGATTTTGCACAAAAATATATGAAATAACGATGTAGAAGAACTCTTATTTGATCATGAAAGTAATAATTAGAAAATGTTTTGAATTCAGGGATAGAGTATAGCACGTGTTCCAGAATCTCAATTTATTATTTTTATAATGTTGTGTGTATATCGGAAGAAATGATCTACTTTGGAACAAAGAACGTGTATGTTTGTCCTGACTCTGTGTATAATTATCTATATAACTATGTATTCAATAAATCCAGGACCATGATTCTGGTAGAGTCGCCATATAAGGACGTGATTAAATAAACAGGACAACACAGCGGTTGCATCGAAATTGATTTTATTTGAATAATTCTAAATGCTATATGCATACACACTCACGCATATATATGTAACTAAATACTTAAATATAATACATCTCAAGTAGTAGTATACGTAGTATATCAGTTATCTAGTTTCTATAGTACAAGCTCTGCTTAGTTTGGGATCAGATGGCCGTGTGCGGAATATCCCAGAACATTTATTTAAATTCTGAAGAAGTGCTGCATAACTTTTTAAAACTGGGACCGCCTTTTCAATAGAAACAGCATCAAATCTTATCGTTAACTCAGACAAGTCACAACTAATTAAATTTTGTAAATTTTAGCCAAGGTTTTGATATCTTGGAAACCCCTACTACGTTACAATAAACAATTTTGAATACTGTAAGGATTGTCAACAAAACAGTTGGGGTCGATTGGGGCCAGCGATAATTATATTTGCTCGGGTTTTAAGGGGTGCTTGTTTATATTTCCAGTCCTGTAGATACGTACTGTGGTGGTGGTGGTGATTCAAAATGCTTCAGATCCCCATTCATCAATTTCACAATAGACCCTTATGTCACCGTTCATACCTGGAAGCCTTTAGAAGATGTAATTTGAATCATCGTTGTGGTAAAGTGGTGGCTTGGTAGACCTAGGAAACTATAGAGGAGCAACGTGGTAGACTCCTCCATTTAATAGATGAAGATGATTTAAGATGAGGATAGTTGAAGACCTTCTGTCAAGCTAGGTCATCGTGCATAGAGACTGTGATCTAATAACTACAATTGTTGGAATCTCGTATATATGTCGAGTACTCAGAAAACTATGATAGCGCGATGTAGAATCTTGTGGCGCCATCTATCCATGGATAGTGGATAGTTTCTTATGTAGTTGATAGATATTGCTACAAAACCTTGGTCAGGGAAGTTGATATTGATAATTTAGTTATAAATGTTAATTTAATTTAAAGATATGTTATAAACGGACCTCCGTGTAAACAGTGTGCTACTAGGTATAGTAGTATAATGTGGTCGCGTAACAAGAAGAATTTAGTGCAATGACCCGTCATTACTTGTTTCTATCGCACGCGCACAAATACATTGCCGTCTCGCTCGCACATATGCGGTATGCGGTCACCGCCCGTCTTGCCTATCTGCCTTGGATGGGAATCAAAGAGAGTATGGAACCTTTATATCAATGAAAGTATTTCTTTGACAAGTCTCCATAGTCTACGACGCCACCATTTGGAACTACACAAATGTCAACATTGGCCTATCAAAAGGCGAATAACTTTATAATAAATCAATAGGCAGTTAATTACAGTGTAATCTATTGTTTAAATCTAGTTACTATTATGAACACAAACAGTTTAACTGTTATCGATTAATTCATTCGAAACTCAATCAGAAGTGTTATAAATTATTTTATGATATCGTTTTGTACCTGCTTCGGAGATATGATAGGGTTGTACAAAATGTTATTTAAATTAGTTGAAACATTCAAATTAATTTAATTTTGTTCATATAACTAAACGGCCACGGTGATATGTAGGATTAATATTCTAGAATTGGATATCAGTTATTTATGCTAAATACTTACTTAAAAACTACTTTTTTTTTATAAATGGTACGGTCAGCGACATGAGTAGTTGAACAGATCGAAATTTAAATAACATCTTTTTTTTATCCTACATAGTCGGCAAACAAGCATACGGCCCGCCTGATGGTAAGCGGTTACCGTAGCCTATGAACGCTTGCAACACCAGACGTATCACTATAAGTTATATGGCTGCGGTATTCTGTAAGGTACTTCCCCAGTCGAGCTGCTCTTTGAGCGACATATCGCTATGCTCTACCTCTCTAAGACTATCTGTATACTTGGAGATAATATCTTCAACTTGATGGTGGTAGCCAGCCAGGCGGGTACTACAAAGAACCCTAACCTAACCCTAAAGTGCTGTGGTTCTCATCACCAAAAGCCTATATTCATTGTAGGGTACGAATCGATGACCTTGAATGCCGTGACTCAAGCCACTTTGTGATCACTACCACTGAGCTATCATCGCCTAATAACTAAATTGAGCCTAGCAACCAACTCTGTAAAAACTAAATCATTCATATTCATAATTCGTTGCCAACCCTATCGCCAAGGTTGTCGATCAGTTATAAAGATCAACACCTCCCGGATCCCGCTTGAGGCACAATCGAACCGTTGCCTTACCAAACTCAACTATCATAATATTAGTTCTACAACCACTTTGGTTTCTCTTACGCACTGTCTGAATTCTGCATAAATATTTTTTACTAGCTTTTCCGCGCGGTTTCACCCGCGTTCCCGAGGGATCTTGTGTTTTCCCGGGATAAAAAGTAGCCTATAGCCTTACTCGATAAATGGACTATCCAACACTGAAAGAATTTTTCAAATCGAATTAGTATTTCCTGAGATTGGCGCGTTCAAACAAACAAACACATAAACTCTTCAACTTTATAATATTAAAATAGATTATTAAAATGAAATTAGGTATTGTAATGCTAAAAGGTCACAGCTCAAAGGTAGTGACGTCGGATGCCTCGGCGATGGTTGTGGGTTCAAATACTGTAAGAGCTTAAGCTTTCCGTGAAGGGAAACAGCTTCAAGAAACTATACGTGGTAGGGTTCTTTATAGTAGGTACCCGCCTGGCTGGCTACCACCCTCAAATTGAAAATCTATCGCCAAACTCCTACTGAGGTTTTCCAGCAGTTGCATTTGAGAGACAGTTGTCTTCGAGGCTTTATAAAGTTCGATAACATTTTGGCAATCCCCCTGCGTATTGCTAGAGTAGCTTTCTGAAAAAAAAAATCGCGAGACCTCTATTTCAATGGGATAAAGACTATAAATTAAACGTGGAAAAATGCTCGACCCTTTTTCACATAATAAATTCACAAAAACAGTTTCATTAGAGTTTTCGATTTCTATGGTATAATAGAAGTGTCCACAACAGCAGAGACAACGCCGGTGGCGATGCTTTGATCATTAACGACTCAGATCACCTTTTTAATTAATGTTATAATTTCATTGAATATTTTTTTTGAGGTTCATTGTAATTACATTTTAAAGTATAGAAAAAATAATTCATTGAAATTCTGTCTGTCTTTGATGAATTCAGCGCAAAGCATTTTATTTTAAGCATGTGTATTCTTTTCCAGGATATAGGATAATTTTGCATTTAGTTGCTTTAAAATCCATTATTTTTCCCCTTTGTTTCAACAAAATAAATTTTTCTAACGCCTAAATCACAGACCGTAAAGATATTTCGACCCCATATTTATTCTTTAACCTTTTGTTGGATTAAAAGGGTACCGAATTAAACCCACAGATTCGTTTACATTTCGTTAGCTTTTACATCACACGATACGGGTACGAAACCAAAAAAAAAAATACATTGGTATTAACAAATTGTCAACACGATTAATAATCTAAACATTTCAATCTATCAGTTAACGTGCTACACGCGGGTCAGTGGCCATTAGACAAGTCTATTATATACATATAAAGGAATTTAATGGAAATATTGATCAACTTGAACAGATGCACGGGGGAGGTAATTTCCAAACATTTTCACCAAACATAAGAGCGAAGTCGCGAGAATAACTTGTAACTTATAAATAAATACCTTAATACAGTTTATAAGAGCATAGCTTTTGCCTAATATGCAGCTAGTTCACCTGATGGTAAGATGTCATCGCCGCCTATGAACATTTAATGTAATAGGGAAGATGCCTGTATTCAAAATAAATGATTAAAAACTAACCAATGTATAAAACATGTAGTTTATCAAATTTATCCTTTTCATGATTTTTAATGACCAATCTAACCATAAAAAGGAAAACTTTTGATGCTTTATAATTATGACGTCATAACTATTTAATACAAACTCCATAATATAAATCTATCGTTTTGACATTTCTAAAAAAGTTGCTGATTTGATGTGTCAGTCAACATCCCTATTGAAGAGCCCTTTTTACGCCCTTTTTGAAGAACCCCATATCGTAGTAGGTACTATATCATATATATTATACATAGAAATAAATAAAATTCAAGTTTCTCTTTGTAATGTCAGAAAAACAGCTTTTTTTAGTTAAAATACTTATGAAAGTATAGGTATACGGTACATATAACAAAAGAACATTTTTATTTTTTTTGTCTGTCTGTCTGTTCCGGCTAATCTCCGAAATGTCTGGACCGATTTTGACGAGATTTTCTCTGGCAGATACTTTGCTGATGTTATAAGGTTCCTTTTAATGGTTATAGGCAAATTTTTGTACCGAAAACACGGGTGACGCCGCGGGGACCAGCTAGTAATAATATATTATAGGACAAGACATGTATACTGTAGATACAATTTATAACTAATTACCTACACATTATAAAAATATAAACAATTACAACTGAAAAGGAAGACCGTCACCAAATGAGAGCGTGCCCAGAATGGTGGCTGCATTTCCACGTTGGATAGCTAAGCTTATCCGTTGACCGAAATAAAAGCCAGCGTTCTGGTCACGCGTGTGTTCATTTAACCGCTCCGCCAAGTCCTTATATATACTGTGTGCCCCTGGCCCCCACGGGCCGAGAGTTTCTACCCAAAACGGCTCAAACATGTACCCTCTGTCGATTTATAATAATTATTTACAACAAGTATTTACAATCGTTGTATAAAATACAAACTATGATATATAGAAAACATCCTCAAAGCCCTCGCTGCTGTCGATAGGCAAGGTTCGCAACAAGCTGTAGATACAAAAATTTCTAAGAAGCTATTTGTGCTTTAGTTTATTTCTTCTATATTTGATGTTCAAAGTGATCACGTTTCTTTATTTATTTTATCTTACATAATGTCGTAGAATTTAAACATGTGAATTGAATTCAAAACGAACTCTTGCCTGCGCTTACCGCACCGCCCACTGTCAATATTTCATATTCAAATATTTTGTATTATTTGTGTCACATATGTTCGTGATGTCAAGGTCGTGGGTTCCGACTGAAAACCAGCGCGAAGGTTAGTTTTAAACTACCCTTAGCATTTTGCTGAGTCGGGACCTATTCCTGGCATCGCGCAACATTACATTTTTGTTTGTTTGTTGGATATTTAGTATTGAAAATGTTTGTCTGTGTGTATAGTTCTTTAAATTGATGTAATGTTTGTATGTAATGTTGTGTGTTGTCATGAATAAATGTTTTTCTTTCTTTCTTTCTTTCTTAGTCAATAACTACTAAATGTAGAAATTATTATACATAATGACTAGAGTCGGGTAAAGATTTCCTGCAAACTACTAAGTTATCCTACCTCGGTTTTACTTGCATTCATTACATTACTTAGTAAGTATTTCTGAAGTTCATCCAAATCCGTTAATCCATGAGTAACAAACATCCACACAAACAAACACATACATACAGTAGGCATAGCAGGATTATATTACGTAGGTGTGAAAAAAAGTTATCCAAATATTATGGCGTAATCAAATAAATTAACGAAATATAAAAATCTAACCCGGTAGCTTTACCGGGTTACCCATAAAATAATGGGTTGAGCAAGCCCGCCCGAACACTTACGTATCTTTAACATTCCAGCGTCGACTAAGCGAACGTATATCCTAAATGTCGTAGGTTAATTTGATCATTCGAATTTTCGAAACGAAATTATATGTACAAATGTTTTCACCATTTTCTAATAATGTGTTCGCAATATTCCTAAGTTTTCGCAAAAATTCTAATTATCTAAATCATCCTACGACATATACAAACCTTGATCACCCACGGTGACCTTTTTTGTTTTATTTATTTATTTATTTATTGGTGCACAAAACAGATTACAGACATTTAACACAGCATAGATATATAAATAACAGGAAAATAATAACGGGTCGTAATCCTTAACATGTACACACATATTGGATAAGCAAAAAAGCAATAAAACAGACAAAAACACGCAATTTCAATTAACAAAATTAAAAATAAATTAAAATTAACGCAATGAGTGCAGACTACCTACAATCACCCACATACTTACAAATCACAAAAGGAGAAACATAAAGTGATGAGCTACTTAGACACTACGAATGAAACTTAAAAATTAAATTTTTGTATGTACGAAACCCATTACTGAAAATGTCGACAGTGGTATCCTTGTTGACGAGTTCATTGTACAGACGACACATTCTTGAGAGTGGGTTGTAATACGAGGTGTTGTTGAGGTAAACCCGGAGGGTGAAAGTTTTGGGGTTACGGAAACTGAAATTTGTGTTGAAGTCTAAAAGAGATAATATATGAGGGGTGTCAACTACGGTATAGATAATTTTATATAAAAATAGTAAGTCAGTACATTTCCGACGATTCTCAAGTGAGACCATATTAAATTGCAAATATACAGTAGCAACAAAGACACGATGTTCGCCCTCATAGCCACGATTTTGCATCGCTTTTATCGCGATATAGTCACGATGTAGCCGCAAAAAAGGTCGCGAAACAGTACTGATGCTGTCGCTGGCCCATTTTGCCGCCATTTCCTTTTTATGCTACCCGATACAGTCGTGCGGTTGAATCGATATAGTAGCGATATTAAATCGATACAATGTGACTATGTTTGTATCGGTGCAGAATCGATACAACGTGACTGAATCGCTACTGCATCGCTACTGTTGCGCGATGCAAACGTGACAAACGACCGTGTAGCAAAACAGTGACTGTATCGCTACAAAAAGTCTACGCGAGCAAAGCCACGGGCGGAAAGTAACTCAAACAATAATAAATATCCTGGGATATTTCTTCACAAAGACTTTGACTAAAATGTTATTAACAGCATAATCAGTGGTAAAATTATTTATTAAAAAAATAAAAAATACATTTAATGGTTTTAATTAATGCTAAGTAGTGATGAAGTACAATTTCAGGTTTTGTTTTTTCATTAAAATTACGACTGAATATTTTTTTTATCATTTTCGGAATACTTATGACCTATACTATCATCTCTCAAAAGGACCGTTCTTCATTTATTAGGACCTTATATAAAAAGATGTACATATATTTAATAAGTATACTTAGTTTTAATATTTACTTCTTTAGCAAGCAGATATGGTCCTGCACTGGGTGGAAAACGTGGAAACCCACGACCAGGCACTAGCTGGCACGTGGTATACCTTTCGATATTTATTGATATATTTTAAGTACATAATTTATATTCTATTTATCAGTTAAGACTTTGAAAAGGAGACATTGAGAAAGAAGAATATAAATTATGTCTCATCTTAAAGTATTCTATTATAATGTAAGGGGCTTTTGTTATAGTTTAATTTAAGAGGGAAAAGCGTTACTGCCATCCATACATCCAACAGGTAGGCAGTCCACCTGATGGTAAGTGGCTACCGTCGCCTATGGTCATTAGTAATACCAGGGGGATTTCCAATGTGTTGCCGGCCTTTATAAAGCCTAGAATGCAACTGGCTCTCAAGTGCAGCTGTTGGAATACACCAGTAGTTACTTGGCGACAGATTTTCAACCAGTCAGGCGGGTATTACAAAGTACCCTTTCACCGTGCTACTGTTTGCTATATAGGATTTGAACCCACGACTTTCGATGTCTGTACCATTGAGCTATCATCGTATTAACCTGGATCGATAATAGAACTCGCGTCCCAAAATTACCTACAAGAAAAAGTGTGTGTCAACTCTGACGTCACAGTCGTGCTTGAGTCGTTTGAATATGCAATAGGCAAAGAGGTTAAATAAATCATTAGAGCCGTTTTCGTGGGGCATAACTGGTGACGTCACGTCCGATTTATACATATACAATTTACAAACACACTTATATAATAGAAAGTTACATGAATGGAGCATAACTAATGACGTCACATCCGTCGCCAAAAAAGTTAACGCTTGTATTAATTTCACTCCTCATAAAATTTCCATGGATCCAAAAAAAACGATTCTTATGGAGTAAACTCCAAAAAATCAGGAATCCTTTCCATTTTCGCTTTCCATTATTTCCTATTTCTTTGTTTTCCACCAAAAAGCTTACAACTTGTAACTCGGACCACGATAATCAATTCGGGCAGGTAATGGAGTGTCAGATATGTTGCGGAACGAGATTTAGACAAGTCTCACGGAGCTGCTGTTATCTTGTAAGTCTGTAAAAGTTACTGCATGTGCTTTTGAAGTCTCATGCCAAACATCTGCCTTCTGTAGGGGTTTTGTTTGCGCTAATTTTACTTTAAATTAATACTAGCTATTCCCTTCGATTTTATCCGCGTTCCAGGAATAAGAAATAGCTTATAATTTGCCTTGGTAAACATTAGAGCATCAAGCCAACTGCTCTAAGTAATAAACGGACTTTCTAACGCAAATAGTTTTATTTCAGACGAGTAGTTTTGGATATTACCACTTACATCCAAACTTACAAACTTTACCTCTTTATAATTTTAATTAGCATCGATGTCAAGATTGGTATATGTAAGCTGTTTTACAAACATATATAATTAGGTAACTTCACCTGTTCCATCAGACCGATTGAGTTGAAATTATATACACATTTCTGGTGCTGGCAATCCCACTGGTATTGCTATTATCCATAGGCGATGGTTGCGACACCGCCTGCCTGTTTGTCTGCTTTGATATAAAAAACGTGATGTAGGATTTTTGGATCTTTCATATATTGTTATGACAATTCTATTTAAGAACTAAGAGTACTAGCTTACCGCCCCGCGCTTTCACCCGCGAAGTCCTATTTTACCCCCTTAGGGGTGGAATTTTCAAAAATCCTTTCTTAGCGGATGTCTAAATCATAATAGCTATCTATGCCAAATTTTAGCCCAATCCGTCCAGTGGTTTGAGCTGTGCGTTGATAGATCAGTCAGTCAGTCACCTTTTCCTTTTAAATATACAGAAGACTAGCTTCCAACCCTCGGTTTCACCCGCAATTCCGAGGGCTCTTAAGTTTTCCGGGATAAAAAGTATCATTTAATCCAGATTATATATTCTATATGTGTTTATTTTATCCAAATCCGTTCTGTAGCTTATGTGTGAAAAAGTAACAACCATCCATCTTCACAAACATTCGCAATAATATTAGTAGGATATTCATGTTATTTCCAACATAGAAACATATTATATTTATGTAATAACAAATTGGTAGCTCTTGTTAATAATGAAAGAACTTACTACAAAGCCCAACTTTTACAACAGCCAAGTTTATTTAGTTCTCGTATTTTTCTTACCTTTGTATTTTCTCCGCAGAGTTGCAATAATAATGTGCAGGTATCCATTTAGGCGCTAAATCCTTCGGGCTAAAGTTGTCTCAATAAAATAACCGGTTATTGCAGCGCAGATTTATAGCAGAGATGGTTTTTAAAATAAGTTCACTATTATTAAAGTATTATCTCATTATGGTAAGCGATGATGTGGCCGAAGGTGGTAAGCACACATAATGGTAATGATGTCGGATGCCGCGCTGAAGGTTGTGGGTTCAAATTCTACAATGAGTTAAACCTTTCGGTAAAGAAAAACATTGTGTGGAAAGCATAGCACGGTGGTAGAGAACATACACAACCCTATAATAAAGTATATAATAAAAGACGAAACAGATAAAAAAATATCAATAAACTTAAACAAATATTATTAAAAAAACCGGCCAAGTGCGAGTCGGACTCGCGCACCGAGAGTTCCGTACAATATTCGTCCATCGCATCGTTCGTCCATCACGGGAAATGCACAATTTTATTTAATTACTGTATTTGAGGTTGGTGCCAATTAAGGTGACGCCGCGTTAAGCTTAAAAATCTGAAATTCAACGTGCTGCGTCCCGCTCCCTACTATAGCGACCTCTCATAGAAAACCCGCGTAAACGGAACGGGCGTATGCGACAAAATGGTTTTTATTGTTTAATTTAAAAACTACAAATATATTTCATAAAACCTAAGTACAATTTATAATATCAGTTTCAATTAAAAGAAGTTTTGATGAAAACAAAGTGTGGTCTCAGGCCACCCTTCCCGTGTGTTATGGTGGTCTAGGAGTGCGGAAAATTTCAGACATTTCACTGCCGGCATTTCTGTCGTCGGTATATAGTGTGGGCGACCTCGTTGGATCTGTTTTGGACCCATCTATTGGATCCGTTGAGGTTTCTCACCTATCCGATGCCAGAAATGCCTGGCAGGCAGCTTGTCCAGGCACAAATATTCCGTCGCTAACCTTAAGTCACTCTCAGAGAGAGTGGGACAAGCCTCTATGCGAAAAAACTTGGCAAAATCTATTTTCCAATTTTTCTTCAAATTCGGACCGCGCACGCTTGTTAGCTGTCTCTGAGAAGGAATCGGGTCTCTGGTTGCAAGCCATTCCATCTACAAACATCGGTACTTTGTTAGACCGAATCACTTTAAGTTTATGCATTTGTCTCCGTCTTGGTTCCAGGACCAATCATCCTCATCGCTGCCGCTGCGGAGACTTTGTCAACGAGCTCGGCCACCATGGGCTTTCGTGCTCTTTAAGCGCCGGCCGTTTTTCACGCCACGCGGCTCTTAATGATATTATCCGTAGGGCTCTTGTTGTTGCCAACGTACCTTCTGTACTAGAACCAGTCGGAATTGCGCGTGACGATGGCAAGAGGCCGGATGGTATGACTTTGATCCCGTGGAGTGTTGGCAAGCCGCTGGTGTGGGATGCCACGTGTGTAGATACACTTGCGCCTTCCCACTTACTGGCGACTTGTAAAGTCGCTGGGGCGGCTGCGACCGGTGCTGAAAAATCCAAATTTAAAAAATACGCTTGTCTTGGTTCTAATTTTTCGTTCATGCCATTCGCAGTTGAAACCATGGGTCCATGGGGGTTCGAGGCTCGCCGATTTGCTTGGATTTTATCATCCAAGCTCATCGAGGCTTCGGGAGACCGACGGGCTGGGAGCTTTTTCCGCCAACGCATAAGCTTGGCCATCCAAAAAGGGAACGCTGCCAGCCTGTTGGGAACCTTGCCTATCGACAGCAGCGAGGGCTTTGAGGATGTTTTCTATATATCATAGTTTGTATTTTTTACTTTAATTGTAAATATGTAAATAAATAAATATATATATATATGTAATAAATTTTGGAACCTCAAATCGATCCTCAATGCCGGTAAAATTGGAATCTCTTATTTTAAAGAGGTATTTTTGATTAATTATTTTGTGTTATGAAAGTTAACCAATCGTGTTATGCAACGTACAAAATAAAGTCAAAGACATGATGAATTCTTACAATAAATTTCAGTTCGTTCGCTTCAGTCATTGTTGAGAAAAATCGGAATCCTTGCAACCAATATCTTCAGTTCTAAGTATGGGGAACCCCCAAAATTTATTGTTTTTTTTCTATTTTTGTGTAAAAATCTTAATCCGGTTCACAGGGGGGGGGACCAACATTTTACCACTTTGGAAGTGTCTCTCGCGCAATCTATTCAGTTTAGAAAAAAATGGTATTAGAAACCTCAATATCATTTTTGAAGACTTATCCATAGATACCCCACACTTATGGGTTTGACGAAAAAATATGGGGAACCCCCTCAATTTATTGTTTTTTTTCTATTCTTGTGTAAAAATCTTAATCCGGTTCACAGAATAGATCTACTAACCAAGTTTCAACAGTATAGCTCTTATAGTTTCGGAAAAAAGTGGCTGTGACATACGGACGGACAGACAGACATGACGAATCTATAAGGGTTCCGAAATTTGCCATTTGGCTACGGAACCCTAAAAAGGAAATAAGTAAATAAGTTAATTAGTTAATAAGTAAATAAGGAAATAAGTAAATAAGTACATAAGTAAATAAGTGAATAAGTAATTAAAGTAAAAAAGTAAATAAGTTAATAAGTTATATTACATATATATTTGTTTAATCAAACATTTTATTCAGCGAAAAAAAAAACAATATTACCACCTCTAAAACAATAATTTACTACTCGTTTATTTTATCCAATATCATCAAAACGGTAATAAGGTAGGTAATAAGTAAGTAAATTAGTTAATAAATAAGTAAAAAAGTAAAGTTAAAGTAAAGTAAAAAAGAAAAAAAAGTCAATAGGTAAGTAGGTAAATGGGTAAATAAGTACATAAGTATATAAGTACATAAATTCATAAGTATATAAGTACATAAGTAAATAAGTACATAAGCAAATAAGTCAATAAGTAAATATGTGAATAAGTAAATATGTGAATAAGTAAATAAGAAAATCAGTAATAAGTAAATAAGTAAAAAGTGAATAAGTAAATAAGTACATAAGAACGTAGGTATATTAGTACATAAGTACATAAATACATAATTATATAAATACATTAGTACATAAGTACATAAGCAATAAAGTAAATAAGTACAACAGTACATAAGTACAAAAGTAAATAAGTACATATGTACTAATAGTACATAAGTAAATAAAGAAAAAAGATAACGAGTACATAAGCAAATAAGTAAATATAAGTTAATTAGTTATTAAGTAAATAAGTAAACAAGTTAACAAGAAAATAAGTACATATGTACTAATAGTACATAAGTAAATAAGGAAAAAAGATAACGAGTACATAAGCAAATAAGTAAATATAAGTTAATAAGTAAATAAGGAAATAAGTTAACAAGTTAACAAGTAAATTAGTCCATAAGTACATAAGACAATAGTACATATGAACAATAGTATATAAGTACAATACTACACAAGTACAATAGTACATAAGCAAATAAGTAAATAAGTTAATTAGTTAATAAGTAAATACGGAAATAAGTAAATAAGTACTTTAATCCATAAGTTCATTAGTACAATAGTACATAAGTACATGTACTTAAGTACAAAAGTACATAAGGAAATAAGATAACGGGTACATAAGCAAATAAGTAAATAAGTTAATTATTTAATAAGTAAATAAGATAACGAGTAAACAAGTAAACAAGTGAATAAGTCCGATTTAAATTAATTTTATAGATATATTACATATATTTGTAATAGTAAATAGGTAAATGGGTATATAAGTATGTACTAACCCCCTAAATTTATTGTTTTTTTTCTATTCTTGTGTGAAAATCTTAATGCGGTTCACAGAATACATCTACTTACCAAGTTTTAACAGTATAGCTCTTATAGTTTCGGAAAAAAGTGGCTGTGACATACGGACGGACAGACAGACAGACAGACATGACGAATCTATAAGGGTTCCGTTTTTTGCCTACGGAACCCTAAAAACAGCAACACCGCAAATGCGCTGCTGCGACGCTGCAAAAAATCACGATGGGGCAGGCCCTAATATTGACCGACTAATAAACATAACCGGTTAATTCAAGTTATTCTTTAAAATACGTAGCTATGTGTTACGCAAGTTACATAAAATACTGTATCGCCATCTCCAACCCAATTAGGCTAGATGACTGTCTCGCTTCAACTGTAATGAAAGAACTTGACTTATTTATCCCACATGACATAAAAAAATACATTTTACAAAATGAAAACCCAAAATAGGGCTGCGTCTCGCCTCTTAAGCGTGCCAATTTATCTAGCGCACAGCGCAAATTATTATGCTAATTTGGAACTGTGTACCGCAAAAACGGTACATCCCTAGCCATAAATTATATTCTTAAAGTCTTCAAAATTAAACTTTGCATGGAAAATACTTTTGTTTATTACGGTATAAGTTATTTTAAAATTATTATGGATGTGTGTTGGTAGTTAATAATTAAAGATGTTTTGGATTGAGAAGTGGAAGGAGTCATCAATTTTATTAACTTTTAACCGCGCGAGGCAGAAAGTAAAGAGGTTAAATAATATTATATAATATTACAATATAGCATGATTAAGTAACAAACATGCAGACTAACTTTCACAAAATTTATATAGGTATACTAGCTATTCCCCGCGGTTGCACCCGCATTCCCGAGATAAAAAAATAACTATAACCTTCCTTGAGAATTGGGCTTGATGCAAAAAATATTTTTCAAATCCGACTGGTAGTTCCAGAGATTAACGCATTGAAACAAACAAACAAAAACTCTTCAGCTTTATCATATTAGTATAGATATATAATAGTATAAAAATAATTCATCAATAATTTTGAATACAGGCAACATTCGAATTAAAAATGCTTCAAAAATGTTTTGATTCCAGTTTGTAATCAACCGACTTCAAGTGTAACAAAGCGTATGAAACAAAGACATTCGAATATTATTTTTAAAGAGCAAAGACAACAAAGGCGGTACGAGGCGTAACTTATTTGAATAAGGCGAGGCTGAGGCATGAAAGAGGAAGAGGCAGTGGTTATTATGGAATTCATTTCACGCTGACCCCTTCGCGGTTATGCTTTTGACGTTTTATTTTGTGTAGGTATACTAGTTGTTTCAGCGGTTTTTATGAGAATTTTGCAGGATCAAATATTTAGTTTTAAAGAGAAATTATTTCATGGAATACTGGCAGGTATTTACCCGTATACCTCGTCAAACACGGGCAGTTTCTAACTTAAACATAATAGGTTAATGTGTAAACAATCCTAAGAAGTATTTCACTCGCTTCTAATGGTTGTATCGATGTGAAACTTTGCATATTATACGTTATTAATTCAGTATATTCAGTTTCAATATGAAACAATCACTAAATCCATAGAAGTATTATGTTTGCATATGCATCAAAACTCAAAAAAAAAACCGGTACATACAACTTTGTTGTAATCGGTTTTATTTAAAAACCAGCTACAGTTTAGTAACCGATTACAACAGTAACATCAAGCAGATCTGTAAAACGAAGCTAGAGTTTCTAGGACAACGGTTCAAAGCCTTTTGTAAATCCACCGAATTTGGACTAAGTCAAAAAGTCTATAATTTTTTATTATGTAACCTTAACCCAAAATAATTTATTTGGTAACGCAACAATATGGGATATTTCTCTATAGTCATTTTTGCTTGTATATACATCATACATCGATTTAGTTGGTGGGTAGGTGGTCACGTTACAGACCCTTTAATTAATTTAATTTTCAGTGTCATATTACGCTCTCTAAAATAGGTAAGGAATTTTGTATTTTTCCATGAACATTTTACCGTGATTATACGAATTTCGAAGCTACTAGTACTCGAAACCATTATACAAAGTATTGCCGTCTCTATTAATTTCCCGTGGGGGCGCTTAGATACTGGATTATACCTTGATAAGGCTTGCAAGAGTGAGAAAGAGGTCATTACTTAGTACCTACTCACGTTTGAAAATAAAACCGCGATGTCTTCACGGAGTCGCAGTAAATTAATGGAAAAAAGAAGTGTTTATGATGTGAAAAAAAATTAGGATACTTAGTAGGGGTGGCACAGTGAATCCTAGCCTTGTCCTAACTATCCTATATCATCTAATTATCATGGAATATTTTTTTACTTAAATATACGCATAGACGTGAAGCTGGCAATAGCCAAATTATGTTTCATTTTTATTGGGTAGCATAAATCCTAAAATATTCCAATAAAATCGTACTTAAATTACGAACAACTTGCTTGTGTCATATTTTTAAATCAAGCGGCGCGCCACGATAGACTAGCGCCACACAAAATGGAATCGGCCGTTGTCAGCGACTCAAATATAATTTATTGATTTTTTGCAGCCCTGTCCCTTTCTATGTCAATACAGTGAAAGAAGATAGAAATACATAAACTATTTAAATTCTAAATTACATTTAATATGCTCTACAATCTTAGATAGATTAATAAGTTCCTTTTTGAATGACGATACATCCATTTTGAATCGAGCCGCGGACTAAAAATCTTAGTCTACTCGCACAATTTCAAGGCCTCTAAATGCTTAATTACCGTGTAGATAATATATTACTTACTTGCTACTATATATTACTTACCTAAATATGAAAGCACAGGATAGCTGAGAGGTGTTAATGAATTCATCACACTACTCCATCCAGCCATATAATTGCGAGCGCATTTGTCTTCGTTAAAAGCAGGCAGGAGGTGCTGATTTCATTAATTACACGTAACGTTGACGTGCAAAGGTTATCTGTAATGTTGGTAGGTAGGTATGTATATGTGTGGTGATGGAAAATCAGTGGTAGTATCGCCAAAGGCTATAAAAAATAAATTGAAGTGTCTGTTTGTAATGTCAGAAATAACAGCTTTTTACTAAATGCGTATGAATGTATATACGGTACTTATAACAAAAAACTTTTTTGAAGTGTAAACTTCTTTTAGCGCGGTACGCATATTTTTAGATGATATAAAACCATTGGAACGGTGTCGCGAGCGACACCGTTATGGTGAGACGCAGTTTGACGTTTAGTTTCTTTTTTTTATTGATGTGAAAACTTCTTTTAGCGCGGTACCTACAGCAACATATATATAAATTGAGTTAAAAAAAAGTTTTCACTTCTGTCAACACTCCCGGAGTGCAATTTTTTTTTTTATGTCTGTCTGTCAGTTTGTTCTGACTAATCTCTTAAACGGCTGAACCGATTTTGACGAGACGGTCACTGGCAGATAGCTGATGTTTTAAGAAGTAACTTAGGCTATTGTTAGGTTTTTGAAGTTCGTGGTTTCGGTGAGGAAGACATCGTGAGAAAACCATAGAATAGTCGTAGAGTTTTTTGCAGTAAGTACCTACCCGCCTAGTTTCATATAAGTAAAATTCATCAGCAGAGTTTTGCGCCCTCATATTGGTTGATAAATTCTCATAGTGGTCTAGTGTGCCAAAATTCACCTAGAGTTACTGTGTGTGTAGTAAAAAATAAACAACGCGGGCAGTACCTATGCACGTCAGTTTTTTGGCGTCACGTTCGATAGCATGTTTCCGCAGTTCCGCACACGGGAAATGTTAGCTCCGGGGTGTGAGGGAAATCCCCTCTATTATTTTTGTTTAGTACAGTGTGGTGTTTACTGTGCGAATAAATATGCAATAAACATAAGTCCAATAAAACTAAATGGATTGGTCAAAGGTTGGATGTATTTAAACAAAAAATAAAGGTTTAAACAAATACATTTATGAAAGAGAGAAGATACAGGGTAATTTTGCCTAGAACTTTACTAAATTTATAAAACTGGATAATTATTTTATGATTTGCAACCATGGCTGTTTCGTTTGAGTAGTTTTTTTTGCACAAATACTGTTAATGTTAATGGTTCTAGAGGGTTTTATATATTTATAAATATAAAAAAAATGCTATGATTAAGTTGTCTATAACTTCATCAATCATCTTATGGGTCGAAGCCAGCCAAGTAATTTTAACATAACAGAAAGCAAAATTCTCCTAAGTATTCCAAATAGACCTTTGATTTTCAACACACCGCTTCCCCAACATTCAAAGTCAAAACCATTTATTCAGTTTAGGCCCTAAGAGGGCACTTATGAACGTCGAAACTACTGAAGTTACCACCGATTCGGAAGTCGCCTTCAACTGAGAAGAACCGGCAAGAAACTTAGCAAGGTAAAATTTTTTTTGGACAATCTAACAATGTTAGCTTTTTTCCATTAAATTTTTTACAATTTTAAAGAAATATAATATGCATAAACACAAAAATGAAAATAATAATAATAACCTGAACATGTTCAAATTTTAACTAAAAATTTGTATCTCTAATACTAAGTACCTACTGGCTTTTGTATGCACAAGTATGTACAAGATGCACTCGTGCAGAGTGCAGCTACTTCCAGACATCTTTATCCTCAATGTAATGAGCTACCTTGTAATAGGCTTTTTCTTTTAAAACTTTCTTTATGTATGATTTGAATTTAAAATCAGTCATCTTGGTAACTGAGAGAGGTATTTTATTATAAAAAAGCGAACACTACTTCCAAGAAATGACTTTTTAACTCTATTCCAAAATACGGAACTACTAATTTATCTTTTTGTCTTGTATTGATATTATGTATCTCCATCTTTGATTTAAACATTTCTATATTTTTACGTTGAATTATGACCCTTATTACTACCGTTTCATGATCTCCTTTAATATGTACATCAACTATCGACAGTTCCTAGATCCCAGTATACGTGTAAACAGATCGTGACATTATCGTGCGGATCCCGCTTCGATCACTGACGATACCGGGGCGAAGGCAATTCGATAGAGTATTATTCATTCATTTTGTGCACGGAGTAGTAATTTTGGAGAGGCCTTTATTTTTTTTACTTTGTATTTGACTATGGAAAGTAATGATGTGGCTGAAGGTGGTAAGCACACAAAGCCTAGATGGAACTGGCTCTCAAATGCAGCTGCCGGCACACACCGGTATCTTTGAATTTTTTGAAATTGCTAATATTTTAAATGTGATTATTTGTGTGTAAGTATGTTTGTTATTTAATAACGACGATCGTATATTATTATACAGAACTAGCTTCCGCCCCGCGGTTTCACCCGTGTTCCCGAGGGATCTTGTATTTTTCCGGGATAAAAAGTAGCCTATAGCCTTCCTCGATAAATAGGCTATCTTTTCTTTTCTTTTTTTTTTTGTTATAACACACATATATTGTCAGTGAGACTAGATAAATAATTTAATGTAATAAATCTGAGTTGGTTTTGAAAAGAGTAATTGCTGAGTTTCTTGCCGGCTCTTCTCAGTAAAAGCAACCTTCCGAACCGTGCGTTAGAGTCAGACTATTCATAAGTGCTTGTGAAGGCCTATTTGAATAAAAAATATTTTAATTTCATTTTCATTTCATTTCAAAACTGAAAGAATTTTTCAAATCGAACCAGTAGCTCCTGAGATTAGCGCGTTCGAACAAACAAACTCTTCAGCTTTATATTATTAGTATATATGAATTTTAAGATGTTGACATTACTTGCAGGGTTAAAAGCACTCATCACTATGATAGACTTTTACTATGGGAAAAATTGAGAAATCACGAAAAGAGTCGGCAGCTGCTATTGAGCATTTGTATGGAACTGTTTTTTGTGTGATGCCTAATACCTACCGTAAAATCTTGTACGTTTGGATTAAAACATAGTAGGTATATATATGAGGGTTTTTTTTGCATTTTTACATCTACACTAGAATCCCGATTATCCGGATCAAATAAAACCAGGGGTATTCCGTATAATCGAAAATCCGGATAATCGATTTCAAAGCAAATCAAACAATATTTTTATTTTTTTTTATTGTCGTGCGGTTTAATTGAAGAATTAGATAGAGTTAATTTTTTAATTGGCATTTAGAGCCGAGACGAACGAGTCTGGATAATCGGATGTTCGGATAATCGATGTTCGGATAATCGGGATTCTACTGTACGTTTAAATAGCATTTGTCTCGTTCTTCCATAATAATTCATATAACTATTTAACATATTTTTACTTTAATTGCCGTACCTACAGGAGTTGTCACAAAATCAATAGCACTTCCACTTATTCTACATCTATGCCCCAGTTGAATCCACGCAAACATTCGACTGGCATTATTCTGTCTGAGACACAGCGCTCCTGGCTGACATGCCGACTGAGATAGCTCAGATTCCCTATGCAGTGCCAATATCACGTGCATTCGTCAACTTCCAGCTATTTGTTAATTAACTGGCATACCTACTAAAGGTATGAAATATCTTGTGCAACGTGGGTGCTCACGGAAATTTCAATTTCAATAAAATGCATGGACATTTTTCAAGCAATTTATACGACTAAAGAAGGCATAACATTCAACGTGAAATGGGCTTATGTTTGACGACTGACCCGGCCATAAAATGACGAAGATGATGGAGCACGCTTGTCCCTGTAGGTAATTACCTTGGCTTAGCTCTATATTTATTGATTTGGTTTGGAATGGAAGCCTAATTGATTACGATTAGTTAAGATACCCATCGAACTCACCTTTTGTGAATTATTTTAACTGATAAACTACTCAAATGCAGCTGCCACTTGATCACTTTGCGATTCGATACACAGGACTTTAGTTTTAATTAGTTAGTGTATAGGTGTGGTGTAGGTACTGTTATAACAAAGTTCCAAATAGCTTTTAGTTTCAAATTTGGTATAAAATGTGTTTAGTATAAAATTAACTTAAAAGTAAAATGTTAAAGGGTAACCATTCGATATCTTCTATTTTACTAGTGTAAAGCAAAAAACAATCCATTGATATTTTACTTACCTACGCTCAGTCTGAACTAATAACATGGCTTGCTTCATGTTTAATAAAACCACAATAATACAATTGCTAACCCTGAAATAAAAATAAATTAAACCGCATTCTGCAATCACCATACAAATAGAATTTGACGCAAAAAAAATAAGTAGGAACGGAAGAGAAGCGATTATTCCACGAACGTGTTTCTAAACGTCCATCGTATAATACACGCATAAAATTATTCATTCCGCCATCTTTCACACGTTCCCGCCGCCAGAAACGGAAGCCATCAGTGCTGCCATAAAAAAATATAAGATCATAAAATCTTGATTGTTATTCCAGATTATGGTATGCGGAAAATTAATAGGTAGTCAATGGATTGCAGAATAATTGGGTCAGACACAAAATAACAAAGAAAAAACATAAAAATGACATGTAACATGACTTTTGCAAAAACTGTTTTTGAAGTGAAAACTTGTTTAGGCGCGTTGAGCACTTTTTGGGTGAACAAAAAGCGTGAAACTCGCGTCATCGTCGCTGCAAGCTTCCCATGTTTTCACTTCTAACGGCAGTCCCCAAAGACTACCATAGTGAGATTGTGGTCAAACAAAAAAAAAAAAATACATAATATATTATTATCACAAAAAACAGTGAATACCTAATCTTTTAGTTTTCAGTTTAGATAAAAGCCCTAGTAGTTTAACGTACACTTAAAAAATATTCCTCAAAACGTATCGCTACAGTAAATGTCTTTATATAATGTTACTTGATTAAATATTGGTATGTAAGTGTATGTTACCGGAAAATAACAAGAACCGCAAATTTATTATATTATATAATATTATTTTACGCCCACATTTTCGCAAATTGATAAACTTACCGAACTCACGCGTAAAATAAGAAGTAAGCAATAACCAAACGCCATGTGCGCCCTGATTGGTTGAATAAGTCACGTGCTCCTCCGCGAGTTTATGAATTTTCTAGGAAATTTATAAACATACCTAACCTAACCTAATCTTTTTCCGTTAGTTTATAAATTTACCACGACACGTCGCAAAGTGATAAATTTGCGAAAATATGGGCGTAAAATAATACAATTAATTAATCTCTCGTTTAGAATCATACGAAAGTTTATAAATTTCCTAGAAAAATAATAAATTTGCGGTTCTTGTTATTCTCCGGTGACATATTATATATTTTAAAACCACAAAGGTTTGTCACAATGATATACTCTTTAGCTGCGCGTCCACTTGATCAGTAACAGAAATTTTAATAATCAACCGAAAAGAAATGAAATAATTTATTCATTCAATAAAGTAAATTACATTAGAACAAAATTTTACCACCTTAGTTAGTTTCATAAACGGACTCCCTCGTAACAAATTCATGATGAAAAATGCTCTATCTGACTCTTTAGCATTAAAACTCTAAAAAAATTAAGCCTACGATTATAGTTAGATACCTACTCCTACATCAATATCAAATTAACTAATAAATAATTTTCCAAAGATAATTTACTTAACTCGTCTGAAAGTCGGGTATCACTAAGAGGCCTAAAGCCAAGAGCCACTTATATAATTCAGGATGAAAAACCGCCCCTTTCAAATATTTCCACTGAAATGAAGACGTCGCTATGTATGCATTTGCGGAATAAGTATTTTTTTCTCGAGGAAACAGTCTGGGCTATACTCGAATTTCCTTTCCCTTGAAATAATTAATTTGCCTTACCACTCCTGGCTTTACGCGAAGGTATTTCGTTTCCTTTTTCAAATACTTACAATGCTGGAAGATCTCAATACGTTTTTTTTGTCTAAAAGGATTTCTTAAAAATAAAAAAAAACATCTATACTAATATTATATTGACGGGCCGGTTGGCGTGGTTGGTAAGATACCCTATCTATCACGCCGCAGGTCGTGGGTTCGATTCCCACTCAGGACAAACATTTGTGTGCATGAACATGTCTGTTTGTCCTGTGTCTGGTTGTAGTTATCTATATATGTATATATTTACAAAAGAAAAGTAGTATATGTAGTATATCAGTTATCTGGCTTCCATAGTACAAGCTCTGCTTAGTTTGTGGTCAGATGGCCGTGTGTGAGGAATAATGTCCCAGAATATTTATTTATTTATTATAAAGCTGAAGAGTTTATTTGTTTGTTTGTTTGTTTGTTTGAACGCGCTAATCTCAAGAACTGCTGGTTCGATTCTTTCAGAAAAAATCTTTCAGTGTTGGATAGCCCATTTATCGAGGAAGGCTAAACGTTACTTTTTATCCCAAAGAAACACACTCCCTAGGGAACGCGGGTGAAACCGCGTACCTTATAAAGCCCTTATTTTATGCCTCCACTAAGTTCGGGATAGACTTAATTATTCTACAAAGAAGCCGCGTAATAAGGTATAAGCGTCCAATTAATGAAACAAACTCAGGTACATGCAATGGAAGAGTCCAGAGGTGTCTGCTAGTATCTAATAAAATATTTAACCAGCTTAGTTTTTTTCTCACCAGTAACATTTTACTTAATCCCTACCAGTCTGATTTCCGTCCTGGGCATAGTACCGTTACATCGCTAATCAAAATAACAGATGATATACGCTCTGGGATGGAAAACAGACAACTCACTGTTCTAACGTTACTTGATTTTAGCAATGCATTCAATACAGTTGATTTTGATATTTTACTTGCTATATTGTGCTCTCTTAACATATTTCCAACGGTAGTTGACTGGTTCCGTAGTTACTTGTATGGACGCCGGCAACGTATTCACGTTGATGAAATCTTGTCCTCATGGTGTGATACAAACGCCGGTGTTCCTCAAGGTGGCGTCCTTTCTCCACTTCTGTTCTCGGTTTTTATTTGAAAAGAAAGAAAGAAGAAAAACCATTTATTAGACAGACACAAAGTGAAATTAAACAATAGTACAAACACATAACAATAAAGTGATTGTGCCGCCAAACAGGACATCAGCTCAGCATAATGCTACTGACTACCATTTAGTCAGCAGCGCTGATTATCAGCTGACGCCTTCAGTGATATCACGGTCGAAGTGCACGGGAAAAAGTGAAAAGAAACAAAACACAGAAAGAATGTTATAAAGGAAAGTGAAAAAATACAATGCTAGTGTGTGTGCTAATGCTGATAAAATTTCTTCTTTCTACCACCGTTGTGCAGGTGATCTCCAATTATACAGACAATCCTCTTTAGATGATCTACCTTGCGCCATTCAGTTAACGAATGTAGACCCTGCTGGTATGTCTGATTGGAGCAGACGTTTTGGTCTCCAAGTGGATCCAACTAAAACTAAGGCTATAATTATTGGTAGCAAAACTTTAATATCTCGGGTAAAGTGGGACCAACTACCACAAATTACTTTTGATGGCGTCGCTATACCATATAGCGAAGTTGTAAAAGACCTGGGTATTTTAATTGACCGAACCCTATCTTGGGCTCTGCAAGTAGCGGAAGTGAGCAGGAGGATGTTTGCTGCCGCTGGATCTCTTAGACGGTTGCGAAATTTCCTACCCATAGACACCTAAATTGCGCTCTCAAAGTCCTTACTCTTACCGCATCTCGATTATCCTGATGTCAGCTATCTTGACCTGAGGAGCAGTTAAATAAACTTGAGCGTCTCCAAAATTTTTGCATACGGTTCATTTTTGGCTTGCGCAAATTTGACCACGTCTCTCAGTTTCGTTGTCAACTCAAGTGGCTCCTATTCGCCTTCGCCGGAATACTCACATACTTTCAACCTTATATACTATTTTATTTAATCCCAAAGCTCCTTCTTATCTTAAGGAACACTTCGAATACCATAGCTCCCAGCATCACGGTCTTCGTAAGTCCTCTGAAATTCGCCTCAAAACTCCCTCACAAAGTTCCCATACTTTTAGTCAGTCTTTCACTGTGCAAGCTATTCGCCTTTGGAGCGAACTCTCTACCTCAATTCATTAGACAAGCTCAGACTATTGAAACTTTTAAGTCGCAAGTATTCTCCTATTATCACTCTCTTTGATCTTTTTATTTTCTTTTATTTATTGACAATATTTGGTATTAGTATGTTATTTTATTTAGATATCTATATTTATTTTATGTAGTTATGTATTTTATATATTTCTAAGTGGTATTATGGGTAGTATTTGTTTATTTTACAAATTATATTTTAATGTATTTGTTTTAGTAGGTATAGTATAGTTTATGTAGATTTTTTAGGTAGTTGCTCCACCTGCCACTATTTTATTTATTTCCTGTTACCCAAAGGTTGCCTGGAAGATATCGCTTAAGCGATAAGGCTGCCTAGATTGTATTCTCTTTTATTTTATATGTCATTTCTTCTCATGTATGTATATGATGAATACAATAAAGAATATTTCATTCATTCATTCATTATGAACCTCGGAAAAACAATTCTATAGATCTCCGTGGTTGTAATTTGATGGCCTAGACTACATAATCTTGAAGAAATATACTCAGAAGTCCAGTTACTAATAATTTAGTTATTAAGTATAACTAGTTTTTGGTATAACCAAAAAATCTGAGCTTTATATTTTTATAAATATTAAAGAATTTTATTTACAACAATCATTATCTACTAACAAAAACAACAAACCTTAACTACTTAAACTAAATATTATTAAAAAAAAGAAAGATAAAAAACTACGTTTAGATCGCATTATTTTTATAATACCTACCTACTGAAAGTATCTCTTTATTCTAGCTATAATGTCAGAAACTGAAACATAAGATCAAAAAGTAAATTAAACGAGTTCTAAAACAATGCCTGAATACCTCTGAGAGTTAATTTCTTATCAAACTTGGATAAACAAAGTTCCCTATCGAAGCTATCCATAATCAAATCAGTGGGGAGTAATTAAGAGATTGAGCAGCGGGGCGGCAGACACGCTATATACCGGGTGGGCCTGTGCCCACTTCTCAAATGAATGGCGGATAAGTACCGGACGTTCGGCGGGAAAGTTTACATGCACTTTGCAAGTTTGTTTTGTAGTGTAAAACATGTGTAAAACGATCTAGCTAGGCGAACTGATTTAGATTAATTTGAAGGACTTTATAAAATATTATGAAGTGGAAAGTAATATGTAGGTACCTAATAAATACAAATAAATCTTTGGCTTAAATAAATAAACTAGCGAACCGCCCCGGCTTCGCACGGGTAGCAAAACATACGCCAAAAAAAAAATCTGCTCCCAGTTGGAATGATTTTTTCCAACATCTTCAACAATCATCGTCATTATTTCAGCCAATTTACCCAACACCCTAATGAATTATATACTTAAACCTTCCTCATGACACACTCCGTCTATTGGTGAAAACCGTATGAAAATCCGTTCAGTAGTTTGAGTTTATCGCGTACAGACAGACACACAGATGCGGCGGGAGGATATTGTTTTATAATATGTAGTAATTATGCTAACGAACCTAATCGATAGGCCAACCAGTAATTTTACATTAAAATCAAGACGTTTCGCGTTATTTTATTATATTATGCGGGACAAATATTCAAAAAGTGTCCAGCTGTCAGTTATAAATAACAGTTCAAAAACCCTCCAGAATGGCGCTAGCATAGATAAGGGGTACGCAGTACACTACGGTATGAATGTAGCAGTAGTAGACGGACTGAGTGAGTGTGCCAAGTTCAAAAATATATATTTGAACTTCCTCTATGCCTTCTGACTCTTGATTATTATTCAGTTTATTTTACTTAAATTTTATTTCAAATAAATATATCCATAATATGAAAAAAAAACTAAATAGAAGTCTGGCAAATGAAAGTAGACACTCAAATTATTTGCAAACTTTTCATATGGCATGGCAATGTTTTATTTATGTCAATCTCTGTCGCTTTGATGTTGATACTTTGTTTGTATTCGTAATTATTATTTATAATTTAATAAAAACTATTTCTGTGTTTGGTTCACATTCTGTTCACATTAAAAATACGACTTTACATACAACAAGTACCAACCGTAGGTTCCCATTTTGACCTGTCCACATGCTGTCAAGCAGTAGTGTACAAATATTGTTTTACACAAAAAATAAATAACTCTAAAGTATCAAGTCAGGTTATTCCAGGTACAGCATAGAAATTTTGGAGTTACTAGTGTGAGATTTTTTTTTGCCACGCTTTATCAGTCTACTTTCGTTTGCCAGACTTCTAAACATAACTAAATTCTAGAATTTATATCGTAACTTGACATTGGCAAAATACCCGTGTGATGCTATTAAAAAAAAACATATCAAACGAACGAACGAAACTTACGGTACGAAACGAACGAAAGTTGAAATAAACAAAACTGTGATCTATTGGGCGTTGCCGTACATTTTTAGTACTCAACTACTGATAATTCGTTGATTACAAATAGATAAGCCCTCATGTGTTTGCACGACATTGTACTAGATATAAGGGTTTTATAGATAAGTCAGAATAGTCAGACACATTTTCTGTACTTGTAAATTTTCGTTCTCAATTTTTTTATCATTTCTCAATACAAATACCGATTTTACTTATCCTTTTAGTATTTTTACAGTTAAAATAAAGTTATAAAAGTGTTTTAATTCAACATATTGCATGTTTTTTAAAGACAAACAATGAAAACTTATCGTAAACAAATGGTGGTGATTCATACGAAAATACTTGTAATTATCGAACCATAGCAATTCAGTGACGTGAAAATGTTGAATAAATTGCTGTTAACTATAGTTTTAAGTGCAAGTGTGAAGTGCCAGTCAAATAAGGACCTGTACAATGGTCAAATAAACAATGAGTACTATAAATCGAAGCAATTTGAAGTCAACAGAGAGATGAGGCTCCCTAGCCCTGGGGACAGTGATTACAGGACTTATGTGTACAACGATAGACGATACGGGACGGACCCCACGCGATATAACCCATACAATCCAAATATAAACCAGCCCGGAGGGTTCCCATACAATCCTATTAACACGAATCCTTTGGATGACCAGTTTAAGTTTAATGTGGTGAGTAAAAGTTTGATCTAACTGGTCGTATTGTAACTATTTAAAGAAAATAATGTTTGTAAATATATTTTCATTTCCTTCTAATTAATAATAGTACCTGAGCCTTGTTTGTAAAATCGCATATTTTCAGGAAAGACGCCTAGATAAACTTTCAAAGCAAAACCTTACCTGAATACATAATTTTATCGATATCTGAGATACACAAAATAAATTGATATATTTATACAAAAATTGCTACTTTAAAGTTATAAGATGATGATTGTCTAAATGTTGGTCTTGGACCTGGCTGGTTATTGGTCCCATCTAGTGGGAGACAGTCCCTGCTCAACACTTTCCTGTATGCGGTAGCAACACGTGAACCTTTCTTCCCCTTTGGTTATCGACTCGAGCAATGTGGCCTACCATTTCAGCTTACTGACTCAAACAAGCTATATTCTCAAAATGTCCACTTAAAACAATAAATACATAATATGCCATTTTAAAATTACCTTGTTACAGAATCGTGATCCAAATAATCCTGATTCTTTATTCCCTGGTGTGCTTGGAGGATGGAGAGAGGATTTGCAGGGTCGGGAGAGAAGAGACTCTCGGCAGCTGAAGAGAGATATCTTTGTTATGACCAACTTTGGACAAGTTCAGGGGTTTAAGGTATGTATGGAGTATGTGAGAAGAGATTGGTTGTCGAGTAAAAGAGATGGATAGAGTATAATAATATATTCACTACAAGTATAGACTTGGTACTACTACTACAAGACTACACTACACTAAAAATATAGATTTAGTCATCAATTGTACTTTGTAAATCCATATTGGAGACCTATGTTCTGCAGCATACATTTCTGAGGTGAAATAATTAAAATATTATGCAACCATTTTGATACAAAAACTTTTATTAAATTCAGGGTTAGCAAAACCTTAAAAAAAAACAATTTTAATCTAAGATACTCGAAATTTGTGATCATTGCCTAATCCTTAATTGATTGAATATATTAATTCATGGTATACAACTTTAACAGGTATATTTATATGACAATCCAGACCCTGACTCCGGTTACCGGCCATGGTTAACCCCAGTAGAGAGAATCCAGGGTGAAGTATCAGTTTTCTTGGGTATACCATATGCAAGACCACCAGTATTAGAGGGAAGATTTAAGGTAAGAATCATAATATTCTTGGACATTATTCCACAAACACACACACACACACACACACACACACACGGCCATCTGACCAACATACTTATATAGATAATTACACCCAGAATTAGGACAAATAGACATGTTCATGCACACAAAATGTCTGTCCTGAGTGGGAATCGACCCCACAACCTGTGGTGTGATAGATAAAGTATCTTACCAACCATGCCAACTGGCCAGTCAACCACGCCTGCGCTTCATAATATTTACAGTGTGTTTATGCCGGCAAAGACTATACTGAAGCTGGTTAAGACTTGAGACACTGAAACTATCTATGATGTAAAAGTTTTTAGTATTTAGGCTTTATTATTTATCTAATAATAATAAATTTATCTAATATGTCTACCTAGGACAGAATATGTCTACCTAGGACAGAATATGTCTACCTAGGACAAATAATATCCCCCAGAGACCAGATGACAAAAGAGATAAACAAGAGAATAGCATATGGTTGGAAAAAATACTGGTCTCTGAAGGAAATCATGAAAAGCAAGGAGTTAGGCTTGCACATCAAGCGAAAGACCTTCGACACATGCATCCTACCGTGCTTGACCTACGGCTGCGAGACTTGGTCCCTAACAAAGTACCACAGAGAGAAGCTTGCAAAATGCCAGCGTGCAATGGAACGCAGCATGCTAGGCGCGAAGCTAAAAGATAAGATCCGAAACGAGGACATAAGATCAAAGACCAAAATTACCAATATACTCACGCGTATTGATCAGTTAAAATGGAGGTGGACGGGTCACACAAATGGAGCAAGCGAGTAACGCAGTGGTATCCCAGAGACGGCAAACGCAGGAGAGGTCGACAGCCGAGAAGATGGGAAGACGAACTCTACCTAACATTGGGACCTCACTGGAGAAGAGTAGTAACGGACAGAGTCCAATGGCGTCAGTTGGAGGAGGCCTTTGCCAAAAGGCACACGGAAATTAGAGACATTCTATAGGCTATTACTGTTCATCAGTTTTTCCGTATTAATAAAGGCTATTTATTTATTTATTTATTTATCTAGTCTCTCTGACAATATTTATGTATTATTTTCATAGGATGCTCCTTAAAATAATGTGTTTTTCCAGCCTCCCCGCCAGCACCCGGGCTGGCAACTAATGCAGGCAGTAGACTGGGGTCCAGCATGCCCCCAGCCCGTGAGGTTCACAGGTGCTACTAAAGGCATCCGAGACATGGACGAGGACTGTCTATATTTGAACATATTTTCACCAACTGTGAGTATATTACTTTACCTAGAAACAAAGGTCTTTTTATATTATTTACTAGGTTTTCGCCAGTAGCTTTGCTCACGTAGACTTCACCCGGTTTCTATGAAATAAAGCCTATTCGAAGTGCCAGCCCAACCCGCAATAACCTGTGGAAATGTCCATGAAAATCCGTTCAGTGGTTTCGAAGATTAGCGTCTTCAAACAGACAGACAGACAAGAAAATAAATGCAATTTGTCACTGTTCATCTCCCATCCATTTTTGGAAAAAATAAAATGTATAGACACACTGGTTTCACAGATTAAGGCTACTTTTCCACAGATGTGCTATGCAGTTACGATGCGAGGATGTGAAAGCTAAGCTACGAAACTATGTGATCGTTTCCACTGATGCTAAGCTATGTAACGGAGCACATAGCTACACCACTCGCGACCATCCATAGCACGCATCCCCCCATATTAAAAACATAGCTTAGAAGAACCCGTTTCCACTTGTGCTATGCTATGTGGACCAATGAATATGATTGGTGGATATCAAACGCATCCATAGCAACGCAGCATAGCACATCTCAGGTGGAAAAGCGGCCTAATTATAGGTATATATTATTATGTGTTTTTAAACTTTTAAAGCCACGATAACGCCAATAGTATAGTGGTATAAAGTTGCTTTTGATGAAGGAAGACATCTTGAGAGAAGCATTGCAAAGTATTATTAATATAACAAGTGCTAGCATCGAATATATTTTATGACATAGCAGTAAAGTTGACTTTAGTTTGAACTATGTGACGAGTTATGCAAGCGGTGTACAGCTAATTGTGCCAATTAAACATGTTTCAGCTTTAACTAATGAATCATTGTTGGGTTGATGACCTCTGATATAATCAGTATGCTTGATGGATCAGTAGTTTAAATTTGTAACTACTTTACGTATTTTATTGGAACTATTACTGTCCTATTTTAGTCATAGTAAAATAGAGAAAACTAATTTTCTGAGATATGAGACCTAGCTAGATCGATTTTTCGCCCATAAATATCGATTTATGGGCGAATTTGGGGCTGTATATCGATGCAGCCCCAGATTTCCGCCTAGGCCTACCAGGCCGGGGCCTAGGAGCCCAGCCAGCCTATGGCCTTATCCACCAGTTAAAGTTAAAACTTATATTTTCTGTACTAGTGCATTTTATTTGCTAAATTTCTAAAATGGCTTCAGGATGGCCGAGATAGAAGGCCCAAATGTCAATTGCCTAGGGGTAATGGGTCACTAAGTCTGGGCCTCTCTATAGGGAAAAAAGAGTAAAGCGTCAGCATTTTCAAGTTCCATATTTCGGAATCCACAACGCATCTCTACTACGCATTATTATGAAAATAATCGTACAGAAAATTATTTGTACCCAATTTCAGTATTGCGATCATCACTCCCATTTAAATATGTAATTATCTCCCGGGACTGGCAAATATCACATGTCGGGAATAAAATTAAATGTATATCGTACAATGCAGTGCTATTATGTATATTCTAGTTTCGTCATTATCAGATGGACTCCATTTTATTATTCTCTATGGACAAAGGCCGTTTCCATTCTGTATTTAATATTATATTCGCAATTGTGTAGGTACATTTGTTTTGTAATTATGTTTCATTAATGATTCAGCCATGGATCTGTGCGGCTATTACGTACTTGATTGCGATCAATTTCAATAGATTTTCCGATTGCTTTTTTACGTTTTGATAACTGCATATGGAAACAGTGGTTCATTGGAAATGGAATAATTTTCGACAACGTAATATTTTTAAGTTACGTAACGTAGTTCTTCTAGTTTCAAATATATTTTTTCTATCAAAGTCAAAGTCATTTATTCAGTTTAGGCCCAAGGGCCCTCCTACTTATGAACGTCGAAACTACTGAAGTTACCATCTCTTAAAGTTTTTTTTTTTAATGGATAGATATCTTCGGTTACATAATGACAGCCATGATCTTTATAATTTACATGTAAGTATCCAAAGATGGAAAGCACACGAAGCCTCCGTAAAGATTTGACCAAATCAAGTTTATTTCCTGGAGATTTTAGTGGTACGATTACCACACACTTGGACACTCCTCGTCCAAGTTATAACTCCTAATGTGTCCCATGTTTATCGCCGTGATCCAAGCTACCCGTCTGCCAAACTTCATCAAAATTGGCTCGACGGTCGTCATAAAAAAAATTACACAAAATTTTGCACAAAGGTTCTCAAAATAATGAAGGGCTTTTCAATTTTCAGCCCTTAAGAAGGTAAACTAAGAGCGCACAACTAGTTTAAAAATAATTGTTACAGACAGAAGCCGGTTCGACAGCGCAGCGGTTCCCAGTGATAGTGTACATTCACGGTGGTCAGTTCTCATCGGGCGCCTCTAACCTCTTCCCAGCGCATATGCTCGCTGCCTTCTACAACGTTATTGTGGTCACATTCAACTATCGGCTGGGAGCTTTGGGTGAGTATTTTCTATGATCGAATCATCATCATCAGCCTTTTTCGGTCCAAATGGATATAGGGCTCTCCCAAAGGTCGCCATTTCTGGTTTCTAGCCACTCGCATTTATCCAAGTCCAGCTACCAAGACGCAGTTTCCACGAGCAAAGATAAATTATGGTTAACTAGGATTGTGATAACGTATATCTGTGTTCAAGAGTTGTTTTTTTTTCGAGTTCGGAATTTGAAATTCCAAACTTTTTAGAAGTACATTTACCGATTCTTGAGAAACAGTATCGTTACATCGAAGTATGCAGGTCGATTATTCAGGTTTTCAAGAGTCTGAAAATTACCATTGAGCTGAATTCTAGATTTTCTATGCTATATTTCTCGTGAATCATCTTTGGGCGCGTCGAAAAGTAAATTTCAAGGTCGAATTTGAGTGCAACGTTTTCTATGATACGTTTCTGACGCAAAGAGGACGGGAAATAGAATAGGTACTTGGATATTGAGAATTTCGTCGCTAGGTGACGAGACAAGTAAAGTTTTTGGAAAAAGACAAGACGAGAAGGATGAGAGATAAAGCGAGAACTACAGTTTCTCGCGCTCTTTTATGTACAAATAAGTGTACAAGATATAAAAACTAGGTGAACATGCGAAGGTTTCCTGTCGACGGGCGACGAGAACTCCCCCGGCAACTACGGCGTCCTGGACCAGGCGATGGCGCTGCGCTGGGTGCACGACAACATCGCGCCCTTCAACGGCGACCCCGCCGCCATCACGCTGCTCGGCGCGGGCGCCGGCGCCGCCTCCGCCGGCTTGCTGGCCGTGGCGCCCTCCACCAGGGATCTTGTCTCCAGAATTATTGCCCAGGTATTACCTATTTCGGGGATTTTCTAATTGTGATTTTGATTTGTCCCGCATAAAGATATCGTTTGTATGTAAGCGAGGTTTTGATGTATCTCGCTGTGATTTTGAAGGGTTCGACCCCGTGTATCTCATGTGTCTCATTGCCGTGTCACAGATTTTTTTGATAGATCGCCCAAGATTTTAGTTTTTTTTTATTCAGTGTACTCGCGTTTGGTTTCTGCCCAGTCCAAGGACGAAGACGGAAGCTTAAGATCGAACACGCTTATCAAGAAAAAACCTATTCACTCTGGCCTTGAAACCCCCTAGATTGTAGAAGTCAGGAAACAAAGACTTACTACTGAGTTTTTCGTAAGCTCCTCTGTGATTTGGAAGTATCCCATTATCTTCTACCGTTGACAGGTTTAAATTCAACATTCGCGGCCATCATTTGACTTTAGCCAGCCAATAAGGTGCGTTGCATCGCGTTCGTTATACATTTTGTGATTTAAGTCCCGTCCCGAACTTGGGTTAAGAAGCTTCGGTTTCAATAAAGAACTATGAAAACGAAAATATTTATTCAAATAGGTCTTCACAAGCACTATGAATAACCTGACCGCACGATTCGGAAAGTTGCTTTTACTGAGAAGAGCCGGCAAGAATCTCGGCAATTACTTTTTTCAAATGCAACTCAGATTCATTACATTATTTATCTAGTCTCACTGACAATATTAAGTGTTCTATGACAATAAGGAAAATATATATATTATAATTATGAATAACTTAGTAAATAAATGGATTGCAAACTTAAGCAGACCAGCCCCCACAAGCAGCACCTGTTCACAAGTATGACGCATGTGGCAGCCATCGCCCTCCTCGCACATATTATAGGGAAGTGAGCGACCCGCCACACTGTTTTTCGATAGTTCTCTGCTAGTATTTAGTATTGTTCTATTCTCATAGAGTGGTTCAGCACTATCAGACTGGGCCCTGATCGAGGACAAGTACCGAGTTCAGAACACGTCGCTCGTGTTCGGCCGACTGCTGGGCTGCCCCATCGACTCCTCGTGGAAGCTGGTCAACTGTCTGCGTCAGGGCAGGAGTTTCTACGAGCTGGGGAACGCGGAGTTCCAGGTTGGTGCTGGTTTTTAACTATGCTACTTCTGGATTAAGAATTTGTTTGAACTAATATAAGAAACTATAACATGACGGTATGGTGGGGTCTGGCCCATGTTGAAAATCCCCAAAGAATTTCAAATTGCACTTGAAAGCTATTAGTTCCTTTTTTGGGCTTTGTGTGCTCACCACCTTCGGCAACGTCGACACTTATCCATGTTGAAAATCTGTCGCTAAATACATACCGGTGTGTTCCGGCAGCTGCACTTGAGAGCCAATTTCTTCTAGAATTTAAAAATTATTCGTTTTTTAGGGTTCCGTATCCGAAGGGTCGAAATTTGTTGCCACTCATGTGTCCGTCTGTCCGTCGACTGTCACAATTTTGTTCCGAAGAATTTTTTAACTTCCCATTGACCTATGAACTTGAAATTTGGTGATAATGTTTATTATTTCGTATATTTTACTAACAAATAACAAAATGTTGATAAATCTGATTTTTCTTTGAAAACATACCTACAAGTATGTACGGAACCCTCGGTGCGCGAGTCCGACACGCACGCCGGTTTTTAATTTTCTATACAATACAAATACTTTTAAAGTTCCGTAACTCCATGTTCGAATCAACTTTTATTTTATTTCCTTCCCACAGCCGCATGTAGGCTTCATGCCCTGGGGTCCAGTGTTTGAGAACAACTTCACGTTCCCTGGGGACGAATGGTACGATGGATGGAGAGAACGAGATTGGCATTTCCTTAACACGATGCCAGAGGACTTGTTACAACGGAGGCAGTTCAACCCAGCACTGCGATATATGACTGGAGTCACTACTCAAGAGGCGGCTTATGTTTTATGTGAGTTTACTTATCAGACAAATATGAAAAGCATTTGTACGGGCACTGTACTCAAAGTCAAAGCCATTTATATTCTGGGTGATTTTGTTATCACTGGCAATACTTGCAAGGGTGGAAGTACTCATCAAAATGAACAACTTGTATAATGGAACTAACTGTGAAATCATGAAAAAATTATCAGCTGTTCCATACAAAAGTTCAATACCTACTCGACCAAAATGTATGAAGCAACCGTATTATTTTACTCGATATCAGAGTTAGCCTTATAATAAAAGTTGTTCACATTGATGAGTACTTCCACCCCTGCAAGTATTGCCAGTGATAACAAAATCACCCTGTATATTTGACCTATACATTCAAAACCTTCCTTCCCTTAAAAACACCTACATTTAGTATGATCTTAATCATACTTACTTACAAATATTATAAAGAGGAAAGATTTGTATTTTTGTATGTTTGTAACGAATAAACTCAAAACTACCGGTCCAATTTCAAAAATTCTTTCAACATTAGAATGCTCCATTATCACTGAGTAACATGAGCTATATTTTATTTATCCCGGGAACGCGGTTAGCAAAAGCAACCTCACAAACCGTGTGTTAGTCAGTTTTTCGGGTTCCGTACCCAAAGGGTAAAATAGGGACCCTATTACTAAGACTTCGCTGTCTGTCCGTCCGTCGGTCTCCAAGCTGTATCTCAAGAACCGCGATAGCTAGGCAGTTGAAATTTTCATAAATTATGTATTTCTGTTGCCGCTATAACAACAAATACTAAAAATAAAATAAATATTTAAGGGGGCTCCCAATCATACAGAGTTACTCCAATTAATAAAGACCTCTGAGTTGTATCGGCGCTCATACAATTTAGAGGTCTAGCTTAATTGGCACAAACCTCAAATAAGGTAAATAAATAAAATTGTGCATTTCCCGTGATGAACGAAAGATAGAAGTTTGTACGGAACCCTCGGTGCGCGAGTCCAACTCGCACTTGGCCGGTTTTTTTAATAAGTAGCTACTTGTAAATGCTTATTTCAATAAAAATAATTTTCATTTAATTTTCATGTTTCACAGATACAAACGACTCCCTAGCACCGAACTATGAGATCTCAGAGAGCTGGTTCAACCAGAAAGTCCAGGAGTTGGTGATGAGGTACAATTATACGTTGAACCCTCGCGGAGTGTACGAAGCGGTGCGGTACATGTACACGTATCACCCGGAGCCGCACAATGTTAGCGCTATCAGAGACCAGTATGTACATGTGAGTATCTCTTTCTTTTATCGTGGAGAAATCCTCATAGGATCTGGGTTATGCTGGACTCGTAACCGGCTCGGGTTCTCGTACAGAAAATCTCTCGCTAAGCACGTACTGGTGTGTTCCGGTAGTTGCACTTGAGAGCCAGTTGCCTTCTAGGCTTTATGAAGGTCGACAAAATATTTTTATTCAAATAGGCCTTCATAAGCACTTATGAATAATCTGAGAAGAGCCGGCAAGAAACTCAGCAATTACTCTTTTCAAGGCCAACTCAGATTCATTACATCAAAGTCAAAGTCAAAGTCAAAGCCATTTATTCAGTTTAGGCCCTAGGAGGGCACTTATGAAGGTCGAATTTACTGAAGCTACCACCGATTCGGAAATCAGCCTTCAACTGAGAAGAACCGGCAAGAAACTCAGCAAGGTTACATTTTTTATATATATTTTTCCTTTTTTTTTATAATCTGACTATTGGCTATATTTTTTCAATAACAGCAAAATGTACAATACAATATACAATTAAATCAAAAAGAAAAATACCAATACCAAGTAAATAATAAAATGTAACGCAAACAAGTTCTTATTAAATAATAGTGAATACGCTACATAATGGCTAAAACTAAAAAAAATAAAATCAACAATATGCGAAGTGCACCTGTGCAGAGTGAAACTATTTCCAAACATCCCTATCTTCAATATATTGAGCTACCTTGTAATAAGCCTTTTCCTTCAAAACTTTCTTTACGTAAAATTTGAATTTAAAATCGGTCATCTTGGTTACCGAGTTAGGTATTTTATTATAAAAACGAACGCAATTACCAAGGAATGACTTGCTAACTTTGGCTAACCTAAAATATGGAACAACTAATTTCTCTCTTTGCCTTGTATTTATATTATGGACATCTACTTTTGTTTTAAACATTCCTATATTTCTACGTATGAACATTATATTTTCATAAATGTAGAGTGAAGGCAAAGTCATTATATTTATTTCTTTAAATAAATGCTTTAATGAGTCCCGAGGACCCATACTATAAATTGCACGAATTGCCCTTTTTTGTAGTATAAAAATAGTTTCAATATCGGCTGCTGCTCCCCATAATAAAATACCGTATGATAACAGACTGTGAAAGTAAGCAAAATATACTAGTTTAGCCGTCTCGACATTCGTCAATTGTTTAATTTTTCTTACAGCAAATGCAGCAGAACTTAATTTACCTGCCAAAGAATCTATATGAGGACCCCATTGTAATTTATTATCTAATGTTAAACCTAAGAATACAGTTTTATTAACCATGTCCAAATTACTGCTATCTATTATTACTTGACTATCTACTTGTGCTACATTGGGTAGAGAGAATCTTAAACATTTAGTCTTCTTAGAGTTGAGTAACAAATTGTTTGCAGTAAACCATTTGGAGACTATTGACAAGGTATCATTTACTCTTATAAGATCTTTGTCTTTTCTATCAACTTTAAAAATCAACGAAGTATCGTCAGCAAACAAGACTATATCTGAGAGGCCATTTACAATAGATGGTAAATCATTTAAATAAACTAAAAACAGAAATGGTCCTAGTATTGAGCCCTGGGGTACCCCCATTTCGATTAAAGAGCCCTCAGATGTTGTACTACTAATCCCTACCTTTTGTTGACGATTAGATAAATAAGATAGAACAAGATCATAAGCAGTTCCACGAATTCCGTAATAGTCTAGCTTTAGTAGCAGTGTACGGTGGTCGACACAGTCGAAGGCCTTGGATAGATCACAGAATATACCAATTGCATCCTGTGAACCCTCCCAAGCCTCATAAATGGATTTCAATAATTTTGCAGCTGCATCGGAAGTAGATTTTCCCTTCGTGAAACCAAACTGATGACCATGCAGTATCTCATGTTCATTAAAGTGTTTTAACATTTGATTGAGTAACAGTTTTTCAAATATTTTACTAAGTGCTGGAAGAACGGACACTGGTCTATAATCGGATGGATTATACTTACAACCGGATTTAAAAATAGGTACTATTTTACTAAACTTCATTAAATCGGGAAAAGAGCCCTGATGAATGCATTCATTGAAAATATCGGACAAAATAGGTGCTATTACTGCAATTATTGATTTTAAAACCGTAACCGATAAACCCCATAAATCTTCAGTACTTTTCATATTAAGGGAATTAAAAGTTTTTAAAACATCGTTAGCATTAATATAACTAAATTTAAAACTAGGATATGATTTATTGATATGAAGCTTTAGTAATGATTCCGCTACTTTAGGACAAGATTTAAGACATTGAGTAGTCTCGCCCGGTATACTGGAGAAAAAGTGCTCAAAAGCAGTGGCTACTTCCAATTTATCTGACAACAATCTATCATTAATTTTAAGCGTTAGCTGTTCACTCTTATCTTTAATTTTACCAGTTTCCGTATTAATAACATTCCAGACTGTCTTTATTTTGTTAGAGGCTTTACCAATTTTGTTACTTATGTAGGAGGATTTAGCTAGATTACATACTACTTTAAATAATTTTGAAAAGTTCCTAACATATTTATGAAAATCTTCGTTTCTAGTTAAAGATTTTAAATGGTAAAGTTCATACAATTTATCTCGGCTCTTTCGAATTCCTTTAGTAGCCCAGTCACTAAATACCAATTTACTATTAACTTTCACTATTTTCGAAGGACAGGCTCTATTGAAATTAACACATATATCAGATAATAAACCTTCATACAAAATATTGGGCTGATTACTATTATAAACTTTACTTTCGAGTCTTAACTCTAAATTATTTTTAAAGTTATCTAATCTAACCTTTGTAGTAGGCCTAATTACTTTTGTTACCTTGGAAATTTGACTTTTATATGGTAGTTTGATTAGTTGAGCCATATGATCTGAACGAACACCACTTATGATCGATTTTCCCAATATATTGCTATTTGTTAATATATTATCTATACATGTAGCTGATGTAGCTGTTGATCTTGTTGGCTCATTAAACAATAAATCTAAGTTAAATGATTTAAACAAAGAAACGAAATTTCTACTTTCAGACGAATGAGTAAGAATATCTACATTAAAGTCACCACATAGAACTATTGATTTATTCGACTTAAATAACCTTCGAAGAATCTCTTCAATTGTAGAGGAAAATAGTATAAAATTTGATGCTGGTGGCCTATATACACAAAGAATTATATAACTATCTAACTCTGCACAAGACACCTCACAGACGCGCTCAACAGAGAGGCTACAAATATCTTTCCGTTCCTTGAATTTAATATTATTATTTAAAAGAATAATTGAGCCGCCACCCTCTGCTGACAATCTATTAAATACACTGGCAACCGTTAAGTTTTTAATATTAAAAAGCATGGTGTCCGGTTTCAACCATGTCTCTGTGAAACATAATACATCAATTTTTATAGAATCGAGTAATAAATCAATATCAAGTATTTTGCCAAAGAAGCGATTAATATTTTGGTGTACAAGTGAAATTGAATTGTTGTGCTTCTCTGTTGTCGAAACTAAATGTTTAAAAAACTATTCACAGTATTAATAGTAGTCTTACTAGTTAAAACTGTTTCATCCCTTAACCTATTAATATTATAAGCTACAAGAGTAGCAATCAATTTCTTGCATTTTTTAGGAATAAAAAATGTATCCTGTGTCAGTTGTAAATGACTAACAAACTTGTTAGAATCAAAATAAATAAATTCATCACTATGACGACATGTCACATTGTACATAAGATTATTTAACCGCCAAATATAATTATTCTCTTTTTCAGAGTAGTTAGAAGAGTATGGAAAAGCACATAACATTACTTTCATTACCCCTAGTTTGGTCAAAGAGTTAAAACTATTTATTAAATCATTTTTACATATATGTAATGCCTGGCCAATTAAAATGATAATTATAGTTTGATCATCAAATTTTGAACGCATGATTTGATCCATTATTTGTTTGTATGTTGCTCCTGGCATACAATAATTAATTACCGAATGATTTACATGTTTATTTAAGATTGAGCCAAAGTCAGTGCCTATTTTATCAGAGAAAATAATTGTCTTTTTTACTAGAGGACAATTGTATTTTAATTCAGAACTAATACCCTGAACAGCACTCTGACCGTCAGGAGATATTGGAAGCGACTCACCAGTTGTCAGATGGTCACAGTCACAAGTGTGATTGTTGGTTAGTGATGTTAGTCTATCCTCATTGTACTTACATAAGTCAACTAGGTGTGTCGCTGCCAATATATGCTCATTTATTTCCTTCTGAGCATTCTCATACTTAGAAACCAGGTCCCTAAGACAATACTCCTTGTGCTCAAGGTCAGAGATCAAACGCTGAGTGTCAGTATCATATAATTTTTGACAATGGTAAAGTTGCTTTTTATATTCCCTTAACTGATTAATGTTGTTTATATGCTCTTTTCTTAATTCTACATTTTTATAAAAACATTTTTGTTTTTTAACTATAGAGTTGGTTTTTCTAATAAACTTATTTAATTTTAGGTATTTCTTAATTTTATTGTGACTTAATATATTTATTTTATTATGAGTATGAACTGAGCTATCATTAGTTAGATCAATAGTAACTACAGAATTTGCCGGCTGAGAACATGAATCACTCCCGATCAGCTCATCAAAGAGGCTCAGTGTATTGTTGGTTTGGTGGCAGCTCGCTTCAAATTCCAGACAGCTGATTTTGTTGTTAGCCTGACTCAAGTTCAGTTCTAGTTCAGTAATGCGAGTCAGCGCTGTCTCATAGGTGTCACTGCATTCGTTGAAAGATGATACCTCTTCCTGTAAGTGATTCCGCTGATCGAGGACTTCAGTGTAGTTGTTGTGAAGCTCAGCCAGCTCCTTCTTCAGTTGACTATTTCTATTATTCATATTTTTAACTTCAACCTCGCTCTCTTCACGTTCCTGCATCAGTTGGTCACAAAGAACTTGGGAGGCCTTGAGATCTTGTAGGGCCTTTCTAAGTTTGTCCTCCAAGTCCCGGGTACAGGCCTTGCGAGTCATCATGTTTACCGACATGATTCCACAGACCCTGAAGTGCAAATACAGAAAACTGAGTAGCGAAGAGAAAGCAACACTAACAATTACGGAACTTGTAACAATAATAAGTTATTTATAAATTTGTTAACTTTAAAACTATTTGTTTAGGGTATTTATTTGATGTTGTTTGTTTTTCAATTTTTAACTATTATTCACAGTAAAAAGATATTTCTATAAGCGGGATTATGATTATATGAATGTTTAATAGGTAATTTAACTACAAAGATAAAGTTACATACAAAACATGAACCTGTGTACAGTGTCAAGTATTTTTGAGTCTGAGGCAAATGCTTTTGTCATCAACTTTGCTTCCACAATCAGTCAAACAAGGTGAGACTGTAAAGTTGCCAATGTGTGTACTGGAAGTTGCTCAACGTACTGAGCGGTGTGCAGGGTCAGTGTATGTTATGTTGTGTGTGTTTATAAATCTAAATTATCACAATACTCCCCAGTTTTAATGATGATAAATTCAAACTTTGTCCGTTTTGAACCGTCGGGTGACAGTTTAGTTTAGTGCCGTTTTATTGTATTGTGAATAGGTCACAAACACTCTTACATCAATTATATATATTTGACAATGTATTTGGCTTTGAACTTTGAATATTTATTTAAATTTAGAAATATTTAATAAATTTTAAAATACGATATAGATTTTGACGTCTTTACGGTGGGGTTGCCAGCTTAATATAAAATCAAATCAAATCAAATTATTTATCTAGTCTCACTGACAATATACTCGGTTTTCTCAAAAAGCGAAATCAAATAGATTTGATGTCGCTCTTACCGACGACATCGCCATCGCTGATTCATTCAATTCAAATTTATAATGATGCCGACGCGTGCACGTGTCGCTCTGGATTAAACCGGTTTATTAAGGTTTTAGGTACCGGTCTCATTTCGGACGCGTTCCGAACGAAACCTTTACTAAAAACCGGTATTTACCTTTATTTACCGGTATTTTTGAAAGCGGTTTCAAGCCCTGTCTCTGACCATAGGGAGAGTATGTGACAAACCTATACAAAGTATAAAAACCGGTATTAACCTTTATTTACCGGTACTTTTGAAACCGGTTTCAAGCCCTGTCTCTGACCATAGGGTCACATACTCTATGTGACAAACCTATACAAAGTATAAAAACATTATGTTTGCGACACTATGTTCTCTAGCAGAAACCCACCTGGCTGGCTACCACCCTCAAGTTGAAAATGTGTCGCCAAACACCTATTGGTATGTTCCGGCAGCTACATTTGAGAGCCAGTCCCGTCTAGGCTTTGAGTGCTTACCACCTTCGGCCACATCAACACTTACCATAGAAAAACCACAAAAAAAAGTACCGATTTATGTTTGCCACTTTGAAGTCGAGTTTTGAAGCTATACATTTGTCAAAACGTAGACATTTTGCGATCATTAAAACGTCTAAAAAAGGCACGACATTAGCCCACACCATTCCCCCTTTTGATAAAGGACTTATTTTCAATTAACATTTTTTTTCTTAAGACCTGACATAAATATAATTAATTGTAGCTTCTATCAGACTTCTTGTATCGAGCACCAACAGACAAGTTGGTGAAGCTTCTCTTGGAACAGAACGTGCCGGTGTATATGTACGTACTCAACACTACAGTGGAGGCATTCAGGTGGCCCGAGTGGAGGCGGTACGCGCACGATACTGAACACTATTTCTTAACAGGTATGGTTTAATTTCCTTTACAGTTTTTGAAATGTATAGATTTTTTTGGTGATTTTCATCTTCATTACTTGTACCATTTTGGCTTCTGTGTATGAATAGTGTTTTTTTTTTGTTTTGTTTACCAGATTTGACAAAGTGTTATAAATAAAACAAATGGAAATCCACAGCGAAGCGTGGCGGGGTTTAATCTAGTATTAATAATTATTTTAAGTCGTTCATTAATCTGCCATGACTGTCCTATTTGACACCTGTCAAACCGCCATCTTGCTTTACTCCAGGTGCCCCATTTATGGACCAGGAGTTCTTCCCGGTGAAACAGCGCATCGACCGACAAGGGTGGACCAACAACGATAGGAACATGAGCCACTTCTTCATGAAGGCTTATTCGGACTTCGCCAGATTTGGGTAACTCTCTCTCTTTTCTTTCTCTTCTCTTTTATTCGCAGTATTGAACTTCATAAGTGCCTCTCACATCCTAATCCTATTTAGTATTATAAATGTGAATGTGAGTTTGTTTGTTTGTCACCTTTTCACGCCTAAACCGCTGAACAGATAGCGATGAAATTTGGTACGCAGATAGCCTATGGTATGGAGAAGGACATATGGGCTACTTTTTTTTCTCGGGAAAGCGGGTGAAACCGCGCGGGACAGCTAGTGCTTACAATGTATAGCTTATAATTTGCCAATGTGTAGCCGACGTTTATAAACCGTAGAAAGCAGCTCTCAAGTGCAAGTTTCTCTCTTCTTTCTTTTTTTCTTTCTTACCACTAAAACATGTAAGAGGTCATAATCAAAAAATCAGCCTGTATATTAATACAGGCTGATTTTTTAATCGTTGGCAATACTTGCAGGGGTGATATTACTTGTCAATATTAACAACATTCACTATGGGACCAACTCTGATATCGCGTAAAATAAAACGGTTGCTTCATACATTTTGGTCGAGTAGGTATTGAACTTTTGTATGGAACAGCTGATATTTTCGTGATCTCACAGTTGGTCCCATAGTAAAAGTTGTTCATATTGATGAGTACTTCCACACCAGCAAGTATTGTCAACTGATCCTGTTTACCAGGAACCCAACCCGGTCTCGTATCCTGGGCATCCACTTGGAGATGGCTACGGCCGGCCAGCTGCGGTACCTGAACCTCAACACCACCTTCAACTCAACAATACAACTCAACTACAGACAGACGGAGCTCGCCTTCTGGACAGTGTACTTGCCCACTGTTATTGGTAGACTTGTGCCTACTTACCCGCCTTTCACTGAGGTATTATCTAATATATAAAATTCTTGTGTCATAAGTGTCTATAGTCGATTCTTATGTTTTTTTTTTTATGTATATTCGGTAGGTCTGAGAATCGGTTGTAGGCTATTTTTTTTATACCGCTACGCAGGTGAAACCGCGGAAGACAGCTAGTATCTATACTATACAGGGTGATTTTGTTATCACTGGAAATACTTGCAGGGGTGGAAGTACTCATCAATGTGAACAACTTTTATTATATGGCTAACTGATATCGAGTAAAATAATATGGTTGCTTCATACATTTTGGTCGAGTAGGTATTGAACTTTTGTATGGAACAGCTGATAATTTTTTCATGATTTCACAGTTAGTCCCATAATAAAAGTTGTTCATTTTGATGAGTACTTCCACCCTTGCAAGTATTGCCAGTGATAACAAAATCACCCAGTATAGATAAATAAAATTAAAGTGTCTGTTTGTAATGTCAAAATAACACTTTTTTACCAAGCGGATATGAAATTATATACGGTGCTGAAAACTAAAAAAAAAAACTGTCTGTTTGTTCCGGTTAATCTCCAAAACGGCTGGACCTATTTTGACGGCCCCTTCACCGGTAGATAGCTGATGATGTAAAGAGTAACTTGGCCTCCTTTAAATTTTTTAAATTAATTTTTTTTTAATTTTTATACCGGGAACGCGTGTGAAACCGCGGGGAACTGCTAGATTATTAATGAAGCAAAATTATGCAATAAACTTGAAATTTTTGGTTATTTAAAAAAAAAAACATTCTCAAGTATATTTTTTTACGAGCTTGTTACATGATAAGTATAAAGTATGTAATATTCTTTCTTTCTTCAATATACTTACACACTACAATAGATTTTCATCTAATGTAGCCATCCAGGTGGATACTATAAATAATTTAATATATTTTGGGACATTCCTCACACACTTCTAAACTAAGCAGACCTTGTACAATAATAACCAAATAACTATTTTCACCTGTCATCTCTCAGTCGAATCACATCTCTTTATTTATGAACATAATTAAATAAATAAATATTCTGGGACATTATTCCTCACACACGGCCATTTGACCCCAAACTAAGCAGAGCTTGTACTATGGAAGCCAGATAACTGATATACTACATATACTACTTTTCTTTTGTAAATACATACATTTATAGATAATTACACCCAGACATAGGACAAACAGACATGTTCATGCACACAAATGTTTGGCCTGAGTGGGAATCGAACCCACGACCTGCGGCGTGATAGATAGGGTATCTTACCAACCACGCCAACTGGCCCGTCAAATTAATATTACAGTTCTGGTGGGAGCCCAAGCAACCGCTGCAGATTGCCTTCTGGTCTGTATCGAGTGCTTGCCTCGTGCTCATAGTGCTGCTCGTCGTGTGCTGTATGCTCTGGAGGAACGCTAAGAGGTTAATTAAATGCTTGTTTTTTTTTATCATTTTAAAGGACAGTCGTTGGTTAAACATATTTTGTTTTCATACATACACCACACATTATATATTTATTCAATAATAGATAATTACATCTAGACTCGGGACTAACAGACGTTCATGCACACAAATGTCTGTCCGGGGTGGGAATCGAACCTACGACCTATCAAACTACAGGCTCAATGTTGATGAAGACCGGCCTATCACGCTATATAACTCCAGTAATTAACTGTAACTAAGCTTTTTTTTTTTGAGGAATTCATTTTGTGATTTCCTAAGTAACATAACAACAAATATGTAGATATTGTAGCTCTTAATACGATCCATATAAAAAAACAGTCTTATATCAGCAATATAAGGTTTAAACTTGTATGTATTTTATTATAACTAAAAAGCTCTTAAAACTAATTAACCACTTTTATTATGGGAAAAAACTGAAAGCGCAAATAAACAGGTGTTCTATTACATTTTGGTTGAGTAGCTATTAGATTTTGATAGGGAATAGTCGGTTCACTTTCGCGCTTTCAAATTTTGTCCCATTATAAAAGTAATTAGTACTGCAGATGCTACTAATTAGCTACTAATAAAAAAAATAGTACTGTATCATTCCAATTCCTGCTTATATTGTATTAACCGCTTTTAAAATTTTAATATATTTCATTTTAACAGGGCTGCTCCTCCAAAATGGAAAATGATACCAGTAATGTAGGTGAAACTAACAATATATTAACACTTTCTGCTTCTGTACGTCTATTTATATAAACTAGCTGTTCCCTGCAGTTTCACCCGCATTCCCTGCTATTTGTGGCGGAGACAAATCCAACAAATCAAAGATCATAAAAATCGGTCCAGCCGTTCTTCAGTTGTAAATGGTGTAACTAACACGACTTTGTTTTATATATATAGATGTATGTTTGTATGCTTGTAGGTATGTTTGTTTGTAAAGTATGCGTTCCTATAATACAATAGGTCTGAAAAGTGAAAAGTGTCACAATTCGTTCCGAAGGTGCTAATAAGCCACCAAAAAAAAACACAAAAATTTTATTCAATCGATAAGTGCCATAAAAATGCATTTAAATTTTACATCTTCAATTTCGCGCGTAGTTTCATGATAACGCTGGACGCCGTGTTACTTTCCGGTCCTGACGTTATTTGGTCTCTTGTAAGTAAATAAATGCGCTGATATTGGTCTCAATTGGACTTGTAAAATTGTATATATTAAAAATAAGCTATTATCCTTTTTATTAGTGTACTGTTCCTGAATGCATGAATACTAGTGTAAAAATGATAATACAACTTCAGTTGATACTTTTTATTTTACATACACCACCGTATGACGTCATTATAATGGCGGCTACTGTTTCGCTTGTTTAGAAACAGATAAAAAAAACTGAAAACTTTGAAATGAGTTTTAAAATTAATTAAGTTATTTTATGAACTAAAACTAACATTTTCCGACTGATTATTGCCTAAGCTAACTAAATAGTACATTTTTAGATATTTTCTCATATAGAGTAAAAAACCCTATTCATCCGATTGCAATTAATCTTTGGTGCGTTCTTGTGCGCACGCCCACAATAGTTTCTGGCAAAGAAAGAAACTGCAGCAACGGATCAAAGTGATTGCATAGACATAGTTTATGAACCGGAGAGTGACATAGGCTACTTTTAATTCCGGGTAACGCGGGTAAAACCGCGGGGCGTAAGCTAATCTATACTAATATTATAAAGCTGAAGAGTTTGTTTGTTTGAAAGCGCTAATCTCAGGAACTACTGGTTCGATTTGAAAAATTATTTCAATGTTGGATAGCCCATTTATCGAGGAAGGCTACTGTACTGTACTTTTTATCCCTGGAAAACGAAAGATCCCTCGGGAACGCGGGTGAAACTGCGGGTGTGATTGATGTTTTATTTAGGCTTATAGATAAAATATTGCTTTCGATGATAACTCAATCAATCGAATACTTGAGCTTTCGGCGAAGGAAAACATGAGAAAACCATAGCACGGTAGTAGGGTACTTTGTAGTACCCGCCTGGCTGGCTACCACCCTCAAGTTGAAAATCTATCGCCAAACACCTGCGGGTGTGTTCCGGGAGTTGCACTTGAGAGCTTATTCTTATAGGCTTTCTGTGCTTACCACACCTTTACTAATCAGATTGTTGTGAACTTAATCATACTTAAAGAGATTTTCTACATGAGATAATACACTGTATACAGTATGTAAGGGACAGCCCTCCGAAAAGTAACAGGGTGCAGTCAGCTACTTATTTTGAATCATATTACATCGGTTTTTTTATCGTTTTTTTCAGTTTCTATTTCTTTATTTCAATGTAAAATTAAATTCTTTGTACACAACACTCCATTTATTAAAAAAAAATAAACAGCAATGGATAATGAAATACTCTAACGAACGACGCGGGAAGTAAGGCTTCCTGCGCTGCCGTTCGCTACGTGCGTATTGCCACGGTACCGATATTTGATTACCGTAACGTTCCTGAAATAATTTCATGTACTGGCCCTCTAAAAGGCCGCTCAAGCAATATTGCTAATTCAATTAATTTTTCGAATTCTCGGCTCTCACAATTTATGTAAAATAGTAACTACAAATAGTCACTTATATACAGTTTAATTCATTAAAACATTTGGTATTGATTAATCTGCTGTAAATTCGGAAAAATGAATTGCATTAACAATATTGCTCGAGCTTCCTTTTTAGCCCCCTGGTCATCTTAGTATGATATACTGAATTCAACCCATTAGCTGTGGAGGGCGGTCCCTTACAACCTTTATACAGGGACATAGGCAATTTTTTTTTCTCGAACGCGGGTGAAACCGCACAGGACAACTACATTATACTGGGTGATTTTTTAGTCACCGGTAATACTTGCAGGGATGGAAGTACTCATCAATATGAAGAATTTTTTTTATGGAATTAACTGTGAAGTTACGAAAAAAATAGCAGCTGTTCCATACAAAAGTTCAATACCTACTTGACCAAAATGTATGAAGCTACCATTTTATTTTACGCGATATCAGAGTTGGTCCCATAGTAAAAGTTGTTCATATTGATTAGTACTTCCACCCCTGCAAGTATTGCCAGTGACTAAAAAATCACCCTGTATATTGGGTATGTTCCGATATACACTGCTAGCACTGTGAGGTGTGACGTCAAATAAGTATATTGAGAAGCCGTTCCTTTATAGTTAGCTATACTGGGTACTGTTTAAAACGGAACGCAGTCCAGTATACTGTCTGTCATCCATGTATATGTCTGTATGTGGATACTGTCATTCTGGACGCTGTTGATCACGTGATCAAAGCACTGAGAACACCTTTCCTCAAAAACGCCAGTGCTCACAGTACAAAAATGGCGGCGTTTATGACGTCATTATGTTTCCCTAGAATAATGCGGCAGTATACTGTCAGTCCATAACGAAACGTATTTCTCCCCAGTAAGAGCACTGAACTGAGCTCCCAATGTATATCGGAACATATCCATTATTTCTTTATATTACTAATTTACTTCTATAATAGGTAATATTCTATTGTTAATTGACTTTAAGGTATTTATGATTTAACGTGTACGTACAGAGAAACAGACCGGTACTACAGCGGCGACGTGTTCACTCTGCCCGAGCTGCAGGAGACTGGCATAGACAACAAGACTCGCTCCAAAGACAACATATATGAATATAGAGATGTTCCTGTCAAAAGGCCGCACACGCCGGTGACGCTTAGCAGAGCGGTATGTCATAATATTATATTTTATAATAGGTTTAGTAACGAAGGGCGTTTAACATTCTGAGGCGTAAAAAAAACAGAAAATTCAAAGATATAGATTTAAAAGTTTTTTTTGTTATTTCAAAGTCAAAGCCATTTATTCAGTTTAGGCCCTCCTAGGCACTTATGAAGGTTGAATTTACTGAAGTTACCACCGGTTCGGAAGTCAGCCTTCAATTGAGAAGAACCGGCAAAAAACTCAGCAAGGTTACATTTTTTTATATATTCTTTATGATCTGACTATTGGCTATATTAAAAAAATAGCAAAATATACAATATACAATTAAAACAAACAAAAAAATGCTTATTTTTTATTTATTTACTGACCAATAATTAAACGACATATTTACATATTTCAAGTTTAGTTTTCAATGAAGGAAAACATCGTGATGAAATCATAGCACGGTGGTAGGGTACTTTTTAGTACCCTCCTGGTTAAATACCACCCCTCAAGTTGATAAATTTTAGCCTAGCACCTACCGGAGAGTACCGGTAATTACATTTGGAAGCCGTTAGTCTTCTAGCCCAAAGGTCGGCAACACATACAATCAAGCATTCCCACTACTATTGCTAATGTCCATAGGCGACGGTAGCCACTTACCATCAGGTGGGCTGCCTGCTTATCAGCCTCCTGACAAAAAAAGCTAACTTATCTGTTACCAGTAATAATTGGTAATTATTCTTTATATCCCAAGACAAGTCAACCAGCCACCCTACAATCGTCAAGGCCCCCGTCGCAGGCGTCCACGGGGTCGACGACCTCCCTCCGGGATGGTGCCGTCTCCCTCGCACCGGACCCTCTCCCTCGCGCTCGTTCCCGCACACAAATAGTACACGGAGTACCACAGACTACTGTGTGAAAGTTTATTAGCTCTTAAAGTTATTAAGATTTACACTTTCAATTGCGATTGATATCCTTACATGACTGAAATAGAGTTCAATTTTGAATTGCTTTAATTTGAACATCCAGACATTATTATGCATTCGAGGCAAATAAGTTTAATGTGAAATAAATACACAGGAAGAGCTGCGTGTAAATTGACAATATTTCATAATTACTATGTTTTTTTTTTTATAAAAAGTGCACTTTTATATTCTAAAATAGTAAAATGTTATGAAATATAACATCTTCACCACCGGTAGCGTAAGTATAATATAATAAATGATAGTGTACGGGCAAAATAAAATAGAATTCTTATTGTATGGTGTCAACACTGATATATAACTTATACCATCGAATTAAAGTCTATTTCGGCTTGAGTTATATAATGAGTGTAAATTACCATTTAATCACTGTGCTACTAGAGTCACAGTGGACTTTGTCTTTAGGATTATATACCTTTTGTATATAATCGTCTGTTATTTCAAAGGTAGTGTTGGAATTAAATAAGAGAGCTGAAAATCATTCCATAACTTAAAGGTAACCAAGCGTCTATCGGTGTATTCCGCTAGCTGCACACTCTTCTAGGCTTTGTGTGCTTACCACTTTCGGCCACATCACCACTGCTGTGATTGTGGTTGTCAGTACAATCTATCTATAGTAAAACGTATTTTACAAGCTTCTATTAACTTGCAATGTATGTATGTTTGTTCAGGTGGAATCTTGCAAAACGAATTTCACCCACTTCCAGTGGTCGGATTGACTTGATATTTAGTATACTTTAGTATATTGGAAGACAATGCAAGTACAGTCAACAAAAGTAGTCTCCAAAAAAAGTTTGTATTAATTTTTTTTTTTAAACAAAAACTTATTTCGACTATTAATGATGAGTATTTCCTTAGTAATATTTCTCTTAACTTAAACAATAATTTAAGTAGTTATTTACAGTAGGATCTGTAGCGTTAAAAACCGCGATTAATTAATTATTTCATGATTTTATATAAAGCTGCCATTTACTATTGTTTTATTTAACAAATTTAGACTGAAAATGTTTTTATTATAACATTTAAATGTTATAATAAAATATGCTTTTATTGTATTTTTTTTTTCATTTAATTCAACGAAATGATTATTATATACACGAATTCAATTCGATTCATTCCAATTTTATATAAAATATTCGAACAAATCACTAATTGTTATATTTAATGTTAAGTTACCTTAAAGGTATTTTAGTTGTAGATTTTTTTTTCATAACATTTATGTAATTCCTCGTAAAATATAGTTTATTATTAAGTATCAATGTTTGTGATCGTTTGTCCGTCCATTTGTGCAATCGAGTGTATTTACAAAGTGCCTATTTATAAGGATTTGATAGAATATTTATCATATTGTAGAACGTAAATTTTATTATTGAAATAAAACTATTTTTAATTTTGATCATTAATTAATTTGTTTTATTTTAACCTAAGACTCAAGGAATTAATATTGATACTTTAGTTATCATAGATTTCTAAATGGTTTAAATGAACCTTCCTCCCTTTTTGTAATAGTTTTAATTATTACACCCGATATATCATATGACTAGAGTATCGTACTGGTTTGTTCCGGCTGCAGCTGCACTTGAGAGCCAGTATCCTTCTAGGCTTTTTGTGCCACCTTCGGCCACATGTTGAGATAGTAGTAAAAAAAATGTTATTCATGCTGTAATTTAAAAAAAATATATACATTAAACTACGTATAAAGATGTTTCAAAAATGTATGGAGTCCCAGCCAGGTCTTTGTACACTATACTCAAAAATATGTAAAAATATATTAAACAGTTTCTAACTATCCATTGTCTTAAATGGCTTTGTTTTTTGGTACAAAACAAGAATTTACACACAGAATTACAACACAAAATAAAAAAAATCATGGCGGAAGCTGTCAGTGATCAATGAATGACATTAGCTTTTTGGCGGGAACTTGCGAAGTAAACGTCACTTCGCGTTTTCGTTTTATTTTCATGAAATCGGTGTATTTTGAGTTTTATTGAATGATATTGGTGGCATTTTGTCTAATAAAGATCAATACAAGTACACGAGTGATGTGAAATTAAATGAATGCGTGTATCGTGACTTCTCATAAAGTTTTAGTAAAACAGCCATCAATTTACTAAAACCTGACCGACTTGACAATATGTATACTAGATTTGGCTTCGGCCTATGTTATATTTGGGTATCAGACATGATTATTGATTTAAAACAAAGAATTATAGTATTTCACTATAATACATGATTAGGCTGTATGGATTAGAACCCTTTGCCTTCCCGAAGGAAAATCACAAAAAAAAACACTTTAATCTATGGTTACCTAGTTTTTTTTTAACAACTATGTATTTGAGTCGCCATATTGTTGCCACAGTGCAATTAACTGATAACACATTATTTTTGTACCAGAAAAGGACACGTCTAATATTTTTTTCTGTATTTTTCCTGAGTTTCATGGATTTTTCTCGATTTTTTGAGTAAGTGTACATTGTCCTGGCCGGAAATGAAACATCTCCTTTACAGACTCCTCGCTAAACTTAAAAACTTTTCGGGTTACGATAGTCGTCCCGCCACAACAAAAAACCACATTCTATCAAAATAGACATTTATTCCCCGAACGTATTGAATGATAACAGCGGCATACTCGAGGCAGTTCCCCGGCCGTGTAGCGGGCGGCGCAGTCGGGCCCGCAGACGTCGCGCGCGTCCCGGCCGCCGCGCGGCAGCAGCGCGCCGGCCCGCAGCGTCAGGTCCACCACGTAGTTGGTGCGGAGGAGACCAGCTGGGTAGTTCACTTCGGCGTTTTTATCTGTGGTCTGTTTGAAAATATATATATATATATACTAGCTGTCCCGGCAGACCTTGTTCTGCCCTATTTCTCTAAAACAAACTAACATTGTTTTTTTTATGTTAATAGCTGCTCCGACAGATTTCGTTCTGTCTAACGCGCCTTTGTTTTGTTTTGATTGACGTCTAATGTTTGACAGCTGGGGACAGAGTGCTTTGTATTGGTAAAGAAAATTGTTGTTTTTACTATTTTCCTCTTATTATTTACTTTTTTTCTCTCCATAAAAACCTTAGACTTCATCAAACACAAAAAAAATACGTATATATCACATTGCACCACGTGTTGTTGAAAAAGAAATTTCGAATTCCAACGTGGCGCCATGTATGAGAAGTTCACAATAGATGGTCCGACAGTTTTCTGTAAAATATCTGATTTAAGGCGCCATCTGTTTGAGACTTATGAAACTTACGATTAATAACAAACATCAACATTGACAATCAGTTTATTGTTAATTATAAATTATTAAGACCATTAATCGAAATCAGGGAAAACTAACCTATGCTTACAATTTTTAAAAAAGAATAAATTTTGTTGTATTTTAATTTTTTTGTTCATATATTTTGTTGTATTAATGAAACTGCAATTTAGTAGTTGAAAAGGAATATTCAGAATTATATAGAGCACATGAAATTAAATGAGAAATAATCCAGAAAAAGCGATGTTACGTTATAGATCGATCAAAATATCACATTGCACCACGTGTTGTTGAAAAAGAAATTTCTAATTCCAACGTGGCGCCATCTATGAGAAGTTCACAATAAATGGTCCGACAGTTTTCTGTAAAAAATCTGATTTAAGGCGCCATCTGTTTGAGACTTATGAAACTTACGACGTGGCGCCATCTATGAGAAGTTCACAATAGATGGTCCGACATTTTCTGTAAAAAATCTGATTTAAGAATCAGTTTATTGTTAATTATAAATTATTAAGACCATTAATCGAAATATAAACTATCCTATATCTCAAGTTAGACCGAATTACACATAAAATGCCAACTTTCATCGAAATCGGTTGACTTGGTGAAGAGTTCACTGGGAACATACATATGACACTGGATTTTTATATATTAAGGACGCGTTCGCAAAATTGATAGGTAGAGAATCGAACTACTACATTGACACGGGTCACACACACAAGTGTACGCACGAGTCGCACGACTAACTGCGAGAATTGTTGTCAAGTGAACTCATTTTGATACTTTGAAGGATTCATTTTTTTTTACGTATTTCTTTGTAATAAAATTATGGTACCTACAAAAAATATTTATTATTGCTGTTTTTATTTTTGCGAATTACCTCCGAACTTTATGGACTCACCTGAAAGTGTACTTCGGTGACTGCTACTGGAACTCCTCGACGAGTTGTACTAGGTGAGCCGCGCTTGGGCTTGTTTTGTTAGTCATGATGAGACCTTACCTCCGGACTTGATGGAGCGACCTGAAGGTGTACTTCGGTGACTGCTACTGGAACTCCTCGACGAGTTGTACTAGGTGAGCCGAGTTTGGGCTCGTTTTGTTAGTCATGATGAGACCTTACCTCCGGACTTGGTGGAGCGACCTGAAGGTGTACTTCGGTGACTGCTACTGTAACTCCTCGACGAGTTATACCAGGTGAACCGAGTTTGGGCTCGTTTTTATTAAAACAACAAATAAAACGTTATCAATTTTTTATTGTCAGAACTCGGCTCACCTAGTACTACTCGTCGAGGAGTTCTAGTAGCAATCACCGAAGTACACCTTCAGGTCGCTCCATCAAGTCCGGAGGTAAGGTCTCATCATGACTAACAAAACGAGCCCAAACTCGGCTCACCTAGTACTACTCGTCGAGAAGTTCCAGTAGCAGTCACCGAAGTACACCTTCAGGTCGCTCCATCAAGTCCGGAGGTAAGGTCTCATCATGACTAACAAAACGAGCCCAAGCTCGGCTCACCTAGTACAACTCGTCGAGGAGTTCCAGTAGCAATCACCGAAGTACACCTTCAGGTCGCTCCATCAAGTCCGGAGGTAAGGTCTCATCATGACTAACAAAACGAGCCCAAACTCGGCTCACCTAGTACTACTCGTCGAGGAGTTCCAGTAGCAGTCACCGAAGTACACCTTCAGGTCGCTCCATCAAGTCCGGAGGTAAGGTCTCATCATGACTAATAAAACGAGCCCAAACTCGGCTGACCTAGTACTACTCGTCGAGGAGTTCCAGTAGCAGTCACCGAAGTACACCTTCAGGTCGCTCCATCAAGTCCGGAGGTAAGGTCTCATCATGACTAACAAAACGAGCCCAAGCTCGGCTCACCTAGTACAACTCGTCGAGGAGTTCCAGTAGCAATCACCGAAGTACACCTTCAGGTCGCTCCATCAAGTCCGGAGGTAAGGTCTCATCATGACTAACAAAACGAGCCCAAACTCGGCTCACCTAGTACTACTCGTCGAGGAGTTCCAGTAGCAGTCACCGAAGTACACCTTCAGGTCGCTCCATCAAGTCCGGAGGTAAGGTCTCATCATGACTAACAAAACGAGCCCAAACTCGGCTCACCTAGTACTACTCGTCGAGGAGTTCCAGTAGCAGTCACCGAAGTACACCTTCAGGTCGCTCCATCAAGTCCGGAGGTAAGGTTTCATCATGACTAACAAAACGAGCCCAAGCTCGGCTCACCTAGTACAACTCGTCGAGGAGTTCCAGTAGCAGTCACCGAAGTACACCTTCAGGTCGCGCCATCAAGTCCGGAGGTAAGGTCTCATCATGACTAACAAAACGAGCCCAAACTCGGCTCACCTAGTACAACTCGTCGAGGAGTTCCAGTAGCATTCACCGAAGTACACCTTCAGGTCGCTCCATCAAGTCCGGAGGTAAGGTCTCATCATGACTAACATAACGAGCCCATACTCGGCTCACCTAGTAACTCGTCGAGGAGTTCCAGTAGCAGTCACTGAAGTACACCTTCAGGTTGCTGCATCTTTTTTATAGCGAAATAAAATCGAATGAAAATCTTACCTCGTCAAGTATCAAATTTGGTTTATCGAATATTTTGTGTTTGTACAGCGATCTTTTTCAACTCGAGCTGCTCTAAACAGGCGATACAGGTCCACTCTCGACGGCGGCCGCGGGCCGACTAAAGTTTCATTCAAAATGCTTGTGAAATACATCAGACGAGTTTTATAACTAAAATAACCCTTAATCCAACCGATTAAGATTCAACCAGAATAGAAAAAAATGTGAAAAAATAAGTTTCGCTTTTAATTTTTTCTGCGACTATTTATAGCATTTAGATAAAAAAAAAAGTCCTATCGTTAAGAATTGAATATGTTTGCCTACATATAGTATTTTTAGAAATAGTGAAATATGTTTATAATAGCTAAAAAATTTACCTAAACTCAACCCGGTATCGATAATTTTGTGGAAAATGGCAACGACAGATCGATTTTACATTATGAGAAACTAAAATTTTCAATAATAATGTAACTATTATTTGAAGATGAAGAACCAATCTATACGAGGTAGTTATTAGTTATATTGGATTTTGTTTGATTATGCCATAAAATGTACCGAAAAACAGCTTAATTTTGCCTGATATGCGAACGCGCCCTTAAGATTTTGGTGGGACAGTCGTTGCGTCAACGATGTTGATAATGCAGATTTTAAATTCGAAAGGAAATCTCTAGTTAAGTAAATAGTAAAAAAAAAAGCAGTACGTATATCAGTTATCTGGTTTCCATAGTACAAGCTGCACAGTTTGGATCCCAGGATAGGAACTTATTTGATTTATGTATATAAGTTTAGTTAGAGGAATGCTTTTGCTTTCAGTGAAGAAAAATCATCGTGTTGAAGCGTACTAAGTACTACACTCTGTCCATCCCTTTATTTGATTTTTGACGTTTAAAAATATATCAAAGAATTCTTGACCTCATTACCTTAACTTGAGGTCCATCTATGTAGTTATACAAATAACCATAGATGTGCCATAGAATAAAATAAATAAACCTTATTACTGATAATAATAAGATTCATATTGTATCTGTTACAAAGTACATTTTGCATTTCGTCAACTAATTAAATACGGTATCAACTGACGGGGTCGACGTCGGGCACGGCGAGCTCGCACCAGGCGCGGCCACTAGACGCGCGGTAGAGCGCGCACGGCAGCCCGGCGCGGTCCGCCAGGCACTTGTACAGCACCGCGCGCTCCAGGGCCCCGCCGCACCGGACCCAGCCCAGACCTATCACGGGGGACTCTAGCTCCACCTTGGGACAATCACAAACATTTGGCCGATGCCCTTATCGGGTTTCGAGGAACTTTTTGGAGTTTACTCCTTATGAATCGATTTTTATAACTATCCCTTTTTCACTATTATGCTGAGTGTAAAAAGAATAACAAAGGTTTTCACGAATTAAAGACGAAAAAGAAAAACCTAATTTGTAAATAAAACCGTTTTGAGAGACTATGTTCTTTAAATATTGAAGGCTGATGGAACGATTGGAGCTGTTAGGCATTCTTCAAAGAAACTTCGGTGGAAGTCTAACACTTTAGGTGACATAGAAATAAACATTATAATTTTTCCAAGCATGTGGGGGAAAGATAGTAGAAAAATAAATGAGTGTCTTATTTCAGTCTTTAGCGGCGAAAAGTGTCCGCAACGTTTCTTGCACAGAAGAGTATTTGTCAGTTATTACCCCGGAATGATATAAAATCACAAACAAACAAACACTTTTATCAGTTTCCTTTGCCAACGTTACGCTTTGATGATGATATTGACGCGAACAAGTTCGGTTGACTGTCATTTTGTTTCTTCAGTTTTCGATAGGCACGTTCGGTGCCCGGTGTGCAGTCATCGCTGAGAGATGGCGCATTATAATGACGAAAGAAACAGTGTTTCTTCTTTTAGGGACTTCTCCTTATTTTAGGGAAAAATTGCCGATATAATGTATGGCTTAGGGATATTTTATTTTAACAGGGATTTAGGGAATTTTGGTGAAAAATCAAACATAAGGTGGTAGCCCTGTTGTTTATAGTAGGCACCATACAATGTACCTACTCTATGGCACCAATGATTTATTAAAGGGGATTCCCCACCCAATGTGTACTTTATGGCATCACCGATTCAAGAGGATTCTCTTAAACTTGTAATGAAAGTAATCCGTCTAATTTTCGTTTACCATATTAATTGTGATATTGCCGTTGTTAAGATGACATAGGAACTCAGTCATATTATATCTTCATACGAAGCATAATAATAGCAAAAAATACGTGTGGCACTCGAAGACTGCCGCGGTAAAGCTATTGCATAGCATTTTTTTTATCAACTTATGCAATTATAATATTTTTTATTTTTTTTTATTTAGGCAGTCTCTTTGATATTAATAGATACCTATACACCTATATACCTTCTCCCAAACAGCAGCAGCGTTCGCTTAACGTATATGTATGTGTGTGTGGGAGGTGTTAGGTTTTTTCGTTGCGGTTTTTTTTTTTATCAAAATTTCTTGATTCGGTCTCAAACCCCGAAGCCCGCGATAAAAGCTATACAAAAGCTTAAAAAAAGCTCAATTTTAGAACCCGACAGTGCAGTGTAAAGCTTTCAAAGTAATGCTTCGGCTTCTGATATTGTAAATTATGGTATTTTATTATAATGAAAACGTAAAATTATCTTGTTCTTTATTTATTCATTTGTAACAAATAATTATGCTCCCCTAAACCAAGGAATTTTTAAGTTTTTTTTAGCAAATTTTAGGGATCATTCTTAAAGATACTAGGGAACACCCAAAATCTTATGTGGAAACACTGGTAGGAAATGTAGAAGGTATAATATAACATTCTCCACGTACATACATAAATAAATGATTAAACTTACCATCAAATCAGCCAAGTGTAAGTCCACACTCGGCATCGAACAGTCTCGTTCTTGAGTGAGCCCTGACATTTGTTCCGCGACGAACTCCGCCAACAGTTGCGCTCTTTGCTTCAAAGATGACGAAACTTCCGCACATTTATCGCGATATCTGATAAAACATAAATAAAATACTGTATGTATAACACAGGACATGCGTACGATTCCCACAAAGTTTGGATCTAGAAATTTATATCTATGAATATAAAATTACTTAATTGTCCTCTACCATAAGTTTGCTACGGTAACAATCAACAAATCAACATTATACATAAGGAAAGTGGTAGACTTCTTCATTAGGAAGAGAAAATCTTCCGCTAGGCTAGGGGCCAGGTCATCGTGGCTGCAGCCCGCGGTCTAACTATGAAGTTGGAAACTCGTATATAATGTAGTGCTCAGGGAACTTCGATAGCGCGAGGTAGAATCTCGTGGCGCCATCTACCCACTAGTAGTGTAAGTTTCTTTGTATAGTTCATAGATGTCGCTACAATGTAATCGATACTCACTAGCCACTAAGGTGAAATATTTTATTTATTTATTTATTAGGCACACAAAACAGAATACAATCAAAAGTAGTAAAACCAATGATAAAAAGAAGAGGCTTTGTTCGGGACTGCATTCCCAAGCATGTGTACACAACATGACAAATTAATAACAAGACAGTGAGTAGGTTAGTAAAATTATAAGGAAAATATGACATAATGATATAGATTCGTCACAAATAATGTATTATAAACTTAAGTGTGAGTAGTGATTAGTGTGTTATGGTTGCCACGTACAAAAACTCATGACTATTGACTAATATAATTAGTTTTTTATAGTATTTTGTATGAAGTGTTGTTAATAACTGATACCCGATGTTTACCGTAACATATTCATGATAAGGGTACTTATTGACTGACTGATCTATCAACGCACAGCCTTAACCACTGGGGTTAGAAATATGAAATTTTGCACGCAGGTTCCATAACTTAGGCATCCACTAAGAAATAATTTACCGAAATTCAACCCTTAAGGGGGTAAAATAGGGCATCGCGATAGTTAATAGTTATTTGGCCTCCAAAAAACAAGGTCTGACTGATTAATTTGGGATCATATAAACGTATGAAGAATCCTAGAATATTTTATATACAGCCTAAGGATCTGCTGATCTAAGCCGCTCAGTAGATCTTCACAATTAACAGTTTAGAGACGATAAATGCAAGAGTTTAATTATTTCGAATTTGGAACGTAGGTAAATCATATGCTGGAATTGATTCGGGTTGAGTTTCGTTCCGTATAAAAGAGAAGAGATTGTTGAATTGATTGGAGTGATCTTGAGAAAAAAAGAAAGATTCGTCTTATGATCTAATATAAATAAATATGCATAATTACTTTACTTCATAGTGCGCGTCGTCCAGTTCGAAGTAGTGCATAGATTTGGCTCTAAAAAAAAAAAAAGTTTTAATTAAATTCAGCTGTTCCATGCAACAGTACGTTACTCAATCAAAGTGTCTCAACAATCTGGCAGATTTTGTAACAGGGCTACGACATCCTAAAAGACAGTGCTCAATTCAAAGATCTCTAATAAAAAATCTAAGTCGTTTTTTTTAGAATAAATTATTCCCAAATAGTACGGCATCACCATCTAGGAATCACAAAGTGTAAGTAAAACGTCAATTAACAAAGAAACTATATACTAACGGATCACCGAACCAAGTCCGCAGCTTGAGTAAATATGTGCGCAAGTTGACGTCGTCCGGCGCGGCCGGGAACCGGAGCCGGCCCGACGGAGATGCGGCCGCCATCTTGGATTGGGACTGGGTGTCTATGGAGTCAACGCATTTAGGATGTAGCAGTAACCGAATGTAGGGCGGCTTAAATTATTATTTAAAAAGTTGCAGGTTGCAACCGCAAACCGTTGCAACGCGCGAGTGATACGTCTGGTGTTGCAAGCGTTCATAGGCTACGGTAACCGCTTACCATCAGGCGGGCCGTATGCTTGTTTGCCGACTATGTTGTATAAAAATAAAAAGAAAAAACCGTTTACAAGGGAATCCGTTCCGTAACTGAGCAGTTTTCAGTTCCAGTTCAGAGCTTTCCTCAACTTGGTACGTCATGGGTCTAATGAAACGATCCTATTGGCGGATTGAAACTCATCCCTCGCTATGTATGTCTGGATGTCGATCCTAAACTCCTCGTTGTCTCGCTCCCCAGTGGACCCTAAAGTGATGAAACTTAATACTCACAAGGTGATCTAATATCTAGATCTGAGCCGGCGTCGAAGGGCTGCTGGAAGAGACACACGAACACCGGGTCCTTGGTCGGCGTCGGCTTCACGGTCATTATATCCTGCATCGTGGGAAAAGTTGGCCCCAGACGTTTGAGCACATAGAAGCCCTCCTGGGAAAGATAGTTTTATTATATTCTTAGCTGTCACCCCGCTTTCGCCCAGTTTCTCGAAATAAAGAGTATACGTATGTTCAAAAGTTACTCATTTGGCAACTGTCATCGTTATCAGTAATTTTATCAGACTAACATTTTATTCGTTTTTTTTTTTCGTGACTACAATCTCACTATGGTAAGTGATCATGTGGCCGAAGGTGGTAAGCACACAAAGCCTAGAACGAACTATCTCACAAGTGCAGTGTAGACAGCCACCACCGTGTTATGGTTCCAACACGATGTTTTCCTTCACCGAAAGCTCACGCTCATTGTAGGATTCGAAGCCACAACCTTCAGGGCGCCTTCGATTACCTTTGCGTAAGCCACCCTGTTTTTAGAACATACTACACGAACACTAATACACGAGGTATTTTTCGAATATCCTTAAAATCCTTACCTGGGTATAATCATTAATGTCCAAACGTCCAGTATAAGCCAGTTTGGCGGAGGGATGATGTCGGAAGATAGCCTCCAGGGCTGGCTCCCACGCCCCCACTACGTACCGAGCGGATTTGTTCTCAACCATACTGAATTAACAATGACGATGCTTTCGAAGTTGTTTAAAAATGTCACAGGAAAATTAACCTTATCGTTTTGTGAAAAGGTTCCTTTTATGGCTAAAGATATGATGACACAGATGTATCTTATTGTAAGCGAATATGGTTCTATTTTCTATGACATTCTTAAACGAAGTTAATTATTTAATCTTAATAGTAAAAGTATTTTTATATTACTTTAAAGGTGTTAATTTCTATTTAATATTAAGAATTATTAAAGAAAATAATCTTGAAATAACCTCAACTAATATTAGACCTTATGTATATACACACAAGTACTACAATACTAACTAATGTATAGTCCCGAGCTGAAGATACTCGTCGGCTCCCTCATCAGTGACACTGGCAGTGATCAGTGTGCAAAGAGCTGTACGAAGACCAATATGATCTATGTGCAGTCTTTCGGACACCACCTATTATATTACTTCAGTATTAGTCCAACTCATGTAATATGAGGGCTTATACGTGATAAGTATATTAAATTTGAAGAGGTTTTTTGTTTGTTTAAAGGCGCCAATTTTTTGGCACTATCAGTCGGATTTGAAAAAATATTTTTTCAGTAATGTTTCATGACCTACCACTTCGCCCTTCTTGGATGTGAATAAATCCTTGGCTATTTCCTCTACCATCAGTCCAGTTAGCACCGTACACGTCATAATCTTCAGATTTGTGTCAATTCTCTGAAATTAAATGACAATGTCTTTTTAACGTTTCAAATTGAAATATGCACTGATACTTATACATTGCGGTCTTTCATGTGAGAGTGGGTCCCACGTTTTTTGGCCTTTTGTTGGCCACCCAAGACCGGTCCTATTAGAGATCCTTAGGGAGGCCTATGTCCAGCAGTAGACGTCTTGCGTCCGAGATGATGATAATATATCTGACTGGGCGGAGGAAATAAGCTACGTTTATCATGATAAAACCATGGGGCGAAAGGTAAATAAAGAATGAAGACCTGGAGTATATTGATGAGTTCCTGCATGAAGTCAGCGTGTAGCATGGCGCGGGTGCTCACGTGGTAGTTGAGCAGGTTGATGTAGCACTGCACCGCCAGCCGCTGCGCCTCGATCGGGGTGTCTTTGACTGCACATTACATTATAATATCTTACATACTATGATTCTTTTATCACTGGCAATACTTGCATAGGTGAAAATACTCATAAATGTGAACAACTTTTATTATGGGGCTAACTCTGATATCGCGTAAAATAAAACGGTTGCTTCATACATTTTGGTCGAGTAGGAATTTAACTTTTGTATGGAACAGCTAATAATTTTGTCATGATTTCACAGTTAGTAGTAAGCAGTTAGTTTGTTCACGCACATCTCCGGTACTATTGAACGGATTTTCAGGTAGTTTTCACAGGTAGACAGAGATCAATTTGGAGCAGAATATGACAAATGTCGTTTGAAATTTGAATGCCGATTGTCATTTTCGAAATGATGTCGAAAGGAAAGAAAATATTGTCGCAGAAATGCTCTTTCGAATACAGCCGGAAAGACTCGCGCGCAACCTACTGTTAGTTAATTGTACTATACCTATAACCTGCGCTTACGACTCTATTCATTTGAAACCAAAATCCATGAATCGAAAGTCGAAATTGCGTTAACAAAACATTAACAAGCGATTAACACATACATTTCTTGTTAATATTCCTGAGGGCCGCAAAGGTCTTGGGTTCGACGAGGCTGAAAGCAGCCTTCGGGATAATTCGGCACAGCTCGGCTAAAGCTCGTAACGCGTTTATTCTTATGTAGAACCACACGGCTCCATCATCACTTAGGATTGCTGGAAATTTGTAATTTTTTGTGTTTCTATCAACCTCAAAAGACGGGAAACACTCTAGGAATTCTTATTTTTGAAACCGTGCACCAGTTCGGGTATAACTACGACGAATGCGAACCGATTTGGATGAATCTTTTTTGTTGGAAAGAATTTTCCCAAAATAGTCCCATTCAAATGAAAAAGATGCAATGCTACCAAATTGTATGATAACAGTATTTATATTTCCTAAACATACCACACAAAGCTTCTATAATATTGGTATCAGACATGCGCACAGCGGACGGCAGCAGCTTGGTCATGTTGGCCACACCTATCGCTGCGTCTGCTAACAGGTCCACGTTTGAACTGAGCAGCTGATGGCAGAATACCAAGTCTGTGTCCGTCCGAAATAATGCCTATATATTAAGAAATGAATATTACTAAAAATCATATCATATTGAGTTGAAAGAAATAATAATTTATAAATGTGACGTCACGCCGCGGCAAAGATAGATCACAAAAATACAAATAGCACAGAATGTGCATCAATAATTAAGCTGTCTCATCTAATGTAGATATCCCCTTCGTGAAACCAAACTGATGATTATGCATTATCGCATGTTTATTAAAATGGCCTAACATTTAAGCAACAGACTATGTGCTGGAAGTACAGATTTTGGTATATAATCAGAAGGATTATCTTTACAGCGGCACTAACAAATTGTCGCTTTTAATTTATACTTCTTTAGAGCAAGAAAAGATCCCTTATCAATGCATATATCCAACAAAATATATACAATTTCTGTTATTGTTGATTTTAAAATTGTAACTGTTAATCCCCAAAAGTCTTAGATACTTTTCAAATTAAAAAAATAAATAACTTTATAATATCACTAACACGGGAAAGATTCATGAATATGTTCCTTAAGTTACAAGTACGAATCGTCCATCGTGCTTTGTATATCGGTTATCTAGTTACCATAGCATAATCTCTGCTGAGTTTGTGATTAGATGGTCGTGTATTTTTGCGGTCTTATTTCGTGAGATGGTTTGAAGCAAGACTTGTAAAACCCAGGATTTAAGATATTCATCTCTTTTCAAAAACTTGGGTCTAGTAAAGACTTGCTTTAACCCATCTCACGTAATAAGGGAGTTAGGGTTTTAAATACTCACGTCTCTACCATTATGAGTGAAAGACAACTTTGTGAGTACAGCCAAACAATGCGGCTTCATAGCTGGCAACGCCATCTCCAAGTACGCAAGGAGTCGAAGAATGCAGCCGGACTGGTATATATGAGCCGCATTATCTTCTGTCTCTACGTAGTCTTTCAAAACTTTTAAGACTTCAGTGTGGACGTCGCGGAATTCATAAGACTGGAAGCAGTATAAGAAGCCTCAGCTAGTGGTGTATGTATGTTGATGATCCATGTAACAAAAAGAGACAAGTATAGAAAGACAAGGAGAGACACACTGCTTAATATTTTGTTACTTGTCAGACAAATGGCGCATTAAGCACAAAATTTATATGTAGTTCAGTCTGAATAAGGAGCTCCATCGAATCTGCCTTAAAGTTAAAGGGCAAGGTGATATGACAATGTATGAAAAAATAATCTCTTTGATCGAGCAAAGTTTGAAATTTTCGAAATTTCAGAGTTGATCCCATAGTAAATACATACAAATGTCCGTCTTGGGTGGGAATCGAAACCTATCATGCCATAGGTCCTATAGCGTTACAGGTAGGGTATCTTACCAACCGCGCATACTGGCCTGAGGGGCCTTTGATAGTCTTGCACTAGTAATAAGACAGTGACAGCGGTGAGTTGGTATTTAGCCGAAGCAATTATCCCTATCGTCTATACTATACCTACGGGAGTTAATATTCAAATATAACTAGTAACTTTACCTCCGAAATATCACACAAATCTAAAACACCAGTCGACGCCTTGAAAGATTTTTGCACCGCCACATCTTTATACCGACATACGAGCTGGTTGACAGTCCTGAGGGCGGCGTGCTGGATGGCCAGGTACTTGCTCTGAGTTAGTGCGAGGACTGACGGCCAGCTGAATTGCTGGTTCTTTGTCACTTCTGATGCACAGACAGGATCGTCCAGGAGATTGGATAGCGTCTTTGTGAGATGAATTTTTAGTATTTTATTACCTTCAATGCTAATTATACAACTAATTTGAGAGAAACTCTCGAAATAGTAACCCCAGAGACTCCGCAACAGCGATAAATGTATGTCGCGGGTCTTTGTTTGCGTTTAGTATTTGCTTAATGCAACATGCCGACGCTAAAAGACTAAGGTAGGGTCTTCAAAAGTAATCAAAACCAAACGTCCCAAATAACGGCAATGATAACTAAGAAACCAATGTTCTACAACCATTTAAATGCTTAATTTTTAATCATCATCATCATCTCAGCCACAAGACGTCCACTGCTGAACATAGGCCTCCCCTAAGGAAAATTAGTACATACATAAATTCATTGCAATACGCTACACGCACAAATCAGAAAATTACGTCTCATAGGCGCTTGAAATTTTTCGCTATCACCGTCTACTATCGATGAATTCGTAATAACAATTACCTGCAGACAATTCTTTTGAACATCAGGATCAAGGCAATTCTTCATTCTCGAGAACAAACTGCTGAGTATATTAGCTGACACCAACTGCTCGCAGCCCAGTGGTTCTTTAGTAAGCTCTGATAGAACTAGAGATGCAAATTCTAGTACAAATATATCTTCCATCTGTATTTTAAAATAAGAATAGCTATTTAGCGACGTTTTTGAGACTATTTCGTTATCTAATTCTACTTAATAATGAAAGTTGAAAATAATTTACGAACCGATTCCTGGAATAATATTTTTTGTAGGTCGTTTTGGGACGCGCGTCCCATTCGCGAGCTAAAGGGTCTATCAAAAAGTAACTACCTACTAATAGAACCATGAGCACAATGATAATGAGACCATTCCTACCTTCACAAGCATTAAAGCAATCTTCCTCATATTTTGAGGATCGACCAGCACTTGTTCAGGGCCTTGAGGCAATTGACACAACTGCGCTAGAGCCTTCAGAGCAAACCTTTTTATATTCAGTTCTGAATGTTCTATATGAGGCAGTATGAACTTGATTGCATTGAGATTGTAAAGCACCATACGGTTCTGCATATCTTGAGCAGAAAATTTTGTTATCGCTCGTAGTGTCTACAATAGAAGATCTGTTTAAATTACTTGATACTTCGCCGTGTATAAAATACTGCAAGTGGGGTTACTGTTCCCATAGGATATTTATCATTAAAATAGTTATAAAGTACTCTATATCTTTCTCTGTTCTTCTAGCTATCTCTGTGTCGATCAATCATCACACCGTTACGTTTTTAAGGACCAGCAAATAAAGAAACAAACAAAATATATTTATTTTTTAAAGAAGCTGTCTGAAATCCCATGTAAAAAAACCCAGCCTCGGCTTAAAAGTAATGTATCTCAAAATTAAGTGGATATGTAACATAATTTTTCTCAAAAAGAATCAACGCTAAATTTTGTAGCAGAATTGGTATTTTTGTCTTATGAAATTTTACAGGCGTTCATATGAAAAACTGGTTTTATTACAAGAATAAATCTTGATCGTAGTCATTATTGCCTATATTGCCTTTATTTTCATTAATTGGATAAGCTTTTTACTATTTGGTACAACGTTTGGGTCGTACCTGACATAATATTTCAGACTCAGCAGACTCCAAAAGGAGTATCGAAGTATAAGCACTTTCGGGTGTTATATTGTAGGCATGGAAGGTCAGATCCCTCTTCTCTGCTGATCTATTTTCTCGTTCCTTTTGCAAAGGTTTCGCCATGATTTATGTATTTAATTTATTTATAACTTTTATTTACACAACGCAGCAACTTTCGTTGTAGCCCTTAAAGATTTGACGTGACATTTAAATAATTATTAGTGTACTAAGGCGCGTCGCCCACTGGTAAGTCGAGGCGGCGTCGCGGCACGGTCGAGGCGTGGAGTCTAGGCGCGTCGGGCGGCTATGCTTCCTTCTCACTTCTAAACGTAGCTTACGAATGAAACCGAATGATAAAATGGCGGAGGAGGGCACATTTAGAGCCCCCGCCGTGCCCCCGCCGTGCCCTCGCCTCGCCCGTGCCGCGAATCTAGTATGTGAGTGCACTGCCATTTATTCATAGAAAACCTAGATGCGGCGCGCTTCTTGTGTGCCTCGACTCTTGATCGTGTGGGCGATGCGCCTAATAAAAGTGTTGTGTACACATGTCAATGGATTTGACATTGTCATTGTAATTCTGATTTCGAAACACAAAAGTCAAATCGTCATTACAGAAGCAGCTGTCAAACGTGTATTTTTAGGTTTTATTTTACCTTTATGCATAGGAAAAATATATTGGTTCGGTGCATAGGGGGTTTAGCTCGGAAGTTCAGGGTTTTGCAAGAGATATGGATATTGCCGTGGTGGGGAAGTGGGGGGCTAGCTGCGGCGCCTCTCTGGGTGTTGGATACTATGGTGCTGGTCGTTAAGTTGTTCACAACATGCGTTATGGCAGTGGTCAGGGTTTTGATTCCACCTGTCATGAAGAGTTTACATGGAGAAACCGTGTTGGTTTGTACAAATATTTGACAGTGTTTCGTTTTTCCCAAAGTTTACTTGCGTTTGCATTTCTATTTTTATAATGAGTGTCAATAATTAATTACACGTATTTTTTATTAGAAATTGGAAGACCACTTATCAGATAAAAGTAACTGATGAGTTGGCTTCGGATGGACATTGTTCAAGTTTGCGAATTCGTCGCGTATCAGATAGGATTTTTAACATCTTAAATAGCCAAATTTTCTTTCGGTATTCAGATCACAGGAGCAGGCCACGGCCTGGGACGCGAGCTGGCTTTACAGTTTGCGGAACTAGGAGCAACAGTCGTGTGTTGGGACAATGATGCGCGAAGTAACAACTCTGTCGTTGAAGAAATACGAAGCAAGGATGGAGAGGTAATTGAATTTGTCGACCCATGCCATACGTCGTTAGCACATTGTCAATCCCCCTGGTATTGTTTATATCCATAGGCAAAGATGAACAGTCTGCCTGCTTGTCAGCCTCCTGACAAAAAAAGGCGTTTAGAATGCAAACGGTTTTTTTTACGAGACATTCATTGAACAAATCTTCTTTTCAGTGTATCGGATATACAGTAGACATAACAGTTCGCGAGCAAGTAGCATCATTGGCCACACGTATGCGTCGTCAACTCACTGACGTGTCAATGGTGGTCAGTAACGCGGGCGCATTGAATTGTGCGCCGCTTGTGCATTTCCGTTCAGATGCCGTGGGACGACTTCTTGAGATCAACTTACTGGCACATTTTTGGGTAAGTTTGTGACAGACTCCTTTCATCTAGGCGGTCAAATTAAAATTCTGTTGCATTTTTTGCATATTTAAAGCCTTTTACTAAATCTACTTTTACTAATTGGAAATGGATTTAGTGGGAATGAAAACCTCATGGGAGTTAGAAAAACAGATCAGGAACTGACGAAGACTTGCTTTTTAAATAGGCCCCACTTTTTATCGGGCATATGCTTTCGTATGCATGGTTCAGGATACTTGTTTCAGATCATCCAAGCTTTCTTGCCAAACATGATTGAGAGGCGGCACGGGCATATAATCGCAATCAACTCTAGCGCAGGTTTGATGCCATGCGCTGACATGGTGCCATACTGCGCTGCCAAGTTCGGTCTTAGAGGTACATTATAGATAGTGTGAGGATGTATGTGCAAGAGATGAATGGTTTTTTTTGTGAGGTGTGAATTCCAAGATGACAGTTAGAAGAGTTGAATGAAGTAATCTTATTGTGCTGTCAAATGTGTCTAAAGGCGATGCTCAGTGGCACTGACGTTGAATACCACGGTTCGTCACGCACGGCGAAGGGATTGAATCCTGCAATGAGCTTGAGCTTCCGGTGAAGGAAAACATCGTGAGGAAACCAACATCGTGAGGAAACCATAGAGCGGTGGAAGGGTACTTTGTAGTAGCAGCTCAAGTGCAGCAGCTGCACTTGAGAACCTTGTTCACATCATCACTTACCATGGATGGAGAGATTATGGTCAATCAAACACAAGGCTACGACGTTTTTTAACATTTTTTTTTAACAAAGTAAAAAAATTAACGTCAGGTAGATTATGACAGCCGAATTCATAATTTCAATATTTAATTTCCCCTACAAGTGTTGCTTTTGTCGGCTACAGGACTGATGGACTCTATATCCGAGGAGTTAAGACTGGATACTTGGACCAAAAATATCAATATTACATCAGTCTACCTGGCGACAGTATCTACTGGTTTATACCCGCCTCCAACCCATCGTTTCACATCATGGTACTCCGAAATAAATGCGAAAGATGCTGCCAAGATTATAATTGAAGGTGAAAAAAGTGATTCTGTCAGATAAATCAAGACTCTCAAAGCGTTGTCTGTAGGTTTTTTAATATAAGGTTAACAAGCAGGCAGACAGTCCAACCTGATGGAAAATATTATGGCAATGCCAAAGAAATTGCCAATGTGTTGACGACCTTGGAGAAATATTTTGACATGGTTGTTGAGGCTAATCCAAATCTTATTTGATCAAATCAAGTCACCTATCTCTTGGAATTGGCCTTTATTTCTCTCAGAATTTAATCTCCTTGCAAAAAACTGCACGTCTATTCAAAGGCGATGCAATCCTAGACCAGTTGAAATTTCGATTTAAAACTCAACATAGATTATCTAAACATTAACAACTATTGTTCATAGAGTAATTAAACTCAGATCACTCATTGTGTGGTTATTGGAAATTGAACCTTATTTTAAACTAATATGGACCGATGTTTAGGGAGTGATTTACGCCATATTGTTTCAGGAATCCGTAAGAACCGCAAGTGCATCAGTATACCTTCATTCATGAGGTTCCTCATCAATCTCAACAATATGTTGCCCTACAGAATAAGAATTATTTTCACAGACTTCTTCAACTACGGCCATAGAGGCTGGTTTTGTTTTTGCTGATATGTCATTAATCTTTTTAATATTAAGTGTATGTAACATTAGTAGATATTGGATGCCTTGGATATTGAGACTGACAAAATTAGACGTAAAACATTGTATATTTTGTTGGACCTATGTTATGATGCCTTTACATTTGTTTTGTAGGATGTTTAGGTTTATTTTAGTAAATCAGAAAACTTAATTGTTGAATGTGGTTTTTATTTTGGTTACACCCACTAATATTATTAGAAAAAGTACTGATATCTACTAAAATTACAGCATGTTACTTGCCACATGTTTCACTCAAGCAGAGTTGACAAAAAAAATGTAGCAGTATTTTTTTGGTGGATACATCACTAAAGTGGAAACCCACCTAGACAGACATCCCACTAAAGACAGGTTTTTCAATTGCTGGATAAATGGATAAAAGCTATTCATCTGATAAGTCCATACAAAAACTGTTCTAATATCAAATTAACAGGATCTGGCCATTAAAAAATTGGGTCAAAATAAAAAGTTTACTAAAAAAACACTCACCATTCCATTCTTCCTCAGTTCAAACACAAGAGTGACCCTCTAACATACTATTATTAACATTCTGCCCACATTTTTCACACATAATCACCACAATATGTTTGGTCATATGTTCATCTCGTCCTTTTTTATCAATAAACCGTTTTTTGCAAACACTACACTTAAAGTCTTTAGAGCCGTGTTGTAAGGAGTGCCTGGTCAATGTAGCAAGGGTGGCAAATCTGCGGCCACAGGTTTCACAGAGATGACAAATGGTTTCCGGCTTTTTACCTATGTGGTTCTGTACATGTTTGTAAATTTCTTTATGTTCAGCAAATGTTTGATTGCACACTTTGCATCTGTAAATGATAAAGTGGATGTTATTCACTCAAATTTGCCGGCATGGAAAATTGGTGATAACGATTAATGGCTGAATGGATTTGGATAAAACTAGATCTAAATTTTTAGGAAAGTTTTTTTTGGATGTGGGTTTTTACGGGTATACAGGATCCCTATAGGATCATAAGGTGGAAGCTAATACAGACTAAATGTAAAATATATCAAAAAGAAAATCACTACATGTGGATTTGGATTATGTTTAATATTAAATAAGAATTATTGAAAGAATATCAATAAGTATTAGTAATTTACCTGTACAATACATCTTCCCGTTTCTTATGTTCTTCCTTTCTATGCCTAATCAATGCATCATTCCCGACGAATGCATGTCCGCATATATCGCAAACTCTCTCTTCAGACTTCAAAACATGTTGTTTTGCATGTTTATACAGCCGAAATCTCTCTTTGAATGTGTCGCCACATTTTTTACAACGGTACATGCAACCTATAGATGCTCCATAATCCATATGACAAGTTTTATGATGCTGTACTAATTTGTCTTTAGTTTGAAATTCTTTGCCGCAATTACACTTAAGTGATGGTGATTTATTGTGCGTATTTGAATGTTGTTGCATCTGTAGTTTAGAATCAAATAAAATGTTACATTTTACGCAGCTTCTTGAAGCATAATCACATACACTCATGTGCTGTAACAATTTCTGTAAACTCTCAAACTTATTTCTACATGCAAAACAAGAATGTATGACTTTTTCCACTTTGTTTGTCGGTTTTGTTTTATCAGTTTCTTTCATTAGAATCTCTTTTACGATTTCAATATCAGAATCTAATACATCAATATCCATTTGAACTTTTGCTTTGGTTTTTATCTCTTTTTTCTTAGGACTAGGCAATTTACCTATAAAGCTGAATTTACTAATTTCAATGGAGTGCTCATTTTTATCCAACATATTAACTATAGATGGTATATCGTCTTTACCAAGATTGTTCAAGTACTCCTCAATGTTAGCAGTGTTGTTTAAGAACTCTAACAAGGAATCAGAGTTGTATTCAGAGTCGGGAAGAGGTTGTAAAGGCATTTTTGTTTCATTGGATTTTTTCATCTTTTCCTGCAACGCTGATTCGAGCCAGTCTTGCGAACAGCGCGCGTTAAGTTGAAAATTATAAAATTGACTTAGCTGAGACACACAGGATACACAGATGGTCTTCGGAAGGTGATCGTTGGAAGACACAGATACTGAGAGGCAAGATTTCATGTGTAGACTGATTGTAGGATCTTCTATAATCGACACATGGTCAGATTCTGCATCTAGGCATATACGGCAGCAGTTTTTAACGTCGTCACACATATCAAAGGATTACTTTAAGACAAACGAACTCAAGGTAAATACTAAATGCAGATAATTTATTTACCACCGGCAAACTTGGTTGATTTGATCTGTTTTGTTTGTTTTTTGATTGACTTACTTGACTTATTATCAGAGATGTGAAAAAATAATCGATTATCATATTAATCGATTTTTCTTTTCGTATAATCGAGTTTTTTGAATATATTTATAAATATATTATTGTTTAGGTTATTTATTTGTTTAGGTTTATTATTGTTTGTTATTATTGTTTAGGGTTATGTTTGTTTTGGCACAATAAAGATATATTTTTTATTTTTTTTTATTAATCGATTTTCAATTAATTTATTATATAATACACACATTTTTTAAATCGATTTTTGTACGGTGCCATCTATGCACGACTAAATACGAAGTAAGTTAACTAAAATAAACAAGTCGATCGGCGCCATTTGTGCTGTGTATGTATGTAAAATAGTTTCGCATCTTTTTAAGGGTTTTCTTCTAGCGATATTTTACACTGGATCAAGTGACAAGATGATTTTTGAGGTGGCGACCCTGCACATATGTGACATGGAGTGAAAAAATCGTTTATTTTTTCTTCTAAAATCGATTTTTCACAAATAGATTTTTATTGAAAAGAGAATAATCGTTTTTTTTACTCAATGTCACATCCCTACTTATTATTGACTTGACAATAATGACAGACAACCAATCTAGAATCTAGAATTCTAAAAATACGGTGTCGTAGTCATCAAAATACGGCATTTCAGATAACAATACAGTAAAAGATAAAATTTTAAAATGTAGTTTATTTTAAAGCATAATTAAATTGACGTGTTTTTCGCCTATTTAGTAGTTGACGGTCCCCTCTTATTTTCTGTTATTATCTTTAGACATTATTTTCACGATTAACAATAGTACAATAATTAAGTCACCGTAGTCAAAACAGAAAAAAAAAAAATTTGCATTTAAACTATGACTCTGTTTGGTAATAATGTAAACAATTTGAGTGACATCTTATTCACATTAAACTATGCTGTCAATTGGATGGATAATACTTACAGACTGACTTCTATGATACGGGGAATACCCTACCCATCTTGTGTTGATTAGATGCGTAGCAACTCTCCATAATCTGTGGTTGATCAGTCATGTTCATAATTTTAGATGGATAGTCTTCTTAGTCTTCTTAGTTGAGTTATTTTTATTTTGTGAAAATTTAATAATGTTTTTCGATAACAAAAAAATACATACAATAAATAGCGATTCTGGATGAGCGATGGGCGATTATTACTAAAATTAATCAAAGCATTCGAATGCTCGGTTTATTCGTGCGCATATCCGAATGACAATCTCAATTATTCAAACATTGGTCGATTGTTGTCAACTTGTCAAGCGCGCATGGAATAATAATCTAAAGCGTGTAACCAATCATTCGAATGACAATCTGAATTATTCTAATACTACAGACCCCAAAGCTCACACAAGGGTAGCCTTTGCGTTGTTTGTTGATTATTAATTAGAAAGAAATAATATTTATTCGACGAAAACAATTAAATAAAGTTACAATAAACAAGATAAAAAGTAAAATGTTGTCTGTGCCGCCAAAAAGGACATTCAGCTCAGCATAATGCTACTGACTAGGTCAGCAGCGCTGATTTTCAGCTGACGCCTTTAGTGATACACGGTCCATAGTACACGGAATATATAAAGTATATTATATAATGATATTATTAAATTATAATACGCAATCAAATGTAAAATAAATACTTGTGTGTACAATTTAATTAATTTATACTTATTAAAACAAAAATGTCATATCCTATCATACCTACATCATATACTTACGTCACGTGAGTATACTCTTACTCTCGTATATATAGTGTATTATCTATGACTCTTACGGAGTAAGCCGTCAGTCAGCCAACTGAAAATTTCAAAGGCACACGCCGCGAACATGTCGTCCCATCCTATGGTGCGTAATGAGAAAATATACAGAAAGTTTGAATGTAAATTTTTCATTTGAACAACTTTTCGAGGCGACGATTTTATTTCGTTAAATTTAGGCTGATGCAGAATTCATTTGCCACGATCGTGTACCGATCGACTGCCTCATTTCAAATGGGAGTTAACCTAACCAGTTAGTTACTCAATCGGTTTGTCTTTCCGATAGGGACTGCAACCGAACAGGTCTGAATAACCCCGATAATCATCTCTCACACATACATACATACATATTTACATATTTATGTATATGATAAAAACACAATAGAAAACCGTCTTTAATCATTGAATCATTCATCCGAAATTGCTTGCCGAACTCAAAACTCATTTATTCAATTTCGGCTTGAAGCTGGCAGCACTGAGAGAGAGAGAGAGACAGACAGACTGACAGACAGGACGACAGGTAGGCAGGCTGAGCAGGCTAGTGATGTGCCGAGTCAGCTATTTTTGGTATTTGTGTTTTCTGGTACTCGTTAAAAAAATAATTGAGTGAGTAATCGAGTCGGAAGACTCGGACAGATACTCGAATACCTTGCATGAGTATTCGAAATCTCAGTAGGGCTTGAATCTATTTGAATGATGTAAATAATATAACAATGACCTTCATAATCAGTAATTTTAATAATTTGCCTACATAAGGTAACAAAATAAGCTATTAGAGATCTTATTTCTTGATTTTTACAATATTAATATACATTAGTATAATAACAACTTCATAAAATCAATAAAAAATCTGTAATATCTGCTTACAAACACCGACTTATGATTCATATACCTTAAATACTTGGAACCCGTATTCGAATACCATGTATCCGAAGCTTATAATCTGAATACTCGAGTATGTGACATGTGAGTACTTACTAAGTATTTGAGTCGGTACTCGAGTCAGTCTGATTCGGCACATAAAGATGTGCCAACTCGGAAAAAACATGACTCGAGTAAACTAAAGTTGAAATTCAGGTAACTCGAATTGAACTCGACAGGTCCCTCGTCAAATCTGCAATATTGTGACGTTTGTAACCATTGAATATAGTTTGATATGATCGGAAAACTTCATGTCATCGTCGGTGTTATTCAGGGGAGTATAAAAGCGTGCACCCAACGAACGAGTCGTGCTTTCGCTCTTTCGATTGATTCGTTCATTTACCGCCAGCCCAAACTCGAGTTAGAGAGAAATCAACTCGAACTAAGCACTAATTACCTCTAATTACATCTCTAATTTACCGCCAGCCCAAATTCAAAACGAGTTAATTCGATTTAGTAAGTCGAGTTGACACATTTCTATCGTCGGCACATCTCTCTCTAAGGCAGGCAGGATTGAAAAAGATCGGTAGTAGTATTTACAATTAAAAAATTAAACTTTGCTTTAAAACTACTACAATTTACTACCTATTTAGGTACCTATATTATGATAAAGGCACAAGAAATAATTTGATGTGACAGGTAAGATAAAGAGAATACTCATTCAGGAAATGCTTTTTGCACTCGATAACTTCAAGGCTCGATGATTATAATTATTTATTTTATGCAGTGAAATACCCACACAACTACTATGACTTCAAAAGAGGACTGTCTTGGGGTTGAAGTTCAGGAGTCCTTGCTATATTCCGCTAGACATGGTGAACTGTCCGTTGTGAGGGCACTGCTGGAAGCTAGGTGCGAGGCAAAGTTGACTTTGGATATTAATTGCAAAGGTATTTTTGAACCCTATGCCTTACTATATAAACTCTTAATCTCTGTAACCCTGTCTTTGTTTAGCAATGGTGAATATTGCACCAAAGAGGAATCACTGTTTTATAATTTGCCTACTTCTCTTACTTACTTTATAGGTTCATGAGTAATCTATTTACTTGTATAGATGTATTAATTAAAATCCTGATATATAAAGATAGTAGGTAACATATAAAATATAAATGTATGTTTGGTAACATATAAAACCGCCGCAACGAGTCAGCACTCTCATAGAACCGAACTATGAACGTAATAATATTATTATTTTATTACGATAAATGTGTGATACATGCTGCTGTACTACTTACCAGTATACTGGGTGATTTTGTTATCACTGGCAATACTTGCAAGGGTGGAAGTACTCATCAAAATGAATAACTTTTACTATGGGTGTGAAATCATGAAAAAATTATCAGCTGTTCCATACAAAAGTTCAATACCTACTCGACCAAAATGTATGAAGCAACCATATTATTTTACGCGATATCAGAGTTAGCCCTATAATAAAAGTTGTTCACATTGATGAGTACTTCCACCCCTGCAAGTATTGCCAGTGATAACAAAATCACCCTGTATTTATTTTTGAGTATTAGGAGTATTCATATAATAAAAGTTTTACGATTTTTTTTGTTCATTTTTATTAACACATTTACATTAATGTCAGCATCAAGAATGTCTCAGGAATTAAACTTATTACAATGTAAAGATATTGTACAAACACATAAATTACTTTGCGACACTTCTCAGTTGAGCTACCTTGCAAGCGTTTGCATTTCTTCTGTTTTAATAATATCTGAATTTAATATTTGGCACTGTTTCCTAATTTAAATGTATGCTATGAGCTAATATAATTGTTTTGTCATGATATCTTCATGGTCACTGCATGTCCACCAGGTTAAGTTAATATTAACCACAAAAAGAGTGCAAAACATTGAGATTGGTCTGATTGATTGAGTATGCTACCAACCTAAAGAAAAGTATAATATGTCTATGTTTGAAGTTAGGTATTTGTTAACAAAATGCATCAGCAGTCATTTTAATTTGATAAGGTTATTTCTATTTCCAATGTTGGTACAAAGTACGTTCATAATTCCATACATAATTTATCATACTATGAAGTGACGATGGGCTGTATTGCACCCAAAAAATAGTAGAAGATTTTGAAAAGTATTTCCTTCTATTTTATTTTGCTTCAAATAAAATGGTAGTACACCTATTACAATAATTGAAAGCATGACCATATAAAATTACCATTACATTACTATTCATAAAATTAGGTGTAGGATAACATTTGTTGTTCACCTTAGTGTAAAGGTGGAAAAAAAAGTAAGTACCTAGGTAGATTCTCTATAATGGTACAATCAACAACATAAGTAACTGAACATTATCCATATTTACTAAACCCCTGTATGCTAAAACTATACATGGTGTAAAAATTTGTAAGTATTTAGGTTTTTGTAGGCACATCCTACTTAATCCTGCTAATATTATGAATTAAAGTTTTGAGTTATGGATGTTTGTTACTCAATCATGACTGGATCTGGATGAAATTTGGCACAGAGATACATGATAGTCTGGAATAGCACATAGGTTACTTTTCTGGGAAAACACAAGATCCCTTGGGAATGTGGGTAAAATCATGGGGCAACTTTATCTTTCCATATTATGGATAGTTTTAGTAAATATACCTTTGGATCTGTTCAACTACTTATGTTGCTGACTGTACCTAAATCAGAAATTAATGACTCAACATTTTATGTAGTATATAATTACTAGTACATAATACAATACATATATACAGGGTGATTTTGTTATCACTGGCAATACTTGCAGGGGTGGAAGTTCTCATCAATGTGAACAACTTTTATTATAGGGCTAACTCTGATATCGCGTAAAATAATATGGTTGCTTCATACATTTTGGTCGAGTAGGTATTGAACTTTTCTATGGAACAGCTGATAATTTTTTCATGATTTCACAGTTAGTCCCATAATAAAAGTTGTTCATTTTGATGAGTACTTCCACCCTTGCAAGTATTGCCAGTGATAACAAAATCACCCAGTATAATTCATTGATTATAAGATTGACTCACTCATATGTTAAGATGTGACTCAATTTTAACTCAATAACAATAATATTATTTATGCATAATTATTAGTCTGCTCTAGTATTATTATAGGTATTCAAATAGGTCTTCTTCAATATTTAAGGGCTCTTGTCGGTGTAGCATTCTCTACTCTAACCCAGGGTTAGAAGCGATAATTATCGTTGATTTATCAAGATAAATAAATACACATTGATAATAGGGTATTACACCCATTTTTGAAAAATGTCTCAGTTCGTTCCTAAGGTGCTAATAAGCCACAAAAAAAAAACAAAATTTTTATTCAATCGATAAGTGCCATAAAAATGCATTTAAATTTTATATTTTCAAATGTCGGGATTAGTTTGATGAAAACGCTGGGCGTCGTGTAACTCTACGGTCATGACGTTATTTGGTCTCTTGAAAGTAAATAAATGCGCTGATATTGGTTTCAATTGGACTTATAAAATTTTATAAATTAAAAATGAGCTATTATCCTTTTTATTAGTGTACTGTTCCTAAATGCATGAAAACTAGTGTAATAATAATAATAATAGTACTTCAGTTGACACTTTTTAGTTTCCATACATCACCGTATGACGTCATTATAATGACGGCTACTGTTTCGCTTGTTTAGAAACATAAAAAAAAACTGAAAACTTTGAAATTAATTTTAAAATTAATTAAGTTATTTTATGATCTAAAACTAACATTTTCCGACTGCTTATTGCCTAAGCTATCTAAATTGTCCATTTTTAGATTTTTTCTCATATGGAGTAAAATACCCTATTCCTATTATCTTTGATAAATATAATCAAAAATATTTTATTTGCCTCTCTTCAATTTGTCGTATCGTAATAAACGTCTATGTGTATCGGAACGCAACCCATTTCACGTCTGTCGTGTTTCACATCAAATCATTAATTTGGCGTATACAAAAAAAAAAAACATACAGTCGAATTGAGAACCTCCTCCTTTATTATAAACAGGCATATTTATCTTGATAATTTCAAACCCTGCTCTAATCCTATACCTCTGACGGCACATGACATCTACCTTTGTTATCCTTGGTCTTCCTGCACTTACATGCTTTAAGTACTTCTATCTTTCCATCTATAAATCATTAAAAAAATTATAACGTACTAGCTTCCGCCAAGCGGTTTCACCCGCGTTCCCGAGAGATCCTCTGTTTATCTGGGATAAAAGGTAACCTTCCTCGATAAATGGGCTATCCAACACTGAAATAATTTTTCAAATCGAACCTGTAGTTACTGGGATTAGCACGTTCAAACTCTTCAGCTTTATAATATTAGTACAGATTAGTTGTCCAAAAATCTTTCAATAAGTATTTGTAACAATTTTCAATGAAGTTAGTAAAAAGCTATAATAGATCACACAGATCACTCTTTAATCTAGTAGGCTACCTATAGTATATCCTACCTACTAAAATTATAAAGTGTACAGAGAAGCAAGGTGGTAGACTCCTCCATTGAAAAGGGAAGATCTTCCGCCAGGCTGGGTCATAGTGCTTGGGGACCGCGGTCCAACTGTAGATGTTGGAATCTTGTATATATGCTAGCACGATGTAGAATCTTGTTGCAACAAGGTAGGTAGCTTTGCTCGCGAGACGATTGTGTTAATTGAAAATAAACCTTATATCCAGGTTCCAAATTCAATCTCAACTTAATTTTTTAACTTTTTGACGGACATTCCATTATACAAACTTCACATGAGTTAAAATTATATATAAAGCCTCTTTATTAGTATAGATTACCAATATTTTTTTAGGTAAAAGCAAAAGCAACCTTGGCTGGACGCCCCTCCACTTAGCGACGTATTTCGGCCACGTGGATGTGGTAGAGGCCTTACTTGAGGCCGGTGCTAATGTTGATGAAGTCAATGAGACCGGAGACACTGCACTACATAAGGCTTCTTTTATTGGGAATGAGGTAAGACCCAAATTAATTCGCAATGCCTAATAGTAGGTTTCCACAGTGCGCTTGTTTCACGGATGTTCATTCACAAGCATATTTCCACCGAATTACTAACCACATAAAACTCATAATAGAAGGTTAATGGGAGTCTTTTTTCCAAGACCCACGTCATTCTATATTGATTTTTGCAATACGGTGTAAATTCACTTGAAAAATAGGCGAATGTCGTGACCCCTAATCCCTACAATGAGCTTGAACTTTCGGTGAAAGAAAACATCGACAGGAAAGAAGGAAGAACCATAGCACGGTGGTAGGGTACTACATATTTTGTACCCTCTGTCGGACAACACAACACCAGTTTTCAAGATTTTTTGAGATGTGGCCAATTGCTTCTTTTCAGGACCTAGTAATAATCCTAATAAGACACAAGGCAGATGTAAATATAATGAATGGTGAAGGTCGTACAGCATGCGATGTTTGTAAGACCCGTGATGTTCAGAGACTGATAGAGGCGGCACAGCGTGCTGAACGACACGAGAGGGAGAGGAAACTGCTCACCGCTGCTAAGGATGGGAAGATTGATGAAATCAATGAGCTGGTAAGTTATGATGAATGGTTTGGAAACTGTGGTGACCGTGGAGGTAATTAGGGTTCGTGCCAGGCTTCTTTGAAATAGAGTATCTTGGAGCCTTATGCGTGTGAGGCTTGTGATGGGTCCACATGGTGTGTTAAGTGTCTTCCCATTCCATTATATGGATACTCACTGTCTCGCGGATTCACTCGCATTCCTGCTATAAAAGGTATTCTATATATTTACTGTCCAAGCTTAGCTGTGAAAACAGACTGACATCGTTTTCGTTTAATATTAGTAAGGATTTATCCAGAAGTAACTGTAACAGTCCTTGAACCATCTTCGAGAATCGCACTTATAAAATTATTCCTTGTATTCCAGCTAAGCGGTCCAAACCCGCCAAATATAAATTGTGTGGACGCGCAAGGCAACACGTGTATACACTGTGCAGCGTATAGAGGCCACGCCAGGCTGGCTGTGTTGTTATTGCAGAATGGTGTTGACACAACACTGAAGAATAATAGCGGTGAGTTATTTATGTGAAGAAATGAAACAACCCACATAATTATCTTTGGTCATACATACTTCGTTATAACTGTTTACCGCCTAAGTTACCAAATAAAAGTTTAATTTCAATAATCTTTACGTATTTTGTGTGGTACAGGTCAACTAGCGATAGATCTAGCGAAAGACAATGAAATGCGTGAAGTACTTAGCGTGAGGCCGGTACAGCGGCTACAGCGCACTGCTGCCAGGTTTGAGGGGCCGCTACTAAAGAGATCCAGGTTCCTGGGATGGAGACCTGTTTGGGTAAGTGTCGCTCAGTGTAAAAAAATTATGTGTATGTCAAACATATGAATAAAATCGGTTGAAAAATAATAGTTTTTTGTCACTCTGCTTGGATTTTGACTGTGTTTTTAGAAAAAGTAAATAATTACAATAATTTTAGGCTGAAGTCTACGAGTAAATGTACATGTATAACATTTAGATAATTATATTGTTTCAGTCAAGCTTATTATTTAAACAATAACTATTAAATTAATCAAATAGTCGTTTAAATATAATGTTTTTATCATCTGCAAATTAATTTATCTTTGCATTATTAAAACAATTAAATATATCATTATCAAAAATAGTAAAAAGGAGGGGTCCAAGTAAAGAACCCTGCGGGATCCCTGAGGGATTTGTATAGGCGATGAAGTGTAACCATTGAGTACCATACTCAACCTGATATTTATTCTCGGCATAAAAGCAGAACCATCTATATAGATTCCCTCTAATACCCAGACTGAAGTTTTTGTAGCAGTATCGCGTGATCTATTCTATCGAACGCCTCACTATAATCTGTGTAGATATCGTTTACATGAGAGGTGTTTGTCATGTATAGTTACGGCGATTTTGATGTAGTCGAACTACTCTTTCCAAAACATATTTATGTTAACTTATCAATTATCAATACTTGAGATTAAAATAAAGCTGTTTCTCAAAAGTTTAGCAAAGAGCCAAAGCTAGGAATTTTTGTCAGTCGTTTTAAATAGGTTAAATTAAAGCAGATTTCCAAATAGCAGTAATTTTACCATAAGTCAGAGATCTCCTAAGCAATAATGATGTCGGAAGTGAGACATATAGATAAAGATGTAGTGATGTACTCTACTGGTACTGGTACTGGTACTGGTAGGCGGTGCTCCAGCGCGGCGTGGTGCTGTACTACGGGTCGCGGGCGGAAGCGTGCCGGACGGCGGGGCGGTGCCGCGCGCGCAAGTACCTGGACGCGGCGCGGCTGGCGGCGCCCGACGCCGAGCCGGCCCTGCTCGTGCTCAGCTACAGCGACGGGGACACGCACCGGCTGGCCGTGCCGCCCGCGCCGCCCGCGCCTGCCTCTGGGGCCGGGGCCGGGGCCGGGGACACCGTCGCCGCGCGCCGACAGGTACTCACTAAGAAATAAATAAAAACAAGCCATTGTTTCGATACTCGATCACGCCCACACACACGCACACACACACACTCTCTCTCACACACACACACACACACACACTGTCTCACAAACACTCTCTCACACACACACACACTCTCACACACACACACACACACACACACTCTCACACACACACACACACACACACACACACACAAACGCACGAATACACAAATTCTCAACTTCGAAATTAAATTATTCAAAAAAATAGTTTAGAGTAATTGGATGCTAACGACAGACAGACATTCTCTGGCTGAATATTTTGATGAACAAAATAAATCTTTATAAATATTAATTAATTCACAAAAAATATATTTAAATTTAATTTCAATCCAATTTTTCCAGTCATGGGTAACAGCGTTGAATGAGCACATAGCATACTCTGGGCATTACCTGTGGGCTGGTACTACACCTGACACTGCCAGAGAGGCCACTGAAGATTTAGAAGATGAATGTAAACCATTAGGTAAGAATTTGTATGTTCTAGTTGTAGTACACAAATACTTGAAGGCGACTTCCGAACCGGTGGTAACTTCTGTAGTTTCGACGTTCATAAGTGCCCTTCTAGGGCCTAAACTGAATAAATGGCTTTGACTTTGACTTTGAATATGTTTTTTTAAAGCTATTGTATAGCTTTTATCGCGGGCTTTGAGCGCGGTACTATGTAGCTCGGCTGAGCGTGACTCGATTGAAACCTTACCTGAATAATAAAACATCAAAAAATAATAATTTCGAGTCGACAACATATCCGCAAAATTCGGATTGTCGAGTATTTTGTTAAATTCTAATGGTGCAAATGGCAGTCGCCATATTGGCCGAGCACAGTACCGCCATGTTTTCAATGAACGCGTCCCTGTCAGTCAGTTCAGTTTTTCTTTTGTTTTCCCTTATTTCGGGAAGGCAAAGGGTTCTAGCCCATACAGCCTAATCATGAGATGACACAGTGTTCTCAGTGTGTAAATGAGCCTTTATTGACAGCCTATTATTTTTGTTTCCCGTTGTTAAGCTATTAAGAATCCACAACAAAATATGGGACCACCATTGACCCGGTATTTTCCAGATATTTAGAGGATATCAAGTCTCAAATTTATGTTTCTTATTTCAGTTACCGTAAACCTATAGTTTGAATGATAAAAAAACCTGAATAACCTACATGTGTTGTAAGATAATAAAAATATTTTAAACGATATTAACTTCTCATTTATCAATAAAAGAAAAAAAATGTTTTCTTATCGGTCACCACGCTCAAAAAGTGTAACTTGAATTAATATCAAAGAAAAAAAAATACTGCATAAATAAAAAAAATAATAAATGCAATAGCTTTACCGCGGCAGTCCCCGAGTGCCACACGTTTTTTTTTAAATAAATTATTGACAAGTCATCAAATGTCAAAATAATGTATAATTTGTTAATGTCCTGACTGACTGACTGACTGACAGGTGATAATCAACACAGAGTCTAAACCGCTAGTCCTAGAAACACGAAATTTCGAAGATGTTCCATTTGTAACGTAGGGCTGTAATGGAACCGAAATTCAATCCTAAGGGGGTAAAATAAGGGATCGCGGGTCAAACTAGTTTAAACTTATGATATTTTTTTAATGTTTCAAATAATCCTGTTTATTTTAGGGTCAATGCAAGATGCGTTGACGGCGGCGACAAACAACTTGGCGCTGCTGGACACACAGCTGCGCGAGTGTGCGGCCATCCTGGCAGCCCTGGACAAGAGTGTCAACGTTGGCAACTCGCTACATCATTCCGCATATATGGTGAGTCTCCAAAAATTTTTTTTTTCTTATTCAAGTTTTTTCATCATTGTTTTTAGTTTTATTCACCGACTTTAAATAATAAGGAGGAGTTTTTCAATTCGTGCTCTCGTTTACCCTTATTTTACTTCCTTAGGGGTTGAATTTCCAAGAAACCATCCTTAGTGGATGCCCTGTATACTGTATAAGGTATCTATGTGCAAAATTTTAAGTCTCTAGGTCCTTTTACCACTTAATTTATATAGGCTAGCTTTCGTTCCGCGGTTTCGCCCGCGTTCCCGAGGGATTTTACATTTTCTCGGCATAAAGAGTATTCTGTCAGTTATTCCAGGGTATTATTCATCCAAATCCATTCGGCCGTTTATGCGCGATTGAGTAATAAACATCCAAATATTCAAACTTTCATATATCTAACTAATATTATAAATGCGAAAGTGAGTTTGTTTGTTTGTTACCTTTTCACGCTTAACTCGCTGTACCGTACCCCGAGTGTAAACAATTGACGTTAGAAAATGCTTACTATCATGTTAGGGTTTATGACATTTTTCTATAGGAATCAGAACAGCGCCTCTCGCGGAATACTCATGGAACTATTTTCTTACATACAAATTTTTAGTAAACGTAAATTCCTTACACTCAGGGTACCGATCGCGATGAAAAGTACGCAGATAGGCGTCGGTATGGAGAGGGAGATAGGTTACTTTATTATCTGGGGAACGCGGAACAGATAAGACGTGTAGTAGTGCTAAGGCGACGCCTTGAAGATTTTGGTTGCAAGGATACCGATTTTTCTCAACAATGACTAAAGCGAACGAAATGAAATTTATTTGTAAGAATTCACCGTGTATTTAACTTTATTTCGTCCATTGCATAACACGATTGGTTAACTTTTATAACACAACATAATTAATCAAAAATACCTCTTTAAAATAAGAGATTCCCATTTTACCGACATTGAGGATCGATTTGAGGTTCCAAAATTTCTACATATATTAATCGAAACCGATACTATAATTCGGACATAGGTTTTATGAAATATGTTTGTAGTTTTTAAATTAAACAATAAAAACCATTTTGTCGCATACGCCCTTTCCGTTTACGCGGGTTTTCTACGAGAGGTCGCTACAGTAGGGAGCGGGACGCGGCACGGCGAATTTCAGATTTTGAAGCTTAACGCGGCGTCACCTTAATCCGCGTGTCGTGTTGTCAGCGGTTCCAGCACGCGTGCGGCTCGGGCGCTGAAGCGCTGTCGTCGCTGCGCCACGCCGCCGCGCTGGTCGCGCAGGCCCGCGACGCCGGCAGCGCCCGGCTCAACAGAGAGGTTACATATTATATTTTTGGACTTTACTCCTCGAATGTTCTGGGACACTATTCCTCCCGCCCGGTCGTCTGACCCCAAACTGAATATAGATGATTACACCCAGATTCGGATTGAACTGACGTGTTCATACCCACGAATGTCTATTCTGAGTGGGAATCGAACCCTGCGGCGTGATAGATAGGGTATCTTACCGACCACGCCGACCGGCCCGTCGAGAATCGATTTTTCAACCGTTAATTCAAAAACGTTACGGACGTGACGTCACTAGTTGTGCCCACGCCAAAAAAAAACTATATATTTACCCTCTGCCTCAATTTAGATTTTGTAATTTGTAATTGATTTGGGAACATACTGTATATTTTTCAATTATTTATTTTTAACCATTATTTAGATCGAGCGCAATAGAGTTTTGGAAGAAGCTTTGGCAGCCCTAGCAAGAACACATCACGCGTTAGAGATGTCAGTGGCCGAAGAATTAACTAAGGTACCTATAGTGCATTCTACTAATGTTAAAAATGTAATAATTTTCGTGATGGCTCCTGATTATAAGTTTGTTATCCCAAAAAAAAAACCCCGGTAACGCCATCTATTATTGACTTCTTCTAGTAACATTCTTAGCGCCATCTATTGGTAAATGAAATGAAATAATTTATTCATTCAAATAGGAAAGAAAGAAATATTTATTGTGGCAAAACAAAAAGATTAAATAGGCCTTCACAGGCACTTAAGAATAGTCAGACTCTAACGCACGGTTCGGAAGGTTGCTTTTACTGAGAAGAGCCGGCAAGAAACTCAGCAATTACTCTTTTCAAAACAAACTTAGACTATTACATAAAATTTCTCCTGCAAGAGCGAACGCTACACCCAAGCATTGTCGTCATTTAAATATTCATTAACGTTATAGTATGCCTTTTGTACTAAAATAGACTTAACACGTTCCTTAAATTTATGTAATGGCAAATTTAAAAGTGCAGGAGGGACCTTATTATAGAAGCGTGTACACAGTCCCAAAAATAAACCTTGCACTTTTTGGAGTCTATAAGCAGAGGTTACAAGTTTATGCTTATTTCTAGTATTAATAGTGTGCATGTCACTTGTTTTTACAAAAAGACTTATATTTTGTTGTACAAATAATATGTCTGCATAAATGTACTGCGATGCTACTGTGAGGATACTAATTTGTCTAACTAACTTATCTCTGAGGGAAGCTCGAGAACTCAAATTATAAATAGCTCGCACCGCTCTTTTTTGCAAAATGAAAATAGCTTCTATATCAGCGGCCTTACCCCAAAGCAAAATGCCATAGGACATAACACTATGAAAATAGCTAAAATAAACTAATCGAGCTGTATCTTCATCTGTTAGCTGTCTAATTTTTCTAACTGCATAAGCAGCCGAACTAAGCTTCCCCGCGAGACATGATATTTGGGTGCCCCATTGAAGTTTCGAGTCTAAAGTAATCCCTAAAAATACTGTTGACTCAACAAGATTGAGAGATTCATTATTTGGCACCAAGTTACATCCTACTTTTTTTACATTGGTTAGTGCAAATTGAATACATTTAGTTTTCTTTGCATTTAAAACTGAATTATTAACAGTAAACCAATTTAATACCTGAGCTAATGCACCATTTACATCGTTATAATTGGATTTCAGTCTATCAACACTAAAAGCAGTGAGGTATCGTCAGCAAATAGTACAATTCCACAGGTATTTTTGACATAAACAGGAAGATCATTTATATAAATTAAAAATAGAAAAGGACCTAAAATAGAGCCGTGCGGCACACCCATATGCACAGGAGAACCAGACTTTAACTCTATTGACATCAACACTTTGAGTTCTTTCCTCAAGATACGACTTCATCAGATCAAGTGCTGTACCCTTGACTCCATAATAATTAAGTTTATGTATGAGTGTTTGGTGATCAACACAATCGAAAGCTTTAGATAAATCACAGAAGACTCCAATAACATTCTGTGACTTCCCCAAGCGTTAAAAATATTTCTTAAAAGCGCTAAGTTGTAAATAAGCTTAATTTCTTAGCGCCATCTATCGACAAGTAGCAAAAACTACTTATGCTACTATAGTGCTTTTCCAGGAAACCGCGGTGGTAGCCAGTAGTTTATTAAATCTTTTTTGTTTCAGAGCAAAAGAAATAAAAAGTCTACGTCGCGAGCGTCAACGGTAAACGATTCCAATGAAAATTTCTTCGACGTTTTTGAAGGTAAAAGTTTTGAATGGGTACGTTCTTTTCTATTTTCATTAAACATTCTACAAAATTCACAAATCATCTTTGGGTCCCTATGCCTATCCAGTATCATTCGTAAAATCATTACACTTTTGTGCTTATAATACATTACGTTCTAACTTTACATTTCCTATTTATTACTAATATTTTACTAAAACGATAGGCGAGTCTGTTTTCATGGATAACCACCAAATTTTGAAGAGTTTGGATCCTTGACCAAGAGAACCAGTAGGGGGCGTAAAGAGATCATAAGGGGTTCGGACATTTTATAGAAAAATCTATTAGAACATATTAAATTAAATAAATATTCTGGGACATATTATTTATAATCCGGTGGGGCTCAAAAAAAAGTTTGGGAATCCCTGGTTGAAATTCAATATGGATTTTATTATTTACAATAAAATTATTGTAAATTAAAAATCGACTTTTTTTTAGATACAGATGACGAAGATGACACATTAGTGACAGCTGGTCTATCCAGTCCACTCGGTGCTCTAAGTCCTTGGGGCAGTAGTCCAGATCTAACCAGGCGGACGCCGATTGGCAGTCTTGATGGTAAGTAACCATTGAGAGAAGAAAATAAATATTTAATGTTATTATGGACTTTTCAAAATAGTACAGTCAGCGGCAAAAGTAGCTTGGCATTTTAGTACCCTTTCATAATAATCTATTGACATTTTCTATGAAAATTATGAATTGTGTAATGTGACACGGTACTAAAGTGCCATGATACTTTTACCGCTGACCGTACTGTAAGTTTGTTCTAACCTCCAATTTAAACTTAATGTAACGAATTCAAATGTCAAATTGAACTTATTGTTATCCTTTTACCTTATTATTATTATTTGTTTTAGCTCGTTTTCATTGTTTGTTTATTGAAATAGATACCTATACGGCGCGAGCGCATCCCAAATGGCGCACATTTTTTCTGTAGTGTACAAAAGGTACGCGCATATGGAAATGTATTCGTATGTCGTGTAGGTCGAGCCTTTCATATACAAAATATCAAGCAGATAAAATGACGTAGTTAAGGCTTAGCCGATGTTCTTTATTTTTATTAAAATAGAATAGCTAGGTTGACTGCAATTTATTGAACATAGGCGACAAGAGTCCAACAAACGAGGAATCCGCTCGGGTGTCCATCGCTTCGTCCGGGTCGGCTTGGCGGCTCGCGGCCGCGTCCCCGGCCAGCTCGCGCGGCACGCTCGTGTCGCAGGGCGGCCACGTCTACCGCAACGCGAGGCCTTACAGGAAGTCTGCGCACCCTAGGTATTTATTATTTGGCTTTATCTTTACAGGTGCTCAATTTGGAGGAGCAAGGCGGTAGACTCCTCCATTTCTTTAGAAATATTTCCATAAGGTCCTAATAAATGAAGTACGGTCCTTTTGAAGGATGATAGTATAGGTCATAAGTATTTCGAAAACGATAAAATAAAAATATTCGGTCGTAATTTTAATGAAAAAAAACCTGAAATTGTACTTCATCACTACTAAGCATTAATTAAAACCATTAACAGCATAATCAATTGTAAAATTTATTATTAAAATATTAAAAAAAAACATTTAATACATTACTTTTATTTTATTTATTTATGATGTACAATTTCAGGTTTTTTTTTTGAATATTTTTAAGACCAAAGTAGGACCAAATATGCAAAGTACTCAGGGAGCTTTGTTAGCGCGATGTAGAATCTTGTGGCGCCATCTATCCACGGGTAGCGAATAGTTTCTTGTGTTGTTGATAGATATCGCTACACCAATATCGATATAGGTATGCTGTTTGAATGAGATAATCTAGCAGTGTGTGCGTTTCGAGTAAGTTCCATAGTAAATTATAGTTCTAAAACGGTACAGCAACTCCATACGCCCAATTAGGTAGGAAGATCTATATGCTAGTTTGGCAATGCGGTCACATCATGACAAGGTGAAATGGCTCAGTAGATCTTCTATCTTGTCACCACTGGCTTTTGGATGAAGATTAATACACTGAGAGAATCTGAATGCAAATTCAAAAGCATTTTGGCAGGTCTTTCAATCCTCGGGTCCGTGTAATGATAAAGCTGATATTGCACTTCAGTAAGATAATCGAATACTTTGTGAAAGGTGATGAAATTTGGTGATGTGAAATCTTGATATCACAGTTATAGGAAAATTATGTTTTTTTTTTTCCAAATCTGTTAGATTTTATGTTTTGAACATTACTTTATTTTAACATTCTTCAATTTTTGTTTTATATTATTTTAAATTTATTAAAATTATTTTGTTTTGTTTCAGTTCTGAGTGGTCCCTTTAGACTTGAATGGTCAGTACAATGATTAGCACAAATAGTATAAATATAGACACAAGCACTAACTGACGGATAGCACAATATTTGTTTATAGTTGATGCACTGACACATTGATTATAGATATACTGTGGTTACAAATATTAATTTTATGGATCTGAAAGTTTTTAATAACTTGCATTTTATATAAGCTATTTAAAAAAAATACATAAACGTCCCAATATGTTCAAAATTATTAATAAAAATATTGATTAATGTACATAAATCTTAATATTGGAACTGCTCGGTTACAAATTACCTTATTTTTTAGCCTTATGGAAATTTTGAAATAATAAAAAATATCCATTAGTTAAGATAAATTAATTATTCATTTTTTGTGATATACATACTTAATAGAATTATTGTAAAGTAAAAAATGTTTTTTTAAATTAACGTCTACGAATTAGATGCGATTTTAAAGTTTATCAATCGAATATTAATTATTATTATATTTAAGGACCTAAATCATTTAATTGAAAAGATAATTGATTAAAAAAATGTGATAAAATATTTTTATTCTGTACCTGACGTAACGTGTCCAACCAAACATTGTGATTCTTATTTTTACATTTTATTTTCTAAGTAAAATTTATTTTTAATTAATTAAATGTGCATTATTTGTCTATTATATTTACCTTCCTTTTTATTTGAATTTCGAACCGTATGAAGTTTTACCATTATTCCTAAATGGCGTGTTAGACCCAAATTCTTATGAAATATACAAACAATCGCAGAAATAACCTATTTACACCAATATTGGAATATTGGTTCCAACTAATTGGCACATTAACATTTTACGATGTTTTCACTCGCTTAGCGTTACGTAATCATTTTACGTGACTAGAATTTACTGTAACCCCTGTTTTATTCCACTTAATCCTAAAATGTGAATGTAAGATTGGGTCCGTAATGAGGACATTCGTAACAGAACAAAAGTTACGAATATATGTAGCTCGTAGGGTCAGCAAGAGGAAGTGGCAAAGTAGCAATGCAGTTCCAGTTAAAAAGACCGATAAATCGATGGGGAAGAAAGACTGTCGAATGGTCACCACTAGTATGATGTTGGTGACCACTTCGGACACATTATCACATACCACAATGAGATAGTGGGCTAACAAGGCTATCTTTATATATATACTAGCTGTCCCTCGAGGTTTCACCTGTAGCGGTATAAAAAATAGTTTACGACCGATTCTCAGACCTACCAAATATGCACAAAAAAAAATCATAGGAATCGGTCAAACTGTTTCGGAGGAGTTTGCAGACTAACACTGTGACACGAGAAATTTTATATATTAGACTAGCTTTACCGCGCGGTTTCACCCACGTTCCCGATGTTTTCTCAGGATAAAAAGTAGCCAGAAGCCTTCCTCGATAAATGAGCTATCCAACACTGAAATCATTTTTCAAATCGAATAAGTAGTTCCTGAGATTAGCGCGTTCAAACAAACAAACTCTTCGGCTTCATAATATTAACACAGCGTAAAAAACATACAGTGGTCTATCGCGTTTGAAGTCACGCGAAATGCCGTATAGGCGTCCTTGCTGCATTGTGTCCCAAGCGAGTGTATGGTAGCTTGGGCTCGCTACCGCCCCTCTCTCACCCCGCAAGGCCCACACGATTGCTCTGTCTAGACGTGTCCGTTGGCCTACTGTAAGAGTTACATAGAATGTGATATTAGTATAGATATATAAATTCAGCTTCCGTATGTTTGTGTCCCTAATACTCGAAAGCTCTAAAAAGTAGTCGATGGATTAACATGAAATTTTTACACAACGTCGCATTTCTATATAAGAGTTTTTATATACATTTCATCCTTTTCATCCCTGCGTGGTTAAAATTGAGACAGCAAAGCGTGGCTGGGTTTACCTAAGTAATATATAAAAAAAATATATGAAAATTCACAGCTTACAGAGGCTCTATTACAAAACTAATTAATACAGTCTCCAAATGAAAAGAGCCTGTAAACCAAATATACATAGATATAAGTAGATACAATAGGATGTGGGACCATACTACGGTCTTCCCTCAGCGCTACGATTCGATATAACGGTTCTTTATTACAACACTGAGGTGACAAAGAAGCCCGTCCACCTGATGGTAATCGGTTATCATAATCTATTGACGTTTGCAACACCAGGGGAATCTCGTTTGTCGACCCTGCAAAAATCTCTTCACACCCTTGAAGAACCCCATGCTGTATTCCCTTGGAAAATCCACGGTGGGAAGCTTGTTCCACAACCTGAGCGTCCGCGGTAGGAAGCTCCTTAGAAACGTATTTGGCTCAATTCGTTGTTCAAAAATGGCGTGATAAAATCTTTACAAAATCTGCAACATTAGCATAGTAATGACTCTGGTATTGAAAATGCCCATAGCAGTGACCAATTACCATTAGGTGGACCATCTGCATAAAATATGCAAGTAAAATGTCTGCCCGTATCGATCATTCGTCATAACGTGGGCGCGGTATTACGCCGTTGCATCTCCCTTATTTATCTCCTGCGTACTAATATACATAAATACAATATATATCGGGTAGATATAGCTTGTTTCCCGGGAGTCAGCTCAGGCACAGGCAAATGGAACACCGTTACACCGTAATTCTATCTAGAATCGAACCTTTATTGATTTAGGTACAGACTTTGTGGAAACTGGCGTGACCTGGATATGCCGAGTTTAAGTTTTCATAAAATAAATGTTTGTTAACGATAACGATCGGACTGTTGACTTTTGAATTTCATTGAGTTGGTAAATAATCTTTTTTTTAAATAGGTATATTACTGTGCTATATTTTGATATATGTATATCATAATAAAATAAAATAAGAGATGTGACATAAGTAGTCCAATTTATTCTTACATTCTAAATATGAAATTAAATCAATATTATCGTTAACTGATTGCTAAAAGTACTTAATTAACTTTAAAATCAGTAAACGCCATAAACATTCGGACAACCTATTTTGTGTGCGTTGGTCCCACGGTGGGCGCCACTTTGAGGTGGCGAGAGGAGTGTGAGTCAGGAGGGGGAGGCGTCTCCCAGTCTCGCCCGGCCGAAGCTATCAGTTGCGCCGCAGCAGTGACCGCGTGCACACGTCTGCGTCGCGCTCGCGATCCGAATATTCGCCCACACATGATACTGAGACCTCTTCCATTGTGAGTGCTGAGATTTACACGAAATTATATAATTATTTCTTACATTACTATCACATTTTTATACGTACATGATAAATTCTTATTTCACTAAAGATAAAATAACTTGCTCGCAATATTTCGCTGAGAGCGATCGGGCTCATTAAAATTGTTAATTAATCAATTAGGCACCAAATTGGTTACAATATGGTTCAATTCACGGTTTTATGGAGTAAATACATTTTCAGAAAAAGATAAATATAATCTAATAGAATAAAAAAAAACATCAATCAGTCAATCAATCAAACATGTATCTACTTAATTTTTGTCCAAATTGCACACCGTACCATTAGTTGCTATGTTCTAGAAAGTCTGTCACTAACTAACTACGTTGTATTTTTCTAGTCTGCTTTGATTTTATGACACAACCACGAACTGGTAGGCACTGCGCAATTATGCTAATTTTCAGATTGACCTTGTGTTACCTGTTGAAATGTTTTATTAGTATGTACACTATGATTATTAGAAAACGGTACAATCTTTGGAGCTATAGAAAAATTACCCTTAGCATTTATTTGCGAATAAAATCTACAGAAAAAAAAAACATAAATGCGTAGTTACATAAAATTGAGACGCAATTTTACATTGTATCCCACTACGCAGCCATGACTCATTCCCAGACACGATCGAGATGCAACGGGTTGCATTATGCTGTCTCGCTCGCTCTCGTATGCAATCCAGGTAGTTTAAAATCGATACAGCAAACTGCAACGAAGTACCTACAGTTCCCGGGCAGTTTATTGATAGGTACTATGATTTCTAGGTATTCGCGCATCCCAGCTTTACTGTACTGTACGGGCCATGACGCATGTAGATATAGCTAGGCAGGTGTTGCAGGTAATCTAGAATCGGAAGGTAGACAAGGATAGATGGGAGGTCGATACTTGATAAATGCGTAATAATAACTAGTAGGTACTGTAATACGTGGGTACATGGGTCAAATAGAGGACGAACGAAATACGACGCTACTTTATGAAGTCTTTGTTTTCATTACATAATATGTTAATTTTGAAAGGAATGATAAGAATGAAAGGAGTCTCTTAGTTTTGTTATATCCATGTCGAGATATACCCTCATTTTGAATTAGTTTTTGAAGTGTAAACTTTTTTTAGCGCGGTACGCATATTTTTAGATGAGGTAAAACCTCTGGACTCGCGACACCGTTATGAGACGCGACACCGTTATGATGAGACGCAGTTTGACGTTTAGTTTCTTTTTAGATGAGGTAAAACCTCTGGACACGCGACACCGTAACGAGCGAGACGCAGTTGGACGTTTAGTTTCCTTTCTCAATCTCAATCTCAAAAAAAAAAGTTTTCACTTCTGTCGGCACTCCCAAAGTGCAATTTTTTTATTTTTTTTATTTTGGGGTTTCGTGGTCAACGAGGAAACCTTATAGTTTCGTCATGTCCGTCTGTCTGTGGTTTAACTGAAATAGAACTGGCCCTATAAAAAGGCCGCTCAAGCAATATTGCTAATGCAATTCATTTTTCGAATTCTCGGCAGATTCTACTTATTTCAATATGTTTTATGTAAATTAGTCACTACAAATAGTCACATATATACAATTTAATTCATTAAAAGATTTGGTAATGAATTGCATTAGCAATATTGCCCGAGCTTCCTTTTTAGCCCCCCAGAACAGAATATACATATTAATCACGCCGAAAAAGTTAAAATTAAAATATTAAAAAAAAAAAATCGAGTACCTCCCATACACGTATAAAACGTATACTTTGTTTTTTACTGGATTACGACGAACCCAAAAAAAGACAGACTCAAGACACACAGACATGTTCGTGCACACAAATATCTGTCCTGCGCGGGAGTCGAACCCACGACATGATAGAATATCTTACCAACCCGTTGCCGTAGATGTACGGGGATTTAAAAATATTAAAAACTAGCTTCCACCCCGCGGTTTCACCCGCGTTCCAGAGGGATCTGCGAATTTTTTAACGTTTTCTTTCATACAAAATTGTCCCGAAAATTACAAATATTCAAAAAATACCCAAATAGCCGTTCTGAAGTGATGCACTTACATACATTTGGCAATTGATTTTTAGTGATAAACGCTCTTCAAGTTAATTCAATTTACATTATCATTGTAGTTAACTGTTATCCTATTGAATACCTTTCAGCCAATTCAATAAACTAAACCGCGGCAATATACAAGTCCCAAACCAATTTCAAAATTACTTTACGTAACGATTCCAATCGCGAATAGGTAATCTATAAACAATTCTGTCGATTGGGTAACATCGACTTTCAATCGGCACTTCGTTACATTATGTGAAATGGATCGTAAAACTTAGTTACAGTATATCGATGAAATTGTTCTAGAAGGTTCTAGTTATTTGGAAAATTCTAGAACTCATTAGCAATCATTCTGTAGGTATCTATTAATTGATATTCTTGATTAGAGCTCGCGACACTTGAGAAAGTGAATTTCTTAAGAAACGTAGGTTTACGTAAGCTTTTACTGTTAAAATGGGTTTCCATGGTGCGCAGACGCATACACCCATTTCACAAGCAAAACATATTCATAAATTATATTACAAATCAATTTAAAAACCATAGAAACAAAATTATGGTCCTTTGAAGTCTTATATTGTAAGACCCACGTCCTTCCTTTTCCATCTTTTAGATGCAATATTAGATGTAGGAATCATGAATTAATATAATAAAATGTACCTGAAATATGAGAGAAATTAACTGACCCACAATTGAATACCATTAAAAAAAAACAATAATATAATGTAATTAAATATAATAAACCTAAACACCTAAACGATAATTTAAGATGACTTAATGATTATGTAAAAAAAATACCAAATTCTGAAGCGTAGGTATAAATTTTCTTTGGTATCAGGTTGAGAAAGAAGTTGTTGATTTTATCATTGTTTTTTGTCAAATTGGATTGGTGGCGTTCGTAGCAACTGTTAAGAGGTGCTACGGCATATTGTAGTGAATTAATTTATACGCTCAACTTTCAAATGGAACATAATATTTCATTTTTACAATTACATTTTGTCGATCACATATGTAATTAGCCTTTGTTTCTAAGGAAGATATGCCGTACAGATATTTTTTTTTCGTACCTTCTTTACTTCGAACGTATTACTCAGGTTGAAGTTCGTAGCGTACTGCTACGGGGTGCTACGGCGTAGATTCCAGCGTGTTGATTACACAACTCAAATATATTTTATATTTTCTTATTTATTAACCACCAGCTGTCCCCCGCATTTTCCTAAAACAATATAATTTGCTGTCCATCCTGGGCCCACGACACTATACCCATACATTACAGGCACGTGCGCATTCCCTTTACTTATCTAACTTTATGTTCACTAGCATAGAAACTATAAATTCTTATACAATACAATTCCTAGGGTATTCAGTTACTGAGACAGTGGTATCGACCTGTCTGCCTTGTTTTGGCTCAACGCCAGCTTTTACTTTAGTTGCTTTCTGGTCGGGTCACCAGGACACTCATGATTTTTAAATTAGAAAGACCAGTGAAAGTTTAGAGTTCGAGTACTAAAAGTTAATAAGTGCTACATTCTTTTGATTGTATTTCAGAACTGCTTTTTAACTAATGTTATGTTTAATGTTAATTTATTAAAATTAACACAAATAAAAGTTTTACGTTTTCTTCATTTTCTCCGTCCTAGTTTATTTTTTTCATGTACACGGTTTACTTACCCAGGGTTAGACTTTTGAATTTGTATTTACCCCGGTTGGAGAGGTAAGATGATAATATTATCCACCTCGCCTTGGGATTAAGTAGCAGCTTCCGAGTTTGCGTTTTACGTTAAATTTGGTTAGGGGAGAGTAGATTCAGGTATCTTGTAAAATGTTATTTGGGTATAGATATAAACTAACGTTACAAAATTTATTTTATTTAGCACCAACAAAATTTTCTTTTCGCTTGGAATTTGGGACATTATTTTACTAAAGGAGAATGACTACGTTACTGTGTAGGTATATTGTATTTTTTTAGTAAGTAACATGATAGGCGGCTGAACTGATTGTTGTACCCAATAAATGCAAATTTAAGATACAGTTTTTATAATTGTTATTTATGTACTTAATTGGCATCCAAACATTACTTAATTATATTTTTTTATGCAGCACCTATTTTGAAACAATCTTAGTACAAAAATTTACAAAAAGGATGGATATTAAATAAAAACTACAAAACAAAATACAAAACATTAAGAGACATAATTCCATAATCAGAAAAAAAAAAATTACAATAGTAATTGAGGTCGGAAGTAATTGGGTGAAGTCGCGAGTGTTCGGGCGGCGAGCCGAAGGCAGCACGAGTGGCGCGGGGGTGTAAGATGGAAGATAATGTTGACGGGCTATGTAAATATAGGTAAGTGACATTTGATATTATCTAATTATAATCTTAAATGAGGTTCCAGCGATGTGCCTGCAAAGAAATTGATTTATCACTGTTCACATTTCGTCAATCGCAGTTATGTCTTTGACAGCATTTCAATTTCAACAATTTCGACCAGATATCATTCAGAAAATATTCAATTTGGTTTAAATTTGCCGATGAAACCTTATAGTTGATCTATATGTACATTATTATACTAGTATAAAAATATTGTATACAAATAATGTCATTAGAAAACCACGTGAAATATTTAGGAACCAATTACAATGGAGCAATAGACATTCTCCTTTAAAACTCAACCGGTATTTTTAACAGCTATTTCTCGACTGAAAAAAAACCAAGAATATTTTTTAGTAAAAAACTAGTCTACAAAACTTGCGATAAGCTTCAAGCGAATAAAAGTTTACCAGCACGGTTGATAAACTAAGCTTTTGAGACTGTCACGAGTTTGCAAAGCCTCAAGTAAAAGCTGTGTTTGCCAAAAGCTTTATTAGGTCATGGTCGAACCTTGTCGGAGAGATGTAGTCACTTAAGAGTCAGAAAATTAGAAAATGGAATGTCTAATTCTCCTTTAAAATTAATTCGTTACATTTTAACTGTGATATTTCGACTGACGTCAAATGCGAAGCCTTGCCCAAATTAAAAAAAAACCAACAAAAATGAAAAGATATGAATCATGAGTGTGGATTCTTAGGATTTTCTTGAGATAAAATAGACGTGTGGCGTTCATTAGGTAGTATAAAAAGAGATTCATATTAGATATAGGGTTCTATTTAACTAAAGTGGTAACAGAATTGGGACCTATAAATCTCAAAACGTATCGTCACCACCGGTAGATACGCTCGCAGTTTCTCGGTGACGAGATTTTCAATGTTGCTGATAAAACTGAAACCACAAGTTATACAATATTTTTCATTAGTCCAATTTAATTAGAGAATATAACATTATTAATATATCACGGGCTAATCTCAGGAACTACTGGTACGATTTGAAAAAATCTTTCAGTGTTGTATAGCCCATTTATCTACGAAGGCTATAAGCTACTTTTTATCCCGGGAAAACACAAGATCCCTCGGGAACGCGGGTGAATCCGCGAGGCGGAAGCTAGTTCTTACCAAAAGGTACGTAATAGAATTTGAGGCCTAAGGTCAGAATGTACATAACTAATAAAACCTCTATTATAATTATGTATGTATAGAGAAAAGTTACCATACTTGAAAATATATCCTAAAAAATGTAACCTTGCTGAGTTTCTTGCTGGTTCTTTTAAGTTGAAGACTGACTTCCGAACTTTAGTAGCTTCGATGTTTTTTTGTACCCCCCTAGGACCTAAACTGAAGTAATGTTTTCCTAAGATTTTGTTTGTATTTAGATTGGACGCAATGCGGTGTTTGCTATTTAGTGTTAATTTAGTTCTTACGGTTCAACTTGAAAAAACGACTGTTTTTAATTGGTTTTCAAAACGTAACTTAGGGTTATTCGGAGATGCTTGGTTGCGGTCCTGAATTGGATTTCGAATCGATTGGTTTATCTACTGAATGGTTCCTATTATCTATTTTTAGACTTCAACTGAACTAAATGAAGGCTAATTCAGCATCGGCATAAATTAAATTAAATAATAATTGTTCTTACCGATATTTATTATATAGAAACTAGCTGTCCCAGCAGACCTGTTGTTCTGCCCTATTTCTCTAAAACAAAGTAACATTGATTTTTTTATGTTAATAGCTGCCCCGACAGATTTCGTTCTGTCTAACGCGCCTTTGTTTTGTTTTGATTGACGTCTAATGTTTAACTGCTGGGGACAGAGTGGTTTTTATTGGAAAAGAAAATTGTTGTTTTTACTATTTTCCTCGTATTATTTACTTTTTTTCTCTCCATAAAAGCCTTCCTCAGACTTCATCAAACACAACAAAAATAAATCAGCCAAATCGGTTCAGCCGTTCTCGAGATTTGCGGTCAGCAACACATTCAGCGATTCATTTTTATATTATAGATTAATAAATACTTATTAACTATTAATAAAAATGATTGAATATAAAAAAATATTTATTAAAATTTAATACATTAAATAATTGTCTTGAGAGTTGCACAGAAAAATTAATACGTATAACAGTCACTGCTACGACCGATACACAAATAAAACCAAAAAAAAAATGGCCGAAATCTGTATAGTGAGTAAGACAGGTGACCGGCTATAAAAATAAATAAAAATCGCGATGGAAAAATAGGGGTTGATCGTAGAGGTTTTTATATAATATTTTATATTCTAAAATCTAAGTCATGACAAAATGAAAATAAAAATCTTGCCAAAAAAATTAAAGTTTATAATTAACAAATTAAAAATAGGGGTTGATCGTAGAGGGTTGAAAATTTAGGGTTGTATGTATTTTTAATGCTGTTTCATAAAAAAATAAAAACAAAATGTTATCTAAAAAAATTAGGGGTGGACTACCCTTAACATTTTGGGGATGAAAAATAGATGTTGTCCGATTCTCAGACCTACCCGATATGCACACAAAATTTCATGAGAATCGGTCAAGCCGTTTCGGAGGAGTTTAACTACAAACACCGCGACACGAGAATTTTATGTATATTAGAATATTATGAAATATGCCATGCATGTCGACAATTGACATTTTATGCAAACAAACTTATTTATTTGCGTTAATCATGCTGAAAAATGATAAAACATAATATGAAATCTATGAAGGAAAATAAAAATTATCTCGCATATCTTAGTTTTTTTTTATTTTGTACCTTAATATATACCTACTGAAATAAAATTAAAAACTAAAAACTACTAATAAATAAAAAAAATGCCCCAAATCGCTGCCGAGCAGAAGTGTGCCAAAAAGGCTGGCAGCATTGCCACGCTGAATGGCAATGCCAATTCTTTGGGCAAAATATACGCCAGCCCTCTTGTCAGTTGAACGTCTAACCTATTTAACTCGGATCGGACTGAGTGTACAAATATACTGTCCTCACAAATATTGTTTGTTGTCCTTAGGCATTGTCTTTTTATTGTTAACTTTTTTTTAACATCTTACGAAAGAGAAATCTTTTAAGAGAGGTAGAGCATAGCGAATATGTTGCTCAAAGAGCAGCTCGACTGGGGAAGTACCTCCTCCTTACAGAATATCGCAGCCAAATAACTTATAGTTATGTTCACAGTCTATGTAACTCTTACAGTCGGCCAACGGACACGTCTAGACAAAGCAATCGTGCGGGGCTTGCGGGGTGAGAGAGCTGCCATACACTCGCTTGGGACTTCAAACGCGATAGACCACTGTATATAATTACGCTGTGGTTGTGTTCCTGCGCGTGAGTAAGGTCGCCAGAGCTCATCGGGGAGGGGGGAAGGGTCGGCAACGCGTGAGTGATACCCCTGGTGTTGCACGCGTTCATAGGCTACGGTAACTGCTTACCATCAGGCGGGCCGTATGCTTGCTTGCCGACTATATTGTATAAAAAAAAGAGAAAATTAATATTTCATCGCAGTACATATAAAAATGAAATGAAATAAAAATATGTATAAATGAATATAAAAGATTATACTCCTTTAAAGATGTTATGTCAGTGTGATACCTGTATATTTTACCGAAGGTTATAATGTAGTATGTAATGTATATATTAGGTATATAATATTTGCCTTTTTTTTTCTCATTTTTCCTCATCTCCCCATTAGAATAGGGTCGTCCTTTGTTAAATTATGTACAATTTATACCTACAATTTGTCTCCGTATTATATCTATCTATACTAATATAAAAGCAGAAAAGATTTTTGATTATTTTTTTGTTTGTTTAAAGGCGCTAATCTCTGGAACAACCAGTCGGATTTGAAATATTCTTTTTGCATTTGATAGTCCAATTCTTGAGGTAGGTTATAGGCTTTTAGGAATGCGGGTGAAACCGCGGGGAACAGCTAAGTAGTTTATAATATACGACTAGAATTAACAACCAAAAACCTTTGTTAGTAATTTTATGTGGATTGTATACAATTTTGCGCAAATATGTTTATTCTATCTTCTTTCAATGACTGAAATATTAATATGAAAGTCTAAAAGAAATATTTACAATATAGGAATTCTATTATTTTTCTTCCTACTAATAATACTATAAGAGATATGCCAATTTCGTCAATATGTTTGTTGTTCGATCATACTGTAATAGCTGTCTGGAATGGTATGACACTTGGCATTTTGATTAATCAAACATTATTTCTCGGAAACATGGATAAAACCAAATGGCAGAAGCTAGTTAAAAATAAATTCCTAGGGTCTACAAAAACCTCTCCTCCTACACAAGTAAATTGCCTGCCCGTATCAAAGCAAAATACGCCGTTTATTTTCCTTAATAGGGTATTTTTCTTCCAAATCTCGAATCCCATTGTAATACTCAAACCAAGGTCGGCTGGACGTATTGATCCAAATATTTAGAGACCTCCTTTCAGATGGGTGGGAGTTGGGCACGTTCAGAAATTCCTTTTATGTTTTAGTCGGACATTGTGCAAAATAAAACGGTAGAGGAATTACTAAGTATCTACTAGTTACAAGGTTTTCACTTAGTCTGAAGTGGGGACTATTTTATTAATCATTTAGAAAATACCTACGAGTATTTCTACCTTTTTTAACCGACCTTTTATCTTTATTAGAAGTTGTTTTCAGTAAAGGTAATCATTATAGGCCAGTTAATGAAGATTTAAGAAGGTAGATGCCTTATAAAGTTGGTGTACTAATGATTTTAATTATAATAAAGTTGTTTGATTAACCAATGTATATGGCGTATTATGCCGATGTAAGGAGCGCTTGTTTCAGTTGGTCCGAGGCTTTGTAAGCCTGAATTGATATCTGTGGTAAGTAAGAATTAAAGTTTCAAAATGACAAGGGCTTTTCTCGTAATTTTCGATCAAAAATTACCATTTGATGCTCTTTTTTTAAGGTTAAAATTTACATTCCACTTGTTTAAACAATTGTAATATAATCATAGAATACCTACTCACAAAAAAATCAAAAAATATCTACATAGTATAGGTAATTAGCCTTTATATTTAATTTCGCTTTATATAATTAAGTACTCGTTCGTTTTGCACCCACCCGAGTAGGATTGAAGTTTAATTTCCTCTCCGTCTGCCTCTACCAAGGCCATAGGGTGAGTGAGAGGGGGGTAGTTCAACAGATGTTTCCGACACTGTATGTGTCACGTTAGATATTTCCGCAAGGAGTGTTACTTTACCGAAATATGAATATAGTATGTTTTCTACTTAGAGATTCTTTTAGCTGACGTGTGCTCTAAAAGCCTCGACCGTTCCTGAGGTGGCTACGCGGTGAGTTTGAAGATTTACGTTGGTTCTTATAAAAAAAAAAACTTTCGTTAGGTATTAACTTTATTCTTTTTTCATTAAATTGGACGTTTCTATGTGCTCCACATTAAAGATTTTCATCAGCTAATTGATTTTATGAATTACTCTTTTCAAAACCAACTCAGATTCATTATATAAAATTATTTATCTAGTCTCACGGACAATATTTGTGTGTTATATGACAATAAGGAAAAAATAAGGTATCTCATTTTTTTTTTTTGGGATAACAAACAGTCTTACATTGCAAATTAAAGTAAGAAACTTATAGTAGGATTAAAGAAATGCCAGACCAACAACATTATCCACAGATTAAATTAAAACATATTATTTAGGAAATTCTGAAATAATGTATACACGCAGGCGTGCAAACTGCTTACAAGTAAAGTTCTTTAAACTGAAAATTATCAAGTTCGTTCTCGATATTCGTAAAATAATAATGGTACATAATGGCCTTATAATATGAAGAAACTGAAAATGTTTTAAAATTCAAATAAATATTTAAGTATATAGCTTTGCAATTAAACATACACCACCATCCTTACCATCTCACATAATTATACACACATACACTCCCCACACTCACACATCCTACACTTCCCACACTCACAGTCACACTCACACATACACTCCACACTCACTTACACACGCTACCATTTCACGTAACTTAAAAATTCACGCATTTTATTTATGTTTGTCTCATTTTATATTAAAAAATAAAATTTCTTACTTAATAATATTAGATTTTGTATACCTACATACAAGTTTAAAAATAAAAACGGGTCTCCCCTAATACAGGTTTTTAAAAACTTAAAAAGGGAGTAATTACTGTACTTGTAATCTAATAAAGAAATTTTGAATTTTTAGATATTTTTTTTAATGTTTCTGATTTAAGGAAAATACTGCGGTAAAATATATATTATACACACCCACCTATAGGATCCTTATAAATATATTGTATCTACGATGTGAAGGTCTAATTTCGGACAAAGGTTCGGTATTGATCCGGATCCGGTCCGGTGTCGGACCTTCGTCAATGTGACGCTACCTTAACATTTTCTCTATTACCTATGTTAAAATTACGGTTGTTACTAAACAATATAAAGTTATTTCTAAATGAAAAAAACATTGATGAGGTTGTCTTAGAAACAGTTCCTATAAACTACTAGCTTCCGCCCCGCGGTTTCAACCGCGTTCCCTTATTACTAAATTTTCTGCAATTTTCTTATTTTTTCTTTTCGTAAGAATCTTCTACAAAGTACTAGAAAACTAAAAAAAAGATGAATTAAATCGGTCCTCTTGTTATGACGGGACCAAGGGAAATAGAGACCTCAAAATTCTGCGTTAATAAAACTGTATCAACCAGGACTCAATGCATACGGTAATTAAAAAAAACATAAATTAAAATTCACCTAGAAGACAAAAGGAGTTGAACTTTCAAGTTCATCCACACACAGAATTCAAACACTTATCATGACAACAAGATAATACCCGAGTACCACAATATTATCAAATGGATACCTATTTCATTAAGCCTATACATTACTGGAAGAGAATGAAATTGCCACATCTCTCAGTGGCAGACGGCTGGGCTCACCCTGTATTGATCCGGCGGGCGACCTTCGCAAACCCACCCTTACTTGGAAACTCGTGGCCAACTCAACATTTAATGGAATGCTTACAAATTATGGTCTCTGAAAAGAATAAATTTTCTATTCATATTTAAGGCTTCTTTCGTAATTTAAGATTTGTTAGAAAATTTCTGCCCCAACTTATTAAACTTGATTCTCGTTTCAAATAACGTGATTATGGGGTAAATTGCGAGCCATTAGTCGTTATGTTACAGAATTGCTAAATAAATAAATAAATATTCTGGGACATTATTCCTCACACACGGCTTTCTGACCCCAAACTAAGCAGAGCTTGTACTATGGAAGCCAGATAACTGATATACTACATATACTACTTTTCTTTTGTAAATACATACATATATAGATAATTACACCCAGACTCAGGACAAACAGACATGTTCATGCACACAAATGTTTGTCCTGAGTGGGAATCGAACCCACGACCTGCGGCGTGATAGATAGGGTATCTTACCAACCACGCCAACCGGTCTAATATAATATGTTATTAAAGGCTAAATAGGCAAAGATGGCAGTGATAAACTGACACTGTTTGCCTATGGTATGAGGAAAAGGGAGGATCTTGTCACTATATGAAGAAATTAAAGAAATTCTTACAACAATTATATACAGCTTGCTCTTCCCGATCTATAAACTATCTCTATGGAAAAAAATCACATATTTTTTACATTTGGTACAAATTACAGCCAGGAAGATTTACTAAACATTAAATCATTTATCTATCCATGGTTTTAACTACGTTTCTAAGATAAAAAGTAGTCAATATTTTCTCCATGCAATAGGCTACCTGCGTGCCAAATTACATCATAGTTGTGCCGTGCCGCTGCAAACTAATTCACAGTAAATCTTAGGTCTAATATAACTAAATTGTTAGTTAAAGCAATCGATTCATTCCATTTATCATGACTAGAGTAAACCGCGTTTAGATGTGGCGTTTCAATTTTTCTTTTTAATATAAAAAAAAGATAAGATCGTCAATAGCTACTAAACAAAAAAAAACTATTCACAAAAAGAAGAGAAAATATTACTATTTCGTATTTGCCTATTTACATAATAACTAGATTCCGCCCCGCGGTTTCACCCGCGTTCCCCAGGGATCTTATGTTTTCCCGGGAATAAAAGTAGCCTATGTTCTTCTCCATACCATAGGCTATCTGCATACCAAATTTTATCGCGATCGGTTAAGCGCTTTAAGCGTGAAAAGGTAACAAACAAACAAATAAACAAACAAACCCACTTTCGCATTTATAATATTAGTTAGGATAGTTAGGATTAGAATTTGTGCTATATTATTAACAAAACCTTATATACCTCTCAGTGTGATTACAGACTTATTTAGCCGATTTATCAACGTCAGTACAGACACTCGCGAATCCATCGTCGTTGCCAGCGTTCAGTCTCTGTCATCATTATTTATAACTTTCATTTCCTTCGCTCACTGAAGAGAACCTTGTCAATCAAACGGAGCCATGTATCCTGTGAATATGAATGTTGAATAGAATAACCATGCACTGTCATCCAAACTAAGCGTTTATGCAAAATTTCAGCTCAATCGGAAATCGAAAAGTGGGTCAAATTTAATTTCCAAGAATGTTTTACATAGTTAGTTAGTTATAATAGGTGAAGCTAATAAAAGTGTTTTAAAAAACTTAGAGATAAAATTTTCTAATACAAATCTCCTCCTCTCAACACATGTTTATATCTAAACAACAAATAGAAGGGGAGTGAACGCATCGAAGCACATAAAAGCAAATAACCACATTGTAAGGGAGCAATGGAGCAGCGGGGTTAGCCTTGACCTCATTCCGCTTTCTGTAAGCTTATAGCATTCTTCCTGCTTTCTATATTTCTTTTTACTAAACAGAACATTTTACGATAGTTTCTATTTGTTACAATACAAATAATAATATAGTTTCACTAAAGTGTAGGTACTTTTTTTTCTTTACTACGTAGGCTTATGTTTGACCACAATCCTTCCATGGTATGAGATGATGCTGTCGGAGATCCCTTAGAAGGATCTGGCACACAAATGTAACTGGTGGAACATAGATAAATCAACCTATAATATATGGAGAACCAAACGTAAAATAAACAAAATACGATTTTCAAAAGAAACTAATTAATTAACAAACCAACGTCGCAACCCGCTATGTTGTATTTTAAATGTTAAAATTTTGTTGAAATTTAACTCCTTAGTAAGCGTAGTAAATTATAAGGTAAACAAAAACAATGTAGCATATAACGACATTGCGAAATGGGAATCAGAAGCTCCGGGGCCACCTTGACCTCATTCAGCTTGAACACGGATCGATAGCAACCCTCCCGCCACCTGTAACGTGTTGGTTCACATATATACTTGTATACTAGCGGGCCCGACAGACGTTGTCCTGTCCAAACTCGATTACGACGCCATCTACCGGGTCCAATTGTATTTTCAAACCATCCAGGGACCCGCTCAAATATACACACAAAATTTCATCCAAATTGGTCCAGTCGTTTAGGAGGAGTTCAGTCACATACACACGCACACAAGAAATATATATATTAAGATATGTCTAAATATGCTTTGGCATTATCTGCTGTAGCTATATTATGATGCTGCACAACTGAGGCCGTATTCGAATTAACAATGATGATATTTTTGCGAGTAACAACTACTGCTGGAAGGAGTGAAGCTATTCGGAATAATTACGTTTCTTTAAGATAGTCAGTTGCATAATATACCTTACAGATTTTTGGTGACGCGAATTTTAGTTAAATTTTTTGGATTAGCTTTTTTTTGGGTTTAATGAATGATTCCAGTGTGTTTCATTATTGGCAGAAATAAGTTGGACAGTATCACGAATGTATTAAAACTGACCTTTGAAATGAAGTCGAGGGCCATTGCGACTTATGCAAAAGCACCATGAGGTGTAAAAATATTTAAAATACGTCTGTCTCTTCCCCAGGACCTCTCTTCCAGTGGCCCAATTCAGCCGCGGCGACTTCTCCCTCTGGTCGATACTGAAGAACTGTGTAGGCAAAGAGCTGTCCAAGATCACGATGCCGGTGGTCTTCAACGAGCCACTGTCCTTCCTCCAGAGGATGTTAGAGTACCTGGAATATGCACATTTGTTGCGAATGGCTTCGGAGCAGACCGATCCTGTTGCTAGAATGGAGTATATAGCAGGTAAGAGTTTTTCATTAAGATTTTTTTTAACTACTATTTTAATTTTAATAAACATATCTCAATTTAATGAAATGCAAGATTAAAATTTGCCAAGTTAAATTAATGGATCTACTTTACATAGTAAAGGAAGCGATATACCGATGAAGAGAGTTTATAGCAACCCAGAACCAAGAGTTGGGGCTAAACAAGAGTATGAACCGAATGCATCTCATGAGGAGGTTGTATCTAGTAGTGGACTAAAAGAGATTCATTGTTATTACGACACTTAGACCCCGACGCGTAAATTGAGTGTTAACTCATAAAGCACTTTTATAAAACTGAATATGACAGAATCTCTTTCTTTGTAGCATTTGCCGTCAGCGCCTTGGCATCAAACTGGGAACGCCTGGGCAAACCTTTCAACCCACTGCTTGGTGAAACCTATGAGTTAGAACGGACTGAATTTAGAGCAGTATGTGAACAGGTAAATTTCTTGGAGTTTAATATCTTACTTAGCTTTACAGTTTGGGTCTTCACGCAGGAGCACAATCTAGGGAGGCTTAAGATTTGCAAATTCCACATGCTTATAAGTTTCCTCACGGTATTTTCCTTCATCAGAATCTATTAATCTATTTCAATTCATCCGTACGTAAGGTTAATACTCAGAGGTATGTTTAAACCTGTATCTTCATGATTATTAGGTAACTCTTGTAGGCGCATTCACCATTGAAACACCACAACCTATAAATTTGATTCATCATCATAGATTGGCACATAATATATCGCAATCACGTTTATTCTTAGGTGTCACATCACCCACCAGTCTCGGCGTTCCATGCAGACAGTCCTCACTTCGTGTTCCATGGCTCTGTTCACCCCAAGCTCAAGTTCTGTGGCAAGAGTGTTGAAATACAACCCAAGGGTCATGTTACGGTAGAATTGCCCAGGTGAGGGTCGCCCTTTAGCGGATCTTTATTTATCTATTTGGTAAATATGTAGTGCCCTTAGCGGTTTGTTTGTTGTTATTTGTTTAGTACGTGACTTCATTTGGTGGAGTAAGAATTATTTCCCAAAGGTATTTTGTAATTAATTGAAGATATATATAATATAATAAATGCATCGAGCACGTAATTAATCTCATCTGATACTCGCATAAACAAACAAAGCTCTAATTAATTAGCTGCATAGGTCCACCTTCTTTCACATTTAGGATTATATATTCCCTCCCTATTCCCTACCTTCAATGATAAAAGATAAATGCCTCTACTGTACACATGCTTTGTCCTAAGTAGCTATTGTTCAGCTTCAACCAACCCTTCATCTCAAATAAAACCAAATTCAAGCAACTACTTCCATTTACCAGATGGGGTGAAGCTTACACCTGGAGTAACGTGAACTGCTGCGTTCATAACGTGATCGTTGGCAAGCTGTGGATTGAACAGTACGGAGCAATGGAGGTGACGTGCCACGGAGGTGCTGGACTCAAGGCTAACCTGGCGTTCAAACCTGCTGGCTTTAACAACCGGGATCTGCATAGAGTTGATGGATTTATTGTGGATTCTAGGTGAGAAAGGTTACTAGGTCTTTATGAAAATCGGTAGAATTACCTATAGGCTTTGTTAAGTAATTGTAAGTTTACAAGAATTGCCAGAGCGTTTTCATGCCAGAGCAAGATTGAAGGCAAACACAAACTCATAAAAAAACCATTTCTACCAACCAGCAAGAAACGGCTTCGGTTCCTGTACGGCAAATGGACGGAGTTTATCAAGTGCTGCAGTGCGTCAGCTCACGAGCAATGGGCCAAGGACCGTGGCGATGAAGCCTCCGGTCAGACCCCATCACATACTCCGAAAAAGGTTCTTGCAAAGTTGAACAGCTTTAAAGTGGGCGCCCTAAGATCTATGTCCATTCAAGACGTAAGTGATCTTATTACATTCATTAGTACTTAAAACTGCATCAAAATCAATCACGTGTAGTACATACCTACTGAGTACATGTACTTATAATTATTGTGAAATATTTCTGCTGGTGTAGAAAAATTCCAAAATCCAATATGTCATGATCGAATATTACGTTAGCCATTTTATTATTTTAAAAAAGATGTACAACTATCGTATTCTTTGTTTTTTTTTTTATATATTCTATTTAGTTCTATGGCAAATACCTGTTACTTTCCAGGCTTTGTGTGGTTATTACCACCATCATTTACTACTGTGGGATTTTATTTCAGCCTGATGACGCAGAAAACTCCGAGGAGGTACCGAAGCCCGATGAGTCGTATAACATAGATATTCCAGGTTCTGTCATCCTCTGGGAGGCAAGACCTAGACCACCTAATAGTGCTCAAGTAAGAAAACTTTTAATACCATTTTTTATGCTCTACATACATTACCTGTTCATAGTTTATTTAGCGTTAGCTGTCAGAAACCACCCACCTCAAAAAAGCACTACTCAGCTAAAAATCGCAAAATTATTTATTTATTTATTTAATAAGGCTCAGCCACAGAACACAAATCAAAACAAATTACATGAATATGGATTAATAAATCTATGGTTACTCCAATGACAACTGAGCACAGCATTCAATTTATGATAAAGGACATTGGAGGGTTACAATTATTATTATGATACATTTTATAAAATACTACCTGAGCTATTTAAATTACAAAATGAATTGATAATATGTCTAAAACTTAAATTGGACAACCCTAGCAGCAGGACATAGTAGGTACCTATATATTTTAATGATCTTCAACGAATAAATATATTCAATTCTCTTGTGTATGGTAAAATTAATATCTTAGAGGTTTAAAAAAATATCCAACACGTTTATTTCTCCGACGAAAAAACGGAGGAGGTTCTCAAGTCGACGCGTATATATATATATATATATATATATATATATATTTATGTTTAACCACGCATAACTTTTTCCAGAGTAGTCCGATTTGGATATTTTTTTTTTGTTGGAAAGGAGATATTCCAAGGGTAGAACCATGATAAGGAAACCAGGATCTGATGATGGCATCCTAGAGAAATCGAGGGGAACCTTCGAAAATCGTAGTGGCGAATAGTGCGGTTTTTTCATTCATTATTAAGTATTTTAAAGCACTACTATTTAATGAAGGTCTGGAGTCAATCTGATGATGGAGCCGAAAGACAGTCGAGGGAACTCTCCAACGATTTACAGCAATTACCTGGTTGGGTTTGATTAATTTGTTTTGATGAGAACTTTACACCTAGAAAGGGTATACCCCAAAATTGGTCCCTTATCAATTTAGTAAAGTAGGAAAACAGGGGATGATTCATTGAACACTCACTGATTGTAATGTATGAAATCAAAAATTATGCATGTAGTTATTAGTAGAGCCACAAAAAATTATAAAATAAAAACTTTTTAACAAAAAATTCAAAGCTTTTTTAATTAACCTTATGTAACAACAACTCCTAATAAAATCATGATGACTAGCTTATTTGTCAATTATTATTTAAGTGACTTACCCATGATGGTCTATTTCAGTATTACCAATTCACCGAATTTGCGATGTCCCTAAACGAACTAGAGAGGGACATGAAAGGCCAGCTCTGCCCTACAGATAGCCGATTGCGACCAGATGTAAGGCTTTTAGAACAAGGTGATATAGACGGTGCAGCGGCAGAGAAAACCCGACTGGAGGAAAAACAAAGAACGGCGAGGAAGTTATTGAAGAAATCATCAGAAGGTTGGCAGCCAAGGTAAATGGGAACATAGGGACAAACATACATACATACAGGTTAAACATATAACCCTCCTCTTTTGGCTTCGCCGGAGTCGGGTAAAGAGATTTGTCCGCGTAAGGGTGGTCGATGGTCCCATGGACCCACCACATTCTGGTCCCGACAAAAAAAAAGAAAAAAAAGGGTAAAGAGTTAAGATGTTTATTGGAAGCGTCTATCTATGTTATATGCCCCCCGTCATTGGTTCAGATGAAAGAAATAAATGTTACTTGTTTTTTTTCAATTCATGAATCTCCATTACAAAACTGTATAGTATATATATATATTTTATATATGTTCATCGATTTCTCCGTCAATTGCGAACCGATTTTGTTTTTTTTTTTTCAGATGGTTTAGTCAAGGCACAAATCCCTACACAAAACTCGAAGATTGGCTCTACAATGGAGGTTACTGGGACCGCAACTATCAACATTTACAAGATGTGGAAATATTTTAATTTATTTATCTATTAAGTTGTTTAAATATTATATAAATGTTAGGAACAAAATATTTTCATGGCAATTTTGGACGGTCGTATAACATTTTACGAGTAGATTTTTCTTTCTCGATGGTGTCAATAAATTAAGTACCTATTAACCATTTTTAATTATTATTATGATATTTATTTGATTGATTTAATTATACTAAAATAAATTCACCTTACAGTATATAACTTGTATTATCATTTTACATTGTGGGGTACATTGTAGTACCCTCCTGGCTGGCTATCACACTCAAGCACCGGTGTGTTCCAGCAGTTGCACTTGAGAGCCAGTTTCTACATACAACTTTCGGTCAAATAATGTCTTATCATTGTGAGAATGTCGTCAAACATTGGCTTAAGTATACATATAAAAAAAATATAGATTTATTTTAATTTATTGACACCAATCCATAGAATAAATGAAATAATTCTGAAAATTTTCCAGACCGGTCTCATTTATATTTTTTTTTTATTTGTTATAATTTTATAGCGACTAAAAATATAAAGATGTTTTATGTTCATTTTTGGTGTGAAAATTAGCTGATTTAAATAAAGAAAAGCAATTATTTTATATATTTATACGCATCAGTGTCCTACATAACCTCCTATAAAATTGTAATACATTATTATTCGAAAAAAAAATCTCATAGATTTACGATCATTAATATATTTTCTCGGCCTTTGGTATAAGAAACTTTATTACTTTCACTTTTTCATTGAAATGTATAACCGAAAGAATAATATGCGAAAATAACAATATAAGTACCTCACTGAAAGAATAATGCAAAAAATAACAATCAATTCTCATCGAGACTCATTCATCATTGGAAAATGTAAAAGTACATATTTTGTAAATACTATTTAATTCAATATTATAACTTTAAATTTTAAATTTTTAGTAAAAAAATAAATTATCTTTTAATTTTTTTTTCAATACATTTTTTTTTTTAAGTTTTTGGAATTTTTTAAATTTGTTTTTTTTTATCTCGTGATTATATGTATAATTATAATTAATATTAAATATTGATAAGATGTTATGCAACTTTGTTGGCATATGAACTTAATTGTAGGAAAAGCAACCAAAGCTAAACCACTCAACACTGCGTTAAAATTAAGTATTAGGTGTAATATAATATTAAAATAGTTAAGCGCATTTCAGACTACGCAACTATGGGTAAAATAGGAGAAAAATCCATTTTCAATTTCAAAAAGACATACCTAATCTCGATTTTTTTCTGATTACCCTATTAAAAAAATAGTTCCCTGGCATAAATCTTTTAGTTTAACATATATTTTTTACAAATCACTTGCATTAAAGAATACATAGAAAAACTTAACTTACAACTTTCACAACATCAACAAATATTGATGAGTATTTCGTTTTAATCAAAAAAATAAGCCAAGTTTGCATTTTATTTATATCTTTTCAAGTTTACTCATGATTATATGGGCATTGATGAGATGTTATGCTACTTTGTAGGCATATAAACTTAATTATAGCAAAACTAAAAAGCAACCAAAGCTAATCTATTCAGCACTGCTTAAACTTAAGTATTAGGTATAATATAGTATTTAAATTACTCAATAAAATATTAGTGTAAAAAAATAAAAAAATAATTAATAATAATAATAAGTTTAATAATAAGTTTATTGAACACTTTAAAGCTGACTTATAGATATATTGTTGATCCCCAAACTAGGATAACCTGTATCTTGGGGACCTCCTTCCAAGTGTAAATATTTTGTACCAAAACTAAAAAGGAATAATAAAACAATCAAGGAAAAATAAACAAATAATACGGTTTAAAAGTAATATACTTATAAAATGAATTTTCAAGAGTGTGCAAGTTTATATGTGTGAGTGAGTTTGATTAGTGTGTTTAGTGCATGGTGTGTGTGCGTGTGAGGGTGAGTGTGTGTGCGTGTGAGTGTGAGTGTGTGTGAGTGTATGTGGTTGCGTTTGTGTGTGCGTGTGTGTGTGTGTGTGTGTGTGTGTGATAGGGTGGTGAGTGTGACTTATTATTTTCTATATATCTCTATGAGGTGCCATCTAAGTAGTAATCTGGCCACTAGATTGCCACAGCACCTAGCAGTCTATGTCTGCAATGTAATTAAATATTTGTATATACTAATAATTGTATATACTTATTTTTAAAGAGCTCTTGGAATGTATTTATTAATTATTAGTGTAGTGTATGTAAAAGTTCATGTAAGGGTAGGGTCAATTCTTATTTAATTGAGGTCGGACGTGCACAACGTGCCGTTTTAAAGGTAATGTTTTCCCTCCTATATCTGTATCCTACAACTGCTTTGTATGAGAAATGCAAAGTCCTCTCAGTTAGGAAATTATGTTTATGTGGGTATCACAGAGAAACAGTTTCGCTGACAAGACAAATGTTCAATACCTCGAACAAAATAAATGACAGAATGAAAGTAAAAAAAAAAAAACTCTGTTAAGATGAAGTACTCAATTAAATCATGGTTAGATAACTTTGATTACGATGGCAGTGAACAGCTTCTTACAAAATGACATGAAATTAAAACTTACAGCTACCTATAACAAGAAAGTAGATTCGGATGTATGTGTCAACTATACACACACGTACGTACACGTACACGCGCCACACACACACACACACATTGTTAAGAGGCAGCGCTTCATCTTTTAATGTATCACAATGTCTTTATAATTTTTTTTAAATTATTAAAATAATACACTAGCTTCCGCCCCATGGTTTCACCCCCGGTCTCGAGGGTTCCTATTTATCCTGGGATAAAAAGTACCCTATATGCTATTCCAGGCTATAATCTATCTCTGTGCCAAATTTCATCCCAATCCATTCACCCGTTCTGACGTGATTGAGTAACAAACATCCATCCATCCATCCAAACTTTCACTTTTATATTATTACTAGTTTCCGCCCCGCGGTTTCACCCGCGGTCCCGAGTGCTCCGATCACCACCAAACCTTACAGGATTACCCGCGGGCCTAATATGAATATTGTCTGAAAATTTCATCGCGATCGGTTCAGCGGTTTAGGAGTCTATAAGGAACATGCATACATACATACTTTCTCTTTAGATATTATATATATATTATGTAGTAGGATGATTATATTTTGTAGGCATATAAACTTAATTATTTATAGGAAAACTAAAAAGCAACCAAAGTTAAACTATTCAACACTGCGTTAAACTTAAGTATTAGATATAATATAATATTAAAAGTATTCCATAAAATATTAACGATAACATGTACAAATTTTTAATAAAATAGTTGTATATATATATATTTTTAAAGAGCACATGCATATTAGTGTAGTGTAGATATAAGTTCATGGAAGGGTAGGGCCAATTATTATTTGATTGAGGTCGAACGTGCACAAACGTGCTGTTTTAAAGGTAATGTTTTCACTCCCATTTCTCACACACATACACACATTAAATTGTTTCATTCGATATTTTCATTTTGGTTTAGCAATTAAAACTAAATAATATTTTTTTTTTAGTTTTAAATCAATGTTATGTACCTATTTTATGGGGAAGACATTGTATCTTGTAACACAGTTAACGCTAGCACAAGAGGCAGCGTGTATCACAAATTCTTTATTATTATTATTATTATATACTAAATTCCCGGGATAAAATATAGCCTATGTTACTCGGTGAAGATGTAGCTTTCTAACGGTGAAAGAATTATTAAAATCGGTCCAGTACTTTTTGAGCCAATTCGTTACAAACATATTTACATACAAATCTTTCCTCTTTATAATATTACTAGATTCCGCCCCGCGGTTACACCCGCGTTCCCGAGGGATCTTCTCCATACCATAGGCTACCAAACAAATAAACTCACTTTCGCATTTATAATATTAGTTAGGATTAGTTAGGATTAGTATATTAGTATAGATAAGTAGTATAGATAATATAGTAGGATAGTAGGATTATATTATTATTATTAATTTTAAACCTATTTATAAGTAAATTAGCTGTAATGATATATTTTTTGGGAATCGAAGCGACTGCGGTAGAGACACGTTATTACGGTTATATTTGTTTTAATTACTGATCAATTTAATAGTCTCAATATTTTTATATGTCCTCCAATTTTTTTTATAAAATACACGTACAATATTATATACATTATAGTATATTCCATAAAAATACAAAAAACTCATAACAGCATTACAAATTTCGTAATTTCACTGTTGTTCCCATATTGACAGTAACAACTTTCTATGTCAACAAATATGTAGGTATATGAGTATTTCTACAAAATCATCCTATATATGAGTCCGGGTGTAATTATCTATATATGTATGTATTTACAAAAGAAAAGTAGTATATGTAGTATATCAGTTATCTGGCTTCCATAGTACAAGCTCTGCTTAGTTTGGGGTCAGATGGCCGTGTGTGAGGAATAATGTCCCAGAGTATTTATTTATTTATTTATATCTATATTACATAATATAATATTGAGCGACAGGTTTTGTACGTATCTGTGATTTGTATGTGTGCGTGCGTGTATGAAATTATATTTTATGATACCTATTTAAATATAATGTAATATTTTTGAACTCATGTTTTTTTTTCTATTTCGCTACATTACACAAAACATTGTGTAAATGAATTATTATTTTAGTTTTCAAAATTTATTCAAATTATTTATTTCAAGACGTTCTGAAAAAATTAATTACTTTTTTTATAAACCTATTGAATTGATTGGATAACGTGTCTGCATTTGTGATTGTATAAATGAGAGTATTATAGAGTAAATTTGAAGATTACATTTTTTTATTTTATTGTGTTAGTTTTAATCGTGTTCTGCGTGCGGAACACATGCCTTCCCAAACAATGTCAATATATTCAATGTGCAATTCCATTATTGTAATAAAACGTGTTATTTATAGTGAATTTAAAGATAAGTTTAAAGAGTTTAGAAGAGACACAAAAATATACGTAGATGTAAATACATATAGTAATAATAGCATATATATTTAATATACTGTAATAAAGCGTGTTTATCTATAGTGAATTTAAAGATAAGCAAAGTAGAATCAGAAAATAATAAATGTAAATGTAAATAATAAATAATAAATAAGATGTAAATACTTATTATAACATATAGTAATTTTTTGTATTTTTTTTTACAATTATGAAATCCAGTAAGTACCCATTTTTTATGTTTTTTTTTTTTCATTTTAGTATAGCTACGTTGCATTGCGTTGCGTTATAATTTTATTAATTAGTAACGCAACGCAACGCATTAATTTATCTTTTCATGTGTGAAAAATGACCCAGGTTATTATTATTTAATGTTTTTTTAATTTAGTTACTTGGATAATTTAAATTATTGTTTAAATATTTAATTTTACAAATATATACCATAATAATAATATAGATTTAGGTACATCGCATGTATTTTAACAATGCACTGCGTAACGCTATTTTGAGCTTTTTTATGTTTATGATTTGTGTTATGAGAGATGAAACGCGGTCAATTATTAATTAAATCATGTAAAAGGTAAAATAAAAATAATATTAATTACATTACATAATAATAATAATATGTGTATTAGTGTAATAAGTTATTGAATATTAATTTAAGTTGTACAAATAAAATAATATGACAAAGAAAGATACATTCAAATAGGTAGTTGTACGGAAAAGTAATTTAATATTTAGGTAACATAAACTTAACATAAAAAAACATGGGTCATATTTATTAGCCCACAACAAAATCTATTCTCAAAAAATATTTCACGTAACATTAACAAACTGAGTTTCCCTTTTTTTCACAACATAGTTTTTTTTTTAAATTTTGTTTATGTAGAAAACATCTTACGTTGTTTTAAGTGAGGTAGAGCATAGCGATATGTTGCTCAAAGAGCAGCTCGACTGGGGAAGTACCTCCACCTTACAGAATACCGCAGCCAAATAACTTATAGTTATGTTTCTGCGCGTGAGTAAGGTCGCCAGAACTCATCGGGTAGGGGGAAGGGCGGCAACGCGTGAGTGATACCCATGGTGTTGCAAGCGTTCATACATAGGCTACGGTAACTGCTTACTATCAGGCGGGCCGTATGCTTGATTGCCTACTTATGTGATTTCAACGATTAATGTGATTTCAATTATTTTATTCATAGGTACCAGACAGGAAACTCTATTTACTAAAAAAAAACTAAACTAAACTTAAAATTTTTAATGATTAAAAAATTAATTTAATATCAAAAATCAATCAGAGTGAGACATTGGTCAATCATCAACATTCTGCTGAAGAAGTCCGGTATATTATTATATTATATTTATTTTAACTTGTAATCACAAAAAAAAACTAACAAAAATAGATGACTATATAAAATTCCATTGCTTAGCCACGGACTCAATGATAATTAACACCGGCCTAAAATAAAGAATAGATACGTAAGTCATTTCTAAATCTGGAGGAAGATTCTGATACTTCTATAATAATAAATAGCTAAGTTCAATGCAATCTTAGTCTTATATAGTGTATGTTTTGAGATTTAAAAGTTTTAACAAAACCTCGTAACTGCATTTCGACAAGAATTACACGAAAAAGGAATTTATGGAATATAATAAACAGTCTCTTATTTCAACGATTGAGAAGCTCGCAAAATCAAATACCTTCTTTAGTAATAAATAATAAAAGATACCCTACGCAATATTCGTTAACTAAACTGGTTTCAACGGGCCGGTTGGCGTGGTTGGTAAGATACCCTATCTATCACGCCGCAGGTCGTGGGTTCGATTCCCACTCAGGACAAACATTTGTGTGCATGAACATGTCTGTTTGTCCTGTGTCTGGGTGTAATTATCTATATATGTATGTATTTACAAAAGAAAAGTAGTATAAGTAGTATATCAGTTATCTGGCTTCCATAGTACAAGCTCTGCTTAGTTTGGGGTCAGATGGCCGTGTGTGAGGAATAATGTCCCAGAATATTTATTTATTATTATTTCAAGATTTTCAATAAAGTCTCACATTTTATTATTGACTAGCTTTTCACCCGCGGCTTCACTCGCGCAGACTTTATAAGATTTCTATAACTTTTTCCGATGCAACGTACTGTGTAAAAGTAAATTCCAAAAATCTTTAAATGATGATAACTTTTTTCCAACATCCAGTTTTTAATGAAGCAAAGCCTATATTCTGCTCAAAATTAACCTCTGTCTACCTACATGAAAATCCGTTCAGTGGTTCTAGATATTTGCGCGAAGAAACAGACAGACAGAAAAGAATTTTAAAAATCGCTTTATTCTATTATCCTTCTTTGGTTACCTACTTTCTATTTTTAGTTTATTACCTTTCTTCAATGTACAGACAAACCGGATTCTACTGTTTTATTATATGTTATATACATAGAATAAATAGATATAGATAGATAATAATCAATTATTACTAAGGATGTACATACAATGCAGTAAAAAAAGTTCCAATTGAAAGTAAAATAAATAAATAAGTATTTAATACATACTACTTATAAATAAGTTTTAAGTACAAAATAAATTACAAAGATATTAATTACTTTATATGAAAATCTTAACACCCAACATAAATATTTTGATTATGACAATACAGCATTCATATTTTGAATCATAACGATATTTTTTTTTAAAAGATTTAATAAAAAAAATAATAAACAATTGAAAGGTAAAGTTCGCTTTTGGCAAGGTAAATAACTATGCCCCAAAAAACATATTTTATGTCCTCACTAAAATTTATTAAAAAAACATTTTTATATACAAAATAAATAACATGGTTAGGTGTATTAAATACCTTTTTTTTGTATTTTGTATTCAAATGCATATTTGTATTAGTGTGTACTTGTGTAATAAGATATTAAATATTAACATAAGATGTACAAATAAAATGGAGCGACAAAATAACATTAAATAAGTAGTAAAGAAAAGTATTTTAATCTTTAGGTATTAGGTACTTAACATAACAAATAAGACATGTTTTTATTTATTAGCCAATAATAAAAAGTCTGTAAAATATTTCACGTAACGTTATCAAACAGATTTCTTTTTTTCACAAACAAGTTTATAGAAAACATCTTATAGTTGAAAGATATTACATACTAGTAATGTGAATTCAACGGAAAAAATATACCAATATTTTGACAGGTATTTGCTATAGAAATGTGTTCTTTCCACTTAGAAATATTTATTTTAGGTTTTAATTTTTTTTATAGTTGACTTCATTTTTTTACAAGATTTTCATATTAATTACTTACATAGTATTTATTATTATTTTTGGTTTTGGTTGATGGTTTTTAGTTTGTATTTTTTTGTTAATTTATAAACCACAAGATATTTTTTAGTAAGCCTCGAAAATAAACAAAAAAAGTTTAAGAATATTACAATCACTGGTTTCAACAATTTTTTATAATTATAATTAAATATAAATACAATAAAATTAAAATAAAAAAAAATATTATTTTTAATAAATGTATCGTGTAATATAAATGTATATTTAATTAAGAAAGTCGTATATGACTATTATGATTTATAATAAAAGAAAACAACCCTACGTAGTTATTGTCAACTAAAATTCTTCGAATAAGATTTACTATTTGTTTATTTATTTAAACTTTTATAATAATAATAAATATTATTATTTATTTATTTAATTGAATATTTATTTATTTAATCTTCTAGAGACTCACTCTAGAAGATTCTTCAATTGATTTGAGTAGATTAAATTACTTAAATGAGTTTACATACGGGTATTGGTTGCTGAATACGGTTTTTTAACCTATTTTGTAATAATATTGCAAATCATAAATAACTTATTTGCTTATAAGTTTTAAAGTTTCCAAATAAGTCTGTTTTTATTTTGAGTTGGTGTAAATATATGATAATATTTAGTGTTAAAGATGTGTAGGTATATAGAATAATCAAATACCGTATGCGATTCCGTACTGAAATTAGTGTAGGTGAATAAAAAAATTAAATTGTCGTCAACTCGGATTTTAAAAAGTTGGTAGTTTTTTTTATTAAGTGAGATAGTTTTTTGTACAAATAAAACAAATTAAATTTGAATTGCACATAAATAAATGTGTCACGATATAATTTAATTAATAATTGGATATATTTTTTTTATTTTTAAAAATATATTATTTAACTGGAAATAAAAATATAACATCTATTGGTAAAGAAGTATTGAAAGTAATGAAGGTAAATAGTTATTATGGTATAAGTTTAAATACAATTTTGAGTAAATAAATAAATAAATAAGATCTCCTCAGTCATTTCTAAATAAAAAGTCCCAACACAAATATTTCGATCAAGCTTACAAGCAATTCAATTAAAGCTTTCATTGTTTTAATTATAACAAATCAACGTTGTCACAATAAACAGTGACTTTTTTAAAATTATAATTATAAAAAAATATGTTTAAAGAAAATTAAAACTTAAAACCTTTGTGCACATGATGTTATATAACAAATAAGTTTCAAAATTAGATGACTCATTAAAACTATTTACTTACTCAGATACCTTCAACTAAGTAAAAACCCTCGTTTCAGATGGTCAGAATTCATCACCATGGACAAGTATTAAACAATGAGTAATATTTGTGGATGCACAAGAACTTTTTGTAAACGAACATGCAAAATTTACCATGCTGGATGTAAAATGTCACCAAGTGTAAATGATTCAACCAGTAGATATCTGTAAAAGCTTGTAGGTACGGTATAATCGCTAAACCTTAGAAGATTGTATTTTTTTTTAAATATTTAAAGTATGGAAAGTATCGCCATCTCACAAAAATATCTGTCACATAAAAAATAAACAGTCACACAGTAATATTATGTACTTATAGAAAAAGTTTCTAAAATTAAATTGTCTCGTACTAGTAGAAAATTAGTTGTACAAAAATAATAATAATCCTAAGGTATTAAGTACAGACAGATATACTCTTTTTTTATTAGCTCACAACAAAAAGGCATTTTAGTTGTGGATCAAGATAAATGCCACGTAATATTAACAATTTTTTTGTTTTACTTCTTTTTTTCATAACAAAAAGAGAATTGTAGCTATTCTGTTTAAAAAAACCGGCCAAGTGCGAATTGGACTCGTTCCGTTCCATTATCTATAAAAACGGCAAAAAAAATCACGTTTGTTGTATGGGAGCCCCCTTGCATATTTATTTTATTCTGTTTTTTTTTTAGTTTTTGTTGTTATAGCGGCAGTAGATCTGTGAAAATTTCAACTGTCTAATTATCACGGTTCATGAGATACAGCCTGGTGACAGACGGAGAGACAGACAGACGGACGGACAGCGTAGTCTTAGTAATAGGGTCCCGTTTTAAGCTTTGAGTAAGGGAAAGACATTTTACGTTGAAAATAAATAATATATTATTTATTGATACAAATTACTTTATTAATGTTTGCACACATGCAACTTTGTTAATAGTTTGTAGAATGTATTTTTATTTAAAAAAATCACACAAAAAACCTTTTTACTATGCTGCGAGAAAAAAAAAAAAAGATTAACCTAATATCGACAGTCATAAGGCTATTTTAGTTATTACAATCAGTTCTTATGTGTAATTATTGTTAATTTCAAAATCAATTAATTTCTTATATAATTAATTCAAGAAATTGAATAAAAAATCATAAAATAAAAATCAAATATTTTATGCCCAACTTAACTGTCCAATGAGTCACATATGACTCATAATGAACTTTAGGAATAAGTTCAGGAGTCACAGTCAGGAGTGACTAATTTTTTAATACAATTTCGGGATTTATTTTTGTTATGAGCGTGGCATAATGTACTAATAAAAAATACGTGTGGCACTCGGGGACTGCCGCGGTAAAGCTATTGCATAGCATTTTTTAATCAACATATGCAATTATAATAATTTATTTATTTTTTATTTTGGCAGTTTTTTTTTTCTTTTCTTTGATATTAATAGATACCTATACAACTATATACCTTCTCACAAACAGCATGTGGGAGGTGTTAGGTTTTTTCGTTACGGTTTTTTTTAATCAAAATTTCTTGATTCGGTCTCAAACCCCAAAGCCCGCGATAAAAGCTAGACAATAGCTTAAAAAGATAGGTACCAACCCTCTGCTATTTATTATATATTTACTAAAACATTTCGAATGAGAATTTGTTTAATCAATTTATTGCGTTCCTTGTAAGATCCTTTTATTGATTTACATGCTTACTTAACATTATGGTTATATGTATAAATGAGTTTACAGGTATGTACTGGTTACAGGATTTTCAAATTAGTCTCACATTTTATTTCGAGGTAGGAATAAATTTAAATTAGGATAATATTTATTATTAAGTATGTACATTCATGAATCAAGAATAGAAAGAGACCAAACACAAATTGAAAGTAGTGTAAAAAAGTAATTGTGTAGTGTAAATAGATATATAAATTTAAATTGTAAAAGAAAAAAAAAGTAACAAAGATCTGGATATTAATTTCTTATGTAAAAAGTTTGATTACGGTTTAACTTGTTTTGTTTCAATAATTATATACAGGATGACTTTTTAGTCACTGGCCATACTTGCAGGGGTGGAAATACTCAATAATATGAATAACTTTTACTATGGGACCAACTCTGAGATCGCGTAAAAAAATATGGTTGCTTCATACATTATGGTCGAGTAGGTATTGAACTTTTGTATGGAACAGCTGATAATTTTTTCGTGATTTCACACTTAGTCTAATAATAAAAGTTGTTCATATTGATGAGTACTTCCACCCCTGCAAGTATGGCCAGTGACTAAAACGTCACCCAGTATATATAAACAATTCTATTTTTAATACTGTTTTGTTGAATTAGTATGTCCCATATTATGATTATATAAATGAGTTTACAGTTATGTACTAGTTCAAGGATTTCTTAAAAAAAAAAATATTGTAAATAATATGTAACTGCATTACCTATTAGTATGAAGCTTTTTTTATGTTAGTCGCACATATTATTTCGAGGTTAGTATAAATAATTTTAAATTAGAATAACATTTATTATGTATGTACATTGTTGATTCGTATACCATGACGGCACCAAGGAGCTATTTGAAAGTAGTGTAAATACATAGAATAAATTTAAAACAAATTAAAGAAGATCTCGACATTAATTTCTTATGTCGAGATCTAAAATTGTTTTTCATAGCTCGAAAATTCCAAATGCTTGTGTTTATATAGGTACCATAAAACTTTTTAATCACAGTATGATGGCAAATTTGCTTCTATAAGTACATAATGGGTAATCCATTAAAATGTCGATGATTTTTTACACTGAAATTGCGGTAAATTTCACAGCAAGAGTTAAAATTAAAGAATTAAAAATAAATCTACCTACTGCTGAGAAGCACTGGTGCACTCTTGAAAACATGCAAACTTACCAGAATAAATCTAGAAAGTCGCAACGCGTAAAATATTGAACCTGTAGACCTTGGCATAAGATTGTACCTAATCGAGCAGAGCTAGCTGCCACTTCACATTATTTATTATGTCAAAATCAACCAATAAAAAAAAAATCTCAAGTAAAAAATAAACATATTTAAAATATATACTTACAGTCAATAGCACAGGCTAAAGGGCTTAATTGGTATTGTAAAACGGTTTTTTTCTGTAAAATAAACTAATTAATTAATTATTAATAGGTAGGTACATAGAGTTTCTAAAAATAAGGTTTTTAGTATAAATTCATGTTCGTTTTACTAAGTTAGTTTGCGACGTCATAAAGTGGATCAAAAAGTATAGACATGTTTTTTACATAAAATATAGAGTGTACGATTAAATATAATTTTACTCATAAAAGTTAGTAATATATAATAAAAAAAACTCGCGTAAGCGCCCAGAGGTAGGTACCATTGGGTTTTGTATACTAGTAGTAGTATATGTTACAAAAATTGTAATAAGTATGTTAATTTTAATATTTTTTTAAAGTTACGTAGACCCAAGCCGCTATTAGAATTTCCTGGTATTTTATTTTTAACGCATCATAATTCAACGAATTTTTGTTTTTTTTTTTACAGTTGTTTTTTTTTTACAGGTAAAGTAAAATTCCCATAGTAAAATCATTTTTAAATTATGAAATAATTCAATTTATTTAATTTTCTTTCATTAATATTTATTTATTTTATATTAAAGTATAAATACCAAGTGTACAACATTAATTATAATAAAAGCGTAAATTTAACTTAGTATATAAAAAAAAACTCATGTTGCATAAAATGCTGTGTATCTTTAATAAGAAATTGGGAGTGACAGTCGGATCTACTCATATAAGATATTGTTCATAAATATAACAAACAAGTCAACATCTTTGAAATGTATTTAATAATATAGTTTAATTTCTAATTATAACTAGTATTCAATCAATTTAAAAAATACCAAAAAAAATAAAAAAAATAGATTTAAAAAATGTATATAAGTAGTGTAGCAATACTATCGATAAATCGATACCATATCGATATTTTAGAACCGTAAGTTCCTCATTATTTTTAATTTGAAAACCATTATGAATACTTGAAACTACCATGTATAACGTTATTCCAATGATGAATGAATCGGAAAAAGAGTTGATTTTTTTGAATTTATATGTACCACGAAGTGTGATTATTACATCACACTCACAATCACGATTTTTCAATAAATATTATTATGTTTATTATAAATGTTCAACAGAAATGCGAAAAAAAATTATGACATTTGGATATAGTTAATTTTATTAAATTAAGTATGACGTATTGGGAGTAAAAAACCGTTAAACATAATTTCATAATAATAATTTTAATTTTAAAAAATATTCCGAAATGGAACTAGTGGAACCTGAGCTCTCAGAGAGGCATATGGTCTCCCTCCGTCTATATGGAGAGTATACCTAAAAACATTTTCATATTTAATGACGCAGGTGATTCGTATAAGATAGTTTTGATATAACAAGAGTATTTACATCTGACTAATTGAGTGATATTTCATAAAAAAAGTTGAAAAACTTTTGCCACCCACCATTTTGAAAGAATAACCGACGGATCACCTGTGTGAATTGTAAATTAAAGCCAAAGGCCTGTAGGACATCATAATGTATTAGAAAATGTACAACTTGATGTGTAATAAAAATATTGTACCTATCTTGAAATAAATAGAATGAGAGTTGAATTTTGTTTTATTTTATCTATTTTATACTTTTTGACAAATTAATTTTATATAACTATAGTAAAAGAGAGTTTAAGGCTCCAGTCTCCCTAAAATCAGTGTTCTTGCGGAATTTATCAGAAAAGAATCATCAGAAAAGCAATAAATGAAATATATTTTACGTTATTTTCAAGTGTGAGATTTGAAGTTTCCAATACATATTTTATTTTTTAATTTGACGCCACATTCATTAGCTTTGTGAGGCTTTAAACATACATTTATTTACGTTCCACGCGTAGAGGGTCTCATTCATGAACACCACGAAAAAAATATAACAAAAACAAGAAATGTATTCAGATTACATTTGTCGGCAAATCCTCTACAATAATATTATCTAGTTACTTTTTTCAAAATTGTCTCAATTTCTTATTTAAACTGCTTTAAAAAGTTATAAATTTCTGAATTAGACCCTTGCAACATATATTTTTTTCTATTACAAAGTAATGGTTTAGAGAAATCACACTTTAACCACTCCGAAAACAACTACTTATTTATCGAATAAAAAATATAAGCATTCAAAAAATCATTTGAAATAAATTTACCGCGGAATTGAATGGAATTTAATTTATTTGTTTAGTTTCGGTAAATTTATTTAACTTAAAAATAACGTAAAATATATTTCATTGATTGCTTTTCTGATGACTAAAAAAGAATTTTCTTTTCTGATAAATTCCGCAAGAACACTGATTTTAGGGAGACTGGAGCCTTAAGTTTATCCCTCATTTTAGATGCCCGTTAATGATAATATTAATCTCTGATTAAAAGTGTTTCGGACACCGTCAGCAACCAGAATATTGACTTTTCACAAAAAAAAAAACGATTTCATTACTGGATACTAATTAGGACCGAATAAAAATAAGGATAAATAAAAAGTCGTATTTTTTTTATATTTCTTTTTCAAAAATATAATTCAAATTATTATTCTAACATCACAATCTTATTCTTATTTCAAACCCACTTCATTCAAAACAAATAAACTTAGATAACATATATTAATAAAATAATATATGTGATGTTTGTAGACATTCCAATGTTGTAATGGCACTTCATAATAAAAGACGTTTACAAATAAATTGTTGAAAAATTACATTATACAATAAAAATATAATAAAATGCACAAAGGTATTAAACTCACCTATAATACATTAAAATGGTATTTAAAGTAAGAATATTATCTGGTTAAAGGATTTACATGACTGGGGCAACAAAACGAGCTGTTTTTGCTGAACTTGTTACTTAAAAAGATGGCAATAGGTGTACCATTTTTAGCCGAGATGCTTTAGAAGCAATTAATACATAGGTCAAATAAATCATAATTATTATCCAAAAAATAAGTATCTAACAGCAAAAGACAGGTAGCGAAATAAAAAAATATTTCTTATTTTTTTAAATTTATTTTATCGGATTTCTTTGGACTTATATACATTCACACTTTAAAATATGAAAACTACTTACTTATCCGATCGTAACATATATTTTTTTTCAAAATGTGTGATTTGTTCCAAATTAAAAGATAGGATAATTTCTATTCCGATTATTTCCTTTCTTTTATACCGGGAACGCAGGTGAAACCGCGGGGTAATAATAAAATAATTTTTAATATTAAATTTGCAATAAATGCTCGTTCTGAAGCCCATTATTTCGATTATAAAAAGTATGTCATTAATAATAAACAAAAACTTTAAAAACACATACATTAAAGGCACTTATTCGTTTCGTCGAACTAATTATATTCTAAATCTTACTAAATAAGTAGTAAGTCGATTTATTAAACCTAGATTTAACATAATATAACGCATTGCCAAAACTAAAAATATTATGGTAAGTACATAGCTTTTAAAAAAGAATCAAAAATTATAGTGATGCTCAAAGTCGATAGCCATGATTTTGACTAATTATATATCTATTAGATATAATAAAAAAAAGTTAAGTTTTGCTTTCTGTGCTTTTAACAATAATTTACAAAAAATGATTTATTTTTGTTTATTTCTATGAGGCACTATTGTAGTTGATGTTACCTACTTTCTACAAAAACTTACTCTATGTAAAGTGAAATATCGATAAAATATGACATACCTGTGTATTTGGAGTTGGTTTCACCTATGTATTTGACATTTTTATTATATTGTATACATACACAATCTATATTAAATCTTAATTTACTCCAAAGAAAAACTCAGATAGGTAAATGTTTTGTTTTCCATAAAATATTCGAGATATTGCGCCAAATAGTACTTACTACAATCAAACATAAGGATTTTTTTTGTAACGGACAAAATGTGCCGTAACTAAATGTAAATAGGCTAGACAAAAACATGAAAAACGACCAGTCTTGTGGCTAGGGAATAATTTTGACCTTATTTTGAACCCTGTGTTATGATGGTTAAAAAGATATTACTTATGGTAACTCTAGTTTCTATAACAAAACATTTTTTTTTATAAATTCACTATATTAAACGCTAAGTAAATTTTTGAAAATAGACAATTAGATAAAACTACTGAAATGGCTAAATGTATTTTATAGAGAAATGTAATAATTACCTACTCAAATTGTATATACAATATCCTTTTATCTATTATATAACAAATTAATTAAATAGAAACCGTAGACAATCGAGGAAACTAATGAAAATTTAAAAGAAATTATTATTTCTAATGTACAAGCTGAATTTTCGTTGGTTTTGGAGTCGAAAACATCAAATCAGTAAAAAAATAAAGTACCTATCCATTTTAAGAACAAAGTCGACATACGAAGTGAGATTAAAAAGATGGAAATGTATTTTTTTATCGATAATAGTACGCTCTCCATACCTTCGATCCCATCGCGCTGCTGCCTTGACCTTCCGGCCATAAGGACCGTCCGCAATAGCGAGCATTTAGTCGACATTTTTAAAATATTTATTTTACTCGTATTTTTTTATTTTATTAGCTCATTAATGATTCATATAAAGAGGAATACCGATCCAAAACCAACGACAATTCACCGTAGAGATGTAAAATGTTATATTTCTTTGATAAATTACTACACTACTTTAATTGTCTTTGGATAAATTAAACATAACATATAATACAGTGAATTATTATACCAAATTATATTTAAATTACTTTATTATTGTTCAGCTTCAAGGCCTGAATCTAAAAAGTCTTTCAAATACAGTGGAACTGTTCGCGGCATGGTTCGGCAAATCTGAAAAAAAAAATGAATACTTACTTAAATTGTTACTACATCTATGTGCCAAGTATATATATATATATATCAGCCATTAAGTACAGCCTGAGTAACAAACATCACAACAAACATACACACAAACTTTCATAGGTATTTATAAGTAGGTATAACTAGCGACCCGCCCCTGCTTTGCACGGTGTGGTGCAATAATGTAAGCGCACAAAAATGATTGTTACAACATCACATTACAAATCTTTGAATTTCTCGGTTTTTCTGTATTATAATATGCATGTATTATACATATAAACCTTCATCTTGAATCACTCTATCTATTACTGAAAACTGCATTAAAATCCGTTGAGTAGTTTAAAAGATCTAAGCGAACAGATAGCGGAAGCGACTTAATTTTATACTATGTAATAAAAAAGTAGGTAGAATGTTATTTATCTCTAATGTTTAAAATATTTTTTAATTCGATAACTTATAAGTAGGCACCAGCTACAAAAATGTTCTGCCAAAAAAAATATTAGGTGGTTCATCATGTGTGTAAATTAGGTCCGTTCTTAAATGAGTTCTAAAGTCTGTACCACACAGGCTCCAAGTTCTAGGTAACCTGATTTTGTAATTAGCCATGACCGACCAAGCTCGCTCGGCTACATTTACTTACGATAGTAATATTATAGTTGTGGTTAGTCATTGGTTACGATCTAGAATTTCCCTGCAACTTATTTTACGTCAAGCTGAGTACTTTTTTTTTTACATTGGATGGGCTTGGGGCCATACTGACCACATAAAAGGACGAAGATGAAGACTAAGATAGAGCACACTTGCCCAGAAGAAACCTAGACATACACTCTGGCCTTGAAATTACTTAGATTAGATAAGGGTATTGATAAACACAGTCAAGTGGATAAACATTCTTTCAACTCTATTTATAAATGGAGGATAGGAAAAGAGGGAAAAAGTAGTGTTCAAGAATCTCAAATTCGTGAGCTGACTTCAAAACAGTGCCGAATTATTAATTACACAATCAGAGATTACAGTTCCACTTCATCGTTATTTCATAATTTTTAGTCCAAATCCGCCTTTAAAGTCGGTTTATTTTTTATAGCTATTCTATGAGAATTAAATACTAAATCGACCTAAATATATTACAGACCATCTTAAATATTATATTAAGTAGATAAATACCTGGTTAATATAATAAAGGGAGCTAGGGATGGTAATTTCATAGTAGTTCCTCCTGACGGCATCGACGATATCATCAGCCGCCTCCTGAGGGGTGAGGATCTTCATCAGCGTCGGGAACTTGATCTTGGGGTGCTTACACAGACCCGTGTCCACGATGTACGGACAGATCACTGTTAGTTTTATCTATGGAGGAATAAGATAAAGAATTATACGTATCCTTAACATGGAGATTTTTGCTGTTTCAAGTTGGTAATATTGGATCTTACGGAAGTGACCTTTCCTGTATTTACTTTTTTTTATACTACATTGTCGGCAAACAAGCATACGGCCCACCTATGAACGCTTGCATCACCCGCATGTTGCCAACCCTTCCCCCCTCCCCGATGAGCTCTGGCAACCTTACTCATACGCAGAAACACAACTATAAGTTATTTGACTGCGGTATTCTGTAAGGTGGAGATACTTCCCCAGTCGAGCTGCTCTCTGAGCGACATATCGCTATGCTCTACCTCTCTAAAAACTTGTCAACTTTATCTTTAAAATTACTTCTATTAAGCTCTTCCGTGGACAATAGGACTGTAGTCTCGTCTAAATCAGCTGCAATATATCCACTCCTGAAAATAGATTTCCACAACGAAAGTCTCTTACGTTAGACATCCTGGCGGGAGGTCGGCACGCTATGATAAACTTTATTACTAAGATTATTATATGACTAGCTAATCCTGTTACTGTGTCCTGACACGTTCGGTGCCAGTGACACGACGTCTGTGATCTAAGCCTTCTTACACCAATGCCAGTTGACACTCACGTGTGTCAACGGAATTCGTACTCCTATGCTAGTGACACTCATCCGTGCCTACGATAATTTCGGCCGGCATAAAATCATTGCCGGTGCCGAATGTGTTGGATAAAAGTTATCTCATGTTTATCTCGGTAGCCAAACTACTCCACTGCCAATTTTCATATTAATATGTATACGTACGTACTTACGTACGTACTTACGTGCGTATACATATTGTATTATATTATATTTAATGTACTTACACTAAAGATAAAAGGAAACTTAGCTAAGATAGTCCAACATGCAGATCTCAGGCATTTCAATATACATTATATTACATTACTCTGTGTCTAAACTTTAGACCGCATACTGTCACTAGACTCTAACGCATGGTGACAGTACTTTAACACGGTGCTTTGTAGTACCCGCCTGGCTACCTACCACCCTCAAGATGAAAATCTCGCACCAATTCACCAAAAAAAAGTCGCCAATCTGTCAACCGGTGTGTATCGGCAGTTGCACTTGAGAACCAGTTGCTTTCTAGGCTTTATAGACATATTGGCAATCATACTGGTATTGCTAATGTCTTTAAGAGACGGTAGCCACTTACCATCAAGTGTGGACAGCCAGCATGCATGTCAGCCATCTGACATAAGAATATATTTATAAATACAAATATGTAATGTTTATGAGTACTAACGCCACTATAATCCTTGGCGTCCTCCCGGAGCTCCTCATGCAGCGCCTCCATGAGGCCGCGTACGGCAAACTTGGTCGCGCAGTAGGGGACCAGGTTGCGGAGGCCCACCACGCCCGCCATCGACGACATCGCCACGATGTGTCCGTGGTTGCGCTCCATCATCGACGGGAGGAAACACTGTAGGAGCTGGAAGATGACAGTTTAAAAGCTGGTCAAAAGTTAAGTTAGGATTAACAGTTTGGAGGGGCTCGTGTATGCTTTCTGTACGAGAACCCGAGCCCCTCTGCAGCGCAGATGGCGACAACCATGGGGTTTTAGATGCTACGAGTCCGGCATAACCAGCAAAACCCGATCGCCCCCCGGGGGTGGTTGGGTATCCTATGAGAATTTCCCCACGAAAAAATAAAATAAAAAGGATTAACAACCGAGGGTTATGAATGAGCTGGATGGCAAAGAATCAAAAAGAGTGGGAGGACTGTTGGGGTTGGATAAGCCTACGACGAGTCGTTTCACGAGAGATACTTAGTGTCATATTGGAGGGTTAAAAAGACTATCATTAGGGGGATTCAACATCATCATTATCTCCACGTCTACTGCTGAACATAGGCCTCCCCTAAGGATCTCCAATAGGACCGATCTTGGAGGATTAAGGCGCCATAATTCACAAAATATAAAAGAAGAAATCCTGACTGACTCACCGACATTTATGATCAACGCAGAGCCTATACAGCGGTATGTTCCTTTTGTAACGTGATGGTGTATTTTTCGAAATTCAACCCCTAAGGGGGTAAAATAGGGGGATGGCGGGATAAACTGTTCACAATATCTGTCAACTTACCCATAAGTGAGCAATAATGTTAACATCGAACGCCGAGCGGATTTCTCTCTCGGATGTGTGGAGCATCGGCTTGCACGGCATGATCCCGGCGTTGTTGACGAGCATGGTCACCTCGCCAACCTCTTGACGGATCTTCTCTGCCAGTTCGATGACGGCTGTACGATTTGTGACGTCACACCTGTGAATTAATCAAATATTGTGACGAAATCAAAGATTTTAAAAGTGGTTGACTCTTCCATTGAAAAGAGAAGTTCTTCCACCAGGCTAGGTCATCGTGCCTGATCACCGCGGTCCAACTGTAGATTTGGAATCTTGTAATGCCGAGTACTCAGGGAATTTGGATAGTGCGATGTAGAATCTTGTGGCGCCATCTGTCCACGGGTAGCAGATAGTTTCTATAGTTAATTGATAGATGTCGCTACAATGTCTTAAAGAAGATCGGTTGATCATGATTCATAGAAGTAACAGTGGTGCGCCTTATAGCGTAGGTACATATTTCAAGTAAATGCTGGGCCATTAATATAATATGATACAAAACCAAAGAGTAACAAGGTAAATAGGTTTCTTATCGTTGCACGCATCGCTGGCCGTCTATTAATGTACCAATTACGATTTAAAGACGTATCATAAATGACTAAGTACCTATAATAATTATAAAGGTACTATTAAAATCCTTGTCATATCTTTTTTTACTTTGTATAGGATTGTGTTTGTCCACAATCTCACTATGTTAAGTGATGAATTAGCCAAAGGTGGTAAGCACACGAAGCCTAGAAGGAACTGGCTCTCAAGTGCAGCTGCCGGAACACACCGCCACACTCCATTTCTTTGAGAAGATTTTTAATTACATAGAAACAAAGAAGAATATGAAACTCATGTCCACCCAGTAAATTATACCATTCGTTTCATATAAAAATACAAAACTTACTCATATCTATGCGCTTTGCCCTTCTGTTCCTTGATGAGGTCAACCGTCTCTTGGTTGCCAGTGGGGTTAATGTCAACGCAAACAATGACCCCCCCCAGGCGGCCGAAACGCAGGGCTGTCTCGCGACCCATTCCGTGACCCGTACCCGTGATCTGAAAAGGTATTTGTTAACAGAAGGTTGTTTAGATAATCACAGGAATCAATAAAGGTGTTTATAAACTTAAACAAGTGAATAGCGCTAAGAATAATGTTACTGGGGTTAGCTGGACCCCAAGTCTCTATCTGTCCGTTTGAGCACGCTTATTTTCAAAATCATTGAATGTATTTTTATGGGGCTTTCATGGGTTACTTACTTACGTTTAGATTGGTGCTTCGTAGGCCTAGTTTTCAGGATGAAAAGATGTACAAAGTATATGAAGTCTGCGCGAGGGAAGTCGCAGTAATAAATGAGGTTACGAACTTACAAGTATAATCTCTCCGCTGACGCTCTTAGGTTCTGGGGGTACGAAGAACTGATAGATGCAGTAGATCCACGTCCAGGTCATCTTCACGTACAGCACCATGATCTCCAGCGCGATGGCCACTCCTTGGTAAATCTTCATGCCTATGCCTTGTTCGTCGGTCCTGAAGAAGAAAAAAAAGTCGCTGTAATTTATAAGAAGTATCAGTCGTTTTCGGATAATGTCATATAGGATCTTACAAAGTTTTGAGGTACCAGTAGGCAGCAACAATGCCCTCCAAAATTTACGATATAGAATAATTTTCTTTTTCGTGTAAAATCGTATTTTTTTAGGAAAGAGGCCTATGTACGATGTCCCAGAAAGAATGGATAATCCTGTAACACCCTATAGTAGAGCTATTGGGTACTCAAATAATATTTCCGAGGTATATTTGAATCATGAAATTTGGTATTTTTTTCATTCAAATTTCCTTGGTGAAAAAAAAAACATTTATTATTTTATATTTTGAGTCCCCAATAGCCCTACTAAAGGGTGTTACAGGACTATCCATTCTTTCTGGTACATTCTGTAGATAAACTTTAAAAACAAAACCTTATCTAAATATAAAATTTAATTCAATTCGTTAAAGCGTTTTTTTTTGCTGTGGGCTCTCTCAATCGTTTCCGTGATACCCGAAATATGCTTATAAACTTACAAGAATTGCTTTATAAAGCTATAAGATAATAATTAATTTTATATAGATATTGTGTATTTATTTTAAGCAGCTATACAATCTTATAGATTGAAAAATAGTATCTGCAACTCAGTTTTATGGATGGTAATTTGGAATAATTTATAAGACTATAAAAACATGTGAGTAATAAAGTACCGAAGAGGAAAAACATGAAGGCTATTCTTATTTGTCTTCATCTAGGTACATGCAAAATTAAACTCAAAAATGTATTAAATTCACGACTTTATTCTCTAATGAAAAGCAAAATGGCAACACTGTTAAATACGTAACGCTTCAAGGCTGATATACATGTATTAATGTGTAATTTGCTGCTATAGTTAGAAAATTGATGCTACCATTATAAGATAATTACAGGCATTTTGCGGTCGAGGTCTGTTCTGCTTGTTCTACAATTATTATATAGGTACATTTGCAGTCACGCGATATGGCCTTCAGTTTTTGCATTAAACCTATTTTTAATAAGACCACTAGTCGCCTTTTGTCGCTTCCTGTATTTGAATTAATATGTCAGTTTATTATTATGAAACCCGAAAGTACTTTAAACGTAGTTTTTTTCTATTGTACCTACATAATGATTTTAAAATATAATTTTATACTTTTCTCTATCTGATCCTCTCAAAGCATAATCAGCATCTTGTTGTTTTTAAACTGTGAAATGCTGGCAGATATTACATGTTTTTATCATCTCAAAATCTATTAAGGCGAAAGCAAAAACCGCTGCTTAAAATTTTGCGTCCTCTTCAAGGTTAAGCGGTACTTAACGCGCTGGGACAGTGTAAAGTCTGTAAAGAATACTGCTGCCACCTCTAGTACCAAGTAGCAACTGGACGCCCTTGTAGCCAAGCAGCTAATTGAGCGAAACTAGCGAGCCTTGAACACCGACTTAAGGTTGCATGTTTGTCGGTTTTCTAAAGGATATACATTGGAGAGTATACACAGGAATTCAATGTCAATCATCATCATATACGGCACTTTGCTTCATCGTTCCTATTGCGAATATCAAGGTAATGTAACTCACTTCCAACGAATTTCCTGTTAACCTTCAAGGGCCAAAGTGACTGTCATTTTCTGGGCACTCGTGCATCTTTCTCGTCATCAGAGACAAGAGTAGATAAGCCCATTTAAAAAAAGATAGTCCAATGAAAACGTTTTCCACATCTATTCAAACAACTTTAAGACCAGAACAAAATAAGACCATTCCTACAATTAGCTAATACTTACGCTGATTGCATTGCTCGTTAAACTGCTCTATGGCCTAACAGACACAGCATATTTCATTTATTTCAACAAAATATCGGTTGGCTATCATGACATTGAACCGGTTTTTGTAAGCGTGGATTTCGCAGCTCACTGTTGTAAGAGCGCATCTATCGGATAGTGATGCAAATTTGATGGGCATTATTGTGTTTTTTTTTTTTAATATCCCTAAATTGTGGCGTTTCTAGTATCCCGTGGCATTTTTACACAAGCCTTGATTGGAATGCTAACAATATTTTCTATACCTGAATTTTAGTATCAGTATTTTTACAGCACAATTTGGACATAAGCATCTGGCCTATAACGCTATTTCAGTTACCATCAAATTCGGACCAGATCAGTTACCTTAGTTCACAAACTAGTTATTTTAGTAATATATGCATCAACATTAGGTATTTTGTAGCAAGTACAGATAACATCACGTGTTTTCTATCAGCACTCCACCCATAAACTCGCAACATGGATAAATGGAATGATGGGAAAACAATATGGTTATTACATGATAAGAAAACGAATCATCCAGCTGCTTAATCCGGGTCTTAAATTTCGCCCGCGGATTATCTGACAGTACAACTTTATATACAAAATTCTTCTATACGTGTGTTTGTCACCTAACTCCTCCTAAACGGCAGTACCGATTTGTATGAAATTTTGTGTGTATATATGAGTGGGTCCCTGGATAGTTTGAAAATACAATTGGACCCGGTAGATGGCGTCGTAACCGAGTTTGGACAGGACAACGTCTGTCGGCCCCACTAGTTTAAGTATAAATTAATATAGCCAGGTATACTCATGTTTTTTTTATAATAGTAATACTTTACTTAAACAATACAAATACGATCCCAACAGGATTTTTAAATCATCGAGCTAAGTGCAGGTCTTATAAAGGAGTCTTTAGTATTACCTAGTGTTCTTGTTGCTTTGTCGATCTTTCACACAGCAATGAATCGACGTGATTTTTTTCCATAGAGATAGCGGGTAAAACCGCGGGGCGATAGCTAATCATAATTGCCTACAAGTTATATCGCAGTTCATTATAAATCTAACCTTTGTCCCATAAGAACTCTGAACACATTGTCATGCTCCGTATAAAGTATGAACTCATAATGTATACAAGGTCTTCATAATAGGCACTCGTTTATCAAAATATTTAACCAGGAAACAAAATATTGGTTCGTGGTTGGACTTCCAAGTGCTGGTAGACACACAATGTTTCTATGTTCCTAAATATTCAAATTGATCGTGACTGTTTCGATTAGTGCGCATGAGTCGATGACATATAGGTATAGTCGCGGCTGGGGTGTACGCACTACGCTTGAGCACCGCTGCGTGGACACGGGACGATAACTATGTAGTTTTAATGACTTGACATACGATTCCTGGAATTATATTACATATTTTATGAAAAGCGTTCGCGAAAATATATTTGTTGTACTTCCAGTATTGTTTGCTTTTATGTATTCTGTGGGTTTACGTGAAGCGAGTTATTGATGTTACGAACGCAAAAAAATAAAAAGCGTTTGACCAAAATACTATAGATTGATGCGCAATTTTGAATATTTTTTTATGCGCAGCGTGTAGTGTTTTTCATTCCAAAAATTACTATTTTGGTAGGACAACTAAAAAATGTGCTGTATCTAAAACACTGTTATGTTTCTTTTTATAAATATGAGATATTTATTTTAAAAAAAAAACATATTGATGGCTAAAATAGTAGAAATTACATGATTGAAATATACCGAAAAAACGTCATAAGTCATAATCAAAAGTTACTGCAAGCGCCGCGTTTATTCGAAACCGTGCGTACATTCAAGTTCGAGGTTAATTGCACATACGCAATCATTGTGAACAAACAATGTTGATCGTATGTACACACAGGTTTTATTCGAATACATATTTAATGGTATATAGATATATCTCATGTTTTCAGTTGTTCTATATCATATACTTGCTGAATGATTTAGTAGGTTAGGTTAGGTTAGTAGTAGTAATTCCCGTTCCCATGGATACTTAGTTATAAAAAAAATGTAAAAACAAGTTCAAATTAATCCATCAACTACTTTTTGAGTTTTATGGACATATACATACGGAAGCTGTATTTTTTCTTTAATTTTTTTACATTGAATGGGCTCGCGTTTGGATTCTGACCCATCCCTAGATTGTAGGAGTCAGGAAACAAAGACGACGGGAGCAAGTTCCATTCCTTTGCTGTCCGCATTATAAATGAGGATGCAAAACTGATGAGTATTATAAAAGCAATAGGATGACACTTGTAAAACTTGATTTGAGAATAAACCAGCTTTTCCTTAGCCAAACAAGCTCGCTCAAGTCCCAGAAGCATTACCGCTTTAGCCTATATTATATCTACTGTGATCAAGTACACTCTGCATTGAAACTGGTACAATCCAGAGCAACTGTCCACATGATTATAGTTTCCGTTCTTGGGACACATTACACTCTGCCTAGTTGTTATTTTATTTTCCGGTTTGGTCTAGAGTCTAGATAAATCGAGTAGGTTTTAAATAAAAACTTTTTCTTTCTTCCTCTTTCTAGATTAAACAATATAAAATTCTGGGATGTTTTTCCTCACACACGGCCATCTGACCCCAAACTAAGCAGAGCTTGTACTATGGAAGCCAGATAACTGATATACTACATATACTACTTTTCTTTTGTAAATACATCTTAATATATATATATTTCTTGTGTGCGTGTGTATGTGACTGAACTCCTCCTAAACGACTGGACCGATTTGAATTAAATTTTGTGTGTATATATGAGTGGGTCCCTGGATGGTTTTAAAATACAATTGGACCCGGTAGATGGCGTCGTAATCGAGTTTGGACAGGACAACGTCTGTTGGGACAGCTAGTACATATATAGATAATTACACCCAGACACAGGACAAACAGACATGTTCATGCACACAAATGTTTGTCCTGAGTGGGAATCGAACCCACGACCTGCGGCGTGATAGATAGGGTATCTTACCAACCACGCCAACCGCAATTCTTTATCAATTTCAGCGTGATTTTACAACATAAATACAATTTATACATATAATACATCTGTAGAACCAGCGTGTCTGTAGGTACATTATTTTTTGTAAGAAGAGTAACAGAATGCAAAGAGATATAATATTTTTAATAAGTAGGCTCGAAACTTGTATTACTTATAAATACTACATATTAATTAAAAAAATCCTACTATAGCTGTCAATAACTGTCATAGTGATATAACCAAATAATAATACCTATAAAAAATCAATAAACAAAGCATTGTTATATTGCTCGTTAGTTCCGACTCCACAAGGTCGTGTGACTCTTCCGCAAGGATGATTATAATTGGCGCTGTTCCATATTCATAGCAGCTGATGTCATACCAAATGTCTAAAACCATTAAACAGTGGTTAAAAAACATTTTGTCACTTATTTACTATAAAAAGGATTTGACAGCGGTGGGACTCGAACCCACGCCCTTTCGGACTGGTGCCTAAAACCAGCGCCTTAGACCACTCGGCCACGCTGCCCCTAGTACACGATGTTGTATTAATTGATTTTATAATCAAGTCAAAATTGTCCTGCGCATAAAAAACTGTGTCAGAAAAAAAAATTGAGACAAAAGTCTTTGACAGATAGACTAGAACGTATCCAGACTTATAGGCGGGGAAGCCAAGGAACGGACGAGTCAATTTAGACTATCGAATTGTTCGACGACCCAACGTTTGCTTGTGTTGAAAACTAGTCAAAGTATTTACTTCTTAGTGATTGCAACCCAAGAGTTGAAAATCGTTTAAAAAGAAACAACCCGACAAAGTTTTACATTGTATCGTATAGATTCAAAATCAGTTTTATGTTATGACCCTTGATTATCGACAGCGTTATTCAATTTTGTAACTAACAGACAGTAGTAGACCATGCTCAATCAAATTGTATGAAAAGTTTGATTGTTTCACGATTTCAGTGTTTGTTAATGTCTAGATGGACAGTCTAAAACATAAAGGTCAACTTTTTACGCAGGTGTACGTATAGTGTGAGTGAATTAAGAGGATATAATTGGATATATTTTTTTTCGATACATTTACAATAACAAACGGTATCGAACAGTGCATTTACAGTTTCAACTGTGTATCTAGACATAATTAGTAAAAAAAAAATTCGTGACGTGATGTGGTATAAGATTTTCAGAATTTAACAAACCTGGAAAGATTATGTAACTAATTGTTTAGAGATTTGGTAATCTAACCAAATGAATTCAAAGTGGGACTAACTTTGTTATTTCAAACTTGGGTACAATTTTGCAACTGAATTTTAAAAGTAGATTGAGCTAAATTTTTCACACTTTTTCACATTTATTTATTTATTTTTTACTTATTTTTTATTATTCATGCATAGAATTCATGCTTTTGTTTGACTACAATAGAAATTAATTCTAATTTATTTAAGAGTGATTTGTCTGTTCTTTGAATTAAGTATTAGGATAAGAATAATAAATCATGTATAGAAAATAAACTCTCGCACACATGACGTAACCTTTAAATCAATCGCAAAATTGAAAAATAAAAAACTGACTAATCAAAAGAATTTGAGATTTTGGAACACGTGCTACTCGTTCTCTGACTTCAAAACAGTATCTAGTAAGATTTGAGTCCCTCTACACCGAGTGTGAGTAGTGTTAATTTTTCCACCGTTTAATTTTTTGTTAAAATATATTTATTTTTAAGATTGCTTGAGCTCTACCGTCGGTCGTATATTTTATAGATGCCGACAAAAACCTAAAAGAGCCCTGGTTATCACATAATGCAACTGTCTGTACACACTAGAAGCACAGTCTATGTAACTCTTACAGTCGGCCAACGGACACGTCTAGACAGAGCAATCGTGCGGGGCTTGCGGGTGAGAGAGGGGTAGCGAGCCCAAGCTGCCGTACACTCGCTTGGCCCGGACCATGGCAATGCCTATACAATGCGGCATTTCGCGTGACTTCAAACGCAATAGACCACTGTATGTTTTTTACGCTGTGCTAGTAGGTTCTTGGGAGCTATTTTCAACTCGAAGGTTGCAGAATATTACTAAACTTTAGGAAGTTTACCAATGTAAGTACTAATAATAAAATTAAAAATTAGATTGTTTTAAAATTTCCACGGATCATTAAAGAACCAGTAAGAGTTACCAAATTGTAGCTTTGGGCAACAATTTGCGACACGCATATGCGATTGCGACGCGTTTGCGACTTGACATCGTTGTTGGTTGCATTACATGTATTTGCCTACGGGTGAACTATGATTTTATCATAAATAAAACAGGTTTCTGTGATATTCTTTTGACATTGACCGATGGATTGTAGGTATTTATAAAGAAAAAGCTGTGCCCCGCGATTTCATCCGCGTTCTCGAGATAAAAAAGTAGCCTATGTCTCTTTTTTGTTGCTTTATTTATTGTATACCACATAAGTATTTAAATATTTAACCTTTAAAATAAATAACCTATAACAATTCATGACATTTAATATAACTGGAACTTTATTTGAGACTAACTGTTCCCTGCGGTTTCACTCGCGCTCCCGGGATAAAAAGTAACACTAGAGCTAAAATAATTTTTCAATTCGAACCAGTAGTTCCTGAGATAAGCGCGTTCAACCAAACAAACAAACAAACACTTCAGCTTCATAATATTATATTATAAGTATACATTACTGAAACTTTATTTGAGATATACATTTCCTGTAATGTTTTATAACATAAAAAAATGGCGACAATTTATGTAATAAATTGAGTTATTCTCAACAAAATATTAATTAGGTTTTTTTTTACAAAAATTGCAAGAATTTTTCAATTATATACAATTACATAATTAATAGTGGAGATATCTCAGCTGGTACATTTGAACCTGGTAGGCTATTCTGGACTTAAACTCGATGGTGAAATCACGCAGTGATTATTCTCTGTCTCACTCGTGAGCTCAGAATAGCCTACCAGGTTTAAATTTATAATGTGCTTGAAGGAAAACATCGTGAGGAAACCATAGTACGGTGCTTGGGTACATTGTTTGTAGTACCCGCCTGGCTGGCTACCATGTTAGTCAAGTCGAAATCTGTCGACAAACATCTACTGGTGCGTACCTGCTTTACTCACTTACGTAAGCTTTTTATTTAATTTGAGGTTCTGGAACACGTGTTTCCGTTTCACTAACTTCAAAATGAGTTCTAACATATCGTTATTTTATACTTTTGTCACTGATCGAGGGTATGCATATTCCCATTAATTGTCGACAATATTGAATAAGATACATTAATTACGATATTCATGTTCCTTTTCGTTGAGGATTTCCGTCACATCTTCAAAGTCCATGATTAGATCATAATAAAATTTATATGGGACCACCTCGAGAGTATACCCTTTCGAACAAAAAAAGAATTTTGAAAATCCGTCTATAAATGCCGAAGTTATACCTCCTCCTTTTTTGAAGTTGGTTAAAAATAAGATGAATTAGAAAATAAAGATGTATTAAAAATATAGTCTAGCTAGTATGATGGTCGATATTGCACATCTCAATTGCAATTCTTCAATCAAAAGGATTTAGTTTGAGAACCTATCCAAGATTACCATTACAAATTATATATGACTAGCTCCCCGCGGTTTCACCTGCGTTTTAAGCATAAAAAGTAGTCTTAATTCCTCAATAAACTGCAAAACTATCAGTGTCAGTTTTTCCAGAAATTTTCTGCGCAATTTTCTTATTTTTTTCCGTAAGAACCTTCTACAATATATCAGAAAACTTTTTAAAAAATAAGAATGAAATCTGTAAAGTCGTTTTCAAGTTATGGCGGGACCAAGGGAAATAGGGGTTCATTTTAATATTATAGATTGCAATAATCGTGATTGAAAATTCTACATTATAATCGAAATTCTTGATTTTCCCTACATTACACGCCAACAGGCCCGTCAAACCTGATAAGACATAACATCGCTGGATTTAGTTGAATATTTTTAGCCATACCATACTATTTCTAACGAAAACGAATTGAGTTGACCTCTCAATACATTATGAATCAACAGTTGTGAAAGCTGCATATTTTTTGCGTAAAACAGAAGATCTAATTCAATTGTTTCACGTAGTTCAGGATCCTAATGACCTTTGATTTATGTACAGTCATGAGCTATATATATACACACTTAGTAAAATTCTAAAGCGTATTTTTTTAAAATAACCATAGTAACTTTGAGATAACACCTATGTCATAATAGTGTTGGTTCGATAATACCACGGAATAGGTTTATTTACCAATTCCGTGGATAATACTATGTTCGTAGCATCATAAAATATCAATGAGTACTTTCAGAGAAAATCAAGTTCATCAAAAATTTATTGAGTATATATTTATGCTCGTGACTGTACCTACTTTGAAATCTGCAATTAACTATACAGGATGATTTTCAAATGGTATATTTCAGCGAGGGCTTTGGGGATGTTTTCTATATATCATAGTTTGTATTTTATACATTGATTGTAAATATTTGTTGAAAATCATCCTGTATATATAAAAAAAAAACATATTTGTCTATATGTTTGTTTGTTTGTTTGTTTGTAACGTATGCACTTCTATACTATTTATCCGATTGCGATAAAACTTTGGTGAGTTCTGCGCACGCCCGCTATGATTTGTGATTATTTTCAAAAATGTTGATTTGCTCTTCGACGAGACGAGTTTTTGAGGACTACAGTACTCTCCGAAAATAATTGTTACGATATAAAGGTACAATTAGTAACGTACTATTTTTTATTTTAAAAAAATCATTACACTTTAAAATTTGAAAGCGATTTTCATCTTTATAGTATTAGTAATAAAATACTATGTTGTTCGAAACACCATATTTCAAACAATACTTTAAGAGAAAATTCCAAGTTCTCGTGACATACTGGCATTGTTCACACAAACAAACGCGGTGGTAGCGTTTTCAAGCATCGATAGTTTACACTCTTGAGTAGGTACTGATTGAACGATAACAGTGAATCGATTTATAAAGTTTGATACCTAGAGAATAAGGTAAGAAAATTTTCGTAGATATTTAGACAAATGATTACAAAATTGTGATTATGCTGCATGCATATGCGTGCACGCATGCGATTGCAAGGACTGTGCCATGAAGTGAGACGACTAATGAAATTAATTACACAATTGCAAATACTAAAATTGTATTAGTAATAGCTCTGTAATTGGGTATAACATCTTTACTCAGAATTTTAATTTTGAAAAAATCTATACTATTATTATAAAGCTGAAGATCTCAGGAACTGCTGGTTCGATTTGGAAAATTCTTTCAGTGTTATGTAGCCTATTTTTCGAGGAAGGCTATATGCTACTTTTTATCCCGGAAAAACACAAGATCCCTCGGGAACGCGGGTGAAACCGCGGGGCGGAAGCTAATATAATATAATTCTGATGTTGAACATCAGAATATAAGCCATACCTAATGGCTGGATTTGTATAAAACTGTGTTAAATAATACAGGTTGTTTAGTTGAGCTAAGTGTTTAAGGTTATAAGCACTCATTAATACATAATAATTTATACAATGACCGACCATGACAGTTTCTCATTTAATATCTAACGAACAGTTGATTTTTTATCGCTTTCAAAGTTTATCCCATAATAAAAAGTTGTTTGTATTAGTTATTTATTTAGATAAACAATTAATTCTAATCCTGTATACTTCCTCTCTGAGTGTACAGAACAATTCGCCTCTTGATAAAGATTAAAGAACTCACTCAAAATAAATAATCTTCTTTCCACCGTTTTGACTAACGACTGAGACGTTGCACAACATATCCGCAGCACTGTCACTGTCTCATTCAAATAACTTAAAACATAAGTGAATTGAATGTTAACTATTGTTATGCGTTTAATTTTAGCGCAAACGCGTAAGAGTCAAGAGTTCGGCTTTCACTGAACGCATCGGTACGGCGCAGTTGCTGGCTGCACTATGCAATTGCATAATTGGCGGATACGTTTCGAAAATGAACATAATGAATATTAGCGTCCTGTCGAACATCCTGTAGATTTAATGAAGCGTCACATAGAGTTGAATATATGTAGATGTAACACACTCTTTGCTTCGATAAACAATAAGCAAACTATTGTTGATCGAAGTGTATTTGGCAAGTTGAAGTGGCAATGGGCAGGCCACATAGTGCGCAGAACGGATGGCCGATGGAGCAGAAGAGTTCTGGAGTGGAGACCACGGACCGGCAAGCGCAGCGTATGACGTCCACTTACAAGGTGGACGGATGACCTTGTAAATGTCAGCGGAAAACCTGGATGCAGGCCGCTCTAGACCGGTCCTGTTGGAGATCGTTAGGGGAGGCATATGTCCAGCAGTGGAAGTCTTGCAGCTGAGATGATGATGATGATGATTTTCATGAGAAATACTATAGCGACATCTATCACACAAAAAATAACTTTCACAAGCTGTGGATAGATGGCGCCACAAAATTCTGCATCGCGCTATCAAAGTTTTCTGAGCACTCGGCATTGTATATGAGCTTCCAACGTTTACAGCTAGTTTGGTGGAAGATCTGTTAGATTCTGTTATCAATAGAGGAGTCTACCACCCTGCTCCTCCTTAGTATCAAGTAAAACAAAATTACTGTAAGAATTTCACTAATTCCTAAATATTCGCATTTCTCCTACGATTTTTTTTTTTACATAATATGTTGGTAGGTATATCGATATATTATATATACTAATAAAATAAAGGTTGTTTGTTTAAAGGCGCTAATCTCTTGAACTACCAGTCGGATTAGAAAATTTTTTTTTGCATTTGATAGCCCAATTCTTGAGGAAGGTTACAACCTCCTTTTATTCCGGGAATGCGGGTGAAACCGCGGGGAACAGCTAGTGAGTAATATACAGACGAACGATTGTAAAATAATTTGTGAAATATCTCGAATTAAAATAAGTACTTTTGTATCTTTTTTATACAAAAAAATAAGTTAATTTAATTATGCAAATAATATCCGTTAAAACAGAAAAAACAGGCTCGTAAAAATTTTATGATAACAAAAGGATTAATTAATTAAAAAAAAAATGATAAATAAGTTATTTATGTGTTATCTCATGTAATTAAAATATTTATGGCGAGTGCATAAGTACATTAGGTATATAATAATTTAAATGGAATTTTGGTCGTAATTTTTGCTAAAATTATTAATGTACTCTAAAAAACATGTTATATATAAGTTTCTAGCTTCCGCCCCGCGGTTTAACCCGCGTTCCCGAGAAAAAAAAGTAGCCCATGTCCTTCTCCGTACCATAGGCTATCTGCATACTAAATTGTATCGCGATCTGTTCAGCGGTTTAGGCGTGAAAAGGTAAACAAACAAAACTCACATTCGCATTTATAATGTTAGAAAGGACACATACTGTGATTCGATTTGGTAAGAACCATCCGCCACTTAATCAGATTCAGGACCCAGGATATAATAATTGCAAGAACAATAACAAACCGAAAAAGAAACTCATTATTTCAAAGTACGGAACAAAAAGGCAATTTAAAAAACCAAAAGTCAATGTCACCGGTATAATGTCAACATGTATAAAGGTCAATAGTCTGTGCGTGTCAGACGCGCATACGCAGGTTGTGTAACCATGCATGCGTGGACAATTCAATTGTGGCTGGACTTTCATGGTATTAGAATTGGCTTATTTCCTTTGGATGTTCGCATAAAGATCTTTGTGTGTGTGTGGGTGTACTTTTTTTCGAAGTTCCGTTAAATAATTAATTTAAAAATGTAATATATAATAATAATCTTTCAGTATTTTTTTACGGAAACGCATCATTAATTAATTATTCGCATTTTTATATTAAAATAGCTTTTTCAATTCGATTAAAGTCGATTTCGATAAATGGATAACTCTTTATTGTACAGTCAGCCACAAAAATAGATGATCACTTTAGTCCCATGAAAACTGTAAATTACCTAATCTGAGGTACCAACTGTACTAATAACAATATCCTGGGACATTCCTCACACCCGGCCTTCTACTAATCCTAAATCCTAATCATATCCTAACTATCCTAATCCTAACTAATATTATAAGTGCGAAACTCTTGTTTGTTTGTTACCTTTTCACGCCTAAGCCGCTGAACCGATTGCGATGAAATTTAGTACGCAGGTAGCCTATGATATGGAGAAGAACATAGGCTACTTTTTATTCCGGGAAAACACAAGATCCCTAGGGAACGCGCGGGGCGCTCAGGACAAACAGACATGTTCAAGCACACAGTGTCTCACTCGGGTAGGAATAGGGAAACCGCGTCTTGTGGTGTGATAGATGGAGTATCTGACCAACAACGCCAAACAGGTCATAAACTACTAAAGTGGTCTTTTGGGGCTGACTGTACACAAAAAGCGGACAAGGAATAATGACCTTTAGACACAAAGCAATTTCTTCTGCAGTTATAGGACAGACATTAAAAAAGGGTACGTATAATTTTATTTAGTGTCAATTTTGCACTTGATTGTCATCCTGAAGTCAGTCGTCGGTATTAAGTATTAAAGTATAATATCGAATTTTACGCGCCCAAGTAAGTAAGTAGGCAAGTTCAAGTGGTTGTCAACTCGACAGCTGCCAGGTAAATAAAGTGTTTGCTACCAAAATTCAGGTTAACGACATTTTAATGACTTGTTTTTTTTTGGTAGGTAGTTTTGGGACACGCGTTCCATTCTCGAGCCAAGGGGTTAGCTTTTCGATGAAGGAAAACGTATCGCTTGGATATGTGCATCCTCGAGAAGACAAATGCATCTGACGTCTACCAATTTGCACCGTCTATTCTGATCTGTATTAATAGTTGACCTCGTTGTTACGAGAGCTCGACACGTAGCGATACGAAATATTGCTTCATTTTCTCTAGGTAGCCTATTCTCGGGTACAGGAAAGTTGTGGCAGGAAGGCTGACCACAGTCTCATCATGATACAAGTATTGATGTTGCTGAAGGTACACAGAGCTTAGAAGTAGTGTCCAACCGAAGGTTGGCTTCGGCTTCGGCTTCGGCCAAAATACCACCTCCAGTGAAACCTTCGGCTTCGGCCAAAATGGGCCGATGTTTTGGGCGAAGCCGAAGGTTTCTAGCAAGCACCGAAATTGAAGGAACTGTTACGAATGAGCGAAACCACGATGGACATGGTGACGCACGGGGTTTCCCTACCATGTTTTTTAAGAGTTCTGACTCAACAATACAGTTTCAGTATTCAGGAAGTGCTGACCAAAGCCGGTAAAATAATTACCATTGAATTTTGTCGAGAGCTTACGTGGCTAAGATAATTTGCAGGCAATTTATTTAAAAAAAAAACCTTGACTTACCAAGGCACTTTGGACATGATCGTCTCCACTGCAGGACTATTTTTGGTTTCTACAGAAGCCATGGTTGAAACTGCAACAAAAAAACAAAAGCAATTTAGATGTATGAAATTGCATGGGGTCATAGTTAACTCGTCCTACGCAAAACTAAGCCCATGGGCCTAGAAACCTGGCAACTCGTCCCATAAGAAACAAACATGGTAAGTAACTGGAATAAATTTGTCATAGCCCAGGATTGGTAATGTACGCAAGGGACAACAAGAATAGTCATCATATTTAGAGTCTTCGATGACAGATACTTACCCTATCTATTCAGAGTTAAATGAGATAATGGCAACCCCCCATAAAGGAAGAGGAAGCCTAAGATGGAGCACGCTTGTCCATAAGAAACCTACTCATTATGACCTTGGCATTCCCTAGCTAGGTTGTAGGAGCCGGGAACAAGTTAGCGGTTTATAATGAAAAAAGTTTCGTAAGCGTTTTGTCTTTTACATACTGACATATTGTTTTTTTAATCTTTACATCAAAGATTATTGACCCGGATTTAGGACTTAAGTGCCCCATAAACCGTAAATAAGAACGCGTCAAATTTCACACTATACACGCAAATAATATTTACTACCTTAATTATGCATATACCTAGGTATATTCAGATGTATGTGAATAATTGAATTATTAATTAGTAAGGTAATTGTAGATGTTTTTTTTTTATATCAGAAGGCTGACAAGAAGGTAGTGGGTCGACCTGATGGTAACTGGCTACCGTCACCAATGGTCATTAGCAATACCGACCTTTAAAAAGCCTAGAAGGCAAGTGGCTCTCAAATGTAACTGCCGGAACACACGAGGTCTGTTGAATTAAAAATAAACTAATTTGTCATAAAATATTTAATTCGTGTCTCAATAAAGGAGTAGCCTTGCGATGCATCAATAATATATATTTTTTAATTTAAATACAATCGGAAAGTTGAGCCTGAAGAAAAAGTAGGTATGTTAATTTAAAAATTTGGTCAATTTAAAGTGAATGGTCCCAATTTAGAATTTTGAACGAATATTAATATCATTGCAATTTTTTATTAAAATTTTATCGCTTTTGAGATTTAATTTTATTTATTTAATTTGTGACGTATTAGGCGCATGAGGTGTATTTTTAAATTTTTGCATTTTGCATTCAAAACGTTAAAAATTACATTCCAAATAGGTTAAAAATTAAAAGGTATAATATTTATTTACAACGAGTATTTACTACAATAAAAGTATAAAATACACTTAAAATAGACAGAAAATTTCCGCAAAGCAAAAAATGTTAAATGTATGTAATAAATTATAACAAATAAGGGCCCTTTCTGACAAACCTATATCTAATGAACTAGGCCTTTTTTTTTTTTTTTTTTTTTTGGTGGGGAAATCCTCATGGATACCCGGACACTTCGGGGGAAGCGCCCGGGTTATGTGAGACTTCTACTTCACTAAAACCCCACCGTATTCCTTCGCTGCCATTTGGTCGGGGCTACGGGAGCTATGTGTCGGCCGTGTGCCCCGCCGGCACGCTCTTTCGAGCCCTACTCTTTGGGGCGGGGCTTGGCAACGGAGATGGAAACACCATTGCCAAGCCCCGCCCCACCTCCGCTGAGGCGCCCAGGAATACTTGGGCGCCTCCAGCACGGGACCCTTAGCGTCGGCGACAGACCCCCCGATCTGCCGCCCACAGGTCCCCGTCAGGGCGGCATCCGACCCGCGAAGGCCAGACGCCGCCCGCCACGTCGCCGGCGGCGGATCGGGAGCGAGTCGATACTATCTTCCCGCTCCCGCTCCGCCGCTTCCTTCTGCGACAAGACTGTATCGCAGAAGGACACGACCGCCTGCCAGGACTCGTCTCCGCCGACCATGGATCTTACCAGGGCCGGCAGCGACAAGTCCCCACCTACCGTCGCGGACAAGGCGGCGCGAGGCACCGCCCAAGCTGGGCAAGCCTCACGCGTGTGTTGCGCCGTGTCCGCGACTCCCGCCGGGCAGTGGTGACACGCCTCTGTGGGCTCCCTACCCGCCACCCGACACAAATAGCGACCGAAACAACCATGTCCGGTCAGCATCTGTGCCAGGTGGAAGGTGAGAGCCCCGTGCGCCCGTTCCAGCCACTGCCTGAGAACGGGCCGCACGGCCGCCACCAACTCCCGGCTAACCAGGGGGTTGTCGAGGCGGGCCGCCCACCTTTGAAGGAGGATCTCGCGCGCGTCCTCTCTCCAGCGCTCGATCACCCTCGCAGGGGGGCGGCCACCACCCTCGACTTCCTCCTCTTTGGCTCGCCAGTACACCGCGGCGAGTACCTCGGCTTCGAGGTCCCACGGCGGCGTACCGGCGAGCACACACGCGCCGACACCCGACACGGTGCGGTACGCCCGGGCCACCCTGAGTGCCATGGCGCGCTGCGGACGTCGCAGCGCAGCCAAGTTTCGGGCACTCATGGCTCCTGCCCATATCGGCGCTCCGTAGAGCGCCATGGAGCGCACCACACCTGTGTATAGGCGTCGGCAAGCACTTCCGGGGCCTCCTAAATTAGGGAGGACGCGCCCCAGGGCTCCGGCCGCGGCCACGAGTCTAGGGGCCAACCGCCGGAAGTGCTCCTCAAACCTCCACCGACCGTCGAGGACAAGTCCTAAATACTTCATCGTCGACCCGACGGCGATGGAGGTCCCACCAACTACAATCGTGGCCCCAAGTGGTGGCGCCCTTCGAGGCCCATGGAAAACGAGCGCCTCCGACTTGTGGAGGGCCACCTCGAGTCCCAGGGCGCGAATCCTGGCCACCACCTGGGCCACGCCCGCCGTGGCGAGGAGGGATGCCTCGCGATAGGTGCCACCGCGGGCCGAGACGAGGGTATCGTCGGCGTAACAAGTAACGCCGACCCCCCGCAACATGGCCCCGCGCAGCACCCAGTCGTAACCGATGTTCCACAGGAGCGGACCGAGGACCGATCCCTGCGGAACACCGCACGACATGTCCCTCCTCCCGAAGCCGTACTTCGTCGGGAAGACCACCGCTCTCCCGACGAAGTAGTCGGCCACGACCCTCTGCAGATACCGCGGCACGCCGTGGAACTGCAGAGCACTCTTCACTGTTTCCCAGGGCAGCGTGTTGAACGCGTTGCGGATGTCTAAAGACACCGCGAACAACACACCGCCCCGGGAAATGGCCTCATCGGCGAGGTCCCTGACCCGCGCGATGGCATCCAGGGTCGACCGACCCCGGCGGAAGCCGAACTGCGCGTCGGCGAGGTCCGGACACATGCACTCGACGAGGCGAGCAGCGAGCACACGCTCGAACAGTTTGCTCACCTCGTCGAGCAGCACGATCGGACGATACGCCGACGGCTGCTCGGCCGGGCGTCCGTCCTTCCGAAGCAGGACGAGCTTGCCCGTCTTCCACCTCCGGGGGAATCGACCCCGCTCCAGACACGCGGAGAACAGAGACCTCACCCTACCACCTATCTCCTCCAGCGCGATCGCCAGGGCGGTCCCCGGCACACCGTCCGGGCCCGGGGCGGCCCTCTTCGACTTTAATCTTAGAACGGCCGCCCCGAATTCGGCCTCCGAAACTGGCGCCGGAGCATCCGCCCCGGCGACACGCGCTGGATGAGATCCCCCCATCGCGGGGGGCACCCACTCACCCCGCCGGGGAAACAGCACGTCGACCACCTCGTCGAGGAACTCCGGCTGGAGACTACTCGTCAGGGGGGGGGCCCAGGGGCGCATTTTTTTGCGCACCACTCTGTACGGCCTCCCCCACGGATCCCTGTCTAGAATCGCCAGCCATTCCTCCCACGCCGCCTCCTTGGCCCGCGCGATCTCGACCTGAAAGGTCTCACGCGCGGCCCTAAGGGCAGCGTACGAGGTTTCCTCCTCGACGTGGTCCCGGACCCGTCTCCTCCTGCACCGGGCGTACCGGCGACGCGCCGCCACGCAGGTAGCGCGTATTTGGCGGAGCTCTGCGTTCCACCAGTACACCCAGCGCCGTGGAGGGAGTGGTCTCGCCCTCGGCATGGCCGCATCGCAAATGCGGGCGAGCGACCTGCCGAGGTGCTCCACCTCCTCATCCACGTCTGCCAGAGGGACGAGTCCGGACGTCCATGCCTCGAGTGCGGCTGCCTCCCCGGCCATCTCCCCGTCGAGACGCCCCAACACCCAGCGCGGACCGCCCCCAACACCGGGGTGGGTTCGGGCACTACTCCGCTGCGAGTCGATGGGGGACGCGGAGACATCGAATCGGATATACCGATGATCCGACAGCGTCTCCACGTCCACCATCACCCTCCAGTGCAGGACACGGCGCACCAGGGGGGCCGACGCGAACGTTATGTCCACGATCGACCCACCGTTTCGTCGTACGCACGTGTCCTCCGACCCGGTGTTGAGAACGGCCAGCCCCGCAGACACGGCCCAGTCCTCCAGCACCTCCCCCCGTGCGTCTGTCACCCGGGATCCCCACGCCACGGATTTGGCGTTGAAATCCCCGGCGACTAGCACGGGGTGGGGGGATACCTGCCCAATCAGAGCCCCGACCTCAACGAGCATCTGCTCGAATTCGGCGAGACTCCGACTGGGCGAGAAGTATACCCCCACTACTGCGACGTCACCCACAACAGCCATCACCCAGCTCCGACCCTTCGACACGCGTTCGAAGGGCGGAGCCCCGGTGGACGCCTGGGCGACGATGGCCACCGAGCCCTCCCTGTCCCCGACCCAGTCATCCCGGGTGGGAACATAGTAGGGCTCAGAGACCACGGCTACTTTTATCTCCCACTCCGCCAAGGTTTGGACCAATAGGTCCTGAGCCCTCGCGGAGTGGTTGATATTCGCCTGCAGTAGGGGCCATAGAGACATCAGATACCGGTCTGCATTGGCTCCTCCTCTGCGCCGGCTGGGCGCTGGGACGGCTCTGAGGCTTCAGGGGCCTTAGCCTTCCCTCTTCTTCTCTTCTTTTTCTTTTTAGGGGGCCCTTTTGGAGGCCCAGATTTGCGACCCCCTGGGCACCCCTTTCCACCTAGAGGGTGGTTCGCCGCGCACACGGGGCAGCTTGGGTCCTCCCGACAGTCCCTCGCCCGATGTTCCGGCTTCCCGCAGCGGTAACAGAGACCGCTGCGGTCTACCGTCGACTGGCATCCACTGCCGAGGTGGCCGATCTCCAGGCACCTGAAGCATCTGAGGGGCCTGGCATCGAGCAATGTTACACGTGCCGACGACCAGCCCACCCTGATGCGGCCACCCGAGTCAACCGCCACCTTTTTGGCGGCCTCCACCGGGCAGCTCAGCCACAGTGCCCCGGAGTCCCCAATTATACCCGCCTTAACCGCCTCGGCGGAACACCCTCCGATGGTGGCGACGGCTAGCACCACCTCCGCCTCAGTGACGGAGTCATCGAGCTCGGTGACCCTCATCTCCGCTCGCTTGACTGGGCGCGAGACTCGCACCAGGTCCGCGCTAAAGGCCTCCCTTAGCTTGACAGCTAGGGAGTCGGCCTTCTCGGGGCCCGCACTGCCGAAGATCTCGAACATGCGGGCACCTGTGGCCGTCCTCCTGGAGCGCATCTCCTCGATACCGAGGCTCTCGTAGTCGCCAATGCGGCTACGGGCCTCGGTGATGAGGGACCGGTACGTTAGCCCCGCTTTATCTGCGTCCGGCTGGAGGGTGAGAGTCACCGCGGCCGACCGCGGGGGGCGGAGCCTTACCGCCGCCTTTTTTTTCAGCGCTTGGCTTGAGGGTTTTGCCCCGCCAGCCGCCGCCGTATCTATTTTGGGTGTCTTCTTCTTGGCACCACGCGCAGCCACCTCACTCCACGGCTCCTCTTGTGGAGGGGGCGGAGGCGCTGGCACGTAGGGGCTAGGGTCCCTAGGTTTCCCTCCTTTTGTAGCCGCCGATTTTTTACCCTTCCCCTTTCCCTTACCTCCCTTAGGAGGCTGAGTGGAGGGGGGGGGTGTCGGCGGTAGGGTAGCAGCCGACTTAGGCTGCTGCGACCCGAACCCCGAACTTGAGGGCTGCGTCGACGTTTTCGCTGCAGCTTCCTCTGCCCTTCGTTTATCAGCCGCCAGAGGCGGCCTTTTTCGAGGCTCCGGCAAGAGGCGATCCTCGATGCCTTCAAGTCTCGCGTTCAGCATCGCACCAAATTGGGCAACGCTTGCACGCGAGACCTCCTCCATCATCTCCTTGATGGAGGGACTGGACAGAGGTGTCGCCATCACCGGCTGTCGACGCATCTCCGCCACTTCGCCACGCAGTTCCTCCAGCTGGCGGGCGAGCAAGGAGTTGGCCGTCTCCAATCTCACCAGCTCCTCGGTGACGGTTCGGGCCCTCAGACCTGCGGCGGCCTCCTTTATGGTGACCGCCGCTTCCTTGAGGGCCTTCACCATGGGTCCCTTCAGATTTTTGGACACCGCAGCTACGTTTAAAACCGCATCTGTGGCGTCCAAAACCAGCTTGTTCAGTGCAGACATAGTCTGCACTGTGTCCTCTCCCGCGATGGGCGGGGCCAGAGCGTGGCGGCAGGCAGCTTTGGACTCTTGTAGAGTCCTCGTCATGCTAGCCACCTGTTCCTCCGCATCCAGGCGCAACTCTTCCGCCTTGGCGGCGTTTAATTGCGCTTTTGCCTCCGCCAGGCCGATGTATTTACCCGTAGTGGGTGGGCGGCCTCTTCCACGTTTGGATTTGTGCGCCGCTCCCTTGAGAGACGATCTCATCCTTTCCTCGTCATCGTCCAGATCTTGGTTCGCTGATCGCTTCAAGAAGCGGCCAGGACGAACTTTATCCGGTTCCGTCGGTGTGATGGAGCGCCAGCTACCATCCGTATCCTCAGACTCTGACCGTCTGGGGACAAAGAGGCGCTCATCTCGCACACTCGTCATCGCGTCCGTGTCTCTCTCCTGTGTCACGTTCTGTTCCTCTGTCACCTTCTTTCCTCCTTCCTTATCCTCTTTCTTTTTTAAATTTTCCATGTATTTATCCATTTTTGTACCCACGATTATGGGGGAAAAATTCGTCGACCCGGGCAGAGACCCCTGTACTCCGGGTAGGTCTGGTTTGTAACCCACAGCTGGTGGCGACTGGTGCCAGTGTGGGGACACGCACTAGGAACCAAAAATCCGATTGGCCATTCATCCCCTCGCGGTGCGGCGCCACTTGGGATTCGGGTAATTTTTTATAGAGGTTTTCTTCCTCGCAGGCCCAGCCGGTTAAGGCCAGGCCCCCCGTTCCGCGTAGGCCTCCTGCCATCGTTGCAGAACGGGTTGACCGGCGGTGGCCTTGAAAAAGGCCGTGTCTGGTGGTAGTGTTAGTACACACCAGACCCGCCGCTCCCTCCGCGTCGGAAATAGGAATGGAAAAGGGGGAAGGAAAGGGGAAAGGATGATGGGTCGGTCTGCATCGCCAGTCAACTCTCATGAAGCGAGAGGGGTACCGGGAGCAGAACCGCCCTTTAAGGATGGGAAGTGGAACGAAAGGAAAGGAAAAGGAAGGGAGTGTTGCTCTTCGTCAGATCCCTCACCCCAAGCCTGCCCGGTATGGGTGGCCCTGGCCGGTAAAGCCTTGGGGATCATCGAGACACGCAAGCCCCCCCACCACGGCAAGGTGGCAACACGTCGGGGGGGTAATGAACTAGGCCTAACCGAACCGTAGATTAGGTGCCGTCCACAGATGTTTGCTAAAAACTTGTGAAATATTTATAAGTAGGCAAGCAAATGAATTTATACCCTGTACTTTTGGCTTAAGATTTATAGTCACAATGTAATATCCAGAGCGTGCTTCATGCGTCATGGAGGTTTGTTTTTTTTTCTTGTAATTGATGGTTATTTCTCTGATTAAAATACTTGAAATTGAAATACACTAATTCATTTATATGCGTAAATATGCTATAAATAATAAAAATAAAATTATTCAATCCGCGCAAAAAAATAAATAACGAAATTGATATGCATTGAATACGTATATTATTGCGGAACTACTTTAAGAGGTTAAAAAAACAAGTTTAAAAATGGAATTTTTTATACAACGCATCAAAATAGGTATTTAAATGTATGTAGTTATTGAATGCGGAAAATGTGAAAACTGGTATTATACAAAAAGGAAGAACTATCAGCGAAACGATTCGAAGCAGGATATTTTCAGTACTACTTTTATTTATAAATTATCTACCTATTCGTGCAAAATTTGCTCTGAAGTTTCAGGTGAAAACCCTCTAGGATTTAATTAATTAACTTATGAGGCTCATTGAAGATTTAATGTTTGTCGTTTAATAACTACCCAAGTACCTTATTCCTTCGAAATATAGACATTTTAATAAAATCAAATAGGTATATACATCATAGTCGTGTGTGCATGAACATGTCCGATTGTCTTCAGTCTGGGAGAAATTATCTATTGAAGTATATATTCAGAAAAAAATAGTAGGTATATATAATATTATATCAGTTATCTGGCTTCCATTGTAAAAGCTCTGCTTAGTTTGGGGTCAGATGGCCGCGTGTGAGGAATGTCACAGAATATTTATCTTTATCCAATAGTAATACAAACAAACGGTTTGTTTTTAATAATAGTGACAATTTGGGATGTTGACTGACACATCAAATCAGCTTCTTTTTATGAAAGAAATGTCAAACGATAGGTTTATATGGAGTTTTGTATAATATATGTTACCGGAAAATAACAAGAACCGCAAATTTATTAATTTTCTAGGTAATTTATAAACCTTCGTAGGATTGTAAACGAGAGATAAATTGTATTATTTTACACCCACATTTTCGCAAATTGATAAACTTACCGAACTCACGCGTAAAATAAGAAGTAAGCAATAACCAAACGCCCTGATTGGTTGAATAAGTCACGTGTTCCTCCGCGAGTTTATGAATTTTCTAGGAAATTTATAAACATACCTAACCTAACCTTTATTCGTTAGCTTATAAATTTACCACGACGCGTCGCAAATTGATAAATTGTGGGCGTAAAATAATACAATTAATTTCTCGTTTAGAATCATACGAAAGTTTATAAATTTCCTAGAAAAATTATAAATTTGCGGTTCTTGTTATTCTCCGGTGACATATACATGCTTGTGACGCCATAGTTATATAGCATCAAAAGCTTTACTTTTTAAGGTTAGATTGATCATTAATTAAATTAAATAATCAAGATTTTCCCTTTTTCTCAGATGTTTTATACACTGGTTTGTGTTTGATAATTTATTTTGAATACAGGCAACTACCCTATTATTACAAGGTCAAGTTTGACAATCAAATGACAGTTTATTTTGCAAATTAGCATTATCATAATTTACACTTAACGCGTTTGTTATTTTGGTTGTTCAAGATATTTTGTGTAAGTAATTATTTGCATTTAGATCATAGTTTGCTTTTGTTTGACGTATGTACCTACTGGTCATAAATAAACTTTGAGATTGGTACACTAGTTTAGACAGATAACAAACGAGAGAGAAAATAAAACAATATGTACCAGAGTATCTATAATTTACTAGTATCCATCACGCTGTTGAATTTTGGAAAATCCTTTCTTAGTACAACCCCTAAGTTACGAAAGGGACTATTTCTTTTATACATTATACTTGCTGTCCCCTGCGGTTTTACCTGCGTTCCCTAGAAAAAAAAGTTGCCTATGTCACTCTCCATACCATAGGCTATCTGCGTACCAAACATAGCGAAGCGATTGGTTCAGCGGTTTAGACGTGAAAAGATAACAGACAGAATTACTAACGAGCCTTGAACATCGACGTAAGGTATCGTGTTTGTCGGTTTTCTACAGAATTTATTTTGGAGAGTGTGCGCAGGAACTGTAAATAACATCATTCCTGCGTCCCCATTTCTCCATCGAACCACAAGACTTCCATCCACACGTTGTTGACATCCCGTTTATACGAACACAACGCTTTGCTTCATCGTTGCTTATGCGAACAGCGAAGGAGTGGAACTCACGTCCAGGGTCTGTGTTTCCTGACACCTATAACCTAAATGTCTTCAAGGCCAGAGTCAATAGGCTTTTTCTGGAAAAGCGTGCTACATTCTCGGCCTCGTCTTGACTCCTCCTGGGGTCAGTCGATGGCCAAACGAAAGCCCATTTACCAGAAAAAAAGAACGCATTTATAACATGTATTAGTATATTTAAGGTTGATGGTCCACATTCTTGATTTTTTACGCTTATTACTTCAATTTCAAGGGCTTTAGACGTAATTTTATGGTCATGGTGCGTATGGTTTAATAAGAAAATATTTATCAATAAAAAACGGACATTTATAATTGAGGAACAAATGTATAGTTCTTTATCGTTTTAAATGCAAAATTTATCTCTACTATTATAAATTGTGTGTTGTTGTTGGTATGTCATTTTGCGCAGCTATAGAGCAACGAGCGAGAGTGACATAGGCCATTTTATCCCTAGAATGCAGAAGAAAACACAAGGCGAAAGATAGTAAATCCCAGCCAAGTGCGAGTCGGACTCGCGCACGAAGGGTTCTATAAAAACGGCAAAAAAAAACATGTCTGTTGTGTGGGAGCCCCCTTACATATTTATTTTATTCTGTTTTTATAGTATTTGTTGTTATAGCGGCAACAGAAATACATCACCTGTGAAAATTTCAACTGTCTAACTATCACGTTTCATGAGATACAGCCTGGTGACAGACGGACGGACAGCGGAGTCTTAGTAATAGGGTCCCGTTTTACCTTTTGGGTACGGAACCCTAAAAATAATTTACCTGCAGCATTAAAAATCTTTTATTATGACCAACAAGTGATTCAGAAAATTTGCTGTTCGGAAAATCCACGCGCCATTACGCCACTACACTACAACATTGTATACATACAGGTCTATAAATTTTATTATTCATTTCCCGGCCTTCCTCTGTATTCTACATAATTATGTGGAATCGTACGTACCTACATATTCTTGTAAAACTTATAAATCATTAGGTACAGTCAGCGGCGAAAGTAGCTTGGCATTTAGTACCCTTTCATAATAATCTATTGACATTTTCTTGACAGTTTGTATGAAAATTATGAATTGTGTATTATAATGTGACACGGTACTAAAGTGCCAAGATACTTTTGCCGCTTACTGTACTTAGTTTAAATGAATATTGTAGGTATAGTCTGTATCATTATAAATGTCTAAAATGATAAACTATTTTGGTATGTAACAAAATAATCTATTACTAATATTATAAAGAAAGAAAGAAAGAAAGAAAGAAAGAAGAAAGAAAAACTATTTATTGACCCACAAAGTCGCATCACAAATAGGTACATAAATTTAAATACTACTAAACTAATTAGTGTGTGCTGCGTGGGGTCAAAAGGTCCCTGCCTCAGCATCAAGTTACCACAAACGAAGCAGTGTAACGCTTGTATTCTGGCAGAGCCTTAACCGAAAGAGTGACGACACGAACATGAATAACAATATGTAATAAATGTACCTTACATAGTTATATTATTGATTATTAATTTATATAAATAATAATGAATATGTGTACTTACAAATAAAAACTCATATTTTTTAGAGATAGAATAATTTGAAATAAATATTTGATATTTAAAATTAAATAAATAATAATGAAATAATAAATAGTTAAAAAAAATTAATAATATTTATTTATTTTTATTTATTTATTTATTTATTTGATGCACAAAACACATTACAATCTTTACAAAAATAAACTTAAAACTAAGAGTTTTGAACTGGATTCTAACGTAAAACTATGTGCACACTGCAAAATTAATGTTACAATAATGAAAAAGCTCATGACTATTAAAGGTAACATAGTAAAAAAATATAAGAAGCTCCTCGACACCAGTTTAACGATGAGGGTGGGTCAAGTCATTTAGGTATAGCAACCCGGGCCACAAGGGTCAGCACTTAACCTACGATGGAGGATGCCTTTAATGACACTGATGAATTTATTAATATTGTGACAGAATATGTCCACAAGTAAGTAGTAAGTAATAATAGTAGATTCTAATAAGTTTTAGAGTTAAGAAAATGTACTCACTCTGTGACACCTTATTTATCTGTGCGCACGTCATGCCATAGATAAATGTGGAAAACTATCTAAATTTCTAAACTAAGTAAATGCTCTGTGATAAAATTCAACTCAAGAAATTTATATAAATTATAGATATACCTAAATAAAGTGGTAGAAATAATATAAAGCTGAAGAGTTTGTTTGTTTGAACGCGCTAATCTCAGGAACTACTGATTCGATTTGAAAATATCTTTCAGTGTTGGATAGCCCATTTGTCGAGAAAGATCCTTCTTAAATATAAAATAGCATCACTATATGTAAACTAGGTTAAATATGTTACTATTTTAAATAGTTAATACTAACTTAATATTATTATATACTTTATTTTAGCTTCTGCCCTGCGGTTTCACCCGCGTTCCTGAGGTATCTTATGTTTTCCCTGGATAAAAAGTACCTTATATGTCATTCCAGGGTATGAATTATCTATCTGCCAAGTTCTATTTAAATCCATTCAGCCATTTATGCGTGATTGTGTCACAAACATTCAAACATGCAAACTTTCACATTTATAACATTAGTAGTGGTAGGTATGATGACAAATTGCAATCAAAACTCATGAGAAAAGTTGATTATCTTTTTGGATTTTTCCGTAGAAACAGACTATAATACGTTATCTCTCTAGAGAGATCAATACATTGCCTACATCAACTCAGAATAAACCTTAGATTAGGTATACATTAAAGCTATAGAGTAACAGTATCGCTCCAGTCCGTGTTGTGCTGATCGTAAGCAAATCTTAATATATATATTTCTTGTGTGCGTGTGTATGTGACTGAACTCCTCCTAAACGACTGGACCAATTTGGATGAAATTTTGTGTGTATATTTGAGCGGGTCCCTGGATGGTTTGAAAATACAATTGGACCCGGTAGATGGCGTCGTAATCGAGTTTGGACAGGACAACGTCTGTCGGGCCCGCTAGTATGTTATAAATACTTAGCTACGGTATAGCGCTTTCATAGCGATGTTCCATGCATCAGCATCCGCTCCGCGTCTCCCGCATCCCCTTTTGAGACCCTTCTGTGTTCATACTTGTGCTTTCGGTTCATACTTAGTAAGGCGTGCTCTATAGCTTGCTTATGTATACTCTAAGTAATAATCATTACGCGAGGTAATGCATTTGCTTTGGATTGCTTTATATCGGAATATAAACGTCACGCATACAATTGATTATGTACAATTAATTGATTTATAATTGTGTTATTAAATATTTATAATTCTTTTTTTTACTTTGTATTGGCTTGTGTTTGACCACAATCTCACAATGTGTGATGTGGCCGAAGGTGGTAAGCTAAGCACACAAAGCCTAGAAGGAACTGGCTCTCTAGTGCAGCTGTCGGAACACCAATAGGTGTTTGGCGACAGATTTTCAACTTGAGAGTGGTAGCCAGCCAGGCGGGGATAACGAATTACCTTACCACCGTGCTATGGTTTCAACGAAAGCTCAAGCTCATTGTAGGATTCGAACCCTCGACCTTCGCCGCAGCGTCAGACGTCACTACCACTGAGCTATCATCGCCATAATTTATTGTATTTAGGTACTTTTAATAGTTAATTCAGTAGTTATAACAGAAGTTAATGATTTTTAATTTGTGGTAATGACTTTTTATTGTAAAATCGTGTTATGTCTTTAGCCAAAGTAAGTACAGTAATTATTATTTAAAATATGTGCCTAAACGATTTGGTAGTAATTATCTTTTGCTAAAGACCTTAAAATAAATTGTCTGTACGTAGTTAAATATGAATAACAAAAATGCATTAATTTAATTACTTTAAAATGATTATTGTGATTTTTTTTTGATAATATCGCAGTCAAAATCATAAACTGTACGGAAATAAGTAGCAGTCTAACATAATTATCCTCATTATTTTTTTTGCAAATTGTTCATAAGTCTAACGATATATTATAACAAAGAAGGGGATGTAATTCTAGCAAATATGGTTTGTTAAAATATTATCTATCTGTGGTTTGGTGGTCAAGAGACGTCTCATTATACAGCCTGTATCCGTCCATGTACCAAAAAGGGACAGACATAGCGAGGCAAAGCGAGACACCCTCTTGTCAAATGCCTTTCTAAATGTCGAGTAAGTTTAGATAAAACTAAAGAGGTTGGTTACAGATTCTTCACCTTATGTCAAAATCACTCGATTAGTAGGTACTTCTTCGAATGAACTACTACTTGAATTAAAAGCAAGTTTTTACGCATATTTATTTGCGGTCAAAGCTCTGTTTATTTTTTATGTTAAATGGGCTTACGTTTGGCCATCGACTGACCCCAGGGGGAGTCAAGACGGGGCCGAGGATGTAGCACGCTTGCCCAGAAAAAGCCTATTCACTCTGGCCTTGAAGACATCTAGGTTGTAGGTGTCAGGAAACACAGACCTCGGAAGTGAGCCTCTCCTTCGCTGTTCGTATGAGGAACGATGAAGCAAAGCGATCCAAAATTAAACATTGGCAAGCCGCCATTATGTGTTGATTATACATTTATTAAACCACTAACTAGCTGTTCCCCAAGGTTTCACCCGCGTTCCCGGTCTAAAAATAAGCCTATAACCAATAAAAGTAGCCTAAGTTACACCTTATAACATCAACAATCTCATGTCTTTAAAAGTCCCGCCAAAATCGGTCCAGCCGTTTCGGAGATTAACCGGAACATACAGAGATTTTTTTAAATTGTTGTTTTATAAGTTCCTTTTCATATGCATTTAGTAAAAAGCTGATATTTTGAAATTACAAATAGACACTTCAATTTTATTTATTTGTAAGTATAGATATACAGGGTGACTTTTTAGTCACTGGCAATACTTGCAGGGGTGGAAGTAGGTACTCATCAATATAAATAACTTTTATTACGAGACTGTGAAATCACGAAAAAATTTCAGCTGTTCCATACAAAAGTTCAATACCTACACGACAAAAATGTATGAAGCAACCGTTTTACTTTATGCGATATCAGAGTTGGTCCCATAAGAAAAGTTATTCATATTGATGAGTACTTCCACCCCTGCAAGTATTGCCAGTGACTAAAAAATCACCCTGTATTGTTATGATTTTGAAGTATAGTGGTACTCAATCTATTGTCGGTTTTTGTGCCTAAAAAATAAAATAAAATAATTTAATATAGGTCTATTTTTTATCCCGGGAAAACGGGTGTAACCGCTGGCGACAACTAATAGGTATCTTTATAATATACTGACAACACATGTTCGATCCATCTGGCTGGAAGCTGGAAGCTATACATTACTCTATCCAGTGTTGAACAAACAGATGTCATTTATCTTTCGAAATGCACAAAAGAATGGTATGAAACAACAAAATAACTACATAATTAGAGGTTTAATTGAATATACATATATGGTAACTATAAGATGAATCATCAACCATCACTGTTCAGTTGATGTTGACAATTTTATTATTAGTTAGGTATGTAATTGAAAATCCATATTTCCTAAAAATTTAAAACTAAGCAGGTCTTTATTGAATGTTTGTGAATCAATCACGCATACCGGCTGAATGGATTTCAATGAAACTTGGCACACATATAGGATCATATCTTGGATAACATTATAAGATATAGTACTTTTTATCTCGGGAAAACATAAGATCTAAGAGAAGAAGAGGCAACGCGGGTGAAACCGGTTGATTTCAGCTTAACACAAACATGACACAAGTTTGTTTTTTTCATCCCAACTCGATATTATAGAAAAACAAAACCGAGAATTAACACGTCTACTGTGAACTATAGTCACTCCCAAAGAAGTCCCGAAGACCCACCTCTATCCCAGTAGAAATAAGACCGATTTTAATTAATTCCACAGGACTTCTCTGGCACAAACTCTTATATGAACTTGGCCTTTAAAAGAAGCGACCTTCCAACCAATATAAAACCAATTATGGTCGGAGCAGTTACCTAACCAAAGCAAATGTATAAAGTTGAAATACAACTTTTTGTTTGTATCGCGAAGGTGAACTACCATGTTACAAAAAAAAGGTAGGTAGGTCAATTTCAAAAATATATTTAGTAATCATACCTTAACTATGTACTTGCGTTGTTTTTTTAATAAAAAATATTTGAGTTATACCACATACTTTGACCATATGTGTATTGATGATGTAAAAGATTCAATAAAATCGTAAAGGAATTTCTAAATTATAATAATAAAATTATTCTTAGTAACAAGCAATTGTTTTTGGTTGATATGTAATGGATAAGATATCATATCATATAAATTAATTAATTAAAATAATATGTTAATTTATTTCATAAAAACATTTAATTTCATCGAGTAGGTAAAATAATTTACTAGATGACCCGGTGACCTTCGTACGTTCCATAATATTAGCAAAATCGATTTTTAAGCTCTTTTTTTGGATTTTCCCTTGTTTAAAAATTGGTGGATTGGTATTAGAGCGAACAAAATAAAATATTCAAATTGGTCAACCCGTTTTTTGAGATTTAGCAATTCTTACGAATAGTAAGTAATTTATATATAATTAGATAGATTATTTAAATAATAACTATTACGATAACTAAGTAACAAACCCACAAAAAATATATAATTTCCTAATGTTAATTTATCATTCTAATTTAATTCTAAGTATGATTAAAATTGTATCTAGTAATTTAATAAAAATAATAAACTACATAAATAAATAAATATTTAATGCTATTGCGATTCTTACAAAATAAAAGTTACTTACGTTTATTGCGGAAAAATAAATGTCAATATTTCGATATCACACTTTTATCGCGCGAATTTCGAAATTAGATTGCGTGGGTGCGACCGCGTCCACAACCGACGGTTTGTCGCGAATGACTACCGGCTGACAACCAATATTATTTGATAGTTGAGTGGGTTTGCACACCAACAATTGTACCAACATTTTTTTTCTTTAGGCAAAGGTCGTTTCATTCGATAACCATCAAGAAATGTTGGTATTTTTATGGCATACCTACAACACATAAAAGTAATTTATTCCATTCCGCTTAGAAATTCGGTTCATTCAAATTTAAATTAAATAAAAATAAATAAATATTCTGGGACATTATTCCTCACACACGGCTATCTGACCCCAAACTAAGCAGAGCTTGTACTATGGAAGCCAGATAACTGATATATTACATATACTACTTTTCTTTTGTAAATACATACATATATAGATAATTAGACCCAGACACAGGACAAACAGACATGTTCATGCACACAAATGTTTGTCCTGAGTGGGAATCGAACCCACAACCTGCGGCGTGATAGATAGGGTATCTTACCAACCACGCCAACCGGCTCATCGTCGTGAAGTTAGGAAGAGAATTTGAGATTCTGGAACACGTACTTCTCTTTCCCTGACTTCAAAACGAGTTCTAATATCGTTATTTTATACTTTTTAGTGCAAACCGTTTTGAAGTTGGTTTTACTTTTTTGTTAAATGTTAATTTTATTTTTCCATTTTTAGTTTCTTATGAGTATTGAATACCTATCAAAATTTGTCTCTGATCGAGGATATGCCTATCAATATTAATTGTCGATAATGTTGATTAAGATATTTCAATCAAGATATTCGTGCTCCTTTTCGTTGAGGAATTCCGTCATATCTTCAAAGTCCATGATCAGATCATAATAAATTTTATATGGGACCACGTCTGAAGTATGACCTACCAAACGAAAAAGAATCATCAAAATCGATTCATAATTGGCGGAGTAATCGCGTAACAAACATACAAAAAAAAACATAGGTACAGGCGAATTGAGAACCTCCTCCTTTTTTGAAGTCGGTTAAAAAGCAAAGCCAATGGAAAACATCGATCAATAAAAACCTCTTTAATAATAGAACAGTATTTGTGTTGTCCAATGTTTGGACAATTGTTTAGCCCAAACATTGGTCTTTAGTAGAACCAGTGCTTAGAGTGTCTGTTCCCTTTAGCGAGGCGTTTAGAAAATTAGGTCAGTCACTATTCAGAACAAAACTGATAGAAGTTCTACTTTTACTCTTTTGTATATAATATACTACCAACAGGGTTGGCGATATTGACTCCCCTGGACAACTATATGCAAAAAGCCAAGGCCAATATTTGTAGAAACCTATAAGGGAAGCCCATATTCAGGTATCACTGGGCTGTTAATGATGTTTTGCCCCATGGTTTAAACCTGCTGGATTCCAGGTTATTTGAGAAAACATCCTGTCATATTCCAAATATTTTTCTGATTGCATAGAAGCTGGTTTGTCCTATATCCTACTAATATTTGTAACTAGCTTTCGCCCCGCGGTTTCACCCGCGTTCCCAAGGGATCTTAAGTTTTCCTGGGATAAAAAGTAATCTATGTGTTATTCTAGACTATAAATCTACCTCTGTGATAAATTTCATCCAGCTGTTCAGCCGTGCTGGCATGAAAGAGTAACAAACATCCATATATACAAACTTTTGCGTTTATAATATAAGTAAGTATGCTTTGTGAGACAAAATCATTTATTTTCTGCGGATAAACATTGGCTAAATAAGTAGTTACGTTACCTACGTTAGTCAATGTTTGTCTAACTGTCTGTCTGTTTGTCTATTATATACAAAAAAAAGAAATTTTCTGACAAACTACTGGATATAGAAACTTGAAAATTTGCACACAGGTTTCTCATATAGGGTAGGTATGCACTAAGGGTTTCTAAAATTCAACCCCTAATAGGGTAAAATAGGCTATAGCGAATGAGTGGAACTCACTTCTAGGGTCTGTGTTTTTGATACCTATTATAACCTAGATGTCTTCAAGACCAGAGTGAATAGGCTTTTTCTGGGCAAGCATACTACATCCTCGGCCTCGTCTTGACTCCTCCTGAGGTCAGTCGATGACCAAACGTAAGCCCATTTGACATTAAAAAATATATTGCGAGTGAAACCGCGATATATAGAAACGTATAGAAAAATAATAGGTTTATAATTTTTTGTAATATAACATCGAATTAAATAATTTTAAATAGAAATCTTTTTATTTTAATGACAGTGGCTATTATTCAATTATTTTAAATGTCGAGACTTACCTACTTGATATACATTTTATTGTTTTATTTAATTTTTAGACTAAATAAATAATTTTATGTACCTAATTAATCTGAGTTGGTTTTTAAAAGAGTAATTGCCGAGTTTCTTGCCGGCTCTTCTCAGCAAAAGCAAACCATCCGAACCGTGCGTTATAGTCAGACTATTCATAAGTGCTAGTAAATTTTATTTTTATTGGACTGTAATTTCATTTATAATAATAAAATTATTTGTAGCTATACTTAATTGGTTCTTGATCTCTTGGCTGATTTGCTTCGAGCCCATTTCAGTTTTTTTTTCAACCTTAGGATCCGATCCTCATTTATTTTTAATTTATTTGGCGATTGTAACCAGTAGGTCAATGATCTTAAAATGTCAGCATACATTTGACTTTGAAAATCCTTATACAAAATCATTGTTAGTTTGTTATTTGAAGCAAATGCACAAGTAAATAGTATTAATAATATAAGCCAAAATGCAAAAAAATTAACACGTTACCTTGCACAAAAAACTTAAAAAAAAAAATTGTTGGCCAAATATTAAACAGTAAACAAAAAAAAAAACTTACCGGAAAAGAACTGTAAGGTAAAAAAACCCGGCCAAGTGCATGGGGTGACTCGTGCACTCGGTGCACTTGCATTTATTGTTTTTAATATGCTTTAAAATTCTACATTTATATATTTACTCTATCTTTAACCTATTACGCATCCGTGATTGATCATAGGGTCCGATAGATTCAGAGAAAATACACAGACAGACAGACACGAGAGTGATACTACATATTAGGGTTCCGTTTTACTTCGGATAAGTAGTCGAATCCCTAAAAAACAACTTGGATCTCGTTCTTTTATTTCATTTCAATGTTAAATTGTATATACATAGTACGAACAACAATATAAACATAGGATTCCGTAAATTATATATATGTCACGATTCAGTAATTGTCCTTCACCAACCCTCAAACGACGAAAAAACAAATAACAGGATACATATTCCAGTCATTCACAATCGTTTATTTTGGCCCACGTCATTATAAAACACTTGCTTTGAATTATTGCTGAATACATTTCATCCATAAACACAAATATTAAAACAAATTGAGTGGTTTAAATTATAGTATCGTCTGTGGTTGAAATTGGACCATTTTTTGTGCACTTCTATCTTCTTTCATTTTCTATCTATCTTCTACCTTCATTCCCCTCCTTTTAAAAAAAAAACGAGGAGGTTCTCAATTCGGTTGTATGTTTTTTTTAAATAATTACTAAAAAGGTTATGTAATTTTTTTCAAGGAGGTATTAATTTAATATACATACTTAGATTTATATCTGAGTTAGGTAGGTACCTTACGCATATAATTGTTAAACCCGGCCACGCTTCGCTGTGGCTTTTCTATTTTTTTTTAAATTGATTACACTAAAGCTAGTCAATAGCTACTAAACAAAAAAAAACACAAAAAGAAGAGACAATAGTCCTTAACAATTTCGTCTTTACATAGAATAATAATGAATAGCACTTATACATTATTTTACGACTGCAGTTAGGCTGGATGTAAGTGGTTCAAGTCAGTGTTTTGTGGAAATCTATGGGGCCTATGGGGAAGGCCTTCAGCATCCTTGGGCTAAATAAGAAGATAATGATAATAAAAATTACAATCATAATACCTACTTATTACTTACAATTTTCACTTAAAAATTATACAGATGGCTCTTACATTTCCGTGGACAAAAGGCATCGAATCTTTTTGGCATATCTAAAGTTGCAAGTACCTAAAATTACGTGTTTTAGCGTATACCTATGAAACATACGCCAATCGACAGAGAAAATAATTACAAACAACAAATACTCTTTGACAAAATGTCGTAAATTATAGGTTCGAAGTCTTTTGGTGAGCATATATTTTTTAGGGTTCCATTTATTGAGGGTTTTCAATGAATGGAACCCTAAAAAATATATGCCTTCAAAGGCATATTGTACTGTACTGGTCGACCTTGAATACTAAAAATAATCCTTGTATTTTATTATGATAACAAAAATATTTAAATGGCAACACAAAGTTCAATTACCATAAATTGTGAAGATATTTTTTGAATTTGGAAACTGATATAATCTGTTTTAAAAGCCAACTATAAATACGTGCATAGATAATTTAAACATAGATGGATGAGCCCAGAATGTCTTACGTCGGTGTACCGCTTTATTCTGAGGGTGTACCTACATGTTCGTATGTACGGATATTTTCACCAATGAATAATTAAAGTATAGTTCATACCTTTCTTTTTTCATGTTCAGTCCATGCACTTTTAGGCTGTGAAAAAGGTAAGCAACTTGTTTAAAATTTTGTATCGAAATTACCACATCGGATATTGATTTCAATAGATGGCGTTCGTGATGGACCTACAATATTATCTATCTCACGTGGTACGAAGTTCACCGGGTCATCTAGTCCCTTATACAGGATGATTTTGTTATCACTGGCAATACTTGCAGGGGTGGAAGTACTCATCAATGTGAACAACTTTTATTATAGAGCTAACTCTGATATCGCGTAAAATAATACGGTTGCTTCATACATTTTGGTCGAGTAGGTATTGAACTTTTGTATGGAACAGCTGATAATTTTTTCATGATTTCACAGTTAGTCCTGTAACAAAAGTTGTTCACATTGATGAGTACTTCCACCCCTGCAAGTATTGCCAGTGATAACAAAATCACCCAGTATAAAATTAGTTTGTCATGTCGATGATCACCTTGACTACAAAAGAATGAAATATATCTTGGCTACATCAAAACATCTAGCAAGCGAAAAATTCCATGGTTGCAACGAACCGGTATGTTTAGGAAATCGCCGGATTCAAGATTACATCCGACCTTGGTGGAGAATGTGCACTGGCTGAACCATGGGTTTGTAAGGAGGAGTACACACTGGCTTGGTAATGCCGCATGTGCGGATGACTCGACCAAAATATGGCACTCACTTTGTTACGGTAAAAAGTATTATGTATGTTATTCTATCATATATTTCTTGTAAATAAATGTTTTTCTTTCTTTCTTTCTTTCTTTCTTTCTTATATGCTGCTAATATTATAAGTGCGAAAGTTTATAGTATATTTTTATTTAGGGTTGTAATTTAATACTTTTTTCGCGGTAAAACGTAAAATCTTTCGGAAACGCGGGGCAGAAAAGAGTAATGAATCTATCTTGTTTTATTATCTTACTTCTTAATATCTTTTCAACTTCTAGCTAACATAATAAATAGGAAAATTTGAGTGACCACTGAACACCGTAACGGTTGAACGGATTTGGTAGAAATTGGCACAAAGTTAGAATATGTTTTCGATTAAAACTTGAAATACTTTTAATCATAAATATATCAGACCCTTCGGGAACGCGGATAAAACCCGGTGCTGAAGTTAGTAGAGTAATATTTCAAGTCACAAGGCACAATAGTAAGTAGCCACCGATGCTATAGAAGTTACTAATACCACACTAATACTAGGATAATATATTACCAATGTGTTACTGATCTCTACAAATCTTCAGGGCAGCTGTCGGAACACCCCGGTAGGTTCATAGCCAGAAGCCAGGCGGGTACTACAAAGTATCCTACCACCGTGCTATGATTCATTATGTTTTCCACCACTGAAACCTCAAGCTTACTGTACCGATTAAAATCCACAACTTTCGTCACGGCAACCGACATCACTAGCACTGAGTTATAATCAGCTATCTTTTCACTTAAATATCGACTCAATTCATTACAAAATTGGGTATATTTTAATTAATATTTTATTTGTAGCTAGATATCAAGACAAAAGATGGACGTGCCAAGCAACAAAATGGAAAGGCCCGCCCGGCAAGAGGAGTGTAGGCCGACAAAGGAAAAGATGGGTGGACGACATTAGTAGCATAGCAGGAGAAGAATGGACGGAAACCGCCAAAAACCGCGAGGAATGGTTCAAGTTGGAGGAGGCTTTTACACAAGAGGGACCACACAAATCAACAAATTCTACTTAAAATAGTAAAATATTTCTTTGAAATGCTAGTGTTAAGTTTGTGAATGTGTAGATACTTAAACCTTTATTATTATTATTAATATTTAAATCCGCATTGTAAGTGGATTTACCCTCAGTGTATACCATCTTTACTACTAAAAGCGAAACATGAACGCTTTCTAGTCCAAGGTCGGGTAATATTTACATGCAAGTATACACGCGATACAGTATATTGGCCTCTGATATTTAATATTGCGTGAGAATTTAACTAGTTTTATAATTTAGTTTGTTAATTGGGTAATTCATGAAAAGTTGCGTAATATAAATCATTAAAATTTAAACCAAAAACGAGCGGTAAAAAGGTTCAAAATAAGCGAGATGGCCGCCAGGGGGACTGAACCTAATTATAGAGTATACGTTATTTAATATATTTATGGTTTTTAATAATTTTGTAAAATTTAAGACAAATTTGTCATCAATTTTTGTTATGTAGATTTAACAATTTTCTAATAATTAAAATTATTTAAATATTTTTTCAACACTGTATATCCTATCCTATTTGATCTTTAAGATTAATAATATATTTTTTTTTAAAACAAAAAAACTGATTTAATATTTTTTTTATTTCCAAACAGTGTCAAAATCACCCAAAAACTAAAGTAATAACAATTTATCTCCAACGTACCAATACACCCTGTGCGTACTACACAGCTGACTTCAAATTACTTTCACACGTCGGTCATTGGTCAGCTCGGTGTTGTGGCGCAGTCGCAGTCGGTGCGCAGGCGCAGGCCGATGATCTCCGTTACCAAACATCATATTTGGCTTTGCGACATTTCATATGTATGATATGCATGTAGTAATGTTATCAAATCACGACCTGTACTTTCAAGGCTGTAGTGAAACGAACTGGCATCTGAAGTCACAATGATTTACTATCTTATGTTTTGCGGGTTTACTCATTTACCTGCCGATAAGTTTTAAGGCGATGTGCTCAGTGGTAGTGGCGTCGAATGGCGTGGGTTTGAAACCTACAATGAGCTTGAAGTTTCGTTGTTAGGGACCATCCAAACACTAAAATATTTTTTCAATTCGAAGCAGTAGTTCCTGAGAATAGGCAGAGACTTCAAAGTGTTGATGTAAATAGGGTTAAATCGTCTGGTTCTCCTGTACGTATGAGGGCTCTATTCTGTGTCCTTTTCTATTCTTAATATATGTATATTAATTACCTTCCGTTTTATGTTAAAAATACCTGTAGAATTGTGCTGTTTGCTGATGATACCTCACTGATTTTTGGTGTTGATAGAAATCCAATTATGACGATGTAAACGGTGCATTAACAAATTAATTAAGTATTAAATTGGTTTACAGTGAATAATTTAGTTTTAAATGCAAAGAAAACTATATTTGCATTACCAAATGTAAAAAAAGTAGACTGTAATTTAATGTTAAATAATGAAGCCCTCAGTCTCATTGAGTCAACAGTATTCCTAGGGATTAAAACTTCAATGGGGCTCCCAAATATCATCTGTTGCGGCGAAGCTCAGTTCGGCAGCTTATGCAGTTAGGAAAATTAGACAACTTACAGATGTAGAAACAGGTAGATTAGTATGTTTTAGCTATTTTCATAGTGTCATGTCCTATAGCATTTTGCTTTGGGGTAAAGCTGCTGATATAGAAACCATTTTTATTTTATAAAAGAGGGCAGTACGAGCTATTTATAATTTGGGCTCTCGAACTTCCCTCAGAGATAATTTTAAGGAAATCGGCATACTCACAGTTGCATCTCAATATATTTATGCAAACATATTATTTGTCCATCAAAATATTAGTAATTTTTCGAATAAATGTGACGTACACTCGATCAATACTAGGAATAAGCACAAACTTGTGAGCTCTGTTTATAGACTCCAAAAAGTGCAAGGTTCATTTCTAGGACTAGGTGCACGCTTCTATAACAAAATCCCTACTTCAATTTTAAATTTGCCTTCACAAAGATTTAAGGACCGTATTAATCTTACTATACTGTGAATGATTATTTAAAAGACGATAATGCTTGGTAGATTTGTTACTTTTTTATATACCTAGTCTTGCCATAAATATTGTCACAAAGAAAAAACATTTTTTTTTATTGCAAATAATATTTATTACTCTTACAGTATGTTAGTTTAATACATAAATAAAAAACAATTTAAAATATAAAAAGCTTATTCGAAGTGGTCTCCATTGGCTGCAATACAGTCCTTTAAACGTTGAGGCCAGTTATCAATAGAAGCACGCACTCTTTCCATGGAAAAATTCTTCACTGCCAATCGTATGGATTGTTTTAGGGACTCCAAATTATCATGGCGTTTAGAGCAAGCCGTACTCTCTAAAACTGACCATAAATCATAATCCAGCGGATTAAGATCGGGACTAGACGACGGCCAGTCTTCAGCTCTGATGAAGTCCGAAACGTTTACTTCCAACCAAGACTGCGTGGACCGAGCTTTATGACCCGGCGCCGAGTCTTGTTAGAAGGACCATACTTGGTTATTGAACATGGTGTTGTTAAGGGGCTTAACTACCTTCTCAAGAATGGTATCTTGATACACTTGTGCTGATGTTTTGATACCTTTTTCACAAAAATATGGCTCAGTCACTCCTTCATAGCTAACACCCCACCAAACCATCACTGAAGTCGGATAATGCCCACGTTGCACTCTGTCGACTAATTGGGAAGCTTCCTTAGAGCTTTGAGCATAAATACGATCATTTTGTTTGTTAAAATGTTGCTCAACTGTAAAGATTTTCTCATCCGTAAACAAAATTTTTCTGTGACCTCCCTTTGCGTACCGCTTCAGTAGTTGTTACGATTTTACCACCCTATTCTTTTTTAAATTATCAGTTAAAAAATGACCAGTGCGTCTCTTATAGGCTGCAAGTCCTAAGTCATCTTTTAAAATACGCGACATGGTTCTGGGTGCTATCTTCATCTCCCGAGATAAAATCTTTTGCTTTCGGACAGGATTTCTTCGAATTCTTTTCCCTTACTGCTTTAACCACCTTTTTCGTACGAACACTACGTGGACGGCCAGATCTTTTTCTGTCACAAGCAGAGGAGGTCTCATTGTACCTATTAATAGTCCGGTACACAAACATTTGACTAATACCAAGCGTATGGAGAGTTTTAAAAATTGCATTTGGCTCCATACCAACTTTGTGTAATGCAATCACAGCGATTCGGTTTTCTTTATCACCCCACTCCATTTTAATATCGCAAAATATTGTCCAATGTATTGGCGCCAAAATTAGAAAACCCAATGAACAATCGTATAAAAATTACAGATTCCAAATTCAAATGTAATATCTTTCTTATTTTTAATTGTAACAGTATTTATGGCCAGACTATGTATATATATATTTTTTTTATATTGTTATTACTTACGATACACTTTTTTGCCCTTTAAACATGTCAATGGTAACAGTGATAACATATTGTGTGTTCTTATTCATATTCCGTGAAATTGTTATTCTTTTTAGCAAGCTTAAGGTAGTCATGCTCACTTTGAGGCCTTTGCTTGCGGCGGCGTCGTGTGGCGGGTCGCTCACTTCCCTACAATATGTGCGAGAAGGGCGATGGCTGCCACATGCGTCATACTTGTCAACAGGTGCTACTTGTGGGGGCTGGTCTGCTTAAGGCGTGGCCTTGAAGATTTTGGTTGCAAGGATTCCGATTTTTCTCAACAATGACTGAAGCGAACGAACTGAAATTTATTATAAATTAGCTATCTATTTATTAATTAAGTCACTCATCATTTTGTTTCTTTTCTTTTTTTTTTATTATAACACACATATATATTGTCAGTGAGACTAGATAAATAATTTAATGTAATAAATCTGAGTTGGTTTTGAAAAGAGTAATTACTGAGTTTCTTGCCGGCTCTTCTCAGTAAAAGCAACCTTCCGAACCGAGCGTTAGAGTCAGACTATTCACAAGTGCTTGTGAAGGCCTATTTGAATAAAAAATATTTTCATTTCATTTTCATTAGTACGTTCAACCAAACAAACAAACACTTCAGCTTTATAATATTATTATTATAAATATAAGTAGACTAGCTTCCGCCCCGCGGTTTCATCCGTGCTCCCGAGGCATCTTATGTTTTCCCGGGATAAAAAGTAGCCTATAGCCTTCCTCGATAATTTTTCAATTCGAACCAGCAGTTCCTGAGATTAGCGCGTCCAACCAAACAAACGCTTCAGCTTTATAATATTAGTATAGATTTATCAGGGTTAATTTTTTTTTTTTATTACTTTTTATAGGCCAAAATCTCATCATGGTAAATGATGATAATAATATGAACGAAAGTGATGAGCATATGAAGCGCCTGCGCCGGTTCATGTTAATCCACCGTTCTCTCAACCTCGTTACAATTACGAATGCAACAGAAAAGTGGTTTGAGATAGCAACAAACCAGTTGCCATAAACTGCATCGGGAGTGGCTCAATTTGTTGGTGATCCAAATATTCATTCATTCAATATGAATTCAATTATGTAACGTTAGTCTGCGATTATTAATGGCGTCATATCTATTTATTATTATTTATTACATAAAACCATCTGCAGCAGTTTTCTTTCGAGATAGTGTGCTCGCTAATATTTGGCATTATTTTAGAAGTAGCAATGAGTAGTCATCCATAAATTACGTCACACCATAAGGGTTAACAAAGTGTAACACTGAGTGACATGTTAAAATCGAATATATTATTATTATTAATCGAGGGAGTCTATAGGCTACTTTTTATCCCGGGAAAACACAAGATCCCTCGGGAACGCGGGTGAAACCGCGGGGCGGAAGCTAGTGTATTATAAATTGTAATACTAGTGTATTGTAACGTGCTCAAAGATCTGTTTTAGTGTTAAAACCGCCCATTATACCTATTAAAATTATTGTACCTAACTTAAGCTGTGAAAGTATACTACTCCAATCATGCGATGTATGTAACTATAAAGTTTTATCTATCTAACTATACGTTGCAGTAAAACATGAGTTAATTAGAATTTAATACTGAAAAAATAAATATGCTAAATTTATATTTGCGCCTACTAACACACAAAATGCTATAAAAAAATATTTTGCTAATCGCAAAATTCTAGGCGCGAATTATGTATAAAGTCTGACTAATAATTTGCCTACTAACTGCCCAGTGCCGTAACTAGGGCGGCGCCAGTGGTATCCATGTATAGGGCGTAAAACCTAGAGGGGCGCCGAATTGACCAGACCCGGACCATATTTTGGGTCATGGTTAGGCGCAGATAGAGAATGCGCATCGGGAGCAAAAAAGGCTACTTACGGTACTGCTTCTGCCTAATAGCCTTTACAATCCCTAGTATTATAAATGCGATGCGTGTTTGGTGGTTTACTTGTTGAGCTTTTTCCGCCAACAAAATATAAAAATCGCGCCTGGTTACCAATAGATGTCGCTACTTGTATACAAGTTAAGAAATTGAGTTTCAATGTGAAAACATAATTGATAAAGTAAAATATAATGATGTTATCTATTGTGTATTCTGTTCCAAATGATTTGTGGTATTATCTAATATTGGGTATAATAAGTCAAATGAATGTCTTTATCAACTGACCTAAGAAATTATCGGAGAATTATAGACAAGTATGTTCTGCAGACATAATATGACTAGGGTTGCCAGGCATCTGGATTTGGACATGTTTTTTAAAAAAAATTATACAATATTGTCGGCAAACAAGCATACGGTCCGCCTGATGGTAAGCGGTTACCGTAGCCTATGAAGGCTTGCAAAACCAGGGGTATCACTCGCGCGTTGCCGACCCTTCCCCCCACCCCGATGAGCTCTGGCGACCTTACTTACGCGCAGGAACACGACTATAAGTTATTTGGCTGCGGTATTCTGTAAGGTGGAGGTAGGTCCCAGTCGAGCTGCTCTTTGACAGACTTTTAGCCTGTTTATCCGGTCAAAACGTGGTCCAGCTTAAATAGGAGTGAAATGTCACAGACGCGGAAAGTTAATCTATTTTTCAAAGTCTACAAAGGCTGACGAAAAGTGTTTTTCAATGCCAATGTCAGGCCTAACCATTATATTACCTGGCAACCTTAGACATTTTAATTTATTTGGTTTAGAGGTTGATTATCATGACACAGGTCGTGGGTTCGATTCTCATCCGGTAGTTCATAATATTAGCTAGCAAACATTAATTGAAATTTGATCATATGCCCTTCAACTGTCCAAACTATTTTAAGACATTTGAAATGAGTAATATAAGTAAATTGTTATTTTTGGTAACTAAGATATTTATGGAAACTAGCTTCCGCTCCGGGGTTTCACCCGCGTTCTCGAGGGATCTTATGTTTCCCCGGTATAAAGTAGCCAATGGCCTTCCTCGATAAATGGGCTCCAACATTGAAAGAATTTTTCAAATCGAACCAGTAGTTCTTGAACTTCTTGAGAATAGCGCGTTCAACCAAACAAACAAACTCTAGATACAGCTTTATTATATTAGTAGGTATCTATATAGTTATAAGCGCTGAACTCTGACCTCAATTAATGCAACAAACATAAGAAATATTATCTTAGAATTTGTTTATAAATAAGATACATTGTTCTTTAGTCTTAAAAGAACAATATACGTGTTATAATAATGTAAAAATAGATTTTATAAAAAAAAAAACTAACTATAGTTCAGTCAGACATCCTTATAATTTTATCTCTTGTGTGTTATCTGTCAGTGATAAGAGATAATCTGTTATAATAATTTTATTATTGTATAGTTGCAGACGCGCAGACGATATGTGAGTTGGATAATTTCATTTATAAGAATCAGTATAATATATTTTTTAAACTTCAATTTAGTACCAGTTTGACATTTTTGTGTTCATACTAACCAAACGCATTATATTTTTTTATTGAGTGTTCCAAATTCTTTTTTTAATATAATAAATTTATTGTGTTTATTTTGAAAATGGAACGTCGAGTGATGTACTCTTCCAGGGCCGAGGAACCACAAGTGATCCAGGCGCTGCGGATCCTATTCGAAATTATATGGACTATAATAAGGTTCAATTTCGAATTGATCAAAGCGTTCGCCAAATGGATCATTCCTTCGGAGCCCAAAGATGTATCGGATGACATCGTACTGGTATGTTTTTTTTTTGATATTCTATAAGATTTTTGACTCACTCCACAAATCATTCAAAAATAATCTGTTTTAAAGTATAAGCCGCAGTTGAGCCAGTCTATAATAAAAATAATGAGATTTACTTATTTATGTTTCGACCGAGACTTCAAAAAGATCGCTGAATCCCATGTAAAAAAACATTCAATACAACGTAATACCTAAATGATTATGATGATAAATTAGCTAAAAATAATACAAATTCTTAGATAATTATACTGTTTGTGTTACACAGTAGTCAGCTTGATTCCTAATCATTTATTTATCTATTGAAACGAATTTAAATTATCAAGTTCTTCATCATTACTCTTTAGGGTTCCGTACCTGAAAAGGAAAAAGGAATTATGTATAATCTATTATTTGTGTTACACAGTAGTCAGCTCGATACCTAATCATTTATTTATCTTTATATATATATTATAATATATACTGGGTGATTTTGTTATCACTGGCAATACTTGCAAGGGTGGAAGTACTCATCAAAATGAGCAACTTTTATAATGGGACTAACTGTTAAATCATGAAAAAATTATCAGCTGTTCCATACAAAAGTTCAATACCTACTCGACCAAAATGTATGAAGCAACCGTAATATTTTACGCGATATCAGAGTTAGCCCTATTATAAAAGTTGTCCACATTGATGAGTACTTCCACCCCTGCCAGTATTGCCAGTGATAACAAAATCACCCTGTATGTATATATATTTATCTTAATATATATATTTCTTGTGTGCGTGTGTATGTGACTGAACTCCTCCTAAACGACTGGACCAATTTTGATGAAATTTTTTGTGTATATTTGAGAAGGTCCCTGGATGGTTTGAAAATACAATTGGACCCGGTAGATGGCGTCGTAATCGAGTTTGGACAGGACAACGTCTGTTGGGACAGCTATATATATATATATATATACAAATGATAAATATTCTTTTGTGTATTTGATTTTATCGTGGAAATAAGGCAAAGTAGGTAGTAAACAGTACATTAACTAAGTATTTACCTGTGCTATTGTGTGTGGGAGAATGTAATGTATTTAGTCCCCCCCCCCCCCTCTTTAAAGGCCAAAAATAACCTTGTTTACAAAATTATTTTGGCACTTACGTCAACCATAAAAAAGTAAACAATAACATTGTGTCAATACTTTTTATAATTATAAAAAATTAACAATGAACACTGCTCATGTATTTAGTTTAGTTTATGAATGTGATAATATGTATTCTGTTGGTGTGTCTTATATATAAATAAATAAATAAACCATTGGAGGTTGCCGACATTCGCCTGCTTGCTAAAATTTTAAAGTTTTACCAACCGTCATTAGACATTTAGGTACGTCAAACCAAAGACCATCTTTATAATGGTCAAAACCTTATTATAACATAATACATAGACGGGCTGGGAGCTTTTTCCGCCAACGCATAAGCTTGGCCATCCAAAAAGGGAACTCTGCCAGCCTGTTGGGAACCTTGCCTATAGACAGCAGCGAGGGCTTTGAGGATGTTTTCTATATATCATAGTTTGTATTTTATACATTGATTGTAAATATTTATGATTTTTTTTTATTTGATTCTATTCGTCTTATGTTAAATTTATTACTATTTTAACCTACTTTTATCTTATTTCAAATTTTGAAATAAAATAATTATCTTTATATGCTGAGTTTAAATATGTATATATAACTTCAGCAATAGTATGTCTGTGCCTGTCTGTTTTGCCGACCATTATAAAACCTAAAACAACTGCCCTGTCATAACCCCAAACCCTCTGTCTCGGATCATTTTATATTCAAGAGTTAAAATAGGAAATCGCAGATGAAACCGCGGCGCGCCTATATAATAAGTTCTTCCAGTGAAAATGAGATACTAACTCCGGAATAATTTTGAGCTAAAGCAGGAACCATCGTAGTATTTTGCCATCAAACGATTTTTTTTTCAAGCAGTCAATGATAAAAAGTACCTAAGTACCGCTCAATTCTATTTACACTTTTGAATATCAAATACAATTACCCCTCCCTAATCTAGTATTGTCTCAATGTACAAATGTACTCATTCGTTCTGTAATATATAGTTGGAGAATAGAATTTATTATTATTCGTAACTAGGTAGACTTTGTACAAATAATTGTAACTTTGTCACGAGTAGAGGAAACATAATGAGATAAGATATTATAATGTTGTAATCAGGAATGTAATTATGATTAACCTACCTAGAAAACTTAAACTAGATTATTGCTGATTGTATCTATTATTGAATCTAAAAGTGAATCGATAGGTACAAGAATAATAAGTAGATATAAGAATGAGAACATAATCCATAGAAAGAAATCCTAACTAATATTATAAATGCGAAAGTGAGTTTGTTTGTTTACCTCAACGGGACAACCAATCGTAATGAAATTTGGTACACAGATAGATTGCACGCTGGAATAAAATATAGAATACTGTTTATCCCAAAAAAATATATAAGATGCCATGGGAACTCGGGTGAAACCGCGGGGTAATTTTCATTATACTTCTCAATTGGATATTGTTGACCAGATTACAGGAGCAGGTCATGGTATGGGGCGAGAGGTTGCTGTACGATTCGCCAGGCTTGGAGCCACGGTAGTATCTGTGGATATCAATGCTGTGGGGAATAAAGAAACTATCCAAATGATCAAGGAAACCAAGGGGAAAGCATTTGCTTATGAGTGAGTATCCTAATATAATATTATAAATGCGAAAGTGAGTTTATTTGTTTGTTACCTTTTCACGCCTAAACCACTGAACCGATCGCGATTAAATTTGGTATGCAGATAGGCTATGGTATGGAGAAGGACATAGGCTACTTTTTATCCAGGGAAAACCATAAGATCCCTGGGGAACGCTGGTGAAACCGCGGGGCGGAAGCTAGTCATTGATATATTAAAAATTTCGCGGTTGTTAAATGAAATGAAACGATTTTCCATTTAAATAGGCAGTTAGTTAGTTTTAGTAAAATAACTTACATTACTTACTTTTAACTTTTTAAGACAAGCTGAAAAGTCACGATACATGTATTGATTTAATTTCACTTCACTTGTGCATTGGATTAATCTTTATTGCACAAAACGCAACCAATATTACTCAATAAAACTCATAAAACACGATTTCATGACAATAAAACGAAAACGTAACGTCATGCGTCACATTGCAAGTTCCCGCCAAAAAAGTTCTAAACGTCATACCGTTTGAAGTATGTTTCTGACAGTTCTTATTCAGTTTGGTTTCATATATTTTAATTCAACCTAAATTATTATCTTATATATAAAATTCTCGTGTCACAATGTTAGTTACCATACTCCTCCGAAACGGCTCGACCGATTTTTATGAAATTTTGTGTACATATCGGGTAGGTCTGAGAATAGGTTCTTATCTATTTTTTAAACCGCTACCCGAGTGAAGCCGCGGGGGACAGCTAGTAATACATACATACATATTTTATATGCCAACTCCAGATGCGACGTCACCAATCGTTCTGCAGTCATGGAGCTGGCCGAAAAGGTGACCAAAGACGTCGGCGAGGTGACCATCCTGGTGAATAACGCTGGGATCATGCCCTGCAAGCCAGTGCTGAGGCACACGGAGAAGGAAGTCAGGACCTTGATGGATATTAACGTTAATGGGAACCTTTGGGTAATTCAGTTATTTTTATAAGATTAAATATTTTATTATTTAAGCCCTTTTTTACAATAGGATCACACAGTTTGTATATTTTGCCAATGTCAAGTTATATTATAAAACTAGCTTCCGCCCCGCGGTTTCATCCGCGTTCCTGAGGGATCTTGTGTTTTCACTTGATAATAAAAGGTAGCTTATAGCTTTCCTCGATAAATGGACTATCCAACACTGAAATAATTTTTCAAATCGAACCAGTAGTTCCCGAGATTAGCGGGTTCAAACAAACTCTTCAGCTTTATAATATGTAGGTATGTATTGTTATAGATAGTATAATTTCTACTCACATTAAATCACTTCTCTACATAGTCAAGGCAGTCAGGTTTTAACAAAATGGTGGACGTGGCAGGGCCACCATCACGGTGAACTCCGAGTCTGTCGCTATTTTGTCCAATTTTGTCTTCGAATAAGTATCAGATTTTGTCGCATCCTGGTTCAAAAGTTATAAGGGTTTTTAGGTAGCGTAACGTATCTCAAGAACTAGGGCACCTAGCGAAGATCTGTTTGCTACCAGATTTTGTCCTTAATTTGCCCAATTATGTCACCATGTATCAGGTTTTGTCGCGCCCTGGTTCAAAAGTTATAAGTGATCTTAGGTGGCCCTGCTTTATAATCTTTAAATGACGATAAGTATTTTTTTGCAACACCCAATTTTAATGAAACACAGCCTATATTCTGCCCCAGGTAGACACATGCGACATGCAGGTAGACAAATGCGACACATTTTCGTTTTCGGGAATGTCAGTCGTTCTGACCCACGTGATAATCGATACGTACACCGATTCCTCCATCTATACGATTTTTTACTGTTTTTCACCATTTAATTGTTTAACAATTTTCAGATGATCCAAGCCTTCCTGCCAGCGATGTTGGATCGTAACCAGGGTCATATTGTAGCCATGTCCTCTATGGCAGGCAAGATGGGTCTTCGGAACCTGGTGCCGTACTGTGGAACCAAGTATGCCGTCAGGGGAATTATGGAGTCACTTGCAGTTGAGCTTCATGAGGACCCCAGAGATACTAATGGTGTAAGTTGGCCTGAATTTTTTTAGCGACATAAAGAGAAGAGGTTTTTTATTGTTTTTATACCACTACGGTGACAAACAAGCATACAGCCTCAACAGGGAATCAATCACGCGTTGTCGACCCTGCCAAAATCTCTTCACATCCTTCTTGAAGGACCCCATGCTGCACTTCCTTCTTAAGGAAGCCGCTGCATGTGACGTCACTGCCAAAGAGCTATCATTTTTCTACTGTTGTCATTTCCAGATCAAATTCACAACCATCTGCCCGTACATAGTGAACACAGGGCTTTGTCACAAGCCTCGTATCCGATTCGAAGGCCTGATGAAGACCGTGGACCCAGGAGATGCGGCTGACCAGATCGTTGACGCAGTTCGCAGAGAATACCATGAGATCACAATACCTAGCGACTTGTATTATACTAATAAGGTAAGTTTAAATCCTTTATGTTATTTCGGGGTATGATCAATGTATGTGCCACGTTTCATCCAAATATGGACAGACATACACATACATTCGCATTTATAATGTTAGTAAAATAAGTAGTTTATAGAAGTTAGTTGTCTGACAACACCATGGAGATTAATGGACAAGGTCACGGGCTTGAAACTTTCTGTTGTTTTTATACACTAGGATGATTAAAAAAATCTCAATAATTATCATTTTGTGGTTCTATGAACGTATACTGGGTGATTTTTTAGTCACTGGCAATACTTGCAAGGGTGGAAGTACTCATCAAAATGAACAACTTTTATTATGGGACTAACTGTGAAATCATGAAAAAATTATCAGCTGTTCCATACAAAAGTTCAATACCTACTCGACCAAAATGTATGAAGCAACCGTATTATTTTACGCCATTTCAGAATTAGCCCTATAATAAAAGTTGTTCACATTGATGAGTACTTCCACCCCTGCAAGTATTGCCAGTGATAACAAAATCAACCTGTATGTTTCTATTTAATAAAAATATTACTTGACTATGATGTTTTGTCGTAAAAAAAATAATATCAAGTCTGGTAACATTTTTATTTCAAAGGATCCGCGATAACTTGAAATACTTTTTATGATATAATAACCGTCGTTAATTAACACATAACATAAACTACTTACAATCCAGTCACTAGTTAATTAAAGTTATAAATTGTTTTTTTCTTTTCACAGCTCTACCACCTGCTTCCGATAAACGTTAGTAAAATCATGACAGACTTCGTTGCAACTGGTTTAGATCCACATGACTGAAGCAGTAAGCTTTATTTTATGTCAATAAATTCTAAACAGTGATTTGAATTTTTATTTCCTTTTGTTTTTTTTTTTATTATCAGCCTGTATGAGACAAGGAGGTTAGATAGAAGAGTAAATACTTACAATCTTTGACAATTAAAGGGGCTGCTACCCGGTTGTCTACCAGCATCCAACCTAGGGGAAATAGAGGGGATTGAGCAATTTTGACTGACTTCTTTTGGTCACTGATGGCCCGCCCATAGAGGATGAAGACGAAGCCTAAGACGGAGCATGCTTGTCCAGTAGAAACGTATTCACTCTAGCCTTGAAATTCCTAGATCGTCGGAGTCAAGAAACTCAAACGTCGGAAGCAAGTTCCACCTTTGCTATCCGCATTATATATGAGGATGCAAAACGTTGTGTCCGTATGTACTATGCAGTTTTATATCCTTCACTTATCGCGGCCCGTTTATTTGCCATTAGCTAAAAATCATACGGTCTACGGTCTATGCGAATTTAAAAACAATACCATACGTCTAAATATATATAACTCTATGTATTTTCAAACAGGTAATGTAATACCCACAAAGGCCGATCTGTAGATAATAAAATCAATTTATTCATGTGTGGCATAATTTAGGGAAATTCTGGTCATATAATTCCATATTGCTTTTTTTTCCTGTTACCCATAAGTTGTCTGGAAGAAATCGTTTCAGCGATAAGACCGTCTATTTTGTTAGCTACTTCTAATTTGTTTTCCTGTTTTGTCATTTATGGTATACAAATATAGTCTTTATACTAGTTTCCGCCCCGCGGTTTCACACGCGTTCCCAGGATAAAAAGTAGCCTATAGCCTACCTCAATAAATGGGCTATACAACACTAAAATAATTTTTCAATTCGAACCTGTCGTTCCTGAGATTAGCGCGTTCAACCAAACAAACTCTTCAGCTTAACTAACTCAACAAAAAGATTTTGTATAGGTACAACAAATACTTATAAATTACTGAATTCAACACATCAAAAATTACTTTACATAATTATTATATACAAGTTTAAAGATACTTAATCGAAAATAAGCCTTCGTTCATAATACGAATTCAATAGGGAACCTAACTGCCAATTCATCCCGCTAGAGGCGCCACTGTGTTATAACGTAAACAAATAACGTGATTGGCAAGACGAAATTAATGTCATATAAATGCTGACACGCCATTGGACACTTTGCCAATGCATTTCGGTGGCGCCATCTACAATTACCTTTGCGTAAACAGCCCTATTATTTCAATTTCACTCTAAGTTTAGTTTGCAATATGTACCATAGACAATATACATGTTTTACTTATATCTAATAAACTATAACTTAATTAGGACTTTGTACTTAATGTTTTAAGGAAGGTTACAGCTTGGCGTTTTGATGGCAAACATTGCCCAAACGCTTCTAGTAATAAGGGCTCTTGGTCCACTGATTGACTGTAAATAAAAAAAGCAAATTATTTGACACTTTACAATGGACAATGGTGTAGCCAGCCGGGTAGAACAAAGTACCCTACCTACCTACCTACGATGTTTTCCTTCATGGGAAACTCAAGTTCGAACCCATAATGACTTTTGTCGCAGCATTCGACGTTTCAACTACTGAGCTATCATCATCAAGCTTTTCTTTCGGTTTTTTTATTTATTTATTTATTACCATGTTTTTATTAAGTCACTTCCTCGTTTGTCTGTCTGTTGTTCCGAGTGGAATCTTGCAACTCAAATTTCGAGCACTTCCCGTTTAGCTATCCGGCTGAAAGTTTCAGGGTAGCTCACAACTCGATGACAATACATTCTAATTTTTAGTTATGGTTTAGTTTCTAATTCTGTTTTTTTTTTTTTAATCAAAATTATTTATAAATGTTACCTAATTATTATTCACCTATAGTCATCCATGGACACCCGTCCATCTTTATCCACGTCCATTTTCTTTAGCACCAGCTCAACAAGATCTCTCACTCCTTCATCAGGGTCCTCGTCTCCTGGTTGTTTCAGAAGGGAATTTCTGGAAATGATTTTATTTTAAGCATTCAAACATATTTATTATTTATACATATTTAGTTAATTTCTTCATCATTTTTGCCACATGGAGCTCTAATCGGTTTTCGTTATTTTAAATAAAACAAAAGGCAACATTTATTATTATTTTTTATACCTCTTAGTAGGCAAACAATCATACGGCCCGCCTGACGGTAAGCGGTTACCTTAGCTTGACGCTTGCAACACCAGGGGAATCACTCGCCGGCCCGTTCTCAGACAGTGGCTGGATCGGGCCCACGGGGCTCTCTCCTTCCACCTGGCACAGATGCTGACCGGACATGGTTGTTTCGGTCGCTATCTGTGTCGGGTGGCGGGTAGGGAGCCCACAGAGGAGTGCCACCACTGCCCGGCGGGAGTCGCGGACACGGCGCAAGACACGCGCGAGGCTTGCCCAGTTTGGGCCGTGCCTCACGCCGCCCTGTCCGCGACCATAGGAGTGGACTTGTCGCTGCCGGCCATGATACGATCCATGGTCGACAGCGACGAGTCCTGGAAGGCGGTCTATTCCTTCTGCGACATAGTCTTGTCACAGAAGGAAGCGGTGGAACGGGAGCGGGAGGACAGCGCCGACTCGCTCCCTATCCGCCGCAGACGACGTGGCAGGCGGCATCTGGCCTTCGCGGGCCGGATGCCGCCGGGGGACCTGTGGGCGGTAGATCGGGTGATCTGCCGCCGACGTTAAGGGTCCCGTGCTGGAGGCACCCAAGTATTCCTGGGTGCCTCAGCGGAGGGGGGGCAAGGCTTGGCTATCTCATGCGCCAAGCCCTGCCCCAAAGAGGAGGGCTCCTGTTAGCGTGCCGTTGGCGGGGCACGCGGTTGACAATTAACTTGATCCCGCAGCCTCGCCATACGGCAGAGAAGGAATACGGTGGGGTTTTAGTCAGTACGAGTCTGACATAACCCGGGCGCTTCCCCCGAAGTCAAGAATCCCAAAACTATTAGATCCTTTGGGAGTCCGAATAAAGCCGTGTGGCAGAAGTAAATCATACATAAACAATTCGGCATCTGTCCAAATAAACCAACTTACTTCAAAAGAACAAACATCTCATCCTTAGTGATGTAACCATCAGCATTCAGGTCGTAGACTCCAAAGCAAAGCGACCTCCTCTCCTCACTGGTTCCTCTGAGGAGGATGCTAAGGCCTCGGACCCAGGCTTCAAATCTTAGAGCACCTATGGAGTATAATAAGTGTCTGAATTCTAGGATGCAATTAGCGTGAATGTTTAGATCGTGAGATGCCTTCATTGGAAGCCATACTTTCTTGTCAATAAGTGCTTCAAAAACTAGTTTGGCTGATCGCAGATAAGCCGAAAAAGAAAAATAAACTTTATCTATTTCCTAACGTGCATTGGTATAATACTTATGTTTTGTTTTGTGGTATTTTGTTTTGGTGTATTGTTGTATTTTGTTGCATTTTAATAAATTTATTGTTCTTTCTTTCTTTCTTACTTACTTTATAGGCATTTTGCTCAAAGTGAATGACAAACTAGTGCAAAACACGGTTCAAATGGTAACATTCATCGTCAATACGTAATTTTCCATAAAGCTGCACTTTGTTAGCACTATATCACAGTACTGATACAATATAATATGTGAAGAAGTTTACCTTCACCACCAGCTGCTCCTCTGTCCCAAGTAACCCAGATCCTTTCAAGGATGGCTTCCTCTGTGACCAGGTCAAAAGTGTTGTGCATTACATCTCGGAACGTGTTCTGGTCAATGCCCTGAAAGTTTAGTCAGTATTTTTAAGAAATAACTTTTATTTATCTGGATTCTCCTATCCAGGTTTCATCATTATCATAACCGTGCGTCAGTGTGTGACGTCATAAATGGCAGTGACTGAAAATCAGTGCTGCTACCCGAAGTCGGGCTAGCAGTGTTATACTGAGTCGTTGACGCTTTTGTTTTTTGTGAACTCGCTTTTGTTTCTGTTTTTTTATATGTGATATGTAGTGTTGTGTGTATTTTCAAAATAAATGTATTTTCTTTCTTTCTCTTTCATTCTAACCCAAGAATGTAAACTGCTGAATATGGGCTTATGATGTATATCTTCTCTAATAGATGCATTTTAGATCGCTGAAACCGAACGTCTCTCTAGTGCTTTTAAAAACAATTAGTTCTTCCCAAAAACACGTTGAAGGCGATGATAGCTCAGTGGTAGTGACGTCGGACGCCACTGCAAAGGTCGTGGGTTCGAATCCTACAATGAACTTGAGCTTTCGGTGAAGGGAAATATCGTGAGGAAACCATAGCACGGTGGTAGGGTACTTCGTAGTACCCGCCAGGCTGGCTACCACCCTCAAGTTGAAAATATGTCGCCAAACACCTATTGGTGTGTTCCGGCAGCTGCACTTCAGAGCCAGATCCTTCTAGACTTTGTGTGCTTACCACCTTTGGTTATATCATCACCTACCATAGTGAGTTTGTGGTCAAACACTAGCCTATACAAAGTAAAAAAACGTTACAGTGACCAAAATCGCCAATGGATATTAGCAATACCAGGGGGATTGCTGTGAGTGCCCTTTTTAGTCCCTAACTTGAATATTTTAACTATTTTACATTGATTTTATCCATTGAATGACATAGTCGTATCTCAAACAAGCATGCTCCTATATGACACCAGAGATAGTACTTGTTTCACATAAAAACAGATGGGCAAACAGATAAACCAGCATAGCCGCCAGCCAGCGTCATCCATCTTCGAGGCGTCACGCGGGTATTGCAAAGTACCTTTCATTCTATGATAGCTCAGTGGTAGAGCCGTGACGTAGGTAGGTCGTGGGCTGTGTCGTGGGTTCGAATCCTATAATGAGATCGAGCTTTCGGTGAAGGAAAATATCGTGAGGAAATGGAAAGGAAATGAAAATCTGTCGCCAAGCAACCAGTGGCGGTACCTTCATACAAGCCCAAAAGCCCGGCTTGCCTAACTTATACCCACACGTAACAAACATCGAATAATTTGAAAATCGCGCTAAAAAGTTCGCGCGGTCATACGATGTAGGTAAACTACCCCGAACACAGCGGCCGGCGGCCGGCGGGCTACGCTCACTACTACACGCGCGCCGCTTCATGCGTACAGCACACACGTTCACAATATTCCACATCTGCCATCCCGCTCGTACGCACGTCTGCAAAGCTAACGCAAGCCCAAAAACGGCGGCTTGCACATCTCTCTTTCTAACGTATGAAAACTACGCATAGTGAAAATAGCGCTACTTTGTTACGAAACTGCACATTAGTATGGACGGGCGAAGCATTGATTTACCATGAAGTTGTCTGCGGATTTTTGGCGCGAGTATTGCGCATGCTCGTGTACATCGTAAAATAGCTTCGTTTCGCTGCAACTTCAGTGCATAGACATTGTTTTTGTTTTGGATTGTTTGAGTTGAAAGAAAAGTTTTGTTTATTGTCGATTCATTGCAATACTTACTAGATAGTAGATATGTGTTTAAAAATGGAAGAAATAGTGCGTTGTGAGGATATGAGGTGTATTAAAGCGTTACTCGACCAGGGCAAGTTAAATTCTTTGACTTTTTCTCAAAAAAAAGTTTTGATAACTTCACCAAAACCAACGCCTGACCTGTGTATTTCTCAGAGCAAGGGACACAAACGTAAATTCAGTAGATCTATTTATAAAACAAATTGGATTGCGGGCTGTTCTCATTTGAACAAGTTGTTTTGCTGGAGCTGTTTGTTTTTCTCGAACGATACAAATGTTTGGAATACGTCCGGTTATGACGATTTAAATAATCTATCTAGAAGTAGTATGCCTTCAGTGTGCTTTGGTTAACTCGCCTCAAGGACCCTCAAGGAGCAAGTGATAGTTGAAGACTAAGATTACTGATTGAAGAAATAACAAGATGGATTTTACGTCAAACGGTTAGAACCCACAAAAATATAGGTTGGGCTTGCCCTAATCTAAAGCCCTAGGCACGCCACTGCAAGCAACTACCGGTATGTTACGGCAGCGCTTGAGAGACAGAACCTTCTAGGCATTGTGTGCTTACCACCTTCGGCCACATCATCACTTACCATGGTGAGATTGTGGTTAAATACAAGCATATATACAAAGTAAAAATGAACCTTACCACCGTGCAAAATATACAAGTTTGAATAAATAATTGCTTAGCACATAACACGACTTTTAAAAGTTCAAAATTTTATTGCAGACGTATTAACGAAACAATATAGTTTCGTATCCATACGTTATCGTGTAAGTGAAGATACAAATTTCAAAAGACATTGTGTTTCCAATAACCCCATTATTTTTATTGCTCAAGAATAGGACACGCAAAAGGAAAGCAATAATTTGAGCAATTTATTTGTGAAATTGCGTGTCGAGGATTACACGTGGAATCTTTATATAAGGTCCTAATAAATGATGTACGTTCCTTTTGAGGGATGATAGTATAGGTCATAAGTATTCCGAAAATGATAATTCAGGTTTTTTTTTTCATTAAATTACGACCGATTTTTTTTTTTTATAATTTTCGGAATACTTATGACCTATACTATCATCCCTCAAAAGGACCGTACTTAATTTATTAGGACCTTATATATGATAGAAACTAGGTAATCTTTCCTTGTGTATACTAGTTTGCATTATATACAGGGTGATTTTGTTATCACTGGCAATACTTGTAGGGGTGGAAGTACTCATCAATGTGAACAACTTTTATTATAGGGCTAACTCTGATATCGCGTAAAATAATATGGTTGCTTCATACATTTTGGTCGAGTAGGTATTGAACTTTTGTATGGAACAGCTGATAATTTTTTCATGATTTCACAGTTAGCCCCATAATAAAAGTTGTTCATTTTGATGAGTACTTCCACCCTTGCAAGTATTGCCAGTGATAACAAAATCACCCAGTATAACCTCTTATGTGTAATGCATGTTTTACGAGGTATTCGACCTTGAAGATAGGTAGATATTGTCAGATCAATATACACGTGGTGTCATGCTAAACAATTTTTTTATGGGACCTATTTTGCTTATGAAAGTTGGGCTCTTACGTAAGTTGAATGCAATCTGTTTCAATTAGAAACCGGTTAAATATTAACCGGTTTTTTTATTTATTTATTGACATAATAATGTACAATATTATAGAAGAGATTTATGTTATTTTTATCCATTGTATCTTTGTTTATCGTTGTTGTAAGACCCCAGAAACTTTAAACTCAATGGTTATAAAATAAAAAGGTTAATAAAGGTTATTTTACATAAACTTAGTCCCCGATGGGCCAGGGTTAACGACCTGATAATAAAATAAGTCTTTATAGACTATTAAAAGTTTTTAAACCTAGGCTTCATGTGCTTAGAACCATATTTTTGAGTTCTATGTATATAATTCAATGATATTGTAAGTAAAAAGGTGTAGATAGGTTACCTACATACTTTCAATCTTCAAAAACGGCACACTAACGCACTCATAAATAACTAAATAATTCAGTACGAGAAGTGCATCCGTTGACGCCGGCAAGGCGACACTGAGGTCAAGTCTAGCCACATTTTAACGTGCCGCTTGCTGAGCGCTTATAACCTATCTACACCTTTTTACTTATGATACATTGATATAAGTATACAAAAGTAGTATATGTCACTATATGTAGTAGGTATATCAGTTATCTGGCTTCCTTAGTATAAGCTCTGCTTAGTTTGGGGTCTGATGGCGGTGTGTGAGGAATGTCCCAGAATATTTATTTATCGGCCGCATCACTTATAAAAAAAAACAACTTGCTATATAGAAAATCATATAAATATCCTGGAACAAACGTCACCCTTGGCTATCTGATCTCAAACTAAGTACTTAGTGCTTGTACTATATGAAAACCTGAAACTGTAACTGTTCATGTTCATGCACAGAAAAATATGTTAGTCCTTGGTGAAAATCGAACCTACGACCTGTGGCACGGCTGTCAGGGTAATTAAATAAGTAAGTATTTATGTACAGTAAGCTATTTTTTAAATTAAATTCAAGGCACAGTTCATGATTACTATGGCAATCTAAAATGTATTATTATATTATTTTCTGTTATTATATCATTATTATATATGTATATATCTGTCTGGAGCACACCGCAAGCGCTTCTCGGCTTCTCGACTTTTCAAGGGGCTCCACTGAAAATCAGTGCTGATGGTGTTAGCCATCAGCATAATACTGAGTTGGTGTCCTTTTTGGCATCACATCACAAATAATGGAATTATTTAATCTGCTTTCCGGTGTCTTATTGTACCTAACTATATGTGCTTGTTGTATTATTATTTTTTCCCCCGATTTTTAATGTATTATTATTAATTTTCTGTAAGCTTTTGTTTGTTATTCTCATTTTATTTAATTTTTCTATAACATTCTAAGCTTTTGTTTCTGTTGTATTTCTTTGTGCCTTCCGTGATATTGTTTTTACCAATGTAGTTTTGTTTTGTGATGACAAATAAAACCATGTCTATGTCTATGTCTACTTACATCAATTTTGGGTGGCTGTCCAATGGCAGAGGTGGGCAAAGTTGCCTGAGCTGATGTCACCAACCTTCTATACATGCCGTATAAAGCCTCCAACTCATTCCTGTAAGTATCAATACTCATTATATTAGGGAATTAATGAAAATAACAAAAACTTCGGGAAAATTATCGGTAATGGAAAATCGCTACTAATGCATTTTTTTCATACCACTACGGCTCGTGATATGGTAAGCAGTTACCGTAGCCTATTGTCGCTTGCAACACCAGGCGAATAACTCGCGTGTTGTCGACCCCTTAAAAACCTCTTTACACACTTCCGTTGTACTCCTTTGGAAAATCCACGACGGGGAGCATCCTGAGCGTCCGCGGTCGGGGACTTCTTTGAAACTGCACCGTAAGAGACTAATATGGTTTCAATGTGTGAGGATGAGCTCCCCGTTGATGGTGAGAGGTGCGTGGGCATCAAGTCAAGCAATTCCTCAGAACACAGTCCGTTGTACTGTACTAGCGGTAGAAAACATAGGTAGGTATAAGGAGGCAAAGTAGCTCTCACTTAGGGGTTCTAAATCCTAAGCTATATAACTCTAACTACTAGAAATATCTGTATCTTAGGAACTAAATTCTTCCTATGCTGTAATTAGCGTTCAGTAATTAGAAAATGTAGCAAGCAAAAGGTGAGTACTTAAATTGAGAAGTCCGTAATGGTGCCTGCCTGACTTAATCGTAATATCAAATTGAAATTGCATTCGGAAGCATTGTTAATATTAAATAGGTACTCATAATTAATTGTGATAAAAGTAACCCAGCGAGGTTTTTATTTAATGTATTATTAGTACTCGACGTATGTTTAGGTATGTTTGGTAAAGTTTAACGCTACACGCCGAAACATTTTCCGCAAACAAGCTATTCGTGTGTTCCGGCAGCTGCACTTGAGAGTCAGTTTCCTACAAGGCATTGTGTAAAAAAAAAAACATTCCAACGAGACATATAGCAGAGAATTTCAAATAATTACGCTGATACCTATAGTTTTTCAGTTTTGAAACAAAATCGAAAACCGACTCTAATAAAGTTCAGCAAACATATTTATTCATGAACAACTAATGATTTAAGAATAAATTAAAAGCTTACAAATATATATACAAAAACATACAATAAATTATTTCACGAGTGCAACCTACACAACTTTTAAACAAACCAATCAAACAATTTTTTATCACCACACAAACAGCTCAACAAATATGAAAAATAAACACACACAAACATAGAAACTCACTTATTAAAGTGCGTGGCTTTGTACAAATAATCTAAATGTTTATCTTTCAGTTTTCTAGTTGGCATTTTGGCATAGTCCACGATGCGTTTGCCGTCTAAACTCTATGAGGGCTGCGATCAACTGGCAACCGATAGCCGACAGTACCAACATGGAGGAATGAATCCAACTTGTAGCTTCGATTTCCTTATATTCCGTGCCACTGAAATATTGTTATTGATTCGAAATGGAATGTATTAATACGTTTTATGTGCCTAATGGAGTTTTTACGTGTAACCCATTTTGTTTTCAGCTGTTTATGCGCCATTTTATTTTGGATCTATGATTGAGTCGTAATAAAAACCTTTTTTAAGTTATGTCCACGGGAATAACGCGATTTTACGAGTACTAATGTATTATCTATAGACGTTTTTTTATATCTGCAAGCAAGATTTTTTCTTAATTCTAGGTTGTAATTTAGCCTAAACTAAATCAATTTAAATCTATGATAGCTCAGTGGTAGTGACGTCGAATACTGCGAAGTAGGTTGTAGGTTCGAATTCTACAATGAGCTTGAGCTTTCCGTGAAGGAAAACATCGTGGAGAAACCATAGATGTGGGGTACTTTGCTAGCATCAAGGTTGATCCGGCACTTGAGAGCCAGTTGCTTCTACGCGTTGTATGCTTACCTTCGGCTTTATCACTTACCATGATGAGATTGTGGTCAAACACAAGCGTAAAGTATAAACTTACTTGTTAAACCGCGTTGTCTTCAACAACAAATCGAACACCTTCTGAGGTGGCCGAGCTCCTGGCAGTGGTGCTTTAGGCTTTGGTTTAGGTCTCGGCACAGTATGCTGTACTTGAGAAACTGCATTCTTCTGCGCCGCCGCTCTGCCAGCAGTCAGGAACAGCCTGACGCCTCGAAGAGCGATGGCGCTGGCGGCCATGCTGATTTGCTTGTTCATTTGTTCGCCCATCTATTTTAAGAGATGAGATAGGTATAATGCAGTCGTAATGTCTTATTTAGTAGTAGGTAAGCTGGTTTGCGTTTGGTTATAGATTTGGATGAAACTTGGCACATAGATAGATCATACTCTGGAATAACATTTAGGGTACTTTTTATCCTGGGAAAACATAAGATCCCTCGGGACGCAGGTGAAACCGCGGGGATGAAAATGAAATTGACGGAGCTTATGGTATGGAGGAGGACATAGGCTAATTTTTTTCTCAGAAACGCGGAAGACAACTTTACTAGTAACCTATTATATCTAAATTATTTTGGCTCTAAGAAGAACGCTTATGAAGAGCATGGTTCGAAAGATAGCTTTCTGAACTGCAAAGAATAGGTATGATGGTAAAGAAAAGTTATGCTCAAAGTCAGAGTCGAAGACTGGATGTAACCGTACGTTGTAGGAAGTCTATGGGGGGGGGGGGCTTGGCAGTGATCAAATAGTATAAACTACTGTGGTTAAATGGACTAGTAAGAGTGAGGTGCTGATTGCAGGTCCGAAACTATTTTTTTTTCTACACTGACTATAAAGACTGTGATGGGATTTCATTCTGTAGATCTATATGTCTTTTGATGCATGAAGGAAAAATTGGTAAATAACATCCAAATAACTCAAATTATTCATCGGTATATCAATCTTCATCCTCATGTAAAAATCTTTTTGACGTTGTTGTCATGCAGTAATTAATATAGAGAAATCATCACTCAGCCCATTCCCAATTTATAGTGAAGGAAAACACCGCCTACTAACGTACAAATACATAGTAGTTACCTACTAATAATGATCGCGTCGACGTATAGGCATCATAGAAACAAATTGTTCATAGATGGTGCCTCGCACTACCTCCCTGCCGCTTTATAACTTCCTATCGTTTAATTACAAAGTTGGTGTTGTTACCTACCTTTGTAACGTTATGGAAGTATAACTAACTTCTGTCCTGAGGTTTTACCCGCGTTTTTATGGAAGCTAATGAAAGAGCACGTAAAAGCTATCAAAGATTTATTAAATAGCAAAATGAATAGGTTTCCTATCGACTTTGACACCTTTTAATTTAGTGTAAGGTAGACATTCACTTTTAGCAAACAAAGTTAAAAAGCTAACTTATCTCTTGAAGCTCCTTCACTTCCTTCAGTATTCACCTCGAGGATAAAGCCTGTCTTCGTTTTGGGCGGCTTGAACCCCTCACTTCACTCAGAGCCCGACATAACTCCCGAGCGAAGCTAGCGAAGCGAGCTCTTGAGTCCCTAGTTACGCTCAATATGCCGCCCGTGACGTAAGACTGCTTTACCCCCTTGGTGCATAATCTACTATTACGGATATTTCCATTACCAGGGTCCAAAAAATCCCTACTGAAAAAAAAAATGCTGTTTTCTATCGCTATCAAAAAGTACAGGAGTGTTTATTTAGTTTTTTAAAAACGTATAAATGCAGTCTCAGTAAAAATTCATACAAAATTTAAAATTACTTTCCCTGTGGCATATAGCCTTTGTATAGCCGATGAGTTTGTACTTATATTAAACACGATAATCTCAAAAACTACCAGTTACAAAAAATGCTTTAGAAAGCTCATTTATTTTTGAAGGCAACATGATACGACCCAAAAAAACACAGGTAAAACAGCGTAGCACAACTAGTATCTAAAAGCTTATAAAACCGCGGATCGAAAGCATTAGTTCAAAACGAGGTTAAATTCAGTTTACAGTCGTGAAATAAATTAGAAATAATAAGGAACTGCATTTAAATTGCAATTGGCAAGCAAATGTATTAAATTACACAATTTGATTGTTTCCCGCGGCCATGATAACGTTTTACCATCAATTATTAATGTTTCAGTGTCTACTATACCTCCAATGAGTTCACGCAATGTACGAGTAACTGTATAACGTATAAAACACGCAAGTTGTTTGAAATTTGACTACAATAGATAGAATCTATCTTATATTAGGTAAGATTGCAGTATTACCAAAAACTATTGTATTTGATAGTTTTTGGTATTACTATGGATTTTGTAGAAGTTAGTTGTCTTTTTTATAACTTGTTTGTAAACAGATAAGATGTAGGTAGGATTTGGATTAAATTTGATAGGTACATACTATGTGAGCCATTTAAGAATAGGATGGGGTTAGCTGACAACTTCACGGCTTAGCTGTCATTTTTGTACCGCTAGCAAAAAAAATACAATGATATTATAAAGAGGTAAAGTTTGTGAGTTTGTTTGTAGGGGGTAATCTCAAAAACTACAGGTTCAAATTGAAAAATTATTTTAGTGTTGGATAGCCTATTTACTGAGGATGTATTGTCAACAAACAAGCATACGGCCTGCCTGATGGTAAGCGGTTACCGTTGCGTATGAACGCTTGCAACACCAGGAGTATCACTCACGCGTTGCCGACCCTTCCCCCCGCCCCGATGAGCTCTGGTGACCTTACTCACGCGCAGGAACACAACAATAAGTTATTTGGCTGCGGTATTCTGTAAGGTGGAGGTACTTCCCCAGTCGAGCTGCTCTTTGAGCGACATATCGCTATGCTCTATCTCTCTTACTTGCAGGGGTGGCAGTCATCGTCACTCGTAAAAATCAGCCTGTATATTTCTATAACAAAATGGTACTCATTTTTTTTTTCTAAAGTATTTGCATAATAGCATACATCTTTTACTTTGCATATAGTTATATGCGATATTATGTATGCGCGTGCGGCGGCATGCATGGAATGCATGTTGACATTTGCATCGGCATGTAAATGACTTATAAACGGCACGCGACATTCATAAATCTATGCTCACGACTTAAATATAGAGGGTGCTTGTTTTAATCATTTTTAAGTCGGATAAGAGGTTGTTTGACTTAAATTATTTTATTTTTACATTTGATTTACAAATCATTTATATTATTGAGCTATTTATAAATATTGTAATAAAATACGATAATCTATTACGTAATCTGTTTAAATATTTAATTTTGAAAGGCTTTGTATTTCTATCAAAATTAACATGGCTGTTTGACCATAATTTCCTTGATGTGGTTGAAGGTGGTAAGCCTGGATGGGTACTATAGCTATCAAGGTAATCTATACTAAAATAAATATAAATAGCCCAAATGGCTGGCTATTATATTGCCACAGCGTAATTACATACAGTGGTCTATCGCGTTTGAAGTCGCGTGAAATGCCGTTTTGTATAAGCATTCGTAATAGGGTATTTGACTGACATTCAAATCAGCAACTTTTTATGAAATGTCAAAACGATAGGTTTATATGGAGTTTTGTATGAAATACAAGCATGTGACGTCATAATTATATAGCATACTCTTTATGATTAGATTGGTCATTAAAAATCATAACAAGGATAAATTTAATAAAATAATCGTGGATTCTCCTTTTTTTTAGATATTTTATACTCTGGTTAGTGTTGGATAATTTATTTTGAATATAGGCAAATACCCTATTGCTGCATTGTGTCCCCCCAAGCGAGTGTATGGCAGCTACCGCCTCTCTCTCACCCCGCAAGCCCCGCACGATTGCTCTGTCTAGACGTGTCCGTTGGCCGTTATTTCTTATCCTACAAATATTATAAATTCGAATGCGTGTGTATACATATAGTTAGTTACCACTCTACTCCATAGCGGTCTTAGATGAAATTTGCAGATAGAATATTATATAGGGTACTTATTATCGCGGAAACGCGGGTGAAATCACGGGGCGGAAGCTAGTAAATAATAAAAAATATTTTTAGACAAATACCTAGTTTTATTTATATTTGGAAAATCTTCACATTGACTTATTATTAAGTTGCAGTTCGCCAAACATCCTGTATAAACTTTATATGGCATTTTAAATCTATAGTTTTGATCTATGTGTTGAACATAGATGTCATAATAAATTATGTAAGTGGATATGTATGAAACAGACTTTCTTTACGATATACCTTTAATCTATACTAATATTATAAAGCTAAAGAGTTTGTTTGTTTCTTTATTTGAACGCGCTAATCTCAGGAACTACTTGTTCGATTTGAAAAATTATTTCAGTGTTGGATAGCCCATTTATCGAGAAAGGCCGGGAAAACATAAGATCCTTCGGGAACGCGGGTGAAACCGCGGGGCGGCAGCTAGTAATAATATAATAGGTATAGAAGAGTTCTTTAATTTGTTTGTTTGAAAGCGCTAATCTTTGCATCTGCCTTTGAAAAAATAAATAATTATTTGCATTTGATAGTCCGATTCTTGAGGAAGATTATTGGCTACTTTTTATCCCGGGAATGCGGGTGACACCGCGAGGATACAGTAATTCTACCTTATAGCAAAAAATAACTTTCTAGATGTAAATACAGCTCGCAAAAAGTGGAGATACTGTGAAAATTTGTTTAGGTATATAATTAAAAATGTATTAAAATGGAAAACATAACTAATGTATAGTTAATCAATGTAGGTATTAGTTACATAAGCTACCTATCCTATGTATACCATAATCTCAGTTATAATCCACCACTGCAGTTGATTGCTATGCAACTAAAAGCAGTATAAATGTTTCAGTAGAGCAGCTACAGCCCACTATTATAACTTAAAACATCTATAAAACATCAATGTTTGTCTGTCAGTCTGTTTAATTGTAACATATGTATGTACGCTCATAACTAATACCGTTCATTCGATTGCTATGAAGCTTTGGGGAGTTGTGCGCACGCCCGTGATTGGTTTCTGTCAAAAATTAAAGTAAAAAAAAAACAAGGCGTTGCAACGCACGCTAGGATATTATTAAGTATTATAAAATAAATTAATACTTTTTCTTTATTAATGGCATTTAAATTCTGATAAAAATGCAATTTATAATTTTTATCTGTACGGTACAAAACCGTTCCTAATTCGATATATAAATTACGTAATCGATGTTCCAATTTTATTTAATTCACCAACAACATGCAACAATATTTATATAAATAACTCAAGATTATGTAAAAGATTTTAAATTTAGAATAGCAAACACTGTAAGTACATTCGGGCAATTCATCATGAGATAGCATTATGTGCCACTACAGTACAACAAAAAGGGTATACTGACCTTATAGAGCTTATACCCCTCGTCTCACCCTAACAACACAATCACATATAGATCCATAAAACAACATATGATTTATTGTAGAGTAGACTGTGCGTAAAGAAGCATTGTTACTGATTTCGATTGTTGCTAGGTAACTCGACACGTTTGCGATCGAATATTTTTTTCTTTAAGTAATGACTCTGAGTATTGATTAAACCTACTTTCCTACAAACAGCGAGTTGTTGGGATTCGCTGATATGTAGCACGTATTGCCACATTTTACTTTAGTTTATTGTTTTGATTTTATTTTACTTTGTTTGTATCCAATGGCCTACTTATACAATCTACATAATTTGGGATAATTAGTGTAACACACCTTTGTTAGAGTCCTTGATGGAAATGAAATGGGAAGGTGCGGATTGGTATTTTCTTTTTTTATAATTTATTGCTCGATGTAGCTCGGGGTTTTTGGCGACAATGACCCCCTCACGGATGTAAAAAAACTATATTATTTTATGAATAAAAAAACATCCTAAAAAATTACCATAAAGCAATTTAGTCCGTCCCATCCATTGTAATGTTTTTTTAAAAATTTCATTTCATTTTTAGGGTTCCGTACCCAAAGGGTAAAAACGGACCCTACTACTAAGACTTCGCTGTCTGTCCGTCTGGCGTCCGTCCGTGTGTCACCACCAGGTAGTATCCGATAGCTAGATAGTTGTAATTTTCACAAATTATGTATTTCAGTTGCCGCTATAACAACAAATACTAAAAACAAAATAGGTAAAATAAATATTTAAGGGGAGCTCCCATTCAACAAACGCGTTTTTTTGCCCTTTTATTTGTCTTGTGGTAGTTCCCGTTGACCTAAAATCACGAAATTTGGCAAAAAGCAAGGTCTTACAGCACAAATAAAGGAAAAATTCCAAAAAATAAAAAGTTGAAATTTAAAGGGTGTCCCCATACATACATAGTAACGCCAATTACTAAAGACCTCTGACTTGTATGGGCGCTCTAACAATTTAGACTCAAATAAGGTAAATAAATAAAATTGTGCATTTCCCGTGATGGGTGAACGATGGACGAAGTTTGTACGGAACCCTCGGTGCGCGAGTCCGATTCGTACTTGACCGGGTTTTTTTACTTCAATGAGGACTCGATTGTGAAACGTCATTTTCGTTTTTATTTTTAGACAAGTAATAGATACCTACTTACTATCAAAAAAATGAACGCGATCTTCGTTCAGGCTATTGGTTATCTTAATAAAATACATAATGGTTGCCATAGAAACTAGATACGGACAAAATGGCGCTTAATTTCAAGGTAGATAAGGTAAGTACATGGTACATTCCAGAAAATTATTCTCGACGCGAATTGCGTTTCTGCGAACAAGGAAATGAACCTTCCAGCACACTCTAGTGCTTACTAACTATTTTTCACTGGCAAAATAATATATCTACTCGACGATAGATAGCGCTACTTTACAGTTTAGTTCAATAAAGGCATAGGTCTGTGTGTGTATGTTTCTAGAATGATGCATCGCCTCTGCATTTTGTTCGCTTGCAGTTTCTAGAAAGTATTCAATCGGGAACGTTCTGTGTTTCGTTAAGGATGATAGATGGCGTTGTAGTCAACCGACTATAAATAAATACGCCGAATGCGCGGCGCAGTACCGGCAGTCAATAGTAAAGAATCAGTCGTAATAATATCCAAAGCGAAATAAGTGTAAACAAAACAAAATGTCGATGTTACCGTACATGTATAATATTGAGAGACCATTCCACATGATGGAAAAGGAGATCTTCAAGCCGGATGACTTCTTCAGTTCTCCATTCAACCAGCTGGTGCCACGGGATTTCTTCGCACCTCAGTTCTTCAAGCCATGGGAGAATATGCTTCGACCATGGGAGACCATCATCAAGCCGATGGAACAGATATCCGCAGTCATGAACCACCTGGCAATCCATGACATTGGATCTAAAATAACTTCAGACGACGAGAAATTCCAAGTGAACGTGGATGTTCAACACTTCGCACCGGAAGATATAAGTGTAAAAGTGATCGATGGTAATGTAATTGTGGAAGGTAAACATGAAGAGAAACGTGATGAGCATGGTTATGTCTCGAGGCAATTCGTAAGGAGGTACGGCCTACCCAAAGGATGTCTCCCTGATACGGTGGTATCAAAACTTTCTTCAGATGGCGTTCTGACAGTAACTGCGCCGAAGGTGATCCCCATGCCGTCAACAGGTGAAAGAATTGTACCCATCACTCATACAGGACCAATTCAAAAGCATCTTGGATCTCCAGAAGTAGGTGTGAAGTGAAAATGTTTTTTTTATGTAATTTATTTTCTGTAAGACTGATGTGTAATTTGTGATCGGTATATGTTATTTTTAAGTTCTAATAAATATAATCTAATAATAAATATAATACTCTATCTCGTGTTGTTTTATTTGCTCGATAACAAACTGTAAATATTGATTTTTAGGGTTCCGTAGTGTAGGACTTACTTACTAACTGACTTACTGTATTACTAAGACTTCGCTGTCTGTCCGTCCATCTATCTTAATTGGCACCAACCTCAAATAAGGTAAATAAATAAAATTATGCATTTCCCGTGATGGACGAACGATGGACGAAGTTTGTACGGAACCCTCGGTGCGCGAGTCCGACTCGCACTTGGCCTGTTTTTGTTAATTATTATGGACTATGGGTTAGGAGTAGAGCTTTGAATTAAGTACCAAACCGTAATTAGGAAAGGAAATTAACTAAAGTCTTAATTAGAATGAATGAATGTTTTCCTATTATCGGGTTTGTAATGGTTTATCATAAAGGTATTCTTAGTTATGGTTCTGGCCCTTATGTATTAAGGAAATGATAATAGGGCATTTATTCACTGATTATATTTGATATAAAACATCGAGTAGGTATATGGTACAGAGTTTGGACTATATATAAGTAATTAATGAAAGGTGTGCTAAATCTTAATACATGATGATGGATTTTCATGATAGATTGATGAGTTTATAATGATATTACATTATAATGTAATGGATACAAAGTAGGCACAAATTAATGAAATATTCTTTACTGTATTCACCATAATACACTTGACATACAAGAGAAGTAAATACATAAAAGAAAGAGAAGCCTTAATCGCATCTTGACTCGCGATTAGACTGGAATTCTATTTTTTTTTGTAAGTAGTTTTAGCCAACCGCTACTTATGTTAATTAGCTATTCAGGATGGCTCCTGATTTGCACAGCTTCTTAATGAGGAAGTGATGAAGGAAATTATTATCGCATCTAGACTTTATGAACTGCATTGCATATCTCACATGGTCTAAAAGTACCGCGTCTTTTTTTACAAATATAGGTATCACGGACTTTTATGTACGATTTTTTATATTTAAATAAGAATTGTATCAAATCTATGCTAAATAAATACAATTATATAGTAGGTAGGTATTCATATAAATACCAAATAAACTACCTACTGTACAGCCAGTGCATGTTATTATGTACTAGTATTAAAATCATGCAGATTTTACAACTAACAAAGACCATAAAAATTAAGCAAAATTATGTTCCGAGTATTTATTCAATAGGTAGCTACAAATCTTAACATAAACCTAAAATCATTGGAATGCTACAAGTAATCTGCGTACAAATTAACATCAAAATTGAACGTTGACTAAAATTAAATAAGACATATCAGAGGATATCGCAGTCTAAAATTATCTTGGCATGGAGCCATGATGCAACTGCAATTTTACTGCCCATTTTCTACAGGAGCTTCAGTAACCTCTCCATCACCTCCTTCAGCTTTAGAGCCTTCCACCTGAGTCTTCACTGGACCAGTCTGGATGATAGGCACCACACGCTCATTCAACGCCTGGGGACGTACTAATGGTGCCGTAATTGTCAAGACACCATCAGAAGACAGTGTAGACTGAACAGCTTCTACATTACAGCCTTCTGGAAGCGTATACCGCCGTGAGAACTGACGAGATACCCATCCATGATTATCTTTCTTCTCTTCATGACGCCCTTCAATAACAACAAACCCATCAACTGTCTTCACCGATATCTCTTCGGGACCGAAGTGCTGGACGTCCAAATTGACCTGGAACTTGTCTCTATCGACTCTGATAGTCGAGCCGGTATCATGTAGCATAGACGACAGCTGTTTCCATGGGCGATAGTAATCTCTGGATGCAGGTGGAGCTACTGCTGTCAGAATATCTTCTGGAGTTAATGTTAAAGCGAAATGCTGGTCATGGAGGCGTCTCGGACGCTCCAATTCGAGCAAATATGGTAGAAGAGACATTTTTTTCAGGACACGTTAGCGAAAAAAATTGCCAAACGATGACAATGTTTGCTTACACTGCGCATGACGTTCTGCGCATAAAAGAAGCAATGGCCGCCGTCTGTCTGGCCAGCTCTTGTGAACAGTTGGCGCGCGAAGGTTTACTTAACCGCAAATTCTTCTTTTTATATGAATTTTCATTATATGAAAACTACTATAAGAAATTCCTAGTCTTTAGTACATTATTTGTCTTAATTCTTAGTAAATATGCTTCGGTTGTTATAATTTACTTATTAATGATACTATCGATAATTCAGATAATAATATTTTTTAGAAATTATGCGTTTTTTTATTTTTTTATTTTGTGAAACGTTTCTGAACCTGTGAAAGAATTATTAGAGATTGTTAAATATTTTGATATCAAGTAGCAAGCAGCTTATGATAAAATCTACCACTAGGTATGAAAAATTCAAAATCACATATATTGTCATTTTTAGGGTTCCGTAGCCAAATGGCAAAAAACGGAACCCTTATAGATTCGTCATGTTTTTAAACAATGTCGGCAAACAAGCATACAACACGCCTGATGGTAAGCAGTTACCGTAGCCTATGAATGCTTGGAACACCAGGGCAGGGGTATTACTCACGCGTTGCCCACCCTTCCCCCTCCCGAATGAGCTCTGGCGACCTTACTCACGCGCAGGAACACAACTAAAAGTTATTTGGCTGCGGTATTCTGTAAGGTAGAGTACTTACCCAGTCGAGCTGCTCGTTGAGCGACATATCGCTATGCTCTCTTGAAAACTTTATTCTATTTACTCTGTGGCATTTTTTGAGCTACGATACTTATATACTTAGATACTGAACTGAAAATAGAATGTTCCTTTCTATATTTATTTATATAAATAGTTTCCGCCCCGCGGTTTCACCCGCGTTCCCGTGGGATCTTATGTTTTTCCGGGAAAAAAAGTAGCTTATGTGCTATTCCAGACTATTATTTAACTCTTTGCCAAATTTTATCCAAATCCGTTCAGTAGTTTTTGCGTGAAGGAGTAACAAACATCCATACATCCATCCATCCATCCAAACATTCACATTTATAATAAGTAAGATAAGATTAAGGCAAACTAACATTACATTTGAAAATTTTAAAAGTAAAAATATGCTTTAAGGCCATTAATAAGTTTCTAGAAATGGAATGCAAGCTATCCTACAAGATAGAAAGTCCTACTATCCTACTTCCCACTTAATATTATAAACGCGAAAGTTTGGGAGGATGGATAGATGTTTGTTACTCTTTCACGCAAAAACTACTCAATGGATTTGAATGAAATTCGAAACACATATAGGAAATTTCCTGGATTAATATATAGGATACTTTTATTCCGGGAAAACATAAGATCCCTCGGGTACGCGGGTGCAATATCATTAGATTAGTATCTGATGAACGTGAGCCTTATCTTTTGATAGAGCTATTGTTTATGCAAAATATGTTTTTTTTATATATCACTTTGTAAATATATTGTATTTTCGACAATTGCCATGGCAACTAAATGTTGGCGCTCCCTGCATAGTAGGATTTTTATATTAAACACAAATGCATGCATGTACATATATGTATACATGTTTATTGAATAGGGAATCTGACTCCATCAGCCATCGATGGCTGATTGTAGGTACCTACATAGCATTATTTTGTGATATAAACTTTTCTTCTGGGTGTATCACTGAACCTTGACATAATAGAAAAAGTTTTGTTTCTGAAAGTTTATCAGTAAAAATAGTTGTATCTCAAATAAAAATAATGCAGATTTTTGTTCGAGCAAAAACTTTTTAAGAAAAACAGATTATTTATGTGAAAATTTGGATGGATGGATGGATGTTTGTTACTCAATCACGCCAGAGCGGCTGAACGAATCTGGATAAATTTTACACAGACATATATTATAGTCTGGAATAACACATAGGATATTTTTTATCCCGGGAAAATATAGGATACCTCGGGACCGCGAGTGAAACCGCTAGTAAAGTATATTGTATTTTATTATATTCTTAAGGAACCGAAACCGATAGCACGGTGGAAGGGTAGGTACTTTGTATTACATAAAAATATTTTTATTCTCACTAACAACAATTGCGTGCTCCGACGGCAAAACAAGAAGCATACACCATACTTAAGTCTCAAGCAGACCAGTCCCCCCAAGCAGCACCTGTTCACAAGTATGACGCATGTGGCAGCCATATCTCTCATTTTAAAGGGAAGTATACCCACCTGGCTGGCTACCACCTGTCACCGAGCACTACCAGTGTGTTCCGGCAGCTTTGCTTGAGAGACAGTTTACAAGGCTTTGTAATGTCATCATTCATCGCTTGACACGTTGAAATTGGGATCAAATACGAGATTATCTGTTTATATATATGTATAGTATATATATACCTATATATAAAACACCATTTATAACTCAAGAATAATGCTTGGACCAATTTTTATGTTTTTTGATTTGTTGGATTTATCTCCGCCCTAAATGGCAGAATAACTATAAAAAATATATAAAAATATCGTTTTTAGTCTGTCTGTCTGTCCGTCCGTATGTCACAGCCACTTTTTTCCGAAACTATAAGAGCTATACTGTTGAAACTTGGTAAATAGATGTATTCTGTGAACCGCATTAAGATTTTCACACAAGAATAGAAAAAAAACAATAAATTTAGGGGGTTCCCCATACTTAGAACTGAAACTCAATTTTTTTTTTTTCGTCAAACCCATAAGTGTGGGATATCTATGGATAGGTCTTCAAAAATGACATTGAGGTTTCTAGTACCATTTTTTTCTAAACTTAATAGTTTGCGCGAGAGACACTTCCAAAGTGGTAAAATGTTGGTCCCCCCCCCTGTAACTTCTAAAATAAGAGAATGATAAAACTAAAAAAAATATATGATGTACATTACCATGCAAACTTCCACCGAAAATTGGTTTGAACGAGATTTAGTAAGTAGTTTTTTTTAATACGTCATAAATCGTAAACCGCAATTTACCTTTCATTCAATCAACTCAAATATAAAAAAAAAAAATGGCAAAAAGCAAGGTCTTACAGCACAAATAAAGGAAAAATTCTAAAAAATAAAAAAAGTTGAAAATTAAAGGTGTCCCCATACATACATAGTTACGCCAATTAATAAAGACCTCTGAGTTGTATGGGTGCTCATACAATTTAGAGGTCTAGCTTAATTGGCACCTACCTCAAATACAGTAAATAAATAAAATTATGCATTTCCCGTGATGGACGAACGATGGACGAAGTTTGTACGGAACCCTCGGTGCGCGAGTCCGACTGGCACTTGGCCGGTTTTTTTGTGAATTCATTTGTTTTAACTACTTTTTGGTAAGCGCTTTGTCCATTTGTATTGTCGAGAAATAAGGTATGCTACAGGTAGCCACTGCACACAAAAAATGCCTTATGGTGGTCATTTTGGAAGATTGTTGACAGTATTTGACGATAAATCAACTATAGCATCAAAATTATAAATGGCCTGGGACATTCTTGAGACGGCTTTCTCATCCCAAACTCAGCAGAGCATTTACTATGGAAATCAGATATCTGAAATACTTACTACTTCTTTCTCAATAGGTACATACTTTTAAGTATAGTTAATCACACCTAGATTCAGGACAAATAGACATGTTAAATCCTGATGCACACACGGCCAAAAAGTTAGCCAGAAAGGATGTTTTTTATTCAACCTTTAAAAACCCCAGCAACCATCTCAAAGAATTATAAGTTTCAGTGGTTTAACTGCTTCGACGGTAGTCGATGTAATATTATAATTTTTAATGTGAGATTTCTAATGCCTTTCAATGAATGAAGGAATTCAAAATGTTCCGTAATTGAAAGTGGGTGTGAAGATATAGGTAGGTACTATTAATTTTAAAAATACAATAAACTAGCTTTCGCCCCGCATCTTCACCCGCGTTCTCGGGATATAAAGTAGTTTATGTCATTCCCTGGCCCATAAACGACATATAAGTAACGTTGATTCATTACTGCGTAAAAGAAGGACAAACCAACAAACACACTTTCCTATTTATAATAGTAGATTAGGAATAATTAGTCGGCAATGAAAAAGCAAGATAAAGAAAAATAAAAAATGTAATAATTTAAAATAATACTATTACATCCTCATATTACAAATACTTGGTAATAAGAATATAACAGCTTTTCCGCGCGGTTTCACCCGCGTTCTCGGAATAAAATATAACCCATGCTACTAAGGGATAATGTAGCATTCGAATGGTGAAAGAATTTTTGAAATCCGTCCAGTAGTTTTTGACTTTATTCGTTACAAAAATACAAATATTTCCTCTTTATAATATTACCTATAGATGATCGTCAATAGACGGTGAAAATAAATTAATCATTCAAAATTAACAAATATTTTTTTGGTCCCATACATTTGATCGATTCGATAATTAATTACTATGAAATTTATCGTGTTTCTTTTTCACATTTACTATATTAATTTGCAAGCTTCTCTTACAGGCACAATTTGGTAATTCATCACTTTTTTAATTATCATATAAAATCTAATCACTATCAATTGAATCTTGTTCTGATCCATCATCGTCGGCTTCACTATCATCTGAACCTTCATCGACACTCCTAAACGTACTTTCCGATATTTCATCGATAATTTTATCAGTTGCCTTCAAATTATTCTCCTCAGCTTCAGCAGATCTACATGCATGCTTCCAATCTTCAATTGTTGTTGAAAATACTTTCTCCTTGGCTATCTTCATTATACTCTCTGTTGCTAAGCAAATGTCTCTCCCAATGTAATTAATTACTGACGATAAAATAGTTTTAATTGGGTTTAAATCCGGATGATGTGGGGGCAGCCGAAGAACTGTATGACCATATTCTCTTAATAAAAAATCTGTTTTAAAATCATAATGTTTATCCTTATGCATTAATACTAGTTGATATAGTTGTGGTTTATACATGTCAGATGAGTAAGGCACATTTCTGGCTGTCAAATAATCCATCATGTCTTTTTTCCTAGAACTGGAATGTGGTGTTGGATTCAATAGTCTATTGTGAAACGCCGAGCCGCTATCGACAACAATAATGCTGTTCGCTTTTAGAATGGGTATCAGTTGAAATTTGAACCATTTATCGTATTGTTCAAAGTTTTCCCTCTTGCATTCCTCCTTCACATCTTTCTTGTTACTATCAAATATGTATAAACTGTTTTTTATAACTTCATTCTGGTCGCCTGCTAGTAGTATAAGGATTCTTGTCTTGGCTGGCTGTTTTAAAACCGTAGAACTACCGTCTGCTTTGGGTTTGGATGAGACACGACTGCTTTCTAACGCCACTTCCCCTGTATAAACAATGTTTCTCCCCTGAGCCCTGTATCCTTCTATTTTACTAAGATATTGTATCCTCGAATATCTGAATTCGTGTTTCTCAATTAATATACTATTGTTATCTGCTTTCTCCATCCATTTAAAGCCTAATTTCACAACGTGACGTCTCAAAGTACATAGTGATCCTTGATAATCTATATCAGCCTTCAGAATTAAATATAAGTCTTTCATAACAGGAAATTCTTCATCTTTTGTATAAAAACTGTGTATAATTCTTCGTATAGCTTGCGCGTCGATATCATTTGAAACAAGATTCTTTTTGCATCGCCGTCTCGCTTTGTGTTCGTTCTTAAAGGCGATATTCGTTCTAGTTTCAGTTATCACTCTTTTTAGTGCGTTCATTGATACGCCGGTCGCATGAGTGACTAATTGAGCGGCAGTGACTGTTGAATTAGGATCCCTCTCGATTTCTGATTCGAAATATCTGTGTAGTTTTTGTAATAACTCTTTTGTTTGGTTTTTAAGCGGCTTGCCGCGACCTAGCTTAGACGCCGGCGCCATTTGTAAACAGTTTAATAGTAAAACAAAAGTAATTCACACAACTGTTGCTGATAATGAAAGGCGAATGACTGATGTACACAGAGGTGCGGCTCAGATGGTCGCTTGGAGCGAGATAGGCATACGTCAGATTAGTTATGAAAGACAGAGATAAAAGCAGCGTTCCCTGTTGTTAGCCGGGTTTCAACAGTAGGACCGCCTGCATGTGTATTTTACAGAGATTAATATATATATCTTTTTTGGAATTATAAATGCTATGATTATATATTGTAGTAGAAGTAGTAAATAGGTATATAAATATAATACCTGTTGTAGCAATTTAGCAGTGAAATGACAAAGAACGAATGTATATGATACAGGAAACAATAAAACAGACATAACAGAAAAAATTACTGTAAATGTATAGCAAAACGTTGATCACAAACATGTAATAAAAATAGTGTAGGTATGCGTTCACTCAAACTGAGCAAATAAACAAGTAATATATTTCCTACCTATGTTTAGTAACAAGTATTACCATCTATTGTTGACTAGCTGAACTATATTCATGTTCAAAATAATTGTATGTGTTTGTGTGTATTCACAAATATTTTTCTAAATGTAGTAGAACTCTAGAACTCTCTAGAAATGTATACTAACGCCATCTTACGCTGAGTAGCAGTACTAATAAGTCAGGTACTCTAAACATTTTGTACATTTTATTTATTTATTATTTATCTATCTATACTAATATTATAAATAGAGGTAAAGATTGTGAGGTTGTAGGGGGTAATCTCAGAAACAACTGGTTCGAATTGAAAAATTTAAGTGTTGGATAGCCCATTTATCGAGGAAGGCTGCTTTTTATCCCGTTAAAATATAAGATCCCACGGGAACGCGGGTGAACCCGCAGGTGGAAGCTAGAATATGTACAAAGATATGAGTGTAGTATAGACAATTTCATGTTTTTTTTTAATAAAAGCCCAGATTATCAAAGATCTAGTAAAAGTAAAAATAATCTCAAGGAATATTAAGTAAATGTAATGTTTACCTACTGTTACATACAAAATAAATAATACCACAGTTTAAGCACAGTAAATACCATAATAATACCTTGACTCGCGATTCCAGGAATTCTGTACTTATCCTTAATTTCTGTTGAACCAAAAAAAATATTACAAGATTGCAAAGATTTTACACCTTAAAATATAAATTTTATAAGCAAGTGCCACAGTGGTACTACATTAGTCTTCTAAAGGGAACCTTTATTTTTTTGTTTTAGCGTTTTTATGAGCATTGGCAAAATCAACTATACTTATTTTATTTATTATAAAGGAGGTTATGGATTATTAATAAATTACAAAAAATCTTCACAACATAATCATAATCATTAAGTTAATTAGAAAATATATATTCACAAAATAATAACAATTAAAACTTATAATCAAATCAAAATGTTTACAACAGCCGCAAACATTACGCATGCGCGAAGCGCCGTGAAAATTCTAGATGCTCGAGATTATTCCAGCCGCTGCCAGATGGCGCGCTCTCAGATATAAACACCGCGCTCAGCGAGCGAACATCATTCATTCATTCGATACGCTAACGAAAATATACTACAAAGATAATACTACAATCGCATTTTCAAAAAGTGATTTCCAAGAATAATCTTTGATCTCCAACACCAAGTTATAGAACTCGAAGTTTTAAGGCTTCTATTTTATTTATCCAAAAGTATTTAGTCGTGAAAAAAAAAACGAAGAAAATGTCACTCTACCCGTTCTTCGTCGAATGCGAGCGACCGCGCTCTCGCCGCCTCCTTGACCAACATTTTGGCTTGGGACTAACACCTGAAGACTACCTTACAATTGTTGCCGTTCCACAAACGCAAGACTACTGCAGACCCTGGAGAAATCTTCAAGCAGCAGCTAGGGACGTCGGCTCAACCATAAAGGAGGACAAAGACAAGTTCCAAGTCAATTTGGACGTCCAACACTTCGCTCCCGAAGAAATCTCAGTGAAAACCGTTGATGGGTATTTAGTTGTTGAAGGTAAACATGAAGAAAAGGAAGACCAGCATGGATACATTTCAAGGTGCTTCGTGAGACGGTACCCACTTCCTGAGGGCATTGAACCTAATTCTGTGACGTCGAAACTGAGTTCTGATGGTGTTCTTACAATCATGGCACCCCTAAAAAGACCACAAAAGTCTGGGAATGAAAGGGTTGTCCCTATTGTTCAAACTGGACCGGTGAAGAAAGTGGAGGGAGGAAACAACGATCAATAGAAAGTGCTAGATTCATAACTCAGTCAGAGAGTAGCTAACTCGTCTCTAGATATTGTTTTTATCAAAAATAAACCAGGGTTCGGTCGGATTAATTCTCGATCCAAAACATCGTTCTATGGAACTAAGTGTATGCATTCCGTGTATTTTTTCATATTGAGTTTGTATGTTTGTTGTACTTGTGAGACTTATGTTGTATGAGAGTTTTTTGTTTTTTTAATAAATGACGTTCTAGTCAATAACAGCATTTAACATTTTGTTTTATTTTATTCTATGAGCCCGACAGCATAGAGTAGATGGATGTACTCTGTGCCAACAGTACCTACTTACTTACATACTTGAAAGAGCTTAAAAGTACCTACCAAATCATTTAAATTAAAGAAAAAGTAAGGTAGGTACATACCAATATTACCAATTTAAATAAAATACCTAATTAAAATTAACGAAACCTATGCATCAAATACCTCCTCCTCGAAGTCGGTTAAAAAGCGGTGATGCCACTGTCGTTTAAGTGATGTTCATGTACAAAAATTATCGATATTTTTTCCGATATAATATATCGAAATATTGTATCGATGTTTAACGATATATCAGTCAAAAATTTGTCAGTATTTAGGAAGGAAAACTTACGGTAAACTTTGACATAGTGATTCAATTTCACTTTTACTGATTACTTCATTGTGTTATGTAAGATTTATTATCACTTTTTGAAGTTTTATTTGTGAGTTTTTTTAACGGAGTAAACACAGACAACTTCCATTACTAAAGCACGCACAGGCAGCCATCTTATTTCTACCAATCCACCAACGATAATACAATAATCAAAATAGATCTGCAACTCCTACCATATATTATACTTACATTAAAATAGATGTGCAACTCGTTCATGATCAAGCAGGATGATATAAGTTCAGTACCCCGAGTGTAAACAATTGACGTTAGAAAACGCTTACTATCACGTTAGCATTTACGACATTTTTCTATAGGAATCGGCACAGCGCCTCTCGCGGAATACTCATGGAACTAATTTCTTCCATACAAATTTTTAGTAAACGCAAACGTTTAATTACTTGAATTCTTTACACTCAGGGTACAGTACTGCCATCTTGAGAGTATTTCGTGTATCCGTCGGGTTGGCGAAGTTGGACAACAAACTAGAAAGATTGGATAATTTTTTGTAATTAAGTTTTTATTTAACGATAGGTGTAGTTGAAGTACAAGTTTAGATCATGTTTAAAATGAATAAATGATGTAAGCTAATTTATGATGATTTTTCCTAAATATACTAATTTCGTACGATATTTCATATATCGGATAAAATATATCGATATTATACGACTTCAATGATTCGATAATATCGAATTGATTCGATATATCAAATAAATGTAACAATATTTTATCACATATCGATCACTCCTATTGTCGTTGCAGCACCGTATATGTAACCACCCTACCATCCCCAGTCTCCATTAAAATACGATCTTCCTATTGAAACGAGGGTATCTACACTATGAACCTCAGACTGACTCAAGATGTTGAACTGGCTGAAGGGTAGTGATCTTAGAATAATTCTATGGTAGTGATTATATACTCTTTGGCAGAAAGCATTTAACTTACGGAGGCACGCATGTTTTCCAATGCAAAAGTGTACCTAAATTAGATCAGAGGGAGAGCCTGGGATAAAATCCTGTGGGGAAGGCATCATCTTAATTCTATGGGGCCCACACTTAAATTTGGATTTACATTTTTCTAGCGCGTTATCTTATCTAGTATATTATCTACTCCGAGTCATAATTATCACTCTTCTATAGCTTTAATTTTAAAATCACGTATACTATCGCCATCTATATTGTTTAAATTGTAATAACTAGACAAGTTCACTTTTTTTGTAGTTCACGATTCCACTATATAAAAAAGTTAATAATATTTTCGCTAGAGGGAGTTAAAATACAGGAATACATTTTATTATTTCACTGTAATAATAATATTATATTTACAATCAAATCAAATTACACATCATCAACAGTTGATAAGTTCACAACTGGGGTACAAACTTCACCCCGACAACATTTTAAGCTATTGTATAGCTTTTATCGCGGGCTTCGGGGTTTGTTAAGCTATTGTATTGCTTCGGGGTTTGAGCGCGGCGACCGAATCAAGAATATTTTTCGTAACGAAAAAAATCCGTAACGAAAAAACCTAACACCTCCCACTGCTGTTTGTGAGAAGGAATATAGGTGTATAGGTATCTATTAATATCAAAGAAAAAAAAAATATAATTGCATAACTTGATGCTATGCTATGCAATAGCTTTACCGCGGCAGTCCCCGAGTGCCACACGTATTTTTTTTACTGTACCGTCGATGTTGGAAAACTACCAAGATTAAATTAGTAGGTATCTATTCTAGCAGTTTTCAGAATCTCAGTAAAGTTGAAGTTTGCATTCGCTCTTCCTTTTTTCCAGTCTACAGACATTATTCCTATAAAGCCGTTTGTAAAATCAGAGATTGCCGATGAGTTATAGTAACAGATAGTCAGATAGACGGCGTATATCTTATAGATACTTACCAAGAGCAGTGGCGTAGCTTGGTAACGTCAAGATGACAATGCTGCACAAACAACAAAGAATTTATTTTTCCCTACAAGTTTCGAATATGCGGTGACGCCGCGTTAAGCTTAAAAATCTGAAATTCAACGTGCTGCGTCCCGCTCCCTACTATAGCGACCTCTCATAGAAAACCCGCGTAAACGGAAAGGGCGTATGCGACAAAATGGTTTTTATTGCTTAATTTAAAAACTACCAATATATTTCATAAAACCTATGTACAAATTATAGTATCAGTTTCAATTAATATATGTAGAAATTTTTGAAACTCAAATCGATCCTCAATGCCGGTAAAATTGGAATCTCTTATTTTAAAGAGGTCTTTTTGATTAATTATTTTGTGTTATAAAAGTTAACCAATCGTGTTATGCAACGTACAAAATGAAGTCAAATACATGATGAGTTCTTACAATAAATTTCATTTCGTTCGCTTTAGTCATTGTTGAGAAAAATCGGTATCCTTGCAACCAAAATGTTCAAGGCGTCGCAGTCGGGTTGCAAACTGTTAAATTTTTATTCTGAAGGTGGCAGAAATTTTCGGTCTGAGGTTTGCTGATCAGGGTCCAAGGATCCCCCTGAGCTTGAGGGTGGCCACGGCCCTGCCTAGCCCTAGCCCTCCCATAGCTACGCCATTGATTAAGATTACCTGTTGGGCACCCTGTAGGTCTTGTGACCATACATTACCATGGTAAGTAATAATTTGGTTGAAGGTGCCAGAAGGTTTCCCTTTTTAGGGTCCCATAACGTGTCGTAAACGTAATCTGCCAAACTTCCGTGGTCACAAGTTCACAAGCATCTTATTTGGATTTTTGACATGGTAGAATTTGTAACAATAAAAAAAAAATAGAGAATATGGAATGATATTCTCAATGTCTTAAAACTTGATGCGTTTAAAATACGTTTTGAATGCCGGAATAAAAATAAAAGTACAAAGAATACGATTGTCGCGACAAAAACTGCTATTAACCCATTTATATTTTTATTATGCGGGGCATTATAAAATTTTATGAAGGTAAACCTACTAATAGGTAATCTAATAAAAATCAATGTTTGTCTGTCTGTTTGTTTGTAAGTAGATACTAAAACCCTTTGAAAATCCTAATCCTATACTTATTTATAATATTATAAATGCGAAAGTGAGTTTGTTTGTTTGTCACCTTTTCACGCCTAAACCGCTGAACCTGTCCCGATGTTTGGTACGCAGATAGCCTATGCTATGGAGAAGGACATGGGCTACTTTTATTTCTCGGGAACGCGGGTAAAACCGCGGGGGACAGCTAGTACTTTATAAATCAATGTATTCAAATAATATAGGTACCTAGTATCGCCATATTTTTAACTGATAGGCATTTCCTGAAGACATCTATAGTAGGAAAAAAATATCTGTTTCGTTACTAATAAATTCATGGAATTTAATCACGTTTCATAACAACTTCGCAATAACAAAATAGTTATTTATTTCACGAAGTTGTCATTATTTTTGTAATTAAATATTCTGTTTATTGTTACTTACATATTATTTTTTCTATACTTAATATAATTCGTAATATTAGGCTGTGTGTACACTAGCAATTAGGTTTGTCGTGGCTTCCTTATCGGCACTAGTACCGTACTCAAAATCTGTTCCATATTATATAATTAAAAGCTATTTAAAAATAATATAATGCTATATTTCCTCAAAAGTTTACCACTTTTATATAATCACTAGCTTTTCCGCGCGGTTTTACCCGTGTTCTCGGGATAAAATATAGCCCATGCTACTCGGGGATAATGTAACATTCTAATGGTGAAAGAATTTTTGAAATCAGTCCATTAGTTATTGAGTTTATTCGTTACAAACTAACAAAAATACAAATATTTTCTGTTTATAATTTTATTAGTATTAGTATGATAAGATAGAAGAGACAGTCATAAGGTAAATAAATTAAAGATCTATATTAATAATTGCTCACTTCTCATTAATAATGTAAACATTAAAATTAAATTCCCCAATTAATTACAATGACTTTGTTTACAAATTAGCGAAACATCTATCAAGTTAACTAATGAGTACAAAGCTTTATAAACTAAGTACAATACTGAACAAAATCTACGAATACATTGAGTCATTACAAATACCGGATTTATTTCACTAACATAAGTGACAACGGACGCAAAATTATTTAGTTAACAAGACCGCGTTGTAAATAAACCCACGACCCCTTCTTTGTAGCAAACTGTGACAGTGGATAGTCAAGAAAGTGCTGATAACAAAGATAACCTATGAACCTTCGACCGTATATATAAACGGTATTGCGTCTGCGCAGAATTTAGTGCGACAACAACTGTGATACTAAAATGTTCATCCTATTCATTTGTATTCTTGCTGCGGCGACTGCTGCACCACAATTCCCCTTCCAGAGCCGTGGCTACCCTGCCCGCAGCTCTGGAATAAGGAACCCATACTTTAGAGGTGATACATTTGACACTGGAAGCTTCTGGTCAAGCCTCGAGACCGAGATGAAACAGCTAGATGATATGCTCGACGATTTCTACAAACGGTTCCCTAGCAGTGTCTCCCAAGAAGGAGTTCAAGGTAACGATTACATAATAACAATTCCATTGAGCGGTTACGAAGAAAAAGACATTGTTGTCAAAGCCAGGGAAGGTCTGCTGATGGTGCAAGCTGTACGTAATATGCCTGCGGGACATCAGAATAACTATCTTGCGGTCAGAACTTTGCCAGCCTGCGTCAATGTAAATGGAACTTGGACATACAGTCAGAACGTTTTGAAGATTGTGTTCCCGATTAAAGGAAGTGCTGTGACTGAATCTGTTCCAACATCGACTACTGAAACAACGGATGATCACACAAGTGCTCCTGTGACAGAGAGCCGTGAAGAAGTCGACATGAATAACGATAACAATCAGGATATTGATATGGGAGGTAACAGAGGTGATGTCCATAATACAGAGCTGCGAACAAATGAAATACCTCAAAATAATGTTGAAGCCACAACTTATGCTGTGGACTTGAAAGACCAATATGAATTTGTACCGGTTAATTTTTAGTAGGTAACACTGTTGACAACTTTTAAATAAACGAGATAATAATTTCGATCTTGTATTTTCATTATTTTCTTTTAACTTTGTTGGACAATACGTTGGATAATTGTGTAGGCAATAATAAATGAAGAAAAGTGCCAAGTAGTGTCTATTTAGAACTAGCTGTTCCCCGCGGTTTCAACCGAATTCTTGGGTTAAACAGTCTTCAATGAACGGGCTTTCTAACGTTAAAAGATTGTTTCAAATTGGACCAGTTGTTTTGTAAATTACCTTCTACATCCAAAGTTACAAACTTTACCTCTTTTTATTATTATGTTAGTGTAGATCAGTGGAATGTCTTATATGTATAGTTTAATCAGCGACTGAGAAATCGGCCCTTAGAATCCACCATTACATTTTAAACGATATTTAAAACACTCATATAGTTTTCGATCGAAATATCTTACTGTAACTGTCAAACAATATGGCGTTATTTACGTGACCAGATAATCAGCAAGGCCGCTAATTTATTAAACAATACGTAGGATTGTTGAAATTTATAATGTATCTACTGTATATCTAAAAATGTGAAAGTTTGTATGTTTGAATATTTTTGACTCAATCACGATGAACAAATTTTGATGAAACTTGACACATAGATAGATCATATCCTGGAATAGCATATGTGGGTGAATGGGGAGTTGATGTGTGTATATACAAAATATTGCACTGGCCGATTGTCTCGAAACTTAGTGTGAAAACTTTATCCGTTTTACTAAAAATGGCGGAATAGAAAGGATTTTCTAAAATTCAGCCTTCGCAGTAGACATTTTGGCATTCTAACATTTTGCTACCCTGTGGATGGAATGAAGAAGTGAACGCTCTTTGTTGCAAAACTGTGTACAAATGTTATTAGCGAGACAGCACAAGTCTTTCGAATCTAAACGTAAAGCAATAAGGTCTGTATTTCACTGTACTATACTGAACACGTCATGTCAGAGAGCAAATAGATAGACATTCTGAGTCAGTAGGTAGAAGATAAAACTCTGGAATTGAAGACTATCTCCGAATATGTTTGTAATAATATGTACTTATGTAGATAACTATACTGGGTGATTTTTTAGTCACTGGCCATACTTGCAGGGGTGGAAGTACTCATCAATATGAACAACTTTTATCATGGGACTAACTCTCGAGATCACAAAATTTATCAGCTGTCCATACAAAAGTTCAATACCTACTCGACCAAAATGTATGAAGGAACCATTTTATTTTTTGCGATATCAGAGTTGGTCCCATAGTAAAAGCTGTTCATATTGACGAGTACTTCAACCCCTGCAAGTATGGCCAGTGACTAAAAAATCACCCTGTATATTGACGTCCACCGATATACAGGTCTGATAAACAAGCATACAGCCCCCCTGATGGTAAGCGGCTACCGTAGCTTATAGATGCTTGCCTGGTATCACTCGTCTGTTACCGAAACTGTAAAAATCTCTTCACACCTTTCTTAAAGAACCCAATGCTTGGGAATATCATGACGGGAAGCTCGTTCCACAAACTGAGCGTCCGCGGTAGGTAGCTCCTTTGAAACCGCACCGTGCGAGACCAGTGTGGTTCCAATGTGTGAGGATGAGCTCCCCAGTTGATGGTGAGAGGTGCGATGGTAGAATGGTAGACGTGCAGTGCCGGATTCAGAATTTTGGTTTGGGAGGGGCTTGACCCAGCTGAGGGTACGGTAGTATGGTAATATCAAGGTTAATTTGAGATTTGTCAGGGGTGGACCCAGACGCTTTTTGGGGGGACTTAAGCCCCTTAGCCCTCCCCTGGATCCGCTACTGTAACCGTGGGCATTAAATCAAAAAATTCCTCAGAACATAGGGCTTTTCTCTTAAAGTATTGACTGTTTTATAAGTGTTACGAACATAGTATTTTCGTACCAATATTAGGTATGATATTATGTGTTAAAATTTGAATTATTATTTCATGAGACAATCGCTTTCGAATTTGATTAAATATACATAATTAGGTTTTTGCTCGTAACTGGACAAGCGGTAGAACACACATAAGGAGACAAAGGCTCTCCATACACTTAGGGGTTCTAAACCACTTGTGAGCTCGGGGTCATCGACACTTCTAATGGCACGACTCTGAGCATCCTGGGACATTCTTCACTCATGGCCATCTGATCCCAAACTAACTAGAGAAGGAACCTACTATGAAAAATATAACTTTATCATACATACTAGGTACTTACTTCAAATTTAAAATAAACAGACATGTCCATACACACAAAATGTTTGTCCAGGAGGGAATCGAACCCACGAAGGGGCGTGGTAGCCAAGGTAACTCACCTCCGTGTCAACTGTTAACATGTATTAAATTCAATTCAATTCAATTCATAAGAATCAAGCCGTTTCGGAAGAGTTTGCAGACAAACACTGTGACTCGAGAATTTTATATATTAGAGATTATGCTCAACCCAAATAAGCTGTATTGTGTGCAAAGTTAAGGTCAAAAGTCAAAGCCATTTATTCAATTTAGGGCCTAAGTGGGTACTTATGAACGTCGGAGCTATTGAGTTACCACCAAGTGCAAATAAATGAGATTAGATTTTTTGAATCTATAAGTAAACTCCGTTTGGACTCTTATTGTTTCAAAAATTGGTTCAGAACCCTAAAACTCTTGTATTTTTTTTCTATTATTGTACTTAAAGGTATGTAAGCTAGGTTAGGGCCGAACATCCAGCAAATTCTCACACATTAAACCTATTAGTCCCTATCAAAAAGGTTAGTACAAATAATAAATAGAAAGGAAAATCATTTATTTTCATTACATAAGAGAATAGGTCTTAAATATTACACAAGACATATTAATTCCATTTCAAAGAGAAGGAGGTGGGGTAAGAGCTACCTTCGAGTTGGCAACACCAGCACCAGCACCAGCACCAGCGCCGTAATGTTCGTCTCCTCGTCGAGGATCTCTACGAATATTCTCAATAAACGTAGTCCTATTGTAACAGGGTCTACATTCTCCATTAACCGGATCAAATTTGTAACGAAATGTGACAATCAGCTTGCCTCCAATATATTTCCACATAGCACCGTGAGTTTCCAGATATTCTGGCAATATCCTCAGATCAAAGAAACTTGATTCGCAGTTGTACGCGTTTGAAGCACTCACGGAAAGAACCCTGTTCCTAATTTTCACATCGATGTCGTTTATATCAAAACCAGGTGCTTCCAGAGCTAATTTGTATTCGGTAAGGTCGTGTCTCTCGGTTATCATGTAGCTGCCGTGTTGATGGCAGAATTGTTGAGCTTTTGTATCTGCTGCGACTAGTTCTGTTACCATTACGTCGAAGTAATTCTCGATTTGGGTTGGGTCGCTCCAGTGACATGGTGGCGGACGGCACCCCTCAATACTTGCCATTATGCTGAGCAAAATTAGTGTTATTATTCGATACATTATAGCAGTTACAATACTTTACGACTGAATCGAAAAGTTTATACTCTGACTTTTATATGGTATTAGCCTACCTGTGTGCTTATCAAAGCAGTATTTGTATTACTTTGTTGGTTACGAATTGGTTAATAATACATTTTCTAATTAACGCATATGTAAAAACCCTGGAAAAAATAATTAGATTCGAACAACAGGATGTAAAAGCTGGCAAATTTATTTATAAGTACTTGTTAGTAAGATATCTTAATCTAGACCCAAAGGTTCACGACCTACTCTGAGTCTAACCAATTAGCTATACAATAACATATTGTAAAATGGTATATATGTAAGTAATATTATTATATATGAAAGTAAGTTAAAAGTCTATAGGTACTATAAACAGGTAAAGTTTAAATGTAAGAGGTCTTTTTAAAGTTTGACGGTTGGTGTGGTTGGTAAAGTATCATGCCACAGGTCGTAGATTCGATCTTCACTCAGGATAGACATTTGTGTGCATGAACGTGTCTGTTTGTCCTGAGTCCGGACTCAATGTAATTATCTATATAAGTATACATTTACAAAATAAAGTTATCTGGCTTCCATAGCACAAGCTCTGCTTAGTTTGGGGTCAGATGGATTTTATTTAGATCACCGCGGTTGCACCCGCATTCCGAGGATGAAATAACCTATAACCATCCCCAAAAATTGGGCTATCAAATGCAAAAATCTTTTATCAAATTCGATAATGCAGTTCCAGAGATTAGCGCGTTCAAACAAACAAACTCTTCAAGTTTATATTAAGTATTATGTAGATTACTTTTCTCTAAACATATCTAATCTTTAGATATAGAATGAAAAACAATAGATAAATAAATTGTTAGAAACGTCTGTTAGTCTATTAGTGATCTCATCCGATCTGAAGTAGTTCAAGAAGGCTCTCTCTAGTTACAGGCTTTTGTTCACTAGTACACGATCCTCCCAATCACTGATAAACTAAAGTGATTAACTAACTCAGTAATACCAATATCTTGTCTCTTGAAACTAGATTATATCTTGTTACAAAAGACAATGGAGCAAGAGTTTATGATCTCTTTTAGAATACTAGGATGAGTTTTGAATTTTGTTGTTTGATAAAGTATAGAAAAAAAGCCAAAATTGTCAGACTGTCCAAAAACATATATAAAAAATGTAACCTTGCCGAGTTTCTTGCCGGATCTTCCCAGTTGAAGGTGACTTCCGAATCGGTGGTAACTTCAGTAGTTTCGACTTTCATAAGTGCCCTTCTATGGCCTAAACTAAATAAATGGCTTTGACTTTGACTTTATGACAAAATTTGTACAAATAAAATATTTATACTTAATCGGTTTTGGAAATACAGGTATAAAGGACTAGCGACCCGCCTCGGCTTCGCACGATAGTTCAGCCATTTGGTACAAAATATTTACAAATTATGTACACAAACCTACCTCGTTCGTTCTATTAGTGAAAACCGTATCAAAATCTGTTGCGTGGTTTAGAAAAAGCGGAGAAACAGACACGAGGCAGATAGCGAATTTATTTTATATTATTTATAGATTTAAAAGTTTCTAACACCAATCTGATAGTTTGAAAGAGAGATATCCAGAGACGGACAACTTGGGCAGTCACTAATACCTAAGGACCTTGAAGACAATATCTATATACAATTAAATAGGCCGTAACATATGATTTTTTTAAACATAATGCGCCGGTCATAAACTTTTACATTTATAATAGGACTAGCTTACCGCCCCGCGGTTTCACCCGCGAACCCCTATTTTACCCCCTACCTAAGGGGGATTTTTTGGAATTTTCAAAATCATCCTAATGGAAAGGATGCCTACATCATAATAGCTATTTGTATGCAAATTTTAGCCCGATCCGTTCAGTGGTTTGAGCTGTGCGTTGATAAATCAGTCAGTTAGTCACCTTTTATTTTTATATATACTTACAGAAGATTAAAGTAGATATTTTGTATTTTTTATTAATAACTAGTCAAATATTTATTTAAATATATTTAATATAATACTAGACTAACTAGAAAAAGTTTAGTGTGAATTTAATTTGAAAGAAACTATCTTTGTATGAGATAATACTGTAATCTTTACTATAATATATTAATATTATAAAGCGATATAATATAATATATTTATTATTTATATTTTATATACTTAGTATAAAGCTCAAGAGTTTGTTTGTTTGTTTGGTTGAACGTGCTAATATCAGGAAATACTGGTTGAAATAGAAAAAAAAAATTAGTGTAGGATAGCCCTTTTCGACGAAGGCTAGGTATAGGTTGTATACTTTTTATACCGAAAACATAAGATCCCTCGAGAACGCGGGTGAAGCCGCAGACGGAAGCTAGTGTTATATAATTATGAGGTGAAAAGAAAAACAAAAGAAAAATAATTAAAAAATATTTAATTGACATTTAAAAATATCTATAGTCCGTTCATCATTACTTGTCTTTTAGCGCTTTATGTTGGCACTATTGATTGACAATATACTGTGACAACTTTTTAATGGAATAACAGGGCTACCAACATTTAAACGAGGGGACAAGTTATGATGAACGGTCTGTACATACAAAATAAAAACATATACGGAATACAAAATAAAATACAAAAAAAGAATAAAGTGCATCTCACTCAAATGTTTAAAATCAATCAAACAAAGGATCGTGCCGATTTACATGGCGTACCGTAATTAGCGTGGGATCCACATTCCTATTGCAATAAGTTCTCACAGAAGTGTTAATATCGTATTTATAGGGGAAGGCCACTGTGAGCATCCCATCCTGGAACCTCCAGATAGCTCCATGAGTTTCCACGAAGTCTGGTAGCATCCTTACATCAACGTGTGTTAAATCGCAGACTTCAGTCCTAGGGTCATGTGCGTTTATGTAAATCAATCTATGCTTGATTCTTACGACGAAATTCCCGCTGAATTCTGGCAAATTCACTTCTAGTTTATAACTATTCTCACCGACAGTTTCGGTTGTCATTGTCTTCTGTTGAATGCAGAAGGCGTTGATTTTATTATCAATATTGATGATTTCTTGAGAAATGATGTGCAGATGATGTTCTATTTGATTCTTCTTAGACCGGCATTCGTTTGTTGGGAACCACGGACTGAATTCCGCAATGTTTATGAGTATCGAAATTATTAGTATGCGGTACATTTTAATGCAAATGTTTGCTGAGAACTGGTTAGTTGGTGCTAACGATAACCTTTTATATAAGTCTGTAATTAGAAGCTTATCATGTAGGAAAAAGTTTGACGAAATTGTATAATTAATTATATTATTTTATAATGATGAAAACATATTAATGTACTTCACAAAGTATATAAGGGATACTTTTGGATGATACTATAAGTCAGTCAATAGATTAAGAAAACTTTAATCTAAAACTTGTCTGATTAAAAGGTACCAAAACAATAAAAAACAATATCGTTCTTTGTTCGATTTGGCCGTGGAACGAGTTGCTCAAGTCGAAACACCTGGGGCATCTAGACCCATGGGACCAGATCTTGGCCCTAGTTACCTAAAGTCCCGAAATTTTATTGAACTATTCCAAACTTTTGATCTGCGTTTGTTTTTTTATTTGTATTTTATCACGAGCGCTTTTTTTTACCACAATACTCAGGTAGTTTTTGTACGTCTAAACAAAATTAAGGTTCTATGACCTTTAATCAGTTGCGTGGAAATAGTTATCATTGCTTACCCACTCTGATTGGTTCATCTATCTATTTTTTTTTTCTAAATACCTATGCTAAATTGGTAGTTTTCGAGTAAAATGATCATGAAAGACAGACGGACATGACGAAACTATAAAGGTTCCTGTTTGACTACTGAACCCTAATAACCACCATTTATCTATTAAACTCAAAAACATTAATTTGTCTGTATTTTATTTTTTTTTACTTTGTATAGGCTTCTGTTTGACCACAATCTCACTATGGTAGGTGATGATGTGGCCGAAGGTGGTGAGCACACAAAGCCTAGAAGGATCGGGCTCTCAAGTGTAGCTGCCGGAACACACCAATAGGTGTTTGACGACCGATTTTCAACTTGAGGGTGGTAGCCAGCCAGGCGGGTACTACAAAGTACCCTACCACCGTGCTATGGTTTCCTCACGATGTTTTCCTTCACCGAAAGCTCAAGCTCATTGTGAGATTCGAACCCACGACCTTCGCCGCGGCGTCTGACGAGGCGATGGTAGTAGTGACCACTGAGCTATCATCGCCTTAAACCATTAATGTGAAAATATTCTTTAATTATATAAACTAATTGAAGATAGTTATTTTTTCACATAAAAAAAAATACTTTAATAATTTTTGGTAGTGCTGAAATATTTAAAAGAGATTAATTGATATTACTCAGCTGTGTCGCAAAAAGTGCAATATTGCATCATGACAAAGAGCGACCTACAAAAGCGATGCTTACGTAGTTATATTATACGGGTAAAAGCCGAATTGTACCCCATTGTACTCTGGCACAATGGCAAATGTCACGTTTTACATTACAGAAACTAAATATGTCTACAGATATCTGAATTTTCATTTGTACTTTTGATACTTACTTTATTTTTAAAGATCCTTTTCTCGGGCATTGGTCACAAAATAAATTGAAAAAAAAAGGGTTTGAATAAATATAAATATTCATACCAATATATGTGTAATAAATCAGATAAGTGATGATGTGCCCGAAGGTGGTAAGCACACAAAGCCTAGAAGGAACTGGCAGTCAAATGGAACTGTCGGAACTTTAAAAAAAAACCAAATTGACGGACCGGTTGGTGTGGTTGGTAAGATACCGTATCTGTCACGCCTCAGGTCATGGGTTCGTTTCCCACTCAGGACAGACATTTGTGTGCATGAACATGTCTGTTTGTCCTGAGTCTGGGTGTAATTTAATTATCTATATATATAAGTATATATTTACAAAAGAAAAGTAGTATATATGTAGTATTCAGTTATCTGGCTTCCATAGTACAAGCTCTGCTTAGTTTGGGGTCAGATGGCCGTGTGTGAGGAATAATGACCCAGAATATTTATTTTTATTTATTCTAAATCAAGAAAAAGATTAGGTACGTTATCGAAAAATATTCCATTTGAAATGAAGCACTGTTTGCATAATAATGTAGTTATCAAAAATAATTAGGACAACACTTTATCCATCCTGTTTCTAATGGAAACTAATTGCAACCGAAAGAAACTGATTGCAACCGAAAGAAACTGATTGCAATGGATAGCAACTGATTGCAATCAAGTTTATAATAACACGTAATAGCACAGCTGAGTGGTCACTCACTCTCTATAGGTCTATATGGTCCAATATTGTATGTACTTAATAATCCATCAATTGATCAAAGTTAAAATATATACCGTTAAATGAATATATAGTATTCAGATCACAATCTGAATAGGAAACTCGGGAGTTATAAACTTAAGTTTAACTTAAACCTAACTCAATTATACTGTACTATTCATGTTATTGTCTGGGGTTATACTGCTAGTTAAGTTTAATAGAACTTAATCTACTATGGATATAACTTACTGTTGTTTGTAAAGATTTCTTTCAGATTGTATGTAATTTATTTTTTCATGTACGGCGCGCGGCGTTTGGATTCTTTCATAGTATGCGACTGACTTGCCTCCAATTTTTAAACGACTTCCAAAAAGGAGGAGGTTCTCAATGCGTCAGATTTAAAAAAAATATATTTTATGTATGTGCCTCGTTTACTCGAAGACGCCTTAACCGATTTTGGAAAATACTTTTTTCGTTTGAAAGGGTATACTTTCCAGTTACACCCATTGGCATTAAATCAGGATCTGATGATGGGATCCCAGAAAAATTGAGGGCAACCCTCAAATTTTATAGGGACACATAGTGTGTTTTATATATTTTCTAAAACTATTAAGTATTTGCGTCTGGTACTCATCATCTCATGTTGTTGAGCTGCGTCGGGAGTCTTAATTTTATGCTACTGAACACATGAACACACGTGACAAATCTTGATAAGTATTCAATACACAAGAAACTAAAAATAGAGAAATAAAATTAACTCTCAACAAAAACCAAAAACTACTTAAAAATGGGTTTGCACTAAAAAGTATAAAATAAATCGTTATTTTACAGACAGGGGACGACGACATTAGCTCAGTGCTAGTGACGTTAAATGGGACGGGACTGGGAAGGACGACGCGACGGTCCTCGCCGGCGAGGACGAAATCGTGGTTGACGGTTACGCATCTGTCATTGTTTCCGGGCTTCTTCAGCCTCGATCTGAGCTAAGGTGATGGCATCGTCCGGTTCGCTGAGGGCGAACCTTGGCCTACGGATGCGGGAGATAAGGGACGAGGTGTACGTGACCGTGTTGATAATCAACGGATTCGCGTGATGCGCTGCGGTATCAAAATATCTGCGTGCAGCGCGTTTTATGAATTGTTTGATGGTGGGGAGACCTAAGTCAAGGTATAGCCAGTGGTTGAAAATATCATGAGGTATTTATAGTTCGGTGATAGGGTACTTTGTAATACCCGCCTGATATCCTCAAGCCGGATTTTTGCGTCGAAGCCGAAGCATCTATCGATGTGTTTCGGCAGTTGCACTTGAGAGCCAGTTCTCTCACCTTCGGGTATTGTGATATTGTGATTGTGATCATATACAAAACTAGCTTCCGCCCCGCGGTTTCACCCGCGTGCCCGAGGGATCTTGTGTTTTCTCGGGATAAAAAGTAGCCAATAGCCTTCCTCGATAAATGGGCTATCCAACACTGAAATAATTTTTCAAATCGAACTGTAGTTCCTGAGATTATCGCGTTCAAACAAACAAACTCTTCAGCTTTATAATATTAGTATAGATACAAACAAAAAGCTGGTTTCCTTACCATGATTTCCGTTGTACAACAATTCTGAGTGTATGTGGTTGATATATACTTTCATCATCAAGGAGAAAGAACCTTATTCGTAGGTATTTAAAACATTATATAGAAAAACTGCATTTCAAAATTATCTACTATATAAAAATAAGTCGGGTTTTCCTTCCTGACGCTATAACTCCAGAACGCACGAACCGATTTCCACGGTTTTGCATTCGTTGGAAAGGTCTCGGGCTCCGTGAGATTTATAGCAAAGAAAAACATAAGATCCCACGGGAACGCGGGTGAAACCGGGGGGCGGAAAGCTAGTTAGGTATATTAACGTGGCCTGTTTGATAAGTAAGCTATTACATTTAAAAACCCCGTTTTCTGTTAATAAATAGGTATTTTGTTAATTTACAATAATGAGGTAGCGATTGCAACTTAATATTATGCTAAAAACAAGTTCATATCACACTGTTTTTTCCAGGAGTTGTTTTGTTCATGTACTAATTAAGTAAAATAAAGGGTCATGGTATTTCCATGGTTATATTGTGTTATTTACACCATAATATTATAGGTATATTCCCTCATCTTATATACAAAACATAGTCGGGATAATTACACCATTTATAACTTAAGAACGACTGGACCGAAGTTTATGATTTTTGATTTATTGGATTTGTCTTCGCCCCGAATAGTAGAATGACTATATAAAACATTGGTTTTTTTTTATACCGAGAACGCGGGTATAACCGCGGGGAATAGCCAGTAAAGAATCTAGTTTAGGAATAATGATGGAGTCATAAGACAATGTAAGCTCAGTGGTAGTGACGTCAGATGCCGCGGTGACCTTTCGGTGAAGGAAAACATCGTGAGGAAACCATAGTACGTCCATACCCGTCTGGCTGGCTTCCACCCTCAAGTTGAAAATCTGTCACCTGCTAATCACCACCAGTATCCACGTCACCCTGCTTGTCAGTCCTCTGACATAAAAACGTCAAAAGCATTAATTTATTTTTAGAGTATTTGGGATAAAACTTTGGTGTGTTCTTGTGTGGACGCCTGCGATGGTTACTAATAAAGAAAGAACAAACAGAAAAGAAGCATTGCAACGCACGCCGGGGTTTAGTTCAGTTACCAGGTCATCAATTATAGATAGATCTGAAGTGCATGTGTCAAATCAATTATAGATGCATGTGTAAAAAATTCACCAAGTTGCTTAACAACAGATTTTCCTAGACTCATAATACACATAACTCAAACAGCACACTATTAAAAAAAATATAACTCAAAACCCAAGTCACTAATTATAACATAACTTTTGTAGAAGTGAATTTACACTTCCTCGAAATAAAATGAAATACACATTATACCTACTGACGCTTTATACACTATGCGGGCTTACTATATTTTTTTTACTCCATCGGATGCTCATTTTCAAAATGGCGCATTCACAGATTCCGCGTGTCGTTTTTTTCAGTGACTACACAATTCTACCAAGGATATGTTTCGTCAGCGCGGTGGAGTTATCTATCGATTCGCTAATACAAGACTAATCTACCGTATCATCTGAGTTGTGCCTATTGCATACAGAGAGGTTGGGTTGTGAGCTGCGAAGAATTGGAGGAGGCATTTAATAATGAAGATTATTGTACGGGATACGTCATCCCGTATATTCACCGTATTTTACTTCCCCTGTAGCGACATCTATTAACCATAGAAACTGTCACTACCCGTGGATAGATGGCGCCATAAGAATCTACATCGCGCTATCAAAGTTTTCTGTGCAATCGGCATAGGTACGAGTTTTTAACATCAACAGCAGTAGGTACTGCGGAAAATCTGCCATTTTCAATGATGGAGTTTACCACCCTGCTCCTCCATACCCCTAATACTACCAATTTTATTTTCCATATGTATTAATATTTGTATGAATAGTTGCTAAAATTGGATCGTATCCTTTTTTTTTAAGAAAAATCATCGCTGTCTGAGCTGTAAGGAGTTGAATTTGCTTCCGGCGTCTTTTTCCCCACTCTTATAATCTAGGGAGTTTAAAGGTCAGAGTGAATAGTATATCTGGGCAAGCGTGCTCCATCTAAGACTTCGTCGTCATCCTTCATGGGCGGGTCAGTAGCCAAATCAAGTCCATTAAATTAAAAAAACTTCAAATGTTTCTTAAATCCTTGTTTGAGAGGCAGGCGAGATGTAGCGTGACGATGACGGGCCCTGATAGGAATGAACATGATACGGGAATGGGGGACCATTCCCAAATCCCCAAGATAATACCAAGTTCCATTCCGTACGTGGAGACATGGCTAAGTAACTAATTATAATAATAGCTTTATAATTGCTTACCACCTTCGGCCGCATCATCACTTATCATGGAGAGATTGTTCTCGAATACAAGTCTATATAAAGTTTTTTTTTTTTCAAGTGGGGGTTTTATTGCAAAGAAATATAAATATCTTTAATTGTTTTCATATATTTTATTATTATATTTAGTTTAAGTAGTTAAGGTTGTTGTTTGTGTTTGTAATTATTGTTGTAAATATATTATAAATAAATAGAAATAATGAGTTAAAAAAAATATATCGTACATAATGTCATAGACGTTTTTCACTGCTCTAAAATGAATACCAGAATCCCGATTACCCCAGTGAGAGTCGCACTTTACCTATTAGTACTTATTTTTAACTAGCTTCCGCCCCGCGGTTTCACCCGCGTTCCCCATTGATCAAAAGTAGCCTATGTCCTTCTCCATACTATAGGCTACCTGCGTACCAAATTTCATCGCGATCGGTTCAGCGGTTTAGGCGTGAAAAGGTAATAAACAAACAAATAAACGCATTTATAATATTAGTTAGATTAGATATGTTAGTATTTTTTGTCATAAAAATGGCATTTCATTTATTTTTAAAAGCTTATTAAAAACCAATGTTATAATCAAGTTGCGCCACAGACGCCCATTATCACCCATACGCTTAACACTAGCTAAGCCAACCCTCCAACCTAACGACCTGTGTTGCGAAGTTCCCGGGTCGTATGGACCCGGTACGTTGATAACACTCAATGTTTCTCAGGAGTTAGCCAAAATGTCATATTTGTGGTAATTTTAGCGAAAGTCACCCCTTAAGTTGGTCGGTTTGTTTTAATCATGCTGTATATTGTTGCGGGGGATTACAGGGTTGGGCGTGAGGTAAAGATTTGCTTAATATAACGTAGAGTTTTATTTTTACTAGCTGTCCGCCGCGGTATCACCCGCTTTATCATCCTAACTAATATTATAAATACGAATGTGAGTTTGTATGTTTGTTACCTTTTCACGCCTAAAGCGCTGAACCGATCGCGATGAGATTTGGTACGCAGATAGCCTATAGTATGGAGAAGGACATGGGCTACTTTTTTTTCCCAAGAACGCGGATGACTCCGCGGGTGACAGCAAGTTAGAGAAACAAAGCAGCCTATGTCACTCGTCGGCCTATAAACTATAGTACCTGGGCGACCGAGCTTTGCTCGGGTGAAAATAGAGAAAATGAATTTTCCTAGGTGTAAGACCTAGCTAGATCAATTTTCCACCCCCTATAATGCAACTTAAATCAAGATCATTACAGCCGTTTTCTACGACGTGATTACAAATATATAAAACAAATAGTGCTCATTTAACAGAATAGGATATAATATATACAAAATCATTTCGATCCGTTGTTCCGCCTACTGCGTGAAGAGCGTGAAGGGTTAGAGAAAATAAATATGCCAAATGAAAATGCGTAATATGCTAAATTAAACTGTATTCACAATTTCCTGGTTAATTATAAATTTAATTCAATTATAAACACAATGCGAGCTCGTCAAATATTTTCTTTAGCCATCTAATGAAAATCGTTTAGCTCTCCCGTTAATTGATTAAACATAACATTTACCTACATTTATTTTAACTACAGTACGCCATCGTGCTATGTGAGTATTAAAAAAATTGGCCAACTGCGTGGAATACAGTTTCGTTGTCAGTATGATATATTATGGTATAAAGACTGAATATTTTTTTATATATACATATGTATATCCTAATCTTAACTAATATTATAAATGCGAAAGTGAGTTGGTTTGTTAGTTACCTTTTCACGCTTAAACCTATGAAACGATCGCAATGAAATTTGGTATTCAGATAACCTATAGTATTGAGAAGGATATAGGCTACATTTTATCCCGGAAAAACATAAGATCCCAAGCGAACGTGGGTGAAACTGCGGGGCGGAATCTAGTCTAGTATGTAATAAATGCGAAAATTTGTGAGTATAGATGGATGTTTGTCACTCTTTCACGCAAAAACGAATGAACGAATTTGGATGAAATTTGGCATACAATTAGAATATATTCTGGATTAACATATTTTTTTTTTTTTTACTTTGTATAGGCTTGTGTTTGACCACAATCTCACTATGGTAGGTGATGATGTGGCCGAAGGTGGTAAGCACACAAAGCCTAGAAGGATCTGGCTCTCAAGTGCAGCTGCCGGAACACACCAATAGGTGTTTGGCGACAGATTTTCAACTTGAGGGTGGTAGCCAGCCAGGCGGGTACTACAAAGTACCCTACCACCGTGCTATGGTTTCCTCACGATGTTTTCCTTCACCGAAAGCTCAAGCTCATTGTAGGATTCGAACCCACGACCTTCGCCGCGGCGTCCGACGTCACTACCACTGAGCTATCATCGCCTACCTTGATACTTTTAACACGGGTGAAACCCCAGGGTGGAAGCTAGTGTTACATAAGTGTAATATCTGTTTCTAATAGGTATAAGGAAGGTACCTTCATTCAACTAATCACTGTATAGAGATTATTATTAGAGATAGTATGTAGATCGGAGAGTGAAATAGGCTACATTATATCCCGGGAACGCGAGTGGAACCACGGAGCGAAAGTTAGTTTGAAATAAATGTGAAACAAATTTAATAATTTCTTAATCTAGTCACACCATATAGGATTTATTCATACGAAAGTAGCTCAAAAGAGGAATCCAGCTGTCCAATTCTCTGGGTAAGGTTTTGTCGTCCATGTAACTAAATCCGTATTCAATGACAGTCCGCAGATAGCCGCTGCGGATCTTGTTACAATTTTCCCTGCCGACTGTACCAAACGAAATTCACGGTGTTCTGTGCATTCATTTTGCATTGCTGTTTTAATGAGAAGCGGTAGCGATTTTAAACAATATACTTAAAACAAAATAATATCTTTATAATAATCTATGTATATAAAGAATCTACTTAACTACGTCTGACAATTACATCAAATAAATAATCTGAGTCATCTTTAAGATATATTATTTGAAATATAGGTAATTCGATATTTAAAAGTAAAATCTCTATTTCTTAACAGTTTTTTATAGTGAAAGGAAAACGTAGAGAAAGAAGAGGTTCAGACAGAGAAATATAGCGGTACAGTAGAACTTACTTTTGTGAGATTGTGGTAAAACAAAAGTCTATAGGTACATAGAAAATAATAATGCAAAAAATTGAAGAAAAAAATAAATATTCAAATAAAACAACACTTTAACACTCTATAAAGCCCAGTAAAAAGAGTATGTAAAAAAACCAGACAGATTCAAATTCATAATTGTAAATCCCATTTTTACGAGAGCCTATCCATTTTATTTTATCCAACTTTTATTATTACGTGTTTAATCTATAACAAAATGAAAATCTTTAATAAAATTTAGATAGGCCGTTTATTTTTTACGCTCCTATCAACACTCAGGTTGCTACATTGCCAGGAAAAATCCAGCCATGTACGAGTTTTATGTAATATTTTAGGGTTCCGTACTTATAAATAAGCACAAAATTAACTCGGCTCAGCATGGTAAAAATAACTATTTTATGTGGCAATGTAGGTAAGTAGGTACCTATATATTTCTATAACAAAATATCCGAAGAAAACGCAAGCGTTTATATATATGAATAGCTTTGTTAATAAAATATTTAAAAAATAATAAGAATGAAACGTGTAACAATTAAATTACCTGATTACAATAAGTTTACATAATAAAATTAATGTACATTTAAAATTTTGAAGTACTTTTAAAAAGGTTCCTTTGTTTAAGCTGTGTGGTCATTATATTTTTGAGATTATTTTTTGTTAAATGCTACGTAACAAATGCAGGCCAACCGTCTGAGAATATTTTTACTTATAAACATTTTGGTATTTCTATTTTTAAATATGATAACGTTTCGTCAATAGCGTATTTATGGTAGTATGTATGGTTTTATTGTTTCCAAATTCTAAAATAGAACCCTAAATCATATCTTTTGTAACGAAAAATTTCGTTTGCAACGTTCGTTAAAATTATGGAACACGAAGGACTGTAGAAAAATGGTAAAAATTAACCATGACATTATTTATAGTTGGTTTTAAACTATAATTTTTACAAACTTTTTTTTATAATATTTGTGGAAATTGTAATAATGTCTATGATTTATTGTTTAAACAATAACGGTGACTTCTTTTCTTTTGAACAATAGAACTAGATTATATCTACTTAACGACTTAAAAACCATAGGAATAGCCTCAAGCTTACATCTAATGGGTCCCAAAAACCTTTAATAGTGATTATGAGCAATAAAATGTTATTTATAAGTTACGTATTAACAACCACTTCCTAACAGTATCAAACAATATAAGACTATTTACGTAATTATTTATAGTTCAATAGTGTTCATAAGTAAGGGTGTAAATGCACGCAGTCTCACACTTGGCAATTATCACAAAATAAACTACGGAAACCCGGATGTGGCACAAATCATGCCATTGCAGAACACTAGAAAAATAAATCGCACCAAAAGAGTGGGAAGTGTGAAGTAAATTGAAAGCGTTCGCGAGTGCCGACACGGGTGACCATACTGTGAAGATAGTTTAAGGAACTACTGTTTTTTTTTTTTTACTAGCTTTTGCTAGTTTTAGCCGCGTATATAAGTTATCTCTATGTAAAAATCAAGTCGATGCGTTACTCCATTGCTTCGTAAAAAAGTACAAACTAACAAACACACTTTCTCATTTAAATAATAAAGTAGGTTTCACCCTCGTGGCTGGGATAATTAAATGTCATGTATATAATGTCATTCTCCGGTCTATAAACTATCTTTGTGCAAAAATATCACATTCATCTGTTGCTGCATGAAAAATGGTCAAAACAAACACAATTTCGCATTTATATTTGTAAAAACATACGAAAAAAGGATGGTACGGCCGTGCTTCTTTTTTTTCTCGACTTGGCATGTATGACAGTGCCCCCACCACTGTGATATGTGAGATTTAGCCGTAACTTTTCAATGACTACATAATATTTTTGCAGTTGATGTGAAATATGGTCAGTATTTAGAACTCTATTCAATTAGTCTCGTTAGTGGAGGACGTTTATATAAAGCATACATTTTCGCTCATTATCCTTTCAACGAGTTTAATAAAATAAACACATACCGACATTGTGATTCCATATATATCTAACTAGTATGTTAGTGTATTTTTATATAATTTATATTAATTATTTATTCCATATTTTATTAAGATGTGACTGCGGTTACTTTTCGAGCATGTGAAAGACTCAACGACTACACAGCCTACGTGTAGTCGTTGGAAAGACTAGATACTGTACAATATTGTTACATCTAAAACTCACATATGGATTGTAAATATGTATATCACTGTATATTATAATTTATTTATTTTTATCAGCTATATTTCTTACTGTCCAAAAATTACTTAAATGTCCAAATGCAAGAAAATATTTTGTAAAAATATGTCGAATTGAAAATCTCTTCCTTATTTTTTATCAGTTAAAAAGTCCCATTTATTCAAAACAATTTTGGTAGCACTAACCATGCATCTAAGTGTTTGAAAGTCCTCCTTGAACGTTTTATTTATAAAAAAAGTGTGTATAGTGTCCGCCGATAGGGTGCGTTACCGACTCTCCGGGAACTCACCCCGGAACTTCACCCCGGGATTCACTACCGGAAATCGTTTAAGAACTTTTAACGTTAATAAATGGCTCGCGTGTTCATACGAGATATCCGAGAAATTGCTTCAAAAAATAATGTTGCGGGGAATTTAAAGATTTACTGCGCAATTATAATTAATGCAATATTTTTACGGCATGCAGTCTGTGTGTAGTTAGCAATGAATTATTTGATGTTTAGATTTTAGTCTTTTTGAATAGTGGTTATTATTATCTTGAGATTAAGTTTTTTTAAGTTATGGATAGGTTTCTAATTAGAAGAAAGAAAGAAACAACGAAAAAATATTTATTCGACGAACAAAATTCAATAAACTTTACAAGAAATAGAACTTAAGTATTTAATCACATAAAAAAATATTTACAACAATCATTGAAACTGATATTATTCTGGGTGATTTTTTTGTCACTGGCCATACTTGCAGGGGTGGAACAACTTTTATCATGGGACTAACTCTCGAGATCACAAAAAAAATATCAGCTGTCCATACAATAGTTCAATACCTACTCGACCAAAATGTATGAAGGAACCATTTTATTTTTTCTAACGTTCATAAGTGCCTTATTAGGACCTAAACTGAATAAATGGGTATTGAAACGTAGCAAATTGCAACAAAAATGAGTATTTGGAGTAATTAAAAAGTTTTGCTTAGAGGCCAACTCTTTTCATCCCTTCAAATATTTTGCCTCACCTAAAGGTATTCTTGACGGGCCAATTGGCGTAGTTGATAGATAACCCACCTATCACGCCGTAGGTATTAGATCCCCACCCAGGGCAGACTATTGTGTGCATGAGCGTGTCTGTTTGTCTTGACGGGTGTAATTATCTACATATATAATTATTTATTTATAAACTAGCGTTTCACCCGCGTTCCCGGGATAAAGTATAGCCCATGTTACTCAGGGATAGTGTAGCATTCTAATGGTGAAAGAATTTTTGTAATCGGTCCAGTACTTTTTAAGTTTATTTATGTACTTTTTAAATAAATAACGAGGAATTTTTTATAATATTAGTATAGGTGTAACATTGCTGAGTTTCTTGCCGGTTCTTCTCAGTTGAAGGCGTACTGGACGTTCATAAGTGCCCTTCTAGGGCCTAAACTGAATAAATGGCTTTGACTTTAGAAAACAAAAGTAGTATATCAGTTATCTGGTTCAATAGTACAAGCTCTGCTTAGTTTGGGATGAGATATTTGTATGTGAGGAATATCCCAGGATATTTATTTATTCTTTACATACCTAATCATTTTGTACGTGTCCCGTATACAGTTTGGGAGTTAACGATTTTCTGTCTGTCCAAAGACTATCTCTAATTGACAAGGAAATGACTTTTGTAATGTATTTGGGGAAAATTATATTCTTTATTCCCAATGGATGTTTTGTTTCTTGATTTTTTGTTTTTTTGTGAAATTGATGCTTTTATAAAATTGCAAGGGGTTCTAGTGTCACGTACTAAATTATATTTTCTGGATTTTTAAAGCTATAAGAGGAAGTAAAGTATTATGAAATGAAATAATTTATTCATTCAAATAGGCCTTCACAGGCACTTGTTAATAGTCAGACTCTAACGCACGGTTCGGAAGGTTGCTTTTACTGAGAAGAGCCGGCAAGAAACTCAGCAATTACTCTTTTCAAAACAAACTTAGATTTATTACATAGAATGTATCCTGCAAGAGCGAGCGCTACACCCAAGCATTGTCGTCATTTAAATATTCATTAATGTTATAGTATGCCTTCTGTACTAAAATGGACTTAACACGTTCCTTAAATGTATGTAAAGGCAAATTTAAAAGTGCAGGAGGGATCTTATTATAGAAGCGTGTACTCAGTCCCAAAAATGAACCTTGCACTTTTTGGAGTCTAGAAGCAGAGGTCACAAGTTTATGCTTATTTCTAGTATTAATAGGGTGCATATCACAATTTTTTACATAAAGACTTATATTTTGTTGTACAAATAATATGTTTGCATAAATGTACTGCGATGCACTGTGAGGATACTAATTTGTTTAAACTTATCTCTGAGGGTAGCTCGCACCGCTCTTTTTTGCAAAATGAAAATAGCTTCTATATCAGCGGCCTTACCCCAAAGCAAAATGCCATAGGACATAACATTATGAAAATAGCTAAAATAAACTAATCGAGCTGTATCTTCATCTGTTAGCTGTCTAATTTTTCTATCTGCATATGTAGCCGAACTGAGCTTCCCCGCGAGACATGATATTTGGGTGCCCCATTGAAGTTTTGAGTCTAAAGTAATCCCTAAGAATACTGTTGACTCAACAAGATCGAGAGATTCGTTATTTAGCACTAAGTTACAGCCTAATCTTTTTACATTGGGTAGTGCAAATTTAATACGTTTAGTTTTCTTCGCATTTAAAACTAGGTTATTTACAGTAAACCAATTTAATATCTGGGCTAATGCACCGTTTACATCGTCATAATTGGATTTCAGTCTATCAACACTAGTTGTTACATAGTTAGAGCATAGCGATATGTCGCTCAAAGAGCAGCTCGACTGGGGAAGTACCCCACCTTACAGAATACCGCAGCCAAATAACTTATACAATAAACTATATGCAAAATTCATATGTTGTGCGTGTAAGTAGGTACTTGTGCAAGCGACTTTGATATTTTTAAAATAAGTGCTCTCGGTAAAAAGTTTTTAGCAATGAATTTCTTTTAAACTTAGATTATAGAATACAATTTTGTCAATAGGATTTTAGCATCTTGGTTCTCATATGAAACAACCTGTCACAATTATTTTAGTTTTTACATATCTTAGGCGATGTTCTGCCTACATATTCTTTTTTTTATTTTGTTCCACAGTACGTTTATACTATACTAGCTTCCGCCTCGCGGTTTCACCCGCGTTCCCGAGGGATCTTATGTTTTCCCGGGGTAAAAAGTAGCATATAGCCTTCCTCAATAAATGGGCTATCCAACACTAAAACAATTTTTCAATTCCAACCAGTAGTTCCTGAGATTAGCGCGTTCAAACAAACAAACAAAGAAACTCTTCAGCTTTATAATATCAGTATAGATAAGTTCTAGACGCGAAGACTTGTAATTGGCTGTCAGATAAACATCCTGTAATTTATCAACATTGTATTTAATTGTAAGTCTTCCAAGTCTTTAAATAAATAAATAATACAGTTAGTAACACAAAGTAAACACCACCCTTATACAGGTTGTATTCATCCCTCAAACCAGATTACTTGGTAGGCTTCCGGATCTTATAATCTTTGGAGATGACGGCCCATTTGTCAACGTCTCCGAAAGCGCATTTCATATTTTATCCATTCGTGACGTAACATGTTATTTGTTTTGTTTTTATTAACCTCCGAAATATTGTAGTTATTTATATTTATTATATATAATTATTATAGCAAGGTAAGGCGTAGTTTCGTTATATTATTATCTGTGCGTGTAACTGTTTATGGACACGGCGAGGCGTAGTTTTACACCGACCTCACGTCATTTTTGACAGCGCTCCGTCTTGACTTCTTATTTGATCTGAGGTCTTAAATAAAATATAGAATATTTAATAGATAATTCGCAGAGTACTACAAAGCCAAATTACAGCAATTTACCGGCATCTCTAAAAGTCCTCTTATTTAATCACGTCCTCGTACGGGAAGGCAGGATGAGATATTGTCAAGACATCACACGTGACAGACGGAACAGGAAGCAATTGCGAGCCGTTTGAGCGTTTCATATGAATCCTTGGTATGACATATATACGGGAATGTATGCGGAAATCTGGCAGTTCCGACGTTTACACAATAATAGTTAGTAATACTATATCTTTAGGTACTTACCATAGAGATTGTGGTCAAACACGAGGCTGGCAAGCCGGTTGGCGTGGTTGGTAAGATACCCTATTTATCAGGTCGTGGGCTCGAATTCCACAGACATCTTTGTGCATGAACATGTCTTTTGTCCTGAGTCTGGGTGTAATTATCTATATAAGTATATTATTTACAAAAGAAAAGAGTATATCAGTTATCTGGCTTCCATATTACAAGCCTGCTTAGTTTGGGGTCAGAGATGGCCGTGTGTGAGGAATAATGTCACAGAATATTTATTTATAGTAACTATAAAGTAAAAAAAATGTCGCTGTATCCAAAAATAAATATCAGAATAAACACTAGCTACCACCCCGCGGTTTCACCCGCATTCCCGAGGGGTCTTATGTTTAACGAGGTAAAAATACCCTATATGTTAATCAAGGATACCTAACTAGGTATATAGTTGTACCGTCTATTTTTATTTAGCTGCGACAGACATATATAGACATAATATAAATGGAAATTATACGTCGAGTCAATAAAATCTAAGTGGTCAATATCAAAATAAATTCTAGCTCATCAAAAACTGAAAATATCCTTTTCATACACATAAAACATTTGATAAAAATCGAGATGGAATGGAATAAAGTTCATAAATATCACGAGCTCGTGACAGACGATTCAGCACTTTATAGTCTAGTTCGAGTTAAATCGACATACATGAAGCTAGTCTGTTAGTCTATGTTATAAAAAAAAAATATCTGCTGAAGGTCTGCTCTGCTGTAAATCGTTCGCTACGACGACAACTATTATAAGTTGACAGCATAGGTTGACAGCTATAATTTATTGAAAGGACGTATTCTATTACATACTTACTATCTATATACAGTTACAAAAATACCCGTAAAGCCGAAAGGAGGTTAAATGTGGCCTTATAACGAGTCCATTCACAATATTTAAGAACCGTAGAAAAGCTGTATAACACCCCAAAAAAAAAAAATTTTTTTTACTGATGTGCAAACCCTATTTCAGTAAAACTAAAGAGTAAACTACGCAGAATGTACCTACATTTCTACCTAATTCGCGGAACGACAAAAATAATAATCGTAAATTGACAACATATTTTTTTTTTCCATCTTGACATTTTTTGAAGCCAGTACTTGAGTATAATGACATCCAATGAGGCAGCAAACATTTATGAATGAGAAATAGAAAAACTATTAAAGTAGACAATTAATAGGTAAAATAGGTACGTAGGCCTTTCTGTTAAATAATCTGGTTCCCTGACATGGCAGCTTACTAGGGTTGACAAAATTTTTGGCTTTGATAATTAATTATATTTTTTACGAGGTATTTTGTAACACGTTGTATATATAAAAGATAATGTATGTATGTATGTTCCTTATAGACTCCGAAGCCGCTGATGCGATCGCGATGAAATTTTCAGACAATCTTCATATTAGCCCCGCGGGTAATCCTGTAAGGATTGGTGGCGGGGCGGAAGCTAGTAGGTAATAAATGGGTAATAAACTCTTTATTTTTTTATGAATTAGCTAAATTTTATGTAGTTTAAAAAAAGAAAAGCATTTCGAAAATTCTTTTCCTTTTTTAAATTGGTTAAAATTATGACAACAACGAATTATCGAAAACTTGCCCGTACATAAAAGGATGGAAAGGATGAAATTTTTATGTTTTACTTGGCACCGACTTCAAAATAATGTAGAAAGAAAATATATATTTTTTGTTTTTCAGTTTTTGAAGTCGGTTTTTTATTTGTTTAAAATCAATGTGTTGGTTTTATTAACCATCTAATCAGTATGGAATCCTCAGTCAGTCTGTGATTAAAACTGCACGTACAAACATTTTTAGGTCTGAATAGCTACCAAACAGGGTTGTCATGTTGTAAAATCAGCAATTAAGGCGATGATAGCTCAGTGGTAGTGAAGTCGGACGCCGCGGCGAGGTCGTGGGTTTGAATCCTACAATGAGCTAGAGCTTTCGGTGAAGGAAAACATCGTGAGGAAGCCATAGCACGGTGGTAGGGTACTTTGTAGTACTCGCCTGGCTGGCTACCACCCTCAAGTTGAAAAACTGTCGCCAAACACCTATTGGTGTGTTCCGGCAGCTGCACTTGAGAGCCAGATCCTTCTAGGCTTGTGTGCTTACCACCTTCGGCCACATCATCACCTAATATAGTGAGATTGTGGTCAAACACAAGCCTAAACAAAGTAAAAAAAAATAATAATTAAAAAACAGATGTTATTGGTGGACGCAAAAAAAAAGTAGGTAGGTAGTCAAATATCGACGGCCCCAGGTCGTCTTTTTAAAAAGACAAAGAAATGATTTATAAACGTGTAGTTTATTGAACAGATTGCTTAAGACTAACTTATTCTAATACATTTAATAAAAGCGTGGGTCTAGACCACCCGGCTAAACTGCACATGCATCAACAACATCCGTTCTTATCTGTGCTGACTAAGCCCGGACGGTTAAAGTGCCAGTAAGGATGTCTGGTCCCATGACTAGGTATCTAATTTAACCCTCGTATGTTTGTTTGTGTGGAATTTTGAAGAGCAAATATTACATCATTACCTAGAATTAAGCATACGATACTTATTATCCCAGGAAAACATTACATCCAGGAACATGAATAAAATCGAAGGTAGAAGTTAGTAAAAAAGTGAGTACATATTTGTATTTGTTGGTCTAAGAGTTTCTTGCACAGCCGCAAACCGGGGAAGGATACAGGGTAATTTATATCTTAGAAATGCAGAACCACTTTTACTCGGGGACCAAAATTGCCATCTCGAAATATCCATCCAGTAAACTGGTAATACTACTAAACAATTGTTTTTTTTTTGGCCTTAATTGGTGAATGTTTATGCTAACTTTAATCAAGAAAAGAAAAAAATATAAAAGAAAAAATTAGTAACCTGAACCTATGTTCCATATCCACTATTTTCCCTCTTTGTATGTTTGCCGTATTATGGTGTACGGAACAAACAGGCAATTTCGTTTATTGTACCTAAATGGCACAAAAATCCGGAAAGTTGTGTAAAGAACTGAAAATTGGCAACCCTGTTCCCTAGTTTTATAAAAGTCGCAAGGGCGTGTACGTACGCATGAAAGGCTCGACTTGTTTGTGGTTAAATTATCCTTTACGTGCTCGTTCACTTGACAAGGCCAGCCTCTTGTAGGTAACAAAGATGGGGTTATTTGTGGCCAGTACCTACATCTTTCTTACTTATCCCACTACTAGCTTCCGCCTCGTGGTTTCACCCGCGTTCCCGAGGGATCTTATGTTTTCCCGGGATAAAAAGTAGCCTATAGTCCTCGATAAATGGACTATCCAACACGAAAATAAATTTTCAATTCGAACCAGTAGTTCCTGAGATTAGCGCGTTCAAACAAACAAACAAACTCTTAAGCTTTATAATATTAAGTATAGATTATGTAGAGTTGACTACGCCACAATCCAAAATCATGACATTCCTTAATTCAAAAGTTATCGCTTTGCTGTAATCTATACTGTATGGATATTTTGGATTAACCATGCAGTATTAGTTTTACTGTTGAACCAACTTTGAATTCGTAAAACAAAAACAATCAAAAAATTGGACCAAAGAGCAAGTATAGTAAAATTGTTTTTTTTTAGGTTGACAAAAGCAACAATACACCCGATATTTAAAAAGAGAAACTGATCGTCTTTTTTATGTCAGAAGGCTTGAAAGAAAGTGGCTACCGTTGCCTATGGACTTTAACAATGCCAGGGGATTTGCCAAAATTTTACTGACCTTTATAAAGCCTATAGAAGGCAATTGTCTCTAAGTGCATCTGCCGGAACATACCGGTAGGTGCTTGGCGATAGATTGATTGATATATCGACGCACAGTTCAAAGTGCAGGGTAGGAACCTTATATTTTGCACACAGGTTCCTATCGTAAGCTATTTAATTTTGAAAATCCCTTGCTAAAGTAAAAAAACACACTAATCTTTAGTCTTTACAAAGAGTTTTTCAAACTTCAACCTCAAAAAGGATGAAATAGAGGATCGCGGATGAAACCGCTAAAAAAACCTAGTTTCGTATAAAGCAAATAAATTTCATGACAAATTGACAGGCCGGTTGGCGTTGTTGTTAAGATACGCTATCTATCACGCCGCAGGTCGTGGATTCGATTCCCACTCAGGACAAACATTTTTGTGTATGAACATGTCTGTTTGTCCTGTGTCTGAGTGTAGTTATCTATATAATTATGTATGTGTATAAGAAAAGTAGTATAATTATGTAGAATATCAGGAATCTGACTTCCATAGTACCTACAAGCTTTGCTTAGTTTGGGGTCAGATGACCGTGTGTGAGGAATAATGTCCCAGTTTTTTTATTTATAAAGCCATATTAGCATACAGAAGCCTAGTTTTAGGTACCAATTAATTTATTAATATACAGCGTGTGATAAATTTGCGGCCAGTACCCAAGCTGGAAGTAATAATTTAGAGCCATGTGGATATAACTGACGATATAACTCACATCGACGACTCGTGTTTATTTAATAGAACGTGCTTACTAGTCACTGTATGTATAGTATGTTTGTATTTTAGATTATTTATTAGTATTAAAATATTTAATAGCCAATTATGAAAATTGGGTTATTCAGATTCACTATAATTTAATTCGTTACTACATTATTTTTATCGACCCCCCTCAATAAGATTTAAGGTGAAGATAATTTTGAGGATTGTTGATCACTTTTTCAAATCAAAATAACACAGTATTAATTTCATTGGGATCCATTCTACTAGTGATACTGTATAAACTATTTGATTGAAAATCAATAACCCTGTAAATGATTAACTGCAACGTCTGTCTGTCTGTTCGTCACTTATTACTTAAGTACCTATCATTGCACGGATATTGATGTGGTTTTTACATACAGTGATTTTTTAGTTACTGGCAATACTTGCAGGGGTGGAAAAACTTAATATGATCAACTTTTACAATGGGACCAACTCTGATATCGCGTAAAATAAAACGATTGCTGCATACATTTTGGTCAAGTAGGTATTGACTTTTTTTTCTCTTTTATAGGCTTGTGTTTGACCACAATCTTACTATGGTAAGTGATGATGTGGCCGAAGGTGGTAAGCACACAAAGCCTAGAAGGAACTGGCTCTCAAGTGCAAGAAAAGTTGTTCATATTGATGAGTACTTCCACCCCTGCAAGTATTGCCAGTGACTAAAAAGTCACCCAGTATAGCTAGTGAGTTCTTTGAGGAAGTTAGAATGCTTTGTATAATGCATTGAATGAAGACTATAGGGAAGAATTAAAAGTATATAAATACTGATGGAGCCGCGGGTAGTAATTTTTATTCTAGTTGGTATAGGTATAGGAATTCTGTCTTTTATGAAATACAAAAGTGGCTCGTCATTGAGTCCATAAATTTTTAATAGGACCGACTTAAATTAATAATAAGTTTCCATTTCAATTTAATCAAAAAGTATGTAATAGTTACATATTTGGTTTTATATTTAAAATTTCGTCATCATTACAGTTCTAATATATCTGCTTTATCAGAATGGATATTTTCAACTGTTCAGTTGAAACCCATGTGGAGATGGGTGCTAAAAAAATCATCCTGTAAAACTCAGGTTTCCATAATAATTCTACTGTGTTGTTGCAGTTGATATTCTCAACGCAGCATCAAATACCAATTATAACCGTTTATATCTGGTTATAACCCGCCACACCCGGTTTGGCATTAACAATAAACTAATTAATAGCCTTGTCGCCAGCGTGCCATGTAATTCATTTGGCAAATGCCGGCAAATTCTGTGCTAAATGATAATATATATATCATCCCTATATAATATCGGTTATTTTTTAAATTTTTCATAAATTGGTCATAAATTTGGCCTTTCCCTCTCCATGCCAAAGGCTATTTGCGTGCGTAAATTTCATCACAATTGCTGTCGTTGAGGCGTTGACAAACTTTCGTATTTATAATTTACTAGCTTCCGCCCCGCGGTTTTACCCGCGTTCCTCTGGGATCTGGGTTTAGGTGTGAAATGTTAACAAACAAATAAACAAACAAAATCACATTCGCATTTATAATATTAGTTAGGATTATTTTTGATGTAAAGCAAATTAAAAGCTTTTTATTGGTATCCGACTACGCTTGTGTTGTGGCTATCTAGCCACGGATGCAGAATGGGTCGTCGATGGAAACAGAACAGCTGTGCCATTTTATCACAACAAAATTAATGTATCGAATTAAATTAAAATAAAATTAAAGTAAGGAAAATTAGCAATTAAAATTTACTTACATACCTATTTTGTTAGACCTACCCACCATTCTATGGCCAGTAAAAAAACCCAAAAGATATACAAAGGGTTCAAAACGCATGTATTCGGTTTTGCTATAAAGTCCCAAAAAGTTCTCATATAAGTCCGATAATAAATGAAAAAGGCATACAAAACATGGAATTAAGAAGAAAATTGCATCTGATGTGCTTTACACATCGAATAATATTTAGTAATCGACCGATTTATTTATTCAACATGTTGTCATGGTGTAAAGATGCACACTTTTTGAATACAAGGTCACGGGCATTTGATAAACTTGTCATACCAAAGCATAAGTCACACAGGGCAGCTTCAAATACCACCTCCAATCCGTAAATTAAAAAGTAATATAAGTTTTAAGATTCGATGTAAAGAAATTTTAATCAAAATTCAAAAAGGTTAGCTGTGATGGTATTGTATATTGTTATGGTTCTTTGTTTTGTTCTGCTTTTCTATTTTTAATAATTTTGTTTTTACAAGTTGTAACTTTTATAATAATGTAGAGTTTTTGGTGCAAACACATATTATCTTTATGCAATTTGTCACGTGGTACATTGGCTTCGCTGAAAACCAGCGCTGAGTATCTGTCTTCACGACGTTTACTCAGCAAATGCTGATGCCAAGTACCTTTCCTTACGCAACGCATAGTTTAGTTATTTTATATGTGCGAATTATTTGCGCTTATAATTTTTTGCAATGTATAGTTTTTTTTAAGCTGTAAGGATTTTTTTTTTCTTTCTTTTCAGTAGTTTATTGTAAACCATCTCACATTGTTTGTCATAGTATGCCAGCATTTGGTAGACCTATGTGAGGGTGGGTAAATCCCGAATTAAAATTTATTTTTATTATTATTCTGACATTACACAAACTCCTTGGGTGATTCTAAGTAAACCCGGGTAAACTTAGGTTTACTCAATCTTCTAGCATTACTCGTGACATATACCTACATACATATATTATATTATACGTTTTTGTCAAATCTATACTAATATGATAAAGCTGAAGAGTTAGTTTGTTTGTTTGAACGCGCTAATCTCAGGAACTATTGGTTCGATTTGCAATATAATTTTAGTGTTGGATAGTCCATTTATCGAGGAAGGCTAAACGCTAAAGGCTGAAAGCGGAACGCGAGTGAAAACGCGGTGCGGAAGCTATTATAAGACAGAAACAAGATAAGATTAAAATACTGTAATTTTGAATTTTAAAACAAAGTAAAAAATATAATAATATGAGAATATTTATTATTAAAAATGTAATTGTTATATTTTTCCCACATTTAAATAATAAAAGACGTCATCATTAAAGGGCAAATTTGTATGAGAATGTGAGCGGCCATTAAATATTTATATCGGATGCAATAATTATGTAGCATTTAAAGTAAAACTTTTCTGATCTCTTCTTGTGGATCTTTCACTAAACTCAAATCAGCGTATTACTTAAAACTTTCCCGGAATAAAAAGTACCCTAAATGTTAATCCATTCAGCCGTTAATTGAGTCACAAATATACAAACTTTCACAATATTATAATTATTATAATACTAGCTTGTCCGCGCGGTTTCACCCGCTTTCCTCGATAAATGGGCTATCCAACACTGAAATAATTTTTGAAATCGAACCAGTAGTTCTTGAGATTAGCGCGTTCAAACAAACAAACTCTTCAGTTTTATTAAGTAAGATTTGTTGGATAGTAGGATAGACAGTGTATGAATCAGCCAGCCTTTTAAAATATTTTATTTGTTATCTTTCCTTCCTTTCAGCCAATATTGATGAAACAAAGCCTTTTCAAATCGGTAAGCTAAGTTTGCGAGAAAGTTTTATGAACAACCTAAACACGTTACATGAAAAAAATATTTTTAAGAGAGGTAGAGCATAGCGTTTTTTTAGCTCAAAGGGCACCACGACTGGGGAAGTGCCTCTACCTTCCAGAATATTCCAGCCAAATAACTTAATGTTGTGTTCCTGTGCGTGAGTAAGGTTACCAGAGCTCATCGGAGGGTCGGCAAGTATGTCAGAAATACACAGTTTGCCCTCTTTGCGGATGACACTGCTTTATTTTCTATGTCACGAGGCTGACACGCTGGGCAGGTGGTTCACCTGATGGTAAGTGGCTACCATCGCCTATGGACACTAACAATATCAGAGTATTTTTTATGTCTGTAGGTTGACAAGTAGATGGAAAACCCACCTGATGGTAAGTGGTCACCGCCGCCTATGACATTGATTGGGTGATTGTCAATGTGTTGTCGAACTTGTCGACCTTTATGAAGCCTTGAAGGCTTATGCTAATAGGCTTATATGAATTGACCATTCATTGACCTAGATCTCCTTGATTTCAGTTACTCTTTATAAGGTTTTTAGTAAATATATTCAATGTTAACAGTTTGTATAAATATATTATATATTAGTTTGCAACTGGCTCATATTTGCGCATCGTTCTTTATGTTTTGTTACGTGTAATATTGGGGAGTCAACAATGCAATCTAAAAGTGTATATAAAATCGGGATAAGCATATCCTTTGCTTGGTTATGAAGATTATCTCCATTAAGCACGCCACGTTTGTTATATACAACTAATTTATTATTGGATAGCGACCACTGTACGTAAGTTGATCTACTTATGTTTACTTTTACTATATACCTATTGTAATTATTGAATTTCTTAAGCAATTAAATTATATTGTTCCGAAATTATAAATTTCGATATTACTAACTATTAATCCTTTACTCCATAAATATAGGAATAGAAGTAGTAATTAGTTAGGTGATATCTCTTAGTTTCTACGTAGAAGTCAGTAAATAATGCGATATGAGTGAGCTGCAAATACTGCAATGTAAAAAATGTCATGGTATGAGCGCTATGTAGTTAGAAAGAGATGGAGTGAGCAGAAAATATTTTTGCTGTTCAGGATAGTCTCATCTTGGGCTTGTCGAATTTTTTTGTGAAATGGGCTTGCGTTTGGCCATCAACTGACCCCGGGAGGAGTTAAGACGAGGCCAAGAATGTAGCACGCTTGCCCAGAAAAAGCCTATTCACTCTGGCCTTGAAGACATCTGGGTTATAGGTGTCAGGAAACACAGACCCCGGAAGCGAGTTCCATTCATTCGCTGTTCGCATAAGGAACGATGAAGCAAATCGTTGTGTCCGTATGAGCGGATCGACAACGTGTGGATGGAAATTCTCCCGACGTCTAGTGGTTCGATGGAGAAAAGGGGTTGGAGGAATAATATTGAATAGTTCCTGTGCATACTCTCCAAAATAATAAATAATTGTCTTACACCGATAAACCTGAATGAATGAAATTGTTTTAATCATTGCCTACTCAAGATCTCAGTGTGTAAGATTTATTTTTATTTTTAGGTATCTTCATTATATTTGCCACGTCTCGTACAAAAATTTTTTTTTTAAAAAAATTAAAACAATGGAAGTGTTACGTGCATATTCTTCAATTCTCATCTATTGTTTATTGCCAGTAACATTGCTATTGATTTATGTGTATTGCTCTTATAAATTGAATTATTGGAAAAGAAGAGGTGTACAACAATTAAATACTACAGATAAAATATTTGGAGATTTCAAAAATGGAATTTTATTTCGCACATCACCGGGATATCACTTGGGAGATATTTATCGTGCAGCACCTTCAGACGCACCGTTTGTTGGATTTTACATTTTCCATAAACCATGTCTGTTATTGAAAGACCCGGAAATAATAAAGCACATATTGATACGTGATTTTGATAACTTTACCAATCGATATTTCGCGGGAACACAGCAGAAAGACAGTTTAGGAATGATAAATTTGTTTGGATTAAGAAATCCTGCATGGAGATATTTGAGAAAGAAAATAGCTCCAACACTTACCAGAAATAAATTGAAGGGAATGCTACCGTTAATGATAGAAACTGGCAAACCTATGATGGATTATTTAAATAAAAACATTGATAATGATAACAAATCTAAAGTTTTTGATGCTCAAGACGTAAATTACAAATACGTTGCTGATCTTATTGCTAATATTGCACTTGGCACCAAGACAGATTCCTTTAATTATCCAAATTCTGATTACACCAAATATCGTAAGTACCATCTATTCAATGATTAATATAATGTAATTAATTGACGTTTTAATAAGTCTTTTTTTCATTATAGTTATGGACTTTTTCCGTTCATTCAAACGAATGATTGCGTTTGTTGTGGTATTTTTCATGCCCGAACTTGTAGAAAAAATTGGATCTCCCATGCTCTGTGATTCATCTTTTGTACGCAAAATATTTTGGAGTGCCGTCGAATCTCGTCAAAAGAGTGGAGTTAAAAGTGGAGATTATATTGATGCAATAATTAAGTTGAAAAATGGAGAACAAGATCCTATTTACAGTAAGTTATTCACCCAAATACAATTTGTTTTTGATAATAAGTGCGTGCGTTTTTGTCATACTGTGCAAATACGCACCTGGGTCTCGATCTAGAACAAACCTAAGTATATTATATTAGCCTTAAACTTGTGTTGATTGTGAAACAAAAATTTCAAGGAAAATGCGCAGTTTTAGCCTGTGAATGCTAATGTTATCCAATATTTTTTCATATAATAATCGAATGCCCTTGCTATAAATACTTATCATTTAGTAATTGGTGACTCATCTCATTTATGTATCCGATTAATGTAAAATGTAAAAAGTATGGATATTTCTTACATTTCAAACTCTTATTCCATTCACACACGAGGTGACCAAAATAAAATCAGTTTTCAACGCAGATGCGACCAATTGCGTTAGCACATACATTTCTATGGCGGTTCTCACACGACGCAACTTGTCAACAACTAGTTTTCAACCGCGACGCAACCAGTCACGCGTGACTGGTAGTGCAGGTCGATCAGGTTTTCATAAAATTGGCGCGTAATCTTGTGTCATGTACTTAAAGCAACCAAATTATATTCAATTTGATACAACTTGAGATGCGCCATGTGAGAGTATCAGTTGCATTGCAGTTTAGGTTGAGTTGCCGTTGCCCCGTGTGAGAATGGGATTATAACTCTGTACAGATAAACGGTCTATAGAAAGAGACCTTTCGATTAGTGGGTATATGAATCATTGTACCACTTTGAAAAATCTAGGCCATGTCCTTTAGCTAATTATTTTGTTACAGGATTTGAAGGTGACAATCTTTTCTTTCAATCAGGAATATTTTTCTCTGGTTTTGAATCTAGTTCGACTGTCTCAGCGTTCACTCTCATGGAGTTGGCAAAGAATAAGAAACACCAAGACCGCGCTAGAGATGATATTAAAAATGCTATAGAGAAGTATGGATGGACTTTGGAAGCGTTTAAAAGTATGAAATATTTGGGTCAGTGTATAGCTGAAGGTATTAGAATGCATCCCTCTGTCTCGACTCTAGATCGTGAAACGCTCCAGGATTATAAGGTACTAACGCAATTTTAATAATTTCTACTTTTTTATGATAAATTACTAGTGATCGCCCGTGTTCAAAATTCGACTATAATGAAACAAAAGTGTATATAATGTTACAGTCAAAACTCATAACCAGCCAAAACCCATTCCTGGTACTTACATAAAAAAAATCCTATAATCTATAACAGTTTTGACTGAGATAATTTCAGTCTATAGTTTTTCACTTCAGTTTTTTTTTAAGAAGGTTTGTGCTTCTGCTAAGTCCATATACTTAAGAAATAAAATTAGTCAATCAAACAATAAAGTTAAAACTACTTGGACCATTATCAACTCTGAAAGAGGAAAATCTCAAAACTGTAATAAGCGTATTGAGTTAAATATTAATAATAATATAATTTGTGAAGATAGTCAAATTGCACATGCCTTTAATTTATTTTTTACTAATATACCGGTAGATACGACTAGCTCTTTGAGTTCTTCACCAATAGATGCTGAATTATTATTGAAAGCCAATGTATCAGAGTGCTGTGAATTGTTCAGGTTTAGGCATATTACACCTTATGACGTAGTCAAAACATTTAAAAATCTGAAAGTTAAACGCACAGGTGACTTGTGGGATATATCCGTAACTGTTTTGCAGGGTATCATTGATAACATTGCTCCCCATTTAGCTTTTATTTTTAATAAATGCGTAGATTTTGGTCAATTTCCGAATTTAATGAAACATAGCAAAGTTATACCATTATTCAAAGCGGGAGATCCTAGTGATCCTACTAATTATAGGCCAGTTTCCATTTTGCCAGCCCTGAGCAAAGTATTTGAAAAGATAATTTTAACGCAATTAATTGCTCACTTTAATTTGAACAAACTCTTACATAATGAGCAGTATGGTTTTACAAAAGGTCGTTCAACCGTTGACGCTGGGGTAGCGCTTTTAAGAAATATTTTTAACGCTTGGGAGAAGTCACAGAATGTTATTGGAGTCTTCTGTGATTTATCTAAAGCATTCGATTGTGTTGATCACCGAACACTCATACGTAAACTTAATTATTATGGAGTCAAGGGTACAGCACTTGATCTGATGAAGTCGTATCTCGGGGAAAGAACTCAAAGTGTTGATGTCAATAGAGTTAAATCATCTGGTTCTCCTGTGCATATGGGTGTGCCGCAGGGCTCTATTCTAGGTCCTTTTCTATTTTTAATTTATATAAATGATCTTCCCTTTTATGTCAAAAATACCTGTGGAATTGTACTGTTTGCTGACGATACCTCACTGCTTTTTAGTGTTGATAGACTGAAATCCAATTATGACGATGTAAATGGTGCATTAGCTCACGTATTAAATTGGTTTACTGTTAATAATTTAGTTTTAAATGCAAAGAAAACTAAATGTATTAAATTTGCACTACCCAATGTAAAAAAAATAGGATGTAACTTGATGCTAAATAATGAGTCTCTCAATCTTGTTGAGTCAACAGTATTTTTAGGGATTACTTCAGACTCAAAATTTCAATGGGGCACCCAAATATCATGTCTCGCGGGGAAGCTTAGTTCGGCTGCTTATGCAGTTAGAAAAATTAGACAGCTAACAGATGTAGATACAGCTCGATTAGTTTATTTTAGCTATTTTCATAGTGTTATGTCCTATGGCATTTTGCTTTGGGGTAAGGCCGCTGATATAGAAGCTGTTTTCATTTTGCAAAAAAGAGCGGTGCGAGCAATTTATAATTTGAGTTCTCGAGCTTCCCTCAGAGATAAGTTTAAACAAATTAATATCCTCACAGTAGCATCGCAGTACATTTATGCAAACATATTATTTGTACAACAAAATATAAGTCTTTTTGTAAAAACAAGTGACATGCACACTATTAATACTAGAAATAAGCATAAACTTGTAACCTCTGCTTATAGACTCCAAAAAGTGCAAGGTTCATTTTTGGGACTGTGTACACGCTTCTATAATAAGATCCCTCCTGCACTTTTAAATTTGCCATTACATAAATTTAAGGAACGTGTTAAGTCTATTTTAGTACAAAAGGCATACTATAACGTTAATGAATATTTAAATGACGACAATGCTTGGGTGTAGCGCTCGCTCTTGCAGGATAAATTTTATGTAATAGTCTTAAGTTTGTTTTGAAAAGAGTAATTGCTGAGTTTCTTGCCGGCTCTTCTCAGTAAAAGCAACCTTCCGAACCGTGCGTTAGAGTCTGACTATTCTTAAGTGCCTGTGAAGGCCTATTTGAATGAATAAATTATTTCATTTCATTTCATATAGTGGTTTTGACCGGTTATGAGTTTTGACTTATTTTACGCGATAGGTATCAGAGTTAGTCCCATAGTAAAAGTTGTTCATATTGATGAGTACCTACTTCCACCCCTGTAGGTATTGCCAGTGACTAAAAAATCACCCTGTATATACTTAAGTTTATTTGTTTAGCTAAATACATATTTAGGGTTGAGAAATATTAGATTATACAATAAGTGAAAAAAAGGGAATTTAATTCGAGGGACTTAGTTGGATCAAAATTCAAAATGTTTTTATTCACTCAGTGACTAAAAGAAAGTTTTATTCACTGTTATCGATGAATAAAATGGCCTTTTTCGAGTGGCAATGGTAAAAAATCATTTTCTATGGGACCAACTCTGAAAGCGCGAAGAAAAAACAGCTGATCCTTACATTTTAGTTGATATTTGTATGGATTGCTGATTAAAACCATGATTTTACTTTTATTTAAGATACCTAATACGGATATAATTATAGATAAAGGAACTCCTATATATATTTCACTGTACGGTTTGCACGGCGATCCTCAGTTCTTTGATGAACCTGACGTATTCAACCCTGAACGCTTCGGTGATGATAGAATCATGTCTGATGCTTACTTACCCTTTGGTGCTGTACCCAGGAAATGTATTGGTAAGTAACATTTTCATTATGTTTGTAGATCTAATAAAGAACGGAAGCCTCGAGCTTATTTGTGTAGGGAGTCATCGCCGCATACATCGATACTAAAAATACAATGAGTATAATTTAGAAGCATGCGTATTACATATTTTTTTACTATTGTAACATTAATTTGATACCTAGATTTTGAGAAAGTATTGTTTATTTTTTTCTTTATTTGTCGAAACATACTGTACTTTATTCTAATGTATTCTGGCAACAAATACTCCCAGAGCCATATACATTAATTTTGTTGTTTTTTATTCGCAGGTATGATATTTGGTGAATTGCATATCAAAGTTGTACTTTCCATGATTCTATCAGAATATGAAATATATCAGAAACCGACAGAAGAATTTAAGTTGGACTCACGATCTACATTCACAATCTGTGCCGATGGACTTAATATTGAATTCACCAAGATAATTAAAATATAATAAAGTCTTAAAAAATTGTTAGGAATATTCATATTCTATCTAATTAAACTTAACTTCTTACCTGTTTGTTATTATTATTTTGGTTGGCAACTCTGGTTTCGCCTCTAACATTATAAGTAACTTCTGGCTGTCAAACCAGCAGATATTTTTTTATTTCGTTATGAAGAATACATTTTTAGCTTACCTTACGCTAGCTTGGTCATTTGCTTGGAGTCAGTTGAACCGAACGGACGATTAGTTAAGCAGTTTACAACTACGGTACAATAAATATAAGGTCAGAATATGTAACTATTTCATACTAATAACTAATAATACTTAGAAAATTCATATTTTTAATTTTATTTAATTTTATGAGATTATGTGATTGTTAACGTGCTTTAAAGGTAATATATTTTATGCATTATATTATTCGTTGTCGTTTTGTGTTAAATTAATGAAATAAAGGTTTGTATTGATGAAATAATGGAGTTTTCTTTCAAAAAATACTTGCCTTTATGAAATTATCCATTCCAGGTTTTAATAAATGGATCATTCACAATACTGTGAAATGATAAAACCTAAGGTGAAGGAAACCATAGCACGGTGGTAGTGGCGGTGGTTGTAGTACCCGTCTGGCTCACTCTCAAGTTGAAACCCTGCCGCCAAACACCTACCGATGTGCTCCGGCAGCTGCACTTGAGAGCCAGTTCCTTTGGCCACATCATCAGCATCACTTATCATGGTGAGATTATAATCAAACACAGGTCTATATATTGTAAAAGTTACCTATTTCCATCTACATAATCTGCTACAATTGACCAGTGTTTAATGGGGGATGGGCAAAAATGAATGGAGCTTGGTCTTGGTGCTCAATACGAACAAGCGATGTGTCACTGAGAAGGGCAAATCCCAGGCTTTATTTTTTTGTATGACAGTAAATGTGTAACTAATGGGATTTTTTGTGTAATACAAGATGGAATAAGCTCATGCCACCTTTCAGGGAAAGTACTTTAAATACTGAAGATAGAAAAATATATTCAAGGAAAAAAAACCTTTATTTTTGAAAATAGCTTAGCACCACCGGGAATTGAACCCGCTACTTAAAAAAAAAAAAAACACCCAGTAGTATTTATATGGTCGATCCTTGTTATTAACCCTATCGATAAATATCATAAAATTTCCGCAACTACCGTCCTATATCATTGTTGTCCAGTCTTGGTAAAATTTTTGAGTCATTGATTCATCAAAGAGATAGCCGTGGCGGTACCGGCTTTAGAATAGTTCCCACACTTTCCTCCCGTGGTTGTCGTAAGAGCCGGCTAAGAGAAAAATTGGCCAGAAGATGGGCAGCAGCATCTTCACAGCCTATGTCACCACCCGACTGCCCTCACCAATCCGCCTGCCAAGCGTGGCGAGTCAATACTCGCCACGCCCCCCTGATGTGCAATAGTAAGCCCAGACCCCCAGTCTACGGCAGCTCCGCTATTCCTGGCTCGGGTAGTGGCCACAGTTACGGCGGAGCAGTGACGCGTATAAAAAAAATCCAGATTGTCATGTATAAAAAAAGGGGATGGTAGTAAGTGGTGTAATAATATAAAGGGTAAAATCGTGTTTGACAATAAGAGAAAGGTGAGATGATGTTAATTTGGTTGCCAAGACAGCTCGCGGAGGGCCTGAACCATTGGAGTGCAAGGACCTCTTGTGCGCTGTTGGGAATTGTGGGTTTTACTTATAGCAAATAATAGATGATATTCGTGACATGAAATATACTCGATAATATCCCGACATGGCGACATGGCAGTGAGACAATCGAAATTTTATGAGCTACACTGACTCTAACGGGGCCGGCCAATTAATAAAAGAAAGTTGACTCACGGTACCGTGGAACGTTCTAGAAGTAGGGATAATACCCTCTGAATGGGCGCGCGTCTGTCAGTGACGAGACGCCACTTTGGAGATGCGTGGCTCCGGCGCTGATGCGACGATCACCGTTGTGAGCGTCCAGCCGGGTCCTACGGAACCATCCTTGGCGCATCCGGCTGGAACCTCCATCGGCATAAGCGGCGACGCGGCGACGGCCACAGGCCGTATCACGTTGAAAGCAGTTGGGATACCTACGTTACGCGGGTAATCACCATACGTGGGGCATAAAGTCCCTTGTTTAAAGTCTAACACAATGACATGTTGAACACTTATGTTGATGATAACAATTAAAGTTCACATAGTTCGTGTCGCTATGCGATTAGCATACACAAAAACTAGCACATTGCAGTTACATGTGCGTAAGTTGACACTCAACACGCAGGAGCCCTAGGCCTCCATGATGGTGAGGGCTACATCCGGCGGTAGGAAACGCGGGTAGCGCGGAAAAAAAAGTGAGACGAGAAGCGTGCGTTCAGCGCGGTAACATCTTCTCGACTGGCGAGACGCTGGTGGGTGCGTTAGGGGATGACCAACATTGCAAAAAGTCGATTTTAGATCGATACGATAAAAATCTATAAAACATTTTTAGACATTTAATTTATGCTTTAGGGTCTGAAAAATACCTTGTTGAATCCTCTAAACATGCGTGTAACTAGAGTTTTTATAAGCCTCTTAATTACTGAGTAATAATGATTTTAATTATAAATCGATAAAGGCATTCCGATGTCACTCCTCTAAAATCATGTCGGATTGTGACGGTAGATTGAAAACTGTGTGACATTTGAAAAACTGAAAATTTATTTCCGCTTTAGCTATAAAACTACTATCAAATGAAAGAGCGGAAAAATGATTTTTGCGGTTCTAAAGATACCAATAACATGAAATTGGGTTCAGTACAAAACGAGCTTGAGTTCAAAACAGTTTTGACAATTCACCAATGTTTAGATGAAGATTCTGGCTTAATAACAAATACATTGTTTTATCTAATGTTTGAATTTAGGTAACTGTAGTACGTGTTATCCGAATCTAATATTAGTTTTATCGTACGATTGTTATTTCGCGAGGTTTGTGACCCCTGTGACGTCATCACCTACCTACGCTATAATTTAAAATAAAAATTTTGTAGAAAGTGCTACAAGAGGGTGCTAAGAATCCCCGACAGACGCCCAGCTGTGCCCTGCCCACCCGACGATGGCTGACATACGCACATTGAGGACAGACGAGAAGATCATTGAGCTGGAAGAGGAACTGAGTAAGTTACACGATAACCCTGGAGTCCGGTAACCTACTCTATCAACCAGAGGGCGATCAACAGTCCCATGGTGGTGTCGGGTTTCTTGTCCATAAATCCCTCATCAACGACATTATTATTACATTAGTAGAATATAAACGGTATTCGTTATACCTAAAAGTTATTCGTTGAAGGTCAGACAGACAGACAGACAGACCAAAACTATAAGGTTTCCTTGTTTAATCAAGTTACAGAGGTCATAAACAATATTAATATCAATCAACATTATTTGAAAATAAAATATTTAGTCTACAACTTTATTCGAATCACAGAGCTAAGAATATAAAACCATTTCTCTGATTCGTATACTGTTGTTAAAATTGATGTCTATTGCTGTAGAACCAAACTACATTTAATTTTGTATATTTTTCCAACTCCAACATATGACTTGCTTCGCTGCAGTTCAAATGAATTCAATAATTAATAAGTACCCAAAATTAAACACCATACATGGTTAGCAAGCAAGCGTTAACGTCCGGCTACATTGTTGGCGAATTAGTCTGTAACTTATTTTCCTTCGAGCTATAGAGGCAATTAGTTTCACATCTTGATATTGTTTTGCTGGGATTTAAATACGGCTATTGCGCAAGGAACAGCGTAGATACTACTTATTATTTACTCAAAGCAAGCTCGTTTACCATGTGAGTATTAATCTTAATATATTTCGTCTGAAAATATTATATCGATCAAGAGTATGAAAAAAAAAAAAAATTATGTTCCAATAATAATTCATTAATAATTAAAGAAACATTAAATAAATAAATTAATTTAAAAAAACATTAAACATAAAATGATTCATTAGCTGAAAACCGTAATGATAATAAAAAGCTACAGACAATTTAATCAAGGAAAAGTATCAATTTACGTTTTAAAATAAATCGATTAATCGATAGAATAATCAAATAAAAATCAAAAGATTAATTTAATATAAATAATTTAAGACCCGTTTTTTAATAAGTTACATCACTAACTCATAAAATAGCAAAATTTTAGTACATTTTGGGCAGGGAATAGCAGCCCTCGACGGATATTCTTGGTTTTATCATTATGTTAATATGTCTGTATATTTGAAAATAGCTGTCGGAGGTTTTCCGTAAATTTTATTTAATCCTTGTTCGATTAAGTACAACGCTTAACAGTCACGAACGACTTGTGTCTGAAATCGAGAGTACACTTTCTAGTGTCTCCGATTGGGGTCGACTAAACCTAGTCCTTTTCAACCCCACTAAGACACAAGCCTGCGCGTTCACCGCTAAGAAAACCCCATTTGCTGTGGCTCCACAATTCCAGAACACGTCCCTAAACATCTCGAAGAGCATCGGGATCCTTGGCGTGGCCATTTCTAGTGGCGTTCAGTTCCGTAGTCACTTGGAAGACAAGGTAAAGCTGGCATCCAAGAAGCTCGGTGTGCTCAACAGTGCTAAGCGGTATTTCACATCGGGGCAAAGACTGCAACTTTTTAAGTCGCAAGTCCGACCTCATACGGAGTACTGCTGCCATCTATGGGCGGGAGCACCTGAATACCAGCTTGGGCCTTTTGACTCGGTTCAGTTAAGAAAAAAATGATATTAGAAACCTCAATATCATTTTTAAAGACCTATCCATAGATAACCCACACTTATGGGTTTGACGAAAAAAAAATTTTTGAGTTTCAGTTCTAAGTATGGGGAACCCCCTAAATTTATTGTTTTTTTTATATTTTTGTGTGAAAATCTTAATGCGGTTCACAGAATACATCTACTTACCAAGTTTCAACAGTATAGCTCTTATAGTTTCGGAAAAAAGTGGCTGTGGCATACGGACGGACAGACAGACAGACATGACGAATCTATAAGGGTTCCGTTTTTTGCCATTTGGCTACGGAACCCTAAAACCGGCCTAGTGCGAGACTGACTCACGCACGAAGGCGTTTGTTGTATTGTTTTTAGTATTTGTTGTTATAGCGGCAACAGAAATACATAATTTGAGAAAATTTCAACTGTCTAGCTATCGCGGTTCTTGAGATACAGCCTGGTGACAGACAGATGGACGGACAGACAGCGAAGTCATAGTAATAGGGTCCCGGTTTTACCCTTTGGGCACGGAACCCTAAAAAAAGTAAATTAGGTATTTATCTACTAGATAGTTTCTCGAGACTTTCACCCACGTTACTTTTGTGACTTGTTTGTAACTACCAGACGACCGTTGCACTCCAGTAAGAATCGTTAAATATCCTCCAGGTATTTCATCTAAAAATAATATAGTCTCATATGTTTTTTATAGAGATTAGCAAATATTATGTAACTAATATTTTTCAATCAAAGGCCCTAGTGGCTAGTAATTCTTTTCTTCGCTAACAATTTCCAGTCTATGCATATATTAAACATACCGCTTTTCAGTCATTTTGTATTTCAGACAATCTGCTTCTTAGTCAATTTCACATTTCAAGCATGCTGCTTCATTGGCATCTCTCGATTAGGGCAAACAGCCTTCTCAGTCATCTTGTATTTCTGGCAAACTGCTTTACAGGTAACTTAAATTTAGGCAATCTGCTTCTTAGTCAATTTCACACTTCAGGCATGCTGCTTCATCGGCATCTCTCGTTTAGGGCAAACAGCTTTTTAGGCTAAACTCATGTTTAGGTATAACGCCTCCATTGGCATCTCGCGTTTAAGGTAACTCGATCAAAAGGGCTTTGTAGTACCCACTGGCTGGCTACCACCCTCAAGTTGAAAATCTGTCGCCTAACACCTATTGGTGTGTTCCGGGAGTTACACTTGAGAACCCTTGCATTTGTAAAAAAAAAATACGTTATACAACGGTTGTATAACGTATTTTTTTTACTTAGTATAGGCTTGTGTTTGATCACAATCTCACTATGGTTGGTGGTGATGTGGCCGAAAGTGGTAAGCACACAAAGCCTAGAAGGAACTGACTATTTTATTTTATCGTTTAAATTTTTACTTTGCACAGATGTTAAATTCAAATTTGATTTTTTTGGGTTTCTTCATAATAATTTTCGCTGTCAATACTCTGTATCTAATAGATAACTGTTAAGTATGAAAAATCACGTGAGCTACCGTGATGTGCAGAAAGTACTATTCCATGCTTTAAGCACAGCTTTAAGCAATCGTAGCTCTTTTGCTAAAATAGTAAAATCTTGCTTCCCGCGCGATGACTGTCTATCACACCGACACGTAACAAATAATTACAATTCTTATTTTCATTAACACTACATGCTTTTTTCTTATGAAATTAAATGACATGGCCGAGTAATAATTTAACCCGTATTCCAACTACTAATTACCGGGATGATCAAGAGGCAAACATAGTATGTTTTTATTTTTGGAAGTGGGTCCATAATGAAGGAAAATAAGTATCCCCTTTCACCATTATTTGTGAAAGGAGGCCTGAGCTCAGCAGTGGGCAGATATAGGCTGTAATTATTATTTATTATTATAAGTATTTTATTATTTTATATAACTCGATTGCAACGACAAGCTGCAATAGGTCACCATATAAAATTATTTTGCCATAAATATCTAGGTTCCTTCTCTACCTCTTTAATTCAGATATGGAAATAGCACCTGTTATTTTTGTCACCTGTTATTGGAAAATAAATAAAATTTAAAATTGGAAGATTCCAAGAGGTCTATTGTCTACAAAAATTAGAATAATAAATAATAGAAATAATAATAAAAGAAAAACTCTCTACTCCAGGGCACGGGTAAAATTGCAGAGCGGAAGCTCGTACATTAATAATTATAACATAAATCTTTATCTGTCTTTGTTCGGCCAAGTAACGGTGTGATAAACGCCCACTTCAAAGAGGTCGCTCTCATACTTACATCCAGAACGACTCTTACGTTAGAAACGAGATTTTACACTTGAGAAAAAAGTCATTTTTCAACAGACAGTATCTAACTTCCGTTTGATATTTAAATGCATGTGCCGTTCTCTCACTTAAAATGATGTGTATAAAAAAGTTATTAAAAAATCAACTATCTAGTATGAGTTTTATAGAGTCTATAACGAAATTTTCTTGTTTCCATCTTTTTTTATTAAGTAGTTCGGTTTTTAAGCAATCAAGTTTTTGATTTTTAAGCTGTTGTATAGCTTTTATCGCGGGCTTCGGGGTTTGAGACCGAATCAAGAAATTTTGATTAAAAAAAAACCGTATCGAAAAAACCTAACGCTGTTTGTGAGAAGGTATATAGGTGTAAAATATATATATAATATATATATATATATATATATATATATATATATATATATATAATTGCAAAAATGCTATGCAATAGCTTTACCGCGGCAGTCCCCGAGTGCCACACGTATTTTTTTTTTAATTTACTTTTTTATTTACGTCTTTTAAGTAAGTATTATTACCTCATTTAATCTCGCTCTACTTGGGAAGGTCTTACACACACAACTTTCAGGTTATAATTCTTATATAGCATTAGCTATAAAATGTTCAAGGAAACATCATGTTGATTTTAAAAGGCCTACCCTATTTAGTGAGGCTTATTCCCAAAGTACTCCATTCTTTTGTTCTCAAAAGATAAGAATCCCATACATTAATTCTCAAAGTACTCCAAAGAATTATTATTTAAAATAAATATGAAATATGGTACGCGAATAAATTTTTCTTTACCGTCATTTCGTATTCGCCGGCCATCATCTTGATTTTATAGGAAGGAAACCTAGCCTATAACATGCCTATACCCAATGCACAGCTCAGACTAGTCGATAGACTTCTCTTGCATTAAAATTCATCCAGCCATTGGATGCTTCGAGGGTATACAGAATCCTACATACATAGATAAAAAGATATTGAGATACGCGTTAATAGCTTAACACAGTATTTGCTGCGCAGTTGGGTAAATTTAACGATAAAGATTATAGTGTGAAAATAACGTTAATTGTCAGTTTGGACGGTAAAGTTGTTTATTGTACCCGCCTGGCTGGCTACCACCCTCGAGTTGATAATTTGCAAAAGTATGTTGTGTTCCGGCACTTGAGAGTCAGTTCGGTCTCTAAATTTCATATTTAACTTGCGAATAGGTTAAAAATTCGTACGTTTTTATACTACATTGTTGGCCCACCTGATGGTAAGCGGTTACCGAAGCCTATGAATGCATGCAACACCAGGGGTATCACTCGCGCGTTGCCGACCCTTCCCCCCACCCCGATGAGCTCTGGCGACCTTACTAACGCGCAGGAACACAATTATAAGTTATTTGGTTGCGGTATTCTGTAAGGTGGAGGTACTTCCCCAGTCAAGCTGCTCTCTGTGAGACATAATATCGCTATGCTCTACCTCTCTTAAACGTACGTAGTTAATAAAATCCCTTCGCTTTGAAAGAGAATGATAATAAATTCGTTCGTGTGTCCGAATGTAATCTCGTGATGTGATAGAACATTGAGTGCTGGCAAATTGTTTGAATTTCTCTCATTCGCCGACTGTTTGAACGAAATTGGAATGTTTGAATCGATTTAAGATTTGGCAGCCGAATGAATTTTATTAAATTTGATATATTGACTTAAAATCAGTGTTCGAGAAAGTATAGATTGATTAAATCTATAATAAAGACATGTCATCAACATATTCGGTACGTGATTTCATGTAATATTATAACTCGTATAGAGTACAGTCACGTACAATATAATATAGGTATATACATAGTTAAATTCGAAAGGGATTTTCTCGTGAAAGAAAGAAAGAATAACATTTGTTTGCTGGAAAAGGACACACATACACAAAGTAGAATTTTTACAAACAAATCACAAAAAATCGAGAGCAACAACAGCAAAGAAAAACAATTACCTTGCTGACAAATAGAAAATACGACCAAATAATAATTATAATAAGATGAATATGCAATGGAAATTGTAGGTCGCATTTCCGGCAAATGAGGTTGACCACTCAGCATTTTGCTGCGTCGGAAGTCGACCAACCGACACAGCACTGGTTTTCAGGGTCAACCCCCGTGACACTCCGATGCCACTGTGACCTACTTTTTAATTTATAATATAAATATATATAAAATACATACTTAATACTTAATAAAATTCATATAAATCCCATCCATTTCCATATCTTGTCTAAAAATAACTAAACGATTACAACTTTGAGATAACACCTAAACCATAGCAGCGTAATAAACATAAGGTGGTCTATCGCGTTTGAAGTCACGCGAAACCGCCCCTTTCTCACCCCGCAAGCCCCGCACGATTGCTCTGTCTAGACGTGTCCGTTGGCCGGCTGTAAGAGTTACATACACTGTGATAATAGTATTTGGTTCAAAAATATTATGTTCGAAAACCAATCCAACCGAAAGGTTAACTACCAATTTTCATAGTTTTATCTTTAAAAAATATGTTTTCTTTTAATAAAAACTTACATCCCCTAACTTAGGAGCGAGATTTTGAAAAAAAGTTACATAGTGCACCCATAAGTTACAAAGAATGTGGTCATGTGGTTTTCTGAAATGTCCTGAAGTAAATGAGCGTGTGTGGCAACCCTAGTCAAAAGCTCCCAAGATGAGCTTTTGATGTAACTGTAACACATCTCACATGAATAATTTTGAGCCAAGATTTGTTTATACTAAAAACACTTTACATTATTCGTGGAACCTGCACTTGAGACATCTAGGCAGTGCTTACTTAACTTACAGCCCTTGACTATGTAAAAGTGATATAACGTGACAAGAAATTTATATTATAACTCGACACCGGCAAAAATAAGTCGTATCTAATAAAAAGGATTTAGTTGCCATACTGAAAAATAAAAAGAAGTTGCTAATTTTTTTAAACAAAATATTAACACATTAAATAAGCTAAAAAAAAAACGTTTTTATTTTTATTGATTTATCTTGGTGAACTCAATATGAATTCCATCGGCAGCCGTAGGGAAAGTGGCTCGGCTGTCTAGTTTATTTACTTCAGCCGGTTTCTGATAGACTTCATACTCGTTTAAAATCATAGTAAGTACGACTTTGACGTATAATTCACCAACTTTCAGACCTAAAAAAAAAGTTTTATGTACATTGTTAATGTATGTATGAACGTACATCGGTACGTTCCGTTTGTGAAATCTCGAAACATTCCCTACAGTTATTTTCATTTATGACAACCTCGTGATCCGAAAGGATCTTATGTTTTCTCGGGTCAAAAAGTATTCTATATATTATTCCTAGGTATGATTTAACTATGTGCCAAGTTTTATTGGTCTTGATTTCATAACGTGTTTTTTAAACTTTTGTATAGGCTTGTGTATGACCACATTCTCACAAAGCCTAGAAGGAACTGGTTCTCAAGTCCAGTTGCCGGAACACACCAATAAGTGTTTGGCGACAGATTTTCAACTTGAGGGTGGTAGCCAGTCAGTCGGGTACTACAAAATACCCTACCACCGTGCTATGTTTCTTCACGATGTGTTTCTTCACCGAAAGCTCAAGCTCATTGTAGGATTCGAACCCATGTCCTTCGCCGCGGCGTCCGACGTGACTACTAGGAAGCTATCATTGCCTTAAAAAATTTGGCATACAAACATGTTGCTGCTAATGTGACCTCCACATTGGAAGACATTTATAGTGCTCAATATTTAAACAATCGATGAAATTGATATCCCCAGGATTCCAAAAATACTTACCTATACATTTCCTGGGTCCAGCACCAAAGGGTAAGTAAGCATCAGACATGATTCTATCATCACCGAAGCGTTCAGGGTTGAATACGTCAGGTTCATCAAAGAACTGAGGATCGCCGTGCAAACCGTACAGTGAAATATATATAGGAGTTCCTTTTTCTATAATTATATCCGTGTAAGGTATCTAAAATTCAAGTAAAAAATATAAAAAAATATTTGGATATCCCCATTTAATCGGTGGTAGCTTCAGTAAATTCGACCTTCATAAGGGCCTTCCTAGGGCCTAAACTGAATAAATGGCTTTGACTTTGACTAATGTCCATAGGCGACGGTAACCACTTACCATCAGGTGGACCACCTACCTGCCTGTCAGGTATTATAATTTTTTTTTTTCAATATTACCTACTTGTATCAATAGAGGAAGGATTGTTAATTTCAAATTTAAGTGGATGATCGCGCGTCGAGCCGTGTCGAAGGACGAGGGTTCGAATTCTACGAAGAGCTTGAGCTTTCAGTACAGGAAAACATCGAGAGGAAACCATAGCACATTGTAGTGCTCACTTGGCTGGCAGTCACCCTCAAATTGAAAAACTATCACCAACCGGTGTCGGTGTGTTCGGGCAGTTCCTTTCTAGGCTTTGTGACCACCTTCGGTTACATCATCACTTTTCATGGTGAGATTGTGGTCAAACACAGGCCTATAGATATAGTAAAATAAACTTGATTTAGCCCAAATAGAAGAACTTAGCTGCATGAGTATTAAACCGCAGTTTATGAGATAGAGCTATTCGATAGAAAGAGTAGTTTAGTTAATAGTTTTTAAGTTTTCGAACCTAACTCCAGTTGTTATTAGAGAGTGAGCCTTCTGTACGGTGGAACTATTTCTTATGCCTGTGTCAGTAGTCTGGGGATGACACACGATATAACTTTTAATGGAATAAAATAATAAAGAAAAAAGAGAACCTTGTAATCTTGGAGAGTGTAACGATCAATTGTAGAGACTGGTGGATGTAATCTAACACCTTCAGCAATACACTGATCCAAAAATTTCATTTTTTCAAATGCCTCTACGCTCCATCCATGCTTCTCTATAGCATTTTTGATATCATCTCTAGCGCGGTCTTGGTGTTTCTTATTCTTTGCCAACTCCATGAGAGTGAATGCTGTGGCAGTGGAACTTGATTCAAAGCCAGCAAAAAATGTTCCTATTTGATACAAAAGATAATCGCCTTCAAATTCTATAACAAAACACAGATAGTTAAAAAAAATATTTTTTTAATGGGTTTCCACAACGACTTTCATCATATTCGCAGCTTTATTTAATAGTAATAGTTTCCCGGGTAAAAAGTAACCTTAGCTTACGACTCTCCGGTTCATAAACTATCTCTTTGTAAAAAAATCGCGTTGAAACCTTTTCCCATATCATGGGAGTGCATAAAAAATAACTAATTCGCCAACTTTAAGAGTCATCCAAACTAAACGTGTATACAAAGTTTCAGCTCAATCAAATAAATTTTCAAGTCCAATTTGACTTCATAGACTTATTTACATAGTTATTTACAGGTGAAGCTAATAAAAGCGTGTAAATAAATAATTTTAAAACAATAACTTACTGTAAAGTGGATCTTGTTCTCCATTCTTCAAATGAATTATTGAATCAATGTAATCTCCTCTTTTTACTCCACTCTCTTGACGAGATTTGACGGCTCTCCAAAATATTTTATGCACGAAAGTTGAATCAAAGAGTATGCGAGATCCAAATAAGTTCACAAGTTCAGGAATGAAAAATACCGTAACTAATGCAACCATTCGTTTGAATGATTGAAAAAAGTTCATAACTGTATTGAGAAAATAAAAACTATTAGTATTTTTTTATAAACATACAAATAATAATTAACATGGCTTTTAAATACTGACGATATTTGGTGTAATCGGAATTTGGATAATTAAATGAATCTGTCTTGGTGCCAAGTGCAATATTAGCAATAAGATCAGCGGCGTATTTGTAATTTATTTCCTGAGCATCAATAACTTTAGATTCATTATCATTATCAATATTTTTCTCCAAATAATCCATCATAGGTTTGCCAGTTTCCATCATCAATGTGAGCATATTCTTCAATTTACTTCGAGCAAGTGTTGGAGTTATTTTCTTTCTCAAATATCTCCAAGCAGGGTTTCTCAATCCAAACAAATTTACCATTCCAGTGCTGTCTCTCTGCTGTGCTCCCGCGAAATGTCGATCGGTAAATTGATCAAAATCACGTATCAATATGTGCTTTATTATTTCCGGGTCTTTCAATAACAGACATGGTTTATGGAAAATGTAAAATCCAACAAACGGTGCGTCTGAAGGTGCCGCACGATAAATATCTCCCAAGTGATATCCCGGTGCGGTGCGAAACAGAATTCCATTTTTGAAATGTCCAAATATTTTATTTGTGCCATTTAATTGTTGGACACCTCTTCTTTTCCAATAATTCAATTTATAAGAGCAATACACATAAATGATTAACAATGTAACTGGCAATAAACAATAAATGAGGCTTGGAACATATGCATGTAGCACTTCCATTGTAGTAATGATACAATTGAAGATGTTGAATTTCGATTTACGTTAATTTATACAAATTTAAATTAAATTATGGAGATTTTCGTTATGTGTGCGTCAGTACAGCGGCAAAATCGAAAAATCATGATTTGAGTTCAGCATTAGTGTGTAACGTCGTGTAATTTTGTGTATGCTAATTTAAAATTTGTGCGTAATTTTTTATTTTTTTTGGTACAATAATTAGTGTGCACTAGTGCGTGAATGTGTGCGTCCAACCGTTTAAGATACGACGACAAAACGTCAGCGCAGCGGCATCTTGAATATCTTCGGACTCAGTTGACGCACTTTCATTTCATCATACAATTCACGCACTTAATACACACTAATTGTTGTACTAATTTTCTCGAAAATTACTGGACGCACAAATTTAAAATTAGGATACACAATTACACATTAAACACATTAGTGTGTAATGTGTAATTTCATGATTTGATTTCTGTAGATAATTATATCTACAGAACTCAAATCATGAAATTCGATACTTTGCCGCTGCGCTCACGCACACGTTCGTAATCGATCGACAGTTGATTTGGGGCAGCAGGAATTATTAAAGAATATATAACTTATGAAATTAATTAACTGTGGTATTAGAGAGAATACTTATAGGTTAGACCAGGGGTTCCCAAACTTTTTCAGTTCGCGGCGCACTTACAGGTTTAAGTACAAGGTTTTTTGTTGACGTGAATAATACGTATATACATGTCAAATTACAGCTTTCTAGTACTGAGTCTCTGTGCTAAGCTAAAGACAGACATACAGATAGACAGACTGACGTGGCGAAACTATGAACTGTTGACTACGGAACCCTAATAATAGGAAATAAAATACATTGGCAACTGTGATATGTGAACATGGTGATTTCCGCGCGAGATTTGAATTGTTTATTTTGTAGCCGCGAGTACCTACAGGTGCGTCTCACGGCGCCCCTCTTTACTCTCTACGGCGCACCAGGGCGCCGCGGCGCACAGTTTGGGAACACCTGGGTTCGACCAAAAAACATTACATAGATGCACGTTAAGTTATAAGTGGGTCAATAAATGATATGTAACAAAGGTGGCGTGCAAAATTGAGATATCCTTCGCCTATTTTTGATTAATATATGATAATCATCATTTACCTACACGACGTTTATAATTATAAACGTTTCGCTGGTTATTGCACGAGTACAACCATAAAGGTAGATGCGCAAATAGTTATACGGCTATATAAAATATTTTTTTTATTTTAACACGCTTTTATTTATTAGCTTCACCTATAACTAACTATGATAGAAAACCTTGGAAGTTAAATTTGACACACTTTTTGGTTTCCGATTAAGTTGAATTCTTGCATACACGTTTAGTTTGGATGACAATGCATGATTAGCTTAGTGACGTCATTCTTAATCCAAAATGGCGGACTCCCAACGATGGGAGACTAGTTATTTTTTATGCAATCCCATGATATGAATTATTAGAATTTGATGAGAAGCATACGAAAAGTAAAATTACGTCTTCATATAGTAGAGCTGGTTCTCAAGAGCAGTTACAGAGCAGAGCAATACACCGGCATGTTTGTATCTATTTGCTACATAATGTTGCTGTTTGTAGGTAGGTACTTCACATATGTACTTGCTTACAAGTTTTTCTATGAGTGACAACTTCTTTTTGCTGATATTTTTTTATTGTTTTAGATAACTTTGCTGATTTCTATTGTCAGAATCTACATAGGTAGGTTAGACAAAATAGTTTGGTACCATTTTCTATTTTGTTTTTTAATAGTTTTTTTTGTTTAGTAGCTATTGACAAGCTTAGTATTATCACAGTCTATGTAACTCTTACAGTTGGCCAACGGACATGTCTAGATAGAGCAATCGTGCGGGGCTTGCGGGGTGAGAGAGGGGTAGCGAGCCCAAGCTGAACACAATGCAGCAATGACAAATGCGTATACAAAGCGACATTTCGCGTGACTTCAAACGCGATAGACCACTGTATGTTTTTTTACGCTGTGGTATTATCAATAAAACACTTTGCAAAAGCCACAACGAAGCGTGGTTGGATTTTCTCTAGTAAATATTAATTGGGTTCTCCCGTGTTTCTTGTCAGCACTGTGTTTTCATTTATCCAAATCGTCCATCGTCCTTTGCTAATTACAACACAAAATAATTAAAAAAATAAAGTAATAATATGAATGTATGAATATCATTATTATATTTACTTACTACGTAGTAGGTAGGTACCTATAAGCAATTCTACTAAAGGTTAAGATGTTAAACATTAACAAAAAATGTATAATCAAAACAAAGGCAATTGTTGTTTACACGGAGGGTTCTGTAACATAATAATAAAACAATTATTTTTGCGGTTCTAAAACTCAACATAGGCGGAACCACCGAGTAGAGCCGAGCATGGCTACGAAATTAGTTGTTTATTTACTATATTTTATATTACACATATTTTTTTCATATAACTACCTATTGAACAATATGTTTTTCGTTGAATAATAGGATTTGAATTATAACCTACCTGAGCGAATGAACCCTGCTCGGGTGAAAATATAGAAGACGAATTTTATTTTACCGGATCTGCCAGACCTATATATCGATTTTTCGCCCCTGTATGGGGCGTTCATGGGGGTTCCATATTGCAACTTTCATCGAAATCGGTTTCACCCGAGTTCCCGAGGTAACTTGTGTTTTCCCGGAATAAAATCGCCTTCCTCGATAAATGGGCTATCCAACACTGAAATAATTTTTCAAATTGAACCAGTAGTTCCTGAGATTAGCGCGTTCAAACAAACAAACAAACTCTTCAGCTTTATAATATTAGTATAGATGACTTGAATTGTACCTGACTTGACCTGTAATTTGCTCCAGGAGTTACAAGGGGGTCAAAAATGTAGCATGCTTGTCCAGAAAATGCTTTACTTTGGCTCTAAAGGTAAGTAGTGTACGGGACGCGACCCTAGTGGTATGACTGCTAATGATAAAGACTTGGACACTTTAAAATAGTTTATTTGTAGTATAATAATGTGAACTTAAAATGTTAGATGGCAAAGCTAATATGAATGAATGCGACCGGTTTGCTGACCGAAAATTTACGCACTGAAGTCGCCGCGTGCAAAGCGCGGCCTCATTGATTTTTTGGCTCAGCAAAACCGTGTTCGGTTGCAAATGTTGCAATTGCATCGAACATGCTCCCGAGGGGAGAGATGAGATGAGAGGGAAGCTGTTCACTAAGATATAAGTTATATGAAGCTAGATGTGGCTTAAATGCTAATGAGTGTTAGGACAATGCTAAATGGGAGATGATTAACAAGGTGATAAAACAATGTGTCCTTATGAAAAGATAGTCAGTTATACGGTTGAGTCATCGATAGTAAAAGCCGATTGCCTTTTGGCGATAGGTGAAGTTGACCTATCTCGTTTTTTAATACGTAAGCTTGACCACCGTTGGGTCATACTATGCACCCGCGCATTATCACTGACACTTGCGTCCTGCCCGGGCAGGGGTTGATCACGCGCACTCACACTTGAGCTTTGCTGTGGTACTTGGGATACACAAACACGCACACTGCTAGGTACGACCTCGTTGCGCTGCTGGCTAGTCGAGCTGATCGCTCGTCTACTTCGCCTCCACAGGAACCACAGGAACGCTGCGACGGCTCCTGCTAATAATCCATACGAGAGAGCATAATGATGGATATCGTGCAATGTAAGAGGTTCAGTTTGCTGCGCTGATTCCTTCATGGATTTAATCTGATCACCGAGATGCTTCAAGGATTTATTAATGTGTTCTGTCTCTTGGCTAATCATAATTTTGACTAGCTAGCGTAAAATTGACCAAATGATGTAATGGCGTAAATTTGCTTTCTAATAAATTAGGCTTTAGATTGAGCGTATTCTCAGATTGTTGATAAGAATAAAGGGTTATGTCATGTCCCTTTATCATGCATTCTTTAGTAATGCGAATGAGTCCGGCCTTGCTGACTTGGCGTGTTTGTATTTCATCGTCGCATACGATTCGCAAAGAGTATGAGTCACAACAAAAATATAAAAATGTAGATGGGTCATGTAATTGAATCCACATATCTTTACAAGTAGATTTGATGATGTTACAACTTGGTACTTTCTCCGCTTCACAGAATCTCTCTTCCGGCCTAAGATTCTTTATTGGACCTTGCAGTTTACAAAGGTAAGCTTCATCTTGATATTCACAACGTTGAAGATCGTTTGCGCTCGCTTTTAGGTATGCATCTCTTCTGAGATTGATCGCTACATATTCTGATACTGATTTAACTCTGATCATGTTTGTGTTTACTTGAAATGGAACTGGAATTAATTTATAAAGCTGATAATTATCTCTGCTAATCAATGGTAAAGTGATTTCAAAGATATAATTATCTTCTGTCATTCGAGCTTTGATCTTTAATAATCTGTATATTTTATGTAGATTCGCTTGTAGGTTATCTAATGGTACTGTAAGATCCTTTAATATTTGTCCAGAAACGATTTGTAACTGGTTACGTAGTTGATTTGGAGTCAATAGATGTAGGTTTATCTGACCATCATAAATTTCTGTCATGGTATCAAGTAATGTATCCTGGGTTCGCCTCAAATTTTGTATCATATTGGTGGTAGCTATTGCAGCTAATGTGAACTCTTGTTGAACTGAAATTATATTGATTTCTTGTTGCATCGTATTCGTTATCTTATCTAAATAGTTAAAATGCTTATTAATAATTTTGTGCTGCTTATCAACTGTTTCTTCCATTCTCTGTAAAATATTATATTCAGCTTCTACGATTGAAGTCTGGTTTTTCCAGAGTTCTGTTATATGATCTTCATTGCGATGTATGAGTTCAATGTCCTGCTTGTATTTCTCTGCAAAATCATTATCGAGTACTCCGAATAATGCATTTGCAACTGAGCCGACTGCATTGATAAGGCCGCGTCGGGTTCGTGAGCGCGCGCCGAAATGCTGATTTAGCAACAGCTGGTTGTAGTACTGTAATTCATTAACATCGTGACGTATTTGTAGTAGGATCATATGACAATGACTCGTAGCTTCGATTTTTTCGCAGGTTTGCTCGAGATATTTAGAAAATTTAGTTATAGCTTTATCTCCTTGCCAATATGGAGACATATTATAATAGGCGATGATTTTCCATTCATCGCGAATTAAATGCATTTTCCCCACAGGATCAAAATGCAGAGTTTGATTTTCATCAAACTTCGTTAAATTAAAATATGCTTCAGATGTGGATAATACGCTCATAAAAAATAATAATGCAAGTGCTACATTAACTATATTAGGATATTTCTTAGTGCTTGACTGCTTGCTATTTCTCGCTTTTTCACTTTGTTGGTGTGCAATATCGCTTTTTTGCTGCTCTTTTTTGCTTTCTTCCGCTTTATCGATAGGTAATATCGATAACTTTACTACTGGTCGTTTCATATAACCATTCTTCATTCTCAAAGTCACCACTCTAACGATTCCATCCTTTCTGGGATGAACTTCCACCACACGCCCAATTGGCCACCTTCCTCCTGCCAGGTTATCATCCTGAACTGATACCATATCTCCTATTTGTATGTTTCTTTGCGCTTTCAACCATTTGCTACGCACCGATAATCGACTAAGATACTCTGTCTTCCACCTTTTCCAAATATCTTTGAAAACTTTATGTATTAGGTGCCATCTCGTTCTAGCATCCTGAGCTGTTTCTATAACTGTCAGTCCCGCTCGACTGGTCAGAAAATGTGATGGAGTGAGGAAATCAATATCATCAATATCCTCCGATATTGGACACAATAGCCTTGAGTTCAGACTCGCTTCGATTTGTGCTAACAATGTACTATATTCTTCGAAGGTCAGCGCTTGTTCACCTACAACTCTTTTCAAATGCTGCTTTAAGCTTCTGATTGATCGTTCCCAGATCCCTCCGGCGCTCGGCCAAGAAGGACAGTTCCAATGCCATTCTATGTTCATGTTCGCTATTACTTTGTAGAATGTGTCATCGAAAGTTTGCTCCAGTTGCTGATACTCTTCTTATAGAATCTTGTTGGCACCGACAAAGTTCGTTCCATTGTCGGTATAGATGTGCTTTGGTGCTCCTCGTCGCGCCGCCATGCGACGTAGTGCTGCTATGAATGCGGAACTGCTTAAATCAGAAACCAGTTCTATGTGAACCGCCTTTGTAACCATGCAAATAAACAAGGCAATGTATCCTTTCGATGTTTTTATTCCTCTACCTTTATTTCCTTTGACTCTAATAAAGCCTGTGTAATCCACCCCTGTATGGTAAAATGGTGGTGCTGGATTAAATCGTACATCGGGTAGATCTCCCATAATCTGATATAATTTTCTAGGCTCTTGTTTTTTGCAGGTCACACAGTTATGAAGCTGCTTTTTTGTTGCTCGATTTCCCTTAATTATCCAATAATATTGTCTCAAAAAAGATAATGTAAGTCGAGCTCCACCATGAAACGTGACTCGTGTGCTTGAAGTATTAGAAGCTCCGTTAAACGGCTATTGTATGGAATTATTATTGGATTCTTCGGCTTATGTATACTAGTGTGTGTAACTGCACGTAGCATCCAAGCTAATATGCGAGTTATTTTTACGAATGAACTGAAACGATTTAATAATTCTTCAATTATGCTGCCATTTGGGATACTTTATGTGCAACGATTGCTTGTTTTTTGACCTCTTCTTCAGTATTAAACTTAGTTTGCTGCTGTTTAGGTGTAAAATCGGGTGTTGATAACCAAGAAGGTCCTCGCCACCATAACGCATGTTCCATCAATTGTGACGATGACATTCCTCTACTAGCTGCTTCAGCTGGATTTTCTTTCGTTTGTACATAATGCCAAACGTTTGATGACATCGAACTTCTGATTTTATTTACTCTATTTGCTACAAAGGGCTTCCAACGGTCTGGATTACCTTGTATCCAGCTCAATGTGACCTTTGAGTCACTCCAACCATATATTTTGTATTCAATTCGATCTATGCTGTTGATAATTTTTATAATGAGTTTCGATAATAACTCTGCTGCACATAATTCTAATCTCGGTAACGAGACAACTTTACCGTTCGGTACTAATCTTGTTTTTGCTGCGATTAATACCACCGACGCTGCATTTTCTGACACGATTCTAGCATATACGACGCATGCGTATGCTTTGATGGATGCGTCACAAAACCCGTGTATTTCTATGGCGTCATCCTGCTTGCTTTGTAACCATCGAGGAATTTTGAATTGGCTGATAGAATCCAAATCTTTTTTCAATTTAGTCCACTCGTCCTTTATATCATTTTAAACTTCATCACACCATTGTATTTGGGGATGAATCCAAACCTTTTGAAACAGTAATTTCATTTTTGTTGTCAATGGGGCTAACCAGCCTAGGGGGTCAAATATTTTTGAAATTTCAGATAGAAGCATTCTCTTTGTAAGCTGAGTAGTGTCTTCTAATGATGTGTATAGAAAAGTAAATTCGTCATTGATTGAGTCCCATCGCAATCCTAAAGTTTTTGCTGTGTTTTCAGTTTTTTAATGTAAATATGGATGCTTGTGAATTTTGCTCAGTTTTCTCAATATTTTTTAATAACTTATTTTCATTCGCTGACCATTTTCTTAAGAAAAATCCTGCGCTACTTAAACATGAATTTAATTCTGCTATTCTTTTCTTCCCTTCTTCAAATCCATGGGTTCCGGAAACTAAGTCGTCCATATAAAAATCTTCTCGTAAGCTATTTGCTGCGTCAGGGAATTTATCCTGTTCATCTGCTGCCAATTGACGAAGAGTCATCATGGCCAAAAATGGTGCAGATTTTGTCCCATAAGTGACTGTAGTTAATTGGTATGCTTTAATTGGTTGACCTGGTTGTTCTCGCCATACTATCTGCTGCAAACCTTGATCTGCTTCGTTGACAGATCTTGTTGCAAGTTAGGACCTCGATGCATAAGATCATTGAGGCTGTAGCCAGAAGTGGTTTTGGCTGATGCATTAAATACGACGCGTAGCTTTGTAGTGCTGGATTCTGCTCTTTGTACTGCGTGATGAGGTAGAAAACAATTTAATTGATGACTATTAGGCTTTGCTAATTTCATATGCCCTTATTGCTCATATTCGCTTATAAATTGCTTATATTGCTAAATTTTCTTGCTTACTTAACTTTCGCTCTAGGCTTCTAAATTGTGCTAATGCTATTTCCTTCGATGATCCTAACATTTCACTTGATTGCTGTTTCATAGGTAATCTTACCTCATAACGACCACTATCGAGACGTTTTGTAGTTGAACGTAATAGTCAACACATTCTTGATCTTCTGCTGACATATCATTTTGCTCGTGTATATCCTCAATTTTCGAAAATTGATGAATATCTTCCATATTGTTCAAGATCACGTTGCATTGGAATGTGTTAACTCTGCCGCATAGTAACCAACCTAGCTGAGTTTGCTGTACTAAAGGTTGCGACAAGTCTTGAACTTTAATCATGCCATCTAGCATGATAATCGAATAGATATCGGCTCCAAGTAATAGATCTATCGGTCGACTCGTATTAAATTCTGGATCTGCTAAGCTGATGTACGCTATATGTGGCCAAGAAGGTTTTTGAAAGGAGTGGTTTGGTAAATTCTTAACGAGATTGTTCATAATCAAAACATCAGCATTAAATTTAAAATCAGTGTAAATAGATTGACATGTGATATTCATAATGCCTTTACTATTATTTTCTTTCTCTCCTATTCCAAAGATTACTCCTTTACATTGCTGACGTTTAATTCCTAATTTTTGCGCTGCTCTTTCACTTATTAAAGATATCTGCGAGCCTTGGTCTACCAGGGCTCGCATTACATGCTGTGTGTTATCCGCCGCCATCACCTTCACCAAGGCAGTAGCTAATAAAATCTCTGAGGTCTCTCGCTGAGATGCGTGAGCACCATTGTTGTTGTTAGGAGGAATTCTATCTTCTCGCTTAATATAATTATTACTCGACCTTTGATTCGACGGACCGCACATGAAATTAGGTTTTTAAAACATTCGTGTAATACGGTATGGTGATTTCCGTTTCACTTGCGACATCGTTTTGTTGAACGGCATTTATTTCCATTATGATTAAATACGCAATTTATACAATAACGTAATTGGTAAATTGTTTTTAACTTCATTTCATTTGGTAATTCGAGGAATTTATTACAGTCATATAGGTTGTGCTCTAAAAAACAAAGTGGACATTTGACTGCAGACACGTGTATAGATTTCGTAACATGACTTGAATTATTATTCCAATAATTATTCGACTTAAAATTATATTTTCGGGTATTTGGAAATGATGTTGCTTGATTATTTTGCTGCTGAGATAGTTGCGATCTTGGCGTGACATCTTGTCGCGACGAGATGATTCTAGGCTAGTGAACTTACTTTCCAAGAAGTCAAGGAAGTCTTGTAGTACGGGAAGTTCTCGAGAGTTCTTTAACGACTCTATGTACTCGGAATAAGATTCGCTATCCAACTTTTGTGACAAAATGTGCACGAGTAGAGGATCCCAACTACTTGTATCTACCCCTAAGTTTTTTATGGCGTGACGTCATGCAACTTTTTAATTGCTAAAAATGACTGCTGCTGAATGTTGGGAAGATTCATGAATACATTTACGTGCGATGAGAAAATTAGCTTTTTATTATCAAATCGATGATTGAGGATCTCCCAACAGATGTTGTAGTTATCGGAGCTGATAGGAAGATGTTGGATCAACCGCTCTGCTTCTCCCTTCACCTTAGACTTTAGAAACTGCATTTTTTGAGCAGGTGATAGCGACGAATTTTTGTGGATTGCCTCATTAAACAAATCTTTAAAAGACACCCACTGATGGTAGTTTCCAGTGAATATTGGTATGTCCATCTTTGGAGTAGATTTGTCGCGATGCGATGTTGACCACATTTTCGAGTTGATAGCTTTTTTAGTGGTGTTGAATGTTGGCTCATGTTTGTTGTAGTGGGACTCATACGCTTCATCTTCTCCTAACTCTCCAGTGATTTCCCAATGAAGCTTGTCGATTGTAGTCCAGCGATTTTGTACCAACTGAAGGGAATCTTCGAATTCCCTTTTCTTTTATGGACTCCACATCTATGTTCTCCACTGCTCTCATAAAAGCTTTAAAATTTACGGACTGTTTTCGTAGCATATCGTCAAGTTTGCTATTGGACCCTCTAGACTCAAACATCGGGGTTGCTGCTGTTGAAGTTCCCGGTTCCTTGTGGGTACCAGAAGTGGCCGTTGACTCATACTGAGTTTGCTGAGTTGCTACATATTGCTTAGAATATGCTGGTTGCTGGCTTCGTTTCATTAGCTCGTCGAGATAATCTCCAATTAGCTGCTTAGCTGTCAAATAATTATCTTGAGTACGCTTAAACTCAAAATTAACGAAATATTGATGGTTGCTCTTTTCATAAGGAAGTAGCTTTTCGTTATTAACCTGATATTCCTTCCAGTAGGATTCCAGTAATTCTAATTTACGCTTACAATTATCAGAGGTCTTACGCTCTACGCCTTCTTTTTTAAAATTAACGATAAGTTTCCTTATGTTCTCTGCTATCTCGGTTTGATTAAAGTATAAAGTCTCCATTTCGCTATTATTATATTTAAAAAATAAAACTGAACGCTCTTACTTGAACTATACTTCTACTTGCCCTCGTGCTGGTGTAAACTGACTGCTCACTGCTGTGGGTGCTGCTAGTGTGAGCTGATTGCTCACTGCTGAAGAATAGGTACCACACTCAGTACCGCTATTGCTGCTTGAATGAGCTGTTTGTCCGCTAATTTGTATCTACCGAGTATCCAAGCTCAGTAGGTATGCTGCCGCTGACGTGGTTACCACCAAGATCACTGCTAAGCTAAGCTAATGACCACTGCACTCAATAAATGTCACTGATTTTGATACACTTCACTTGCCGATACTTTCAATTTTACCGACCGCGAAGTCTAACACGCTCGAAGGACCATATGTACGGGACGCGACCCTAGTGGTATGACTGCTAATGATAAAGACTTGGGCACTTTAAAATAGTTTATTTGTAGTATAATAATGTGAACTTAAAATGTTAGATGGCAAAGCTAATATGAATGAATGCGACCGGTTTGCTGACCGAAAATGTACGCACTGAAGTCGCCGCGTGCAAAGCGCGGCCTCATTGATTTGTTGGCTCAGCAAAACCGTGTTCGGTTGCAAATGTTGCAATTGCATCGAACAAGTAGGTTTACGATTTAATTGCCTCATAAAAAATTAAAATTTAGACGACAGTTTTCCTTATAATAATATGGTTATATTTAACAATAATAAAAAAAAACCAGGGAAAAATGCCCCAATATCCTTACTAATAGCATTTATAATGCGAATGTGAGCTTGTTTCTTACCTTTTCACGCCTAAACCACTAGACCGATCGCGATGAAATTTGGTACGCAGGTAGCCCATGGTATGGAAAGAGATATAGGATACTATTTTCTCAGGTACGCGGGTGAAACCGCTAGTCATACCTATAATAATAACAAAATAACTTTAAGAGTTGCTTAAACATAGCGTTCCGTTCGGACGCATAATTCCATACATAAAGAGGGTATCGAACTTTAAAAAATTAATATATTTTTTGTAGATCTCAGTTTTTACTCCGCAAATGCATAAAAAATTATTATCTTGTTCAAAGATAATATCATAACATACTACCTACATTTATTTTAATATTTGCATACAATTGTAAAATTTACCAGTGAGTGATTTTTTTTATTGAGGTGATTGTACGACCAAAATATATTATTGTATGTGAAAATACCTTTTTTTTTTTAGGGTTCCACAATCCACACTCTCCCTGCCAGCTGAAAATCTTATCAAGATAGCTTTTATCCCTCGGTTTTACTCGCGTTCCCGAGGGATAAAGCTATCTTGATACGATTTCCCATCACAACAGGAACATATTTTCTAAATTTCATATTTAGTTTCACGACCAGTGGCTAGGCTCTGCTTTGTTCTCTCAGTCAAACAATCAATCAATGAATCAATCGGTCAGTCGTTGTTCTATAATACAAATATACCTAATAACGATATTAGTAAGGACAATAAAGCTTTTACTACCATTACACAGCAAGAGCGCTATAAGGGTCAGTTCACACCGAGACGCGACGATGCTTGAAGATGCCAGTTGTATCACGCTGCGCCATGAAACGCATCGCGATTCGAGACGCGACGCAGTGAGGTGCATCGTGAAGCCGTGTGAAAAGCTACGCGAGGCACAGCATGGGCTTAGGCTGCGTTTCCGAAATCTCTTTCATTGCGAGCGATGTGTTTTTATCCGCACATAGGATCGCTACATTAGATCTATGACGTGCTAAGCTAAGCTGCGAAAATAAAGCGATCCTATTGGCGGATAAAATCAAAATCCCTACGCATCTTTGGTGGAAACACAGCATTAGCGGACTCTTGCACGCCGCGTCCACCGACTAAGCATCGTTGCGTACTTACTGCTACCTTTATATATGTATCGCTATCTTAGAAAGTGCTCGTCGTGTCTCGGTGTGAGCTGACCCTAATCCCATACCATTAACAGACATACATAACTATTTATCTAAACCATATCAATACACAATAACAACGATTAATCTGTCAATATTGAGCACATGTAATATAATTGTTATATCGATGGTAATAAACCAAACTATAGATTCATATGATTAAATGTCATAAGAGTGGTTTTTGATACTGCTGAATAAATTAATTTCAATGGAATTTTGTGGACACTAGACAATGCTAACCTAAGAGCCAATACAAGAAAGAAAGTTTTATTTTATTTTATGCACGCATCCAACGCACACAGCTTCAACAAAATTTCAACACGAAATATGCATCAACACATACAAAAAGAAGATATTATGAACTAATACAAAAAACAGAACAAAGACACTATGATAGATTTTTTACATAAATAAATAATAATAAAAAAATACGACTAGGCTGAATGGCTCTGAGCCTTTGTCAGCCTTTTGACAAAAGAAATAAAAGTTAAATCTTTATACATAGACAACTACATACTACTACAATACTACAAACATAGACATATACAACGCTTTTTAACTTGTCCTTCTCTAGGACAAGGGATGTTGACTGACATTCAAATCAGCTACTTTTTTTGAAATGTCAAAACGATAGGTTTATATGGAGTTTTACAAGCATGTGACGTCATAATTATATACCTAGCATCAACAATGTTCAGATTGGTCAATATTGGTCATTAAAATGTGTTTGATAATTTATTTTGAATACACGCAAATACCCTATTCCTAATTCCAATTCGAATCAATATTCGATTTTTTATTTTACTGTTTTTAGGGTTACGTACTGTCTAACCCTTATAGTTTCGCCATGTCAGTCTGTCTTTCTGTCTGTCCGCAGCTTAGCCTAGAGGCTCTTAGTACTAGAAAGCTGTAATTTGGCATGGATATTAGTCATGGTAAAATAAATCTTGAAAAAATTACCTCCTCTACGCGTAAAGTGGGGAAGTTTTTTCTTTCTCGTGTACCCCATGGTGTAGGGTATCGTTGGATAGGTTTTTTAAAAATATTGCGGGGCTGTGGAAACAACTTTTCGATCAGGGATCCGTTCGTGAAATATTAAGCTTTAAAGTGCTATTTTTTTTAGAGTCAAGTGCCAGCTAAGTAAATGGTTGTTTTTGTCACGGAATAGGTAATTAATTACCTATTCCGTGGTTTTTGTATATATTCAAAGTAGTAGTATATATATATATACTGTTACAGTCAAAAGTCTTAACCGGTCAAAACCACCAAACCAAATTATCTCTCATATAACATATATAACGAAGTTAAAAGGAAAACTATCACAGCTAAGTAGGCTTTACAAGTTTACGAGTAATAGTCCAGCTTATAAAATGTATTTGGAAAAAGTAAAAAAATCGTACAAATTCTAAAAAATGGTAAGTGGCTACCGTTGCCTATGGATATTAGCAATACCAGAGAGACTGCCAATGTGTTGCCGACTGTTAGGTATACGGATACGGGTGGGAGACAAGTGGGAGACGGCTCGTAACATGGGATGAAACTCCCATATAATTTTAGGGTCAAAAAAGTGATTATACATTATCGCTACCTAGCGTCTGTAGACGTAAAATTTCTTGAAAAACTGTTACTAGATGGCAGGCCCTTACCCTAAGTAATGTAAAAAATTGATCGTGACAATTTATGAGTTAAGTTGTAATGATTCATTTAACATTTTCGTTGTATAGTGTGATATCTAAATGGCTACTTTCGTTAGAGTGTGGATTATAGCACTTTTTAATTGAGGAACTGATTATTTTTTTTAGTGTTGGATAGCCCATTTATCGAGGAAGGTTATAGGCTACTTTATATCCCGGGAAAACATAAGATCCCTGGGGAACGCGGGCGAAACCGCGAGGTGGAAGCTAGTTCTAATATAAAGTTGTTCATTCAACGAGCGGTGTGAAAGTAGGTACCTACCTTATCAAAAATATTACCAACTTTTTAAATCTAAAATTGCAAACTTGTCATCCTTCCTATAATTTCCAAAACATGTAAAATAGAACTAGCCTTCTCAAAAAGGACCTTATTTTATGACATCCATAAACTAGCATTTTAGGTCCAATAGCGTTTTTAAATGGGACCTTTTCCATTCAAATCAACTAGAATAATATCGTGCAGAGTATCTAAATCATGGTTTGTATGAAAATTGCTGATATTGTCGAATATTGGAATAGTATTATCATGGGACAATTTATGATGGGCCGGTATTGTACCCGAATTTTTATTACGACGCGTTTTTTTTATGTATTTTCGTGAAGTGTTTTAACTTTTAAATAAATATTTATTGCATTAAACAGTAGGTAGGTACAATAGCTAGAGATTAAAAAGAAAAAAAAATTACTCTTTCTTTTTTTCTCACTAGGCGAACCAGTATCGTGCATGTTGTACCTAAGCAATTTTATTGTGTTGAGTAGGTATATTATATTATACGTAACCACGTTTATTTATTTATACTTATTATATTATTATGTCCTTTATTTATTTTTTTATCTTAAGACTACTTTTTTTATAACATTAATATCAAAATCAAAAACATTATAAAAATTATAAAACCTAATCTTAGTACACCGCCAGCAGCGGGGCAGGGCCCAAGCTACCGGTGGTTGGGGCTGCAGAGTGAGGAACCTCCTAACAATCCTAGCCGTGTCTAGGATTACTGCCTTCTGCATCTGACCCTTGATCCAACTACCAAGTGAGATCCTCTCAAGATGTTTATCGAGGCTCTTTGCTATAAGCCCGTTTGCCGACACGACTATCGGGACAATGATCGTTGAGTCCACGTCCCACATGGCGGTCACCTCGTGGGCTATTATTATTATTTTTTTATAGCATATATATAAAAAAAATATATATGTTAATAAAATAAATTTAATAGGTAGGTATGTTATGAAATTTAGTTTATAATATTGTTATTATACAGGTGATTTTTTAGTCACCGGCAATACTTGCAGGAGTGGAAGTACTCATCAATATGAACAACTTTTATTATAGGACTAACTGTGAAATCACGAAAAACATATCAGCTGTTCCATACAAAAGTTCAATACCTACTCGACGAATATGTATGAAGCAACCATTTTATTTTACGCGATGTCAGAGTTAAAAACTCTTTATTTTCATTCTTTGATTATGTAAATACGTAGGTGCCTACGTAAGAAACTTACATTAAAATAAATTGTAATAAATGTAAAATAACATTGTTTTATTGTTCCAAAGAAAGATGAATATTCATGACTGTAGTAATTTTTAAATACAGAATAGAAAAAAAAATGTTTTAAGTAAGTAGTAGGTATTAGGTATTATATACTAATTATCCTCATTCCTATCTCCAGCGCCATTGGTAGGTACCTATCCTAAATTTTCTTCATTAGAGATAGCCCATAAAGTCAACACGTGACATTTACTTTTTAATTGATTTAATTGTTTTCTACTGGATCCATTGTTCGCTTTGCCACTTGCCATTAGGTATCGTACGTATCTTATTTAGGTACTTTGCTCTAACGATAACCCTGTACATAAGATGGCCCACTCTCATTAAAAAGTATTTCCACTGATGCAGAACTGTTAAAAATTTGCGGGAATATGTGAATGCATCGTATGCAAAATCTTAACTCCAAACGAACGAAGCCAGCCATCATTTTTAATGCATTCATTTTGTGAGTAACGTCCAGAAAAAAAATGTTATAACTTATAGGTAGAGGTGTGAATTATTTGAAATACATGTATTTGAAATGCAAATACAAAATGCAAAATACCTATTTTTATTTTACATTTGAAATACTTTTTTTCAAAATGTATTTTGTATTTTATTTGAAATACTTACTTTATATAAATATATAGTATTTGTAAAATACAAAATACGCTATGTTGTTACATTTCTTTAATCATTTTTCATTCTAAAATCCAAAATTACATTATTTATGAACGCACTGATCGTGATCCTTTAATGTTGTCAACAAGAACAATAATGCCAATATTGCGGGACAAGCAAATGTTAGGTAAATGGCGTCAATCAAACTGTATTTTTAACATGAAAGATGAACGCTTTGAACAAATACCTACTAGTATTAAAATTAAAATCAGTAATCAGGTATTTTATTTGGAAAACCTATTTTGAAAATACGTATTTAGCATTTTGTATTTAAATACTCTTATTTAAAACTATTTTGTATTTCTATTTGAAATAGTAAAGTTACAATGCATTTGCATTTTGTATTTAAATACTTTTACTAAACTATTTTTCACATCTCTGCTTATAGGTAACCTAGCCTCGTCAAACCATTGATTTTGGGGTTTCAATTGCGAATTCATTTGTTTTTCTTAGTGGACTTTGAAAAATAAACTGTGCATTTAATTCAACGTCTTCTCCTCACCGGGAAATGTTCCTATGATGGCCCACTCTATGTGAACAGACGACGGCCCGGGATATTTTTGGTTAGGCTATGAAGTTTACGTAGGTATATTAATAACAAAAATACTGAGTGTGTTAAATAACTTCAAATGCAAGTAGGCACCTACTTAATTTTAATGTTAAACACTATTTTATTGCAAGATCGCGGATCGCAATCAGAACATAATGAAAAAAATATTATTTGTTTTTAATACATAAACGTACAAAATGTATGTTTTTGCTTCTAAGTTAGGTATGTTTCAAAGGCAAAAGGCCAGTGTCATTATTTGTTCTTATAACTTTTTGTAAAATGACGTATTTTCGGTCTTAACCACGTGCAATCATGATTAAAAATAAAAGACTGGGATTTTTGTTTATTCTTGTTATTTTTTTATTAATAAATCAAAGGTTATTGTTTGATTTTTTTGAATATTTCTTAAACTTATAATTAAGCTACGATACGATACTTACGATTGTATTCATAAATAACTTATTTTCGCCGGTTTATTGAATGCCAAAATGTGGGCCATCTTAGGGCTCGTTACCGTAATCGGGGACATTCAGAGCCACTCGGTTGCGGTGTCGATGTCAGATGAACCGATTGAGTAGTCTACCGGATAAAATTACTCCTATTAACCAATTACAGACTACCATTTGGAATCAGACTGTCGATTGAAATGAAATGAAAATATATTTTTTATTCAAATAGGCCTTCACTTACAAGCACTTATGAATAGTCTGACTCTACGCACGGTTCAGAAGGTTGCTTTTACTGAGAAGAGCCGGCAAGAAACTCAGCAATTACTCTTATCAAAACCAACTCAGAATTTACATAAAATTATTTATCTAGTCTTACTGACGATATTTGTATGTATACGATGATAAGGAAAAAATATATGTAAGTATCAAAAATATGAGTAACTCAGTAAATAAATGGATTGCAAGCTTAAGCAGACCACACGATTGAAACGCGATCGCGGTAAATAAGGCAGTACCTAAATAACATAGTATCGATATGGCAACCCAGTAGGTTTGAATAAAGGGCAATACTTATTCAATGATTTTTCCTCAATTATGCCCTTAATTAATTTCGCCTGGCTGGCTACCACCCTCAAGTTGAAAATCTCTCGCCAAACACCTATTGGTGTGTTCCGGCAGCTGCACTTGAGAGCCAGATCCTTCTAGGCTTTGTGTACTTACCACCTTCGGCCACATCATCACCTACCATAGTGAGATTGTGGTCAAACACAAGCCTATACAAAGTAAAAAAAAAAAAAAACAGCTTTTGTAGAAACTAGCTGTTATCGAGTTCCCGGGGAAAAAAAGAGCCAATAACCTCAAGAAACAGGCTTTCTATCGCCCAAAGTATTTTTTTAATCGGATCTATTGTTTTGGAGATTACCTACCTCCAAACCTTACCTCTTTATAATAATAGTTTCTCAATGTACCTACCTACTTAACCTTTATCTGTAGCTTGATTAGCCGTTCTTAAACGATCGGCAAAGTTAAGCAACGACCAGTACGTACCTACCTAGATGGGTGACCGCCTAGTAGTATTTCATCTTGAGCGTTTCCTTGCTTCGGAAGGCACGTAAAGCCGTTGGTCCCGGTTATCACTTAATTGCGATAGTCGTTAAACTAGTTGGAGACCTTGGAGACCTCCTAGGTAGCTTGAAAACTCCAACAGTAGGTTGACCACTAGCCTACCTCCACCAATCCGCAGTGGGCACGCGTGGTCGAGTATTTGCCCATTACTTTCACCCTTATTTGTGAAAGGAGGCCTTTACTCAGCAGTGGGCAGATGTAGGCTGCAAGGGAATGAAGGAAGATAATATCAGTGTACCTACCTACATAAGAAAACAAAGCATAGACAAATTTCTCAGCGATTATTTCAATTTGTATCTAAAACTAAAAAACCTTGAAGCCAGCCTGTACCAGAGTAATAACGTAAAAGCAGTTAGAGAAAAGATAATTGGATTTTAACTAACACCTTCAAGACGCGTGACTCTGATTGTGGGTTTCCATTGTTATAAGAGAAGATATGAAGAAAAGTATTTATTGACTGACTAATACTAATCCTACTTCCTACTATCCTAATCTTAACAATATTATAGATGCGAAAGTGAGTTTATTTGTTACCTTTTCACGCCTATACCGCTGAACCGATCGCGATGAAATTTGGTATGCAGATAGCCTATGGTATGGAGAAGAACATAGGCTATTTTTTATCACGGGAAAACATAAGATCCCTAGGGAACGCGGGTGAAACCGCGGGGCGGAATCTAGTAATATTATAAAGGTGAAAGTTTGGATGGATGGATGGATGGATGGATGTTTGTTACTCTTTCACAGCCGAACGGGTGAACGGATTTGAATGAAATTTGGCACAGAGATAGATTATAGTCTGGAATAGCACATAGGCTACCTTTTATCCCAGGAAAACATAAGATCCCTCGGGAACGCGGGTACAAGCGCGAGACGGAAGCTAGTCACGCTAATATTATAGGTGCGAAAGTTTGTGAGTGTGTATGTTTGTTACTTCTTCACGCTCAAACGGCTGGAGTAATTTTGATGAAATTTGGTATGAAGGTAGCTTACACCCTGGATTAACATATAGGATACTTTTTATGCCGGGAACGCGTGTGAAACCGCGCGGAATAGCTAGTGAGATTATAAATGTGAAAGCCTGTGTTTGTCCACAACCTCACTAAAGAAAGAAAGAAAGAAAGAAAGAAAGAGAATGTATATGTATAGTTCTATCACAGCGTAAGAAACATACAGTGGTCTATCGCGTTTGAAGTCACGCGAAATGCCGCTTTGTATAGGCATTCGTCATTGCTGCATGGTGTCCTAAGCGAGTGTATGGCAGCATGGGTTCGCTACCACCCCTTACTCGCCCCGCAAGCCCCGCACGATTGCTCTGTCTAGACGTGTCCGTTGGCCGAATGTAAGAGTTACAGTAGACTGTGGCTCTATAACGTTTTGATTGCAAAATTAATACATACATAAATTTCCATACGTCTCAGGCGCAAATCACAAAAATACGTCTCATAGACACTCGCCTACATAATAAATTATGACGCAAGAAATATTCAAAATGGGGATCATCCACATCACCAACCATTTGCCAAAATCGACAAAAGTAATCGATTTAATTAAGGAAAGTTTCCGATTAACCACGATGACGTAATATATAAACATTGGACACACTACCCACACTTAGCGCTACAGCGCTACCAACGAGACAAAGCTTAATTACAGTTTACTATAGCGCACATGTGGCTGTCGCCTCCATGTCTAGCATTGCCTTATCTATAGCCATTGTGTGAATACATACCTCATCATAGATTAGAGGAAAGTATTCCTTATATCATAGTTTTGTACATTTCATAGCAAAAGTTGTTCATATTGATGAGTACTTCCACCCCTGCAAGTATTGCCAACGACTACAAAATCACCCTGTATTAATGTTTGCTACTGTTCGATGAATGAAAATAAAAATTGAAGCGGGGAAGCGCTTTGCTACTTCTCTCAAGTTGAAAATACACCATTATTTTGCAGCCAATGCAGCCAGTTACTTTCTGCACTTACTGTGGTCATCACTTTCGGTTTTATCATCATCACTTAACTGTTGAATTGTTTTTCAAGAGCAAACTTGACAAAAGAATACCTACAAGTTTTTACAAAATACCTACCTACCTGAAGTGCAGTTACGGAGCAGAAGGAATTTCGTCCATTGACCTTTGGGCACATGACCCCATACTACTGAATAGGTTTAGACTCTGCGATGACGGCGGGTTAACGCATCTGTGTGAGCGCAACGGCAACATCACGCAATATATTTTTAAGCGCGAGCGACAGAGACAAGTAAAGACGGTCATTCATTGTATGAATTTTTTCTTGCTACGTAACCGTACTTTAGATGATATCTATTCACATAAAGGAATTCTCCAAACATAATTATAGTCAGCAGTATTTATAATCTATAATCGAATTAACATTTATGAGATAGTAAACCATTCCATAATCACCACCGACCATTACCGTTGGGTAGCACGTATCATTAGATATTAATACCTAAATCTGTTTAGGTTAGGTAAAGAAACATATTATATATGTGTAAAGCAATGCCGTGTAAATTATAGTTAGAGTAAAAACTTGAATGATGAAGTAAGGTAACTTGATGATTTTATTTTAATAAAGTTTAAAATATTTTTATTTTCCCGGTAGGTAGTTACTTTAATTTTTTTTATAAATTTTTAATAGTTTTTTAACACACAACCTAATAATGCCCCAACCTGTATAAGTGTATTTCAACCCGCTGTAAATCCAAAGAGATCGTATTATTAGGGTGGTATAGGTAAATAACAAACCGTATGTCAAGACAAATGAAAATAAAATGATATTTAATCAAATTGTACAAAAAAAACGCCATAAAGAATATTAAAAAAATATATTCAAATACACGAATTACAGTCCATTCATTATAACTAGTCCCCTTCCCATTATGTTGGCACTATTGACTGACGATGTAATTTCTGTCGGTGTCGATGGGAATAACAGGGCTACCAACATTTAAACGAGGTGACATCTTACGGTGAACAGTCAGTAGTAATAAAGCTACATCAAAAATGTACACATGTTAAACATTATAAAAGAATATGAAATAGTAGGTACCTAATTCATTTAAAAAAAAACAAATCTGTCTAAGGCACCATTTTCCATTAGTCTAAAGTAGTCTAAACAATAACAGAACACATATATCCTTATCAAGATAATGTCCAAACAATATCTTTAAAAAAAACTGTCCAAAATAATATCTGTAGCTGTTTACAGAACGTCTAGATTCTTTGAACTAGCCCTAATAATATTGGTTTTTACTGGTAAGAAATACCTTTCTTTTTATTAAACAAATAAAAGTAAAATTATGCTGTTATTTTATTCACAAAATATTATTTCTCACAATTTCACGACATGTTTCATTTATCATTGCTCATAAAATCGCTGTCTATTATGATTATTACTCATTCATAATATTAAAAAAACTGCATAAAATATAAAAATATAGAATTACAGGAATCGCGAGTCATTTTGTAAAGAGAAGCTAATAAAAGCGTTCTTGTTAGTCATATTGTTAATTCATACGATAAAATAACTCATAAGCTTTTAGAAATAATAAAAAGAATCCAAATAGAGTCAATAACATCGGAGATATGGCAAAAAATGCAATGCAAGGTCACAAAAGCTACATAAAAGAAAAAAAAATGAATAACAGATCCCCCCCTAGACCTATGCCCATGGGCGACATTGTATAGGTACTCGTTGATGGCGATATATATATTTTTAACCATAGTATTATTTTAAATTTATAAAAAAGTAATATAGCATCTTGAATTTTCACCGTGTACTTTTTATAAAATCAAGCAGAGGTTCTTTCGGTTCTTAGGTAACTGTGATCTTCGTTAGTGTCTTCCTAGGCCTTTGAATGATTGTTTGATTCTCATCGAGTCAAAAAATTACTATCTACGTATCGATTTAGGCCACATCGTCTTTTTCCACCGGTTTGATGTAAGACTTTATCAGTTTCTTATACCAATGGTTCATCACTGTAATGAAGAAGTCCCCGAATTCATTGAATGCGTTCTCATCACCGTTTACCATCTTAATTGATATAACTGGATCACGTAATAACGTCAGTATCAAGTGGAACTGCATGTCGATCAACAGATTTTCCTCATTCAAGATCTTATTCGTAATCCTTAACTGCTCCTGCTGAAATATCAACTCAGTCATGTCTATTTTCGTGAATTGATTCCTCTTCCATATTGCTTTAGTTAGCTTTCCTACATACATCTCTTGTTCGTTCTTCAAATCATGATTCTCTACTTTAACTAACTGTATATTTAACATTTTCTTGAATATCGTACTCACAATTTGTCGCAAAATGGATTTCCAATCTAAATTGGTGATATTGACGATAGGTAAGTTGACTTTGTACTCCGATCGTATGTTCGAGAGTTTAGGCTTATCAATCAAAATGGCATTGAAAAAGTATTTGTAATCGTTTAATTTCTCATTTTCGTACGCGTTCGCGGCGTATTTCAAATAAGATTTGATGTTAGAGGCTAGTCTGTTGCTAATAGGTGAGCCGATATTATGAAAATGATCGAAGGGATCTTGCACACACATAGCGGTTTTAAATTTCATCTGCCGACCGTTACTTACATCACTATTTTTGCATCGTTCGAATTCATTCGGTAACAGATGTACGTCTTTAAATAATTTCTTTTCAATAGGACGTCCCAAATATGGACAGACGACCATATCCCTAAAGTTAAACTTTGAGTAATAATCGAAGAATCCACCTAAGAGCTCCGATATTGAAAATGTATTCGAAGACGGTGGTAGCATATTTTTTTGATTTATAAACCCTGCGTTCCACTTTTCTATAATAACGTCATTTGCTGGGTCTTTCTGCAGCCACTGAACAGACGGTAGGATGGATATGTGTGGTTGTTGTAGATAGAATACAATGAGCATAGATAGAGTGTAGTTCTTCAGTTTTGTAGTGCCAGATAAATTATGAACTTTGGCCCAATATTTGATAACCAATGCCATAGGTAGTAATCTGGGATCGGAATGAAGGAGAAAGGCGATGAGTTTACTGTTTCGAATACCTAGAAACGATTTGAACGTGACGTCACAAAATTTTTCTGTAGGTTTATGGAATAATTTGACGATGGGCATGTTGGCGCGGGGTATGGGTCGGATTTTATTAAATATTTCTGGATATTTTTTTAACGCATGCTGAGCACTTTTGACCAGATTGTAACTTGGGTTGGTGTTAGCATTGGCGCTGGGGTCGGCGCCTGCGTCAGCGCTGACATCAGCATTGGATGGCATTCTAATGAAGCAGTCAGCGTCGCTGTTTTTGAGGCCGAGACCCGTAGTTATAGAGCCGAACGGCTCTACGGTACAACCTGTAAACGAACACACACAGGTGATAGAAATCACTATAGTGAGCTAATCAGGTTCTTATTTTGAGCGAATTGAAGCACAAAACATATCCTTAAAATTTGAAAATATAAAATACATCCTTAGTATTAGATCTCCAGAATTGTTCCATGACCAAGTCCATCCTATGACAATCTTAATGAACTCAATAAATACCTGGCCACTGCACCCGTAATGCGTTCTCCAGATCAGTGTAAATGCGGCTGAGTGAATTTATCTCCTCCTGAGTTAGACTCACAGCCTCCAAGACGCGATCCAATTGCTGATCGAAGTCACCGGACAGGTTTATGTCTACCGGCTTTATTATTTCATCCGTAATTTTTACCGGTCGGCTGGACCTACCTATAGGTACAGACAAGTGTTCATTTTATATTTCATATTCAGATTTTATAGATAGATTTTGTAAATATTTATAATAAACTAGCTGTCCCAACAGACGTTGTCCTGTCCAACTCATACACAAAATTTCATCCAAATCGGTCCAGCCGTTTATCCTATCTCTCAAGTTGGACCAGACTGCTCACGGTGTGCCAATTTAATTTAAAATCGGTTAAGTAGTTTAGGAATCCATCGCGGACAAACATCGTGACAGGAGATTTATATATATTATTAAGATATAAGATAAGATATGATTAGGAAATGAATTGTATTGTGCATCTTTAAACAGTACTTAAACTAAAGTTATACGCAACGGAAATCTTCGTATTTCGAAACGAAAATATGGTTATAAGGGAAAGCGAGGGAGACAAACAGAGCATGCTGAAGCGCATACCGTTCGTCGTTATACTGTTAGATCGTGAAGCACAACATGGATCTTATTATGCAGGTTGACAGGTTGAACGAGGGAGATATTCGCAGGGGTAAAAGTATTCGTCAACCCAAATTTCGTCCTCGCCGGCGAGGACCGTCGCGTCGTCCTTCCCAGTCTCGTCCCATTTAAGTGGCCCGAGCTGCATATTAGCAATCCGACCGATCCCCAAATAATAATAATTATTTGCATGCTAAAGCCCTCCCATATTCCCCAGGCAACGTCCTGAGCCGAGGTCAAGCCCCACAGGCTACCGTTGCCCTAAATTTATAGTAGTTTTAAGTAGCGGTTGAGAGCCCTCAGCGCTCACCGCAAAAGTCCGCGTAACGGTGGAAGAAGGTCCCCTGGACCCACCACCTTTCTGTTCCAGTCAAAAAAAAAAAAAGGTAAAAGTATAACCAATGAATTAGTATGAAATACTTAAGGTTAAGCAACCTAGCTCGATTAAAATATATGTTTTCTCTTTGCTAATATAAAGTAGTATCCATAGAAAAAGTCGCTCATATTTATGAGTATTCGTTCAACCAAGTTATTCACTTAACTAGGGTTATTTTAACTGGCCACTTTTGACAGCTCATATACATGAGCCAAAAAGAGAAACATAATGTGGCAAACTTCTTAATTTTAACAAACAACTGATATGATATCTAACAGATTTTTACCTTTTTGTTTACTTTTTTTTAAATCCAATTTTACTGGAGCTACTTGTTTTGAATTGCAATGTGTAACTCTCAAGTATTCTCCATACACTTGAATTTGTTTGGAGGCGCCAACGACTTTCTTTATTATATCCGTGTTGGGGAAGGAAAGCGTTGCGAACTTTTTGTTAATTTCCTTTACTTCAACGTGGCCGAACTTTCCAAAAGCTCGTTTTAAATCTTCTGGACGTGTGTATGGAGGGAAATCTAAAATAAAATTTAAAAAAAAACCAACGCATGAATGAATTTTTCAAGTGGTCAAAAAAAAGTGCCTAAATCCTAAACTATAAGGCATAGCGAAAAATGCTCAAAGGAGTCTCGAGCCCGATTTATATGAAAACTACATCATTGGATTTTTGAAATAATAATATTCCTAGCCAGGAATCAAACCCGTTGATTTTAAAATAAAAAACCGGCCAAGTGCGAGGCAGACTCGCGCACCGAGGGTTCCGTACAAACTTCGTCCATCGTTCGTCCATCACGGGAAATGCACAATTTTATTTATTTACCTTATTTGAGGATGATGCCAATTAAGCTAGACTTCTAAATTATATGAGCGTCCATACAACTCAGAGGTCTTTATTAATTGGCGTAACTATGTATGTATGGGGACACCCTTTAATTTACAACTTTTTTATTTTTTAGAATTTTTCCTTTATTTGTGCTGTAAGACCTTGCTTTTTGCCAAATTTTTTTTAATGTTTGAGTTGATTTAATGAAAGGTACATTGCGGTTTACGATTTATGACGTAGTATTAAAAAAAAAGTACTTACTAGATCTCGTTCAAACTAATTTTCGGTGGAAGTTTGTATGGTAATGTACATCATATATATTTTTTAGTTTTATCATTCTCTTATTTTAGAAGTTACAAGGGACACACACACATTTTACCACTTTGGAAGTGTCTCTCGCGCAAACTATTTAGTTTAAAAAAAATGATATTAGAAACCCCAATATCATTTTTGAAGACCTATCCATAGACAAAACACACTTATGGGTTTGATGAAAAAAAAATTGAGTTTCCGTTCTAAGTATGGGGAACCCCCAAAATTTTTTGTTTTTTTTCTATTTTTGTGTGAAAATCTTAATGCGGTTTACAGAATACATCTACTTACCAAGTTTCAACAGTATAGTTCATATAGTTTCCGAAAAAAGTGGCTGTGACATACGGACGGACAGACAGACAGACGGACAGACATGACGAATCTATAAGGGTTCTGTTTTTTGCCATTTGGCTACGGAACCCTAAAAACACACATTGTATTATTACACCATCCGATAGTGTACTTAGGTAAGTACCTACTCATTAAAACAAAATCTAATTAGTCTCTTGTTTAGCTAAACTTTTATGGTTCAAAGTAAAAAATCAACCTGTATATAAAAAAAGAATAAAAGATTCCTGCAATTAATTTAGAGAAATTCTGAATACAACAAGATAATATGAGAAGATACAAGGTTACGTTTTAATCTAGGTACCACTCTTTTTTGTAATAGTTGCACCCTCCCATCCTACGAAATGTAGCCATATTGATTTCAAAACTAGTCTTGATGCTCTGTTAATAAATAAATAAATATAATTTTAAAGTCTCCTACTCCTAGTAGGAAAAACTATTAAAGCAATTATATTTTTTATTTATTTATTTTTTATTATTAATTATATTATTGCAAGTTCAAAAACAATGTAAGTACTTTTAATACTTTTTATTAGATAAAATATTATCAATTCTAATATCGTTTTTTTCTAAAATGTTTACTTTGTTTATTTGTCCCATAAACATCATATATAATAATATAATATTTGTTTATTAATCAACTTACCATAAACCATAACAAAACAATCAGAGTTATTCTGTGACCGGGCTGCCCTGCTGAGCGAAGGATTGCTCGATGACTGCATATCTGGCGGCATCTTTACCCAAATTGCTCTATAGTTAATAATTTCTCCTACAACAAACATACCGCAAAAAATTGGTAATAAAATTATGCAGCCTGACTAAAAACTAGCTTGAAAAGAATTAAAGTGATTTATAAAAATGCACTTTCCTTAATCAATGATTTACTTCTGAAAACCAAATGTGAGTTCATGGGTTATTTTTTAAATTCAAATTGATGTGTTCCGGAATCAGTAATTAAGAGTCGGAACCTTAGAGTATACATTAGCAAGCTATAGAGTACAGCGCAGTCGGTCTCACTCAGTCTCATGCGCGTAGATAATGCTCTCGCGCTCCCACCCACAGAGTTATTAAAATTTAGTTTAGGGGATGATTGACCCCTTGGATCGGTCTGTCTTCTTGTCAAAGGTTTTAAAATAGTTGTCTGGTGAACATACAGCGTGACTTTTTAGTCACTGGCCATACTTGCAGGGGTGGAAATACTCATCAATATGAACAACTTTTACTATGGGACTAACTCTGAGATCGCGTAAAAAAAAATGGTTGCTTCAAACATTTTGGTCGAGTAGGTATTAAACTTTTGTATGGAACAGCTGATAATTTTTTCGTGATTTCACTCTTAGTCTCATAATAAAAGTTGTTCATATTGATGAGTACTTCCACCCCTGCAAGTATGGCCAGTGACTAAAAAGTCACCCAGTATATAAAAATGGAGCATCAGAATTTACGTGATCAGATCTAATTATTTTGGGAATTAAAACATACAATATACTATACAAATAGGAAGATGGCTGTATTTAACATCTAAACAATGTATAAAACATCTAAATGGGGAAACCCTTGCTATTTTATATTATGATTTTTATTTACTAACTAACATCACAATTTAGTATTTAATACAAAACTCCATATAAACATATCGTTTTGACATTTCATAAATAGTTGCTGATTTGATATACAGGGTGACTTTTGTACCATCTACAAAAAAAATGTAGGCATTAGGTACTGTTAAAAGATTACATTTTTGAAAAAAAAATAGGTAGGTAAAATTTTCACATTAAATTAATTTTCCTGAACGAATTATCCATCCAGTGTGGTTACTAAGCCAAACATTGAATACTATGCTTGCCGCGCAATTCAGTGAATGAGAGAACGGGGGAAGCGCGGGAGCAGCGGGGAGGGTACCCTTACGGGCGGCCATATGCATCGGCCGGCCGGCGGTTAGTGGGTCACGGTCAGTCAGTGCCAGTCAGTGGACCAGCGCCCACGCGCCGAGTTCCGTGTTCCCATGCGCCGCGCCCGCGCCGCGGCCTGTCTTATTGCCGCGCTATCGTTTATAATGTAACTACAACGGTTTCACACCGCAAGTACCTACTTTGAAATGGTGCGTTATTACATTTTGAGTAGTGAAAGCCTAATGTAACTACAACGGTTTCACACCGCAAGTACCTACTTTGAAATGGTGCGTTATTACATTTTGAGTAGTGAAAGCCTAAACAGTACCCAGAGGCTATACTAATACTAAACCAAAAGTGTACCCCGCCTGCGCAAATATGAAATAGTTCATATAAAACGTAGAGTGCATTTGGAGGAAGCCCAAAGTAACGAAAACTTAAAATTGTAAATCGTGTGTGCGTGCATTTGACGAAGTGAGAAGTGAGACTGTCTGTTGTGCTAAACAAATTAAAAAACAATGTGCAAAAACGAGCTAGACTGTTTAGAGAGAAGTGGAAAAATGCACGTAAGTTGATTAATTTTTTTACGCCTGAACGCAAAATACTTAAGCTGGCAGCATACGTACGGTTTCCTCATTAGGTTTCCTGATCCGGAATTCCGATCCGGAGACACGAATACATACCTTACATACAAAATATTCTACTCGGCGCAAATGTTCTTAAATTTTTCGCACGGAAAAAAAACCTAACCTACGGTTCGAATCTATGGTCGCGCGTTCGGGTGTCCGAATGGAAAAAATCCGGATGACGTCATCCCGAACGCAGCGTTTGCTTAACATTGCTTCGAATGACAGCAAACGGACGGAAATTTCCATTCCGAATCGGCTCGCGTGCTTTCACGAAAGCGTTACTATACCCACTGGCGGCATAAATTCCGAATACAAAAAACCTAACCTCTGCGATAGGATCACGGAAAACCTAACCTGAATTCCAGATCAGGAAACCTAATGAGGAAACCGTACGTATGCTGCCAGCCTTATGGCTAGTTTTACCACGATCTGCGGTGGAGGGCGGTGGTGTGCTCATCGTCATAACTAACTACCGTGTTTATTATTTAGTTGTATTCGATTAATTACGTTCGTGCAACATTCTTATCACTTAACAGTATGTGAAACTTATGATTGCGTAGCGTTGTATTTCCAATTTTACTTTTCAAGCACCATCTTGTGTCATTTTATGCTATTATTGGAGGTAAAGATTTTGTCCTTGATCGTTTTGTTCCGCTAGATATCTCTGTATTGTAAAATAAGAGAATTAAATAATGTCCATAAATTGAGTACATGTTGATTGAGATTTTAATTATTTAAAACCATTAAAAGAGATTAGTTTGAACATAGAATTATTACTTTACAATACAATGCCATCTAGCGGAACAAAACGATCAAAGACAAAATCGATACATTCAACAATAGCGTAAAATGACACAAGATGGTGCTTGACTTGAAACGTGAAATTGTAAATACAACGTTAAAATTGTTATCAATGAAATGCAGACGCGAGCGGTGGGTGGGGGGCCGCGGACATGCGTAGTGTACGGCGCGCAATATCCATAAGCGTGGACTTTTTTGGTACAACTTAGTGATGCTATATTTCAATATTTTAGTACTGAGAGATACTAACAGAAAATATAGGTAATTTCTTATTTTCACTAAACATAATAATATTTAAATTTTGATAGGGATAACAAAGTCACTCTATATTATTAGCCTTCATACCAATGAATAAATATGGTGCAATAACTTGCAAATAAGACTTGCTCAAATATTTGTCATTATTGCATAATCTTGAATAATATTTCAATACAACTGAAAAATTGACAATATTATTGAGTAATTAAAAAAAATGCTATAAAAATAGATAAAAAAACTACAGTAAAAAAATTAAAAAAATAGGTCACATCCTGCTATTTTAATCTTTAAGTTATTGGTAATACAGTGTTAATTCACTTGTAAAATGGGTATGTGCATTGTGGTTTTAAATGAGTGATGAATTTATTATTTATACTTCGAATACTTTCTTTATAATAATAACATTATTTTTCACTTTCACATGATGCTTAAAATTAGAACAGAATATTCACTAATGAAGTATGTTGCAGACGAACTAATAGTTTATTTATAGAGCAAGATCCCAAGGCCAACAGACATCGCATATTTCTGACGGACGAAATGTGGACGATTGAGTAGTGTTAGTATGTAGGTACTATGATCATATTTATACCTGGTTGCTTGGTCAAACGGCCAAATTCCAGGTATCAGGTGATCAAGGTACATAAAAACATTATTTACATTTCACATAAATTGTCATGGTTGATTAAAAAATTAAAATTTAGGAAAGTAACTTAAGAAATCTAAATCAAAGTTCTTACTTCAAGTTGTTGTGTACTGTGTTAGCATAAAATACTAATTTTTAACCAATTTTAAATAAACTTTCTTTCTATTAAAAAATAAACCATCCTACTATAATTTTTTTAAAATTAATAATAAAAAACATTAAAATTTTGTGTTCTTAGTATGATAATCATAATTAATTTGTTGTGCAAGGCGGGGTAGCATCTGACATTCACACAGTGCTAGCTTTCACCCGGTTTCTTCCGCATTCCTGGGGTAATTGTAGCCTATGTCACTGTGCGGTCCATAAACTATCTCTATGTAAAAAATCACATTGATCCATTGCTGTGTGAAAGAAGAACGAAAAACACATTCACATTTGTAATGGCAGATATAGATTAGGAGGCATGAGGCATATCCCACAGTAATGACAAGGTAATTACTTAAATATTGTGTGTTTGACACAATGGCCAAACCAGGATTTTGGTTTGGGAGGGGGCTGACCCAGCTGAGGGTAAAATAGAAGCATAATATCAAGCTAGAAGAGATTTGTCGGGGTCAATACAGATGCTTGTTGGCTTGCCCCGCTTAGGCCGCTCACCCTGGATCCGCTATTGCACCATGGTAAGGCAAGAAAATAGTCCATAAGGGAACTGACTATCAAGTGCAGATGCTCACCTCACCAAATAGGTGTTACTATTACAGAAATGCTTGTCCTGTGTGGAAATCGAACCAACATTTGGCTTGACAGTCAGGTCAGGTATCTAACCTCACCAAACAACCCATCATGTACCTAACAGTACCCATTTACCTACTGTACTGCATTGCAGTTCGATAAACTTATGTATCTACTTCATCATCATCTCAGCAGCAGGACGTCCACTGCTGGACATAGGCCTCCCCTAATGTATCTACTTATATATTTTAAAATATTATAGCTAGGTACTTACTTCTTGTTACTTAGGGAATACTGCGCTATCTGGAAATACACACTCTCCGTTGTTTTATTATTATATTATATACCGATATTGCTATTAACTTTTTTTAAAACAAAACTTTAGTGTTGTTTGGTAGCCCAGTTCACTTCCTCTTTATAAATGCTTCGCAAAAGCTTTACAATAATTCGCCAGTTGATAGGTAAGGAATAAAACAGACAATCCTAGTTCCTACGGTGACGAATTACCTACTAATAGAAGATAGTAAGTACATACCAACTATTTATTTTTTATTTTCCTCATTCGTACTCTTATCTTTACTATGATTGCTCAGTCGGTTCGATATCTCAAATGACAGTTAGGTACTCAGTGTTTTGTGACACCTCTCACTTTGACATTTAATTTGTTTGCGTTCAGGGCTGCGTTCAGTAACTACGCCGTGTGATCGCCCGACGATTATCATAGCGTTCAGCAAAAAGCATTCATTTATAATCACTACGTTTTAGTGGGAGAAATCTACGTTTTAGTAGTGATTATAATACTATTTAATTTAGTTTGACAATCGTCGGGCGATCGATCACACGGCCTGAACGCAAACAAATTAAATGTCAAAGTGACAGTTGTAAATGCAACATTTGGTTTTGTATTTCAATTCAATGCAACCTTACTGTGATGATTAGTCTTTGATCCTTTTAGATAGATAGGTAATCAAACATCTTGATTTACAAAGAATTTATTCTTAGTACGGTCTCCCGTTCGAATATATTTTTAGACCAGTAAAAAAGATAGACGGCCGCGACCATACCTTTAGGTCCGCAACATGCTCCCTCTTGCTTGCATTCCGAGGGAAAGTACCTACTTCGGTCACGTATTTAACCTTTTTAAGGTTCCGTACCCAAAGAATTTATTATTATTATTAAGCCTACACTGTCCGTCTATCATAGGCTATATTTATTTAATCGTAGTAAGTACGTAGCTTGTTGACATTTTCACAACTATGTACTCTATTATGACAATTAACAGTGGAATTGGAACGAGCTGTGAGCATTAGACGATTGGTTTTAGATGATACTGATGATATTGAAATTAATAATTATTATATTTTTTTAAATAGCCTTCACTCTAACCCACAGTTCGGGTTCGGAAGGATAAATTATGTACAAAATGTAAAAATCCCATAGAAAAACCCATCTATCCTAAAAACGATAATACAAACAAACGTCAAACTTGGTCTGATTATAGTACCTACTTTATAGTAAAATAACAAAACAATGTAAAATAGGTACCTACTTACCTTTTTATTTAGATATCTAGTCTACCTACCTATATGGTATTAATAAAAACAATCGAAATAGTCCTATAAAGTTGAATTACAGAGCCACGAAGTTTTACTATGTACCTAGGGAACTCCCCGTGCAGGAGTCCGACTCGCACTTAGCTGATTTTTTAACATATTACCTATAGGCAATTTGTCATGGTGCGGCTAGGAGATCGCCACCAGTATTCTGTTGATAAAAGTATTGTTCGACTCATTTTACGCTGTACTTACGAAATATTTTTTCTTCCACTAGGTTTCCAGTACTTTCCAGCATGAGGCTTGACGACCCTTTTTGTTCGGACCCTTTCAACCCCTATTTGCCTGGCGGGCACCTTTTTACGCCTTCAAGTTCGGCTGGCTGCCTTTTCCGGTCCTGATCGTCACAGAACTATTACTGTGACTATAAATATGCATAGTAAAAATAAAATTATAATCATATTTATTCAATTTTGTTACACAAAATTTACTAATTAGGTACTACTTAAACAAATCTATACTAATATTATAAAGCTGAAGAGTTTGTTTGTTTGAACGCGCTATAATAGGAACTGTTGTTTCGATTTGAAAAATTCTTTCAGTGTTGGATTGCCCATTTATCGAGGAAGGTTTTTATCCCGGAAAAACATTATATCCCCGGAAGCTAGTTACATAATAAACTAACAACATCAACTCATCAAATCGGAAAGTCTTTGAGACAAAGAGATCAGAGAGATTTGGGTCGACTCTCAATAAAATCTTGTAAACGTGAGTCAGGAATTACATCGGTTCAGTTATCATCATTTTGAAAATTGACATTCCTTGGGTGTTGATGACGGCATTGAGAAAATTATTTAAATATGTCAGAACTGAAGTTCTACCTCCATTTAGAAACGCCAGTCCAAGTCTTCTAAAAGCCAAACGCCAAATTGAAACAAACGTGAAAGAAGTTGTAAACAGCTGCTACAAAATACAATAAAAAAACAATCAACTGTCCACCTTATGGTCTACTAACTGCTGGAGCGTCCTCGTAAACGTTTAATGCAATAGTTTTACGACTTAGTTCAGACATAGTAAGTTTATAAGTTCTAACGATGTTAGGTACTGTGTATTAAATTAGTGTGTCAGTTGTGGAAGGGTTATTAAAATAAAACACAACTATTATCAGGTTATTTGCTTAGCGAAGAACTGAATTACTGGCTATTCGGGGCATCAAGAGAATGCTTGCGTGCTTGATTTCAAATTACACAGTAGGGGGAGCTCCTGCCCCTGCAGTGAGGATGTATAAAAGCTCTTGATGATGATGATTGGCTATGGTATCAGCTGGAAAAATTCAGCAGTTTAAAATAGTTTCAATACCTAATCGACTTATCTACACAAATTTTATGAAAGCGGATAGCTTTAAAAATATTAAAATGGCAGTCTATACATTTTTTTATAATAATATATTTTCGAAGCAGGTGCTAGGTTCTTCATGCTGAAACAATTTTTACTATGGGACCAACTCTGATATCGTTAAATAATTTCAAACTTTTCATACTAAAAAGTCAAGCTTACACGCAGGGCCGGCTTTAACCATGTAGGCACCCCGGGCGAGTCATGCATTTAGCGCCATTTTATATCCTACTAGCTTTCCCCAACGGTTTCACCCACGTTCCCGAGGAAAAAAATAGCCTACCTATGTTCTTCTCCATACCATAGGCTATCTGCGTAACAAATTTTATAGCGATCGGTTCAGCGGTTTAGGCGTGAAAAGGTAACAAACAAATCAACAATCAAAGTGTAAAATATTTCAGGGTTTTTATTTTTCCAGGTCACAAAAAATCTCACCCGGACCAAATTATTTTGTAAGTAAATTATTTTGAAATCATTAATCCCAATCGCTGGATAAAATGGACGCCAATCACAAGTTTTTGCCCCGGTTCAATAAAATCGTAGATCCGGGAATTCTTTTTGTGGCTTTTAATAGGTACTCATACTCCTATGTGATAACTCTCACTCTGAATTATTTTTTTCTTTAGATCGATAGAGATAGGTATTTAAGTGGTAAAGTTAAGCTGGCGCTTGCGGCGCCCTGTAGACCCCGGCGCCCCAGGCGACCGCCCAGGTCGCCCCACCCTAAAGCCGGCACTGCTTATACGATCAAAATGTATGAAAACATCCGTCAGTTTGTCAATTCATTTAAAAGCATACACCGAACTTTAAGGGCGTCACACACGGCGAAGATACGATAATATTTTATCTTAAAATATATGAGACCAGATAAGATATGCTATACCAGTGAAAGAGAAGGAAAGTGAAGGTAGGTTGTTGCTTCTCTTTTCATAGTATAATGCTGTCTCATGATCTTAAGATAAAATATTATAGTATCTTCGCCGTGTGTGACGCCCTTTACCCTCAATCAACTGTCGCGACTCTTTAATTTAGTGGTATAAAAACTTCTACGGCAGTGTCTTCGCCAAATCCAGTCTCACGTATTTCAGCGATTCTGGAACGACCCGGATATATCCGGATTATTCCGGATTAATCGGATGAGGCGCGCGCGTTTGGCACATCCATCTGGCAACCCGCTAATCTTGTTGGATTAGCTTGGGCCTTTACTTTTTTTTTGTTGACTTCCAATCTTCTGATGTAGATCGTGTTATTTCTTGTTTATGGTTACTTTGTTAATAAGTTCTGGATTGTTTGTTAACTTCTGTAGAAATATTTTGACTGTATAGGATGTTTTTGAGAAATAATTTCTCGCATTCTCGAAAAAAAAGTAGGTAGCCTATGTTTCTCTCCATACCATAGGCTACCTACGTACCTAATTTCATCGCGAACGGTTCACTGGTTTAGGCGTGAAAAGGCAGCAAACAAACAAACAAACTTACATTTTGCATTTATAATGTTAGTTAGGATTTTATTTCTCAGTTCTTAGGGACATGACCTTCAACACCGTAATTTTTACTCAAATGCTTCTAGTATAAAATTATCTCTGTAGAGGTCAAAGAAATTCCAAAAGAAGCTATTGTAATTAACTGAGAAATCTAAGAAAGTTAAAGGTAGGTAGGTAACTATGCGCAGCAGTAAAGTTAAGTGGTTAGAACGTTAGGAACAGGTTGACCTCTGAAACTCAGTTGTTGAAGTACCTACTCCAGTAGGTGCTTGGCTACTTTTTAGGGAAGTGATTTTTTTATTTTTTTTTATTTATTATTTATACAAATGAATACAGGATAATTAATATTAAAATAGCAACCAAAACCACTAAGGTTTAAACTTGTGCTATTACGAGTCTATCTCAATATCGAGCCATACAATGAATGAAACATTTTATATGTAAGCGTAAGTAATTGTCGATACAAATATTAACATCATAAGGTCTAAAATAGCTAATTATAGCTATACATTCGTACATGATTAAGTTTTACATTTGTTAATTTCTGTGGGTAGATTATTAATAAGTCTCGGTATAATATAGCCGGTAGTACGCTCGCCATACGAATTGTTGGCGCACTGCGTACGAAGTCGATTGTCAGAAATTGCCCGAGTGCATATAGGATGTTCGATTGGATTCATTGAAAAATTGTTCTTTTAATAAAAAAAAAAGTTAATTTTAAATGGACTGGTAAGACATTACAGTGTTTGAAGAGACCATTTATATTGTTGTAAAATTGATTTCTAATTTTGGGAGAAACTATTGTTTTAAGAATTCGATGTTGAAGTTTAAAAATACTATCAAGGTAGGTTTTATAGGTACGTCCGTAACTACTAAGGCCATACTGGATGTAAGAGTCAGCCATTGCGTAATAAAGCATTATCTTATAGAATCGAATAGGTTAACGCACTCGACAAATTTTCATATCAACAATAAAATCTTAACTGATATATTATTTACAACAAGTATTTACAATCATTGTTTAAATACAAACTATATTATATAGAAAACATCCTCAAAGCCCTCGCTGCTGTCGATAGGCAAGGTTCCCAACAGGCCGGCAGCGTTCCCTTTTTGGATGGCCAAGCTTATGCGTTGGCGGAAAAAGCTCCCAGCCCGTCGGTCTCCCGAAGTCTCGATGAGCTTGGATGATAAAATCCGAGCAAATTGGCGAGCGTCGAACTCTCACGGGCCCAAAGATTCTACTGCGAACGGCATGAACAAAAATTGGGACCAAGACAAGTGTATTTTTTAAATTTAGCACCGGTCGCAGCCGCCCCAGTGACTTTACAAGTCGCCAGTATGTGGGAAGGCGCAAGTGTATCAACACACGTGGCATCCCACACCAGCGGCTTGCCAACACTCCACGGGATCAAAGTCATATATAATGTAATTCAAAAGCTGTAAATCGTCAAATAAAAATATTGTAACATTTTCCCCAATAAAATATAACTCAAGAACATGTGAAAATATTCATAAAAAAATACAATATACTCGCGAGGCCGCTTACATAATCACGCGAGCGTAAAATTTGCCAACATTTGCCAACAATATAAAAGTGGGTTATTTGGCAAAATTGGCTACCGCCCCCTTGGGTGTGATGCCGGTCCCGTGCTCGACTGAGGGGTAATTATCAACTTTTTAACGCAATAACACAACAATCAGTTTAACGTGTAATTTTACAGATACTGAAATTAAAATTACTAACTTTAAATAATGGCTGGGTGTATGTTTATTAAATTCGACCTTCATAAGTGCCCTCTCAGGGTCTGAAGTGAATAAATATCTAACTTTGAAGTGGCACACAAAACCTAGAAGGAATCTGACTCTCATGCAGCTAGTAAGTGGTTGACGGGCCGGTTGGCGTGCCTGGTAAGATACCCTATCTACTACGCTGTAGGTCGTGGGCTCGATTCCCACTCAGTACAGACATTTGTGTGCATGAACATGTATGTTTGTCCTGAGTCTGGGTGTGATTATGTATTATAAGTATATATTTATAAAAGAAATGCAGTATCATGTATGTAGGTAGTATATCAGTTATCTGGCTTCCATAGTACTACAAGCTTTGCTTAGTTTGGGGTCAGATGGCCGTGTGTGAGGAATAATGTCCTAGAATATTTAGGTTCCAGATTGACTTAGCTTATTCTACAACTAGCTTTTATCCCGTAGTTTTAAGTTAAATGGTAGGTACTCAAGAGATAATAATAATGAACCTTTTCAGCTATTAATATCTTTTTGGTACTACCCAAAGACAACAGTAAAATTATTGACAATATTTAACGTATACTAAAGTCAGTCTACAATGACTCCCAACTCCTGTCAAAAGGGTAACTTATCTTCACAACAATTCCAATTCCAAAAGTGGGAATAATATTTCTGAAACTTGTCCGTAATTTCGTTACAAAGTTCCCCTCAGTATTAAATTTGATACCTGTAGTATAATTGAAATATTTCTTAGTGATCCAAATTATGAACGATTCGTAAAATTACCATCTGTGTAAAGAAGGAAAATCAGCTATTACCATCATAAAATCATCATCATCAACAGTCCTTATCACTGCAGAGGTACAATAGGGTTCGAAACTACGACCTTTGGTGTGGCATTCGACGTCAAAAATTATCAAATCAGTGAATGGAACTTCAGCGACTGTGCATATAATCTTCGTTATGAGTTATACCTTCGCGAGAGCCCCTATAAACTAAAAGTTATATCTGAGATTTTTACCTACCTTTTAGCAAACCCTATTTAGTGTCTGTGTAAAGGGCTTTAAATCTGGGGCGTTTAGCAAGGTATTGTCGAGCGGGGTCAGTCCCGGGAGAGTGACTGGATTGCCACTTTCGTGCACGCGGATACTTGGTATTTATTGTGGTTAGTAAATACGCGGGATAGTTGTTGATGGTCACCTGTTTTTTTTTATGTTGGTTTGTGTTTGAAACGATGTCAAAAGGGTGACAAGCAGGCAGGCGGTCCTCTTGATGGTAAGTGGCTACCGTCGCCTATGGCAATACCAGGGTTGCCAATGTGTTGCCGGCCTTTATAAAGCCTAGACGTGAATGTGAAATACACTCAATGTAACAATCAAACTAACACGAATGAAATCATCGCTATTGAAAATCGCAGTTTCACTTTATGGTTTTCTGGCATAACAAATGTATTTTATGTTAATCCAGAATATGATCTATCTGGGTGCCAAATGTCATCTAAATCCATTCAGTTTTTGTGTGAAAGAGTAATAAATCCTTATATCTATCCATACTAACAAACTTTCGCGTTTAAATTATTAAGTAGGATAAATTATTCACAAACTTTAGTGTAGCGAAGTTTTCTTTGCATTATCGCTTACTTCCTAGCCCATTGAGTAATGTCTGAATCTACCCAAAAAGACGTTTGGGTTTTATTTAGTGTGAAATATATATCGACGTCGGACGCAGGCCAGACTCCACTAGGGTTTGCCCACACCAAGGTCTTATGTTAGCCATAATTCTCTAAGGGCCAAGACATATTGCGGATCACTAATTTTATTATTGGGACATAAAAATGTGGCAGTGAAAATACGTTTAGAAACTACCTACTTATCTTTTGCGTTTGCTGGTTACCCTAAGTTGGAAATTTGGCACCAAGAATAGGCTTATATTAGTGTAATCCAGCCAAGAAGGTGCGATGCTTCGACTTTTATCAATCGGCTAATAATGAATTCTGAAACTATCATGAGTGAGTGAAAAATCAAATGCATTCTACTTTTAAATCATTGCATAGAATCCTTAGAGACATGGCGTTATTTTATTTATTTTTTCAAAGGGTTAATGCTCATAAAGAGTACTTGAGGATTTTTAGCAGCTACCCATGCGATAGATACTTGCTAGCCAATACTCTTCAAGGCTTCATGAGTTCACCACTTACGGCCCCATCTTGTTATGTTCAAGCTATATACCTACTAATATTATAAAGCTGAAGAGTTTCTTTGGTTGAACGCGCTAATCTCAAGAAATACTGGTTCGAATTGAAAAAAATATTTCGAGTTGGATAGCCCATTTATCGAAAGCTATAGGCTACATTTTATCCCGGGAAAACACAAGATCCCTCGGGAATGCGGGTGAAATCGCGGGGCGGAAGCTAGTATCTCAAAATATATAAAGTAAGTCATTCAAAAGGAGTCACGGGTCCCATATTTTCGCATTAAACAACGAAAATCATTATAACATGAACATAAAACAAAAAATAACATAGTAGGTCAAAAGTTATTACGTATCCCTCCAAAATTATATCGTCAACAAAAAAGAGGACCAAATTGTGGGCCAAAAAAGGTACTATTAACCGAATGGGGAGGCTAATAGGCCACCATGTCGCCCCAAGTTTATGGGTCGGCAGATACGTCCGCTTTTTCCCATACCCAATGGGTTTTATGAGGTTAGTGTGTTTCTACTCACATATTTTTGCAAAATCGCTTCGCTATGCGAAATTTCACCTATGTATGGATTTATCTACATATTTAAATGTCTGCAAAGTTTAATGTTTGTTCTGAGTGCAATATTTATTAAATTGGGTGCCATTTTATTTAATGGAGCGAACACACAAATTAACATGTTCTTTATGGCTGAAATCGCGTTAAAAGTTGTAGTCCAATTTCACTCAATCAAAACGTTTTTAGAAGCAATGTAAATTCCATAACAATAAATAATATACAATACAAACGTGACTACGAATAACGTGACAAAGGTCATGGGTTTAAAATCTACAATGAGCTGGAGCTTTTGATGAATGAAAACATCGTGAGGAAACCATAGCGCGATAGTAGGGTAGGTATTTTGTAAGCTACTTACCTTACCTTAACTTAATTGTAAGTTCAAAATCTATCGCCAAGTACCTACTTATCCGTAATAAGAGTAAGAAAGGAGTGAGTACAGACTACAAATATGTCAGTTAAAAAGAGCCGAATAGAAGAAGAGTACGTATTGCAACGACCCCAAATGATTAGGAACAGGGCAAGAAGGTCAAGATTCAATAATAGACAAAATATTTATTCTTGTAAGATTTTTTTATTTGTTTTCTTTCTATTTGGTTACTACATATAAATTTAATACGTACGTGGGTGAATAATTTGGTTTCAATTTAATATACATTTATTTCGTCAAGTTTCTAAATTGTGCTTTATTAAAACTATTTGAAGGTGTAGCTTCCATTATCAAAAACTAACTAAGAACTCAAAGATTTCGAAGTCCAAAAGTGTCTTTAAATATGTGTAAATAGAAAATGACTATCTAAATAAAGATAACAGTTTTGTGCAGAACATTCGGGCGGTTTAGGACATCTTCTTAACAAGTTTCAAAGTTAAATAAAATTTAACGACCGCCGTGGGGCTTACTGGGACACACAAACAGAAACTGAGGACAACAGCAGTGAAAACTAAGAAACACAAAATCCTTTGCTGCCGTTTTTTTTACGGCACATTGTCAATAAATAAATAAATATGATTCGGCACAAAATTTTGTTTTTAATATTCGCATTGGGATGAATTTTGAATATTTTGTATTTATTTTAATTTATAACCTCAAAAAGGGTTTTATGTCAGTTAATTTTGAGATCTAGAACAAAAATGTACTATAAAATTGTATTATTATCATTTACCACCCGCATCATCGAAATATTTGGTACATTATTACACTTTAAAATTCTAATAACTCTGCAACTTGGTATGTGCTCGATGCTCTGCAAGGACGATATCTTATGCAGCCTTGACGACAATGATTTTTTTATCATTTCTTTGCTCGATGACTCATAACTTAGCTGACATGTTCGGCTCGCCGTTCTACGGAGCAGTACGTTACATAAACTCTGGGATGATCACGTTATTGCGCCAACAATATTGTAGATTTTAGCTCATGGCGTCTTAACTCCCAGACTTTTATTACAGGATTATTGGTTGGAAGTTACACTAACTACTCCACTCCACGAACTGAAATGTTCACATGCTTTTAGCCGTTAATGTGGTATTTATGTTTATTTTTATACTCTTTTAGTTTTACAGTGTGCTTTGCTTTGTTTTTGTTTAAAACAAAGCAATTTTGAAACGGTTTCTACAAATAAAACTTTGGGTTTTTTGGTCAAAGTTAAATAATTGCACATGCGAGCACAGTGCTGTGTACTTTTTTAAAGATATTATATTTTACCACAATCTCACAATGGTAAGTGGTGATGTGGCCAAAAGTGGTAAGCACACAAAGGCTAGAAGGCTGAAGGCTTAGGGCTCTCAAGTCCATCTGCTGGACCTCAACGGTAGGTACTTGTTGACAGGTTTTCAACTAGACAGGAAGGTAATACAAACCACCCCTACCACTGAGTTTTGAAATAGACTTTGAACTTTAGAAATAAAATTTCGTAAAAGCAATATTACGAGGTTTCATGTATGGGGTTCCCTAAACATTTTAAGTTGTTCTATTTTTTATGTGAAAATTTCAACTAGTTACCAATTACAGTTATAAAGATACAGTCCTATAGACATAAGGCGTAGGTTTTGTAATAGGGTCCCGTTGGGCCTCTTAGGGTACGAAACCCTAAAAAGGGTATAGTACTATCTATAACTGAAAAGCAGATAAAACCGCGGTATGAATGCTGTTCCAAAATAAAATTTAATACGTTCTAGATGTTTTATATCAATATAAACAAGTATTAAAGTGTTCAAAGTTTATGTAAGACTTAGGAAAACGTATTAAAAGTTGGTAAGTGCAAACGAATGGTGTGTGAAATTGAAACATCGGATGTTTCCATACTATACGGCCTTAACATGTGTATATACTGTACCTTTACAAACACGCCACTTATTAGAAGTCAATGCCTGTCTGGCTTCATGTACAGTTAGCAAAGAAATTATTTTAATTTCAGTACTTTTTTCTTTAGGTAAGTACTTTGTTTGATATCCACCATGTTTTTCAATGCTCGTAAATTGGAGGTATGGTTAGCAACAAATCTTGAAAGGCTCCCTACCTTTACACGTATCAAATACCTGTAATTTATTAAATTTTAATAAACATAAAAATTACTCCATAATTTGTTTGCCACCAGAAAGCTACAGCACAGCGTAGGACGTCCACTTACAAGGTGGACGGATGATCTTGTTAAGGTCGTCGGAAAACGCTGGATGCAGGCCGCCTAAAACCGGTCCTATTGGAGATCTTTAGGGGAGGCCTATGTCTTGCGACTGAGATGATGATGAAAACAACCTATGTGGGAAAATGGAGGCGATGAGTAATTATAAAAATAATATTCCATAATTCTTAATTGCCTTTTTTGCATACCGTAGTAAACATGCGTCATCGGTTATATGAAAACGTGGAGTGCTTAGAATTACTTGGGAAAGTTTCACTGGTATTTAATACCACACGAAGGTTTACAGGGCAAAGGCGCGTCTGCCAGCTCCTCGTGCTGTTGACAAATCCAATTACTGAACCCTTTTCGCTTTGTTTACTTTTAAAACTGTTAGTGTTGAGAAACTAGAAGATATTAGACTTTGGTGTAAATTGAGTTGATTTTACAGAATCACCAACGATTGTGATTGTTGTTTAGAAATAATTATTAAAAGTTTATTTTATTTTTTAATGTAATGGGCTGTCTATTATTAGGTAAGTATAATTTTTAACAAAAAAAAAAAACAATTTATAAGCTATTGAAAATGTGAATAGCGGCCGAAAACACAATTTTAAAACTACTGAACAGATTTTCATACGGTTTACACCAATAGACAGATTGATCAATGAAGAAAGTTTAAGTAAATAATTCATTTTTATTTTTTTTTACTTTTGTATAGGCTTGTGTTTGACCACAATCTCACTATGGTAGGTGATGATGTGGCTGATGGTGGTAAGCACACGAAGCCTAAAAAGATTTGGCTCTCAAGTGCAGCTGCCGGAACACACCAAGGTTTCATTAAGGTTTTGTATAAATTGTCTGAAATATGACGATGATTGTTGGGAATGGCGAAAAAAATCGTGTTGACTGGGAGCTTTACTGGCTTTTTATAACAAAAATTTTGGCCTATATGCTCTGCTACCCGTGCGAAGTCGCTAGTGTACATATAAAAAGAAAACTCCTGACTCACTCACTGACTGACTCACTCACTGACTGACTCATCAGCATCCTGCCCAAACCCTAGTAACCCAGTAAGCTGAAATGCACAGAGGTTCTCTTTACGATGCATAGTCAAGTAAGAATTAATTTTTCGAAATTCAACTCTTACAGGTGTAAAAATCTAGTCACAAATAAAATTCTTTATCAATGTAGCAACTAACTATGGAGCTCGGCTATCTGTTAAAAAAGCGGTGTGAAATGTTGCCGAAAAACATATTTACACCCTTCATATTTATGAATGAGATAAGTATGTCCATTTGTGTGATATTCCATAGAATTAACTTTTAAAGTACGTCCCAATTCAGACGTCAGCTGTTATGTAATTCAAGAGAAGTTTCTCTTTATGTTTATTATAAAAAAAAAAAAAATTTAAGACCCTTTTACTTATATTCCTAAACGTTCTTACATTGATTTTAAAGAAGTGGATAAATGGTTTGGTAAAATTAATTTATTATGAAAATATCTTTGTTTCGGGAATATAATTTGGATGACATTTTACAAACTTAAGGCGACTGAAGCAGCGGGAAAAAGTGTGTATAAATAAAAATACAGCAGCCGCAGCAGATGTCACGAGCAAACTAAGCTTTAATTTATCACTTCGCTTAGAGTATGGTGACCAAATATTAAGTTATTAAATGAACTCATTACAAGTATTTTAATCGTAACTTGTCTCAATTTTATATAGATACTAGCTTCCGCCCCGCGGTTTCACCGGCGTTCCCGTGAGATCTTATATTTTCCTGGGATAAAAAGTAGCTTATGTGCTATTCCAGGCTATAATCTATCTCTGTGTCAAGTTTCATCCAAATCTGTTCAGCCGTTGTGGCGTGTGAAAGAGTAACAAACATCCATCTAAACTTTCACTTTTATAATATTAAAAGAAGGATATAAAAATATACTAGCTTCCGCCCCACGATTTCACCCGCGTCCCCGAGGGATCTTATGTTTTCCCGGGATAAAAAGTAGCCAATAGCCTTCCTCGATAAATGGGCTATCCAACACTAAAATAAATCAATTCAAACCAGTAGTTCCTGAGATTAGCGCGTTCAAACAAACAAACAAACTCTTCAGCTTTATAATATTAGTATACCTAAATAATATGTATATTTCTTTTAAACTAGGTACGTACTTACAAGTATTAAGTATAATTTTTTAAATTTTATATTATAGCAATAGCCTGGGGAGCGAAGAATTCATTCAAATGCGTCCAAAGACAATAAGTTTCGATTAGAAATCGATTAGCTATAACGTTGTATTGATTATTTTTTTCGTTCTGATAACTGTGTACCTATGCGAATTGTGCTTCATTCCAAATGAAAATATTTTCGACAACGTAATATTCCTATCGATTTATAGATTGTTTCAATTTGAAACTGATTGTAACAAAGTTACGTATTCCACGTACAGGCTTTCATATGTTAGGATGTAATACACCGTTAAATACTTAGCGATAGATTGAAAATTTAGTCAAACATAATAATCGGCAGTTACAATGTAGGTATCAGTGCAGCTCTGGTTCCCACACGAGGTTTTTCTCATTGCAAAAATCGATTAACCTCTTTTTACCAGACTCACTAAAAAAAGCAATTTTACTAAATTGTGGCTACCCTAGCGTGCACTACATTGTATGTTGGGACATAATGTCATGACAGAATTTAGTGCAGCCCTCGCCTGCCGTTGATTTAATCTCAACAAAAAATATTATTTCATAATTTATGGTTATGGTTGTATGTTATTATTGTGTTGGGTACTCGTTATTTTTACGAATAACACTGTGAATATATTTTTTGGGTTCGTTAGTTTTTGTTTGTAAACCTTAAACTTGTCAAATCAAATTAAATCAAAACTCATTTATTCAGTTTAGGCCCTAATAAGGCACTTATGAACGTTTGGTTCGGAATACACTTGGATTGAGAAGACTCCGGCAAGAAACTTAGCAAGGGATATTTTTATTGTTTTTTTTTTATTTAAGTAATATAATTTAATTAAAAATTACAATTATTTTGAAATAGCTTGTTGAGCGAACATTTCATTTAAATACATTCTTGTCTTCCACAAAATCAGTAACTCTAAGTACCCTTTCTTACATAACATTTGTTTAATTAGCTTTTTAAATCTATACACAGATAGTTCTTGAATTTCTTTGGGTACTTTGTTATAGAAACGTATACATTGCCCCTTGAATGAGTCCCTCACTTTGCTGAGCCGCGTTACAGGTACAGCAAGTTTGTGCTTATTTCTAGTGTTCAAGCTATGAGTGTCGCTGTTTTTTGGAAAATTTTGTATATTTTTTCGAACATAGATTAAGTTTTCATAAATGTATTGTGACGGCACTGTCATAATATTTATAGATTTGAATTTGTCTTTAAGAGAATCTCTAGGACGTAAATTGTAAATTGCGCGAACAGCCCTTTTCTGCAGAATAAAAATTCTATTGATGTCAGCACCACTACCCCAAAGGAGGATGCCGTAGGACATCAAGCTGTGGAAATAGCTAAAATAAACTAATCTTGCCGTAGATTCGTCAGTGAGAGAACGAATTTTTCTCACTGTATAGGCTGCAGAACTAAGTCTATTCACCAATTTACAAATATGTGGGCCCCATTGTAGATGTCATCTAAAGTGATACCTAAAAATACGGTTGTTTCTACAAGATCCAGTTTTTCGCCTTTAATTACAATGCTCTATGGTTTTTAAGATTGATTAATTTTAGTGATATTGTACGCATTAGCTATACCCTTACTGACCCACCCTGAATATTGCAAGTTTTTATATATATTACTTCAACGTTCCTCTCGTTTTATTTTTTTCTCCTTGTTGTTTTTATTCTGTATTTTTATATATAGAAGTTTGAACTTCCTCTCATTAGCAAAGTACGAATAGCTTAAGTAGGTATAAGTTAAGTAGGTGCGGCAACTTTTAACTATTTTATTATTAAACTAGCTGTTCTCCGCGATTTCACCCGCTGTCTCAGGATAAAACCTTCCTCAAGAATTGAGCTATCAAATGCAAAAATAACTGGTAGTTCCAGAGTTTAGCGCCGACACGAAAAATTGAAAAAACTCTTCTGCTTATATTTTATTAATTTTTTGTATCTATTTTGTCTGCGTTAGTGTTTTTTTGGTTACCCATCTATACTTATATTATTATATCATCATTATAAAAAGCTGAAGAGTTTGTTTGTATGTTTGAATACGCTAATCTCAGTAACTACTGGTTCGATTTGAAAAATTATTTCAGTGCTATCTAGCTCATTTATCGAGGAAGGCTAAAGGCTACTTTTTATCTCGGTAAAACACAAGATCCCTCGGGAACGCGGGTGAAACCGTGGGGCGGAAGCTAGTGTAGAATTTACAAATGTAAGTGGCTATTTTCAATGATTCAATTATCAATCGCATCATGATATAAGTGGTGATATGGCCGAAATAGTTCAGTTTTACTAAACTTATTACTTCTTTAGTGTTTTAGTTACTTACACCGGTTGGCGTGGTTGGTAAGATACCCTATCTATCACGCGTGGGTTCGATTCCCACTCAGGACAGACATTTGTGTGCATGAACATGTCTGTTTGTCCTGAGTCTGGGTGTAATTATCTATATTTACAAATTAATATGTATTACATCTGTTATCTGGCTTCCATAGTACAAGCTCTGCTTAGTTTGGGGTCAGATGGCCGTGTGTGAGGAATAATGTCCCAGGATATTTATTTATTTAAAACTAGCTGTTCCCCGCGGTTTCACCCACTTTCCCGGTGTAATTTTTTTTTATACAAACCTTCTCCTGACAATAACGAACATTTAAAAAAAAAATTGGCCAAATTGGTCCAGGCGTTGTTGAGTTATGCGCTTACCAACACATTTTGCGATTCATTTTTATATTATAGATTATCTACGGAACCGTTTAATTTTGCCCTAATATTCTTGAGTCCATGTTAATAACGAGTTTACACGCTAAAGCAATTAGTAATAAAACTTTTTGTACAAAAAGTTATGGATATAGTAATCATAAATGGTAGGAAATTTAAAAAATAACCGAGCGTCACACCGTCATACTTCAAAATCAAATTAAAGCGTAAAAAGAATAACGAACAACAATCAAGCTGAAAAAATATTGTTTTGTAAAAATGTTTTGTTAAATTTATGTAACGGACATCTATTTTAAAATGGGTGAAAACTTTTATCAAAAATGTTACCCGTCGTTTCAGAAACTGGTAAGCCATTTTATTTTTGTATATTGCAATAAAACTTCATGGCCTACGGGTTCCCGTGACGTAAAATTTATTTACATTTTTCAACTAAATCCTTTGTAAAACTTACACATGTTAACAAAAATTACAAAATACTTTGGCAAAGGAAAAACAACGGAGTTAAATCTCAATGAGGTAAAGTACTTAAGGTGTGGGTAGTCAGGTAGTCCCTAAAAGCTCTTTTACACTACCCGATTTCAAGGGCCCTTACACTAACATAGGGAAGTGTAATAAGAGTTAGGGAAGCAAGGGTCCCTAGTAGGGTGAACAGTTCATCTCGATCTGCCTTTGCCTAAGCACTCTGATGGGCAATGAAACAACACTTACGGCAGTTAGGGAGCTCATATTGAACAAAAGCAGTTGAGGTAGCTACTAAATTTTATAACTCTTCATATTCCGCTCCGATACTGTTAGGTAGTTTACTAATACTGCTGTACTTAGGTCTTTCTCATATTTATTTTTAATTTTCATTCATGCGTTTGCTACAGACTGATTAAGGACCCGATTGGCGTAGTGTCACACGAATAGGGGCCCTAGGCTTTCTTTGAGAAGGGTCCTAAATATCGTGTAGTATAAATGGAGCTTAAGTAAACACTGGATCCTTTGTACGCACAGTAGGATCACAGTAGAATTATATATCTTTGTTTGAGTTGTGTATATGGGAGAGTGAGTGAGTCAGTTTGCTGAATTATTAGTGTTATGGGTATGCTTGTGTTTGACTAGAATCCCACTAGTGATGATGTAGCCAAGGGTAAACTTAGTTTCCACTATTCGATAGGCGGGTACCACAAAGTACCCTGCCACTGTACTATTTCTCCAAGAATTTCACCATGATATTCGAATTAGCTACAACGAAAGTGATTGTAGCCCCTTTGCAAATGGGAGGCGCATCCCAAAACTACATTAAAAAAAAGATAAATTTCGAGTCAACCTTATCTTTGCTTATAGACGTTCAACGACGAGTTTATACAGAATTATTTTGTTGCGTGTGAATATACTCGGTATTTTTTGTTGTTCATCTCCAAAAAGCTCCAAATAAAATTACGGCATCTTAAAAATGAACAAGCACAGGGATTATCTCTCTCTTTTCTTCCAAATTAATCTTATTTAAATGTTCTGAGCAATTTTTTTCACGAGTTTTTTTGTTAATGTTTAATGAACCCGTGTATACATTACTGTAGGTACCTACCATTTGTAGGGTTTTGTATAAAGAATTGAATTAAACATATATAATTATATTGAGACTTGTCTGTCTATCTTTTTACCTATTTTAAGACTGCTTTTCGGTAACTACAAATGCTATGAACTTGTTTAAATTGTCACAATTGTAGAAGTAGTTTTTGAAGTTTTTTTTAATTTTATTATACAGAATATACCCAGAACAAGAGACAAATTCACGCATTCTTTTATTTGGTAACACAATGAGCCGTTTAATGCGGTTGTATGTGCAGATTACAGAGGAGCAAGGTGGTAGGCCCCTTCATATAAAAGGGAAGCTCTTCTGCCAGGCTTGGTCATCGTGCCTGGGAACCGTGGTCCAACTATACCTAGATGTCGGAAACTTGTATATATTTTGAGTGCTCAGTAAATATTGATAGCGTGATTTAGAATCTTGCCATCTATCTTCTAGCGGATAGTTACTTATGTAGTTAATAGATGTCGCCTACAATGATCATCCAGAGTACAGGTTCTCTAAATAATGATGATGGTAAAAGCGTGATATATTAACCTCGAGCCCAGTATAGTAAAAATATTGAATCTTCTGTATACATAAAAGGAAAATTTGACTGACTGACTGATCTATCAACGCACAGCTCAAACCACTGGACGGATCGGGCTAAAATTTGGTATCAAAGTCAAAGCCATTTATTCAGTTTAGGCCCTAGGAGGGCACTTATAAAGGTCGAATTTACTGAAGTTACCAGACACAAGTATACAGATAGCTATTATGATGTAGACATCCGATAAGAAAGGATTTTTGAAAATTCCACCCCTAAGGAGGTAAAATAGTTGGTCGCGGGTGAAACTGCGGGGCGGTAAGCTAGTAAACTAACTATAAACTGAAATACATACAATTTATACCTTACTGAAACAGTTTAGACGTGCAGTAATCATACTTAAATCGTTATGTGATGGTCTTCCCCCTTGATGGTTCCTACATAAAACTGTATAATTAATTATAATTTATTTTCCAAGTAGCTAATAAAACGTTTCCGTCCGCGTTTGTGAGAAATATAACTTCCTATCGACGCTATAAAAATAATAAGCACGTTTTCAACACCTTTTGTTGCTCTCTTTAATTTTATTTTATTGTGCTGTGTTGTAAAATGTATTGTATATATATAAGTATGTACTTACCTGTATTATGTTTCTTTAGTATGTACGTGTCCTTTGAGACATAAATAGCCATTTCAAATCATTTTTTTAATGATCGTGTAGACTTTTTATCTACATGTTGTGTAACTTTCGGCGACGACTGTAGCAACGTAGCGTTGGAAAAATTTGGTTCAATTCTATTAGTTAATTAGGTCCACTCCGGTGGACAAGCAGCCTTGAAGTATAATAAATAAAATAAAAACAATAGACCTTAGTACTTGTTTTTATTTTACTTGGTATACTTTTGTGTTTTACCACATACTCACAGTGGTACTTAAGTGGTAATATGACTGGAGGTAGTAAAGACACAAAGACTAGATGGGAACTGGCTGTCGAGTGCAACTTGAGGGTGGTAACCAGCCAGGAGGGTACTATAAAGTACCCCACTAAAGCCTATGAATAGTCTGTCTCTATTACCGGTTCGGAAGGTTGCATTTGCTGAAAAGAGTCAGCAATAAACTCCCTCTACCTTAAAGCCTGTCACAGACGTAGCTATAATATACCTATATATTAATATGCCGAGCTATAAATTATATATTACTACATTCCGCCCCGCGGTTTCAACCGCGTTCCCCAGGGATCTTGTGTTTTTCCGGGATAAAAAGTAGCCTATGTTCTTCTCCATACCATAGGCTATCTGCGTACCAAATTTCATAGCGATCTGTTCAGCGGTGTAAACGTGAAAAGGTAAGAAACAAACAAACAAACTCACTTTCGCATTTATAATATTATAGTTAGGATAGCAAGCTACCACACACGGAGATGATGCTATAATATATATTTTACCTTCACTTCATTCCTAATAATATATTATATTACAGTATAGTTTGGTGATGTCACAGAAATATATACAGGGTGATTTTGTTATCACTGGCAATACTTGCAGGGGTGGAAGTACTCATCAATGTGAACAACTTTTATTATAGGGCTAACTCTGATATCGCGTAAAATACGGTTGCTTTATACATTTTGGTCGAGTAGGTATTGAACTTTTGTATGGAACAGCTGATAATTTTTTCATGATTTCACAGTTAGTCCTATAACAAAAGTTGTTCACATTGATGAGTACTTCCACCCCTGCAAGTATTGCCAGTGATAACAAAATCACCCAGTATATTATAGCTACGTCTGTGGTGGGCTTTATAATAAGCGCATAAGGAGCCACGGTATAATAAAGTTATGCAATAATGCAGAGTTATATACAGGTTGCTAAGTTGTATTCAATAACTTAACAAAGATAAATTTGTTCGCAGAGCGGTGCCCACAGCGCCCTGTAAGTAGGAACTTATACAATTCACTGTATTACGCAACTGTATTTGTTAATGAAATGACTTTGGATATGTACGAGGATCATCGTCATTGGCAGAGGATGTTTTTAGGACACTCTGTATGTAAAAAAAATGTTCTTTAATTCATTCATTATGTAAAGAAAATAATTTTAGCTTTCGAATAGTTTTCTTTTGTTTGAGCATGATATTATATTTACATAATTATTAAATTTGTTTTAAAATAATAAAAAATAGGGTAGATATATTGATATTTAGCATACCTAACTTTTTTTATTTTTTCTTTTCTCCGTCTGATAATATAATTCCAGAGTAATATCTAATTTTGATTCAAAAATAATGTATATATAACTCAGCAATTTTGCATAACTTTGCAATACCCATTTATTAAACATACCCTATTTTTATTTGTAATTCTCTGCCATTGCTTTAGGGGGTGGAAGTATACTCATCAATATGAACAACTTTTACTATGGAGCCGCCACCCCTGAAATCCCCAAAAAAACAATCTTTCTCAATTAAATGGTAGTATATTCAACCCTGAAAGCACTGCAGGAGAATTAAAAATAACTCCATGTATAGAACCTTTATAGAACTTTACTCATGAAGGTTTCTTTTTTTTTTTTAGTTCAGCGCATCAAGAACACAATGCTTAGACGGTACATGTCAAAGTGGGACCCTGGTCGGTGTACTTAGATCATGGATCCACACGCATGAGGAGGCTCAGGTACTAACAGTTAATTTTACAACTTTTCCCAGTAACTATAACATTGAGTTTTAGGCTACGTTTCCACCAGAGATGCGTAGCGAGAGATGTGTTTTTATCCGCCAATAAGATCGCTACATTAGATCCATAGATCGAATAAACAACATAACGTGCTAAGCTGTAAAAATAAAGCGATCCTATTGGCGGATAAAAACATAGCCTTCGCTACGCATCTCTGGTGGAATTATGTACCCTTAGAAAGTGAGTGTATGTATAGAAAGTCACGGTAGAGACGACTCTACCGTGACTTCACCAAACGTCAAATAATTATGAATGACAGAGACCCCGCTCTACAAAAACGACGCTTGATTCTCTTTTTCTTAAGAGCGAAATTCTTCTGTGCTATTTATTGAGGTTAATCTGTCCTCTATGACTGGTAATAATTGATAATACACTAATTTTAATCTCATTGTATCTCTTTCTAACAAAAAACATAAGAAAAGGATACAAGATCCTGTCAGATTAGTCCGATTGCTTGTCTTCAACGAGAAGTGATCAATATTAGTCCGACTATTTTCGTCGAGCACAATAGTGGCATAGACAAAATTGACAGCTATAAATATGTTATATCCTTTTAATGATGTTTGTAAAAAAGAGATGGTGTCATTAAAATTTGTTTAGTTTGTAAACAGCATAATCAGCACCGAGACAGTAATAGAGAACTTTACTGCAAATATCTCCCGCTAGAGTCGCCACTGTGCTATATCGTAAACAAATGACGCTATTGGTTACAATGATAAGATGAAACTAATGACACACAAATCGTGGGACGTCATTGGGCACATTTCTCTTGTATTTCAGTGGCGTCATCTAAGATTACCTTTGCGTAAACTATTGGTGTAAACATCAAACCTGCTCTTGACACGGTGTCAAAGTTTATCTTAGATGTGACGCAGCTTTGACCAATTCAAATTACGCTGTCAATACCAACTCTGCGGTGTCTGTGGTTTATTATACAGCACCTTAGCTCGATAGTTTAGTGTGGGTAATGTTGGTTTTAATTACTCTACGCACTCTTTTCTGAGAAATAAATAATAATTGAAGTATGAAAGAAAGAAAATAAATTTATTTGTTAGTAAATTTAATTTATAAAAATAAAAATATTTTGTCAAATCTTTTGTGTAGGTGATGTAAGAAAAGCAATAGAATACAAAGAGACTTTTTTTCTTATTGAATAACAATGTTACAGTGCGTTGTTAGTATGAACTAGGTAACGCACTGTAACAAAAAATAAGTTTGTAAGAAAAAAAGTCTCTTTGTCTATCTATGTACTTTATATACCTATGTACTTTATATACCTATATAAAGTATATTACCCTCCTTTTTTGGCTTCACCGCAGTTGGGTAAAAACGGTTCCAACTCAGCATGAAATGGTAATTCCCAAATAAGGCTGTCTGATTTTTCACTAGAATTTTAAGACTTATCTTGATATATTTTCTGATTAAGGTGACGCCGCGTTAAGCTTAAAAATCTGAAATTCAACGTGCTGCGTCCCGCTCCCTACTATAGCGACCTCTCATAGAAAACCCGCGTAAACGGAACGGGCGTATGCGACAAAATGGTTTTTATTGTTTAATTTAAAAACTACAAATATATTTCATAAAACCTAAGTACAATTTATAGTATCAGTTTCAATTAATATATGTAGAAATTTTGGAACCTCAAATCGATTCTCAATGCCGGTAAAATTGGAATCTCTTATTTTAAAGAGGTCTTTTTGATTAATTATTTTGTGTTATAAAAGTTAACCAATCGTGTTATGCAACGTACAAAATAAAGTCAAAGACATGATGAATTCTTACAATAAATTTCAGTTCGTTCGCTTCAGTCATTGTTGAGAAAAATCGGAATCCTTACAACCAAAATCTTCAAGGCGTTGCCTTAAGTTAACATAACCAAAGCGTGATCATTCGTTTATGGTTCATGTAGCCATGAATGAAATATAATTAAATATCCTGAAACATTCTTCACATACGGCCATCTGATCCCAAACTAAGCAGAGCTTGTACCACAGCGTAATTACATACGTAGACTGTGCTTGTACTATTGAACCAGATAACTGATATACCTACTACATATACTCCTCTTTTTTGTAATACGTAATTATACAGGGTGTGGTTTTGCATTTACGCCATATTTACGGAGGTCGATATTTACCTTGTATGGAACACGATTCAATCATAAAATCGTACTCTTAAAATTACATATTATTTTTAAACTTTTGTAAAAATAAAAATCCCCCCGTCCAATAAAACCACATTAAGTTGTTTTATAAAATGACCTCGTGTGTACTAAGCACCGCGCCATGGCGCCACTGCGCACATAGGTGCGTAAATAAACTTTTTTTTAAAATAAATTTAATGATAACTACCAAATAGTTTTTATTTGGTAGTTATCATGCCTAGGTAGGTATTTTTGACGTTTCACAGTCCGGTAAAGTAAGAAGGTCAATTTGGAATTATTTTATTCCAATAATTTTTCGTACCTAGTTAGTATTCAACTCTAACAATAAAATAAAGAAGGTTGCACCGCGCAAATGTAGAACAGATACCTACGATACGCAACAGCAAAACATACCTACGTACCGGGTCACCGACCGCGGCGCCTGTGTGGCGGCCGGGTTCGTCCCCTCGCCGCGCCGCGCCTCGCCCCCGGATCGCAGACCTATTCTGGGCACTCGTGAAGGCTTATTCTGATTTGACGCTAATCACAAATCATCAATAATCGTTGACTAATCTACCATATAATTAATTACATATTTTTAAAATACTAAATTAATCATCTACTATTGGTTCTATAAATATGGCGGAAATGCAAAACCACAACCTGTATAGCGAATTAAATTCAGGACAAACTCAGGACAATTTTCATGCACACAAATATCTGTCCTTGGAGGAATCGAATCCACAACCAGTAGCGTGATAGATAGGTGAAGCGACATCTATCAAGACCTCCGCTACCCGTGGATAGATGGCGCAACATTATTCTACATCGCGCTAACAAAGTACTTCGACGACTTAGCATATATACAAGATTCCAACATCTATAGTTGTGGACCGCGGTCCCCAGGCACGATAACCCAGCCTGGCGGAAGATTTTCCCTTTTCAATGGAAGAATCTACCACCTTACCCCTCCATAATAAATATAGGAATACCAACTACACCAACCCGTCAATCAAATTGTATGATACAACACAATTTCGATTCAAAACAGTAATTCATTGGAAGACATCAGTTCACGGTGGTGTTTTTGTCTCCAGGTAATGCTGGCCAGCTTGCTGGTGGTGATCGGTCTATGGTGGCTCTTGCGTGCGGTCCTCACACTCATTATCAACCTGGTCTGTCCTTTACTGGTCGTTCTACTTGCCATTGTGAGTATAATACATTTAAACAGATTGATTTTTTAGTCGCTGGCAATACTTGCAGGGGTGAAAGTACTCATCAATATGAACAACTTTTACTATGTGACTAACTGTGAAATCAATAAAAAAAATCAGCTGTTCCATAGAAAAGTAAACCTACTCGACCAAAATGTATGAAGCAACTGTTTTGTTTCACGCGATATCTGAGTTGGTTCCATAGTTAAAGTTGTTCATATTGATGAGTGCTTCCACCCCTGCAAGTATTGCCAGTGCCTAAAAAAATATTCTGTATAGGCTTACAAATTAGTTATAGTACCTACTGGTCATGAATTTATATATGTAAATTGTCTAACAACGTACTGTACTTAATTGACCAAATCTACCTTTACCTACCTAGATAGATATTTTTTTTATATCACTAAAGTAGCAAAGTATATTTTATGGCTCGCGCTTGCTACAAAAATTATATATATTTTTTTTTAATATCAGAAGGCTAACAAGTAAGCAGGTGGTCCCCCTGATGGTAAGTGGCTACCGTCGCCTATGGACATTAGCGATAGGGGATTTCCTCTATGGCTCTCAAGTGCAACTGCCAAACACATCACCAGGTGCTTGGTAACAGATTTTCATCTTGAGTGTGATAGCCAGTCAGGCGAGTACTACAAACTAAAGGAAGTAAGATATTGTTATTTTTTTTCGGCAAACAAGCATACGGCCCACCTGATGGTAAGCGGTTACCGTAACCTATGAACACTTGCAACACCAGGGGTATCACTCGCACGTTGCTGACCCTTCTCCCCTCCCCGATGAGCTCTGGCGACCTTACTCACGCGCAGGAACACAACTATAAGTTATTTGGCCGCGGTATTCTGTAAGGTGGAGGTACTTCCCCAGTCGAGCTGCTCTTTGAGCGACATATCGCTATGCTGTACCTCTCATACATTAACCTTTTTTGACAGGTGTGTGTGCCCCAATTACGTGCCCCACTCCTAGGACAGAACTATCCAGCCGTGGCGAACGTATTGAAAACTATATTAATGAAAATGGCGGAAAATATTAAGACAGATTAATAATTGCATGAAACAATTAAAAGTTTAGTTTTAAAAATCAATGCAAGTGTCAATTTGTAAATAAATATTTAAGTAACATTACATACCTATTTGCATTTATTTTTATGATATGGGAGTATGTCACGACGCCATGATGGCCGTTTTGACAGCCAATATCCGTACATGATGTAATTTCAAATGCACTGTAGGTATTATAATTTTCAAAATTAGAAGTAATTTAATATATTGTCATCCTAATCCTTATCCTAACTTCCTAACTATCCTAACTAATATTCTAAATGCGGGCCGGTTGGCGTGGTTGGTAAGATACCCTATCTATCACGCCGCAGGTCATGGGTTCGATTCCCACTCAGGACAAACATTTGTGTGCATGAACATGTCTGTTTGTCCTGTGTCTGGTTGTAATTATCTATATATGTATGTATTTGCAAAAGAAAAGTAGTATATGTAGTATATCAGTTATCTGGCTTCCATAGTACAAGCTCTACTTAGTTTGGGGTCAGATGGCCGTGTGTGTGGAATAATGTCACAGAATATTTATATTTATTTAATGCGAATGTGAGTTTGTTTGTTTGTGTTTGTTTATTACCTTTTCTGATCTTTCCTACTCTTAACTGATCGCGATGACATTTGGTACACAGATAGCCTATGGTGTGGAGAACGACATGGGATACTTTTTTTCTCAGTGACAACTTGTATTCTATAATAAAGTTATTATGGTCCATGTGATGAAATCAACTGTCATTGGTTTTGTGCCGACTTATTTTGTATAAAAACTAATCGGAATCAATATCGCTTTGTATGAGGTAATAACATTGTAAAATTAACAGTATGTCCGCCTAACTACTCAATCTACCAGATTCACTATCAGGGACTTATCTGGCCCTTACTGTCGTCCAATACAAATAATTTTATTAAAAAACAAATCATTTCATACGTACGAAAATAAATTTCTTCACAAGTTTCGTTTGCACCAACTTTCCAATTCACAAAATAAACTTCTCTTTTGGAATTTAATTCCACAGCTAGACGCAACCTTATACGTGGGAGACACCTTTACAATCGGTCGGCAATAACCACCAATCGTAAACTGTGGATATTTGTTAGGGCTGTCGCTACAACCGACCGACGCGACGCTACATTAACCCGGTTGTAAACACGTCGGTTGTTTTGTAAAGGGGCGTGTGTTGAATTGGGAGTTCTCTAGTCATTCGTAACAAGGATGGTACATTATAAGCATTGGTTTTAATGACTTCGATTCGTTAGAAAAAAGTGATATTTTGTACAAAAAAAATGTAAAAAATGGGTTTGTTTGTTACTCAATCATGCTGTAACGGTTTAACAGATTAGGATAATACATTCCATATAGACAGATTATACTCTGGAATTAAATATGGGATACTTTTATCCTGAGATGATATTGGTCCTTTCGGAAATTCAGTTAAAATCGCGTAGGTAGAATCTATGAACTTATAAGTCGATTTATGAAAATATGCTTTTACAATTCTTTAGAAATTATACTATCCTTTATATTTATTTTATTTAATTAAAAAATATTATGAAAATACAAGGAAAATTAGAAATTCTATTTTTACGGTTTTTTTTTGTCAAAAATATATATTTTTTCTAATTTCTTTTTTTTTTCTTTTTTTAACTGGGCTTGCGTTGGGTCCATAAATGATGATGAGGAAACCGGGGATAGAGCGCATTTGTCCAGAAAAAATCCCATTCACTCTAACCTTAAAATTAAATACCCATAGGTTATATGAGTCAGTTTTTTAAGCCGGTTACACAAAATATGCAATGGAAAAAATTTGACAACCCTATCTCTTACAATAAAACTAACCTGCCTTCTATTTCCATGAAGATAACAAGGGGTAGACATATTATTTTAACCTCTCGAAAAAGAACATAATGTTACACGCTCAAATAAATTACCCTCCCTAAGGTACTCTTAACGCCAAACAATTGTATGAAAAGAAAAGTTATATATCTAGTAACGAAAAGTGGCAACCCTAGGGAGTAATATCAGCACATTCCGCTATGATGTTGACAGATGGACCAAATATAACTGGGCGATGTGTTTTTGATGGTATGTCTGGCTTTTCAGATTATGATCTGCATTATAATAAAGCTTATAGTTTGGGGGACTGTTCAAATAATCATCATCATGACAAATAGCTCACATATTTATGTATCAAGATGCATTAATGTTAGGCATGAATACACATAGAATCTTTCGCTCTCATAGTACGATTTTGTAGAATCAACAAGCCTGGGCACTTTAATACCAAATTTAAACCCATGGCTTTCCATAAATATCATTGATTCATAGTACTTTATGTATACAAACTATTGATTCAAATTGGGCCCGTGTCGTATAGTATTCTTAAAATCTACTCTCCCTCATTATATAGCTCTACTTATTAGTTGGTATGTACTTATTAGTTTATAGATATGATTGTGTTGCGACTTTATGGGTCAATAAATAGATTTTCTTTATTTCTTTCTTTAGAGCATAGCAATATGTCGCTCAAGGAGCAGCTTGACTGGGGAAGTCCTCCACCTTACAGAATACCGCTGCCAAATAACTTATTCTTGTGTTACTGCGCGGGAGTAAGGTCGCCAGAGCTCATCGGGGAGAGGGGAAGGGTCGGCAACGCGTAAGTGATACCCCTGGTGTTGCGTTCATAGACTACGGTAACCGCTTACCATCAGGGGGGCCGTATGCTTGTTTGCCGACTATGTTGTATAAAAAAAAACTAACTATTTGAATCATAGTATCTTTGATGGCTAAAATTTATTAATCGTAATCTATTGTTAAAAGTATACCTGTCACTGTCAATGACTTATATAATGACAAAGACGGCAATAGTTTTGATTGTATATTAATTTTGATAGAACTTTCAGCCAGTTAGCATCTTGCAAAACTTTCTTTGGCTTCTTGACTAACTTTTCTTTCCCTATAAAGTTGGTTGACTATACTTACACTTTATACTTACTTATATCTAATGTATTATTGTGTAATATTTAAATTATTGTGTAATGTGTAATATTATTTCAAATAATTATGATGTATTTGAGATGCCACGTTAAAGTGTAGAATAGTATTGCTGCGAAATAATATACGAAATGAAGTACTAAAACGGATCGTAAAATTGCTTAAATTGTTGCTCCGAATTTCATGACGGTAAAGACTGCAGTACACTCAAAGCTATGTAATGTAATCTTGCTTTCTAAAAAGCCGTAAGTGATGGTTCAGTGGCGAATGCACTAATAGTTATTTTGTTTTGATTGATTAGAAATCTTCATGCCAATGAAATATAATTTAAAATTGTATGCACGTTTAAGGTATACTAGTGTTCTAATGCCCTTCAAGTGTTTTAGCTGTGGAGACGTCATGATTGCATAGTGTCAATTTCAGACTAAATTCAAAGCCCAGGCCTCTCCAAAAGCTGTATACATGTAAACTAAACAAATAAAACATAAAACGCATCAAAATTCCATTCAGTTCCGCTGGGAATTGACAGCGTTCGTTGTGTTATTTGTTTAGTTTCGGTAAACTTATTTAAATGATTTTTTGAATGCATATATTTTTTATTCGACAGATAAGTAGTTGTTTTCGGAGTGGTCAAAGTGTGATTTCTCTAAACCATTACTTTGTAATAGAAAAAAAAAATATGTTGCAAGGGTCGAATTCAGAAATTTATAACTTTTTAAAGCAGTTTAAATAGGAAATTTTGAAAAAAAGTATCTAGATAAGATTATTATAGAGGATTTGCTGACAAATGTAATCTGAATACATTTCTTGTTTTTGTTATATTTTTTTCGTGGCGTGTGCATCTATGAGACCTACGCGTGGAACGTAAATAGAGGTATGCTTAAAGCCTCACAAAGCTAATAAAAATGGCGTCAAATTAAAAAATAAAATATGTATTGAAAATTTCAAATCTCACACTTTAATAACGTAAAATATATTTCATTTATTGCTTTTCTGATCACTAAAAAAAGTATTTCTTTTCTGATAAATTCCGCAAGAATACTGATTTTAGGGAGACTGGAGCCTTAAATGCGCCAAACACACCAAAATATCAGTTTTCTATCTAAATTAAATTCATATAAAAATAAACTACCGATACGAATTTTACAGCCCTCAATTAAAGTGAGTTCGATTGATAGCTAACTGAAAAAGGCGCTCCGACATCGAGCTACGTCCGCTGATTGGCTACTCATAGCATCGCTTTGATAGGCGATGGCCTTTATCCATGAGCTAACGGGAGTAATACCTGAACAAAGTTAGTATCTACTTGCATGGACTTTCAAAATACGAGCAGAATTCTAGATAGACTAATAAATGGAATTTTAGAAGTGCTCAGTTAGTTTGTGTTATATAAAATTAGCTTCCGCCTCACAGTTTTACCCGCGTTCCCGAAGGATGTCATGTATTTTCGGGATACAAAGTACTTATGTTTTATTCTAAGGTATGATCTATCTATGTGCCAAGTTTCATTCCAATCCATTGAGCCGTTTATGAATGATTGAGTCACAAACATCCAAACATTTACATTAAAATTTATAATATTAAAAGTAAGATTAATTTATGTAAATGCTCTTTTTAGGGTTCCGTAGCCAAATGGCAAAAAACGGAACCCTTATAGATTCGTCATGTCTGTCTGTCTGTCTGTCTGTCCGTCCGTCCGTCCGTCTGTCTGTCTGTCTGTCCGTCCGTCCGTCCGTCTGTCTGTCTGTCTGTCCGTCCGTCCATCTGTCTGTCCGTCCGTATGTCACAGCCACTTTTTTCCGAAACTATTTTTATTTTTTATTTTTATTTATTAAGGGACAAAAAACAGCTACAATACAAAATCATAAGTTTGACAAAGGTACATAAATAATAACAATACTGCAGCCACTGACTGTGTGACAAGTGACTGTGACATACGGACGGACAGACAGACAGACAGACAGACAGACAGACAGACAGACATGACGAATCTATAAGGGTTCCGATTTTTGCCATTTGGCTACGGAACCCTAAAAAATAGCAAAAAGCAAGGTCTTACAGCACAAATAAAGGAAAAATTCTAAAAAATAAAAAAAGTTGAAAATTAAAGGGTGTCCCCATACATACATAGTTACGCCAATTAATAAAGACCTCTGAGTTGTATGGGCGCTCATATAATTTAGAGGTCTAGCTTAATTGGCACCAACCTCAAATACAGTAAATAAATAAAATTGTGCATTCCCGTGCTGGACGAACGATGGACGAAGTTTGTACGGAACCCTCGGTGCGCGAGTCCGACTCGCACTTGGCCGGTTTTTTTACTTTCTTATTACCTACCTTATTACCGTTTTGATGATATTTGAACGAGTAGTAAATTATTGTTTTAGAGGTGGTAATATTGTTTTTATTTTTCACTGAATAAAATGTTTGATTAAACAAATATATGTAATATAACTTATATTTATATATATTTACTTATTTCTATTTTTACTTATTAACTTATTTACTTTTGTACGATTGTACTTATGTACTATTGTACTTATTTGCTTATTTCCTTTTTTACTTAATTGCTTATGTACTTATGTACTAATATACTTATGTACTTATTTACTTATTAACTTATTTACTTATTTACCGATTTACTTATTTGCTTATGTACTTATTTACTTATTGACTTATTTACTTATTTACTTATTTCCTTATTTACTAATTTACTTATATACCCATTTACCTTATTTACTTATGAACTATTGTACATAAGTAAAAAACGTTATAGTTATATTATATTAATAAGTTATAGTTTCGGAAAAAAGTGGCTGTGACATACGGACGGACAGACAGACAGACAGACATGACGAATCTATAAGGGTTCCGTTGGTTTAGGGTGCCACTAGAGGCTACGAGTAATAGTTAGGTTAGCTATAAGACCTATACTCTTGAAACTTGGTAAGTAGATGTATTCTGTGAACCGCATTAAGATTTTCATACAAAAATAGAAAAAAAAACAATAAATTAGGGGGTTCCCCATACTTTGAACTGAAACTCAAAAAAATTTTTTTCGTCAAACCCATAAGTGTGGGGTATCTATGGATAGGTCTTCAAAAATGATATTTAGGTTTTTAGAATAATTTTTTTCTAAACTGAATAGTTTGCGCGAGAGACACTTCCAAAGTGGTAAAATGTTGGTCCCCCCCCTGTAACTTCTAAAATAAGAGAATGATAAAGCTAAAAAAAATATATGATGTACATTACCATGCAAACTTCCACCAAAAATTGGTTTGAACGAGATCTAGTAAGTAGTTTTTTTTTAATACGTCATAAATCGTAAACCGCAATTTACCTTTCATTCAATCAACTCAAATATAAAAATATGACAAAAAGCAAGGTCTTACAGCACAAATAAAGGAAAAATTCTTAAAAATAAAAAGAGTTGAAAATTAAAGGGTGTCCCCATACATACATAGTTACGCCAATTAATAAAGACCTCTGAGTTGTATGGGCGCTCATACAATTTAGAGGTCTAGCTTAATTGGCACCTATCTCAAATACAGTAAATAAATAAAATTATGCATTACCAGTGATGGACGAAGTTTGTACGGAACCCTCGGTGCGCGAGTCCGACTCGCACTTGGCCGGTATTTTTGCTTGGTACACGCTTGTGTTTGACCACAATCTCACTATGGTAAGTGATGATGTAGCCGAAGGTGGTAAGCACACAAAGCCTAGAAGAACTGGCTCTCAAGCCCTACCACTGTGCTTAAGCTTCCTCACGATGATTTCCTTCACAGGAAACTCAAGCTCATTGTAGGATTTGAACCCACGACCTTCGACGCGGTGTCCGACGTCACTACCACTGAGCCACGTCGTTATAACTGTTATCTACATAATAACATTTCGATAGGTACATTTACATCCACAACTACATCAATGTACATACGGGCTCGTACACTATTTTGATAGTCTACTAAAATTGTCAAGTGAATTGAAGTCAGACGAAATTTCGAGAAAACTTGTATTTACTTAGGACCTCACTTCACACAGCTGTTGAGACGAAACTGTACATACATGTGAAAATTAAAACGTTATTTCTAATGGTTTGTATAGATTAAATAGATATAATCTAGAAATTGCCTTAGAAATCGCCGATTAGATATTACCAACAATAGTTTGCTTTCGAGGCAATTTGTGTAATTAAAGCGACGATATACGACAGATGATTATTCTAAATTAAGGTTTTTCTCTGTATTAATTACTGCAAGGTATTTAAAAAAAAAAATGTTATACTATAAATATATTTTTAATTGATAATGTCAGAAAAAAAGAGAATTATGTCCCTTTTTAAAATTCCAAATGATTTTTTCTCTTATTTCACCCATCCAAATAACTTGAAAATATTAACATTATAACTATTTTGTTACTTTTCCAAAAAATCACTGTTTTTAAATGTATTTTTTGCTTGGAAAAAGCCATTGTTCTTTCTCTCTCTCGCCCATTAGTACAGCTATGATATTCTGTACTCAAACTCGACGGTGAATTCTCAAAGCGACTATTCTCTGTCTCATTCGTGAACTCCTGATAACCGAGTTTCACGAGCGAGACAGAGAATAGTCGCTTCGAGAATTCACTGTCGAGTTTTAATACAGAATAGCACAGCAGTACGGGGCAGGGTTATGCGCGTATATTATTATTATCACCTTCATGTCCACACTCACTCATTCATTCGATTTGTTTTATTGTATGTTGTCGATTTTAAAGTATGTCTTGATCAGAATCGGAGCCATTGCGGCAGCAATATTCGAAAAAGGCATATTTTCGGATAGATATACAATGTTAGTTGGTATTCTTTAAGGGGCGGATGTACTTATCAGTATGAAAATCTTTTACAATGGGACTAACAGTAAAATTTCGAAATAAATGCATGAAATATTTTGGTAAGTAAATTTGTTTTTGTGTTTCTATGGAACAGCCTTTGACCACAAAGCCCTTAAAAAACATCTCCTTATATCTCTATAGATTGACTTGAATGTATACGTGATTAACGTATTTTTAGTAGATTTATTTACATAGTTATGGATGAGATTTTTACCTCATCCCCAGAATGAGTTTTTGGAGTTCTTTGTTAGCTGATTGAAATGCAATTTTTATTTTTCTGTCTTTTCATGATGAATATACAGGGTTAGTTTTAATTGTTAACCTAAAATTCAGGGTTGAAAATGCAAAAAGAAAAGCTGTGTCATACATAGATACCTATACCTAGATCTATTGTATGATTTGCAAAAAAAAACTCGTTTTCAGAATTAAAAAAAAGTACAAGTTGTTTGTATAATTTTAAATCCAGAATATCTGAACAATTTATATTAAAACTAGCTATTCACCGCGGTTTCACTCGCGCAGCGGTTTAAAAAATAGATAAGAACCTATTCTCAGACCTACCCGATAAGCCGTTTCGGAGAAGTATGGTAACTAACATTGTGACACGAGAATTTTATATATAAGATAGTAGATAGTAGCCAGTTGGCGTGGCTGGTAATATACCCTATTTATCACGCCGCAGGTCGTGGGTTCGATTCCCATTCAGGACAAACATTTGTGTGCATGAACATGTATGTTTGTGCTGTGTCTGGTTGTAATTATCTATATATGTATGTATTTACAAAAGAAAAGTAGTATATGTAGTATATCAGTTATCTGGCTTCCATAGTACAAGCTCTGCTTAGTTTGGGGTCAGATGGCCGTGTGTGAGGAATAATGTCCCAGAATATTTATTTTATTTATTATTTATTAGTATTCTATTATATAATAATTTAAATATTAATTTTCAAAGCGTATTCGTCTAAGGTATTTTACAGTTATTATTACTTCTCTACATGTTAATGGTAGATTGGTAGAGATTACTTTTAGTGAATAAACCACACATTAACATTATTCTCAAGTCGAGTATTACGTTGGATATTGACCGGAAAATAAAGCACAAACAAACGCATAGACTTTAAAATTGCCACCCCTTAATAATAAAACTCTAAAGTATTATTTAAACTTTAAAAACGTCTTGGAAAGTGCCAATGCGCTATAAAATCAACCGTAAACACATAGAACATGTTTATACCCTCATTTCCGTTTCAGATATTTATTTGACAAGTTTAACTATACGTGAGAAAACCGGTAAAGCGCTTAGCCGTAAAACCGCATCTATTGTCGTTGGTTTCCACTTTACGATTTTTGCTTTTAAAAGGTGGCGAAGCTGCCAAAATGATAAAAGTTCGATTTTCAAACAAATTGTAGAAGTTTCTGTTTTATTGTGGGTGCAGATGGTCTGAGCGCATTTAGAATGTTTGAGCAGAAGTTAGTTTGATATTATAAGTGCAATTTATATTCGTAAAACGTACATAGGCAGGTAAGATCGATAAACTCAAAAACTTATGGAACTGGAAGAAGGCATGCAATGATACGCGGGTGAAACTGCGGGGAACAACTAGTTCATAATAAATCTGTCTATCTTTAAGTCTTGCCAATGCAAAGCGTTATGACATAGATTCTATAGAAACTTGCCTCAAATATTAAATTCATCCAAGCGTAAAAAAATATATTTTCAATATTTCAAGGATTTCAGGTGAAGCTTGAAGTTTTCTGAGGCACCTCCGCATCAAAAGAAGTACCTATATAAACTTTCATGTGTCTCGGTCACATAAATATTTACGTGGTTGGATACAAGAACATACTTTTGCTTATTCAACCGAATTTTATAAGGGGACGATGTTATGCAGTAGTGTGCAAGTAACAATTATTAAAAGAGATATTAGGGGTCCGCGCCCAAAGGGTTCCAACGGCTTTTTAATACTAAGTTTGAGTTTTTTGTTGGAGCGTAATATTTTTTTTATGTCATAAGGCTGACTGTTGGCATACTGTCCACCTGAGGTAAGTGGGTAGTCGCCACAGTCGACCCAGAATATGTGTTGCTGGGAGTAGCTGGATGAAAGCGGCCCAAAACTGCTTATTGTGGAAATGAATGGAAGAGGCCTATGTTAAGCAGTCTAGCCAAATATGATAATGATGTAGGTTTGGTCATTGGGTAGTAGAAAATATTAGAACGACCACTAAAATTTATGCCCGATGTTGTTATCCTTACTGTACCATTTTTTAATTATACCCCCTTATTAAGGCCTGCTCGGTTGCGGTTCCGATTCGGTAGACGAGCCGATTGAGTCAACCGAATAGGATGGCTTCTATTTTTTCACTTCAGATTTCTATTTGGAATGAGGCAGTCCACGATCGCGGCAAATGAATTCACAGCTAACACAGCATCAGCCTAAATTTAACAAAATAAAATCGTCCGTTCCTAACGGAATGTCAACCGAATGGGTCTGAATAAGGGGATAATCATCTGAAGATTTCTAATATTTTTTCTGTTTGCATAACGACATCCAAATATTTCTTTCACAAGTTTATCTCACACATGAGAGCTTTTACGGTATAAAGTTTATGTAAGGGCACTTTATCGTTAATCTTTACCTAAGTTAGGTCTTACGTATCAAATAATAACTTAACATAAAAAACATTCTATTCAAAAATATTGTAGTAAGATTAATTTATATATTTTTAACAATGTTAATGTCAGAAGTTAATTCTACTATATATATATATAAATAAATAAAATTGAAGTGTCTGTTTGTTACGAGTATGTAGGTATAATTGAAAGTAATATATAAATACTTATAACAAATAAACAATTTTTAAAAATGTTGTCTGTATATCTGTCTGTCTGTTTGATAGCTGATGCTATAAGGAGTAACTTAGGCTACTTTTATTATACCGGGAACGCGAGTGAAACCGCGGGCAACAGCTAGTTTATTTATAAATAAATACAAATAAGACAAGATTGAAACATTTGTTAGGTAAGTCATTAAGACTTTGTAACCCCTTTTCTTTTGAAAAAAAAACGTCTTATCTTTGCCTCTAAATCTCTAACAAGTTAAAAAGTTTATTCTACAAACATACCTACCAATACAAGATAAGGAAAAACGGTTTTTAGGGTTACGTGTTTAAATATAAAACTAAAAACTTTATTTACTGTCTTGTAAGTGTGATGAAAATAATCTGAAAATAGTGAATTTCAAAAACCAACCCATACATAGTTTTCGCTCCGTGGTTTTGCCCGAGTTTCCAGTATATAAACAAGCCTATGTCGCCCTTATGCCTATAAACTATCTCTATGCAAAAAAATCACATTGATTCGTTGCTCCATTGCTGTGTGAAAAAAAAGACAAACCAACAAACACACTTTCACATTTATAATTATAAAAATATCTACTGTAAAAAAGGGAGAGGAAGATTGAATGCAAATTAAAAAAAGTAGATAACCTTTAAGAAATAACAAATTATACGAAGCGGTTTTACTTACGGTTTAAAAAAAAAAAGAATTTTCACCACAATTAAACAGAAACAGAATTTCAGGAAAACCATCAACAAACTTATTAACCATCTGTCAAAAAAAGTAATAAACTAAAATTACTGTGCAGCAAAATAAAACCTCCTCAATAGGTACGGAACACAAATAACACATGTCGAACTTGCACTTTTCTGTTTTTTTAGTCACGTCTCAGGGAAGTTCTCAAACTCTTTTTAGTGAGGGGGGGGGGGGGACAAATATATCTCGTATTGAAATTAAGCCTCGGTTATATGGGGTTTACAGGCTTTTTTGGATTTGTTTTTGTGTTTTTGTCTTTCGTTATATAGTATAGCTATAAATAAAAAAGTGGGTGAAATTCGTTAAATGAGATTCATCCCCAAATTTATCACCCTTAACCTTTTCATCAAATTTAAAAGCCAATTGATAAAAAAAATATTATGATATTTGGCAATAAATAATGATTTTAAGGGTCTGATACTGGAGTACTCCATAGTGGAACCATGTATTTGGGCTTGTCTTTGAACAATTTTTACAAAGTTACCAAATCTGAAATAACGAATGTTCATTTAAAAAATCATACATTTTATTTTAATTTCTTCTCTTATTTAAGTATTTATTGGTGATAAGTTTCACCCCAGCAGGTAAATTACAAAATATCCCTGTTTAAAAAAGCGACCCCAAATCAAAACGGACATACATATCTACTATGAATAATAATCTTCCACCAATCTAAAAGATCCAATATCCATATCTGCTTATTTTTTAATAATTGGAAACCGTATCGCAGATGCATCCAATTGAAAAATGTTTACTATAAACTTTTTTGCTTACACAAGATTTCAATTCATTCGATGCTGAGGTTTCAATTTCAACTTCTATCAATACTGCAAATATTGTGCAAGCTTTTACCTATGATACAGAGGAAATTAATGTTTTCTCTCGACGAAAACTAGTCTATCTGTTACTGTAAGAGTTGAACGCAAAATATTTTTTTAAATGTTTCTACGTCCGTAATCCTTCCCTATAGGAAGGTTTCACGATTAGAAGATATACGAAAATTGATTCTCCAACCCAAAAAAAACTAAATATTAATATTTTTTTGTCAAGTTCATAAGGGAAACCTTATCTTACTTTCAAGTGAAATATAACTGGTATCTAAAAGTAAAAAATATAAATAATAACGTATAAGCATTAGCTTGGGCAGAAGCGCTCGTGGCGTAGCTTGATTAGGCGATCTTAACCGATCGGCAAAGTTAAGCAACGTCCAGTCTGGCCGGTACCAGGATGGGTGACCGCCTAGTGGTATTTCATCTTGAGCGTTTCCGTGCTTCGGAAGGCACGTCAAGCCGTTGGTCCCGGTTATCACTTAATTGTGATAGTCGTTATGCTAGTTGGAGACCTCCTAGGTGGCCTGACAACTCCAACAGTAGGTTGACCACTAGCCTACCTGCACCAATCCGCAGTGGGCACGCGTGGTGGAGTATTTGCCCATTCCCCTTTCACCCTTATTCGTGAAAGGAGGCCTGTGCTCAGCAGTGGGCAGATATAGACTGTAATTATTATTATTATTATTAGCTTAGGCATATAAAGAGGAACTGCCAGCCTGTTGGGAACCTCGCCCATCAGCAGCGGCGGTAGCTTCAATTTCTCTATTCTATTGTACTTAGTTTGTATTTTTGCTGTAGGTAAATACACAATAAACTATTATGCAAAAACATTAGCGTGATTATTTATGTCCCACATATACTGGGTGATTTTGTTATCACTGGCAATACTTGCAAGGGTGGAAGTACTCATCAAAATGAATAACTTTTATTATGGGACTAACTGTGAAATCATGAAAAAAATATCAGCTGTTCCATACAAAAGTTCAATACCTACTCGACCAAAATGTATGAAGCAACCATATTATTTTACGCGATATCAGAGTTAGCCCTATAATAATAGTTGTTCACATTGATGAGTACTTCCACCCCTACAAGTATTGCCAGTGATAACAAAATCACCCTGTATAATATAGTTATCATATTATGATTAATAGTTTGTTTGGTTTTTACCTCTTGACGGCACATTCGATCGTTATGAAATTTGATGCATAGACAGCCAACATAGGCTACTTTTTATCCCCTAATTATATTTTATACATCAGCCATCTTTTACCTAAGAATTATAACTTATATAAATACAGCTTTCGCCCCGCAGTCTCACACGTTTCCGAGGAACCTAATTTGTGTAAGCCTGGGTGCCCCCTTAAATATTTATCATATTCTAACTTTTAGTATAGAGAAATACATCATCTGTCTAACTATCACGGTTCATGAGATACAGCCTGGTGACAGACGGACGGACGGACAGCGGAGTCTTAGTAACAGGGTCCCGTTTTACCCTTTGGGTACGGAACCCTAAAAAAGGGATGTTTTTAGCGCGTGCATAGTGAAGACATGAAAACGTCTGAACATTTTTCGTCGGGACATTTTTTCTTTAGTCCGCGTCTGGCAGGGCGACGAGCTAAACGATTTTAAACGTCGTTTACTGTGAACGTAACATTATGTTGAGTACAATATCATTGTCGTATTGGCTCATCGGTTTGACTGAAAATGGCACAAATATAAATAATGTCCTAGAATAAAATATAGAATGTTTATTATCCCGGATATAAATTAGATTTCTCGGAAGCGTGGTGAATTCGCCGGGTGGAAACTAGTGATATACCGGGTGGGTCAGAACGACCGAAATTCCCGAAAATGACAAATTAAGTAGATGTACATTTATTCTTTGTTGATATATTTTTGAAATACCAGCTTGTCAAATTTCAACAAAATTATTTTTACAAATTTAATCATAGAGAACTTTATAAAGATATATAGGGAAACTAGCGATGTATAATAGGTGTTTACATGGGTACTTACGAACCAAAAACTGTCTCCAACCAAAATCTATACTTCTATACTAATATTATAAAGCTGAAGTGTTTGTTTGAACGCGCTAATCTCAGGAACTACTGGTTCGATTTGAAAAATTATTTCAATGTTGGATAGTCCATTTATCGAGGAAGGCTACTTTTTATCCCGGGAAAAGACAAGATCCCTCGGGAACGCGGGTGAAACCGCAGGGCGGAAGCTAGTAATAAATAAAATAAAAATCAACTCGAATATAAATGTTGTTTTCAGGACTGTCGGTCGTACCTATAGAATACAATGCAAACTTATAGATAGATAACCATAAAAAATCTTTTTCTTTACAACTTAATATTCGAACTTAGCTCAACAAAGTTGAGGTTTAATCTATTTAATATCTCAACCGTTGGCCTACAAAATCTACGACGGTCAAAAGGTTAAGTAAAATTGACACAGAGTTCATTGCGTCGTTGGACCTGTTTCTGCTATCCTTATCTCTATCAAACGGCTTATTGGCAAGGACAGTATGTTTTTATAACCTCTGGGAGTTCACTTAGGCTATAACAGCTTGCGAAGCGTGATTTCAGTTTGGTTAGGTTAGATTGTTTGTAGGCGACGTGATATAGCATTTAGTACTTAGGTATCATTTTAGGTGGGGATCTACGAACCCTTATTTTATCCCCTTAGGGATGGAATACCAAAAAATGTCTCCCTAGTTAATCGACAAAATTTTCTCCAAATTTCAAATCTGCGGCTGTGCGTTTGTAGCGCGTTGTGCGTATTAGTCCGTCTGTAACGGTACTTTTTTAAAAGATACTGGGGGCTTACTATCAACTCTTATTGCAATTCAAATGACGACCTAAACTGAGTTGTATCGCTATTTTGTACCATGACATCGTAATAGCGATCCAACTGTCATAATTTTCGTCAATGGTTCGCATTTGGTTCGTTTAGTGATTTCGTTCATTCATTTTTCGTACCATGACGGCAAATATCAACCTAATCTGGACCGCAAAACTGTCAAAGTAAGCAGACCAAATAAAGTTACTAATATCTTGCCTAAACTGAATTGTTTTCTAGATAAGTTGCAAAAAAGTGATAAATTACGAAGTTGAAGGTATTTCGTATTATTAAATAATGTTAAAAAAATTAAATGAATATGATTTATAGTTTTTCTTTTAGATGAGACAAATTCATATTTTTTGAATTCATACTAAATTAATTAAACTCACTCGCTGATATTCCAAACATTACCGCGTTTACATATTCGGATACTTTGCTGCAATTTTATCGATATAGAAATCTAAACAGTAAATTTTGAAATATTTATTTAATGTTATTCCAAGTTTAATAAGAATAACTATTAAAATACGTTTAGAATATTAACCTTTATATTATAATCATTCAACAATACCACTTTTAAAAAAATATCACAAAACATAAGTATGTACACTTGTGCATGTATCCGATCGTATATTTGGACAAGGGTTACGTTCTTAGCTCGTGTTAGATTTTTTTATTTTTTACGACAAGTCAACATTCTTATTTGTTTTAAAATCAATAATATTAAGTCCTCTTGATCATCGATGGCTAAGTTAATAAAATAAAGTATAATTTAAAAGTGTGAGACGTAATTAAATCACTTGTTTTTTGGTAAAAATGTCATAAAAAAACCGTAACTTACCGCAAAATCTCATAATTAGGTTTCAAAACGTATCGCATACGGTTCGAGTAAAAGAGACGGACTTATGTGATGTCTGTGTAGCGTCATCACTTTCTAGCAAAACGCGGATCAGAGACAATGTCGTTCATTCATTCCTCCGTAGGCGAACCATATGCGATTTTTTTGAAGACGTTTCATGGTACGAATTTTAGCGGTTCTGTTTAGGAACCTAGATTGCGTCGGAAATGAATCGTTTAGTAAAAGTTGATAGTAGGTCTACTGGATGCTGGGACTCATTCAATTAAAATTCAACCACCATTAATCTATACTTAATATTATAAAGCTGAAGAGTTTGTTTGTTTTTTTGGTTGAACGCGCTAATCTCAGGAAATCCTGGTTCGATTAGGGTATTTTACTGTATATTAGAAACACTAATCAAAATAATGGAATATAAATAAAAGGATACCGTGAAACATGCCAACTCTGCCCGCTTTTATCAAATTATTACAATTTTAATACAATTTTCCTATGTAGACATAAGTATTTTCCTTCATCAGCAACAACTGTAAGATTATGTGCATGTGTTAGTATAGCTAAATTTTATATTATTCAACATTTAATTCTATATTTGTTCGATTTCGTTGGCGGGCGAAGTTATCTGGACTTTTAGCCAACTTTGCCCACATTGATTTTTGACGCAAATATGGTCTTTGTGCAGATGCCATAAAAACCAGTACAAGAATTTTGGTAAAGATGGCGTTTACTTTAGGAATGTAAACGACACTATGAGAAGTTTATTAAAAAAATGACTGGGCAATATTACCCTGTAATTTTTTATCTTTTTCATACAATCTACATTTCACCTTTTAAAATTGCTAGGGTTGGCACATGGTAAAAATATTCTGTATTTTTTTCCTTTCAACAAAGAATATGTGTTTAGGTAAATAAAAAGATAAATGTTCCACGCTTTAATAAAATTTGAAATTATAACTAACACTTTTTTTGATAAAGTAGATACTTAGGTACTACTGATAGAGATCAAGTCAAGTAACTCGTACTTGGTAGGTAAATTAAATTAAGATATTTTTGTTTCATTCGCATAAAGTAAAAAAATAATGAAATATTAAGGATATTTTTTATTAGTGGCCTATAATTGTGATGATTTAATTATTGTTTTTTTTAACTTTCCACTGATTCACAAATTAATGTCTGAACTTAAATAACTGTAGAAGACACACAATTAGATTATAATGATAATCATCCCATCAGTGATGTCACGTCTATTTTTCGAAATTTGTACACATACACACCTTAATCATATTTATGTAGAGATTAATAGAAAACATATCAAGATTTGGTGTTTCCCACTTTTAATTTATATCCTTTAATATATATCGTATCTAGTGATTCGTCTAAATCCACCCCGCAATAACAACATACATCACATATTTTTTGATATCACAATTGTCCATTACTATTATAATGTCTGACTGATTGACAAATTAAATTACATCTCGTGAAGAAATTTGGCCTGATTCTACTGATTCACATGCAAGCTTTTACATTTCATCAAGAGTAGTTTTTATATAACCTGGATCCAATTATTCGTTTCGACTTCCTCTGTCGAATTCGAGATTTATGTTTATTTTTCTGAAAGAAACCATGCAACAAAAAATGTTAGATTTAATAATAAAATAAAATAAATACTTAAATTGTGGGGACATCACACACATGGCCATTTGACCCCAAACTAAGCAGAACCTGTACTATGGGTACCAGACGGCTGCTATACATAAATAGATACTTACATAGAAACAACATTCAGACACAAGACGAACATACATGTTCATCACATGAATGTTTGCGCTGAGCGGGATTCGAACCCGCGATCCTATTTCGGAGGCATGCATACTACAAATAAGGCTACGGGATCGACCAGTATTAGAATAATAAAAATGTTCAAATTATAAGGTACCGTGGAGCAGGTACTCAGTACCAGTAAGCAATAACTAATGCCATCTTTGAATTTTATAATATATTTAAAATTAAATAAGCTCAGCAGATCAGCAGAAGCCGTAAATTAAAAACGAAAAAAAAAATTCAAGCGTTCGTAATGTGCCAACCCTAAGCCTTTTTTGATGGTGGGCAATGTTGTCAATCGTAGGTCGGAACATTACTAGATAACTTTGCCCGTCATCATAACTTTAGTTTTAAAAGATCTTACGCAATGAGACTAGCATTAATAAATTCTACAAATAATTTACTATCACATGTTATGAATCAAACTAACCTGTGTTTTCGCCATCTCGCAGAATTTACTTTTCACTTTTAAAAAATGGGTGTAATACCCTATTAATTTTTTTTTTAGTGTTGGATAGCGCATTTATCGAGGAAGGTTATAGCTACTTTTTATCCCGGGAAAACATAAGATTCCTCGGCAACGCGGGTGAAACCGCGGGACGAAAGCTAGTAATAAATAAATAAATAATATAATAATAAATATTCATTTGGGTATCAGACATAATTATTATTTAATAATTATTTAAAACAAAGAAGAAATACTATACATGATTAGGCTGTATGGGCTGGAAACCTTTGCCTTCTCAAAATAAGGGAAAACACAAATACAAAATTCATAATTATCACCTACCCTCTTTTCTTTAATATTCTTTTTCGTGTTCATTTTTACGGGCAGTGTAATGCCAACAATCGCCGCCGCTGGTGTTGGTTGTGATACTGGTGCTGGTGATCGTTGCTGGATCCCATTATCGTTCGTTTTAAAACACTAGTATACGTATTTCGCGATCGCTATTTTGTCTACTATTATCGATCGAAGGAAACTAGTGAGCTAGTGGTGCATTGAAATGTGTATGTGACAGAAAGAAGTTTCCAGAAAACGGCGTACTTATAAGGTCAGTTTTAGTGAGTAAGAGATGCATCTTCTGTAATTTCCATATAATTCTTCTATGGTGATATTACGTCTCACGCTGAAAAGTATCTACCGTAGAAATATAAAAAAAGAAACAAGTACTTGGCTAACAGATATCGATTTGACTTACATGACACATGATTGTAATATTTTTTGATGTTTAGTTAGAGAAACAATTTTTACGTAAACTTCATAATTTTAAGACAAATAATCAAATTTTGGCACCAATTGGAAACTGCAATTTTTTAAGTGAAAATCATATTTATTATACTACCTATTAATTTTATAAAAGCATTTGCACCACAGTTACACTCACATTCTAAAGATTTTCCTCTTATTTCTTAGAAAAAAATAACCCTACTCTAAATTTTATCAAAATCACTTACCAACTTACTTTTGGGCTAGGTTCCATACCGCGGTTTCATCCACGTAGTACCCGCGAAATCATTTCACTCTATTGTGTCGGCGAAAGAAAGACAAACAAACATTTTTTTTTGCATTATTAAAAAATATTAAAAAACGAGTTCTTTAAACAAATATATCAAGTGCTTATACTACATCAAATCAAAAAGTTAAATGAAAATGTTTTCACGAAATGACTTCAGCCCTCAGTTCACAATAAGATGCAGATTAATGATAAAGTCCGCAACGAGTATTAGAACTTGCTATGTTATTCTGTACTCAAACTCGACAGTGAAAACACGAAGTGACTATTCTCTGTCTCACTCGTGAACTCCTGTTTACCGAGTGTCGCGAGCGAGACAGACAATAGTCACTTCGAGAATTCACTGTCGAGTTTTAGTACAGAATAGCATAGCTGTACTCAAACTGGACAGTGAAAACACGAAGTGACTATTCTCTGTCTCACTCGTGAACTCCTGATTACCGAGTTTCGCGAGGGAGACAGACAATAGTCACTTCAAGAATTCACTGTCGAGTTTTAGTACAGAATAGCATAGCTGCTCAGTAGTCTGTGTGACTGGGTATAATATCTGTAATTATAATTTACTAAAGTGGTTCTAGATAGGCAATGTTTTTCTCTGTAAATTATGTTAAATTTAATAAACAAATAAGAGATTGGTTATCATAACAATAGGCCATTTATTATTCTAAGCCATTTTATTACTCGCCACAAAATGGTTACCGCCACACGCCATGAATGGCCGCTACTCGGTTCTTACCACTGTCTACAAAACACCTACACTCATGCATTACCTCACCGCAATAGGTTTATCTGAAAATCTGAAATTCAACGTGCTGCGTCCCGCTCCCTACTATAGCGACCTCTCATAGAAAACCCGCGTAAACGGAACGGGCGTATGCGACAATATGGTTTTTATTGTTTAATTGAAAAACTACAAATATATTTCATAAAACCTAAGTACAATTTATAGTATCAGTTTCAATTAATATATGTAGAAATTTTGGAACCTCAAATCGATCCTCAATGCCGGTAAAATTGGAATCTCTTATTTTAAAGAGGTATTTTTGATTAATTATTTTGTGTTATAAAAGTTAACCAATCGTGTTATGCAACGTACAAAATAAAGTCAAAGACATGATGAACTCTTACAATAAATTTCAGTTCGTTCGCTTCATTGTTGAGAAATATCGGAATCCTTGCAACCAAAATCTTCAAGGCGTCGCCTTAAAAAGTAGCGGCCACCAATCACTAGTGGCTGTCGCGCGCTTCGGCTTCGTAGTAACCGTTTTTAGCTTCAGGTGGCAACTATTTGTGGCTATGGCGAGAACCCTGTGTATGAGAAAGTTAACATGCAGTACGTTTTCAGTAAATGTATACCACAGCTACTAAATCTTGACCACCTATAGAATGCTTACCATTAAATTTGAATCATCTACTACTAGTCACAACTACTTCACTAGTTTTCTAGAAATTTTCGTTATTATTAACTTTATTTTAAAAAGTCTGATTGTACTGTGATGGAAAGTGATATTTGGTCGAAGGTATAAACTCAGTAGTTTATGAAATTAATTTATTCAAATTAAACTCTGTGCTTATGACAGTTACAAACTGTCTCTTCCATGGACATGACGAAATAAGAATCCATTGTAATCGTTTCAAAAGTAATTCAAAACAAGTCAACAACCTGAAATTCAGCGACCCATGCAAACATGTACAACAACGTGTAAATTGAACAAGTTTAGAATGGCTCCTGTCGGCGTCGGTTTGTGACAGGCATGTATGACCGACGCAATTAAACTTTACTTCTATCAGATGATAAACAAAGAGAATATATTTTGCTTTTATGTTATTCTTCAAGGCCTAGTCAATATAGCCTCTATATTACGTTGAAAATTTGCAACCAAGCACACCCTGTTGGAACACTCCAGCAGATGTATTTGAAAGTCCAATATCCTTCAAGAATTGTACCATTTTCACTCGCATTACTAATTACGGTAAGATTATAGGTATATTTTTTTATACGACATTGTCGGCAAACGAGCATACGGCCCGCCTGATGGTATGCTGTTACTTAGCCACAGATTAATAAGTAGTTACTACGTAACAGATATTTCACTCACTTACAAATGTTGGTACTTGTATTTTATAATAACCTACTCTTCACGGCTGCGCGCGAAAATGTACCTTATTGTTCGGGCGGAAACTTGATATCGGTTCACAGCTCCACGCGGTCGCATGACCTTGAAGCAAAAATAATAACGCTAGCTAGGGCTCTGTCTCTTTCTATACAAAAAGTATTTTACAGTTTTGGTAAAATAAGAAAACGTTATACATTTTATATTTATTGTCTCATGTGTAATACAAATACAATATTTAATAATGTGCAATTTTAATGTAAGTAATGTAAAGACCAATATTTTTTTGCCCTGTCTAAATTCCCTATTATTAAACCATTTGTAAGGACACCTACTAAATAAATATATTATATCTGTGATTACATAATCTTTCTCATTCATTATAAAAAGTTTATTCAACGAAAACAATGATTTATGCAACCTTTCTTCGTCAGCAGGTAAAGAAAAAAAAGTAAAATACTTATTTCTCCACTTGCTAGATCTACATCCAGGTACCGCACACAAATTTTCACCAGCCATTTCAATTTTAAAGTTTAAAATAACTCGAGAAATAATTTCGAGCGAGAAAAAATTTTAGCGAGCGGCCGCAACTGTACGTACGCACCACTCGGCTGGTGAGTGTATTACCCACTGAATTTGGATACCGGGAGTCCGCTCGGCCGGTAGGCAATTATCAGCGCGCAAGTACATGGAGTGAACTAGGCCTGCCGTAGCGTATGAACGCTTGCTACACCAGGGGTATCACTCGCGCGTTGCTGATCCTTCCCACCTCCCCGATGAGCTCTGGCGACCTTACTCACGCGTAGGAACACAACGTAAGGTGGAGGTACTTCCCCAGTCGAGCTGCTCTTAGATCGCTATGCTCTACCTATCTAAAATATAGGTACAAAATAGTGGTAGCTATAATAACGGAATATATGGGTTCTTGAGGAGCTAACTTGGCTACAATGTTTCTGGCATATAAATCATGAAAAGCTCAACCTAGAGTAATTAACTCCCAATTTTGTTTCCATAATAAAACGTGTCAAGAGTTCTTTAGCACAGTTTAGTGAAAACGATCGCCACATTGTTTACAAATTTACTTCCAGTATTAAAAATATTGCTATTTATTTTTTAATTATTTGTGTAACTTTGTATAGTTCGTTGAATACAACCAGTTGATTGCAGTGATATACTACATTTGTTTATTTTTAATTGGTCCACTTTGGTGTTACCTCCATTTTACTTTAAACTCGGACGTTTTATTTACAGCTTCGTTTTTATAAAAACCTGTTTTTCTTGTTTCTTTATTTGTTTTTATGATAGGTTTTAATTCTAATTCGTAGTAGGGTAGTTCCTCCCTGAATGGCTACTACCCTCAAGCTGAACATGAGGACCAGTCGTGTTGTAGACTTAGTGAATTTTGGATACATAGGTGATGGTAGCCACTTTCCATTAGGTCCTTTATGATGGAAACTGATTTACATTTTTACCTATCACCTATAGAATAATCACAAACTGTTTTAGACCACATGCATCTAGTGGCTCCCAGCAATAGCATATGTGTAATGAATACAGTGGGTCAACTTGGCTGCCTAATAGAGTAACGAAAGAATGTGGTATGAGTGCGGAGTCCCCTATGGGCGTGACATCTGCGGTACGACGGCTCGGCTTATTTTCGTCACAAAGGAGTTAACTCACTGGAAGTGTTTATTAAATACTATCCTTCCACCGTGCGGTTTCACCCGCGTACCCCTATTTTACCCCCTTAGGGATTGAATTTCCAAAAATTCTTCCTTAGTGGATACGACACTGTATCCTTATACAGTGTGGTATCCACTAAGGAAGGATTCTATGTGCAAAATTTCAAGTCTCTGGGTCCAGCAATTTGGGCTGTGCGTTGATATATCAACTGTGAGTTAGTTTACCATTTTATATACGGATATGGGAATATTGACCCCAGGTCGTCAGCTTATCACGGGACTTATTGATCGATTAAGCATACCTATTACCACTTTAGTTTACTGACGGTACACATGTAGTGGATTTAAATTTAATTCACTAAAATCTAAATGATATTTCAATAGGTACTGTATTACTATTTCAAATCAAATGGATATTTTAACTCCCAGTTAACGAGCAAATTTCGATGCGCGATTACAATTCAATTTTCAATTAATACCTACCATTGAAAATTTTGAAATGACTCCTAATCTGTATTTTGCGTTGTGATTTCAAATTTAATATAATTATTTTTGGCAAAGTTATAATGCTTGTTTGAATAGTCGTAACAAATTATTATGATTCAATTTTGTAACATTTATAATTGAGAATAATATTAAATTGAAATGTTTATAAAACTTTTTCACAGTGGGTTTCAAATATCAACCATGACAGGTGATTATAAAAGTAGAGCCTAAGCCCCTGGTCCTAGAAAAACGAAATTAAAATGTAATATAGCTACTTTTGCATTTATAATATTATTATGGAGTGATACCTCTATGTTGTTAGGACATGAATATTTAAAATTTCAAATTACTTTTTGTATCCAAATGTAAATTTTGGCGTTCATTTTTTTTATTGTAAACTAGCTGTTCCCCGCAGTTTCACCCGCGTTCCCGGTATACATATTTTTCCGTCAAATATTTTCTTTCATACAAACCTTTTCCTGACAATAACGAACACATAAAAGAAAGATTTATCCAATTTGGTGGAGTCGTTTGGAAGTTATGCGCTTACCAACACATTTTGCGATTCCTTTTTATATTATAGATAATTAAACGAAAGATATTATATTTTTTATTTAAAATTAAGGCATATCATTTTCTCAGCTATTTACAATCTTCACCCAACTGTAGCACCCTTTTATAGACTGACATAATAATGTATCACGAACCGTTAAGTCACGCCTCAAATACCTTCAAAGAAAGCTTTCAAGAATATGAAGCTTATGTTATATTATACCTTTTAAAATTATCCTAGAAATGGGGTGAACTGTATAAAGTATAGACACCGAATAGATATACGCAGAAGGTATTATCTAGCTGCGTCTACAAAAGAGCTTCGGTGCCTTCTTAGGTTCCTGGCTGAATAAATGGTTTTGACATTGACTTTTTACATACGACGAGCTGGTTGTCGTGGAGGTTAAATAACCCACAAACATTTGTGGACATGAACTTGGTTCCGTACCTCAAAAGGTAAAAAAAGAACCCTTATAAGATCACTCTCTTGTCCGCCTGTCCGTATGTCACCACCGATTTGGTGTATAAAAATCAAGGTACTGAGTCAACACGATAAAAAGATGTGGCAAAATTTAGATTTTCGCGAAAGCTTTTAAACTTTTTTTTATTTTTCGGAATTTTCCCTTTACTTGTAACCAAAATTGACAATTCTAGGTCAACTGGAAGTACCCTATAGGTTTTGGGTGGAAAGCCTATATGGTAGTTCCCGTTGACCTAGAATCACGAAATTTGGCAAAAAGCAAGGTCTTGCACCACAAATAAAGGAAATTCCAAAAAATTAAAAAATATATAATTAAAGGGTGTTCCCATACATGCACAGTTGACGCCAATGGGGGCTATCGCGTGGGAATTTTCCGCTAGAGGCGCTAGTGTAGCGTGAGGTCTTCGGAATGTCAAACTTCACTGTATCTGGGTGGGGTACGCGGGTTTATTTCTAATTAGAATAATTATTATTATACTTATGTACTATTGTATTTATGTTCTTATTTACTTTTGTACTTATGTACTATTGTACTTATCTACTAATGTACTTATTTACTTGTTTACTTATTTACTTTATTGCTTATGTACTTATGTTCTTATGTACTAATGTAGTAATGTACTTATGTACTTATACTAATGAACTAATATACTTATATACTTAAATCCTGTTTTACTTTTTTGCTTTATGTACTATTGTACTTATGTACTATTGTACTATATATATGTACTCGTTATCTTATTTACTTATTTTCTTATTGACTTTTTGCTTTATGTACAGTACATATGTACTATTGAACTTATGTACATAGTACTTATGTACTATTGTACTTATGCACTATTGTACTTATGTACTATTGTACTTATGTACTATTGTACTTGTATACTATTGTACTTATGTTCTTATTTACTTTTGTACTCGTGTAGTATTGTACTTATGTACTATTAGTACATATGTATTTATTATCTTCCTTATTGACTTTTTGCTTTATGTTATGTACTATTGTACTTATTAACTAATTAACTTATATTTACTTATTTGCTTATGTACTCGTTATCTTTTTTCCTTATTTACTTATGTACTATTAGTACATATGTACTTTTGTACTTATTCACTTATTTCCTTTATTGCTTATGTACTTATGTTCTTATGTACTTATTTACTTATTTACTTATTAACTTATTTCTTTATTTCTTTATTTACTTATTTACTTATCAACTTATTTACTTATTTGCTTATGTACTCGTTATCTTAATTACTTATTTCCTTATTGACTTATTTGCTTTATGTACTATTGTACTTATGTACTATTATACTTATGTACTACTTATCTTCTTATTTACTTTTGTACTTATGTACTATTGTACTTAAATGCTTTAAGTACTATATAGTACATATGTTCTATTATTTTTATGTACTATTGTATTTATGTTCTTATTTACTTTTGTACTTATGTACTAATGTACTTATTTACTTTACTTAGTTGCTCATGTTCTTATGTACTTATTTCCTTATTTATGCTTATGTTCTTATCTACTTATTTACCTATTAACTTATTTACTTATATACTTATTTGCTTATGTACTCGCTATCTTAATTACTTATTTCCTTATTGACTTATTTGTTTTATGTACTATTATACTTATGTACTATTGTATTTGTTCTTATTTACTTTTGTACTAATGTACTATTGTACTTATGTTCTTATTTACTTTTGTACTTGTGTAGTATTGTACTTATGTACTATTAGTACATATGTACTTATTTACTATTTCCTTATTAACTTATATTTACTTATTTGCTTATGTACTCGTTATTTTTTTTCCTTATTTACTTATGTACTATTAGTACATATTTACATTTGTACTTATGTACTATTGTACTTACTATGTACTTATGTACTATTTTACTTATTTCCTTATTTACTTTATTGCTTATGTACTTATTTTCTAATGTATTTATATATTTATGTACTTATGTACTAATATACTTAGGTCCTTATGTACATATTTACTTATTTATTTATTTACTTTTTACTTATTTACTTATTTAATTATTGTTTTAGAGGTGGTAAAATTGTTTTTTTTTTTCGCTGAATAAAATGTTTGATTAAACAAATATATGTTATATAACTTATTTCCTTATTTACTTTTTACTTTTATTACTTATTCACTTATTTACTTATGTAATTATTTCCTAATTTACTTATTAACTAATTAACTTATTTACTTATTTCCTTTTTAGGGTTCCGTAGCCAAATGGCAAAATTCGGAACCCTTATAGATTCGTCATGTCTGTCTGTCTGTCTGTCTGTCCGTCCGTATGTCACAGCCACTTTTTTCCGAAACTATAAGAGCTATATTGTTGAAACTTGGTAAGTAGATGTATTCTGTGAACCGCATTAGATTTTCACACAAAAATAGAAAAAAAACAATAAATTTTGGGGGTTCCCTATACTTAGTACTGAAACTCAAAAAAAATTTTTTCGTTAAACCCATAAGTGTGGGGTATCTATGGGGATAGGTCTTTAAAATTTTTAGATTTTTTTTAATGTACATCATATATTTTTTTTTAGTTTTATCATTCTCTTATTTTAGAAGTTACAGGGGGGGGGGACCAACATTTTACCACTTTGGAAGTGTCTCTCGCGCAAACTATTCAGTTTAGAAAAAATTATATTAGAAACCTCAATATCATTTTTGAAGACCTATCCATAGATACCCCACACTTATGGGTTTGACGAAAAAAAAAATTTTGAGTTTCAAAGTTGTTGCCAAGCAACTGTCGGTATGTTTCGGTAGCTGCAGTTCTGATTGGGTCCTTTCTAGGTTCATCTAACATCACTAATCATGGTGAGATTGTGGTCAAACACAGGCTTATCCGTGGTAAAAAGAGATATGATGTTTTTCGAGAATGTGGAATTCCAAAAAATATAAACAATCATAAAAAAAAAATTCGTAACGAGTCCACTGTGTTCGGGAACGCGACTTGCTGTTAATATTAATCCAAAATGTTCATTGAAAGTTTAATAAAAGGAGACGATTAAAAAAGTTTTGACAAATTATACGACTAACGACACAAGAGACGGTTCAATAATGCTCAAAGTTAATGATTAGGTGCCAAATTTTATGAGTTTCATAAATTTTCCTTTACAGCAAAGTCTTTTTTATGGAAAGTTAACAGCAATTAATTTTATTTGCATAACACCTTGCTATTGTTCGTAGGTTTTAAGAGATTTAACAATTTAGTATATTTTTGATTAGTATTTTTTTTTTAATATTATCGTAGTACTCAATAACTAGATTACTTTTTCACGGCTGATAAGTAAATAATTTGTCCGGAATAATATTTGGGAAGTAAATTGATACAGACATTAATTTACCTAGTAATATCAACATGGCAAAAAATACATGGAATTTTAAGCTATACGCACAGTGGTTTTTGCGATATGTTTTTTGTTGCTATATTTAAGTGGCAGTGATTGAAACTGACTGTGTTGTTACACAAAATATCACGTAGACGTCGGCTCATACGCTACAAATATGTATGAACAAACATCCGAGTGCCTAAACAAAATAAAATAAATGTAACCTCAAAATCACGTACTAGGCACTGTCAGTTTTCTATCTAAAAATACCCGTATAAAGCACCCGCCTTTATAGCACCCACCTGGCTGGCTACCACTCTTAAGTTGTACTGGTATTTTCCGACAGTCGCAATCGAGAGCCAGTTACCTTCTAGGCTTTATAAAGGTCAGCTACACATTGGCAATCCCCCTGGTGTTACTAATGTCCATAGGCGATGGTAGCCACTTACCATCAGGTGGACCGCCTGCTTCTCAGGCTTCTAACATAAAAAAAATCAGCATTTATCACGACTCTTAATAGCGCATCGATACGATATGACTTACGAATTTATCATTTGATGTCATAAGTGGGTACCACGCCACGTAAAAATCATGACGTTAATTCACTCACGACAGGGTTCCTTTCTACCTAGTGTACCTTCCTTCCATCCTTTACATGGCCTTTATATGTCCCACTGCAGAGCACAGGCCTCCTTTCACGAATAAAGGTGTAAGAGAATGGGCAAATACTCGACCACGCATGCCCACTGCGGATTGTTAGAGGTAGATTAGCGGTCAACCTACCGTTGGAGTTTTCAAGCCACCTAGGAGGTCTCCAACCTAGTGTACGCAAGGCATTATTGTAATACAAGGTAACTTTGCTCACTTCTACAATCTAATAAATCTCTGTAAGCACTAAGACAAGGCAGATACTTCTGTAATTTATTATAGTCGTGGTACAAGGATGTGCTTCAGAATAAATGTTCTCACAATAGGGTATTATTATGTATTATGTTTTTATATACGTAATGGAATCATAACGGAATTATTATTGTAAGAAGACAGAATATAATAATAAGAGAAGACTAGATAAATGCCTTGTATTTGGCTTCAGACTGTACCATATCACGTGGCAAAACAAAAATAACAAAAAAAACTATAATCTATCTTCGTGCCAAGATTCATCAAAATCCATTCAGCTTTTTCTATGCATAATTGAGTCACAAAAATATTCAAACATTGAACTATTAATTATACTAGAAGGATACCTTTTGTTTTTGATTAAACCATATTTTTAACTCTTTAATATACTGGGTGATTTTGTTATCACTGGCAATACTTGCAGGGGTGGAAGTACTCATCAAAATGAACAACTTTTATAATGGGACTAACTGTGAAATCATGAAAAAATTATCAGCTGTTCCATACAAAAGTTCAATACCTACTCGACCAAAATGTATGAAGCAACCGTACTATTTTACGCGATATCAGAGTTAGCCCTATAATAAAAGTTGTTCACATTGATGAGTACTTCCGCCCCCGCATGTATTGCCAGTGATAACAAAATCACCCTGTATAACTTTAATTGCTCTGCGCCCCGCAGTTTAGCCTATAATCCCCTACATTACCCTAAAAAAATCCTTAAATTAAAATTCTCTATGTTCACCAGCACAGGCATTGCGTTCTCTGTCCGTTAGTCAGTCAGTCACACTACTGTTTCATAGGTATAGAAAATAAGAATGAATTCTTCCAAATATCCTTTAGTACTCTACTAATCTATTGTTAGTCGTCAGTTAGAATTCAAGTCATCGATCGAATCGGGTCACGTAGTCTAATTTAGGTTAGGAACAACTTTCTGAAGACAATCTCGAAAGTTATTCGATTTCAAGTTTTCTTTCCAGATTATTCTTCAGAGGTTGTTTAAATAACCGGGATCCAATTTGACATGAACTCAATCTGTACTGGGCTATCGAGGTGGACTTTCAATCTCATCTCTGCAGTGAGGAATGAGGCCATAGCTGCTTAAAATTACTCTAACGCATCAGTTTTCCTGAAGCGACTTCGGGCGCTTCCTTATAGTGACTGCTCAAAACCCTTGGTCCACATCGGCTATCGGTTCTACACGCAATCTGTACCCTGAGTGTAAAGAATTGACGTTTAATTCCACGTTTTCGTTTACAATTTTTTTTTATGGGGAAATTACTACCATGAATTTTCCACAAGAGGCGCTGGGCCAATTCTAATAGAGAAATGTATGATATCCGTTTACTAACCTCAATTCTTTGCACTCAGGCTACTGGTCCCTCCTTCATCACTCTAACCGACTCCACAAATTATAACGTCTTTTACAGAACCACTAAACATGGGACACAGAATTAAGGCCTTAAACTTAAATGACGTAAGACTATAGTTTGTCTGAACTTAGGTTAATCGAAACCTCAATGGAGGCTGTGAACTCGAGTTCATGACTACCACTGCTACCAGTAATTATCTGAACTGCAGAAGTTAACTTTTCAGCAGTATAGATGATACTTGTTGTTAGAGTAAACAAATGTCGCCATGTAATATATAGGTGCCGATGGGTCAACTCTTTCGAACGATATATGAGTTTTAGACGTTGAATATAATTGTGTTTAACTCATCTGCAGTAACAACAACAAGGAGAAAACTGACTTGGCAGTGTAGCAGCAACGCCAAATAGGTTGTTGGTGACAAATTTTAAACTTGGCAAGCCAAATATTTATCCTGCTAAACTTATATTCTTAGCTTAGAAATTGTGGGAGTAAAGATCAGAAAATGTATTTATAAATTTGCCCTACCACACCCAGAAATATTTAAATAGTTGATAAAAACGGTGCTGAATTATCATCATAATAATTTTCAAAATGTAATGCATAATTATCGCTTTTTTAGTAAGTACTTTGTGGAAACTGTCAACCCTAACAGCATTTGTAGGCAGATACAGTCAGAGATGAGCCTTCTGCATTTATCTGATGGTTGTTTGTAAGTTTCGTGCAGAATTAATTTGGCAGTTTATTGTCTGGACAAATTTTATTGTCTTGCCGTTAAGTTTTGCTTGTTAGACAGCTTCTATGTTTGCATCTTGTTTGTTTACATTTGTTTTGTCTGTGCAAGTTTGATTGGATTTTGATTACTTGTAGGAGTTATTAGAACTATTCCAAAACTTTCAATTTCTTTATCTAACTCTAGATTTCAAATGAATTCTTCGTTCAGTCATCTGATTGATTCTAAGCACAAGAATTTTCTTTTGAGTAAATACATTTTTAAAAAAGGTTAACAATAAGTCGAGTCGATTATTATTGTCTTTGCATAGTTACTTAACTATATCTATGGTATAGATAGAGAGAGAGATTGCCGTTCCATTTATGATGTCAAACAAAATAACAATAATTTGAAAATAATTAAGCTTGCTCTTTTTAAATAATCCACACAAATAATTCAAAACATGTGCTATTTTCTTTGATCGTAATGAGGCAGTAGTCTAAAACATTTTTTTATACAAGCAACCTTATAAACATAGGCAACTAATCCTGAACTAGACATACGTAAACACAACGAAGCACAGTAAAATAACATAATAAACACAACTGGGCATAAATCCCGACAAACAGCAAACAGAAAAAGCTAATAACGGTGGTTGTAACTTGTGAATAAGCGGCTAGCTTCCAACTCATTCATCGTGGTGTAAAAAACAAGAGAGTGCTTCAGAAACTGGGAAGTACTTGGGCCGACAATCAATCAAGCTGGTCTTTTTCAACAACTTAATTCTTTGCTTGAAGTTAATAAAAATAAAAATGGAGGAAGTCGGACATTTTATAAAAGAAACCTTTGAAATATGTGTTAGTGTTAAGTCTTGTTGGGGGATTACCGATGTGTTGCCAACCTCGATGATATGATAATGAAATAAGTACGTATCGGCTTCACACAGCTCTAAAACAACATTACAACATCTATTAACTACACAAGAAACTATCCGCTACCCGTGAATAGATGGCGCCACAAGATTCTACATTGCGCTTACGAATTTCCCCGAGTCCTCTGCTTATTATACAAGATTTCAAAATTTTGAGTTGGACCGCGGTCCCCAGTTACAGCTGAAGATCTTTCTTATTAAATGGAGGAGTCTACCACCGTACTCCTCCATAATAATATAATGTCTTTCTTTGCTAGTGAAATCATTAATTTTCATGACACATTTCCCGCTACAAGTTTACAAATTGTACGTATGCGTATGCCCAGTTTTACTTTCATTTTGTTTTTATGAGTGTTGCATAATTTAACGAACCCGACCATTTACTTGTAAAGTAACATAATCAAATAATATTGGACCATCATTTATGTGTACGTGAACATTCCCGGATTGATATTAAGTTCGGTTGAACAACTTAGGTATTTGTAGGTATTTTTAAAAGATGTACTTACAGTAGCTTTGGTATAATCATTAAGTATATTATACATCTTTTAAAGCTGTTTTTAGCTGATATTATCTAATTCTTAAGTAAAGTTTGGCCCGGTTTCCATCAAGGCGGAGATATAGCAGATGTTTTCATAAAAATGACAACAAGAGCGGATTGGAGCGGGCTCCGCTCGGGTTGTCATTTGTTTGTCATCTTCTCTGCGCCCATCTTCACTTTGGTGGATTCCGGCCCTACCTTTTCCTAATTATCTACTTTCATATTGACACATTTTTACGAACATGGTTATTATTCTTACTTAAAATTGTATCTAGATTGAAATAGAAGAAACAAATAAAAGTTTTTATACTATGGATAGCTTTATGTTTGTCCTCAATTTCACTATTATATGCGATGATAAGTCAAAGGTTATGCACACAAAACATAGAATGAACCGATTCTCAAGTGTAGCCTCCAAAATCCACCAGTAGGTGCTTTGGTGACTTATTATTAACATGAGGGTGGTAGCACAGTATTAGTAACTAATAAGACTGCGGTGGTAGCTAGCCAGGCGGATGTGCAAAGTTAAAGTCAAAGCCATTTCTTCAGGTTAGGCCCTAGAAGGGTACATGAACGTCGAAGCTACTGAAGCTACCACCGGTTCGTAAGTCGCCTGCAAAGTTCCTTACCTCTTAATTTCTTTGGTCTCTTTTTAATCATGATAACATTATTCATCTAGTGTTTCATTTAAAGCTCAAGTGATAGAACATTTTTTCACGTGTTAACAAACAAAATATTTTGTAATCGTTACTCCAAAAAGATTTGTATAGTCAACTACTTCTAGATTGTGACGTCACTGACATCCTGTAGTTTTAGTGTCTCCATATCACTAAATTAAAGCTATCTGTGGCGAAAATATTAGTATTTGGTCATATTGTCTCTTGGATTGGAAAATAGGCTCATAGTAAATACAGAATAGTACGTTAAATCAAGATCATTTCGATAAAATAAAACCGTATAATAGCGTATAATTATTTTATACAGCACAGGTACATCGTTTTGCAGTACAATCTCACTATGGTAAGTGATGATGTGGCCGAAGGCGGTATGCATACAAAGCCAAGAATAGAAGTAGTTCAGAATTGCAGATGCCGGAACCCGGTGTGTTTTGTGTTTTGGTAGCTTGGCAACTGTTTTTCGACTTGATAGAAGAAGCCTGGCGGGTACAGCAAAGCATTTTAAAGTATACTAGCTTCCGCCCCACTTTTTCACCCGAGTTCCCCAGGGGGTTTATGTTTTCCCGGGATAAAAAGTAACCTATGTCCTTCTCCATACCATAGGCTATCATAGCTATATAGGCGTGAAAAGGTAACAAACAAACTCACTTTAGCATTTAAAATTAGGATAGTTAGGATTTATGGAATTCCTTTAGCGGAAAGTATATATATTAGGGATTTATTATCAACAATTTGTCTGTGTGAGTTATGTAAATGCTATTGTAAAATCGGTGCAAAGATACAAAGACGACTTACTAACCTTTAATTTACTGTGGTAGGTAGGCTGTACTAACACAAAAGTAGATAATAAAGTTGGGTGAGTTGAGCCAACGTTTCAAAGTTAGGAGGTAGTTTTGGGGTTAAACCTTTGTTTTGATAGTAGCACAAAGGATGTAGTTTCCATATGGTCTTATTCAAACGACCAGAAAAACACGCCTTATCCAACACAAACTTACATATTGTATTATGTTGCACTAGCTTTCGCCCCGCAGTTTCACCCGCTCTCCCGAGGGATTTATACTTTTCCGGGATGAAAAGTAGCCTATAGCCTTCCTTAATAAATGGGCTATCCAACACTAAAATATTTTTTCAATTCGAACCAATAGGTCCCACTTCAAACTCACAAACTTTACCTCTTTATAATATTAAGTATAGATGATAAAACGTGTGTATTTTGGTTTTGTCATTCCTATCTTCTGGTTTATTATTTGTCGTAGTAACCTGGTACCTACTGTCAGATATAGTACTAATCCTAACTAATATTATAAATGCGAATGTGAGTTTGCTTGTTTGTTTGTTTCCTTTTCACGCCTAAAGCGATGAAATTTAGCGCAGATAGCCAATGGCACTTTTTTTCACTGGAACGCGGGTGAAACCGCTAGTCAAGCCAAATAGGAGGGAAAGATCCAAGTCTGAGGCTTGCCAATTATCAGATATATTATGTGAGCGCGTTAGATTAATTAGGCTAGTGTTACGGTCAGAATATTATTCATGAGTTGTTATTAAGGGGAAGTTATTGCAAAAGTGGCGAAATTATAAAATAAATATTTCTTCAAACATAAAAAAGGATGGATGAATGGATGTTTGTTACTCTTTCTCGCAAAAACTACTGAACGGATTTAGATATAACTTGGCACATAGATAGACCATACCTTAAAATAACATATAGAATAATTTTTATTCCGGAAAAACATAAAATCCTTCAGGAATGCGGATGAAACCGTGGGCGGAAATTAATAGTTCATATTTTTTTGTAGTAGGTACTTATTACATACATTTTACTCCCCGTTTTTAATTTACAAAGTGATTCTTTACGACCGATCAGTATAGTGAAGTCGGAAGACTAAATTGAATAAATAATAATATCCCAGGCCATTTCTCACACACGGCCATCTGATCCCAAACTAAGTAGAGCTAAATATACTTTATTTTATAGATATATACCTACTTATTATAGATAATTGAACCTAGACTCAGGACAAACAGACATATTCATTCACACAAATGTCTGATCTGAGTGGGAATCGAATCTACAACCTGTGATGTGATAGATGGATTATTTTACTAATCCCGCCAAATGGGTCGCGTCGGGATTGACAAATGGCTTAGTTGAAAGAAAACAATTTCAATATGTATAGGACTATCGCATGACTGAGTAGGTTCCTGCGGTAGCGGCGTGGTGCGGGAGGGGTGATATTTGACGATTATGACATAGCAACACTATTTGAGCTCTATCAAACTGTCAGTTCGCAGCGCGTCTATCCACACCCGCCCGCACCGCTTCGCTACTGCAGGAACCTTCTCAGACAAGCGCTAGAAATGTAATGGAGGCTACCATATTTGTGCTCACCAGCTGGCGCCAGATTGTTATTAAGGGCATGAAAACGATGTATATATTTCAATCATATTTAATACTTTAAATCGTACTATAAAAATATGTATTTTCCAAAAGATAAAACGGTCTCGAAGCACTGCCATTAATTAACCCGTAACTCATATTTGCCATAATTAATCTCAGGTATTGCAAAATATTCACAACATTATTCTAATTAGAAATAAACCCGCGTAGCCCAGCAAGAAACAGTAAAATTTGACATTTCGAAGACCTCACGCTACACTAGCGCCTCTAGCGGAAAATTTACACGCAATAGCCCCCATTGTAACATTGCCACGTTTGAAACAGATGGTTCCTTAATGCCTTAATGCTATGTCAGCTTGTAATTATCTTGTTTGTATACATTTGTGATGTTAATTAACTAAATTATCATCAATTATTAATAGTCTCTCTAGACCTCTGAATTAATATTTTGATATAACTCTATTAAATATAACTTGATAGATAGTACTCCCCGTTAGTAGTTAGTAGTTATTAGTTAGAATACATAATAATATTATAAAAAAATATAATTCCTGACAGACGGTCATCTGACCCCAAACTAAGCACTGTGCTATGGGAACCAGATAATTTAATATACTACCGAATACTACTTTTTGTTTTTAAATAGATAAATATACCCAGACTCAGGACAAACAGGTATGTCCATGCACACGAATGTCTGTCCTGGGTAGAAATGGGTTTTAAGAGAGGTAGACCATAGCGATATGTCGCACAAAGAGCAGCTCGGCTGGGGAAGTACCTCCACCTTACAGAATACCGCAGCCAACTAACTTAGTTGTGTTCCTGCGCGTGAGTAAGGTTGCAAGAAGTCATCGGGGTGGGGGGAAGGGTCAGCAACGCGCGAGTGAGACCCCTGGTGTTGCAAGCGTTCATAGGCTACGGTAACCGCTTATCATCAGGCGGGCCGTATGCTTGTTTGCCGTATATGTTGTATAAAAAAAAATCGAACCCTCGACTTGTGCCATGTTAGGTAGGGTATCTTACCAACCACGCCAATGGGCTGGTATATCAAATTCAAATTCAAATTCTAAATCATTTATTCAGTTTAGGCCCTAATAAGGCACTTATGAACGTTACAATTGATTCTACCACCGGTTCGGAATACACTTGGACTGAGAAGACTCCGGCAAGAAACTCAGCAAGGGACATTTTTATAGATCTTTGTTCTTTTTTATTTAATTTATGTAACTATTTAATTACAAATAACAAAGTTTATAAAATTGTAATGAAATAGTTTGTGTAGCGAACATTTTTTCAGGATTTGAATTTATCTTTAAGAGAATCTCTAGGACATAATTTATTAATTGCGCGAATAGCCCTCTTCTGCAGAATAAAAATTCTATTGATGTCGGCACCACAAAAAGCTGTGAAAATAACTAAAATAAACTAATCTTGCCGTAGATTCGTCAGTGAGAGAATGAATTTTCCTCACTGCATAAGCTGCAGTACTAAGTCTATTCACTAAATTACAAATATGTGGGCTCTATTGTAGCTTATCATCTAAAGTGATACCTAAAAATACGGTTGTTTCAACAAGATCCAGTTTTTCGCCTTTAATAACAATGTCTGTGTTCAAATGTCTTACATTGGGTTGACTGAATCTAATACATTTAGTTTTTTTCTCGTTGAGCAATAAATTATTCATAGTAAACCAATTAACAACTACTGAAAGAGCATTGTTTAATTCGTCAGAAGAATTAAAATCATGTCTATTCACTTTGTAAAGAAGTGAAGTCTATACTAATATTATAAAGCTAAGGGTTTGTTTTGTTTGTTTTGCTAATATATTTATATTATACAAAACTCCGTAAAGTCTATCTTTAATCTTCATAAGTAACAGACAATTCTTTTTTAAGTTCTGAAAAAAAAATCTGGTTAAGCCTTAATGCTTTTGTCAACTTAATTAAACTAAGTAAAATATTCTAAACTTCTCAAGGTAGCATTTTCGGGTAACACGAAAATTAACATTGCCTCATCTTTCTACCCTTTCGTAACGTTGATAATAGCATGTGTCCGTCCTTCCCGAGCCTACCCACATTTAAAAAGGTAAAGTCAAAGCAACATGTAATGTAGACCACTTAACATTGTATATTTAGGAGGCTAATTTATGTTCCTACAAAGTTACTTCGTCGAAAAATAAATTGCAAATTGTCCAGGTAAGTATGCCTTACCTCCTCACGCCACGCCCCTGCTAATTATATTTTACAAAGCAAACATTATTAGAAATTTTATTCACAAACGTAGCATTTTTTTCATTACATTTTACGAGTGTAAAACAAAGTCATCTGTTTGAACGGGATAATCCGAAAAACTACTGAAAGGATTTTCATATGGTTTCCACCAATGGACGGATTGATTCATGAGGAAGGTTTAAGTATTTTAAAATCATAAAGGTTTTGTGTAAATTGGTTGATATATGACGGTGTTTGTTGAAGATGTCGGAAAAATCCTACCGACTGGAAGCTTTTCTGCGTGCGCCGCGTTAATCAATAGAGTTATATAATGCTTATTAAAAAAAAGTAGACGTTTATAAAATATATGCCGTGCAAAGTCCAGGGGCGGGTCGCTAGTAGTGAATAAAAAAACACAAACAAGAAAACTGACTCTTAAATACAGCTTTTCCCAGGCCGGTTCTACAAATTACCCTTCCACAAATACATTGCTATTTACTAAAAGCATTCTAATTAGAAAGATTGATCTCAATGTGCAATGTAATGCGGAGTGAGTAGTTTCTGTAACTACCACTTGAATGGTTTCTGCCTAAGTGGCTACGAAATGTTTCCTTTTTAAGAGAGTAACGTTGCTCACATTGAAGGAATTTTATTCGTATTCCCTTTTAGTAGAAGCGGAGATTGCTCGAGAATATTCTGGAAACATTATTTGTATTTTATGTATACCTATGAAACTATTGCGATATACAGTATATGCTTGTGTTTGACCACAGTTTAACGATGGTAAATGATAATGTGGTCAATAATAAAACGCTTCTATTTTCAAAATTATTTTAATATTTCAAATGTTAAATTATTTTTATTAGAATGTTAGTTAGATTTCGGTTAGTAATTAGTTGTTTAGTAGTATGTTTTTGAAATATCCCGGATCCCTTCGTGGCTGTTTGTCTTATTATCCGTGCTTTCACAATATCCCTAGGGTTTTCGCAAATATCATCCTACGACACATACATTAAACCCGTGATGCGTTCCCAAGCGTCCAATAGATCTTCAAAATGGCGTAAACAACTAACATATAGAAAATGAATAGTAAACAGATGAGTTAACTTAAAAAGCTGCTTACTTACCGTACGTTGATACTTCCGCACCAGTAAAATCAATACAAGATATAATTGAAACATAGTATATAGATAGATTTACGCCTATTGTAACAATGAGACGTTTACGAGACCACGATAAGGGTCTTGGTCTCAGGGACCGCGGGTATCGATCGAGAACGATATTTGAGGTTTTGGCCCATGGCCCAAAGTTAAAGGTTGTCGCGATACACATTTTATTAGTTCTAAATTTGAGTCTAAATCTCATAAAATATTTTAAGTTTGCAATCTTGTTTGAATTTCTCGACCTGAGCCCCGAGCACGAACATCTATCGTAATCGGAGTGTCATCGTAGCGAGTACTCGAAGACGCTGCGATTGCGATAGATGTTCGTGCTCGGGGCACTGTTATTTCTTGTACTGGGATCATTATTTTCCTAGAATTCACCGTTTCACACCCAAAGATTATAAATAACTAGCTTACCGCCCCGCGGATTCACCCGCGAACCCCTATTTTAACCCCTTAGGGGTGGAATTTTCAAAAATCCTTTCTTAGCGGATGCCTACATTATAATAGCTATCTGTATGCCAAATTTTAGCCAGATCCGTTCAGTGGTTTTAGCTGTGCGTTGAGAGATCAGTCAGTCAGTCACGTTTTCATTTTATATATACAGACAAACTTCTTTATAAGTATAGATTAATCAATCACATGCCTATCTAAATATATGATATCCAAAAAATGTCCGTTATAGACTTTGAAACCATACAATCGATGTGCCCCAAACCGGGTTCATATGAAAGGCAATAATGAGAAGATGTTTTTTTTTTTAAGTTAATAAAATAAAAATGAAGTATCGCAACCAACTCTCATTCCATAGACTACATTAAACGATTTAAATACAATAATATTGTTTTGTGTAAGTGGAAAGGCGCCTGCTATTAATTTGCTAGACATCGGCAAACGGCAGCATTTGAGAAAATAGAGTTCGAAACGCCAAAATGATGATTCTAAATTAAGTTTTTCTCTGTATTCTTTAATGCAAGAGATTTGTAAAAAATATATGTTAAACTAGAAGATTTATGCCAGGGAACTAATTTTTAATAATTTACGTTATTTTTTATGATAACGTCAGAAAAAAATCGAGAATATGTATCTTTTTAAAATTGAAAATGAATTTTTCTCCTGTTTTAGCCATTCAAATAACTTGAAAATAATAACAGTCATTTAAGTAATACAAAGGGAACTATTTTGTTACTTTTCAAAAAAAAAAAATTTTTTTATATAAAATTAGAACGTCTTTTTTACTAGGAAATAGCCTTTGTTCCTTCTCTCTCTCGCCCGTTAGCTTAGTGCGGGACAGGGTTATTTTCGTATATTGTCGCCAATAAAATAAGTTAGAGTATAAAAGTGCTAGCTCTTTTAATAAAGACCACAGTGAAATACCAATAAGCTCTTTATAATGAGCCCCTAGAGAACTGGAGTCATGTTGAAAACAACGCTTGTTGCCTTCAACTAAATAAACAATACGTTTGCTTACCACTTTATTATTTGTTTCAAGCGGAATATATAATTGAGGACTATTTGAGTGTTGAGCCTATTTTATGCTCCATTTAGCGTTCCGTAGTTAAATGGAAGGCAAAAATGGGACCCTTATATTAAAAATAATTATAAAATTCATTTATTGTGACAACTGAGGCCCACTTGTTAGTATTAAAAAAAAAATCTTACAAACTAGGTATGTTAGTGACAAACTGTAAAAAAAATAAAAAAATAGATAAATTTATGTTTTACTATTATTACGCACTATCACGTCTATGTCTATCTATATAAGTACGTAGTTGCAAAAGATAAGTATGTAGTACATCAGTTGTGTGAGGACCCTTATATTAAAAATAATTATAAAATTCATTTATTGTGACAACTGAGGCCCACTTGTTAGTATTAAAAAAAAAATCTTACAAACTAGGTATGTTAGTGACAAACTGTAAAAAAAATAAAAAAATAGATAAATTTATGTTTTACTATTATTACACACTATCACGTCTATGTCATCTATATAAGTACGTAGTTGCAAAAGATAAGTATGCAGTACATCAGTTGTGTGAGGAATAATGTCCCAGAATATATATTTTTTTATTTATACATGGCGTGCTTTAACATAGGCGTATCAAATCAAATATTGTTATGCTGTTCGTTTATTACACAGAAATTTTATTGATGTCTATTGACATTACATGGTTGAAGTTTGGCTTGCAAATAGGTTTTTAAAAACGGCCATACAGCAAAGTAATGAAAAAAAAAACACAAAAATGAGTTATTTAACCGCAAACTAAATAACCTCTTTTTTTTAAGTCCGTTAAAATGGTTTTTACACGTTGTTAAGGTATTTGTAGTAGGCACCTTTTCCGCCTCGTTGTGTAGTTGAATATCTATCGCCATGCAATGGTGATGAACTTGAAGGTGGGGAGGATTTTACTGGTGTATTCCGGCACCTGCACTTTATAGCTAGTTAAGTCTTTGCTTGCAGCGGCGTTGTGTGGCGGATCGCTCACTTCCCTATAGTATGTGCGAGAAGGGTGATGGCTACCACATGCGTCATACTTTTGAACAGGTGCTACTTGTGGGGGCTGGTCTGCTTATGTTTGCAATCCATTTAATTACTAAGTTACTCATAATTTTGATACCTTTTCCTTTTTGTCATATACACACATGTATTGTCAGTGAGACTAAATCAATAATTTTATGTAATAAATTCGAGTTAGTTTTGAAAACTGTAATTGCTGAGTTTCTTGCCGGCTCTTCTCAGTAACAGCAACCTTCCAAACCGAGAGTTAGAGTCAGACTATTCATAAGGTTAAGAAAGGACTATTTTTTTTTCAAATAGGCCTTTACAAGCAGGCCTATTTGAATTAAAAATATTTTCATTTTAATGTTATCACTTACCATTATGCAACTGTGGTCAGATCAAACTCATTGTAAAAAAAAAACATTGTCAACTTAACTTGTTACTTAAAACATTCTACGGTACCCTATACCCTGTGCGTAGTTTCACACTTAGCCGGTTTTGTCTTACAAATTGGCAAGAGTCCGTTAAGACTCAAACTCCTTTGGCTCTAAGCACCCTACAGCCTCCTTCCAAAGGAAATATTAATGAAATTGTGTCGCTTTATTATAAACTCTATTCCATTGTTACAAAATGTATTACGTTATGGTATTTAAACATTGATAGTCAGTCCTGAATATATGAATATATTAGGTTGATAGTATTGGGCCTTATTAGGAATTCGGATTAGGAATCATAGGCATAGATAAAGAAAATTGTTTTCTGATTTCTTTTTTTATGTATAGATCTGTGTTTGACCACAATCTCACTTCCCGGAACACACCGGTAAGTGTAAAAACAACCTATATTTTCTTATGACAGTAACACCATACGCTTCGCCACATATTGGCTTTAATGTAATTTTCCCACCATCTCTTAGGTACATGCTTGCTTTTAGGGTTCTGTAACCAAAGGGTAAAACGGGACCCTATTAATAAGACTTCGCTGTCCCTCCATTTGTCTCTCCGTCGGTCACCAGGCTGTATCTCATGAACCGTGATTGTTAGATAGTTGAAATTTTCACAGATTATGTATTTCTGTTGCCGCTATAACAAAAAATACTAAAAAACAGAATAAAATAAATATTTAAGGGGGCTCCCAAACAACAAACGTGATTTTTTTGCCGTTTTTATAGATAATGGTAAGGAACCCTTCGTGTGCGAGTCCGACTCGCACTTGGCTGTTTTTTTTATAGCTTTCTATTTATTATGAATTCAGCTTTACACGATCGATTAAATGTCTACAAAGACCGATTCATAGTACTGTCACCAATATAAATGGCTGAACAGTTACAGATAGCCTGTGTGTGTAACAGGTTTATTTTAAAAACACCGGCAGTGCTTTAGGGGGTTGAAGTACTCATCAATATGAACAACTTTTACTATGGGACCAACCCTGAAATCGTGAAAAAAAATTCAAACTTTTCTTACATTTTGATTGAGCAAGGTTGATCTTTTGTATGAAAAGTTATATTTCTCAGGGTTGGTCCCATAGTAAAAGTTGTTCATATTGATGAGTACTTCCACCCCCTAAAGCACTGTCGGTGTTTTAAAAAATAACCCTGTATAATAACTATCTATAATATGGAAAGTTAAAACAGGTATTTTGTAAATGTGTATGTACAAAAATCTACATACTACATTATGTAATAGTGTTAGTGCAGATACAGCTGCTTTGTAAATGATCCCCGTAACATACATGTAAAATATGTATTTCATCCAAGTACTTACCTACTAATTAATACAGTTATCAAAAAATTTTAGGAATTATTTTGAATTTTCAGCAAAGTCTTACAACTGTACGAAAAATGTCAAAGCAAAATTGTCAATAGGGACCAGATACCCCTAATCTCAGTAGCTCCTAATTTCACTGAAAAGCGTCAGTGAAAAGATGCATCAGGTTTTGTAATTAACTTTCCGTATGTAAAATTTTAGTTTTTATCTCTGTATGAGGCAAAATACTCAAAAATTGGGACCTTAATCCAAGCCTCTATCGAAAAGGGCCAAATTTTTTAAACTTTTAAACGATCAAATCTACTCTGGGACGGTCTTATAAAAATATTGTAAAAATAGTATTTAATATTTGATAACCTACCGAACCTAACTTTAACGTACCGGAAAAAAGCTAAACAATGTTTATTTTTAATTATTTTCTATCTAGCCGCACAAAAAAATCTATTTCACATAATTATAGCCGGAACAACTCCCAAGGCGGTAAAAGAGCCATTTTGAAGGTAGCCGCTCGCTTACAACTTGCAAGATAAGGCAAGACAAAACAATGCAAGGAAATAAGGCAAGAAACATTTCTTTGCGTACCATACAAACTGCGAAAACGTTTCCATTACCACGAAGTGCAGTTTTGTTTATTTAAATAAACACGCAGGAAATTTTTAAATTGCCAAAAGACGAACCTTTTCAATTCCTCTCGATAATGACTGATATATAACAATATATCCTCAAAAGTGTTGAATATTGAATGGCTTGGTTTCTGCGAGTATAAATTTTCACCTACAGTCAGTCATTAGGTACTAAATAAATGTACAATTTAATTAACAAGATCATTTTATACTATTTAAATCCATTTTATACTATTTAAGAAAGAAAGAAAAACATTTATTTACTGGAAATGGACGCACATACACAAAGTAGAATTTATAAAAACAAATTATATATATATGTATTTCTTTTTTTTTTTATTAAAATTATCATTTATTTACATATTTACAATTAAAGTAAAAAATACAAACTATGATTTATAGAAAACATCCTCAAAGCCCTCGCTGCTGTCGATAGGCAAGGTTCCCAACAGGCTGGCAGCGTTCCCTTTTTGGATGGCCAAGCTTATGCGTTGGCGGAAAAAGCTCCCAGCCCGTCGGTCTCCCGAAGCCTCGATGAGCTTGGATGATAAAATCCGAGCAAATCGGCGAGCCTCGAACCCCCATGGACCCATGGTTTCTAACTGTTCAAGGATTGTAACCTACCTAGTGAACGTAAAGCTTTAGTCTCGAGTCGCTACTTTAGCACATAACTTCAAAGTAAGATGGGCTTATTTTTTTTACTATGAAACGAATTAAACTCAGCTAAAAATACTGTCGCTGTAGCAGCAATTAATCATATTATACTAACAGAGTATAATTAACCTTATGAAAATTTAATTAAAGTCGATATTGCATTATACAATACACGGTAGAATTTGAGCTGCAGTGCAGGTATGCTTACAATATCACGACTAAACTATGAAACTTAGCAAGGCTTCAGTTTAGACCCCGAGGATAAAGGACATCCTTTTGTCTCGTGTACGTGAGTAAAACCGGGAGACAAGGCTAAGTTTAATTGAATAGAACGTAATATAAAAATTTCTGCTTCTTTTCCTTACATTTAATTACTCTCCAAACGTTACGGAATACTAATATTTATTTTATGATATTCATACAAAATAATCCCCTTGAGCTTTGTCAAGTATGAGATCTAATAAAATACAATTTTGAATAGCCAACATTAAATGTAAGATTAAAAAAAAAAACGAAAAATGTAATTACACTCTTAAATATAAGGAAATAAAGTCCAAATTCAAGTTTACACAACGGCAATGCTGTACCGGACAACTGAGAGATGTTTCATAAGGGGACGGAAATTAAAAGCGGTAAATTAATGCCACTGGACGAAAAAAAGCGTTTTTTTTTTTAAAGCATGTCGTTGTGATGGACGAGTTTAAAGGCGCTTAAGAAATTTATCTTGTCCTCTGAAAAGTATTATAAATTAATTTATATCTAGGCTTTTAGATGGGCTTAGGGTTGCCACTATTAAAATTCTGTTCTACCTTTCAACTGATCTACTCTTTAATAATACTTACTTGTATAAAAAACCGGCCAAGTGCGAGTCGGACTCGCGCACCGAGGGTTCCGTACAAACTTCGACCATCGTTCGTCCATCACGGGAAATGCACAATTTTATTTATTTACCTTATTTGGAATAATGTCAATTAAGCTAGACCTCTAAATTGTATCAGCGCCGATACAACTCAGAGGTCTTTATTAATTGGCGTAACTATGTATGTATGGGGACACCCTTTAATTTTCAACTTTTTTTTTTATTTTTTAGAAGTTTTCCCTTTATTTATGCTGTAAGATCTTATTTTTTGCCAAATTTCGTGATTCTAGGTGAACGGAAACTACCACAAAACAAATAAAAGGGCAAAAAAATCGCGTTTGTTGTATCGGAGCCCCCCTTAAATATTTATTTTATTTTGTTTTTAGTATTTGTTGTTATAGCGACAACCGAAATACATAATTCGTGAAAATTTCAACTGTCTAGCTATCGTGGTTCTTGAGATACAGCCTGGATACAGACAGACGGACGGACGGACAGACGGACGGACAGACAGCGAAGTCTTAGTAATAGGGTCCCGTTTTTACCCTTTGGGTACGGAACCCTAAAAAGGAAGTTTGTTAGAAGTGCTCGTGGTGTAGCTTGATTAGCAGTTCTTAACCGATCGGTTAAGTTAAGAAACGTCCAGTCAGGTCGGTACCTAGATGGCTGACCGCCTAGTGGTATTTCAACTTGAGCGTTTCCGTGCTTCAGAAGGCACGTAAAGCCGTTGGTCCCAACTAGTTAGAGGCCTCCTAGGCGGCCCAAAAACTCCAACAGTAGGTTGACCACTAGCCTACTTCTACCAAACCGCAATGAGCAAGCGTGGTGGAGCAATTCCCTTTCACCCTCATCCATGAAAGGAGGCCTATGCTCAACACTGGGACATGAAAAAAGAAATATCAAAATGAGACTACTCAGTAAAAAGTGATGCGTAGTCATAGTATATAAAAAAAAATATAGTATACGCGTCTACTTGAGAACCTCCTCCGTTTTTTCGTCGGTTAAAAAGGCTCCTTTTCAGGAGGAGGATATAAAAAAGGTCTAGAAGCAGGCAAATGGTCCACTCGATAAGTAGGTAGTTACCGTCGCCTATGTACATTTGCTATAATAGATGGATTGCCGATGTGTGACCTTGAAGAGCTCTTTTTACGCCCTTTTTGAAGAACTACAGGATGTAGTATTCTGTCTCATTAAAACCTTAGGGTGTTTGATGTTCCTATAAGATTCTATGGGCTGTTTTTGAATAGGAATTATAGAATTTAAATTACATATTTTTAATGGTCCTAACATAATTGACAAAATTTTATTTTCCATTTTTTTTTTCCTCATCTTGATAAATAATCTTCTAGAATCTTCTTATACAGCTACGTTGTAGTAATGGATAATAAAACTAAACGACTTAAGTGCCAAAGGAATATGCAAAACATTTCTCAGAATAGTAAATTGTGGCAGAACAACTCATTGATAAACGCGCGAAGCAAACATTAAAGACAAGAGTTTATAGTTTTCAATACTAAAGATAGAAAATTCAGGAGAATGAACGGTAAAGTAACTGACTGCTTCATTCATTGTTGGTACCTAAAATTCGTGGTAGTCATCTAAAATATTAATTCCATAAACGTTTTTGAAGTTATACTTCTTTTGGCGCGATGGAGAAAAATGATGAGAGTGAATTTTTACGATGCGCGCGCACACCGACACCTAAATTTAACAGCATGAAGTTAGTTCTAGGTGGTATGAAAACTGATAACTATGTTCAAGTTGTATATTCTAGTATTTTTATATGTAGAACACGTGTTTCGTAAGGGTACGATTAAACAGTGTGAATAAATAAATATTATTTTGGTGTTTTTATTAAATCAATTTCATATACGACGGTGATACTAATAATTTATTATTTATTATTATATCTATATATATATATATTGAATATTAGTGATAAAACTGATTTGAATAAAGTATAACTTCTAACGCGTGTACATAAGTACACACACTCTTTTTGATTTGTTTTTATACTACATTGTCAGCTAACAAGCAAACAGCCCAGCTGATGGTAAGTTTATGAACGCTTGCAACACCAGGGGTATAACGCGTTGCCGACCCTTCCCCCCACCCCGATAAGCTCTTTATAAGTTATTTGGCTGCGGTATTCTGTAAGGCGGAGGTACTTCCCCAGTCGTGCTGCTCTCTGAGCGACATATCGCTATGCTCTACCTCTCTCCATCATGGTAAACCAGTCTCCGTCAAACTAGTCTAACTTGGTAGGTAGTCAGTCAGATGATCTCTACATGTGATATCCTCTCAAATTCCTCTCACAATATGTATTGTGACGATGTCATGCCATGGTTTAAAGAATAAAATACTTTTGATAAAAAAATTAAAGAAATTGACAAGAAGATTGACTTTGTAATTTGTGGGAGATCTGGAGACTAAAGTAAGCCTGGGCCAGTATTTTAGACCTCCAGGCCCCCTATTACGTGTTCTGTGAGCACTTTAGTGTATGAAAATGTGTGAGAGTGTGTGTTTATGTGAGTGTGTTTGATCATTTATATCAAGATGTCGTCATTAATACATAAACGTTCATAACTAAATATGTCGATGAGTTTCGGTGAAAGAAAACATCAGAGGTAAACCATAACATGGTGGTAAGGTATTTTGTAGCACCCACCTAGCTGGCTACCACATTCAGTTTGAAGATCTGTTGGTGGTGTGTACCGACATCGGCAGTTGCATTTTAAATTTGGTCTGCTTAAATTTTGCTATCTATTTATTAACTAAGTCACTCATCATTTTGTTTCTTTTCTTTTTAGGGTTCCGTACCCAAAGGGTGAAAACGGGACCCTATTACTAAGACTTCGCTGTCTGTCCATCCGTCTGTCTGTCTCCAGGATGTATCTCAAGAACCGCTATAGCTCAAAGCTTGAAATTTTAACAAATTATGTATTTCTGTTGCCGCTATAACAACAAATATTAAAAACAAAATAAAATAAATATTTAAGAGGGGCTCCCATACAACAAACGCGATTTTTTTTGCCCTTTTATTTGTTTTGTGGTAGTTCCCGTTGACCTACAATCACAAAATTTGGCAAAAAGCAAGGTTTACAGCACAAATAAAGGAAAAATTCCAAAACATAAAAAAAATGAAAATTAAAGGGTGTCCCCATACATACATAGTGACGCCGATTAACAAAGACCTCTGAGTTGTATGGGCGCTGATACAATTTAGAGGTCTAATTGGCATCAACCTCAAATAAGGTAAATAAATAAATTTGTGCATTTCCCGTGATGGACGAACGTTGGACGAAGTTTGTACGGAACCCTCGGTGCGCGAGTCCGACTCGCACTTGGCCGGCTTTTTTTGTTATAACACTCATATTTTGTCAGTGACACTAGATTAATAATTTAATGTAATAAATCTTAGTTGATTTTGAAAAGAGTAATTGCTAAGTTTCTTGCCGGCTATTCTCAGTAACATTCCGAACCGAGCGTTAGAGTCAGACTATTCATAAGTGCTTGTGAAGGCGTATTTGAAAAATAAATATTTTCACATTTTCATTTTCATTATATTAATAAAAGAAAAAATAATCAAAAAAATTAAATGCATAAGAAAGTAAGCTATTACATTACTCATAAGTAATAATACCTATATTATATTAAAGATGGATAAAAATATAACATTATAATCCTGAATTTTATTTATGCCATCTGGAAACCGCAGACCCCAGTAATCTGAAATATAAACGTATTTCACCAAATAAAAGCTTACCTTTGAATCCGATACGATTGAAATCTGAATGAGGGCCCAAAAAAATATCTATAAGATAAACTATTCATGATTTTTCGCCAAAAAAAAATATCTAGATCAAAGGTTTATCTCGTGAAACGGATTTTTTTCTCAATATACCACTATTTTAGTTTATTACGTTGTAATGATTCATGGGCTGGTTGGAGTGATTGGTTAGATACCCTACCTATCACGCCACAGGTCGTGGGTTTGAATAAGTATTCTGCGACAAGATTCCGATCCAGACCCAGGACAAACATTTTTGTGCATGAACATATCTGTTTGTTCTGAGTCTGGGTGTAATTTCTAATATTATGTAAAAGACAGTGCTCCACTGACTAATGGGGTGAATTCAGTATACCACACTAAGATGAAGAAATGCAATTAATTCCGGAACGTTATGGGAACCTAATAAACCTGATTTGCTTTATCACGTATCGTTACTTTAGCAAAACGCACGTAGCGCAGTGAGCCCTCCCCACGTCATTTGTTAGAGATTTTCAACATCCATTGATGATATTAATTTTCATAAATAAACGAATAGCAACTGAAAAAACGATTAAAAAATAACATTTTCTTGAGATAATTTATAGTGGAATATTCAAAATAAGGTGCAGAATGCACTCAGTTTGCGGAGTGCTGTCCCTTACACCCTTTATGATGTATTTACTTAGAAAATCTTTTCGATAACTAAATATATTTCTACCATAATATACCTAATATTTATGGTAGAAATATATTTATTTCGATAAAAAATATACAAAAATTCAAAGTAGAGGCTAAAAAACTTAACACATAAGTAGCATTGACTCGATAGCTTGAACCCAAACATCACCATAGTGTCATATTTCATCTCTTAAGATTGACCATCTCCACACAACTCCGCCCCACTTTGCTTCAAAAGCCTAAAGCTGGTGTTCGATCGCAAGCGGAAATTGATAAGCGGAACGTCAGTCAAAAATTACTAGCAGCTGACGTATATTACTGATGAAAAATGGGTTTGAAACATAGTATGAAAGAGTCAGTGCTGCAGGATAGTTGTGTCTTGCGATTCAACCTCAATCAGAACAAAAAAAATGGCGATCCTGTACTATTTACAGTCCTCAATAAAGAATGTCAATCAATGCAAGTAAAAGTTTTTGTAATAAAATATAATTTGAATCCTGGAGCTACGATAAAAGGTTTATTTTCAAATAACACAATGTATAGATACTTGAGATATGACTAAAGTTAAGAAACTTTGTATTGCGAGTGAAGCGGTCCAAGTAATGAAATGAACTTATCTGGAGCTCTATAATATTTAGAAGACACACAGGTCACTGGACAAGTCGATCGATGACTTTGTTGACTAGTTTGATATTCGTAACCTGACTAATAATTATTATTACCCAAACAATACTATAATTAATGCGAATGTGTTTGTTTGTTTGCTTGTTACCTTTTCACGCCTAAATCGCTGAACCGATCGCGATGAAATTTGGTACGCAGATAGCCTATGGTATGGAGGTATGGGGAAAGATATAGTTACTTTTTTCTCGGGCACGTGGGTGAAACCGCAGGCGCAGCTAGTAATATTATAAATACGAAAGTTTGTATGTTTGTTACTCAATCACGCATAAACGGACGGCTCAATGGATTTAGATGGAACTTAGCACATAGGTAGATCATACCTTGAAATGACATTAAGGTACTTTTATCCCGGGAAAACATAAGGTCCCTCGGGAACACCGGTGAAACCGCGGGGTGGAAGATAGTATATTATAAAAATGTGAATGTGAGTTAGTTTGTTTCTTACCTTTTCACGTGTAACTGCTGAACCTATCGCGATAAAATTTGCTACGCAGATAGCTTATGGTATAGGGACAGATCCCCAGGGAACGCGGATAAAACCGTGGGTGACAGCTAGTATCCTATCCTATATATAGATATATAACAGAATTGTAGAAAATGGTAGCTAAAAGTTAATTGACATTTTCGTCGCCCCGCGCCGTTCCGCTCGCGGTCGAGCATCGACTTGAAATGTGGATTTGCGGATGACGTAACAGACAGTCGGTCCGTCATTTATCATCCATTTCGTGTCTTTATTTCGTTCCATTTTTGTCGATAAGTTTGGACTGTTTGTATTAGGAATTTTACCATAATTTATTTTATAAAAGTACAGTGCATTAGTACCTATGTGAAGTTGGCAACTAAGTAAACATTTTTTTTTTTTTCACTTCCATTCGTTTGTACCAGGTTTGTACCGGATTGTACCGTTTTTTAAATCGTTTGTACCTCAAGTGGGTAAAAGATATAAGGGAAGTCATTTTTTTTAGTTTTCAAATTATGTCGAAATTGATATTTATGAATTCTATTCGTTTGTACTAGGTTTGTACCGGATTTTACCGTTTTTTAAATCGTTTGTACCTTAAGGGGATAAAAGATATAAGGGATAACATTTTTTCATATATAATTTTTTTTCAAATTATGTCGAAATTGATATTTATGAATTCCATTCGTTTGTACTAGGTTTGTACCGGATTGTACCGCTTTTTAAATCGTTCGTACCTTACGGGGATAAAAGATATAAAGGATAACATTTATTCATATAACGGCGCGTGATTAATGTACTCGATTTATTGTGATATTTAAATGACTTTTTAGTCGATGCGAATAATTATTTAATTTGGGAATTTATGATTTATCAGAGCGGGTAACACCGAATGGGGTTGTGAGTGTCATAGCGGTGACGACGATCACTTTTAAGATGGTCGCCACGCGGTGCACACGCACAAATCCATTAGCTCTTAATCCAAGTTGCCTTTTGTAATCCTTTGTTATTTTAATAGTGTTTTGATTTAGTAATTTGTAATATAGTCATTGCCATATCTTGCGATTGTTATTTCTGCAATTCCTGCACATACACGCCCATAAAATACCAAGAGATAACGGACCAGCTGCGACACGTGGTGTCGCAACCTCTCGGCGATCCGTTACATATATATTGTACGGTTGGGAGGAAGATTGAAATAATAGGCACGAAAGTCGGTATCGAACTGAACGTTTATTAATAGATTCGATTATATATATTGACTACACACTACATCTTCCATCGCATAAAAAAATAAAATAAAATGAATACAATTTTTATTTTATTTCTAAGTTATAATAAACACATTCGTAATGTCTAATAGGTGTATAATAATAATTTTATTATAAGGTTACTACATACATGTGTATTTTTTTTATATATATATTTTTTTTTGCTTCCATTAAAATAACAATAATATTGGTAGTACGTAATAAGTGCAGCTGCCTACTTACATACATTTATTTTTAAATAAACACATTTACACTACAGGAAAATACATTTTGGTACGATTTTTATGAATAATATCGGTTTTACCATCTTTTACAATTTGAACATTTGGAGACATATCTTTTAATACTATGTAGGGTCCTGAATACACGTTGGCAAGCTTATTACCAGTTTCATTCCTAACTAAAATTAAATCATCCTTTTTATACTTAATAGGATTAATATCCTTATCATAACTATCTTTCCTATCTAATTTAGATCGTAATAGATTATCTCGAGCTTCCTTTGAAGATATTTGGAGTCGATACTTCAACTCACAGGGATAACTATCATAATTGTAAAGGGGGTCGACCTGCCTTGTTAGATTGCTGGGTAGGTTACATGTTTTACCATATACCAACTCGAAAGGTGTATATTTCGTCTGCGTATGCACAGACGTGTTGTAACTAAAGCACCAATAGGGTAGCCAGCTACTCCACGAATCCGGATGGTTATCCGTTTGGATCCGAAGAAATGCACCTAGATGTTTATGTGAATTTTCTAGCGCGCCGATGCTCTGGTGGTGGTATGCTGTGGAGTTAATTTTATTTATATGTAGTAGATTACATACCTCTTTCATCGTCGTAGATATAAACTCAGCTCCTCTGTCAGTCGCGATTTCCCCTGGTATCCCATGACGTAAAATAAAATTGTTTACTAGACTTTGAGCTACCTCAGCACTACTCTTAGTTACTAATGGATAAGCCTCTACATATTTAGATAACTCACATTGGAGTGTCAATATATACGAATAATTATTTATATCTTTCTCTAAGGGACCAACTACATCTAGAAATATCTTATTAAATGCTGAATGAGCTGTAGTAGATATGCTCATCGGTTCTTTCACTTTTATCGAATGCTTTTGCTTTTGGCATTTATCACACCGCTTTACAAATTCGGTTACATCTCTTTCAATCCCAGACCAAAAGTAATATTTTTTAATATTATTGACCATTCGTCTAATACCTGCGTGGCCACTCGTAGGTAATAGATGAAAGTCGTTAAGTATAACCCTTATATCATCCTTATCTTTTATTCTTTCAACATCTTTCAGGATACACATCCGTGGACCGGACCAAACTTCAATGTTTTTTATTTCTTTTATAACTCTCTCAATAAATGAACTATTCAATTTATTCTTCAAAAAATATATTTCTTTTATGCTTATCCTCTCACAAAAAAATCCAAACTCTCTCACAAAGGCGTCTGGCGTCAATTGTGATTGAGAGTACGGTTTTATGTATACTGTCATTTCCTTTGGTACATACACAAATAACTCATTTTCTGTCCCTGTCATGTTTTGACTTTTAAATGTAATATACTCTTTTTCTGATATAAATCGGAGCTCATAAGACTCTTTTGGCTTGCTACAAGTTTCCACTACTTTTGGTTGATCAGACCAATTGTATGTAGGAACCGTAGCATCCGAAATGTCTTGTATCTCACTTAATTTCTTTTTCTGAGCTCTTGTCATTACATTCACCACGCTTTCATTCATCTCTTTCAGATCTTTAGATGTAATAACTACCCGAGACAATGCGTCTGCAGCCGCGTTGTCTGAGCCTCTCACATACTCTACTGAAAAATCATATTCTTCCAATAACATTCTGAATTTTAACAACCTACTAGATGGATCTTTTATATTAAATAAATAGACCAGTGGTTTATGATCTGTATAGATATTAAATTTTCGACCATAAAGATACGGCCTGTAATGCTTTACGGCCCAAACAATAGCTAGCAACTCCTTTTCTATTGTAGGTATTGTATTTTTTCAGCTTTATTAAGTGACCTACTAGCATATGCGACCGGTTTCCCGTTTTGGTTCGCTAAAACCGCTCCTATTGCATACGCTGACGCGTCAGTTTGCACTGTAAATATATTGTTATCTGAGAAATCTGGGTATTGTAAAACTGGTGGATATATTAATTTTGATTTCAGTAAATCGAATGCATTTTGGCAACTATCGTTCCACACAAATTTAATATTCTTTCTACATAAATTGTTTAAAGGTTGAGCTATGTCAGCAAAATTTTTAATAAATTTTCTATAGTAATTGGCGAATGCCACAAATCTCTTTACTTCTAATGAATTTTGAGGAATCGGATAATTTTTTACAGTGGAAATTTTTCCTGGATCTGGTAGTACACCTTCTGATGAGATGACATGACCCAAATAAAGCATTTCTTTCTTTAAGAAATCACACTTTGATGGATTTAATTTTAAATTAACTTTTCGTAATCTTTCAAAGACATCAGTTAAATTTTTAATATGAATATCCAATGTTCGTCCATAAACAATCAAATCGTCCAAATATATCAAACATTTTTCATAAGTCAAACCAGCCATAGCTATGTTCATCATCCTTGAGAATGAATTTGGGCTAGTTTTTAGACCCATTGGCATTCTGGTAAGTTGATATTGACCAGAACAGAAGGCAGTGTATTTTCTACTATCCTTTTCTAAATTAATATTGTAAAAACCTTGTTGTAAATCAATGTGTGAAAAATAAATGCAACCTGAGAGAGAATCTAAAATATCAGCTATGTTAGGTAAAGGGAATTTGTCATCTTTAATGCGATCATTAAGCTTTCGATATTCGATAACCAATCGCCATTTCTTTTGTCCCGAGGAGTCAGGCTTTTTGGGAACTAATAGAACTGGGCTCGACCACTCACTTGTACTTGGTTCTATAATACCTTGCTCTAACATGTCATTAATTTGTTTCTTAATTTCCGTTTTTTGGGAGTAAGGTAATCTGTATGGTTTGACATAAACAATATCGGAATTAGGTTTTAAGTTTATACGGTGCGAATATATAGGTGTAGTTGTTAATGTATCACCCGGTAAATGAAAAATGTCTGCATATTTGGCGCAAAGGTTTTCAATAGAGACCTGTTCCTCAAGGTTCAAATGTTTCAAGTTCAAAAGAGAAAATAATTGCTTAACACGATCTGCATTATTCGTACAACTATTGAAAGAACATATTTTGTAATCATGCAATTTATGAATGACAGGCTTAATATCATTCAGGGTCAACTCATTTTCGGTTGTATTTAATATTCGAATTGGAATCTTGCCATTGACTGGGGTTGCTAAAGTACTGGCCAGAAAAACTCCCTCACTTAACTCTGCTGCACATACCACACATTCCTCGTCAACACTCGTGTCCAAATAATGAATGGATTCAGATCTCGAAGGTATATTGAAAGAAACGGTATCATTACTATACAATTTTAAAACAATTTTATCGTTCCGAAAAGTGTATAAGGTTAAAGATTTATTATATAAATCAATGCATGATCTAAACTTTTTCATAAAATCATATCCAATTATACCATCTGCCTTACAAGGCAAGGTTTTGAAAACATAAAACTTGTGACGAAATATATATGTCTCAATCATAAGATCTAAATATACATATCCTATTGCTTCTACTTTGCCCCCAATACCGTTTATAGTCGTCTTCCATTTATGCAAAGGTATGTGTTGTTTTAAAACATAATCATATTTGATGGCTGAAATTGAAGCTCCAGTATCTATGAGCCACGAACATGGCTCACCATTTAAGGAAAAGTGAGCCTGCAAGGTATTATCGTAAGAAAAAATAAATTTACTTTTAGGAACGAAAAAACTGACTGTTGCTACTCACATTTGTGTCGTCTTCGTTATCCTCTGTTATCACTTGAATATTGCCTCGTCTGTGATGATTTCCAGATCTGTTGTCATCATTATTATAAGAATGAGACTTACCCCTAAATCCTTGACGCCTCATAGTTTGTCCTCGGAAGGGACGAGTCCAAGACCGCGCTGCTCCACGTAGCTGGGTGCTGTAGTCTACCGGCGGACGGTAATTACGGTAACTACCTCTTGAAAATGTGCGAGGACCTCTGTAATTACCCCTATAATTCCTAAAGTAATTTATATTATTAGATCTCCTCATTGCTAAAATATCAGTGGAAATGCCTGACGATGAAGAGAGCTCTTCATCCACTGCCGATTGAATAGCATCATTTAATGTCGCAAAATTTCTAGCAGTTATGATTGTACTCAACCTACGGTTACGTAAGCCGTCGGCAAAGCGTTTAATCGCAAGTTTTTCGTTAAGAGGCTTTAAAACTTCATAATTATCAGAATTACCTTCCGATTGGGAGATCGTAAGGTCAACAAATAAATTTGATATTTCATTTCCGAAATCAGAAATACTCTTATCATTTTGTCTGATGGATTGCAACTTTGAATGTATTGCAGTAAATGACTTTTTAGGCAGTAAATTCAATTTCATCGACTCGACTAACTCCGTTACGCTGTTATATTTACTTGCAAGCCTTAATTTTGCTGATTGCGACAACCTACTTTTTAAAATAAAATCGACTAATTTATTTTTGGAATCTTTTTCTAATATCGAAGCATAGTATTCTATGTTATCTATCAATTGTTTTGTAACTGACTCCTGATCATTCATGACTGGTAATAAGCTTAGTGCCACCTTTAAGTCAAATTGTTTCGTAGACTCCATATTTGTGTATGAACATCCCTCTTTTGAAATATTACATAAATTAGAAATTTGACTAAATAAATAATCAAACTTCTCACAATACTCCTCAAGTAATTTAATCTCAGTTTCACTTTTTAATTCCTTGATTCTACTTATATTTTCTACATAATTACTAAACTGTTTATGCAACTCATTAGCTTCTTCTAATTTTCTAGCACATATATTTTCTTTCCTTCCAATTGGGTCTTTTTTAACTAAATATACTTTTATTTTCGTTAATTCTTCAAATAATTCTTTCAAATATTCGGCCATCAATAACTTTAAAATATTGTAAAATAAACACTCACGTCTTACATATTTATTTAGAAAACATACCTTTGTTAATGCTATGATTCATACCCACTATTGTCCTTAAAATGGTCCAATGTTTTCTTAGTACTATGTGTAACTGCACTCTTACGCACTATATCGAAGTAACTTTGCACACATTTCCCGCACTTTATACTCATTCACTTTTGACTTCTATGCAGTGGTCGGGGCTTGGGTCGGGGTGGGACTGGTTTAGGCGACGTCCTCAGCTTTCCTTTGTCTTCGTAGGAGACTGGAGTATCTGCGCAGTGTCATGTCATTCACATGCCGCTGAACCATTTTACTATGGCATTTATAATAAAGCTTATATATTAAAATTATTCATCCGATCGCCACCATTAGGCACAAGACTATCAACACGATGTTTGCTGTACTGGCATGGTATCGCAGTTGTTGGAAGTGGCTGGAATTTTCACCTGCAGCGGCGTTTTGGGCAATTATGACCTTCTCATTTTCGTGTGACTGTGAACCGCCCATTATTTCGGCAAAAGAGTTTGGTGTATCGCACAAGAAAATACAGTTGTTCACGAACAGTAACACAATTATATCTGCACTTATTCATTTTCGTTAAAATGTTCTTCAACTAAAATCACCACGATGTTTACAAATTCTTTAGTCCATATACGGGGTAGTATCCGATGGCGCGAGCGCGAGGCAGACCTGGCTTAGGGTCGCCATGTACGGTTGGGAGGAAGATTGAAATAATAGGCACGAAAGTCGGTATCGAACTGAACGTTTATTAATAGATTCGATTATATATATTGACTACACACTACAATATTTTTTTTTTTAAATTATGTCGAAATTGATATTTATGAATTCCATTCGTTTGTTCTAGGTTTGTACCGGATTGTACCGCTTTTTAAATCGTTCGTACCTAAAGGGGGGATAAAAGATATAAGAAAAAATATATTTTTATTATTTTTTTTTAAATATGTCAAACTTGATAGAAATGACTCCCATTCGTTTGTACCAAGTTTGTACCGGATTGTACCGCTTTTTAAATCGTTCGTACCTTAAGGGGATAAAAGATATAAGGGATAACATTTTTTCATATATATATTTTTTTCAAATTGTGTCGAAATTGATATTTATGAATTCCATTCGTTCATCCGACACTTCGAAACTCCGACAATCAGACAATCAGACAATCAAACACTCAGAGACTCAGACTCAAAGTCAGTCTAAGTCTCAGACACTCAGACACTCAAACAATCAGACACTCAGAGACTCAGACTCAAAGTCAGTCTAAGTCTCAGACTCAGACACTCAGACACTCAGACACTCCGACACTCCGACACTCCGACACTCCTACACTCAGACACTCCAACACTCCGACACTCCGACACTCCGACACTCCGACAATCCGACAATCCGACAATCAGACAATCAGAGACTCAGACTCAAAGTCAGTCTAAGTCTCAGACTCAGACTCAGACACTCAGACACTCAGACACTCCGACACTCCGACACTCCGACACTCCGACACACCGACACTCCGACACTCCGACACTCAACACTCCGACACTCAGACAATCAGACACTCAGAGACTCAGACTCAAAGTCAGTCTAAGTCAGTCAAACTCAAACTCTAACTCTAACTCTAACTCGAGCTCAATCTCAAGCTGAATCTCAAACTCAATCTCAATCTCTCAAACTCAATCTATCTCAAACTCAATCTATCTCGAGCTCAATCTCAAGTTCAATCTCAATCTCAGTCTCAGTCTCAGACTCTGACTCCGACACTCCGACACTCCGACACTCAGACACTCAGACACTCAGACAATCAGACACTCAGAGACTCAGACTCAAAGTCAGTCTAAGTCAGTCAAACTCAAACTCTAACTCTGACTCTAACTCGAGCTTAATCTCAAACTCAATCTCAAGCTCAATTTCAAGCTCAATCTATCTCGAGCTCAATCTCAAGCTCAATCTTAAACTCAATCTCAAACTCAATCTCAAGCTCAATCTATCTCGAGCTCAACTCAAGCTCAAGCTCAATCTCAGTCTCAGTCTCAGACTCAGACTCAGACGTAATAACGTATATTTTACTAACAAATGCCAAAATCAGATGTTTCTTTAAAATTTACATACCAACAAGTTTGACCTATGTGAAGTTGGCAACTAAGTAAACATTTTTTTTTTTTTCACTTCCATTCGTTTGTACCAGGTTTGTACCGGATTGTACCGGTTTTTTAAATCGTTTGTACCTCAAGTGGGTAAAAGATATAAGGGATAACATTTTTTCATATATAATTTTTTTTCAAATTGTGTCGAAATTAATATTTATGAATTCCATTCGTTCATCCGACACTCCGACACTCCGACAATCAGACAATCAGACAATCAAACACTCAGAGACTCAGACTCAAAGTCAGTCTAAGTCTCAGACTCAGACACTCAGAGACTCAGACACTCAGACACTCAAACAATCAGACACTCAGAGACTCAGACTCAAAGTCAGTCTAAGTCTCAGACTCAGACACTCAGACACTCCGACACCCCGACACTCCTACACTCAGACACTCCAACACTCCGACACTCCAACACTCCGACACTCCGACAATCCGACAATCCGACAATCAGACAATCAGACACTCAGAGACTCAGACTCAAAGTCAGTCTAAGTCTCAGACTCAGACACTCAGACACTCCGACACTCCGACTCTCCGACACTCCTACACTCAGACACTCCAACACTCCGACACTCCGACACTCCGACACTCAGACACTCCGACACTCCGACACTCCGACACACCGACACTCCAACACTCCGACACTCAGACACTACGACAATCCGGCAATCCGACAATCAGACACTCAGACACTCCGACACCCCGACAATCCGACACTCCGACACTCCGACACTCCAACACACCGACACACCAACACTCCGACACTCCGGAATTCCGACACTTCGACACTCCGACACTCCGACACTCAGACACTCAAACAATCAGACACTCAGACACTCAGAGACTCAGACTCAAAGTCAAAGTCTCAGACTCAGACTCAGACTCAGACACTCAGACACTCAGACACTCAGACACTCCGACACTCCGACACTCCGACACTCCGACACTCCGACACTACGACACCCCGACACTCCGACACTCCGACACTCCGACACTCCGACACTCCGACACACTGACACACCGACACACCGACACCCCGTTACTCTGACACTCAACACTCCGACACTCCGACACTAAGACACTCAGACACTCAAACAATCAGACACTCAGACACTCAGACACTCCGACACTCCGACACTCCGACACTCCTACACTCAGACACTCCGACACTCCGACACTCCGACACTCCGACAATCCGACAATCCGACAATCCGACAATCAGACAATCAGTCACTCAGAGACTCAGACTCAAAGTCAGTCTAAGTCTCAGACTCCGACTCAGACACTCAGACACTCAGACGCTCAGACACTCCGACACTCCGACACTCCGACACTCCGACACTCCGACTATCCGACATTCAGACACTCAGAGACTCAGACTCAAAGTCAGTCTTAGTCTCAGACTCAGACACTCCGACATTCCGACACTCCGACACTCCGACACTCCGACAATCCGACAATCAGACAATCAGACACTCAGAGACTCAGACTCAAAGTCAGTCTAAGTCTCAGACTCAGACTCGCACACTCAGACACTCCGACACCCCGACACTTCGACACTCCGACACTCTGACACACCGACACACCGACACTCCGACACTCCGACACTCAACACTCCGACACTCCGACAATCCGACAATCAGACACTCAAACAATCAGACACTCTGACACTCAGAGTCTCAGACTCAAAGTCAGTCTAAGTCTCAGACTCAGACACTCAGACACTCAGACACTCCGACACTCCGACACTCCGACACTCCGACACTCCGACACTCCGACACTCCGACACTCCGACTATCCGACATTCAGACACTCAGAGACTCAGACTCAAAGTCAGTCTAAGTCTCAGACTCAGACCCTGACACTCCGACACTCCTACACTCCGACACACCGACACCCTGACACTCTGACACTCAACACTCCGACACTCCGACACTCCGACACTCCGACACTCAGACACTCAGACACTCCGACACCATGACACTCCGACACTTCGACACACCGACACTCCGACACTCCGACACTCAACACTCCGACACTCTGACACTCCGACACACCAACACTCCGACACTCCGGAACTCCGACACTTCGACACTCCGACACTCCGACACTCAGACACTCAAACAATCAGACACTCAGACACTCAGATACTCAGACTCAAAGTCAAAGTCTCAGACTCAGACACTCAGACACTCAGACACTCCGACACTCAGACACTACGACAATCCGACAATCCGACAATCAGACAATCAGACACTCAGACACTCAGAGACTCAGACTCAAAGTCAGTCTAAGTCTCAGACTCAGACTCAGACACTCCGACACTCCTACACTCCGACATACCGACACACCGACACCCTGACACTCTGACACTCAACACTCCGACACTCCGACACTCCGACACTCAGACACTCAGACACTCCGACACCATGACACTCCGACACTCCGACACACCGACACTCCGACACTCCGACACTCCGACACTCAACACTCCGACACTCTGACACTCCGACACACCAACACTCCGACACTCCGGAACTCCGACACTTCGACACTCCGACACTCCGACACTCAGACACTCAAACAATCAGACACTCAGACACTCAGACACTCAGAGACTCAGACTCAAAGTCAAAGTCTCAGACTCAGACACTCAGACACTCAGACACTCCGACACTCAGACACTACGACAAACCGACAATCCGACAATCCGACAATCCGACAATCAGACAATCAGACACTCAGAGACTCAGACTCAAAGTCAGTCTTAGTCTCAGACTCAGACTCAGACACTCAGACACTCCGACACTCCGACACTCCGACACACCGACACTCCGACACTCCGACACTCAACACTCCGACACTCCGACACTCCGACACTCCGACACTCAGACACTACGACAATCCGACAATCCGGCAATCCGACAATCAGACACTCAGACACTCAGACACTCCGACACCCCGACAATCCGACACTCCGACACTCCGACACTCCGACACTCCAACACACCGACACACCAACACTCCGACACTCCGGAACTCCGACACTTCGACACTCCGACACTCCGACACTCAGACACTCAAACAATCAGACACTCAGACACTCAGACACTCAGACACTCAAATAATCAGACACTCAGACACTCAGAGACTCAGACTCAAAGTCAAAGTCTCAGACTCAGACACTCAGACACTCAGACACTCCGACACTCAGACACTACGACAATCCGACAATCAGACACTCAGACACTCCGACACCCCGACACTCTGACACTCCGACACTCCGACACACCGACACACCAACACTCCGACACTCCGACACTCCGACATTCAGAGACTCAGACTCAAAGTCAGTCTAAGTCTCAGACTCAGACTCAGACACTCAGACACTCAGACACTCAGACACTCAGACACTCAGACACTCAGACACTCAGACACTCCGACACTCCGACACTCCGACACTCAGACACTCAGACACTCAGACACTCAAACAATCAGACACTCAGACACTCAGAGACTCAGACTCAAAGGCAGTCTAAGTATCAGACTCAGACTCAGACACTCAGACACTCAGACACTCCCGACACTTCGACACTCCGACACTCCGACACTCTGACACTCAGACACTCAGACACTCAGACACTCAAACAATCAGACACTCAGACACTCAGAGACTCAGACTCAAAGGCAGTCTAAGTATCAGACTCAGACTCAGACACTCAGACACTCAGACACTCCCGACACTTCGACACTCCGACACTCCGACACTCCGACACTCCGACACTCTGACACTCCGACACTCAGACACTCAGACACTCAAACACTCAAACAATCAGACACTCCGACATTCAGACTCAGACACTCAGACACTCCGACACTCAGACACTACGACAATCCGACATTTAGACACTCAGAGACTCAGACTCAAAGTCAGTCTAAGTCTCAGACTCAGACACTCAGACACTCCGACACCCCGACACTCCGACACTCCGACACTCCGACACTCCTACCCTCAGACACTCAGACACTCAAACAATCAGACACTCTGACACTCCGACAGTCCGATATTCAGACTCAACACTCCGACACTCCGACACTCAGACACTCAGACACTCAAACAATCAGACACTCAGACACTCAGAGACTCAGACTCAAAGTCAGTCTAAGTCTCAGACTCAGACTCAGACACTCAGACACTCAGACACTCAGACACTCAGACACTCCGACACTCCGACACTCAGACACTCAGACACTCAGACACTCAAACAATCAGACACTCAGAGACTCAGACACTCAGACACTCAAACAATCAGACACTCAGACACTCAGAGACTCAGACTCAAAGTCAGTCTACGTCTCAGACTCAGACTCAGACACTCAGACACTCCGACAATCCGACATTCAGACACTCACAGACTCAGACTCAAAGTCAGTCTAAGTCTCAGACTCAGACTCAGACTCAGACACTCAGACACTCCGACACCCCGACACTCCGACACTCCGACACACCGACACACCGACACACCGACACGACAATCTCAAACTCAATCTATCTCGAGCTCAATCTCAAGCTCAATCTCAATCTCAGTTTCAGTATCAGTCTCAGTCTCAGTCTCAGTCTCAGTCTCAGTCTCAGTCTCAGTCTCAGTCTCAGTCTCAGTCTCAGTCTCAGTCTCAGTCTCAGTCTCAGTCTCAGTCTCAGTCTCAGTCTCAGTCTCAGTCTCAGTCTCAGTCTCAGTCTCAGTCTCAGTCTCAGTCTCAGTCGCAGTCTCTGACTCTGACTCTGACTCTGACTCTGACTATCATTCAGACTCAGACTCAGACACTCAGACACTCCGACACCCCGACACTCCGACACTCCGACACTCCGACACTCCGACACTCCGACACTCCGACACTCCGACACTCCGACACTCTGACACTCCGACACTCCGACACTCCGACACTCCGACACTCCGACACTCCGACACTCCGACACTTCGACACTCCGACATTCCGACACTCAGAGAATCAGACTCAAAGTCAGTATAAGTCAGTCTAAGTCAGTCAAACTCAAACTCTAACTCTGACTCTAACTCTAACTCGAGCTCAATCTCAAGCTGAATCTCAAACTCAATCTATCTCGAGTTCAATTGATAGATAGCTCGAGATATCGAGCTCAATCTCAAGCTCAATCTCAATCTCAGTCTCAGACTCTGACTCCGACACTCCGACACTCCGACACTCTGGCACTCAGACACTCAGTCTAAGTCAGTCAAACTCAAACTCTAACTCTGACTCTAACTCGAGCTCAATCTCAAACTCAATCTCAAACTCAATTTCAAACTCAATCTCAAGCTCAATCTCAAACTCAATCTATCTCAAACTCAATCTATCTCGAGCTCAATCTCAAGCTCAATCTCAAACTCAATCTCAAACTCAATCTCAAGCTCAATCTATCTCGAGCTCAACTCAAGCTCAAGCTCAATCTCAGTCTCAGTCTCAGACTCAGACGTTATAACGTATATTTTACTAACAAATGCCAAAATCAGATTTTTCTTTAAAATTTACATACCAACAAGTTTGACCTATGTGAAGTTGGCAACTAAGTAAACATTTTTTTTTTTTTTCACTTCCATTCGTTTGTACCAGGTTTGTACCGGATTGTACCGTTTTTTAAATCGTTTGTACTTTAAGGGGATAAAAGATATAAGGGATAACATTTTTTTTAAATTATTTATTTCAAATTATGTCGAAGTTGATATTTATGACTCTCATTCATTTGTACTAGGTTTGTACCGGATTGTACCGCTTTTAAAATCGTTTGTACCTTAAGGGGATAAAAGATATAAGGGATAACATTTTTTCAAATATATTTTTTCAAATTATGTCGAAATTGATATTTATGAATTCTTATCTTTGAATTATGAATTCTTATTTATATCTTTTATCCCCGTAAGGTACGAACGATTTAAAAAGCGGTACAATCCGGTACAAACCTAGTACAAACGAATGGAATTCATAAATTTCAATTTCGACATAATTTGAAAAAAAATTATATATGAAAAAATGTTATCCCTAATATCTTTTATCCCCTTAAGGTACGAACGATTTAAAAAGCGGTACAATCCGGTACAAACCTAGTACAAACGAATGGAATTCATAAATATCAATTTCGACATAATTTGAAAAAAAATATATATATGAAAAAATGTTATCCCTTAGGTATATCTTTTTTCCCCTTAAGGTACAAACGATTTAAAAAGCGGTACAATCCGGTACAAACCTGGTACAAACGAATGGAAGTCATTAATATCAAGTTTGACATATTTAAAAAAAAAAAATAATAAAAAAAAAATTTTTCTTATATCTTTTATCCCCTTAAGGTACGAATGATTTAAAAAGCAGTACAATCCGGTACAAACCTAGTACAAACGAATGGAATTCATAAATATCAATTTCGACATAATTTGAAGACTTAAAAAAATGACTCCCCTTATATCTTTTACCCCCTTGAGGTACAAACGATTTAAAAAACGGTACAATCCGGTACAAACCTGGTACAAACGAATGAAGTGAAAAAAAAAAAAAATGTTTACTTAGTTGCCAACTTCACATAGGTTGCATTAGTCCATAGTTCATGTTGCTCAATGCAGCTAATATCCAAGTATAAAATTATTTCCTATCTCATAAGATAATCTTATTACCGTTTCAAAATAGAATATAAGCCATTTATTTAATTTAGATTCTAAGAGCTACTGACTATTGATGAAAGAATTTGGAAGTTGAAAATAAAATTGGATTAGGGTTCAAGTGAGTTTATGCCTACACATTCAGACGTAACTAGTACGTTACCAATTGGATAAAATACCTTAGTTTAGTGAAAGGACACATCTGTTTGGAAGTAATAAAGCTATTTTTAAGACCATTTTAGTATAGACCGTTTGTACATCACAATCTCAACATGGTAAGTGACAATGTCCCCGAACGTGATGAAAACGTAAAGCTTTCTGTCGGAACACATCTGCATTGGTTGGTGTTTGGCGACCTTAGAGTATAAAACAAACACAACTTTCCCAAACAAATTATGGTAGTTATTGTTTAGCTAACAGGATACATAAAACTTTTAATAAGAAATTTTATGGCATAGATATTTTTAACACTACCGGTTACACTTTTAAAAGAGAAGTAACCAAAATTTTAAACTCTGGTTGAAATTGATTCTTACACAACACAAAACACACGCGCACCCTCACATACACACACACACGCACACACTATTACTACTAACAACTCCTATCTTTATTTCGTAATTACATTATTTTATTAAAACATAGAATAGCACGTACTGCAGAGGAGCAGCTACCTCACTAAACTAACCTCATATGTATAAAATAGTATTTAAAAATTGTAAATCCGTTATTGGCTGTAAATATTGTTTATGTAAGCATATACCTAAGTTATACTTGTAAGGGCTGTGGATTTTGTAATAAAAATAAATAAAAGCTATAGATTGACAGTATCGCTCTGGTCCGTTGTGCCGATCGCAAGCAAATATGTTATAGATACTTAGCTATGATTTAGTGCTTTCATAGCGATGTTCCATACATCTGCATCCACCCCGCGTCTTTCACATCCCCTTTTGAGACCCTTCTGTGTTCGTACTTGTGCTTTCGGTTCATACTTAGTAAGGCGCGCTCTATAGCTTGCTTATGTATACTCTATGTTGACGGGTGATAGCCAGTCAATCTGGTAGTATAAAGTACCCTACCACTGGTCTATAGTTTTTCCACGATGTTTTCCTTTAGCGAAACTCTAAGCGTCGTGTTCGAAGTTTGTTTTCAGGAAATAATTGCTGACTTTATTGGCGACTCTTCTCAGTAAATCCAAACTAAAACTTGAAAAAAATCAATAGGTACGTAAATAATGCAGATAAATAAATTAAATGATTAACTATCATCTTGAAAATACCATTTCAAGGTAATAAGTTAAACAATCGTTCATAATAAAATACACAAAAATAATTTTGTCAACTTGTTTATTGAGATAGTCAACATACCTTTATTTTTGTATCGAGAACATTAAATTTACATTTCATCCATTTTAAACAATTTCGCAATAATGACGCAATCACAATGCCTTATGTAATTTATTTATTATTGCTATTTATTTATATATTTGAATACTTTAAAGAAGCACTGTTTATTGTATATACAATTTTACAATATTTTTTTTTTGTTTTTAATTCCACTTATACTCATAAAACCTTTAATAAATCTTACTTTTACCTTTCAATCTGATTTAATTTTGATGTTAAATATTATATTAATAAAAAAAACTAGTATGTAGAAGTTTTGTTTTTAAATGTTTGTTTGAAGTTTGTATGTTGAAGTTGTGTTGAGACTTTATAATTCAACATGAAATAATTTTAAATAAAAATACTTTAGCACACCGACGCACATTTTAACAAAGCATAGACGCTACCAAAAAAAAACCGAGATTGATGTGTAATAGTTTCGTATTGGAATATTCACTTTTTATTTTGATTCAAAGATGACAAGATTATAGAATTTAGACAAGGTAAATAATTAAAAAGTATTCATAAACTGTATAATTTATCTTTAAACTAACGTTGAACATAATATCCTACACTGTGATTTTTTCTAACGGGCGGTTTGCTATTCTATTTCAAATTTGAAATAATAAACTATACTTTCACAAAAGGAAAAACAATTTTCGTATATTTATCATCGTTATATTAAGTAGGTAACAGTGTTTCACACATTAAAATATTAAATAATTTATTTAACAATAATTAGATGAAAATGGCACATTTTCACTTTATTTACAATCACATATATTAGCACTTATATTTATGTCACTATACTTATTTATATACAAAATTATATATTCACTAATCGTCTTTCATTATTACTGGAGTATTTACAATATTGAATAATAAATAGCCGTTATTCATTTTGCGATAAAACACATAAAAGTTTTCATGAAAACTCGTAAATGTATAATAAATCGCGGTAGGTTCATAAAACTTTAATATTTATGAGTAAATGCGCAAAATGAATGAAGGTCTTAAGTCTAAGAAATATTTTATATTCACAAGTACAATGATTCATTCAAAGCGCTCATTTAAAACAAAGCGTTTTTACGCAATATTAACGCTGCATCTGTGTGCAACATCAATACAGTCAAAAGTTTTTATAAATCGTGACTTGAGAAAGCAACGAATTTTGATACTTATCAACAACTAACTCTACTTGATTTATTAGCTATATATATTATATATTATAACAACCTTTGTAACTATTTACATTAGCTAAAACCGTTTTTCGATTTGTTGTTGTATAGAGATTTTGGCAGTTCGCTGAAATCCCAAACTTCATCAATTGCAGTGAATGCTCTACATTTGGTACAATATATTCGTAAAGTTTAATGTATTCTAGAGTTCGAGTTATTGGAGCTATTTGCTATTCATCAGGATTATTATTATGGAAATTACATTACCTTTGGGTTCGTCATCACTAACGTATATATAGCATAAGAAAAAGATACGAAATGAGGCCCACAAGACACACTTTGTTTGGTTGAACGCGATAATCTCAAGAACTACTGGTTCGAATTGAAAAATTATTTTTGAATTGCATAGCCAATTTATTGAGGAACTTTTATCCCCGGAAAACATAAGATCCCTCGTGAACGCGGGTGAAACCGCGGGATGGAAGCTAGTTTTCAATAACTTTTCATAATCACCAAACGATAGCCAAAGTCTATCCAATCAAAGATTTACTAATTCGTAGATTGTAGGTCAGACCGTAAAATAAACACGTCCCAAAATTTTACAATATTTTTATGACCAACCGTCATAATTTTGTGATATGATTTAATAAAATATATAAGATTAATTGTTGCAAAATTATCTCTAGAACCTCTGCAAATAAATACGATGCTAAAGTGCGGAAGTGAATAAATGCTTTTTATGCAAAGCGGTGTCATAAAAATGTCTTTCAAAGAAAAATCATTAATTATAACGCTACTTGGCAATTGTGCTCAGTAAGAGGGGATCATTAAATTCTTTTAGTAAGCAAAATGTCTCTTTAATGGAATGTAAACACGGTGTAATTTGTAAGAGATCAAATAATGAGGTACATATGTATAAAGTTTACTACGATCAGTTTGTTAATTGGCAGTTCAAACTTTTTGTATAGTTCTTTGTTTTCATTTTCTTTAACAAGACTAGATGAAATCTTTAAAAAAAAACAAGCCCAGTTTGACTGTGAGAGGTTGCAGAACCTAAACTACTGGTACAACCATGAATTTTGGAGGCTATCCTTTTGTACTAAGAAAGGATTTTCCGAAATTTAACCGTTATGGGGATAGAATAGGGGATCGCAGGTAAAACCACGTTGCAGAAAGAAAATGTGTATGTTTGTAAGTATGTTTGAATAAACTCAAAAACTACTAGACCGATTTAAAAATTTCTTTCACCGTTGGGAAGCTACACCATCCCCGAGTGACATAAGCTTTATTATATTTTCAAAAAAATAGGGATCCTTACTAAAACTCTAATAATGTAACCCGAGGTGAAAAAAATTACCTAAAAAATCCTTACATCATGTGCGCTGCGAAAACTATTGATGATAGAACAAAATAATGTACTACGACCTTGCAGAACACATTACACACACACACACACACATATGTCTAGCTATTATAGTTATGTCACAATAAGTGTTATTTATTTTAAAAAATTAATTAAAATGCTGGCGCTAGAAAAGGCTCTTTATTTGTCTCTTGGTTTTGATCCTTATCTAAATAAATTACTTCATATTCAAGACTGCTTTAATACCTTTATATAACTTTTTAAATTATTCAATTCGGACATTCCATTCGAAAGATATCACGAGTTTAAATATGTAAGTATTAGAAAAAAGTCGCGTGGTCGCCGCTCATCCCGTTCGGCTAGCAAGGCAGCACCAATGCGATGTAGGCGTCACTGGGGTAGGGGATGGGAGTCAATGTCTAAAATAATAATATAAAGAGGAAAGATTTGTTTGTTTGTTACGATTTAACTCAAAAACTACTCGACCGATTTTAAAAATTCTTTCACCGTTAGAACGTGAACCGTTCGACGCCACCGCGACGTTCCCTACTAGAGTGGCTCACGGCAGAACGGGTTTACGAATTTGGATTGAAATATGGCACATAGATAGATTATAGTCTGGAATAATACATAGGCTACTTTTTATCCCTGGAAACATAAGAACCCTCGGGAGCGCGGGAGAAACCGCGGGGCGGAAACTATTAAAAATATATACGAGCATATAATATAATGTTACAAGTAGCTGTGCTTCCCGTGCGAAGCCGGGGTGGTTATTGTATAAAAATAAAATATGAAAACTCAGGTAAAATAAATTTAACTTCACTGCAAAATTTATCTTCTCAAGTTACATTATTTATTACAAGAGTTGAGAGTTTCAAGAGATTACGTAACAGAATATGCAAGGAGACCTGAAATTCATGAATACATATGACATCAACTTTAGTGAACGAGTTAATGGTATGAAACTGATCAAAATGTCCACAAGAATTAAAGTTCTAATATAAATTCACGATAAACAAAACTTGCGCAACTCGTCATGATTTATACCTCGCTAACTAACGAAACTTGTAAACAATTTCAACCGATGAAGTTTCCTAAACAAACTAGCGAGCTATGAACCAAATTTCAACTTTGCGTTTTCAATTTTCGTTCTAACATTAACATTCACACTCACCAAAGGATACTGATATGTTTTTAACACTACAACAATTACATATCTAAAAATCACAGTAAAGACTAGCATTTATATATTACAAAACATCAGAAGGAACAGATCCTATAAAGATAAGTACAGTCTTAGAAAATGGAGTGATCTAAACTGTAACTTCTTCTGTAAAGCGACTTTTATCATCTAAATTTATAACAATAGCATGAGTCCTTGCGTGGCCTGACCTGACACCTTTAACAGTTTCCGTGCTACTCGGACTAGATTTCAGTTCACTTGGTTTATCACTTTTATTATTGAAACCGTTACGACTCGCCACTTCTGGTGGTCTTATATCACCGCACGTTTCACCTGATATTTTGAAAACACCATTTTGTTCTTTATCTTTACTTTCTTCGTTTAATTCAATCTTCTTCTTTGGCGAATCAGTAGTTACATCGGTTTGGCTTTGTTCAGCATTGCTGTTTTCGACGCTTTTTGTAGGGCTGAAGGTTTTATGTCTATATGCTGGTGGAGCTTCAAAAGGTAGGTCTCGACCGCTGCTGCTGGATTCCTCAGCAGGTGTCACAGTGCACATAAGGCGGTCAGCCACTGCACTGAATACGGTATTGAGTTTAAGAGGTGCTGAGTGATCTGATGTGGGTGGTTTACGGTCATGTATTGCTACTGCGTCTTGCATGGCAGTTATTCGTCGAGTCACTATAGTCCCAGCACCACATCGCTCCCGAAGTTTCTCCAGTTGGTTGCATATTTTTTTGAACTCCTCCTTTTGAAATAAACAGAATGTATTATGTTAATTCTCATAATGTTTTTGTTTTCTGTTCTTAACTGTACTAAAAATAATAATGTCGGGGTTGTTTTTATAAGCTAAAGTAATTTGTTTATGAAAACTACTAAACTAATTACAACCTAAAATGCCCGTTTGAGATATTTCTTTTGGATTTGATATATTTGTCTCTTTTTGCATAGTGTACATATTTTACATGGGGTGTAAAAAAAGATTTTTAGCTGGAAAATTAAAAAGAAATATATTGAATTATATTAAAAAAATGTAAGTGACGTTAATGAAAGAAAACCTATTATTTTCTAGTATGTCTTTTTTATTACCCATCCTTAACCTTACCTCGAGTTCCCTCTCAGTCATGTTGTCACAAAATCTTGCGCTTCTATTAGTCGTCATAGTATACGTGGATTCAGCCGGTCTTGATCTGAACTTGCCAGTTTTCTCCCGCTCATCCTTGCCGTGACCTTTGTAGACCATATAAGCCTGGTAGATATAACAGAAATATGTTATTCCATAAGTGATTTATTTAGTAGCTGTAGGGTTGTTAATTTTTGATTCAATTGAAAAATATTGGGGCTAGAAAAATGTGATTTTTTACATGAAAATTGAAAAGAACTTTACCTACTATTTATGTTGATTAAATAAGTAAATCATGTAAATAAATTAAGTATTTAAAAAAAAAAAAACTTTTTTTAAATAGAAATAAAAGTAAAAAATAAAAACTATTTAATTCAAACAACTTTGACATTTTGAGATCATAAATTACAAACTTGTGAAGTACCTACTTTTAATATAAGATAAATGATTTCCAATATTAATTTTAAAACGTAATTAGAAGACCTTTTCAAATGATTACCAGGAAATTAACAACCCTATTAAAAACTTTACCAACCACTAATAATACTGACTATTATTATATACTTTATAAAGGACATGGTATATAATTAAAACCGCTTTGATATAAAACCGATAACCTATTAAAATTTGTAGAATTTCATCTATAAAATGACATGAAATACTGTCATTGTTTCCTATATGCATGGACCTAAAAAAAAGGCGGACGCCACCTTCAGTAATTGTTACTGAAGCACCTACAGTAAGCCAGCTCGCTTAAATGCATACACGTCCGGCACGCACACATTCACACCACACTAAGCCGGCCGCCCGCCATTACGCTCCGAACCAAACACCCACACAGTTACGTCGCCACCATTTTGGTGCTTCAATAGTTTCTTAGCGGCCATCTGTTCGCCTTTTTTTCTAGGTCCATGCCTATATGGAACCTAGCAGCTACTTTCTCCCGCTAGAGCTATATTCTCTTGCTATATCGTAAGCTAATGATGCTATTGGTTACAATGACAAGACGAAACTACGTCACCTAAATCGTGGCACTCCATTGGACACAGTATTTTGGTGGCGCCATCTACGATTACCTTTTTATAAGCAACCCTGTCATGACTTTAGGCGTTCTAATTAAATTTAAATTAGTTTTACGTGGAAATCTAAAAGTTGTAACCCATATGGGAAACCTTTTATAGTAATTAAGTTTTCGAATAAATATCAGTTCAACCAAATGACGGGCCGGTTGGCGTGGTTGGTAAGATACCTATCACAAAGTAGTATATGTTGTATATCAGTTATCTGGCTTCCATAGCACAAGCTCAGCTTAGTTTGGGGTCAGATGGCCGTGTGTGAGGAATAATGTCTCAGAATATTTGTTTATTCATTTATTTAAATAGGTTTTTAACTATAGATAGGCTTGTGAAACACAATCTCTCCACGGTAAGTGATTATGTGACTTAAGGTGGTCAACACATAAAGCCTAGAAGAGAACTGGCTCTCAAGTGCAACTACCGGAACACCACGGCAGGTGCATAGCTAGAGGGTTGTAAGCTAGGTAGGTACTAAGAAGTACCCTACTACTGTGCAATGTTTCCATTCACGGAAGCCTAATGTTGTGAGGAAGAATTTAAAAGTATGTAATGTCTCTATTGCACTACGTCTAAATAATGAGAACTAGTTCACCATTCATCCCCATCATTGATAAGGGATGCTACCCTGTAGTAAGGAAAGTAGCGGCCCAAGAATTATATACATTTAAACTTGAAGAATTTTTTCAAATAGAAGTTCTAAGAAAATTCATAAACTTGTTTAACAAATAAGAAAAGTAATTAAAAATTTCTTCCCGCTACACGTTAAATAAAATTGTTTTTTTTTTTTTGTTAAATTAAAGGAATGCTGTGAAGTTCGGGGCCCTGTTGTATCCCGGGGTCCCACTCAGTTTTATCCACTTACTGTTAAACCCTGTGAAGATATTTACTGAGTGGACAATAATGTAATAAATTTAATCTCAATGTGACAATCTTTAGCAGGCTATTATTAAAGTGGTAAAATTTATAGTTTGGTTGTTTTAAGGCCATGAAATAAAGGGGATATACCTTAAACTATAAATAATGGTGATGGATTGTGATTGAACCCAAAATTACACCCCCATTTCGCATGCTATGTAAATGTTGTTATGTTAAAACCACGTGTAAAATATAATATAAAATATAATACTAGCTGTCCCCCAAGGTTTTACTCGCGCAGCGGTTTAAAAAATAGATGTTGGCCGATTCTCAGACCTACCCGATATGCACACAAAATTTCATAAAAATCGGTCGAGCCGTTTCGGAGGAGTATGGTAACTAACATTGTGACACGAGAATTTTATATATAAGACTAGCTGTCCCCCGCGGTTTCACTCGCGCAGCGGTTTAAAAAATAGATGTTGGCCGATTCTCAGACCTACCCGATATGCACACAAAATTTCATAAAAATCGGTCGAGCCGTTTCGGAGGAGTATGGTAACTAACATTGTGACACGAGAATTTTATATATAAGACTAGCTGTCCCCCGCGGTTTCACTCGCGCAGCGGTTTAAAAAATAGATGTTGGCCGATTCTCAGACCTACCCGATATGCACACCGTTTTTACATCTAAACAGGCACCTGAGCTCACCTGAAGTTTTTAGTGAGGACGGTCACATTTAGATAACAAATAAATATTGATTTTTATGTAAAACTAGCTGTTCCCCGCGGATTCACCCTTGTCTCCGAGAAAAAAAGTAACCTATGTCCTTTTCCATATCATAGGCTATCTGTGTACCAAATTTCATTGCGACCGGTTTAGCGGTTTAGGCGTGAAAAGGTAAGAAACAAACTCACATCCGCATTTATAATATTAGTTAGAATATGGTGAGAATAAAAATCAGCTCCCTATTATCAACTTATATTGTGGTAAATATGGCATATTTCCAATAAGTCGACAATAATGCCATAAAGCGGTCTTGTTGGCACTTACATACAGCGTTTTAAATTTTAATAATATATATTACTAGCTTTTGCCCCGCGGTTTCGGGATAAAAAGTAGCCTATGTTTTTTTCCATACCATAGGCTACCTACGTACCAAATTTTATCGCAATCAGTTCAGCGGTTTAGGCGTGAAAAGGTAACAAACAAACAAACTCACTTTCGCATAATATTAGTTAGGATTAGGATAGTTAGGATATATATAAGTTAGGATTAGGATAAGGATTTTTATCTATCATAATATTTGTACAAGGAAGCAAGTAGCCGTTCCTTTAAAAGCCTAAGGGAATGAAGGTGGATGTCCGCTGAATAACAGATGAGTTGAGAGCTGAACTTCACAAAGTGTGTCCCAAGTGACGTCAAAAATAATAGAAGTATGAAGGTATACCCCAACGTATACTATTACTGGGCTCAGGCACAGAATGAGTAATAGTACTAAAGGGTCTGGTTTCATCTGTACCCCAAGGGTGATGGACAGAATAATATATTAAAAGAATTGCATGTGAAGATGTGAAACAAAATGGATGTTGAAATTAAATTTTATCTGAAACTAGCTTCCGCGGTTGCACCCGCGTTCCAGAAGGATCTTGTGTTTCCCGGGATAAAAAGTAGCCTATAGCCTCTCTCGATAAACGGGCTATACAACACTGAAATAATTTTTCAAATCGAACCAGTAGTTCTTGAGATTACCGCGTTCAAACAAACAAACAAACAAAAAAACTCTTCAGCTTTATAATATTATTATAGATTAGTAAATTCTATATATTTCATTGTGAAACTAAATAGCTTTAAATTAATCTAATTTCTACCCTGCAGTTTCACTCACAATCACGAGGGATCTTGTTTTCCTAGTTTACAAAGTATCCCTTATGTTATTCCAAGTTGGTCCCAGAATATTGGCACCAACCTCAAATAAGGTAAATAAATAAAATTGTGCATTTCCCTTGATGGACGAACGATGGACGAAGTTTGTATTTTTTTATTATTACAGAAAAGTAAGTCTTAATTCTAAGTATATACTACTCGCCAAACTAACATGTTTATTGGCGAGACACGCTTAAATATTATAACTTACCCACCACCATAATTATGGAACCCTCGGTGCGCGAGTCCGACTAGCACTTGGCCGGTTTTTTATTGTTTTATCAAATTTCGTGTTCTATTTTTAATTATATTTGCTTATCTTTTTTTTGGGAATTAAATGCATTGCCTCTCTTCTTTCTACTATTATTGATTTAATATCTTAAAATTAATTTTAATAATGTAACTATTCAAATTCAAATTCTTTATTAACCAAAAATAAACCTTAAAATAAAAATACAGGGAGCATGCACGTAACATTATACTTTTAGAACTAAGGGGAGGCCTATGTCCAGCAGTGGACGTCTTGCGGCTGAGATGATGATAATGTACTGTCAGATAAGCAGCGTTGTAAGTAAAGATGACGGAATTCCGTCATGTTTTATCGTTAAAACCTCCCGTGCAAACTACAAACTAATTCCATTTAAAACTTTACCAGAACGGTTTAAAGTCTTATCGATCATGGATTCAATATAAAGTTTAAAGTTTTTACTAGACTACTTCAACGGGCATTTTGTCAGGTTTATCGTTTCGATGAAAAGTTTATAGGATGTTAGTTCAGACTAGACTTGTATGATGTGGTAGAATAAACTTTTAATTGAAAACTGAAACAAAAACTTGAGCTTGTTTCTATGTTACCTTTTCACGCCTAAACCGCTAAACCGATCGCGTTAAAATTTTGTACGCAGATAGCCTATGGTATGGAGAAGGATATGGGCTACTTTTTTTTCTCAGAAACAGACAGCTAGATGTTTATAAAGTACTAGCGACACGCCCCGGATTCGCTTCATGCATTAATTTGATCTATCTTGTAAGGTTTAGCCAGCGTTTGCAATGTAAGCGCACAAAAATATGTTTGTAACAACATCAAATTACAAATCTTTAAAATTCTCGGCTTTTCTGTACTATAATATGCATGTATTATATATATAAACCTTCCTCTTGAATCACGCTATCTATTGCTGAAAACTGAATCAAAATCCGTTGCGTAGTTTAAAAGGTCTAAGCAAACAGACAGTGGAAACGACTTCATTTTATACTATGTAAAGAAAATATGCTAGATAATTTTATCGGGAAGGATCGCTTTTACTTTGTAATGTCATAAAATAAAATTGGTCTTAATTCAACGGATTTCTACAACGAAATAAAAAGTAAGTGAATCAAGTTCAAAGCAATAGAAAAACAACAAAAAAGATAGTACTTAATTCAGTAGATACTACTTTTACTATCTTATTCTCTTTGTTTAAATACTCCATCGAGCTTTCAGTATTCGATTCCTACGTTTTAGTTTTATTTTCTCAATAAAACCCGATTCACCTTTAATTAATCCATTCGGTGTTTGGAAACTCTCGTTATAAACTCTGTTTTATGGTGTTTGATTTAAGGTTCTATTTAGCTCGTATAAAATCACAAGCATTAGTAGCTCTAAGATTGTGTCAATATTGTAGGAAGTATACTCCAGTGAGAGATTTTCAAGCGTTTTAGTGAAACTAGCAGATTTTATTCCGAACAAATGGCATTTCTTAAAACTTGGACGATATTTCAAATTCCAAACCAATTACGAAAGATACAGAAAAGAAAGTAGAAAATAAACAATATACAATAATAGAATCCGAGGTCAATAAAATTTATACGTTCTATAATGGATACTTCTTCTATTATCAAAAATACAAATATTTCTATACACTAATACTTAATATCGATGATTCTTTTGGTAATGTAGTTTTCACAGTCCGTTACTTATTGAATTCTGTGAATTTAAGTCCTGCACCGCGCACAGTGAGAAGTTCCCCACTGTGCGAAGGCGCTTTTCTTTCTATGCGTGGGGCAATCCGTAACATCACAGGCCATGGGAACGTATTTTTAAGATTTTTTTATCGAGTATTTTATTCGATGTACCTTTTTATGTTTTTTAATTACCAATCTAATCATAAAGAGTAGAACTGTTGATGGTATATAGTTATGACGTCACATGTATGTATTTAATACAGAAATCCATATAAACCTATCGTTTTGATATTTCATATTTGAAATTCAATCATCATCCCACATAATACCTTTAAGACCGCTATTAGGAACTCTCTAAGTATTTGAGCCAGTAGTATTTTGGGTTAACACAAAAGTGCGGATTCTCAAAGCGTGTGCTGTCTTAGTTGTCACGTCTTACCATGCCTACCTTGCTACCGAAGATGAAGCAAAGTAAGAGGGTCACTGTCAGCTGGGTGTGGCAGAAGAATATTATATACAGGAGGTCCGGGTTCGCTGGGGACTGCAAGAACAACCTGGAAAGAGAACGAGAGTTAGAATTTTAATTTTATTTTACTATGGATACGTTTGCCCATGGTAAGTGATGATGTGGTGAACTTGAGGGTTGATAGGGTATCATCGTGTTATGGTTTCCCCACGATATTTTCCTTCATCGAAAGTTCAAATCCATAGTAGGATTCGAACCCACAACCGTCATCGCAGCATTCGACGTCACTACCACTGAGCTACCATCGCCTTAATAATAAATACTTAATCTACTCCCCAAACTGTTAAGTTTGATGATGAACACGCTCATTACAACTACCACTAATGAACAAAGAAAAAAAAACATGTCAGAGTACCTACATACAAGCTAAGCTTGTTTGCCAGCCCTATTACTTAAAAAAAAGATTACTTAAGAACCGCAAAAAAATAATTATTGTTTTTAAAATAATTTTAATACTAACGACAGTAAAATATTTATTCTTATTTGTAAACTATATAAATATTTTCAAGAAATAAATACGGTTCAATTGTCTTTACATTGTATTTATCGCCAACTACTCGCTTTCATAATAGCTGATGAGACTAATTATATAACTTCTTAAAGGTAACTTTTATTAAATAAAAATATCGTTCCAATTAAGCTCTAGTCGAGCAAGCTTATAAAAGCTTTGAATACACAAAAATAAGCTTAGGTTATATTGGAGCTTATGTCTTAATAGATAAAATAAATATCATTTAAATTTTATATAATGTTGAAATACTTATGTTACCAGTAACTATTATTATGTAAATATCTCAAAGACGTTAAGGCTCCAGTCTCCCTAAAATCAGTGTTCTTGCGGAATTTATCAGAAAAGAAATATTGTTTTTTAGTCATCAGAAAAGCAATAAATGAAATATACTGGGTGATTTTGTTATCACTGGCAATACTTGCAAGGGTGGAAGTACTCATCAAAATGAACAACTTTTATTATGGGACTAACTGTGAAATCATGAAATAATTATCAGCTGTTCCATACAAAAGTTCAATACCTACTCGACCAAAATGTATGAAGCAACCATATTATTTTACGCGATATCAGAGTTAGCCCTATAATAAAAGTTGTTCACATTGATGAGTACTTCCACCCCTGCAAGTATTGCCAGTGATAACAAAATCACTGTGTATTTTACGTTATTTTAAAGTGTGAGATTTGAAGTTTCCAATACATATTTTATTTTTTAATTTGACGCCACTTTTATTAGCTTTGTGAGGCTTTAAACATACCTCTATTTACGTTCCACGCGTAGAGGGTCTCATTCATGCACACGCCACGAAAAAAATATAACAAAAACAAGAAACATTTGTCGGCAAATCCTCTACAATAATCTTATCTAGTTACTTTTTTTCAAAAAGGTCTCAATTTCTTATTTAAACTACTTTAAAAAGTTATAAATTTCCGAATTTGACCCTTGCAACATATATTTTTTTCTATTACAAAGTAATGTTTTAGAGAAATCACACTTTAACCACTCCGAAAACAACTACTTATCTGTCGAATAAAAAATATATGCATTCAAAAATAATTTGAAATAAATTTACCGAAATTAAACATATAACACAACGAACGCTGTCAATTCCCAGCGGAATTGAATGGAATTTTGATGCGTTTTACAATACACAAAAATAATTTACAATTCGAACCAGTAGTTCCTGAGATTACCGCACAAACTTTACCGCTTTATAATATTAGTATAGATACATTGAAAAGAGACCCCTTTATCTTTCCCCTTTTTTGGTCATAGTTTTTTTCATTATAATATTTTATTCTTATGTAAATTATACTTTAGCACCCTTTTTCACTACAGGGAAACATTATTTTCGCATATATTATGTAAACCTGCGCTACTACCGTATAATACTTGCAAACCACTCTCAAAGTACCCATCGGCAATTTTCGTAAGAATCCGTGAGCTCAATCAAATGAAATAGAATTCCATATACAAAATAATAAAAGCAATCAACGAGTGCTTCCTTGAATCTTACAATTTAGGTACTTGGTGTGCTTCAGTTGTATTTATATCTTCGTAACAGGGTTTATTTTTTATCAGTACCTTTAGCAGTAAAATGATTGATGAAGCCATAGATTAACACATAAGGCATTGTATAGCTACTCAGGTGGATAGTCCACCAAAGCACTGATATTTAAATAAATCACAGCGAAACGCTTTTATAAACAAAAAAAATATTATAATTGCATAAGTTGATAAAAAATGCTATGCAATAGCTTAACCGCGGCAGTCCCCGAGTGCCACACGTTTTTTTTTTTCTCTTTATTTTTGTAATGGCTTTGAATTGCATAGATTTAAAATACATAAAACTCTGTAAATGACTAGCTGCCGCCGTGGCTATACTTTGGCATGGCGATACTTTTTAACCCGCATTCTCGGGATAAAAGTATCGTATATGTGTTTCCGCAACATATTCTATTTGTGTGCCAAGTTTCATGCAAATTCATTCAGTCGTTAGTCACAAATATCAACAAACAACTTTCATATTTCTAAGATTAGTAGGAAATCAGTCAAACTGCATTACATTTTGTTGGCATTTACTTCTCAAGTTCACAATATAATGTACATAAATATTCGAGGTAAAAAGAAGGTTGAAAATTATTTTTAGTTTGGAATATACAAAAAGGCGCACTAACCGCACTAAAATATGTAAAAATCATTGATTCCTCTTTCACTAAATCACAATGTTCGGAAACTCTTTGGAGGAGTATGAAATATGAGTTTAACTTCCACTATGTTGACGGTACAAATAAATAAATGACTTCGCTGTCCTTTTGTGTTTGGATATTTTTTAACGTTTACTTACTTTGTATCGCTTGATAACGTATGCTTTATGATTGAAGTTTACGTTAGATACACTATTTTGGATGTTGAGTGTGAGAAATCATGATTTATAGTTTTTATCACACACAATCTAAGACAAAAAAATAGATTAGAACTGATAACGCCGAGAACAAATTACGGCAAAACAATAATATTGTTTGAAGGAGCACGGCTATACAACCGATTACCTAATGAAATCAAAGAGTGCACTAGATTCAACGCACACTTTAACAATTTGTTAAAAACTTATTTTAGTGTGTCTCTCAAGCCAGAGGACTTACATCTATAATAATAGTTAAAATGTATCTCATTGTAAGTGAACTAATGTATGTTCTTATGAGAATAAAGTTCTTTAAACCTAAATCTTATTTTATCAAAATCGGCGTCTATTCTTCCCGTAAGTTTAGAGCGAATAGGTTTCTTCTGGGCATGATTTTCATCGTATTTAAAAATGGAACCAAGTAGCAAAACGAATGTTTTATTTATTTTTTACAACAAACAAACTTCATTTTATCCTAGCACTCATGTTTATTTATATTTAACTTTCTGAGAAGGAAAACATAACACAAACCATACCAAGATGGCAGAGTACTTTGTAGTAACCGCCTGGCTACCTCATCTGACTGACACCATGCACTTTCTAGTGTATTCCTGGCAATTGCGGTTGAGAGCCAGTTGCCTTATAAGCTTTATAAAGGTCGGCAACACATTGGCAGTCCCTCTAGTATTGCTAATGTACATAGGCAACAGTAGCCACTTATTATTAAGAAGACCTGCTTGTTTGTCAGCCCTCGAACATAAAAAAGGTAATTTCTTTTTTCAATGGTTATGCATTAATTGATTTATAGTTGTTAGAACAATAAATCAACGCCCTTAATTCTTTTAGTGCCTGTCGTTTCATATCATAAACGACAATAAAACAGCTTTATAATAAAGTTATTAGCAAGTTATCTATTGTGAATAGGTGTTGCTTGTGTGGGCTGGTCTACTTGAGCTTGCCATTTAAATTATTTAAGACTAGCTTACCGCCCCGCGGTTTCACCTGCGAACCCCTATTTTACCCTCTTAGGAATGGAATTTTTGAAAATCCTTTCTTAGCGGATGCCTATTCTCTGTCTCACTCGTGAACATCTGATTACCGAGTTGCACGAGTGACACAGAGAATAGTCACTGCGTGATTTCACCGTCGAGTTTAAGTTCAGAATAGCCTACCTGTATGCCAAATTGTAACCCGTTCCGTCCAGTGGTTTGAGTTGTGCGTTGATAGATCAGTCAGTTACCTTTTCCTTTTATATATACAGAAGATTAGATAAATAATTTCTATGGAATCAATCTAGAATTTGAAATTGCTCAGTTAATTACACATTCTTCACAGCAAAAGTGACCTTCCGTGCATTAGAGTCAGACTATTCTAAGACTTTGAATAAAAAATATTTTCATTTAATTTAATTTCTTAAATATATTATATTCTATGTATTGTTAGCTACTTCTAGTTCCTTTTCCTGTATTTTCATGTAGTATAGTAGTATTATACTAGTATAGTATATGTAGTATCTTTATCTTATGCATCGTTTTATTTTTTATATAAATATTTTTTAATCTTTTACTAGCTTTTCCGCGCGTTTTTACACGCGTTCTCGAGGGGTTTTGTGTTTTCCAGGGATAAAAAGTAGCCTACAGCCTTTCTCGATAAATGGACTATCCAAAACTGGAAGATTTTTTAAAATCGAACCAGTAGTTCCTGAGATTAGCGCGTTCAAACAAACTCTTCAGCTATATAATATTGGTATAGATTTCGGCAGTGAATACATAACCACACATTTATATGTTTAGGTTTTGTTTTATTTTATTTTCATAAATCAATACTACTGACATTACAATTCTTAACATAAATAGCAATGTATGGGTCGTGAGTAAAACCGCGGGGCAAAATGTAGCGCGCATATACAAAATCGTAATTTTAACTCAAATATTTACCATCCTCAATCTCCGAACTTCCAAGTAATCTTATTAATGAAATCAGAATCATTTCCGTGGGCTGATAAACAGCGGGAAATGATCTCTACAAATCTTTACGACGGGAAATTAACCATTTGTGTCCACTCCAATAGAGACACTAATGATTGCGCATTTAACGTCGAATTTTCATTAGCACTTTCCTTGAACCATTAAAAAGTTTATTTATTTTGAAGTGCTTTATTAATATTTTCATTGTTTATTTATTGAGTAACTGATATCCTAAAATGTTCGTGATTGAACCGTTTAGTAATTAAATTTCGATTGTGCTACGAAGCCACTACGGGTAAGGTCTACGAGACCTCTACGATTTAATTTAATACCTATAAAGCAAACCTATAAAGGCATATTTACAAACATTTCTATACTAAAGCCACGCATTCTATTCTATTCTAAATATATCCGTCACATTCTAACGTCATATAACAAAAAATAATGTCCTAGTGTATTTTTTAAATAGTCTCTTTTCTTTTATATAAAATAACATGTACCTACCGCAGTTTCACCCGGATTCTCGAGGAATATTTTCGCGGGATAAAAAGTATCCTATATGTTATTCCACGGTATGTTCTACCTATGTAACGAAGCTGAGTCGTAACAAACATAAAGACACACAAACATTCACATTTATAATATTAGTAAAAATTAATACTTACATAGATATATTGAGGAAGACTGAAAGTAGAAACTCGTTGTATATCGCCATGGATATGAACCTGCTCTCGTTGAACTCGGAAGGCGCTTTCCTCACCATGATGCAGAGGCGGATGCCCCACATCAGGAATATTACTTCCACTGTGAAAAAAATAAGTTATTGGCACTTTTAAAGAAAGACAAGAAAGAAAAGAAAAGAAAGAAAAGAAAGAAAAGAAAGAAAAGAAAGAAAAGAAAGAAAAGAAAGAAAAGAAAGAAAAGAAAGAAAAGAAAGAAAAGAAAGAAAAGAAAGAAAAGAAAGAAAAGAAAGAAAAGAAAGAAAAGAAGGAAAAGAAAGAAAAGAAAGAAAAGAAAGAAAAGAAAGAAAAGAAAGAAAAGAAAGAAAAGAAAGAAATTAAAAAAAGAAATACGACTCAGTAAGTAAGTTAAGGTATTTTGATGTGACCAAAACATGGATATTCATCGTCGATAACATTCATAGTGCGTAACTAGTTTCTAAACAAAACAAAAACAAAATACCATATGTTTTATTTCAGGACACAATCTATTTGGTGTGCCAAATTTCAGAGTCAAATTCAGTTGGCGTTACGGTGCTAAGTGGTACCAAACATACAGACACAAACATTCGCATTTATAATATTGGTAGGAAATAAGATCTTGATCTTTCTACTCTTGCAACCCTGCATTTACAACAAGAGTATGGTCGCCCGCCAGGCGGGTACTACAAAGTATCCTACCACATTTCATTGCGATGTCTTCCTCAAGCTCATTGTCGGATTCAAACCCACGACTTTCGTCAAGGCATTTTAAATATCTCAATTTTAACAACACCCAACATTAATTACTCATAATACTTGATAAATAAATAAATTGTTTTTATTGAACTGAAATAAATTAACTTATACAATATCCGAGGAGACGCTTACCGGTTAAGTAAACCAGTGTTGTTTTATTAACAAGTACCTAGTAACAAAGCCGTTAATTAATTTAAAGTTAACAACTCTGTGAACCTTGTACAACCTTTGTTATGAAAACGTTGTCTGGTTACTTGACCATGTCTCTCGTATATACACTTCTCATCAGAAAAATCGAAACGGTAGGTACTGCAACAAAACCTCTGAATTTTGTTTTAAATGAATTTTATGTTATATTTTTACATTAAACAAAAAAAAGTAATAATGCCAGATTAATGCGGATATTATAAGGTATCGTTTAACGAATATAAATGTTTAAAATTAAAATTAAATTGGTTTAAATGTCGTGTTTTTTTCAATAGGTGTTTTTTCTCCCTTTAAGAAGAATTTGTAAAATTTTAGAAAACGTACCGCATGGAAGCAGACATTAGAGCCTGGGTAGGAAATACGAGATACTGGATACACTTTTTATAAACTTTTTTTGTCTTACGTCTTCGTTTCAAAAAGTTTACAAAAAACTTTGGAAAAAAATATTCCTACCTGTTGAAAAAACACTAGGTATAGTTAAAGGAATTTAATTTTAATTTTAAACATTAATATTTGTTAAACGATACCTTATTATATTCGCAATTAACTGGCATTATTACTTTTTTTTGTTTAATTAATTAAAAACAAAAAAACATAAATCTCATTCAAAACCAAACATCAGGGGTGTTTCGATTTTTTTGATGAGAAGTGTATTACTTGCTAATGTTAAGTTTGTATGTTTGATACCTTTTCACGACTAATCAGCTGAACCGATCGGGATGAAATTTACGCACGCAGAAAGTCTATGGTATGGAGATGGGACATGGGCTACTTTTTTCACGGGAAACATCTAGTAAATAAATAAAATGTTGATCTAAGAAGGTACTTACAAGTAGTAAAGGAATGGTCCCACCAATCAGTATTGCACAAGTACGCCTTCAGGTCATCCTTCGTTCTGCCTACAATAACAGCAGGCGGCGCCACTAGCGTGCGTATAGCCAGCAACACGCAAGCCACGCCCACGATTATTCCGATGCGCCTGAGCAGGTACATGTCGGATATCTTCACCGCTTTTGCCGACCGTACTTGGAATATCACTGATATTCTGTTAGGAGAGAAAAGCAAATTGTATTTATACATGCAATATAATCATCGGTCCTATCTTCTTATTGAGTGTTTTTTTTTTGACGGGACAAAAAGTTGATTGTCTCTCGACTAATCGGCGAGCGCTGCGGGCTCTCAAGCGGACTTAAAACTAAAAATATTAAAGGGAACGGTCGCCTGAGGGGCACGAACCTCGGCTTACGTGTCTACCCCAAAAATTAGTATATTTTATAATAATATTTACAAAGAAATAGGTGAGATCATCTTATTTGTTCCTAATATTATAAAATTATATAATATTGTGGATGAAAACAGACATAAATATAACAGAAAAAGATCATGACAGATGTGGAAAGAATAGAGCACATTGAATATAAAGAGAAAGTATGAATGAAACGATGGAAGGAAGGAGAAGTATGATTAAATGGGGAAAAAAGCACTTTTGGATAACTAAAAATAGAATACAAGGGCTCTGATTACGTCAGAGGTAGTTCGCGGGCCAAGCCAATAAGCGACCGGACCTTATTAAAAATAAAATGAAAGAAAGCGAACGTTTGTGTGTGTGTATATATTTGTTATCATTCAGCTCCGTAACAGCTGAAAGGATTTGAATGACATAAGATACTTTTTATCCTAGGAACGCGGGTAAAACTGCTGGGGAGAAGCATAGTTATTTATATTTCAGATGTGAAAAAAATAAAAAATATTGGACAGAGACTTAATTTTATTATTTTTTATTGTAAATCGATTTAATTTGCAGTCACCCAAAAATATTATAGCTTGGCTTTGAAATGCACTTATCATGGATTCATATCGTTATTATTACATAACTTTTTATCTACATTATAAAAAAAATATTATATTTATTTTTAAAATTAAATACATTTTAATATAATTAGTTACAGGCAGTTGGAAATAAAATGGCTCTTACATAGATGTATAATTTGAGAGCTTTCGAAAGCTTTTGGGTCCACCCACTCTCTACTTAAGGCATTATTAACAGACCAGCGGCTTTTATGAAATTAATGAAATTCTACAAAGAAGATTAAAGCCTGTAATAGGTTTTACAATTCAATTTTAATTTTACCTTAACTTTTATTGATAGAAAATTTTAAAAATTCTTAGAAAGGTGTACTTACTAGAAAGAAAAAAAAAAGGAAAGTTTTAACATCAAACTGAATTATTTTCAATGTCGATTATTTGTTTTATTAATAGAATATTATTTATAATTTCGTTTTAAAATTGGTCGTAATTTATGGGTGAATTTCCCGGGACCAAGAATTGCGTGGCATCGATGAAATCGGTACTAAAAATCATAGTTATAATGCTCTTACATTTTTTTCTGGTTAGGTGAAATAGTAATCTATGTATAGCACTAAATATATTTTAAAATAGGAATATAGGATCTCCAAAAAAATTTATTAAGCCTCGAAATCTTTCATTGCCGTGTTTGTCCACACGTCACCTATTGTGTCGCGATACCTCATTGATAAAAATCTATTGGTTCTTTATATTAAAACCCAGTTTTATTTGATACGTGAATAGTTAAAATATTGTTAAGAAATACATTTATTCAAATATTTAAACAATACAACGAATGGTTAATAAAAATCATTTGTCCCAGAGTTACCTTTCATCGCCGTATCCTAAACATGTTTAAGAATATTGTTTTATCTAACGACTTGCGTCCTCGTTGCATACGTCGCATACGCTAAACGTTGCATATTAGTGCTGCCTAAGTGCTCGACGTGGAAGGATGTACATACGAGCCTGCGTTTTGGCGCCATAAATGAAAGAATTCAATTTTTTTGTTTCTGGACCTTTTTTCTTTCATCGCCGTGGATAGGTATAACTTCTATTTGAATAAGTTTGTACTCTTAATTAAACATTTGATAGAACGCCATTTCTCTCGTTTATTTGTGAAGTGTTTATTACTTTGGATAGTTAAATAGATTTTTGTTATTTTATATTTTTTTGCTTTAATTTTCATCACCGTGCTTTCATTGCCATGGTTTCCGTGGTCAAAATTTGCTATGGCAATGAAAAAAAGACAGCAATGAAAAAAATTTCATTGCCATGCCTTTTCAAACAATTTAGTTTCATTGCCGTGGCCAGGTGTTTCATTTCCGTGACTTATGTGTTCATCGCCATGGTATGATTATGCGAAAAATTTCATTCTCTTGGCACAGTTTTTTCATTGTCGTGGACGCATGTTTCATTGCCGTGCACGCATGCATCATCGCCGTGATACGTAATTTTTAATCTTGTATATCTCTTTAGTTTTTTTAGTTATCTGCTGGATATTAAGAAAGAATACATACAATATCAAAAACTTTAATAAACGCAAATATTTTTTTAAATAAAACTAAAGATAAAAAAATCCACGGAAATGAAGATTTTAATGGACCTATTAAAATTCACTCTTATAATACAAATATTTTTGCGAAATTCTTTGAACTTAATATATAGAATTAATAATTTCAAAACTCTTTGTTGTAAAATAATATTTTAAAACGTATCCAATGTGTTAATTCCGAACATCTATGTCCTTTCGTCCAAATCCATTCAACAGTTACGGGAGTTGAGTGGGGTGGTGGTCAAACATATTAACCAATCTATAATATAATATATTATGTGTAAGATAAGATAATTACTTCGGATGCCAACAACATCACGTTTTAATGATTTGAAGTAGGAATATTCCTTTCAATAAAATTCTCCTTTCATCTTTTATTTTGTACCTGGGGTATTCATTAAAAATTAAACTGAAAGTAAACACTGGCCTACAAATATCATTCACATCTCGGAACTTATAATGGGAAAATTATTAATAACACCGTGGTAGCCAGCCAAATGTATTTCTTATGTTTCCTTCGGGATATTTGGGGAAATGCGACAAATATATAAAAAAAAAACCGGCCAAGTGCGAGTCGGACTCGCGCACCGAGGGTTCCGTACAAACTTCGTCCATTGTTCGTCCATCAAGGAAAATGCACAATTTTATTTGTTTACCTTATTTGATGTTGGTGCCAATTAAGCTAGACCTCTAAATTGTATGAGCGCCGATACAACTCAGAGGTCTTTATTAATTGGCGCAACTATGTATGTATGGGGACACCCTTTAATTTTCAACTTTTTTTTTTTTTTAATTTTTCCTTTATTTGTGCTGTAAGACCTTGCTTATTGCCATTTTTTTTTTTTATTTGATTTGATTGAATGAAAGGTAAATTTCGGTTTACGATTTATGACGTATTAAAAAAAACTACTAATTAGATTTCGTTCAAACCAATTTTCGGTGGAAGTTTGCATGGTAATGTACATCATATATTTTTTTTAGTTTTATCATTCTCTTATTTTAGAAATTACAGGGGGGGGACACACATTTTACCATTTATTGTTTTTTTTTCTATTTTTGTGTGAAAATCTTAATGCGGTTCACAGAATACATCTACTTGCCAAGTTTCAACAGTATAGCTCTTACAGTTTCGGAAAAAAGTGGCTGTGACATACGGACGGACAGACAGACAGACATGACGAATCTGTAAGGGTTCCGTTTTTTGCCATTTGGCTACGGAACCCTAAAAAGGGACCGGTAAAGCGCTACGATTGATGGCCAAGAGTTCCTTATATTGATTATTTTTACGATTAGGTACGACTATTTGAAATATTTAGAGTATTTAAATTTCATAATGGGAAGATAAAAATAAAAAGCCAAATAATTTTATAGGCTGCCAACACTTACTGCAATTGAAAATTGACTCAATACATTTTTTATTTGTGAAATAGTATGGTCGTAGGTTCGATTACCATTCACAACAGATATTTGTGTGTATGGACATGTCTGTTTGTCCTGAGTCTGGGTGTAATTTTAATAATTTTAATTAATATTAAAAATATTTAAAAAGCTAATTAAACAAAAGTTATGTAAGAAAGGGTACTATAAAGTTTCTGATTTTGTGGAAGACAAAATTATGTTTGCATTTTGTTTTGCATTTCTTAATAACTTCATAAACATTGTAATTAGTAATTAAATTATATTACTTAAAAAAAAAAACTATAAAAATATCCCTTGCTGAGTTTCTTGCCGGAGTCTTCTCAGTCCAAGTGTATTCCGAACCGGTGGTAGAATCATTTTTATTGTATTGTAACGTTCATAAGTGCCTTATTAGGGCATAAACTGAATAAATGAGTTTTGATTTGATTTGGTAATTATCTATATATAAGTATATATTTACAAAATAAAAGTAGTATAATGTAGTATATCATGTATCTGGCTTCCATAGCAAAAGGTCTGCTCAGGGTCAGATGGCCGTGAATATTTTTTAAAATTTAATTTTATTCCATTTATTTACAAGTTTTTTTGTAGATATCAATTTTATTCAATGAATCAAATATGCATCTATAGGTATTTACATCTGTATTTATGTGTATGCATTATGTAGCATATACAAAGTTGTTATCTAATTTTGGTTGATTATGGTTAAAAAAGGAGCATCTATTATAAATCGCTAATTATTCATGAGATGGTTCAATCAGAAGGCTCAATTCGACAGTATGTTTTTTTTTTTGTATGTTCGTTACGTGATTACTCCGCCAATTATGAATTCTTATTATGAATTATGAAACGATAAGTAGCAGGAATATCGCGATTGAAATATCTTATTCGATATTATCGACATTAATTATATTGATAGGTATAATATTGGAAACTAAAAATGGAAAAGTAAAATTATCATTTAACAAAAAAGTAAAACCAACTTCAAATGACTTTCGCTGACTTCAAAACGAGTTCTAATATCGTTATTTTATACTTTTTAGTGCAAACCTATTTTGATGTTGGTTTTACTTTTTTGTTAAATGTTAATGTTATGAAACGTCAAGTAAAAAAAAAAAAGTCAATAGTATAAGGCCCGCAGTCTAGCAGACTTTAAATTCCCATCAATTTAGTCTTTCAATTAGGACCAAAGAAATATCTTATTGTATAAAGTAAATTCTAAAACAGATTTTGATATCAACAATAGGGAACCCTAAAGTCCTATTTAAACGTTTGTAACTATGTCAACATTACGTACACATGGCGTAGGTTGAGAGCAAACAACAGTACTATATATACGATCTAATTACAATACATAGGTACACTTAGTTTCCGGAGTTTACTGTCTGTTTTATTGATAATCCTACAAATATAATAAATGAGAAAGTTTGCGTGTATGTTTGTGTATTTATATGTTTATATTATAGATACTTATTCCGTAATTACGATGTAATATATTATTAGATAAATAAATAGCATTGCAATCTATATTCAAATAAAATTATTTTTATCGCAAAAAATATTTAATGCTAATTTAATTAATCCGGCAGCTGGGACCGCGGTTCCAGTTTATTGTGGTCCCAGTCGCCGGAAGCCTCCTTCAGGAACGCGAGTAAAGCGAGGTGTGGAAGATAAATAGATAATTTGTAACTGAATTAGTTTATTATTTTGGATATGAGGAACTTGATAGTATGATTAAATTGGCTAATAAGTTGATAATAGTCGGCTTGTTAATAATAGTCGGTATGAAATGCGATAACAATATTGTTATGAATTGCTTGATATTCGAGTATTGCTATCGATTTCCTGTATTTACTTAGTGGCCGAACGATGTGCCACGTAGGTCCTCAATTTTAGAAATTTCGACAACGATGTTGCATTAGACATTTGGCGAAAAACTTTTTTCTTGCTTATTTTAAGAGAGGTAGAGCTTAGCGATATGTCGCTCTAAGAGCAGCTCGACTGGGAAAGTACCTCCACCTTACAGAATACCGCAGCCAAATAGCTTATAGTTGTATTCCTGCGCGACAGTAAGGTCACCAGAGCTCATCGGGGTGGGGGGAAGGGTCGGGAACGCGTGATTGATACCTCTGATGTTGCAAGCGTTCATAGGCTATGGTAACCGCTTACCATCAGGCGGGCAGTATGCTTGTTTGCCGACGAAGAGGTATATAAAAAAACGGCGGATATATTAGAAATTCTACACATATTCTTATCAAACATACAGACACAAAGTTTTGCATCCTCATTTATAATACGGACAGCAAAGGAGTGGAGCTCCCGGCGTCTTTGTTAACTCGTACTAAGGAATTGAGTGAATAGCTTTCTTCTGGGCAAGCCTGTTCCATCTAACCTGGTGGTTCCAACAGTATAGAAATAAAATCCAGGAGTTCTTGTTTATTTTTATAAATGATAACTCACACTTACAAATGAAAATTGAAATCGTAGTGACTTAGCTTAAAATGTATTTTGAAGTTATTTTGTGTCCCATTTTAATTTCCGGCCATCCATTTCCTTGAAACGTTTTGCCTATGATCAACCGACCGGTCGAACCGACCTGAATAATAACAAGTTATCGTCAATCAATGCGAATGTTTGTTTGTTGGTTTGTCAACGAATCGTAATAATTTTTTGCAGTTTACTTGAGAATTCCATAGTAGTCTATAGGCTAGTTTTTATCCCAAATACGCGGGTGAAAGGCAAATCATAAATATCTTTAATACCTCCATTATACTAGAACAAAGATAAAACCGTAAAAAGTTCTTGAACTTGTGCTGACTGTGCTGAGCTGTAGGCCAATTTCTCAACACACAAATACTTTCTTTGTCCTAGTCTATTAGTTACCTACGTAGTCCTAACGGAGAGTGGACCGAATAAACTAAATTCTATCTAAAATTTTATATGAAGCTAAATGATAATTAACCACAAGATAGCGTTGTCTTGTCGCTGTGCCGTCACGATTGGGGAGGTAGGCATATGCCATAATAATAATGAAAAAAAATGGGAAGCAATTTTGAATTTTTAAAATAAAATTATATTTTTTTTACAACGGAATCTTTAACTTACAATTATCCAAGGCTAATCATTATTATTTACATGATAAAGAGTTCTAATTATTTGTGAAACTTATTTAAAAAAACTTGATTTTAAGGCGATGATAACAAAAACTTATCCTAATTGTAATAAAAAGCCAAAACATAACTTCAAAAATTAAAATCAACCCCGTATAATAAGTGGACCATGACATAAATACCAAACGATCATGATAACGTCACGTCTAAATTTATCACAAACCAGACTCACTAAGATAAGATAAGATAATTTATTTATATAACTTAGTACACAAAATAATAAATTCATAATAGCATTAGTTGAGTTATCATCACATTATCAGTATTTTAGTTCAGCTGGTACTTAAAATAGGGAAACCCTGTACTATAAGTACCAGCAACCTTCAGTGATACAATGTAGTTAGGTTGATTAAATAATGTACAGTCTATTTGAATTTACTAATAAATTACATAAAATCCAATAAAACAAATCTAATAAAATAAAGATAATAATAAAGGAATGCTTGTTTGTTTAAATGATTGAGATAATGTATGAGAGTGTGTTTTGTGTGGAAGATGTGTGTAAGTGTGTTGTGAGATGGAGTGAGTGTAGGGTATGTGATTTAGTGTACCTATTGTAGCAGTTTGTAAAGGTGTGTTATGTAGTGATGTGGATGCGAGGTGCGTGAGGTGAATGTATGTATTGTAAAATTTGAGTATATGTGTTGTTAGCTAGTAGTTCATTGCATCGGTTGTAGAAGAGTCTCCGTTTCATCATATGTACATTTTAAAAGCCATTCAGTCAGTGTCTTTTTACAATTGTATTTACTTTTAGAATCAATAGCCAGAATACTGTTGATCTCATTGTACAAGAAAGGCACTAGCCTACACACTATAATATACAAAATACAAAATAATAACACAACAAATCCATGTCCACTACGACAACATATCAACGTAATTTCCTATCAATGCTCATGACAAATGTTATTGGATTATTTCTAAAGACCCTGTTTTCCTACACCAATCTATTTCCACGGCTCCTAATTACCTTTTTTCTGATGATTCACTAACCTCAGTAAGTATATTGGACACACAGATCGTTAAATATGGAGGTTTGTATTTTAAATTAATGTGAAAACAGTGTTTTATTTAAATCACGAATACACGAAGCAAAATTATATAGAAAATAAAATATTGTATTCTAAAAATACTAAAAAACACACTTTTATTACGCACTTAAAAATAAAAAAATAATTACTTGTCACTTCTTTTATCTCTAATGACTAATTCAAAAAGCGTGGAGCGCTTTTTGGCTATGTGTACTTTTAAATTAATTTAGACAAATCGCTCCACACTTTTTGTATACAACATACATTATGTTAAGACATTTTTACAAGCTTTTTATGTCTCATTTCAAGTTCCGATGTTTTTCATAATAATGGTATAACTCCTCTTATAAAATACTAAACTAAACTTAAATCTAGTACTTATCTATAATTGGTCATTTTTAAAAATAAAAACTGTCTGTTAAACACAAAAACTGCAAATATTCATAAGCACATAGAGTTCATGTTATTTACTAACGCATACTTCCTTGTTTTATTGCTCTGGAAATGTATCAGAGTTCCAGGAAGCTACTTTGTGAAAACGTCTGCGGGTAATAAAATTAACTAGCGAGACGAGAGAACATTAATAATGAGACCTCCGGGACTGTTCCGGACAGAAGTCGAATTGCTATTCCTATGTATACATACTGAGTAGTATGCTGCAGGGGTCACCAAATAGGTTTATTAGCGGTCCGTTTAAAAAATATAAAAGTTTATCGCGGTCCTTGGTAGATGATGACTGGCGACCAAGTTTAGATCCTTTCCTACAAATCCCACTATAATATTCCTAATATATCAAATAATTGTATTTCGAATGTGCGCGGATTAAATAAAACAAAAACATGTGTACATTGTTTGTCAAAGTTTGGTCCGCACTATATAGGTCGGCGGCGGCCCGGATTCGGACCGCGGTCCACAATTTGGTGACCCCTAATATACTGTGTGTATTGTGAGTGCATTGACCTCCATATGTTTTGTGATCATTAGTGTTACTGATGGAATTATACCTGTATAGTGTACCTAATGATTTATTGTATTATATAAATAAATATTCTGATCTCAATATCTATACTAAATACAACTTTTTTTAATATATTACACCGAGATTCAGGATAAATATATATTAATGCGCACAAATGACTTATGTGAAGTTAGCAACTTGGTTTGATTCATTCATAAAATTTATGTTTTTTAATTTATTTACTAAAAAAAAAAAAAAATTTTAATGGTCACCATCGTATCAACATCCTACTACTAAAATTATCATGAATCAGTGTTTTTATACTCTACAGTATGGTTTAACATAATATAATGATTTATTATACACTGACGGATACATAAACTGCATCAAAATACCAGAAATAAATATTTGAAATCAAGTAAGTCAGTTTCATACAAATTTAAATTAAAAACTATAGATTGATTTGTTAACTTTGAAACAGCGTTGTATCATATCCTTAAGTTTAGGTTTGTTTACCTGAAACGATTTTTTTTTTTTTTTTAAACAAAAACTATAACTGGGTCAAAAATTGGTTTGATTGAAAAGTGGCTTTAACAATTGAAAATATTGTTATTAAAAATATTAATTTGAAAGTAATCCTGAACTTTGATGTAGTTTATGTGTACGTCAGTGTATAAAAAAAAACCGGCCAAGTGCGAGTCGGACTCGCGCACCGAGGGATCCGTACAAACTTCGTCCATCGTTCGTCCATCACGGGAAATGCAAAATTTTATTAATTTACCTTATTTGAGGTAGGTGCCAATTAAGCTAGACCTCTTAATTGTATGAGCGCCCATACAACTCAGAGGTCTTTATTAATTGGCATAACTATGTATGTATGGGGACACCCTTTAATTTTCAACTTTTTTATTTTTTAGAATTTTTCCTTTATTTGTGCTGTAAGACCTTGCTTTTTGTCATTTTTTTTTTATATTTGAGTTGATTGAATGAAAGGTAACTTGCGGTTTACGATTTATGACATATTAAAAAAAACTTCTTACTAGATCTCTTTCAAACCAATTTTCGAAGTTTGCATGGTAATGTACATCATATATTTTTTTTTAGTTATATCATTCTCTTATTTTAGAAGTTACAGGGGGGGAACACACATTTCACCACTTTGGAAGTATCTCTCGCGCAAACTATTCAGTTTAGAAAAAATAATATTAAAAACCTCAATATAATTTTTGAAGGCCTATCCATAGACACCCCACACTTATGGGTTTGATGAAAAAAAAAATGTTGAGTTTCATTTCTAAATATGGGGAACCCCCAAAATTTATTGTTTTTTTTCTATTTTTGTGTAAAAATCTTAATGCGGTTCACATAATACATCTATTTACCAAGTTTCAACAGTATAGTTCTTATAGTTTCGGAAAAAAGTGGCTGTGTCATACGGACGGACAGATAGACAGACAGACATGACGAATCTATAAGGGTTCCGTTTTTTGTTATTTGGCTACGGATCCCTAAAAACGCGTCATCTATAATGGTTAAATCAAATCTAATACATTTATTATTTAGTACATTACATACCTCCAAGTTTTCAACATCAGTGCACCGTACGTCAAACAAAATCCGACTTCCCTCAACCACACCCTGGCGGTGCACGTCAGCACAGTGGGTCTCCCGTACATGACGAGAGTCGTGCAGTAAATGAGAAGTGCTCCCAAGACTATCACCCTGAGGAGAGCTGGACTTGCTGCTCTGACCACCTGGGGAAATAAACACCCTGTTAGTTGAAAAGAAAGAAAGAAAGAACGAAAGAAATACAATAGTTTACCAAACAATTATCACGCTAATATATTTGCGAAAGTTTGTGAGTTATGGACCAATTTTTATGAAATTTGGTATGGAGGTAACTGACACCTTAGATTAACACAGTCATAGGCTACTTTATATCCCGTAGTTTTTCTTTTGTTAATTTTTTTTTTTTTTACGACAGCTTCCACAAATGAGGTAAAACTCAATTTGATTTGGTATTTACATATTTAATACTTTGACAACGTTAAATGAAACTTTGCTTTTACTTAAAGTATGTAAGTAACAAAACAATGTTAAATGTTAATAAGATGGAGCAATTAAGGATGTTTGGCATACATATAAAATAAATTCCATTCCAGTCCCATTAATTACAAATGGAATTAATGGGATTTTTGACATCTATCAATGTCAGACAGTACAACTTGTTTGATAACAGGTTGCTCTGATTTAATATCTAAGATGAGGTGAAATTTGTAATCTCAGATTCCGGTAGCATCAGGGGAAGCTCAAGGGTAAATATTTGTAAACCCCTTTCATTTATGGGATTCTTATTCCAATACCAATAGCGTATTATTTATTCAAGGTGACCTTGTCTGTCGTTTCTTAACCTTCCGATCTATCATGGATCAGTAATTCCAACTGGCTTTGGGCGCCTCGAATCTGACAAGAGACTTAACAAGGCACCGTACAAAAGCCAGTAGGTACTTAGTATTAGAGATACTATTTTTTTGTTAAAATTTGAACTTGTACAGGTTATTAATTTCTAGTAATTTTTTTTTTTTCATTTTTTGTGTTTATGTGTATTATATTTCTTTAAAAATTGTTAAACATTTAATGGAAAAAAGCCAACATTATCAGATTGTCCAAAAAAAAATACAAAATATATAAAAAGCGACTTCCGAATCGGTGGTAACTTCAGTAGTTTCGACGTTCATAAACTAACTAAACTGAATAAATGGCTTTGACTTTGACATTAACTGTAATATAATACAAAATGGTAGCAATTTAGAATAGATAAAACCAACTTCAAAACGGGTTTGCACTAAAAAGTATAAAATAACGATAGGTATTACAACTCGTTTTGAAGTCAGGGAAAGAGAAGCACGTGTTCCAGAATCTCAAATTCTTTTTGTTAAATGTTAATTTTATTTTTCCTGTTTTAGTTTCTTATGTGTATTGAATAGGTACCTATCAAGATTTGTCTCTGATCGAGGATATGCCTATCAATAATAATTGTCTATAATATTGAATAAGGTATTTCAATCGCGATATTCGTGCTCCTTTTCGTTGAGAAATTCCATCATATCTTCAATTTCCATGATTAGATCATAATAAACTTTATATGGGAGTACTTTTCAAGTATGACCTACCAAATGAAAAAAGAATCATCAAAATAGATTCATAATTGGCGGAGTAATCGCGTAACAAACATAAAAAAAAAACATATATTCGAATTGAGAACCTCCTCCTTTTTTGAAGTCGGTTAAAAACAACAAAAGTTAACCACTTCATTGCATAAGAAGAATAAAATACTAACCCTGATATGTCCATATTTGATAGTGAAATACACGATGAACGGCAGACAGGATATCACCAGGCAGGCCAGGGCAAAGATGGTGGTTCTAACAACCCAGTTCAAGGCAGCCACGCATGGTGATCCATCCATACAAGCTTCGCAGCCCTCGGCACATGGGAGGCATTCGAAGGCATCAGGTATAGAGTAGAGATTGCGTTGAAGCTGTTGGGAAATAGGAGAGTTTAGAGTTTTTTTAATAAGTTCACTAATATCTGGATTAATGTAGATCTTAAACTAAATATGAAAATGATGTTAACTGAAGTAAGGAATGTATCGATAATTTTTTAGGGTTCCTTAGTCTTATAAAGAAACCTTCAGAAACTTATAGTTGTGTTCCTGCGCGTGAGTAAGGTCGCCAGAGCTCATCGGGGAGGGGGGAAGGGTCGGCATCGCGTGAGTAATACCCCTGGTGTTGCAAGCGTTCATAGGCTACGGTAACCACTTACCATCAGGCGGGCCGTATGCTTGTTTGCTGACTATGTTGTATAAAAAAAAAAAAAAGTGTGTGTGTGTGCAAGTCACACATGGTAGAAGTGAAACTACTGAAAAGTCCCTGATTAAAATTCTGACGGAAGTAACGCTTACTAAAAAACAATGTTTTTCACTAGCTAACTTCATATCTTTATATTTTAAGATGTCAGACATTAATTCAAAACTAAGAAGATAAATAAGATAAATGGTTAGGCTGTATGAGCTAGAACCCTTTGCCTTCCAAAATACGGGAAAACATAATAAAAGCAACATGGCGCGTAACCGAAAAACGTGACGATTTGCTACAAAAATTTCTCCCATACGTCGATAAAGAAGTTTCACTTCAAAAGGCATTCTCCTTATTTTCCTTTATAGCCTTTATATTATTGTCCCACTGCTGAGCACAGGCCTCCTTTCACGAAAAATAAAGGGAATGGGTAAATACTCCACCACGCGTGCTCACTTTGGATTTGTGAAGGTAGGCCCCGTGATCAACCTATTGTTGGAGTTTTCAAGCCACCTAGGTACCTACAGTAGCTTAGGGTCACATACCAACAAATGTTTTTCATATTCCTCTTCAATATCACTGCCATTGTAGTATCTCGTGTCAGCTGTGGTGTTGGGGAAGTAGAATCCTCTTTTGCAGACACAGCGGTAGGAACCACGACGGAACCCCAAACCAGGCACAGGAACACACTGCAAGTTAAAAAAGAATTTAAGATTTCATAATTTGAATAGGCAAAAACAAAATAAGTTATGTACCATTTGTCGTAGAGTAGGTATTGAGGAGCTTTAGTGTTATCAATAAAAAAAATGAAACGCCACAGTGAAGGTCGGGTCTCGAGTTATTATAGATAGGCAATATTTTTATTCTAATGGCCTTTTGATTGCGCGGTTTGGAAGGAGTTTTTGGTGAGAAAAGTCGAAAAAAAAACTCAGCATTTACTCTTTTCAAAATAGGTAGTGAGGATAGATGGATGGATGTTTGTTACTCTTTGACACAAAAAGGACTGAACGTATTTGGATACAATTTGGCACACAGATAGAGTATATTCTGGACTAGCTTTTCCACGCGGTTTCACCCGCGTACCCGAGATATCTTGTGTTTTCCCGGGATAAAAAGTAGCCTATAGCTAGATAAATGGGCTATCCAACAATGAAAGAATTTTTCAAATCGAACCAGTAGTTCCTGAGATTAGCGCGTTCAAACAAACAAATAAACTATTCAGCTTTATAATATTAGTAAAGATTAACATAAGATAGGTTATTTTTTATCTTAGGAAAACATAAGACCCCTCGGAAACGCGGGTGAAAAGTAGTGAAACATAAAAACCGTCAATGCTATTTTCAACAGTATCATACAATAATATAATAAATTATAATAAACGAAATTCATTATAATAATTTAAAATGCTTATTTTATGAATATTTTTTCCAAAGTATCCATTTCAGTAAATATAACAGAGAGGCCCAGTAATCCGCTTACATTCATTTGCAAGTGAAAACAACGTTTTAACAATATCCGATCAGAATAATCAGGTTTCCATTTTTTTCCCCCAACGAAATAATCAGACGTAAGCTTGAAACGTTGAAAAATGCAAATATATTCAATTATGAGAAAATCATAAAAATCGCAATTTTCATTTTTAGGGTACCGTGGGTAATCCTCGGGCTTTTACGACCCGGTTTGGGCAGCTTTTATAATCACCATTGACATGGCAACCAAGCCTGTTAATTCCTTAAGGGATGATTTACCCTCAATACTACTAAGCCATACTCTCTTTTATAAGATTAGACAAAACGTAAACAACGAAGCGTGATCGTAAACCTTTTTCTTCAGTGAAATAATTATAAATAATAGGGTTTTGTACGAGCCAGTTCATTCTAGGCTTTGTGTGCTTACCACCTTCGGCCACATGATCACTTACCATGGTGAGGTTGTGGTCCAGCACAAGCATCGTTTAGAAACCTATCACATTGCTGAATATAAAAATTTTAATTGAAAACTGTTTATGTTAGCATTTCATACGAAATCTAGATAAAGTTTGAGCATGTTTATACATTTTATTACTCAATCATAAGATAATACCCGAACGCATTTAAAGATTTGTAAATTCTGATCCCATAATGGATATTTTTATCCAAACACTAACTTACCGCCCCACAATTTCACCCGCGAACCCCTATTTTACCCTCTGGGGTGGAATTTTCAAAAATCCTTTCTTAGCGGATACTTACATCATAATAACTATATGTATGCCAAATTTTAACCCGATCCGTCCAGTGGTTTGAGCTGTGCGTTGATAGATCAGTCAGTCAGTCACCGTTTCGTTTAATATATACAGAAGATTATTATAAAACAGATCGCGAGTAAAACGGCGGGGCAGAAGCTAAACATTAATCATTATTCTGTAACTACACTAACATATTCAGTATCTGATTCAAAACATTCACAAACATTTACATAATTTGTGAAAGTACTATAATAAAATGTATTTAGGTTCTTAAAAACGAAAGGGAGCGAGATGAAAAACAAAACATTTATATAAAAATAATTTCCTCATATTAACCAAGGAATAATTTCATTAATGTAACGAAAGGCACTTAAACCTTTTGTTATGTATGTAAATTAAATTGTAAGCAAAAAGTAAGGTTATCATTCAATTATGATAAAATCATACGCACGATACGTTTATCCTAAATATGAAAGCGTTATGGAATATGAATTCGTATATTTTTCATTATTATTGTTTTGTTTTGACCGAAATTGAGGTTTTCACGGTGATAAAACTGTCTACACATTATTCTACTGCCGATTTATTTTAGTAAATCTCAGCCTTTGTCATATAAATCTTTTATGTTTACTTATATACAGCATTGTGTGACTAACTAAAATTATCGGTGAATACCGTAACGAAGGGCATGATTTCGAATCTTACAGTAAACTTAAGCTTATGGTGAAGGAAACCAAAACATATGCGTTATGGTAATTTAAAGGAGGATAAATATAATGACCACTAAAAACAACGTTGTGACCATAACCTCTAGTACCCAAATTTAGTAAATGATCATCAAATCACGATTGCTTACATAATTGTGTGAAAACATTGTAAATCTCTTCCTATTCAGAAGCAACCCGGATACTTTAGGTTAGAAGTGCACATTTTTTCGAGTTTTTTAACTACACGGAAACCCTTTTTGGATTAAACAATCATAATATAATTTGGAGTATGATGCTTTAAGTAGGATCGCAAGTTGTAAATTTTTGGTTCTAATTTCACGCTAAAATGGGGATTTAATTTTGGTGGTCATTTACTATTTTTGGCAAAATAAAGTGTTTTTTTTTCTGGTGGTAAGTTAAACATAAGCCAATTTTAAGTACCCTCCTACCCTGGTTACCACTCTCTAGTTAAAACTCTGTCGCCAAGCACCTATCGGTGTGTTTCGGCAGCCGTGCTTGAGAGCCAGTTTAGTCATCCTAGTTTTTAAGATCATACTGTATTATTATATCTAGTTATAATTATAATTATATAGATAATAATAATAATAATCTTTATTATGCAAACACAATGATACACTATAAAAAGGTTACCCTGACAACCAAAATAGTAATAAACTGTGACTTGGTTGTCAGTACTCACCCCAGATGTAGGACACAGATACATTGTAATTAATGATAACACAGATTATATTGTGTAAACAAAAAAAGATTATAGTTATGATGGTTACTAAATGCTATAGCTTAGTCAGTAATTTATTTAGTTGTGTCCTAGGATGATACTTATGAACGTCGAAAATACTGAAGTTACTACCGATTTAGTGGTTAACATAGAACGTTATGGGAAAGACCGTGGGTTAGAATCTTATAGGTTTATTCCTTCATAAGATAAAAGAGTTATATCAAAAGTGGAAGTTTCCCTTTTTCCCAATATTAAACCAAATCTGGGTATAGTATTGGAATGACTAGTCATTTCATGGTGTCCCATTTACTATTGCCGTTTAGTTTTATCGTCTGTCCCACGTTTACTGCTCAATAAATAGTTTATAACATATGATATGAGATTAAGGTTGGTTTACATGGCGCGATCGTTTTTGTAACAAAATTAAAATTATAAAATCGAAGATTTTAAAACTAATTACGGTGTTTTGTTTGTGACATTAGCACCTATACAAGTATTTTTAATTGGTTGTTTAAATAAATATAGGGAAATTTAAATTAATCTATTGTTCTATTCCTTAGTAGTTACTCCACCACTGTTTTTTACGTTTTTTTTTTTTTTACTTTTGTATAGGCTTGTGTTTGACCACAATCTCACTATGGCAAGTGATGACGTGGCCGAAGGTGGTAAGCACACAAGGTTTAGAAGGAACAGGCTCTCAAGTGCAGCTGCCGGAACACACCAATAGGTGTTTTGGCGACAGATTTTCAACATTAGGGTGTTAGCCAGCCAGACGGGTACTACAAAGTACCCTACCACCGTGCTATGGTTTCCTCAGGATGTTTTCCTTCACCTAAAGCTCAAGCTCATTGTAGGATTCGAACCCACGACTACAACGTATTCTGGTTTGTTTACTACGAGAAATCAGTATGAGATACAAGTATGACATAATGTCTACAGAATTTATGAGAATCCTTATTTTTTATAAGCAATGTAATTTAAACATTAGCTTATATAAAGTTACTAGCCTTCCGCCGGGGCCTTCTTCCGGGGTTTAGGGGTTGAAATTTCAAACATACATTAAAAAAAAAGATTTCAACGTATTGAGAACCTCCTCTTGAAGTCGGATAAAAAAAACAAAAAACACAATTTTGCACTAAGGGGTTCGCGAGTGAAACCGCGGGGTGGATGGCTAGTAAAATAAATGTAAGTCATAGAACCGTCTATTTATAAAAGTCGGACATGCCATCACACAACCGATTGGAGCAAGAGATTACGCGCTATTGTCGTTGTAAGAATTGAAAATCGGGAAATGTCGTTGTTATCGGTTTGATTGGCGTGCACGGTATTGGTTTTCCGTTGACGTTTGGGCTATTTGATGTTGTAGCTATTTTTAACACGGATACCAAGCGCGGTTTCAATTACCGAGTCGGGTGTGCAGTTGATGGTTCTTTTAGAATGACTTACATGACGTTGGGACGGTTTCAAATCTACACTAATATCATTAAGAGGAATGATTTGTATTTTTATATTTTTTTATGTTTGAAACGAATAAATTCAAAAACTACTAGACTGATTTCAAAAATTCTTTCACCATTAGAATACTACATTATCCTTGAGTAACATGACTTATATTTTATCCCGGGAACGCGAGTGAAACCGCACAGAAAAGCTAGTAATATTATATTTTTTTTAAATTATAATTTGTATTTTTTATAATTTGTTGTAAATAACTATTTATGCAATATTTAATGAATTAGACTTACCCACTTAATGATAAGTAACAATAAATAGATAAAAGACGTAAAATATGCATTTTTATCTAAAAATTCACCGATTAAAATATTAATAAAAAAACGTGACATAAACAAAATAACTACCCATCCATTTCTGGTTCACACCCAAATCGCAAGCTCCTGCCAAAACCCAGCCATTTCATAAATCGACCGATGTATTGTATTGCCACTACATACTATGTCTACAAACAATTTCAGTCTTGGCTCCAGGCACAACATAGTCTAAGATAAATAAAATAAACGCCCTATGGAATCTTTTAGCATAGCCGTAAAATTACAAGAAGGACTTTTCGGAAAGTTGTTCGGTGTAATGCTTGTAGGATTAATTTGTTTTTTTTTTCTTTACTGCTGTACTAAATAATTTACTACGTAATGCTTACAGAAGTTTTATTACAGTAGTTTTATATTCTTAAAGGCTTTAGGAACCATGTGGACCTAAGCAATCATTCAATAGACGGATGGGCATGATAAAACTTTATAGTGACGATGGAACCAGAGACTTACCTAGGTACCTACTGATAATATTGGCAATTTTATGTTCAAATTGAACTAGACGCTTGAAACGTTCAAAGAATCAAGACATTTAGCTGACAAAGAATGAAATAGTATGTATAGTAGAAATTGATGAAGGTTCATACTTTTGTCTACAATAGTTTAACAGGCCCTCGATTCTTATGTTTCATATATACAATATTAGATCTATGTATTTTTTTTGGCTGAATACTTTATTTTTTTGCTTTTAAATACATTTTTTCACCAAGATAAGACAAACAAAACACCGGAACAAGAAACTCAGCATGTTTTTTTTTATGATCTGACTAGTTTGGCTATATTTTTTCAAAAATAGCAAAATATACAATTAAATACAAAAAGAAAAATAACAAGATAAAAACAAATAATAAAATGTTACGCACACAAGTTTTTATTAATAAGTTCGAGCTCATTGTGGGATTCGAATCCACGACCTTCACCATGGCATTCGACAATCCAAAATCTAGCTACATGCGTGAGTTGATATTCTTTTAGTTAAAATAAACATCGTAAGGAAATCTATGACAACCAAATTATAATCAGGGATAGCTCGCAACCCTAGCATTATAAAGAGCGGGGGAGTTCCTTTGCTTAGAAACTACCGTCCAAATATACAGCATAAATAAACTTTGTTCATACAAACAACTTACCTATAGAATAACATAAAACGACTTCAAAACAGTCCTAAATCCCTTTTCGTACCTTCAAAGAAGGTATTCAAAGAAATTTGAATGGGAAATTAACTTTTACCCTCTATGTTAACCCTTGGAAGTTTGTTCGTAACAAATAAAGCGGATTTGAACCTTATGACGTTTTTGCCGAATCTTTTTTAGGGATTTGTATGAGGCGATCGGCTTTGGTGTGTGGCCTTGAAGTAAGCGGGGGATATTGACCGCTTTATAGGGCCTGTAATTTATTTATTCATTTAATTAATTCATATATAAATAAATAATAAATAAATATTCTGGGACATTATTCCTCACACACGGCCATCTGACCCCAAACTACGTAGTTGGTAAGATACCCTATCTATCACGCCGCAGGTCGTAGGTTCGATTCCCACTCAGGACAAACATTTGTGTGCATGAACATGTCTGTTTGTCCTGTGTCTGGGTGTAATTATCTATATATGTATGTATTTATAAAAGAAAAGTAGTATATGTAGTATATCAGTTATCTGGCTTCCATAGTACAAGCTCTGCTTAGTTTGGGGTCAGATGGCCGTGTGTGAGGAATGTCCCAGAATATTTATTTATTTATTCATTTTCTAAATAAATGTTTTTCTTTCTTTAATTCTTCTTCTTTCTTATGTTTGAAATGAAATGAAATAATTTAATCATTCACAGGCACTTGTGAATAGTCAGACTCTAACGCACGCAGGTTGCTTTTACTGAGAAGAGCCGGCAAGAAACTCAGCAATTACTCTTTTCAAAACAAACTTAGATTTATTACATAAAATGTATCCTGCAAGAGCGAGCGCTACACCCAAGCATTGTCGTCATTTAAATATTCATTAATATTATAGTATGCCTTCTGTACTAAAATGGACTTAACAAGTTCCTTAAATGTATGTAAAGGCAAATTTAAAAAGTTTAGTTGACTCAGTAATCTTGTACACATTGTCCCGTACATTACATTTCTCCGTGCAGAAATGTGATGTCAGTACGTCATGCCACGCGTGGTTTCATACTACTCGTAACTGAAATACTTACATACCACGTTTCAACGTACGGCGTTCCGATCTACGGGCAGTGTGAAGGAGCGCTAAGATTGAACTTTTATATGTATCGAACAATAAATCTATTTACAGCAATTTTATAACTTTTTTATCGATAACATAACTGTAAAAAAATAATCCACCTGCCTATAAAGAACATGTCTCTGTAAACTTCTGACAGCTTGGTATATTTTTATGATATTTAAATCTACTTGCTGCATTATCGATTTGGATTTACAGGCTCTCATGGATTGGACCGCAAAATTTCACTGCTGGACATAGGCTTACTAATATCTGTTCAAAATTCTGATATCCTGGTACTTCTGTCGTTTTAATTTTTTTATTTTTTTATTCATTGTAACGAGTTTTTTTTTGCTTACATACAAATATATTTTACAAGCTTTTATTTTGGATGATTATTATTTCCATAGTAAGACTTTTCTATCCATCAGTACCAAAACTATAAAAAACATTATCGTTTTATATTAATTTTGACACCGGACCGAATCGACCACTTCAAAAATAGCAGGGGGTTCGGACCGCGGACCGAAACGACCAAAGCCCCGGTAATTGTGTTTATTTTTTAATCTGCGTGCAAAAAGTATGTGGTTTATGTCACTTTCCGTTCAATGAACCATGTAAGGTAAGGAATTAATATTTTTACTGTTTATAATATGGTATTTTTTTCCCCTCTTTGATTCTATCTCACATTTCAAACATAAATCAAAATTAATATTAAAAAAAGAAATTAAGACCCAACTTTCCAATTGCTGGATAAACTTCGGATAAACTTCCTCCGAACAGTCCATACAAAAACTGTTCTAATTTCAAATTAACTGCCAGATACCGTTTATGTGGCCATTGAAAAATCAGGCCTAAATAAAAAAAAAACTAATTCAAGTACTTAAGGCTGTATTTCAGCCAACCTAGTCACGTTTGGAGTGCATATTAGCCTAGGATTATCACGCGCGAGTTTATGCATGAACGCATTCACTAGAACATTTGTTTGCTACTGGCAAACACACTTCAAATAGGGTTGTCACTCCACTACTTAACCAACAAAGCAACCCTACATAGTGTCAAAATTACACTAGGACAAACTTGTTGTTGCATTTGAAAGCATGATAAAATTCTAATACTCAATGCAGGTTACGTTTTAAAGCATAAGCAATGAAAATAATTTTTTGGTCAAGCGCAAGTTAGGAGTTTTTCATCCTCAAAATACGCAAGGGTCACTAACCACACAGCCTTTTCAAATATTTATTGATGTCCAATAAATTAAAATATAAAGGCCAAAGTCAAGTCTGATTTATATACAGTCAAGTCAGTTAGGATGGCCATTCTAATAAAGCTTTTCACCGACTTTTTGAAACACCCTTAACAGTCGAGAATGTATTGGAAGCTTAATACACAGATAATTATCTTTATTATTGTTTTATTTTTATTTCTGTAATGTAATGTAAGTCAATATACTTCAAGGGAACTCTGCAGGGAAATACAGATAATTATAAGTTACCCATATTATTTACACATTATTAAATGATATAATTTATATTTCTTATTTTATTTATTTATCATATGGGAGGCCAACCACACATCCATAATATTATTATTTCCTAATATTTTAATTCTGATGCTTATGCCAATTAAAAGCGAATGCAGCTTTTACAAAATCTTGAATCGACTTAAAAACTAAAATTAATTGTGCAAAATTACGATGTTGTTTATTTGTAACGAACGAACAACCTAATATGAATAAATAACAAACTGGCGTCGATGTGTAATAAAATATTGCCTTTGGGAATCTCGTTTCATTTCACAATGAAACAGTTGCAGCGTTTCAATATTTTTTTTTTAAATAAATAATTATAAATATACTGGGATATTAATTCCCCACACACGGCCATCTGACCCAAAATAGAGCTTGTGCTATGGATGCCAGATAACTGATATACTACATAATATACTACTTTACTTTTGTAATTATATACTTTTATAGATAATTACACCCAGACTCAGGACAAACAGACATGTTCATGCACACAAATGTTTGTCCTGAGTAAATATCGAGCCCAAGACCTGCGGCGTGATAAATAGGGTATGCCAACCGGCTCATCATTTGAAATGATATTCAAAAAAAAACAATCGAATATTTTACTGAAAGCAGAGTGAATAATATAATACGAGTGTGAAAAATATTTGAACTCATGATTGGTTCAATAATTTATTTGCTTATAAATGCTTCTGTAAAAAAGAACAAAGGATTTTCTTTTCAAGACTGAAAAGATTATGAAATTTAGTAGATCATTGACCTTACCAATATTTACCAATGTCTATGGTGAGATAGAAAAAAAAAACTTGGCGGGAAAATTAAATAGGTCGTTAAAGTTTAAAAGCCGGTCAATTTGAGAATTATTAATTAACTAACTTCGTTTAAAGTTCCTCACAGCTTTATATTTAAGCCGTTCTGTCAAAGATATTCTTAAAATTTTATTACCAACCATTTTCCTTCATTTAAGACACTAACTTTTAGTGTAATTTCCCCGAAATTTCTCTTGAGTATAACCTAAAATAAATTGACCCAGCAAATAATAAAGGGTCCTCTCAAATTGGTAGAGAATAGTAATTGATTGCAATTAACTTACAATTCAACATTTATTATAGGATTAACTCATAATAGGGAAAAAAACAGCAGATACATTTTGGTCGAGAGGGTCATTGAACTTTTGCATAAGATTTTTTTTTTTTTTACGATTTAGAGTTGGTCCTGAAGTAAAAGTTTTTTTGAGTAGGTACTAGCTTCCGTTTCGCGGTTTCACCCGCGTTCCCGAGGGATCTTATGTTTTGCCAGGATAAAAAGTAGCCTAAGGCCTTCCTCGATCAATGGGCTATCCAAAAATTAAAATAATTAATCAATTTGAACCAGTAGTTCCTGAGATTAACGCGTTTAAACAAACAAACACTTAGGTATACAAATACTATAGGTATACATGGACGACAGAACTAATGCCACAAATGGTTGACCAGCCGGTTGACATGGAGTGTAGCTAAGACACGTCACAGATACCACACTATAGAAAGTCAAATATTTGTGTGCATGAACATGTCTGTTGTTTGCGTAAAATCTATGAAATTTTGATTATTTAATTTATTTTTCTAAATCTCAAAAAAATTAAATTATGCATGGTTGAACCGTAGCATATAAACACAAACGCTTTAAACAAGTCTAGTAAAATATGTGTTTTTTTTTTTTTACTTTTGTATAACACAAGCCGTGTTTGACCACAATCTCACTATGGTAGGTGATGATGTGGCCGAAGGTGGTAAGCACACAAAGCCTAGTCTGTCCCTTTTTAACGTCATACCACAAAAATAACCTTAAGACCTGGGTTTTACAAGAACTCCTTTCAGCTCACATATTGAGACCGAAAGGCTCCGTGCACATTTTATTATGTTTTGAATAATATTGTGTAAAGAATTGTCCAAGGATATTTATTACTTATAAAAAAAAATGAAATTAAATTTAAAAAAATCGCCTGTTTCAAAGCCACAATATACTTACAGATTATTTATCAGAAAATTTGAATAATGGAGAATTTGCAGAAATATGATTTTTATGTCTATAATGGAAATCGAAATGTCAGAATGATTTCGGTACAAGCATCATATTATATACAGACAGACATTTATTACGAGCCTAGACATTACCTATCACGAGTTACCTTTTTTATTGGCAGGTAATATTTTCTCGCTTTAGGATACCTAGTTTCATATGGCAGTAAAATGAAATTGGAAATGTATTTTATTTTTGTATGTTGGTACTAGATCAGTATTGATATTTAGTTCACCTCTCATAAAATATTATTTAATTATGTAATTTTGGTAGCATTGAAAAATAATATGGAATACCCAAAAATTATGGTGTGTAATAGATATATATATAATCGTTTTAAAATATAATAAGTTTTTTTCTCTTTCATTTAAGTTTTCGTCCACAAACTTGCTCGCAAGTGCACTTGCCGGAACACACCACTAGCTTAAAGCTCCAGCTCATTATAGGATTTGAACCTGTGACCTTTGTTATGATTGCTCAGTGGCAGACGTCACTGCCACTGAGCAATCATCGCCATACAACATTTATAACTTAAAAAACAAACAAAGTAATCAAGCTAGAAACAAACTAACTCAATTTAAAACACCAATAAGGCACTTATGAACGTTACAATTGATTCTATCAAATATTTAGATAGATGTCTGATTCCTAGTGAATAGAGACGCAAAGTAAAGCCCATCAATACAATATGTCAATACTGCAATACGAATGTCCTACATAGAGTAAAGTGGGTAACAAATAATTCTCCAGTCCCCGATAGTCTCTAACAAGATAGCTCCCGCAGGAAATTTCAGATATCCACTAGTAATATTGTGCGGAAATGTGGTTTTATTCTATTTTCATTTTCTAAAAGCTTGTGCAGTTCTCGTTTTAGAGAGGGATTTCTTTACATGGTTTGAAATTGGAGTTTTTATTATATTGAGTAAAAATATAGGCTTATTGTGTGCCCATTTTTAAAATTAAACCAAAGGAGATTAGTTATTTTTTATTATAAATGAAAAAAGAGCGTTATTATACGGGTTAAATAGAGAACCTCCTTTTTTGAAGTCGGCTAAAAATAAATATACGGAGTGACAGGTTGAACGAGGGATATACTTGCAGGGGTGAAAATACACATCAATGTGACAAACTTTGAAATCCCAAAAAAAAATTTTGACTTTAGTTTCTTTTAGAGATCTCATAATTGGTCCCATAGTAAAAGTTGGTCATAGCTATGAGTGGTTACTTGCACTCCTGCAAATATGTCCCTCGATCAAACTTTCATCTATATAAAGAAGCTTGTCTATATATATTAGCTTCCGCCCCGCGGTTTCACCCGCGTTCCCGAGGGATCTTGTGTTTTCCCGGGATAAAAAGCCTATAGCCTTCCTCGATAAATGGGCTATCCAACACAGAAATAATTTTTCAAATCAAACCAGTAGTTCCTGAGATTAGCACGTTCAAACAAACAAACAAATAAACTCTTCAGCTTTATAATATTAGTGTAGAAAAGAATAACTAACTGATATATCAATGCACAGCCCAAACTCCTGCGGTTAGGACCGTGAAAATTTTCATGAGAGTTTCTTTGACACTATAGATGAGCACTTAGCAGGGTTTTTGAAAAAAAAAACCGCGTGTTGGAAAGCTAGTCTAGTGTAAAATAAATGTAAAAAATAGTGTGTTGGATAACAACCTTGACCTTAATATTGTTCTTGATATCAAGTAATTCGACGCCGCGTCGGGTTCTTGAGATGTACTCGTAGAGCTCTTCATTATTGAAGATTGAGTTTTTGTGAAATAATAACTTTTTCAGTTTTATATTGCTTCTAAAATTATACAGTGAGTTTTTTTTCTATATCTTGAGAATTTTGCTTTGCGAAAAGGCCGCCTAATTACATTTTGTCATAATGGAATTACTTCTTTTATATTTATAATATTAGCAGGATAGGATAAGATTATTACAATTTTATTGTAAGTTATTCTCTAATTATTTCATTAATGAAATTATAGCTTAAGCACGAAAATGTGGAGCTAAATTATTATTTCGGTAGCATCACGCGGCACCAATATTTTATCGCCCAACCAACTGTGACTCGCTATCCTAGTTTCGTAAGCGAAATTCTATTTCTTTCATATCCATAACTTTATATTGTCTATTTTATATCTATCGGTAGTACCTAATGTTATGTCCATCATAATATATCGTTTTACTCTCTATGGATTTTTAGGAGAAACAATGATTTTATTTTTGACGCAAAGCTGCACTGGAACGCTCGTTCGAGACGAGGACCAAGTGCGAGTTGGACTCGCGCACCGAGGGTTCCGTACAATCTTCGTCCATCGTTCGTCCATCATGGGAAATGCACAATTTTATTTATTTACCTTATTTGAGGTTGGTGCCAATTAAGCTAGACCTCTAAATTGTATGAGCGCCCATACAACTCAGAGTAATTGGCGTAACTATGTATGTATGGGGACACCCTTTAATTGCCATTTGGCTACGGAACCCTAAAAATCACAGCGGTGATGTGTAATTCGTATTTACGTAAGCTTGGCTTCTTCGAGTATCTCATGACACTAGTTTTTTACTATGGGTAAGCTTTTGTTTGACAAAAATCTCACTCTCTCATGATAAATAATGATGTGGCTGAAATTTCAACTGGCTATCAAGTGAAGTTGCTGAAACATACTGGTAGGTGTATGGCGACAGATTTCAACATTTTTAGAGAGGTAGAGCATAGCTAAATGTTGCTCAGAGAGCAGCTCAACTGGGGAAGTTCCTCCACCTTACAGAATACCGCAGCTAAATAGCTCATAGTTGTGTTCCTGCGCCTGAGTATGGTCGCCAGAGCTCATCGGTGAGGAGGGAAGGGTCGGCAATGCGTGAGTGATACCCCTGGTGTTGCAAGCGTTCATAGGCTACGGTAACCGCTTACTATCAGGTGGGCCGTATACTTGATTGCCGACAATGTAGAATAATAAAAAATGTGGGTGGTAGCTAATTAGGTAGGAGCTACAAAGTACTCTACTCTACCACCGTGATATGGTTTTCTCGCGATGTTTTCCTAGCTCAAACTCGCTCTAATCGTCGTAAATTTGACAATAACTTTTTAAAAACCAAGTATAATTATTCGAAGATAAGAGAGGGGTTAAAATAGAACCGGTTCAAACCCATAGCGATAAAACATCAACGAATGTGGGAAACCTCCTAGGAAAGCTAGTCATATTATAAATGCGAATGTATGTTTGTTGGTTTGTTCTTCTTTGGAACCAATGGATCTGAAACTGCGGGGAAAAACTAGTTTTTATTTAATTACTAGTTCCCGCTCTGCGGGTTTACTTACAATACTAAGGAATAGACTATATCGTATATATCCACGTAATTTCAATTCAAATCCTTTTAACTATATCGAGATTTAGTAACAAGCAGCTATAGAAATTAGTAGGATCTCGGGTATGTCTTTACTTATCCCAAATGTGAACGCATTTTCCTTACTAAGATATAACAACACAACAACTACATCTGCTGGGCTATTCTGAACTTAAAGTCGACGGTGAAATCACACAGTGACTATTCTCTGTCTCACTCGTGCAACTCGGTAATCAGAAGGTCACGAGTGAGACAGAGAATAGTCTCTGTGTGATTTCACCGTCGAGTTTAAGTTCATAATAGCCTACCTGAGCACTTTAGCGGGCGGATCAAGGGTACCTCTGTTTTATTAGTCCAATTTAGTAGTCACTGAAGCCAAAATCTGCTGAAAGCTCTAATGACTTCAATAGAAAGTGAACCACCACTAAAATACCTTATTTCATAAATATCATAATAACAACTCACTTCTGTAGTCTTTTTCTTGCACTTGTCAGTCCCTGCGAAGATGTTCAGCTGCGTGGAGCCAGGTTTTATTGGGCACTGGTCTATGTCCACCCTTCGGAGGTCGATGTCGATTCCACTCGTTCCTCTAAAAATAATATACAAATTTTAAGTCAATAGGTCATTAATTCAGCTTAGGCGGTTAGTCAGTTTATAGGAAGGAAGTTACCACCAGTTTGTTATAACACACATAATAATATATTGTCAGTGAGACTAGATAAATAATTTAATGTAATAAATCTGAGTTGGTTTTGAAAAGAGTAATTGCTGAGTTTCTTGCCGGCTCTTCTCAGTAAAAGCAACCTTCCGAACCGTGCGTTAGAGTCAGACTATTCATAAGGCCTATTTGAATAAAAAATATTTTCATTTTCAGTTCAGAAGTCAGCCTTCAACTGAGAAGAACTGGCAAGATACAATGTCGGTGCCTGACGGTCCACTTGAAGGTAAGCAATAATCGCTGTAACCGCAAACATTTGAAATAGAAGAATTAACAATATTTTACCGACATTCAAGAGATGTTTACACGATTTTTTTGAAGATACTTCGATTTTTTTATGACTGCTGCTCGAGATTATCTCAGACCGATTTTAATGGATATACAAATCATAGAATATTATGTGACTTAAATAAAATTTTGAAAGGTATTTCTATTTACAAGCTCGGGATGACGTACTAGAATCCGTTGCTTGGATCTTCAAAGTCACATAATCAAAAAGCGACACATCGGGTTAAAAAAACCGGCCATGTGCGTGTCGGACTCTATCAAAACCACATTTTTTTGTTTTTTTTTTGTTTTTAGTATTCGTTGTTATAGCGGCAACAGAAATACATAATTTGTGAATTTCAACTGTCTAGCTATCGCTGTTCTTTAGATACAGCCTGGTGACAGACAGATGGACGGAAAGATTGCGAAGTCTTAGTAATAGGGTCCCGTTTTTACCCTTTGGGTACGGAACCCTAAAAAGACCTTTTCTATTGTTTTATGTTTTTGAAGTCGTATCTATTTGGATCCCGTATGTATTATATTATATTCACATCATAAGTCCTTTTGAGTTTAAAGTCAAAAGATAATGTTAACCTTCATCATGTCCCAGATTGTACCCTTGTGCCTTGGCACGATGTCAATGATATCCCGATGCAGATCACGGGATTGTGTTCGGAATTCGGGATTTCAATATCGTAACAATCATTATGATAACATGTTAGTGTTACGATTTATGAGATGATAGCGATTTTATTAAAAATGTCTTAAAATTTATAAAATATAGGTTTATATCAATAGTTAGAGGTTTTAATAGAGGTAGAGCATAGCGATATGTCACTCAAAGAGCAGCTCGACTGGGGAAGTACCTCCACCTTACAGAATACCGCAGCCAAATAACTTATAATTGTGTTCCTGCGCGTGAGTAAGGTCACCAGAGCTCATCGGGGTGGGGGGAAGGGGTAAGGGTCGGCAACGCGTGAGTGATACGTCTGGTGTTGCAAGCATTTATAGGCTACGGTAACCGCTTACCATCAGGCGGGCCCTATTCTTGGCCGACTATGTTGTATATAAAAAAAATTGTAGATAGGCACCAAAGTATGTATGATAATATGGGCGAAAGAGGGGTTAAAATTTAAAAAATCCTTCCTTGTGGATGCCTATACTGTATAAGGTATTAGGTGCAAAATTTCAAGTCTCTAAGTCCAGCAGTTTAGGCTGTGCGTTGATATATCACCCATTCAGTTAGTTTACCATTTTATATACCTATATATACCTACAAGATATAAAGTATAATAATGTATAACAAAGTAAACTATATAAAGTTGGATGTAAAGCACTCCTCATTTTGCCGATTTTTATCATCAAAATATAATTTTATACAACCCAACAAAATTCTTAGAAATATTTGCACCAACGCATAAACCCAGAGATCTACGAGACCAGTCCGTTTTTGTGACAGATTATGCAAATTCTACGGCCACAATGGATAGTTAGGTCTCTGGGCTCCGGTCGACCGACATTAAATTTAAGACACCCTCCAATTATGCGATTACACCCTGTATCACTTATTTTTGTACGTACGTATGTGGCTGGGACCTTGTGATTTATTGAGGACATAAAAGGGCTTTTGTTTGGTACTTTATTTGATTAGGTATTAGATGAGTTCTTGGTAACTGATGTTAGGTTCTAGATTATACTATTATCTACAAAGATATTTTATTATGTACTATCATTTGTTTCTTATGGGCCTAGTTACCTCTATTTACTCTGGGTTGCCGAATAGTGCATAAAGAATCGCTAGATGCATGTGTTATTGAAGGTGGTAAGTACGGAAGAGAAGGATGTACACTGATATCCAACGAATTCAATCATTAGGTATTAAAAATTCGCAAAAACACGAAGAAAAAGATGATAATTTCATACTAAATTTATACGTGTAAATTCAACAAAATATTAACAAAAGCAGGGTTGGCAGCCATCTGGTTTCGAATAATGTTTGATTTTTATAGTATCTGGTTTAAAATACAATTTATGAAAAAATAAAAATCTAATTTAATATAGGCGTATCGCACGTCAATTTTGTCATGCTTGAAATTAAAAAGATATATCCCTGTCAACTGTTTTTGAAAAGCGTGTGTGGGGGGATACAGATCCAACACGTAGAAGCCCCTTTGAGATATTCATTATTATGATTTCATTTTGCAAACCACGCATTCTACTTATTTATCTACTCAATCTTACAAGATTAGTTTTCCTGGCAACCCTACCCACGAACAATTTTCATTTACGAATGGCAATATTTTAAAACTGATTTACAACCACGGAACTGTGCGGATTCCCACTGCAACTTGGAAACTGAGATATGGACCGATAAATCTACGAGGCGTGTAATTATAAAATGAGTTTTTTTTTCTATCTGTACTGTAAATTAATTTCACTGCAGAGGTTTTGTATTGTATTTTTATTTTATCTATCTTATAATATATCATAAAGGTGTAGATGGTTGTATTGGGATTGGGTTTTGGAACTAATCTCATAGTAGGTACTGTCTGATGATATTAAAAAATATATGATGACCGTTTGTCTTTTCATCCATAAATAAATTAAATATTCACCCGCGTTCCCATGGAACCTTATATTTTTACAGTGTTACGGGTATGATCTATCTACTTGTCAAGTTTCATTCATATACATTCAGCCATTACAGAGCCGTGTAGTAACAAACATACACGCAGACATACAAACTTTCGCATCCCTTTTTTATATCACATTGTCGGCAAAAAAGCATACGGCCCGCCTGATGGTAAGCGGTTACCGTATCCTATCAACGATTGCAACACCAGACGTATCACTCACGCGTTGCCGACCCTTCCCCCCTCCCGATGAGCTCTTGTGACCTTACTCACGCGCAGGAACACAACTATAAGTTATTTGGCTGCGGTATTCTGTAAGGTGGAGGTACTTCCCCAATCGAGCTGCTCTTTGAGCGACATCGCTATGCTCTACCTCTCATAAAAGAGCAGACTATTATAAATGCAGAAAAGTTTTTGTGTGTTTGTTAGTTTGTCCTATCTTTCACGCAGCAATGGTTTGCATAGTGATAGTTTATGAACCTAAGATAAGAGTGGCATAGGCTACTTTATATCTCGGGAATACAGATGAAGCCGCGAGGCGAACTCTTGTTTATATTAATAAGATAAGATATTTATTTATCAATGCAGTATCAGTATAAATGTAATACCAAATCATGCCAACGAAATATCATATATTATATTCGTTTTTATAGAAATCCGTTTACCCTTTTACCTCTCCAAATAAGAAGTGTGCAATTGGGTCACAACAACACGTGCGTATAATACTAACAAAAAAAAAAAAAGAAAAAATCAATGCTCCTACTGAGAATAGTAATATGTGATCGTGTCTCGCTTTAGGCTGCGTTTCCACCAAAGATGCGTAGCGAGTGATGTGTTTGATCCGCCAATAGGATCGCTTTATTTTCACAGCTTAGTACGTCATAGATCTAATGTGGCGATCCTATTGGCGGATAAAAACATATTCCTCGCTACGCATCTCTGGTGGAAACGCAGCTTTAAGGTCAAATATTTTTCGTCTATATTCTGATTTAGGTTCATGCAAAACGTGGGTCTTAAGGGACGCCTTGAAGATTTTGGTTGCAAGGATACCGATTTTTCTCAACAATGACAAAAGCGAACGAAATGATATTTATTGTAAGAATTTACCATATATTTGACTTTATTTCGTCTATTGCATAACACGATTGGTTAACTTTTATAACACAAAATAATTAATCAAAAATACCTTTTTAAAATAAGAGATTCCAATTTTACCGACATTGAGGATCGATTTGAAGTTCCAAAATTTCTACATAATTATATTAATTGAAACTGATACTATAATTTGTACATAGTTTTTATGAAATATATTTGTAGTTTTTAAATTAAACAATAAAAACCATTTTTTCGCATATGCCCTTTCCGTTAACGCGGGTCTATGAGTGGTCACTATAGTAGGGAGTGGGACGCAGCACGTTGAATTTCAGATTTTTAAGCTTAACGCGGCGTCACCTTAAAGCCTGTCTCTTCGTTTCAGACGTGACATAACACGTAGTCTGTTATATAACATGATATGCATATTTTCTTTTTCAGTATGTCTTACAAAGGTATTGATAGACTTCAACAGTACTTGGCTCCAAAAATGTTGAATTACAAATCAAGTAATCATGATAGTGTGAGAAAAACAGGTGCGATGTAGACATGAATTTCAATCACATCTTTGATACAAAAAAAAACAAATGATAAATAGTTTTTTTTTTATTCTGTAAGAGAAAATAGCAAAGAGAGAGCATATAGCCTCATTTAAAAAATAAACTTACTTCATAAAAAAATAAACTCAATAGAGATAAAAATTTCGGGCGTGGGTCTCAATAAAAAGATGCCCACCTTTAATTTTGTTTTCCACGAAACCATGGAAACTGACTTATTTATTAATAGCGCAAATGGAAATGATAATAAGATTCACGTGTACTAATCTCTTTGGAATTAAAGGCTCCTTTTCATATATATTTGACAGAAAATATATTGGTGTTGCCAGATAAATGGTTTTAAATATGGGAGGTGTAACAAGAAAAAAATGGATGATATTATGATGAAAAGAATAATGAAATTGGGATTCGTATTTTTCTAATATTTTTTTTAGTTATACGTTCTAAAAATGTGTTGAAAACATGGACTGATCTAAAGCCTTCGCTAAAACCGGGAGAACTGTAGTAAAATCCGATTGTCTGGCAACAATGATTACTCAAGAAAGAGGCGTAATTAATTTTGGGATATCTATATACTGGGTGACTTTTTAGTCACTGGCCATACTTGCAGGGGTGGAAGTACTCATCAATATGATAGTCTAATAATAAAAGTTATTCATATCCCTGCAAGTATGGCCAGTGACTAAAAAGTCATCCTGTATAAAAACCAAGGGTTAGTTACACCATTTATAACTCTATATATAGTACGGCTGGACCGATTTTTATGATCATTGATTTGCTGGATTTTTTTCCGCCACGAATAGCAAAAAATTCAGGCGGTACGAAGTTCGCCGGGTCAGCTAGTAGGTAGGTAATATATACATCTCAGTGAAAAGGGTTCCATTATAAAATACGCTGAGCGATTTTAAGTTATATCTATAGATTTATTATACGTATATTATGTTATATCCCATAGTGAAAAGGAGCCTTATAATATCGAATAAATGTGGGTGCTATAAGTAAACAAAGTGTCCCTAAAGCAGAAAACAGAAGTATTACTACAAAAGTAAAACACCACATTTCATCGAAAAAAAAACAATTAGGCCGTGAAAATATTTAACACTCTCAATTTTTTAAACACACGAGCTTGCGCCCCGCGGTTTCACCCACTTTCCCCAGGTATCTTATATTTTCCCAGGATAAAAAGTAGCCTATGTCCTTCTTGATACCATAGGCTATCTGCATACCAAATTTTATCGCGATCGGTTCTGCGGTAAAAGCGTGAAAAGGAAACAAACAATCAAACTTACTTTCGCGTTTATAATATTAAGTTAGGAAGGGTTAGGATTAGGATTAAGAGGCCTAGATCCCCCGATCTACCGCCCACAGGTCCCCCGTTTAGTGCGGCATCCGGCCCGCGAAGGCCAGACGCCGCCTGCCACGTCGTCGGCGGCGGATAGGGAGCAAGTCGGCGTTGTCCTCCCGCTCCCGCTCCGCCGCTTCCTTCTGCGACAAGACTTCGTCGCAGAAGGAAACGACCGCCTTCCAGGACCCGTCGCTGTCCACCATGGATCGTTTCACGGCCGGCAGTGACAAGTCCCCTCGTATGGTCGCGGTCAGGGCGGCGCGAGGCACGGCCCAAGCTGGGCAAGCCTCGCGCGTGTGTTGAGCCGTGTCCGCGACCCCCGCCGGGCAGTGGATGCACTCCTCTGTGGCTCCCTGCCCGCCACCCGACATAGATAGCGCCCGAATGGATTAAGAAGCCTACGCCAAAGAAGCGACAACTACCTACCTAAATGAAGACTACCTAGATAAGTACTAAATAAAGTTTTATAGGTACTTTTTGTTTTTTTTTATTATAGAAATATCTATTAAATTTATTTTATTTTATCATAACACTAGCTTCTGTCCGTTTCATTCACGTTCCCGAGGGATCTTATGATTTCCCGGGATAAAACTACCCCATATAATATTCCAGAGTATGATGTATCTACGTGTCTAGTTTCATTCAAATCCATTCAGCCATTTATCCGTGATTGAGTCACAAACATCCAAACTTTCACATTTATAAGTTAAGATACGATTATTTAAAATATTCTGAATCCGCAAAACAATAACGTAATTTTCAAGCGAAATAGAGAAAGAATGCAAAATGTTATTTTTTAACAAAAAAAGACATGAACCGATACTAGAATTTATTCAACAAGTATGTTGATGAGGGCGGCGGGTATTTGTATGCCTTTCGACTTTTCGGACCGGTGATCGTAACAACATGCTATGTGTGGTGCAAGTGAGAGGATTCAGCGGGTTTATAGTATGGGTTTCATTTCGTTATTTAAGTAAGATGCAGATATATATAAGTGTGTAATGGGTTTAGTGAACATTCAAATGAATGAAGTCGGTTAAAAAGGATTCTAATTTAACTTTATTATAAAAATTCAGCACCCATTATGTTTATATCCGAAAAATTCAAAAAGTAATCGATGGATTATCTGGAATTTTTACACGACATTGCATTTCTATATATTTAAGAGAGTTTTTATATGATTTTATTCCTAAGTTGCCATGGAAACGGGAAATTCTAAGCGTTCCGCGAGGTTTCAATTAAAACACAACAAATCGTGGCCGGGTGTATCTAGTTCAATGTGAAAAAGCAATAATAAACCGCATGATATTGATATCTATAGTTTTCAATGTTACTTCGGGCGTAGGCTATCTATCATTCAGCTGTCATTGATCATTTTGTCAACATTTTAGTGTTATAAGTCAGTGGTAATTAAGTGATGATGTGGCCGAACGTGAAAAGCATTAGGCTACTAACTTTCAAGTGCAGCTGCTGAAACACTCTTAGGGTACGTTTGGGTACTAAGGTACGTTTGGGTACTTAGGTACGTTTGGGTACTAAGGTACGTTTGGGTACTAAGGTACGTTTGGGTACTAAGGTATGTTTGGGTACAAAGATACGTTTGGGTACTAAGGTACGTTTGGGTACTAAGGTACGTTTGGGTACTAAGGTACGTTTGGGTACTAAGGTACGTTTGGGTACTAAGGTATGTTTAGGTACAAAGATACGTTTGGGTACTAAGGTACGTTTGGGTACTAAGGTACGTTTGGGTACTAAGGTACGTTTGGTATTGGAATAAAATCTTTACCACGGTGTCGGACGTCACAAGTTTAATATATTCTCGCTATTGTTTCATAAATTGTACCACATTTTATTCAAATAACATATTCAAATCTACATAAACAAACCCGGGCAACTCGCTTAGAGCTGATCCATTTATCTTCTAAACCCATTTTCTTTCAGCATTTTGTGGAACTGAATTAGTCGTTGCGAGTTATAGGCTGAACCTTCTGTTTCTAAAATATTGTTATAGTCTATTTAGCGCTATCGCACATTGAGCCACTAGTGGCCGCCACAAGCTGACGAGATATTTCACACATTTTGTATGCCATCGGCGCATAGTGAGCATTCGAGTGGCCGCGTTTTGTCGCCCGCCTGGCGCGCACTCTCGAACACAGTCTTCTCACTCTTTTTTACATGAGGGAAATGAACGATCGGATTCTAGCCAGTGACTGGCGACTAGTGGCCACATCCAGCCACCAGTGGCTGTGACTGATTCCTGTGTCTTGTGGCTGGACTTGCTTCTTGTTATGTTATTAATTAATTATAGCTGTGCCAGCTTTTAATTCCTATATCTAATTGCGGTCGGTTGAAGGATCGAAAATAGCTAGAGAAAAACACGCCTTTTTGCTATAGTCGGTGATAAATAGCCTAGGGAAACCGACCTATTGTTCTATTATTATTTTTTATTAAAGAGCTTAATGTCCTGTTGGGATCGTTTGTTTTGTGGCTATATTTACTTTTGACAGCTAAGGTGTTCGAGACTGAAGTCAAAGGACTTCCTGATCATTCTAGAGTCAAGACCTAACTATTCTAACCTGAATAGAAAATGACTTCTGCGCTGGATAACTCAGTTCTGTTCAGACGTTTAGATCTAGTACGTGATCTAGTTTGTGAAGTGGTTAATGATATAAATTAAATGACTGTAACATTAGCCTAGTGCTTTGTGCAATAGAGATCTTAATAACTTGACTCGTGATTTTCGGATTTCTATTCTTTTGTAGGGTCTTGGGACGCCCTCCCTATTCGTAAACTAGATGTTTAGTAGTCGTGGTGACTTTGAATCTATACGTATATACCTTTGCATCAATAGTAAATAATTATCATCATGTATTAGTATCTACCTCAAATAGGTAGAAGTGTTCATGCGTCATACTTGCTGCTTATGGGCTGGTCTGCTTGAGTTTGCTATCTATTTATTAACTAATCATTCTATTTTTTTACTGTTAGAATACATAAATATTGTCAATGAGACTAGATAAATAATTTTATGTAATAAATCTGAGTTGGTTTTGAAAAGAGTAACTGCTGAGTTTCTTGCCGGCTCTTCTCAGTAAAAGCAACCTTCCGAACCGTGCGTTAGAGTCAGACTATTCATAAGTGCTTGTGAAGGTTTATTTGCATAAAAATATTTTCATTTTCATTTTGCTTTCACAAATATATTTTATGTATATTATACCCGCATCCTTTCACTTAGTAACATATGACGCCTTAAACTTTAAGTTTCCTTTACGTACGGTAGTATTCTAACGGAATATATAAAGGGTTACTTTGCCTCTTACGTACTTCTTATTTACAAAGACGAAGCATAATAATGTTAGAAATAGTCTTCACTTTAATATGAATGTAGTGTATATTGAAATAATAATTATTATAGGTTGTAGGATGTAAAATACAAATTTATGATTAACCATTTTTCATGTAGATAGACAAATTAGAAGTATTCTATATCTATTCTATAGCAACATAAGTAGCCATGAACACTAAGTATTATGTTAAAGAAATTATTATAGTACAGTCACGAGCGTAAATATAATATACACTTAATAAAATTCTAAAGCGTTTTTTTTTGTGAAATAACATCTTTGAGATAACACCTATATAATAATAATTATGGTTCGATAATACTATGTTCGTAACATCATAAAATTTCAATGAATACTTTCAGAGAAAATGAAGTATCAAAAAAAATAATTGAGTAAGTATATATTTATGCTCGTGACTGTACCTATGGAGCTTTTTGTAATACATGTATTTACATGTACAAAAATTAGCATGCTTTTGTATGAAGCAAACATTTACTGGAACAGATTTTTAAAAATATTAAAAAAAAAGGAACTTTAGGGTATTATTACATCACAGCAGATACCTCAGGTTTATAACTAACCTTTACAATATAAGGTCCTACTAAATTAAGTAAGTTGATTTAAAGGATGAACGTATATATATAGGCTATAAGTATTTTTGAGGAGATCCGTAGACGAACTAGGGTCACCGACATAGCCCAGTGGATTGGCAAGTTGAAGTGGCAATGGGCAGGCCACATAGTGCGCAGAACGGATGGCCGATGGGGCCGAAGAGTTCTGGAGTGGACACCACGGACCGGCAAGCGCAGCGTAGGACGTCCGCTTACAAGGTGGACGGACGACCTTGTAAAGGTCGTTGGAAAACGCTGGATGCAGGCCGCTGTAGACCGGTCCTATTGGAGATCCTTAGGGGAGGCCTATGTCCAGCAGTGGACTTCTTGCGGCTGAGGTGATGATGATGATATGTATTTATAATAAAAATAAAAGAAAAATAGTCCGTCGTATTGCGATGGTGCATGGTGATGGTGTATACCTACATTGCAGTGTGAATGACCGCGCAGCGTGCGTTTTTTTAATAATTACCTTTAACACTGATTATTTTAGTAATTGGTTGAAATGAATACTTTGTTCTTATCAATTTCGGATATTTTGGATTTTCTCATTCTTTTTTTTTATAAATACTTGTAACCTGTTCATCCCTCAATAGCAACTAACTTAGTTTAGTAGGACTTTAAATAAGGTAGCAGTTGACTGAAGTTGTTCAGGTACTTCGGTATCCATCTTGAATAATCCATTTTCCAGGACAAACGACCAACGACTCGGTATCACTGACCCGATCTCTGTTATTGCTCAAACGGCTCGCAATGGTACTGATAGCTGGCATTTTTATGTACTATACGAGTATACTTACCCACGTGATATGGAAGGGTTTTATGTGTGGTCTATAAAATATGTTGGATGAACGGAATACCCAGTGAAGGGCAAAAAATTTGAGACCCTTTAGTCAAAATATTGCAAATTCACTTGATAGACAACTCCCGTTAGTCGTTGTGTTTTTTTTTATTGTACTACTAAGGCGACAAAGATATGCGTGATACCTTGCCTGATGGTAAGCGGTTACTACGGTAAGGTGGCAATAACAGGGGATTGTCAACTCTCAAAAATCACTCTCTTCTTGAAGAAACCCATGCTGTACTCTCTTGAAAAAAAAAACCACGGCGGGAAGCTCGTTACCCAACCTGAGCGATTAATCAATGATGAAGATATGATCAAAAGAAAAGTTTAAAATTCTCATAAAAATAATTTGGCACACAATTTCCTCAAAAATAAATTGAATTAACAGATTGTAAAAAGCTGCTAAGCGAAAGCTTAGAAAATTCCTTTGTTCAATAAGCACCTTGAAATTAATTTTTGAAGTATTGCAATTTACGAAATGATATTTGATGGTCTCGATTTTATCAAAAAACGAACAAAAGTGTTTACCGTTTCGTTTGTGAACAGAGAGTCCACTTATAAATAATTGTATTTACTATATAATATCCAATTATTTTTTAAAAATCTATTGCGATTAGTATTTTACTTTGACGTGAAATTGTGTGTGATTTTTTAGTTTCGAATTACACAATATTTTTTTTAGTTTTGTGTTATTTGCCAAGTCTCTCTGTCTCTTTGGGAATCACTCGTCTGTAAGATTGACAAATAACATTCTCTTATTGAACTCTATAATGTCCATGGGTTGAGTTCTACAAACGTGACGCCATTTTTCTAAATGTCACATATCCACTGATAAATATGCCTTTATCCCAACCAATCTGACTTCGCTCCGAGCCGCCGCACAGTACAGACGTACCCCGTACGGTCTATTGTGCTCCGCCCGCCACCCCGACTCGATTCTCGGAAGCGCTCTGGTATTTATACCTGGCCTTTCGCAGAACCGACCTTATCAGTTTGTTGACTCGGAACTTTTCAGTTTAGAGTCTCCAAACGAATATTTGTTCTTACGACATCGCGCTCTCAAAACCACAGATATTTACTTGTGGTGAACCAGTGGATACCTAACGGTGATAACTAAGCTGGTTCGAGCGTGACCCGGGCGCTCGCGGTTTCCCTTAAGGAAAACGCTAACCCGGACGGGACTGGACCAGTTGGCCTTGGGGGCTTCCCTAGCCAACCCCAGTTGTCGTTAGGTTAGGTTAGGTTAGGTTAGGTTAGGTTCCCGTGTGGTAATTTGGAGACTAACCGGTGGTATATCACAGAAATTTGAATATAGACCCTTGGCTTGATTTACGGACGATTGATACTGCTTTAACTACTGACTTTGCTGGCCGACTGGACATTTTGCTTGTTTTACGATTTGGTTGTTTCTTGTTTGGATTGTGTTGTCTTATTTTGTGTTTTTTGGTGTGTTATTCGTGTTGTTGCTGCCTTGGAGCGCCCTTTTCGGGTTCGCTGCAAAGCGGCAGCCGCCGTTTGTCTTGAGTGTTCGTTTTGTCGCTGCCGGACACTGTGTCCGGTAGTAATCCGTGTTTTTTGTTTTGTTTTTGCCTCTTTTTTGTGTCAATTTATTGGCACAAAAAAGAGGTACTTTGTTGTTGGTCCCATTTTGTGGGGGTAACCCTTCTGGGGGATTTTCCGGTGCAAGGGGATAGGGGACATCCCCCCCTTTCATTTGAACCCTCTCGCGCTCCTCGGCGACCGCGGGGGGTGTGTGAAAGAGGGATTTTGTGGGGACGAGTAGCAAATTTTTTGCTATTCGTCTTCATCAGGCGCCTGGGAAAAATCCCATACATTATCTTAAATCCGGCACACCCTTGGCCGTTTTTATTTGCCAATATTTTTTGGTAAATATCTTCGGTTTGGGTGGCCGGATTTGGGATAAGTGTGGGGTTTGTTGGTTGGCGGGGCCATAATGGCCGAGTCGTATGAGGAGTATGAGAAGTTGCCGATCCACCCGATCGGTAACGGTTACTCCGACGACTCGGAGGAAGATTATGAGGCGGCTGCAGACCTCTACGAGGTCTACAGGGATAACGAGGGGGCTCCTCCTCCTCAACCCCAGAAAAGGGGGCATGTGGATGAGGTAGACGACCCCAGGCCGGAGCTGGGGTCGAAGGTCCACACGGCCCGTCGAGGGAGGCCCAAGGGGCATACAGTTGGGTTAGCGGAGGCCAAGGCGAGGCTCCGGGCGAAGAATTTGGCGGCACGGGACTGCTCTGTCAGTCGGGACTTAGGCGATAGGTGTCCCCCTCCGCGCGCGAGGGCCTCGCCCCCGCCGCCGATGGATGTTCTGCCCCAACATTTGGTGGACCCGGTCGAGGTGACTAGGCAGGCGGCCTTCTCGATCCTCGACGGGGTCAAGAGGTCAAAAAATTTGACGGGGCCCGTAGTGGCCCAATTTAATAGAGCGTGCCGGACCATCCTCGACTCCATGGGGGAGTTCAGGGAGGCCAGGGCAGAGAGCGAGGAGCTCCGCAGCTTGAGGGCTGAAAATAAGAAGATGCGGGAGCAACTCGCTCTCTGCACATCGGAGTTGAAGGCCCTCCAAAAGGCTTTCACTGAGCGGGAGGCCTCGGCCCCTCCAGTCGCCCAGGCTCCCCCACCTCCTGCGGCTCTGGACTTGGTGGCAGCGGTGGAGGCGATGAAAGGCGAGCTGCTGGTTTCCGTGGGCAATATGCTCAATGCTCGCATTGCGGAAATCAGCAGCCGCCTCCCCCCGGCGCCAATTGTCCGCCCCGATCTGGCGGCGGACAAAAAGAAGAGGGCCCAACCGGCCCCGACGAGAGAAGTGGCCTCGGAACTGGAATCCGGGGCCAGGCTCGGCGATGGGAGGCCACAAAAGGCCTCCAAGAAGGCGGCGGCCCCGGCTAGGTCTGCCACGGCGACCGGATCTCCCCCGACCTCGGAGGTGGCGCCTGGTCCCTCAGGTGGGCATCCGCAAATGGAGGGGGGCGACTCCTTTGCGGATGTCCTTAAGAGGAAAAGGAGGAATAAGGCCAAGGCTACGGCCCCACCCCCACCCCCTCCTCCCCCCAAGAAGACGGAAAAAAAGCCGAGGGCCCCCCCGGCCCTTAAGACGACAGCGGTGGTGATATCTCTTAAGAGAGATGTCGCCACCGACATCACGCTGCAGGCCACGATGGCGAAAGCCATCAACGGCATCAACTTGGAAGATGTCGGCCTGCAGCACGTCAGGATCCGCAATTCGGCGACCGGGGGCCGAATTATTGAGGTCCCTGGTGCGGAGAGCGGAGGGGTGGCTGATAGCCTCGCAGAGAGGCTGCGGGCTATCGTGGGCGATGTCGCCCACATAAGCCGCCCCGTCAAGTTGGCCGCCATCCAGGTCACAGGCCTGGATGAATCGGCGACCAAACTGACCCTGGCGGCTGCTGTCGCCAAGGCCGGGGGTTGTGCGGAGACAGAGGTGAGGGTGGGGGGCATTCGCCCCACGTACGAGGGCAAAATGGTTGCCCTCGTACAATTGCCGGTGGGGACCGCAAGGGTCCTCCTCGAGAATGGTCAGATCCCGGTGGGCTGGGCGTCCGCCGGGGTCAAACCTGTCGGCCCGGCGCCCATGCGCTGCTTTAAGTGCATGGGTGTCGGTCACTCTAGGGTGATGTGCCCCTCAAACGTCGACCGGAGCACCATGTGCTACCGGTGCGGCTCAGAGGGGCACAAATCGGCCGACTGCCGGGAGGAGAAGGCGTGGTGCTCGGTTTGTCACCACGCTGAACTCCCGGCTGACCATATCATGGGGGGACTTAGGTGTTCCCCGCCGGTGATGAGGGGCAGGGGGGTGGGGTCTTTGCCCGCTCGCCCCATCCAGCCCCTCCCTGTGGAGGGGAGCCGCATGGACGTCTGAATGCCAGGTGGGCATTCGGACGTCCTGCGGCTGGACCGCGGAGTGGGTGCGCGAGGAGGTTGCCTCGCGCGCCCCCTCCGGCCAGACGGCATGGGTTGGGAAGGCGGCGGTTGCCGTCAGACCCAACCCATAGTGGCTTAGGGCGGAGGATGGGAGTCCTCCGTCCACGATTAAGCCACATCTTGCGGTCCAGGGAGATGGCCAAGCGTGCGCGGCCATCTCCTCTAGCGGGAAGCCCCGACAACGGTGTTGTCGGGGCGCTGCCGGTTGGGCGTCGTGGGCAATGCTAACGCAGGTACCACGGCGCCCTACAAAACCCGGCATGGCGTAGCACGCCCAGGTGGTTTTTAGTGGGTAGCACATCCTCTCCTCCTCGGTCGAGGAGGAAGCAGTGATGTGTAGTCCCACATAACCCTCCGCCGCACTCCCATGCGTTGCGGGGGGTATGCGTAATGCATTTTCCACCTGGTCAAAAAAAAAAAAAAAAAAAGGTTCCCGTGTGGTGTTACTGGATCACCCATCGGGCGCGTCCCCGGGTTGTGGATAGGGGAACGCCCCCCAGATATGGGGGGTACCGGGTATTTCCGGCGCGAACAGAAACCAGTAGGGAGGAAATAACCCAGTGATGGGGCGAGGCGGAGGTTTTTAAGGCCTCTTGGTTGCTCCTCGTATCCCTCTTCGTATGAGAGGGGACAGAGGATGCAACAGGTGCGGTGTGTTTGCCTAGTGCACTCGGCTCTTGCCGACGCCGGACAAGAGGAAGGAAACCTCTTTAAAAAAACACTCCCTTGTGCGACGATGTGCCAGGTGCACTCGGCTTATGCCGACGTCGGACCATCCGTAACCCCAGTCGGGACCGGAGGCCCTGCCAGGCCGCGAGGAAGAAAACCTCTATAAAAAATTACCCCAATCCCAAGGTCTCGCGTGCCGATGGGATGAATGGCTGATGGGAGTCCAGTCCCTAGCGCTCGGTACAGGGACCTCACCCTTGTAATAAAGGAAAATAATGAAATGGCAGATCATGATAAAAATTTACCCCAGGGTGGTACCGGCATAGCCGGAGAATCCACCCCCGGGCCTAGCCCGGGCTGCCCCACCGTATCTGGGGGGGGCAATGTTCTGCTTTGCGATTCAATCGCTAAGACAACAAAAGCTCCAAAGAGAGCAACTAAGAAAGGAGGAGTCGTGCCGGGGGGACCAGTGGTTCCGGCACGTGACAGGCGTGGGCGGTTTCTTCGCCCGAGCACGCCAGCTAACATGATTGATGTGAGTGACGGGGGCGAGTCTGATGGCTCGGTCATGTCGCTTGCATCAGTCACATCGGAAGGGTCCCGCAACCGTAAGCGGCCATCCTTGCCCACAGGTGCAGACGCGACGCGTGGCCCCAAAGTAAGGGCTATATCATGTTCGCGATCGGAAGAGGAGGGAATAAACGATGGTGACGTGGAGGACGACATCCTCGATCCTTCCATGATGCCGAGGGATACTCGGGCAAAAAGAAGCCTTCCGAGTTTGGAGGAATTGTCTCAGGAGATGCGGTCGCAGGCGGATTCTGCACTTGGTGTTTGTATTGACCAACATCTCCTTAACATAGAGAGGATAACGGACCACTCCAAGAACCTGAAGGGTAACTTGGTTCGCTCTTTAAGAGTGGCTGTGCTGACGGTGAAAGCCGCAGCTATGGAGCTAGCGACCAGGACGGCCATTGATGAAAATGTGTCCAGACTGGAGAGAGAGAACGCAGATCTGCGTTCACAACTCTCCAGTCTGGCCGCTAAGATGGACAAGCTCACGGAGGATATAAACCTCCTCCGTGGGCCTCCAACTACTGGCGCGAGTACGGTGACCGCTCGGCCCACTTCATCCGCTCAGCCCGCTCTCGCCACTCAGCCCGCTCTTGCCACTCAGCCCGCTGCACCCATTGGACCTGCTCGGAGTGACCTGATGTCGGTACCGTTGCCTCCTCCATGTTCAGGGGATGGTAGCGAGGAGCGTCTCTTCGAGCGAATTGCGGCTGTGGTGGATGCCAGGCTCGCGGCTTTCAGGGCGGAAGTCTTCCCCCTGAGGAGACCCACACAAAGGCAGCCGCTTCCGGAGTCGCAGTCTCAACCGCAGCCGCGGTCTCAACTACAGTCGCAAGCGCAGTCTGAACCGCCGAAGAAGAAAAAAAAAAAGAAGGCAAAAAAAAAGAAGAGTCGCTCTTCTCACCTTCCTGTGGAGGAGCTACCCCCCGTCCAACCGCGGGCCACCCTGGAGCCACATTCCGCCGCCCAAGTAAGCACCAGCTGGTCGGATGTGGTGCGGCATCAGCCTGGGAAAAGTGGGACCCAGGGTGAACATCCTCCCTCGGTACCCAAGCAGGGGAGTGGCAGGGCAAAAAAAAAAAAGGTGCCTAGGGTTCCAACGACCGCTGCTGTGACGGTGACGATACCGGAGGGTTCCTCGGTAACCTACGATCAGGTCACAAAGGACGCCAAGGCCAAGATCCAGCTCAAGGATCTTGGAATAGCAGGCGTCCGAATGAAACGATCGGTTACCGGGGGCATTTTGATGGAGGTGGACGGCCCTGATTGCGGTGCCAAGGCAGACGCATTGGCAGCAAAATTAAGGGAGGCCCTCGCAGACCTCGCGGTGCGCATCGCCCGTCCTATAAAGACGGGAGATCTGAGGCTGCGGGATCTTGACGATGCCGTCACACCTCCAGAGGTGGCAGCAGCGGTTGCTGAGGTAGGTGGGTGTTCAGTGGACGACGTCAAGGTGGGCGAAGTCCGTCGAACACCAACAACGATGGGAACCTGCTGGGTTCGTTGTCCCTTGGCGGTGGTTAGGAAACTGACCGCCGCTAGGGGCGTTCGAGTGGGTTGGGGGACGGCGAGGGTCGAGGCGCTGGAAGCCAGACCCCTTCACTGCTTCCGGTGCCTCGAAAAGGGACACGTCGGCTGCAGGTGCACCACGGGCGTAGACAGGAGCAGTCGTTGCTACGCCTGTGGAGAAACGGGCCACAGAGCCCGCGATTGCACCTCGAAGACGCTGAGGTGTCCGTTGTGTGCAGACTTGGGACGTCCCTCAAACCACCGTCTGGGACGTGGGTGCCCACCACCCACGAAGAAGAAACGGAGCAAGCAGGCTCCCATCGTCGAGGCAGTCGCGACACCTTCCGCAGGTCCGGGCCCTGGCCCGGAAATGGAGGTCGTCGAGGCCTAAGATTCCCGCCCCCACATAGGATCCTCCAGGGCAATCTCAATCACTGCCGCAATGCTCAGCATCTGCTTATGCAGACCATTGCGGAGCGGCAGATTGCCCTGGCAGTAGTTGCGGAGCCCCACAGCGTCCCCGACCATCCTCGCTGGTTCGGGGATGACTTGGGCTCCGTTGCCGTGTACTGGGGGGGCGGAGAGGGTGCTCCACCCTGTGCTCTTTTGAGTAGAGGGCAGGGCTTTGTTGCAGTGCAATGGGGCACCCTGGCCATTGTGGGCTGCTATGTCTCTCCCAACAGGCCCCTCGCCGACTACGAGGCGTACTTGGACGAGGTGGCTGACTGCGTTCGCAGATGTCCATCTCGTCCATTGATTGTCTTGGGGGACTTCAATGCCCACGCTAGGGCGTGGGGAAACCCCAGGGACAGTCCAAGGGGAGAGACAACACTGGAATGGGCGGCTGGTTTGGACCTCCGATTAGTTAATCGGGGGTCCGTGAGCACATGCGTGCGTTGGCAGGGGGAGTCGGTCGTGGACCTTACATGGGCGACTCCTGCTGCGATGCGCATGATGTCGGGATGGCGAGTTGCAGAGGAGGTGGTTACACTATCTGACCACCGCCACATTCTCATGGATGTGGCTCTCCGCCGTCCCGGCGCTTATTCCAGCCGACACGAAGGCAGCCCTCCGCGACGTTGGTGTCTCAAGCGGCTAGATCGAGACATGCTCGAAGCCGCCGCCAATGTCGCGGCATGGCCACAAAACGCCGAAGAGATTCCGTCCGATCCGGAAAGAGAAGCGGACTGGTTCCGCGGCACGATGACGCAAATTTGCGATGCATCGATGCCGCGATCCAGTCGCCCCAAGCACCGGGCGGTGTACTGGTGGTCGGCAGAAATCGCGCGAATCCGCGCGGTTTGCTTGCGGAGCCGCCGCTTGTACACCAGAGCCCGGAGAAGAAGGCGAGCTGATGCCGAGGAGACAGCCAGTCTCTACGGGGCATATCGAGCGGCTACAAAGGCAATGCAGATCGCCATCTCAGACGCCAAATCAAGGTGCTGGGATGAGCTCCTGGAGGGACTCAACGGGGACCCGTGGGGGCGCCCATATAAGATGGTTCTGGGTAAGCTCAGGCCATGGGTGCCCCCCCTGACGGAAACCCTAGATCCGGTTCTGCTGGGACGAGTGGTTGATACTCTTTTCCCAGCGGGCCGGTCAAGTTCCTCAGTCCACCCCCCCACGTCGTGGGAGTGGCACGACGAGATGGGGGTGACCGTACAGGAGCTAGATCGAGCCGTTGGCCGCTTGAAAGCCCGAAACACCGCACCAGGACCCGACGGTATACCGGGTCGGGTGTGGGTGTTGAGTCTGGTTGCCCTGGGGGACAGGCTGAGGCAGTTATTCAACAGCTGCCTCCGTTATGCCAAGTTCCCCACGGCCTGGAAGGAGGCAAAATTGGTCCTCTTGAAGAAGGAAGGTAGACCCGCAGATTCTCCCTCTGCGTACCGTCCCATATGCCTGTTGGACGAGGCTGGCAAGCTGTTCGAACGAATACTTGCCGCTCGTCTCAACGGGCATCTGTCGTGCGTCGGTCCCGACTTGGCCGAAAGCCAGTTCGGCTTCCGGCAGGGGCGTTCGACCGTAGACGCGGTCTTGCGCGTCCGTTCCCTGTCGGAGCGGGCTGTGTCCCGAGGTGGGGTGGCGTTGGCGATAAGCCTTGACATCGTCAACGCCTTTAACTCCCTGCCTTGGGACGCTATTAGGAGGGCACTGACGTATCATCAAGTGCCCTCCTACCTGCAAGGCGTGGTCAGTGACTACTTGCACGACAGGTACATTTTGTACATGGATCAAGACGGTAGGAGAATCCAGAGGGAGATCATGTGCGGGGTTCCGCAGGGGTCCGTGTTGGGCCCCTTACTCTGGAACCTTGCATATGATGCGGTTCTGCGTGTCGACCTCCCCACTGGCGTAAATGTCGTTTGCTATGCAGACGACACTCTGGTGGTCGCCAGTGGGGACACCTTCGAGGGGACTAAGGAGCTCGCCGAGCTTGGGGTGGAAGTCGTCGTCGCCAAAATCCGCGAGTTGGGTCTGGAGATAGCGTCTCACAAGACCGAGGCGCTATGGTTCCACAAACTGCCTCGGAGCAGGGAACCACCCGACTCGCGCGTCCGCGTGGGTGAGTCGGAAGTCGGGGTGGGGCGGTACATGAAGTACCTGGGCCTCACCCTGGACAGTCGCTGGGGCTTCGAAGAGCATTTTGATCGCCTAGTCCCCCGGATCGAGAGGGTAGCGGGTGCCATGCACAGATTGCTGCCCAATCTCGGGGGACCGAAGGAGGAAGTTCGCCGCCTCTATGCGGGGGTTATACGATCCGTAGCCCTTTACGGGGCGCCCGTATGGGCGAAGAGGCTGGCCATCCGACGCTGTAGAACGAAAATCTACAGTGTCCAGCGTAGAATGGCCCTACGGATCGTACGAGGATACCGTACAGTATCCTTTGAGGCGGCAACTATTCTGGCTCGCTTTCCACCGCTGGATATTCTGGCGGACATGGATGCGAGGGTCTATGACCGGATTCGCATCGTCCGCCGGAGCGGTGGAGGCGACCCAGAAGAGGCGATCAAACGGCAGGAGCGACTTATCGCATTCGAGACGTGGCGCGCAAGGCTCCGCGAGGAGCAGTTTGCGCGCAAACGCGTCGTCGGAGCAGTCCTGCCGGTCTTCGAGGCCTGGATGGAGCGACGAGGTGGACGACTCACCTACAGACTCACGCAGATACTCACCGGGCACGGGTGCTTCGGTGATTATCTGTGTAAGATCGGACGCGAGGCGACGGCGGCCTGCTTCCACTGCGGTGGAAACGGCCAGGATTCCGCATCGCACACCCTCGCGGTGTGCCCCGCTTGGGAAGCCGAGCGGCGGATCCTGGTCGGTCAGATCGGACGGAATCTCTCCCTGCCAGCAGTCGTGTCGGCGATGCTGAGCGGGGATACGGCGTGGAGGGCCGTAGCCTCCTTCTGCGAGACCGTAATGGTCCAGAAGGAGGCTGCTGAGCGGGATCGGGAGTGGGCCGATCCCGCCCGGAGACGACGCCGCCGGGGCGTGGTCGTGCCTCGTCGCGGCCCTCCTGCCCTGTAGCTGGGGCTTAGAATAGCAGCTACGGTGTTCCCCTGCCTGTCGTAAAAGGCGACTAAATGGGGACCTTCGGGGTCGTGGGCAATCGGGGCGGGGGCCCCGAGCGTCCAGAAGCGACCCCGAGGAAGACGATGGGTCGTCGTGGTCACGACTCATCGTGCGATAGCACCGCGAGGGTGCTGGGGGGAGGTATCACACTTCCCCCGGGACGGGCTATCAAGCGCCGCGCTTGGAGGGGCTCGTGTATGCGTTCTGTACGAGAACCCGAGCCCCTCTACAGCGCAGATGGCGACCATCGTGGGGTTTTAGCCGGTACAAGTCCGGCATAACTCGACTACTCCCCCCGGGGCGGTCGAGTATCCTATGAGGATTTCCCCACGAAAAAAAAAAAAAAAAAAAAAAAGGTTAGGTTAGGTTAGGCTTTGGGGGCTTCCCTAGCCAACCCCAGTTGTCGTTAGGCAGGGACGTAGGAACCCGCTGCACAATAAGATTGGCAGCGGGAGACAAGCTTAGGGCACACCCTAGGGCCTACTCACCTCCCGACCTATCCCGGTCGGGAGTGTAACACACACCCCCGGGCCCATCCACCCGGGGCGAGATAGTAGGTTAGATTAGGGCGATCGCCTGAGGTTTCTTGTGGTTTCTTTTACTCAGGAACGCCCCGCGTCCGAAACCACGTTAGTTTGCCGAAGTAGAGTAGCTCCCTCTGGCTGGCCATCATGGCCAGCCAGAACGACCACCCACCCCTGACGCTGGACGAGATTCTCCAGGACGAAGAGTCCTGGGTTTTCCTCGCCGAGCGATACGGGTCATCGGTCCTACCTCCCCGACCCGCTCCCACTTCACGGTCATCCTCAAGGATGTCCGTGATATCCGCGGAATTCTCCCCCGCGGAATCACCCGCGGAACACTCCCCGCCTCCCTCTCCCGCGGAATCAACCGCGGATCACTCCGCCCCTCCCTCTCCCGCGGAACCCTCCGCCCCGCCCTCTCCAGCGGAATCCGAACCGCCCTCTCCGCCTGCGCCTGCCGCGACGACCGGCCAGTCGTCCTCTTCCTCCTCCTCGGAGGGAGAGTTCACGACGGTCGTCGGGGGCAAGCGCAAACGGAAGAAGAAGGCGAAAGCCACTGAAGCCGAAGTAGCTGCCAAAGCTGCCAAAGCTTCCGCCCCTTCCCCTTGCCCATCACCCAAGCCCCGCCCACTCATGGACACTGTTGTGCCCACACCCCCGCCGCTAATGGACGTGCCCATGGCTCCTCCCCCGGAGGAACAAGGCCGCCCAGAGACGCGCATATCCCAGCCCCAGACCCAATCCCAGACCCAATCCCAAGTCCCGATGAGGAAGGACTCTCCGCCTCCCCTGTTTGTTCAGGATAAGACCAGATGGACCGAAGTGTCCGGATGGTTTACTCCTAACAAGATCCAATATACCTCTGCCCGCTCCACCGAGCACGGCATCAAGGTAACCGTGCCCACTTCACAGGACCACCGGGCCCTGACCAAACTCCTTAAAGAACGTAAGGTGGCTTTCCACACTTACACTCTCCCTGAGGAGAAAGCCCTCCGGGTGGTGATCCGCGGCATCCCCCGCGAAATCCCCACCTCAGAAGTCGAAGCCTCCCTTAAGGAGCACGACCTCCCAATACAGTCAGTGCACCGGATGCACAAAGGACGCGGCCACGAGCCGTATAACATGGTGATTGTGGCACTGGACCAAGGCAAGGCCGGCAAAGCCATATACAGAGTAAAATCTGTGTGCGGCTTGAGCGACGGCTTCACCGTCGAGGGCGTCCGAAAGGGCGGCTACCCCTCCCAGTGCCACAACTGTCAGTTGTACGGCCATTCCGCCCGCAATTGTTTTGCTCCCCCCCGGTGCGTGAAGTGCCTCACACCTCACGCCACCAAAGACTGTGACCGCCCAAAGGTCATAGATGAAAACACCCCGCCACCTGGTTGCGTTCTCTGCAACCAGACCGGGCACACCGCGAACTACCGCGGGTGCTCGAAGGCTCCCCGCCCTTCGCGCCATTCAACGCGCAAAGCCCCCATTTCCAACCCGGCGCAGACCGATCTGCGCCCTCAAAGGCACTCCCAATGGGCCCGCCTTAACTCTAATTCTCCTAAAGAGTACCCTCCTCTCCCTAGGGAAGCGTTTGCTCTCTCCGAGCAAACCACGACCCAGCCACCACCTCCTCCTCCCAAGGTTTCCGCTTGGCAGCCGAAACCCACCGCAGCGCCTTCAGCGCCCGCCCCGCCGTCACCGCCAACCCAAACCACCCGCCGCGCAAACCCGTCACCAAAACGGGACCAAAACCCTCCGTCGAGTGTGGATGCGGATTTCGCACTCGTGGAGCGCTTCATCGATTTCATAAACTTCGATGAAATTAGGGAGCTCGCCGATATTATTAAACAGAGCGAGGGCAACGGTCGTGCCCTTGCATCTGCAGCGCTGCGATTTAACAAAATCGCTTGCCAACTCGATCACTTTCGCGTAAATCCATAATGGATATTACACCCACGCGCGGTAGAATCAAACCCCGATCCCTCAAATTAGGAACCTTCAATGCCAACGGCATTATAGGTAAACGAGATGAGATCGCAGAATTCCTGCGAGAGCATCAACTCGATATCCTTTTGGTACAGGAAACATTTCTTAAACCCTTTCATAGGGACCCTAAAATTGCGAATTATCAGATAATTCGCAATGACAGACCCAACGCCGCAAAAGGCGGCACCCTCATATATTATAAAAGATCCCTTCACTGCTCCCCTATGGACGCACCATCCCTAGAGTACATTGAGGCTTCAATCTGTAGGCTCGGTATGACTGGACACTCATCCATTATACTAGTCTCGGCATATTGCTCCCATTCTCACAACCTACCCGACTTAGGAATGTCACTCAAACGTGACTTAGAATCCCTTTTCAATTTAGGTAGCTCAGTCATTCTGGCGGGCGACCTAAACGCGAAACACACCCTCTGGAATTGCGTCGCAAACAATACCAGAGGGCGTATTCTTGAATCCCTCCTCGGGCCACTCAACGTGGACCTGATCGCCCCATACGAACCGACTCACTTCCCGGACATAGTGACTCACAGACCCGACATACTCGACGTGGCGCTGCTGCGTAATGTAAACTTACGTTTGCATGACTTAGCAGTGCTACACGAGCTCCAATCGGACCACCGGCCTGTAATCCTAGAGTTTACACCGCGCGTAGGTCCCCCTGATTCAGGTCAACCCTCTCGCACCAAGGTCGTGACGGACTGGGACAAATTAGGCGAAAGCCTCAAGGCGACCTCGTCCGTCCATCTAGACCGTATCCCTGACAGCCTAGTCACCGCCGACGACGCTGTAGGCGCTATCGACTCACTCACAAGTCACGTGCAATCGTTAGTTAGCGATTGCTCTCGGACAGTACCAGCGGAGGATGACCGACGCTGGCACTTGCCCGACGACATACGTGACCTGCTGAGGGAGAAGAAAGCCGCCATTCGCGCCTACGATAGAGCTCCCTCAGAGCAAAATCGTGTCCAATTACGAGCTCTCGAACGTGCCGTCAAGGCACGCATCGCAGAGTTTCGCGAGAATCACTGGGGCCAGACCCTCAGCGAAATCAAGCCCTCCCACCTAGCCTTTTGGCAACTGTCTCGTGCCCTCACAAAGGACACAGTAGTTCCAATGCCTCCCTTAAAGCGACCCAACCTTCCACCCGCCTTTGAAGACGTGGAAAAGACCGAATGCCTCGCCGAAAGTCTGGAGGCTCAATGTACGCCCAGTTCTCTCCCTATTGACCCGCGTCATTTGGAGAAAGTTACAGCCGAAGTAGAACGGAGGACCGCTCTTCCGTTACCTCCTCCCGCTCCCCCGACTGACGACGTCGCCAATGACGTCAACACAAATGACGACCCACTTCCACCCGCGACCCATGACGAGGTGAAAGCGATCATCGGGAAGTTACACCCTCGTAAGGCCCCGGGCTCGGACAAGATCACCAACAGAGTGATCAAACTCTTCCCAGCCTCCCTTATCATGCTATTGACGGCCATCTTCAATGCCGCCCTCTCAAACAATATTTTCCCACACCAGTGGAAAGAAGCCCACGTGATTGGGATCCACAAGCCCGGCAAACCCAAGTCCGAGCCCTCCAGTTATCGTCCCATAAGTCTGCTCAACGTACTGGGCAAGATTTATGAGAGAATCATTTATGTCCGCCTTAAAGCATTTGCCGATGCTAACAAACTCCTCCCAGACGAGCAATTTGGGTTCCGACCCAAACACTCGTGTGTTCATCAAGTCCATAGAATTGTTGAACACATCTCCACAAGTTACCAGAGAGGTCACATGACAGGCGCCCTTTTCTTCGATGTCGCAAAGGCATTCGACAAGGTGTGGCACACAGGCTTGATCTACAAGCTTTACACTCTAGGTGTGCCACCGAGACTCGTGACCATCTTACGAGACTTTCTGTCGAATCGTCTCTTTTGATATCGGGTCGAAGGCGTCCTGTCCTCACCACACCCCATTAGTGCCGGTGTCCCGCAGGGCTCGGTACTATCTCCCTTGCTATTCACGCTCTACACGAGCGACATCCCTAGAGTCAGGAATACGCAGTTCGCTCTCTTTGCAGACGACACTGCCGTATATTGCTCAGGCAAAAGCCCGCCCGCGATCTCTAAGAAACTCCAGACCGCAGCCAACGCCCTAGGCGCATGGTTCCGGAAATGGAGAATAGAGATCAACCCCTCCAAGAGTCAGGCGGTTCTCTTTTATAGAACCGACCGAAAAAGACGTCCCCCCATCCCCGACCCAGTCACACTATTCGGCGAGCCGATCCCTTGGGAGAGGCAAGCCAAATATCTCGGTGTGACCCTCGATGATCGCCTATCCTTCGCTGCACACATAAGGGCGGTTCGCGCGCGCGCCGCCTTTGTGGCAGGACGACTCCACTGCATGATCAACGCCCGGTCTAAACTTGCCCTAAAAAGCAAGGTTAGACTCTATACCGCGTGTATCCGTCCAGTCATGACGTATGCGAGCACCGTGTTCGCTCACGCTGCTCCCACACATCTCCACACCCTTCAGGTGATTCAAAACCGTTTCATGCGCAAAGCCACGGGCGCCCCGTGGTACATGCGCAATGAAAACCTCCACCTTGACTTAGGTCTCCCTACAATCAAACAATTTATAAAACGCGCCTCGCGCCGATATTTTGATACCGCAGCGCACCACGCGAATCCCTTGATAGTCAACACTGTCACATACACCCCGTCCCTTATTTCCCGCATCCGTAGGCCTAGGAACGCCCTCAGCGAACCAGACGATGCCACCACCTTAGCTCAAATCGAGGCTGACGAAGCCCGAAAACAGATACAAATGCGCAACCGACAACCAAGATTTCGTCCTCGCCGGCGAGGACCGTCGCGACGTCCCTCTCAGTCTCGTCCCGTTTAAGCGGCCCGAGCTGCATATTAGCAATCCGACCGATCCCCAAATAATTATAATTGTTTGCATGCTAAGTCCTCCCTCATTCCCCAGGCAACGTCCTGAGCCGAGGTCGAGCCCCACAGGGGGCACCCTCAGGCTACCGTTGCCCAAAATTATTTAGTTTTAGTTTTTAGTTTTAAGTAGCGGTTGAGAGCCCTCAGCGCTCACCGCAAAAGTCCGCGTAACGGTGGAAGAAGGTCCCCTGGACCCACCACCTTCCTGTTCCAGTCAAAAATAAAAAATACCAACCAATCTCAAAAACCATAATATCATTCATTAATTTTTTTCTGGTTTTATAAATATCATATTCAATTTGGTCAGCATAAACAGAAAAATCGCTTATACCATCTTTAGTTTTTTGTATAATTAGTAAAGATTTACATAATTATGTATTATTTTTACTGAAATTGATTGTTCAGCAAAGGATTCTTAAAACCCCTTATAAGCGTCAATTAGCTACCTACAGTAACTGCTTACTATCAGGCGGACCATATTATTATGTTAACTTCAGTCTCTCTTACACTATGTCATAATAATCAAAATAGCTTACTTGAAAAAGTAACTCCCATTGCTGTACCCAAAGAATGGCACAGTATACGTAAGCATCCAAATATTACCGCCTCCGCAGTCGTAGTAAGGTTTCGACCACTTGCCATCCTCATAAGTGACTGATAATATCTCGTCTGGCTCACGTTTTGTGTGCGCTGTATCGTTGTGTGTGTACGTGTTGAAACCTGAAATTATTGTCATATTAAAATTTTCTGTAGGTATTTATAAGAAAATCAGAGTAATAAGAAAATATTACGTTTACGTTACGCGGCATGCGATAGGAGTTGGCAGACATCGTCACGATATGAAAAAACGTTACGGATGTGACGTCACCAGTTATGCCGCCTTCATGCGACTTTCTCTCTCTCTCTGTCTGTATCTTTCTATTATATACGAGTGTAGTGTTTTAATTTATACGTGAGTTACATAATTGAAAAAAATAATGCTTTTGTTGAACATTTTCACGTCTTGAGCTTTCGGTGAAGGAAACCATAGCATGGTTGTTATGCTCTTTGTACCCGCCTGGTAAGCTACCACACTCAAGTTAAAATCTGTCACCAAACATCTACTTGCGTATTCCGGCAACTGAATACCATTACTTTCAAAACTTTGCAGACTAGTGTAGTAAAATATTAATCTATAAAATCCATGTCTATAGTAAAAAAAAACGAACAAAGAAATCATAAAATATCATGTTGACGTATTGGTCCAATTATCTCAATTGTAAATCAGTCAATTTATATGAACAATATGATAAAACCAATTCAGTAAGTCAGCAACTTCCTATCTCTGTAACATAATCGTAAAAGTCAGTCAGTAAAGAAATTCCCTCCTACAGAGAGAGGAAATACTCCGCTGGAAGTGGTTTGTTAGATAATTGGAACAAAATTAACGTGGAATGGACCTTAATTTATTGGTTGGGGTGGCCATGATTTTAATAGGACAAGTCTTAATGTTTGTATTTCGTTTATTGTAACTGAAGGGTAAGGTTTGTGGTTTCACACTAGCCATGAAAACATGGCGTACCTATAGTTATTAAAACAGTTAAATAGAATTACAGACATATAAACAAACTTAATTTTGCATTGATAATACTCAATAATATTGAAAAATAAGGATTGGAGTTGCTTGTTTCGAAAAATAAGATCGGAAAAATAAAACTACATAGCAATAATTATGTTTTAAAACTGCAAAAGTAATAAGGTAAAGTAAATTTTGAAAACGGTTCTGTTTCTCATCTTCATCATTAGCATTTTATTTGAGACATTTCATTATTACAGCCACAGCCAAACTCCGGACCGACTTGATCTATGTCATCGGTATTGTATTCATGAATAAACTTTTTTGTTTTTAAACAGTGAGAAAAAAGATTGGTATTCCAATGAAGATTTTTTATTTATTTTGTCATAAACTTTTTATTTAAAAAAAAAAAACTTATCCCGAATAAAAAAAAATCATAGTGTCCTTATACGAGGGATTGCAGTCGTATTGCTCCTGATTCAACCTCCGCATAATTTTGTTCCACGACAAAACTACGTGCACTTTTGATTTATGTACTTTACGAAATATATGTTAAAAAACAAATATTTTATAGAAAATCTTTAAGTAAACCAGCAAACTCTATGAAACTTTATCAAAAATCTTCAAGGAAAACTTAAAACATTATCCTTAATAACTTTCAAACTAAACCCATCATCGCATAGTTCCAACCCTAATCGTTATCATTCAAAGTTTTCTATTCGGGTGGAGTGAATAGACTGCAATTCATCAAACTGTGCCACATTCTAACGCCCGTCATACATTGTAAATTATTTTAGGCATTGTAAATTGTATGCAATCACCGGAGTTGATTTATTTAAGTACATTTTGCACAATTACTCCCTTGTTTAAACACATACATATTGCTTTGTACAAAAATAAACCTTAGCTGTTTGTAAATATAATCCAATATTGATTAAATTGTACCCGCAACCAAAATTAAATATTACCAGCAACATAATTTATGTACTTACAAAATATTTTACACTCTCCGCATAAATAATTTATATTACACGGTAAAAATAGCAGATTTTGATCTTATTATGGCCATATCATAGATAAATCTATACTAATATTATAAAGCTGAAGATTTGTTTGAACGCGTTAATCTCAGGAACAACTGGTTCGATTTGAAAAATTATTTCAGTGTTGGATAGCCCATTTATTGAGGAAGGCTATAGGCTACTTTTTATCCCTCCGGAAAGCGGGTGAAACTGCGGGGCGGAAGCTAGCCTCGGAATAAAAATATTAAATTCTTATAAAGTGTAGTTTCACCCGCGTATACTAAAAGAATTTTTCAATTCGAACCAGTAGTTCCTCAGATTAATGCGTTCAACCAAACAAACAAACTCTACAGCTTTATAATATTAATAATTTATGTATATATAGTAATATAGTATAGATATATATATACCTGTTCATATAATATTAGTATTAGTATAGATTCCGAAAACATAATAAGCCTGTGTCTAACCGCACACCGTGGTAAGTGATGATGTAGCCGAAGGTAAATAGTCAAAACCTAGAAGGAACTATGTGCTTGGATACAGTTTATCAACTTGAGGGTGGTAGCCAGCCAGGCGGATACTATAAAGTGCTCTATCACCGTGCAAAAGTGTTCAAGTTATTCCTTAGTTATTTTTTTTTTACATTCTTGATCTGTTCTTGTATTTTTTTATGGAGAGTTGTGAGACGTTATTCATTCACATAACCTACAAGTACAAAACAGTTAACAATCTTTTTACCATTAGAAGGGAAACCGCATTAATTGCGAACAACTAACAATCGAATCTACATTGTGTTAACTATAAGGAATCACGAAAGTTCCTAAACAATTCCTGGCAGCGTTCTGTGTAGTGATGTTTTTGTTACCCTAAAATAGTGGCAAATAGCGGAAAGTTACTATTGTTGTGTTTGGAAGAATAATAAATATGATGTACCTATGTAATTTTTAAGATAGTTCAAAATGTGTGTGTGCTATTTTACCTAATAAAAAAAATGAAAAATTATTATTAGGCTATTTTGAAGTTTATGATTACTAGATATCTATCTTTAAATAACAATTTAATCATTATACCTGCGAAATAATTTTCTAAGCGTAAAAGGAATCACGTGGAGACAAACCACTGTTGTATCTAATCGCTAAAGTACATAACTTAGCACTCACCTCTTCTAAACTGATTGTGGTTTCGAATCACGCGCTCGGCATTCTTGCGGGCGATGTAGAACCACTCCGAAGTGTTGCTCAAATATTTGTATTCAACTGCCAGATCCTTGGCCAATATTGGCCCTTCAGGCAAACGGTACGCGAACGGACAAAACAGCTGATAATCTTTATATTGATATTGGTCATAACAATTGCCTGCAGCAAAAATATCATCATCAAACTCTACCATTGAAAATACACTAGCATGTAACAAGTATTCATTATGCATAACGCTTGAACCAGCATATTTCCACAATCTCGTAAGCATATTAGCTCTATTTACAGCAACATCTGCTTCTATTCTAAATCTTTCTTGAGCATATCTATCTACAACACCTTCTCCTAAATTTAAATGTGTGCCAGCTGTACAATTCTCTCCTAATAAATGCTGAGTTTCTATTAGTCTTAGAAATTTTGTTACTACATCTTCGTGAACTGGCCTGGTTATTGTAGTATTATCTGCTTCAGCTGTATCGTTTGATATATCTTTGACATTTGTATCGTTTATATTATCCATGGTTAATCTTTGTGTTTCGTTGTTATCATAACTATGATCTGCGTTGAGGAAATTGTCACCTAATGAGACGTCATCGGTGGTAGTGTCAAGTTTTTGATGATTGTTTGTTGAGAAATTCCCGAAGAATTTCTGGAAAGCATCTGTTTCTCTGAAGGACCCGTCGTCATCGGGCGCTCCGTAAGGTCTTAAAGCTGATACTACAGGATCTTCACCGGACTTATCAATACTTTCTGTAACAAGAGGAAAAAATATTTTAGAGATGCTGTTGTACTTATTTACTTCTGTTATAGATATTCTATTTTCGCAAAAATCTCCTGAATCCTTAGTTTTCCACAAAAATTACAATATTTACTGCTTTATTTGTATTAATAGTATCGATAACTAATATCCGTAATATTTGTTGACAAATTGCTTATCAAAAGCGAATCGGCAAACTTCCTTCGCCTAGTTTTGAGAATTTATGAATTGTAAATCCCGCATCTTCAGTTTTATAGTTATGTTTTGATTGCTTTTGATCGATTTATTATGCACTTCAATAATTTATTGAATTCAATAAAATAGTTACATCATAAGAAAGCTATAAAATCGGGATATAGCCTTGCAAGCGAAGAAAATCATTCCTACAAAATCACTACTGATTTCTTGTGCCATAGTTTTATTTATGAAGTTTTTCATTAATTTTGTTTCAATTGTCTTCTCTTACAAACAAAACTATAACATATATAAACTCAGTGTTGCCATACAATCTTCTAATAAACTCATTCACTATTTAATTACATGTCATAAATAGTAAATCCTAATTACTTTCCATTTCATTTTCCAAATTCAAAACGCGTTAATAATAACAAAAGCACCCACAAACTGTAATCACTTCCACTAAAACGATTGTTAAAACCGGAGGCGACACAAAAAGAAATAAAACATAATCACCGTTTTGTAGAATTAATTCATTATCACGCTTTACAACACCGAATGAAATAGTTAGAAAATTTTACATCAAACATAAATCCATTGAGCAAATAAACTTGAAACTCAGCAATTTGAAAATAACGACGTCGCTTCATCACTACCTGAAGGTAATCCTAAAATACCGACACTGTATTTTACACAACTTTCGACTTTATTAAATCGTGATTTTGATACTTTACTGGATGAAATGGGGATGTATGGTAAAGGCTGTTTTCCCGTAAAGGGGATTTCACTGTCGTAGCAGGCTTGTAAAATCTGTGCAATATCCTTTGCCTATAAACGAGGATTCTGTTTATGAGGACAACAAATCGCGAGTTTCATTACAAGCAGAGGCGAGAATTGATAGCCGGCATTATTTATTGGAAGCAATTTCTTTCAACACGGCTACTATCCCACAGTATACATCCTACTCTTAGTTTTCCAATATAATTATTGTATTATTATAAGTTTAGTTTTTAATATTTCTAAATAATTTAATGGCGAATTTAGTCTTTTATTCTTTTATTCTTTTATTAAAGCGTTCGAGTAATTCAGACGTTCTTATATTTCATGCATATTTAATATTTTAGGATGTAGTTAGTGGAAGATATCATTTTGTTGTTTTAAATCCATGGAGATCTTTTAATATTTTTATCTCTGTTTTCTTTTTATTATATCAATCTATTGTTGTCTATGTCTCTTATATAAAGTCGCTATTAGAATATTGTTGGTATATAAATTCGATTACTGGAATTTTCAGTTTATTCTTATACTTAATAAATTAACATACATAATAACGGATCACATAAGACATACCTACGATAGCATGTTAGTTTTGAAGCTACACGCATGTCTGACCCAGTTTCAGCCTTTAACACAATAAGGATATGTCAACAACATATTTATTATAGACAAACTGGCGTTGTCTTCTGCAAGATCTAGATATATCGACATCCATGTATCAATTGATCTCAATTACTGACAGACTGCGGGGTATTCTATGTCTGATGAATTTTGTATATGTGTGGTATGTGTAGTTAGGGGTATGTCCCTTACTGTTTCCTTGTAGGTATGAGTGATGGACTGTAGTTTGCTGGATTGTTAAAATAAACACAGTTTATCAATAAATTCTATTCTATTAATCGAGCAATATTTGTATCATGTTTTCGAAAATGGCTATAACAATTTCGATGAAAGTTGCAATATGGAGGTTTACGGGGGCGAAAAATTGGTCTATCTAGGTCTCATATCTGGAAAAATACTACCAACTTTTAATCACGCACGCACGATAATTTCGATAACTGTAATTCAACAGAAGAACGGTACAAAAAATTATTATAGTTTTAGTTGCCAAAAATATGCAAGTCACTTGTCAGTTTATTGATACTGTTGTTATATATATCACTAGCTTTTTCGCGCGGATTCACAAGCATTTCTGGAATAAAATATAGCCCATCTTACTTAGGGATAATGTAGCATTCTAATGGTGAAAGAATTTTTGAAATCGGTCCAGTAGTTTTTGAGTTTATTCGATACAAACATACAAAAAACAAATCTTTCCACTTCATAATATTATTACATATAGGTATAAGTATAGATTATTAGTATAGACAAGTACTAAACCGTAACATAGAGACAAACGAACATTATGACCAGAGGATACAGTTTTGAATTTACCCCATACTTCTAAATTGAAAACTAATAAGATTTAACAACTAAAGAAAGGAGAGAGAAAGAAAAACTATTTATTGACCCACAAAGTCACAACGTATACGAATGTCTAAAAATTATAAGGTAAATAAATTCTTAATTAACGAGTGTGTGTTGTGCGGAGTCAAAAGGTCCCTAGTTAAAGGAATGAGCAACCTCACCATGGTAAGAACACAAATCTTGAAAGGAACTGCCTATTACTACCGGGTACTACAAAGTACCCTACCACCGTGCTATTAAATCGTGAAACTTAAGCATTGTTACCCACGACCTTTGTCACGGCTTTCGAGGTCACTACCACTGAGCTATCGTCGTCTTAAATATAAGTAACACTATTTATTCAGGATATTTCAATTCAAAGAAATAAAGGGCGCTTTGTCGCTGCCCTCTTTGTCTCTATCTTTATTTTATAAGACAAATATATTAAACTAGCTGTTCCCCGCTGTTTCACCAACGTTTCCAGGATGAATATAATCTATAATCTTCCTCAATAAATGAGCTATCTAAGGCAAAAAGAATTTTCCAAATCGCATAAGTAGTTTCGCAGATTACCTCCTACATACAAACTTAACCTCTTTATAATATAAGTGGAGATTGAACTTTGACTAACAGTAAAAGTACTTCAAAATATATTTTCAATTCGCTCACATCAAAAGATAAAACAGACAAGCAGAATACGGATGAAGAACCTGTTCGTTGCTTTGAAGTCAAATCCTTTTTACTTTACGAAACCCGTGTATTTATATCTCGGATATATTTTAACAAAGATATATATATATATCAGTAAAATCTCTTAGGATTACACTTCTAAAAAGGGGCCAGTCTCTTGAGATTGAGCTTTTGAATTATGCATAATGCAGGCTACAAAATTTTCTACAAAAAGGATCCTCTTGTGTGGCTATATAAAGTGCGCAACATTTTTCCTTTCTTGCCTTTTTAATATTTATTACTGGCCTATTCTTTAAAATATTTAAGGAGATATTATCAGTTCTATGTCTGTGAAGGCACTTTTAATACTTAGGTTTACAAAACACGAGAATCAAAAAGACTTCTAGGCTTTGTAAAGATTGAGAGCTCTAGCAAACTCCTATAAATCGCTAATATCAATCAATAAAGACGATGGTTACCGCTTACCATCGGTGGACCGTCCAACCAAGCAGTTAGAAGTTCCAGGGTAATTGCGAATGTGTAGCTGTCCTTTAAAATTCCTGGAAGCCATCTGAACTAAATAAGTAAAATAAGAATTCTTCTTAAAATCAAAGATCAACACATAATCTTCTATTTAAATATTTAAAGAATCGTTTTAGTTAACCATTTTAACAGCAAAACCCACTCCAATAAAAGTCAAGATAAAAAGATATGCGTATAATTAATTCGAGGGCCGCGAAAAAGGAAATGCCGCCTTTAGGAAGTAATAAAGACTTCCGTTGAGCGATAAATTACCCTCTAACTACAGATGTCAGTTCACCATTGATATAGAAACACACTAGATTGGCAATTGGAGACCATATAGTGTTCAAGGAAAATAACGAGTATTGATTGGATTACATATTTGTTTCAAGAAATTAACATATAATACAGTTAATGAAGTCGGAGGCATTTATACCCTTTCTTATGTGTTTGAGAAGCGGGTAGTCAGTCCTGATAGTAAATGGTCACCATCACTATAATAATAGCACTTGAAATAACAGGTCACCAATATGATTGCTAAACATTAAGAGGTTGCACACTTTCAAAAATGCGTAAAAATACTTTTCTGAAGAACTTACGTTCCTACCACTTTATACTCCAGCCACTTGTTTAAGCTACTTTTTACGATTTTAAATAGCAGGGAAAAGATAAAAATAATAACGAATAAAACTTTCTAAGACAGACCACCCATACGATAAATAGAATAGACCCAGAAAACACCACATGTCGCAGTAACTGGGGTAAATAAATAGTCTCTTTCTGCCCTGACTCATTCTCTATGACAGCACATCTAGTATTTTTGATATCGATGGCATTTTCCCCTCTTTTTGTCTTCGCGCGTGAAATTAGACCGAGTGACAGTGTCTGAAAGCATGTTAATATAATTCTCAACGATCTGTTTTATTAAAGGTAAGTTGTAGGTGTAAGGACTGAGGTACAAATTTTCTTAAATCTTCAATAGGTAATTATATATTTCCATGAAAGGCGGCGTTCTTGACTAGCTTCTTTTTAAAAGTTTTTCCTTATCGTATAATAATGCTGTCTAATGGAATTAAAAATCAATTGAGTTACTAGCTATACTCATAGTACCTATAGTATTGATTGCTAATTGAATATTCAATAAAAGTTAATAAAGATAAAATAAAATTCCTCAAGATCACGAAGAAAATTGAATCTTGAATTATCCATGTTTTATACGAGATGGAAAATGAAATACAAAGTAAACATTTTAATGACTATACTCGAAAAATGAGGCCAATACACGAGCGATAAGCCAAGTTTTTTTTGCAATGTGAAATTGTTATCATTTTTGATGAGCCTGAAAATTCATTTTTTAATTTTAATATTTGCTCAGTGATATTAATTATAATAATATGATAATAGAAAACATCCTCAAAGCCCTCGCTGCTGTCGTTAGGCAAGGTTCCCAACAGGCTGGCAGTGTTCCCTTTTTGGATGGCCTTTATGGTTCGAGGCTCGCCGATTTGCTCGGATTTTATCATCCAAGCTCATCGAGGCTTCGGGAGACCGACGGGCTGGGAGTTTTTTCCGCCAACGCATAAGCTTGGCCATCCAAAAAGGGAACGCTGCCAGCCTGTTGGGAACCTTGCCTATCCACAGCAGCGAGGGCTTTGAGGATGTTTTCTATATATCATAGTTTGTATTTTTTACATTAATTGTAAATATGTAAATAAAATATAATATATATAAAAAACCAATTATTAGCTCTTATTCAATTTTGATTTGGACAAATATTATAAACAACAAAAATTATTTAACTAATAAATAAATATTGTAATTTTATCTTCGAGGATTTTTCATATACAGGGTGATTTTGTTATCACTGGCAATACTTGTAGGGGTGGAAGTACTCATCAATGTGAACAACTTTTATTATAGGGCTAACTCTGATATCGCGTAAAATAATATGGTTGCTTCATACATTTTGGTCAAGTAGCTATTGAACTTTTGTATGGAACAGCTGATAATTTTTTCATGATTTCACAGTTAGTCCCATAATAAAAATTGTTCATTTTGATGAGTACTTCCACCCTTGCAAGTATTGCCAGTGATAACAAAATCACCCAGTATATTTATAGTTTGTATTTTGTATTCTTGTTGTGAGAAAAAAAACTTAAAATTATACATATTTTACAAGAGATTTTCAAAGCGTCACACAGAGGTAGGAACAAGTTGATGTAATGAAGCCTAGATTTTATTAGCAGTTTTAGTGGCCATATAAACCGACGAATATATTTTATTTTAATCTAGTCCGAAGTCGCGCCCAGCCAGTTTTAAATTTAATTATTATCCCCATCCATCCTTTTCACGCTTTCCTGGAAACGTTTCAGTTTCAGGATTTTTTATTTATTTTTTAAATTACCTCTTGAATTTGTTTTTACTTAAAATGTTTTAGTTTTTTTATATTATGATATATAATTTGATTTATGGTTTTCGTATTGATTTTCTTAAAAAAAACACTCAAATAAGGCCTTTACCAAACACTTATGTGCCAAATTTCATTCAAATCAGTGCAGAGTACGGAGTTGAATAATAACAAAAATACAAACAAACAAACATTTTTTATAATATTATTAGTAGGGTAAATTTGTTCTTGCCTTCGTTTTGTCAGCAATAAAAAAAGAACAGCTAAATGCATATCTCAGGGATAAGACCAAGAAGACATTTTACAAAACAAAAATAGGTACCTACCTCAAAACCCTAATATTTTTTTTATTAATAACTAGCTGTTTCCCGCGGTTTTACTCGCATTCCCGGTATAAAAAATAACCAAAGTTACTCCTTATAACATCAGCTATCTGCCAGTGAAAGTCCCGTCAAAATCGGTCAAGCCGTTTCGGCGATTACTCGGAACAAACAGAAAGACAGACAGATATTATTATTTTTTTTTGTTATACACAAGTACCGTATATACTTTCATAATAATATTATGCTGTTAGTGGAGTTGTTATTTTGACATTACAAACAGACACTTGATTTTTTTAAATTTAGATAGATAAATAAGCTTGTGTTTAACCACAATCACAACATGGTAAGTGATGATAAAGCCAAAAGTGATAATTAGGACATAAAGCCTATACGAGGCTCAAGTGCCACAGGGCGATGATAGCTCAGTGGTAGTGACGTCGGTGAAGGTCGTGGGTTCGAATCCTACAATGAGCTTGAGCATTCGGTGAAGGAAAACATCGCGAGGAAACCATAGCACGGTGGTAGGGTACTTTGTAGTACCCCCCTGGCTAGCTACCACCCTCAAGTAAAAATCTGTCGCTAAACACCTATTAGTGCAGCTGCACTTGAGAGCTAGTTCTTTCTTTCATCACTTACCATAGTGAGATTGTGGTCAAACACAAGCCTATATAAAGTAAAAAAAAAAAGTGCAGCTGCCAAAATACACTGATAGCTACATTGCCAACTTGAAGGTGGTAGTCAATCAGGCGGGTACTACAAAGCAATGTCTATACGCTAACATTAAAAAGTTAAACGTACTTCGTTAAATCAACCTACGTTACAAAAGTTCAAAGCTTGAATCAAATGACTGATACAGGTTGTAACGTAAAACTATCTCGCAACATTTTCAACTGAACTTAAATATCCAACAACTCCCAAACGTTGAAAACTAAACAACTATCAAGGGTATGTAATTGGATACAAAGTGTTATGTGTTACAGTCGAGTTTACAATGTACTGACTTCTGTTTCTGATTTATTTACTTTTTAAAAGTTAGTTTTGTTTGACTCTACGGCATAGTTATAACAAAAGTAGTATTTACTTTTATTATGATTTTAGTGAAGTTTTAGTTTATAATTCAAACATTGTTGGCTATTTAGTGTTGAGAAATTACAGAAATAAAAAGAAAAAAAACATTTAGCCAGGTATATACGCACAACATCGCAGAACTACATACATATAATAACGAATCAGTTTTACTTCAAGGTAAGTAGTATAGAGGAGGAAGGTGTTAGACTCCTCCAATGAAAATGGAAGATCGTCCACCAGGCTGGGTCATCTTGTCTGGTGACCGCGGTCCAACTGTTGATATTAAAAGCTCGTATGTGTCGAGTGCTTGGGAAACTTTATTAGCGCGATGTAGAATCTTGTTGCGCCATCTATCCACGGGTAATGGTTTTTTTTTTTTGTAGTTGATAGATGCTACAGTACGTTCTATATTTTGATAAATTGTTGATAACCAAGCATTTATAAATATCGTTAAAACCAGAAGAATCGCTAATGTACTGCCGACCTTGATGAGCTCTTTGACGCCTTTCGTGATGATATATTTATATGGAGAGCCATTCTCAGAATTTAATTTTAACAATTGAGTATATTTATCAAGGCTAAATAAGCTACCATTAGGCCCATATTTTATGATACCTCGGCTGAATTCCGATCTCAAACAAATACTTCATCACCCTCCCCTCGGTTCAACTTCAATTTAGAATATTCCATGAGAACAAAATTTGTAATATGCAAGCTTTGGAAGGTTCCTGCTTTACAATGCAAGAAGGTACCCCCACTTAGCGACGTTAGAGTGCCAAAAACAAAGCTATTAGCAAATTTTAACGGCGTGAAACTTTAAGCTACGGAACTGTTGAGCGTATAAATAAATAAGTTAAGTAATTAGAGGTGGAATAAATGTCATATGAATGTGACATTTTAAGGTTTAGATTTTTAGTTTTGGTTGTTTGAAGCAATTTAAAACATAATATTTGGATAATCATGGCGACCCTTAGCCAGCAGAATCCAACCAGACTTCAACATCGGAAATAAAATTTAATTTTGAAAATGAAGAAAGAAAAACACACCTACTACCTAATCAAGACGGACATAGCGGATATGTCTTCATATACAATCGTACAAGAAAATTGAAGATATACAGCCAATAAATTCTTATGAATGGCTGACAAGAAGACTATTATTATTTAAGAAGACTAAGAGCGTAATCCCGGTAATCCCGGCACACGGAGTCCAGGGTATACCCCGGCCCAACCAGCGCAGATGACGATCCCGCTGCCGCGGCCGCCACGCAACTATGCACGCCGTGCCGCCAGGGCACGCTCTACATTATTATCACCTGACTATATTACAAAATTTCACAATATTTGAATAATCCCTGCATGTTTATTCATTTACCATTTTAATAGATTCAGGTTAATTACGTTATCATAAATGCAATGCATACTTAATTATATATGTTACAATATTAATATTAGATCGAAATATTCTAATAATTACACCGATATGTAATTACTATTTTATTTCGGTCATATTGTGGTATTGCTACAATAATTTACACCAATTTATCCATTAATTTATGAATTCATATATACATTTCTTAAATAAATTTAATTAATAATTTCATTTAAAACGATGGTTGATTTTTCTTAGTTAATATTTATTTTTTAATGAAATTAGGGTCTGCAATCAAATTTTAAGGAGCTCAATCTTCCGCTGAAGCACTTCATAAGATCTTTGCTTAAAAAAATAATAGTATAATAATTTGTTGAAAAATATCACATTAAGGCCTGATTTTTCAATGGCCAGATAAAATGTATCTAGCTGTTAATTCTAGGAATAGCTTATCTAAGGTTTATCCAGCAATTGAAAAATCGACCCTTAATGCAGTTTTGCATAAGCTTATGGTCCACGTGATAGTTAGCAGATACCGTAGCCTATAGACGCTCATAACACCACGGGCAAAGAAAATACGATATTATATTTTTCCTGTCAGGGGTATCAGCGTTGCCAACCTTGAGACATGTAGTTGTTAAGTTTCCTGTGCCTGTAATTTCACCGGCTCCCATACCCTCCTAATCGAAACACAGTAATACAAGTGCACTACTATTTCACGGCGGAATTAGATATGGTGGTGGTACTTCCCCGGGCAAACTCTGCACTAAGAGTTCTACTACCTACTGATATTTGTTTGGAGGCCCTAACAGATTATCATATGTGAATATTTTGCAGTTCTAATAATATAAGATACACAGGTACGTGTTGAATTGATAACCTCCTTTTTTAAGTCGGTTAAAAATCGCTTCAATAAAAAAACCCGTATTTATAAGTAAAGTTATAAAATAAAATGACAGCGTCAATAAAACGAAGTCATAATAGCTTCCACGGCCCTCAAATGGTTTGAGGACCCTAAAAATCCTCTGGAAATGCTCTTTTCAACATAAAATCTGCGAACCGCGCTCCGAATTTATAATTATTTAACGACACCATCAGACCTTAATCAAGTAACTTTAACACCGTCCTCTCTGACAATTATCCCTTTGAAGGATTCAATTGATAGTTTGAGGGTATTTAAGACCATGTCGTATAATTCAATCCTGTGACTGCAGTTGGCAAATTACTATGATTGTGGCCTGATTTTAGAAAGAAAGAAAGAAAATGTCTTTAACTTGAGAATCACGCTTGCACGCTTGCAACACCAGGGGTATCACTTGCGCGTTGCCGACCCTTCCCCCTCCCCGATGAGCTCTGGCGACCTTACTCTCGCGCAGGAACACAACTATAAGTTATTTGGCTGCGGTATTCTGTAAGGTGGAGGTACTTCCCCAGTCGAGCTGCTCTTTGAGCGACATATCGCTATGCTCTACCTATCCTAAAAGTTTAAAATCTGTTGCCAAGAACCTACTGATGTGTTCCGGCAGTTGCGCTTAAGAGTCGGCAACACATTGGCAGTCCCACTGGTATTGCTAATGTGCATAGGCAACGGTAGCCACTTACCATCAGATGGCCCGTCAGCGGGCTTGTCAGCCTTATGACATAAAAAAAAAAAATCTTATCTATCACGACACAGTTCGTGCGTTCGATTCCCACTTACCTATACCTAATACACATTTTGTGTGCATATGTCCTGAGTCTGGGTGTAATTTATTATCCTATATCATTTTTATGTGGATAAAAAAAAAAAAAAAAAAATTGGACACACAAATTCACTCAGAACAAAATATAAAACAAAACTCAGATTTTTGGCGGTAGCCTCGGATGATTCAAAGTCAAAGTCAAGGCCATTTATTCAGTATAGACACTTATGAACGTCGAAGCTACTGAAGTTACCACCGATTCGGAAGTCGCCTTCAACTGAGAAGAACCGACAAGAAACTCAGCAAGGTTAAATTTTTAAATATTTTTTGGACAGTCTGACAATGTTGGCTTTTTTCCATTAAATGCTTAATTCTATTACAATAAAATAAATAAATAAAGAATAATAACTTGAACAGGTTCAAAACTAACAATTATGGCTAGGTATACTAAATACTGGCATGCGTAAACACAGACACACTTTAATCTATCTAAATAGCTTAAAAATAATGTACTGTCAATCAGTTATTATGAGTTAACTTTGGTGTCTATACTAAGTAGTGTAGCGACATCTATCAAGACCTCCGCTATCGGTGGATAGATGGCGCAACAAGATTCTACATCGCACTGACAAAGTTCGTCGAGCACTTAACATATATACAAGATTCCAACATCAACAGTTGGGCGCTCGCCGTATAGTCCGCGTAAGGGTGGAAGGTGGTCCCCTGGACCCACTACCTTCTGTTCCAGCTCAAAAATAAAACAACAGTTGGACCGCGGTCCCCTGGCGGAAGATCTTCCCTTTTCAATGGAGGAGTCTACCACTTTGCTCCTCCATAGTAATATAAACTATGACAACAGACGCCAGGAAAGTAAGAGAGTGGGTGTGAAACAATAATAATATTTAGATAGCAAATTTATACAGAAACAGTCACATAAAGAAATATAATAGAAAACCTATTCATTTTATACGAGCTCAGCTACAATTTATGAAGGTGAAAGAGGCGGTGATAGGTCAAGAGTAGTTACGCCAAATATCGTGACGAAGGTTGTGGGTTCGAGTCCTAATTATTTCAAAATAGGCAGTCTTCTCGCTAAAGAAAAACCTCTTACAGGATACAGAATAATATGGTAGGTATATAGTTTGTATAGTATATATTATTATAAATACAGATATATCTGTTTTTGCTATGTTTTGATCCTAAAGTATAATACAAGAACATCACTATAATATACACTAGTCTATAATATTATAAAGCTGAAGAGTTTGTTTGTTTGAACGCGCTAATCTCAGGAACTACTGGTTCGATTCGAAAATTCTTTCAGTGTTGGATAGCCAATTTATCGAGAAAGGCTATAGGCTACCTTTTATCCCGGGAAAACACAAGATCCCTCGAGAACGCGGGTGAAACCGCGGGGCGGATGCTAGTTAATATTATAAAACAAAGCCCCCCGTCGTCTGTCTGTATGTTTGTGCGCAAAAACCTCAAAAAGTGCAGAACGGATTTTCATACGGATTTCAGCAATTGAGGAAAATAACAAAGTGATTCATGAGGAAGGTTTAAGTTTATAATCTTTTAAAGGTTTTTTGTAAATTGGCTGTAATATGACGATGATTGGTGAAGATTTTAAGAGAGGTAGAGCATAGCGTTATGTCGCTCAAAGAACAGCTCGACTGGGGAAGTACTTCCACCTTACAGAATACCGCGGCCAAATAACTTATAGTTGTGTTCCTGCGCGTGAGTAAGGTCGCCAGAGCTCATCCGGGAGGAGGAAGGGTCGGCAACGCGTGGGTGATACCCCTACAAGCGTTTATAGGCTACGGTAACCGCTCGACATCAGGCGGGTCGTATGTTTGTTTGCCGAGAACGTTGTATAATGAAAAAAAAAAGATAACAGCAAAACTTATGCCGACTAGGAGCTTTATGCTCTGCTACCTGTGCGAAGCCGGGGCGGGTCACTAGTTATGTATAAATTATGCTAGAACAATAACTCATGAAGGGAAATGAATAAAGCTGCTGTGATCCGATAACATGACGACCACAGACTACCTACAATAATAGACACACTCCTAAAACTCCATCAAATACAATTCTAAAATTAATGAAACAAAAACATATTTCATTTCACATCGTTTTCATAAGCTTTATCAATGCTTTGTTCAAAATAATTTATTCAACACAACGCGTTTCGATATGGGATTCCGAAAACTTATTCAATTATTCAAGAGAAGGATTACACTATAAATTATGTATGATTCTTCTACGTACGCGTAGATTAATGGCACAAAAATATCGCACTTCTATTTTTTTCTCTATGTATAAATAATTTTTCGATCTCCGGTATCTTTTGCCAGTCTCGCGTTTGGTGACACATTTATGATAAAAAGGGTTCAGGAATTGATTCCAGGATAACATTTCAGGAAAAACGATATGTATATTAATAAATCATGTATTCTAAGCTCCAATCAAAAAACCTCCCAAAAATTGTACCGTTTTTAGGGTTCCGTGACCATAAGGTACTAAGTCCGTCTGTCACAGCGCCACAGCGACTAATTCTATTGATGTAAAATTATATTGCTAACCCAACTATTTATATCACAAATAATATTATATAGTAATACTAGTTTAACTGGGATATATTATTTAAGGGAACTTCATCTGCATATTCCAACATAGGGTATTTTTGTTATTCCAACTCAGTTTTTAATTTATGATGAAAAATACCACCCCCTTACCTCCGATGTACGGAAAAATCTGAAAAGTAATTAATAAAAGTTTATGTACCTAAATATTACAGAAAAATTAAGACGATGTTTGTAACTAGCGCATTTTTTTAGAAATCATCCTAAATCCTTAACAAACATACATATTTCTGTGGTTTGGTTTTTACAAAAAAAAAAAAAAATCATGCCAAATAAGTTTTTATACGTTCAAGGAAGGTACGAAATCCTGGGGTAGCGAATCTGACTCACACTTGGCCGGTTTTAATTTTACTGCACTGGTACGAGTATCCACCGAGTTTTTATAGATTTTTTATTTTGCCAAAACTTGACTGCTTCATTCCACGGTCTTCAGGATAATGAAATTGCTAAATGAGATTATTAATGTTATTTAACGTCTGAATGGATTTAGATGAAACTTAGCACATAGATAGATTATAAGAAAGCATAAGATCCCCCGGGTGAAACTGTGAGGCAGAAGCTAGTTTTACCTAAGCTTAATTACCTCAAAAGTTTCAGTACCAAGACAAGCGGTAATAGCTTAAGCAAACATAGCATAAATCACCGTCTGTATATATTCCAGATGAACTGAATTTCCTAGAACGTTTACGAATAAATATTATGTTCATTAAGATCGTGCTCGAGTTTCATGTACAGTTGATTAGTGCATGTGTGTGTTGCAGTGAAATATCAAAAACAGGAATTTCGCTATTAAATTCAATAAATAAGATAGTGTGTTTATAAATTAAACTTTCTTCCATTTCTTTTGAGAGGTCCGCTGATTAACGATCTAATTTTATAACGATTTAATTTTAATATCATAAACACACTTTCATATTTATATATTACTAGCTTTTCCGCGCGGATTCAACCGCGTTCCCGGGATAAAATATAGCCCATGTTACTCAGGGATAATTTAGCTTTCTAATGGTGAAAGAATTTTTGAAATCGGTCCTGTAGTTTTAGTAGCTTATTCGTTACATACAAAAATACAAATCTTTCCTCTTTATAATATTAGTATAGATAATAATATACTAGCATTCACCTGCGGTTTTAGTAACCTATGTAACTCTATATAAAACAGAAATCACCTGTTTTAAAAAAAAACAAAACTGTTATTCTGTTTCACGGTACAAAGTTTGTTCCCCAAGCGAGAGTAACTTAGGTTCAACTGCTGCGAATCAGATTACATTAGGTATTAATAGATTAATATTATTTTTAAAACAAAAAAGTGTAAAAAGAAGAAAAAAAACTATTTACGAGTAATTTCCATGGTGTTGCAAGCGTCAATAGGCTGCGGTAGCCGTTTATAACGGCCGTAAGCTTGTTTGTCACCTTAGTGGTAGAAAAAAAAACAGGATAGGATTTCAAAGAGATCCCAACTCGAGAAACCCTGAACGCAGTCGGCTAAAAAGGTACAGACACGTAAGTGTAATGCAAAATTCAAATCTCATTATACCTAGATAACCCAAGTGTCTGAAAGCCTTATACTTTTGTTGTGACAATAGGTGCCTGCCTGCCTGAAACATTTTGACCGCTGTACTGTAAAATATTCAGAGCAGATTATCCAGTGGACCTAAAAAGGGGTAAAGGTAAGGACGGACCTGGTGATGCACGGAATTGTTGATTAGGAGCTTAATATAAGTCCTTCGTGTAACAAATGAGTTTTAATAATTAAAAAGCTATAGGTACATGTATGTATATTATATACATATTGTTATGTGTATGGGAGAGAAATATGGGTCGTGGAAACCCAAAACTTTTGTCAGTGTATATTAAATTGGTTTGTTTTCATTCAGTTTCCTTAAATAAATTGATGTAAACCAACTGAGAAAGATTTAACATCAAATTCCGTCAAGCTTATCAAAATTTTAGGAACTTTGCAAAAAAATCTTGAATAATATCATGAAATCCATCTTGTAAGTCCATTTTCTGTTCGAAAGGGCCGCCCAAAGGGTCTCGGTCTGGCAAAAGAGCGCACGCAATTCCGCTTAACGATCTACGAAGTTCAAGCGATTCGAGTACACGATGTTGGACTATAGTAAAAAAATGAGCTACATTAGCAATTTCTTGATATTTTTCATTCCACTGAAAATTTATACATTTTTTCTTTAGCATAACATTTATTATTAAACTAGCATCCGCTCCGCGGTTTCACCCGCGTTCCCGAGGGATCTTGTGTTTTACCGGGATAAAAAGTAGCCTATGCTCTTCTCCATACCATAGGCTATCTGCAAACTATATAGCCTTCCTCGTTAAATGGCTTATCCAACTCTAAAAGAATTAGTAAGAAGAACCAGTAGTTCTTGAGATTAGCGCATTCAACCAACCAAACAAACAAACTCTTCAGCATTATAATTTTAGTACCTATAAATAGATTGATCAACTGATATAAAAGTTCAAAATAAAACAAACAAAATAAGGAACAAATAATATTTTTTATGTCGTGCTTTTATAGTTGGTCCCATAGAAAAAGTTATTTGTATTATAGAGTACTTTCAACCCTTTGAAAGTTTGAAAGATAAGCTAAACAACCCTAGTCCTACTATCCTACTAATAAATATTCTTGGACATTATTCCTCACACATGGCCATCTGACCTCAAACTAAGCAGAGCCTGTACTATGGACGCCAGATAACTGATATAGTACCTACATATTATGTACTACTTTTCTTTTGTAAATATATACTTATATAGATAATTACACCCAGACTCAGGACAAACAGACATGTTCATGCACACAAATGTCTGTCCTGAGTGAGAATTGAAACCACGACCTGCGGCGTGATAGATAGGGTATCTTACCAACCACGCCAACCGGCCCGTCAATATTATCTAATATATAAAATTCTCGTGTCGCGGTGTTTGTTACCAAACTCCTCCGAAACGGCTCGACCGATTTTTATGAATGAGTCTGAGAATCGGTCAACATTGGTTCTTTCAAGTACTGAGCTCCAAGAAAAGCATCAAGCTAATAAATCAGTTCATATACTTTGTCATTACAATTTATCGCTACAAGCTTCTATACTGCATTGCCTCCAAATACTGTAAGCACCTATACAGGGCTGTTTTTTTAGTCACTGCAATACTTGCAGGGATGGAAGTACTCATCAATATGAACAACTTTTATTATGAGACTAACTGTGAAATCACGAAAAAAATATCAATACCTACTCGACCAAAATGTGTGAAGCAACCATTTTATTTTATGCGATATCAGAGTTGGTCCCATAATAAAAGTTGTTCACATTGATGATTAGGTACTTCCACCCCTGCACGTATTGCCATAGACAAAAAAATCACCCTGTATTTGTCATGCAAGGACAAATATGCCAACATATTGGCTCAAAGAATTTAATCATAAGCAAAATAAGGCAGATAATCATTGAGGCGTGAAGGTAAAGTCATCGTTCACGACCCTCATGCATAAAAATGTCCCGGAATTATATGACAAAATGTACGAATGTTACCCATCGTTCACGTTTGAACGGAAAATTCACAATGACGCTTAATACAAATATGTATAAGGAAAATGGTGAACGTGAGAAATAAATATTTACAATATATAATATATAAACTATGATATATAGAAAACATCCTCAAAGCCCTCGCTGCTGTCGATAGGCAAGGTTCCCAACAGGCTGGCAACGTGAGAAATTATTTTTTTTCTTTTTGCAACGAAGATACTTTACTTGCGATAGAAGTCGACTGGCAGATATGGTCACGTAACGAAAAAGCGTTACGTATGTGACGTCACCAGCTATGCATTGCAGCACACTCTAGATAAAGCTCATCGACGTAACAATGAGCCTTCATCGGTGCGAGAAATTATAGAAATAATCTTGCACTCGTTAAAATAGATTGTCTTTTCCCTCGAGGAACATTTGCAATCGTTAGATAACCATCAGACAGATGTGGGACAAAATGCATAGAGACTCTGCTCAAAATGTTATTGAAGTGAAAACTTCTTTAGCCGCGTTGAGCGTTTTTGGAGGGGAAAAACTTATAGGTTCGCGTCACCGACATTCGCGTCACCGACATGCTCATGCTAATAGTATTTGAAGTAAAAACTTCTTTAGCCGCGTTGAGCGTTTTTGGAGGGGAAAAAATTATAGGTTCGCGTCACCGACATGCTCATGCTAATAGTTTTCACTTCTATCGGCAGTCCCCATGACTGCCTGTTTTTTTTATCTATATATTTATTATATATACACGGCGAGGCGTAGTTTTACACCGACCTCACGTCATTGTTGACAGCGCTCTGTCTTGACTTCTATTTGGTCTGAGGGTATCGGTATATTTTTACGCTTTGTGTGTTTACCACCTTTGGCCACATCATCACTTCCTTGTGATGATGTGGCCAAATGGTTGTCTGTGGACATTTTTCTTCACCTAATCTCAAGTTTATTGTAGGATTTAAATCACGACCTTTGCTACGGTATTTGACGTCAATACCGCAAAAAAGGGCAATAATTCAGTTTGTTTATTCAACTAACTATATTTACTATACAAAAAATTCGAATGAAAGAATAAATTACATCTTTTATAAATAAAAAAAACCTTATTCCGATGAGCTGGTAGATAAAAAAAAAGTTCATTTATGCAAATCAGCACAATTTTCTAGCCTAGTGACTTATAGAATGAAAATTGGAATCCAATTTTCATGAAATTGCAGACGACTATTTGAAAAAGCCAATTTCAATAGGACTTCCTGCATCTTGAGGAACTTTAAAAACAATTGAAAGACTACAAAAGCTGTACTTCTTCAGTGAAAATTGAACTTTATTGGCACAAATTTAAATAATATACAAACGTTTTATTACTTCATGGCTCCCAAAGGATTTTATTTTGGCTTGGAAACAGCCATATAAATAATATCTGGTGCATGGTAACGTTGCTTTCTTCCTGTGGGTGTCGTTATAGGTTTTTCGAAAACGGTGCTTTTTTATTTGACATTTACAAGTTGGTAACATACAGAGTGGATTTTTAATGCTGAATAAATTTGTGCGTTATTTTTCTCTTACATTTAAATAATTAAATTTAAATCATGATTATATGATTTAAAAAATAGTTTTCAAATAACATAACCTTTTTTTGAGGATACAATTTTTTTATGGCCTTCATTACGTTTTACTCATGGTGAGGCCACTATAAAATTTCTATTTTATCCTACTTCTGGGACATTCCTCACACACGGCCATCTGACCCCAAACTAAGCAGAGCTTGTGCTATGTTTTTTTTTTTTTTTGACAGGACCAGAAGGTGGTGGGTCCAGTGGACCATCTTCCACCCTTACGCAGAAAATACGACGAGCGCTGAGGGCTCTCAACCGTGAGCTTGTGCTATGGAAGCCACATAACTGATATACCCACTACATATTACTTTTCTTTTGTAAATATATACTTAATGATAATTACACGCAGTCATACAAACAGACATGGTCATGCACATAATTGTCTGTCCTGAATTGGAATCGAACCCACGACCTGTGGCGTGATAGATAGGGTATCTTACCAACCACGCCAACCGGCCCGCCGTTATATTGTGTGGATATTTTTTTATATTTTAAAATGGTTTTTTTTCCAAATCTATGTAGAACCATGCTAAACAATTTTTACCAATCGAATCGAGTCTTATTTTATATTCGATCGAGTAAGGTTGACCACTCTATTATAAAAAAAATACTTTTAAAGTTTCAATACAAGTTTTTCAGTATAGCAAACCTAATCTAGGTTTCAAAATACTTCGGCATGAGTTTATCAATCTATTTAAATACGCCATGTAGATATAGCTAAAATATTATGAACATTATGATAAGGTAATTTAGATTTAATTTGGATAAAATATACGAAAAATCACTTCCGATTTTATGCGTCCATTATATTTTAACATCGCCGTAATCTTCCCTTTTCTGCGTAAAAAGCGATATAAAAACCCCTAACCAATAGCTGTCATTAAATTGATCAGGTTTTGACTTAAATATTTGAAAGGTCTATAGAGACATACAGCTTCCTCTTACATATTATTATATATTACTGAGATAAAATTTTGCTATATATTGTACAGAAAAAAAGGAAATTTCGCACGGTGCTAAAGCATTTTGTGTGGATTTTTTTCACAAATCCAAAAATATTCATTCAGCAGGGGCACTTGACTCTAACAAAAAATTGTACTTTAAAGCTTAATATTTCACAAACGGATCCATGAATCGAGATACCCCACACTATGGGGTGGACGAGAAAAAAAAAGCAACCCCACTTTACGTTTACCGGGGGTACCCTAAAAAAAATGTTTTTTTCAAAATTTTATTTTACCATTTTTTTGGCGTGATGAATATGTTTATTCATGTCAAATTACAGCTTTCTAGTACTAAGATTCTCTGGGCTAAGCTGCGGACAGACAGACGGACATGGTGAAACTATACCTAAGGGTTCCTTGTTGACTACGGAACTCTAAAAACGAAAGAAATATTCGATAAGAAAACAAAATGGGGATCATCTAGCTTAAAAGTGTAAATTTGTGGGATTGTAGTGAGATTATAGTCCAGCAAAACCATAAAAATACATCCAAAAATAAAAGAAAATTGCCAATAACCATATAGCCGACCCTAATAAGGCTCTTTGCCATTAAGAAAAGGTCATGGCAATAAATAACCTTTACCTAAACTACAGTAATTTAAATGCCCATAGTGTTAGCATATAAATTATTTGTACCACCAGTTTTATTTTTTGTTGGAAATAAAAGCTTTTCTATTTAGAAAATGGTGTGACTTTATAATTTGTTGATTATAATAATGTTTATACAATAAACAACTAGTTATATTTAAACTAACTATAATATAGAAAATTTCCTCGAAACTGACGCCGCTACCGATGGGCAGGGTCCCAGCAGACTTGCAGCGTTTACTCTTTGGATAGCCAAGCTAATTGGCATAATTAATGTATGATGAAACATGACAACAAGAAACTAGCAGATTGAAAAACTTTTGATCATGCTGATCCTTCCAAATTACATTAACAATAAGGAAAACAGTAAAGAATACCCGGCAATAAAGAACATGCCCTTCGATATACAATTCGTTTGTCCTCTCATATAATCAAGGAAATTGCGTGAAAACGTGGAAATGACGGTGTCCTCACGTTAGGTGCTTCAAACTCATTAATTTCTCGCGTTCGTCGCGGCTATTAAATAAATTCGTTTCGTTGGCTGAACCATTGGACTTTATGGCGTGGTTGAATGAACAAGTTTATGAGACAGGTAAGTGGTTAGAATAGCAAATTGGAAAGTTGATTTACATACCTACACGGTATTAGGGTATTTTTTTGTTCCCGCCTGGCTGGCTAGAAACCCCAAGTTGACTTACCGCTATGTTCCGGCAGCTACTCTTGAAGCAAAAAAAAGATGGCTGAATACAGTTCAGAAGCCACAGGATATTAAATTCTAAAGCTTATGAAAGCATGTCATTGCCTAGGCTTCATGATAGAGACAGTTCTATTATAAACATAGATTAAATATAAATTTCCAAGAATACAGAAAAGCAATGTGACACAACTTCTCAGTTTAATTTGGAACTGAAGACAAAAGTAATATTAAAACCAAGAGAAATTCCAGTTCTTATAGAAACTTTAAATGCAGATGTAATACATACCGGCCCAATTTCACATGCACGAAAACTTTTACGGCAAATGGTATTTTACAGACGGAAATATATTCAAAGCGAATCATATTACTGGGGAATGCTTGGAATTGTCACGAGAATTGTTGACTCATGCAATATAATCGTAAAATAAAATTGTCTCATGTCGCTGCAGCGCTATTTGCACGATCTAATTGCTTTTTAGCTACGAGAGGAGCAGAACGCCATTTGACATGAATGGAAAAGTCAAATGCAACAACTCTATTATAAAAATGAAATCAAAAAACATTTTTGCTCGTTGCATATTTTATTGCAGATCGTTTTCAATTGAAAATATTTGAATAGTCTGACTTTTATTGAAATTGGCTTTGTTTTAAGTGGACATTCATTCTTATGACGATTTAAATTTCCTGCAATTTAAGAAAGTTTTTAACTTTATAAATAATGTACTCTTATGGAATTCTTATTGTTATTGTAGTAAAACTGGTAATTAATCGACGAATATTTTATCTTAGAAGATATTTAAGTTAATAAAGATTTTTTTTTTTATAAATTTTTTAACATCAGGTTATTATAACCATAATTTTGAGATTTACAGTTCACAATCCAATTATTAGGTACTCGGTTCTATGTCGATGATCATATAACTTGTAAAAATATTTATTTATAAGATAGAATGAACAATGAAAATCAGCACTTTTGATAGCAGAAGGATCTAAGTTGGCTCCTTTTGACAGACACCCTTAATTCCTTGCACTTTTTACGTGTCTTCATCTTTTGTTTTCTGTATTATTTTTTTCTAACGCCTGACTTGCAACCACTCTCAAGTTGAAAATCAGTTGCTTAGTTTCTTCTAGGCTTTACGTGTTTACCACCTTCAGCTACATCAGATGTTCCACAAAATTAATACATATTAACTGCTCGAGTTTCAAGTTATATAATCATCGACATTAACCCGAGTTCTACCAATTTATCAATCCGCAATAGTAAATTCCCAATGTAGAATAACTAATTGGATTTGCAAATCCGCACCAACTCCAATGTCCTAACAATTACAATTCCCAATTTCTGCAAGTTCCGATTCCATTAGACGAGTTTGTTAAGTTAAATTAGCTTAAATGACAACTGAAACGGGGACGTGTACAGTCAGGTTAGAACAGGTACAATGATTTATGAACAAGTTGACTAGCGCGGCTGTAATACATACCTTTTTAATATTTATTTATTTATGAGAGGAAGATCTACATCAAATTTTAACAAACTAGAATTTTAGAAAAAAAAAGAATACAGAAAGCCATTAACAGATCCTCGCGGTTAAATAACATATTAAGTGTGAGTGAGCTAAGTCATAAGGCAAACAGTATTGAACAGTATTAAATTAGTCTTTTGATAAGAAAGAGTAAGAGGGATTTTTAACTTAAAGAACTTGGGTTATTACTTACTTAAAGAAATTAAGGTTTAGCTGCCGTCTAGCCGAGCCAATGCTTGTACAGAATAGATCAAAATTGCATTCCCTAATCAACTTGTTAAGGGTCTTGCTAGCTCGCACGGTAAATGTATTTTGACGATAGTTAGTGTACACAAGAGGAATTCGAATTGTTTGAGTGTGCCTAGTAAATTGGGCTGGGACATTTAAAGAATTTATCAGTAACTAACTAACTAATGTCACTAACATTGAATACCATAACGAAGGACATGGTTTGACTCTGGTCTTCAGCATTTGTTGAAGGAAAACATCGTGAGGAAACTATAGTAGAGGTTACTTTGTAGGACCCGCCTGACTGGCTACAAATCTGTCGCCAAACACTGGTGTGTTCCGGCAGATTTTTTAAATACTACATAGGTGGCAAACAAGCTTACGGCCCACCTGATAGTAAGCGGTTACCGTAGTCTATAGACGCTCATAACACCACGGGCAAAGAAAATACAATATTATATCCCTGTCAGAGGTATCACTCATGCGTTGCCAATCTTGAGACATGAAGTTGTTAAGTCTCCTGTGCCTGTAATTTCACCGGCTCCCAATACCCTCCTAACCGAAACACAGAAATACAAGTGCACTAAGATTTCACGGTGGAATTAGATATGGTGGTGCTACTTCCCCGGGTATACTCTGCGCTAAGAGTTCTAGTAGCATTTGAGAGCCAATTCCTTCTAGACTTTGTATGCTTAACACCATCAGCCACATTATCACTTACCATAGTGAGATTGAGGTCAACAAAAACCTATCTATTAATTAATAATAACATTAACATCCTAGGACATTTATAACACAGCCATCTGAACCGAAACTAAGTAGATTGTACTATAGAGACCCGATAAGTGATATACTGTTGCTACTTGTAAATCATATATATGTAGGTATGTACTAAATTAATAATGGTCCTTTTGAGGGATGAATAGTTAGGTCTGGTGGGCACAGCCATCCTAGTTTCAGGTAAAACTTAACTTTGAAATTCAACGTGCTGCGTCCCGCTCCCTACTATAGCGACCTTTCATAGAAAACCCGCGTAAACGGAAAGGGCGTATGCGACAAAATGGTTTTTATTGTTTAATTTAAAAACTACAAATATATTTCATAAAACCTATGTACAAATTATAGTATCAGTTTCAATTAATATACTTATGTAGAAATTTTGGAACCTCAAATCGATCCTCAATGTCGGTAAATTTGGAATCTCTTATTTTAGAGAGGTATTTTTGATTATTTATTTTGTGTTATAAAAGTTAACCAATCGTGTTATGCAATGGACAAAATAAAGTCAAATACATGATGAATTACAATCAATTTCATTTCGTTCACTTCAGTAATTGTTGAGAAAAATCGGTATCCTTGCAACCAAAATCTTCAAGGCGTCGCCTTAAAAATGTATGGCTTTTCTCATTATCAATACGTTGAATTTAATTCTTTATGTGCTTACTTTAGACCATCGACTGACCCCAGGAGGAGTTAAGACGAAGCCGAGGATGTTACAGGCTTCCTCAGAAGCCTATTCACTCTGGCCTTAATGACATATAGGTTATAGGTGTCAGGGAACACAGACCCTGGAAGTGAGTTCCACTCCTTTGCTGTTCGCATAAGGAACGATGAAGCAAAACGTTGTATCCGTATAAACGAGATGTCAAAAAAATGTGGATGGAAATCCTCCGGACATCTAATGGATTGATGGATAAATGGGGACGGAGGAATTATATTGTATAGTTCCAGTGCACGCTCTCCAAAATAAATCCTGGAATAATAAATAATTTAAATTTTTATGATTTTTTATAACTTATACGGTCTCTTTCCACTTAATTTAATAGGACCTATCAATAATATTGACACCCAGAGATGGAACTTGCTTCTGGTATCTGTTTTCTGACTATTCTAGAGGTCAGGTTTGGCTTCTAAACGAGCATCCATCTTCTGCTTCGTCATCGTCCTTTATATGCGGTTCAGTGACTATATGAAAGCCCATTTTAATATTAAAAGAAGACCCAGTATTTTAAATTATTAATGCGAATAAAAAATGCAGACAACAAAGCTATGCTTGATCCACTATAAATAATTATGACAGTTACTTGTACCACTCGACTCACAATTCCTTTTGTTAGAACTAAAGGAAGCACAGGCGGCTAAATTTATGAGGGATCATTAAATCAAAGGCTGCGTGCCATTAACGCAACATGAGCCATCAAGAATGGTAAGCCTAAAACCTGATACCTTTTTGTAAGTGTGTGGCTTGTCTACTTTGGCTGACTACACCCATGTCGGGTCTTGAACCATAGGATTTAATTACGTAATTATAATGTTGTAGATAAAGGTAGGATATTTTTTTTTATTAGAATTGATTTTTTATATACTTACTAAGTAAGCAATTCCCGAGAACCTTATTCGTACTATAGCGAATATATTAATATGAAAAATTATATATAGATTAAGACACTGCGCAAAACACATAAGTGTGTTGATAAAAGTCCGTAAAAAAGTGTCTGGTATTTTTTATGTGCTGTGGCCGTGTTGTTTACATACAAAGAGGCCTAACACTTTTTCGACATATAAAAATAACTATTTTCAGTACTTTCGCTCATTAAAAATTTATTGGACGTACTTTTACAGTCATGTAATGTTCCTGTACTACTCTTATGTTTTTTTTCTTTTACATATTTTTTTTGTTTATTAAAGTTTTTTCAGCCAAACGAAGTACTTACTTACTTAGTCCCCAAGTAATCCCAAAAAAGAACACCCAATGCTTTCCTAATCATGAAACTTCTGACGCATGACAAAGTGTAAATTTTTCTTAAAAAAAAACTATTTGACATTATTTTAACAGTCTTCGTAGTTATTCACTGGTAAATAGAAATGGCAAAACTCAAAAATTCACTCGTTCTCATGAAACTTGGCCCTTTCTTTACATTTAAGCTTTTGGTTGATAAAGTCACAAACAAAGGCCGGATTTTCATATTTATTACCGTGAATGGTTAGTTTATTTCGTACCTCACTAATAAACTGCCTGAACCCTTATAATTTAGTTAAGCCGTCAGTCCGTCCGTCAAAGATTCGTGTGTTTGTTGTTGTTAACGAACTTTGAATTGAGATATAACTTTTTATTCATGACTAGAATATTGAAAAACTCTGGAAAAGACACCAATATTTTTGCGCTAGATTGCCAGTTTATTAAGGAACGTTATAGGCTATGTTTTTAATCGAGAAGGCAGGTGAAACCGAAGGGGAAAACTAGTTATAGATAATTATGAATAGATTGATAAATACATAGTTTTTCTTCTTTCCTTTCTTTAATGATAACTTAAGATTAAAACTTTATAATAGAGACGTGCATAAAATGTTAGTTTTTTTTTTCAAGCAGAGACTTGTGTTCGCATTTTTTAATAACTAAAACGCGCGACTTTCCTTAATATGAGTTCCTACTTCTTTTGAAAGTTCAGTAAAGGCTTCTTTTTCATTTCAAAACGCCGATACAGGTCTCTTTGTAATATAGAAGGACTCTAGTTTGAACTGTGTCGTTGACGCTTCGATCTTTTCTTTGAGTGTCAAAGGAAATCAAACCATATTATATTTATGTGAAGGATTAGTTTTGTTGGAGCCCTTGTGAGTTGCCTGTGGCATCGGATATTATAAAAAAACTGGCCAAGTTTGAGTCGGACTCGCGCACGAAGGGCTCCGTACCATTATCTATATAAACAGAAAAAAATCGCGTTTGCTGTATGGGAGCCCTTAAATATTTATTTTATTTTGTTTTTAGTATTTGTTGTCATAGCGGCAACAGAAATACATAATTTGTGAAAATTTCAACTGTCTAGCTATCGCGGTTCTTGAGATACAGCCTGGTGACGGACAGACGGACAGACGGATGGACAGACAGCGAAGTCTTAGTAATAGGGTCCCGTTTTTACCCTTTGGGTACGGAACCCTAAAAAATTGGTTTTAACAGTTGGTATTTTATAGAAGGTCGGCTTACAGAAGCAGATTACATACGTTTTGGTAAGAAGGGTTTATTAATCAAAAATGCCTTTATTGCTTATTATGTATTTGTTTTAAAAAAGGGATATAACAAACAAATTATTATGCATAATACTATACTGCTATATTATTCAAATAAACTGAGGGTAAATTATATTGATCCTAAACATTTAAAAGAAAAATGACAAATTTCACAACCAAAACATTTCAAAGCTTAAGGCTCTGATTTCTTACTGAAAAATAATGAGGTCTTTAGGGACCTTTGGTCTGGATGGAATCTTATACTTTTATTGCTTCGAAAGGCTCTCTAATGTGGCAATTAATTCAGATTTCATTCCAAATTAATAAAAAGTAGGCAACTAGTAGTGGCCACTCACAATATATGAGGAATCATTTGAATCACAGATAAGTTTTATTTAAAAAATGACAGTAGAATAGTGCCATAGATAAAAAAAAACTGGCCAAGTTCGAGTCGGACTCGCGCACGAAGGGCTCCGTACCATGATCTATAAAAACGGAAAAAAAAACGCGTTTATTGTATCGGAGCCCCCCTTAAATACGTAATTTATTTTGTTTTTAGTATTTGTTGTTATAGCGGCAACAGAAATACATAATTTGTGAAAATTTCAACTGTCTAGCTATCACGGTTCTTGAGATACAGCCTGGTGACAGACAGACGGATGGACAGACAGCGAAGGCTTAGTAATAGGGTCCCGTTTTTACCCTTTGGATACGGAACCTTAAAAAGCACGCTCACGCCGTTCCAATGGTCGTCGCACACCGTCCCCGCGGGGGCGGTGTGGAATCCTTTCCGTAGCCCGATTGCCGCTTGGGGGAAGCTTTCTATCGCCACGTGCGAACACACGTGTGTTACTGGGTGAGGCCGCTACATGTCATGTCGGCCGATGAGGTTCGCTTGACCGTGATAAATGCCAGTCAGTCTGTTTTGCCACGTCGCCGAGCGGCGATCTACCACCCTCAGGCGACGACTTATCGCGCACGCCGCACGTCTATACTGCACTAATATACCTATACGTAGATATACGCTTGCAAACACACAAACACATACTATAGCAAAAGTATCGTGACGGTCAAAGTCTTACACTTTTTTTTAGCCTAGCTCTCATTCGCCAAGTATCCGGAGTATTCGTTCTAAAAAAATAGAGGAAGAACCTCTTTCTATTTGAGTTGGTTAAAATCAACGGTAACAGAAAAATGTATTTATTGAATAATAAAACTTGGGTACCTGTATTGCACAATCTTACAATAGTAAGAGATGATGTGGCCAAAGGTAGCAAGATACAAAACTTAGAGTATATGAACACAGAAGGGTCTCAAAAGGGGATGCGGGATACGCGGAGCGGGTGCTGATGTATGGAACATCGCTATGAAACCGCTTTACCATAGGCACAACGGACCGGAGCGATACTGTTACTCTATAGCTTTTATGTATACTCTAAGATACAACGCCTAGAAGGAACTCTCAAGCTGGGTGTTAGATCCTCGACTTCATGATGGTACCCACGTGGGTATAACACAAAATACCCAACTACCATGCAAAACGTCCTCACGATATTTTCGCCAAAAACTCGACTAATATCGTAACGAAGGCCATGACGTCATCGAACAAATGATCTTAGCTTAGATAGATACCAAGTTCCATGGATTAAAATATAAACGAGTAAGTACATAACATAGATATAATAATAAATAATAATAACAGCCTATATCTGCCCACTGCTGAGCACAGGCCTCCTTTCACGAATAAGGGTGAAAGGGGAATGGGCAAATACTCCACCGCGCGTGCCCACTGCGGATTGGTGGAGGTAGGCTAGTGGTCAACCTACTGTTGGAGTTGTCAAGCCACCTAGGAGGTCTCCAACTAGCTTAACGACTATCACAATTAAGTGATAACCGGGAGCAACGGCTTAACGTGCCGTCCGAAGCACGGAAACGCTCAAGATGAAATACCACTAGGCGGCCACCCATCCAGGTACCGACCAGACTGAACGTTGCTTAACTTTGCCGATCGGTGAAGAACGGCTAATCAAGCTACGCCATGAGCGCTTGAAACATAGATATATTGGTCATAAATTATATAGCGCAATTGAATAATTTGATTGATCCGGTAATGTAATTGGAGTTCTGTGGACGGTCCTGGCCCATCTGTTTTGTCGAATTGAGGTCAATGGCCTGTAGATGACAGATGAGTCCTATTTTCATTTCCTTTATTGATGTTTAGAGATAGACAAGAATTTTTGACATTTGACAGTATTTGGGCGCCATTTATGCTGCGATGGACATATACTATAGATTCCGCTTCGCGGTTACACCTGCGTTCCCGGGAGAAAAAGTACATTACAATGCTGTGTTAATCCAGAACATATTTTATCGGAGTGCCAGATTTCATCCAAATCCGTTCAGCCGTTAATGAACATACAAACTTTAGCATTTATAATATTAATAAGATATTTTGATGTAGGAAAATAATCAGTTTTCACATAAATTTTAGTCACGTATATATCTTAATATTTATTTTTTGGTTGAAGTAAGTAAATAAATAAGAGTAATTTATTTAGTAAATACGATACAAATAACACTCATATAAAATCTATACTAATAAATATTATAAAGCTGAAGAGTTTGTTTGTTTGTTTGAACGCGCTAATCTCAGGAAGTACTGGTTCGATTTGAAAAATTATTTCAGTGTTGAATAGCCCATTTATCGAGGAAGGCTATAGGCAAATTTTTATCCCGAGAAAACATTAGATCCCTTGGGAATGCGAGTGAAACCGCAGGGCGAAAGCTAGTGTCTAAATAAAGAACCTACTAATTCTTTGAGCTCCTCGGATAATTCTTGAGGCCACTCAAGTATATTTTATTTTATTTTATAATCTCTATAGTGTCACGTTACTCAAAATTAAGTAATATAACGACCGATTAAGGTCCATTATCAAGAATTACTAACACTTGGGAAATGTAATTTTGAAGTATGGTAACAGTAATGACTTGTTACATTATAAGGTTCAATTTACATTGCGGCGGAACGGAATGGAACCGAAGCGAAGCGAATTTTTGAAGTAAAATTGTGTGTTGAATTTCAAACTTTATGTATAAATTCGATGTGAGATCCAAAATGCAATTTTCCAAATCATGGGTGATGAGAGGTAATGAGTGAAAAGTAACTTGTATTCTTCACCACAGACATAAAGTCGAAAATGCAATGCACAACGTAGTAAGCACAGCGTATATAAAATCGAATTACATTTGTTTAATCAAGTCTCCATCCTAAACGTTAGTTGAGAAGCTTCGCTTAAAAAAGTTAACGTGGAAAATGAAATAAGTATCATTATTAATGGTTTTTTTTTTAAATTATTATTTTATTAATTTGGAAGCAGAACCCAACCTAGTTAAAACATTTCGCACCAAAAATTCGGTTCGCTTCCATTCGACGGGCCGGTTGGCGTGGTTGGTAAGATACCCTATCTATCACGCCGCAGGTCGTGGGTTCGATTCCCACTCAGGACAAACATTTGTGTGCATGAATATGTCTGTTTGTCCTGTAATTATCTATATATGTATGTATTTACAAAAGAAAAGTAGTATATGTAGTATATCAGTTATCTGGCTTCCATAGTACAAGCTCTGCTTAGTTTGGGGTCAGATGGCCGTGTGTGACGAATAATGTCCAAGAATATATTTATTTATTATTTATTCCCTTCCGCACCAATGTAAATTGAGCCTAAGGGGTTTTATGGCACCCTGTTTACATATTGGGGGGAAGTGAGAAGGATTAAGATGAAGTGCGAAGGTTAGTTTTACCTTATCTTTAGCCTTTTATCAAACAAAATGTTTTATTTTATAAAGATAAAAAATATTTCTGTTAACGATTATTTTTAACTAGCTTCCACCCCGCGGTTTCCCCCACGTACCAAAAGGATCTTATGTTTTCCCGGTATAAAAAGTATCCTATGTGTTAATCTAGAAAATATTCTATCTGTGTGTCGATTGGAGAGTGACAAAGGCTACTTTTTACCCCGGGGATACAGATGAAACTGCGAGGCAAAAGCAAGTAAGTACATATATAATAAATCAGCCAAATAAATCTTATTTCATATGTAAAAGATTTTATAAATTGGAAAGAGGAACTGCCAGCCTACTGGGAACCTCGCCCACCATCGACAGCTTTGAGGAATTTTTCTATATATAGCTTATATTTTCATTGTAAATATTTACTTACTTGTTTTAATAAATTGAATGATTGAATAAATCACCCAATGTTTCGGTACAAATAATATTTGTTTTTGTACGACAAATATCGCTAAAGACGATTGAATAACGCTAGATTGATCAAAATATTCCGTACAATAAAACAATTTTGTTACTAAAAGCGTATGATCAAAGGGCGGTACGATCAAAGCGACAACACCAATTGTAGGTACCTACGAGTTTGGATACGAATTTCCGTTATCGAGCGTAACATAACGTAACTGGATCCTGACGACGGTATTGCTGTAACCTAATAATATTTCACGTAGTTTCCAAATGTCACAGAAATTCCATAATGATATAATTCCATCATTCAGCTTGTTTCCATTAATAATATCACGTTAGTTATTGAATTATTAGATGTTTTTAGCAAGGCTACAATATACTGGGTGATTTTGTTATCACTGGCAATACTTGCAAGGGTGGAAGTACTCATCAAAATGAACAACTTTTATTATGGGACTAACTGTGAAATCATGAAAAAATTATCAGCTGTTCCATACCAATGTTCAATAGTGGTAGAATCATTTGTAACGTTCATAAGTGCCTTATTAGGGCCTAAACTGAATAAATGATTTTTGAATTTGAATTTGAATTTACCTACTCGACCAAAATGTATGAAGCAACCATATTATTTTACGCGATATCAGAGTTAGCCCTATAATAAAAGTTGTTCACATTGATGAGTACTTCCAGCCCTACAAGTATTGCCAGTGATAACAAAATCACCCTGTATGAAAAGTCATGTTTCAAAATTAAGGTTTTCCTTGTAGTAGGTAGAGGTCGCCTGTGGTCGAAATTCAACCATAATTAAACAAATCAGTAGGTACTTAAACTACTTATACATATTTGAGAATAGAAACTGACTTTACTCTTATACGAACTCTTTTATCGTTATCGACAAAGCACTGACAGTGGTGACGTGTGTGCGTGTGTGTGTCTGTGTCAAACGTATGGTAGTGAGTGTTATATTTTTGTTTATTATTTTAATTTATTTCTAATGCATATTATATAAAAAATATTAGCTTTCGGCACTCCTTCTCCACAAACTTCAATTGTGCAAAATTTCACACTCCTCCGTCCGCGTAATTTTCGTAAAAAGGTGTACCAAAGTTTTTGCTTCACGTATAAATATTATAATTTGTTATTGTAAGATATTTATAAAAAAAATATGTACGAGACATTTTTTTTATCTATATTTTTCATTGACAAAGTCGAAAAAAACCGGCCAAGTGCGAGTCGGACTTGCGCACCGAGGGTTCCGTACAAACTTCGTCCATCGTTCGTCCATCACGGGATATGCACAATTTTATTTATTTACCTTATTTGAGGTTGGTGCCAATTAAGCTAGACCTCTAAATTGTATGAGCGCCCATACAACTCAGAGGTCTTTATTAATTGAAGTAACTATGTATGTACCTATGGGGACACCCTTTAATTTTCAACTTTTTTTTTTAGAATTTTCCCTTTATTTGTGCTGTAAGACCTTGCTTTTTGCCAATTTTTGTTTTTTTTATATTTGAGTTGATTGAATGAAAGGTAAATTGCGGTTTACGATTTATGACGTATTAAAATAAAACTACTTACTAGATCTCGTTCAAACCAATTTTCGGTGGAAGTTTGCATGGTAATGTACATCATGTACGACCTAAATTCTGCCTTCGATATGGTCGACCATGAGCTACTAATAAGAAAATTGGAACATTACGGTGTTAGAGGAAATGTATCAAGTTTATTTTCGTCGTACCTTATAAATAGAAAAATGTTTGTGGAAATTAAATCCATAGATAAAAATGGTTTTGAAAATGTTTATAAGTCTAAATTGTTAAATGTAACGACAGGTGTACCTCAGGGCTTAATATTGGGTCCCATTTTATTTTTGGTCTTCACAAATGATTTGATTCTTTCCATGAACAATGCCATCCCTAATGTCCCACTTGTAGTGTTTGCTGACGATACTAATGCTGTTGTTGGAGCCAATAGTATCGAAATGCTTAATGCTAAAGTTAATTTAACTCTTGAAGCTTTTAACAGATGGTTTTCTGCCAATAAACTTAGTATTAATTCAAAAAAAACTAACGTTATGCTATTTAAGTCAACAACTAGAAATGTTGATGAATTAGATATTGTTTTAAACGAGGATAAAATAGAACTTGTAGATGTAGTAAAATTTTTAGGCATTAATATAGACGCTTTACTGAACTGGAAACACGAATTGATTGCAATAGAAAGTTCAATAACGTCAGCTTGCTATGCTCTTAGAAGTCTGCGTGATGTGGTTGATACTAAACAACTCAAAATTTATTATGCATTAGTGGAGTCAAAATTACCATATAGCATACAGTTATGGGGCAACAGTTATAATTATAATAGTGAAAAGGCTTTTAAATTACAAGAAAGAGCTATACGTACAATCGTGCGCATCTCTCAAAGAGAGTCATGCCGCGAACACTTCAAGGCTCTGGGGATATTAACTGTGCCTAGTCTTTATATATTGACTATTACGCCCAACTTCGTTAAGCACTTGTCTGAATACGAAACGAAAGGCGAAAAAACTGAGAGGGAAAACACTCGTGGAAAGGACTTCAAAATTAAGATTGTACCTAAACTCAACGTCGTTAAACATTCTCCGCGATATCAAGCAGTACAAGTGTTCAATAAGTTACCACATGAACTAAAAAGTATTATTGACAAGTCTAGCCTATTCAAAGCAAAACTGAGGGCCTTCCTATTGGAAAAGTGTTGCTATTCCATCGAGGATTTTATTTGACGGATGTTTTAGCAGTGATTGTTTGAATTTGTAATGATATTGACTGTTTTATTATTTTTATTTTATATTTTATATATTTATTGACGTGTACTTTTTTTTTTTTTTTTTTTCTCTCATTTTTATTTGATGTTGATTTAATTTGACTCTTTGTGTGTGGCTAGTTATTTTCATATTTTCTCATTGACATTCAGACACAATGTAAAAATTGTAAATTGAATAAATAAATAAATAAAAATAATAAATCATATATTTTTTTAGTTTTATCATTCTCTTATTTTAAAAGTTACAGGGGGGGGGGGGGGACACACATTTTACCACTTTGGAAGTGTCTCTCGCGCCAAATATTCAGTTTAGAAAAAAATTATATTAGAAACTTCAATATAATTTTTGAAGATCTATCCATAGATACCCCACACATATGGGTTTGATGAAAAAAAAATTGTTGAGTTTTAGTTCTAAGTATGGGGAATCCCCAAAATTTATTGTTTTTTTTCTATTTTTGAGTGAAAATCATAATGCGGTTCACAGAATACATCTTCTTACCAAGTTTCAAAAGTTATAGTTCTTATAGTTTCGGAAAAAAGTGGCTGTGACATACGGACGGACAGACAGACAGACATGACGAATCTATAAGGGTTCCGTTTTTTGCCATATGGCTACGGAACCCTAAAAATCGAGAATCCTTTTTATAAAAATAAAATATTTTTTTCAGTAATACCTAGTTTCGGAGATTACCTTTCTGTTACATCAAAACTTACAAAGTTTACCTCTTTTAGACCTCTTGACCTTATTAATTTAACATTTTCAGATGTGATCTTTATCAAAATTGGTATTTTTTAACATTGGATAGATTGAAAATTAGTTATTCTATAAAATTACCAATAATTAAAAAAAAACCTATGTCCAATTTTATTTCGCTATTAAAAATTGCTTTGCTTCCGTTCTTTCACATTGTGATTTAAATATTAATCGCTATTTATTAATGAAGACGGGCCGGTTGGCGTGGTTGGTAAGATACCCTATCTATCACGCTACAGGTCGTGGGTTCGTTTCCCACTCAGGACAAACATTTGCGTGCATGAACATGTCTGTTTGTCCTCTGTCTGGTTGTAATTATCCATATATGTATGTATTTACAAAATAAAAGTACTATATGTAGTATATCAGTTATCTGGCTTCCATAGTACAAGCTCTGCTTAGTTTGGGGTCAGGTGGCCGTGTGTGAGGAATAATGTCCCAGAATATTTATATATTTAATTATTCTTGTCAAATAGCCTTCACCGTTTTTATGTGTATAATTGAGTCATCACCATTATTATGACCTCAATAAGGTGATCACTAAACAATTTTACTAGGGACAGGTCTAAATCCCTAAAGAAAATATTGTTACCAATCGAAAACTTGTGGATAATTTTTTTTTTTTTTTTACCTACAATGGGTTTGCGTTTGGCCTCAGACCCGTCAAAAGGCGAAGACGAAGCCTAAGATGGAGCACGCTTACTCAGAAGAAACCTATTCACTCTGGCCTTGAATGTCTCTAGATTGTAGGAGTCAGGAAACAAAGACGCCGGGAGCAAGTTCCACTCCTTTGCTGTTCGCATTATAAATGAGGATGCAAAACGTTGTGTCCGTATGTTTGGGATGTCTACAACGTACGGGTGGAAATTTTCCCGGCGTCTAGTGGTTCGATGTAGGAATGGGGAATAATTATATAATTTAATTCAATATAATTGTCTGAAAAACTTTTTCATAAAATTTTCTCTCTCTTTCAATAAAAATAAATCAAATACCTTTTCTCTAAATAGTATAAAGTAAAGTCAATATATCAATATACTTCTAAGCTACGCAACGAATTTTGATACGGTTTTCACTAATAGAAAGAGCAATAAACGAGAATATTTTTGTATATCATTTGTTAAAATCGTGCGAATCCAGGGCGGATCACTAGTACTATATAATTTACTTATTTTACTCTTATTCTACCCACGGTATCTTTAACACATTTACGGTGAAAATTCAACGTGGAGTGGGTATGCACTCTAACCATCTTAAATCTCATAAAAGTCACCCTTTTATGAGTGAAACTTTATGTGATCGACATTACCTACATCTCACGTGACAGGTACAGTCAGCTAGAAAATCTGTTAACTCCCAGAACCGTAATATTATTTAGTGTCACCTACACTTTCGAAACCATTGAACGGATTTTCATGCAGTTTCCACAGATGTATGCGACTTGCGATTAACCTATTCGAAGCGTCGCTTTACTGAATTCAAGGTGAAAGAAAGAAAAGATTAAAGAAGAAGATATTTAGTCTGCGCGAGCGATGCCGCGAAAAAGTAGCCTAAAATTAAATTCAGTTTAGAAAAAAATGATATTAGAATAGAATAGATACCCAACACTTATGGGTTTGACGAAAAAAAAAAAATTGAGTTGTAGTTCTAAGTATTAAGCCCCCTAAATTTATTGTTTTTTTTCTATTTTTGTGTGAAAATCTTAATGCGATTCACAGAATACATCTACTTACCAAGTTTCAACAGTATAGCTCTTATAGTTTCGGAAAATTGGCTGTGACATACATGCTTTCACTTTTTTTTCTGAACAGTATCCGAAATACCTACTATTAATGAATCTTTATCATAATTAATAGCAATTGTTTAGGATTGATAAAATGGATACTTACTTCAAATATGTCATTTTTATTAAATATCAATATGTTTTATTATATTTTAAAGTATTTATTAAGCCTACGCGGGTCTATTACGTATCTTTTTTGCAGTCAGTTTCAATTTGAAACCGGCAGCATATATTAGTTTACTGACTTTTTTCCCATCTGGTAACTGCATTCATTGTTGCTTCATTGCAAATATAAATTATTAACCAACTTCAAAAAAAGGAGGAGGTTCTCAATTCGTCGGAATCTTATTTTTATTTTCAACATTGTAATATTTCTATCAATTTAGAGATTGAAACGAGTTACGTGATCCTCGTACTTACCTTTTTTGTAGAATATCAAATAAAAGCCTCTTATTCATTTATTCAGTCAACTGTACCTACTTAAATATGGTTTTGAGGACACCTCGGTATACGTAACGTCCGTAAATCGTAAAAATGTTAATAACTCGAGTTTTTATTACTTCACAAAAACAATAATGATAAAAATATGATATTTTCTTATAAGCAAGCGAAATTTCTTTAGGCAAGGTTCCTAACTCTTAGGTAAGATATTTTTTTTTTATACTTATGAGTAACAAAAGTTTTACGTAATAATATCTGTTGTAATAGTTAGTTTTCTTTTATACTATCTATGTATAGTTTATCTAAATATGATTTATTTACAATCAATGTATAAAATACAAACTATGATATATAGAAAACATCCTCAAAGCCCTCGCTGCTGTCGATAGGCAAGGTTCCCAACAGGCTGGCAGCGTTCCCTTTTTGGATGGCCAAGCTTATGCGTGTTGGAAGTTATGGAATAAGCTCCCAGCCCGTCGGTCTCCCGAAGCCTCAATGAGCTTGGATGATAAAATCCGAGCAAATCGGCGAGCCTCGAACCCCACGGACCCAAGGTTTCCACTGCGAATGGCATGAACAAAAAATTAGGACCAAAACAAGCGTATTTTTTAAATTTAGATTTTTCAGCACCGGTCACGATATTGGTTCGCGATGAACTCTGAAACTACTTATCCAATTTTAACGTATCTTTTTTTTCAAATTGATTTCTTTCCACTTAAAAGATAGGATCCCGATTATATCCTGTTTTATGCCGGGAATGCGGATGAAATCGCAGGTAACAGCTAGTATATATAAAAGACAAAAAAACTGACTGACATATCAATGCAGCTCAAACCACAGGGTTTAGAAACATGAACACAGATCCGTATATCTGTATATTACGAGTCATCCACTAAGAAAGGTTTTTTAAAATTCAACCATAGGGAGTCTCGGGTAAAACCAAGGGGCGGAAAATTTGTACATTTTGGAGATTTTTGACATATAAACCATTTTTTTTTCGAAAGGGTACCTAATCGGAATTTGGAATAATAAGTTTGTTGAATAAAAGAAGATATATTCTTGATTTGATATTTCCATCAAATGATATAGACTGTCCTGAACTGCTTTCTAAATTGAATTTCCGACCCGCACTGATGCCCTCGCTATCTAATTAAATTATTTTCTCCTCCATTCTATCGAATAGTACTTGGTATGAATTCTTCAGACACTCATCTATGTTAGCTTTATAATAATTGGTGTTGACTTAGATATAGAACGCACTTAATTAACTTAATCTTCATGATCAAAAAAAATAGTTATGAATTAACATGTACAAAAAAAACAAGAAGCTTAACTACTTATCTAAGCTAAATATTAAAACAAAATATATAAATGCATGGAATTAGAGGTGTGCGTTTAGATCGCCTTTTGCAGGCATGGTTCCCAAAAAGCTGGCAACGTTATCTAGTTGAATTGCAAGACTAATAATATGTTATCCAAAGTTAGCTACCAGCTCTTTCGCCTCCTGTTATATCAATAAAGCATCTGGACATCTCCCTGTGGGCCACCGAACCCAAGTAAGACCTGGAATTTAGTAGTAGATCTAAAAGCTACATAACGGAAAAAGGCAAAGAGAAATAAGGTGTTTTGAATAATTATTTTTTAACTAACTTCTTCACTGCGGTTTCACCCGCGTTCCCTAGAGATCTTATGTTTTCGCGGAATAAAAAGCTTTTATGTTATTTCAGGGTATGGTATATGCATGATTCAGTCACAAAACATCCAAAAATCTAAACATTTATAATATTATAAGGATTTACTTCGTTTTTATGTTTAATTAAATTTCAGTAATCTTTTATATGTGTGTAAGATTTGCAGATTTTGCAGATCATGTTGTAATGGCTGCACAAATTTGGATGATATTTAGCAACTATAGATTGTACCTTTAAATAAAATATGGGATAGTTTTTATCCTGAAAAATTCTATAATACTACGAGAATGAGGGTGAACCACGGTGCTGAAACTCCGTTTTGTATTACAACACGGTCACAACACCGGCAACTAATTAAATTATACTTTGTTAACAGTCTGTTGAAAAGTCAAAAGGGAAAAATAATTGTGGCGAGATGTAAATTTTATAGACTTCGCTTTGTTGGTTTTATGATGCCACAGAATAAGTTGTTCAAAGGTTTAATGGACTAGAAGTTTCCTATGAGTTTACGTAATAAGGCTCAAAATAGAGTGAATGTTTAAGGCTTGACTAAGATATTCCAATATAAACCTTATGTTATAGGTACAGGTCTTACATTTTTGGAGTTTCTATTTTAGATTCTTGACTTTAGAAGGTTACTTTATTTTGTAAACTTTTATATCTCATTCATTTTGAATAGAACAAACAGATACAATTCCACTGGTTGGTGTCTTCAACTTGAGGGTGGTAGCCAGCCAGGCGGGTACTACAACTTATCCTACCACCGTACTATGGTTTCCTTCACCAAAAACTCACCACTATAATCGGTTTCATTATAACCTAAACTCATCATTTTAACGTCAGTATTTAGTTCATACCTATTTCAAGCTCACAATTTAAAATACAACTAGCTTTCGCCCCGTGGTTTCACCCGCATTTCAGGGATAAAACATAGCTTATTTGACGGGCCGGTTGGCGTGGTTGGTAAGATACGCTATCTATCACGCCACAGGTCGTGGGTTCGAATCCCACTCAGGACAAACATTTGTGTGCATGAACATGTCTGTTTGTCCTGTGTCTGGGTGTAATTATCTATATATGTATGTATTTACAAAAGAAAAGTAGTATATGTAGTATATCAGTTATCTGGCTTCCATAGTACAAGCTCTGCTTAGTTTGGGGTCAGATGGCCGTGTGTGAGGAATAATGTCCCAGAATATTTATTTTATTTTTACTCTATAGTTCATTAAATATCTCTATGCAAAAAATCATGTCTATCAGCTGCTGCAATGCTGCGCGAAAGAAGGATAAACCGACAAATACATTTTCGTACTTATAATATTAGAAATAGAGTATACATTGGCATTGACAAGAAGCTTCCGAATGTTTTATTATATTCACATATATTTTATTGAGTACAAAACTTCCCAGGTCAAGTTACCGAGACGAATGCTTTCCTCAACTAATATTCTCTGATTACGTAGTGTCCCCAAAAGGGAAAACTTTACTTATAGCCCATAATGCTGAGTGTTATTCGTTACAAACAAAGGTTTTCGCATGGCTGGGCATGTCGGAGCCATTTTGTTTTATTCATTTAATCTTGTAGCAATCAGAGTTGTACGATGTTAATTTTAATTAATGGGAGTATGGTAAAGGACGCATTTTTCAATTTCTAATAAAGTCTCTCGAAATTTACGAGTGTAAATTAATGTTATCAAGCATGCTGTCAATATCCGAGAATATTATATATATATATATATATATAATAATAATGTTGGTGGCGAGTCACCGTCTGCCAGAATTATCAAATATATATGTATAGCGAACATCATCAAAGATTGAGACATTTGATTTGGCAGGCGTTCCGTTGTCTCAATCAATAGCCCAACAACCAGTCCAGCAAGTTCCCCCCCATAGACCCAGTATAGTTCCCTGTTTTCTGTAATAGTCCTTGCACATAGCGGGTGCTGTCTTTACCTGTATCTCTTCAATAGTGCAGACAGAGATAGTATTTACATTTTTACCTTATTTGGAGTACGATGACCCGTGCCGACTTGCATCATCGCAATCATGTTCATACATGTTGCGCGGCGGTAGCGGTGCGTATTCACGGCATTTGTAATTTTTTCTCGATTATTCTCGCGATTAACACGTATTGTTTTACATTTAAAAGATGGCAGTGGAATTGAGAAGCTATAAAAAATGTGTTTTCTTAGTTGGTGACGTAAATTATCAAATAACAAGCCCAAAGTTACCGTTTAATTGTCAAGTTCTTGCTGTACTTTTTTTTAACATTCGCGAAGTTAAATTGACTGTTAGTGAACATTCGGGAGTGTATTATATTTTGGGAAAAAGCTAGAATCCCTTCCAGAGCTATACCTAGCTGTGTAAAAAAACTTGTGGATCTTCACAATGCTTGGAGGGAGTTGCAAAAAAAATACAAGATATTTACAAACGCCGTGAGAAGGACTTTAAGAACAATTTAGATAATTTATTTGATATAGCACACGCTAATGCTTTGGAATAGATGAAAATTGAAGAAGATGAAATATTTTTACAAAAACAAAGAGAACCAGGGCGTCCAGGGTATTTACTAAGTAGTAAGTAGGAATACAATAAATAGTACTATTTTTTATACTGTTTTCAATAAATTGTTAATAATACTACCTTATTTATTGTTGTAGGAAAATCATTAAGTGATTTTGTGTCTGTCAAGGGCACAAATTTATTTTCTCTATAAAAAAATGATAAGAATTTCCTCCAGAGACCCGTTTCTACATGGGATGAAGATGTTGCATATTCAGAGGCGAAAAGGAAAATACTTTCTTTAATTGCAGTTAATTATCCGGCTGAAAGAGCTGTAAAACTTATGCAAGATTTTCATAGTTTGATCACTGCAAAGGAAGAGCAAAAGTAATTTTTGCTACGCTGAGTTCAGGAGCATAGTAATCTGTATCCAGACTGTAAAAAAGAGACCCTATAAAGAAATCTATCCTGCCTGTTCTGTAATTTTATCATTGTTAATAAATATTTCATAAAAAAAAACATATTTCAATTGATTTAGCTATATAACGGAGAGGGTTAAAGACAGCATTTTTCAAAATCTTATGAGTTCTGTCGGCACGGGTTAACGTTGACGTAGGAAGATGAAATTTTGTATTTAAAGTATGTCTGGGTAGTTCAAAAAGAAATAAGAGGTATGCATTTTGATATCTCAAAAAACAATTTTCACCCATACAAGGGACACCCTAGCACACAGGTAGTATTAAAATATAGGATTTATTTTTATTTGATTTTATTACTATATTCCCCCGATGCTACGAGAACAACTTATTTATATTATGAAAATATAATTGACGGGCCGGTTGGCGTGGTTGGTAAGATACCCTATCTATCACGCCACAGGTCGTGGGTTCGAATCCCACTCAGGACAAACATTTGTGTGCATGAACATGTCTGTTTGTCCTGTGTCTGGGTATAATTATCTATATATGTATGTATTTACAAAAGAAAAGTAGTATATGTAGTATATCAGTTATCTGGCTTCCATAGTACAAGCTCTGCTTAGTTTGGGGTCAGATGGCCGTGTGTGAGGAATAATGTCCCAGTCCCAGAATTTAAACTATTACCATCGGATTTTAATATTACCGAATAATGATGAGGCATGAACAATGCCGGATAAGTGCCAGGCAACAAGGTAATTTGTGACAATCTGTGTCATCAATTTTGGTGGGTATAATATACTATTGGCGGCATACCGGTTGAATAAACGTTTAAAATAATACCTAATCGTGTTGAGTTGATATTTTGCATTAAATTTGCATTAGTAGAACAAAATATGCCATATTTATTTATAGAGATCAAACAAATTATTGAGTTTTTCTTAGTTTTTTATGGTACTAATGTACCATACATTTTTGATAATAAAGAGAGGAAAAAAATCATGACTAGGTATTGTAATTGTTAAATATACATGCAATAGGGAATATATAATCAACTAGGAATAATGTTATTAAAATTCCGAACCGGTATTATACTAAGACTAATTTAGTAGGTAGTAGAACTCTTATTGCAGAGTTCGCCCGGGGAAGTACTACCACCATATCTAATTCCGCCGTGAAATAGTAGTGCACTTGTATTACTGTGTTGCGGTTAGGAGGGTATGGGAGCCGGTGAAATTACAGGCACAGGAGACTTAACAACTTCATGTCTCAAGGTTGGCAGCGCGTGAGTGATACCCCTGACAGGGAAAATATAATATTGTATTTTCTTTCTTTGTGTTATGAGCCTCTATAGGCTACGGTAACCGCTTACCATCAGGTGGGCCGTAAGCTTGTTTGCCACCTAGTAGTATAAAAATAAAAAATCTTGAACTTGGCTGTTTAAAGGCTGTATGAATTTTTATCTATAAGTTTTGATGTTATCGTCATATATTAATTTGAATGGCTAAGCCGATAACTATGCATGTGTAGTTTAAAATAGGCATCAACAATAGATATAAAATACTTGAAATAAATTTGGAACCGGATCAAGGTACTGAATTTTATTTTATAATATTGTAGACCATGATAGGACACTACCAATACGAAACGTTAACGTAGGGCTACAAAATTAGCGATTATATTATATACAAATATAATTTAAAAAAAAACTTTTAAAACATAAACTTTTTAAAACCCTAGGCTTATTACAAGGCGTGGCCATTTACTATCAAATAGACCGCTTGCTTGCTTGTCAGCATTCTTAAATAAAAAAAGGAAACTCACTGACATACCGAGTCAAATAAAAGCCAAAACTGCGGCTACATCGTAATGTTTTTTATTTTTAACTAAGACTACAGTTTCAGTAGAATATCTGCTCATGTTGATTCGTTGATACCTGCCGTACGAATATATATATACAGGGTGATTTTGTTATCACTGGCAATACTTGCAGGGGTGGAAGTACTCATCAATGTGAACAACTTTTATTATAGGGCTAACTCTGATATCGCGTAAAATAATACGGTTGCTTCATACATTTTGGTCGAGTAGGTATTGAACTTTTGTATGGAACAGCTGATATTTTTTTCATGATTTCACAGTTAGTCTTATAACAAAAGTTGTTCACATTGATGAGTACTTCCACCCCTGCAAGTATTGCCAGTGATAACAAAATCACCCAGTATATATATATTTTTTTACATATAATGGGTTTGCGTTTGGTTTCTGACTCGTCAAAAGGTGAAGACGAAGCCTAAGATGGAGCACGCTTACCCAGAAGAAACCTATTCACATTAACCTATTATTATATTACAGTATTAGCTATAAAAAAATATCTAATTTAAAAATTACTTTTGATATTGAATATGCATTATATATACGAGTATATACTAGCTGTTTCACACGCGTTCCCGGAATAAAAAAAGGAAATAATCGAAATAAAAACTATCAGCTATCAGAGGCACAAATCACACATTTTTAAAAAAAAATACGATAAGATTGGATAAGTAGTTTCGATGTTCATTGCAGACCAACATCGTAACACGGGAATTTTATTTGTTAAGATACCATATTAAACTTTATACTTACGGACCTAATTTATTAGAAATATACACACCTATAATATATAAGATAGAAACAAGTGACGATTAAAAATACTTTTAATGAGTTCATTTAATACAAAAAATAAATAGAATGACCGCTTTTCTCATAGCTCAACCCTTGCAAATGACACACGCCACCGACCTCGATCAATATGTGTTATATAATATGATTAACTAGTTCCGTGTTTTAGATAAGCTAAAGTTAAAAAGTCATTTCTTGGATGTAGTGTTCGCTTTTATAATAAAATACCTGTCTCAGTTACCAAGATGACTGATTTTAAATTCAAATCATAATTAAATAAAGTTTTAAAAGAAAAAGCCTATTACAAGGTAGCTCATTACATTGAGGATAAAGATGTCTGGAAGTTGCTGCACTCTGCACAAGTGCATCTTGTACACACATTTATACAAAAGCCAGTAGGTACTTACTTAGTATTAGAGATACTAATTTTTAGTTAAAATTTGAATTTGTTAAGGTTATTATTTTTTATTTATTTTTCTTGTAATTTTTTTTTTCATTTTTGTGTTTATGCGTATTATATTTTTTTAATAATTGTAAAACATTTAATGGAAAAAAAAACCAACATTGTCAGATTGTCCAAAAAAAACAAAAAACTAAATATATGAAAAATGTTTCTTGCCGGTTCTTCACAGTTGAAGGCGACTTCCGAATCGGTGGTAACTTCAGTAGTTTCGACGTTCATAAGTGCCCTCTTAGGGCCTAAACTGAATAAATGGCTTTGACTTTGACTTTGACTGTGCCTGCTCTGCCGTACCACTCCGTCTAGTAAGTATCGTACCACTATATTTGTTCCTTGGTGGTTCCAACTAGGTAATTAATAAAGTTTACTTCATTAGCAGTAGATCTTGATCGTAATTACATATACCTAAGCCCGTCTACACTTCGCTATGGCATTTCCAAATCAAATATTATATAGGTATGCAATATTGTAAATGCTTCTGACATTTATTTAAAGGAAATATTTAAATAAAGTAAAAATTAATCTCAATTACTAATATTATAAAGAGTTGTTGTTTTCCATGTTTGTTTGTCATGGAAAAACTATTTAACCAATTTTAAAAATTATTTCACTTATAGAAAGCTATACCTACTATTAGCGAGTAACATGGCATGTCTATATTTTATCCCGGAAAGCTAGTACACATTACGCATACCATTATAACAAAGCTGATCTCTAAATGTTTTCCAAAAAAAAAACGTCAAAGTTTATAATAAACCATTCCACCTTATTGATGTACCCAAGTAATATACCTCGAAAACGGAGTATAATCTGAATATTAAAATGAACGTAGGTATCCAGAGTTTTACAGGTAGCCGTCCCTAGCCACCGCAAGGCTGCATGGCTAAACCTAATATCCTACCCAAGCATGAAGGTGAACGCTATCGCATTATTATTTAATCTTATATTACACAATGTAACTACGTGTACTTATATTTTACATAAAGCTGTGTAAGTATATTTCGTACTTAAAAAATAGCATATCCCAACTATATAATATTATAAATGCGAAAGTGAGTTTATTTGTTTGTTTGTTTCTTACCCTTTCACGCTTAAACCGCTCAACCGATCGTGATAAAATTTGGTATGCAGATGGCCTATGGTATGGAGAAGGAGATAGGTTACATTTTATTCCGGTCAAACATAAGATCTCTGGGGAACGCGGGTAACCGCGTACTCCTTACAACATCAACTATCTGCCAGTTACAGTCCCGTCACAATCAGCTAGGTAACCTGGCAGTGGGTACTAGAAAGTATCCTTCCAATTCACAATGGTTTCCTCACGAGGTTTTCCTTCTTAAATATCAAGCTCACTGTAAGAAAACCTCCACAACCTTCGCCGTGACACACGACGCCACTACCTAAACTAGCTACCATAAATCGATCGATCTAGCTACATATGTACTAAGTTTCATTCAAATCCGATCAGCCATATGCACAAACGCTGACATGTCGGTAGACAGCACTTAATATTAAGTGGCTACGGTCGCCTTTAGACTTTGGCTATACCAAGGGGATTTCCAAAGTGCTGTTAACATTTACAAAGCATAGAATGGAACTGGCTCTCGAGTGCCGGAATACTGGTAAGTGCTTGGCGACAGTATTTCAAACTGTACTTGAGAGTTAATCGGTGCCAAAGTGTAACCAACTATGGCTACTTCATCGAAAGCTCAAGAGGATTCGATATCTTTAAACAAAATTAAAGTGGTGATGTTAAATTCTGTAGGATATAATTTGAAGTTTACCTTAATTATCAGTTTTATGCTTAGTTTACCACTGTGCTATTTATCTTGATAAACAAAAAAAAAACAAAAAAAACGATATACAAACAGAAGAGAAAATTAACTATTTTGTCTTTGCCTATTTATTAAAATTTTCAGTATTATCTGTATTTTTAATCATTTTTTTATCAATTTTTTTTAAATCGAATAAAAGCTTGCAATTTTTATTAGACTTCAAAAAATGTTTTATCGTAAGTAAGGTATGACGAATAATACTAAGGTAAACAAAAAAAAAACAAAAGCAAGCGCCATCCAGGATGACTAACCAGTACTGACTAGCGATACAAAGCCGTAAAATTACGCCGATAACTTACGGTAACTTATGGTAACTTACGATATCCTACGGTAAGTACGTATGTTACGGTAAGATATCGTAAAAAGCGATGCGACGTTGCCGCTCCTCACGAGTGGTCGCGGTCGTCTATTTCACTTCAATTATCTATTTCACTACGGCACTTCGATACAAACTAAATGACTTGTAAGTGTACGCTCGCTTTGACCGAGTGTCGGCATTCTTTAAAATTCATTCTTTGAATTACGTAAACGAAACGCATCGACTTTAACTTCGATGACTACCTACACTAATCGGCAACGTCGCGTGATTATTTTGCAACTATACGCGCGCAGGATTTAAAAGAAATCAAAATTTAAACTGGCATAACTCGACGGTAAGTTTACGGTAATCTATATGTACCGTAAACTTACCGTATTTTACGAGCGTTTTTGGTAAAATTACGTAACTTTGCAACCTAGTACTGACTGCTGCACACAACAGCTGTTGTCTCATCAAGGATATTATTAAGCACACAAAGCCTAGAAGGAACTGACTCTCAAGTGCAGCTGCCGAAACACACTTTGAGGGTAGTAGCCAGTCAGGTGGATACTACAAAGTACTCTACTGCCATGCAATGGTTTTCTCACGATGTTTTCCTTCACCGAAAGCTAAAATTCTCGTAAGATTCGAACCCCCAAACTTCGTCTTGGCATTCGACTTCACTACCACTGAGCTATCGTCGCCTATTTTTCTATTTGGCTATAAAACCCAAAAAATTACTTTCAAATATTAATACTTTTGTTACAAAAATCCTATTTTGACAGTTACGCGAACAAATAATTACTGTAGGTATTGTATAAATTAAAATATAAATATTACAAACAAACATAAACAAAAATATTATACAGGGTAAAAATATTACCTACTTCTTTTGCACCATTTCAAGTCTAAAACATCAACTGTATTATATTTCAGTAGACTAACTTCATTTATAAAAGGTAGCTTTACATCGACCCAAACAAATCCACACTTTTTTATTTTTTATTAACCAGTATCTACCCTTTTAAATAAGGAACATGTTTTGTAACAATTTTTTTACGTGTGTATATATATATGCCAATTTGTATAATTTTTCGCTCAAATCTTCTTCTTTAAAAGCTCAATTTGTTTCTTTAATAATAAGCTATGAAAAGCACTTCTCTTTAACTCAATTTGTAAATTTTCTCGTATAGATATTTTATTTAGTTACTTGGTGGAAATAAATGGTATTTAGCCGAGTTTAAAAGGCGGAAAAGGTGTAGGTTGCTTTTGTTATTTATGTCAGTAGGTTGACAAGCAGGCAGACAGCCCGCCTGATGCTAAGTGATAAATATTAGTTTAGAATATCAGAAATATTAAACAAAACTGCCGTGCTTGCATTTTGTGGTATTCGGAATATAAAAATAGGTGGGATGCATTATGAAAAATAGGCTTTGCAAAATGTTTTAAGTTAACCTGTGCTTATGCTTAAATGTATACGCTCGCCGCCTAGTAAAGCCTGCATACGGTTGATACTTTTCCTTTTATCCTCTAATAGTACCCTATTAGAGGTGGTAGGCAAATAAAAATTCACCCCAACTTAACGTGTAAGGTAGGTACTACCCTATTTTTACCGACTTTAAAAAAAAGGAGGAGGTTCTTAATTCGGTAGGATTTTTTTTTTTTTTTTGTTTTGTAGTATTTGACAATGATAGATAGATGGACATTACAAAATTATAAGGGTTCATTGTTTGACTACAAAACCCTGAAAAGGGAATAAAAGTATATATTGTATGAAACATACCTTAAGGATCATAATGCGTATCTTTTTACAAACATATTTAAGCGTTTACAAGAAAATGTACTTAAAATGCAAAGCATATAGACACAAAATACAGGATCAAGGCGAGTGATCCCGGTTCAATTGACCTGATTTCACCGATGAATGATCAATGAAGATACTTGCGTGTACGATCCGAGAAAATTGAGTTCGGGAGTTGCCGAAATTGTTTCGTAAATACAAACAAACAACTGTCGCAGAACAAACTTTATTTTTGTTACTATTGTTGTTTGAATGGTTCAGTTGATTAGATACCTAATATTGATGGGCGTTACGTCTATTTTCACATGATTAATCTTGACAAGATTCTTCCTGTAATTTTTTACCGTTAATTATGTTTACTAACTTCCACCTGCGCCTTTAGTTGCGTTCCAGGATTTAATGTTTTTTGAATAAAAAGGATAATACGATATAAGATAAAAAAAATGTTGTAAATATTTTGTGCCTAGTATTGCCGATATTCATTTCGCCGATACAACGTAATTCACTTTAAAAAATTAGCCCTAGCAAGTATATTATCTATACCTATACTAATATTATAAAGAGGAAAGATTTGTATGTAAGTATGTTTGTAACGAATTGGCTCAAAAAGTACTGGACCGATTTTAAAAATTCTTTTACCATTTGGATGCTACATTATCCCTGAGTAACATGGGCTATATTTTATCCCGGGAACGCGGGAGAAACCGCGCGGAAAAGCTAGTATATATATACAAGGTGATTTTGTTATCACTGGCAATACTTGCAGGGGTGGAAGTACTCATCAATGTGAACAACTTGTATTATAGAGCTAACTCTGATATCGCGTAAAATAATATGGTTGCTTCATACATTTTGGTCGAGTAGGTATTGAACTTTTGTATGGAACAGCTGATAATTTTTTCATGATTTTACAGTTAGTCCCATAATAAAAGTTATTCATTTTGATGATTACTTCCACCCTTGCAAGTATTGCCGGTGATAACAAAATCACAATTATGAATGTATGTTACCACACTACTCCGTAACGGATGAACGGATTTAAATTAAATTTGGCACACAGATAGAATATAATCTGGATTAACATACAAAACACTTTTTAACCCAAGAAAACCTAAAATCCTCGGGAACGTGGGTGAAACTGCGGGGCGGAAGCTAGTTACATATAAACTAGAATTTCTATTTTTACTATCAACAAGTTATTCTATAAGAAAACTTCATTGCTTATTTTTCCTTTTCATATTTTTTTTCGAAAACACATTAAATGTAAAAACTATAAAGCAGTAAAGAAGTTTCCATGACATCCATCCAAAAACACCCAAAGACTAGTGTAGTAAACATAACAATAAGCACAAACAAGATTCCCTACCTAGCATATTACGTGTGCCATACATATACCTACGTATATACTCGTACTAATATGACATTTATGAATACAGGCTCATACCGAACTGACGTTACACGAACAGCCTCCGAATTCCATCCACAAAACTTCCAAGTATATTAAATCTTATTGCAAAGGGATCGGGCAGGAATGTTCTGCCATCCGAACCAACGTCAAAAATTTGGAATTCAGAATATCTAGTTTTAACTGCGTTTTTACTGTTGTCTCGTGGTAGACACGCCTATAGGTTCAATATTTTCTACACGATTTATTTTTCTTTAATATAAAACATATAAATCATTTATTTGAGAGCGCTTTAGATGTCAGAGACTTATGTAAAGAAATATAGTAAACTAGCCTTCCGCTCCACGAACCCATATTTACTCCCTTAGGAGTGGAATTTCTAAAAATCCATCCTTAGTGGATGCCCACACTGTATAAGGTATCTATGTGCAAAAAATTAAGTCTCTAGGTTCAGCGGTTTGGGCTGTGCGATGATATATCAATAGTCAGTCAGTTCATCATTTTATATTTCCAAACAAACAGAAGAAGGAGAAGATTAATTAACAAAACCTTACAGAAACTGTTAAAAAGAAATCAAAAACCATCGTACCTACTGTTTTTACATACCGCCATTTTTTATTTTATGAAATCGCCGACAATAATCAAAAATTACTAAGTAAATAAAAGTCTAAGAAATGTGCCAAGATATTATTTTGGATGCAAGTTACAAAAGTCATATGTCCATAGAAAACAAGAAGTATTCTTTTAATTGAAGTTGAATTTCAAAATGGCGAATTTAACAATAACAAACTTTTACAAAAATATATTTTAATTCACGGTTTTAATCAGTGAAACCATTTTAATTTTTAAACTCGGAAAATTTTGACTCTAATAAAACCTTTCGTGGCTGGCGTGGCAATTAAGCCAATGCGTCATTTCATTCAATTAAAATCAAAAAGGGAGGCTTGAAGGCTCAACTGCAGGCTGTGGGACGTTAATAGGGTGGTAAAAGGTACTCTCCAGGGACTTGGCTGAATAAATGATTCAGAAATTTTCTGGGTAATATTTTCTTTTTTCGAAACAGACAAGTTATTTTTGAATAAAGAAAAATGTATTTATTACTAGCTATCCACCGCGGTTTCGCTCACGTATCCGAGTAAAAAAAAGTAGCCTATGTCCCTTTTGATACCATAAAGTATCTGCGTACCAAATTTTTTCGCGATCAGTTCATCGGTTTAAGCGTGCAAAGGTAATAAGCAAACAAACTCACATTCGCTTTTACAATATTAGTTAGGATAGCATGGATTATAGTATAATAGTATAAGTATGGATAGGTACATATATTACTTCCACAAAAAAATAAAATAAAAATGGAGTTAGGACGTGTAATGTCACAAAGTTGGTTTTCTGTGATATCTATACGGAATGACCTACATTTTTTTATGGTAAACATAGTTATTTATTTAGATGGGGGGAATTTATGCAAACTTGCGTAACAAAGTTATAATTTACGAGAAGCTTTCAAGCTTAGCAACAAGTCTTTGAACTTTTTTGAGGAAAGTTAATACTGACAAATATGATAAGAAAGTTTTTTAAAAAATGTACCATCCACGTTCCGAGGATTTATTTTGTGTAGACGAATGAGAATTTGAGTAAGTACCTTGTTGAAATGCGGGAATTGATTGCTGGAAAAAAAGCCCTGGTGGTGATAACGGAGTATGTATTCTCAGAAAAAAAATACATTATATTTTTGAGGGGCCGTTTGCCATAGTTGGTATGTTAAATTTTCTATCACGCCACAGGTCGTGGGTTCGATTTCCACTAACGATAAACATTTGTGTGCATAAACATGTCTGTTTGTCTTGAGCCTGGGTGATTTTAGAAAAAAAAATATCAGTTCCCATAGCACTAGTTCTACTTAGTTTGGGTTCAAATGTCCTAGGATATTTATTATATTTATTAATAATATTTGTATGCCTGTGTTTGACCACAATATCACCATGGTAACTGATAATGTGGTCGAAGGTGGTAATCAAACAAAGCCTGGTTGCCTACCATCATGAATCCTCTGAAGTCGGTTAAAAATAGTTAGGTACACTATTTTAAATTTAAAATTATTACATCATTAAAATATATATTACGCCACGACTATTAAAGCAAAATTAACAGAAATGCAATTTGCATAAAGTGGAAAAGAGATTCCTTGTAGTTATCCATTTGGCAACCCTACATAAATCATTAGCAGCACGTTAACATTTTTAACTTGAATTCAAATCGTGCACGCTTTCTACTTAAATTATATTTCGTGATATAAAAATGAAATGCTACTTAGGTAATAACGTAAATTTCAGTTGCGCTGAATTTTATACGAAACGTTTTATAGCTGTGGTTTTTTTTTTTTTATATAATGCGGATGAAAAACTGCACCAAAAAATTGTGCTATTTTTTGCTACACGGTTTAATATAAATATTAAATACCCAGTTTTGGCTTTCTCTTTTTTTTCTGGTTGCCAATGTGTACGAGCAACCGCTCATTATCATTTTACTTTTATACAGGGTGATTTTATTACGTCTCATGGTTTTACATGGGATGTAAAGTATTCTTGGAATACAAAGAATCCAATTTATTCTAGGATATTATTTATCTATGTGCCAAAACTCATCCAAATCCTTTCAACAAACATTCATACAACAGTATACACAAACATATTCATTTTTACTAGCTTTCACCCCGCGTATTCCCCTGCGTTTCTGGAATTAAAAGTAGCCTATATCACTTTCCTTCTATAAACTATCTCAAAAAATCACTTCTTCAATCGATTCTTGCTGCGTGAAATAAGGATAAACCTTTCGTATACTTTCGATTTTCTAGTTATAAAGATAGGACCTCTATCTTGCAGTTTTACCTGCGTTCCCGGGATATAACCTATGTCATTCTCCGGTCCATAAAGTTTATGCAAAAAATCACGTCGATTTAAGTACTATGCTTTTGGATTTAGTAAAAAATGAGGCGTGTAAATATCATTTTTAAACCTTCACATTTACTTGACCGTTACATTTTCGCTATTAAAAAAAATGCCTAAATTACTCATTATAACATCAGCTATCTGCCAGATAAAGTCTCGTCAAAATCGGTCCAAACGTTTCGGAGATGAACAGGAACAAAAGACAGACTACCAAAAACTTAAAAAATTGTTCATTGTTATAAGTTCCTACCGTATATACTTTCATATGCATATAGTAATAAAAAGCATAATAAAATAAAAATTAAAACCCACAACGGCTGTAAACTTTGTAATCGAAAAAGGATTAAGTATTTTTTTTTTTTGGAAAACCCCCGACAGCAATTATCTAATATATAGGTACTGCATAATATACACCTATATATTAACATAATGATAAATCAAAGAAAATCCGTCGGGGGCTGCCCTTTGCTAATTAATCACAAACCTTTTACAGAAAACCGTATCTAAATCAGTCAAGCTGTTTTGGAGATAAAGGGAACATTCGTTTTTTACACACACAAACAAACAATCTCACATCGTACACGCGTACACCTTCTCCGTTCCGTCGTGGGTAAAATGCTGTTTTGACGTTACAAAACAGACACTTCAATTTTATTTATCTGTATAGAAAGATGTATATATGACATTGTATATAGCGTTTGACATAGATAAATAAGCCTTTAAATATAAATACTTATTATATTCTAGGCCTCTCAGAATGGTTCCACAGTACGTAGTAATAACAAGCTCCTTTAATATTATTTTCTTGTCACACCACTTAAGCTTGTACAAAAAAATATCCAACATACTTTTCTTTCTTTTTATATAAAATGTGGTTCACTTTAGTGTAAAAGATTTATATAGCTCTTCCTATTGTCGATATTAAGTTGATTTACTGTATTGTCGTGCTTGTTTTACTGCATAGTTACCTACCTAATCTTCCGCTACGTGGTTTTAATAGTGTCAAGTTGATAATGATTCTTTGAGGATGAAAAGTACTCTGTTTTAAACTAAGGTATTATCTATTCCTTTTTCAAATTCCATCGAAGTTACTTCAGCTATTTATAGCATGACAAAGTACCTAAAAAACATCAAAATATTCACATTTTTATTCATTAGGTTTATGATGATATTAATAACCTGTAATTATTGCACGATGGAATCTTTATTTTTTACTATAATATAGAGTAAATATAAAGCTATACATTGGTCTTTACAGATGTCACATTTTTGAAAAACCTACGTTGTATTTGTTATGCTGAACAATTTTGACTACTATAGTGCAAAAAAAAAACAATAAAAATTATTCAACACGATGAACTGAATGGAATGATGATATCTAAATATGTCTATTAAATAGAGCCTTTTCCATTCAGTTGGACACTATAGGCTAATGATTCCATACTAATAATATTATAAATACGAATGTCTGTCTGTCTGGCTTTCACCCCTAAACTGTTTAATCGATCGCGATGAAATTTGGCACGTAGATAGCCTATGGTATAGAGAAAGATATTTCTTAAGGGCTCGGGTGAAATGGGAAACAGCTAGCAATACAGGGCGGGTACATAGCATTTTTTTTTCTTAAAGTTTTGATTGATTTTTTATGATGCTACGAATATAGATGTAATCGCAATGTTGAAATCGTTATTTCACGAGAAAATGACATTCGATATTAATAACCTAGAAGTGGAAATAATATTTGCTTTCTAATAACATATTCTTAGATACATTAATTAACGTACGTATTGTACCTGTACCCCACACACGCCTTCCAAAAGGACCCGGGTCTGTCCTTGTACTGAGGAAACCCGAAATGTACAAATCAATACCTAAATGGAACATTTATGAACAAACCTACTTATTTTATGATTTCAGAAGCATAATGGCTCAGTAGGTTTTGTAATAAAATACGTTGTTAGCTTTGGCATACATATAACTTATCAATTAGCATTAATTGATCAATCCTAAACTCTTAGTGTTCATATAAATGTGTTGATCGAAGCGAATTTAGTTTAAATATTTAGTTACTATACTACTAAGTCAAAGTCATAATCAAAGTCAAAGCCATTTATTCAATTTAGACCCTAGGAGGGCACTTATAAACGTCAAAACAACTGAAGTTACCACCGATTCGGAAGTCGCCTTCAACTGAGAAGAACCGGCAAGAAACTCAGCAAGGTTACATTTTTTATATATTTTGTTTCTTTTTAGACAATCTGACAGTGTTGGTTTTTTCCGTTAAATGCTTAACGATTTTTAATGAAATATAATACGCATAAGCACAAAATAAAATAATACTTAAATTAAATTATATAACTAATATTTTAAATGTGAAAATTTGGATGTATAGATGTTTGTGACTTTATCACGCATATACTGAATGGATTTGGATGAAAGGCACACAAAATATTCCGGATAAACATATATGATACTTTTTATTCCGGGAAAACATAACTATCCTTCGGGAACGCAGGTGAAACCGAGGGCGGAAGCTCGTTATTTATATTGGGTGGATATTTCGAGATGGTATATTATACTGAACAACTTTTACTATGGGGGTAAATCTAAAATCGCGAAATAAAATTCAAACTTTTCATACTCAAGATAAAGATGTCTTTTTTCTTCGCTGTTTCAAAAATATCTATAAAAAATAATACTAATGTTGTCATTTATATATTTAATTTGAAGAATAAAAATTACTAGGTTCCGCCCCGCGGTTTCACCCGCGTTCCCCGGTTTCACCCGCGTTCCCCAGGGATCTTTTGTTTTCCCAGGAAAAAAGTAGCCTATAGTCTTCTCCGTACTATAGGCTCTCTGCATACCAAATTTGATTGCGATCGATTCAGCAGTTTAGGCGTGAAAAGGTAACAAACAAACTCACTTTCGAATTTATAATATTAAGTTAGGATTATTCCATAATTAAACATTATTTCGCTAAGAATATTTTTTTAATTTAGCCATCGTCTCTGGTTAGCCATTAAATTTGAGAAGGCTTAAGTTTGACCACAATTTCAAAGTGTAGGCGTTTTCGAATGTGGTAAGCATGCTAAACTTAGAAGCTCCTGGGTCTCCAACAGTTTTAAATCAAATATCAACTAGTGTGGTAATTAGGCGGGAACTACAAAGTAACTCACAGTTCTTCTTTGAAATCTATAGTAATATTATAAAGCTGAAGAGTTTGTTTGTTTGGTTGAACGCGCTATTCTCAGGAACTACTAAATCGAATTGAAAAATTCTTTTTGTGTTGGATAGCCCATTTATTGAGGAAGGCTAAGGGATTTTTATCTCGGGAAAACATAAGATCCCTCGGGAACGCGGGTGAAACCGCGGGGCGGAAGCTAGTCTATAAATGAACAGACAAAAACAACGTAGTTTGGTACCATTTTCTCTTCTGTTTGTGATTTTTTTTTTGTTTAGCAACTATTCATGAGCTTTAGTGTTGTAAATTTAAAAAAAAATGGAAAAGTCACAGCGAAGCGTGGGCTTACGCTGGTCCCCTGAGGTTTCATCCTCTTTTCCGAGAAAAAATAGTAGCCCATGTCCTTCTCCATACCATAGGCTCTCTGCGCACCAATTTTCATTGCAATCGGTTCAGCGATTTAGTCGTGAAAAGTAACAGACAGAGTCGGGTAAAAAGTAAGTATATTATATGTAAGTACATTATTTTTGTTCCGGAAGTATTTCTAAATATATTCAATAATAGAACTAAGCAAAGTTTCATACCTCGCCCACATCGATCAAAACTTTTCTGTTTGAATGAGTTGCCTGACTTCATATTTATACTAAAAGTCAAACTCTGTTAGCTTCAGGCAATTTGGCCTGCTTCTGACATTCTCATATTTTTGCTAAACTTACTTATAGCAGTTATAAAACTAAACGACTGTATTTAGAATTTCAACCGACATTTATATGTAAACTAGTCGTCCCCCGTGGTTTCACCCGCGTAGCGGTATGAAAAATAGATTACGACCGATTCTCAGACCTACCGAATATGCACAAAAAATTTCATAAGAAACAGTCAAGCTGTTTCACGAGACGACAAATACTGTGACACGAGAATTTTATATATTAGATATGTGAAAACTTGATTTCTTTATTACCGCCATCAAGTTGATAATCTGTCGCCACATATTGGTATATTCTGGCAGGTGGATTTAAGTATATTTGTGCTTACCATCTTCGGGTACATCATCACATACTATGGTGAGATTATCGTCAAACACAAACGTTTCTCTAGTAACACAACAATATCAAACTTAATATTATAAATGCGAAAGTGTGTGTATGTATATCTTTGTTACTTCTTCACGCTCAAACGGCTACACTAATTTTGATGTAATTTGGTATGGAGGTAGTTGACATCCTGGATTAGCACATAAGCTACTTTTTATCCCGGGAAAACATAAGATTTCTCGGGAATGTGGGTGAAACCGCAGGGTGGAAGCTAGTTTTTTATAAAAGCACAATTTCTCAATTGAAAAAGTTGGAAAATTCTGTTTTTCAGCTAGAATTAATATTTTGTGAATTGGCTATTTGCCGATAAAAAGATTTAAATATAGTTTTAGTATTATTCTACATAGGATATTGTGCATAACGACAATCTGTTTAGTAGGTTTCCATTTTGAATTTTTAATGAATATTTCTTGCGTTTTAATTTTACGTAAATTTTAAGCGACTGTAATTTTGTGATTTGCGCCTGGAGCTCATGGTAATTAATTTATGTATGTATTAATATTGCATTCAAAACGTTATAGAATTATAAATTGGTTCCTTAATTCCAAATGTCTATTATTTGTTGATAATACGATAATATATATTGCTATACGCCTCATGCGCGAATAGCAAAATTACGTCCCATAGGCGTGTTAAATATCGTAATAAACTAATTTGCGAAAAAAATCCGTTTAACATTAAAATTGTATTGTTTGCTTATTATATTTTTTTTATTTTAGGTGACCATGATGTACTCCAATTGCAAATGTGTGTATTATTTAGGAAGCTATTAAGATAAGTAAACTAAGTAACAATGATAAATAATACAATGTTTTTAATTGTATACTATATTGATTCCATTATTTTGTGGACATTTTGTATGAAAAGATTAATTTTATAATTCATAAAATAGTTTCAAATAAAGTATTTCAAATAAAAAAAAGATCTAAGATTATTTTTTTTGATTTAAACGAATTGTAAGAATAAAGTTGCGAGTCATTTTACTTGCATTAACATAAAATAAGCTTATTTAAAATAATGAAAATTTATCGTACAGTAATTTTTAACCGAGATTTTTGTTTATTTTATCGAACTTTTCTATTAGAAAATTCAGAAATTTATTCATAGTTTCTTTACTTTTCTAGAAATTTCAAACTAAGCGATAGGAACGTCATAAAATGATAAATGCTGGCATATTACCACAGACTTTGACATGATTTATATAGAGGTTTTATCTAGAAGTATGTGGTTTAGAGATGGAATATAAAAATATTAGATTTACATTAAAAGAAATAACAATCATAATTAATATTGTTATTATTTTCATATCTTTATTTCAGTAGGAAAATGTTACTGATAAAAATAATGAGTTACTCGTGCGATAAGATTATTCTAATTAATAATAATTTATAAATTACTGCGTAATTTTTTTTTAATATTATCCCACCAATTCCCTGAAATATTTTACACAAAATGTTATAAAAAAATCTAAACATACCTAATTCACTACTCCTCTCAGCCTCAATAACTTGTGCGACGAGCTCGCGTGCCCGCGCGTGCATACGCGTGAAGTGCACGCGCGACCGCCCATGCCTTATCAGACTCCTGCCATGGCGCACGTGCTTCACAAAATCACCCTTATCACAATGCACTAACGTCGCGAAATATATGAGAATAAGCGTCCGCATCATCACGGCGGCATGGCGCGAGCGGACGCCGCGGCAGCGCGTAGCGTACTGACGGCCTGAATGCAATTTCGCAATCACATTTTTTTTTAATTTTGAGTTTTGATCTTAAATTTGGTTTTATTATCTTAAAGGTTGTATCAAGGTTATAAATTAGTGAGATTTATGTAAAGAATGGTAATGAATAAATGGTTTTTAGGCACGATAACAAGCGATGTATTTGAGATAGTATGTGTGTGAGAGGAATATTTCTGGAACGGCCTTTCACAGTCGCCATACTAATAAATATGATATTTTGATTGATTTATCAGCTAAAAAACCTGTTACATATTATTATGTATTTAGGTTGTTGTTCCTCAACGTTGAGTCATAGGTTTAATCAACTGTTATCTTGACATTGTCTACATTTAAAAATGTCGATGATCCTTAGTGTAATTTAGTGTAGACTTGCTCTTAATTAGCCTTCTAATTATTCTGATACCAACTTTATTATGATGACGTTTTAATTTTAAAATTGCTTGACTTAATTAAATAATCGGCATTATACAACCTATATAACAGTTTTCAATATAAATATGAAATGTTAATAATATACCTTGCCTAGAGCATTATATTTAACTTTTTAAATTATACACCAAACAATTTTTGTTGCTGGACAATATTAACCGTTTTGCATAAAATTTCACCTTTATTGGAAAAACTATGTGCATTTATTGAGCGTGAAATTATTGAAGTGTTTGTTCACAGAAAATATAACCATGCACATAAATTATTCTAAGGTTTTACGAATTGTTCAAATGTTTTTTTTTTATATCGTGCAAATATTAAATTTTATTATTATTAAAACTAAAAAATATTGGTTTGGATTTTTTTTGCTATTTGACTTTAAACATTAGATAAAAGGTATTAAAGCCGAATTGTGTTATTTATATTTAACCTATAAAACAGTACCGCGATTTACTGTCTGACAGACAAGACACAGCCTAAACCGGTGAACATGCAGATGTGAAATCGAATGAAATATTTCCTTGAGTACCCTACGGCTACACTAAGGAGGGTTCCATCCCTAAGGGTGAAGAATAAGGGATCGCAGGTGAAACTGCGGATAAACGGGCAGCTGGTATTGTATATTTCACATAATTATATCTTTAATTAACAAACAAATGATAAAAAAGGCAAAAAAAAAATGTAAGTCCATTGAGAGGAAAATTACTTGAAATAAATCTCAGATTTAAGGAATCGAACCCGCAATCTCTCCGGCCGCAACCCAGCAATCAATCCAGTAAAACAATGCGGGTGTGGGATCATTAATCTCCACTCGACCCTATCCCGGGTGGACCAGGGTTCGATTTCCGGGTATTTTAAACTTAAAAAGGTCTTCTTTACCACATTTATAAAATTACGATGAAAAACTACAGGCATAAAATCATGTGAATGTATGAATGCTGTGTTATATTTAAAAAATAAATAAACTTATATATGAGTATCTAAGTAAATAAGAAAATACAAATAAATAATACTTTTGTAGCCATCAGTACCAAAACCATACAAAAATATACTATAGTTTTTTAGTCGTTCTGACACCGCAATGAAACGACTAATTCAAAAAGAGCAGAGGAAGTTTCGGTCCGTGGACCGAATAAACTAAAGACTTAGTAAATTAATTTTCCTATCAGTTTATATTATAACAATCAATAATGACATGTATACATGAATGTATTTGTTATATAACGTTTACACAACTGATATAACATTGTGGCGTGACACACAAACAATAATTTACCTGACAATCAGATTTAGCACCTCTATCGTGTGCTGTATCATTTGATTTAACATGAACATTGTATACAGGATGTTAACGTTTGAAAGAATACATTATTGGTTTTGTATTTTTATTTTATTTTTGGTTCAAGGTCAAAGTCAAATTCATAGCCATTTATTCAGTTTAGGCCCTAGGAGGGCACTTATGAACGTCGAAACTACTGAAGTTACCACCGGTTCGGAAATCAGCCTTCAACTGAGAAGAAACGGCACAAAACTCAGCAAAGTTACATTTTTATAGAATACTAGTGGGCCCGACAGACGTTGTCCTGTCCAAACTCGATTACGACGCCATCTACCGGGTCCAATTATATTTTAAAACCATCCAGGGACCCACTCATATATACACAAAAAATTTCATCAAAATTGGTCCAGTCGTTTAGGAGGAGTTCAGTCACATACACACGCACACAAGAAATATATATATTAAGATCTATCTATATTATTGTTATATCGAAAATTTCACCATACCTAGCTTTCAAGAGCAGTGAATCAATAAAAATAAGATTATTTTAAACTTTAGAAAAAAAAAAACGCCATCGAATTTACGATGGTTTTTTTTTATGAATTCATGTTATTTTCAATTAATATATCAACAGCCACAAATATGGCGATAATTCAAAGCTACATCCTGTATAGTGTTTTTTTTTAAAGTCAAACCAAGGTTACATATTAAAAAGTAACATATATTATACACAAATAATTACAGGTTTTCTTCATAAATTCCTATTTAATTATGCTTTTAAGCCCCCAGATCCTTAACTGTAATATTTAAATTCATAACGTTTGTTTATTTGTTAAGTATATATAAAATAATAATGTAGAACTGCCCTTTAAAATAAATTATTATCGGTTTCGTAGACGCTCTACGAGACATCAGCTACGGGCTACGGCGTAGCTCTAACCATCTGTAGAGTGCTACGTGTCTACGGTTACGTAGCCAAATTGAATTTATTAGTGGGTAGGTAAGACAAATTTACCATTTATTTTTTACTTTTTTGCGGCTTAGGACAATTTGTTCATATTATTAGTATTATCCTACTAATAATACTAATACTAATCTTACTAATATTATATGTTTGGATGGATGATTGTTACTCAATCAAGCCAGAATGGCTGAACGGATCTGGATGAAATTTGACACAGAGATAAATTATAGTCAGGGATATTACATAAACATTTTATCTCGGGAAAACATAGATCCCTCGGGAATGCGGTTGAAACTGCGCGGGAGAAGCTATTCATTCATATTTACTTTTTATAGACTACTAGTTCTCCCCGTGGTTTCTCCAGCGTTTCCGAGAAAAAAAGTAGCCCATGTCCTTTACCATACCATAGACTACCTGCATACCAAATTTCATCGCAATCGGTTCAGCGGTTTAAGCGTGAAAAGTAAACTAACAAACAAACTCACATTCGCATCTAGAATTCTCGTACTCTCAAAGGTACAGTGAGAGTACAAAAACCGTTATTTAATTTATCTGTAAAAATCCTATACAAGCCTTATTCATCGATTTTAAAGTATATTTATTTAATATTTACCTCAAAGTAGATAGAAAAGACAAAGAACTTATTAAAGTGAATGATACTTTGTCACTAGTCTCCAAATGGTTTGCTGTTAACAATCTTTTACTAAATTCTAAGAAAACTAAATGTTTAAGATTCTCTCTTCCAAATGTAGCGCAAGTAGACAGCCAGATATTAATAGATGGCAGCAGTTTGGAATTAGTCGATAAAACTGTATTCCTGGGCATCACATTAGATAATAAACTACAATGGGGTCCTCATGTAGAATCTTTGACTGGTAAATTAAGTTCTGCTGCATTTGCTGTTAGAAAAATCAGACAGTTGACGAATGTCGAGACGGCCAAATTAGTTTATTTTGCATATTTTCATAGTTTTTTATCGTATGGCGTTTTACTGTGGGGAGCTGCAGCAGATATAGAATCTATATTTATATTACAAAAAAGAGCAATTCGTGCCATTTATAATATGGGTCCTCGTGAATCGTTAAGGGAATTATTTAAAGATATAAACGTTATGACTTTACCTTCACTATACATATATGAAAATATAATGTTCATACGTAAAAATATAGAATTGTTTAAATCAAAAATGGAGGTACATAATATCAATACAAGACAAAAAGATAAATTAATGGTTCCGTATTTTAGATTAGCCAAAGTTAAAAAGTCATTTCTTGGAAGTAGTGTACGCTTTTATAATAAATTACCTCTCTCAGTTACCAAGATGACTGATTTCAAATTCAAATCTCACATTAAGAAAGTTTTGAAAGAAAAAGCCTATTACAAGGTAGCTCATTACATTGAAGATAAAGATGTCTGGAAATAGCTGCACTCTGCACAAGTGCACCTTGTTCATACTTATAAAGAAGCCAGTACTTAGTATTTTAGAGATACTATATTTTTTTTTTTTTTTTATAAATTTGAACTTGTTCAGGTTATTATTTTTTATTTATTTTTCTTGTTTTTTTTTTCATCTTTTGTGTTTATGTGTATTATATCTCTTTAAAAATTGTTAAAAATTTAATGGAAAAAAAGCCAACATTGTCAGATTGTCCACAAAAAACAAAATATATAAAAAATGTAACCTTGCTGAGTTTCTTGCCGGTTCTTCTCAGTTGAAGGCGACTTCCGAATCGGTGGTAACTTCAGTAGTTTCGACGTTCATAAGTGCCCTCTTAGGGCCTAAACTGAATAAATGGCTTTGACTTTGACTTTGACTTTGAATCAGATATCGATTTCATGTTGAATTCAACCTAAACAGAGTGACATATAATGCGGTTCACTGAACAGAGACATCTCGGTCGGTTGGGGCAAGGTGGGTCCATTAATGACCCAAGTTGGGGACGAACAGGTTTTTTTACATTCTTTTTTCTTGAAGTGAAATATAGTATGGGGGTTATTGGGTGCTTTGGCTTTGTAATATTCATTTCATTGTAATGTGTAACATTTTATGTGTGAGATTTATTGATATAAGAAAACCAGCTGTTGCCCGCGGTTTTACCCCGTTCCCAGTGTAAAAAATTGCTTATAACCAATAAAAGTGTAAGTCTAAGTTAATCCTTATAAAATCAGCCATCTGCAAGTGAAAAGATTCTACCGTTTTATTATATGTATATAGATATATAAGGTCCTAATAAATGAAGTACGGTCCTTTTGAGGGATGATAGTATAGGTCATAAATATTCCGACAATGATAAAAAAAAAAATCTGTCGTAATTTTAGCATAATCAGTGGTAAAATTATTTATTAAAAAAATACATTTAATGGTTTTAATTAATGCTAAATAGTGATGAAGTACAATTTCAGGTTTTTTTTTTCATTAAAATAATGAGCGAATTTTTTTTTTTTACATTTTCGACATACTTATGGCTTATACTATCATCCCTCAAAAGAACCGTACTTTATTTATTAGGACCGTATATATAATATTTTTTGTCTTAAGACATCAAGGTGGCAATAAATTAAACAAAATAGCCACTGTATAGGTTATTAAACTAAAATATAAAATAAACTTAATAATAATGTACATAAAGCATAATATCCTCATAGAAAACCTTCCTTTTGAAGTTAATACCCTTACCACCGACCACTTCAAACAAACCTCTTCTAACCGATATGAAATAAATTCTTATATACAGCCTCTGTAAGTTTTAATTTAAAACTCTCTCTTTTTAATAATAAAAGGAACACAATAGAATTCTGACCACAACGGTACCACAATGTGGTTATATTCTCTAAGCTTACAGTTACAGTTTGGTTATGCAATGTGAGTTAAGGGTATTAAGCAGTTTAGGCCCTATGACGGCACTTATGAACGTCGAAGCTACTGAAGTTACCACCGGTTCAAGAGTTAGCCACTGAAAAGAACCGGCAAGAAATTCAGTAAAGTTTATTTAGTTAGGTTAATATTTTTGAGCCATCTGACTGCGTTGGCAATGTCTTTCTATCAAATGGAAATTTATTAATAAATAAATCTTACTTTGTTACCACTTAGCTCCATAATAGATTAACGGATTTAGTAGAAACTTAGGATATAGATAGATCATGTCCTAGAACATATAAAATTTTATTTATCCTGGAAAAAATTAAGATCCCTCGGGAACACGGATGACACCTCGGGGGAAAAGCTAGAAATTAATAATCTACCGTTTTACCCAATCTATTTGTTTTGTCTTTAGTTCTACGTTCATAAACTAACGGAATGATCGAAGCTATTATGTTTGATTGAGTACTGATATAGTTAGTTCATTGAATGATATTAATTATGCACAGTTGGATCTGTTCTAATTGGGTTATTCCAGTATTATTTTATGGGCAACGACAAGATTTTTTATCACAAAGCCATTTATCTGAGGTACTTTTGCCAAAAGTTCGGTTTGTGATTTAAAAAAACCCTGTATTTATGTGCTTCCAATATATTCGTAGTTTTCCCAAGAGATCTGGATTCACTTCGCACCTTTCCCCATGGTAGGGTTCTCCATGAAAGATGTGAAGAGATTTGTGGTCGATAACGCGCGAGCGATTCCTCTAGTGATGCAAGGGCCAATAGACTACGGTAACTGCTTACCATCAGGCAGGCCCTATACTTGTTTGTCACCAGAGTGGTATAAAAAAAATCCAATTATATGAACTATTTAACAAAGCGCTCGGCTATGCTTGCAACTGCAAGTAAGTCAAGTTGCCAGACATGGGTGAACATTTAATGGCATTTAAACTGAGCATCTCCATGCTTCGGAGGGGACGTGAAATATTGATCGCAGAGACCTTCGAGTTGCTTGAGCAACTCTGACACCAGGTTGGCAAGTTTAAATAAATAAAGAAAAATAATAAATTATAAATAAATATTCAGAGACATTCCTTACACACGGCCATCTAACACCAAACTAAGCAGAGCTTGTGCTATGGAAGCCAGATAACATTTCTTTAGTAAATATATACTTATTTATATAATTACATCCTGATTCGGGACAAACAGACATGTTCATGCACTCAAATGTCTGTCCTCAGTGGGAATCGAACCCATGACCAGTGGCATTAAAGATAGGGTATCTTACCAACCACGCCCAATACCGAATTATTATATAACTAACATGTCCCGATACAAAGAAAGTCAGGGGTATATGTATCTGCTACAGAACTCGAATAAAATCAACCATATATATATTCAACATATTATATTGTTTACCACATAATTACTTATAGAGGTTTCAACAATGTAATCATCAATGGAAATAGCGAGGAATTTTGCAAATAGAACAGCAGTAACTGTATTTGCTTGTGGTTTTTGAAAACGGTATGTTGGTTTCTACCTCCAACACCATTTACGATTCCACACGTTTAATTAAAACGATATAATTAAATTTGTTTGGTTAACGTGGGAAATTTTGTGAAATGTTACATGTATCTTAATCAATAATAACTCAGTGATAGTGACATCAAATGCCACGATAAGGGCGTGGGTTCAAATCCTCCAATGAGCTTGATCTTACGGTGAAGGAAACTATAGAACGGTGGTGAAATTTTGTTATTACTGGTGTATTTTGGTAGTAGAACTTGAGAGCCAATTTCTTCTAGGTTTTCTATGCTTATCACCTTTGACTACATAATCATTTATCATGGTGAGATTGCAGCAAACACGGGCCTACATAATAGCAAAGTAAGACAGCTTTGTTGCAGTTTGTTTCGTATATCGAATGCATTATGGGATTTTAAAATAGTTTATATTGTCGCATTCTTTTGACATCACTGGGTCTTAATAAATTAATTATAGTAAAATGTAAAAAAGAACTAAAGTAAACAAGTTTATTTTTACTCAGAGCTAGGTATCTAATCATCAATGTTTCATCGTAATCGGGTCAAAGTCAAAGCCATTTATTCAGTTTAGGCCCTAAAAGGGCACTTATGAACGTAGAAACTACTGAAGTTACCACCGGCTTGGAAGTCGCATTCAACTGAGAAGAACCGGCAAGAAACTCGGCAAGGTTACATTTTTTTATATATTTAGTTTTTTTTGGACAATCTGACAATGTTGGCTTTTTTTCCCATTAATTGTTTTACAATTATTAAAGAAATATAATACGCATAAACACAAAAATGAAAAAAAATAAATAATAACCTGAACAAGTTCAAATTTTAACTAAAAATTAGTAGGTATCTATAAGTACCTACTGGCTTTTGTATAAAAGTATGTACAATATGCACTTGTGCAGATACAGCTACTTCCAGACTGGTAAATGGTATATGAAGAGCGCATATTATGTTACAAATAAACGGATAGACAATTAGTAAATCTTATATACGTAGATTTTTTTTTTTGTTTTAGCCATTAGCGTATTCGCTATTATTTAATAAGAACTTGTTTGCGTTACATTTTATTATTTACTTTGTATTGTACATTTTGCTGTTATTGAAAAAAATATAGCCAATAGTCAGATTATAAAAAAAAAAGAAAAATATATATAAACAATGTAACCTTGCTGAGTGTCTTGCCGGTTCTTCTCAGTTGAAGGCTGATTTCCGAATCGGTGGTAGCTTCAGTAAATTCGACCTTCATAAGTGCCCTCCTAGGGCCTAAACTGAATAAATGACTTTGACTTTGATTATATATTATTATTTTAAATTTATGTAAGTACTGGTTAGTTATACTTAAATTTTTACACCATCACTAAAGAAATACGTTTTTCTAATTTTCAATTTACCATTTAAAAACTAATTGAATGCTATAACGGACTATTTTCAACTGTTATATTATTATTAAGTTTAAGTAAGGTTGAATTGACTTAATTTAGGCTTTAATAAAGCATTAATGTACCTAGTACACAATTGCTTGAGGTTACAGTCTCCTTGACGATAACTGCGTGCTTATTAGACTTAATTAAAACCAAGCAAGTGAGACTAAAATTCAATGTCAAGACAGTTCCCATGAGACCCGGGAATCTAGACACAATAGAGAATTACATAACAATAGGATTTGCTAAATAGAGTTTAATAAGTACTAGGGAATTCTAATCAATACATATAAAAAGAAATGTGAAGACTCATTAACTGTCTGACTCCAGGCTAAACTCTTGGACCTAGAATGCTGAAATTTTGCACATGGGATCGTAAGTGAAACTGTGGATCACTATGGTAAGTGATGTTGTGGCCGAAGGTGGTAAGCACACAAAGCCTAGAAGGAACTGGCTCTCAAGTGCAGCTGCCGGAAGATACTGGTTGGTGTTTGGCGACAGATTTTCAATTTCAGAGTGGTGCTAGGTTATGGAAACCCACACGATATTTTCCTTCACCGAAAGCTCAAGCTCATTGTAGGATACAAACCCACGACCTTCATCGCGGCATCCGACGTCACTACCACTGAGCTAGCCTCGCCCTAATCTAAACAATAAAATGTTTATGAAACCGTCTCCGATTCAGAAACTTTAAAAACGTTTTTGGACATTTCATTCATCAGGTTTTTTACGTAACTGTAGTTAAGTTCATAAACGGGCCATGTGCCAGTCATACTTGCACACAGTGAGTTCCGTCCAATAATAATATATATTTTTTTAGTAGATACTTAAGTAAAAATATATATACATATAATATAACAGTATATTACTTCTATTTATTCTTGAATCATTATATTAATATATTTTGTTTAACTACATGATTATGAATGATATTAGTTCTTACGTAATGGCATATTTTATAAAAAAAAACCGAGCGTGATTGTTTTTTTCAATATATAAAACCATTATATAGAAGTGGGGTTGTCTTTCTTTCTTTATTTCTCTTGTTGTTCTTTATTATTTTCCATGTTAAAAACTATTAACACGAATTCAGTGAATTTCAACATGCTTTTATAACATTTAAAAATATCTTAGACTGATAGATGAAAGGATAGACTGACAGACGAAAGCAAGGTAATAAGGTCCCGTTGGCAACCCTTGGATACAGAACCTTAAAAATTCATTGGCAAAGTATGTACCTATTTTCATAAGTAAAAAAAAACCGGTCCAGTACGAGTTGAACTCGTGCGCCGAGGGTTCCGTACCTATCCATTATACCGCCAAAATACTCACACAATAACACAATTTTATTTATTTATCTTATTTGAGGTTAGTGCCAATTAAGCTAGACCTCTAAATTGTATGAGCGCCCATACAACTCAGAGGCCTATCTTAATTGGCGGCAACTATGTATGTATACACCCTTTAACTTTTATTTTTTTTGGAATTTTTCCTTTATTTGTGCTGTAAGACCTTGCTTTTCGCCAAATTTCGTGATTCTAGGTCAACGGGAACTACCATATAGGTTTTCGACCCAAAACCTATAGAGTACTTCTGGTTGACCTAGAATTGTCAATTATAGCTAAAAGCAAGGTCTAACAGCACAAGTAAAGGAAAAATTCTGAAAAATAAAAAGAGTTGAAAAATTTATCTTAATTTTGGTACTTACAAGTTTTCGCAAAAATCTAAATTTGCTTATATCTTTTTACCGAGTTGACTCAGGACCTTGATTTTTATACACCTAATAGGGACTATAGACCCTAATATCTGGTATAAATTTCAACTTGTTAGGTCCACCCGTTCCTGAGAAAATCGGTGGTGACACACGGACAGACGGACAAGAAAGTGATCTTATAAGGGTTCCTTTTTTTACCTTTTAAGGTACGGAACCCTAAAAAGAAAACTTTTCTATTCTATGCCTAAAATGAAATCCAATCTAACTTTCCCGTCTTGTTTGTCACAATAATTCACAATCTATTTACATAATAGTGTTTACATAAACTAAATTATTTCGTTTCCTTCAAAACTGCGACTGGAACAAATTATGTATTTGAACGCGAAGTAATTTGCTTGTTACTTTGTTTAATATTTCGTATTGTGTAAATGTAAGTTATGTCTAATTATTTTCATGAAATCGTCAGTTTGCGTGTTTTGTGATATTCATGAAGTTACGAATATTTGTACAAACGTATTGCGACCTTTTGATGTCAATAATAGTTTTTCTTTGTGTAAAATACATAATATTCTTTCCGTGACTTCGTCTGTGTGGAATTGTGATGAATTTTTTGGTTGGTGGTTTTTTTTTTACTTTGTATAGGCTTGTATTTGACCACAATATCACTGTGGTAAGTGATAATGTGACCGAAGGTGGTAAGCATACAAAGCCTAGAAGGAACTGACTCTCAAGTAGGTACAGTTTTTTTTTTTAATTACCTACTTAGCAAGCTTGTTATCCTCTAGGCTTAATAAAGGTCGGTAACATATTAAAATCATACAATAGGTAATGGTGGCGACTTACTAGGGGATGGGCAGTCGGTTTGTTTGTCAGACGTCTTAAATAAAATATGAAAAAATTAATTACTAACTATTTTAAATATGCTTTTCTCTACGTGATGAAATCTTTATCAAAATAAACCTTTGTTTCATGTAGACTAGTTTCCCTCGGCTTCACCCGTATTCCCTAAGGGATCTAGTATTTCCCCGGGACAATAATTCTAATGTTATTCGGGATTCGGATATGACTTACCTATATGCCATATTTTATCTAAATCCGTTCAACCGTTACCGAGTATACTGGTCACAAACATACAAAATTTCGACACAAGTGTTGTTTTGTGAAATGTTATTTTATTTTATATCCATACTTTTTAACGTGTGTCCAAATAAATATTTTTCTTTCTTTGATATGATACATAAACTTACGCATTTATAATATTAACTAAGATAAGATAAAATTATGATTATTCCTCTCAAGTGAAATAACTTTAAAATTGTCGTAAAGTATGAACCAATTAAGAGTCATAACATGCCACGTCATGTCGCAGTGGTTATTACGTACTGAATGTCGTTTAAAGAAATACTTACGTTTTATCACAATCTCCACTCGTTGTTTCACCCGAATTCCCAAGACATCTTATGCTTTTCCAGGATAAAAATATCCTGTTTATTAATACAAAATATATTCTATCTGTTCGCCAAATTTCATCCAAATCCATTCAGCCGTTACAGAGTTGTGCGGTAACAAACATCCAGACATACAAACCTTTACATTTAAACCGCGAGGCGAAAGCCAGTTATAATATAAACTAGCTTACGCCCCGTGGATTCACCCGCGTTCCCGAGGGATCTTTTGTTTCCCCAAGATAAAAAGTAGCCTATGTCCTTCTCCATACCATAGGCTATATGCATACCAAATTTAATCGCGATCGGTTCAGCGGTTTATACGAGAAAAGGTTATATACAAACTCACTATATTAGTTAGGATTAACTATTTATATATGTACCTACTATCTATATTTCTACTTATTATAATGATGATAACGTTGATGACAAAAACTAATATCAGTTTTAAAAAACAAACAGCAACAACCTATGAAATAAATACGTAATGTATCAAGTCGATGGAAAATGGTCTCAACATGAATTTATTCAAAATATTCTTGTTTTGTTTTTACAATCATCATTCACCACAGTTTTTCCTATTTTCTTGTAATGCAAGTGGGACACCAGTTTTGCATGCAGTTGTTCTGTTTCTTTGATTTTTGCATACATATGGCTAATGCATGCATTCGAACAGTTTACAATACAACTCTATATTCTTGGTGTAGAAAACAACATTTTTTTTTATTATTCTATAAAATGTTAAACAACGATGTATATTTTATGTACAGTTTTTGATCCGTATTTATTTATGAAAACCCATTGCTATGTATAATCTTTCTTTCTTTATTTCTTTCTTTCGTTCGGAGTGCGTCCGAAATGAGACCGGTACCTAAAACCTTAATAAACCGGTTTAGTCCAGAGCGACACGTGCACACGTCGACATCGCTTGAAGTTTCACATAAAACATTATAAATCTGAATTGAGTGAATCGGCGAAGGTGATGTCATCGGTAAGAGCGAAATGAAAACCTCTAAAAACCGGTGAATTGATTCAAAACCTGTTTGATTTAGATTTTTTTTTAAGGTTAAGGTAGAGCCAAACCAAATTAAAACGCTCCTAGTATACTTGGCACTGATTTAGGTTTGAAAATTAACCGGTAAACAAGCCCTTATCACTATAAGTGATCTCTACATCAATACGAATAGAAGCCTCAACGCGTATGCCTATTCGTAAGTTTTATAACCTCCTTAAAGTGTAATCTATATTTTATATTCTATCAATAAATAATTAAGACTCATTTAATTCTAACTTCCAATTCGAATTTAGCATACGTTCAAAATTCAGTACACAATATAAATACAGATAGCTTTTTCCCATATTGTTTTTTTTTACACTTTTTTATTCGAAAAGCATTACACGTTCCGCGTATACAGTATGACAGGTCAAAATGGTCTGTATCGCTTTAGTATAAGGTAGTAAATGCCATTTTCATTTGTCGATACGGTGATGTGTGCCTCGTCAGGCATGAAACACCTTTGGTATCAAGTATTTGACATTCTATCTATCGAAATGTGTATATTTGTTTGTCGGGTAGTAGGCTACACTGGCATATTGTTAAAAAATGAACAAAGGATATATATTTTTATAGAAGGGTATATTAATGTAATTTTATGTTAAGAGAGGTTGAGCATAGCGATATATCGCTCAAAGAGCAGCTCGACTGGGGAAGTACCTCCACCTTACAGAATACCGCAGCCAAATAACTTATAGTGTGTTCCTGCGCGTCAGTAAGGTGGCCAGAGCTCATCGGGGAGGGGGGAAGGGTCGGCAACAATCGAGTGATTCCCCCGGCCTTGATTTTACAAGTGTTCGTAGGCTACGGTAACCGCTTAGCATCAGGCGGGCCGTATGCTTGTTTGCCGATAATGTGGTATAAAAAAATATATCTATAAATATCATAAAGTATTTCTTGACGCAGGGCAATCTGATCTGAAACTAAGAAAGAAAGAAAAGACCCACAAAAATAACAAAACGGCGTGTCCATGTTTATAAACTACATAACGGACTTTTTTCTGGACCTCGGCAGTAGCGCCACCTACTACTATAGCTGAGAATCATCTAGGTACATAAAAAATCATCAAAATCGGTCAAGCCGTTTAGGAGGCGAAGAATTACGAACACACTGGAATTTTATACAGGGTGATTTTGTTATCACTGGCAATACTTGCAAGGGTGGAAGTACTCATCAAAATGAACAACTTTTATAATGGGACTAACTGTGAAATCATGAAAAAATTATCAGCTGTTCCATACAAAAGTTCAATACCTACTCGACCAAAATGTATGAAGCAACCATATTATTTTACGCGATATCAGAGTTAGCCCTATAATAAAAGTTGTTCACATTGATGAGTACTTCCACCCCTAAAAGTATTGCCAGTGATAACAAAATCACTCTGTATAATACTAGATGACCCGATGAGCTTCGTACCACGTGAGATCGATAATATTCGTCGCATCTTGAGATACAAAATAGCCTTTTGTTTTTATTGGATTTTTCCTTATATTTTTTTTTCTTACACCACCCCAGTATTGAGGCGAACAAAACAAAAAAAGTATTCAAATCTGTCGAGCCATTTTCGACTTTTTCAAAACTAATGCACGGCAATTGAACTTTATATAATACTAACTGTCCCCCGCGGTCTCACCCGCGTAGCGATTTGAAATATACTTTACGACCTATTTTCAGACCTACCAAATATGCACAAAATTTTTCATAAGAATCGGTGAAGCCATTTCGGAGGAGTTTGCAGACAAACACAGTGACACGAGAATTTTATATATTAGATAGATAGATTTAAAGATAGGTACATAAATACTAACAAAGAAAGTTAGTTATCTGATATATTTTCACATAGACATTTAAATACCTACATAATATATTTACATCCAGAAAAAACGATATAATTTTATTGCAAGAACTGCGAGAGTCAAAGTAAGAGAGTGACTGTCAATATTTATCAAAAGTGACAAAGTAAATATTGAATGCAAACAAAATTTCAATTTGCACTTATATTCAATGTCGCGTCGGAAGGCGATATTTTAAATCGAATTTTACAATGCATTTTCTTCTGTAAAATATTGAATCGAAACTGAGAAGCTAGAGGTTCATGTAAACAAAACTAAACCTTCAGTAGATGGTAGTAAAGTTGATTATGTATCTGGGAAAAGTTAATAAAAGCACTTTTAGCTTAAATTTATGATGGTTTTAAAACTCAATGTTGTGTAGGTAAATATGTTTTTTACCTAGTTAGTTGATACCAAAAACTATTAAGAAATATTAAGGTTGCAAAATGGAAAATGTTTCATAGGAAAATGTCGCTGAAAGTTAGCACTTTGTTAAAATGTACTTAAATTAGCATTAACTTCTAAAACGCTTTTTAACTAAAACACTGGTTAAGGTGACGCCACGTTAAGCTTAAAAATCTGAAATTCAACGTGGTGTTCCACTCCCTACTATAGCGACCTCTCATAGAAAACCCGCGTAAACGGAACGGGCGTATGCGACAAAATGGTTTTTATTGTTTAATTTAAAAACTATAAATATATTTCATAAAACCTAAGTACAATTTATAGTATCAGTTTCAATTAATATATGTAGAAATTTTGGAACCTCAAATCGATTCTCAATGCCGGTAAAATTGGAATCTCTTATTTAAAGAGGTCTTTTTGATTAAATATTTTGTGTTATAAAAGTTAACCAATCGTGTTATGCAACGTACAAAATAAATTCTTACAATAAATTTCAGTTCGTTCGCTTCAGTCATTGTTGAGAAAAATTGGAATCCTTGCAACCAAAATCTTCAAGGCGTCGCCTTAAGTAGTCACATATTTATCGATCACTTTACTGACATTTTGTGACGTTATTTGATTTACCATTTAACTTAATAGCGTTTATATTAAGGCCACTCATACATACATTTTATGAGCACGTTGCAGCCTAGAGATATATCAATGAACAGCTTCCACCCCGCGGTTTCACCCGCATTCCCAAGGGTCTTATGATTTCCCTACCTGTGTGCCAAATATCATCCAAATCCTTCCAGCCGTTACGGAGATGAGAGGACAATGGAAATTTTGCAGGTAGTAGAACTCTTAGTGCAGAGATTTCCCGGGAAGTACTAGCGCCATATCTAATTCCACCGTGAAAAAGTAGTTCACTTGTATTACTGTGTTTCGGTTAGGAGGGTATGGGAGCCGGTGAAATTACAGGCACAGGAGACTTATCAACTTCATGTCTCAAGGTTGGCAACGCGTGAGTGATACCCCTGGCAGGGAAAATATAATATTGTATTTTCTTTGCCCGTGGTATTATGAGCTTCTATAGGCTACGGTAACCGCTTACCATCAGGTGGTCACCAACATTTTAACTTTCACAGTTATAATATTAGTAGGATTTAAATCAATGCTTGTATTTGATCACAATCTCACTATGGTAAGTGATGTTGGGCCTAAGGTGCATCACATAATGCCTAAAAGGAACTAGCTCTCAAGGGTAGCACCGGTAGGTGTTTGGCGATAGATTTTCGAACTTGTGGGTTACCACAATTGGTACCAAGCTACGAACCATTGCATGTTTGTAACCATTGTTTATTTGAGTTAGAGATATTTTCCTTTAAAGTATAGTAAAATAAAATTGTTGATTTATTTTATTTAACACATTTAAACATAAGATAAATAAGTTCTATTATTTAGATAATTAGCGTCCACCCCACAGTTTCTTCCGCGTTCCCGTGGGATCTTTTTTCCCGGGATAAAAGGTATTCTATGTGTTTGTGTTTCATCCCTTAAAGTGTGTGTTAAATACAGCCGTTACAGAGTTAAGTTATTACAAACAGACACACAAACTTTCATATTTACAATATAGACATACACGTTTCTGCCTCGAGGTTTCACCTGCATTTCCGAGGGATATTTTCCCAATATAAAAAGTATTTATGATATTCCAGGGTATGATCAGTCAGCCGATTATGCGTGATTGAGTCATAAAGATCATAACACAAACTTTCGCATCCTAACTATCCTAACTTCCTAATCTAACTAATATTATAAATGCGAATGTGAGTTTGTTTGTTTGTTACCTTTTCACGCCTAAACTGCTGAACCGATTGCAATAAAATTTGGTACGCAGAAAGCCTATGGTATGGAGAGGGACATAGGCTACTTTTTTTTCTCGGGAACGCAGGTAAATCCGCGGGGGATAGCTAGTTTATAATATAAACATAATATGAAACTTTTATAAAGTAGATGAAATAATATAGCGGATAAAATCATGAAGCGAAAACTAGTATTAGAATAAATTGTTCAATGGATATTCCAAAGTATTTGGGCTATGAATTCACAGAGATATTTTAATCACAGACATTGGATTCCGTGAATTTTCACGCGTCACAGCTTCGGAATACTGTCGGCATTTATTCAAGACAAAATAATCACTGGACGTTTTAGATCTTTTTTATTTTGCCAATAAACCTAGAGTAAATACTAATATATTGTCTTTGCTAGTAGCCTAAGGGATTTTGCTGCGGTCGGTTAATCTTTTTTCATTTGAATTATTATCTCAAACATCCTGTATAAATCATACATTGAAATACAGCACATAGTTTTTTTTATTATATGAGTTACCTAATATAACTTGTCGTCTAACTGGCACGTCACGGGATGTGAGTTTGATTCTCCGGACCAACATTTATGTGCAGGAACATGTGTTTCAAGGTTGGGTGTAAAATATATATAACTAGTAAATTTATAAGTAGTTATACATGTAGCGACATCTATCATTTACACAGCAAACTAAAATTCCAGTGAATAGATGGCGCCACAAGTTTCTACATCGCGCTATCGAAGTTTTCTGAGTTCTCGACATATATAATATGAGTTTCTAATGTTTATAATTGTATCGCGGTTCCCAGACACGGTGATTAGAGAAAGTTATTCTCTTTTCTATGGATTCCATGGAGGAGTCTACCGCCTTGCTCTTCCCATATTAGCAATTTATCAGTTATCTGTCTCCATTATTAGCTCTGCTTATTTTGAAATCAGTGATGGCCGTGTGTGAAGAATGTCTCAGGATATTAAATTAAATTACTATATATAATAGAAAATACTGAAACCCACGTAAGACAGAGGTCCCTTAATATTATCCCTTATTTCCTTTTATTATATCTATGTAACTATCTATATATATATATAGAAAAACATACATACAACAATATATGTGAAAAACTTTTATTATAGGGCTAACTCTGATATCGCGTAAAATAATATGGTTGCTTCATACATTTTGGTCGAGTGGGTATTGAACTTTTGTATGGAACAGCTGATAATTTTCATGATTTTACAGTTAGTCCCATAATAAAAGTTGTTCATTTTGATGAGTACTTCCACCCTTGCAAGTATTGCCAGTGATAACAAAATCACCCAGTATACAATAAAGGGGCTGTTTAAAAAAAATTAAAAAATACAAAAGAATAACCGACAATCTAATTTTTACTTGCCGGCTCTTCTCAGTAAAAGCAACCTTCCGAACCGTGCGTTAGAGTCTGACTATTCTTAAGTGCCTGGGAGGGCCTATTTGAATGAATAAATTATTTCAATTCATTTCATTTTACCATCGATCTCACGTGGTACGATGTTCACCGAGTCATCTAGTATTTTTTATAAATAGATGCGTCTAGCAGGTCGACGTGATTTTTGCATAGAAACCTATAAATAAAAATCTATTGTGAAAATAAACATTGGTATATTTCCTTTGAAAACTTAATTCACAGACTATACCAATATTTCATTATCTATTATAAAACTGTATTCAATAAACCATTTAAATTTTCACTTTTTATCAAACTCTGTGAATTACTTTGAACTGTATTTTGTATAGTATAAGGATTGTAATTAGGTGATTGTAGTTTTTGTAGCTGCAAACATTATATTCGTTTATAGAACCGACGAATGGATGGCAACTCCAACAAAAGTAAGGCGGAATATTGGTAAGTTTCGTGGAAAATTCTTGGACTTGAGATATTTTTTCCTCCATCTATTTTGCTGGGTATTTTGTTTGAGTGAATAGATAATAGGTAATATTTTTAGAATTGTACGAAGAAATCGAGATGAAAGTTTTGTTACTAAAAATAAGTTGCTAAAAAGATAAACATTTTGAAAAGAATATCTTTTGTTGATATTGTGATACAATTATTTTGTATCATTTATATTCGACTTCTTTGCAAGGACGTAAGTTAGATGTGTATATTATTGTATTGTATTGTATAAAAAGTACATTGTATAATTCAATTTATTTACATATTTACAATTAAAGTAAAAAATACAAACTATGATATATAGAAAACATCCTCAAAGCCCTCGCTGCTGTCGATAGGCAAGGTTCCCAACAGGCTGGCAGCGTTCCCTTTTTGGATGGCCAAGCTTATGCGTTGGCGGAAAAAGCTCCCAGCCCGTCGGTCTCCCGAAGCCTCGATGAGCTTGGATGATAAAATCCGAGCAAATCGGCGAGCCTCGAACCCCCATGGACCCATGGTTTCAACTGCGAATGGCATGAACGAAAAATTAGAACCAAGACAAGCGTATTTTTTAAATTTGGATTTTTCAGCACCGGTCGCAGCCGCCCCAGCATTATAATATAATGTAATTGTATTATAATGAAAAACTTATAGCATAAGACCATCTCATATCTAAAATCTAGGTAATCAACGAAACATTTTAAGGCGATGATAGCTCAGTGGTAGTGACGTCGGACGCCGCAACGAAGGTCGTGGGCTCGAATCCTACAATGAGCTTGAGCTTTCGGTGAAGGAAAACATCGTGAGGAAACCATAGCACGGTGGTAGGGTACTTTGTAGTACCCGCCTGGCTGGCTACCACCCTCAAGTTGAAAATCTGTCGCCAAACACCTATTGGTATGTTCCGGCAGCTGCACTTGAGAGCCAGACACTTCTAGGCTTTGTGTGCTTACCACCTTCGGCCACATCATCACATCACATAGTGAGATTGTTGTCAAACACAAGCCTATACAAAGTAAAAAAAAAAAAAAAAAAGTTAGTCGATATCCGATAACGATAATACGTATGCAATATTTTCCTACAATGTTTCTAGTAAGTCGTCAGCGAGAATGTTCAATACTTTAGTTTGTAAAATCTTTACATTTCACAAATGCTGAAAACAACAAACTTCCAGTAATTTCAAATAAAATTGTAAATTTCCTTCAGCAGAATACATTTAACGTTACATAGCAGAAAATCCACGGTTAGTATTGGATCCGCGCGGGGTGGGTGAAAACGGTTATGTTTGAGACAAATAAGAGTGAAAAGCTGCTGTCTCTATTTGAGCGTGAAAATTTTGAAGCAATCTATTTTTTTCATGCGGTAATTTCAATTTTTAGCAGCCAGAATAACTTCCAATAAAATAATGTCTGACCTAAACTACAAACAAATTAACAACATAAATTATATATATATAGCGTTTTTATTTGTTGTAATTTTTGTGAGTGCAAAAAAAATGTTTTGTCAATTATTTTTTGTAATATTACTAAAGATATGTTATCCATAGTGACATGTGGTTTTTAGGGTTCCGTAGCCAAATGGCAAAAAACGGAACCCTTATAGATTCGTCATGTCTGTCTGTCTGTCCGTCCGTATGTCACAGCCACTTTTTTCCGAAGAACTATACTGTTGAAACTTGGTAAGTAGATGTATTCTATGAACCGCATTAAGTTTTTTACACAAAAATTGAAAAAAAAACAATAAATTTTGGGGGTTCCCCATACTTAGAACTGAAACTCAATTTTTTTTTTCATCAAACCCATACATTAGCGGTATCTATGGATAGGTCTTTAAAAATGATATTGAGGTTTTTAATATAATTTTTTTCTAACCTGAATAGTTTGCGCGAGAGACACTTCCAAAGTGGTAAAAGGTGTGTCCCCCCCCCTGTAACTTCTAAAATAAGAGAATGATAGAACTAAATAATATATGATATACATTATCATGCAAACTTCCAGCGAAAATTAGTTTGAACGAGATCTAGTAAGCAGTTTTTTTTGAATACCTCATAAATCGTAAGCCGCAATTTACCTTTCATTCAATCAACTCAAATATAAAAAAAAAATGGCAAAAAGCAAGGTCTTACAGCAAAAATAAAGCAAAAAATTATAAAATATTAAAAAGTTGAAAATTAAAAGGTGTCCCCATACATACATAGTTACTCCAACTAATGAAGACCTCTGAGTTGTTTGGGCACTCATACAATTTAGAGGTCTAGCTTAATTGGCACAACCTCAAATAAGGTAAATAAATAAAAATGTGCATTTCCCGTGATGGACGAACGATGGACGAAGTTTGTACGGAACCCTCGGTGCGCGAGTCCGATTCGCACTTGGCCGGTTTTTATAGAACTGAATAATAAATATTCATTCTAAAATCAAATCAGATAATTATCCATGTCCCATAACTTTTTTTTTCAGAATATAAAAATTCCTATAGGTACAGGCGGCCCAATAGGTACCTAATTAAATTCCTAATTTGATTTGTGATGACAGCACAATCTTCACATTATCTATCCACTAACGCTAAGCGCTACCTATTCCCGCTCTTCTTATGAACCCAGCCTTATAAGTCTACTGAACTCAATAACATTGTGAAAATGTAGGAACTTGCACGACTCCGAGTATTATTGAAGAAATCACCTTTGATGCTAAGGATTTCTCTTGATATTTTTCGATGATGGTGATGAAGTAGTGTGTATCATGCAGGGCGTTAACCTCTCTTAACAATGGTACGGATTAAGGTCATTGTTTATTTAGAAAGTATTAGGGATTTTAACTTCTCTTTAGTATAATTATACTGGATTTTAATTTTTTTTCATTGAAATGAAATTTATAATAATAATTAAAATAACATGTTTTAAAAGTAATAAATAGTTTTCCTCTCGTCTTTTTATTTATTTAAAATGAATCTAATAAAAAATAGACATAATATATTTTTTTAAGTTTAATTAAGGCGATGATAGCTCAGTGGTAGTGACGTCGGACGCCGCGGCGAAGGTCGTGGGTTCGAATCCTACAATGAGCTTGAGCTTTCGGTGAAGGAAAACATCGTGAGGAAACCATAGCACGGTGGTAGGGTACTTTGTAGTACCCGCCTGGCTGGCTACCACCCTCAAGTTGAAAATCTGTCGCCAAACACCTATTGGTGTGTTCCGGCAGCTGCACTTGAGAGCCAGATCCATCTAGGTTTTGTGTGCTGCTTGGCGACAGATTTTCCACTCGAGTGGTAGCTTTTTTAAATACACGGTTCTAATTATTTCTAACACTAATTATAAAGCTTGTTACAATGTTAGGTAGCAAAAATATTAGAACTAAATTAGGTAAGTTAATTAAATGAAAGCTTGCGGTTTATCGTACAAATATATCTCGCGTATTTAACCCCTTACCGCAGACTTTCAGAAATTGCTTTATACATATGGATTAAAATTTATAAGCCAAGAAAACTGCATGTTATGTCTTTGCAAAAGTCTTATCGCTTTGAAGCCAGACGTCGCTTTTCAGATTATTGTGGTTTAGCAAAATTTTGTACATGTCACAGGGAGGTTTAGAATTTTGACATTTTGAAAGATAAGCGAATAACAAAAAAAAAAGTAAATTAAAATATTAATAAAAAAATAATATAGGTTAAGAAGCTAACGAGGATAAGCAAGCTGAAGTGGCAGTGGACAAAAACTGGTTATTTTGTTACACAATTCTTGACTGAAAATAATATGCGAAGTTAGTTTCGGAAGCGTCGGACGCCCCGGCGAAGGTCGTGGGTTCGAATCCTACAATAAGCTTGAGCTTTCGGTGAAGGAAAACATCGTGAGGAAACCATAAACACGGTGGTAGGGTACTTTGTAGTACCCTGGCTACCATCCTCAAGTTGAAGGTCTGTCGCCAAACACCTACTGGTGTGTTCCGGCAGCTGCACTTGAGAGCCAGTACCTTCTAGGCTTTGTGTGCTTACCACCTTCGGCCACATCATCACCAACCATAGTGAGATTGTGGTAAAACACAAGCCAATAGAAAGTAAAAAAAAAAAAAAGTATTTATGTTTTTGCTTTTATCATGTTTCTAACCCCAAAAGTTGAAAGTTCGATAGGCTATTTTATTTTGAACTCAATGCACAACTAATTAATCTTTTTTTTCTGTGCCTCTCTATCATCAATTTCATCGTAAATCACTTCCACGTCTACAGAACTTAATTTGCTCCCTGATTACGTTTATCTAATTAAATCAGCAAAGTATTTCCACAGACTATAAAATTATTTGGTAAGTATTTATTTATTGAGATGTTTCTTTATAACTGAGATATAAGGTTCCTAATGAGCAGTTTTAAAATCCAACGTACCTATTTAATCCATTGCAGTTTTTACATGGTTTTAACGTCTTATGATTTTTTTAATAAACATCCTTTATTTGATTCCATATGACATGACATGTACCATGATATCTATTTTTGTTCCATGCTTTATCTTAGTCCGTTCAGCCGTTATGGAGCTCACACACAAACTTTTATATTTATGATAAGATAATTTAAAAAAAAACGTCGGTTAAAAATTAGGATTTTACATTAGTAGGATTGGATAGAATATTTATCATAGGTTGAGTAACTTGGATATTCCAAACTTAGTAACAAACAAACATTTTATAGTCTAATATAGTATAGTATAGTATAGTCTATACATAAGATATTTTTTTTATCCCAGCAACGCGGGTGAAACCACGGGAATAGTTTAGATAATAGTCAATCAAAACAGTCGTAAATTGTCCAGCCAAAACTTGCACATGGATTTCACAACTTAATTCACCAAATCATATAATTATTGGGAATCATTTGCAAATCCCGAACGATCCGTGTGCCTACAACACCGCATAATGCCGTGTTAAGTACTTAAGGGCTGTCGGCACCCTCGCGACTGTGGGACTTTTCGACTAACTGCGGATTACTTATGTGCTGATACCACATCAGTGTATCTGTTAGACTTATCAAGAGTTTGTTGTTTTGGAAGTTTGTGGAGTGCCTTATTTTTAGAGTTCCACACCCAAAGGGTAAAATGGGACCCTATTACTAAGCCTCCGCTGTCCGTCCGTCTGTTTGTCTGTCCGTCTGTGACCAGGCTGTATCTCATGAACCGTGATAGTTAGACAGTTTAAATTTTCACAGATGATGTATTTTTGTTGCCACTATAACAACAAATAAACTAAATATGATATTTTTAACGACAAGTTTCATCATTTTAGAAGGCTTATATATGATCATTTTCATACAACCATTCATGGAAGATAATGGTGGTGCTTGCTTATCCTTTGTTTTGTTTTTAGTTGGTTAAATCTATATTATTTGTCAATTTCCACTTTTTATTGTTACCTAACTCGTAATTTTGATTTAATTTAATTTCATTAGAATTTTTGTGAGCTGTTTATGATTTATGTTACGATTTTATTTTAATTTTTGTTTAATTTTAGTGATTTTCTTTTTTTTTGTTTTTGTTTGCTTAAAAAAAAAAGAAACAAATTCTTAGTTAAGTATCTCTTTTATTAATTTAACTATGTCAGTAATTATTTGTGTATGTTGTGGTTTCCTGTAATTGGATGAGCACCAAGCAAAAGAGTTGTGTAAAGTTAGTCATAAGTATAATATGTGTGTATCATCTGTTGGCAATCCTTAAATAAAATAAAATACTAAAAATCAGAATAAAATAAATATTTTATGTGTCTCCCATACAACAAACATGATTTTTTTGCCGTTTTTATAGATAATGGTATGGAACCCTTCAACCAAGGCTTCTTCACTGTAGGCTATGCTGATGACCTAACAATAATAATAAATGGGACCCACGTGAACACCCTCTGCGATCTCATGCGCCAATCTTTGATAATAGTAGAGGACTGGTGCAAAGAATATAAACTAGCAGTAAACCCCAACAAAACGGAACTCATTCTTTTCACAAAAAAACGGAAACTGGAATCACTACGATTACCACGTTTTTTCAATACCACCCTAACCCTTTCAACTGAAACCAAATACCTGGGCGTTTACTTGGATAAGCAGTTGAACTGGGCGAAATACTTAGATTATATTACCACAAAAGCCAGCATATCCATGTGGCAGTGCAAAAAACTGCTTGGTAAGAACTGGGGTATTAGTCCCAAGATTACCCACTGGCTATATAAAACCGTCATTAGACCCATTATCACATATGGCTCGTTAGTCTGGTGGCCCAGGACAGACCTCAACAAAGTCCAACTAGATCTCGATAAACTACAACGATTAGCTTGCCTAGGTATCACTGGCAGCATGAGAACAGCACCAACAGCGGCGCTGCAGGCAATGCTGGGGCTGCCACCCCTACACCTGATAGTACAAGAGGAGGCAGCCCTAGCAGCCCTTAGGCTTAACATAGCTGGTACACTAGGCAAAGATCCCAGAATCAGGCACACACGAATAAAAGAAAACACTACTAAACTACAACCCATGTTACTCTCACCCAGTGACAGAATCCAAAAAACATACTGCCTACAAAAACACTATCACATACAACTCACTGAGGAACCCCATGACTTTTCCGGTCCGGAAGAGCTGAGGATCTACACTGATGGGTCGAAGACAAACTCTGGTACAGGTATCGGTGTCTTCTCTAACGACCTGAACATCAGGATATCCGGCCCCTTGGGAATATTCAACACCGTCTACCAGGCGGAATGCGTGGGTATCATCCAAGCGGTACGGGCCATAGAAGTCAGGAGGGTCACAGATATGCACATTCGCATACTCTCCGACAGCGCCTCAGTACTCCAATCCCTCAACAGAAACCACTTTACCTCGGCACTAACGCTGGAATGTCACAATGCACTGGAGCGTGTTGTTGAACAGTACCGCAACAAAATAACGCTACAGTGGATAAAAGGACACAGTGGATCACATGGCAATGATGCGGCTGATGAGCTAGCCAGAAGAGGATCGGACATGACGGTCTTCGGACCTGAACCCATTGCGCCGATCCCCTTCAATCAGCTACGCAGATGGCTACAGAATCACACACACGCACAGGCGGAAAGCAGATGGCACTCGGCACCAGGTTGCAGGCAGTCCAAAGAAGCAATGCCATCTTTGGACACGAAGCTTACCAGGCGCCTCCTGCGTCTGAGCAGGAAAAATATGCGCCTGATGTCGGGTGTCATCACTGGACACTGCTCACTCAACAAACACTTTCACACAATAGGCATTACAGATAGCCCCCTATGCAGGGCGTGCATGGCGGCTGAAGAAACGGTGACTCACGTGCTACTTGAATGCACAGGTGTCACCCACATAAGAGAAGGAACCGTGGGATCACCAAGATCTCTAGCGGACACACTGAGAAGTATGGGAAGTCTAATCTGCTTCTGGAGAGAGTTGGGCTGGCTGGAGTAAAAACCCTTAGAACACGTACAATGGTCCAATTCAAGGACTAAGTGCGGAAACCATACCCACTCACACAGAAGTGGGTTCTTGATGATGATGATGATGATGATGGAACCCTTCGTGCGTGAGTCCGTCTCGCACTTGGCTAGTTTTTTTTTCTTTTAACTATGTATAGACCTGTGTTTAATCACATCTCATAATAAGTGAAGATATGGCCGAATATGGCAAACAACAAAGTCTACAAGATACTGGCTCTAATGTTCTGCTGCAAAAAGGGTAGTTATTTAGCGACAGATTTTCAACATGAGGGTGGTAGCCAGCCAGTCGGTTACTATAAAGTAGATACTCTACCACTGTGCCATGGTTTCCTTCACCGAAAGCTCAAGCTCAGTGTAGGATTTGAATCCACATTTCTCACAGCATTCGACATCACTATCGCCATAAAATATAAAAATCTGAAATTTTCTTCAACGAATACAAAATACCATTTGAAAAAAATCACTCCTTGACCTCGAAGAAATCTCGAGACATTATCAGTCTTCAGGATGGCCCTCATTGCGAGAGCGAGACGTATATAGTGACGACAATTTTAAATGGCCCTTGAGCACGATCTTCTACTTGACTGGACGTACCGGTACGTTATACGTAAAACTGATATATTAATATAATATGTAGGCATTTAATAATTTAATTAAGTACATAATTATCATGGAAACAGATCTATCTATCAATATTAAAATACTAACTTTTGCCTCGTCTTTAAGGTATATTTTTGAGTGACAATAATTTGTTCACATAAATATCCACGCAAGCTTTTGCACTTTTTTTTTTTTTTTACTTTGTATAGGCTTGTGTATGACCACAATCTCACTATGGTAGGTGATGAAGTGGCCGAAGGTGGTAAGCACACAAAGCCTAGAAGGATCTGGCTCTCAAGTGCAGCTGCCGGAACACACCAATAGGTGTTTGGCGACAGATTTTCAACTTGTGGGATTAAGCAGGTGCTGCATGTTAGTTTTTTCCGCCGTAACTCGAAAATATTGTCAGTGAGACTAGATAATTAATTTTAAGTAACAAAAAGTTTTGAAGAGTAGTTGCAGAGTTTATTGTCGGTTCTATTCAGCAAAAGCAACCTTCCGAACCGAACGTTAGAGTCGGACTATTCATAAGTGCTAATGAATTTTTCATTTTCAATCACCGTGATAAGACAAACTGACGCAGAGTGCCAATTTTACTATTCAATCGATCCTATAAATTACTTCTGTCGCTGATCTTCTTCATAACAGGTACCATCAATCAAATAAGGAATGAAACGCATTCGGCGTCTGTGTTTCCGAACTCCTATAAATAATTATAGGAGTTCGGAAATAACTCGGAATAAGCTGGTCAGTTGCGAAATGACAAGTCTATTTCTTTATAATTTAATGACTTTTTAACTTATATACAGTCAGCGGCAAAAGTATCTTGGCACTTTTGTACCGTGTCACATTACACAATTCATATACATTATACAAACTGTCAAGAAAATGTCAATAGATTATTATGAAAGGGTACTAAAATGCCAAGCTACTTTTGCCGCTGACTGTACTATCTATTTGATACTTTTCATTAGATCCATCTTTATAGAGCTATTAGGTGTACTATTTAAGATGCATCCTTTATTTCCTATTATAATATGTAATATACAAAAAAAAATCTCAAATAACTAGTACCTACATACGCCTCAATTATATTTTTCTGTCACTGGCAATACTTGAAGGGGTGAAAATTCCCATCAATATGGACAACTTTCATCATGGGACCAATTCTGATATCGCATAAAATAAATGGATGCTTCATACATTTTGGTCGAGTAGGTAGTTAATTGAACTTTTGTATAGAACAGCTGATATTTTTTTCGTGATTTCACAGTTAGTCCCATAATAAAAGTTGTTCACATTGATGAGTCCTACTTCCACCCCTGCAAGTATTGCCAGTGACTAAAAAAATCACCCAGTATAGAATAAATAAATAAATATCTGGGACATTCCTCACACCCGGGCATCTGACCCCAAACTAAGAAAAGCTTTTCACACAGACATGTTCATGCACACAAATGTCTATCCTGAGTGGGATCGAACCCACGACCTATGGCGTGATAGATAGGGTATTTTACCAACCACGCCAACCAGCTCGTCAAAATTTTTATCTTCTTGCTATTGATCAGTTTCCATCATTCTACAAGTAACAATTTCTGATAGTTAATGATGAATGAAGAGATTTGTCAGCATTGTCTCCAGGATATCAGGAGCTTTCTGAACCCCCGATTTAAGCACGCCATTGTTTATTGTTTACTTGAGAGGTGCTTAAAATTGTGGCCACGAAATTAGCGGGACACAGCCATGTGTGATATCGTTTTTAATGGTGACTGAAATTATGTTTGGTCATGTCAGTTTTTTTTTTATGTTCAGTCCCGTGACGGCCACACGGGACACCGGCAAATGTGAAATATGTAACACACTCACACACAGAAGCAACAAAGTATAATAAACGCGTCACGTACACACAATGGAGTAGAGAAGGAATGACAGTATAAAAGAGCATTATGCCATCACGGCATACGAGTCGGTCTTACCCACAATGCGCGCCAATGTTTCACATTAAAAAATCAGCTGTTCCATATATAAGTTAAATGCCTACTCAATCAAAATATATGGAGTAGTTGTGTTTTTTTTTACTATTGGAGCATAGAGTTAGATAACCCAATAACAGTCAAAATTGAGCAAGTCAATTCTAATTCCAAATTTGATTAGCAAAATATAAAGATTAAATTTTATATAATATGCTCATCTTATAGCCACACCTAAATACCCTGGTATACGTTACCTGTGAATATTATTCAGTGTATTATCTGTGACAAAGACCAGAGTCGCTTTGTTGTCAGGTATATTAATTAATAACGTTATTATCTCTCTAAATATGCTATCCGATACAGTTTTCTGTAATTATAATAGGTATACCTCTATTAGAAAACAGAGCTAAATTATTATTCATATTTTTTCTTTGAATTGCTAAAATTATCACTGAGCTATCATCGCCTAAACTCTATTATAGGTTTCCTAGATTGTATCCGGCGTCCCACATTCGGATGGATAGGTTAGTCAACCCAACCAGTATGTAAGCCTATAAAGGTTACCCAATAATTGCCTTGCAGCTTTGTTATCTGGAAGTGTCAACTCTCTATGCTATACGGTCTAGTTGAAAATGTTCACGATTGTTAGTTGTTTAAATTCAATGATAGAGGATTATTCTTAGTATACGTATAGTATACACTAAAATTCGGGGTTTGAAAATAGATTTTTTGTAAAATATGTAAATATTTTGTTTTAGATAAAAAAGAGGCATTGCAATACACGCCGATCTACTATAATTATATGTATAAAAATCAATGTATATCTGTCTGTCTTTTTATTTGTTTATAGCTCCTATACCTTACATCCAATTGCGTTGAAACTTTGGTGAGTTGTTGGGCGCACGCCCGCGATAGTTTCGGAAAAAAAGTTGCATTGCTCAACTATCAAGTTTATAAAAGGAATGACAATAAGTTGATCCATTAGCACGCAAAGATAGAAATAAGATACACTTTATTAAATACTTAATGTACGTAAATAGTTACGATCAAGTCTGCTTGCCATGCTTTTGATATAAGAAAAATCCTTGATATTATATTCTTACTTTTTTGAAAACTAGGCAGAATATACCTATGTCATTACTGTTATAAAAAAAAAACATCAATGTTAACGTGCTGTTTTTTTTTTTTTAATAACATCAATAACCAACCTACAAATGACAAAAGACAATAAGTTTTTATGTCAAAATTTGCAAAGTAAAACTGGCCACATAAAAAAAAGTGAAAATCGCGCGCGAGTTGATTTCTTTTGTTTATTCGAATTTTAAGATTGTAAAATTTGCATCTCAAAATATCATCTAGTAGTATTTAATAGTGAAGAATTGATAACACTGCTCGTATAAATTTCTCTCGTAGATTTAGTATAAAGCAGATGTATCACTCGGGAGAGAGTGCGATTCCCAACTCGTGTGTATGGCTTAAACTACACCCTCGGTGGTAATCGGTCACTTTTTTTTCCCTCGGTATGTACTATTCAACAACAAATTCGAAACCCGTCTCAAATTATATACATATTTATGTTATATTCAATTAATAAATAAATAAATGATAATAAATATTCAGGGACATTATTCCTCACACACGGCCACCTGACTATACTACTTTTCTTTTGTAAATACATACATATATAGATAATTACATCCAGACACAGGACAATTAGTTTGGGGTCAGATAGCCGTGTGTGAGGAATAATGTCCCAGAATATTTATTTATTTATTTATTTAAACAGACATGTCAATGCACACAAATATTTGTCCTGAGTGGGAATCGAACCCACGACCTGCAGCGTGATAGATAGGGTATCTTACCAACCACGACAACCGGCCCGTCAAATATTATAAATTATTTTTCCTAAACTACTTCTTTATTTATAGCTTTAGGGAATAATTTAGCTTGATTGTGTTTTTATGGCACTCAATCCTGGAGCAACGAAATTCAATCTACACAACGTGACTTTTTTATCATTTTTTTTTTCAGAGGGCTGACAAGTAAGCAGTCAGGCAGTCCATCTGATGGTAAGTAGTTACCATCGCTTATTTTATTTTATTTTTATTTATTTGGAAAACTTACAGCTAGAGAATACAATATACTTAAAGAATAAATATCACAAGGCCATTTACAAGTTTTCACATATAAAAAGAAAGCTAATAGAATAATATAGGTTAGTAAGAATACATAGAATAGAAGAATAAACTAGATATACGATGGTTAGACACGTATGCAACAACATTAATAGAAAAAAAAAGAACTTAAGAAAATACATTTTTTACAAATCTATTGCCATTATCAACACTAGTGTGATTGCCTAGGTACCATAAATGAAGTGTCTGTCTGTTTGAACACGCTTATCTTCGAATTCACTGAACGGATTTTCATGGAGTTACAGGCTAATGCGGATTACCTTGGCACTTCGTATAAGCCTTATTTCGTCAAAATCAGGTAAACGAAAGAAAATATATATATATATTGTTTTTAAATTCACACAGAATATATAAACGTTTAACTGCAGCTTAATATTTTCGCATCGAGTAACATTCTAATTTAAATGTATGATAATAATGAACATCCACAATGTCAATAAATGCTTTATTTACAAAGCTTTCTCAAGTTTTCTACCATTAGAGTATACATAAGCAAACTTGTGCGGTATCTGGATTCCCTTCAATAAAAAACTTATCTTCAAATGGACTGTATACTATATTTATTTCACTTTGTATCTTGATCACTTATTTAATAACTCGTAAACTCGTGAACACTGGCCGACTAGATACAAAATTACTACTTTTCAACGTGAATTCTACTTTACTGTATTTATCTGAATTAATGAGTAAAAAGTCCAAAAATACTTAAATATCGACGTGTTACCTTATCGAGAGCCATACATAATTTTCCGATTCTGACTTTACTATGGATTAGATTTGGACTATGAATTTACATCATTTCACATTATTTATCTATGATCTACTATATGTACCAAAGTGATTTTATCCTTAAACATTGCCTGTAACTAGGTCTTTCCAATGAATCTACGTTGTCGATACCAGCTTAATCTGCCTTAAAGATATAAAATATTTTGTACACAAAATAGTCAAAACGACATAAAGTTTTCATCGGAAAACCCTATTTCTCCGATATCCCTATTCTATCGGGTTAGATGTATATACACATACATAATACAAACAATTAGCTCAAATAAAAACATATTCTTACGTACTGTCAATTGTAGGAAATAACCCAAATACACAGAAAATAAACATATCATAAACCAAGTTAAAAGGAGAAAGTCGTCTTGTTTCCCTTTCACACTATCGTCTAATCTGTGATTGGTTAATGCCAAAATCGGTCATGACAGCCTCTAAGTGAGACCGATATATGATGTACTATATAAAGAATAGAACAATAGAAGGAGAAAGCGATATCATATTTCTATTTTATACATTTTGAGCTAACTTCGACTAATTTCATCATCCATCCGCAACATTCTCCCCTCGGCGCAGATCTTCGCAGCCTTCCTTACTAAATGGGAGGATGATGAGACGCCTAACTGGCCGTCAAGAAATTTCCCCTCACGTCTACACATCTGTGCTTTGTACTACACTGTCATGTGTACACACGTTCTATTAGACCCCGTGGCCATACATTGCGAAGTATAATGCATCTGCAATTACCACGATATCACCCACCTCCGCATTCCGCAAAGATCTTTGGGCGTCGCCACGTGGTGCCAACGTAGGCAGGTACTCTTTAAAGTATTCTCCAACGTTTTTTCTTCCGTTGCCCTATGGTTACCCACATGGGGCTGAAACAATCTATCCCGCAATGTGAGAATGGTCTGGTGTACGTTCGTAGACGGAGCTGTGGCAGATTGCCTTTAACAGGTATTGTTGGATTAGCTTTCCGTATCTTACACCGAGTACACTGCTGTAGAATAGCTCTTACTGCTGGACGTAATCGAAGCACCCAGTATTTCTGTCGCAGGTTGTTGACCATCTGTTTCCTACCTACGTGGTTATGATTCTTATGTTCGTGTTGAATCATCAACCGTGTTAACGAGTGTGCTTCGTCCAGTATTGGTGGATCCTTCATGCAGTCTGAAACCATAGCCACGTTGATTGGACTGCTCACTTGCTTGGCGCGTTCATCCTTTGCGTCAGGCTTTCTGTTCAAGGAGACCCTTACTGCATCAATATTGAAATTCTCCTTGACGAGTTCATTCAGTTCGTCATTTCGGTTATTCGTTACTGAGCTTTTCTCGATCTCTTGAGCTGTTTGTACTTGTAACACTGTTTCGTTTTCATTTGTTACAACGCTTCTGGGTATGGATCCGTGTATAACCCATCCCAATCGTGTGAGTGATGCAGCTGGTTGATTTGCTTTCCCAGTCAACAATTTTCGTGTCACTATTAGCTTCCAGTTATCGGCTCCGATAAGTAAATGTGGTCTGGCGTATTCATAACATACGTCCTCTGATCGGAGCTTACATAGATGTTTTTGTTCTAATATGTCTGAACTTATCACCTGACTATCAAATGGTAAATTCTTCACTGTCCGTGCTTTAATCTTATGAAAGTCAGTTTGGCCTTTTCCGCGTAACTCGATGTTTACAATCTGACTATCCAAAACTCTCTGACTCGATGTGACTGCGTGGATATGTAACGCTCTGGTCGGGCCTTTCGCTCCGACCATCCCGGCAATTCCTTCATCGATCAGTGTTATAGTCGATGCCTCGTCGAATAACGCGTACGTATTTAGTTCCTGGCCGTTCTGTGTCTTAATTATAATAGGACACACTTTCAATAGCACTTGGTTATCAGTGGTTACATGTGCCGAAGCCGTATTTACGAAATGCTCGTTCTGAGTCGGTTCGCTTAGTGGCTCGTTATCCCTCTGCACATGTAACAGCGCGTGATGTGTATCACGGCACTCGTCTATTCCGCATTTCTTTGCTTTACATTCGGATCGTCTGTGTTTATTATTCATACACTGGAAACAGACGTGTGCATCCTTAGCCCATTTCCATCGTTCTAAAATGGGCATAGCCGTAAGCTTAGCGCATTTAGTTGTGTCGTGTTCGGCTCCGCAACAGTAACATTCGTTCTTTTTTGGTAATGTTTCTGTTGTAGCATATACGGGAGCTTTGCGGTTACAATCTAATGCTCGATGTCGAGGTTCCTGTTTTGGGCCAGTACGTATTGGTTCCAACGTATCCTTGGACGCGTATGCATGTTTTATGGCGTGCTTCGCTTCCCGCATAAAGAATCGTGACAATGTAACAATTTCTGGTTCTAATTGAGATCCAGATTCCTCTGCGTAGTTGCACCAATTCGATTTGAGGTGTGGGCTCAGTTTATCTACTACTTGCTGCGCAAGCATGGGATTCTGTAGATATCCTTTTTTATCGACACAGCTTATCATTGTCACAATGTTCTGCAACTTGATCGCGAACCTGTTTAGTTCTTCAGATGTTCCACCTGGTCGCGGCAACTTCTTCAGCTCTTCAAACGCATGATTGATGATCATCTCTGGGCAACCAAAACATTGTTCTAATGTTTTCATGATTATCGTTGAATCGGTCGCTGTATACATTAATGCTAACACTGCTTCACGTGCATCTCCTCGTAAACATGTTCTCAATCTAGCAAGATTTTCTGCCGGTGTGAATCCGTAGAGGCTAGCAGACTCCTTCATGGCCGCTTTAAATGGTAGCCATTCTCCCTTAGCGCCGTTAAAGATAGGCAAATCTGGCGTACGCCTGGGTATCGGTCTACTTTTGGTCATTTGTCCTAAGATATCTGCTAGTCGATCAATCGCTCTGTCTCCTGATCGCATCGGAGTTGGCGATCTAGCACGACGTGGTGTATCCATTGTGATATGATTCGACGCTGGCGGAGAAGGTGGATCTGCAGCCTTCTCTCGTAATTGTGAGTGGTACTTCGCATGGTTTTCCGTACCGATGTTCTTGAGCTCTTCGAGCTCCCCCCGTACAGCACAACGCTGAAGCCAGTCATTGACTGTACGTTCTGTATCCACTGTCTCTTCTGCGCATGCGCTTCTCGATATCTCGTGTATCGTAGCTACGTTGACGGCAAGTCTCTTTTCAACGAGCCTTATCTGAATCTCAGCTAGTCGTTCTTCAAGTTTTGCTTGGCGTTCTTCTGCGGCTTGTCTATTCTTCGCTTGGCGTTCCTCTGCGGCTCGTCTATCCTTTTCTTGGCGTTCCTCTGCGGCTCGTCTATCCTTTTCTTGGCGTTCCTCTGCGGCTCGTCTATCCTTTTCTGCGGCTTGTCTATCCTTTTCTGCGGCTTGTCTATCCTTCGCTTGGCGTTCCTCTGCGGCTCGTCTATCCTTTGCTTGGCGTTCTTCTGCGGCTTGTCTATCCTTGATAAGATTTGTATGAATCTCGGCTAATCTTTCTTCTGCTTCAAGTTCAGCTAGCCTAAGACGCGTTGTAGAGCTGGCGGAGGAGCGATGAGAATGTACGGGTGAAGCCCGTGACCTTTTATCGGTAGCGCGCAGCGTGGATAGTCGCGGTGGTATCGTGTCAATCACGGATGGTTCAGTCGCGGATAGTGCGGTCACGCCCGACTCACTAATCGAAGCGCGCCTGTGACTAAGCTGCGGATTTACAGGTGCGTTTAACGCAGACGAAGACGCGGGAGGTTTTTCAAGTAACCGTAGCCTCTCAGCCGCCTTACGAGTGCGGACGGGGCTTCTAGATGTCGACATCTTTAGGCGCAGATGCCTATATATAGACTCTACCTAACGTGGTACCCCTTCACAACACCACACTATTCTACACAATACTTAAAACCCGAGACACCGATCGTTTGGCACCGTTAGGTGACCGGCGTTCAAGGGCCGCGAATGAGCCGCGTTATCGTTTGTCGCACCGTTGGGTGATGTTGCGTCGTCCTCTTCACTCGTTCTATGATATAGCGACGAACTCGTCACTCGTTCAGGATATCGAGACGAACTCGTCACCCGTTCCGAGATGTTAAGACGAATTTGTCACACGTTTGACTATTTACCTGTAGTCAAGACGAGCTCGTCACACGCTTAACGACGTTGGTGACAAACTCGCCACACTTTGTTCCTGTCGAGACGAACTCGTCGCACCGTTGGGTGATGTTGCGTCGTCCTTTTCGCACGTTCGGTGTTTTTCTCACGACGAACTCTTCACTGGGCGCCTCGAGACTAATTCGTTGCACCGTTGGGTGATGTTGCGTCGTCCTTTTCTCGCGTTCGGCGATCTCGAGACGAACTTGTTGCACCGTTCGGTGTTCTTCGCTCGACGATGTGCCGACGATCTCGTCGCACCGTTCGGTGTTCTTCACTCGACGGTCTCGTCGCACCTATGCGGTGTTGGTCCTTAGATGACCTCGTCGCCCCAATTTACTGGCTCTGATCCAATGTGTCATTAGAAACTGATCCTATCGCACCAAGTCATACGTTTAGATACGTTTATTGACTTGAGGATCTGATATACCTGGAGCCCCAATTCACTGATCATACCAATATGTGTCATTAGAAACTGATCCTATCACACCAAGCCATACGTTTAGATACGTTTATTGACTTGAGGATCTGATGTACCTGCAGCCCCAATTCACTGATCATACCAATATGTGTCACTAGAAACTCATCCAATGTGTCATTAGAAACTGATCCTATCACACCAAGTCATACGTTTAGATACGTTTATTGACTTGAGGATCTGATGTACCTGCAGCCCCAATTCACTGATCATACCAATATGTGTCACTAGAAACTCATCCAATGTGTCATTAGAAACTGATCCTATCACACCAAGTCATACGTTTAGATACGTTTATTGACTTGAGGATCTGATGTACCAGCAGCCCCAATTCACAATGTGTCACAGCAGCCACAATTCACTGATCATACCAATATGTGTCACTAGAAACTCATCCAATGTGTCATTAGAAACTGATCCTATCACACCAAGTCATATGTTTAGATACGTTTATTGACTTGAGGATCTGATGTACCTGCAGCCCCAATTCACTGATCATACCAATATGTGTCACTAGAAACTCATCCAATGTGTCATTAGAAACTAATCCTATCGCACCAAGTCATACGTTTAGATACGTTTATTGACTTGAGGATCTGATGTACCAGCAGCCCCAATTCACAATGTGTCACAGCAGCCACAATTCACTGATCTTGATCCGTCCTCGAAGTACCAAACTTGTGCGGTATCTGGATTCCCTTCAATAAAAAACTTATCTTCAAATGGACTGTATACTATATTTATTTCACTTTGTATCTTGATCACTTATTTAATAACTCGTAAACTCGTGAACACTGGCCGACTAGATACAAAATTACTACTTTTCAACGTGAATTCTACTTTACTGTATTTATCTGAATTAATGAGTAAAAAGTCCAAAAATACTTAAATATCGACGTGTTACCTTATCGAGAGCCATACATAATTTTCCGATTCTGACTTTACTATGGATTAGATTTGGACTATGAATTTACATCATTTCACATTATTTATCTATGATCTACTATATGTACCAAAGTGATTTTATCCTTAAACATTGCCTGTAACTAGGTCTTTCCAATGAATCTACGTTGTCGATACCAGCTTAATCTGCCTTAAAGATATAAAATATTTTGTACACAAAATAGTCAAAACGACATAAAGTTTTCATCGGAAAACCCTATTTCTCCGATATCCCTATTCTATCGGGTTAGATGTATATACACATACATAATACAAACAATTAGCTCAAATAAAAACATATTCTTACGTACTGTCAATTGTAGGAAATAACCCAAATACACAGAAAATAAACATATCATAAACCAAGTTAAAAGGAGAAAGTCGTCTTGTTTCCCTTTCACACTATCGTCTAATCTGTGATTGGTTAATGCCAAAATCGGTCATGACAGCCTCTAAGTGAGACCGATATATGATGTACTATATAAAGAATAGAACAATAGAAGGAGAAAGCGATATCATATTTCTATTTTATACATTTTGAGCTAACTTCGACTAATTTCATCATCCATCCGCAACAAAACTATAGAGCGTGCCTTATTAAGTATGAACTGAAAGTACAAGTATGAACACAGAAGGGTCTCAAAAGAGGATGCGGGAGACGCGGGGCGGGTGCAGATGTATGGAACATTGCTATGAAAGCGCTATACCATAGCTAATTATCTATAACATTATTGCTTACGATCGGCACAACGGAGCGGACCGATACTGTTACTCTATAGCTTATATGTACACTCTAAGATTCATCCATTTACCGCCATTTGCTTAAAACAACTTAGCTTTTGTGGTGTAGGCATATTTCAGTGCAGTCTGAAATAAGTGATGCGAACTGAAACCACCTGCCTGCGGTTTTACTTAAAGTTTTACTTATATACTCAAACATAAGTAATTCGCAGAATATTTACAATCTTATCCAGTATATTTGCTTTGTTAGTCCCACGCTGGGACTATAATGTTGTTATTTCGCGTGTTTTAGAATTATTTATTTAATCATTCGCAGTGCGATTTTTAGATTGGTTGGATAACTTAATATTATTAATGGTGAGGTTAAATAAGGATTCAAAATAAATAAATAATATGAAAATTGTTGTCTATATTACATGCAATCAATTTATGAATAATAAAATCCTACTAAAATTATAAATGCGAAAGTTTGGATGGATTGATGGATGGATGGATGTTTATTACACTTTCACGCAAAAACTACTAAACAGATTTGGATGAAATTTGCCACAGAGATAGATTATAGTCTGGAATTGCAAATGCTACTTTTTATCCCGGGAAAACATTAGATCCCTCGGGAACGCGGGTGAAAGTATATAAAATCTGTTAATATTTTAAATAAATTCTGTAAAAAGCTAGAAATATACAAAGCCTTTGTCTCTTCTTCAAATCTTTCGGGCACCCGGGTAAAACCGCGGGGTAGAAGCTAGTATCCTTTTATTAAAGCGAAAGCGTGTGTATATGTGTGTATTCGTCACCACTCAGCACCGAAACAACTTATCGGATTTGGATGAAATTTTACACACATATAGAATATATTCTAGATTTACACATTTGATACTTTTAAAAACGCGGGTAAAATCGCAGAAGATTATAAGTATAACTAGCTTTCGCCCCGCGGCTTCACCCGCGTTCCCTAGGAATCTTATGTTTTCCCGGGATCAAAAGTAGCTTATGCTCTTCTCTATGCCATAGGCTATCTGCATACCAAATTTTATCGCGATCGGTTCAGCGGCTTAAGCGTGAAAAGGTAACAAACAAACAAACAAACTCACTTTCGCATTCATAGTATTAAAAGTTAGGACTAGCTTCCGCCCCGTGGTTTCACCCGCGTTCCTGTGGGATCTTATGTTTTCCCGGGATAAAAAGTAGCCTATGTTAGCACATACTATAATCATTCCAGACTACATTCTATCTCTGTGCCAAATTTCATCCTGATCCGTTATCCCGTTCTGGCGTAAAAGAGTAACAAAATATTCATCTATCCATCCAACCATCCAAACTATCGCATTTATAATATTAGTAGGACAAAAGTAGGATAAACAAATTTACTGGCAAAGCTACATAGACTATAATAATGAGATACTACAACATGTTGACAAACATACATACATACAAAAGCAATTATGTTGAATTTAGCTAAGGCTTTTATCTTAGTGCCTCAGCTGCACTTGCTACAGCAAAATTACGTTACATTCATGTCCTTGTGTAGATTTTAATAACTGTGGAATTTGTTCATAACAATATTCTTCAGTAATACAATTGAAAGTAGGTACGGTCAGCAACATAAGTAATTGAACAGATACAAATTTACAAAACATGTGTATACTAAAACTATCCATGGTGTATACATTTATAGTATGCAGGTTTTTGAAGACATACATTTTTAAAACACCACTATACTTTATTTTTCTATATTATGGATACTTATGGTGTACAAGTTCTTTGTAAATTTGTATCTGTTCAGCTACTTATGTTGCTGATTGTACCTTACTAGCTTCTTCTTGAATTTTTCATCGGTGTTTTAGAAGGTTCTAATGTTTATTCAAAGTATATATTATATTAACCGTGATTTGAACAACTCTCTAAGAGATCAAAAATGACAACTTGAATTGCCGTTTACCTCTAGTCAAATTAACTAACATTAAATTGATTTAGTGAAATGTCAAGCTTATAATATTCAAAGTCAAAGCCAAGCAATTCACATTCGGCCCTAGGAGGGTACTTATGAACGTCGAACCTACTGAAGTCACCACCGGTTTGGAAGTCATCCTTCAACTGACAAGAACCGGCAAGAAACTCAGCAAGGTTACATTTTTTATATATATTTTTGGAAAGGCTTTGTTAGCTTTTTATCCTTACTTCCTTAGGATAGGAAATCCTAAACCATATGAATACACAATAACAACACAATAATCCAAACAAGTTCAAAGTTTAACAAATAATTATATATACAACAAATATATACAACAAAAGTATAAAATACAAATTATAATATAATGGAAAATTCCCTCAAAGCTACCGCCCGCGCCGCTGCCGATAGGCAAGGTAAAAAGTAATTCTAAATAGAGATACCAAATACTAGGCTTTCGTATAAGTATAAACAAGATACACTTGTGTAGAGTGCAGCTAATACCAGAAATCTTTATCTCCAGTATTAATTGATGTTTAATATCAATTATATTATAATACCTAATATTCATTTAGTAGATAAACAGTAGTAAACCAGATATTATTAAATGTAGAGTAATATTACAATGGTCATAGAGAACGTAATTTTAATATATCCCGTGAATTGATCAACTCTCTTAGGGTATGTTCAAATCTCCGTTTTTATATCCCTGAGATATAAACATCAAAGGCCATGTTCTATTTCAATGCGTTCAGCCAATTTGACGATATTATCAAATTTCTCTTTTACCCTATCTTTTTGGAGATTATAGTGATAATAAAAAAAGTTCGTCTCCAGTATTTAAAATCTTTATCAAAATCAAATCAAAAATGTAATGTTTAACCGTGTTATCGTTTTGTGAATGGATGTAAAGACGCTGGCAACCGACTTTACGACGACCCAAATCCGTTATCTCCGGAGTAACTTCGCATTTCGTGCTAAATTTTTATTTTTACAACTCATAAACTAACTCTTATTACATTATTGTTATCTGCTTCGTTTCTGTATGATTTGTTTTTAAAGAATGTAGTATGTAGTGTAAAGTAGTAGTGTATGTTGAATAAAGAAAAGTTATTTCAAAGTCAAGTCATTTTGATTCATTTAGGAACCAAAGTTGCAAATACGACTAGTTTGGAAATAAACATTCACTACATAAGTATGTGATGATTGGGCCAAAGGTGGTAAGCATACAAAGTCTATAAGAGAACTGGCTCTCAAGTGTTGTTGGAGAAACACACCAAGCTCTCAAAATGAAAGTGGTAGCCAGCCAAGCCAGTAATAAGTACCGTGCTATATTTTCCTCACGATATCCTAATCCTAACTATTTTTCTAATTCTAACTTAATTAATATTATAAATGCGAATATGAATTTGTTTGTTGCTTTATTTGTTTGTTTGTTTGTTACCTTTTCACGCCTAAACCACTGAACCGATCGCGATGAAATTTGCTACGCAGATAGCCTATGGCATGGAGAGGGACATTGGCTGCTTTTTTTTCTCGGGAACGCGGGTGAAACAGGCAGCTAGTTGTTCATAATCAAGCCCTATATTCACTATTTATTTATTTAGGACCAAAAAAACAAACTATAGGATACGAACTTTCCTACGGCATTGGTGTCACTGCCCTATTAAAATTAATATTTCGCGATAAAAGTGTCCCAGAATATTAAATTATTTTACGCTTCCAAATTTTAATGTCAGTACAGTGAATCCAGTAGGCAATTATTAATTTGTCCGAAAGCTTTATTACAAGCCTTGAAGCTTCGCCTGTCATCGCTTTATAAATTGCTTTAAAGCTGCAACCACCATAAAACCGACGCGACGTCCTGCCTGAAATGTGGCTGAATTCTTTAATATAATATCTACCTAATAATGAGCTTTCGCCCCGTGGTTTTACTTACGTTTCTAAATGATATTATATATTTAGTATATATTTTTTTATGTTTTATTTCAAAGTATATTTTTTTTTGTGTAAAATTTCATTAAATTCAGGCATGATTAAGTAACCAACAAGAGAGAGAAGTAAGAGAGTATTTATAGAGAGAGATTAAGAGAGGTAAAGCATAGCGATATGTCACCCACCCAAAGAGCAGCTCGACTGGGAAAGTACCTCCACCTTACAGAATACCGCAGCCAAATAACTTATAGATGTGTTCCTGCGCGTCAGTAAGGTCGCCAGAGCTCATCGGGGAGGGAGGAAGGGTCGGCAACGGGCGAGTGATACACCTGGTGTTACAAGCTTTCATAGGCTACGGTAACCGCTTATCATCGGGCGGGTCGTATGCTTGATTGCCGACAATGTTGTATAAAAAAAAAAGTCACAAACATAAATAAATTAAGTTAATACATTGTTGTGCAAACTATCACGATAGCCTGAAACCTACGTAAAAACTGACTTGTGAAGACAACTTACAACAAAGTTGCTTACAATGTTTAAAAGTTATTCAAAACAGAAGCAGCAGTTTTGCATATTTTTTACCACAATTAGTTACTATAAAGACACTTCAGAGGCAACTTCCCTCGTTTACAAAACAGCTGTGCTCTATGTTTAGCAGGACTCTGCCAAGTATAATGGTTATGCAGTAAGCAAACAGAGCTTATAATATTTTCTTTAGAATTATACCACATTGATTGACGTGAAGCTCTACCTGGCTGCTGTCCTGGGTTCGATAACCACTCAGGATAATTTTTAAGCTATTGTATAGCTTTTAGCTATTTTACTCCCTTAGGGGTTGAATTTCCAAAAATCGATTCTTAATAGATATCTACACTGTATAAGGTATCTATGTGCAAAATTTCAAGTCTCTAGATCCAGCCAGTCAGGCTTTAACCCGCGGCTTGAATGACGAAAATGATGAAAATCATTGAATGACGATTACTTTTTTGCAACATCCGATTTTATTTTAATGAAGCCTATATTCTGCTCCTTTATTAATTAATCTCAGTCTACCTGTGAAATCTACATGAAAATCCGTTCAGTAGTTCCGGAAATGTGCGCTAACAAATAATCAGACAGACAGATATGATTACTTTTCTTCACTGTACAGAAACACCGGATTCTACTGTTTTATTACCTATATGTATAAATAGCTTTTCGCCCCGTGGTTTCACCCGCGATCCCCTACAAAACATTCTTAGTACAACCCTTCGTTATAAGAAGCTGCAATCTAAATTTTTTCACATACATACCCTGAAAAAATTAGGTTTTCCCATATACACTTTTGCACCCCTCTTCAGGTGAAATGAGAGAGATGATAATAATAATAACCCTAATAAGCTACTCTGAGCAATATTTTTCTTTATTTCTTTCCCTTTATATTTACTTATTGGTTATACTTACTTACCTACAATACAACTTTTTTTTTTGTTTCTATCATTTTATTCCACATTCACATTGGTTACTCTCTGAAGACCCATGCCACTTTTAGTATCTTTGCAAGGTATTTTCAAAGACACGCCCAGCTTGGCTGCTGTATTAATTTAATAAAATTTTATAATTATTTAACTTGTGGGTCTTTGAAACTGCACTTGGCTTGTGGTTCCCGCAGTATAATTAATTACTCAAGTTGATTTAAATTATTTTTATACATTACGACACGATATTACGTCGAAATCGTATTGCTGGTCCTTTGAGCCGTCTATCAATAATGTATTTTATGCCCGAAAAAGATTTTACCCATATAGGGAATGAATTTAGAGAAACACCGACATACGTATTTCATTAATTGTGATGAAGAATATTAATACCAAGTTTCAAATAAATCTGACCATAAAATATTCCCTAACTTTGCCGCCCTTTTTCTCCCCTTAAGGGGTGATTTTTCAAAAACTCTTAACTATGTATATAAGTCAAAGTCAAAGCCATTTATTCAGTTTAGGCCCTAAGAGGGCACTTATGAACGTCGAAACTACTGAAGTTGCCACCGATTCGGAAGTCGCCTTCAACTGAGAAGAACCGGCAAGAAACTCAGCAAGATTACATTTTTTATATATTTTGTTTTTTTTTTTTTTTGGGCAATCTGACAAAGTTGGCTTTTTTTTCATTAAATTTTTAACAATTTTTAAAGAAATATAATACACATAAACACAAAAGATGAAAAAAAAAACAACAAGAAAAATAAATAAAAAATAATAACCTAAACAAGTTCAAATTTTAACATAAAAAAAAATAGTATCTCTAAAATACTAAGTACTGGCTTTTGTATAAGTATGAACAAGGTGCGTGCAGCTATTTCCAGACATCTTTATCTTCAATGTAATGAGCTACCTTGTAATAGGCATTTTCTTTCAAAACTTTCTTAATGTGAAATTTGAATTTGAAATCAGTCATCTTGGTAACTGAGAGAGGTAATTTATTATAAAAGCAAACATATATATACAAACCTTTATGGATTTATCATCAAACCTGACATAGTTTTATACAAATTCTACATACATCGCCTACTTTACCTCCATTAGGTGTTTAATTTTCAAAAACCCTTACTGAACGCCTTTATCTATCTATACTAATACTAGCTGCCCCCCACGGTTTCACTCGCGTAGTGGTTTAAAAAATAAATAAGAACCTATTCACAGACCTATCCGATATGTACACAAAATTTCATAAAAATCAGTCGAGCCGTTTCGGAGGAGTATGGTAACTAACATTGTGACACGAGAATTTTATATATAAGTCTAGCTGTCCCCCGCGGTTCCACTCGCGTAGCGGTTTAAAAAATAGATGTTGTCCCATTCTCAGACTTACCCGATATGCACACAAAATTTCATGAGAATCGGTCGAGCCGTTTCGGAGGAGTTCAACCACGCACCCCGTGACACGAGAATTTTATATATTAGAAGATAGATTATAAAGCTGAAGAGTTTGTTTGTTTGTTTGAACGCACTAATCTCAGGAACTATCGGTTCGATTTGAAAAATTCTTTCATTGTTGGATAGCCCATTTATTGAGGAAGGCTAAAGGCTACTTTTTATCTTGGGAAAACCAAAGATCCTCCGGGAACGCGGGTGAAACCGCGCGGAAAAGCTAGTTAGTTATAGATAGATAATCGAGCATTGTAAAAAACCTGTTAAGATACTGCAGTGTCCTCTGCAGGTGAATTCATTTAAATAAAACTATTTAAAAATTCCAGTGAACAGAAAATTAGGTAGGTCTGTCTGTAATTTTCATTTAAGTTTTCACAAATAGACCTCCTATTTTGTTTTAAGAAAATTGAATTCTAACATAGCTTGTAATTTTCATTGTTTTTGCTAATTTTTAGATTAGTTTTTTTTTAATACGATAGTAATCATAACATTAATTTAATATTCATATATTTTTTAAATTAATTTATATTTGTAATTTTGTTTTCTTAAATCATTTACAGTTTGTCTTTTATCAAATAAATATTTGTTTTCTATTAAAAGTTCATCAGATTTTCTGCATTTATAAAATCATAGAAAACTAACTTTCGCCGCGCGATTTCACCCGCATTCCCGGGATAAAAAAGTATCACGTCGACTCGTTGTTCTGTTAATATGTGAAAAGAGGACAAATCAAACACACTTTATTTATACACTTCAACACGGGATAACAAAACAAATAAACAAAATAAAAATAGTGACTACAACTTAGTTGTATCACTAAAGCAGTACATAAAAAAAAGAAACTTAAATATATTACGTCCGTGGGATGCTTTGTCAAAAAATAAAATCCTTCAACTTAGGAAGATATAATCTGGAAAATCCCCGAGAGGATTCTATATTATTCCATCTCTGTGAGAGACATCAAAGAAGTATCCTAAAATATATTTTTTGTTTGTAGACTTACGTTTTGTTTGATGAAAATCGCTAATACCACGTCAGTTACAATAGTTAAATTCCATGTTATTATTTGACACAAAGAAAAGTGGGGAAGATACGGTACACAGTCCACAGTGGGTGGGATAATAAAACTCCATACTACGTTTAAGCTGTCGCACTATTTGCTCAGTTGTTGTCACGTGTGCACGTGTAACCCTGCATTTTATTTTATTTAATTTTAAGCCTCTGATCAGATATTTTATATTTAATCTGTGGGCCCTTTGGCAAAGGCCTCCTCCAAGCGTTTCCATTTTTCTCTATTGTGTGCAGTTCTAGTACAATTCTGCCTGCAATTGCGGTAATCTCGTCATCCCATCATTTTAATTGTCTTCTTTTCCCTTCTCTAGGGTACCAAGTGCTAACAGTTTTGCTCCATTTGTCTGCTCCACGGATAGTGTAACCCAGCATTATATTTAGATAATTAATTATAGTTTTTTTTTATAGTGGTGTGTTCCGGCACTTAAGAGCATACAGTTTTATATACTTACCATCTTCGACCACATCTTTGCTTACCATGGTGAAATTGTGGTCAAAGACAGAGCTATAAGTATTTTTTAAAAAGTATTCCAATATAGTAAGCCTTATTGTTTACCTGACAATTGAGTAAATGAGTACTGTATCTTCACATTTTCTTTAAATCTAAGTTATTTAATGTTTTTTTAGGTAAATTGATGTTCTTAAATGTTGTAAAAATACAAATAATACAATTAATTCAACGAAATAATTAATTAATTTTCATAAAACACTACACATTTTAAGTATCAACTTTCAAGTGAAAATAAATGCAGTGGTAAATAAATTGCACTACTGCATTTTCTATTTAAACCCAAGTTGATTAAGCAAAAAACTGTTGAAAACCAACGTAGGTATTTTTCCAGTCCCTTACAGTCTCCCTCCGTTACAGTCTCGAGAGATTTCCCTCAGGACTCGCTTCCAATTATCTGCTTCTTTTTTTATCGCAAATGAAGTGCGTTTTTGTGTCAAGTTTGACTTTGCTTAACCTATTTTGAGGTTATGTTTTTTATATATTTTTTTAATCTGTGTCTTGTCAATCTTACCATGGTAAGTGTACAGATAGATCTCTAGATTGAAAATGTGCTATAAAATCTTGTGTAGGTACAAGGCAAAGATATCTATGGTTTCTATAGGATGAAACGTCTCGGTTGTAAATTATATTTTTTAATGGTCAAAGAACAGCTATTTATACTGGGTGATTTTTTAGTCACTGGCAATACTTGCAGGGGTGGAAGTACTCATCAAAATGAATAACTTTTATTATGAGACTAACTGTGAAATCATGAAAAAAATATCAGTTGTTCCATACAAAAGTTCAATACCTACTCGACCAAAATGTATGAAGCAACCGTTTTATTTTACGCGATATCAGAGTTAGCCCCATAATAAAAGTTGTTCATATTGATGACCACGTCCACCCTTGCAAGTATTGCCAGTGATAAAAAAATCACCTCCTATATGAATCAATGTTTGTCTGTCTGTTTGTAACGAATGCTCCTATACCATTCTTCCTATTGTGGTGTGTTCCGATTCCAGCCAGTTTGTTCTAGGCTTTGTGTGCATACCACCTTCGGCCACATCATCACTGATCATAGTGAGATTGCGGTCAAACACAGGCCTATACACAGAAAAAAAATGTTTTTTTGTTTTTTTTTTTTACTTTGTATAGGCTTGTGTTTGACAACAATCTCACTATGGTAGGTATTGTCATGATTATTAATGATTCGACTGGGGAAGTACCTCCACCTTACAGAATACCGCAGCCAAATAACTTATAGTTGTGTTCCTGCGCGTGAGTAAGGTCGCCAGAGCTCATCGGAGAGGGGGGAATGGTCGGCAACGCGCGAGTGATACCCCTGGTGTTGCAAGCGTTCATAGACTACGGTAACCGCATACCATCAGGTGGGCCGTATGCTTGTTTGCCGACAATGTGTTATAAAAAAATGATAATTTAATTTAAGGAAATAATAGAAGCCAAAATTACTATCACTACAATATGATGATTGTTGATCTTGTCGGAAAAAATCATGCCAACTGGGACCTTTATTGGCGTGGGTCGCGAAAACCAATAGAGCATATATGCACCTACTATACTACCTATAGGTACCTACTCGTGCGAAGCCGGGACAGGTTGCCAGTTAACAATAAAATAAAAATGCTGTCTTTCTTTCTAATTATTTCTATAATAAAGAAAGAAGCCTTTCCACTGTATAGAACACTAAATAGTTTATTAACTCTTTAGCACCATATTCTACTAGTATAAAAGCCTTTTTCATAAAAGTCCACCATTAAAATTAGAGGAGCAAGCCGACCGAAGAGGCCAGCGGAATTGGTGCAACACTTGTAACGAAGTGGCTCTCGGCGCCGAAAAATGCAAGAGTATGTGAAAAAATTCCGGTATAATCTAGATTTTTTCAAAAACTTTAAATCTACTTCACGCTGAAAGTGTTCGTAAAAGGGTTTAATTCAGATTCCTGAAATTATTCTGTGAAGAAAATTAAAAATAAAATAATGAAGTACCTATTTTATCATAGGAAAATTGATAAATAAAATATTTTAATGACTTTTATGTGCATAATATAAGTACTCAATATGAGAAATAGATAATAATATTTATGCACAGCGTGGCAGTAAAGGGGTTCCAACCCCCACACTAAGAGAACCGTCAAGTAAAGATTACATAGAATTAATACATATTTATTATATTACACTAGCTTCCGTCCCGCGGTTTCACTCGTGTTTCCGGGGGCCCTTATATTGTCCCGGGATAAAAAGTTAAGCCTATAGCTTTCCTCAATAAATGGGCTATCCAACACTAAAGGAATGATTCAATTCGAATTAGTAGTTCCTGAGATTAGCGCGTTCAACCAAACAAACAAACTCTTCAGTTTAATAATATTATATTAGTATAGTATAGATAATTTTAATTAATTTCCTATGTAACACGAGCAAAATACCCGGCAAAACTTAGTGTTGAAAATTAAAATGAAAATATTTTTTATTCAAATAGGCCTTTACAAGCACTTATGAATAGTCTGACTCTCTAACGCACGGTTCGGAAGGTTGCTTTTGCTGAGAAGAGTCGGCAAGAAACTCAGCAATTACTCTTTTCGAACAAACTCATATTTATTACACATAATATTTATCTAGTCTCACTGAAAAATGTGTGTGTTATAGCGAAAAAAAAAAGATGAGTGTCTTAGTAAATAAATTGATAGGAAACTCAAGCACCCCAGCCCCCACAAGCAGCACCTGTTCACAAGTATGACGCATGTGTCAGCCATCGCTCTCCTCCCAAATACTGTAGGGAAGTGAGCTACCCGCCACACGATGCCACCGTGAGCAAAGGCTGTATTACAGACTCTATATAAGTAAACAAGATTTTTAATAACATCTCTTTATAAATATTTAACATGGCTAAATTGTGATTTTGCATGTTTTATCTAGAAACAAGTGCCTTATCCGAATAATGAGCAGCCATCTTTTTTTAATATTATATTCATGCTAACAATCCATCATACTGCCATAATGTGTAGCCTTAACTATCATTTATAAAGATAAGTTCGTTTTTTATCTTGGATCTCCATTTTATCCGCTAAGTCAAGGTGAGCCTTAGTTAATTTATTTTTGCACGTCTCAAGTCACGTAACCGCATTATAGCTGACTGAAATTAATGCAGTAAAAAAATATGATTTCTGTAAATTTAAAATTTTAAAAAAACCGGCCAAGTGCGAGTTGGACTCGCGCACGTAGGGTTCTGTACCATTATCTATAAGTATCTACTTCTTAGTATCTACCGTGTAATTTTCTGTATGTTTACCGTTAAAGCATACAGCTTTCATATTATGCATTTGGTAAAAAAAAACTGTTATTTTGACATTACAAACAGACACATTTTATTTATTTTTATGTATAGGAGATAAGAAAAAAAAAATCACAACAGTCATGATACTAGACGGGCAATACAGCTACCCATATTTCATTTCAGAGATTTTCTAGACTTACGCAAAACCCTAGAAAAGTCAACATGTTTCAGTTCATCTGACTATTCAGTAAGACGTACTGAGACGAGTTTTTCTTTTTTATTAGATACGTGAATAGGATGACAAGAATCCGTATTACCTCTGTAGAAAACAACCTTTCTATTGGAAATTATGTTCACAGTGGTTCAACAGAAGGGTTGAAAAAAACCTTATCCGTTTGTACGTTACTGGAATTTAAAATAAAATATATTATTCTAGCTGTCCCCCGTTGTTTCACCCACATTCCCGAGAAAAAAAAGTAGCCTATGTCCTTTTCTATACCATAGGCTATCTGCGTACCAAAGTTCATTGCGATCGGTTCAGCGGTTTAGGCGTGAAAAGGTAACAAACAAACAATGAAATTCACATTCGTATTTATAATATTAGTTAGAACCAAATTTCTTCTCTTGGCTTGTAAAAACTGTCCTAGATATGTTATTCCTAGTTATGGTCTATTTATGTGCTAAGTTGCATCTAAGCCTTTACAGAGCTTAGTGGTAACAAACGAACACATACACATCGCCTTTAAACACATGTGAGGAATGTATTATGTCAGATTTAGTATATTGTGCATATTTGTATGTAGCGCTCGCTCTTGCAGGATACATCTTATGTAATTAATCTAAGTTGGTTTTGATGCCGGCTAATCAGTGCACAAGCAACTTAGAGCGTTAGAGTGACAATTAATAAGTTCCTGTGAAGGCATAGTTGAATCAATAAAATATTTTATTTAATTTTACAAACTTTTGCATATAATATTAAATAGGACCTTGGATTTTAGTTCTGATATTTCACACAGGTGTCCATACAATCAAAGACTTTACTTTAAGATTGAATCGCTGCAAATTGGTCTATCTGTACCTTATAACTATCCCCGAATCAAAATAACAAAGCTATTTAATGCACACCGTCGTACAAATATAGGTCTCCACTCTCCTTTAGTAAGGATCTGTAATAAATATTATATGAACTCTTGATATTTTTTGCGACTCAATAACTATTTTTAAAAAGATAATGCTGACTCCGTCTTGTAATGATCGTAAAGAATACTACGTAGTACCTAATAACTGATTTTGTTTTCTTTCATTTTAACTCATTATTTGATAGCATTTATATTTTAGTTAGAGATTTGAATACTTTATTGATTAATCTTAAATATAAACAGTATCTAGGTATATCTAATGATGTCAATACTTTTAATTGTTATGTTTACAAGTAAAATAAAACGAATAATATTTTGTAATGAAGTATGTAAGCATAATGATAGTTTTGTAAATAAATAAATAGAAAAAGAAAAAAAGAAAAATTAGTACGATAGAATATATCAATCGTATATTTATTCTAATGAGTCTGACTCCAACGCACAGTTCGGTTGATTGCTTTTGCTGTTATTTCAAACAATTTGACATTATCAACTGAAATGCCACATTGTTTATGAATCATTAAAAATATATATCTCTTGCAAAGGGTTCAAACAAAGTTATTACAATTATTTATCAACATTGACAAAGATGTTTACAGTCACAGACGATGCCAACGAAATTGTAGAAACAAAACAAAGTTCTCTTATTTTGGAGACGTTATCATGACAAAGTTTTGCCATTAAATAAGGCGACGTTATGCGTCTGCTTAGGTCTTAGAAACATGAATGAGAAACCGCTAGACATCGCATGTATAGTTTACACTAACACAAATTATGATCAGCTTTAACAAGTTTTAGGGTTCCCTAACTAAAGAGAACCGACGTAATCCTATTACCAAGTTATCGTCAGTAGGTAGTAGAACTCTTAGTGCAGAGTTCGCCCGGGAGAGTACTACCACCATAACTAATTCCGCCGTGAAATAGTAGTGCACTTGTATAACTGTGTTTCGGTTCGGAGGATGGGAGCCGGTGAAATTACAGGCACGCGTGAGTAATACCCCTGGCAGGAGAAAATATAATATTGTATTTTCTTTGCCCGTGGTATTATGAGCGTCTATAGGCTACGGTAGCCGCTTACTATCTGGTGGGCTGTATGCTTGTTTGCTACCTATGTAGTATGAAAAAAATAAAAATAATAATCGTCCGTCTGCTGTTAATATCACCCTTTGGGTACAGAACCCTAAAAATGGTTCGACACATAAGCGTCAAACTTGGCCTCATTCTTGTGTTCACTTTATATTATTATGTAAAAAAAAAAAAATTGAACCACATTACATGCACACAACTAAATTGAAGTCCCCTGAAGTAGCCAAACTCTGTACACTCAAAGACATAAAAATATGTGTTACGTAAAAAAAAAACTAAAGATGAATCAAACAACATCGACGTTCATAAGTGCCCTCTTAGGGCCTAAACTGAATAAATGGCTTTGACTTTGACTTTGACTTTGACTTTGAACATAAATTTTAATGGGTAATATAAATTTTGAAGTAGAATATTGAATAATGGCAAGTATTTACATATCTGCTACAAGATTATTTCGTGTCAAATGGAAAATAATATACCCATTTTCTAGAAGTCTCTTGTTAAAGTATATCTGTCACTGTCGATTACGTGACTAAGGCAATATTTTTATAAACTTTGATTGGGCTTTCAGAAACTGTCAGTGTATCGGTTTGGTCTTTTGGCCATGTGTTTCACAATATTTATATCAATGTGCGGTATCCACAGTTTTATTAGTCCATGGTAATAGGTAATTGGGTTAATTGAAGCAAATTGTGCCTTCGTAAATTATAATTCTAGGTTTTTCCCCGGATTAATGAAATGGCTAGACGGCCACAACATGGATGGACGTAATGTAATTAGATTGGATTACATACATACAGTGGAAGGTTAAAAGGGCTTTCTCCATTGTTGGATAGATCTCTAACTAGATTAATATCGTAGCTTTGGACCAAAAATACAACGAATTTAAATCTTAAAAGGGAATATACCTACCAGTAGATGCTTGGCGACAGATTTTCATCTTGAGGGTGATAGAAAGTAGGGTACTACAAATAAAAATATTGTTGATAAAATAAAACAATGTACCTCTTTAGTAGGTAAGTATCTACTTATGCTAAAGACTTCCTTTAAACAAAATTCTCACGAGCTTCAAATATAACGTTCATATAAACCAGTGGTTCCCAAAATGTAAAATATGCACCCATATGAATCGATTCCAAAAAATTTATGATCAGGTCGGAGAAAAAAGGAATGCTAGAGTTGTAAGGGGCATCACAGTTTATCCTATTTAAAATGTGGACGTTCCTTAAATCTATAATGCACCTAACGCAAGTAAAAAACAATTACTTAGAAATAAATTATTTAGACAAAGTAGTTATATCATAACAAAATGGTTAATCATTTTGGTGCCTGTAAAAAGGAAGGCAACATTGTAGAACACGTAACTACTATTTTCACCATGGAATGATAGATATTCACGGAAAATTACTTAACAAGCAAAGAAAATACTATCAAAACAGCCTTTGTAGGGGGTCAACAAAGGGGGTCGACAGGAAAAAGTTTGGGAGCCTCTGATATAAACGATAGCATTGCAGATAAATGCCAATTTTCGCATATAAGAGAAACAATTTGAAACGCTCAAGTATTGCCATACCAAAACCCTTTCAGTGAAAGATAACCAATTTCCTTGAAACCCGTTTGATGTGCCATTACATTCAGCTGTACGGTGTCAACATTTTTCAGATTTTCTATAAAATATGCGTCTAAAGCAACATTCATAATCTTGTACAGATTCGGCTTGCTAATCTTGCTGGTGTAATAACAACTCGTTTTTAGTAACAACAGAGAGATTTTATGCCACTAAATGCCAAATGCCAAGAAATCCATATACATTTTTGGAATAAATAAATGTGTATGACTTTAATTAAGTCAAACAAAAATTTATTTAATCAAATTATTCATAATTTACAATAATTAGTTATAAAATATTTAAATATTTGCATTTTACCACTTAAAATTATTATTTTGAAGTAAGATGTATGTTCATTGATCATCCATTTGGCGCATGAAAAAAAAACTTGCGCTCCATTTCCCATAATTTAGATATTTTGTTTTTATCGTATTTGTCACTGTGTATGTATGTTTTTTCCTCACACTCGGCTGAATTACGGCCTCGCCTACGGAATGGGCTGCAACTCACAGCCTCGTGCTTAATGAGCAATTTATCTCACTTATATCATAATATAGGTACTATTGAATTCTGATTACAATCTCCAAGAAGAGACCTTCAAGAGATCTTCAAACCAACTAAATTTATTGTATTTTGGTTTACGGTGAGAAAATAAAGCTTTTAAACCAACTTTATTATTAATTATATATATAGTACTAATATTATAAAGCTGAAGAGTTTGTTTGTTTGAACGGGCTAATCTCAAGAACTGCTGGTTCGATTTGAAAAAATATTTCAGTGTTGGATAGCCCATTTATCGAGGAAGGCTATAGGCTATTTTTGATCCCGGAAAAACACAAGATCCCTATTTAAGTACGAAAATCTATTTAAGTATAAAATAAAAGATGATAAATATATAAGGAGAAAGCAATATGGTATGTCGTTAAAAAATCATTACCTCGTTGGCTACAGGAAGGAAAATATTTTTATACTCTAGTAATAATAGCAAGGATGATCATAACATAACGAAATTAAACAGCGATGAAATTATAAAAAATGCAAGTCAACCAAGACTTTCATTGTAAGATAATGCAAAGGAAGGGTGATGGGAGTACAATGGTATAAGTCTTGAGAGATTGTTGCGATTGAAACTTGTTCAGGTTATTATTATTTTTTTCTTGAGTTTTAAAATTGCTAAACATTTGTAGGAAAAAAAGACAACATAGTCGGACTGTCCAAAAACTAAAATACACAAAAGATGTAACCTAGTTGAGTTGCTTGCTGGTTCTTATCAGTTTAAGCATGGCGTAAAAAACAAACAGTGGTACCGCCCCTCTCTCACCCCGCAAACTCCACACGATTGCTCTGTCTAGACGTCCGTTGGCCGACTGTAAGAGTTACATAGACTGTGGTTAAAGGCTGACTTCCGAACCGGTGGTAACTTCAGTAACTTCGACGTCCATGATTACCCTCTTAGGGCCTAAACTGAATAAATGACTTTGACTATGACTAAGTTTCAAAACATTAAATAAATAAATATTCTGGGACATTCTGGGACATTATTCCTCACACACGGCCATCTGACCCCAAACTAAGCAGAGCTTGTACTATGGAAGCCAGATAACTGATATACTACATATACTACTTTTCTTTTGTAAATACATACTTATATAGATAATTACACCCAGACACAGGACAAACAGACATGTTCATGCACACAAATATTTGTCCTGAGTGGGAATCGAACCCACGACCTGCGGCGTGATAGATAGGGTATCTTACCAACCACGCCAACCGGCCCGTCAAATCAGATTAATATTTATCAGAAACAAGCTCCCACCCCGCGGTTACACCCGCGTTCCCCAGGGATCTTGTGTATTCCCGGGATAAAAAGTAGCCTGTGTTCTTTTCCATACCATATGCTATCTGCTTACTAAATTTCATCGCGATCGTTTCAGCGGCTTAGGCGTGAAAAGGTAATAAACAAACTCACTTTCGCATTTATAATATTAAAGTTAGGATAATTAGGACTAGATAGATAGACTAGACCAGACTAGACTAGACTAGATTGTAAGGATAGTTAGGATTATGACAAGCTATATGAAACAAATAATACACCTACGGATTGTATATGTTATTTTATGGTTTTGATAAAGATCTAATTAAAGAACACCTATAACAGGTTGCAGATAATAAAACATTTAAAACCATTCACATTTTATACTAGCTTTCACCCTACGGTTTCACCCGCGTTCCCGAGGGATCTTGTGTTTTCCCGGAATAAAAAGTAGCTTATAGCTTTCCTCGATAAATGGGCTATCCAAAACTGAAAGAATTTTTAAAATCGAACCAGTAATTCCTGAGATTAAACAAACAAACAAACTCTTCAGCTTTATAATATTAATATAAGTATAGATAAATTCTAAATAAACCAAGCTCATGATTCTATTATCGCACTCACCGATCGGAATAGCAACTGAGTAGGCCTAAAAAGGGATAAAAATCCCTACGCATGAATCAGTAATTAGATAGAAAATAGCGACAAACCAAAAACAATCAACATCAACATAAAAAAAGGAATTTGCACACCCAGAACGCTGTCCGCTCATGTTTTACAATGGTAAATAATGAAGACCCTCTGGGAGCTGGTGATTCGGGGATTTCTCAGTCTCGATAATGGGGGATAGCCTTAATCACATCTTTGGGAGGACCGGCTGGCTACCTTTGAACATTTTTTCATTACTCTAATTCGAGCTACGTGCTCGAATTTGACTCTTCAAAACATTTTCTTTCGATGTGTTAATCGAAATGGTGTAGTTTATTTTTATTGTTAATGTTTAACAACTGTTTTCATTACATTTGTAATTTTGAGAGTTAATGTTCAGCTATGAAAATAAATATCGAAATAGATATTAATTGTTTTTCGAAGCTTCTCCCGTGATCCTGAGAAAAACGGTGCTTTATTATGGAAAATTGATTTGGACTTTGAGCTATTAAGTATACGGAAAAATACAATTAAATTTATAAAGGTAAAACACATTGGGAATCCCTCTAGATTTGCTATAGGTGACGGTAGCTACACCATCAGGTTGTCTGCCTGCTTGTTAGCCTTCTGTCATAAAAAATATCATATCTCATAGTTCAAACAAACCAAAGTCCAGAAACCTTTTATGTAATATCATCAAAAAAACAACAGTTCGCGTGAATAAGGAAGAAAGACGATAAAACACGAACATAGAAACTAGGGTGGCGTGTCAATAAATCATTTTTGGATAGAACAAGTGAGAAAAGGTCGCTTTGGAAAAGGAGGTTATATCTTTCGCGCGTATTGGACCTTGAAAGGAATTTGGCAATAGGTCGAAGTAGGAGTGAATTGCAGTTTTTGTAATGGTCACGCTGTTTTGCCGGCTTTTATCATATTTTAGAAGCGAGTAGGATCGCAATACGTACCTATAAGGTTATATTTTACTCTAGTATCTTCACTCAAATATTACTTTGAAAATTCACAAGTTGAAAATTTGTCGTCAAACACAAAAAAAAACAAAATAATCACATGAAATGCAATTTGGTTAATTATAACAGATATTTTAATGATCTTTGGTATTGAATGCTTTTCTTCTAAAAACACAAAAATTTGTGTCCGTGTTGAGTTTTTTTTTTGTAAATCCTTTTTACTTTCATTTTTAATGTCGTATTTCTGTCACTTTAAACTAATTAAGCAAAAAAGTTTCTGCAAAAATCTGTGGTTATAAATAGGTATATTATTACCATTATTGGATATCTCAAATCTATTTTTTTTAATTAAAAATAACTGACATTTCGTCGACACCTTAAACCAAACAACGTAAACTTTCTAGCAAACAACAATTCGCCAACAAAAATTCAACCAACAGTAAGTTTTGTTCATTTAAATGAACCTGACCTTAATTAACAAAAAAAAAGTGATAATTATTCCTTTTTGTTTTTCATGAACGTTTACAGTTTGTTTAATTATGAGGTATTATTTTAAATTATCAGCTAAATTATGGTTTGCGCTCACGCAGTTTGGCAAATTTTACTTTGCGTCCGCCATTTTCTCAAATATTTATTTTTATATTTAATATACCCAATTTAACCTCAATTTAAACCTCGTAAAACGCGTAGAATTGCCGAACGGCCATGGGAACTAAGGGATAAAAAGTATATAAATACTATTTTTCTTTCCTCAAAAACCTTATTCGGTTTATAAATCGGTCCAGCCCTTCTCAAGTGATGCCCTTACCGATGAAATTAATTTTTATTTAAGACTAGCTTCCGCTCCGCGGTTTCACCCGCGTTCCCGAGGGATCTTGTGTTTTCTCGGGATAAAAAGTAGCCAATAGCCATCCGCCATAAATGGGCTATCCAACACTGAAATAATTTTTCAAACCGAACCAGTAGTTCCTGAGATTAGCGCGTTCAAACAAACAAACAAAATCTTCAGCTTTATAATATTAGTATAGATTAAATAAAATAATTTGATCCATCGGAATCGGATTGTAAAAAATACCTACCATTGAAAACTCTAAACTATACGTACGAACCAAAGACTATTTATTTTTAATTTATTTCAGTTTCTTTATTACCAAACTTTTTTTATTATTTCGAAAACTTAAAAAAACCTATCCTATATAGGCTATGTTCTCTCTATCATCCGTGTCACGTCCCTGCATAAAACTTTACTAAAAGTTTTCAGCGCCTACAAAAAAGTAATTACAAAGCTCCTTTTGAATTCCGAAATATACTTTTGTAATAACAAGCTCTCTTATTTTCATTTAACTAACTTTAACATCCAACTTTCCTTTTATTTTCATAAATAAATGTACGTGTAGGTTGATGATCCTGTAAAACAAAGATGGCAGCTGTTTATTCTATTTAATATTATAAATGCAAACGTTTATGTGGGTGTAAGATCTGTTGTTTTTTAAATCTCGTAATGGTTGAATGGACTTGAAATTAAGAAACCATTTTTTTTTCTTACTGAATCCAAAGATTTATGACTTGGATACAGCTATGACAAAAATAGTTCTAACATTAAACTAGGTTCCGCCCCGCGGTTTCGCCCGCGTTTCTGTGAGATCTTATATATATGTTTACCCTGAATAAAAAATAGCCTTCCTCGATAAATGGGCTATCCATCACTGAAAGAATTTTTCAAATCGAACCAGTATTTCCTGTGATTAGCGCGTTCAACCAAACAAACAAACTCTTCAGCTTTATAATATTACTATAGAAGTATACCTACCTATAGATAGTAGTACCTTTCCCTTATTTTACCCTTTTCACCCAGAATTTAGAAAAACCCGGCCATATTCCTTGTCTACATCATAAAAGGATGATTTGTACCAAATTTCAGTCCTCTAGGTCCAAGGGTTTGGGCTGAGCGTTAATGAGTGAGTCAGGACTTTTTTTTTATTCGGTTCTTAGTTGAGAAAATTATGCTTACGCTATTGTGACTCTAAGATTAATTCAAGTTCCCGAGGGAATCAATTCTTTTTTTGGGGTTAATAAGTAAACTTTTTTTTCCACGGTATGCCCCATCTCTATGCGAAATATCATTAAAATCCGTTAAACTGTTAAAGAGCGATTGAGTTATAAACAAATTAAATTAGTCAACAAGATTTACCTAATAACGTTTTACCTAATAAGCGAAATTAAATCCTACGCGATGTAATTTCCAAGGTCTGCTTACGCCCTTGGCGTCGATGAACTTGGCAATTTACATAAGAATTAATTATAAGTTTATATTAAAAATAAATTGCCTTATATGCCTCACGTAGTTTCTAAAAGCTAGATAAATATTTATCCCTTGTTGAAATAGGTACGTTAAAAGTTATACGTACCTAAAATTATCATACTTAGATGACAATGTATTTATCATGATAATTAAATTATCCTGGGTCATTTAACATATGGATCTAATATCAAAATTTAGTACGCAGTTAGCCTATGGTATGGAGAAGAACATAGGCTACTTTTTATCCCGGGAAAACACAAGATCCTCGGGAACTGTTACTCAATCACACCAGAACGGCTGAACGGATCTGGATGAAAATTTGGCACAGAGATAGATCATAGTCTGAAATAGCACATAAGCTAATTTTTATCCCGGGAAATCATAAGGACCCTCGGGGCGGAAGCTAGTTCTATATACTTATAATAAAATTAAATATGATTGACAAAAACATCCTAGCATACAAACTTTCACATTCATAATATTAGTAGGACTAGCTATCCCCCGCAGTTCCACCCGTGTTTCCGAGAAAAATAAGTTATTTATGTCTCTCTCCATACCATAGTCTATCTGCGTACCAAATTTAGTTGCGATCAGTTCAGCGGTTTAGGCGTGAAAAGGTAACAAACAAACTCACATAGGATAATTATCTTTTTATATAAAAGGCAATTTCAAAGATATAATTAGAATTTTAAGTGGTTTATCACAAAGAACACGTTTGTTATCTATTGTAACAATCAGCACTATTCCTTTGGAAAACTACCCTCGTTTGACACGCAACGATTCAGTCGGACGTTATATTGCGGAACATTAGGATGTGGAACAACTTTTCCTGTAGCGTTCCGACAAAGTTTTCTTTGCTTTTAGGTGTAAAATGGTGTTTTTTTATTGGAATAACTAGCTTCCGCCCCACGGTTTCACGCGTGTTTCCCGGGGATCTTATGTTTCCCCGGGATAAAAAGTAGCCTATGTTCTTTTCCGTACTATACCGTAGGTACCGTACGGCTATCTGAATACCAAATTTCATCGCGATCAGTTCAGTGGTTTAAGCGTGAAAAGGTAACCAAACTCACTTTCGCATTTATAATATTAGTTAGGATTAGGATTAGGAATTTAGGGTAGGATTAGGATAATGTTAAATCTATCTATACAAATAAATTACATTGAATTGTCTGTTTGTAATGTCAAACATTTTTTACTAATTTTTTTACTAAATGCATATGAAATGTGGTAACAAAAAAAAACAATATTTTTTCGTCTGTCTGTTTGTTCCGGTTAATCTCCGAAACGGCTGAACCAATTTTGACAGGACTGTAGGACAACTGATGTTAAAAGGAGTAACTTAGACTACCTTTTTTGGTAATAGGCTATTTTTTTTTTACCGGGAACGCGGGCAAAACCGCGGGAAACCGCAAATAGCAATTTAACCATAACTATTACATTTAGTTAATTATAACATGGTTGTACATAAGATAGGCCACACAAAGCCTCGAAGAAACTGGATCTCAAGTGCAGCTGCTGGATTAAATCAGTAGGGTGGTAGCCAGCAGGAGGCGGGCACTACAAAGTACCCCACCAAGCTGTGGTTTCCTCGAGATGTTTTCCTTCACCGAAAACTCTAGTTCATTGTAGGTATGATTCGAACCCACGACCTATCATCGCATTAAATAATATAATTCAACAGTATATAGAAATAACCTTTCCTCATTAACTCGGTCGAAAATTTTATTATCTAAATTAATCATCCAAAAATGTGTAACCCTTTGAAGCCAGTTTATCAGAAATAAAGTGAAAATTTCAATTATACGTAAACAGGTCAGTGGGGATTTAAAAAGTAAAACAACCCATAACGTCAAAGCAAAGTATCTAAATTAAAACAACGACGTGGTTGGAGTGTGTTTTTAATTTTTCAACTCCATTTAATTACAAACCTTGTAAGGTATGCATTTGGGTATGGGCTGATGGGCTGAACTCTATTATTATAATGATAGTATTTATTAAATTTGCATTAATTTGGTTTTTATTATTATGAGCACTCATTACAGCATTATTTTTAATAATAATATATGAGAGTGAAAGAAGAAATTCGGGAATCTCCGATCTACTTTTTTGCCGATGTAGCTGTAACGTCACGCACCTCCGCAACCCCGCAGTACAAAAAATGTTATCGATCGATATAATAATTCTTTTCGTTATTCCATTCATATTTTTTACCACCAATTATAATAAAAACTCCACTTGAAAACATTAACTGCTTTCTCCACCGGTGTAAACTGAATTCAAATTTGTGCTTCCTGACGAAAAGTTATTGTTTATCATTTTATAGATTTCAGTCGATAAAAAATTTAAAACATCGAAGATTAAACATAAGAATACTTTAATTCTGTAATGTGATTGTATTAAAGATATGTCAAATTATTGAAATTTTATAATTAACTTTTAGCCCTACTTAAAAGTGGATTGCCTATATCACCTTAACCCAAATACATCCCTGCTACTTTTCGCGGCGTAATTAACTGTAGCGCGTGTCCAGTTGATGCTTAACATTATTATAATTCATTTTATACGTCAAGTGCTGTAAAATGATATATTTTTGCGTTATCCTAAAATAAACAGCCATATTTTTAACCACAGAAGCTAATTTAAGCTATACTATACTATACTTAATAATAGGGGTTAAAGTATGAAATTGCCGTTTTATTGTAATAGGTACTTCGAATTGATATAGAACCTTCATGGTTTGAGATTTTTGAGTGAAACTTTTTATGACCTATGAACTTCTTTTTTTAAAAATGTGCAACATTTGATTATCGACTTTCAGTTGTTTTTTTATTCAGCTTAGACAAGAAAGATGGATACTTCGAAAATTCGAGTGATTTTTGAATACGAGTTCCGACGCGGAACTAACGCGGCAGAAACAGCGCTCGGGGACTGCCGCGGTAAAGCTATTTCATAGCATTTTTTATCAACTTATGCAATTATAATTATTCTACTCATATTATATTTATTTACAACAAATATTTACAATATATAAAATACAAACTATAATTATTTATTTACTTATGCAGTATTTTTTTCTTTCTTTGATATTAATAGATACCTATACACCTATATACTTTCTCACAAACAGCTGCTTACGTATTCGTCCAATTTTGGAGCAGCTCGTCTTAGGTTTTATTTTCGTTACGAAATTTCTTGATTCGGTCGCCGCGCTCAAAGCCCGCGATAAAAGCTATACAATAGCTTAAAAACGCTGGTTTATATTCTATTACCCTTCTTTAGTTACCCCCTCTCTATTTGTATTACTTTTCTTCAATGTACAGACACACCGGACTCTACTGTTTTATTATAATATGTAGGTAAAGAAGATATGTATAGATAGATAGATACAAGAAGATTACAATGATGCTAGAGGCTAGGTTATCATACCAATGTATTTGGCTTTCAGTCTGCAATATACCGTGATCGTAACGCTGGATGCATCCCGCCCAAGACCGGTACTATTGGAGATCCTTAGGGGAGGCCTATGTCCAGCAGTGGACGTCTTGCGGCTGAGATGATGATGATGATACCATAATCAAGTAACACGCCTTTTTAATCACCTCTCACTCGGTATTCTATGTTCTTTCTTGTAGCCAGCCAGACAAGTACTATATAGAAACTAACTTACTACCATGCTATGGTTTCTTCACGATGTCTTCGATACATAGCTAGCAAATGCCAAGAATAACTCATCAACGCCTAGTCCAAACTCTTGGACCAACAAAGCTGAAATTTTAGAGTACCTTTATGTAGCGAAGTAAGATTAGATTTTCGAAATTGAACCCCTAAGGAGGTAATATAGGGGATTGCGGGTGAAACCGCAGGGCGGAAAAGTTCCTTCATTATTACCACTGAACAATCATTGCTTTGTCGGCAAACAATATACGCCTGATGGAAAGCGGTTACCGTAGCCTATGAACGCTAGCAACACCAGGGGTATCACTCGCGCGTTGCCGACCCTTCCCCCTTCCCCGATTAGCTCTGGCGACCTTACTCACGCGCAGGAACACAACTATAAGTTATTTGGCTACGGTATTCTGTAAGGACATATCGCTATGCTCTTCATCTCTATTTACCTTTATAAGTGCCCTCTTAGAGACTAAACTGAATTAATAGCCTTGACCTCTATCAACTTATGATATTTATTTAAAATACTTTTGTAACCATACCTACTTCCCGATTGCAGGGTTACAAACCTCCTTAACAACGTGGGAAATCTCCCAACTAAAGCCCTCCATGAACCATTATAAATTGACAGAATTCCCTTTGAAGAGTTAATTGAATTTAACCTTTTCCGGATAATAGTTTAAAACTCAGAGGTATTCAGCTCAACTGCCTTATGATAATTAAAATATGACTTGAAGTCGTCAGATATGACTTAAAATAGGCTGATATCTGACACCAGACAGATAATCAACTCCCGTGATTTATTTTACAACGGTATTATTCAAGAAAAGTTTTGGAATATAATTATTTAAATTGCTCAGGTCACCTCGAGGTGATATAAATTTTGAATGCCTCTAGATTTCCACGTAACTTTTGGTTCCTTTATGAAATTTGTTTTGTCATATTTTATGATAGCTGCTTTATAACTTTGCGTCTGTTGTTGTCCATAAAAATATAATACAGTTTTTTTCGGACAGGAATCAACCTACAAAATAACTAAAATTACTTAAAGGGTAACACTAACAACTAAAAAGGAAGACCGTCACCAAATGACTTAAGCTTTCAGTGATGGAAAACATCGTAAGGAAACCATAGCACGGTGGTATTTTATAGGACCCGCCTGGCTGGCTACACCTTCAAGTTGGAATTATTTCGCCAAGCCCCTGATCCGGCAGTTCCAGAGAGCCAACCATCTAGACTTTATAAAGGTCGGCAGCACGTTGGCAATTCCGTTGGTATTCATGGTAAAGTCTCTGCGATAGAGGTACAGTCGTCATGGTCATCCAACTATTGTCACTATGTGATAAATATCAAACTCGTCTGAAATTGACATTTGTCACTTTGATACTTGGTGAATTTTGTGTAAAAACAAACTACAACCCTCAAATCCCAAGAGAGTTCTAATTACCTATATCTTATAATTTTATTATGTTAATAACTCTTTTTATGTAAAAGTTTTTTTTAAGCTTTCAAATTATATTTAAGACACACTTTATATTAAACACAACAATTCTTTTGTGACCGTCCATAAAGCGTTTACCCTAAGCTGTATAAAAATTACATTAAATTCAAATAAACAAAATCTGATCCAGCACAAAACTTAAGCTCCATTATAGTTAAGTCTGAGCTTAATTCTCAAACGGTTAAGCTCTTAAGTGTACTTAAGTTCGTCTTAGTGGATAATTTTAATCTGGATTTTATGGTTATGTCGAAATGGACATAAAATACTATCTACTTGTTTATCGGAAAATTTACATACTTTTCCACTAACAATACGCATTTGCTTAGAAAATTTTTACTTTGTTTCTTATTTATTTATTTGCTTTATGTAAAATCTACAGCTATCAGTGATAAAATTGACATACAAATTGTCCTATGCCATTGGAAATGGACTCGACAAAATTGTATTTTAGCATACTAATTTTACGGATGTACAGGGTGATTTTTAAGCCACTGGCAATACTTGCTGGGGTGGAAGTACTCATCAATATGAAAAACTTTTATTATGGGACCAACTCTGATATCGCGTAAAATAAAACGATTGCTTCATACATTTTGGTCGTAGTCGTCGTGATTTAAAAGTACTAGAACTTAACATTATTATTATTATGATTTCTATTAAATCATGCTACCTTATCCAAATTAAATTACCTCAAGCAAGACACATCGCTTAATCTAGTCATGGTTAATAACACACGGTTGCTAAATTGATTAAGTTCGATGAATTCTACTTGAAGAAGGTTTTATACTCTAAAATATTGTTTTTAGCCTATTGTATAGCTTTTATCGCGGGCTTCGGGCTTTGAGCGCGGCGACCGAATCAACGAAAAAACCTAACACCTCTACACACACATACATACATACACGTTAATGTGTGTGTATGCTGTTTGTGAGAAAGTATATAGGTGTATAGGTATCTATTAATATCAAAGAAAAAACATGAATTAATATCAAAGAAAAAAAAACTGCCTAAATAAAAAATATATAAATAATTATAATTGCATAAGTTGATAAAAAATGCTATGCAATAGCTTTACCGCGGCAGTCCCCGAGTGCCACACGAGTATATTTTTTTTATTTGCAGGCTTATGTTTGGCCAGTGTCTCCCCAGAGATATTATGGCTGGAAATTTATCATACTCCTGAAATACCTATTCACTCTAAACTGGTTCTATGAAATTGTTTACAAGCTTCCACCCCGTGGGATTTCCTTGCAAGAGGATATTAGGTACCTACTTTCCCGGGATATAATTTTTATACTTTATTTATATAAATAATTTCATCCAGTTATTACGAGTTAAATAACAAACGTAAACTTAATCTTTCATATTTTATATGTGTTTAATATTTTAACCACAGTTCCATTAAACGATAATAAATAAATAAATCGGGGCATTTCTCACACACGGCCATCTGATCCCAAACTAAGCAGAGCGTGTACTATGTAAACTAGATAACTGATATATTACATATAATACGTTTTTTTAAAGATTATTGTACTCTTAGACTTTCCAAGTTGTACATTAACTTCAGAGATCTTCAATAAAGATATTTGAGACGTCCATACTAATATTATAAATGCGAAAGTAACTCTGTTACCTTTTCACTAACCGATCGCGATGAAAGGTACGTAGGAGAGGGACATAGGCTACTATTTTTTTAGCAACGTGGGTAAAACCGCGGGGTCTGCTAGCAATATATTAAGTTCAGCATAAAATGCTCCCCTATGTTTTCTTTAAAACATATCCACTCACCACTTACCTATCTAGGGTGGTAAAATTTAAACTATTGATATCTCAAGTGATATAGTTTGAGTGCTTTTCCATGTCGAATAACATCTTTGTGATGATAAATGTCTGGAATAACTTCTGTTGTTTGGACAACTTTGAAATGTCCGAGAAAAAAATATTTAAAATCAAAGACTTTTTTTTTATTGAGTTAGCTAGACGGCTCCAGGGTGATTAGGAGGTTGGTTTTTAGGAAACTTGTTTCTTCCCTAATTCTGTTTTCTCATGGTTTGCTCACTTAATTGATATTTACAGACATATTATATTAGGAACTGGAGGTCCCTGGTTCAGTCCCAGTTGAAATGGTAACTGGTAGCCTAGTATAGGGGTATGTATACCCAAAAAATTGTGAAAATTCTCAATGTCAATTTGGGATGAAATATTTATTGGATGGATGGAGGCCTACAGTAGCTTACACAGAGTACTGAATCTTTAGGAAATTCACCTAATTTTGTGTACGAATCGCTCGCTGACTGAATCGTCTTTTTTTTTTAACGTTTTTTACTCTATTCGATTCGTATGCATGAATGTATGATTGCGATTTTTCAAAAACTACTGATCCAATTTGGATGGTGTTTTCGACTAAGAATTTGAGATTCTGGAACACGTGTTTCCCTTTCACTGACTACGAAACGAGTTCTAGCATCGTTATTTTATACCCACTTTGAACTCGGTTTTATTTTTTGTTAAAAATTAATTTTGTTTTACTCCGGGTTCTGATCATTAGACTCTCAGTAGTCATGGTACACCTTGGAGTATATATAAGCAAACTATAGAGCGCGCCTTACTAAGTATGAATCGAAAGCACAAGTATGAACACAGAAGGGTCTCAAAAGGAGATGCGGTAGTCGCGGGGCGGGTGCAGATGTATGGAACATCGCTATGAAAGCGCTGTACTATAGCTAAGTATCTATAACATTTTTGCTAACGATCAACACAACGGACCGGAGCGATACTGTTACTCTATAGCTTTTATGTATACTCTAAGTGGTACACCAGATACACAGGTAGCTGTACAGACTGCCGACCAAAGATTAATGCGTAGAACTGGCGGTATTAGTGTGACTAATCTACCACATCGACCTGGGTTTACATGTAGGCTTGATTTATAACTGCCATTGCTTAGTGTCTCCTCTGTTTATAAATAGGTTAGGTTGTAAGGAATCTACTCATAAACTATGAATACTATAGATCTATACTATAATAAAACAGTAGAGTCCAGTGTGTCTGTACATTGAATAAAAGTAATAAAAATAGAAAGAGTATTACTCGTAGAACATAAACCGGCGATTTCTAGAATTATTTCCTGTCTGTCTGTCTGTTTGTTTGTTAACGCAAATCTCCGGAACTACTGAATTTTTTATGTAGTTTTCACAAGTAGACAGAGATTAATTTGGAGTAGAATATAGGCTTTGTTTTGTTAAAATCGAAAATGTAAAATAGTTATACTCATTTAAAGATTTTTTGTTTTTGCTTATTTACTGTTAGAAAGATACATAGCAAATAATAACGGATTCTCAAGTTTCCACAGGTTTATGCTTAGCTTGGCGCTTCGAATAGGCTTTATTTCATCGAAATCGGGTGAAAGGAAGAAAATATAGGTATAGGTAGATGAAATTTGGATGATGGATGGATGAAAAAAAAAAAACAACATTGTCAGACTGTCCAAAAAATATGCACGGTGGTAGGGTACTTTGTAGTACCCGCCTGGCTGGCTACCACCCTCAAGTTGAAAATCTGTTGCCAAACACCTATTGGTGTGTTCCAACAGCTGCAATTGAGAGCCAGTTCCTTCTAGGCTTTGTGTGCTTACCACCTTCGGCCACATCATCACTTACAATAGTGAGATTGTAGTCAAACACAAGCCTATACAAAGTAAATATATATATATATAAAGAATGTAACCTTGCCGAGTTTCTTGCCTTCTCAGCTGATGGCGACTTCCGAATCGGTGGTAACTTCAGTACCTTCGACGTTCATAAGTGCCTTTCTAGGGCCTAAACTGAATAAATGGCTTTGACTTTGACATTGGCATAAAGGTAGGTACCAGCTACCAGGTAATAAATTACTTTAGTTAAGTACGTTTTTATTTTTATAGTACGAGTGAAACAGAAACAAAGTCTAGTATACAAGTACGTACCTTTAGAATGAAAATAGATGCCATTATATTTTATAAAGTGCGTCCATTATTTATTGTCTGTAGGAGTTATATCGCTGCTCGGGAGAATTCAATTTATTGTTTTATACCAGGTTTTATTCTATATTTATTTATTAATTTATTTATTAGATCACCAACAAAACACACATAAATACATTCACAGAAACAAGCACAGGAATATACAACAGTTAAATGGTGTCCCAATTAAAGGTGACGACCGCTAGCAAATAATAAAAAGAAACAGACAACAAAACCAAAACATAAAAATAAAATTATGAAGTTACTAAAAATTTTACGCTTCAAACAGTTAAAACATTGGTTAACAATTGGTAGTTACTAGTCCCAACAATTTATTTTTAAAAGGGTTCAGTCTATCGCCAAAAATATCAATCTCCCTTTGCCTAGAAACTAGGTTATAAGTTTTAAGCATTCTATTGATTGGAGAGTAGTGTCCCAGATTCGACTTTGCCGCTTTTTCGCTGAAAATTTTATATTTAGCGCATCTAGGGAATTTCATGGGTGCACTTATATCAACATACGATAGCAACAATGGGCAATATAGAACAGCTTTGAGTGTTTTATTGGTAACTGTTGAAGTTGTTCACTAGGTGTGTCACTTTATTACTGAAGAATATCTTCTTTTTTTATACCACATAGTCGGCAAACAAGCATACGGCCTGCCTGGTGGTCTGGTGTATCACTCGCGTTGCCGACACTTCCCCCCTCCCCGATGAGCTTACGCATAAAATTCGATTATAAACCGTTGCATTGATAAATATTTCGACAAATTTAGATCAACCGATATGTTTCTGAACCGAGTTTTATTTCTAGAGGGTATAGCCACAGTCTATGTAAGTCTTACAGTCGGCCAATGGACACGTCTAGACAATGCAATCGTGCGGGGCTGGCGGGGTGAGAGAGGGGCGGTAACGAGCCCAAACTGCCATACACTCGCTTGGGACACAATGACGAATGCTTATACAAAGCGGCATTTCGCGTGACTTCATGATAGACCACTGTTTGTTTTTTACGGTGTGATATAGCGAAATGATTGAACATTTAAAACAGCTGATACTCACACCTATAATCATATATTACATACACAGCTATACACACTCCCATACTACCATCACACACTGTGCGCATGGTTTGATTAGTCTCTTTTCCACATGTTATTTTGATTTAGCTTCCGCTACGTGGTTTCTCCCGCGTTCCCAAGGGATCTTATGTTTTCCTGGGATAATAAGTAGCCTGTAGCCTCAATAAATGGGCTATCTAACACTGAAATAATTTTTCAATTCGAATCAGTAGTTCCTGAGATTAGCGCGTTCAAACAAACAAACTAACAAACTCTTCAGCTTTATAATATTAGTATAGATTAAATCTGAAAACAAATAAAAAAAAGCTTTGCTTTAACTTAATCCAGCATACTCAGCACACTCTACAATCTAAACGAAATAAATTTAAGCCCTTAAGCCTCCTAGTTACTGGCTAGCATAAAGACGGATAGTAAAAAGAATTTACGGTCTACGAATACTGCAACAGATAGACTCGGACCGAGGACATGAATTACTCTTAGAAATTGGCTAAAGTTAAGAGAAGCGGCCGGTATTTGGTATACTATTATTATTTTTAAACTTCATTAAAATTTTTTGCTTACCTTGTTGAACGCATCTGGATGATACTTGGTAAGGACATGATAGTCTACACTGACAACTTTTTATATTATAATTTATGTAGGTACATATTTACCTTGTTTATTTTAACTCTGTTTTAAGCGCTATGACTGTAATTGTCAGGTTTTACATGCTATAGAATTTTTCTACCCGGACTTGCGGAATATTTTTGTAATATTTAATGAATCGCTCAAAGTTCTTACCTTGTACTGAACATCAACCCTTTACAATTTGCTGGCGGAGATCTGCGGCTTTTTATTACATATGCTTTTGGTTAGGAAACAAGATCTAATATACAAATAATTGTGTCCATCTAAAGAGCCAGCTCCAGCCAGCATGTTCAATATAAAATTCTATTTTACAAGTACTATTTTAATTATTATCTATTTATTTGAAATATTTTACGTATACATTTTGACACTCCTGTTCGCGTGGTAATTAGATACGTCGTAGAGTCGATTCCCAACAAGAACAAAGATTTGTGTAAATTAGCAAGGTGGTAGGCTCCTTCATTTAAAAGGGGAGATTTTCCGCCATGCTAGTTTATCGTGCCTGCGGACTGCGTTTCAATTTGCAGACGTTAGATTCTTCTATAATGCCGAGACACAGGAAACTTTGTCAGTGCGATATAGAATCTTGTGGCGCCATCTATCTACGGGTATTGGATAGTTTTATGTGTATTGTATAGATGTCGTTACTGTCTATTGTAGACCTACTTTCTATATATATAAAAATCAATGCCACTTTTCGTTGTAATTTTATAATTCAAGAACGGGCCCACCTATCCAAACCAAATTTTTAGGCTTTGTTCGGACTATTTAGTAGATGGTTTATGTGAAGTTTTCACAAAATCAGTCGAGCGGTTCTTCATTTAACACATTTTAGGGTTCCGTAGCCAAATGGCAAAAAACGGAACCCTTATGGATTCGTCATGTTTGTCTCTCTGTCCATCCGTATGTCACAGCCACCATTTTCCGAAACTATAAGAACTATACTGTTGAAACTTTGTAAGTAGATGTATTCTGTGAACCGCATTAAGATTTTTACACCAAAATAAAAAAAAATAATAAATTTTGGGGGTTCCCCATACTTAGAACTGAAACTCAAAAATCTATGGATAGGTCTTCAAAAATGATATTGAGGTTTTAAGTATCATTTTTTTCTAAACTGAATAGTTTGCGCGAGAGACACTTCCATAGTGGTAAAATGTGTCCCCCCCCCCTGTAACATCTAAAATAAGAGAATGATAAAACTAAAAAAAATATATGATGTACATTACCATGCAAACTTCCACCGAAAATTGGTTTGAACGAGATCTAGTAAGTAGTTTTTTTTTAATACGTCATAAATCGTAAACCGCAAATTACCTTTCATTCAATCAACTCAAATATTAAAAAAAATTGGCAAAAATCAAGGAAAAATTCTAAAAAATAAAAAACCGGCCAATTGCGAGTTGGACTCGCGCACCGAGGGTTCCGTACATAGGGACAGACAGCGGAAAGCGACTTTGTTTTATACTATGTAGTGATGATGATCATGATCTGGCTTCCATAACACAAGGTCTGTTTAGTTTGGGGTCAGATGGCTGTGTGTGAGGAATAATGTCCCAGAATATATTATTATTATTATATATATCTAATAGAACATAAACCAGCGACTTTTAGAATAGTTTTCTGTCTGTCTGTCAGTTTGTTCACACTCATCTCCGGAACTACTGAACGGATTATCATGTAGCTTACAGGTAGACGGAGATTAATTTGGATTGGAACAGAATCCTAGGCATTGTTTTATTAAAATCGGATATTGCAAAAAAAAGTTAGCCATTTAAAGATTTTTGGATATTTATATTACCTAAAAGTACTCGACACAGAAAATTAAAAGGGAAAAAGGTATAAAAAATTTATGAAGTCTGCGCGAACGCAGCCGTGGGCGAAAAGTGGATGAGTTTTTTGTCTTTAGCTCAACCAGTGAAATAACTTTGTCCTGTCAAATAAACGTATTAAACTACTGATATTTGGAGTTCAGTACGTCTTCAAAAATCTTATATATAATAATCATTCCAATACCTAGAGATTGATTTTTCAAGAATTCTAAATTCATATATAAAATTTCAAAGAACGTAACCATAGTGCGATTCAGATATCTTGCAACGCCATCTGTTGACAACGACAGGAATCTTTTTCAAAATCACATTTAAATTTTGACTATACAAAATTAAATCTAATCTTAATATATATATTTCTTGTGTGCGTGTGTATGTGACTGAACTCCTCCTAAACGACTGGACCAATTTTGATGAAATTTTTTGTGTGTGTTCGTGGAGATTCGAGAATGGTTTAGATTAAACGGCTGGACCGATTTGGATGAAATTTTGTGTATGAGTTGGACAGGACAACGTCTGTTGGGACAGCTAGTATCCTAAGTAATATTCTAAATGCGAATGTGAATTTATTTGTTCACGCTTAAACCGCTGAACCGATCGCGATGAAATTTGGTATGCAGAGAGCCAGATAAAAAAATAGATAAACATAAGATCCCTCAGGAACGCGGGTGAAACAGCGGGGCGGAAGCTACATATTTATAATGCGCATTGTAGGCTAGCCTAGCATTACATCACCACTATCATCACCATAATAATCTTCAACAGGATAACTGTTCCTCGTAAGTGGATAACAATTAAAATAATGTGCTTTAAACAGTAATGGCCGACACTGTGCCGTGCCAACCTAGGATATAAAATTCTAGACACAAATCCTACCCGCCCAACTAAAAAAGGCTCGAACACCACACCTAAACTGCCGAACCGATCGTGATGAAATTTAGTACGCAGTTAGGATATCTGCAAGCACAGGCATAGGCAAGTAAAATCGTATCGTGGTCGTCCCGTAGTATGTAAATGGAGACATTGACCTGTGCACAGGTAACGAGGATATATTACGATGCGTGCACACCGCCGCCGCCGCCCTGCCGTGCGATACAATTAGTAACCTGCTGCGCTCCGCTTTACATTCTACGATAATGGATTACCTTTCATTTACCTTGTAAACTGTTTGGGCTATATCTGACATTTTACTTAAAGTTTTAATGCGAATGTCTGTGTTAATGTGTTGGTCTTTGTTATTCAACCAAATTTTGGACTTACTTTACCTTTAACTCGCTGATTCACTCGGAATTTATCGTCAATACTCCTCGAGGCTTCGTCAACGTCACCGACTCAAAGACAAAATATCGGTGTTTTAAATTCAAACAAAATTCCGTGTATTTCAGTTTTATTTCATTCAGAGTTTCAGTATTTTCCCGAATTTTCCAACTGGGCATCTTTTTCATTTCTTTCTCTTCTTATGAAAATTAGCCGAATCGTCCACCCGTTCTCAAGTTATGCGCCTAGCAACACAACTAGCCATTCATTTTTAGAGTTCCGTACCCAAAGGGTAAAAACGAGACCCTATTACTAAGACTTCGCTGTCTGTCCGTCCGTCTATCGGTCCGTCTGTCCGTCTGTCTGTCCGTCCGTCTGTCCATCCGTCTGTCTGTCACCAGGCTGTATCTCAAGAACCACGATGGCTAGACAGTTGAAATTTTCACAAATTATGTATTTCTGTTGCCGCTATAACAACAAATACTAAAAACAAAATGGGCTCCCATACAACAATAGCGATTTTTTTGCCGTTTTATAGATGATGGTACGGAACCCTTCGTGCGTGAGTCAAGCTCGCACTTGGCCGGTTTTTATTTATATAGATAATCTATGAGATTGTAGTCATAGAATAGCAAAAATATGTACTCAAAGTTAAACATATTCTTTACCTGACAAATTTTGTAGAGCAATGTTGCAGTTCTGTTACTCAACCTTATTGATTTTTTACCTTTTTTTTACGAGCTAGAGGGTTATTGCACCTTCATATCTCTATTTTTATATTAAAAAATAATTTAAAAATGGTAAAACTGCCGCAAATCGGTAATGTTTACATGTAAAATACAGCAAAAAAAAAAAAACGAATTCAATCATCAATACATATAAAAAGAAAAGTCCTGACTCACGCATTAACTGAGTCTGTGGGGTGAAACCTAGCTAATAACAAAGGTGTTGATATTGTAGTTCAAGATTAACTGCATTTCAACGTATTCTAGACCGAATAGATTTTATATTGAGTGTGGATAAATTGCCCCAATAAATTGTGAGTGAACAATATTCATACAATCTAAACTAATATGAGAGGAAAGATTTGTTTGTTACGATTTAGCTCAAAAACTGCTCGACTGATTTTGAAAATTTTTCCACCGCTAGAAAGCTCTCCGCTTTGGTGGAAACCGGGCCTAACATAGGCTATATTTTATCCCGTGAACGCGGGTGAAACCGTGCGGAAACGCTAGTAATATTATAAAAAGGAAAGATTTGCATTTTTGTTTATTTGTATTTTTGTAACGGATGAACTCAAAAACTACTGAACTGATTAAAAAAATTCTTTCACCATTAGAATGCTACATTATCCTTGAGTAACATGGGCTATATTTTATCCCGGGCAAAGGGGGTGAAACCGCGCGGAAAAGCTAGTCTAAAATAAAATTAATTGACAATGTCTTGACCAAGCTTCTTTAACTAAAGGTGATGTATAAAGTTAATCAATGAAAGAAAGGGAGAAATGACTCGAAGAAAAAGATCATAGATTTAAGAACAAATCAAAAAAACTTTGATGAGTAAGCTTAAAACAATAATTACTTACGATATTATAATGTAATATTAAGGGGGTGATAGCTCAGTGGTAGTGACGTAAAATGCCGAGTCGAAGGTCGTGGGTTCGAATGCTGCAATGAGCTTTTGCGGTGAGGGAAAAAGTCGTGAGGAAACCATAGTACGGTGTAAGGGTAGGATTACTTTATGGTGACTGCCTAGCTAACTACCTCCCTCAATTTGCAAATCTGCTTCTTTTTTTATTCTTTATTTAAAGAGTTTATTCGCTTGTGCATATGACACTCTGATTTGCAAGCGTTATTTGATAACTTAAAAAGCTGATGATAATGATGATGATCTATGATTCTATTTTTTAAGTCTTTAATTGTTGTGATCATCAACTTGATAACCAAAATCTGAACGACTCGTAATAAGCGACTTCAGTCAATTAAACAAATTATACGATGCCATCCCGAAACGGTGGCAAAAACAATAAATAGAATTAAAATCCCAAATTAATTCGAAGCATGTAAATGACATAATAACATAATCATTGAAGAACAATTACCGGATCCTAACTCATTTATCAGAGTGGGAAAATTCATTTAAATTTGCATTTAAAATTCATAAATTATTTATTTGAACGCAGCGGATCGTTCGTCTTTAGGAAATTGAATTCTTAATGTTTAATTTTTGTGTTAACTATTTATTAAAGATGAGGAGGCTTTTTTATGAGATAATGATGATGAAATATATGTAACTAAGAGAGTGATGAGTGACCCAGAAGATCCAAGGGTTTATATGTTGTCCAATATTTAAATTTATCTAATGTTTTATTATATTTATGTTATTTGGGGTCAGTTGGCATGGTAAGATAATCACTCAGTACAAATATTTGTGTGCATGAACATGTCTGTTTGTCCTGAGTCTGGGTATAATTATCTTTATAAGTATATATTTACAAAAGAAAAGTAGTATATGTAGTATATCAGTTATCTGGGTCCCATAGCATAAGCTCTGCTTAGTTTGGGGTCAGTTGGCCGCGTGTGAGGAATGTCCCAGAATATTTATTTATTATTTATTAAAAAAAGAAGAGTTGATAAAATAATAAATCAGCAGATAAGTATATAAAGTTTACAATATTTAGGTCGAATCGATACTTGAACAGTATCTAAGTGAGTTCGGTTTTGCGGTTTTTGCCAACGCATTGCTCTGCCGGCTGCCACAACTAACTTCACAGTTTGTATACCAATACAATGAAGACCAGTTTCTGAAAAAATTTACATCGCCTGCTGTTCTTTATTTATTACTGACTGATCTTTATTTATTGAAAATGGAACATAAACTATTGGGTCATGCTCACTTTGGGGTCTTTGCTTGCGGCGGCGTCGTATGGCGGGTCGCTCACTTCCCTATAATATGTGCGAAGAGGGCGATGGCTGCCACATGCGTCATACTTGTGAACAGGTGCTGCTTGTGGGGGCTGGTCTGCTTAAGTTTGCAATCCATTTGTTTACTAAGTTACTCATAATTTTGATATTTATTTATTTTCCTTACTGTCATATAACACACACATATTGTCAGTGAGACTAGATTAATAATTTGATGTAATGAATCTGAGTTGGTTTTGATAAGAGTAATTGCTGAGTTTCTTGCCGGCTCTTCTCAGTAAAAGCAACCTTCCGAACCGTGCGTTAGAATCAGACTATTCATAAGTGCTTGTGAAGGCCTATTTGAATAAAAAATATTTTCATTTTCATTTTATATCTAGGATTCGAGATCTTTATTATAATTTAAATGACAAGAGAGTTTAATCATATGTTCAAATAGATGACACGATTACGTGCCGATTGGTGTAACGTGAGATACCTTACCTATCACGTTACAGGTAGTGGGTTACTTTTAATAATATAAATAATAATAATTACAGCCTATATCTGCCCACTGCTGAGCACAGGCCTCCTTTCATGAATAAAGGTGAAAGGGGAATGGGCAAATACTCTACCACGCGTGCCCACTGCGGATTGGTGGAAGTTGGCTTGTGGTCAACCTACTGTTGAAGTTGTCAAGCCGCCTAGGAGGTCTCCAACTAGCTTAATGACCATCACAATTAAGTGATAACCGGGACCAACGGCTTTACGTGCCTTCCGAAGCACGGAAACGCTCAAAATGAAATACCACTAGGCAGTCACCCATCCAGGTACCGAGCAGACTGGACGTTGCTTAACTTTGCCGATCAGTTAAGAACGGCTAATCAAGCTACGCCACAAGTGCTTCTTAACCTTTTACTACATTTTATAATTCAGTTATTTCAGACAGGTTTCGATTTGCTCTACCAATGTTGTGGTCGAAGGTGGTAAGCACACAAAGCCTAGATGGAAACTAGCTCTCAAAATACTGCAGGAAAAGTATGTAACATGCTCGGCAGATTTTCAACATGAGGGTGGTATCTAGCCAGTAGTATGTACTTTAACCACACCTTTATATAATTTCCATAGATGTTTTTACATATCTTTTTTTTTTGTGGGATATCAATAGTTTTTTTTTATTACAAGTGACACTGTTTATAAATCAATGAGATACACGACACTGTTTTTTTTTTAAATATATTGTTGCTTTCATTTAATTAAGGTTCTCTCTTAAATAGTAAAATAAGGTCTTCAATTAAACTTAGAATACGAAATACGTATTTTAGAATTTTGTATTTACGAATATGTTCCTACCTTTATTAAAATTTGCCAGACACACTGTGTGTCTATTATTATATACGCCAAGATATTTAACAAGTATATACCTAACATGCTCTTTAATAACCAACTAATATTAATATTATCAAATCAATTCCAATTTGTAAGCACTCAAACGATACGTAGAATTACATGAAATCATCATTACCTATCGTATCTAGTAACTGTAAAACTTATTTCTAACTTTAATAATAACTCAATTAGCCTCTCATTGGCTTAACCCGAGCACCTATTCTTATTCAATAAGGATGTGAAGAGATTTTTACATCGTCGACAAGGTGCGAGTGATTCGCCTGGTGTTGCATGCGTCAATAGGCTACGGTAGCCGCTTACCATCAGGCGTCGTTGCGGGCAGGTTGGTGTGGTCGGCCGGCACAGACATTTGTGTGCATGAGAACATGTCTGTTTGTCCTGAGTCTGGGTGTAGTTATCTATATGAGTATATTAAAAAAAATAAGTAGTATATCAGTCCAAGCTCTGCTTAGACTGATATACTACTTACTTTTATACTATTTTACTTTGGTGGTTCTGATGAATGAGGAATGTTCCTGGATATTATTTATCCGGTATACTTATAAATTCACATGTCTTTACTCGAGTCATTTATTACTTTACTAGCTGTCCCCCGCGGTTTCACACGATAAAAAAGTAGCCCATGTCCTTCTTCATAATAGCCTATCTGCGTACCAAAATTTCATCGCGTTCCGTTCAGCGGTTTAGGCGTAAAAAGTTAACAAACAAAGTCATATTCGGTTCATTTATAATATAAATAAGAAGTTAGGATTTCAACTTAAAAATATTAATTTTACAAAACCTGGAACGATTCTTTGAAATAAAACAAGAAATTATGCAAAATAATAAGGATACAAGTAGGCTAAAATCAATTTTTCCGTAACTACATTATGGTCATCACAAGTTCTTAGAAAACGACAAAGATAACACATATGAGTGGCGATCACTTTTCAACTACAAGAGTGACATAATAAAATTATTACGGGGTTCCTTACATCGCGAAAATGTTAAACCCATATTGATACAGATATAATCTTCTTAAATTAATGTACAGAGTACGGATAGCGAGCTGCATGTTTTTTTTAGAATATATTTATTTGCCAATAAATCGTTTATTAAGATCTATCTCGTTTATTTTTTCAATTAAAATGAATTAGTTTAAAATATTTAGCCTAGTTTTTGGCTTCTCCATTATATATTTTTTAATAAACAACAATTTAAAAGCACATTAGTGACTATAAAAAAACCTATTTATGGTAAAAAGTTTCGATTAGTTATACTGGGTGATTTTGTTATCACTGGCAATACTTGCAAGGGTGGAAGTACTCATCAAAATGAACAACTTTTATTATGGGACTAACTGTGAAATCATGAAAAATTATCAGCTGTTCCATACAAAAGTTCAATACCTACTCGACCAAAATGTATGAAGCAACCATATTATTTTACGCGATATCAGAGCTAGCCCTATAATAAAAGTTGTTCATTTTGATGAGTACTTCCACCCTTGCAAGTATTGCCAGTGATAACAAAATCACCCAGTATAACTAATCGAAACTTTTTACCATAAATAGGTTTTTTTATAGTCACTAATGTGCTTTTAAATTGTTGTTTATTAAAAAATATATAATGGAGAAGCCAAAAACTAGGCTAAATATTTTAAAGCCTTTGTTAGTAATCAGAATAATAAACTAACTTAAAGTATGATCGGAAATTTCCATGTCTGAATGGAAGCGAAGAAAACCAATAAGAAGGATAATACTTATGAAATAGGTCACGAAACTCGTGAATGCTTTTATGCGATCAGTATATAATTTTAATAGGTTTCGCCCCGCGTTTTCTCTCGCGTTACCGGGATAAAAAGTAGCCTATATCACTCTTAGCTCCATCAACTATATTTATGCAAAAAAATGACGATGATCCGTTGGTCTGTTGCTGCGTGAAAGAATGACAAACTAACAAACCAACAAAGGTACTTTCGCAATTTATAAAATGGAGATTTTAGTATAGGTTCTGAACGTACAAGTCATAGAGAGAAACGATGGAAGAATAGTTTTTTGTATCAGAACTTATAAAATAGCAAAATTTTAGTTCATTTTGGGGCAGGGAATGGCAGCCCCCCGTCGCATTGTCTTAAATTTATCATTATGTTAATATGTAGGTGAATATGTGCAGTAGTACCTCTATATTTGATAATTTCTGTCGTGGGTCTGCTGAAAATTTTCTTTAAACCTTTTTCGATTACCTACAACTTTAATTCGATTAAAATTTTTACAGCTGTCGTGGGTTTTATCAATTTTTTTTAAATCTTTTTAGAGAACTAGCTTCCACCCCCTGGTTTCACCCGTGGGATCTTATGTTTTCCCGGGATAAAAAGTAACCTATGTTCTTCTCCATACTATTGGCTATCTGTATACCAAATTTCGTCGCGATTGGTTCAGCGGTTTAAGCGTGAAAAGGTAACAAACAAACAAACAAACTCATTTTCGCATTTATAATATTAGTTAGGATTAGGTACTCCGTTTTTGTCTAAATATCTGTCTATTTGTCTGTCTTTCTGTATGCTCGGTGTCTTACAATATATTATATCTGTTGGTATTTACTTGATTTTACATTGCAATAATTAACATCCTTAGTACTGGCAACACAGTCACTAAGCATTTATTATAAAAGCAATGGTTGCCCTTAGTTCCTTCCTTACTTCTATTTTCACTGTGCTAGGAGGCAGACATTATAACCTTCATTGTGGCCATATTTAATTTGAATATATTATTTCATTTATGTTTTCCATTCTATTTAAATTCAATCTCTGCATTTTATTTCACGCCCGTAATCCTATTTCCTATAGGTTATGGGCCCAGCATTGTGCTGATCAAATATATTATTATTAATTTGACTACCTACAACTAAATAAAAAAAAAAAAAAAACGATATGGAGAATTTAAAGACCAAGCGAAATATTAGACCTTTTGCTGGTGAAAAATACAGTGTGTGGAAGTTTCGAATTCGCGCATTGTTAACTGAGATGGAGGTTATCAAAGTCATGGACGAGGAACCCATAATAGGGTTGGAAGCTTGGGAGAAAAATAATCGCATCGCGAAAAGTGTAATCGTCGAGTATTTGGCAGACTCCTTCCTTGGTTTTGCTAAAGAAGAATTTACTGCAAGAGAAATTTTGAAGAATTTGGACGCATTGTACGAGAGAAAAAGCTTGGCGACTCAATTGGCGATACGTAAGAAGCTGCTCGGTTTGAAACTTCAAGGCGACACTCCGTTACCCAAGCACTTCACGATTTTCGATGATCTAATCACGGAGCTACTGGCGGCTGGTGCAAAGCTGGAAGAAACTGACAAGGTATCTCACTTACTTCTCACGTTGCCGAATTCATATGACGGTGTCATTACTGCAATCGAGACATTATCTGAAGACAATTTGACTTTGGCCTTCGTTAAGACAAGATTATTGGACCACGAGGTCAAATTGAGAAATGAGGGTACTGACACTGTTAACAAAATTCTTCACGTCGAAAATAAATCTCAAAAATGCAACGGAAGAAAATTTGAGAATACTATGTCTTATAACAACCAGCAGAAGTTCAAGTCTAAGAAGAAATCTTTCATCAAGTGCTACCATTGCGGACGCAAAGGTCATGTCAAAAATGACTGTTACTTTTTCAAACGGATGAATCAACCTAATAAACAGACATCTGCAGTCAGGCACCGCACTGTACAAGCTGTGAATCTTACTGAGGGAGCGACAAGTTCCAGTGAAGCTTCCGGATTTGCATTTATGTCCGGAAATTATGAAGGTGGCGCAGAAGGAAACCAAATAACTTTCCTGTTGGATTCCGGGGCATCTGACCACATAATTAACAGGGAAGATCTTTTCTTTACCTATAGTAACTTACTTACACCGTTAAAAATTTCAATTGCTAAACACGGTGAATTTATTACAGCTACCAAAAGAGGAATATTACAAGTGATCAGCAACACCGGCATCCAAGGTACTCTAGAGGACGTATTGTTCTATCGTGAGGTACCGTACAACTTACTATCGGTAACCAAGATGCAGCGTGCCGGGTTGACAATCACCTTCGATCAAAATGGAACAAATATCAGTAAGGACGGTATAATACTGATGCAAGGTAAGGCAATTAATAATTTAATTTCTGTTGAGTTTGAAGTTGAAGTTAATCGATCTGTTTCTCAAATGTGCAATAGTGATAAAGGAAATTACGATTTATGGCATCAACGTTTAGGCCATATAAGTAAACAGAAGTTTTTAGATTTGAAAAATAACTGTATGATTGATGATGTAAGCTTTATTGAGGTGGTATCGCCTGATAACAAATTGTGCGAAGCTTGCATAAATGGGAAACAGACACGATTACCATTTAACACTTCTAAAGATAAAAGTTACATTAAACGACCGTTATTTGTTGTGCATACTGATGTGTGTGGGCCAATCACTCCTTCTACAATCGATAATAAGAATTATTTTGTTTTGTTTGTCGATCAATTTACTCATTACTGTGTTGCATACTTGATAACATATAAATCAGATGTGTTCTCGGCTTTTAGAGATTTTGTGGCAAAAAGTGAGGCTAAATTCAATTTAAAATTGGTAAATTTGTATTGCGACAATGGTCGGGAATATTTGTCTAGTGAAATGAAAGATTACTGTGTTTCTAAAGGAATTTCATACCATTTTACTATTCCTAGAACACCACAGCAGAATGGGGTTTCAGAGCGTATGGTTAGGACAATTACAGAAAAAGCCCGCGCTATGATCGACGGTGCTAAATTACATAAGTGTTTTTGGGGTGAGGCAGTCTTAACTGCAGTATACTTAATAAATATTACACCTACCCGCGCTTTGAAACAAACTCAAACTCCATTTGAATTGTGGCACGATAAAAAGCCTACAATTAAGTATTTAAAAGTTTTCGGTTCTACCGTGTATGTGCATAATAAAACCCGTAAAACTAAATTCGATGAAAAATCGTGGAAGGGTATACTGGTAGGGTATGTACCTAACGGCTACAAGGTGTGGGACATAGAACGCGAAAAATATGAAACAGTTAGGGATGTCATAGTAGATGAGGTTAATTTTCTGCAGTCGAGGCCTGCGTTACGACGTATTGAAGGGAATGAAATTGAACATTTCCATGACAAAACTGATGATAGTAATGATATGGCGTCGAAATCAGTGTCAATAATACCTCGAAGTTGTGACAGTCCTAAATCTGATATTTCCAAAGCTGATAATTCTAAATTAGATGGCTCAAAATCAGTTGGATCAAAATCAGATAGTTCAATATTAAACGATTCAAAATCGGATAGTACAAAATCTGATGAATCTGTTTCTAGTGGTAAGATTCGCAAATTAAATGACCCAATGCCAAATGTTGATGACAAAACAAGTTCTGGTAAAACTTGTTCTTCTGATAAAAATATTGAAGGTTCATGTCGATTGCGAAGGAGTGCTAGGCTCAAAGGTCGTCCCCCTGTGTCTTATAATGAAATTGATGATATTTTATTGTGTGCTGAATCAATTGGTTGCAAAGTACCTACTTCATTTAATGACATTAAAAGTCGGGATGACAGAACTCTATGGGAAGGTGCGATTAAGGATGAGTTAGATTCACTTTTAGTTAATGATACTTGGACATTAGTACCTAAACCAAGTTATAAAAATATAGTCGATTGTAAATGGATTTTTAGTATTAAAAATGACGAGTTTGGCAATCCATTGAGATATAAGGCACGTCTTGTTGCCAGGGGTTTTAGTCAGCAGTATTTAACTGATTATAATGAAACTTTTGCCCCTGTTGCTCGTATAGCTAGTTTTAGGTTTATAATTAGTTTTGCAAATCAATATAATTTATTGGTTCATCATATGGATGTTAAAACCGCATTTTTAAATGGTATTTTGAAAGAAGAAATTTACATGAGTGTACCAGAGGGGGTAAATTGTAAAGATGGTTACGTTTGTAAATTAAATAAAGCTTTGTACGGACTTAAACAAGCTGCTAGGTGTTGGTTCGAATTATTTGATCAATGTCTTAAAGAAAAAGGATTTGTAAATTCATCAGTTGATAGATGTATTTATATTTTGGATAAGGGAGATATTCATAAAAATATTTACGTTTTGCTTTATGTCGATGATCTGGTGCTGGTGTGTTTTGACCGGCAATCAATAAATAGAATTAAGGGTTACTTAATGAGTAAATTTAAAATGGTAGATTTAAATGAGATTAAGTTGTTTCTGGGCATTAAAATTACTAGACATAATGACACAGTAACTTTGGATCAATGTGCATACATAAAAACTATATTAGATAAATTCGGTATGTCTGACTGTAATCCTATTAGTACACCTTTAGAGAATAAACCTAATTACGAAGCTCTTAACTTGGACAGTGAGTATAATGCACCTAGTCGCAACCTTCTTGGGTGTTTGATGTATGTTGAGTTGTGTACTCGTCCTGATTTAAGTGTAAGTGTTAATATTTTGAGTAGATACACAAACAAAAATAATAAAGAGTTGTGGCAATGTCTCAAAAGAGTGCTTAGATATTTGAAGGGCACAATAAATTTAAAACTAACATACAAAAGGTGTAATGATTTTAATTATATTTTATGTGGGTATGTAGATTCGGATTGGGGTGGTAATGATGTCAATAATAGAAAAAGTACTACGGGTTATTTATTTAGACTATTCAATTGCTGTACAATAACTTGGAATACAAAGAGACAAATGTCTGTAGCGGCCTCATCGACTGAGGCTGAATACATGGCATTATTTGAAGCTGTAAAAGAAGCATTATGGCTTAAGTCTCTGGCAATTAGTGTTAAAATTAATGTTGTCAGTCCAATTGCTATTTATGAAGACAACAACGGTTGTATTAGTATAGCCAATAACCCTACTAGTCACAAAAGGTCTAAACACATTGACATCAAGTACCATTTCTCTAGAGAACAAGTTGAAAACGATGTAATAAAATTGTTTTATATACCCACAGGTAAACAAATAGCGGATGTGCTGACAAAGCCGCTACCAGCTGTCACATTTCAACAGTTTAGAGATGAGATGGGTTTAAGTTTACAATAATTTATAATTTTAATTTCCTTATAATTTATTTATTTTGATGTAATGGTTTGATTAGGTTTTTCTGGGTTTTCCTAATCCTTGCAACAAATGTTGGACCATCAAAATTGTAATTTTCCCAGTAGTCACTTTGAAGGTTTTATAATGTTCTGGTTATTTAGATACATATGATTGTGAAAAGCTAATACATAAGTTTTAGTTGACTGATTATTAATTATTGAGGGGGCGTGTTGGTATTTACTTGATTTTACATTGCAATAATTAACATCCTTAGTACTGGCAACACAGTCACTAAGCATTTATTATAAAAGCAATGGTTGCCCTTAGTTCCTTCCTTACTTCTATTTTCACTGTGCTAGGAGGCAGACATTATAACCTTCATTGTGGCCATATTTAATTTGAATATATTATTTCATTTATGTTTTCCATTCTATTTAAATTCAATCTCTGCATTTTATTTCACGCCCGTAATCCTATTTCCTATAATATCCCTAAATTTAGCCCCGTACTGTTTGCTCCAATTTATATATGTACAAATGCAAGAAGAAAAATATTTATAACAGCGCCCCCTGGTGAGTTGTCACCATAACACCTATCTAAGATTATACACTAATCAAACCCGAACCCATAACTGAAAATTGCATCAAAATCGGACTAATTGTTTTGGAGAAAAGTAGCAACATTGATTTGCACAAATAATGTTTGCTGCAGCGCCCCCTGGTGAGTTGTCACCGTAACATCTATCTAAGAATATGCACCAATCAAACCCAAACCCATAACTGAAAACTGCATCAAAATCGGATTAGTATTTTTGGAGAAAAATGCCAACATGGGTTTGCACAAACATCCTCTCACCCCAAACGCACTTACGGTCTCCGTTCCGTCGCGGGTAAAAATCACTGGCTGTAAAGATATAGAAGTTTGGACCCAAAAAATTAAAGATTTAAAATTGTAACGTGGGCATAAATTTAGAATAATTAAAATAATTGTTATTTACAGGATAATATACTATTTATAAAATTTTAATAACACGAGCAATAAAACCAATGAAACAAATCATAAATAATTAAATCTTCGGCCCCAGGCCCCCGAGGCCTCCCGTGGCCCCCGGAGGCACTTTCAATGGAACATTAAGGAAATTGCCACTCGCTACAAACGATATTGCCCGCCATATTTGTATGCAAACACAGTTCTGTACTTTATAAATGGTTTAACCTATTGTGACAAGGAGGGCTATATTTTTGTCGTCTTAACGGTCTTTGTAACATAAGTAAATAAATAAATAAATAAGTTTTCATAGATTTATAGTGTTTAATATAAGAAATACTCAAAAGAAACAGCAAAAAGAAATGTATGTACGCGAATAACTTCCGAACGGCTGCCCCAAATTGGATAATTCGCACAAGGTTTGTTGGGAACGCGGGTGAAACCGCGGAGAACAGCTAATATAATATAAATTATAGTCATACTTATTTTATCCTGTCCAATTATATAATTTGTATCTGTATATCTGTATACATTATATAAAAGGAAAAGGTGACTGACTGACTGATCTATCAACGCACAGCTCAAACCACTGCATGGATCGGGATAAAATTTGGCATACAGATAGCTATTATGATGTAGGCATCCGCTAAGAAAGGATTTTTAGACTTTATAACTAGCTTTCTACGAACTTTTCACTAACCCATAAACCACGTCGCATTTTAAAAAGATTACTTTAAAATTCGAAGTGCAAAGAACCAGTGACTGCTAAATGCTTGAGCAGTCAGAACGTGGTTCCGCTGGGAATCCAATTTCCAAATGCAGTAGAATTTCTCCAGCACTGTGTAACACCTGCATGCAAACTACTGCACAATTTTACCAGCAGTCTTTAATGTATACGTTATGTTAACAGGAATAGGCGGGAGCGGATTTATGGGCTTAGCGTTTTTCCGTTTATAAGTGTCATACCAAGACCTTGAGCATAATGATTTTAATTTTTAAGCTATTCTTCAAACACATTGAATATTAAAATGGATATAAAATACAGATGGAATAAATTACAGAGAAGCGTATAAGGCTTTCTCGCTTTTTTGCTATCGATAGTTTCATAGACTAGTCATTAGAAAAGTGGGTATAATAGTTCATGTAATTTTGACGTTTTCGAAGTATGTCATAAACTTATTCTATTTTGTTTTTCTTTTCCATTTTAATATTAGATAATAACGTGTAGTAATAAAATTCGAAAGCTCAAACTTAGTAATAAAAATCGCTCCCATAAAATGTTAACAAAAAAAATAAAAATAACACAAACTCCTTGGTAAACAAATGAAGTAAAAAAAATAAAAGAAAATAATAAAAATCAATCCCCTTATCAACAAAGCCTCACCCTTATACTTCAACAGTTCGTTCGCTTAAATACGAAATGATTTTGTATCGAGTTTTCACTGAATTTTCACTCGATGCAAGTTTCTTATTCGGATCTTTTTCATTAAATTAGGTAAGTAATATTGCATTTGATATTAAATTCTACTCGAAAGTATATTAAATTATATGCTTTCATCTCTTCAGTTTAAACAATAAAGTTCATTTTTGATTAAATATTCTTTATTACTATCGATGAAATATTTTATGTTTAAATTTAAAATAAAAGCTTGTATGTCTATGAGATAATTATAAATATTTTTAAGCTATTGTATAGCTTTTATCGCGGGTTTCGGGCGCTAGGAGTAAATATGTTCCTTGGCTTCGGGCTTTGAGCGCGGCGACCGAATCAAGAAATTTCTTTACGAAATGTGTGTGTGTGTATGCTATTTGTGAGAAAGTATATAGGTGTATAGGTATCTATTAATATCAAAGAAAAAAAAAAAAAAACTGCCTAGATAAAAAATAAATAAATAATTATAATTGCATAAGTTGATAAAAATGCTATGCAATATCTTTACCGCGGCAGTCCCCGAGTGCCACTCGTATTTTTTTTTACGTTATATCAAGTATTATAGTAGTAAAAGTTTTGTTGTTATTTTAGTTTGTCAAGCTCACGTTAAGCATTAATTTTACATAGTTATTTATGTGTTAGATTATTAGCTATTACTAGGTTTGGAAAAATTGCTTCAACGTAATGTATTTTTATATTTTTGTCATTTGATGTCAAAAAATGAAATTAAAAAAAAGTAGAGAATGGTTGATTTTACAAAAATAAAAAAAATATAAGTACCCACAAAATATGTAAAATACATAGTCAGTCATTTAGTAAAGAACGTCCTCCTGTTTTGAAATCCTATAAAAGGGAAGAATTTCCTTTCACATTATTCCCAATGCAATGGAAAAAAGCGATAATGACTTTTGTTGAAGTAAAGCTGGGGTACATCGAAATATGTATTATTCGATTTCAATTCAAATGACATTTGCATCGAAAGAGTTCTATTTTTTGCATATTATTCATTGATTAACGCACTGACCCATTTTCAATTTAAATAAAAAGATCTTTTGTGGCTCAAAGAAGTAAAATGCAAGAGTCGTTACTGGCACAAGGCCACGGTAGCCAACGGTTCGAAATTTAAACTTTATGTGTAATATTCGACTTCAAATTTTCCGCTTCGTTGATGCACCTGTGCATTTTAAGATTTTAATTTATTATTTAAAATTCGAATGCTTATTTTTTAAGTTTTACGATGAATTTGTTTCTGCTCATATTTTCACCGTCATAAAGTAATAGCATTTTTTTATTTAATTAAATTACTTTTTTTCAATAATAAAATTGTTTGTAACAATTTATAATGATAAGGATCCTTACATAAATATTAGGTACCATGTCTCTCCGTCCGTTAGTATACGGGTGAATTTCCACAAATGGTGTTTTTTTTATCATATCGGTGAACTTTTTCATTTATCTCTTTTTTGTATATGTTTTAGGCTTTACGTAATCTTTAGGATATTAAATATCCCCAAATTTATTATCATCAACGTATCATTTAAGACTAAGGAGTAAATTTAGTTTGAATTTTGGTTGCCACCGATTTGAAAAAGCTGACCACCGAAATGATAAGTTTATCCACCGAAATGATATGCCTATCCACCGATATGTTAATCGAAAGAAGCAACCGAAATGACACAGGATCCACCGATATGACAAAACGACTCATCGACATGATAAAATATTCCACCGATATGATAAAGCAATCCACCGATGTGATAAAACTGTGCGCAGTATCATGAATTAAAACGACGATATGAGAAATAAGTCACCGATTGGTGATATCGGTGAAAATGATCACATCGGTGGGAATAAAGAACACCGATTTCACAGATGAAAATGAAAAATGAAAATGAAAATATTTTTTATTCAAATAGGCCTTCACAAGCACTTATGAATAGTCTGACTCTAACGCACGGTTCGGAAGGTTGCTTTTACTGAGAAGAGCCGGCAAGAAACTCAGCAATTACTCTTTTCAAAACCAACTCAGATTTATTACATTAAATTATTTATCTAGTCTCACTGACAATATATGTGTGTTATAACAAAAAAAAATGAGTGACATAGTTAATAAATAGATAGCAAATTTAAGCAGACCAGCCCTCACAAGCAGCTCCTGTTCACAAGTATGACGCATGTGGCAGCCATATGAGAACACCGACGTGATAAATTACACACTTTTTCGAAAATTACAAAAAATGCATAATATGTAGGATAAATTCAACAACAGTCAATAAAGCTAATTCACTTACTACCTCTGTAAGAATCAAACAACCATAATATAACTACTCATTACACTAGAAAAAATCTACCACCGATGGAATGGCATATGCAGTGATTTGACACCCATCCGTTCTGATTGCGCACTAGCACGCTACTTAACATGAAATAAAATTAAGGAGGGGATGCTGTCGGACTCGTCTATGTAGAGTTAGGTCTAAATTACTTTTGGTCACCGATATGAGAACATTTTGCAGGACAAGTACGTTTGTGCCTCTCAGAAAAAACTATCGTTAGTTATATATAATAAAATATGCTATTTATTAATAATAAAACTAATATCCTATAAAATAGAATAGGTTGTAAACTTAATTTACTTATATTTATTAGCGTATAAGCTTTTTAGTTTGTAAAAAATGTAGGGGGACAGCACCGATATGAAAAAAAAATGGAGTTTATGTATTTATTTCTACCATTAAATATAGTCCTAGTCAAATGATATTATTGCCACAACCCAATAACTACCTGTACCTGTAACTCATTCAAGGGGCAATGTATACGTTTCTATAACAAAGTACCCAAAGAAATTCAAGAACTATCTGTGTATAGATTTAAAAAATTAGTTAAACAAAAGTTATGTAAAAAAGGGTACTATAAAGTTTCTGATTTTGTAGAAGACAAGAATGCATTTAAATTAAATGTTCGCTACACAAACTATTTCATTATAATTTTATAAAGTTTGTTATTTGTAATTAAATAGTTACATAAATTAAATAAAAAAGAACAAAGATCTATAAAAAAAATGTCCCTTGCTGAGTTTCTTGCCGGAGTCTTCTCAGTCCAAGTGTATTCCGAACCGGTGGTAGAATCATTTGTAACGTTCATAAGTGCCTTATTAGGGCCTAAACTGAATAAATGATTTTTGAATTTTATTGAATACTAAAAAAAATCAATTCAATACAATATTCGAATTTCACCGAAGACAAAAGAAAAACGTCATCTGGGAAATTCACCCATACGTATATAACTCGATAACTCTGCATAAATGTTGTTGTAGTTTTCACAGATACCAGTCCAGTTTTTATCCCTATAAAATTATAAATTAGTTATAAAAATTAAAAAAGATAACAAAAATTACTGCAGTTTACCGAAATAAAATAAGTGTATCAGTATGAATATTCCACCTTCGATGACGCGTCATTTAGTATGCTAATAGGCTGTCTCATTCTTTTGTTTGTAAAAGAAGAAAGACACATTTTTGTGTGTCTACATGCAAATGCTTCCATTTTTCAAGAGCACTTTTTTCAACAGATTTTGTTTCTTTAGGGTTGTCAACTTTACCTTAACTTTGAAGTGTTTTTGGTTTGTTTCAAAGTACAGTACCTGGGGGACTGAGGTCTGCCGCGGTGAAAATAGAGAAAGATAATTTTCCCAGATATTAGACCTAGCTAGATCGATTTTTCGCCCCCGTAAACCAACATATTGTAACTTTCATCGAAATTGTTAGAGCCGTTTTCGTAAACGTGAAAAGAATATTATATTATACAAATGCTCATTTATTAGAATCGTATTTTATTTAAATTCAAAACGGAACCCTTATAGATTCGTCATGTCTGTCTGTCTGTCTGTCCGTCCATCTGTCTGTCTGTCTGTCCGTCCATCTGTCTGTCTGTCTGTCTGTTCGTCCGTATGTCACAGCCACTTTTTTCCAAAACTATAAGAGCTATACTGTTGAAACATGGTAAGTAGATGTATTCTATGAACCGCATTAAGATTTTCACACAAATATAGAAAACAAAACAATAAATTTGGGGGTTTCCCATACTTAGAACTGAAACTCACACAATTTTATTTCATCGAAACCCATACGTGTGGGGTATCTATGAATAGGTTTTTATAAATGATATTGAGGTTTCTAATATATTTTTTTTCTAAACTGAATAGTTTGTGCGAGACACTTCCAAAGTGGTAAAATGTGTGACCCCCCCTGTAACTTCTAAAATAAGAGAAGCAAAGTAGTAGGTATATGTAGTATATCAGTTATCTGGCTTCCATAGTACAAGCTCTGCTTAGTTTGGGGTCAGATGGACGTGATGGAATAATGTCCCAGAATATTTATTTATAACTAGCTTCGGCCCCGTGATTTCACCTGCGTTCCTGAGGGATCATATTATGTTCTCCCGGGATAAAAATATATATTATTTCAGAATATATTCTATCTGTGTGCCAAATTTAGTAGTTAACATCCAAACAAACAAACGTTCACTTTTATAATATTAGTAGTAGTAGTGACAACCCTATTGAAGTTCACTCACATTATTTACTGTATATTATATTAGGTACGAGGAAAACGTCTTCAGAATGTCGAGTGAAACGGATTTACATGTTTCAACAAAATTACCTGTCAAAATATGACTTGTCTCTTAATAAAGCAAACAATAGGGGCTTGCTGACATCTCCTTTTATAGACAGCACACATTTGAATATATATTAGATTACATCATCTATCATAGAAAAAAATATTACAGAACTATAGACACATTAGCAAGACAAACAATTAATGAAGACAAAATACAAAAAAAAACAATAATTTGTGGAAAGGATTACATCTCATTTATACTCTGAGGCATGAGGTAATACGAGAAAAAATCACAAAAAAATAATTTATGAAGAATATAATTAAATAAACTAGTAACTGTGAATGCTATTAACTAGTAAATATCATTCACTGCTAAGCGGATGACAGCACTGGAGATGCCCAATACTCTGCTATGCGGATGACAGCACTGGAGATGCCCAATACTCTGCTATGCGGATGACAGCACTGGAGATGCCCAATACTCTGCTATGCGGATGACAGCACTGGAGATGCCCAATACTCTGCTATGTGGATGACAGCACTGGAGATGCCCAATACTCTGCTAAGCGGATGACAGCACTGGAGATGCCCAATACTCTGCTATGCGGATGACAGCACTGGAGATGCCCAATACTCTGCTAAGCGGATGACAGCACTGGAGATGCCCAATACTCTGCTATACGGATGACAGCACTGGAGATGCCCAATACTCTGCTATGTGGATGACAGCACTGGAGATGCCCAATACTCTGCTATGTGGATGACAGCACTGGAGATGCCCAATACTCTGCTATGCGGATGACAGCACTGGAGATGCCCAATACTCTGCTATGCGGATGACAGCACTGGAGATGCCCAATACTCTGCTATGCGGATGACAGCACTGGAGATGCCCAATACTCTGCTATGCGGATGACAGCACTGGAGATTGCCCAATACTCTGCTATGCGGATGACAGCACTGGAGATTGCCCAATACTCTACTATGCGGATGACAGCACTGGAGATTGCCCAATACTCTGCTATGCGGATGACAGCACTGGAGATGCCCAATACTCTGCTATGCGGATGACAGCACTGGAGATGCCCAATACTCTGCTATGCGGATGACAGCACTTGAGATGCCCAATACTCTGCTATGCGGATGACAACACTGGAGATGCCCAATACTCTGGCCGTGCTAACATCCCTCGCTCCGTGGTGGAAGAAAGCCGAATACGACTTGTGTCTGAAGTCAAGACCTCCTCGGAGCGGGTCTCGGAATGGAGGAGATTTAATTTAGTCCGATTTAATCCCTCGAAGACACAGGTCTGCGCGTTCACTGTGAAAAAAACCTCATTTGTAGCAAGCAGCATTGAATTTTGAAGACACTCCCCTCACCATCTCAAAGAGTATTGGGATACTCGGTTTCAACATTGCGAGTGATGTCCAGTTCCGGGGTCATTTGGAAAGTAAAGCCAAACTGGCTTCAAAAAGCTGGGTGTCCTAAATAGGTCCAAATAGTACTTCTCACCACTCCAGCGGCTTCAGCTTTACAAAACGCAGGCTGGGCCGCATATGGAGTACTGCTTACACCTTTGGGCAGGCGCATCCGATTATCAGCTTACCACCTTCGACCGCATCTTCAAACAAACCTATACAAAGTTAAGAAAAGTGATATGCAATGTCACGTGTCAAAACAATATAACTGAACATGACGAGTGTAAAACTCAATATATTTGGGTTCTTTGACCACTGAATCATACGAATTGAATCTAAATCCGTAAATTCTTAATCGTTCAATTGGCTGCATAATTTTATTTTGTTTATTTGCCACACATCAAACGGGGCTTTAGTCTTTTTGGGTCCACTCATCGTTCGGCCCGCGGACCGAAAAACCTAAAATCCTTTGAAGGTGTCGATTCGGTACGCAAGAAACAAATTCTCTAAAGAATGCTTAAAGATATAAGTTTTGAATTTTAATCCTACTGCGATAGATCTAAAAAGGGTTATGTCTAAACATAATAAATGCATTTTATTATTCAATCAATAAATTATTATTCAAATTCAAATTCAAAAATCATTTATTCAGTTTAGGCCCTAATAAGGCACTTATGAACGTTACAATTGATTTACCACCGGTTCGGAATAAACTTGGACTGAGAAGACTCCGGCAAGAAACTCAGCAAGGGACATTTTTTTATAGATCTTTGTTATTTTTTATTTAATTTATGTAATTATTTAATTACAAATAACAAAGTTTATAAAATTATAATGAAATAGTTTGTGTAGCGAACATTTCATTTAAATGCATTCTTGTCTTCTTTTATTTAATTTTACTATTTATTATGACTATTTACTAAATAAAGTTCTTTGCCCATGGTTTAATTTTTCTGTTATTTTTTAATTCCATTTTATAATAATCTTAAAAAAAAAATTACCAGTTATTTTATCAAAAATATTTATGTATATACGCAGTGTAGGTATAATAGGGTTGACACCTTCAATATCATAATAATTTGCCCATTGTTTTGAGTTAGGCAACTATGCACAAGCGTTGAATATGGAAGACAACTCATAAATATGGAGGACTTACAGGAAACCGAAGGGTTGCAGCCCCTGGCTGCACGCCAACAGGGTTGTCACGCGGTTTCGTAACTTAAACTGAACTAAACTGCGCGTGGTCTTGATACATTTATTACAACTTTACTTGCAATGACTGGTTTGCTGTGACAGTAAGGGCTGCCACAAATTTTTTACATATCTATACATATAATAAATGTTTAGAACCAGCGTGTCTGTAACGTTTTTTTTATTACCAAAAATGGAGAGTGGGTGATGTAGTAACATAATGCAAAGATTTTTTCTTTTTCTTCTCTGTCTGTCTGTCTGTTTCAATACGCTAATCTTTGATACTATTGAACGGATTTTCATGGAGTTTCCATAGGTTAAAGCGGCTTGACTTGTCGTCGAATTGGCTTTCATCAAAATCGGGTGTATAATATTTTATAAAGTCTGCGCAAGCAAAGCCGCGAGAGAAAAGCTAGTATTTTTATGCGATGTTCCAAAATTATAACAAATTCTTTATACATCCAGTTTAGCGTCAAATGAACATTGTTTTGTTCTTTTTTTAAACCAATATGTGGGATATAAGTATATAACAAGTTACACAAGTCCGTTTTTAATAAAATCCAAATAAAATACATTTTTCGACATCGCTCGTATATATGATACAATATTTCCATCTAAACGTTATAAAGCATGATGAAACGATATGACAGAATAAAAATACCGACGACCGAATAAAAATATTATATCCTGACAGGTGATCGACAACCCTACGGGATTAAGCCGTTTTGTAGTGATCGAGTGACGTCGCGTGATTTACAGCAGCTTTTGTGGATTGAAAGCTTTTAATCAATATAGCCTCCTAGCCCACAGCTTAAATTTTATGTCAGGTCATTCATTTATTTTGTGCATTTGGTTTGTGACTCCCCCTACAGATTCTGGAGGAAGCTTTAGAATATTTTTCAATTATAGTATCAGTTTGACGGGTGGTGGCGTGGTTGGTTAGATACCATATCAATCACGCCACAGGTCGTGGGTTCCATTCCCATTCAGGATAGACATTTGTGTGCATGAACATGTCTGTTTGTTCTGAGTCTAATTATCTATATTATATAAGGTCCTAATAAATAAAGTACGGTCCTTTTGAGGGATGATAGTATAGGTCATAAGTATTCCGAAAATGATAAAATAAAAATATTCGGTCGTAATTTTAATGAAAAAAAAAACCCTGAAAATGTACTTCATCACTACTTAGCATTAATTAAAACCATTAACAACATAATCAGGTGTGAAATTTATTATTAAAAAATAAAAAAAGAATTTAAAAATACATTAAGTAAGTACTTTTATTTTATTTATTATTTATTTTTATTTATGAAGTACAATTTCAGGTTTTTTTTATATTTTTATTTAATCATTATCGCAATACTTATGACCTATACTATCAACCCTCAAAAGGACCGTACTTCATTTGTTAGGACCGGTTTGTTAGAATCGGAATCGGACTTCAGTAGTTCCGACGTTCATAAGTGCCCTCCTAGGGCCTAAACTGAATAAATGGCTTTGACTTTGACTTTATATTAATCAATATACCTACCGATGGGATCTGGCAGTTGCACTTGAGAGCCAGTTGTCTCCAAGATTTTGTAAAGGTAGTCATTCAGGCAAAACATTTGCAATGTTATTGCTAACATCCATAGGTGATGATGGCAACATCAGGTGAACTGTCTGTCTGCTGGAATACATCATTAGATGCTTAATGACAGAAAGAAAGAAAGAAAAACCATTTATTTGACAGACACAAAGTGAAATTAAACAATAGTACAACACATAACAATAAAAGTGATTGTGCCACCAAACAGGACATCAGCTCAGCATAATGCTACTGACTACCATTTAGTCAGCAGCGCTGATTATCAGCTGACGCCTTCAGTTAGGTGCTTAGTGACAGGTTTTCAACTTCAGAACGGTATCCAGGCAGGCGGGCATACCTACTACAAAGTACCTGCGGTATTTTCAGGAAAACCTTAAGCTCATTGTATGATGACGACCGTCATTGGAAATTAATACCACTAAACTATTATTATGCCTTTTATAAATTAATATTATTATAATTAATCTATACAAATAAATAAAACTAAAGTGTCTGTTTGTAGTGTCGAAATAACAGCTTTTTACTAAATGAATATGAAAGTATATAGGTACGGATATTTAAACAAAAGAGTAATTTTTAAAAAAAATGTATATCTGTCCGTCTATTAGTTCCGGCTAATCTCCAAAATGGCTGGACCCATTTTGACGGAACTTTCTCTGGCAGATAGATGATGTTATAAGGAGTAATTTAAACTACTTTTTATAGCAAGAACGTGGCTAAAATCGCGAAGAACAGCTAGTCAATCAAATAAATTTGAGCACCTTCAAAATTTTTGCATAAGATTCATATTTGATTGGCCGGTTGGCGTGGTTGGTAAGATACCCTATCACGCCGCAGGTCGTGGGTTCGATTCCCACTCAGGACAAACATTTGTGTGCATGAACATGTCTGTTTGTCCTGTGTCTGGTTGTAATTATCTATATATGTATGTATTTACAAAAGAAAAGTAGTATATGTAGTATATCAGTTATCTGGCTTCCATAGTACAAGCTCTGCTTAGTTTGGGGTCAGATGGCCGTGTGTGAGGAATAATGTCCCAGAATATTTATTTATATTTGAATGACGCAAATATGATCATATCTCTCAATTTTGAATGTATGTATTTCATTCTATCAATTTAGATACGGGTTCAATGTAAAAAGTGCCTTCGCATTAAGTAATTAGATTTCAATATGATATATCACCATGTAAGATGTGAATAAAGAATCATCCCTTTCCACATAAAGGATAATAAATCAACATTAACAATAAGATGTGTAGCATATAAAGATCGTGCCTAAGTATACAGGGTGTCCCTTGGATTTATAATATATTTAAGACGATGGTAGCTCAGTGGTCGTGACGTCTAAGGTCGTGGGTTCGAAACCTACAATGAAAAAAGAAGGAAGGCAACACATCGGCAATCCCCCTGGTATTGCAAATGTTCATAGGCGACGGTGACCACTTGCCATCAGGTGGACCGTCTGTCTGCTTGTCAACCAACAAAATCAATCTGATTCCAAACTAAGCAGAGCTTGTACTATGGAAACCAGATAGCTCAGTGATAGTGACGTGAAATGCCGTGACGAAGGTCGTGGGTTCGAATCCTACAATGAGCTTGAGCTTTCGGTGAAGGTAAACATCATTTGAAACTTATAGCATGGTGGTAAGGTACTTTGTAGTACCCGCCTGGCTGACTACCATCCTCAAGTTGAAGGTCTGTCGCCAAACACCTACTGGTGTGTTCCGGCAGCTGCACTTGAGAGCCAGATCCTTCTAGGCTTTGTGTGCTTACCACCTTCGGCCACATCATCACCTACCAAAGTGAGATTGTGGTCAAACACAAGCCTATACAAAGTAAAAAAAAAAAAAAAAAAGGTACATAATATTTTTTTATATAAAATTACGGCCCGCCTGATGGTTAGCGGCAGCCGAAACCCACCGCAGCGCCTTCAGCGCCCGCCCCGCCGTCACCGCCAACCCAAACCACCCGCCGCGCAAACCCGTCACCAAAACGGGACCAAAACCCTCCGTCGAGTGTGGATGCGGATTTCGCACTCGTGGAGCGCTTCATCGAATTCATAAACTTCGATGAAATTAGGGAGCTCGCCGATATTATTAAACAGAGCGAGGGCAACGGTCGTGCCCTTGCATCTGCAGCGCTGCGATTTAACAAAATCGCTTGCCAACTCGATCACTTTCGCGTAAATCCTTAATGGATATTACACCCACGCGCAATAGAATCAAACCCCGATCCCTCAAGTTAGGAACCTTCAATGCCAACGGCATTATAGGTAAACGAGATGAGATCGCAGAATTCCTGCGAGAGCATCAACTCGATATCCTTTTGGTACAGGAAACATTTCTAAAGCCCTTTCATAGGGACCCTAAAATTGCGAATTATCAGATAATTCGCAATGACAGACCCAACGCCGCAAAAGGCGGCACCCTCATTTATTATAAAAGATCCCTTCACTGCTCCCCTATGGACGCACCATCCCTAGAGTACATTGAGGCTTCAATCTGTAGGCTTGGTATGACTGGACACTCATCCATTATACTAGTCTCGGCATATTGCTCCCATTCTCATAACCTACCCGACTTAGGAACGTCACTCAAACGTGACTTAGAATCCCTTTTCAATTTGGGTAGCTCAGTCATTCTGGCGGGCGACCTAAACGCGAAACACACCCTCTGGAATTGCGTCGCAAACAATACCAGAGGGCGTATTCTTGAATCCCTCCTCGGGCCACTCAACGTGGACCTGATCGCCCCATACGAACCGACTCACTTCCCGGACATAGTGACTCACAGACCCGACATACTCGACGTGGCGCTGCTGCGTAATGTAAACTTACGTTTGCATGACTTAGCAGTGCTACACGAGCTCCAATCGGACCACCGGCCTGTAATCCTAGAGTTTACACCGCGCGTAGGTCCCCCAGATTCAGGTCAACCCTCTCGCACCAAGGTCGTGACGGACTGGGTCAAATTAGGCGAAAGCCTCAAGGCGACCTCGTCCGTCCACCTAGACCGTATCCCCGACAGCCTAGTCACCGCCGACGACGCTGTAGGCGCTATCGACTCACTCACAAGTCACGTGCAATCGTTAGTTAGCGATTGCTCTCGGACAGTACCAGCGGAGGATGACCGACGCTGGCACTTGCCCGACGACATACGGGACTTGCTGAGGGAGAAGAAAGTCGCCATTCGCGCCTACGATAGAGCTCCCTCAGAGCAAAATCGTGTCCAATTACGAGCTCTCGAACGTGCCGTCAAGGCACGCATCGCAGAGTTTCGCGAGAATAGCTGGGGCCAGACCCTCAGCGAAATCAAGCCCTCCCACCTAGCCTTTTGGCAACTGTCTCGTGCCCTCACAAAGGACACAGTAGTTCCAATGCCTCCTTTAAAGCGACCCAATCTTCCTCCCGCCTTTGAAGACGTGGAAAAGACCGAATGCCTCGCCGAAAGTCTGGAGGCTCAATGTACGCCCAGTTCTCTCCCTATTGACCCGCGTCATTTGGAGAAAGTTACAGCCGAAGTAGAACGGAGGACCGCTCTTCCGTTACCTCCTCCCGCTCCCCCGACTGACGACGTCGCCAACGACGTCAACACAAATGACGACCCACTTCCACCCGCGACCCATGACGAGGTGAAAGCGATCATCGGGAAGTTACACCCTCGTAAGGCCCCGGGCTCGGACAAGATCACCAACAGAGTGATCAAACTCTTCCCAGCCTCCCTTATCATGTTATTGACGGCCATCTTCAATGCCGCCCTCTCAAACAATATTTTCCCACACCAGTGGAAAGAAGCCCACGTGATTGGGATCCACAAGCCCGGCAAACCCAAGTCCGAGCCCTCCAGTTATCGTCCCATAAGTCTGCTCAACGTACTGGGCAAGATTTATGAGAGAATCATTTATGTCCGCCTTAAAGCATTTGCCGATGCTAACAAACTCCTCCCAGACGAGCAATTTGGGTTCCGACCCAAACACTCGTGTGTTCACCAAGTCCATAGAATTGTTGAACACATCTCCACAAGTTACCAGAGAGGTCACATGACAGGCGCCCTTTTCTTCGATGTCGCAAAGGCATTCGACAAGGTGTGGCACACAGGCTTGATCTACAAGCTTTACACCCTAGGTGTGCCACCGAGACTCGTGACCATCTTACGAGACTTTCTGTCGAATCGCCTCTTTCGATATCGGGTCGAAGGCGTCCTGTCCTCACCACACCCCATTAGTGCCGGTGTCCCGCAGGGCTCGGTACTATCTCCCTTGCTATTCACGCTCTACACGAGCGACATCCCTAGAGTCAGGAATACGCAGTTCGCTCTCTTTGCAGACGACACTGCCGTATATTGCTCAGGCAAAAGCCCGCCCGCGATCTCTAAGAAACTCCAGACCGCAGCCAACGCCCTAGGCGCTTGGTTCCGGAAATGGAGAATAGAGATCAACCCCTCCAAAAGTCAGGCGGTTCTCTTTTTTAGAACCGACCGAAAAAGACGTCCCCCCATCCCCGATCCAGTCACACTATTCGGCGAGCCGATCCCTTGGGAGAGGCAAGCCAAATATCTCGGTGTGACCCTCGATGATCGCCTATCCTTCGCTGCACACATAAGGGCGGTTCGCGCGCGCGCCGCCTTTGTGGCAGGACGACTCCACTGCATGATCAACGCCCGGTCTAAACTTGCCCTAAAAAGCAAGGTTAGACTCTATACCGCGTGTATCCGTCCAGTCATGACGTATGCGAGCACCGTGTTCGCTCACGCTGCTCCCACACATCTCAACACCCTTCAGGTGATTCAAAACCGTTTCATGCGCAAAGCCACGGGCGCCCCGTGGTACATGCGCAATGAAAACCTCCACCTTGACTTAGGCCTCCCTACAATCAAACAATTTATAAAACGCGCCTCGCGCCGATATTTTGATACCGCAGAGCACCACGCGAATCCCTTGATAGTCAACACTATCACATACACCCCGTCCCTTATTTCCCGCATCCGTAGGCCTAGGCACGCCCTCAGCGAACCAGACGATGCCACCACTTTAGCTCAAATCGAGGCTGACGAAGCCCGAAAACAAATACAAATGCGCAACCGACAACCAAGATTTCGTCCTCGCCGGCGAGGACCGTCGCGACGTCCCTCTCAGTCTCGTCCCGTTTAAGCGGCCCGAGCTGCATATTAGCAATCCGACCGATCCCCAAATAATTATAATTGTTTGCATGCTAAATCCTCCCTCATTCCCCAGGCAACGTCCTGAGCCGAGGTCGAGCCCCACAGGGGGCACCCTCAGGCTACCGTTGCCCAAAATTATTTAGTTTTAGTTTTTAGTTTTAAGTAGCGGTTGAGAGCCCTCAGCGCTCACCGCAAAAGTCCGCGTAACGGTGGAAGAAGGTCCCCTGGACCCACCACCTTCCTGTTCCAGTCAAAAAAAAAAAAAAAAAAGATGGTTAGCGGTTACCGTAGCCTATGAACTCTTGCAACACCAGGGGTATCACTCACGCGTTGCCGACCCTTCCCCCCGCCCCGATGAGCTCTGGCGACCTTACTCACGCGCAGGAACACAACTATAATTTATTTGGCTGCGGTATTCTGTAAGGTGGAGGTACTTCCCCTAGTCGTGCTCTTTGAGCGACATATTGCTATGCTCTACCTCTCTTAAAATAAAGAATACATATAAGACTAGCTTTTCCGCGTGGTTTATCCCGGGATCTTGTGTTTTCCCGGGATAAAAAGTAGCCTAAAGCCTTTCTCGATAAATGGGCTATCCAACACTGAAAGAATTTTTCAAATCGAACCAGTAGTTTCTGAGATTAGCGCGTTCAAACAAACAAACTCTTCAGCTTTATAATATTAGGATAGATTGAAACGAGTGACGATTAAAAATACTTGTAATGAATTCATTTGATAAAGAAACTTTTAAAAAATGAATTAAATTTGGCCAGGATGATGATGATGATGATCATCATGATGATGGTCAACTTTTACTACAGGACTAACTGTGAAACCACGTAAAATATCAGCTGTTCCATACAAAAGTTCAATACCTACGACCAAAATGTATGAAGCAACATTTGTTCCCATATTAAAAGTTGTTCTTATTGATGAGTACTTCAACCTCTGCAAGTATTGCCAACGATAAAAAAACATGTTGTATAGTAAAGGATTTCAGCAAAGAGACAACGCTCTTATTTTATTAAAAGATACTTTATCATTTTAGATAAAATGTCACAAAATCCTTCGTCCAATACTAAAAGAAATAAAAAAATATATAGAAGAAAAATATTTATTTACCAAATTAATTAGAACTATATTAAATACAATGCTATAAATTAAATATTAGGCAACCTAATGACTAATTTTTATAATTTGAAAGTGTGAATGCTGTTGTATTTCGAATTAATTTAGATGGTTTAACACGGAATACTATCTATCTATCTATCTTAATTATACCATGGGTCTGTGGGGGTACGAGGCTCACCGATTTGCTCGGATTTTATCATCCAAGCTCATCGAGGTTTCGGGAGACTGACGGGCTGGGAGCTTTTTCCGCCAACGCATAAGCTTGGCCATCCAAAAAGGGAACGCTACCAGCCTGTTGGGAGCCTATAGACAGCAGCGAGGGCTTTGAGGATGTTTTCTATATATCATAGTTTGTATTTTATACATTGATTGTAAATATATTATATCCTTGGATTAACATATAAGAAAACTTCCGCCCCGCAGTTTCGACCGCTTTTGACGTGAGATGTGCTAGTAATTTGTTAAGGTGACGCCGCGTTAAGCTTAAAAATCGGAAATTCAACGTGCTGCGTCCCGCTCCCTACTATAGCGACCTCATAGAAAACCCGCGTAAACGGAAAGGGCGTATGCGACAAAATGGTTTTTATTGTTTAATTTAAAAACTACAAATATATTTCATAAAACCTATGTACAAATTATAGTATCAGTTTAAAGAAAGAAAGAAAAACATTTATTCATGACAACACACAACATTACATTCAAACGTTACATACATTAACTTTTAAAAATTAAAAACTTAATAAACTATACACGGGTATTATCCAACAAACATTAAACGGACATTTAATGTAATGTTGCGCGATGCCAGAAATAGGTCCAGACTCAGCATAATGCTAAGGCTACCTAACTTGTAGCTAACCTTCGCGCTTGTTTTCAGTCATGGCCCACGTCCTTGACATCACGAACACACGTGACGAACAAAAAACAAAATAAATAAACGGTTCAGACGCTACTTGACGCTGTGGCTGTCAGTGCGTAATCTGTGGTTTATATACACCATACAATACAACACATTCAGTCACTAATATTATTAACCTATATCTGTGCATCCATACAAATTACAAATTGTACTCTGCCAGCAGTTTTGCACGTGAGTGCCACGTCACATCAAAAAAGGTTGTGAAAATTTGTGTACATTGACAAAAGCTGGGATTAATACTATATGTTGAAATTTTGGAACCTCAAATCGATCCTCAGTGTCGGTAAAATTGGAATCACTTGTTTGAAAGAGGTATTTTTGATTAATTATTACGTGTTATAAAAGTTAACCAATCGTGTTATGCAATGGACAAAATAAAGTCAAATATATGATGAATTCTTACAATAAATTTCATTTCGTTCGGTTTAGTCATTGTTGAGAAAAATCGGTATCCTCGCAACCAAAATCTTCAAGGCGTCGCCTTAATGGGAGTGCAAAATAAATCCTAGCAATTTATAGCATCCATAACAATATACATTAATCACATACACAGCCAATATGCTTATGTTATATTTCCTACTATTTCTGATGAAACTCCGAACACCTAAACTTTCTCTGATTAATATGTGAGGAAACTTATGTATATACGTCACAATTTATTTCTTTGTTTGTTTGCATCCTTTGTTTGGACGAAGGAAATGACTGGCTATGGCGGGATCTCTTTGTAAATTGCCATGGAAATAACGTCACATTGTTTGATAATGACGAGAAAGTGGTCGATAAGTAAGTGATTATTTAAAATGAAACATAAAGTACAATCTATAAATATACTAACTCCTCCCCGTGATTTTACCCGCGTTACCAGTATAAAAAAAAAGGAAAACTATCCTATCAAATTGCACTCCGAGAGTGCCGATAAAAGTGAAAACTTTTTTTTTTTAAGAGATTGAGATTGAGAAAAAAAACTAAACGTCAAACTGCGTCGCTCGTAGCGGTGTCACAAGTCCAGAGGTTTTACCTCATCTAAAAATATGCGTACCGCGCTAAAAGAAATTTACTCTTCAAACAAAAATTGCGCTAAGATCGGGTAAGTAGTTTTTTTTTTATTATTTTACTTTGTATAGGCTTGTGTTTGACCACAATCTCACTATGGTAGGTGATGATGTGGCCGAAGGTGGTAAACACACAAAGCCTAGAAGGATCTGGCTCTCAAGTGCAGCTGCCGGAACACACCAATAGGTGTTTGGCGACAGATTTTCAACTTGAGGGTGGTAGCCAGCCAGGCGGGTACTACAAAGTACCTTACCACCGTGCTATGGTTTCCTCACAATGTTTTCCTTCACCAAAAGCTCAAGCTCATTGTAGGATTCGAACCCACGACCTTCGACGCGGCGTCGGACGTCACTACCACTGAGCTATCATCGTCTTAAAGTAATAGTAATTAGTAGTAATCTCTCTGCGTTCTGTTGCTCTAATTTCATCATCCCTTCTTGAAGAACACTATGCTTAAAGGGGGGGGAGGAGGCTCAAAACTAACCAACCATAATGATGTCAAATATGATATCCGAAAAAACATAAATTTTAATACAAATTGCAACACAGAAAAAAAAAGTGACTGTGATATACGGACGGACAGACAGACAGACAGATAGACAGACATGACGAATCTATAAGGGTTCCGTTTTTTGCCATTTGGCTACAGAACCCTAAAAAGGTGGGTATCAAGCTAAAATTCCTGTACAAAAAGATCTTTTCAAATAGCTTTTCTATTTACAATGGTATCTGAAAAAGAATTTCATCTGAACATAGTCGAACATTATATAACCTTCTATTGTCTGAGTATGAGTTTTTGTAACTTGAAAAATTGTGCGAAGCGTGCTTTTAAACGCAAACGACTGGGTCATTTCCTTTTTGAATAGATTTTTATGAGGTATGGAAGTAAAACGTTTAAATTATAAAAAAAAAATAACTTTTTGACCGTCATTAAGTTCAAATAAACTTAATTTGTCAAAAGAAAAGAATTTACCAAATTGACGGAGTATTTGACGTAATTTGTAAGAGTGACTAAAAAAGATGGTATTACGTCAAAGAAACGAAAATATAAGACGATTTTTATCACAGATATTCTGAAACTTTTCTTGTGTCAAATTCGATCACAAATCCTTCTTTATTACAAGCACATTTATTAGTATAACAGTGAACTAGTGTCCTAGTCTAGTACAAAATTGTGGTTGAAATCCTGGATTACAGTCTAACTGAATTACAGCGCTTCAGGGTAAAGCGATTATTGAAAACGAAATAACAGGCCACTGGCGTCGCTACCAATTTCCCTACTTGTACCATGATGACGGTTCAACTTAATTTATAAGCAGCAGGTTTCTGGAGTGAAATGAGGATATACGCACTGATATTGCTGGCGAGACCGCTTATTGATATTAGGCGTGTTTTCTTCAAATTTATGTCATTTTTATTGCAGTCTAATCAAACAGTTAGGGAGTGTAGAATTAATTAGAAAATAATTACTGTGTTGTCTTCTCAGTTATAGCAATCATCCAAACTGACAGCTTTTGAGACATACTTTAGTTTTTTTATAATTATTTAAAAAAAATCTATTTCAGGAGATTCACTTACATATTTTAAACAATCTAAATTTGATAGAAAACGCCGTAATCAGACTGTTCAGATTTTTTTTTTTTTTTAAAGAGTAATTGCTGAGTTTCTTGCCGGCTCTTCTCAGTAAAAGCAACCTTCCGAACCGAGCGTTAGAGTCAGACTATTCATAAGTGTTTGTGAAGGCCTATTTGAATAAAAAATATTTTCATTTTCATAAAAAAAAAAATATAATAAAAAAAACTTTACTGAGATTCTTTTCGCTTCTTCGCAGTTGAAGGCTGATTTCCGAACCAGTGGTAACATATGTAACTTAGACGTTTTTAAGTAAGTCCTCTTCATGGGCTTAAACTGAATAAGTGGCTTCGACTCTGAGTCTGATATAAAAAATGGCTGCAGGTTCAAACATAATGTACAATCGTATGTTCACAATATTCCTGGTGAGAATAAAGGAAGTTGGCAATAAACAATGATAATAGGATCAGATTATGGACGAATAAAGTTTTCCTTCTGTTTAAGTTTACAACATTCAACTTTATAATAATAAACTTAAAGAATAATCAAGTTATGGACTTACATTCACTATAAAATTATCGTTGGTAAAATAACCTTAGATACATAAAATTGTGTAAATATCAGACCTCTGGCATAAAAAATGTGTTAAAATCTGCCTTGTAAATCTTTGTTGCTTGCTACAAACGTATATTAAGGTGACGATATACGCACACACATGTCACCACTATCAGTCGTGACATCTCTATGATTTGTCGATAACGCGGCAAAGTCAAAATTAAAGAAAAGAGTTCGTATATGAGTGAAGTGATTTTCTTTATATTCACTAATTAATTATGGTCGAATTTTGACTATAGGGCGACCACTAGTTTTATTAAATGCTTTTAAGACTATTTTATCAGGGGTTAATCGTTCTCAGGATAAAAGTTAATAAATATTCTGGGACATTATTCCTCACACACGGCCATCTGATCCCAAACTAAGCAGAGCTTGTACTATGGAAGCCAGATAACTGATATACTACATATACTACTTTTCTTTTGTAAATACATACATATATAGATAATTAAAACGAGACACAGGACAAACAGACATGTTCATGCATACAAATGTTTGTCCTGAGTGGGAATCGAACCCATGACCTGTGGCGTGATAGATAGGGTATCTTACCAACCACGCCAACAGGCCCGTTATATTTATCTCTAAGATCCAAGCTACTCCTCATCAATATTTCATCCTAATTAGATTGGAAGGTTTTCCATAAAATGTAACGATCAGATGTAAATATATAAACACATGATTATCATCAATACACAATATAGGAACTCGTATAGTCACTTTAGCAAGCCACATCGCCTTAGAAAGAGAAACAGATTAATTTCTAAGTAACTCAGTGTCAAACAACAAAAGAATCAAACTCAAATTCATTTATTCAGGGCCCTAATAAGGCACTTATGAACGTTACAATTGATTCTACCACCGGTTCGGAATACTCTTGGACTGAGAAGGCCCCAGCTAGAAACTCGGCATATTTTGTTATAGGTCTTTCTTTTGAATTGAAATGAAAAGCTTTAAATGAAAATTTGAGAGAAATGTAATTATTTCCATAAATATAGAAGGACCTTTAACAGCTTTCTGTATTCCATCAATTCCAGCATTCATCAAGGCGTTCGGTTACAAGGTTTGCACTAATTAATCGATGTATTGGATAAATGTAAATTATCATATAGATCAATCATCTCAAGTTCATAGAAGTCGTTGATATGAGGTGGTACCGGATCCGAAGATTAATTAATTAAATTTGTTTATAAACACACGGCACATAATATGTTTCGGTCACGCGCGTCTATTTAAACTGTAGTATTAAAAAGAGGGTAATCGATTAGATACTTACTCCCGTACTTTTCTTCATGTTTCTGCTGATACCACAAATGATTTAATACTAATGATACGGGTATACGTATCATACACTATAACGTATACTCCTCAAGCAACCCAGGTGGTCGCACTCCGCACTCACCGGCCCAAAATGTAGTTTCTGTCATAAACTCGGCGAAGAATGTAACTATGCTCTGTCTCTGTCGTTTACCAAGCAATTACGTGAAAAGTCCGCTGTCCGTGGTTACGTTGCGCTAACTCGTTGACGAGTTTTGTATTAGAGAACAGAGAGCCTGATCTAAGAAGTCCGCGTCTAGAAAGATTACAATATGTAGACATTTAAAGAGATTCTTTTCTACTGGTAGTCACTTGGTCGGTTTTTTTAAACACAGAAAAAGAAAATAGAATACAGGCGCGCATTACTGCTCCGTATGTACCCGACACTTAACCAAAATATACTTAACAGATTAATATTCAGCTTATCAACACTACAAAATAGAAACCTTGAAATATTAACTATAATTAACTCCGATGAGATTATATTACAAAGTTTATTTAATAGAAATCCATCGTGTATTTGGTAACGCTCCATCGTAGAAAATTCACAGAATTTTGGAGTATCAAATTCATGACAAAATTACTGCTGGAATAAAATCCATGTTTTTTTTAAATATCAGTTGACAAACATGTAGACGGTCCACCTGATGGCAAGTGGTCACCGCCGCCTATGAACGTTTGCAATATCATTGCGATTGCCGATGTGACCTTAAAGAGCTCTTTTTACGCCCCTATTGAAGAACCCCATATCGTAGTGCTGAGGGAAAACCGTAATGGGTAGGTCATTCCACATCCCGATAGTCCGCAGTAGGAACGTCCGACTGAATCGTTGTGTGAACGATTTAGGTGGCTCGAGGATACGAGGATGAACTCCACATCGCCGACGAGTGATGCGATAGTAGAAAGGTGATGATGGCATCAGATCAAAAAGTTCTTATTATAAAGACGGTAGAACACAGAGGGAGCCTATATCTCTCCGAAAAAAAAATCTAAATGGAAAAATAGTATTTTCTTTTATGTTTTTCCTCCATTCAATAATTAATTTTACTTTTTACGACCGTACAGCACGCTTGGTGCTTTTTCATTACGTAAAATGTTTCCATGACTGAACTCATATGATGTCATCAATATTATGTAGAAGAAAAATAGAAAAGATATTTATGTAAACAAAATCTCACTAACAATATCCCGTTTAAGCGGCCCGAGCTGCATATCATTAGCAATCCGACCTTTCCCCAAATAATAATATATTTGTATGCTAAGTCCTCCCACATATTCCCCAGGCAACGTCCTGAGCCGAGGTCGAGCCCCACAGGGGGCACCCTCAGGCTACCGTTGCCCTAAATTTATTTTAGTTTTAAGTAGCGGTTGAGAGCCCCCAGCGCTCACCGCAAAGTCTGCGTAAGGGTGGAAGAAGGTCCCCTGGACCAACCACCTTCTGTCTTTTTATTAAAAAAAAAAACACTAACAATATTTTTCTGCTCATAATTATTTTCAGAGATAAAGTTGTACCGCAAATGTTTGCATTCATGACTTTGTAATGGTGAGCAATACATTCGCAATCCCGCTGGTATTCGTGATGGTATCCACTTACCATCAGGTGGACCACCTGCCTGCTTGTCAGCCATCTGACATCTAAACTATTAAATAATCCTAATAAATAAATAAATGAAAACCAAAACTAATATACTAAGGGAGAAGAGTTTTTTTGTTTGCAGTTTAACGGTGCTAATCTTAAAAATTATTTTTGCATTTGATAGCCCAATTCTTGAGGAAGGTTATAGGCTTTTTTTCCCGGGAATGCGGGTGAAATCGCGGGAAACAGCTAGTTTAAAATTTTGCTCACCATGCACCGGTCTATGGTCACCGTTTGGAAGTCTTTCTTCCTCGTTTCCAACCCAACCCTTTCCCACCTCCTTACTGAGGGCGACCTACATTTATTGTTTAATTATCTAATTATGGACCCCTGTTTTGTACATAAAATTTGTCCACGCAGTAAAAGAAGCAAATTATATTTGGATATTTAATGAAACGACAAATTTAACAGGAAGTATCAACTAACTTCCATCCTTTTATTATTAAATAATCATTAAAAATCCTCCAACGCGTTTGTGAACAAAATTTTGCATTGATTAATTGTTGCCATGGGAACGTCTTCCGCTTGACATGAAGGTCTTAATTAGTTGATTTTTTTGTTTTACAATTTAACCATGGCTTCCAATGTTTTGTCATGTCCTGTTATAAAACTATATAGTAAAAAAATACATCCTAAACATGCAAAAACGTTTGATAAATTGTTAGACTTTATCCTTGGCCAGTTGTAAAAAAATGTATAATACCTATTATTTTTCTTGATGGCTAGTCTGAAATGCGCTCCAGAAATTTACGTCTCTAAAATGATGCGTCTACTATTTTTTATAAAGAGCTATCATAACCTATATTTGTGCTAAATAAAAATGACTCAATTTTTTTATTTTATGTTGAAGGAAAATATCATGAAGAACATAATACTATGGGGTACACTAGGGTACATTGAACATCTGTCACTAATATATTCTTCGAATATTTATTTCATTGAAATGGTTTTAAAGGAAGAAAATATATATACAGATATTTTATAATCTGGATATGAACTTACTTACTTACAATAGCATATTCAAATATTATCCAACAAGAATCAGGCAAAATATCAAGTATGTTATCCGTCAATCCTAAAAGTGGGTCATACATAGTTCTGACTTCCTATTTCCGGGATTTTACGAGCATAAATAGCCCTTTGTTCAAGTGCTCGTTACGTTTTGTTACTGTGATATTGTGAGCATACGTTCAAGTTATATAAGTACAAGCTTTACACTGCGGTTTTGCCCGTGTTTCTGGGATAAAATATATCAGACTGGTAGTTCCAGAAATTAGCAAGTATTTTTTTTTACTACTATGAATAGGCGCCTATAGTAACATTATAAAGCTGAAGAGTTTGTTTGTTTGAACGTGCTAATCTCAGGAACTACTGGTTCGATTTGAAAAATTCTTTCAGTGTTGGATAGCCCATTTATCGAGGAAGGCTATAGGTTACTTTTTATCCCGGGAAAACACAAGATCTCATGGAAACGCGGGTGAAACCACGTGGAAAAGCTAGTGTTATATATACCCCGAGGGGTGCTTGGCACAACTTGAGAGTGGTAGCCAATCAGGTGGATTACAAAGTACCTTATTACCGTGCTGTGGTTTCCTCAAAACGTGTTATTAGCCGTCAGCCGTTCGGCTGGCCGCAACCAACAATATGTACGAATAAATAGTTTCTATACACACTGTGTGTACTATTTTTTGTACAAGTATTCAACCAGACATTTCGACGCACCCACAGTTTCAACTTTGTCTATCTAGACATGTAAATAATCTAAGTCCCAACGTCGTAAAACAAAATAGTCCTAATAAATCGCTCAACCGATCGCGATGAAATTTGGTATGCAGATAACCTATGGTATGCAGAAGAACATATGCTACTTTTTATCCCGGGAAAACACAATAACACTAGGAAACGCGGGTAAAACCGCGGGGCGAAAGCTATCCTAACCCTAATCCTAACTGTTAATATTATAAATGCGAAAGTGTGTTTGTTTGTTTGTTTGTAACCTTTTCACGCATAAACCGCTTAACCAATCGCGATATTTGATATACAGATGGTAGCCTATGGTATGGAGAAGGAAAAAGGCTACTTTTGATTCTGGGAAAACATGAGATCCCTGGGGAATGCCGGTGAAACCGTGGGGCGAAAGCTAGTATGTCATATTAAAGATTATGTTTTGTATTTTTATTGTAAATATATAAATAAATTAGATAAAATAAATGTGTCATAACGTAAATACAAACAATCAGATTATATACATACATAAGTGGCAATAAAAATAGGAGCCTCTTTCAAGGAAAACACGTTTTATTACACGCGTGAAATCTCCATAAATGTATGTATGTGTACCTACTGTACAAGACACAGGGTGAGATATAAAATACAAATGTGTACTGAATATTAAGTGTATGACCACAATCTTACGGTGGTAAATTATGTTGTGACTATAAGTGGTAAGCACAAAAACATAAGTTTTTGTAAAAAAAAATATTATTAATACGAGCTTTTTTTGGTGACTGTACTTGCATTGTCTTCCAATATACTAATGTATACCAAATATCAAGTCAATCCGACCACTGGAAGTGGGTGAAATTCGACTTGCAAGATTCCACCCGGACAAACATACATACATTGCAAGTTAAATAAAAGCTTGTAAAAGGAAACTGGCTCTCACGTCCACCTACCATAGTACACCAATAATGTTTTATAGTTGACTAACTTTCCGCCCCGTGGTTTCACATATTTGATAAACCCATACTTAGTGGATAGCCTATGTTATATAAGGAATCTGTGTGAAAAATTTCAAGTTTCTGTACCCAGTATTTAAGCTATGCGTTGTACTGATAGTCAGACGGTTTCTCCATTTATACTGGATGGATTTTTCAATATGGTATACTAGCTGTCCGCCGCGGTTTCATTCGCGCTTCCGAGGAAAAATGTAGTCCATCTCCTTCTCCATACCATAGGCTATCTGCGTACCCAATTTCATCGCGATCCGTTCAGTGGCTTGGGCGTGAAAAGGTAATAAACAAACTCACTTTCGCATTTGTAATATTAGTTAGACTTAGGATTAGGATATTCCTGAACAAGTTTAATTTTTTTTACTGATCAAATTTCAATTCATGACTTACCATAGATTTAAAAATTACGCCACCTTGAAATAACCACCCAGTATAATATACAAACGTACCTACGCCTTATTACAGTAGTTTTCCTCTCCAAAATATGTAACATCAAACAGATAAATTGTATTGTAAATATTGATATTTCCTTAAACAATATTGTGTTGACTCTACAATTAATTTGGTATGGCAGAGTCAATATACAACGAGAGTTTTTATGATGCAGATTGATAAAATGTAAAATCGAATAAAATTCATAAAATTCACGTTTCCGCTTGCAGATATGGCTTCATAGGAGATTAGTTACATATATCAACCGCGGAATGTATGCCAAACTGTGAAATGAAGTGAAGCAGTAGAGTGTGGTTGTGGAGTAAGATCGAGCAAAGTGGCGCAGAGTTAACATAGGGACGCTCGGCTCCACTGCTCTCTCACTCAACTCCGCTCACTCCGGTCACTCCGCTTTTGTGAACGGACGAGCGTAAGTATCCGTAAAATGCAAATTGTGGTACAAATATAAATAGCAATTACTATTCTCCTTTCGTTTGCTTTGAAAAATGCAACAACCTCGAACTACAAAGTGAATCGTAAAATTCAGAATAACTCCATCAGACTTACAGAATACATTTTTCTTTTTGGGTCAATATAATTTCAGAGCTTCAAAGGTCTGAAATATAAGATTTATTTAAGACCTCAATTACCAGATGGATTTTATTTACTACATTGGTAAAAGCTAAGTGTTAAAATTGCTATAAGAATGAACTTTGTAATAGAGATTTTTTATTTTACGTTAAATCTATTTGACTACAATTTCACCAGGGAAAGTGATGATGTAACCGAAGATGGCCAATAATTATGTTCCGACAATACGTATGGAAATTTCCCGGCACTCTACACAACTCCTAAACAATTGATACGTACATTACGTCTACAATTTACTACCCATAAACTTCCGAAGTTTATGAGTGACAGTAGCATATTGTATATGTAACCTACCTACATACATAATATATACTCATTAATTGTAGTTGTCGATATATTATATCGATATAATTGGTAGTATAATCTCAGTTATTAGTATTAGTAATTTCTCTCACAGTGTTGGTTTTATAGTAAAAGCTATTGAACTTAGCTTACTTTAAAAGTATCCCAGCATATTAAGAAAGAAAGAAAGAAAAACTATTTATTAAATATAATATATAAATATGCTGGGACGATATTCCTAGGATATTAATTATATTTATTTATTTGTCTCAAGTTAATTTATTATTCAACCAAGATTCATTTATTTTAGATTATAATCATTTCGCGGCGTGGCGTAGGCAAGGACGGAGGGTGGCAACAACTCAAATTATGACAACAGTTTTATACCAAGAATTTATTATAATATTATTATTTATTTTGCATCAATATTACTCTAATTTCAATTTATATGGCTGTATTTTCTAACATTGATAAGGCTGCCAGAGTGGAGCTGTGTAGACCCAGGAAAACACGTAAACTTTATGCAATTCTATTGTTTACATTTTCGGTAAAGGAGGATTAAAGGTAGTAGGGTACTTTGTAGTCTTTGTACTACCCACCAAGCACTACTTAGTGCTTACCGGCAGTTGCACTTGAGAGTCAGTTCGTTCTACCTTACAGCAGGGTTGTGATTACCACCTTCGACCACATCACTTACTATTGTGAGATTGTGGTCAAATGCAATAAAATATACAAAGAAGAGAAAAGCTTCGCCCCGCTTCGGTGGACAGGCAGCCTAAGAGTGTTAAACCCGTACACTCAGAGGTACAGGCCAGTGACTTAAACCTGCATCCTCTTAATCGATGCTTGGTGCACTCACCACATAACATCTATAGCACTAAATCTAGTCTAAGATTGTTTAATCGAAAATAAACCTACAGTCATTGTTCCAGGATATTAATTCATTTGTATGTCAACTAAAAAACTCAACTATATCCATTTTCCTTACACATATCTTACACAGCTCATACATATGTATTTATGGTCGTCTACATCGTACTTAGCTTACAAGTTATTTTGAAATAAATATTTCGTCTACATGTCTAAACAGTCCATCCACCATTCTATTATGCATTTTGTATTTACAAATACATTGCTCATTTATATGAACACTAAGTCAGAAGTTTAGCTAAGTGTCACAGCTGAAAAAGTACAGTCATCTTACATTGAGCTTTACGATATTTCTCTATCGGAATAGGCGGCAGCACCTCTAGTGGTACCTATACTCATAGAATTATTTCTCCCATAGCAATTTTTGTAAACGCAAATCCTACGTCCTACTAATATTATAAATGCGAAAGTTTGTGAGTGTGGATGTATGTTTGTTATTCTTTCACGCAAAAACTATACTGAACGGATTTGGATGAAATTTGGCACAGATATAGATTATAGTCTGGATTATTTTTTATTTATTTTTCTTGTTATTTTTGTGTTTATGTGTATTATATTTCTTTAAAAATTGTTAAACATTTAATGGAAAAAAGCTCACATTGTCCGATTTTCCAAAAAAAAAAACTAAATATATGAAAAATGTAACCTTGCTGAGATTCTTGCCGGTTCTTCTCAGTTGAAGGCGACTTCCGAATCGGTGGTAACTTCAGTAGTTTCGACGTTCATAAGTGCCCTCCTAGGGCCTAAACTGAATAAATGGCTTTGACTTTGAATAACACATAGGCTACCTTTTATCTCGGGAAAACATAGGATCCCTCGGGAACGCGGGTGAAACCGCGGGACGGAAGCTAGTGTGATAAATGAACGTTTACTTACGCCAACTCACAGAAATATATCTAATCAACTCCTTACACTCAAGGTAGGTACTGATTGTAACAAAATAATGTAATAAGTCACCCACTGCTACTACCTGCTACTACATACTGCCTTAGGAAATGACATTTCCTATAATTCATCTTTTCATAATAGACACAAAAATAGAATCATTTTTTTGCGCTATTCTGGATACCCCAATTATTTGAATGCAATGAGTACCTACCTATAATTATACTATTCATCAGTTTATCAGTCACTACCTAGTTGTCCCCCGCAGTTTCACACGCGTTCCCGAGAAAAAAAATAGCCCATACCATAGGGTATCTGAGCACCAAATTTCATCGCGATCGGTTCAGCGGTTTAGGCGTGAAAAGGTAACAAACAAACAAACTCACATTCGCATTTATAATATTAAGTTATGCTTATAGTTAGGATGTTAGGATTAGTTAGGTTTACCATCACACATTCCGATCCATCTCTTCTTCGGTCTTACCCTTCTTCTAATTACATTTTTTAACATAAATACTTTATATTTTTAAACTGACTTCACTGAGCTAAGCTGTGTCTGCATTTAAAGTATCGTAATATCAATTCAGGCTAGTGTAGTCTAGACAAACTTAGTTTTATGATTGCGTAACATGTTGTTTAAATGCTAAGCTCATACAAACATACATTACATTAGTTATATATTTGCTTATTGCAAATAAAATTGTGTTACACACGAATTATTGGATGTATTTTGAATGCCACTGAAAATTATTAATGAAGTTGAAAAGGAGGCAGGTTCATACGAGACGATCGCAACGTTTTCGCTTTGCTCAGGTAATTTTAATGCGTTACATTTTGCTGTATTGTATTTCTTATTGTATTGTATATGTATTGTAAAACATTTAGTGGAAAAAAGCAAACATTGTCAGATTGTCCAAAAAAAAAAATGTAACCTTGCCGAGTTTCTTGCCGGTTCTTCTCAGTTGAAGGCGACGTTCATAAGTAGGGCACTTATGAACGTCAAAACTATCTACTGTTACCACCGATGGCCTAAACTGAATTAATGGCTTTGACTTTGACTTATTAAATGTGTTTGATAATTTAAAAAATATAAATCATGCCTGAATATGAAAAGTAAATCTATTTTACTACATTCATATGAACTAGCATTAATTTGTATGTCGAACTGTCTGGGACACGTTGTTTAAATAACCCTTCGGCGCCCGCATATTTTTTCTGGATCATTCCACCTTTACTACTTAAATAGCCATTGCTCGAGGGACCCAAAACTTTTAGAAACACATCAAAATCCTTTTATAGTTTTTGTTCTTTTTTTATAATTATTTAGGGTAAGGAGAAATTGCGGTAATACAAACAATTATCTACTTATCTTCCACACACAGCCTAAGCCCTCAAAGTGGTGATAATGTCCCCTATTCCTGGGTCTTATCTAGGTTACAGTCATTAGTGTTAAGCTGTCTGTTTCCTTCAGTCATGAATTGACGCTTGGATTGACCCAACCGATTCAATTAGTCCCTTTGAATCTAACGTAGTTCTATTTTCGTCGATCATCATTATTGACATGTTAGACTGGTTCTTCGGTGAAAACTGGTAGCTTCAGTAAATTCGACCTTCATAAGTGCCCTCCTAGGGCCTAAACTGAATAAATGGCTTTGACTTTGACTTTGACTGAATGCTAGAAAAATTGTGAGTCGTAAAATAGTGAGAATTTACTAACATTGTTTAAAAAATCTGATATAAAACTTTCAAGAACTTTTTAACACACCCGAAGAACTTTATATTTCTTGTAACAAGCCCATTTTCTCTAAAAACATAGGGTAAATTCCCACGGTGCCCCACTTTACTAGTAAAGAACCGTATATCTAACCAAACACCAAATCAGCCGGAAACGGACAGACACAGACAAAAAAATAAAAATACTTATATCTTTTGTTATCCTCATCATCATCACCTCAGCCGCAAGACGTCCATTGCTAGACATAGGCTTCCCCTAATGATCTCCAATAGGACCGGTCTACATCGGCCTGCATCCAGCGTTTTCCAACGAACTTTACAAGGTCGTCCGTCCACCTTGTAAGCGGACGTCCTACGCTGCGCTTGCCGGTCCGTGGTCTCCACTCAAGAACTCTTCGGCCCCATCGGCCATCCGTTCTGCGTACTATATGGCCTGCCCATTGCCACTTCAACTTGCCAATCCGCTTATTTAATCTTTTGTTTTAAGTACCGTATAGACATTCATACGCATTTAATAAAAAGCTGTTATTTCTGACATTACAAACAGACACATCAATTTTAGATTTGTGTAAATGATTAAACAAGAAGTGGCATGTTTATGGAACATAGTTTCGTTCGTACGGATTGATTTTTGTTTACATATGCATCATCGAATTTAATGCATGGAGCGTAAAATACTGCAATTTTATTCTGATTTTATGTTTAATACATACGTGAGGTTACTTGAGATTGTCATAAAGTCAAGCTCAAGGTTATTTTTACCAAAGGGTAAAAACGGGACTCTATTACTTAGACTTCGCTGTCTGTCCGTCTGTCTGTCACCAAGTTGTATCTCAAGAACCGCGATAGCTAGACAGTTGAAATGTTCACAAATTATGTATTTCTGTTGCCGCTATAACGAGAAATGCTAAAAACAAAATAAAATAAATATTTAAGGGGGGATCCCATACGATGCGATTATTTTGCCCTCTTATTTGAGTGCAACCTATATTATGGTAGTTCCCGTTCACCTAGAATCACGAAATTTGGCAAAAAGCAAGGTCTTACAGCACAAATAAAGGAAAAATTCCAAATAATAAAAAATAAATTAAAGGATGTCCCCATATATATACATAGTTTGCCAATTAATAAAGACCTCTGAGCTGTATGGGCGCTCATACAATTTAGAGGTCTAGCTTAATTGGCCTCAAAGTCAAATAAGGTAAATAAATAAAATTGTGCATTTCCCGTGATGGATGAACGATGGACGAAGTTTGTACGGAACCCTCGGTGCGCGAGTTCGACTCGCACTTGGCCGGTTTTTTTTATTATTTGATCAGTACCCTGAGTGTAAAGAATTTACGTAAATAAACGCTTACTATCACGTTTGCGTTTACAAAAAAAATGTATGGAAGAAATTAGTTCCATGAGTATTCCGCGAGAGGCGCTGTGCCGATTCCTATAGAAAAATATCGTAAACGCTAACGTGATAGTAAGCGTTTTCTAACGTCAATTGTTTACACTCGGGGTACAGGCCGCAAAAAGTATAAGTTCAACTTATTTACGCGTAGTTTTTTTTTTCACTATCTATAGGTAGGTTTTAACAATTTTATAACAGCTGTTTTTTTTTTACTTTGTATAGGCTTCTGTTTTACAATTACTACATTGTAGGTATAATAAGTATTATTATCTGATGAAAAACGGAACCCTTATGTCAACTGAAAAAAAAAAAAAAAAAACATTAAAAATGTTTGTGATTTAATGTTATTTTGTGGTGTATCAATTAAAACCTAAACATTTAATTTTTCATTGCCGCCATATTGACGGAGTTGATATAAAAAAACTATAGAAAATAATATTTTTGGTAGGTAGATAACTACTCCGATTAATTTCGATAGTTCATTTATGTTCGGAAATAATCAAAGCTGTAAATATGATATAACTAGCTGCCGCCCCGCAGTTTCACCCGCGTTCCTTAGGGACCTTGTGTAATAAAAAAGTAGCCTATGTCCTTGTCCATACCATAGGCTATATGCATACCAAATTTCATCGCGATCGGTTCAGCGGTTTAAGCGTGAAAAGGTAACAAACAAACAAACCAACAAACAAACAAACTCGCATATATAATATTAAGTTAAAAGTAAGTAAGTAAATAAGTTAAATCAGATGACCTTGTAAAGTTCGTTGGAAAACGCTGGATGCAGGCCGCCCAAGACCGGTCCTATTGGAGATCATTAGGGGAGGCCTATGTTCAGCAGTGGACCTCTTGCGGCTGAGATGATGATGATGATGATGATGAAGTAAATAAGTTAGGAAGGATTTTTATTAACAAAAAAAACTATGCAATAATATAGTAGTCATAACAGATTACCTACTCCACAAAACCCACAGATATACAATGCCCGAGTACAGGCACAGGCACGCACAAAAACATAACAAATGACAACATTTGTCATCATTACGCACACAATGAGCGTGGTTTCGTTATCACCGAGTCGACTCTAAATAATCATTTGGTATTTACCATTATGTGGGACATTAACGCTAACGTGACATTTTATTTTTATTTTCTAAGTTTTGTATTCATTGTATGTCTATTCTATTGCTAATTTTCATCGTTTCTTTTTATTTGTATCCAAAATTTTGCATAGACATTGCGCTTATAAATATTGTATAAGATTTTTTATTTAAAAAAAAGTGTAAGTATAATTAAATTTTCTTACAAACAACACTTTTAAGTTCCGCTTACAAATAATTTTAAGGCGGCTCGCACACTATACACAATCAGCAAAGGGCAACAAGCAACTCACAAAAAAAAATATACTACCTAAATTATTTTACGCATAGTATTTCCCGGAGAGAAGTCCTTACGTGACAGACCTTTATATTATTTTAATCTAGCAAAATATTCCATCCTCTTAGCTAAGTCTGAATATTTAATTGATGATTTTTGATGACAATCTTTTTTAATTTAGGTACTTTCATTATTATATAAGACAATTAATTACCTTTATCTTCCTAACAGAGCAGTGTCTATCAAATCTACGCTCATCGCATTGCATAATAGCAAGTTGTTTGAAAAAACGTGCTTGGTGTTCGAGCTGCCTAAAAAAAATACTTTAACAAGTAATAAAACAAAGTTCTCTTTCAAACTTTATCTTCGTTTGATATCAACAACTTTGCACGGCTTATTTTTATTAAAAGCCCGTAATGAAAATTTATTTTTAATTGAACTCGACCTCTGCTATATAACTTCACTATTCACAGAAATATAGTAGTAATTAGTAGGTATTTTTTAAATTTTATTGAGATTTTAAATAATTAAAAACTATACCATTTTTTCTTCTGTTTGTGATTGTTTTTTTTTTGACAAGCTTTAATGTTACCAATTAAAAGAAAAATGCAAAAGCCGTAGCAAAGCGTGGCCGGATTTACTCTAGCTAGTATTTAAATCGACAGATCCTTTTTATGATAACAGGTTGACAAGCGGGCAATCTGCCCACCTGATGGTAAGTGGCCACCAAATACCAGGAGTTGCCAACTACAAATGTAGGTACTACAGCGATAAATAAACCTAATGGCTTCCGATCGCTGCTTTTATTTCATTTTTTGTGACATAAATACAGTCGTTTCCAAATATTACTATAATACAATAATCTCCAAGCTAAACTAAATAAGCAATCAACATATCCATTAGTCTTTGTTTTATGGATTTATCACCAGTGTTGATGAATTCAGGCATGTCATATTGTTTTCTTGAAGATGTTTTTTCTGCTTCTCTGTACATTCTTGAAGAGCATGAATATTATTTCTGGTACACTGGTCACAGTTGTCAGCTTATATGATACATTCTTTGTTCTAAGCTAGCTTAGCTTAAAAACAAAGACTTTTGGACTCGCAAACTTAAGACTTCTGTTAGTCTCGCAAAAATTCGGAAATGGCTTGATCGATTTGATTATTTTTTTGTTCTCAGTACCTGGAGTGGTTTAGAAAAAAAGGAAATTAGGGAAAATCCAAAGGAACAGTTGAATAATTTTGTACGGAAATTGCCACTTGGGATTACTTTCAATAGATGGCGTTCGTGGCGGACCCCGCGGACCTATCGTTTGACAGCCGCGCCCTGCATCACGCGTGCAAAGCCGGGGCGGGTCACCTAATAAATGATTTTTATTTAAATATAATAGTTCAATAGTTATGACGAGGAATACTGTGATAAAAGACAAATGTTTTGAATCTTAAAAGAGCTTGTATGTACGTTAAGTGAAGGAAAACATGGGACAATCACAGCTTGTTGGTCGTTCCCACACACGCGATGCGACGTGAATTATTAGCAATTCTATTAGTTTATTTTTCCTATTTCCGCACTGCTCAATTCTATGTGGACAAGTAGTTTAACAAGAGAAATATTTGATCTCTATCTCGATAACATGTATTTCAATCCTCAGCGTCACAATTTTTTTGAAGTAAAATTAATTAAAACGAAGATTAAAGAACACCTATTAAAGGAGCAAATTAGTAAATTAATATATTTAAAAACGCCTTCAAACTGTGTCAGTAATTTGACCAAGATTAATAACAAAAATATGTAAAAAAAATGTAAATCAAGACGCGGCGGTTTAAATAACAATGTTTTGCATACTTGATTTGGCTTACGGAACCCTAATAGCTACATGCGTGACATAACAAACAAGTCGTGTTGCCTGTTGCATCCAATTACTTGATTACAGCTGGATAACAACAATTAATACCTCTATTTATAGTCTACAAATCAGCTAATCGTTACCTTTATAACAATTATTATTGGCATTACCTCACTATTACTATAGTTTATCTGTTTGTGCAACAGTTTTATAAATTCCCACGTTTTTCTAAATCGATACATAATAGTACCTACCTTAGGTATACCTAAAAATCTAAAAGCCGATTTTGATAAAAGAAACTGTATACTTAGATTTAAAAAAAAAAAATTTTCCTAGACGTGAATTGAACCAGTTGATTTCGAAAAAAAACAACATCATATTTAATGTTTTATTCCAATGTATGATTTTTACGAGATAGTTAATAAGTTAAGTTAATGTTAGTGACGTCGTCGGACGCCGCGGCGAAGGTCGTGAGTTCGAAACCTACAATGAGCTTGTGCTTTCGGTGAAGGAAAACATCGTGAAGAAACCATAGCACGGTGGTAGGGTACTTTGTAGTACCCGCCTTGCTGGTTACCACACTCAAGTTGAAAATCTGTCGCCAAACACCTACTGGTGTGTTCCGGCAGTTGCACTTGAGACACCATCTCACCATTGTGAGATCGCAGTCAAACACATGCCTATGCAATGAAATAAAAAAGTTTCGTTGAAATCCGTTCAGTTGTTACAGCATTTTTTTTTATACCACATTGTCGGCAAACAAGCATACGGGCTGCCTAATGGTAAGCGATTACCGTAGCCTATGAACGCTTGCAACACCAGGAGTATCACTCGCGCGTTGCCGACCCTTCCTCCCTCCCCGATGAGCTCTAGCGACCTTACTCACGCGCAGGAACACAACTATAAGTTATTTGGCTGCGGTATTCTGTAAGGTGGAGGTACTACCCCATTCGAGCTGCTCTTTGAGCGACATATCGCCGCTATACTCTACCTTTCTGGAAACACAAGCATGCATCTTCATCGAGCATGCTTGATTACCTAAAAATATCCACATTTATAATATTATAGAGAATATATAGGAAGTAAGATAGTATATTACAAAGTATGATCGTAAATTTTAAAAGCCAAATTTACCTATAACAATCAATTCCAAAGCAAGCAGAGCTCTTTAGTTAAATTTAAATTATAATCCGTTAACATTCTGCTTACGTAATGCAAACAGACAAACAGCACTTTACACTTCCTAGTTAAGCGGTAGTTTAAACAATAACGACAGATTAACGCAGGGTTGCTGTCTGTCCGGAATTTGGGGCATCCGGGGGTAGGCAGAGTTTTGAGAGAAACATTGTTTATCGTGCAATAATTTAGTTTAAGCCTGACATTCACTGTGCACTTATTTTTGTGTTTCTAAAACTGTACTTTTATAGCTAATTGCTAAATAGCCGCGGCGAAGATCGTGGGTTTGAATCCTACAATGTCAAATCCTCTACTACCTTGGTCATCTACACAACGATTTAGTTGGACTTTCCTATGGCGCATCATTAGGATTTAGAAGGAGTTCTCTATTAAGGTCTTCCCTCAGCGCAGCGCTACAACACGGGATTCTTAAAAAAAGAGCTTGAATAAGTTTTTGTTAAAAGTTCATTTTTATTCAATACAATTTTTTTTTGGTGACTGTACTTTTCGTTTATTGTACTTGCATTGTCTTCCAATACACTAAATAATGTCCAAATATCAAGTTCCGACCACTGGGAGTGGGTTAAATTCGACTTGCAAGATTCCACCCGAACAAACATACATATTGCAAATTTAAAAAGCTTGTAATGATAAAAAATAAAGCATTTCACATTGGCTTCTCTATGTCTACAGGCGGTGGTGACAACTTACCATTCTAAATTGATGTCTACCTGCTTGTCAAGCGGTTAAACAAGGTATTCAATCAGTTCACAATTACGGTATAAGAAATCTGCGATTAAATTGGCGTCAGCATAACAATCAATCCCCGTTGCTCCAAACTTACAATTTAATAGAATATTCAAGAAACGCAAGACAAGTTATTAAATATCTCTTCAGTTAACCTAAAAATCAACATAGTACCAATAAGTAAACTAAAGCTAGTAATTTGACAGCCCTAGTTGAGTTCCAGCTGATCCAAACCAAACAAACAGTAACTGCGGTCGAAATTACGCGGCCTAGTGGATGCTGCGGTTGCAAATTATTTAACGATCCAAGGCCTTTATCAGAACCACGCACCGGGTTTATGACTTCTACAAGGTTTGTCTGTAGACTATTGACACTTGCAACAGCAGAAGTATTACGCACGATGCGCCAACAATGCAAAAATTTATTAACACCCTTCTTGAAGAACCCCATGCTGTACTCCTTTAGAAAAAACTCTACGCTCCCATCTTTATTCGATGTCTTTGTTTCTTTCATTTTCAACCTAAGACAGCTTGATGAATAAAAGCTTTGCCAACCCTGGTACTCATCAAATCTGCAAAACAGATTTGCAATTGTAAGGGTTAACGAATTTCAAACTTTTATCATTAAGAAGTTTGCTTTAGTTAGAGACTATTTTAACTGTCTTCTCTAGCTAAGGAACACACCATCTTGCTTTTATTGTTAGTAAATTACCTCGTATATTTCTGACATAGACATTTTAATATATAAGGTATTTTTAAATACGTAATTCTATACATATTAAATGAAAGTTCCGAACTTACTTACATACTGTCTCATCAACGCCCAGCCCATAACCTTGAGTCAGATATAAGATATAATACAATCGAAATGGTATATGTAGCACTAGCTTACCGCCCCGCGGTTTCACCCACGAACCCCTATTTTACCCCCCTTAGAGTTGACATTTTCAAAATCCTTTCTTAGCGGATGCCTACATCATAATAGCTATCTGTATGCCAAATTTTAAGCCGATCCGTTCAGTGGTTTGAGATGTGCGTTGATAGATCAGTCAGTCAGTCACGTTTTCCTTTTATATAGGTAAATACAGATTTTAGTATTTAGCCATGAGACATTACTACACAAGAAAATTATAAGGTTAAACAAATTTATTTCCTCCAAACCCTTACAAATATCACTTACAGAAAAATATAAATTTGCACACCCAATGACTATATTTACCTTTTAATAATTTTCTGTTTATCATTATTTATATTATGCTGTTTCAAATCGCAAACGCGCGTATCGATACCTAGTGTAAATACAACTGATTGAAATCCAATATTTGCGTAGAAAATATTTTCAAATTAATGTTTTCGTTTAGATGTTTGGATTGGAATTTTTGATAGTTTACGTACCGCACCAATTACCAACTAAGAAAATATTTTCTTTTATATCTCCAGAGATATAAAAGATTTCTGGCTCAGGCCAGATGGGTAAAAAATGCATTTTTTTACTTGGTGCTGCTTGTGGGAGCTGGTTTGCTTTGAGTTTATTCCGTCTGTATTCCGTCACAACACACAAATATTGTCAGTGAGACTAGATAAATTGTAACTTGACAACTTGAGCGTCAAATGTAGCCGTGAGAATCAAGTCGAACAATTCCACAGAACACTGTCCATTGTACAAGCGGTAAAACACACATAAGGAGGCAAACTCAATACAGTCTTATCAAAAATCATCAGGTTATCAGTTTATCTATTGAAAAGCCACCCTAGTCTAGTATATTTCGTATAAAACGACAAAGACGACTGACATATTCAAAGATCAACGCTGATTGTACCTACTAAAGACTACGTTAAGACGTTTATTGAACTGATATTTGCAATTTCCGCACGTCAATATCATCTCAAATATTTTAAGAGCTAATCCCTGTCTATAAACCCCTTAGGGTGGTCCCAACACAATTACATGCCTATAATATACCCTTCCTTACCCTTCCCTTTAATCCCTATTCCTGTTATAAAATGCAAAAGCGTTTGTTCGTCCTTCTTTCATGCATCAACGGATAGACATGATTTTTTGCATAGAGATAGTTTATGGGCCGGAGAGTAACATAGGCTACTTTATATCCTCAAAATGCGGGTGAAACCGCGGAGTGAAAGCTTGTATTTATCCTTCCTAACTAATATTATAAATGCGAACGTAAGTTTATTTGTTACTTTTTCACGCCTAAACCGCTGAACCGATTGAGATGATATTTGGTACGTAGATAGTCTATGGTATGGAGAAGAACATGAGATACTATTTTTTCTCGAGAACGCAGGTGAAACCGCGGGGGATGGGTAGTAATATCATAAGTGCAAAGGAGTCTTTCAGCAATGGAGTAGTCCAACGTGATTTTTGCATCAAAATAATATGGAAAAGTGAGAGATTTCATTTTATCCCAAACAGGATTGCACAGGATTTGCACGGTGGTAGTGTACTTCGTAGTACCCGCCTGTCTGGCTACCACCCTCAAGTTGAAAATCTGTCGCCAAACACCTATTGGTGTGTTCCGGCAGCTGCACTTGAGAGCCAGTTTCATCTAGGCTTTGTGTGCTTACCACCTTCGGCCACATCATCACTTACCATAGTGAGATTGTGGTCAAACAAAGCCTATACAAAGTAAAAAAAAAAAAAAAGGAATGTGGGTGGAGTCGCGAAGGACAACTAGTAGAGTTTATAAATGAAGAATTATTTACAATCTATTTATATCTTTAATTATGTCAGCTAATTCGTGTAGTCACAGGTCGTTGAACTTCATTGGGTAATGATGATGAACCTTTATTGGCATCGTAATTAGGAGCTGTAAGTTATTTCTAAGTAATCATTGCCTTTATATGAATGAAGAAATTGTTTCAAGATCTTTGGTCTTCATCTGAGATTAACACGCAGTGATTTAACGTTTGATTTATTTCAGTCACAATTTGATGTTTTAGGTAAAAAAAAGACAATCTTCAGTAGTGGAGCACAAAGTTATTTTTTTCATTCATATATGGATTTTATACCCGATACTATAGTATGCAAAACATAAAAGTACTCGTAAAAAACGTACTCCTTAGATTTACTCTATTTGGAACTGAGAGTTATTTTGACCAACATATTGATTTAAATAATCTTACCTCCTTTATCCATACTATACTATAATATACTAGCTGTTCCTCGCGGTTTCACCCGCATTCCCGAAAATATAAGATCCCTCGGGAACGCGGATGAAAACGCGGGAACAGCTAGTCACAGTATATAGTCAGACTTGTCATGCCATATCAGTAAAGGGAATGATCAATTTTATTAAAAGCGAATAACTGGATCTCGTTAAATTTACCATATTCCTAGAAGTTAATTCTCTCACTGATGAATTTACGGCAAAATTAGTTTACTTTAACTATTTTCACAGTTTGATGTCTTACGACATCCTCCTTTGGGGTAGTGGTGCCGACACCAATAGAAATTTTATACTGCAGAAGAGGGCTATTCGCGCAATATAAAACTTAAGTCCTAGAGATTCTCTTAAAGATAAGTTTAAATCCATTTAATATAATAACAGTGTCGTCACAGTACATATATGAAAATCTAATTTATGTTCGTAAAAACATATATAACTTTCTTAAAAACAGCGACACTCATAGTTTGAACACTAGAAATAAGCACAAACTTCCTACCTGTAACTCGGCTCAGCAAAGTAAAAGACTCTTTCAAAGGGCAATGTAAACGTTTCAATAACAAAGTACCTAAAGGATTCCAAGAATTATCTGTATATAGATTTAAGAAGATGGTAAAACAGAAGCTATGTAAGAAAGGGTACTATAATTTTTTTGATTCTATAGATGACAAGAACGCATTTGAATGAATTGTTCGCTCCGCAGGCTTTTGTTGTAATATAAAATTTGTAAATATACTTTACATACCTAATTTTAAAAATATGTACATATATATCACATTGAAACAAGTGACTTTTTTTTTTATTTATTTGAGTAAACAAACAGTACCACAAAAATACTTGTAATAAGTTCATTTAATAAAGTAACTTTTGAATTTGAATCATTAATTCCTGGGAATAATTGTTTTGCGTGCTCTTTGTTTAATATGGGTCACTCTGCGGTAGTATATAGCATGTTAGGGTTGTCACAGTGTAATGACATGATGACATTTTAAGAGAGGCAAAGCATAAGTGATATATCGCTCAAAGAGTAGCTCGACTGGGGAAGTACCTCCACCTTACAGAATACCGCAACCAAATAACTTGTAGTTGTGTTCCTGCGTGTGAATAAGGTCGCACAGAACTCTTATTTAGCCAGATAGCTATTGCATAATAATTAGGAAGGTTTTATTTTTTTTATGAATACTAGTGTCATGCCCCGTCTTTGTTTTATAATATTAGTGAGTACCTTGGCGAGTTATTGCCAAACACAAGCCTATTTATAAAAATTATGGCAAAAAAAAGACATAATAGGCTACAATAAATTTTTCTCTAATTATTATTCGTCTTTCTAAAAACACATAGGCAGTATACCATAATTTTATTTTCTAACTACACGTTTACTTCATAATCAAATACAAAATCAAATTACGCCATTGCTCTGCGTTCTGGGTTAAATAAAATTAAAAAAACTCTCGTTCTATACGCTCAATTTAATCCGGTTTCCGTGCGGCCGCGTCCCTGATGTTTTTGTTCGGCATCCGTACCCACCGCATTGTATCGAATGAAAAACTATCGATTAATCGTCTGCGGTCATACGATTCGGGCAATCTAATTGAAACAGTCGAGTTTTTTTATACAAACATTAAATCGGAGCGGGGAATCGATGGTTTGGTAAATAAACGTTCTTGCATTCATTCGGTTTTTAATTACAGTTTTTTTTGTTATTTTAATTTTAATACTAGCTTTTTGCACGCAGTTTCACCTGCGTTCCCTCTTAGAGCGTACTAAGATGCTGTCCTCTAGATTACGTGTTTATATGTCTTGTGGCCTAGGCTCTGGATCGACAATAAGTTGGCCTTGTTTTTACATTTATAATGCCCGTTATTGGGCAAACATCGCATAACAATTTTATTATCCACGAGATAATATGGCCGTGTCACAGATTTTGTATAGAAAATCTGTCAAACTGTCATATTTAGCTTATGGATAAAGGTATTGATAAAATTGGGCATATATAAAATTGTTTTTATCGGTAAATAGTAAAAAAAAAAAAAAGTCTTCATAGAAATACCTTTTTATATGTTACAGAATAAAAAAAAAAACATAATTATAGGTTCTATTCATAGCTTTTGATCACGAAATTTAAATAACTTATATATGAGTTATTCATACATAAATAGAAAAAATATTATTAATAATTTAGAGTTAGCCTGTTTTTTCTAGGCTGTATTACCTTTATCATCGTACCAAGGTTATCATATATTACTATAATATTATAAAAGTGAAAGTTTGTATGTTTGTATGAACATTCAAATACTTTTAACATACAAAAAAAATTAAGAGAGGTAGAGCATAGCGATATGTCGCTGAAAGAGCAGCTCGACTGGGGAAGTACCTCTAAGTACCTTACAGAATAACGCAGCCAATTAACTTACAGTTGTGTTCCTGCGCGTGAGTAAGGTCACCAGAGCTCATCGGGGAGGGGGAAAGGGTCGGTAATGCGCGAGTGATACCCTTGGTGCTGCAAGCGTTCATAGGCTACGGTAAACGCTTACCATCAGGCGGGCAGTGTGCTTGTTTGCCGACAATGTTGTTAAAAAAAAAACACGAAAAACGGCTCTATGGATTTGTGTTTGATATGTGTCCCAAATTTCATCCAAAGCAAAATATAACATGAGAACCTTAGATCCTACTTATTAATATTATAAATGCGAAAGTTCATGAGTATGTATGTATGTTTGTTACTCTTTCACGCAAAAACTACTGAACGGATTTGGATGTAATTTGGCAGAGAGATAAATTATAGTCTAGAATAACACATAGGCTACTTTTTATCTCGGGAAAATATAAGATCCCTCGGGAACGCGGGTGAAACCGTGGGGCGGAAGCTAGTCATCTATATAAATGATCGGTGAGAACCCTCGAGAATGTGGGTAAAACTGCGGGGTAGAAGCTTGTAGGTTAATATTACGTAGGTACCAATTGCACTGTTATAAAAAAAAATACTAGCGCGAGCTGTGTGTCAGAAGACAATTCCCACCCAACAATTGCCATATTCTCTTTGATTGAACAAAAAAAAATCTGTACATAATAAAACAGTAGTACTTATAAATGCAATTCATACCAACAACCTTTCTTATCAATTAAGCTACTTGCTGAAATATATTAGAAAGAACTGTTACATAAATGGATCATTCATATTCCTAGGATATTTTTATAGCGGAAAAATATTAGCTTCTTTAGTTTTTTGAGGTAAAACCGCGAGGCAGCAGTTAGTACGATCTATAATGTTAGTTCATTAAGTGAATATCCTTGATACCTCCAAAACTAGAGTAATAAAAAACTATATTTACGGATACTATAACAGGTTATAAGAATTAATTTATAGCCTAAATTACAGGCAGAGACAAAGGTCAGAACGAGTCTCTAATTAAGGCGACGCCTTGAAGATTTTGGTTGCAAGGATTCCGATTTTTCTCAACAATAACTGAAGCGAACGAACTAAAATTTATTGTAAGAATTCATCATGTCTTTGACTTTATTTTGTTCGTTGCATAACACGATTGGTTAACACAAAATAATTAATCAAAAAGACGTCTTTAAAATAAGAGATTCCAATTTTACCGGCATTGAGGATTTGAGGTTCCAAAATTTCTACATATATTAATTGAAACTGATACTATAAATTGTACTTAGGTTTTATGAAACATATTTGTAGTTTTTAAATTAAACAATAAAAACCATTTTGTCGCATACGCCCGACCCGTTTACGCGGGTTTTCTATGAGAGGTCGCTATAGTAGGGAGCGGGACGCAGCACGTTGAATTTCAGATTTTTAAGCTTAACGCGGCGTCACCTTAAAAGAATATGTTATAGTATGCAATTATATATAAATTAAATTTGGAATCAAGTTATATACCGTGATTAAATTGAAACTGTCATCAAAAATGATATTGAGATTTATCATCAATTGATGTCACGATAAATTTTATTGTTCATGATAATTTACATTAAAGTCACATAGGTGACTCCTACATGAGCATGTAGGTATTATATTGAATAACTGGCTGTCCCCCGCGGTTTCACCCGCGTAGCGGTATAAAAAAAAAAGCCTACGACCGATTCTCAGACCTACCGAACACACAAAAAAAATCATAAGAATCGGTCGAGCCGTTACTGAGGAGTTTGCAGACAAACACTATGACACGAGAATTTTATATATTAGATATCAGTACCTATATTATTCAATTCGAAATAAACGATTTCATTAAAATAAAATGAAAATGTAACGTCACTTTGCAAAATACCATCAAGGAGTCTTCTATGGGACGTTTTATCTAATGAAATTAAATCTAAGTGCACTAGTGAAGTGAAATTAAATGAATACGGGTAAAATTCAAAAAAACCGTCACACCAAAATACGTAAGCATAAGCAACTGATGCTCTGGAGTAAGCTCAATCCCCGGACATGTGGTGCGTCTTCAAGACCAGAGATGGACTAAAAGGGTGACAGCATGGAAAGGACCACAAGATTCGCGTAAACAGGGCAGACCCAATGCTAGATGGGAGGACGATATAACAGAAACAGTTGAAAAAAATTGGTTCCGGATAGCTCAATCCAGAGACGACTGGTATACCTTGGAGGAGGCCTTCACCCGCAGAGGGGTTAATTATTATTATTATTAATTTAAATGTAATCTACTAACCCTAGAATAAGCTCTAAGTTAGGTATATTTGTCTCTTTTGTATAATACAAAGCAAGAAATAAAAGGCTTTTTTCATTTTTATTTTGGGACAAATAAATATTCTGGGACATTATTCCTCACACACGGCCATCTGACCCCAAACTAAGCAGAACTTGTACTATGGAAGCCAGATAACTGATATACTACATATACTACTTTTCTTTTGTAAATACATACATATATAGATAATTACACCCAGACACACAAATGTTTGTCCTGAGTGGGAATCGAACCCACGACCTGCGGCGTGATAGATAGGGTATCTTACCAACCACGCCAACCAGCCCGTCAAATTTATCCGTGTTTTACTAAGAACGGCCTCCATTTTACTAAAACCTGACTGACTTGTACGGACTTGACTATGCTAACGAGATATAATGTGATCTAGAATTTTATATTTTAACTAGCGACCCGCCCTAGCTTTGCACGCTTACATTTTTAACAAGCATAAATACCCAGTCGACATATTTTTTCCAACATCATCAATCTTTGTCATATTTCAGTCAATTTACACAAAACTATCTTATAAATAAAATTCTCGTGTCACAATGTTAGTTACCATACCTACTCCTCCGAAACGGCTCGACCGATTTTTATGAAATTTTGTGTAGGTATATATCGGGTAGGTCTGAGATAGGTTCTTATCTATTGTTTAGTAAATCTAAACCTTGAATGACTCCATCCATCGGTGAAAACCGTATGAAAAACAGTTTAGTAATTTTTGAGCTTATTGCGTTCAGACAGACAGACGCCGCCGCGCCGTGGGGAACTCTGTTTTACAATATGAAGTGATTTAACATTAGCAAAATACATAATAAAGAAAGAAAGAAAAGAAAAGAAAGAACACATTTATTTGGACATTCATACAACATTACAGAAGTAAAAGAAATATCACAACAAGCAGATTACAAAAAAAAAAAAAAGGATTCGACTCGGTATACTCCAAGATATGTGGTGTGTTCCCACATACCCTAAAACTGATTTTCAGTCGAACAAAAATAATAACCTAAATACTAATACGAAAGAAATAAAGAAATATTATCTTTTATTAACTTTTAACCTGTATTGATCACTGAAGTTATAATACCAATAATACAAAGGAAGCGATCGAGGCTTCTAACTAACCATATGTTTACAAAACTAACCGTTACCGGCGGTCTACCGACAACTGGGTCACTGTTTGTATATTTTGACACGCTAACAACTCGGGAACCAATCGACTGTCTGTCTGTCGATGTATATATTAACATCGAGGCCACTGTACCCACGGTCGTGGCACAACCTTGAAAACATAAGTATAACCATTTCAATTATTACCTATTAAATCGATAGCTACATTTTTCACATAGACGATTAATTAGTAATTGGATGTAAAACTCAATTCAATCGATAATACCTATTAACTCTTTAAAAAAACCGGCCAAGTGTGAGTCGGACTCACGCACGATGGGTTCCGTACCATTATCTATAAAAACGGCAAAAACGTTTGTTGTATGGGAGCCCCCTTAAATATTTATTTTATTCTGATTTTTAACAGAAATACATTATCTGTGAAAATTTCAACTGTCTATTCTCTATGATCAATGAGGATTCATGAAAATAACCTCATACTGTCGTTTAATTGTATAAAACTAACCCGATGTGGTTACGAAAAGGCAATGCGGGTATTATCTCTACACATAGACATATAGATACCTTGTATTATTTTTATTATGTTTTGCATACAAAACCCTTTATGGAAAGACGTAAAGCGGTTGGGTCTTTTACGGGATATTATATTAGATAATTTAAATAGTTTTTTTCATTTTCCCATTATCATACATACACTATCAATGCCTATAATTTTTCTCAAGAATTTGATACCAGCGCAATAATAGACAAACATGCTTTTTTAATCCAGAATAAATTTAGTCGACAAGGTTACATTATAAATCTAATGAACAAAAATGTATTTATTAATCGTTTTGGAAGACTTTTAAAATGCTGAATTCATTTTCATATTTATTCGATTTTTAAATTCAAATTTTGTTCTTATTTTTATTTTTAAAAACGATACGAAAGATTTCCTCTTTCATTCATATTATTATGTTAAAAGTTGTTTATAACTTTGTTCAATCCTTCAGAAAGTTTTTTTTTATATATTCCAGAAAATTCGACGATGGATTCAAGTTTGTATCCTACCATTCAGTCCAAATGTGTATATAAGATCACCTTTTTATATTTCATTACACTGTTCATTCAATTTTCAGTCTTATGTCAGTGAGAAAGGGTTAAATATAGATCGCAAGTGCTGTTTATACATTTAGCCTAGAATAGTTTGTTTGTAAGTAAATTGTCGAACCAATATCGTTCAAATTCAATATGGATACCCATTTGCTATCCTTTTTGCCCATTTTTTTGCACCCAACCCTTGGAATGAAAATTGTATATTAATATATTATTCCGACAAAGTTAAAAAAGGACACGCTTCTTAAGGAGTTACTTAGTTAGACTTTAAAAACTTAGGCACTAACTTTGTATATATTCTATGAATTTAATAAAAACTTTTACTAGTTTATTATTAATGAAAATCTTAGTAGATGCTCCAAAAATTTAAAAAAAAAAAAACGTTTATTAACTTTTTCATATTTTACTTTTGTCAAATTAGTCCAATTGCATGAAAGTGAATTTAGTCGCCAAAAATTGGTCCGCGTATTTTCCCGTACATAATGGCATAATAATATGTTAATTTGACAGCTCTCAATATTATCTATTATTTAAAAAAAAAATCACAAACATTTTGCAAGAAAGAGATAGGTATAAGTGAGATTAAATTTAGTTTATGTAAACAACAGAATATGCACTAATATCTCAATTCTATTCAATTTCATAGATCTGTTTTGTTCCTATTCAATTCTCCTTTCATTTTGTAAAAATAATTTGAAATTGTCATTTTTATTTAAATAACATACGGCGTTCAAACCGTAGCGTTCTGTTTTCAAATAATGATGACAATTTAAAATAAACCGCTACGTGAACACAAAAGAAATTGTTTTCATAGAGTAAAAATTCTCAGTTGACGTTTAGAATGTTACACTAGTTTTCTCCCCACGGTTTTACCTGAAAGTGTTCAATGTTTTAATCTAAAGTGTAACCTGCGTAAAGCGGCGTGATTGAGTGACAAACATACATATTATCTTTCACATTAATTATTATTATAAATTTTACGAACATGGAACTTTATCTGGATGGATGGTCAGTTATTTTAGGTCTAGATATACGTAAGGCTTGATTAACATATTTACTAAAGAATGGAACACGTTTTCTGAAATTAATCAAAATAATAGTCTTTACAATTCTTTTCTCTCATTCTATTCATAATGATCAAATACCCAACAACAATGACCACATAATGACCACAACTCATTAACTCTATCTGGCCCGTCTTCCAAGACTGACCAAACTTTCCGTGTCTGTAATCCTGGCAGAGTCCACGGCCTGGCTAAATTCCAACTAAACCATTCCACCACCCACTAGCTTAATAAAGCTTAGATTACATTTATTTAAGACTAGCTTACCGCCCCGTGGTTTCACCCGCGAATCCCTATTTTACCCTCTTAGGGGTGGAATTTTCAAAAATCCTTTCTTAGCAGATACTCACATCATAAGAGCTATCTGTATGCCAAATTTTATCCCGATCCGTCCAGTGGTTTGAGCTGATAGAGCGTTGATAGATTAGTCAGTCGGTCACCGTTTCCTTCCATATAGGTATGCACACAAGAAGAAGAAGAAAGAAGGAAGACTAGATTCCCCGCGGTTTCACCCACGTTCCCGAGGGTTCTTATGTTTTCTCGGGAAAAGTACCCTGTATGTTATTTCAGGGTATGATCTATCTATATGCCAAGTTTCATTCAAATTCATTCAGCCGTTTATGCGTGATTGAGTGACAAACATACGGACATTCACATCCTAATCCTAACTAATATAATAAACCTAACTAATATAATAAAGAATTTAAGTTTAGTGTTTGTTTGTCAGCGAGTTTATAATGTACTAGCTGTCCCCCACGGTTTCACCCGCGTTCCTGAGAAAAAAAAGTAGCCCATGTCCTTCTCCATACCATAGGCTAGTACCAAATTTCATCGCGATCGGTTCAGCAGTGAAAAGGTAACAAACAACAATCACAAACATACAAACATTCACATTTATAATATTAGTAAGGTTGTGTTTATGATTCGTATATTATTTAGAAATTGATTTTTTTTTTGGAAAAAAACTCTGTAAGTCAGTTTGTCCTAAAAATATTTTAATAGCAACCTGGCTGAGTTTCTGTTCAGTTCTTCTCAGTTCTGTTGAAAATTTGATTTCCGAATCAATGATAACTCTACTTGAGTATAACTCTACCAGAGCTTTGACTTTAAATGTAAGCAGCTGCCGGAACACACCAGTAGTGCTAAGTTTCTTGCCGGCTCTTCTCAGCAAAACCTTCCGACCGTAGAGTAGAGTCAGACTATTCATAAATGATGGTATTTGTTTTTTTTTGTGATTTTAACATCGCTATAAAACCTTTTATTGTAATGTAAGCTAGGCTTAACACGGGAATAGCACTAGCAACGTGGTGCGGTTGCATTTGCATAAATTGCATAATGACCAATTTAAATACATCTGTGGAGTTAAAACTAAAATAGCTTAGTTGACTATCAAAATTGGTTTAGGTACCTATTACGGATGATTTAGTGGTATTATCAGGGTACATACCCCTAAAGTAGATGATCAAAGTCGAAAGTCAAAGCCATTTATTCAGTTTGGGCCCTAGGACGGCACTTATGAAGGTCGAATTTACTGAAGTTACCACCGGTTCGGAAGTCAGCCTTCAACTGAGAAGAACCGGCAAGAAACTCAGCAAGGCGATCACTTTGGTACCCTTTCTAATTAAATTTCTCTGGACATTTAATATGAAAACAGTTAATTGCGTAATGTGACATGGTACTAAAGTAAGCGTGTATTTTGATTTTGATTCAGTACATGACAAAATAAACCATAATACCATAATAATAGGTTATTTTATTTACTTACTTATATAACATGATTCAAAGTCAAGGCGATTTATTCAGCTCAGGGCCCTAAGAGGGTAATTTTTTTTTTCTCGGGACCGCGGGTGAAACCGCAGGGCAGCTAGTATCAAATAATTGTGATGATGATGATGAAAAACGCCTTCAAGGTGTGATGAAATAACTGAATATATTATTAACCGAAATTTTTCTATCAATTAATATTGTTTTCTTGTCTATAACATGATATATTTCTCTATACTAAAAGTATAATACAATAATCACTTTGTTATATAAAATAGTCTAAATTAAAAAAGTCACTATCAGAAGGCAGCGTACCCAGAATGCTGGCGGCATTGCCACGTTGGATGGCAATGCTGATTCTCTGACCAAAATATAAGCCAGAATTCTGGTCATAAGTTGCTTCGACCAGGCGTTTGGATATTTCGCGATAAAGATGGTGAGCTCTCGACCCCCACGGACCCAGAGTTCTAACCGAAATTGATTTATTATTTTTGAATTAACAAAAATGCATACGTAATCATTCACTACTTATATAAAAACAGATTGATCATGATAAGTAAATGAGGTTTTTCTTATATAGAATGAACTACATATAAAGTTCTCAGACTTATCAGAAATACTTCAAACAACTTATGAATCATAACAAGCAACAATCAAGTGATTGATTCACAAAAAACCGACGCAAATACCTAGTAGCAGCAATGGATGCATTTAAAATTTAATCGCGTTTTACAATACCAACCGGTTCGCAGGGCCGGATTTACGCAACTAAGCCCGCATCACAAATAAATGGTTGGAAATTTTAATTTATTACTAAAAAGTTTTTACTTTAATCTGTCATTTGAAGGCTACATACGTATTGCAGCATGTTGAACATGAATCTGAGCCATCCGGCTGCATTTTATAAATAAATAAATAAATATTCTGGGACATTATTCCTCACACACGGCCATCTGGCACCAAACTAAGCAGAGCTTGTACTATGGAAGCCAGATAACTGATATACTATTTTTCTTTTGTAAATACATACATATATAGATAATAACACCCAGACATAGGACAAACAGACATGTTCATGCACACAAATGTTTGTCCTGAGTGGGAATCGAACCCACGACCTGCGGCGTGATAGATAGGGTATCTTACCAACCACGCCAACTGGCCGTTATTTTATTAGTATACTAGCTTTCGCCCCGCGGTTTCACCCACGTTCCCCAGGGATCTTATGTTTTCCTGGTATAAAAAAGTAGCCTATGTTCTTCTACATACCATAGGCTACCTGCATACCAAATTTCATCGCGATCGGTTCAGCGGTTTAAGCGTGAAAAGGTAACAAACAAACAAACTCACTTTCGCATTGATAATATTTGTTAGGTTTTGATTGGATAGTTATTGATTTGACTGGATGAATTTTCAGAATATACTTTAAACTCTTCATTTGTATAATATTTTTTTAATACGGTGGTGTGTCTAGAAAGTCTGCATACAATGCAATTATTTTGCTTTATTTGTATAATGAATCTAATTAAAAAAAAAACGTTATTTCAGTTTCAGCAGAATCTATAGATAAACAAGACATAGGTATTGTTATTTGCCATCACATATACAAAATCATACAAACAATTTACATTAACGCACAAAGAACTATAAAATGATAAAACGTTACAATCAAAAAGGTAAAACATAAGTACAATAAAACTGCATAAATAAATAAAATTATTATTTTTGAAATGCCTTTAAAAGCTGCTGCTATTTTTTTAGCTAATTGCATTTCTGGAATAATAACGCCAATCCAGCGATCCTAAATACAGCTCTGTCGGTCCATAATACCCCGACGTCATACTCAACGCACCTGTTCCACGTACTCTGACGACTCGGCCACAATCATATCGTGTTTTATCGCTTTTAAAATGTACAGCAACTTTCATTATGTACACGCAATTGTTAATGGTGTGAGTTGAGGTGTAAATGTGTGTAGTATCTTATTGTATTATATTCAATACATATCTGTGCCGATCGGAGTTTTCCTGCGCGTCTTTAGCATGTCCGTCGAAAATGATCGCACTGGGTCCGACAAACTGTAAAGTAGAAATATCTCTCGCTCAACATGAGCGCACCCTCTCGTATAATGTCCACCGATGCTGCTCAGCCTCGCGTGATATCTGTGATGTATACAGATACCTAATGCTTGTTATATAAGGTAACGGAAGCAGTATCTCGAATGTGTCGTGGCAGTCATAAAAATCTCCAGGAAATGAAAAGGAAACATGCTCCTCGGCTTTGTCATCATTTTTTTATGGGGAAGTTAAAGGCCAAACGTGAGATCATTGAATAGATTAGTGAAGCCAACAGAAACCATAATAATATCTTTGTTTAAACCAATATTTCAGAGTTGGTTCCATAGATAAAATATGTAAAAGTTGTAGGAACACCCCAGGTTTTTTTTTACTAGGTAAAAAAATAAAGTTTTTAGTCAGTAGGAGTGTGACGTAACCCGGTTCCCCCCGGAGCGGTCGGGAATCAATGTAGGATTTTCTTGGGTTAAAAACGTTTCGAATATTTCTCCAAATATCCCCCGGTATATAGAGTTCTTTGTAATTTAAGTGCAGAGGGGTGGAAGTACTCATCATTATGAACAACTTTTAGTAAAGGACCAACCCTGAAATCGCAAAAAAAAAACAATAATTTTGAATCCTGTATAAACTCACACATACATAATGGTTACAAATAATTATTAAAGTACTACAGGAGGAAAACCCAAGACAGTATCTAGAAGATATCCGTCGTGCTCACGAATCCCACGATCCTAGTTAAAACTTGATTTCAAAAAGAAAAAAACATAGCTAGTTTATTTTAAATCTCTTCGGAACAGGAAAATACTCAAGGCAATCTTATCCATCGTCAGTAAAAATGAAGGTATCTATACTAATGCTATAAAGCTGAAGAGTTTGTTTGGTTGAACGCGCTTATCTCAGGAAATACTGATTTGAATTGAAAAAATCTTTTAGTGTTGGATAGCCCGTTTATCGAGGAAGGTTATAGGCAATTTTTTATCCCAGAAACACGTAAGATCCCTCGGGAACGCGGGTGAAACCGCGGGGCAGAAGCTTGTGTAACTTATAAAAGTTCAAGATTTAATTTGAAATTTATATACAGTTTTAGTTTTAATTGTTTTAGCTAATTTTTCAGTTTCAAATTTTATTATGTGCCCAAATCTGTATGTACGATTAACTGCCGTTCCATATTCCACTTTTGTATGGATATCCTATGTACCTAGGTACCTATTTACTGTAGAATTTCTTAATATGTCCATGTACGCCACGAGAAAATTATCTCGACTCGTTTTCCCGTTTGAAACTATCTTTATCTCACTTAGTCAATGACAAACGATAAGGACAACTGCATGTCTCTCACGCGCGAAATTATCACGATGTATGTTAGCACTACATAGGAACATTATGCTACTTTTTTTGTCGGGAACGCGGGTGAAACAGCAGGAGACAACTAGTACCTAATAAATTAACTACTCTTCATGCAACACTCGTGTTTAAATATCCGTCTGTACATTCAGATGAAGATTAATGACGAAGTGCTGTACAATTTGAATTGTATCTCATCTGTTTATTCTACTTTTTGTTTAACTTTTTTTTTATATCAGCAGGTTGATGTGACAAACGAGCAGACCAAAAAATAACAATAGTGAAATTTAGAGCAGTGAATATGTTTAGTTAAAATTTACATTCATAATAAGTTATTGGAATTTTAATTTCTCAACTACTTATTTCCTGTTTTTGATAATCTTAAAATGCGGCACTTGAGTTGTTGATACACTCAGCCTTGAACATAAGGAATGCCTCTCATAACAGACAGATGAAACAAATATTATGTAATTTGTTACCAATGTTTGCCAAACATTACTCAATCAATTTGGGTCATTTGATATTCATGTTTTGAATGTCAACGTTGAGTCAGTTGAGTCAATTATAATAAAAATATGGATTTATGTATTTGTATCATACATACATGGGAAGTACAGTTCCGTATCTAGAAATTAAAGATATATCATCTTAAGATCACTAGACTATTACTTAGCTGTATTTTTGTTGACTCCTACATTTTTAGGGTTCCGTACCCAAAGGGTAAAACGGGACCCTATTATTAAGACTCCGCTGTCCGTCTGTCTGTCTTCCTGTCCGTCTGTCACCAGGCTGTATCTCATGAACAGTGATAGTTAGACAGTTGAAATTTTCACAGATGATGTATTTCTGTTGCCGCTATAACAAACAACAGATACTAAAAAACAGAATAAAATAAATATTTAAGGGGGCTCCCATAAAACAGACATGTTTTTTTTTGCCGTTTTTATAGATAATGGTACGGAACCCTTCGTGCGCAAGTCCGACTCGTACTTTTAACTGAAATGCATATGATTAAATCTCAACAATTCAATCTATGTTGGAATTGTAAAGTTCATATTTCTGCTTTCTCATTCATCTTCACCGTAGAGGATAGTTGGTACACTATAAAAAATTATTGTTCAGCAACATAGATTTCCAAAAGAAACTATCTTAAAAGATCCACCCATTATAATAAATTACCACTACAGTTGTGTTTTTACTTTGCCAACAGTGAGGACGTGAAACGTTGTAAGAAAAAAAAAATACATCAACATACTAATAAACTACTAAACGTTTTTATATCCGAAACAAAAACTAGACGAATATGTAATGTGATGGATGTCATCAAATAAGTCAGATTTAAAATCTATACTAATATCAATATTATAAAGAGGTAAGATTTGCATGTAAGTATGTTTGTAACGAATTGGCTAAAAAGTACTAGACCGATTTTAAAAATTCTTTCACCGTTAGAAAGCTACATCTTCATCGAGTAACATAGGCTATATTTTATCCCGGGAACGCGGAGTAGACTTACATATATTTCTCCAGTTTTCTTCTCAAAGCAGTCTTTGGTACCAAGAATTGAAGAAAAGCCTTGTTGAGGCCCATTTCTCAGGAAGTACTTTCTCAATAGCATTTTTCATGTTAGATTCATCCCGATAATTCTGATTGAAAAGCTAGTTAAAAATAAATCTGGAAGTCATAAAAATTTTGCATAAAATCACAAGTCATTCTAACCAGTCGTCCTTGACTACGGAAATGGATTGGTTTCATAAGCATACCTATAAAATTTTATCGCCTATTCATTATGCTTTTCCCCTTTTGTTTTACCTAAAAACTCTTTTTAATTATGTAAATTCACTTATTATACTTGCTGTGTGTACGTATATATCACGAACACGCCAAAAAAGGACAATGAGCAAGCCCCATTGTTTGTTTAGTCGCACCTAGTACGTCGCCCATATTCCGTATTCATAACATACGTACACCATTAAATGTGAAACGCTGCAGGCATACCAATAAGCTACAATCAAAACCACTGACATTTAAATACAAAAAAAATATTTATTACAATACTGCGTTATAGTTAAATACTTAAAACTAATTTATCACTTTAAGGTTGGACTTCATTACCGTGGGGGATAACATTGTCTTTCTCAGTCACTTCTTCTCGTTCGGCAGGTGTCGTTGATTCTTTATTCTCTTCTTCCACTGTCGTCGATTTTACAGTCGTCGTTGTGTTCTCAACTTTTTCATCCTTCAAGTAAGGTTCGCCAGTTTCGACAATTTTTATATCTCTATCGGAGTCCTTTGATCTATCGACTGGTCCATTCAATGGGGCAGTAACGATCAGGTATCCATCGTTAGATAGTTTAGCAGTTACATCAGAGCTGCTCGAGTTAGCTGGTAACGTATACGTGTGGTAGAACTGGCTCGCAAATACATCGTGGTCGTCCTGCTTAGCTTCGTGCGATCCTTGCACAAAGATGAAATCTCCTTTCACCTTTACCTTCAAATCGTCCTTTTTGTAGTCCTTAACGTTGACGACAACTTGGAATTTATCCTCATCAGCGACAATCCTCGGTCCGATATCGGCAAAGCTCGGGAACAGTTTCCAGATCGGAGCGAATAGGTTGCCGAAGAGCGGGAAGCTGAACCATGGGCTGTCATCTTGTATTTCATCAGCGTTGATGCTTGTGATCGGTATCGGAATAGCCGGCCGGTCGGTGGCCGGTATAGCGGACACGGCAGCTAGAACGGCAAATACCGCAATGAGTCGCGGCGAGATCATATTTCACGTATGCACTGGACTGTGTTGCAATAAGAACTGAGACCGGCGCGGTTGGTGGAGGCTTTATAGAAGTAGTGGGGGGCAGGGGGGTGCGTAAGCGCATCGCTGGACGTCAACGGAATCTATAGAGTATATAATGTAGACGCGTCGATGTTGCTGTGTTATTATGCCGTGGACTGACGCATCTCTGTGAGGACGATAGAGTTTTTATGTTAGTATGGCTACTTATATGTCCAGCAATTAAAGTTGTACTATCATAATATAAATAAAAATATAAGAATATACTAATTAATCAAAATTTAAAGAAACACTGTGCAGTTATGTCAAAAACAAAGGAGTTACACAAAATGGAAATTTTTTGCTGTCAGTTTAGGTGAAGACGGTAATTTGTTAAAAACTCTTTAACATAAGTACAACACAGGGTTTTAGAAAATATTGAAACAAATCGGTGAAGGTAGAATTACCGCCTCGCGTAACCGACTCGTCTACAAAACCTAAACATTGAACTCAATGACAATGACCTTGGAAGGCCGGCTTCTAGAGTCATCCTAAGCGCGCGAAATTAGCTCATTTTTCTTCGTCACGTAACTTGAATAATTTTATTATCATTTCCTTCATTATACGTGGTTGTTGAGTAAACTAAATTAGCTGATACACTTACATTACCAAAACAATGTGCATTTTGTTTGTAAACCACGTATCCATCCATTGTGTATTCTTTCTTTGTAATGAAGTATGATTCTGGTACAAATGAATAGGTAAGTAGCTTCTAGAAATTTCTCCGTGTATTTTTACATTGATTTGATTGTTACTACCTACATTAATTTCTTTCTATTATGATATACCACCTGTTCCCTACGGTTTCACCCGCGTTCCCGGTATAAGATTTTTTTTTTTAATAGTAATTCTGCTATTCGTGATGCAGACAAATCCAACAAATCAAAGATCATAAAAATCGATCCAGCCGTTCTTGAAGTTATAAATGGTGTAATTAACACAACTTTGTTTTATCAAATACACTAGCTTCCGCCCCGCGGTTTCACCCGCGTTCCCGAGGGATCTTATCCCTTCCTTCTTCGATAAATGGGCTATCCAACACAAAAAAAAATACCAATTCGAAACAGTAGTTCCTGAGATTAGCGCGTTCAAACAAACAAACAAACTCTTCAGCTTTATAATATTAGTATAGATAAATAGATTTTTCACCTTTAGGATTTTAGTCACAATATCTAATACTACTTTAGTTCCGGCTATGACTCATTATTTTGTTAGTTACAATTTATATAGGCTTGCTCTTCCGGTTATTATAATATATCACAGTATCAATGCATTTAATGCCCCAAATGAGTCATTAAATAACGATGTAAATAAATGAATAAAACCTCGTCTGTGAGACATGGTGGGCGATTTAAGGTGTCGTGGGTTCGAATCCTACAATGAGCTTGAGCCTTCGGTGATGGAAAACATCGTAAAGAAACCATAGCACGGTGGTAGGGTACTTTGTAGTACCCACCTGGCTGGCTACCACCCTTAAGTTGAAAATCTGTCGCCAAGCACCTACTGGTGTGTTCCGGCAGCTGCGCTTGAGAGCCAGTTGCCTACTTGGCTTTATAAAGGTCGGCAACATATTTGCTATCCCTTTAATATTGCTAATGTCCATAATTAACCACATACCATCATATAGACCGCCTTTATAAAAAAATAAAAGAAAAAAAAACTATTTTCTCTTTTGTTTGTGAATCTTTTTTTTTTTGTTTAGTAGCTATTGACTAGTTTTAGTGTTGTCATAAAAGAAAATTTTGATACGCCACAGCGAAACGTGGCCGGGTATAGCTAGTAATAAATGCCAAAAGCGCGCGGACGGACTGGGCGGTCCGTTCGATGCAAATAATTTCAAAAATATTTCTCACATAAAACATATTGCAATAAAGATGTACGGCATGAAAGGTCAACAGCACAGCCATATGCTGGCAGTTCCATGGCCTTCAGTTACCCCTGTCGTCATGTGGGCAGCTCATATCTCCACCTTTCGCATAAATATAAATAAAAACACACTTACCGGACGGAAATTTGATATCCTGAGTATAGTGTTGTGAAGTAAGTATCGACATAAAATAAATATATAAAAATTGTACGCTTTGAAAGTAAAAAAAAAACAGCCAAGTGCGAGTTGGACTCGCGCACGAAGGGTTCCGTACCATTATCTATAAAAACGACAAATAAATCGCGTTTGTTGTATGGGAGCCCCCCTTAAGTATTTATTTTATATTGTTTTTAGTATTTGTTGTTAAATCGGCAACAGAAATACATAATTTGTGAAAATTTAAACTGTCTATCGCGGTTCTTGAGATACAGCCTGGAGACAGACAGACGGACGGACAGACAGCGAAGTCTTAGTAATAGGGTTCCGTTTTTACCCTTTGGGTACGGAACCCAAAAAGAAGTGTATCACAAATTGGTACTCCCTACTCATCATTATTCTAGTAATACTTTGGAATAATAACCAACGCAAATATTCCATGGGGACCGGTTAGTAATGTCACTTACTCGTTATATATGATAAACGGACTGACGGTCCACCTGATTGTCAGTAGTCACCGTGACCTAAAGACATTTGCACTACCAGGGGAATTGTCAATGTGCTGGCGACCTTGAAGAACTATTTTGACACTTTTTTTAAGAATGTCATGTCGTAGCGCTGATGGGAAACCGTAATAGCAAGTTCATTAACATCCTAATCGTCCTATGTTCGACAAAAATGTCTGATTGTTCATTTAAGACATCGCAATATTTAGGAATTGCATAATCTGTAATATTATATCCCAATATTTTTCTCAATACTTAACTAAAATTATTATTCATAGTTTATAAGTTGTATTTATAGGCTAACTTTCTAATTTACGTATACCTATTGTTTAAATATCCACTCATTTTCGTAAATAAATATCTAAATATTTTTATAAACAACGACCAAATGAAAAATATATACAAGCTTGAAACGACGTGACGTATCGATACTTATCTACCTGCTCCCATCCCTAAAGTGAAACCTGCATTTTTTCCGCAAAGCAACATGTACTGTCATCACTAACCGGTTGGTAGTAACTGATCATGTAGGGCCAACCGGGTCAAGGGCCGTGTTCCCTAAGGGCTACAACTATATACTCATGAGGATAGAGGAATTTATTGTAAGACTAATTCCCTTTTTTTTTGGTAAATATTGAGCAATTTTCTATCATGTTTTGCGGTATCTTCAAGTTGAAAATTTACCGGTATGTTCCGGCAGCTGTACTTGAGAGCCTGTTCCTTCTAGGCTTTATGCGTTTACGACCTTCGGCTACATCATCACTTACCATGGTGGAATTGTGAAACATAGGTGTATCTATAGTAAAAATATATATTTTTAGGTTGATAAAGGTTTATATATATATTTTTTTCTTGTTCTTTCTCTATTTGTCTATGTGTGTGCGATAAGAATATCTAAAAAGTTTAATTAGTTTTATTTAAGTATTAGTCACAAATATAATTTGAACTTTATTTACTTTATCTATAGAACCGGCGCGGCGCGGCGTGTCTGTAGGTACCTACATTTTTTTTACAAAAAAAAATATGTTGGTTATGTAGAGAAACAGAATGCAAAGAGGTTTTTTTAGGCAAGGCTAAAAAAGGATTTATTTCATCAAAATCGGGTGAAAGAAAGAAAAGATATTTAATAAAGTCTGCACGAACAATAAGAATACCACAAAAATTTACTTATTCCTAGATAGATACATATTAAAGACTAGCTTTTCCGCGCAGTTTCACCCGCGTTCCCGGTATAAAATATAGCCTATGTTACTCGGCGAAGATGTAGCTTTCTAACGGTGAAAGAATTTTTTAAATCGGTCCAGTACTTTTTGAGCCAATTCGTTACAAACACACTTACGTACATACAAATCTTTCCTCTTTATAATATTAGTATAGATGTATAGATATAGATAGAATCACGTATTAACCTATTTAACCAAGGTACATGACCAAGTGGCTATTTAGCTCATTCTCAGTAATGCTATTGTTAATCTGACGTTTGATCGCGTATCTATAGGACGTGTCTTTTGTATGATTATGCAAAATTCCTAAAATATTTATGTTGCAATATGTGATTTGGATTCATAATTTGACCCAATAATCATTTAAATAAGAGTATGATATTTTAATTTACTGGTATACCTAACCATCTTATAATATGGAAAATTAAAGTAAACAGGTGTTTGTAAATGTCTATATAGATTTATTCAGCTACTTATGTTGCTGACTGTACATACTATTGATTCCTCAATATGTTTATTTCTTTCCAACTTTACGTCTAAATATTAGCGTTTAGTTACTTCAGAAAATAACTCGATATACGGAAAATGATGATTCTAAATTAAGTTTTTCTCTTTATTCTTTTATGCTAGAGATATATAAAAAAATATATCTATTTATGCCTGGGAACTATATTTTTAATAATTAAAAAAAAACATTAATAACGTCAAAAAAAAATCGAGAATCGAGAAATCGTGCCTTTTTTAAATTGAAAATTATTTTTTATCCTACTTTACCCATCCAAATAACTTGAAAATATTAACAGACATTCAAAAACTAATACAGAAAAAAAGAAAAAGATTCTTTCTTTCTTTCTTCCTACATTCAAAAACTAATACAAAGGGAAATATTTTGTTACTTTTCCAAAAAAAAACCATTTTTTTTTATAAAATTTAAAAGTGTTTTTTACCTGGTAATAAGCCCTTGTTCGTTCCCCCTTTCACCCGTTAGTTTAGTGCGGGACAGGTTATTCGCGTATTTATATCGTCCGACACCTTAATTGGCTATAATTATTAAAACATACCCTCACCTACACAACTACTTTACCGTGCTCTGTTTCTATTATAGCATTGTTAGTAAAAAAAAAAAGTGTGTGTGTGTGCAAGTCACACATGGTAGAAGTGAAACTTCTGAAAAGTCCCTGATTAAAACTCTGACGGAAGTAACGCTTCCTAAAAACCATGTGTTGCCATGGCAACCAATGTTTTTCCCTAGCTAACTTCATACCTTTATATTTTAAGATGTCAGACATTAATTCAAAACTAAGAAGATAAATAAGATAAATGGCTAGGCTGTATGAGCTCGAACCCTTTGCCTTCCAAAATACGGGAAAACATAATAAAAGCAACATGGCGCGTAACCGAAAAACGTGACGATTTGCTACAAAAATTTCTCCCATACGTCGATAAAGAAGTTTCACTTAAAAAAAAAAAACCAATTGTCACTAAGCTTTGTCGCAAAGTTATAGCTGTGGATTTTGTATCATATAAAAAATGTGATTTACTTAATCAATCATTGATTTGGCCATCATCAGACTTACTCCCAATACGAGGCCTTCAAAATGTAAAAAAAAAACAGGCAGTCATGGGGACTGCCGATAGAAGTGAAAACTATTAGCATGAGCATGTCGGTGACGCGAACCTATAAGTTTTTCCCCACCAAAAACGCTCAACGCGGCTAAAAAAGTTTTCACTTCAAAAATTGGCAGACGGTCCACCTGATGGTAAGTGGTTACCGTCGCCTATGGACATTAAAAAATACATGTGTTCCTGACTTTTAAGCCATAGAAAGCAATATGCTTTTACTCCCTATCGTGGAAAATTTCCGTCGTGGCAATAAATAAATTGAATCAAAATAAATAAGGCTATACACTAAGGAATGTAAAAAAAATACTCGTTTCCATTCTCCCGTCGAGTTAAGAATTTTTATACTCTTTATCCTCTTACCTCTTTGTGGTAAGTAGCGCGATGTTGCGGTTGCGTATGTGTCGTTATTACGGTTCGTGACCCCGTCCCGCCTTCGTTTACAACAAATAAGACCTTATTTTCAATACAAAAAGGTTTATATCTTTGTATTCAGTCTCTAATTTTTTGGGTTCCACTGACGTACGTAGCACTGGAATTGCATTGCACATTCCTATATTTACTTATTATGATGTTCCTAGAGAGATATCATGGGACAGACATTCCAAAGGACTTTCCCATTATTTGAATTCTACAAAGAACGGGCACCTTTAAAATATTTTTCACCGCAGTTTTATCCGCATTCCCGAAGGATTTAACGTTCTTTCGGAATAATAATCATCCACTGTTTTAGTTTACTGTTTTACTGTTCTATGATCTATCCGTATGCAAAACTTCATTCGAATATGTTAAGCCATTACTGCGTAATTTACTAACTTTTCAAATTTATAATAAGCAGGATATAGTAGGTTGTGCTATTTTAAATCACGTCATACTTATTATCCTAACTAATATTATAAGTGCGAAAGTTTGTGAGTGTGTATGTTTGTTACTTTTTCACGCTCAAATGGCTAGACCAATTTTGATGAAATTTGGTAAGGAGGTAGCTGACACCCTAGATTAACACATAGGATACTTTTTAAGGAAAACATAAGAACCCTCGGGACCGTGGGTAAAACCGCGGGGCGGAAACTAGTACAATACTATTTTTATAATAAAACTCCAGACTAGAATCTCTGTGCCAAATTTCATCCAAATCCGTTCAGTAGTTTCTGCGTGAAAGAGTAACAAAAATCCAGACATCCATACTCACAAACATTCACATTTATAGTATAAAGAATTTGTAGGATGTAGTATATCAGTTATCTGACTTCCATAGTACAAGCTCTGCTTAGTTTGGGGTCAGATGGCCGTGTGTGAGGAATATCCCAGGATATTTATTTATTTACTTTGCATCATGGATCGACAACGGTCCATCTGTTGGTATGTGGTATCACATGCAATACCGGGGGAAAGCCAATATTTTACCGATGTTAGCGAACTTTTATTACCCCCTTTTTGAAGAACTCATTGAGTCAAATAGCCCATCGTCCTTTTAAAATGCTAAATTATTACCTCTACAGAACCCTAAGCATAACTTGCTTATATTGGAGTTTTGAATATAAATTTACTTTAAATCATTCCTAAATGGTTTTCAATATTGGTGCATGTTTTTAGGGTAATTACGGTCCAATGATTCATTCGGACCGAGGAACGAAAAATCTATAATCTTATTATGTCTTAATCCCCCTTATTCAGACCTATTAGGTTGTGGTCCTAATCGGGTAGACAAACCGAGTGAATAATCTACTGAATAGGATAGCTCCTCCATTTTCTCTTTTCAGACTTCCATTTGGAATGAGCCTTTCGAGTCGAATTCTGCGACTATCGCACCATCAGCCTAAATTTTACGAAATAAAATCATCTTTTCCGATCGGAATGGCAACCGAATGGGTCTGAATAAGGGGGAGTATGAAGGGGACAGAACGCATACACATGCCATAGCCCGTCCCGGGGGAAGTTATATACCTCCCTCCAGCACCTTCGCGGAACTATCGCACAATGAGTCGTGACTACGACCCATCGTCCTCCTCGGGACCGCTTCTGGGCGCTCGAGGCCCCCGCCCTGATTGCCCACGACCCCGAAGGTCCCCGTTTAGTCGCCTTTTATGACAGGCAGAGGAATACCGTACTGCTATTCTAAGCCCCAGCTACAGGGCAGTGATCTACAAACCCTAGGTCATCTTGCCTTAGGCGATGGTAGTTCATTTATGTTGATATAGAATAATAAATAATAATAATAATAGAGACAGTTCTCTTATAAGGTTTGTGTATCAAATATATTATGTGATATTTTGTAATTTAAATGAATGATGGATAGGTATGTAGGTATGTAGCTGGCTCGTGATAATGTGAAACACAGCACGTTTTCTTTTTTAATTATATTTATTATAATACATTTTGTAATGAGGTACTTAAAACCTAACATAAAAATTAACATTTACTATACAATGTATTTACTTACATTGTATTATCACAGCGTAATTACATACAGTGGTCAATCGCGTTTGAAGTCGCGCGAAATGTCGCTTTGTATGCCTATACAATGCAGCACACTCCCAAGCGAGTGTGGCAGCTTGGGCTCGCTACCGTCCCTCTCTCACCCCACAAGCCCCGCACGATTGCTCTGTCTAGACGTGTCCGTTGGCCGACTGTAAGAGTTACATAGACTGTGGTATTATAGTATTAAGTATGAATAATATAAACTTTGTAACTATTAATTTTATTCTCAGAAAATTTACTTAATTACTATTTAGAAAAAACGCCATTAGGGTTTCAAAGGAACCCTTATTGTTGTGTTACGTCACGTCTGTCCTTCTGTCTAACATGGTGATTTAACTTGAAGACTATCGTGATATCAAACTGAAATTTTGTATACATTATTATTATATAATGCAAACAAACTTATCAATTAATATCGTAAAAATTGATACCGTGAATAGTAAATGTTTAATGTAATGTAGTAGGTATATTATTATAAGTAAGGAGCTAATAGGAAACGTATTTTCGTAGAAATAAGTGTAATCTATAATAATGACTTCTTTTGTGTCTATTTCTAAACTACAAGAACCAAAAACGTAACTTATAATTAGTGTAATTAAGTTTGTTTTTGTGCGATAAATGTACGAGTTAGTTCGAGGAAATCTTTTGAAATAAACGTAGGAACATATATGTTATTTGATTGTATATCATTATTGCTGATGTACCTACTATATGTAGGCTTAATTTCTTTCCATAGGCGCATACAATTGACCCCCTTCCTTCCTTAACAGCATTTATATGTCCCACTGCAGTGAGCACAGGCCATCTTCCACGAATGAGGATGAAAGGGAATGGGCAAATATTCCACCTACGGATTGGTGGAGATCGACTATCACAATTAAGTGATAACCGGGACCAACGGCTTTACGTGCCTTCCGAAGCACGGAAACGCTCACGTTGTAATACCTCTAGGCGGTCACCCATCCAGGTACTGACCTGACCGGGCGTTGCTTAACTTTGCCTATCGGTTAAGAACGGCTAATCAAGATACACCATGAAAATTGACAATGCGATAAAATCCGAAATAGAGACCATAAAGTTTATTCCTTCCACTTATATCGGTAGGTATTATGCATTAACTTTGTAAGTAAAATTTATACGATACTCCTCCTCGTGTTTTACTTTTGATGCAATTAAGTCGTAAAGGATTTGATTAAAAAAAATATAATAAAATGGTAATTTAGATAATAAAAACGCATAAAATTATTTTAGTATAAGTTTTATTTGTTCTCACACCATTTAATTTATTTGTTTAAACATTTTTTACGCTTTAATTTATACCATTTTTATGATTTTAATTTTTAACACCAACATCATAATTAAAAAAAAGGACAGTAAAATTTAAAATTTATAAAAACAGCAATAAAATCATTTTGAAGTGCATATATTTTTTTATGTGTCTACTCTGAGAACACGTCAAGGTTTTGCATCTTTATAATATTCAAAATTGGAATAGAATATTATCATGTTTCAATTTGACTAAAATCAGTGCTGTGGTAATTCTTTATTTAAATAAAAAAAAAATGGATTCTTTTTTCAATTTTTATATAACAATTGAGAATTATCACAAACACTTTAAACTATTTCGAAATGTACTCATACTTTATTTATGTTTTTTTTTACAATTTTATTACCAATATGTACCTAGTACACGACTCGACATAGATATGCAATATTTTCTTTTTATTTACAAAGTGTTGTCATCTTGGTCTTTCCACTTTAACAACGTAGATGTGCAAACTAATTGACTGGAAATATCTAATTTTGCACACAAATACACTATAATAAGTGACAAACAAACAGAATAGGGAGTTTCGTTGCACGTAAATAGAGATAATGAATATCTTCGATAAGTATGAAAGTACCTACTATAAACTCCTTGTACTTAAATTACTCAATTCCGAAAAGCTAATAAAAAAAAAACATGATGTGATAGGGCTATATCAAATGCAAATATGTTATTTTTTAAATTATGCTTATTGTGTTCGAAATAAAATTTAAACTTGAGGGTGGTAGCCAGCCAGGCGGGTACTACAAAGTACCCTACCACCGTGCTATAGTTTCCTCACGATGTTTTTCTTCACCGAAAGCTCAAGCTCACTGTAGGATTCGAACCCACGACCTTCGCCACGGCATCCGACGTCACTACCACTGAGCTATTTATCTTAACCTTTTTTTTATACCTGGTGAAAATTTCTATATGGCATATTTTCGAAACCTGTGGCCAAAAATATGCTAAACTAGCTTTTCCGCGCAGTTTCACCCGCGTTCCCAGGATAAAATATAGCCTATGTTACTCGGTAGCTTTCTAACGGTGAAAGAATTTTTAAAATCGGTCCAGTACTTTTTGAGCCAATTCGTTACAAACATACTTACATACAAATCTTTCCTCTTTATAATATTAGTATAGATTAGTATAGAAGTATAGATTATAAAGAGGTAATAGTTTGTAAGTTTGGATGTAGGAAGTCACCGCAACTATCTACTAATCCGATTTGAAAAAGATTTTTGCATCAATTAGCCCCTTTTTCGGGAGCCCGAGTGAACAGCTAGCAGTGGTTATTACTCTTTTAGTGATGTGGGACCAATATACCAATAATATGTACAATATACCAATAATAAACTGTAAATGCAAATGAATAATGGGTTGTTCTATCTATAAATAAAACACGTATACAATTTGTTGAACATATTTTTTACGATTTCATATTTTTCAGATGGCTTCGGGTGCTTCCAGGGACCACCAGTGGTCCACGGACCACCGGTCAAGAATCACTGAGCTAGTGTAATATTTGACTTCAACACAGGTAAAATATTATGATTAACTACGGTACGTTTAAATGGAAATAAGACGCTATCAATTTTTCATAACAAACTAGGTACAATATCGTTTTGTCTATCTATTGAATACACTTTGCAATAATTTATAATTGTAATGCATTTTTCTAGAATCTATTTCTATACATTGTTTTGATATTTTACACATAATATCTAATCACACAATTATGTTTCTTTTTTTATGTCAGAAGGCTGATAAGCAGGCTGGCGGTCCACCTGATGGTAAGTGGCTACCGTCGCCAATGGAAATTGGAACCAGTGGAATTGCTAATTTCTTGCCGACCTTTATAAAGCCTAGAAGGCAATAGCATCTAAAACTTATAAAATAATAAAATTATGGAATACAGCATTCAACTAGCATCAGGAACTGGGTCCAAGGTGCCGATGGTTAAGGCTCCAGGATGAGGAACTGCGTCACTATGTGTGTACCGTCTCCAAGAGCACTGCCTTCTGAATCTGATGTTAGATATTTTTTTTTTTATAAAACATAGTCGGCACAAGCATACGGCCCGCCTGATAGTAAGCGGTTACCGGACACACACAAACAAAAAAACTCTTTTCCCTTATTATATTAGTGTATTGTATATTATTATTAAGAAGGTTAACATCAAAAATATATGTCACTAGCCTTCCGCCCCGCGGTTTCACCCGCGTACCCCTAACGTACGCGGGTGTAAGAGGAACTTATGTAGAACAATACACTAAAGGATTTTTTTATCTCTAGCTAAACTATTTCTCTACCAATTTCCATCAAAATCAGTTCGGTAGATACCTAGATGAAAGTCCTATTGTAATATAAATATTGTAAATAAAAAACTACTATCGAAAAGTAGTATTTATGCATTACAGTTGTGAGTAATCTTGGTAAGTAGTTAGAATTTACGACTTAACTTCACATAAATGTCATTTATGTGATTTATAACATTATTTAATATTTATTGGCTTATTTAGGATAATTCACCATATTTTATGCGTTTTCTATAAACATAAAATAAACATGCATTCGTAAACATAATGAATTGAGTTTGTAGCGACATCTATTAACTACACAAGAAACTATCCGGTACCCATGGATAGATGGCGCCACAAGATTCTGCATCGCGCTATCAAAGTTTCCTGCGAGTACTTGGCATAATATACGAGATACCAAAATCTACAGTTGAACTGCGGGCTCCAGACACGATAATTTAGTCTGACGTTAGGTTTTTCCTTTTTCAATGGAGGAATCTACCACCTTGCTCCTCCATAAGTTAAGCACATTTAATAATTTTTAGCGTGGGTTCGATTCCCACCTGGTTAAGGTCGTCGGAAAACGCTGGATGCAGGCCGCCCAAGACCGGTCCTATTGGAGACTCTTAGGGGAGGCCTATGTCCAGCAGTGGACGTCTCGCAACTGAGATAATATAGCTCTGCTTAGATGGCCGTGCGTGTGTGAGGAATGTCCCACGATATTACTATATTATTTGACATTTATAAAAACACTAAAGTCGTAATGTAAATTTCAAATATAAATAATGAAAATTCTCTATGTTACAGATAATTTTACATATTTGGGTCAAATTGTCGACTAAAACTATAATAATCTATTATTTAAGTGATCCTGAATTTAATTTAGGGATTTTTACATGTTTGGTATGAAATTTAACTGTTAATTAATAACCGTTATATAGTAAGTAAATTACAAATTTGCTAAAATTTTACGATAAAAAACCTTAGAACTTTGTTTTGAAATCTTCGTTTTCAACAGCTATTTTAACAAAATAATGAACAATAATAAGTAAGTAATAAATAGTAAGTAATAAAAGTAACAAGAACACATTAATGCAAAACTCCAAATACAAGTAGATACAATCTCGGAATCGGCCAACTCAAGGCCTCGTCACTTTAGCATGAATAATGGATGTGACTCATGAAATTATTCCATAAGTTGTTGTTTTTGCGTTGATATTTCATCTACTTTCCAAGAACGACCCTCTCTACAATAATATTATAGTTAAAAAGAACTATAACACGCTTTATCACGGACTAAAATTTTTAAAAATTACCTACGTCCACCAAATTTAATTTGCTCATTTTATTTTTCGTATTGTTCTCAGAAAATTCTTTCATTTGATACCTACACATATCTTGTGAGTGCATAAAAAATAACTAATCCGCCATCTTTGGGAGTCCGCCATATTGGATTTAGAATGACGTCACTAAGCATTATCCAAACTAGACATGTATGCAAAATTTCACCTCAATAGGAAACCAGAAAAAGGGTCAAATTTGACTTCCTTCACTTTTTACATAGTTAGGTACAGGTGAAACTAATAAAAGCGAGTTAAAAAGAGTCAAATCCATTCGGTTTGCCATGGTTTAGAGTACTTTGTAGTATCTACTTGGCTGGCTACCAGCCTAAAGTAAGAAATCTATTGCCAATAACCTATCGGGTGTGATCCGGTAGCTGCACATTAAGAGCTGTTGTCTTTTGACTTTGTAAATGTCGGCAACATATAGGTGACAGCGATTACTATTTCGAGTATTTCCAGAGCTTCACTGCGACCAGAATAGGTCTATTGTGATCGCTACATAAATTACACCCTGCCAAGACCTGCAGCTATAATAAATTGTACCATAATCTTGACAGGAATTGATTCTACTTCATCTAGGTGTAATTGGTGTTTCCCTGATGACTATTTCGTTAAGGCATAAGAGGATTGGGTAGCATATACAAGAGGTGGAAGTGTGTTTCATCTGCCACACAGCAGCTGCTTAGCTGCTGATAGCGACATGATTTTGCTAATGTCCATAGACAACTGTGGTCATTCTAATTATGTGAACAGACTATATTGTGGTCTGTCTGTTTGTCAGCCTTCTGACTCAAGTTGAATAACTAACAAATCTAGATGTAGGTATACGTCTGTCAATACAAAGGTGCGTTTTGTGACTCATATGTGACGAATCGAAATGCGTTCACCAGGCAAGATGTAATAAAAGTAAATTAACTTCGTTTTACTTATGAAATGCGGTTAAAATCTTTATGAATAATCTGGATGTCTTGTGAGTCAGTTTCGTGGAATTACCTAACTATTTTTTGATTAAAATTTATATGTGGTTTTATTCAATAAATGAAGTCATTGTTTCAATTATTTATTAATCTCAAACTTGTTATTTGTTTTATAAAAACACTAGCTTCTACCCCGGTTTTACCCACGTTCCAGAGGGATCTTATGTTTTCCTGAGATAAAAAGTACCTTATATGTTATTCCAGAGTATGATCTATATACTTATATCCTAAATTTTATCCAAATCCAATGAACCGTTTATACGTGATTGAGTCATAAACATCCAAATTGTCACATATATAATATAGATTATTTTTGTTGAAGATCCCGGACTTACGTGTGGTATAGAACCTATTAATAATAAATAAATATTCTGGGACATTATTCCTCACACACGGCCATCTGACCCCAAACAAAGCAGAGTTTGTACTATGGAAGCCAGATAACTGATATACTACATATACTACTTTTCTTTTATAAATACATACATATATAGATAATTACACCCAGACACAGGACAAACAGACATGTTCATGCACACAAATGTTTGTCCTGACTGGGAATCGAACCCACGACCTGCGGCGTGATAGATACCCTTACCAACCACGCCAACCGGCCCGTCGAACACCCACACCCACACTCACACTCACTCTGTGTTTTAAAAGCCTATAATATAATGTATATTGGGCAGTGCTCCGAGGGTTTTTTGGCCTGGAGCCATCGCTCCGTTCGATGCGGAGATCTGTCCTCCTCTTATTTTTGAGTCTCGATCGTCCACACAAGGATTTACTCGGACTTTCCTACCGCGGACCATTGGGATGTGGAATGAGCTCCCCATTACAGTTCCTAGTGCTAAAAGTTCTTCAAAAAGGTCATAAAAAGAATAGGTATATTATGTCAATAGGTAGCGGTGACCATTTACCATCAGTCTGTCTCCTTGGCTTGACATCCTTTTGACATAAACTTTAAAAAAAAAAAAAAAACTGAAATACCTACAAGATTTTCGTTTCAAACTATAATTTTATTGTAAAAAAAATTAAAAATTCTTTCAGTGCTGGATAGTAGCTTTTTATCCCGGAAAAACACAAGGTCCCTCGGGAACGCGGGTGAAACCGCTGGGCGAATACTAGTTTTGATATAAAACTCCTAGAACAAATAAAATTGAGCACTACAGTCTTATGAGTATATAGATTTCATTTTCGTACATATTAATAAAGCAAAACTAATTAAAATTAACAAGGTATTAGTCGATGGCCCTTCAGTCGTAAAATATTGCCTCGTAAAATGTCAATTAATTTTATTACTACAACCATTAATTATCGTAGTAATTTTATCGTGTATGGAAAATACTACACATTCAGACTGATGACAAATAGGTAAGGCATGGGTCATATTGTAAGCGAGAAGAGATTATCTGAACGCTTTTTATTGTTTTTTTAAAAGATGGAAAAGATATTGTAAAAAAATATTATGGAAATAACTGAAATTTTGAGGCTAATGTTATGAGAACTAGCTACCAAGTTAAAAATCTGTATCCAGGCAGCTATTAGTGTGTTCCGGTAGTTGCACCTCAGAACCAATTGCCTTCTAGGCTTTATAAAGATCGGCAATATATTGGCAAGTCTTTGTATTGATAATGTCCATAGGCGATGGTAGCCACTTACCAGTGGACTGCCTGACTGCTTGTCAGTCATCAGACATAGAAAAAAAATAGTAAGGTATTAATCAATGATTCATCTCTCATCCTCCGCATTTTCTTCCAAAAATTTGGTAGAATTTAAGAGTAATATAAATCTGAATGGTACTACTGCCTGAATTGCGATTATTCTCTGTCTCACTCTTAAAACTTTGTAATCAGGAGTTCACTAGTGAGACAGAGAATAGTCGCTTCGAGAATTCACCGTCGAGTTTTAGTACAGAATAACATAGCAGTTATTTAGGTATTTTAACAGTAAATCCCTGCACTTGACGTGACTTTAAAAGCAATCAAAACATTTATTTTTAAATAAAATAAATTTCTAATGCCCCAAACTCATAATGAGGTAATTTGATACCATGCTTGACATTCTTGGCACCTTTTTTTTTTTTATGTAATTACTTGGTGGCGTGCATTTTTATGGCTTTAATTTTTCCTTTTATTTTGATTTAAACATGGAACGAATTAATTTTGAGTGCTTCCAAATTTGAAAAATTTAAAAGAAAATAGAATGGTTTATTTTATACTTCGAGGTTTTTTAGTAATCCTCAGGATAAAGTTCAGAATATTTCGGAAATATCGATCTTAGAACGTAAAAAAAATTGTCATGGTATTTATAAGATAGATTTAGTCCAATCTGACCTTATTCTGATGAGGGGAGAGCTCCCGGAAAGTATAACATTGATTTATTCCTTTTAAAATTATAATAGACTAGTATCACAATATAAGTATATGCTCTCATATCTATAAATAGTGTAAAACAAAGTCACCATATACCTTTGTTTGTTTCTCCGCTTACTTCTTCTAAACCACGCCACAGATTTTGATATGAATTTTACTAATAGAAAGAGCGATAAATGAAAAAGCATTGTGTATGTAAATTGTAAATATTTTTTACAAATTGGATGAACTATCGTGCGAAGCCGGGGCAGGTCGCTAGTCTATATTAAATAAATCATGTAACAGCTTGCCTTACAATTGCTATTTTAAGAAATAGCAAAAAAATGTTTATCGTATTTTCCGCTCTCTGTGAGACAGATGCTTTACACTATATTAAAGACAACGTTATTTATTTAGAAATAATAAGAAAAAACCGGCCAAGTGCGAGTCGGACTCGCGCACCGAGGGTTCCGTACAAACTTCGTCCATCGTTCGTCCATCACGGGAAATGCACAATTTTATTTATTTACTGCATTTGAGGTTGGTGCCAATTAAGCTAGACCTCTAAATTGTATGAGCGCCCATACAACTCAGAGGTCTTTATTAATTGGCGTATCTATGTATGTATGTATTTTCAATTTTTTTTATTTTTTTTAATTTTTCCTTTAATTGTGCTGTAAGACCTTGCTTTTTGCCATTTTTTTTATATTTGAGTTGTTTGAATTCAGAAAGGTAAATTGCGGTTTACGATTTATGACGTATTAAAAAAAAACTACCTACTAGATCTCGTTCAAACCAATTTTCGGTGGAAGTTTGCGTGGTAATGTACATCATATATTTTTTTTAGTCTTATCATTCTCTTATTTTAGAAGTTACACCTATAATTATACACCATAATTTAGATTCATCAATAACTTTTGAACCAGGTCGCGACAAAATCTGGTATTCGGGGACAATTTAACAAATTATGGACAAATTCTGGAAGCAAACAGATCTTCGCTAGGTGCCCTAGTTCTTGGGATACGGTGGTGGCCCTGCCAGGAAGAGCCCGTCCTGGCAGGGCCACCTAAGAACCCTTATAACTTTTGAACCAGGGTGCGACAGAATCTGATAGTTGGTGACAAAATTAGACAAATTAAGGACAAATTCTGGGAGCAAACAGAACTTCGCTAGGTGCCCTAGTTCTTGAGATACGGTGGTGGCCCTGCCAGGAAGAGCCCGTCCTGGCAGGGCCACCTAAGAACCCTTATAACTTTCGATCCAGGGTGCGACAAAATCTGATACTTGGTGACAAAATTAGACAATTTAGGGACAAATTCTGGGAGCAAACAGATCTTCGCTAGGTGGTCTGGTTCTTGAGATACGAGGTAGCCCTGCCAGGAAGAGCCCGTCCTGGCAGGGCCACCTAAAAACCCTTATAACTTTTGAACCAGGGCGCGACAAAATCTGATATTCGAGGACAAAATTTGACAAATTAAGGACAAAATAGCGACAGACTTGGAATACAAATCCGTGGTGGTGGCCCTGCCAGGAAGGGCCACACCCATAGATACCCCACACTTATGGGTTTGACGAAAAAATTTTTTTTGAGTTTCAGTTCTAAGTATGGGGAACCACCAAAATTTAATGTTTTTTTTCTATTTTTGTGTGAAAATCCTAATGCGGTTCACAGAATACATCTACTTACCAAGTTTCAACAGTATAGCTCTTATAGTTTCGGAAAAAAGTGGCTGTGACATACGGACGGACAGACAGACAGACATGACGAATCTATAAGGGTTCCGAATTTTGCCTTTTGGCTACGGAACCCTAAAAAGGAAATAAGTAAATAAGTACATAAGTAAATAAGTGAATAAGTAATTCAAGTAAAAAATTAAATAAGTTAATAAGTTATATTACATATATTTGTTTAATCAAACATTTTATTCAGCGTAAAAAAAAAACAATATTACCACCACTATAACAATAATTTACTACTCGTTTATTTTATCAAATATCATCAAAACGGTAATAAGGTAGGTAATAAGTAAGTAAATTAGTTAATAAATAAGTAAAAAAGTAAAGTTAAAGTAAAGTAAAAAAGAAAAAAAGTCAATAGGTAAGTAGGTAAATGGGTAAATAAGTACATAAGTATATACGTACATAAATTCATAAGTATATAAGTACATATTTAAATAAGTACATAAGCAAATAAGTAAATAAGTCAATAAGTAAATATGTGAATAAGTAAAAAAGTTCATAAGCAAATAAGAAAATCAGTAATAAGTAAATAAGTAAAAAGTAAATAAAAAAATAAGTACATAAGTACCTAAGTATATTAGTACATAAGTACATAAATATATAAATACATTGGTACATTAGAACATAAGAACATAAGCAATAAAGTAAATAAGTAAATAAGTACAATAGTACATAAGTACAAAAGTAAATAAGTACATATGTACTAATAGTACATAAGTAAATAAAGAAAAAAGATAACGAATACATAAGCAAATAAGTAAATATAAGTTAATTAGTTAATAAGGAAATAAGTAAATAGGTACATATGTACTAATAGTACATAAGTACAATACTACACAAGTACAAAAGTAAATAAGAACATAAGTACAATAGTATATAAGTACAATAGTATATAAGTACAATAATACATAAGTACAATAGTACATAAGTACAATAGTACATAAGTACAATAGTACATAAAGCAAATAAGTCAATAATTAAATAAGTAAATAAGATAACGACTACATAAGCAAATAAGCAAATAAGGATTTAAGTAAATAAGTAAACAAGTAAATAAGTATATAAGTACATAAGTATATTAGTTCATTAGTATAAATACATAAGTATATAAGTAAATAAGTACATAAGAACATAAGCAAATAAGTAAATAAGTACATAAATACATTAGTACATTAGTACATAAGTACATAAGCATTAAAGTAAATAAGTAAAATAGTACATTAGTACATAAGTACAACAGTACATAAGTACAAAAGTAAATAAGAACATAAATACAATAGTACATAAAGCAAATAAGTCAATAAGGAAATAAGTAATTAAGATAACGAGTACATAGCAAATAAGTACATAAGCAAATAAGTAAATAAGGAAATAGGTAAATAAGTAAATAAGGAAATAAGTAAATAAGTAAATAAGTAAATAAGGCAATAAATAAATCAGTAAATAAGGCAATAAGTACAAAAGTAAATAAGTTAATAAATAAATAAATAAAATAAATAAGTGAATATGTGAATAAGTACAATAGTACACAAGTAAATAAGTTAATTAGTTAATAAGTAAATACGGAAGTAAGGAAATAAGTAAATAAGTACTTTAATACATAAGTCCATTAGTACAATTAGTGAAATAAGTAAATAAGGAAATATGTAAAAAAGGATATAAGTAAATAAGGAAATAAGTAAATAAGTACATAAGTACATGTTAATAAGTAAATAAGTACATAAGTACAAAAGCAACTAAGTCAATAAGGAAATAAGTAAATAAGATTACGACTACATAAGCAAATAAGCATATAAGTAAGTAAGTAAAAAAGTAAATATGTAAATAAGTAAATAAGTAAATATGTGAATAAGTATATAAGTTCATAAGCAAATAAGAATATCAGTATTAAGTAAATAAGTAAAAAGTAAATAAATAAATAAGTACATAATTACCTAAGGAAATAAGTAAAAAGTACATAAATACATTAGTACATAACAAATAGTACAAATAAGTAAAAAGTAAATAAATAAATAAGTACATAAGTACCTAAGTATATTAGTACATAAGTACATAAATATATAAATACATTAGTACATTAGAACATAAGTACATAAGCAATAAAGTAAATAAGTAAATAAGTACAATAGTACAAAGGTATAAAAGTAAATAAGTACATATGTACTAAGAGTACATGAGTAAATAAGGAAAAAAGATAACGAGTACATAAGCAAATAGGTAAATATAAATTAGTTAGTTAATAAGGAAATAAGTACAATAGTACATAAGTACAAAAGTAAATAAGAACATAAGTACAATAGTACATAAGTACAATAGTACATAAGTACAATAATACATAAGTAAAATAGTACATAAGTACAATGGTACAAAAGTACAATAGTACATAAGTACAATAGTACATAAAGCAAATAAGTCAATAAGTACATAAGTAAATAAGTATATAAGAACAAAAGCAAATAAGTAAATAAGGAATTAAGTACATAAATACATAAAAACATTAGTACATTAATACATTAGAACATAAGTACATAAGTACAACAGTACATAAGTACAAAAGTAAATAAGAACATAAATACAATAGTACATAAAGCAAACAAGTTAATTAAATAAGTAAACAAGTAAATAAGTACATAAGTATATTAGTTCATTAGTACATAAGTACACAAGTACATAAGCAAATAAGTAAATAAAGAAATAAGTAAATAAGGAAATAAGTAAATAAGGAAATAAGTACAATAGTACATACGTACAATAGTACATAAGTACAAAAGTACATAAGGGGATAAGTAAATAAGATAACGAGTAAACGAGTAAACAAGTAAAAAAGTCTGATTATAATTAAATTTTATAGATATCTTAATATATATATTTCTTGTGTGCGTGTGTATGTGACTGAACTCCTCCTAAACGACTGGACCGATTTGAATTAAATTTTGTGTGTATATATGAGTGGGTCCCTGGATGGTTTTAAAATACAATTGGACCCGGTAGATGGCGTCGTAATCGAGTTTGGACAGGACAACGTCTGTCGGGCCCACTAGTATTACATATATTTGTAATAGTAAATGGGTAAGTAGTTAAATGGGTATATAAGTAAATAAGTACATAAGTATGTACTAACTACTTACTTATATACTTTTGTCAGTTCATAAGTAAATAAGTGAATAAGTAATTAAAGTAAATAAGTTAAATTACATATATTTTTTTATATAGCTTATTTGCTTATATATCAAGTATGTATAAAGTATATAAGCAAATAAGTAAATTAGTAAATAAGTAAATAAGTGAATATGTGAATAAGTAAATAAGTACATAAGCAAATAAGTAAATAAGTCAATAAGTAAATATGTGAATAAGTTCATGAGCAAATAAGAAAATCAGTAATAAGTAAATAAGTAAAAAGTAAATAAATAAATAAGTACATAAGTACCTAAGTATATAAGTACAATAGTACATAAGTATAATAGTACATTGACCCACAAATATGCATGTACATGTGCATGTCTAAAACTAATAAGGTACATAAATACTAAATTTATGAGTGTGTGTTGTGCGGGGTCAAAAGGTCCCTACCTCAGCATAAAGTTTCATTGCACATACAAAGCAGTATAGTAGTATAGTATATCAGTTATCTGGATTCCATAGTTAAGCTCTGCTTAGTTTGGGATCAGATGGCCGTGTGTGAGGAATGAATCACGCTAACCGACCTGTCGCCAGCCACCTATTTATTTATATATTTACTACAACCGCCCCGCGGATTCACCCGCGAACCCGTATTTTACCTCCTTAGGGATAGAATTCTCAAAAATCCTTTCTTAGCGGATGCCTACATCATAATAGCTATCTGTATGCCAAATTTTAGCCCGATCCGTGCAGTGGTTTGAGCTGTGCGTTGATAGATCAGTTAGTCAGTCACCTTTGCCATTAATATATACAGAAGATTCTCATCTACCTATTTATTATATCAGAAGGCTAACAAGCATACAGACGGTCCACTTGATGATAATTTTATGTGCCCAACATCACTTATGAACATTAAAATTTGCAACACCAGAGAGTTGTCATGTGCAACTTCCAGTTCGCTTAAAAAAAAAAAAACGCCTGTTAAAACTAAATAGCAATATTTCCCGTTCAACAATTTACAATTAAACCTTTCCCCGCTAATTGAAAGAGCTTAGAAAGTGTTCAATTTAATACTTTAATGTTCTAACGATAAATTCTAGATTCCAGTATATCCTCGAGACGGTTCGAGCTCGGTTACGTTGTGGTCTGGCGGCTTAATAGAAGTCACACTGTCTTTGAAAGCTTTTAATTTGTCCCCAATGGAAAATAAAGCCCTTTTCAAGTCTATAGAGAAGTATCAAAATGTATCTTTTGGTACTTATGAAGAACTAGCTTCCGCCCCGCGGTTTCACCCACGTTCCCGAGGGACCTTATATTTTCTCGGGATAAGAAGTAGCCTATGTGCTATTCTAGACTATAATCTAACTCTGTGCCAAATTTCATCGAGATCAGTTCAGCCGTTCTGGCGTGATTGAGTAACAAACATCCATCCATCCATCCAAACTTTCACATTTATAATATTATATACTGGTTTCCGCCCCGCGGTTTCACCCGCGTTCCCTAGGGATCTTGAGGTTTCCCGGGATAAAAGTAGCCTATGTTCTTCACCATACCATAGGCTACCTGCGTAACAAATTTCATCGCGATCGACTCAGCGGTTTAGGCGTGAAAAGGTAATTTAGGCATGAAAAGGTAACAAACAAACTCACTTTCGCATTTATAATATGAATAAGTTAGGAAAAGTAGGATTAGTAATTATTAGTAATTAGTATTAATAGGATAGTAGGAATTAGTAGGATTTATTATGTAGTACTAAAAATATCATCTTAATGAATTTGTCAGTCATAAAAATATTGTAATAAAATAAATACTTAGTTATTAAAAGATCTAATACGGTTTCTAGATTTTGAGTCATTTTATAATAATACGTAGAACACAATATATTAGGCCCTAATGAATGAAGTAGGTACGGTCCTTTTGAGGGATGATAATATGTATAGGTCATAAGTATTCCGAAAATGATGAAAAAAAAATATTCGGTCGTAATTTTAATGAAAAAAAAAACCCGAAATTGTACTTCATCACTACTAAGCATTATTATCCTCGCACATATTATAGGTATAATGAAGTAAAAGTTGATTTTATTAATGACCTACCTTCCTGAATGTTTTACTAAGCAATCGGTTAAAAGTAGTATTGTTAAAATTATGTATCGTCTTCTTCTAGCACATAAATAATTGATGTTGCACGCTTAAACAACACTTCATAATTTCTCTACCTCCAAAGTACAACATATAATACAAAAATGGCAAAACATAATACAAGATCAACATGAAAATGACAAATTGCAAAGTTACGTGCGTACAGTGAGGTAGTTGAGTTTGTTTTCGGTTAGGGCTGAGGGCTTGCGGGTAAAAGGGTCCCTGTCCAATTTGTTGCGTGCATGAGGTAGGTATCAGTGGAGCATAACTGTAGGGCATGAGGCTTTTGAAGAGTCTTGAATGGCGCAAACGAATTCTTTCTCGTAGTATTATTACTCTACACGTATGTTTTGTTTGGGACAAAATAATACACTATAGAAACAATATAAAACATGGCAATGATATATAACCGCGTTCCCGAGGGATCTTTTGTTTTCCCGGGATAAAAAGTAGCCTATAGCTTTTTTCGATAAATGGGCTATCTAATACTGAAAATTTATCAAATCGAACCAGTAGTTCCTGAGATTAGCGCGTTCAAACGAACAAAAAAACAAACTCTTCAGCTTTATAATATTAGTATAGAATATATATAGTATAGATAATATACTTACGGTGAGCTGGAGGTCAATTTATCTACACACAAATGCTCTCTTCTTCTTAGTTACCTATCGAATGATAGACGGACATGACATACTGATTTATTTATCGTTGAGTTGTTGAGCAAGTTACAAAAGATATTGACACCCGTTTGGTACCCGGTCCCTTTACGGGTTTACATGCGTACAATCAAATGCGTTAAAACTATTACTTGTACTTTATTGTATTTTTACGATGATTTTATAATAAAATTGTAATATCTCAATATGTGCTTGCATAGTATTGGTTTCATATTTCATTTGTGCTTTATTTTTTAGGAACCCCGCGATTTTTGACCGACTTTATCATTAGAAATCGAAAGAGAGACATACATGCCTTTTTATATGTTAACAGGTCGACTAGATCAGGGGTCACCAAATGAAGGATCGCGGTCTGAATCCGGACCACCCGACCTATATTGTGCGAACCAAACTTTGACAAACAAATGTACACATAGTTATTTTATTTAATCCGCGCACATCCAAACATACAATAATTTGATATATAAGTAACATTATAGTAGGATTTGTTAAAAAGGATCTAAGCTTGGTCGTCAGTCACCTACCAACCGGATGACGACAATCTTTTATATTTTTTAAATGAATAAACCTAATTGGTGACCCCTGGACTAGATAGTCCACCTTATGTTCAGTGGCCACCGCCCTCTACAGAGAATACCACATTTACAATACCAGGGGGATTACCGACCTCTTTTTACGACCTCCTTGATGAACCCTAAGTCGTAGTCGCTGCAGCAAAACATAATAGTAAGTACATTCCTCTTCAAAATAGTCTGCAATAGGATTGTTCGAATGAATCCGTTACGTGGATGAACGGGGATGCTCGAGGATGTAATGCACGTATCTATACAGTTAATAAATACTTAAAGTTATGTCTTTACAGTGTTGTTCTATTTTGCTGCAATATTAATTATTTAAAAACTCTTGAACACAAAGCGAAATGTCTAGCTCCTTTGTGAGTTGCAAAGGAAAATAAATTGTTCACTTTAAAGTCAGAAAAGAGAGCTCAATGAAAAGAATCCGACTTGCAAGTGAAGCCTGTTCATCATCAATCAAGCTTCCGGGTTAGGAAGCTTATGCATACGCCGCTGTGCGATGTTGAGTACCTATTTATTGTTTATATTGAAAAATCTTAAAAATGATGTTTAGAATTTTGCTAACAATAATTATCTATATATGTATGTATTTACAAAAGAATAGTATGTAGTATATGTCATCTGGCTTCCATAGTACAAGCTCTGCTTAATTTGGGGTCAGATGGCCGTGTGTGAGGAATAATGTCCCAGAATGAATAGACACCGATTTTTTGCGTTAGATAGCCAGTTTATTGAGGAAGGTTGAAGGCAACTTTTTATCTTGAGAACGCAGGTGAAACTGCGAAGGGTTTGTTTGTTACCTTTTCATGCCTAAACTCCTGAACCGATTGCGATGAAATTTGGTACGCAGTTAGCCTATGGTATAGAGAAGGACATAAAGTACTTTTTTTCTCGGGAACGCAGATGAAACCGCGGCGGACAGCTAGTGTTTTAATTAAATATGGCAGGATTATTTGTTCATATCCTTCCATGATTTTAAATAATTTACTTTTACATTAACAATTCTGATACAATCGACAACTTACGTTTATTAAGAGTAATTTTCAATTGCCGACTCCTAAAAGCTTAAATGAACTTCGGATAAAGCTCAATACTAAAATTTGAAAGTTAATATTTCAATCGACATTTCGCAACTTAATCAGTTTAAAATCTTTGAAACAAAGCAAAGTGTTCAAAGTACACTACAGCGAAGTATTTAAATGAATATTGTCGTTTTAGCTAAAACTGGAGTAACTCATTTATGGAATTTAAGTTTTTGGACAAAGTTTCATAATTAGATATTATTAGTAGGTATCTAGCTAAAATCGTATTCTATTTGCAAAAGACTAACTGTCCCCCGAGGTTTCACCTGCGTTCCCGAGAACAAAAAGTAGCTTATGGCCCTCTCTATACTATAGGCCATCTGCGTACCAAATTTCATCGCTATCGATTCAGCGGCTTAGGCGTGAAAATGTAACAAACAAACTCACATTCGCATTTATAATATTAGTTAAGATTCTTACCCAAAACACAGCATTCGACGTCACAACAACTGAATCGCTTTAGAAGACTTAAAATGCAAATAAAGATGGATGACAATACCTGGTTAGCTAAGTGACGTCACTCTAAATCCAATATGGCGGACTCCCAAAGATGGCGGATTAGTTATTCTTAATGCACTCCCATGATATGAGTATCAAATGAAAGGGTTTGCTGATAAAATGACGTCACACTAGATTCAATATGGCGGAATCCCAAAGATTTAGTTTTTTTTTAATTTTTAGTGCGTAATTAAAGTTTTTTAGGTTATTTTTTTAAGCTATTTTTCGTTGTTATGTATTATGTGTAAAGACCTTAAGCTGTGAAATCGCACTTTCGTTTGAAATATTGTCTCGAATCGTACAGTGCTAGGCTATATGTTTGTACTTGTTTTTGAAACAGAAATGTGAAAACCCATTCAAGATTAATGTTCGTAAACACGTTTACAAAGACTGCAATAATTTATCAAGTTTCTTTTATCTCACAAGGTTTACGGATTGCAGCTATTTGTCTACACTTCTGTATAATCAATCCTAAGGGGTTAAAATAGGCGTTCGCGGGTGAAACCGCGGGCGGAAGGATAGTATAATGTATAAACAATGGGTTTTGATGAATATGAGACCGAGAAATTCAACACCGTTTGATCATCGTGAAAGTTGTTTTTATGCTGCCCATTTTGTTGAAACTTGCCACCAGATGGCGCTGCAGCAAATAATATTATTCTACCGTACAACCGATCGCTATTTCTTCCTTCGGGAACGCGGGTGAAACCGCGGGGCGGAAGCTAGTAATATTATAAAGAGTTAAAGTTTGTAAATTTTTTCATGTCAAAGTCAAAGCCATTTATTCAGTTTAGGCCCTAAGAGGGCACTTATGAACGTCGAAACTACTGAAGTTACCACCGATTCGGAAGTCGCCTTCAACTGAGAAGAACCGGCAAGAAACTCAGCAAGGTTACATTTTTTATATATTTTGTTTTTTTTTTTGGACAATCTGACAATGTTGGCTTTTTTTCCATTAAATTTTTAACAATTTTTAAAGAAATATAATACACATAAACACAAAAGATGAAAAAAAAAAACAACAAGAAAAATAAATAAAAAATAATAACCTGAACAAGTTCAAACTTATAAAAAGAAAATATAGTATCTCTAAAATACTAAGTACTGGCATGTAGGATGTAATCTCCGACACTACTGGTTCGATTTGGAAAAATATTTTTGCATCAATTGGAGAACTTGCTTCCACTTATAGTTGTGTTTCTGCGCGTGAGTAAGGTCGCCAGAGCTCATCGGGGTGGGGGGAATGGTCGGCAACGCGCGAGTGATGCCCCTGGTGTTGCAAGCGTTCATAGACTACGGTTACCGACAATGTTGTATAAAAAAAGAAAACCTCAGGATGGAATTTCGGTCAATACCCTGTCAATTTATGTTTCTGCTACTCACGCTCGCATAGATGAAGTATAAGAGACTTATTAGAGACTTGTATCAACGGTTCATTGACCTAAATTCCGCCTGCCTCTCTTTCTTTCAAAATTTAACCAAAATCAATAACCCTAATAATAATAATAAATCCAATTTTCTTCACTTCGTCTTTGTTAAATTCCGCATATACCACAAATTGAATTCAAAAGTCAATACAACTCCACTAAACAATCTCACTCATGTTACCGTGTTTATAATAATAGTTTCCTAAAAGCTAACTAAATCAGACTTTAACACAATGACTTAGAGCTCACATTTCGAGTGTATAGTGAAGGGTCATATCATTTAGTTTCTTGTTTGACTTTCGAACCCTGATGTATTTTTTAAATGGAGTCAAGTTAGAAGATGATAGCTTTTTTTATTTCAGAAGGCTGACAAGCAAACAGGTCTGATGGTAAGCGGCTACCGTAGCCTATAGACATAACCAGGGGAATTACCAGTGTGATGCCGACCTTTATAAAGCCAAGAATGCTTCTTATTGCAGCTGCTGGAACACATCAGTGGGTGCTTGGCAATAGATTTTCAACTTGAGGGTGGTAGCCAGCCAGACGACTCATACCTCCACCTCCTCCTTCTCTACAGCCTTTTTTTGTTCCACTGCTGAGCACAGGCCTCCTTTTACGAATGACGGTGAAAAGGAATGGGCAAATACTCCACCACGCATGCCCACTGCGGATTGGTGGAGGTAAGCTAGTGGTCAACATACTGTTGGAGTTGTCAAGCCACCTAGGATGTCTCCAACTAGCGACTGGGACCAACCGCTTTACGTACCATCCGAAGCACGGAAACAGTCAAGTTGATATACCACTAGGCGGTCACCCAACCATGTACCGATCTGACCGGACGTTGCTTGTCTTTAATCAAGCTACGCCACGAGCACTTGACACACAAACCTACTACCGTACTATGGTTTTCTCATAATGTTTTCTTTCACCGAAAGTCAGTCAAGTCAAGATTATATCGGAGCCGCTTGTAACTTGGACAGAATGTTATTAATATGTTCATAGAAAGGAAAATGCTGTATCATGTAAACCGATTCTGAAACAGGATAATGTCTAGCTTTCACAGATCTATCAAAGATACTACTCAACCAGTGGCTATGAAGATAAATGGTCATTGTGTGGATAAGGAGAACACTAGAGGTTTTATTTATTAACACTATCCTATATCTAACTAATCTTACAAACTGGTATTATTAAGGCAAATGTTTCCTATGTTATAGATACGGATTTAAACTAAAGACTAGCTTCCGCCCCGCGTTCCTGAGGGATCTTGTGTTTTCCCGGGATAAAAAGTAACCTATAGCCTTCCTCAATAAATGGGCTATCCAACACTAATATAATGTTTCAATTCAAACCAGTAGTTCCTGAGATTAGCGACAAACAAACTCTTCAGCTTTATAATATTAATAATTATATATAATACTAGCGGGCCCGACAGACGTTGTCCTGTCCAAACTCGATTACGACGCCATCTACCGGGTCCAATTGTATTTTCAAACCATCCAGGGACCCGCTCAAATATACACACAAAATTTCATCCAAATTGGTCCAGTCGTTTAGGAGGAGTTCAGTCACATACACACGCACACAAGAAATATATATATTAAGATTAGTATGATAAGTGAAAACCAGGCGATGATAGCTCAGTAGTAGTGACTTAGTATTCCGTGGTGAAGGTGGCTTCGAACCCTATGAGGTTTAGTTTTCGTTGAAGGAAAATTTGTGACGAAACCATAGCATGGTAGGGTACTTTGTAGTACCCCTCTAGCTGGCTATCACCATCAAGTTAATAAAGATTAAAGACACAAATTCACGATTATTAAAATAAAAACAATACAATCTCAACAGTGTGTAAGGAATGAAACAAGATGTTCTAGCCATATTGTAATTATGTATTGTCTTTCAGTCAGTGTTGCCCTTTAAAAGTTACCTTTCTAAATACAACAAGTGCATACGCATTGTAAAAATACAGAGTTGTGTTGCGCAGGTAACTATTATTCATTTTGCTCGATAGATGGCGGTGTAAGGCAACTAAATCGCGCTATGGTTTCGTTTTCAGTACGCGTATATATTATACCGATATAAATAATTATATTGATCGTTTGGCAGGGTCGCCACTATGATGAATTTTTGAAAGTGTATCTGTTATTCGCAATTGTGATGTGACAAGATACGCTACTTTAAATAATCTAATCTACTGGGGGCCATCCATAAATAACGTCACACTAATTTCATGATTTTTACCCCCCGTCCTTGAATTATCAACAGCTGGTCATATTTGTGAGACGAAAACCCAACCCTCCCTAATGTGACGTCACATAATTTTTGCAACTTTACACCTAGAAATTAGTAAATTAAAACTGCAAATTAATAGTTTACCTTTTGGGGAATTTATTGCTACAGTAAACGTGAGCGTTTGCAGTTTAAATTATACAAACGAATTTCATATTTAACTTTGGTATTTGCCTGGTAATTGACTAAGTATATTTGCAAAGTTACTCACTAGTGTTATGCAATTGTTTACGCCGAATCTTTTAGTGTGATTATTTTTTGATGAACAGTAACAAATCATTCAATATTTCCATGAGGATTTATCATCCAATTAGTAAGAAAACAAAAAGTTTTACATAACTTGTTAAAAGAACGAGTGTTTTTAGGGTTCCGTACCCAAAGGGTAAAAACGGGACCCTATTACTAAGACTTCGCTGTCTGTCCGTCCGTCTGCTCGTCCGTTTGTCTGTCCCCAGGCTGTATCTCAAGAACCGCGATAGCTGGACAGTTGAAATTTTCACAAATTATGTATTTCTGTTGCCACTATAACAACAAATACTAAAAACAAAATAAAATTCTCTGAGTTGTATCGGCGCTCATACAATTTAGAGATCTAGCTTAATTGGCACTAACCTCAAATAAGGTAAATAAATAACATTGTGCATTTCCCGTAATGGAGCGTGTTCAACTCGCACTTGGCCGGTTTTTTTCTCCACGCGTGCCCTATTAATGCTTAACCTCATTTTAAAATCGAAAAAGCTAATATTATTTTAAAATAATACCTACCCAGGGAAAGCTCAAATGGCATTTCCGTAACCAGAAATAGCTTTGTCCAAAACCGACGTCCGTGATGAAAAACTTTTTTCCGAAACTAGGCCGATGGTCCCCAGTACGTGACGTCGACGTCACGTGCCCACTAACGTCGAATGAAATTGTTTGGGCAGCCGAGAGATCACATTTTGTAAGTGGTATGTGAAATAATAGTGGTGACTTATTTTACCACTTTACTAGTTGTGTTATTCTAAATCTCTCTCTGTCACGGGCGATTTTATTCAAGTTACAAATAAATACTTAAGCTACTCTAAACTATATTAAATTTTTTGCATAAAATTATATAGCTAAATAATCAGTTTATTTATATATTAACTTTTGTCTGCGGCTTTGCTCGCGTAAGACTCGGAGCTGAACCAAAAAGCTTGTATTTATTTATTAGTTTAGGTACTAGTTTGCACGGGTGTAATTTATATACACAAACCATCCTCGCTTATCGTTATTTCTATTAAAGAAAACGGTATCAAAATCCGTTGCGTGGTTTATAAGAACTAAGCGGAGAAACAGACAGAGGTAGATATCAACATAATTTTATACAATTTAGAGAAAAAGAAGAAACTTCTCAATGCATATGCAATGTAGTATTTCTGCCTCTATCTACGTACACACTTCCCAATTGATTAATTAATCAATCCACATGTGAAATTACATGCAGACTACTGGCTGCACTGTAATAGTTTAGCAATCCGACTCGCCTTTAATACCTATACGACTTACATTTGGGTAACATGAGTCCAATTATTTCACGGCAAAACGAGGTTAAGCAATCAAACGATACAATCATTGAACCCGCAAGCAATCCAGTAGCTGTCAGTTTGCAATTACTGATTGGGGATTCACCTTGCTGTTCTGGGTCAATATTTTGAAATGGGGCCAATTCTAAAATCGCGAAAAAAACATGTTTTTTTTTTCATACATTTTGTTTGATCGCGCAACCTTGATCTTTAGCATGAAATGTTTTTTTTTTGGTTGTTCAGTAACGAACCTAGCATAGGATTCGAAAATATACCATCTCGAAATATCTACCCGATGTAAATAGGTATAAGGTATTTTTCGAAATTTTATAAAGCCTGCGCAAGTGAAGCCGCGGGCGAACAGCTAGTTTCTAATAATTCATTTCTCAGTTTAAAAATTATTGACACTTCGTATGTATTTCATAATATTTGTAAAAGGTATATTGTTCAACTTATATTCGTCAGTTTTTCATTTCGCCTTTGATAGTTATTAATTGATAAATGTTTTTTTTTAAAGCCATGCAAATGAGATAGGTAATGTTCCGTATTATTATTGTTAATTATTCGTTTTCAATATTTTATGTTAGCACAAGCCTACAATACATAATTTAAATATAATTTAACATAAAGAAATGTATCACAATTTCCGAACGCACTCTAAACAGCGACAAGTGCTGCCATCTATTATAATAATAAGTAGTCGAAATATAACCGCTTACAGAACCGCTGCAACTAAATTGGCGCTCCGTGTAAAAATTCCCGTAAAATTAAAACCATCAACTAACTACTCCTACGTGGCTAGTACGGGACTCTAATATCCTTGCGCAGCAACCAGCGATGTATCCTTCAGCTGGGGTACCCCAAGGAAGCGGATTCAAGTGCAGGTGAGTGGTTGATACATTTCATAATATATCAATTATTTTCTCATACATATTGTTTTGGTCTTTCAAAACTTATGTTCAAGGATTTTTGAGTTGTGTGCTGGCATACTAGTATTCTATTTCGTTAAAAAACAGTTTATCGACAGTTCTTTGTTCTAAATTGGTGGAACCTACCCCCAGTTTTTGTTTTTCTAGCGTACCTATCTGTTGTTCTTCAATACCACTGTGTACTATTTTTTCGAATCATACTTATTCAATTTACGAGTGATAAAATTGTCATTTGAAGATTTTTTTTTTAATATTTTACTTGTGTGGGTAATTCGCGCCCATTTGCAATCGGGTCGAAGATTCGCACAAGCAGGTCTTATCCTAGGCACGCGCGCCACAGTAAAGCTAAGCGAATAGCGGCTATATTCATTTGTGCACTAACACATTACACATTTACATACACCTCATTTTATAACTTCTTTGTATACTAGACACCTTCTAGCATTGCACGCTTATGGTTCCAGTATTTTCGTACTTCGGAACACAGCGCTTAAAAAACTGAAACTCAACGTGCTGCGTCCCGCTCCCTACTATAGCGACCTCTCATAGAAAACCCGCGTAAACGGAACGGGCGTATGCGAAAAAATGGTTTTTATTGTTTAATTTAAAAGCTGCAAATATATTTCATAAAACCTAAGTACAGTTTATAGTATAGAAATTTTGGAACCTCAAATCGATCCTCAATGCCGGTAAAATTGAAATCTTTTATTTTAAAGATGTCTTTTTGATTAATTATTTTGTGTTATAAAAGTTAACCAATCGTGTTATGCAACGTACAAAATAAAGTCAAAGACATGATGAATTCTTACAATAAATTTCAGTTCGTTCGCTTCAGTCATTGAAAAATCGGAATCTTTGCAACCAAAATCTTCAAGGCGTCGCCTTAAATTGAGCATGTGTTAAAAATCTTACATTATTTCATCGCTATTAGTGTACTACGTACCTAACAACTTTTATATTATACACACCTACATTATTCAATTCATTATGGAGTTGGAACGTTTTTTTTTTTTATGAATAGTATGCAACGTACATGGCTGATTGTTCTTCCGATGCAATTTTTTTTTTTCATTAAAGGTAAAAGCCCGAAAAACATTTAGAAATTCATTTTTTTTTTTTGGAGCAGGACCAAGGTGGTGGGTCCATTCGCGGACAAAGCGCCTAGCCCTGAGGGCTCTCAACCGCGTAGAAATTAATAAGCAATTAGATAATATATACCTACATTAAAGACAATATTCTTTTCTTACAAAATGAACAGAACCACTGTTTCAAACTTAATTATGACCTACTTACATTCTACCTCGCTGTTTCACTCGCTTATTTCTCTTTTACCCCCTCTCTTTTAGGGATTGATTTTCAAAAAAATCATTTGTTATTTTAGAAAAGGAACATAATTCTCCAAATTTCGTGATTCTAGGACCAGCAGTTTAGGTTCTGCGTTTATTATAACATATCAGTCAGTCAGTCAGGACTTCTTCTTTAGAAGTAGAATTAGAATTATTTATTTGCTTTAAATGTGGTTTTACAATAAGGTGTTACAGTTAAAACACGATTCAGCACATTTAGCTTCTAAAATAAGCATGCAAATACATTTTAATATTATTTCAATTATGTCCACTTTCTATTTATTATTATTCTTAACAAGATTTTTATACTATATACTAGCTCTTCCCCACGTTCCCGGTATATTTTTTTTAGTTGTTCTGCTATTCTGGACGAAAACAAATCCAACTAATCAAAGAATATACAGGTGACATTTCAGTCACTGGCAATACTTGCAGGGGTGGTAGTACTCATCAATATGAACAACTTTTATCACCAACTCTGATATCGCATAAAATAAAATGGTTGTTGCTTCATACATTTTGGTCGAATAAGTATTGAACTTTTGTATGGAACAGCTGATATTTTTTTCGTGATTTCACAGTTAGTTTCATAATAAAAGTTGTTCATTGTTGAGTACTTCCACCCCTACAAATATTGGCAGTGACTAAAAAGTCACCCAGTATAAAGTGTGTTAAAATCGGTCCAGCCGTTCTTGACTTATAAATGGCCTAACTAACACGACTTTGTTTTATATGTATATATAAGACTATTAGCTTCTGCCCCGTGGTTTCACCCGCGTTTCCGAGGGATCTTATTGATCTGATCGTTTCCCCGGAATAAAAAGTAGCCTATAGCCTTCCTCGATAAATGGGCTATCCAACACTGAAATAATTTTTCAATTCGAACCTGTTGTTCCTGAGTTTAGCGCGTTCAACCAAACAAACTCTTCAGCTTTATAATATTAGTCTAGATATTGTATATAAATTACTTGAACCTTCATAAAATACTAAAAGGCGTATATTTATTTTTAAATCTCGTAGCAATGCAGACTATAAAGCTCATAGTAAGTAAATACATATCGATCCCTCGGCTTAGGTTATTTAAAGCACGATCGGACTTGGCCTCAAAGCTCCATGTAAGCTCCTTACAAGCGAAGCTCAAATCCATATCTTATTATTGAATAATATTATAAAAGCTCACAATGTTTACCATTTATAACATTAGTAATAAAAGTATAGAAATTATTTTGCTACTCGTAAATATGGATTTAAGGTTACAGGTTCAATGTACTGGGTGGCTAATTTCGCTACATTTGCAACTTCAAATATGCTTCATATCTGGTCCCTGTAAACACTTATTAATGGATTTACCTTCGTTTTGAAGAAAAAGTAACATTGTGAGAAATCTGGATGTCTGAAAAGGCAAATTCAAAGGAATGGAATGACCGGTATCAGAACTGGTTCCACGTGATGTGTCCTTCACCCCATTTTTTGTATAATTAATTACTAATAGGCTTCTATGAGAAGGAATGGTTTAAAACAACCGGCCGAGAAGATTGGAAAAAGAAAAAAAGTTGTATTTACACAGCAGTGGGCTTGCAGTATTAAATCAACATCGATTTTCTAAATAAAACTATTGAGGCTTCAAAAGTTATCTTGAAAAAAAAATTAAACATACTTTTTTTATTGCTTTATGTTTTGTGTTTGTAAACCTCGGATGAAAAAAATGTTGAGGTGAAAAACAGATGGCTACTTTAGTACCTTCTCATAATTATCTGTTAATATTATCTTGACACTTAATAAGAAAACTATGAATTGCGTAATATGATACTGTACTAAATTGATCATCTACTTTAGGTACGCACCAAACAATGTACCTACAAATCTGTTAATTTTAAAAAGTCACTTATTCTTTCTGTTCAATAAAGTCTTCTTAGTAACATTCAAATCACAAATGACATTCCAAAATTATGACTCCCAAAAATACAATCGCCATATTTATAAAAAAAAAAAAGAATTGTAATTGTCAAATAATTTTCTAAACGTTCAAAATAATAAATTCTCAATAATTACTCAAACCATGGATGAAAACGACACTATAAATCTCGACGTAGAATTCAAAAGATATTTACAAATTCTACGACCATATTTGGGACAATTGATCGACCAGGACATCATAGAGTTATGCAACTCTTGGATACAGAGATTATCTCATTGCAAGGAAGAAGAAAAAGCTGTTCGGAACAAATATGTCTTCGCATTATGCTATCAACTAGCTAAAGGAGTACTAAATAGTCCATTTTTGAAATTTCCCCCTGATACCACATTAGCACCTTTATCCGAGGGCATTACCAGCGAAGAATCTTCCACAGAAGTTGAATACCTGTGCATAGACTATGATGAACTGAAAACGAAAATACTGTTAGATAGCGAAAATGCACTAGTATCTAATACAGAATTTTCTCCTCAAGATAGTGATAATACAGATAATAATACAACTGAAGAAAGAGATGAGAGTGATAGCAAAATAACAGGTGACAAAAGTAATTCAACACGGAAACAAACAATTCTTTGCTATAACTGTCCAGAGATTCATAGAAACTATGCATCTTATGATATACACGGTGAGGAATATGAATATAGAGCCAATAATTTAATAAAGAAACTACGAGAAATAAAAATACAAAATAGATTGCTGAATAATGAACTAGTACAATTGAAAAAGGAATCAAAAGCTAAATCAGAGTATGAGGAATTTAATAATGATATAATGAAAGGAGATAATTCAAAAAATACACATATTCACTCTCAAGAGAGTAACTCATCCCTAAGATGTTTAAAAGATAAGTTGCAAGAACTACAAGACTCAAGAAATGCTTTGATAGATACAATATCCAATTTACAGGATAAGTTAGATCACTTGAATGAACATAAAAAACATGAAATGGAAGACTTGGAAGCAAAACATAAACTGGAAATCATACGACTTAAAACTGTAGTTCGTGAAGAGACTAAAGCAGTTTATGAAGCAAAATTAGAAGAAATGAAGAATGAATATGAAAATACTATTAAAAACATTGAATTTAAAACAATAAATCAGACAAAGCAAGTGTCAGCTAGTAAAGATGAATTAATTGGTGAAAAAGACATACTAATTAGCATAAAAGATGCAGAAATAGCTAATTTGAAAAGTCAACTTGAAGAACAAAAGAACAGTTTACACTCAATCTTAAATAAGTTCCTTGAGAAGCCATGTGACGAATTTAGCGGCGATAATATGAAAGAGAAGGCACATATGTTAGAGAGACGTCTAAACAAAATGGAGAAATCTAAGACTAAATGTACAAAGATTTATGAAGCAAAACTAGCACATTTGCAACGTGAAAAACATCTAGCTGATTGCTCATTACAATTACAGCTTGTTAGACAAAGAGCTCAAGTAGTCAATGAAATATCTGGTGATAACCATACTGAATTAACAACAGCACTTGATAAATTAGAAACAAAGTACAAAGATATCGTTGCAAATATGCAAGCTACAGCTATTCAACGTCGTATGCAAGACCAAATAGCTCTTGAATCTATACTACAAGCAGCTTGTGGAGTAGATAACAGTAATCACTCAAATAACCAAAGCGTGAAAAATCATAAAACTAATCGAAATCAAAATCAAAGTTATGATAGTGAAATTTCAGCTATGCTACGCGGCAATAAAGTAGGAAATGTAATAGTTGGAAATAAATCGTTTGGTGAAGATAGTGTGATTACAGGCTATTGTTTGAATAGTGAGAGAATGGGTGAACTATTCGAAAAGGTATATATTCCACAAAGGGACGGCGAGTCCTTGAAATAGTTTGAAGGTATTACCTATTTAAACTGTCCATTGTTGGGTTCTTGATAAGTCCCTAAATGTTGAAGTGTTTGATCAAAACTAAATAAATAACTAATTAAATTATCATTTTTTGTTTAAACTTTGTTGAACTTGGAGTTTAATAGGTAGTTTGTAGTCTTGTAATGATAAAAAAATTATCGAAAAAAATTATATTAGGTCATCACGACATCATATCTTAAAGAAGCCCACGATTGGTCTATCCTCGTTTGGTGGGCATTTATTACAATCACACTGATGGACTGATTGTCGACGGCACTGGTCATGAGTTTGGTTCTCTCCCAGGACACATTTGTGTGTAGTTTAGGATAAGAAAGCGAAGTGCCTGTGCAAAACCAGAGTTTTCAAATTTCTCATCCATAAGTGAAATAAATTAATAGTTGATAAAAAAATATGAAAAAGAAGCATCAATAACGGAAAATATTTATAACTAATACACTTTACTTTTGGCCGTTACGAAACTCCCTTTATCCTAGACAATAACCTCAATACGGGAACAGGGAGCGAAATCTCAGAAATATACTGCATTCAACCCGTTTGGATGTTGCGGTGACTAACTAGTTATGTAAAGGTATTAGACTACGCAGAAGGATTTTGGAAGCCACAAATACAATGATATATCGTGTGGGAACAATGATTTATTGACCTGGAGATCTGTAGTACAGGGTATGACCTAGTTTAGATTCTAGACTTACAAAGATTTTATACCATTTGTGGACCCGTTGACTTATGTTAAAACTAAGTAGAAAAATGTATTTATTGGTGAGTAAATTAATTCAATACTCAATATTTTCTTGCATTCATATCATTACCTATGTACATAGAAAGGCGAGAAGGGCATTAATTTTAATGCAATGTATTTAACACAATATTACCTAGATTAGATAAATTTCATATAGGTTCATTAAAAATAATTAAAATTATAGTAATATTTTTCGACTAATAAATTTATTAAACTATAGCTTCTGCCAAACATACAAATATTTACATTTATAATATAGGTAGGATATAGGCAACATCAGCGCCGAGCCGAGCATTCCTGGCGCCCTAGGCGAAAGACTGGAACGGAGCCCATTTAAGAAAATTCGTGACAAAATAAAACAATAATCTATACTAATAAAGAAGCTTTGTGAACATATAAACAGCCGCTTTTTTATTTTTTTTCTTTTACTATTATTTTTCCCTTTTTTATGCAGCCGCCCCCCAAATACGAGCGCTCTACGCCGTCGCCTAATTCGCCTATATGAACGAACCGTCCCTATTGTAAACCCCCAACACAGGTATCTACAGCCCTACAGGAAATTCAGCCTTCTCGAAAATCAATTAAGTATTACGTTTGATTATTCACCGACCGTCAATTCAAACAATCGAAGGTTAGAGTGAATTTATTACAGAATCGATGGGCTGTTGGAAGTAGAATTAAGGGGCTACAAATCCTTAGGAAGCGAGCTTTTAGGTTAATTTATTGTTTATCTATCTATATATGCAAATAAAAATACTCGTACTGACTGACAGTATATCTATCAACGCAAAACCTAAACCGCTGGGGTTAGAAACTTGTAATTTTGCACACAGGTTCCTTATATAATGTAGGCATCCGTTATGGGTTTTTTTTTAATTCAACCTAAGGGGGTAAAAATGGGAAACATTAATTATTGTGATCTCACATAAAAACTATACAATAAACACGAAAGCTGTTTGAGATCAAAAAGCACCTATCTAATGAAGCGCTCGTGGCGTAGCTTGATTAGCCGTTCTTAACCGATCGGCAAAGTTAAGCAACGTCCAGTTTGGCCGGTACCTGGATGGGCGACCGCCTAGTGGTATTTCATCTTGAGCGTTTCCGTGCTTCGGAAGCCACGTAAAGCCGTTGGTCCCGGTTATCACTTAATTGTGATAGTCGTTAAGCTAATTGGAGACCTCTTAGGTGGCTTGACAACTCCAACAGTAGGTTGACCACTAGCCTACCTCCACCAATCCGCAGTGGGCACGCGTGGTGGAGTATTTGCCCATTACCCTTTCACCATTAATCGTGAAAGGAGGCCTGTGCTCAGCAGTGGGCAGATATAGGCTGTAAACATGATGCAGCGAGCGTAGGACCCGTGGTCATATCATTTCTTCTGTTAGAATGCTGTGCTGTTAAATATAATGCCAAGTAAATTAATTTAGGATTGTTATATAGACCGTGAACATTGGCCTTTATAAAAGGGTTCGCTTTGGCTTCAAAGTGTTTACCTAATTGAACGCCAGTCGCTTTCTTATTGAGCGCTTTTATAGGGCAAATTGAAAACGTCAACGGTGAGGGCGGAAGGTATAATAAACGAGACCTGTCGTAGCTTGACGGTTGCGAGAGAGATAAGTCTTAGTATATTACTGAATTTATTTATACTGGGTGAATATTTCGAGATGGTATATATTTTCGAAACTTCGGCTTGTCATGCTAAAGTCTACAGCGCTGATTTACAACTGACACCCCTTGTGACCACAGATGACAAATAAAGAAGAAAAAAAAATACTCTGAAAACAAAACCTTTATTGCGTTTAAAAATAGGAAAATATTTGTAAAAAGCCCCTAGTATTATTCTTAGAGCAATTACACACCACAGTAAATTATTGTATACCCTAACTATAAGTGAGTGCGATCGATATTACGGGTGATATACACACATAAACACTAATACGACATGGAGAAACTGTAATTTCTAAAAGCCCTAAAACTAACATTCTCATTTACTTATTCATTAGTATTTGTTATTCTGTCACTGCCATTGTAAACCCTACTTGAGCAGTTAAATTAAACACAATAGAAAGATTAATGGTGTAATCAGGTAGGCGAGCAGGCACCACGACACGGCAGGCATTGAACTGGCGACCTTCCAAATTGAAGCCATTTATCAGACCCACCTTTGCGCCGGATTGCTCCTGCTGCTAATTACTAATGTATCGGATACAGCGAGATTGCGTAACTGTAAGGCTTAACGTAGACGATATACGATGATGACAATCAGTCACCGATTTTAAGTTGTTTTTAGTCTTGAGTTACCCGTATGTTTTATTGGTAATGATACAGTGATAGTGTCGTTGGATGCCGCGACAAAAGTCATCGGATTCGATCAATAAACATGAGCTTCCAATGAGGAAACCATAGCACGTTAGTACGCCAAGCGCTGTGTTCCGGCAGCTGCACTTGTGAGCCAGGTTTTTCTAGGCTTTGTGTGCTTACCACCTTCGACCACATCACTTACCATAGTGAGATTGTGGTCAAACACAAGCCTATATACAAAGTAAAAAAAAGTGTTTTCTTCTAATTACCGTCGACAAAAACTTATAGATTCGATTTTTTGTGGCACGTTTGTGCTATGTAGTACCTAAAAAAAGGCTTTGCTTTATTTTAACTGACTTTTGTTGGGCCTATTAAAGTCGGTTAATGTTACAGACTACACTACATTTGCACAGTACCTTATAGTACCCGCCTGATTGGCTACCACCATTGGTTGAACACAATAATCCATTGCCATACGCCTCAATCGCAAATCACAAAATTACATCACACACATCATCAAAATGGGGACCATCCATTTTAACCCAGCAACAGAATTGGAGTGTATACATAATCGCGATATCTGAGTTGGTCCTATAGTGAAAGTTGTTCATATTGATGAGTACTTCCACCCCTGCAACTATTGCCAACGACTAAAAATATTCTGTATAAATAAAATTTAATGTACCCACACTAGTCTCATTGGCAAAGTTTGTTTATAATTTTTATTTTTGTTAAACGACACGTGGTTGCGCTGCGAGCGAAAAATTTAAGTACATCCGACAAACACAGAAGTCTATTATCGCTGGATAGGCTCAAAGTCAGAGCCATTTATTCAATTTAGGTCCTAAGAGACTACATAATATGAACTTCGAAGCTTACTGAAGTTACCACTGGTTTAGAAGTCAGCCTCTAACTGAGAAGGCAAGAAACTCAAATGGATAAAACTTACGATTATAAAATATTAAATTGTCATATTTCTAGGTAATAAATAAAGAATTATTTTTTATTTTCGAAAATTATAGTAGTAGTACAGTAGATTGGAGTAATCAGCAATGTAATATCTAGAATGGGTCCCGATTGCTACAATAAGTTAATTGCAATCAGGTATGACGACTTTCTTGTTTTAGAGTTTTTTTCATTTCCTTGTTTTAGGGCTTTTTAGTTTTTTAAATTACGGTTTTTTTATTATTTTATGGTTTACTTATGTAGTTTTGTTAAATTGATATAACTTTATCGTCATATTTCATACGTATTTTTGTAACGAATAAACTCAAAAACTACTAGACCGATTTCAAAAAATATTTCACCATTAAAATGCTACATTATCCCTGTATACTTCACTATATTTTAACAAGTGGAACCGCGCGGAAAAGTTAGTAATTACTAAACATATATAATATACCTATCTAACTTTTAATTCTATGGACACTCACCTATTAACGTCAGAACCGAATGGCCTCATTTGGACGTTTAGCCAATCCAGTGTAAATAGAGTTCAATTCCAATAGAATAATTAAAATTCACGCCAGTAACGGCTTAAATGTAACAACAAACTAAACTTAGCCATAACTGGCTCGCATCCAAATAAATGGGATTTCTGGTTTATAAGTTAGCGCAACGCGTGCATTCTCCCGTAAAGTTTATCAGACCTGTATAACCTCCTTACGCTAATTTCATCCTGTATTGCAATGGGTGAAATGTGAGAATAGCATGGGATATACTGACAGGTGTGGTTTTGGTTGAATTTCGGGCCAATTCAAAGCGTAATAGAACGGTATAGGAACATTAAAATTTATAAGATTTGAAATCACAAAACGTTTTTTTACTATTTGACCACAATCTCACCGTGGTAAGTGATGTGGTCGAAGGTGGTAAGCACACAAAGCCTGCCAACTGACTCTCAAGTGTTGTTGCCGAGTCACACCGGCGACAGATTAGCCAAGCCTTTTGCTAAAGCAATTTAAAAAGTCGCAGTTTCCGTGACACCTAAGTTATGTTCACAATTTTCTTAATTCCAACAGTTTTCCTAATCAACCCACCTCAAAAAGTACCTTAAAGTAATGTATTTTAATCTTATTTTACACTAACTAACACAACCAAATAACAGTATAAGGTTAATGTAGTTACAGTGAAATGGCGGTTGAACTTTAACGTACCTATATATAATATAATACAATACAATACAAAACAATTACCTCTATAGTCTCGTGGATTGGCTTAAACATATCACGTTCAAATGATTAAGTCTGTCTTGTATCATGGGGCCATTAAAGTAGCGATTAAAAATAAAAAGTTTTATAAAATATAATACTTCGTCTGGGACATTATTCCTCACACACGGCCATCTGACCCCAAACTAAGCAGAGCTTGTGCTATGGAAGTCAGATAACTGATATACGACATGATACTACTTTTTCTTTTGTAAATATATACTTATATAGATAATTACACCCAGACTCGTGATAAACTGACATGTTCATGCATACAAATGTCTGTCCCGAGTGGGAATCGAACCCAAGACCTGCGGCCTGATAGTATCTTACCAACCACGCCAACAGGCCCGTCACCGAGTCACTACCTAATGCATAATTTATGTAGTGTAAAGAAATTATAGACGGATCGATTGGCGTGAAGGTTAAATACCTGATTGCTATTGGGTTTGATTTCCCATTCAGAATAAACATTTTGTGCGCATGAGCATGTCATTGTCTATTTTTCTGAGTCTGGTTATAAGTATCTCTTTAAATTATATTTAACAAATTATGTAGTATATCAGTTAACTCGTTTTCAAGGTATGTACAAAATATCTAAAAATATTTTATTAATATAAAAATCCTACCAAGATACATTGTGTCGATGTTTATATTATTATCTATACTAATATTATAAAGTTTGTTTGTTTGTTTATTTGAACGCGCTAATCTCAGGAACTACTGGTTTGATTTGAAAAATTATTTCAGTGTTAGATAGTCCATTTATCGAGGAAGGCTATAGGCTACTTTTTATCCCGGGAAAACACAAGATCCCTCGGGAACGCGGGTGAAACCGGGGGGCGGAAGCTAGTAAGTCAATAAAGGTGGAATGGTAAATGTGCCATATTAAAAGTGACACATAATATTTCCTGGAAAATCAAAATCAGTTTAATCAAATTAAGAAATGTTTTTTTTTCGCTTTTTATAGGCTTGTGTTTGACCACAATCTCACTATGGCCAAGAATGGTAAGCACACAAAGCCTATAAGGCACTGGCTCTCAAGTGCAGCTGCTGGAATACACAGATAGGTATTTAGCGATAGATTTCAATTTGAGGGTGGTAGCTAGCCAGGCGGGTACTACAAATTACCACAGTATAATTTCCTCTCGATGTTTTTCTTCACCGAAAGCTCAAGTTCATAGTACGATGCGTACCCACATGCATTTAAAACTGTGAGGTAGAAGCTTCTTGCAAATAGAGGCTTTTAATCTATATTTGATCTCACCCGCTCCGCTCGTCGCTCGTAATTACACGCTACTGTTATAGCCCACGTGAATAGATTAGTTAATTTGTAAGCAGTTTACAGTAACTGAAGTAAATAATAGGGAAGCATTTCGTATGAATTCACTGAAGTATAATCTTGAAACGTTTCATCACGAATATCACTATGCTCGAACGTACCTACAAATAATGGTTAATTTATGTAGATTAGTATAGTTCTAATTTTGAAATTGAAGAAGTGAACTCTGTTATTACGCTGTATTACCTGCCTCAATATTGAAATAAAGAACGTTTCAGTTTGAGTTTTTTTTTAATACCTACTTACTTATTAGAGCAATGTCACAAAGTTGCACAAACTATTAACTAACCTAGGATAATTATATATTTCGGCAGGCCCCATAACTGTCATTAATGTTTTTTTAAATTAAAAATTATTGTCAGTATCACAATCAAGGTTATGCGCACCTTCTTTCGATCTTCGTAATTCGGCTCGCCTGATGGTAATCGCCTATGAACGCTTGCAACACCATCGCGCGTTGCCGACCCTTCCCCCCTCCTCGATGAGCTCTGGCGACCTTACTCACGCGCAGGAACACAACTATAAGTTATTTGGCTGCGGTATTCTGTAAGGTGGAGGTACTTCCCCAGTCGAACTGCTCTTTGAGCGACATATCGCTATGCTCTACCTCTCTTAGTATAGAGCTATTTTAATGTAATTAATTACGCACTATTTATATATTGTATATTGTCATTTGCTGAGGATTTTACTTTACTAACATAAAAGCTCAGTCCTACCAGCGCTGGGTTTTAGCTTTCACAGTTAGATACTTAGTTATAATTTTAAGTATAGTTTAGTGCCTAGGCAGGTTAGACTCGCCAACTCCAAAGCACAGCACGGTACAGTTATGTTGAAAATCTTCGATTGCCTACCAGTGATGCAACAGCACTTTTAAGTCAGTTCTAGATCAAACTCAAAACTTATTATTTCAGTTCAGGCCCTGATGAGACACATATGAACGTTACAATTGAGTCTACCACCGGTACGTAATATAATTAAATTGAAAAGATTCCGTCAAGAAACTCACCAAGACATTCTAGATCATACTATGTATTTAATGTAATATAATAAAGAGGAAGGATTTGTATTTTTGTATGTGTGTGACAGCTTGGTATTTACTCGCGCTTCTTACACATATTATATACTAGCTTCCGCCACGCGGTTTCACCCGCGTTCCCCGGGGATCTTATGTTTTCCCGGGGTAAAAAGTAACCTATATCTGCGTACCGAATTTCATCGCAATCGGTTCAGTGGTTTAGGCGTGAAGAGGCAACAAACAAACAAACAAACTCACATTCGCATTTGTAATATTAGTTAGGAAGTTAGGATATAAATGTCTGTGTAGAATTGTAGATTATAATCTATCTCGCGATATTGCAAATTGTACGAATCCATTCAGTAGTTTTTGCGTGAAAGAGTATCATACAAACAAACATCCATCCATCCATCCAAACTTTCACATTTATAATATCAGTGGGATTATTTTATTTGTTAATTTATTTTTTATTTATTGATTCTGTACCACCCCGTCTTATACAGTTTTTAACTCATCTCCATTCAAAGGTTACCTGGTAAAGATCACTTTTAGTGATAAGGCCGCCCATTGCAACACAATCACTGTATGCAAAATTTTTGAATTACCAATCACGTGTGGTGTAAAAATATAGTGTTATCTATCTATCTTCTTCATACTGCTTGTCCTAGTGTGCGTATTTGTGGTTTAAGAGACAACAATTGGATGCTATTTTTCGACAATAACGACTGTCTATCTAGACATGTAAATAATAAAAGCACATAGGTTTTGCCATAACAATGACTTTAGAAATAATGGAACTTTCACACAATTAGGTGTAATAGCTTTCTTTTCATAATCATCTATACAGTTTATTATAATCTCGTTTTGAATGAATAACTGTTGGCGATGATAGTTTAGACTTCGAATGCCGTGGCGAAGGATTTGTTGCTGCAATAAATTTGATCTATTAGTGAAGGAAAACTAGATAAGGTACCTACTTTATAGTACTCGCCTAGCTGGCTACCACCCTCAAGTTGAAAATCTGTCGCCAAACGCCTAGGGTGTCCCTACTGCTGCACGCGGTGCGTTTAATTTATACTTAATACTTAATATACTTAATACTTAAACTTAATAATAATATTATAAAGAGGAAAGATTTGTATGTAAGTATGTTTGTAACGAATTGGCTCAAAAAGTACTGGACTGATTTTAAAAATTCTTTCACCGTTAGAAAGCTACATCTTCACCGAGTAACATAGGCTATATTTTATCCCGGGAACGCGGGTGAAACCGCGCGGAAAAGCTAGTATTAATCTATACTAAAAAAATATATATTAATCTGTTTATTATATAAAATGGTAAACTGACTGACTGTTCATATATCAACGCACAGCCCAAACCGCTGGACCTAGAGACTTGAAATTTTGCACATAGATACCTTTTACAGTGTAGACTAAGGAGGGATCTCTGGATATTGAATCTCTAAGGGGTAAATTAGGAGTATGCGGGTGATACCGCGGGGCGGAAGGCTAGTCTATACTAATATGATATGATAATAAAGCTGAAGAGGTTTTTTTTTTATTTGAACACGCTAATTTCTGGAAGTACCGGGCGGATTTGGAAAAACTTGCATTTGACAGCCCAATTTTTTTACGAAGGTTATAGGATATTTATCCCGAGAGTGCGACAAACAGCTCAACAAATATCTATATATATCAACTAATAAGGTAATAGAATGTAAGTAGGTATTAACCTATAATATATTACCTCTTGATATACATATAATGCGCGTACCTATATATTATGCACGGCGGCCATTACAGACTGGATGTGGCTAAAACATTAACTCGCTAATGTGTAGTCCGCACACAATGGATGTAATACTTAGGTACATCTTCGTGGATCCCTGTTTCTGAGCTGTAAAAACATACCTATGTAATTACCGTGCATCACCGGTGGCTTCAGCCGAAAACCAGCGCTGTAGTTTCTGCAGCACATGCTGAGCTGGAGCCGTTTGGGCCCAACTTGGTAGAACAATGCATCAATACCTATTGTATATTGTATTGTATGTTTTGTATTGTTATGTGTTGTGCTATTTTGTTGTGTCTAATAAATGTATATTTCTTTCTTTCTTAATTTACTTGTCTTATCCTATTCTAGCTTCCGCCCCGCGGTTTCACCCGCGTTCCCAAGGGAACATATGTTTTTCCGGTATAAAAAGTAGCCAATTAGCCTTCCTCGATAAATGGGCTATCCAACTCAAAAAGAATTTTTCAATTCGAACAAGCAGTTCCTGAAATAAGCGCATTCCACCAAACAAACAAACTCTTCAGCTTTATAATATTAGTATAGATTAGATATACAATTATACAACAAGTATTTACAATCAATGTATAAAATACAAACTATGATATATAGAAAACATCCTCAAAGCCCTCGCTGCTGTCGATAGGCAAGGTTCCCAACAGGCCGGCAGCGTTCCCTTTTTGGACGGCCAAGCTTATGCGTTGGCGGAAAAAGCTCCCAGCCCGTCGGTCTCCCGAAGCCTCGATGAGCTTGGATGATAAAATCCGAGCAAATCAGCGAGGCTCGAACCCCCACGGAGCCAAGGTTTCCACTGCGAATGGCATGAACAAAAAATTTGGACTAAGACAAGCGTATTTTTTGTATGTTTGTATCATCATTATTTTTGTGCAATCAACCTGGAATAAAATATAGAATACTTTTTATCTCGAAAGAATATTAGGTAGATCAATCAGAAATGCGGGTAAAACTAAATGCCTATTCAAGATAAAAAGTGAATTTTATTATATTTCTTTAACCACGTTTTTTTCATGTTTGTCTGTCTATCGTTCCGGGTGGGATCTTGCTACTCAAATTTCGCGCTCTTCTCGAATAGCCGAATCCGGCTGAAATTTCAGGGCAACTTGCAACTCGATGACAATGAATTCTTTTTTTTCTTATATTTTATTTTTTTTAAACGTTGTTTTTATCTATTACCTATATTTTTAATCTACATTAAATTTATTGAAGCTCATATTTTAAAAAGCATTTAAGCCTACATCAGAATCGATTCAAAACTATTTGCTTTTTAAACTGCTGCTGTCAGATTCCACCGATAATAAATCCTTGATGATCAAACGGGAACTACATATGAAATGAAATGAAATGAAAATATTTTTTATTCAAATAGGCCTTCACAAGCACTTATGAATAGTCTGACTCTAACGCACGGTTCGGAAGGTTGCTTTTACTGAGAAGAGCCGGCAAGAAACTCAGCAATTACTCTTTTCAAAACCAACTCAGATTTATTACATTAAATTATTTATCTAGTCTCACTGACAATATATGTGTTATAACAAAAAAAAAAAAAACAAAATGATGAGTGACATAGTTAATAAATAGACAGCAAATTTAAGCAGACCAGCCCCCACAAGCAGCACCTGTTCACAAGTATGACGCATGTGGCAGCCATCGCCCTCCTCGCACATATTGTAGGGAAGTGAGCGACCCGCCACACGACGCCGCCGCAAGCAAAGGCCTCAAAGTGAGCATGACTACCTTAAGCTAGCTAAAAAGAAAAACAATTTCACGGAATATGAATAAGAACACACAATATGTTATCACTGTTACCATTCACATGTTTATAGGGCAAAAAAAAAAAGTGTATCATAATAACAATATTAAAAAAAAAAAAATTATGATAATTTATTATACAAAAATTAATATACAAAAAGTAACAAATCTACCAAGCATTATCGTCTTTTAAATAATCATTCACAGTATAGTAAGATTTTTCAATTAAAACAGCTTTAATACGGTCCTTAAATCTTTGTGATGTGTATATGTACCCTATATATATTATACGACCGTAAGACGAAAACATAAAGAAAAGTACATAAATTTCCAATGTAATATGGCCCCAACACACAATCCGTCACAATTTATATAAGCCAGAGGTCATATTGTCCGTCTGTGTCGAGAATGTCAGTGGAGTTATTTTTTATGTCATCTCTATATACCCGGGGTGATGACGAGCCCGGTATTATCTGTCTTACAATCGTCACCCGGGCTAAAGGTAAAACTTTACCATGATGCTGGAAAAAGGGGAGATGGCATAAAAATGCAAGATATTTGATACTGAACTTTATTATTTATGATTTTCCCTATTCTTTTAAAACACCCCTATATTAGAGCGAACAAAACACAAAAATATATTCAAATCGATCAAGCCGTATTTGAGTTTGTAGCGAGACTAACGACCGCCAATGTATTTTTATATAATTGGACGGTGGGCCGGTTGGCATAGTTGGTAAGATACCTGTCACGTCTAGGTCATGGATTCGATTCTCATATCTGTCTGTCTTTAGCCTGGGTGTATTTATCTATTAATGTATACAATACAGTATATATTCCTTAATGCCTTGCGCAAATGTAGAAAAAATAAATAATGATAAATTATTTTATTAATAAATAAATAAGCTCTGTTAAGTTTGGAATGAGATGGCCGTGTATAGAAGCTTTTCATCTCCCAACCTCATCATTTACAACCTATAATATTTCGGTTTTTGGAACAAAATGTTCTATCACGGGCGTCGGGTAAATCTTATAACTTTAAACAAGCAATTTCAATATAGTTGTACTTATCTTGGAAACGATTCTAATGATTTGGATCTAATTTTGTATTTCGATAAGGTTTTTTTATGTGTATCTATATACCTATAAGCATCTTTACTGAAAAAAACTTGATTTTATGAAGATAAAAAAACGCCGAATAAAGCATTTTTGCTAGCTACAAAATAACCAGTGTTTTCTGTATAATAAATTGATTTAATTACATGGCAATTATGTCTAATTGTAGGAAGAGACTCGTGCTTCCTTCCGCACCCTACAGGCTCATATCGTCTTTTTTATTCCCAATAATATATTTTAAATGTGCAAAAATGTAAGCATTGTTATGATATAATTTCAAGGAATAGCGAATAATACTCAAAGGAGTCTCGAGCCCGATTTTGGTGAAAACTAAACTGCATCATTGGATTTTTGAAAAAACAATATTCCTGACCAGGAATCGAACCCATTGATTTTGTAATAAACCAATGTTTTTATACCAAATTTCATAAAAGGCCGTTACGGAGTTGAATGGTAACAAACACACAATCTTTCGCATTTATAATATTACTATTATATCTTCAAATTGAGGTTAAAAAAAAACAAATGTCACCTATTTCCCTCTATAACTCGGTGTACCGCATCCGTCTGGCAATAATAACGTTATACTGAGTCGAGACCTTTGCGCGATATTTGGGCTAAAATTGGCACAGACCCGGCCTTGGGGCGAGGGCTTTCGCCCCTAATGACATTGACCTTCATGTTCACAGTGGCCCCTATTTCAAGATATAAGCTACATCAGATGGTGTACATTTTAATTTGCTGTCTAATGAAAATGTCCTAGCTCGGGTTGCTTATTGAATTTTGTTGGAAATTTCCTCTAAGATGATTAATTTGTGGTATAGAAATGTCGCTAAATTTTTAGTAGATGTAGACTTTAGTGTGTGTGTGTTGCTGTGTGTGTTTTAAATCTAAATTCATGCGAAGTAAGTAATATCGTGGATCTTAAATAGGGTATTACACCCATTTTTGAAAAGTGTCTCAATTCGTTCATAGGGTGCTAATAAGCCACCAAAAAAAACACAAAAAAATTATTAAATCGATAAGTGCCATAAAAATGCATTTAAGTTTTACATATTCAATTTTCGCGCGTAGTTTGATGAAAACGCTGGACGCCATGTTACTCTACGGTCATGACGTTATTTGGTCTCTTGTAAGGAAATAAATGCGCTGATATTGGTCTCAATTAGACCTATAAAAAAATTATTAATTAAAAATGAGCTATTATCCTTTTTATTAGTGTGCTGTTCCTGAATGCATGAATACTGGTGTAAAAATAATAATAATACTTCAGTTGACACTTTTTAGTTTACATACACCACCGTATGACGTCATTATAATGGCGGCTACTGTTTCGCTTGTTTAGAAACAGATAAAAAAACTGAAAACTTTGAAATGAATTTTAAAATTAATTAAGTTATTTTATGAACTAAAACTAATATTTTCCGACTGCTTATTGCCTGATCTATCTAAATTATACATTTTTTGTTTTTTTTTTCATATAGAGTAAAATACCCTATTGTTCAACATAGATTAATCACTAATACAATACAATTTGCTGTTTGTCTTACTAATCTATCAATAAATATAATTAATCTGTAGCGTGTCTCTAAATCAAATTTCACCAAAAGTGGAGAGTCGGTGATGTAAGAAGAATAACAGAATGCAAAGAGTTTTTTTTTTGAGCGTGTAAGTAGATGAACCTGGATATAAGTTGGAGGTAGAAGTAGGTGGGTTCATTCTGGAACTTCATGAGGAAGATAGTATTATTATTATAGGTCTTTCCAGAACTTGTATCGCTGCGATCAGAGTACTTTTCACTGCCAAGACTTGCCAAGCTATAAACTCAAACTCTATTAAGTTTAGGCCCTAATAAGGCACTTATGAACGTTAGATATTGATTCTACTACCGGTTTGGAATATACTTGGACTGAGAAAACTCCGGCAAGAAACAAATATTCGTAACTGGAATGGTTTTTACTTCATCTGGATGTAATTGCTATTTTATTTAAATGAGTATTTCGTTTAGGTAGCACTCACACAAAAGGTGTATTGGTGTTACATCTATCTCACAGCAGAATCTACACGCCTTTATGTTGCGGACGCTGATAGCGAACAGGTGTTTGTTCAATCCACAGTATCCCGTTACCATCATGAGTATCACGAGGTAGTTCAACTGCCAGTAAAAACCTTGGAACACCGATGTTTCTAAATTCAAAAATTCCATAGATATTATTAAAAACAAATGAACGTCAAACTGTCCGGTCATCGCGCAGCTTTCATCTTATTTTTCCTCTTAGCATCGCACACAAACGAAGCGGGGACTTTGCTTTCACAATATTTACTTTCACCAACCGATGATTCACTGAGATCGTATAGTCGTGTACACAAGTTGTTGTCATATATTATTATGTTTATTTAATTATTTATTTATGGTTTGCCAACAGGTTTACATTATAATACTTAATATATAGTAATAAATAAATATCATGCTGGATTTAAATATGGATAAAGTATGATGTAAAAGTTAACTTTGTATTTGTTAGATAAACAACTAGCACTACCTATATTATATTAAATCCTAACTTATAATATTATAAATGCGAAAGTGAGTTTGTTTGTTTGTTACCTTTTCACGTTTAAACCACCGAACCGATTGCGATGAAATTTGGTATGCAGATAGCCTATGGTATAGAGCCTTCTCCAAAAAAATAAAAGGATACAAAAGATCCCTGGGGAACGCGGGTAAAACCGCGGGGCGGAAGCTAGTACATTATAAAAACAATATTGAATTGGTTGATGCAAATAGATTTAATAACAAAAAATATGTTTCTACAGGCTTATTATTGGTACATACCTACGGACATTTAAAAACTAAAGTGACTATTTTTGAAATAAATAAGTTTTTATAAACAAAATTTTATTGTTTAATTTAAACAAAGTACTTATTAAACTTCAAACATATGCGCTATAATCTAACAATTTAAATGAAACAAAATTACTACACTATTTCGTTGACGACAGTACTAATTTGTTTCTATCTTCAATTCCTTTTTTGCTAAAACAAAAACTCAAATTGAAAGTGAGGTACTATTATTATGTATACAAATTTTATAGAGCTACTGGTTGGTTACCTTCTACCATTGCACCTCTCGCCATCGACGTGGAGCTCATCCTCACACTTTGGAAGCAACCTGGTCTTGTACGGTGCGGTTTCAAAGGAGCTTCCTACCGCGGACGATCAGATTGTGGAACGAGCTTCCCTCTATGGTTTTCCCAAGGGATTACAGCAGAGGTTTCTTCAAGATACCCCTGGCGTTGCAAGCGTCAATAGGTTACGGTAGCCGATTATATGGTAAGCACCATATAATCTGTATATATAACTGGAAAAACTGTCTGACTGACTAAGGACGAGCCATCCACAATGGAAGAGTTTTCAGAATTCAACCCCTAAGTTGGTAAAATAGGAGAATATGGAAATCGCACAAAAAATTGCCCCCCTGATCGAAATTATGAATCCGCTGCATAGTAACGTCATATGTTGTAACGAAGGATTTGGGTTCGAGCATTTGGAGAAGAATGTCTTCGTGAGGGAACCATAGCACGGTGGTAGGGTACTTTGTAGTACCCACCTGACTTGCACGTGTTTCACTAGCTAGTTCCCTTCTAGTATTATTCTTACCACATTCGTCCACATCATCACTTACTATGATGAGATTGTGGTCAAACAAAAAAAAAAGATAATTGGAAGTTGGAAAAAAAAAGACTAGCATTAGTGGATCAATCGTTTCTATAAATACCTATTCAGTCAAAGACATAGCGATACAGTTCTAGAAAATGACCGAAGTCACTGAAGTGTGGTATGTATGTGCAATCATTCAATTCTTTCCCACTTATAGCCCCCATCGGGGAGAATGGGGTATACCAGCCATGCATACGTAGTCTGAATAGTCAATTTGTAATATTGTCAGCCCTGTGCGAGTCGCATAAGAGCATACTATAGTGTTCTTATTTCAGTCAGTTGATGTAAAATAAACTAAGAATGAAGAGCACTGATTGACACATGATAAACTATACATACAGGTTCTGAATTTGAAAGTATTCAAAACGAGCTGTCCCACTCGGTTTCGCCCGCGTTCCCGAGAAAAAAAATACCAAATTTCATCGCGATCGGTTCAGTGTTTTAGGTGTGAAAAGGTAACAAACAAAAAAACAAACTGTATCTAATAGTATATCTCATAATATTAATGTAAGGATGTCTCGTAATATAAGTAAGGATGACAGCTGACTTTAATGTAGTCATTTTCCAGACCCCTCTCTTCTCAATTTTCGATCCATCTGTTACTTTGTCTCTCCATCTCTATTTTACACTCTTCCCGATATCCGATTCATAATCATTGAGTATAAAGAAAATTATTACTAATACAAAAATAAAATAATAATAAAAAAATAAAAAAATATTACTGTAAAATATTATAAATTCGAAGGTGTCTCTGTTACTTACTGTTCCTATAATCTCAAAACATCGAAAAATCCTGCTATAAATTAATATTTATGTAATGCTAAAACTTTGTCAATATTTGTGCAATAAATTTTGAGAAAAAGTTAACATACATGTATATGTCACCGGAGAATAACAAAAACCGCAAATTTATAAATTTTCTAGGCAACCAAAACCTTCGTAGGATTGTAAACGAGAGATTAATTGTATTATTAACCGACTTCATTTTACGCCCACATTTTCGCAAATTTATCAATTTGGGACGTGTCGTGGTAAATTTATAAACTAACGAATAAAAGTTAGGTATGTTTATAAATTTCCTAGAAAATTCATAAACTCGCGGAGGAATACGTGACTTATTCAACCAATCAGGGCGCATGTGGCGTTTGGTTATTGCTTACTTCTTATTTTACACGTGAGTTCGGAAAGTTTATCAATTTGCGAAAATGTGGGCGTAAAATAATACAATTTATCTCTCGTCTACAATCCTACGAAGGTTTATAAATTTCCTAGAAAATTTATAAATTTGCGATTCTTGTTATTTTCCGGTAACATATACACAAGCAATCTCATAGACCCAAACGTTTCAGTTCATCTTGGGTACAAATAGACCTTACAGATAGAGATACCATCTATGATACTAACACATCCTTAAAATTATTAGGTTCAAAGAAAATTATTACTAATACACTCTAAAATATTATAAATTCGAAGGTGTCTCTATCTGCTCGTTATGTTTTCACGGCTAAACGTCTCTACGGATCATGATGAAACTTGATATGGAGATATATTGTATCTTAGAGAAGGATAGAGGCTACCTTTTGTTTTAAAAAGATAATCTTTAATGCGTGGAAAAGGGGATGAAAATTTGTATAGGCAACCATAGTTCCTTAAGTTAGGGATATGTAAATTCATATTTAGGTAAAAAAAAAACATTCTTAAAGGGGGGTAAATTAGTGAAATAAAATTATGAGGTGTTCTTGAAATGAAATGAATTTTTTTTTTATTCAAATAGGCCTTCACAAGCACTTATGAATAGTCTGACTCTAACGCACGGTTCGGAAGGTTGCTTTTACTGAGAAGAGCCGGCAAGAAACTCTGCAATTACTCTTTTCAAAACCAACTCAGATTCATTACATCAAATTATTTATCTAGTCTCACTGACAATATGTGTGTGTTATATGACAGTAAGGAAAAAATATATCAAAATTATGAGTAACTTAGTAAACAAATGGATTGCAAACTTAAGCAGACCAGCCCCCACAAGCAGCACCTGTTCACAAGTATGACGCATGTGGCAGCCATCGCCCTCCTCGCACATATTATAGGGAAGTGATCTTTATGACAGTCAATGAATCCTTACAACAATAAATTCATTGAACAAGTGAACGAAATCGCGAGTGATAGCTAGTTCTGTCATAAATTAGAATATCTCAACTGAAATTGTAAAATGATTTATTGACTTCCATTAACTTCCTTTCCCCAACCTCCCCTATAAGGTCCCTCTATAACAACACCTACCTGTTGCGTACATGTTTGTTTACAATTTTATTATGCGAAACCGGCAGAACCTTTTACAAGGCACTATTAACTCATTTAATAATACCATTTAAATTTACACCTTTTGCCACACTCTATAAGTCCTTAAATACTATGTGAGCGTCAACGATATAAGACTTTTAAGAAGTAAACAGTCCTTAATACTGTACAATGCATTTAGAGTTATATTGTCATGAGATCAGCTAGAGCAATTTAAACTGTAAGTCATAGAAAATAACATACAAAATAGTATGACTGTGTTATAGGATATAGGACACGATGTTGAAAACGGGTTCGAACTCACGCGACCGGTACCGTCTGCATATAAATTATTATGTGTATATTTATATTTCGATAGTTGTAAATGTTGATCAGTCAAATTGATTCCATGAAATATTTCCATACGGTTTCCATTTCTAGAATATAATAATATAAGTTGTGTATTTGTTTATTTATATACAGTTCATCTCTGGAACTGAATCGATTCTAAAAAATCTTTCGCTGAAAAAAGCCATACTATCCTTCAATAATATAGGCTACTTTTTACCACTAGAAACGCGGGTTTACCCGCGGGGGACAGCTAGTTCTATATAAAAATGATCGGCCAATCTGCCTTAAGAGTATATACATGATTTTCACTGCAAGTATTGCCAGTGATTAAAAAATAACTCTGTATAGTTTCAATATGGAATGAAAATATTTTTGACAAAAAATATGGTTTGTACATAAATTGTTCGATTTTTTGTGATCACTAAGGACAGTGTTCTAGTACTTGGGATGTCATGTTTTCCCGGGATAAACCTATAGCCTCCCTCAATAAATGGGCTATCCAACACTGAAAGAATTTTTCAAATCAAACCAGTAGCTCCTGAGATTAGCGCGTTCAATCAAACAAACAAACTCTTCAGCTTTATAATATTACTAGCTTCCGCCCCGTGGTTTTACCCGCGTTCCCGAGGGATCTTATGTTTTCCCGGGATAAAAAGTAGCCAATAGCCTTCCTCGATAAATGGGCTATCCAACACAAAAATATTTTTTCAATTGGAACCAGTAGTTCCTGAGATTAGCGCGTTTCAAACAAACAAACTCTTCAGCTTTATAATATTAGTATAGATATACAGTATAGAACACCTGCCAATGGAAGAAGTTATGCTCGAAGCGAAAGATGATGAGATATAAATAACCGATATATCTCTGTAGTTACTCTGTAGATACTATTTTTATTTTTTTGTTAAAATTTGACCTTGTTCAGGTTATTATTATTATTTTTTTTGTTGTTTTTTTTTTTCATCTTTTGTGTTTATGTGTATTATATTTCTTTAAAAATTGTTAAAAATTTAATGGAAAAAAGCCAACATTGTCAGATTGTCCAAAAAAAAAAACAAAATATATAAAAAATGTAACCTTGCTGAGTTTCTTGCCAGTTCTTCTCAGTTGAAGGCGACTTCCGAATCGGTGGTAACTTCAGTAGTTTCGACGTTCATAAGTGCCCTCTTAGGGCCTAAACTGAATAAATGGCTTTGACTTTGACTTTGAGTTAAATAAATATTGCCATATTAGAAAAAGCCTTTCTCGCTGTAGACATCTATACAGGGCTATTTGTAATTACCTAGTGTAAACAAATCTTACTACGTGTGTGACCAACTCTTGATGAGCGCTTTCAATATGAAATTCAAAGTTAAAGCCATTTATTTAGTTTAGGACCTAGGAAGGCACATATGAAGGTTGAATTTACTGAAGTTACCACCGGTTCGGAAGTCAGCCTTCAACTGAAAAGAGCCGCCAGGAAATGCAGCAAGGTTACATTTTTTTTTTATAATCTGACTATTGGCTATATTTTTTTCCAAAACATCAAAATGTACAATACAATATGCAATTGAAACAAAACTAAAAATACCAATATAAAGTAAATAATAAAATGTAACGCAAACAAGTTTTCATTAAATAATAGGTGGTAACTTCAGTAAATTCAACCTTCATAAGTGCCCTCCTAGGGCCCAAACTGAATAAATGGCTAAGTTAAGACTTTGAATAGATTCTATAATTGAAGTATCATCCATGGGTCATATTTGTGAACCTTGGTGCTGCTTGTGGGGGCTGGCCTGAACTCACAAATATTATCAGAGAGACTAGTTAGTAATTTTATGTATAAATCTGAGTAAGTTTTGAAAAGAGTAATTGCTGAGTTTCTTGCCGGCTCTTCTCAGTAAAAGCAACCTTCCGAACCGTGCGTTAGAGTCAGACTACTCATAAGTGCTTGTGAAGGCCTATTTCAATAAATAATATTTTAATTTCAAATGACACGCAACTGCATTTCTAGTTAATCCCCAAGCAAAGTCTGTATTGCTTTTATTTTCCTGTTAAACGTAAAAGAAAGACAAGGAAAAGCAAACTGGTTTGACCTACAATACGAAATGCGTTTCTTCCATTTTGCTAACGGTACCCGCACACTTACGCATTCAACGGCCCCCACTCACACACACATGTATGTGATCTAAACACTGGCGGCGTCGATGCGCAGGAGTCAACAACTCCAAATGCATTTGATCTGATTTATAAAGCTTTATCAATGCGTAACCTGACATATTCTAATGATCTTTTAGTAAAATTTGCCGTGAAATCAGATAGAAAAAATAAAAAAACACGACACTTTTGCGTGACACATGTTATTGCGCCGTTGGATATCTACATGTTTGCGCAGCTTGTGAATGAAACAATATATCAAGCAAACAGTATCGTTCTAAATAAAATTATACAAGTGTATTTTAATTTAAAAGGTATTTAAATTATACAAAAATCAATAAAATAATTCAAATTGAACAACAGTGGAAAAATTTGGAGCAGAAGATGAACATTTTCAAGAAAATACATACCTATCGATTGAAATCATCATTGACATATACACTATATTCACCATCTGAGTAAATAAACTTTCGTGAACAGTTGACAACACCTGCCTGTTACCGCTGCGGGTATCATCAATGGAACTGAGTGGAGTACATTCTCGAAACTTGCCGGGCAAGCCTATAAAAACCGCAACGCACCGCGCAGCCGGCACATAACAAATTTTGAAAGCAACCAACGCGTTCATACAAAATGCTCAAGTACATTGTTTTAACATTCGCTCTTATCAGTGCCTGTTGGTGCTTAGAAGCCAGGAAGTCCAAAGTTGAGGACCCCTTCACAGCATTGGACCGACACATCACTCACACACTTGCTTATCACTACTTATGGCCTTGGAGTCAGCTAGTCAGAGCTGCAGCTGCTTTGGATGCAGAGGATAGCGTTGAAGAACCTCAAATCGAAACTGATGATAAAGTATACAGGATACGTCTAAACGCAAAGAAATTTAAGCCCAATGAACTGAAAGTTAAAGTTAAAAATCGTTACATACTAGTCGAAGGACAACACAAGAATGGCGAGTATGGTGACGCTATTAAATTCATGGCAAATCATTTCGTTCAGCGATTTACTATGCCTCCTGGCAGTAAACAAGATGAAGTGACAGCTGTTTTAAATGAGAATGGAATTTTGACTATATCTGTACCGAAACATGAATTGCCTCCGCCGTTGCCTGAAAGAGAGGTTCCGATAGAAGTGATAGTGCCAGGAAATAAAGATAAGCTAGAAGTTTCATCCGAGAAGATAGAAACATCATCGGAGAAGAGTGTTCAAGCATCGTCAGTGAAAACTATTGAAATCTCATCAGAAAAAACAGTTGAGGCATCATCAGAAAAAGATACTGTTGTCTCTTCCTCGTCAGCTACTCCTCTTGATCAGCTAGACTTAACAGAAGCCACTACTCACGTTGGTATAATCAGAAAGAAGGAATTAAAAACTACAACAAAAGCAACCAAAGACAATGAAGTCACTAAAGGTGACATTAATGAACTTGATTACGCTGCATCTGAATTTGTGTGAAATTTAAAAATAAACAGTGTATTGTATAAGACTGATATTTATGTACATATAAAACTTTAGGATAAAGTTTAAATGGTTGGTAAGCGCTGTGTGATTTAATAATAAAGATGTTTTGTTTATATGAATAAAAAACTGATATTTAGTTACTGATATATTCTCATTTCATTTTGCGTAATGTCTGGTGATATTTCGCTTTTATGTTGCAGTAAATTTTATGTTAATGTTGAGAATAAATCTTTGTTTTCTACACTCAATGGGACAGGGGAATGTACACATTTCCTCTTTCAGGAAGACTGTGTTATAAATTATGTTTCATGTCACGTATATTACTTTTTTTTTCATTCATTATCAGTTAATATTGCATGGACCTAATTCGAGCAAGTGAAACAAAATAATGATTGTCAGATTGTAAAATTTTTACGCAATTAATGAAAATCCAACTCCATAAGGAATTGTTCTGTAGTTGATCTACTTTGCTTTAAACAATTTTCAATAATATCATGAGATTCATAATTATGTTTTGAGATCTCTAATAGACATAATAATGATTATGGAATTTGGAGTAGCTTCCACCCCCCACTCTGATGTTACGGGAGGAATTCCAAACAAAACAAACGAATGTCACATATTTTTCCCTCTAAATTTCATGGTTCTATCAATAGTATTTTAGGGTCTTGGTTTGACTCTTAAGTCAATCAGGAGATCGATACAAATCTAAACAAATAAATAACATTAAAGTATGTTCGTATTCTATACTAATATTATAAAGCTGAAGTGTTTTTTGTTTGTTTGAACGCGCTAATCTCAGGAACTACTGGTTCGAATTATTTTAGTGTTGGATTGCCCATTTATCGAGGAAGGCTATAGGATACTTTTTATCTCGGGAAAACATAAGATCCCTTGGGAATGCGGGTGAAACCGCGGGGCGGCAGCTAGTGTTAAAATAACAGCTTTTACTAAATGGATAATGAAAGTATACACGGTACCAAATAATAACAAAAAACTTTTTTTTTTCTATGTGTGTCTGTTTGTTCCTAATCTTCGAAATCACTATACCGATTTTGACGGGTTTTTCACTGGCAGATAGCTAATATTATAGGGAACGCGGGTTAAAAGCATACATAAATAATACGTGTAGATAATCGATTACTTAGCTATCTAATGACAGAAATCGATTAAAAAAGTTCTTATGTATATATTCCATCATGTTCTACATCTAAAACTCAAACCGTCCTGAATGTAATTGAATCGTATAACTGCAATGATAAGTTTACACTTAGACAGACATAACAGTTCTTAAGAAACAAAGTGGTTATATAGTAGGTATATAAAACATTATGACAGAAGCAATAAGCCACACAACGGCGCTACCGACTCGCGACAGAGAGCTTACTACAAATGTTCTAGGTTCAGTTCAAAGCAACGTTGACGATAAGTTATAGTGTGGGGTCGAAAATAATATTTTCTTTTGTTATCCAAATTTATATTGACCCGTCTCAACTTCGCACGGGTGTAATTTATATACACAAACCACACTCAATTATCGCTCTATCCATTTGTGAATACCGTATCAAAATCCGTTGCGTGGTTTAGAAGTAAGCGGAGAAACCGATAGAGGCAGATAGCGATGTTGTTTATATAATTTTACTTATAAAGTGACAAATTAACTACGTATTCATTAAATATTATAATTAACTTAGATATAAACAAATTTATCTAGGACTAGTTTCCACCCCGCGGTTTCACCCGCGTTCCCGAAGGATCTTATGTTTTCCCGGGATAAAAAGTACCCTATAGCCTTCCTCGATAAATGGGCTATCCAACACTGAAAGAATTTTTCAAATTGAACCAGTAGTTCCTGAGATTAGCGCGTTCAAACAAACAAACAAGGAACAAACTCTTCAGCTTTATAATATTAGTATAGATAATCTTCATAATAGGATTCAGTTTAGGATTTAATCACTAACCTGTGCTAAAACAAAAAATAAAACTACACTAAAAAGTATAAAAAAAAGTAGAGTAACTCCAATCTGACAATGGTTATTCGTCATATTATTATCTTAATAAAAAACATAGTACGCGTCGAAAATAGGCCCTGCTCCTTTTTTGAACTTCGGTTGAAGACCTGCATGACTGACTGAAATATAAAATCCAAAAAAGTCGGCCAATGTACCATGAGCCTGGGTTAAGGAGTCTTATGCGTTTACGCCTGGCTTAAATGAGTTACTTATGTTTATATCTTCTTATATAGGTATAGCCTTAACCCACCAAATATTTGGTGTAGGCCTCCTTTAGTCCTCTCCACTTTCCTCTGTCTTGGGCAATTAGGATCCAGTTGTTGCCCGCCACTATTGATGTTGTTTATAATGTAATCATGATAAATCTTTCTTTTTTTTTTAAGGATCAATGTTACACCACAGTAATTTTGCTCTTGTTTATGGGAAGGAACAGAAAAATAATTTTGGCACGTACTATACTTACTTTGATTACGTACCTACCTGCTACTAGTTTTACCCGGTAGGTATCTATATACCTTTTATAGTGCTTCTATAGATATTACTAAGCAATCACTTAAGGGTAATAAATTGATAGTTATTTGTTATAGCTGTCCGAGCCACACTTTGTTAGGCAAATAGTCTAAATAACTCACACATACATAGATACTATTATACGATTACTAATCGCCTTAACTTAATTATTGAATGTAAATAGTATGTCCCCGCAGTTTCACCTCCGTTCTCTGGATAAAATGTAGCAATAACATCAGTGTCTTGAATCGTATAGAAAAAGGCCCTTACACCTTTTTGATTTGAAATTTCCATACAAAAATACCATCCAAATTTCCATTTTTTCCGGTGGAATTTCCAAAAATTACTTACTACCCTACGAATTCACACGGATAAATATATATATCATATGTGTTAATCTAGAACATAAGTATTCTATTGAGTGTCTAATTTCATTTAAATCCTATCAGCCGTTATGGAGCTGAATGGTAACCAACAGACACATAACATTCGTATTTATAATATTAGAAGGATTATAAAATAATAGAGCAGTATACAATTATTAAAGTAAAATAAAAGCGTCCAGTATACACATGTAAGAGGTAACCGATTAGAAATTCATATATAGCCGCGGGCTATACTAGACATTTAGTTGTCGTATTGCCTAGTTAATGCCAAGAAAAGTTTTCAACACTTTCAATACCTTTTTTTTACTTACATAACTTAAATAATAAAGAAAAATGACAATTGTGTCACCACACTATGGATTCAGCACAATATTGTGCAAACCATATCGTTTAAAAGCACGCTTGGAAAATAAAAATACATTGTGCGCGCCTGGCACCGCGCGCTAACACTAACAGTCGCTTTTATATAACTTTTATAACACCAATGTGTCTGCAACTTCGACCATTCGAATGATCGGCGATTGTTCGCGATTTATTTTTACAACTCTGTCTAAGATAATTAATATATCTGTACCGCTTGTTGGCTTAATGGCTTTATTTTCATGGCTTTGATTTTGCAGTATTGTTTCTAGTTTTTATAGTGCTTTAAAAAAAAATTAAGTGTATTTGTTGGTTTCTCGGTTTGTCTTTCTTTCACGCAGTAATGGAGCAAAGGACCAACGTGTTTTTTTTTTGCATTGAGTCAGATTATGGACCGGAGAGTGATAAATGCTACTTTTTACCCCTGTAAAGCAGATGAAATTGCGGGGCAAAAGATAGTGTTTATATAATAGGTTTGAGTATGACCACAATATAACCATGGCATGTAACATGGACGAGTGTTGTAAAATAATCACTACACACATGTACATGGTGAGTTTTGAGCTTGAGGCTGGTAACCAGATATGCATGCTACGGTTTTCTTTCGGCAAACAAGCATACGGCCCACCTGATGGTAAGCGGTTACCGTAGCCTATGAACGCTTGCAACACCAGACGTATCACTCGCGCGTTGTCGACCCTTTCACCACTCCCCGATGAGCTCTGGCGACCTTACTCACGCGCAGGAACACAACTATAAGTTATTTGGCTGCGGTATTCTGTAAGGTGGAGGTACTTCCCCAGTCGAGCTGCTCTTTGAGCGACATAATCGCTATGCTCTATCTCTCTTAATCATCTATATAACTATTAAAGTACATCAGTAATCTATGTCTAGTAACCAAATCATATATCACTTAGGAACACCTAAAAGTGGGAGGATGTAATCTGGCGATGACGCAAATAATACCATTTATCTTATTCATTGTTGATTGATAGATCTACGACACGGAGGGGAGTTGTGGTTGACAAGGGCGTTTGCATTTAGTTTTATTTTTCATTTACAACTAATCTAGACATGTTTACATTGTTATTTGGATACTCGCCTTTGAAGATTTATTACGGTAGAAACCTGCAACATTAATTCACTATTCAGTCAGTTGCCTTCTTTCTTATAAAAGTCGGTTAAAAAAAACCTGACTTGCCGAGGTTATATAGCCAGAATACTGGTGGTTTTGTCTCACAATCTGCAGAGCAGGGACTATTTTTCCCACATAAGATTGCGATTCCGTAAATATACCAGACTAGCTTCCGCCCCGTGGTTTCACCCGCGGTCCCGAGGGTTCTTATGTTTTCCCGGGATAAAAAGTAGCCTATGTGCTATTCTAGACTATAATCTATCTCTGTGCCAAATTTCATCGCGATCGGTTTAAGCGTCAAAAGGTAACAAACAAACAAACTCACATTCGCATTTATAATATTAGTTAGGATGTTATGTGAAAACGGCACCCGCTATACCAACACGAAACGCATTATTGTATTGAAAGCACAAGAAGTAGGACCTAAACTTTCGTGGCTTGCTTGCGTGCTTTACACTTGAGAGCCAGTTCTTTCTAGATTTTGTGGACTTACCATCATCGGCCAAATCATCACTTACCATGGTGAGATTGTGATCAAATTATAGCCTATTAAAAAGAAATAAAAAAATCCGGCCAAGTGCCAGTCGGAATCGCGCACGAAGGGTTCCGTACCATTATCTACAAAAACGGCAAAAAAATCATGTCTGTTGTATGGGAGCCCCCTTAAATATTTATTTTATTCTTTTTTTTAGTATTTATTGTTATAGCAGCAACAGAAATACATCATCTGTGAAAATTTCAACTGTCTAACTATAACGGTTCATGAGATACTGGTGACAGACGAACAGACAGACAGACGGACGGACAGCGGAGTTTTAGTAATAGGGTCCCGTTTTACCCTTTGGGTACGGAACCCTAAAAATGGTTTCAGTGCGTATTATACTGTGGTATATGGTATGAGATGAAAAGAAAATAATTATAAGAAATAAAATTATACAAACGCTTTATAGCTGTTTTCATTTGAATGTACAATAAATAATAATAACGAAGTAAATTAAATAATCACAATGACACTAGTTTGTTAACACCTTAACATTACCTTTAAATAACCATTTAATAAATAACATATTTATTTAAATAGATTAAAATATACTTTGAGGAAAAATTATAATTAATTAAATAAAACATTAGAAACAAATATTTTCATAATAAATAAAAAATATAAACAAAAATATAATGTTACATTATGATTGTAATAAAAATAATTATTGTAGCGACATCTATCAAGACTTCCGCTATCAGTGGATAGATGGCGCAACAATATTCTACATCGCACTGACAAAGTTCTCTGTCAACTTTGCATATATACAAGATTCCAACAACTACAGTTGGACCGCGGTCCCCAGGCACGATGTCCCAGCCTGGCGGAAGATCTTCCCTTTTCAATGGAGGAGTCTACCTTATCTTGACCCTTCAATTATCTTCAGATAAATTATCCCATAATTTTAGATATATATACGACTCGATATAACCATTCCAATAAAAAATGGAACATTAAAGCTGTGCGTCCACTTGATAACGGATTCACTTCTAAAAAACCGATGCCGATCAAGTGGATACGCAGACTTAGAGCCAGCCTCACAGGTTGCCGATAAGTTCCTGATAGCTTATCTGGTAGATATCTTTCATTTCCAAAGAAAGAGACCCTAAAGATACCTATCAGATAAATTAACCGAAACTTATCGGCAACCGATAAGACTGGGCCTTAATCATTTTAGCATAGACAATTTGCTTATTTATCAACTAGTATATCTTCATTTAGTTATATTTATTTTAAATCCACAGCACATAAAAAAAAATCTACACTTTTAAGTAATGACAAATTATAGATGTCATTATTATTATTTAAACATTTATATTTTCAGGGTGGAAGAAAGAGAGGGTGAGAAAGGGTGTGTCTTTTTTTAATATACCCCATAACCTTTATTCTTTACAGAATAAGACCCATCTGAATCATAAACCCTTTTCTTATAACCATCCTCGATATAACCGTGTCCGTATCCATAAGGCTGATGATCATAATGATCGTGATGATGACCATAATCGTGATGATCATGATGGTGCGGTTCGTGATCATGTTCAATATAATCGAAGTGTTCATGATGCTTCTTCTCTTTCAAGTAGTGGATGAACCAGAGAGCGAAGTGCCAGCCCTTTGTTAGGATCACGTAAAAGATTGCTCCGTATACTATTTTTAGGACGAACAATTTCGTTGCTACTACATAGAAGAAGTGAACTGTGAACAAAGAAACAAAAAAGTAAATATTAAATAAATTCCAATAATATAATATATATGTAGTTTAAGTTTTTATTATATTTTGCAGATTAAAATGATGTAAGAAAGGTCAGGAAACATTCCAAACTAAATACTAATTTAAAAATTTCGAAAACAAATGAATACATATATATAAACCATAAAGTTTTATTTAAAATAAAAAAATGTGAAGCGAATGCTGTGCTTCTTTTTTCAAATAAATATAAAGCTAAAAAATTCATTGACCCGATATGAGGTGGTAACTTCAGTAGCTTTGACCTTTTTAAGTGCCACTCTAGAGCCGAAACTGAATAAATGGCTGTGAATTTAATTTTGTACCTATTTTGAAGTGAAAAAAGGTTTTATAACGCGCTGGCTAATATTACAGTAATCGAATACACACCATTCATTGTTTAAATAAATTCAAAAATGAGCCAAAATTATTTGAAGGGGTTTCTAGGCTGAATTTATCTTGATGATGCAAATATTCAATATTTTTAAATTGTTGATCAAAATTATAATTGTTATTCAGGTTCGCGCTTTTGAATAACAAATACGGATCCGGTATGTATTTGAAAAATGCCAGAATCCAGGCCATTATGAAAATTAGCTTTATTCCAACCATAACCACAGCTATTCCTATGCTTATCTTGATAAGTCCAAATTTGGCAGCCATTAGAATCACAAGGTTGGCTGTAACAAAAGAAAAAGGCTTTTGATTTCACGAAAAATATCTATAATGGAGATTTTTTGATAATAATGTCTCTGAGCTTCCTCTTATTTTAGTTAATAGTTTAAATAAATACTTTGTACTAATATGTGTCTATATTAGGACCTTATACACAAATACACACACGCACACAAACATGCCCATTTTTTTTAAGTGTAAACTTCTTTTAGCGCGGTACGCATATTTTTAGATGAGGTAAAACCTCTGGACTCGCGACACCGTTATGAGACGCGACACCGTTATGATGAGACGCAGTTTGACGTTTAGTTTCTTTTCTCAATCTCAATCTCTCCAAAAAAAATAAAAAAAGTTTTCACTTCTGTCGGCACTCCCGGAGTGCACTTTTTTTTTTAATGTTCTTCACAATCTTTACTTATTGCCGCCAAGCACCTATCGATGTATATCGCAGACATTTGTGAGCTAGACTGTATGTACTTATGCACTTTCGGCCAGTTTATTATTGTACTAAAAAGTGGCAATATTTTTGTCGAACACAATCTCTAGTAAAAAAAAGCATTAAACTATGATATTTTTTTTTCTGTTTTAATCTCCTTACATAATCATCCTATTTTTAGTTTCTTCCCATCTTATTTCCATTGTCTCATTAAATGTTTTCAATTTTAGAAAACCTTAAGTTGATGGTGAAAGACGAGATTTCAATTTACCCGATTGAAATTTAAATTCATTGAATCTTGGGGCTATTTTTAAGGTTCCGTTGCTAAATATAAAATAGGGTTTCATCTTTGTAATAATATATCATACCATAACATAGGTACGGACAGATGTAGCATTGTGGTAGGGTACTTTGTAGTACCCACCTGGGTCTAGTAACCCACCTGGGTCTCTAAAATAAAAAATCTGTGGAGCCAGTTACCTTCTAAGATTCTAGTATGACTATTGTCCATACACGACGGTAGCACCATCAGGTGGACTGTCTGCCTGCTTAGGTGGTTAAATTACCAATTGGATCGCCAAAAAACATACATTCGAATTGAGAACCTCCTCCTTTTTTGAAGTCGGTTAAAAATGAATAAATACAAGTAGATCTTTCTACAATCTTGCGCATACAATGAAAATATTTCATACAAGAAATGTTTAAAAGTTTCCCATTAAATATGAATTCAAAATTTTCAATTTCGGTCCGTTATAAGAGGCTTGATTCAAAGTTATAAGTTTAATAGTACCTACGGAACCCAACATAAATGTCCGACACAAACTTAATCGGCTTTTTTACTTAATTCACGGCTTAGTAATCCGGCACCTCGGCCGAATGCAAGTTGAATCTTTACCCAATGTAAATTTTAATTCTAAATACCTCGAGTTTTTCGACACGCTTCTATTTATAATGATTTCTGTGGTAAGAGACTGTTCAAAAGTTTTATTTAAGTGTCAGTGAGTTTTCTGTTTGTTTTTAATTAACGCCTGACAAAGGAAAAGGTTTAGCACTCCACAGTAATTGTGTTGTGTTGCTAATTTTGTATTTAAATATTCGATTGAGTTAAGAAGTTCAATATCACAATTTATTAATGCTCGCTATCTCTGCCTAAAATGTATTCTCTTGTTTATTTGTGATACCAATATTTTCTAAGCCTTTTATATATTTTTTCTAGATGTAAGTATATAAGGTAGCTCGCCAGCTAACTATCGCTACAACTTATGATAAAAATTACGTCACGTCAATAACGCTATGAAGTGATAAGTTTTTTTTTTAGTACGTGATAAAAGAGTGTTTTTTTTAAACTATAATATTTTGTCCCGCAATCCCCTATTGAGGGGATACTAACTGGTTATCTCTACCCATAATTATTAGTTTGTTAAATATGTTATATATTGTTAAATATTTAATGGAAAAAAAGTCACTGTTCAAAAAGAAATTTTATTAAAAATGTAACCTTGCTGAGCTTCTTGCAGGTTCTTCTCAGTTGAAGGCCACTTCCGAACCGGTGGTAACTTCAGTAGTTTCGACATTCATAAACTGAATAAATGGCTTTGACTTTGAGGGTAAAATAGAGGTTGAATTTTGAAAAATCCCTCTGTGCAAAATTTCAGCGTTGATGTATCTAACAGTAAGTGCAGTAAGACTTTTATACGAGTATAATGTAATTGATTTCATTCCTGACAGAAACCTTTGAATTTCTCGAATATCATCGCTCGCTCGCTCTTCGAATGGCTACCATAATTTATGGAACCATCGGCATCCCACATCGTTGTCAAAACGTATCACGCTGTAGAGCTAAACACGCACGTTTAGCGTGTTAAGCGTGTTACAGTTTACCGTAACGCGTGGCCACAGCAGCTGTGCGTGTTACAAACGGAGCGTGTTAGGCAATAGCTTATAATATAGTCTATGGGAAAATGTTGAAGTTGGATGTTGTTCACAATGTTTTCGAATTTTGAATTTAAAAGATATTATTTTGAATCTTACGTAGATTTATTTATTTATTCAGCACAAGTATAACTAGGCTAAAGTTTGTTCAATACGTCATAGCCAATGACAGGACACCCCACCCACACACCAATCTCATACAAGTGTGTATGAATTTATCTGATTGTTTATGGATAGGTTAATGGTTATTAAAAAAAATACAATCAAAGAAAGAAAAAATGCTACCCGTATTCGATATTCAAAATGTTAATGGAACAAATGAGAGGTATACATACTTTTTACATGTTTGTCCATATTTATTTATAGGATATTTTATCTACATATCATACTTTTATCCTTAGCAAATGATGGAAAACGAAATAGTCCTAACTAAGTAGATTATAAAATGTTGCCTAGCGTTATAAAGTAAAGTTATGTTAATTTATTTATTTTATTTTATTACGGCAACCAACGTGACATACACTTGCTTAGAAATATTCTATATAATATAAAATATTTATAGATAAAAGTTATTTACTTATATTAAATCGTGCCACTGATTTTATACGGGAGTGATTTGTTTTTTTTTATCGTATTAATTTTTTTAGTGTATTAACTAGATGTAGGCATGGAATCCTTGTCATTGACATCGCTCTCCCAAAGTGAGTTTGACGCCTTCATTCATTACTTAAATAAATCTTTGAAATGAAAATGTAATTATGTTGAAAGGAAAGATCCACAAAAAAATAGCCTTGCTTAGTTTCTTGATCGTCTTTTTGTGAGACGGAGAGAATAGAATAGAATAGAATAGAATATTTTTCTCGAAACTGTGGTATATATTTTAATTACAGTAGGTATGTTCTCACCTTTCACCAGTAACTGGCATGCAAAAATTTTATAAATTTAAAATAATTATATAAATATAGACTCCTTTTTTACAATATCAAGCATTCTAATTATACAAATTTATCCAACCAAGTACAAATTTCAATGACTTATATGCAAAAAAATAATTACAAATAAAAACAAACAGCAACAATACACAAAACAATCAATCACATTATAATCCATTTCATAATAATCATTCAAAATTGATATGTTTACCATTTTAATGTAAATAAGAGGTCAATTTATAACGACCTATGAATTGAGTTTATGAGCTTGGAACTTGAAATTAGGCTCTTTTTTTGGAACAAAATTCCTTTACTCGGCTTGCGGTAGGAGAAAAGGGAACGTAACGAAAAAGCGTGTATGTGAATTGTATAAAAGACTACATTATCCGCGTGGTTTCACCCGCTTTCACGGGATAAAATATAGTCCATGTTACTCAGGGATAATGTAGCTTTCTAATGGTGAAAGAATTTTTGAAATCGGTCCAGTAGTTTTTGAGTTTATTCGTTACATACAAAAATACAAATCTTTCCTCTTTATAATATTAGTATCCTAACTAATATTATAAATGTAAAAGTGAGTTTGTTTGTTTGTTTGTTACCTTTTCACGCTTAAACTGCTGAACCGATCGCGATGAAATTTGGTACGCAGATAGCCTATGGTACGGAGAAGAACATAGGCTACTTTTTATCCCGAGAAAATATAAGATCCCTGGGGAACGCGGGTGAAACCGCAGGGCGGAATTTAGTAGATAATAAACGTGAAGTCACCATGCGACTTTCACTCTCTGTCTCTTTCTATTATACACGAGTGTGTGTGAATTGTATTAAAGTATTAATTTGTTGTAGGTGAGTTATTATATTGTATTGTCAATTTTGTAATGGAGATTCAAGAATTGAAAAAAATATATATCAAGTGATTTTGTTTTTGTAGTACTTCGTTTCTGGCCCCCCGACCGCACATTACTTTTTTAAATCAGCTGTTTAATACCAAAACTCACTACCTACCTACAAACTAAAATATAGTAAGGCTGATTTTTTTAAACATAATAAAGTTCGTAATCCTGTAAGAGGTTTTGTGCTAGGAACTCTAGTTGATATGATTTTATTGACAGAATATTTGAATGAAAGTATTTTGATTTACAACTTAATTGTTTTTTTATAGCACAAGTACATAGGCTATACTGCCAACATGGCCAAATAATGCATTAATCATTTTAATAAAGTAAATGAACGCTTTCAAAAGACTTAAGTATTTTAAAAAAGGAAATGCATTTTCCCCCAATTTCCATGTAATTTCCTACAAAGTGAAAATTCCAGTGGCTTCCTTGGTCTCGTGATAGGTGATGTAATTATCACCATTCTTCGGGCACAGTTCCAATGTCCGGGTGTAATTGGATTTTTTCCAACTAGCCTACAAGGTTGGAATTCACTAGATTCCAATGTAACATTAAAAACGTGTTAAAAAGTATTTTAAACTACTATTAGAAAATTATGCTGGAATTAAATTTTACAAGATTTTTATGTTTATTGCTTTTAAAATATGTAGCGACATCTATCAACAACATAAAAGAACTTCACTATCAATGGATAGATGGCGCCACAAGATCCTAAGAGTACATCGCACTATCGAAGATTCCTGAGCACAATAAACGAATATCCTACATCAACATCTCCTCCATTCATATACTTAATCTATCTACATGTATATGTGTATAAATAAAAATAAAATGCTGTTTGTTGGTAAGCACATCACTTGAGAACGGCTGGACCGATTTCGCTAATATTACTCATAAAATGTTTGTAATAGCCCAAAAAAGGTTTTTAGCGAAAAAAAAATGGAAAAGATGTCCGGAAAAATTGATAATTCGGAAAAAAATTACAATGCTTTATTATATGGGATTTATTGAAATTTGGATAGGACGACGTTTGTCAAGTGAACTAGTAAGTATTAAATAATATTAAGAGCAGTAGTAGCATATTGATTCAATAAATCAAATTGAAATAAATATATACATCTGTATACTACTTAAAGCCTTTCACAGACAGTCGCAACCTGCGATTCACACCACACGCAATTCACATTCCAGCAATTTTTTTAAGTACATTTTAAACTTTATTATGTAACTCTACTATGAAACGTACAAATTCGATAGATTCTCTCTAAAACGCACATGGTAGCCTCGGGATTTCTCAAAGATCATCGGAAAATCACGACGCTACCCGTTTTTGGTCTCATATGAGATATTCTTGGGGCTACTTCAGTACACCCTTACAATCCTTCTAATAACATAAATATGTTTGTTGCTGAAACACACCGTAATGGCTGGAACGGATTTGGATGAAACTATATACATATTAAAATAATAATTTAGTCTAATCTAATGTATAATAGACATAGTTATTTAGAATATTTTTTTATACCAGGAAAAACATTCGAACCCTCAGGCACGCGGGTAAAACCTAACTAGGTAACAATAATAACATATTCTTTATTTTTTTTATGTAGAGGTACGTAGTATTATAGGTACTCCTATTTTCCCTAAATATATATTTATCATAGAGCTTTCACCCGCGATCCTTAATAATTAAGTTTTCTGATTTTTTTTGCGCATTTTTTTTATATTTTCTTGCCGTAAGAACCTTCTACAAAGTATTAGAAAACTTTAAAAAAAATACGTGTGGCACTCGGGGACTGCTGCGGTAAAGCTATTTTTAGCATAGCATTTTTTATCAACTTATGCAATTATAATTATTTATTTTATTTTTATTTATTTTTATGTTTTATTATTCAGGTAAGGTTTCATTCGAGTCTACCGGGTGTTAGGTTTTTTCAGTACGGATTTTTTTTGTTACGGAATTTCTTGATTCGGTCAAAGCCCGAAGCCCGCGATAAAAGCTATACAATAGCTTAAAAAACATGAATGCAATCGCTAAAGTCGTTCTCAAGTTATGGCGTGATCAAGAGAAATAGGTGCTCATTTTTATAATAGAAGATATCGATTTTTATCTGTTTATTTAGAGTGCTGTTCAGGGTGTTAGTAATCAATTAAATCACATTTGTCCTCTAGTAAAAAAGACAGTTATTTTCTCAGATAAAATAGGGACTGACTTTGGCTCAATATTAAATAAACACTTAAATCACTCAGTAATAAATTATTGTATGCCAGGAGCATCTTACAAACAAATAATAGATAAAATTATACATTCAAAGTTTGATGATCAAACTATAATTATTATTCTAATTGGCCATGCTTTACATATTAGTAAAAAAGAGTTAATAAATAGTTTTAATTCTTTGATAAATTTAGAAGTAATGAAAATTATGTTATGTGCTTTTCCATACTCATCTAACTACTCTGATACAGAGAATAATTATATTTGGCGTTTGAATAATCTCATGTACAATGTGACATGTCGTCATAGTGACGAATTTATTTATTTTGATTCTAACAAGTTTGTTAGTAATTTACATCTGACACAGGATACATTTTTTATTCCTAAAAAATGCAAGAAATTGATTGCTACTCTTGTAGCATATAATATTAATAGGTTAAGGGATGAAACAGTCTTAAATAGTAATACTACTATTAATACTGTGAATAGTTTTTTAAACATTTAGTTTCGACAACAGAGAAGCACAGGAATTCTATTATATTATTGCATCAGAATATTAATCGCTTCTTTGGCAAGATTCTTGATATTGATTTATTATTAGATAAAATCAAATTAGATGTTTTATGTTTCACTGAGACATGGCTTAAACCAGAAACCATGCTTTTTAATATCAAAAATTTTGTAGTTGCCAGTGTATTCAATAGGGTGTCCGCAGTAGGCGGTGGCTCAATTATTCTTTTGAATAATAATATTAAATTCAAAGAACGTAAGGATATTTGTAGCCTCTCAGTGGAACGCGTTTGTGAGGTGTCTTGTGCAGAGTTAGAAAGCTATATAATTGTTTGTGTGTATAGGCCACCAGCATCTAATTTTTCTTTGTTCTCTTCTACATTGGAAGATATTCTCCGCAAATTATTTAATTCTAATAAGTCAATAGTTTTATGCGGCGATTTTAATATTGATATTCTTACTAACTCATCTGAAAAAAGTAATTTTGTTGCTTTGTTTCAATCATTTAACCTACATTTGTTGTTTAATGAGCCAACACGGTCAACGGCCACTTCGTCTACTTGCATAGATAATATAATAAGTAATAGCAGTATATTAGGTAAATCAATCATAAGTGGTGTTCGCTCTGATCATATGGCTCAGATTGTCGAATTGCCGTATAAATTTCAAGTTTCTAAGGTAATTAAAGAAATTAGACCTATTACAAAGGCAAGATTAGACAATTTTAGCACAAATTTGGAATATAAACTCAATAGTAAGATATATAATAATAGTAATGAGCCCAATGTCTTGTATGATGAATTATTATCTACTATTTGCGATGACTTTAATAAAGCCTGTCCTATCAAAAAAGTGAAGGTAAATAGTAAACTGGAATTTAGTGACTGGGCTACTAAGGGAATCCGAAAAAGTAGGGATAAAATGTATGAACTTTACCAATTAAGATCATCCACTTGCGACGAGAAATTCCATAACTATGTTAGAAATTTTTCCAAATTATTTAAATTAGTGTGTATTCATGCAAAATCTATATACTTAAGTAACAAAATAGGAAAAGCATCTAATAAAATTAAGGCAGTATGGAATGTTATAAATACGGAATCAGGAAAAATAAAATGTAAAAACGAACAGTTAACGTTAAAAATTAATGATGAAATTGTATCGGATAAATTAGAAGTAGCTAGCGCTTTTGAGAATTTCTTTAGTAATATACCAGGGAAAACAACTGAAAGTCTCAACTCGTGCCCTGATGAGGCTGGAGCGTTACTTAAGCAACACATTCGTAAATCATTTCCCAGTTTTAAATTTAATTACGTTACTGCTAATGATATTATAAAGTTATTTAATACTCTCAATTTAAAAAGCACCGAAGACTTATGGGGATTGTCGGTAACGATTTTAAAATCGATAATAACAGTAATTGCACCTATTTTGTCGAATATTTTTAATGAATGCATTGATCAGGGTACTTTTCCTGATCTAATGAAGTATAGTAAAATAGTCCCAATTTTTAAATCTGGCTGTAAAGATAATCCTTCTGATTATAGACCAGTATCCGTACTCCCAGCACTTAGCAAAATCTTTGAAAAACTGTTGCTTAATCAAATGTTAGGTCATTTCAATAAACATGAGATATTACATAGTCATCAGTTCGGTTTCACGAAGGGGAGATCCACATCAGATGCGGCAGCAAAATTATTGAAAAACATCTATGAAGCCTGGGAAAATTCGCAGGATGCCATTGGTATTTTTTGTGATCTATCCAAGGCCTTTGACTGCGTTGACCACAGTACTCTGCTCCTGAAGCTTAACTATTATGGTATTCGTGGAACTGCTCATGATCTTGTTTTGTCTTATTTAAGTAATCGCCAACAAAAAGTAGAAATTAGTGGTACGACATCCAAGGGCTCCCTAGTCAAAATGGGGGTACCCCAGGGTTCGATACTAGGGCCTTTTCTGTTTCTAGTTTATATTAATGATTTACCCTCTGTTGTAATTGGTCTCTCAGATATCGTCCTGTTTGCTGACGATACTTCATTAATTTTCAAGGTAGATAGAAAAGACAAAGAACTTATTAAAGTGAATGATACTTTGTCACTAGTCTCCAAATGGTTTGCTGTTAACAATCTTTTACTAAATTCTAAGAAAACTAAATGTTTAAGATTCTCTCTTCCAAATGTAGCGCAAGTAGACAGCCAGATATTAATAGATGGCAGCAGTTTGGAATTAGTCGATAAAACTGTATTTCTGGGCATCACATTAGATAATAAACTACAATGGGGTCCTCATGTAGAATCTTTGACTGGTAAATTAAGTTCTGCTGCATTTGCTGTTAGAAAAATCAGACAGTTGACGAATGTCGAGACGGCCAAATTAGTTTATTTTGCATATTTTCATAGTTTTTTATCGTATGGCGTTTTACTGTGGGGAGCTGCAGCAGATATAGAATCTATATTTATATTACAAAAAAGAGCAATTCGTGCCATTTATAATATGGGTCCTCGTGAATCGTTAAGGGAATTATTTAAAGATATAAACGTTATGACTTTACCTTCACTATACATATATGAAAATATAATGTTCATACGTAAAAATATAGAATTGTTTAAATCAAAAATGGAGGTACATAATATCAATACAAGACAAAAAGATAAATTAGTTGTTCCGTATTTTAGATTAGCCAAAGTTAAAAAGTCATTTCTTGGAAGTAGTGTACGCTTTTATAATAAATTACCTCTCTCAGTTACCAAGATGACTGATTTCAAATTCAAATCTCACATTAAGAAAGTTTTGAAAGAAAAAGCCTATTACAAGGTAGCTCATTACATTGAAGATAAAGATGTCTGGAAATAGCTGCACTCTGCACAAGTGCACCTTGTTCATACTTATAAAGAAGCCAGTACTTAGTATTTTAGAGATACTATATTTTTTTTTTTTTTTATAAATTTGAACTTGTTCAGGTTATTATTTTTTATTTATTTTTCTTGTTGTTTTTTTTTCATCTTTTGTGTTTATGTGTATTATATTTCTTTAAAAATTGTTAAAAATTTAATGGAAAAAAAGCCAACATTGTCAGATTGTCCAAAAAAAAATAAACAAAATATATAAAAAATGTAACCTTGCTGAGTTTCTTGCCGGTTCTTCTCAGTTGAAGGCGACTTCCGAATCGGTGGTAACTTCAGTAGTTTCGACGTTCATAAGTGCCCTCTTAGGGCCTAAACTGAATAAATGGCTTTGACTTTGACTTTGACTTTGACTTATCAATGAGTTAGTTTCTATTCTACTACGGTTTTAGCAGTTAACAACTATTACTGCTATACTAAGTAAAAGGATCCATATCGAAATGACCCAATAATTACAATTAAACACAGCCTTTTTGTCATTGTTATTTCGTTATTTTAATCCAATTATAATTTATTATTATTAGTTTAAATAAGCGCGGGCGTGACGAGGCCGGAGCCGGCTGGAGCCGTCCACTTGGTTGCCATCGTGGCCGTCGGCCGCCACCACAGGCTGCGGCTGTCTGTAAGAGGCTTTATCCCAAAATATTTTAAATATTTCAACTCAATACAAATAAAATTCTCTAAATCCTTTTTTCAAGGGATTTTATAAGAATTTCCAGCAAACTATATTCACAGACTCTAGGTAGAGTTTCCAAATTGCCAATAAGTAAATAAAATTATACAAATATTTCTTTGGAAGTACTTATAACAAGAAATGTTTATTTCTTACGTAAAGTTCAGAAAGTATTACGATGTTTGGAGCTTCTTTATTTTCATTTTAATTACGCCTTATAACTTCAAAAGATTTTAACATTTTTACAAGCAAAAACGATTCTAAATAAAAATACCTACAGTTATTAACAGAGAGCTCGCATTCAAATAAAGGAAAATGAAACACAATACTCACTCAGCAACGCATATTTTCCTCTGCCCCTCGCTTCAATCATGGACCTCTCTTCTTTTTTCTCATATCCTTCCACTAAGCATGTGAACAATGCAAAGAGTAGAATAAAAGAAAAAATATTCATTTTGATGGCTGTATATTTTTCTACCTTCACTTCGAATAGTTTTATTTTTAAAACACTCGTTTGATCTATGGCTCAGCAGGATTCAAACACGGAGTAAGTACTAAATAATAGCGTTCAGATTTAATTGTTCTGTGGTTTAAAATCACTTTTTGAATTTAGAATTTGATTTGTGGTTTAAACTTGTCATCGCACTTGCTCGAATGTCAATGACGCAGTAATTAAAAAAAACTATTTTCTTCGTTTCGTCGTTTTTTTTTTAAAACATCAAAATTTTCTATAAAGATTTTTTAACTGATATTGAAAACGTTCTCAGTTCAAAGTCCTAGTCCATAATGCCAACAATAGTCGATATTCAGTGTGTCGACTTATAGTGTTAATTATATAGATAAATACTGTAGTGGCGGGAAAGTTTTGGTGTTTAGTGAATTATTACATACATTAACAGGAATTTTCTCGTAATGTAAACTAGAGAGAGTTTGTTTAACAACGTAATATTTGTATTGTTACGTGTATTAGTTGAGATTCCTTTTAGTTTAGTTTGTTTTGTGGCAACATGCAATAATTCACAAGTCACAATTTTAAAATGGCAACCATTTTCGAATCCACATTGTTTATTTAAATTTAAATTTGTTTTGTGTTCTTTTTTCGAAGTTCTTAAGATGCCTTTCCAATGAAAATATTCCACATTCACGCCCCGAATCCGTCCAGGATTTCACTCGCATTCCAGAGGGATCTGGGAGTTTTCCCGACATCTTTTTTACATCAGGGAAATATATTATCGAAAATAAATAAATAACAGTTTGATGTTGAACCAACAACTTTCAGTCTGTAAAAACCGCATCAAAATATGTTTTTTTTTTTATTAGTATAACCATACAGCAAAATATTTAAACAAAACATTTTATGATTATTTGCTTCGTTATCACGTTTAATATTTGTATTTGTGATCACGTTCTAGAAAACGGCTCTAACGATTTCAATGAAATTTGCAATACGGGGGCGAAAAATCGATCTAGCCTAAAACTAACCAACTAACTAAAAACATACATAGAGAATTTCAAGTTATTATTTTCACTTTTTCCCATTTCTTACTGTAGCATAACTTTAGAAAGAAAGAAAACATTTATTTGGACAATCACACAACATTGCAGAGGTAAAAAAAAATAAAATAAAAATATCACAAATAAATATATACATATGTTTACATAAAAAGACTGCTATAATATTGTGTGATGCCAAAAAGGATACATAACTTACCTTTACCTTACCTTAAGGTACTTACCTTTTTAACCAATAACCCATAAATAATTATAGATAATATGTCTAGAAACAATTAATACAGGCAATGTATTCGACCGTTATTCAATATATAACTCAATTAATTCATACATTGTTAAACCTAATTCATTATTGTATAACAGTATAATAGAAACCTTTTACAAGAACAGCAATAAACTTAGCCAACCCTCTCTATAGACCGATTAATCCCAATTTCACTAAAATTGGAATTTGGATCTCAATTTCATAACCGATCCTTTATGATATTTGTTAAAATTGGAATGGAACGCGTATTCAAAATCCTATCCCACTTCATTATAATTTACAGCACATGTTCATGAATAACGTGAATTATTTCAATTTATCGGAAAGGCTGTTGAGGAGTTTTTCACCCCGCTTGTTAAGCCCCGCCGGCTAATATTACAAAATTGCTCGGAACGTGTGTGCAATCATCGTTAAATTTGGAAATAATGAGCAGTTCGCGTTTACGAGTCAGCCGTGGTCGATATGGCTAGGGTAGTGATGAGCTATTAATATTAATATATCGATAGTCGTGGTCACTGCTTTGGAAATGCCTCACCACTCTAGCCTCTATCACTCTAGGTACGTGACTGATCCATTCCAGCAGAGGTGATGGGCAGAACAGGTCTTGTGCTTTCACCATTTTATCATTTTTGGAAGTATAGAAGTTACGTTAGACCCCTAACACAAGTCATGTTTCAGTCAACAGTGTTAATGGTTGGCTGGTGGCTGTTAGATCTTCAATAGTGTCATAGTTGGTTTTGTACACTCCACTAAACTTTATCTTCCGAATTAATAAATTACTGCATGTTTTTAATTGTAGACACTACCGGCACACCAAGATTTTTCTGTTAGTAGATACTTTTAGAATTTTCTAAAAATCTCTAAAATACGACTCTATGGTTCCTTAAAACTTATTTCTCTATCCCATATAGTATCAGACTTCCCCCTACTAACCGTTCTTGATTAATCATTCTTAATAATATTTTATGTTCTAAAAATAAGCCTACCTACCTATTCCATCGATAATCAAGATTAATCACGTATCGACTTTTCCTTTCTCTAACAACACATTGTTCGCAATATAATGTCAGTTTCATTTTGATGGTTAGTGAACTAGTTCCAATGTGATTAAGGAAATTAATCCTTAAATTTACTAGCCTTTTTATGATCTGTTATAATTAAGTGTATCGACAAGATAGTGTTGCAGCCGTGTTGCGATCTGTCATTATTACTGTTATGACTCTTTTGTTAAAGATTTAAAAAATAAGTTTAAAAAAAGAACGTAAAACAGAAAGCTAATTAATTTGTTTTGTTTTCGTATACAGTACCGTACCGTGTGCTTGTTTGCCGACAATTTTGCATAAAAGTAAAAAAAAATACTTTTATTTAAACTCGTTCTATCTTCGATGCGTATGTTTTAAAATTTGGATGGTTTCTGTAACTATTCCGAGGTGATCTCACATACATTTTATTGTCGTTGTCGTGGAAGGTCGTGGTTTCGAATCCATAATCCAATCCAACATCGTGAGGAACCATAGCACGGTGGTAGGGTACATTGTAGTACCCGCCTGGCTGCCTATCATCCTCTTATCAAAAATTATGCAAAATTATCCCTGTAGGGGGTAAAATAGGAGATTAAAATTATGAGGTATTCTTTGATTCTTCGTTGCACCCCTTATGTGTACGTCTAAGAAACCTTACAAAATAAATAATAAATTCTTTGAACACGCGAACGAAGTCGCTGGTAACAGCTAGTAATAAGAAAAATATTTGTGTATTTCTTCATTACAACTGCACAAATAATTCTACGCCACGTCTAAACCACCGAATCAATTCAAATAAAAAAATGAACAGTTCAACCATCACAAATCTCATCTTAAAATTAATTTAAACAGACATTATTTTGTTCCAGCAACTTTTAAGGATCATTGAAAATTTCTTGTTCAGTGACTCGGAACCGAGTGAGTGACGCGGACCAAATATATTTCGTCTCGTCTGGACATCATCTTGAGAGTCTCGTTATTTATTCATGGTCCACGTGAAAAGAGGGTAGACGGGGGTTGACAATGTCAATAACATTCATATGTCACTTATATTAAAAAAAAAAGTGTCCATTACTTTACAAATAAAATTATCTTTTGACAAAAAGTAAAACCGACTTTGACTTTTCGCTGACTTTGAAACGAGTTCTAACATCATTATTTAATACTTTGTAGTACCCGCCTGGTTGGCTACCACCCTCAAGTAGAAAATCTGTCGCCATACACCTATTGGTGTGTTCTGGCAGCTGCACTTGAGAGCCAGTTCCTTCTAGGCTTTGTTTGCTTACCACCTTCAACTACATCTCACTTACCATAGTGAAATTGTGGTCAAACACAAAACTATACAAAGTAAAAAAAAAATTTAGGTACCGTTTTTTATCCCCAGACTCAGGACAAACAGATGTAGTGGGAGTCGAACTCACGACCTATGATATATATAGGTATCTTACCAACCACGCCAACCCATCAAAATACACTTTGTATAATCTAACTTATCATACTCACGTTTTTTTTTTACAATAACACATTTTATCCCAAGTCTAAAACTATAAACCAAGTCATAAAAGAAAAGGGTTTTCCATAACTTTCCAATAAATTATGAGTGACGGCCGAGACATAACCAATAATACGGTTGGTTGATCAACCTCTCCTCAACTTTGGGTGGCCACTTAGGTTGACAGATTATCCATCGTACCCGAGCGACCTAATTTTTCCAACTCAACCCAGATAATCAGACATTTTAACACCCTTCAATATTGATTATATTTAGATTAAGGGTGGATGAAGATTTGGGGAAATTTCCATCGACAGCTTTTGTTACTTGGGTCGTGATTTATTTCATAGTTTTCGCCAAATATAACTCTTATGTGTTGGTATAAAGGTTCATTATACAATACATCAAATATAGAAAAATTTAATATAGTATATACCTCATTATTTTATGATTAAAATCAAATTTAATAGCCACATCAAATTTAATAGCTTCTAATGCATGTATTTTTCATGGGGATGGTTTTATTTTTTGTCAATATGTAGTATATATATTATATTTTCTAAGACTATCACAATAAGCAAGCATGATTATTAATATCTAATAAATTATGATAATTTATAAAATCTTTCAATCCCGATTTAAGTGCTCTACTTTTGATAAATTCCATCATATCTTCAAATACCGATTATTAAAAAAATGAGACAATTTCATTAAAATTTTCCATCCCAAAAAAATATTTAACGAAACAAACACCATATATTCGCTATTTCTGAGTAAATTGAGTATATAGATAGGCGAATTGAGAACTATTTTTAAAAGACTTCAAAAAAATTAAGGAGATACTTAATTTTGTTTGTAGGTATGTTTATTTTTATGTCGTAGACTAGGCAGCAAGCCGAACTATAAACGATATCTCTATAGAATATATACATCAGTAGAACCTACTGTGGTCCCTAAACCTTTCACTCATTAATAGAACCTTTTATAATATACTAAAATAATTAATTAAAAGTCCCAATAAACCAGATCTCACTTCCACGCCCGCAGACTTGCTCTCTAAACTACATTACCCAATTTTAACTTTGTAATTTTCCAATTTTGCTACCCAGCTCGAGTTTCCTGGCTAAATTGCAAACTTAAAACTAAGTGTGTCGCCTTTAAAGTTAGCGGAAAACTTTGGATTTAGTGCTGTTAAGTTAATGCTTCTCTGGCGATGGAACAATATTTTGGATGGCATTGATAATTTTTATTACCTAGTTGATATTCAGCAAACATAGAGTATAAACCTGACGAGTGTGAACCTGTCTTGCACATTTTGCTGTCCAGATATTAGTGATAATAAAAGCAATCAGCTTATAAATACTAGAGTGGTAACGTTACGTAACGTTTTACAAACCAGTCTCGGAAAAACGTAACGTGAACTTAAAAGAAGTAGCTTTGATAACCACCGTGAAACAGACTACGATAAAATGACAGGGACGTACTTGACGTCAAGCTGGGCACGTCTGCCACTTCGCCACTTCGTATAGGTATGTCTCGCGTCAGTTTTGGCCCTAATAAGGCACTTATGAACGTTACAATTGATTCTACCACCGGACCAGTCCAGTCCAAGTGGGACTGAGAAGACTATCGTTGAATAAAATTACTAGCGACCCGCCCCGGCTTTATTTTTAATCAGCATATAAGTATTTAACGCCAGTATTATAATTAAGCTCCCAGTCGGCATGATTTTTCCGACATTTTTAACATTTATCGGCGTATTTCAGCCAATTTATACAAAACCTGAATGATTTATATACCTAAACCTTCCTCATGAATCACTCAGTCCATTGGTCAAAATTCGTTCATTAGTTTTTGAGTTTATTTATTATTTTTCATTAGGTAATACATATAAGAATAAAATTATTATTTGATTGCTTTACCACTTCTAAATAATAATAATTTATTATTGATTGCGCTCTACCATTTTCGATGAAATATTGGTGACTTGTGTCCACGGGCGCAATTGTTTCTGACAAAAAAAAATTAGAAGGGGAATTGCAACATACGCAAGTAATCAGCAAGTGATCTATAAAAATAGCCCATTATTTTTTGCACTCCACTGTTTTTTTTAAAATAAAACTTAACAAAAAAAAAACAATCAATCATTTTAAAAGCGTCGGATGAATGTCCACAATGGGTGGAATATTTTATTAATTGCTCGTGACACAGCCCTCCTATTCATCCACGACATCAATACACATTTTCACGTGCATCACTGAATAGAATAAAATATTGTTTCCCCGCAAAAGCGTTCACTTTTGAACGGGAATGAATAAACGTGGAATACCGCGCGCAATTTTTTTAGTTAATGGAAAATTCCATTACAATGGAAATGAAAATATTTTTTAATAGTCTGATTGTCACGTAATGGTTTGGTTACTTTTGTTGACAATAACCGGCAATAAATTCAGCAATTACTATTTTCAAAACCAATTTAGATACTTACTCGTACATAATAGTAGATTATTAACCAAGGGGATAAAGCAGTGTCTTCTGTCGCGGGTGACGATTTAAATCGCGAGCGTAACGAAGGACTCGAGGTTTACTCCCGAGCGCAGCGAGGGTGTTAAAAACTTCAAAATCACGAGCGAAGCGAGGGATTTAAGACGAGTCCTGAGTGTAGCGAGGGATTTAAGTTCACCCAAGACTAAGATAGCTTTATCACCTAGGAAAATACTCTACTTTTCGTACCATTTGCGAAAAAATTAACACAATAATAATATGAGATAAGCATTTATTAAAAATAATGACAATTAAAAAAGTAAAAGTTAACATTCGAAACATTGGTCCAATTATTATTTAATAATCATAACTGCATAATAAATGCGTATTCCTTTTTCAAAAAGATGTGTAATGCTTTATATACAAACTCAATGGTGTAAACACAGATGTAGTTCAGTATAAATTTTGGTAAGTATTCCAAATTTTAATAACATTCTCCCCCTAGAGGATGAATGAAATTCAGTACAATTTTCTTTCTCTGTTTTTAACAGATTAAAAAGGACTATTGTTATGTTCGCTTTTTGTGGCATAGAATGTCACTTTTTTGAGCAAGTGGTACGAAAATCTATTTATTTAGTCTCTCTCTGACAATATTTGCGTGGAGGAGCAAGGTGGTAAACTCCTCCATTAAAAAGGGAAGATCTCCCACCAGGCTAGGTCATAGTGCCTGGGGACCACGGTCCAACTGTAGATGTTGGAATCTTGTATACATTCAGTCAAAAAAGTATCGGGAATGGATGATTTGTTTATGGTTCCAAATTCAATTTTTTGTTGTTAGATTGGCACAACTGTTTTCCATTTTGGCGCGGAGTTTGATTTGCATCTGTTTATGTTATTTAGATTAAATACAGTGCTGTTTTTATCTAGTGTGTGTGTATTGCGAATTTCATAATGGACAAAAACATCGAACAAAGAGTTTGTCTTAAATTTTGCATCACTGAGGACATGCTAGAACGATTTAATTCCGACCCAACATTCATGAAACGCATTTTTACTGGTGACGAGACGTGGCTTCGGAGTGGCGCCTTCCAACTGAACCGAAACCGAAAAAACCACGCCAAAGTAGATCGAAAGTCAAAGTCATGTTGAACGTTTTCTTTAACTATCGCGGTGTTGTGCTCTAGGAATCCTTTCCGGAAGGACAAACAGTAACTTCGACGCAAAAGCCAGATTTGTGGAAAGAAAATTCTTGGATTTTGCACCACAAGGCCATCATAGTGAACGAATTTTTGACCAAAAACTCAACGAATACCATCGAGCAACCATCTTATTCACCAGATATGGCTCCAACCGACTTTTTTCTTTTTCCTAAACTCAAATTACCACTTCGTGGCACCCGTTTTCATTCGGTAGGAGACATAAAGGAGAATTCGCGGCGAGAGCTGAACTCAATTCAGGAAAAGTGTTTAAAAAATGTTTTGATGATTGGATTATTTGTTGGCGTAAGTGTATCGTTTCTGAAGAAGCATATTTTGAAGGCGATAATAGTAGATGGTATCATAAGGGAGCAAAATAATATTTTTACGACGAGGGCGCTTTTTTGAATCCAGAGCGAAGTGAGGGATTCTTTAGTAGAATCCTGAACGTAGCGAGGGATTCAAAATACGTCGCCCGAACCAAAAATATATTTTGCGCCCGAGTGATACACTCTACTTTTCATCACCCTCTATGAGAAAATAAAAGGCGCCTCATATTTTATTGTAATACTAGATTCCGCCCCGCGTTTCACCCGCGTCCCTCAGGGATCTTATGTTTTCCCGGGAAAAAAGTAGCCTATGTTCTTCTCCGTACCATAGGCTATCTGCTTACCAAATTTCATCGCGATCGGTTCAGCGGTTTAGGCGTGAAAAGGTAACAAACAAACAAACTCACTTTCGCATTTATAATATTATAAAGTTAGGATTATTATTTAATGAAACATAGAGTAACAACTAAATTAAAATTAAATATTATCTAATAATAAAACAACTAAAATCTTATATTTTCATTTGAGACATTTACGCAATTATGAAAATTTATTGTTACAGTTTTATTTTATTTTATTCAGCCGGCGGCGCGACTATGCTATGGGCCGTCGTACCAGCCAGTCTCTTTTTCAAACAATATTTGCGTTCGATTTCTTTGGCGCTGAACACTAAGATGTTCCAAATTCAAGAAATGCGCGGCAAAGATAAATGCGGCGCACTTATCACTATAAAGAGGATTAAAATCTCATTACTGCCCACCAAAAGTCTCTTATAGAAATCACCACCTTTGGGTGCACTTAAAGGGGAACCAAGTCCTCCTTTTCGAATAGATGGGATGAAAAATAACTTTTGATGAATAACTAATATTTTGTGTATTATTGATCGTTTCACGGTACTTTCTTGACAGAGTAGTAGGTATTTATATTGATAGATCTTCAGTCAGTCCGGTCAAGTATTTTAAAATAATAAAAATTGATAATTACATATTGGCATTTTAGACAAACTTTCTCAGTGTTTCCATAATATCTTAAATATTTCTACCAAAAAGAAAAAAAAAATGAAAATATTAAATTGTGTTAAGTTAATTAGGCATCAGAGATTCAGACCAGCAACTAATTCAATTAAATGGGTGGCGATAGTCGCAACAATTTTCGTACACAATGTTTTGTTTTATACATTAGCAAACTTGTTGATTATAAGTTACAGTTCACTAGAGATTCGGTACTGTTGTTTTTAAGCATTATAGGATATATTATTTAAGGATTATAAAACGCTATATTCGGCTATATATATTTTACATTACGCATATGAACTGACAGTTCTGGAAGAATGGTATACGTTACAATAAACATACACACAAATATTGATTTTATATACAGGGTGATTTTTTTGTCGTTGGCAATACTTGCAGGGGTGAAAGTAATCATCAACATATGGGACTAACTGTGAAATCACGAAAAAAATATCAGCTGTTTCATAAAAAAGTTCAATACCTACTCGACCAAAATGTATGAAGCAACTGTTTTATTTTACGCGATATCTGAGTTGGTCCCATAGTAAAAGTTGTTCATATTCATGATTACTCTGATGAGTACTTCCACCCCTGCAAGTATTGCCAACGACAAAAAAATCATCCTGTATATTATAATAAAACAGATTAGAAGCAATACTTTTGCTTTTGTTCTAGCCTAATAAAAAAAAACTTATGACCTTAAAAAATATATAAGTATTGACGAGTGCGCCATGCATAAAAAAATCAAACCAAGTTGGTAGAAATATAAACGTACAATAAAGTCCATTTTCTGTCTATAAGTATTTTCATATGGTAGCCAGTATCAGTATTAAATAGCTATATAAATAATCCAACCACAATAAAGGCGAATATCCCAACACGTCCTATTAGCAGGCCCTTTGAAGTCTCTCAGGTAATAAGGATCGTTAGAAAAACGCAAACCTGACGCGTCTGCAAGGGTTTGGCCTTGGCTCACAAAATATTAAATATGAAATGGCTGGTTTCTATAATAATACAAGAAAAGATGCTAATTCCGAAAATTTTATTAAATCCTTTTTCGATTACATATCTTATCTACCAGTCATCATAGGTATTTTCAAAATTATTAATTTTGGTTTTCTTTACGTGACCATTTCTGCCAATGAACTCCTTTTTAGGATTCCGTACCCAAAGGGTAAAAACGGGACCCTATTACTAAGACTTCGCTGTCTGTCCGTCCCTCCATCCGTCCGTCTGTCTGTCTCCAGGCTGTATCTCAAGAACCGCTATAGCTAGACAGTTGAAGTTTTCACAAATTATGTATTTCTGTTGCCGCTATAACAACAAATACTAAAAACAAAATAAAATAAATATTTAAGGGGGGGTCCACGACGTTTACGACAAGCAGGGGAACACCGTAGCTGCTATTCTAAGTCCCAGCTACAGGGCAGGAGGGCCGCGACGAGGCACGACCGAACCCCGGCGCGGCGGCGATGTCTCCGGGCTGGATCGGCCCACTCCCGATCCCGCTCAGCAGCCTCCTTCTGGCCAATTTGAATCAACTCCTACCGCAAGCCGCATAATGGATGTTCGTTCCAAAAACAATATTTTTTATTAGTTTTGACAGTGGATCGAACAGACTAAGGACCCCAAAAAAGAAATTTAGAAATTGAGGTTTTAAACGTCTTTGAATGTTGAAATTACGTTATCTGAAACATTAAATATTTTATAAGCTCCACATAATTGAAATAATATTCCACAATAAAAAAAATGTCTCCCGTTTTAACCGTCGTAAAATATTAATATAGACTTTTATGTAGGTAGATATATCCAGGATTTTGAAAATATTCAAAATACCTTTTTTTCCTTATGCATAATGAAGACAACTTCATTAAAAAAAATTGAATAGAATGGAACGAATGAAACAGAACGAGCAGAATGTAATTTAATTTGAAAGAAAGATTTTTATTTACATATTTACAATTAAAGTAAAAAATACAAACTATGATATATAGAAAACATCCTCAAAGCCCTCGCTGCTGTCGATAGGCAAGGTTCCCAACAGGCTGGCAGCGTTCCCTTTTTGGATGGCCAAGCTTATGCGTTGGCGGAAAAAGCTCCCAGCCCGTCGGTCTCCCGAAGCCTCGATGAGCTTGGATGATAAAATCCGAGCAAATCGGCGAGCCTCGAACCCCCATGGACCCATGGTTAAAGATTTATTATTTTTTTACAAATTGATTATAACATAGATACTAGCTTTTGCCCTGATTTCACCCGTGTTGCTGAGGAATCTTGAAATGGACAGCATTAAAACCTTCTCCATAAAACACTTGGATGTGCCAACTTTCATGATGATTTACAGAAAAAATAATTTTAAAGAATCTCAGATATAGAATTTGAGATTCTGGAACATGTGTTTCCCTTTCGCTGACTTCAAAACGAGTTCAAACATCGTTATTTTATATTTTTTATTGCAAACCCACTTTGAAGTCGGTAACACAAAATATGTGTTAAAAATTATTATACAAATAAATTTATAACGTTGCATACAACATAATGCCCAATATGTGGCCACCTCAAGTAGATGCGTTGTTTTGCTTACAAGTCGTCGGAACACAAGGCGGTGTGGTTAATTTGTGGTTCTTGTGTCGAGTAACCACATTCAAGTTTATAGCAAGAACCTGATTTAATACAAAACCTAATCGAGTCTATTAATGTAATAAGCCGTTCTTAACCGATCGGCTATGTTAAGCTGTGTGTGATGGCCTAGTGGTATTTCGATTTAAAAACAGAAATTACAATATCAGAAAAAAGGTATTTCGCGCGAGACGCTAAAGTATAAATCATACAATATCGTGTGACTAGCCCCATTAATATGGTTTGAAAATACAACTGCACAGTGCGATTCGTTTTTATATTTTTAATAAGCATATTTAACATTATACTTAGGTTTTTTACACTTTTTTATTTTTTTTATACAACATGGTCGGCAAACAAGCATACGGCCCGCCTGATGGTAAGCGGTTACCGTAGCCTATGAACGCTTGCAACACTAGGGGTATCACTCGCGCGTTGCCGACCCTTCCCCCCACCCCGATGAGATCTGGCGACCTTACTCACGCGCAGGAACACAACTATAAGTTATTTGGCTGCGGTATTCTGTAAGGTGGAAGTACTTCCCCAGTCGAGCTGCTGTTTGAGCGACATATCGCTATGCTCTACCTCTTACATTACAGGTACCATCCCTAACTCAAATTATATCTTAATCAACCCTATTTAGGTACTAAAATAACCATTAAATACAAAACAAAACGTTTTGCAACAAAACTCTGTTTCTAAGGGTCATAATATGGAATTGAAATTAGCAATAATGCCAATAAAAGCCTAAAATAGATATAGTAAACGGCCTCCAAAAGGCCTCTAACGAGGGTCCATCGGAAATGGCCTATAGCTAACAATTGTGGTATAATGTTCTGTATTCAAATATGGGAAATTACATTCTTGTTTTGAAATTTAAATATTTACTAGAGGTATTAAGGTATAGTTTTACTATACAGGTTGATTTTTTAGTCACTGACAATACTTGCAGGGGTGGAAGTTCTCATCAATATGAACAACTTTAACTATGGGACGAACTCTAATATCGTGTAAAATAAAACGCTTGCTACATACATTTTAGTCGAGTAGGTATTGAACTTTTGTATGGAACAGTTGAATTATTTTTTTTGATTTCACAGTTAGTCACATAATAAAAGTTTTTCATATTGATGAGTACTTCCACCCCTGCAATTATTGCCAGTGACTAAAAATGATCCAGTATAATATAGAAGAATTAAGCCGTTCCTTTGTAAGGTAAGCTCCAGATGACCCCTATTGGACGCCTGCGGACTTTTTGAAGGTATGGCTTTGACGTAAGTCGATTTAGATCCAGATCTAAACTAACTAACTTTGACGAAATCTGTAGTCGATTTAAAAAGTCTTGAAAAAAAATCAGACTGATTTTATTATAATTAATTGTCCTGTTTCTGTATCATTCATAATAAAGAGTAATAATAGATGATTTTTTTTTTAATATAAACAAATTTCAATATAAATAGTTTAATAAATAAATTATTGTAACGTTGGGATTACAAGTTATTAAAAAAATAATTTGTACATCAAAATTATTCTACAGTATGTTCAATAATCAACTCTCATCGGCAAAATGTTAACATTGATTCACCATTTAAAAAATAAAGAATACAGTGGTGCCAACATGGCCATTGAAGGGAGATGACTAGGGCGTGGTTTTGAATTTAGAATGTATGAGGCATTCTAAATCTATTGTTTACTAACAAAACTAATTTTAATCTCAATATAATCTTTCTTTAAAAAACATAAGAATAGGATACAAGAAATTTAGTCCTGTCAAATTAGTTCAATTTGCTTGTTATCAACGTGAATTTATCCATTAAATTAAGCTATCAAAATTGGTCCGCTTATTTTCCCGTGCATGACAATAGCATAGACAAATTTGACAGCTTTAAATATTCTATCCCTTTTCAATAATGTATGTAAGAAAGAGATATAGTGAGAGTAAAATAGTTTAGTTTGCAAACTACAGAATACTTTTTAAACTGTATTATAGAACAGTATAAAAATTTATGAATATAATTTTATCAAAAAAATAATAACGTTCTGTTCACAATATAGATAAATAAACAAAACCTACTAAAAAACTTCTTAGAGTACTTAAAACAAAGTGCAAAGTTGCCAATGAAGAATAAATTACACTCTTTATTCACATAACTATTATTAAAATAAATAACTTACATAGTAAAATACAACCTTATTATTATGCATTATGACTTATTAAGCAGCCAACTAAAAGAGCCACCCAGATCGGATAAGCTTGGGTATCCAGCTTCAGCACTTTGAAACGGTTCGTGTTCTGGTGATCCGTAGCTGTACCCTAAAGTGTTGTACTCCTGTGGAGAGCCATACGTATCCTGGGGTGGTTTGACAGGCGCTGGTGGTGGCGGAGATGGTGATTGGTTCTTCAAGAGATGAGTAAGGGCCAAACCACCCACCGAAAACATCTTTTGGAAGAAAACCATGAATAGGAAGAAGGAGACAACTTTGAAGATTGCTACTTTGGAGAATATTAGCAGAAGGAATAATTCTGGAACAAGAGAAATTTTTGGTTATTTATCAAGAAGGAATTTAGGTCTTCCCCTTCCTCGTTTTCCTTCATCAATCATCCACTGTAAGACATCCACTGCTAGACATAGGCCTCCCCTAAGGATCTCCAATAGCAACCAGCGTTTTCCGACGACCTTTACAAGGTAGTTCGTCCACCTTGTTATTGTACATGGTGGTATCTTTCCTTCCATGATATTTTTGTGACATATAAAATGTCCATTCTTTCCGATGGAAAAGCTATAAGGAGGTACAAGAAGTGACAGAGAACAGAGTAGAGTGGAGGAAGCTACACCGACAAAAGTCCAACTCTTAAAAATTTAATGGAATGAATGGTCAAGAATCGAGGGCAATTTAAGTTATATTTTTTTTTGGTGATTTCGAATATTGAAATGAAGGTCGTGGGTTTATCCCAAAACTTAGCTATAGCAGTAGGGTTTTTTGTAGTTCCCGCCTGACTGGCTAACCCTTAAGTTGAAACCCTGCACCTTAAAATATTGCTTATAAAATGTGAACTAACTTTTAATGAAAATTCAATTTAATTTTGTTATTATTTCAGATTCATACTTCGGGTCCATAACGTCGCCGCTTTGCATCAACTTTTGAGGTAGGCCTTTAAATTTTACGTATCAAATTATTTTTCTGCAGGTTCCATATTCATATACATTTCCTACTTACATACTAGATGGAATATTCTAGAATTTCTCCTTTATAAGTATCTTACTGTAGAATTCATGGGAAATACGAAAAGGAAATAAGATTTCCAGCAACATCCTTTGTAAAAATTGGTGTTGAAATTTCATATTTTCAAGCGAAATACCAAATACATTCCATCTTTATGAAGAAAAAACTTACAGAGTAAAAGTACTCGTATTTTTTTTAATTCGATGAACATGTTTTACGTTGAGAATTTGCCTGGTCTAAAAAGTTTTATTGGCTCCCTGCGTTTTTGACCAGAACCTCTAACAAAGCCACTCGAGTAATATTACTTAATGCAATTCATTTACTGAATTCGCAGCAAATATTATACAATACATCAAATCCAAATTGAAAATATAACCAAAATATATCGAAATTTTATAAGATTTGCAATGAATTAAAAGTCAAGCCTATTTATTCAGTTTGGACCCTAGGAAAGCACTTACGAAGGTCTAATTTACTGATGTTACTACCGGCTCGGAAGGCAACCTTCAACTGAGAAGAACCAGCAAGTAACTCATCGTGGTTACATTTTTATTACTATTTTGGCTATATTATTCATTCTAAAGCTTTACGAAAATTCCAAAATATTCAAAAATTAAATTTAAAAAAAATAACTAAGAAATCAGTAACCCAATCAATATCATAATAATGAGAGTACTAAAAAGCATAACTGTGCAAGGAGAGTGCAGCTATTTTCAAACATCCCAAATTCGGGCAATTCCAATAAGCAAAATTGCCATAATGACCTTTATAGTCTCTTAGAGGCTCTAATTTCACTACGATTGGTGTATCATACACACTTTAGATCTGATTAAAATCATATTTATTCTTGTGATGAAATCTCTTACGAATTCAATTCAGACACTAAAATTACTAAATGTGGCAACATAACCCTAGGTCGTCTGTCTGTCGGTGAAGATTATAATGTTGCCGGGTGTACCATGTATTTGATTATTAATAATTTAAACACTCACTCAGAAGCTTGACAGCACCCTTCTTCTTCTTAGCTCTAGATTCTTCTTGTAACTGATCATTATTTTCCAAACAATAACAACACACTACCAACATTAAAATAACTAATATTTTCTTCAACATTTTTTTATTTTTTAATGAACTTGTAATGCCACTGTTCTGTAATTTTCGTTCTATTTTAGGGTTTTTTGGACTGCACAGCCACCGAACTGCGCAGTCTGGTTTCCAGTCAATAAATAAGAATTTGTTACCAATGTCACAAGAGTAAATTCATTGTTTGGAAGAAAGTTCCGCTTTGTTTCCAGATGTTAAACATATCGGTGCCACGTTTTCCTTAGCCGTGACTAATTTACGTGTTAGGAAATAATTATGTTCTTTGTACAACTTTCGCGTTCGAAATATGAATGTATTGAAATTCTTTACGCTCAGAAAAATTTCACTGTTCGAAAAGCGATTTGCATTCAAAAGAACGTAAAATTGAATATGCAAAGTACTTGGGCAGTTTTGAAAATGGAAGATTACATACCACCTTTCAGAGAGATTATTTTTAAAAGTTTACTTTTTAATGTTCACAGAGATTTCGATCGATTTGAACGAAATCCCATCAAAAGGATCCCATCTTAATGGATTACGAGAAAATAAGTATGGGATCTCAAAGGATCTTTTTATCCGTGCTTTTTTTTGTTACAAAATAGTCTGTTTATACTTTAACATGTTGCTAAAGACGGTTTATTCTTATTATAGTTAATACACGAATAAGTATTAAAGAATAAGCATTTCTCACCGAAATCTGTAATACAGAATTTCTTATTTTTTCTTATAATTAGCTTCAAAATGCGTGATCAGAAATCTCTACAGCAAAAAATGCCTCATAGATTTATTAATGAATCCTGAACATCATTCCTACTTACTTATAGGACTAACTCTATCCTAACTTATAATATTATAAATGCGAATGTAAGTTTGTTTCTTTGTTACCTTTTCACGCTTAAACCGTTGAACCGGTAGCGATGAAATTTGGTACGCAGATAGCCTATGGTATGGAGAGAGACATAGGCTATTTATTTCCTCGGCAACGCAAGGGTATAATATATGATAGGTGGTGGTGATGTAAAGAAACAACTAGCGATGCTGATCACATTTAATTTTTTTTTTTTTTAATTTATTTGGGTTTTTTTTTTTTAATGAATGTATATTTTAATTAATCTAAACGTGTTATTTAGAAGGTCTACCTGATCACTTCAGATAACAAAATAGCTAACGTATTGGAACGTCAATACGTGAGATTTGTTCTATATCACACCTCCCCTGAAATTATAGGCATTCCTCCCTTCAAAAAGAAAAAAATAGAATTAACATATTTCTTAGTTCTATTTTTATGAATTATTCTTGACTTACAATTATCATTGATTATTCTAACATTTACTCCTACATCTTCCTCTACTTTAAATGGTCCTAAATATCTCTTTGATAGTTTACTACCACATTCATTTTTAATTAAAATTAAATCACCTTTTCTATAACACTGCGAAGGACAGCTAGTGCTACCTAACGTACAACTGTTAAATGTATTATTTAAGTGCAATCGGGTAGAAGCTTCAACCCCACTGCTGAGTGAAGAAGATCATGGTCCACAAATGCCTATTTTAAGACTTTAGGTGAATATAAGAACGCTGATCCATCATTCGACATAAAATTGTTTATTGCTATGGACAAAGTAAGTGCAATAAAGCTAATGTTGAAATAACGTGAAGTCGCCCAAAGTAGTGAGCAATGAGCAAGCAAACTAAATAAATGCGGAACCAGTGAAAATTGAATAAAGATCCGGGGACTGGAGTATTAAAATCGCTCGCTTATCCCAACACACAGGGTGATTTTTTTGTCTTTGTCAATATTTACAGGGGTGGAAGTACTCATCAATATGAACTACTTTTGCTATGGGACCAACTGTGAAATCACGAAAAAAATATCAGCTGTTCCATACAAAAGTTCAATACCTTGGAGAGACCAAATGTATGAAGCGACTGTTTTATTGTACGCGATATCTGAGTTGGTCCCATAATAAAAGTTGTTCATATTGATGAGTACTTCCACCCCTGCGAGTGTTGCCAACGACAAAAAAATCAACTTGTATAGTTTACATTATCTCTAGATGACTTACCACGATCTCACTATGATAAAAAGCCGAAGGAACAAAGCCCAGAAGGGAACTAACTCCACCACTGTGCTATGGAAGGTTATGATAGCTTAATGGTAGTGATGTCAAATGCCGTGACGATCGTGGGCTCGAATCCTACAATTCAGCTTGTGGTAAAGGAAAACACCGTGAGGAAACCGTAGGATAAAATCTACCGGTGTATTCCGGCAGCAGCACTTTAAAATCAGTTCCGGTTTCGGTTTTGTGGTTTTTGGTGGACAGACGACCTTGTAAAGGTCGTTGGAAAACGCTTGGAAACGCCCAAGACCGGTCATATTGGAGATCATTGGCCTATGTCCAGCAGTGGACGTCCTGCGACTGAGATGATGATGATGATGAGGTTTAGTGTGCTTACTTTAGGCCCCATCATCATATAACTATTAAAAATTCGTAAAGTAGTATCGTATACGTAAACTTAACGACGGTTTTATGAATAGCCGCACCAACCGAGTGCCATTTACAGCGAGAACGAATGCTTGCATAATTTATAGCCAGCTAATAGCGTTGCTATACGAGTACTGTATTTTACATAGTCCTGCACTGAGCACTTCGTAAGCGGAATATGACGATTTACTAGATTGCCCGACTGTTTTTGTGTGGTAATTTGAGCTTATTTTAAAGCATTGTTGGTAAATGTGTTGTGCTAATTGTTTTTTGATTGTGAATAATGTTGGGGTATGTTTTGGGTTGGATATTCAACCTATACAGGGTGAGAGGGGGTGAACGCGTAGGGCGGTCTGCTAGTGAGGGGGCAATTAGCTCAGGGTCAGTACGAAGTTCACATCTAGGATTGGACAGTTGCTGGGGAAGGAATAATGATTGCTGTTTCATATTATAGTTCTTACTCCTTTATCTTTTATTTTACTTATAAGTACATACTGCATTATTTTATTTATTTTCTGATTATTTATTTAATATGTATTTTAGTATTTAATATTAGTGTTTATTATCTAGAGACTCCTAAATTGATAAATTAAATTAAAAAGTGTTAAAAATCACCCGTACACGAAAAAAATATTTAAAAAAAGAAATGTAAGTGTATGTATTTATAAATCCTACTTTTCTATTAAAATATTTGTAAAAGCCCACTTCAAAGAAAACTTTATAAGTTACGAATTGTGAGTTCAATTGAAAACGTTTTAAAATTTAAATAAATAAAAAGTATTAATTCATCTGTGAGTTATCTGAAAGTTTAAAGGATAAACTGTGTAAGACCATGACAGCTCTTTCAAATGGAATCCAACTTTACACAAGTTTATCGAGAAAATGGAATCAGGGTTGTCGAAACGTTTTTGTAATCATTTATCTCCTTTAGTAAATCATTTGCAGAACGAATTATTATGGAACTAGGTAGATATACTAACTCTTTATTAATATAGGTATATACTGGGTGATTTTTTTTGTCACTGGCAATACTTACAGGGGTGGAAGTACTCATAAATATGCACAAGTTTTACTATAGGACTAACTGTGAAATCACGAAAAAAATATCAGTTGTTCCATACAAAAGCTCATTAGGTACCTACACGATATCAGAGTTGGTCCCATAGTAAAAGTTGTTCATATTGATGAGTACTTCCAACCATGCAAGTATTGCCAGTGACTAAAAAAACATTCTGTATATATGAACATTATATCAATAAATTTCGCTATTTTTTTTTTTTTTTTTCAATCGTTATACAGCGATTGAAAAATTCACCTTTTCTCAAAATTCTCACCTTGGATAAGATATTCCTATGTTAAGTCTATACAAAAACTGATTTTATTAACCGCCAGATACCCACAGTTTATCTGGCCATTGAAAAATGAGGCCATAAATAAAAATGAGATGAAATGAAATGAAAATGAAATGAAAATATTTTTTATTCAAATAGGCCTTCACAAGCACTTATGAATAGTCTGACTCTAACGCACGGTTCGGAAAAGGTTGCTTTTACTGAGAAGAGCCGGCAAGAAACTCAGCAATTACTCTTTTCAAAACCAACTCAGATTCATTACATCAAATTATTTATCTAGTCTCACTGACAATATGTGTGTGTTATATGACAGTAAGGGAAAAAAAAAATATATATCAAAATTATGAGTAACTTAGTAAACAAATGGATTGCAAACTTAAGCAGACCAGCCCCCACAAGCAGCACCTGTTCACAAGTATGACGCATGTGGCAGCCATCGCCCTCCTCGCACATATTATAGGGAAGTGAGCGACCCGCCACACGACGCCGCCGCAAGCAAAGACCCCAAAGTGAGCATGACTAACTTAAGCTTACTACAAATAATACAAAGAGAAACTATTTCGAGAAATACGAATTATAACACACAATATGTTATCACTGAGACTATTAACAGGTTTATAAATCAAAATAATAACAATAATAGTACACAAAAGTAACAAATCTACCAAGCATTAGAGTCTTTGAAATAATCATTTACAGTATAATAAGCATTTTCTACTAATACAGCTTTAATCCGTTCCTTAAATTTTTGCAAAGGCAAATTTAAAATTGAAGTAGGGATTCTGTTATAGATGCGTGTACTTAGTCCTAGAAATGAGCCTTGCACTTTCTGGAGTCTATAGGCAGAAGTTACAAGTTTGTGCTTATTTCTAGTATTGATAGAGTGCACATCACTTTTTTTCGAAAAAAGACTAATATTTTGATGCACAAATAATATATTTGCAAATATATATTGAGATGCAACTGTGAGTATGCCAGTTTCTTTAAACTTATCTCTGAGGGAAGTTCGAGAGCCCAAGTTATAAATAGCTCGCACTGCCCTCTTTTGTAAAATAAAAATTGTTTCTATATCAGCAGCTTTACCCCAAAGTAAAATGCCATAGGACATGACACTATGAAAATAACTAAAATATACTAATCGAGCTGTATCTACATCTGTAAGCTGTCTAATTTTTCTAACTGCATAAGCTGCCGAACTGAGTTTTGCCGCAACTGATGAAATTTGGGAGCCCCATTGAAGCTTTGAGTCTAAAGTAATCCCTAAAAATACTGTTGACTCAACAAGATTTAGAGCTTCATTATTTAACATTAAATTACAGCCTACTTTTTTTACGTTGGGTAATGCAAATTTAATACATTTAGTTTTTTTTGCATTTAACACTAGATTATTAACAGTAAACCAATTCAATACCTGAGCTAATGCGCCGTTTACATCGTCATAATTAGATTTAAGTCTATCAACACCAAAAATCAGTGAGGTATCATCAGCAAACAGTACAATTCCACAGGTATTTTTAACATAAAAAGGAAGGTCATTAATATAAATTAAGAATAGAAAAGGACCTAGAATAGAGCCCTGCGGTACACCCATACGCACAGGAGAACCAGATGATTTAACCCTATTTACATCGACACTTTGAATTCTCTGTCCTAGATATGATTTCATAAGATCAAGTGCCATACCTTTTACTCCATAATAATTTAACTTACGTAAAAGTGTCCCATGATCAACGCAATCAAAAGCCTTGGATAGGTCACAGAACACACCAATTACATTTTGTGACTTTTCCCATGCATCAAATATACCTTTTAAAAGTGCTACCCCAGCGTCAATCGTAGAACGACCTTTCGTAAAACCATACTGTTCACAATGCAAAAGTTTATTTAAATTAAAGTGAGCAAGTAGTTGCGATAGAATAATTTTTTCGAATATTTTACTGAGGGCTGGCAAAATGGAAACAGGCCTATAATTAGAAGGATCCCTAGGATCTCCGTTTTTGAAGAGTGGTACTACTTTACTGTGTTTCATTAAATCTGGAAATTTACCTAAGTCTACACATCTGTTGAAAATCAAAGCCAAATAGGGAGCAATGTCATCCATGATACCCCGCAAAACAGTAACAGATATATCCCACAAATCACCAGTGCGTTTAACTTTCAAAGTCTTAAAAGTTTTTACAATATCATGAGATGTTATATGCCTAAATTTAAATAACTCATCGCATTCCGATACATTATTTTTTAACATTATTTCAGCATCTTTAGGTGAAGAGTTTAAGGAGCTGGTTGTAGCTATAGGTATATCACTAAAAAAGTTATTAAATGCGTGTGCTATTTGACTATCTCCACTAATAATTTTATTATTAATATTTAATTCAATACTATTATTATGGTTTTTAATCTTACCCCTTTCAGAGTTTATAATGTCCCAAGTTGTTTTTATTTTATTGCTTGATTTACTAATTTTATTTTTTAAGTAAATGGATTTGGCAGAAGCACAAGCTTTCTTGAAAATTTTTGAATAATTTTTAACATACTGAATAAAATTAGTATTTTGATTAAATTTTTTCATACCATACAGCTCATACAACTTAGCTCTACTTTTATAAATACCAACCGTTGCCCAATCGTTAAACTTAATATGTTTATTTCCATTGAAAGTCCTTGGTTTGAAAGTATTGTCAAATTGCTTTCTTATAAAATCAAAAAGTTCGTTATATAGACTATCTGGTTCTTCCTGTGCCATTTCAATAGAACCAATATTTTTGTTTACATTGTTTTTGAATCGAACCATGCGACTTAAGGTAATAGGTCTACATGTTAGTTTATGGGGGGTAATTTTGTTATCATTTAATAGAACTACTTTTTGACCACAATGATCTGAAGTTAGCTCATTAATTACCGATTGTTCAAATACATCACAGCTACAGAACATATTATCGAGGCAAGTGGCAGATGTTGCCGTGATTCTAGGTGGCTCACAGAATAAATTATTTAGATTAAAAGATTTGAACAAGTTAATTAATCTTACTGTTGTAGGTGAATCTACTAACAAATTCACGTTAAAATCACCACATACTATTATATTTTTGTTACACGTTTGAGCTTTCTTAAGAGCATCTTCTACGACTAATTCGAATAAACTAAAATCACCTAGAGGGGGACGGTACACGCAAACTATAACAAATCGCTCTAACTCCACACAAGACAATTCAGCAGTGCGTTCGATTGACAAGTCTACAATGTCTTTGCGATCCTTACATTTAATATCACTTGAAACTAAAATTAAACTGCCACCGTGTATAGCTGATTTTCTAACGAACGCACTTATCAGTTTGTAATTAGGAAAACTGAGCAATAGCTCATGATTTTTTATCCAATGTTCAGTTACACAAAAAACATTGACCTTGTGGTATTCTAGAAACAGTTCAATTTCCAATTCCTTGCCAGCTAGGCCCTGAATATTCTGATGTACAATATTTAAATGATTGAGCTTAGCCTTTGTCGTATCTGAAAAACCTCCTCCCCCCTGGACACCTCGTTATCACCAATAACACCAGTGTCAATATTCCCAACCAAGCTACTAGTAGCTTGGTTATAAATGTGTAAATTACCGGCTAACAATGTAGCGATTTGTCGCTTAAACTTAATTGGCAGATAGAGTGTATCTTTTGTCAACTTAAAATTAGATATAAAATTGTTCATGTCAAAATAAAACATGGCGTCACTATGACGATAAATTAAGTTATAAAGTGTCATATTCATATCATATATGTGCCTATTCTGTTTCTGAGATAACATATTTGAATAAGGAAAGGCACACAAAACAAACTTACATTTAAACTGGCTGTGTAAGTCAAGCAACTTATTAAAACTATTAATAATGTCTTTTTTCCTAATGGTTAAACTATCTCCATATAATATAATGACCGTTGTATTATGATGTAACTCTTGTGAATGTATAGTGTTTATTATCTGCTCATAAGGAGCCCCGGGGTAACAATTATTAATAACTTGTTCTCTTATCTCATTATTAAGGATGGGGCCAAAACCTTGTCCAATTTTGTCACTTATGATAATTGTTTTATTTGTTATTGTATTCTGTGTTTTTTTATTTTGACATATGGAGCTACTAATATTTAATTCTATGTATGAATGTGAAGGAGAGCTAGGCATTGCATTTGAGCAGTTACAATGATTATTATTAACGATAGAATTGAGACGTTCACTATTATATTCCCCTAACCTAATAAGCTCATCTGCCGCTAGGATGTGCTCGTTTATTTGTTGTTGAGCGTTACTGTATTTAGCGTTCATGGATTCTAAGGAGCGCTTAAGTAAGTCTATTTCGTCACGAAGATATTGAGTATTTCTGTCGTATAGATCTTTATTTAGCTGATTGCTAATGTTACATGTTTCTATTTGATTCATTAAATGAAAACGTTCCTTTTTTAATAATTTATTAAGGTTTTGTGCAATTTTTTGTTTCTTTAAAAGTTTTTGTGTTTTTTGGATAATTTTATTAAACTTTATGTATTTTTTTAATTTATTTCTGCTGTTGAAATTAATCCTATTTGTCATACTAGCGTGGGGACTATATTCATTGTCAGACGTTAAATCAATGGTTAACGGAAGCTCCTCGGTTTTATTACCTGAGTGACAGACGACTAATTCATCGTATAGGCTCTGAGTGGTGTCACTTTCCCGAGATTGTTTTACAGTCTCCAGATGGACAATAGACTTACGAGTTTCATTAAGGGTGATCTCGAGTTCGGTGATGCGACTCAGAGCCCTCACATGCGTGTTACTACACTCGTCAAACGAATCCACTTCGGCCTGGAGCCTATTACACCGATCGACGACATCCGCGTACTTAGTATCTAATTTCGCAAGATCTAGTTTAAGTTCCGTATTCTTTTTAATAATAATTTGTATCTCTTCTTCGCTTTCGTCCCGTTCCCTCATGAGCCGGTCACAGAGGTCCTGAGACTTCTTAAGTTCCTGGAGTGCCAACTTGAGCTTGTTCTCCATGTCTCTGGCTGTAGCCTGGCGGGTCATCATTTTGGCTCGGTCTCGGGAGTTCGGTGTAAGCGAATGTGAAACAAATAAACAAACAAAAAACACGTTAATAAAAAATACGATACGGTTTTTGGTTTTATTTACCTAATGTATTATGTATAATATAAAAAAAAGATTGTTATATTATTCAAATATAGAACACAACTTTTACGAACTAGAGAAACATCCTCATAAAACTATACACAATTTTTAACCCAAATTCAAAGTAGTTACAGCTTACATTTGTAAAGTCAGCTTAGCAAAGCGAAGATCTCTAAGCAGAAAATATCATTTGCTGGGCATTAACCAGTGTAATAACATTCAATTAATTACAAAATTCTTGTGTTTGTGCGTGTGGGTGGCACTTATGTGCTTAACAATGCGCTTTTGTGTCCGTAATGGAGGATAAAGCTTGGCCTTCAACTGAAAGTTTTGCACATTATTCTTGATTTCAATAATGAAAAACATGGATACAGGCTGTCCCAAACCGAGTGGTCCAACAGACAGTGGTAGGAGATAATCTGATCTCCTAGTCCGCATTTTCTCTCAAATATGAAGTATATCATTGACCTATTTTCATTAGATTAAAAATTATCAATATTTTTATGAGGTAAAATAAAAAAATTAAGATTTCATAAATTTTAAAAATCTGATGATAAATGACCAACATCGTCCATAGAAATCTAAACATATAATAAAACAGTAGAGTCCAGTGCGTCTGACAATTAAAGAAAAGTTATAGAAATAGAAAGGGGGTAATTAAAGAAGGGCAATAGTTTGTTCGCTCAAATCTCCGGAACCTCTAAACGGATTTTCATGTAGTTTTCACAGGTAAACAGAAATTAATTTGGAGCAGAATATAGGCTTTGTTTTATTAAAATCGGATCTTGCAAAAAAAAATTATCGTCATTTGAAGATTTTTGGAATTTACTTTTATATCTACTGTTCGTTTCATCGAAATTGGCTAAAGAGAAAAAAGTTATGGATATTTTATAAAATCTGCGCGAGCGAAACCATGGGCGAACAGCGAGTTAATATCTATCTAATCTAATACCTTTAAACGAGCAATTCTTGTATATATATAATCTGAATCTCGGAAACGGCTCAAAACGATTTTCATGAAATTTAGTATGCAGGGGGTTTTGGGGGTGATAAATCGATCTATATAGGTATCATTTTTGGAAAACGTTGTTTAAAAAAAACCGAGCAACGCTACTAAATAATAATATTAGTAATAACAAGGGTATTGTCAATGTACCTATTGCTGACCTATACAAAGCCTATAAGGCAATAGGTTTTCAAGGCCAACTTTCGGAACACAACCGATTTTCAACCTTAAGGTGGTAGCCAGTATCGTATGTATTTCCAAAAATCTTACTTTATACCTATATTTTACTTCGGAAAAAGTTCAACAAAAATCTTTATTCTATAATAGTTATATATATTTATCAGATGTACATCAAGCTATCTAAAAGCCATGCTGGGACGCGATGGAATCCTTCCATAATAAAGGTGGAATTTGTTCGAAGCATCGGGACATAAAACTCTATAAGCGGCCGCCTTTAGCTAAGTCGACCAAACTTCCATCGCACACTGAGACATTCCTACGAACATTCTTCACCGAAGTTTAAATACTTTAAAACATTGAATTTGGTGAGGAATTTTATGTCTAGGCTAGGTCATTGCCCTGTATTACACGCGATTAAATTTTAATCAAATTTGATAAGGCTTGAAGTGATTTTCGGTCTTCGCTTCTCCTTTAAATATTCACATTAATTAATTCTCAATTTCACTCACGTTTACTAGTAATATTCAATGTTATGTCTTCATTTAAACAATCAAAATACAAATTTACGCTTACTCAAATGTACTAATTATACGTTTAAAGCTACCCTTCTGAAAGCAATACGTAACTACTTAAAACTACGTTCGCAATGTTGGCGCTACTGTGTGCGGTAAATGTTACCAACATTGAAGGGTATTGATTAACATAAGGTTATAATTCATAGGATAGCTTATCTGATAATGCATGCAGTCTCTTTCTTCCGAATATGAATGAGTTGACATGTAAAGATATAAGCTAGATAAGCTATCCGGAACTTATCAGCAACTTGTGATACTAGTTCTTAGTAAGTATAAGTGAACTACAGTAATACTACGGTAGTATAATACTAAATCTATTATTATTATAAATATTACTATATTAAATTAAATACTGCATGTACATCTGCATTTTAGATCTTGTACATTACTTATATAAATTATAATGTATTATTATTTTATTTAGTTTTTTGTTTGACAGTATACTGGGTGATTTTGTTATCACTGGCAATACTTGCAGGGGTGGAAGTACTCATCAATGTGAACAACTTTTATTATAGGACTAACTGTGAAATCATGAAAAAATTATCAGCTGTTCCATACAAAAGTTCAATACCTACTCGACCAAAATGTATGAAGCAACCGTATTATTTTACGCGATATCAGAGTTAGCCCTATAATAAAAGTTGTTCACATTGATGAGTACTTCCACCCCTGCAAGTATTGCCAGTGATAACAAAATCACCCTGTATATCAATTTCTAAATCTATTACATGCTTATAATAAAATTATTAATATACTATCAACAAAAGGCAACCGCTCTGCAATATAGTTGTGGTATAAATAAACCCACAACGCTAATTTTCAGCGGCAACTTTAGTTGACGTTTGGACGCCCCTGCGTCAATATGGATGCACTTTAAACCGTTAACAGCATAAAATAATATTCCTTAAATAATTTTATATAATTGAGAAAATATTAATTATAATTATTTCCAATATTTGAGGTTAGGGTGAAAAAGAGAGAATAACTTTTGTATCTAGATATCACGGCCCGAGGACTGGTCCTTTTTGATGGCACGTAAAAGCCCCTTTAAGATACGTTAAAGTGTTGAGATATGTACACCTAAAAACTAGCTTTTCCGCGCGGTTTCACCCACGTTCCCGAGGGACTTTGTGTTTTCCCGGGATAAAAAGTAGCCTATAGCCTTCCTCGATAAATGGGCTATCCAACACTGAAAGAATTTTTCAAATCGAACCAGTAGTTTCTGAAATTAGCGCGTTCAAACAAACTCTTCAGCTTTATAATATTAGTATAAATAACAGGATCCTGTCCACAATAATACACAAAAGGCAGTAACAATAGTGACGCGCGTGTTTTAATATATCGAACATGGTGTAGACATCGCCAGTGTCATCCTGTCTCAAATTGATTTCATACTAGCACGTTCACGGCATCTAAAACATTATGAGGATAGACTTCTGTAGCCTATGATACAGTCAGATAATAGACATAGCCCCATACATATAAAACGCTTATCAACTAATAGACATACTGATTATATGGTCACGTAAATAACGTCATATTATTTTATTTTTTTCTTGTTTGATCCCATATTTAGGGAAGGCAAAGGGTTCTAGCTCATACAGCCTTTTACAATTTACAATTATAGTCTTCTTCTTCTTCTTATTTTTCAATATGGCAACCAAATCCTTTTTATTAGGATTTATTTTTACCAGTGTCGAGTTATAATATTAATTTCTAGTCGTGTTATATCACCTCAAAGTATATCACAAATCCAGTTACATATATATAGTCAAGTCAAGTCAAGTCAGTCTGGTTTTAGTAAATTGGTGGCTGTTTTAATAAAACTTTTCGTGGCCTATTTGAGACAACATGAAAAGTCACGATACACGCATTCATTTAATTTCACTTCACTCGTGAACTTCTATTGATCTTTATTGGACAAAATGCCACCAATATTACTCAATAAAACTCAAAATACACCGATTTCATGAAAATAAAATGATAAATCAACGTCACTTCGCAAGTTCCCGCCAAAAAGTCCCAATTATAGTCTTCTTAGTTTTTAATTAATATGTCTGATAGCATAGCAAATTTACCAATAAACCGGTGGTAACTTCAGTAAATTCGACCTTCAAAAGTGCTCTCCGAAGTTTCCTAAAAAAATGGTTTTGCCTTTGACTTTGATACAATGTCGATATACCTTTAACCTTGATAGTTCTAGGAAAACAGTTAACTACTTGTGCTACGTCAGTATAATCACCACATTTTCACTTCGCTTTCTCAGAGAAAACCTTGCCTTACCTACTAGTTAACACTTACCTTTCCAATCTTAGTCTATGGTCAATACAACAATGTTAAAATTACAAACCGGCCCGTTAAAAAATAAATGTAACGGGCCGGTTGGCATGGTTTGTTAGTTACCCTATATATCACGTGACAGGTAGTGGGTTCGATTCCCACTCAGAGATATTTGTATGCATGAACGTGTATGTTTGTCTTGAGTTTGGGTGTAATAACTCTACATTGTTTTGAAGTAGGTTTTATTGCTTCTCAAAACAAAAAGGATGTAGACTGAGTCAGGTAAGTACCTACATTAATAAAATGTATGTTAGTTTTTTATACCCATTTACTGTAATGGAACGGGTAGGTTATGTTAAATTGGATCTGACAGTTTGCCGCTCGAGTACACATCCCTGCTTGTCAGTTATAATCCAGCCAGTAGAAGTTAGTTAAAGTTCAAATGTTGTGAGATTTCTGAACGGTTGAACTTGACAGTCAAGTCAAGATTGAAGTAAGGAAGTAATACACCCAGTAAAGCCTTTATCAAAGGTGAAAATGAAAGCCTATATTGTGTTGTTATTATTTTTATTCAATTTATAACATACAAGCTTCCGCCCCGCAGTTTCACCCGCGTTCTCGCAAGATCGCGATCTTATATTTTCCCGGAATAAAAATATCTTAGTATTGTACGTACCTGTATGTAATTACCTAATGTATTCTTCATACACACACATAAACATTTGCTTTTATAATAACTAGTGGTCGCCCTGTGGTCAAAAATCGACCATAATTAAAAAAAAAAGTACATATGTTAATAATGTAAAGAAAATGACGTCACTCATAGGTATATCAGCTCTTTTCTTTAAGTTTGTCTTTGACGCTTTATCGATAAAGCATAGAGATGTCACGACTGATAGTGGTGACATTTGTGCGTGTGTCAAACGGATGGTAGTGTGTGTAACGCTTTTTTATTAAATTTATTTATTTTTAATGCATATTATATAAAAATATTAGCTTTCGGCACTCCTTCTCCATATAAACTTTAACTGTGCCACTTTAAAGATAATACCTTTATGAAGTCATGGACCTAAAAAAAAAGGCGGACGCCTCCTCATAAGACAATTACTGAAGCACCCACAGTAAGCCAGCTCGCTTAAATGCATACACGTCCGGCACGCACACATTCACACCACACTAAGCTAGCCGCCCGCCATTACGCTCGGAACCACACACACACACAGTTACGTCGCTGCCATTTTGGTGCTTCAATAGTTTCTCAGCGGCCATCTGTCCGGCTTTTTTTCTAGGTCCATGATGGTAGTAAGATATTTAGTTCTGACCAAATAGTTAGATTTTAGTTCTTCCATCCCACTGATAGATAACCTGATAACCTTACCAGTTTGAAAAGGCTGTTCTTAAGTATATGTGTTATAATATTGGCATTGCTACCACCGTGGTTGGATAACATCGCCCGGGCTCCGGGTTCTAGGTTCCCGGCTACAAAACCTTCGAGCAATCATCGTTAAATTAAGTCACCAGCGTAAAGAGGCTGTCGCAGATATGACAGTGTTTTCAAAGGAATGATAGCTTAGTTAGTAGTGATGTCGAATGCCGTTGGTTGTGGATTCGAATTCTACATTCCATACTAAGTAATATTAAATGAGAAAGTAACTCTGTCTATCTTTTTACCTTTTCACACTTAAACCGCTGAACCGATTGCAATAATATTTAGTACGCAGATAGTTTATGGTATGGAGAGGGGCTATATAGGCTACTTGTTTTCACGGAAACGCGGGTGAAACCGCAGGGGACAAATAGTATGAGATAAAAAGAAATTTAACTTTTAGATCCATTAAAATATCATAAGAAAGGAAAATTTATAAATTATGAACTTACTATTGATTCTACCACCGGTTCGGAATACATTGGGACTGAGAAGACTCCGGCAAGAAACTCAGCAAAGCATTTTTTGAAGTGTAAACTTCTTTTAGCGCGGTACGCATATTTTTAGATGAGGTAAAACCTCTGGACTCGCGACACCGCTATGAGACGTGACACCGTTACGATGAGACGCAGTTTGACGTTTAGTTTATTTTAAGATGAGGTAAAACCTCTGGACTTGTGACACCGTTACGAGCGAGACGCAGTTTGACGTTTAGTTTCTTTTCTCAATCTCAATCTCTCAAAAAAAAAAGTTTTCACTTCTGTCGGCACTCCCGGAGTGAATTTTTTTTTGGTACTTGATCTATGTTGGCAATTGATTTTCTATCAAATATTTCTAGTCTATTACTGGACATACGCCTCTCCCAAAACACATTCTTTGCTCTACATTATCTCCTATCCGTCTCTGCCACTTCAGATTCTAGCAGTTCTTGCAGTCATTTCTACCTATTCTCCCATCTCGATTATAGGCGTATCATAATCTTTGCGTGGCATCCACATCGTTTTATGATGCACGTAAACGGTTTATAATACCGCTGCTGAATCCCGATTTATAGGGAATTCGTTAAAGCCCATGGTTTATATAGCAATATGGGAAGCGGAACGACTGGCTCTACACTTATATCTACTACTAGCTGTCCCCTGCGGTTTCACCCGCGTTCCCGAGATAAAAAAGTAGCTTATGTCCCTTTCCATACCATAGACTATCCACATACCAAATTTCTTCGCGATCGGTTCAGCGCTTAGGCGTGAAAAGGTAACAAACAAATAACCAAACAAACTCACTTTCGCTTTTCACTACCTCACAGACATAGATCTAAACTAGTATTCTTGCATGTTTTGTTGAGGTGTGTTTGCATATATTTTTAATGATTGTCAAACAGTAAAATAGTCCAGGAATGGAATCACAAGTTACTATGGGACGTAACTTGTGATTCCATAGCCGCTTAAAATTTAAAAAAAAAATTAAAAATCCATTTAAAAACATTCAAAATGGGAATCATCCATCCCAGCTTCGCGAATACCAACATTGCGGCAAAATAAATAACAGCTGAGTATAAAAACAATAAAATAAATCACAATATCACTGCGCTGAACTATAAACAGTGATTATTCTTTAACATATTATCGAAGCGACCGTTCGCGAGCGATGTACATTAATAAATAAATGCTTTTCGCATTGAAATTCAATATGCGTTGCAGATCGTCCATCATGATATAACGGATTTAAATTTACAGGGATGTATGTAGAGAGGTATAGTATAGAACCTACTCAAAAGTATATCTTTTTTATAAATAAGCGGCGAAGGTTGGTATTTTTTAAAAGAGTTCTTCTTATGTCTTCGAGTTCTTTTAGTGAAATCTGGAGTGTTACACAAACGACTTGCGCCTGCGCCGGTGTGTTGCAGCTACATTTGAGAGCCAGTAGTCTCCGTATATTATAATCATTATAAATTAACTCTCTTTTTATTATTATTCTAGGTAAGAAAAATATTTTCATGAGAAGACTATAGCTAATCCCGGCTCGCGTTACGATGCTATTTTTTTTGTTCCTTTTTTGTCAGAAACCAAAATGTGTAAATAAATTAGATATACATATTTATTTATTTGCCATAACAAAGTAAAAGAGTAAGTTCTGTGATACATAAAATTGTCAAAAACAATAATGACAAAATACAGCAATATTACTCGTATAATAGTAATTCGTATAATAGATAGATATCTTAATTAAACTTCCCGTTTAGGTACTGTTTGTAGTCCCTGAAATCATAAGCTCAACATTCCCAAGTCTAATCTCAAGTTAGAACCGTCTTATTTGTAGATATTGTATTTCCATTTAAATCCGTCCCTGTGGGTTTACCAAAAATACAACTAAATCCGATAATAGTCGAATTATATCGAGGTAAACTTTACTGGTAGCTTTTATGTAAATAATCGTGTCCCCGGTTAATTGTGACTTATTTACGTGGTTTACCTATTCAACGAAAGGATTAAAGTTTGGGGGCCATTTTAGTCGATTTTTGTCTCACTGCAAGAAATAATATTTATTTTTTGACTGTATGTACGATACTTTAGTTATCAAAGTATACAAATGGTTGCGTCTTAGGTTGAATAGTAGTAGTAGTTTTTCATTCATAAAAGGATAGGCAAGGGTCATTAAACATACAGCCTATTGATATGTATGTATTTTCTTAAAATAATAAAGACTAAAGTCAAGTCTTAGTAAAATGGTGGCCATTCTACTTAAACTTTTCACGGATTTCTTAAATCTGAAATGTACGAAACACGCATTTATTTCACTTCACTAGTCGACTTGGATTGTTTTTTTTTTTATATAATACCACCGATTGCATGAAAAATAAAAAATTAAAACGCAATGTCACTTCGCAAGTTCCCGCCAAAAATCCCAAACTACTGAATGGCTTTTAATTATTGAAATTCTTCATGATTCATGACAATTTAGACAGCTGACAAAGGATATTTAACAAAATATTAGAAGTTGGAAAACAAGCACGACTGCCAATGCATACCATTATTAACCTTTTTAATTCGCAAGCAAGAACCAGGGTTGCCAACATCACGATAACGTTCCACAATGAACGGTTCATAATAGCCACATATTGTTGTCTCTACAATGGATGAACACAACAATAGCTAATGTGCTTGAAATAAATTATTTCTAGTTAGTTATCAGACATAACGTGGAGGCTAATTATTAGTATTTTATTAACTAGAATTTTCAATAAATTTAATAAAAATAATGTAGTAATATAAAGAGAAAGTATGTTGTATGTTCCTTATATACTCCGAAACCGCTGAACAGATCGCGATGAAATTTTCAGACAATCTTTATATTAGCCCCGTGGGTAATCCTGTAAGGTTTGGTGGCGATCGGAGCACTCAGGACCGCGGGTGAAACCGCGGGGCGGAAGCTAGTGATGTTATATTTGACGCAAATTTAGAGTAAAAGTAGAGTATAAAACAAAAATAAAGGTACGAAAAATATAAAATCACTAATAATTTGTTTTATAGAATTTATTATCTCAGGTACGCATCTAACAATTTAATTAAAATTCAATCTAAACATTATTAATAACTATACAACAAATTAATTTTATATGTAAAGTCACGAGCATAAATATATACACACTATAAAAGGGATTCTCTCTTAATATATTGATTGAAATTTGATAGTGTTACGAACATAGTATAATCAGTATTGCTATGATATAGGAGTTATCTGAAAGATTCGATCGTTAACACGAGAAAATCGCAATTGAATTTAAATTCAAACATAATGTTCTATTACATAACTTAAACATAAAATAAATAATAAATTAGGAACTTAAAAAACAGTATTTCAAACTTACTTAAGCCTTACACACGCTATCAAATGGTACTTATAATTTAAGAGTTAATTCTCGGGCTTGATATCTCTGAATACCAGCTCAAGCCTTACAATAAAAATAAATTAAAAAAATACAAATAAATTTATTGACATAAAACATCATATATATTTTTGATTCCATGGGCTCCCGAACTAGTGAAAACTGCGTTTCAGGAGCCAGAGTTGTTTTCAAAACTGAGCCTGCCATACAATGTATCGTGTGACATTTCTATAACGATGTATCTCTAGGGTTCCGTACCCAACGGGACCCTATATAAGCTTACGTCGCGCCGTTCGGCCGTCTATCGGATAGAACTGTGTATTTAACCGTAATAGGTAGTAAAATTTAAAAAAAAAACCTTTTTCCTATGACCTTTCTACACGGAAAATAATAACAAATGTTGGCAAAAAGTAAATTTTTCAAAAGCTCTTTTTATCAAACTCTATCTCAAAAACTCTATTCATACGAAGCTGTGTTTTTTTTTTCTAATATTAATACGTGAGTTCAACTCACATTTGACAGACTTTTTTTTTTTTGACAACCTACTTTCGATGAATAGCAAAACGTTTATCTCCGACCATAATTCTGCCTTCTGTAAGGTCCATAAGATGGACTATCATGGTGGTAATGTCCGTAATGTTCATGATGATCATAGTGCTCGTGGTGATGTTCCTTCTTCTCTTTAATGTAGCTAACAAACCAGCCCAGCAGATAGCCAGCCTTGTGAAGTACCAGCCAGAACACGAAAGCAAATATTAGCTTTAAGACGAATAACTTCTTCACTATTAGATCTGCGACGTATACTGCAAATAAATAGATGTTTTAAGTACATATCATGACTTTTTTCATTGTGTGATTATGTGCTTTTTACGGATGCGTATCTAAAGGGTACCAGCGGTTAATACGTATTATTGTCTATCATGATATATAATAAAAAAAGTGAAAAACCAATTTATAATATAATTATTCACACCCTGTTACTCGTGAGTTCATATTTTTTGTTGCGCCTACTAGTCATTTTATAGAAAACTCAACGGAAAAACCCTCAATGCAAATTCGACTTGCACTTGGCCGGGAATATTTACTTTAAAATATTATCAATTATGTTATTTTTAATAACTATCAATAGTCATCAAAGAATTCATGACCTGAAAAATAATGAAATAAAAAATGTTTCATGAAAAGATTTGCAATAAATAAAAGCGCCGTGCAATTCGAAAACCATTATTCTATACCACTTTTCCATTTCAGTTGTTGCGCTCATTTCCGCGTCGAGTACTCACTTCCCGCGGAATTATGTATTCAAATCGTATTGTCATTCACTGGTGCATTTTTATGCAAAATTCATTCAAAAGTATCGATGGATAATAAGTAACGGAGCCATACTGTGTCGGTTAGAAGAGCTTTATGTCAACGACATAATAAGGGTGTAGATAATGTAAATTCCCAAACACGTGAGTCGAGATTTAAGCCCCACCTGAAGCACCCTCAGGCGATCGTCGGTTGAAAGCTCTCAGCGTTAACCGAATTTGCTCGTTAAGGGTATAAAATCTATCTAGCGAATTAAAAAAAAACCGATACAATTCGGTAGTCTCTGAGTCGTCTTTAAAAAGCATGTGTATGTAATTTGTATTAATATTATTTAATTAATTTATATGTATGTAATTTTGTGATATTCCATTGTTTTACTTTTACCCACTGACTTGTTTTTTTTTATAAAAGACAAACATATTTTATAATCGTATCATTATTTGAAATAGAACTTACCAAATAGAGCGATTTTCTTTTTCTTCCCTCTCGATTCAACACCGCGTTCCATAGACGCGAAACAAAACGCAACGCACGACAAAAACATTAATACTAACACAGCTGTTTCCGAACGCATATTCAATAACCGCCAAATTTACGTTCGAAAAAAGAATATAGGCGAAGCTGCGAGTTACGTGCAACTAAATTCAAAAAATATTTTTCGACAAAATATACGATTTATTGTTTGGAAAATGTGAATTCTTTTTTTTCTCTGTGCCCAGTTACACTGCCAGTGACATAATGGGTACCCTCCATCGATCCGTGGACAGCAAAATTATTTATGAAGTGCTAATAAATGACTTGAAAGTTCAGTGTTATCACTTTCTAACGTGTTAAGTGCGCTAAATATCTTAAGCTGGTCACACTGAACTTGGCAATGTTGAAATTCTATATTTGTTTTTTGTTACAAAATGATTTATGTGGGTTACGTAAAATTATGCAGCATCACACGGCTTTTCTCCATTAGTGTTGCTTTTAACCCTACATAGATTGCTTTTTTTTTTTTTAATAATAATAATAATATAATTTATTTCAAAGAATACGGTACATTTGTTGATAAAGCAATAAAGCGGCCGACGACGTATTCTACCATTATTGATGGTGTAGAAATTATTTATGTTAAAGGCTTATTTTATTTTATATTAATTAATTAAATTACAAATTATTAAGTTCAGCTTAAATTAAATAACAGTCTTATGCCTAAATCCAATTGTATCTTATCAAATTACAATCATATTTACATTTTATGGTCAATAAATTCTTGAAGAGAATAGAAACACATGTCTAATAACCAATTAAATAACTCTGATTTAAATTTATACAATGTCAATTTCTTTAATTCTATAGGTAATTTATTATAAATTTTAATTGCTATACTTTTTACTGTATAACTGAAGTCTTTGTTGGGGTACGTAAAGCTTATATGGATCTCTACTGTTGCTTCTTTTGTCTATCACCACATCATGAAGTGGAAAGAGACGTGGATATTTTTTTACGAACAAACATATTTCCATAATGAAGAGGCATGGCAGTGGGAGAATTTTTAAACTTTTAAACAATGGTTTGCAGTGATCCAAGTATCCTGCTCTGCATATAGCTCTTATGCATTTTTTTTGTATCAGAAATGCACGATTTATGTCAACCGAATTTCCCCATATTATTAATCCGTATCGTAAAACAGATGATACATATCCGTGATAAGCAGATAATGCCGTTTCATTAGAAGCTACAAGAGTCAATCGTCGTAGTGCATAAACGAATTTATCCAATTTAATGCAAACTTTATCGATATGCTCTTTCCAATTTAAGTATTTATCTATTGTTATACCTAAGAAAACAGTAGATTGAGTATGTGGTAAAGGAACACAATTGTAGTTTACTCTAGCATTAACATTATTACTATTATACTTTTGAAATTGAATAAGCTTCGTCTTCTTAACATTTATATTTAAATTATTGTTATCTAACCACATCCTAGTCCTGTTTAGTTCATTGCTAGTTATATTCCCTAAGTCAGATTGATTTTTAGATTTAATTATTAATGTTGTATCGTCAGCAAAAATAATACAATCTTGTTTGAGTGCTCTAGGTAAGTCGTTAATGTAGAGTAGAAAAAGCAGTGGGCCAAGAACACTGCCTTGTGGAACGCCATTGCGATTAATTTTGTACGATGACATAAACGACTTTTTCTTAGAATTGACAATTTTTATGATTTCCGTTCGCTGTTTCCGATTGCTAAGATAGCTAGCTAACCAATCATAAGCGTTACCCCTTATACCATATTGTTGCAACTTCCAAAGTAGTTTTTTATGGCACACAAAGTCGAATGCCTTACTCATATCCAAAAAAACTGACAGCACTGGCATTTTTTTATCTAATGATTCTGTGATCTGTTTTACCAAAGAGAAACAAGCCAATGTTGTGGAACTGTTTTTTTGAAACCCAAATTGATTTTCTGCCAGTATATTATTTTTCAGTAAAAACCCATCAATTTTAGCTTTCATAGCTTTTTCAAAAACCTTTGACAATATGGGTATGAGTGCAACTGGTCTGTAATTAGCCATATCGGTAGAGTCACCTTTTTTAAATAGAGGCTTGACTATAGATTCCTTCAATCGGGTTGGGAAAACTCCATCTTCGAATGATCTATTAATTAAATAACACAGAGGAAAAGCCAAATAAGAGGCATACCTTTTCAAATTTTTTGTGTTGAGACCATCATAACCAGTTGAATTCGTGTTATTTAATGATTTAATTATATTTATTACTTCATTATGGGTTACAGGTGAAATAAACATACTATTTTTTTGATTTGTAATTAGATTATTATTAGTTGGTAGTACGTTAACATGATATTTTTTAGATTGTGTTATTTGCACTAGTAAGTGTTTTATACAAATTTGGAGAAAAAGTATTCGTCTTGCTTTAAGGCCGTATTTTTCAGAGTAAACGATAAGACCAGCTGTAGATAATAATGGTGCTTGTTTATTCGGTCCTCACTTCCACTTTTAAATCACTGTATTGTTAATATGTAAACACTTAATATTTTTATTTTCTAATTTGTACTTTTTGCATCTATCTGTCAAAATCTGACGTTTAATTTTTTAAGGATAATTCCTTAATTACAACGTGTAATAATAATATCATAGCATATACAGTAATTTATACGTTATTTAGACGAGGAATAAGTCCCAAAATCCCAACAGTTTTGGAGAAACACAATAACAAAGTTGTCATTACAAAATTGACTTTCGGCCCTTATTTTGTATTCTACTTTTGGCTGTCTACCACTCTCAACTTACAGTGTCTTATAGTGTGTTTTAGGTTGTATGCTCACCACCATAGGCCACATCATCACTTTCCATGTTGAAGTTATGATTAAACACAGGCCTAAAAAAACATTGACTCTTAAAATCAATAGTTATAGAGAATATTTATGGCAACACAGAAAGGTAAAGCTTTATATAAAATGCCTACACCTGAATAAAGGGTATTGACCTTAATCGTTCATTTTAAGGGGCTTCCGATTATCCCGGCGGTCCCTAAAGCGTGGCAAGATTGTGCGGAACCATAGATTTATGTGAGTGCCTATTACTTTGCTTTTGTTGATCAGTATAAGGCGTTTATATTTCTGCACATTATTTTGGGACCTAAAAAAGATACAAAAATATTTTTTGTTATATGATTTGAAATAAAAAAAGTTATTTAAATCATCACGCCAATTATCACGAAGACGTAGAACTGGGTATCGTCTGAGCACCTTCACTGTGGTTATAATTCCTTACATAGAAAATGGTGAACGATGCACCCAAACAAGATTTTAAGATGAACATAATCCAACTAATCCTATAATCCTATTAATGTTACTAATAATATTATAAATGATAAAAAGAAAAGTCATGAACGTCAAACTTGTCTGTCAAACTTTTCCGATAAAAATGGTTTTACGGTACCCTAAAACCAAAGCTAGTGATTCGTCATAACGGCTAAGTAAACGAGAGCTCTTTGTTAATTATTGACCATTATTATAACAAAACTGCCTCCCCTCATAATCCGCAATAAAGTATAACGTGGTGTAACGTTACCCCTCGGCGCGCGGCGGATTCCGATAAGGTTATATCGACGTCGTCCTTTAGAAGCACTGACTCTCAAAGTTTTTGAATATTTGCCCCTTTGCATATTTTTATATTGTTTTAATAAAATCTCTAACTGAGTGCTGTAAGCATGTGTCAAAGATTTTATACTATATTTAAGAAAGTTATATATTGATACATTATTTTCTACATTACGTTTTCGAAAATATCTGATAATAATGAAAAACTTAAAGTATATATAATTCGTTAAAACAAAGTATTGAACGTATTCTCAATGCTCTTCAGAATGATAAATGTTGCAATTTAAAGTAAATACCCATTTCATATAATCCAAATTATTTATAAATAATAATAAATATTCTGGGACATTATTCCTCATACACGGCCATCTGACCCCAAACTAAGCAGAGCTCGTACTATGGAAGCCAGATAACTGATATACGACATATACTACTTTTCCTTTGTAAATACATACATATATAGATAATACAATTAATTAATTTATTTATTTTAAATACCTTTTTTTTGTGTCCTGAGTTTTTTTAGTATACTACCTGCAAATATATATTTACAGATATATCTTAGATCATATACCTAGATTCAAAAATGGGAACAAACAGACATGTTCATAAACTCAAAAGTTCATTCTAGTTGAGATTCAAACTCACAAACAGTGAACTGTGAAGTGGCAATCAGGGTTTCTAACCTCCACGCCAATCGCCCTCATTTTGAAACAGATTAGTATACGTCTTTTAAAAATAACCTCAAAAAACGAACAGCCCCACAATTAACAAGGGAGCTATATATTTAATGTTTGAGAAACGCTTACCCTAAGCGAACCAATTAATTGGTATCGGTTTTACGCCGTCTCCGATCGGAGCGGCTGCTGTCACTAATCCGGGTCACAGCTCAAAACCCTGGAAAACCATAAACCTGAATCACGCTGTTTCCTTTATTTTATGATTTCCTGTAAACTTGGTAAAACAATTTTTGTTTGTGTTTTTTATTTTTCCCGGCGAAAGTAATAAATCCTTTTCCAATGGAAAGTAAAAATCGTACGTTTTGTTAATTTTTTCCGTGTGCTGCCAATGTTGCGTGAACTACTGACACAAGTACCTTTATGATTGTTGAGAATTCATTATTATAATTACTTACATTGTACTTATGTATCTACCTTTTTTTTTTTTTTTTTTCTTATGTATCTACCTACATGAACTACTGCCTAAATATTTTAATCCACGACGATGTGTAGTTACATCACATCAGTGAAAAAAATACTCTTAAAATTTCTTAAAGTATTTTTTTATTTTTTAAGTCAATAATAGCTCAGTGGTAGTGACGTCAGAAGCCACAGCTTTCAGCGAAGGAAAATATCGTCAAACCATAACACGGTGGTAGGGTACCATCCTCATGTTGAAAATCAATTGCCAACGACCCTGGTATTGCAGCTGTTGCACTTGAGAGGCAGTTGCCTTCTAGACTTTATAAAGGTCGGCAACACATTGGAAATCCCTCTGGTATTGCTAGCCGCCAGCCTGCTGTAAGCCCTCAGACATGTTATCTTAGAATATACGACGTGCAGGAACATTTTGAAACGGTGCCGTATTCCAGCTATAGGATTAACCCTAGTATGTATGTAATAAGATTTAAATTCCAAACTTCCCCGTAAACTTATTCGCCACTAAGTGCTCTTAAATTTTACCGCGCGAATGGATAATTTTCACATAGAAAACTTGCACTCCCGCCGCGCAATGTAGAATGACAACGCTTACAGTTTATGATAAAAATATTATTTATTCCTTAATGGCTTCCGCAATTGTAGAAAAAATTAATAATGATAAATTATATGTAGGTATGTTGTAGGTATTTCATCAAGCAGCATTAACAAACTACAAAAGCAATAGGTTAGCGTTCTTTGCTTATAATTTATCTTATAAACCAAGGTTGTCTATTTACCTCAGAGCCTTACTCAAGAACTTTATTGAATTTTAATAATGTTTAAGTAATTTTCAGGCCATAAGAATCCCAATGGATCTATCAATTTACTATTAATCCTGTTATTGTTGTTGGGAAAAAAAAACATTGTTCTTTGCGGCTTAAGGGCATATTATACAGATTTATAATGGAATCTTCAATGTCCAGGAAAAGTCGTGAAAGCACAGTTACTCTATTTGCTACGTAATGTTGACAAATGGCTGCTTTAGGCGCTCGCTCGGTCGTGCAGTCGCGTACAATGCGATGCGATAATGCGACAATATCTTATTTAGTAGGACTTGTTGCAGAATACGGACGAGGCAAACAAACTATATTGATATGGAATATACAACGGAAATTGATTCAGCGAAAACGTTGCGCAAATATGTCATACCATTGATCTCTATGTAGGAGACTGGATTGGCTATAAAACAAAATGAATAGGTATATAAAAAAAATTCAAGAATCGCGAGTCAAGTTATTTGCATCCGATATTTATTTCAAACTAGCTTTTCCGCGCGGTTTCACCCGCGTTCCCGAGGGATCTTGTATTGTTCCTGGATAAAAAGTAGCCTATAGTCTTCCTCGATAAATGGGCTATTCAACAATGAAAGAATTTTTCAAATCGAACCAGTAGTTCCTGAGATTAGCGTGTTCAAACAAACAAACTCTTCAGCTTTATATTAGTATAGATTGTAAATAATTACTCAGCGTATTTTATCCGTGTGTAAAGTCACCTTAATATACAACTCAAATAATAATCTGTCATTTCGTAATGCCGTAGCCCATCCAGTGATATAGAAATCAGTGTAACCTACAGTGTAATCTTGTTCAACCAGTGGAAAAGTAAACTTATGTTATGTTCGATTGAGTCGCATTTAGTTTACACAGGGCGTAGTCTTGGTATTGACAAGTTTAACAGCAGCGATTCTTTTACAAATTGAAATGTTTGTTGCTTAGACAATCTGTCAACGTTCCTTTTTCAAAAGCTTTGTGTACCTAGTTATGTAGATGACTAACTAGCTGTTCGCCCGCAGCTTCGCTCGCGCAGACTTTAATATTTCTATTAACTTTTTTCCCTCATAGATAACTTCCAAACAGTATAAAAGTAAATTCCATAACTTTTTTTTGCAACATCCGATTTTAATGAAACCATGCCGTTATTCTGCTCCAAATTAATCTCTATCTACCAGTGAAAACTACATTAAAATCTGTTCAGTAGTTCCGGAGATGGAGAACAAACAGACAAACAGACAGAAAAGGATTCTAAAAATCGTTCGTTTATGTTCTATATTACCCTTCTTTAGTTACCTACCCCCTTTTTATTTTTATTACTATTCTTCAATTTACAGACACACCGGAGTCTACTGTTTTATTGTATGTAGATACATATAGATGTGTATAGATTAATTCTATTTTTTCTAGGTAGTTTTGGGACGCGCGTCCCTTTCGCGAGCCAACGGGTCTTAGGTTGGTGGCACTTTGTTAGATAGAATGTTGCAACTGAAAAACCAATTTCACACCAACTCATTGCGCTAAAATTTTGCACTCATTTTTCGTGCTGGTGACGTTAAAAAAATGCAAATGTCAAATTTATTTATTTATTTATTTATTTATTTTATTGAGCGCCTCTACTTGGCGCTCAATAATAATTACTAAAATTATATTAAGTATTATTTGCCCTAATTTGGAAACGCAACGTAGTTATGGATCGTTTACTAACTGGCAGTTTCCTAGTAGGTATACCCGTTTCTTTATTTTGTAATCTCAAATTCATAGGCTGTATAGAACACTGGTTAGCGCCATATTGAAGTATTAAAAAATAGTTTGTTCCATTACTTACACTTTTGCCACCTTATTTTCAAATTTGTACATCAAAGCAGTACAGTTTCCAGACTTCCCCGGTAGTTTTACTACCTACATCTCTTACAAATTCTGCGGACGTCCGAGTAGCAGAAATATGGTCCGAGATTCACTTTAACGTATAAAATGGTCGGGCTATTTCAAGACATAAAGTTTTCCGGACTGTTCCCAATTTCTTTTTAGGGTTCTGCAGGTTGATTGTTAAATAAAAATGCCTTACTATAATGAAATGAAATAATTTATTCATTCAAATAGGCCTTCACATGCACTTGTGAATAGTCAGACTCTAACGCACGGTTTGGAAGGTTGCTTTTACTGAGAAGAGCCGGCAAGAAACTCAGCAATTACTCTTTTCAAAACAAACTTAGATTTATTACATAGAATGTATCCTGCAAGAGCGAGCACTACACCCAAGCATTCTCGTCATTTAAATATTCATTTAATGTTATAGTATGCCTTCTGTACTAAAATGGACTTAACACGTTCCTTAAATGTATGTAAAGGCAAATTTAAAAGTGCAGAAGGGATCTTATTATAGAAGCGTGTACTCAGTCCCAAAAATGAACCTTGCACTTTTTGGAGTCTATAAGCAGAGGTCACAAGTTTATGCTTATTTCTAGTATTAATAGGGTGCATATCACTATTTTTTACATAAAGACTTATATTTTGTTGTACAAATAATATGTTTGCATAAATTTACTGCGATGCTACTGTGAGGATACTAATTTGTTTAAACTTATCTCTGAGGAAAGCTCGAGAACTCAAATTATAAATAGCTCGCACCGCTCTTTTTGCAAAATGAAAATAGCTTCTATATCAGCGGCCTTACCCCAAAGCAAAATGCCATAGGACATAACACTATGAAAATAGCTAAAATAAACTAATCGAGCTGTATCTACATCTGTTAGCTGACAAATTTTTCTAACTGTATATGCAGCCGAACTGAGCTTCCCCGCGAGACATGATATTTGGGTGCCCCATTGAAGTTTTGAGTCTAAAGTAATCCCTAAGAATACTGTTGACTCAACAAGATCGAGAGATTCGTTGTTTAGCACTAAGTTACAGCCTAATCTTTTTACATTAGGTAGTGCAAATTTAATACATTTAGTTTTCTTCGCATTTAAAACTAGGTTATTTACAGTAAACCAATTTAATACCCGGGCTAATGCACCGTTTACATCGTCATAATTGGATTTCAGTCTATCAACACTAAAAAGCAGTGAGGTCCGCAAACAGTACAATTCCACAGGTATTTTTAACATAAAAAAGAAGATCATTTATATAAATTAAAAATAGAAAAGGACCTAAAATAGAACCCTGCGGCACACCCATATGCACAGGAGAACCAGATGATTTAACTCTATTGACATCAACATTTTGAGTTCTCTCCTCAAGATACGACTTCATCAGATCAAGTGCTACGCCCTTAACTCCATAATAATTAAGTTTACGTATGAGTGTTAGGTGATCAACACTATCGAAAGCTTTAGATAAATCACAGAAGACTCCAATAACATTCTGTGACTTTTCCCAAGCGTTAAAAATATTTCTTAAAAGTGCTACCCCAGCATCAATCGTTGAACGACCTTTTGTAAACCCATACTGCTCATTATGTAAAAGTTTATTCAAATTAAAGTGAGCAAGTAATTGCGTTAAAATTATCTTTTCAAATACTTTGCTGAGGACTGGCAAAATGGAAACTGGCCTATAATTAGTAGGATCACTAGGATCTCCCGCTTTGAACAATGGTATAACTTTGCTATGTTTCATTAAATTCGGTAATTGACCAAAATCTACGCATTTGTTAAAAATAAAAGCTAAATGGGGAGCAATGTTATCAATGATACCCTGCAAAACAGTTACGGATATATCCCATAAGTCACCTGTGCGTTTAACTTTCAGATTTTTAATGTCTTGACGACGTCATAAGGTGTGATATGCCTAAACTTGAATAATTCACAGCACTCTGATACATTGGCTTTCAATAATAATTCAGCATCTATCGGTGAAGAACTCAAAGAGCCGGTCGTATCTACCGGTATATTAGTAAAAAATAAATTAAAGGCATGTGCAATTTGACTATCTTCGCAAATCATGTTATTATTAATATTTAGCTCAATACGCTTATTACTGTTTTGAGATTTTCCTCTTTCAGAGTTGATAATATTCCAAGTAGTTTTAACTTTATTGTTTGATTGACTAATTTTATTTCTTAAGTATATGGACTTAGCAGAAGCACAAGCTTTCTTAAAAACTTTGGAATATTTTTTAACATACTCAACAAAACTAATATTTTGATTATATTTCTTAATGCCATACAACTTAGCTCTGCTTCTGTAAATACCTACTGTTGCCCAGTCATTAAACTTAATGTTATTATTTAATTTAAAGGACTTGGGTTTAAAAACCATATCAAATTCTTTTTTTATTAAATAAAAGAGATCACTGTAAATACTATCTGGTTCACCCTGTAACATTTTAACAGAAACAATATTTTGATTAAAATTATCTTTGAATCGGGCTATACGATTTAATGTTATAGGCCTACAAGTTATTTTATGTGGTATATCCCTTGTTTCATTTAAAAGAACTACCTTCTGACCACAATGATCCGAAGTCAACTCGGTAATAATAGATTTTTCAAGTACATCGCAGCTACAGAATACATTGTCAAGACAAGTGGTAGAAGTTTCTGTGATTCTAGTGGGCTCACAGAATAAATTGTTAAGATTAAATGATTTAAACAGATTAATTAATCTTAGCGATGTAGATGAATTTACTAATAAATTAACATTAAAGTCACCACATACAATTATACTCTTATTACAGGTTTGAGCTTTCTTAAGAGCATCTTCTATAACTAATTCAAACAAATTATAATCACCTAAGGGGGGACGGTACACGCAAACTATAACATAGCGCTCAAGCTCTACGCAGGACAACTCAACAGTGCGCTCGATAGATAAGTCTACAATGTCCTTGCGATCCTTACATTTAATGTTACTTGAAACTAAAATTAAACTACCACCGTGTATGGCTGACTTTCTTACGAACGCACTTAAAAATTTATATTCAGAAGTATTAAGTAATAATTCATGATTCTTCAACCAATGTTCGGTTACACAAAATACATTAACATTGTAATATTCGAGAAACAATTCAATTTCCAATTCTTTGCTAGCTAGGCCCTGAATATTCTGATGAACAATATTTAAACAATTGAGCTCAGCCTTTGTCGGTAAATCTAAAAACCCTCCCTAGACACCTCGTTATCGCCAATAACACCAGTGTCAACAGCCCCAACTAAGCTACTTGTAGCTTGGTCATAGATGTGTTTATTGCCGGCTAACAATGTAGCGATGTGTCTCTTATACTTTAATGGCAGATACATGGTATCTTTAGTTAACTTAAAATTAAATATAAAATTATGAATATCAAAATAATACATAGCGTCACTATGATGATGAATTAAATTGTACAGTGTCATATTAATGTCATATATATGCCTATTCTGTTCTTGAGACAACATATTAGAATAAGGGAAGGCACATAACACAAATTTACATTCATAATGGCTGTGTAAGTCAAGCAACTTGTTAAAACTAATGAGGATATCTTTTTTCCTATCCACACCACAGTAGCTATACTTTGTGGATAAACTATCTCCACAAAGTATAGCTACTGTGGTGTTGCATTGAAAATCTGTCCCCAATTTCCCCAGATGCATTCGAACCTTTATAAAAGTCGGCGAAATCACTGGTATTGCTAATATCCATAGGCAACGGTAGCCACTTACCATCAGGTGGACCACTCTATCTACTTATGAACCTTCTTAAATGTCTTAATAAACAAATTTTGTAGTAAGTAAATCCTCTGTACTAAAATGGTCATCATTTGTTCCAATTTTTTTATGAAAGCAAAGTATTACACTTAAAATAATGGATACGGAACCGTTACCTGTAAATGATATTCACACATCACCATTTTATAATACTCATAATCTAGCTATGTTCCATTTCTGCTTTCTATCTACTTATGAACCTTCTTAAATGTCTTAATAAACAAATTTTGTAGTAAGTAAATCCTCTGTACTAAAATGGTCATCATTTGTTCCATTTTTTTTATGAAAGCAAAGTATTACACTTAAAATAATGGATACGGAACCGTTACCTGTAAATGATATTCACACATCACCATTTTATAACACTCATAATCTAGCTATGTTCCATTTCTGCTGTTGAATGGAGGGTAGTTAATAAATTCACCGCCAAACCTTGATTCGGCTTGAGAGCCGCTACGACATTAGATAGCTCTTGCGCGTTGAGAAGGAAGGACGTTTACATCTCCTCTCAATTGTGACCGTTTCATATCCTCAACTCAGACGTTCTGAGCTTATGTGTACTGTGTTTGTGGAGTTATACTCATTGCCGTGCATGCCAAAACCTGTTCTTCAGCCCTGGAAGTCGATAGAGGTAGGTGGTGTTTGCAATTGCCTTCTGGAATACTGCGGGAACGAATTATTACCACTTACATATACATACAGACATTCAGATTCAAATACCTACCTGCCCGCATAATTTATCTCAAAAGATAGTAAGAACTGCACAAGCTCATAATAATAATTATGTAATACCTATCTACAACAGTGAATTCTTAATGAAGACAATATAAAAAACACATTAAATGATAATACCTTTATGAAGTCATGGATCTAAAAAAAAAGGCGGACGCCACCTCATAAAACAATTACTGAAGCACCCACAGTAAGCCAGCTCGCTTAAATGCATACACGTCCGACACGCACACACTCACACCACACGAAGCCGGGGCCGCCCGCCATTACACTCCGACCCACACACACACAGTTACGTCGCTACCATTTTGGTGCTTCAATAGTTTCTTAGCGGCCATCTGTCCGCCTTTTTTCTTGGTCCATGTATGCAGTGAATGATGGATTTTGTATTCAAATTCAATAATCATTATGAACAAAAGGAATATTTTATTTTATTATTTGAGCCCACGAAGATAATGTTTCATCTCTTATTGCTATTTATATTTTTAAAAGTCTTTAGGGCTAATGTACGTAGGTATGTACGGTATGGGCTAATGTAGTAGGGACAAAAATACCGAGGTAAGTGACCGATTAATATTTTTTCTAATGTCATGTTGGAGTTTAAGCATTCTGTGGTAACTCTGGCCAGCTTCTTCTAGTTCTGGATGATATTATCTGTGACGTTTTTACTTTTTTTATTACGACCTACATGTCTGTTTTCGTACGATAAATGAGAACATTGATTTTGTCTTGATGGACAGTTGCGCCATTAAACAAGTCAACTTTAATATGCTAGTGTGCGTGACAGCTACGTCTTATGCTCGCTCCATGTCATTCTGCTTGTCCTAGTGGACGTACCTACATAATGATAACAGTTGTTGAACAGTTCCAATTAAAATGGGGAGAAATTTATGAGTTGACAACGGATTATTACAGAGGCAGAGCATGGATTTAAGGGGTAACGCTATATTTTATTCGACGTTTTCAGTTTCGACTGTTAATTAATCGCCCATAATAATTATTATCAGTATATAATTGTTGTAATTATAATAATAAAATATATGGTTAGTGTATATGTATTTCTTTTTACCGTTTGTCGTGGGTAGAGACATGTTAAACATAACTAGGTACTTCTTATCCTATGACATGACGTTTTACTTCATTAGGATGATAGCTCAGTAGTTACCTAGTAGTGTATTTTGTAATATGCGCCTTATATATATATCGGTGAGCTCCGGCAGCTGCACTTGAGAGCCAGTGCCTTTCTAAGCTGTGAATCACTTACCTTGTAGCAAGTGGCTCTCATGGATTCTTACATCGTCGATCCACCTGGTGGGTAGTCATATAATACAGAAAATGCTATTAAATTTATAACTATTTTCTTATCTACAATATCTTATTCGAAGTTATAGATAGAAAACCAAAAACAGAAAAAAATAAGTTTCTAATTGAAGTTCTCCCCTAAAGTTATGTCGTTGGAGGGCTGTACCTTTTCCCAGATAACTTTATCCGTTGGCCTTCAAACTAGGCCTCCATATATTTAGGTTTATGTAAAAGAAACTCTTGTATAATGTAACTTGACAATATCTTCGTGATATTGATTTTATTATGCAAAGACTTCGGTGCCTTACTATTACATTTTCATACGATCCTTCATAATATATAATATAATAAATGAGTAGAGTTTTTTGTTTGTTTGTTTGCTTAACGTCGCTAATCTCTGGAACTACCAGTTGGATTTGAAGAAATATTTTTGCATTTGATAGCCCAATTCTTGAGGAAGGTTATAGGCAAATTTTTATCTCGGGAATGTGGGTGAAACCGCGGGGAACAGTCGGTATTAATATAAAATAAGGTGAATCTGTCTGTCTACTTGTAACGTTTTCACGGTTAAACTACAGAAGCAATTCTGATGAAATTTGGTAGCTTGGACAAGTATCCCCCGTGTGCGAGAGTAAGACAGTTGACACACAAAAAAAAACAAATTTACTCACTTTAATAGACTTTCATTCGATGTCTACTTCTTCAGAATGATTGTTAGGTATTACCGCAGCTTTTCAAATTTGGAAAAGTGCAAACAAACAAAAGATGTATTCCCTGCTTTCATTATTAATTAAATAGTTTAATTAAATTTCAGAACGGCAATCTGACTGCCGAGAACCGATGCGCTCTGTGGGTATGCATATGGTCTAAGTTACAAGATATAGCGGGGCAGATAACACTTATTAACAATTTATCCGCATTCCCGAGGTACCTTATGTACCCCGGATATAATCCTATGTTATCCTATGTATATGATCTATGTATGTGCCAATTTTCATTCAAAGACGTTCAGCCATTTCGACATGTTAGATTTACAACCATTAGCACTTTAGTATTTATAATTAAGTTTTTTTTTTCATGTCGGAAATCTGGTATGCAGGTAGGCCTTCCGGTCCACCTGATGGTAAGTGGCTACCGTCGCCTATGTACATTAGCAATACCAGTGGAAATGCCAATGTTTTGCCAACCTTTATAAAGCATAGAAGGCAACTAGCTCTAATGTGCAACTGCCGGAACGTACCAGCAAGTACTTTTCGTAACGGGTTTTCAACTTGAGGGTGGTAGCCAGCCAGGCGAGTACCTACTACAAAGTAGGTACCCTTCCATATTTTCAACATTATAATAACTTCATAGCCAAAGAAGTTACTTCAATTTACGCTAACCCATATCGCTACCGCTCGTACCTTGCACCCATACCGTAGATTAAGAGACGCAACGTGGCCGGGAGCCGACGACCCACCGCCATCGTTAATTTAATTAAAAACAAAAATATTTCTTCTCACCCTCTCACGCATTTCCTACTTCCGCCACGTTTAATCTAATGCGCAATTATTTTTAATATATATTTTTTTTTCTTTGGAAGTCTCCTGTTTGACCACAATCTCACTATGCTAATGGTGGAAGGTGGTAAGCACACAAAGCCTAGAAGTTACCAGTTGCCGGAACTCACCGGTACGCGCTTGGAGACAAATTTTCAACTTCAAGGTAGTAGCCAGCCACCCGGGTACATACTACGAACTCTCCGTGCTATCGTTTTCTTCTTGGGATCTTGTGTTTTCCCGGGATAAAAAGTAACCTATAGCCTTCCTCGATAAATGAGATATCTAACACTGAAATCGAACCAGTAGTTCCTGAGATTAGCGCGTTCAAACAATCAAAGAAAGATTCATAAGTATATAATATAGATATATCATAAATAGTGTGTGTCGTTTACCAAAAATTTTATTTACTAAAAATTAACTCAACAAATTCCATCGGTATTAAGTAGATATTTACTTAATTGGATTCAAGGGCGCCAGCTTTTAATTAACCATATTCGTGCTCATTACTATGTGATCATTATATTATTATATTTTAAAGAACAAACGTAGTAGAGAGAAATGTACGCCGAATGATGAATATGTACATGTATGTGAAAATCGCATCTAAATGTGTCCAGTTGAACTCATGTTATAGGCGAGTAGACAGACAGATGTTTTATAAAATACATACAATTGAAGAAATAGAAGAAATTAAAGTTTTTAGGAATAGGAAGACTCCTACAATGCCTTTGCACCCTTAGGAACTGTAATATAAACTCTAGTAAAAAAGATTTCTTTCGTTGCCAATAGATGGCGTTACAAGACAATTGAATCGCGCTATGATTATGTTATTTTTATGACCTATGTACGTCACCATTCTATCTGCTGCAACGATAAAATTTTGCTTAATTATAATTGATAATTTTTTGGGTACGTATTAAATTACTAATATCAGTGATTTTAATACGTTCGTTGTATGTTGGATGGATCGCTGTCGATGAACAAAGAGATAACAAGGAAGGCGGCAGTCTACTCCATATTAGTGACCACCGCCGCTTATAGATATTTGCAATACCTAAGGGATGCCTAGGGAATTAGATTTAATTGATTTACTATTTAATAATTTATGATTCATAAGCCGATTATTCCAAAGAAAGTAAAAACTGGTAAAATATCTACATATTTATTATATAAAAATGAATCTCTATTTCCCTCGGTCACACCATAACCTGAGACCGACATTACCGATTTGATCTTTTTTTTAAAGTTTTCTAATACTTTGTAGAAGGTTCTTACGGAAAGAAAATTTGAGAAAATTGCACAAAAAAGCTTTATATATATATTATTATAAACCGAGTGTTCCACGACACTTAGTTAATTATTTTTGTTCTGGTAGCTTTTTAAATGAAAACAACAATATCATCAAATAATATTTTTATTTCTCCATTCTTATCAACAAATTCATTTAAAAAACATTGCCTAAGTATATCCATAATCACGAAGCACAATATAATAAAACAAAGAATACACTACACACAGGTATTGCTAATGTAAGGCCGATACTACATTCAATATCTGTTTTATAGCCGATATTTTTTTTTCTCTCACAAACCAAATTAAGCAAGCAAAAATATAAATATACTTTATTGTTGACATTACAACACCGAAGTCAAGTCAGTCAGTCAATAAACATCTTATTATAACATCACGTGTGTAATACCGGCCTTATTAACTGAATCTATGACAGCGGCAACGTAGTGTAGTCGAGGCTTTATTTATTTTAATAATATACAATAACGAATCAGGCTCGCATTTAAAACTACGTACAACATTTTCACCAACTGCGTCAGATTTAATTAACATAATATTATTGTTAACGCTAATTAATTAATCTATCATTCAGTATGTATTTATCAATTTCGAACATCTCAATAAATTAATTTTCAATACAGTTGCTCGAGAAGACGGTAATTTATGAGTCGAAAGTTAATTTTACTGTATTTCTTACAGTTCTAAAAGTGCAATCCAAAAGATTTCTCGCAAAAACTTTTTATTGTTTTTGCATTTGATAGCCCAATTCTTGAGGAAGTTTATAAGTTACTTTTTAACTTGAGAACGCAGGTGAAACCGCGGGGGACAGCTAGAATTATTAATAAAAACCTCTTTTCTCGCAAATGTATTGAAAAACCCATCGTGTGATACACGGGCGTGGTTATTAGAAGCCCGTAATGCATTGCATTAACCACCTGATATTACAATGTATTTATTTAATGCTTCCGAGACAGTTATTTTAAAGTTTAAAATAAATTCTAAGTTACGTACATATATTTTTCATTTTTCGTTCCGATCAATCGCACACAGTTGGTTTTATAAAGTAACATTAGCATTTGATATATAACAGTTTTCTTATCTGTGGACAGTTGCAGTTAGGGTTGCCAGACTTAACCGGACGGCCGAAATATTAAGAGTCCGGCTTTATGACGAGTGTGGTGACAAATAGAGTATTTGACTGACATTCAAATCAGCAACTTTTTATGAAATGTCAAAACGATAGGTATATATGGAGTTTTGTATGAAATACAAGCATGTGACGTCATAATTATATAGCATACTCTTTATGGTTAGATTGGTCATTAAAAATCATAATAACGATAAATTTAATAAAATAATCGTAGTTTCCCCTTTCTTTTTAGATGTTTTATACATTGGTTAGAGTTAGATAATTTATTTGAATACAGGCAAATACCCTATTCGTATTAATATGTTATCTGATCAACGTTTAGCAGTCTTATTTTATGTTTAGAAAAGTTCACCATAATATCCGGCCCTACTATCTAAACGTCCGGCTTTTTGAATGGCGTCCAGCCTAACTAAAATGACCTGGCACCCCTAGTCGCATATACTACATTATTAAAACGTTCAATTTGTACGTAAGCAGTTACAGCTAGCTTTCTTATACATAGTTTTACTAAATGGATCTTTATATCATGATTTCAGAAACTATTGAAGGGGCTGTATAGTATAGTAAGTCCTCTCGTTTTACTACAGGTATTTGTTTCAAAGGCACTGTATCTAATTAAAAAAACTCGGTTCAATTTTTATTTAACTATTTAACGAGATAGTGTGGGGAATACTTCAACCAACCTTTGATAATTTCTTGAGATATTTATTAATTATGCGATTGAGTTGATTTTAACATTTAAAAAAAACAGTAAAGGCCCCAATGAAGGAATTCCCTTATCTCCTATGGTATAGGTATTTCCTCTCACATTTAAGAACACTGTACATTAATGATATTTCTCTAATATTATTTAGTTACAAAAAAAAGGAAAACTAAACAATAAATGCTTACAGATAAATTAACGTTTTCTCATCAAAAGTAAAGAACTAATACGAAATGTATTTGCCATAGATGCGTAGAGCTAAGACTACATTTTGTTATATTGCTCGCTTTACAATTTCAACTTTATTCAGTAAGTCTAGTGAGGTCATTATCGTTTATAATTGTAATAAAAAAAGTCCGTTGCGATAATTTTTATAATTTCAGTATATATAAGGCGATGATAGCTCAGTGGTTAGGAATGCCGTTGACGAAGGCCGTGGGTTCAAATCCCACTGAACTTTTGGTGTTGGAAAACATCGTGAGGAAACCATAGCACGGTGGTAAGGTACTTTGTTGTACCCACCTGGCTGGCTACCACCCTCAAGTTGAAAATATATCACCAATCATTAGGGTGGTTAGTTTTTCTTAGACCCTTAGTCAAGTTATCGCAACAGACTTTAAAAATATAATACAGCTCCCGCCCTGCTATTTCCACCGCATATAAAGTTTTTTCAAGGTGAAAAATCTCTATATGTTAATCTAGGGTACGATCTATTTGCGTGCTAAATTTCATCCAAATCTGCTAAGCCATCGCGACGTGATTGCGTTACAAACATACATACATTTTCAATATAGTTAAGAGTTAGATAAAAAAATGAACGTAAAAATGTAAAAAAGAACTTAATTCAATAATGTTTGTTTTGAGCACACGTCTGTATGAAGAGCACCCTGGTACAATACAAAAATAATTAAAAATAATATTTTACGGTAAAAACTATATGGTATTTAAACAGCACTACTAATACCCAGATTCTAAAAGCCTGATCAGTTTTAATCTCTTGTTAAAACTATACCTGACACTGTCTATAACGTATATAATGACAGAGAGGCCTATTTTTGAAGATAAACTTTAATTGGTCATTGAGAAACTGGCGGTTAATAATGTTACAGTTTTTTTTTTAATTAATAATGCGGATACAGTACGACTACACTCCGAGGTGCGACCGATATATCTGTGGGCATACTGCATTTTCAATTTTAAACTATATTTGACATTCTATGATCAAAGATGTACAAGATGAAATGTCACATATATAATAAAATTGTATGGTATTTTGAGTCGTGACATTGTTCCTGACGAACTAATCTAGGTTTCTTTGATCGAAGTCTAGTTACACCAAAGATAGCCGACGGAATATCTGAGTGTAGTCGACATATATCACATATATTTTCATTGAAAATTGCATAAGTTTTTACAAACTTCATTATAAAAATTTTAGTTATAAATATTTCGTCAAGATAATAAAATACGACAGATTTACCTATCAACAGACATATAATATTGTAAGCCTTATTAACAACTTGCTAAGATTCATATTTGCAAAGCTTTATTTATTTCAAACTCACAAGTTTTAGCTATAATAATAAGTCACAATGAATTTCGGCCATTGTCTATCTCTATTGCTCGCATACAAAATGTTTTGACCTCTCGCTCGCACACTACCTCCAGAGTAGTCAACGTCGCTGAGCGAGTGAGATATCAATAGATTTGCTAACTATACTTTGCTATTATGTATATTTGTCTAGCTAGAAAAGAAAAATACAGGTTGTATGGAAAATTTTGTCATATTTAGGAGTAATATTTATCAAATAGAACATTTTTTTATATGAAATCGTTTAATAGATAGATAGAACAATAAAATTGTATATCTTTCAATTCAAGTAGTCTAATTTGGTAAGATTTGTTCAAATTGACAAATGAAAAATCACCTCAAAATATAACCTTTTTAATACATCCTGTATTAATTATACAGTATGAGTTTTATATACAACTGTCTGCCTCGTGAAGTTGCCTGCAAATGGTTGCGCAGTGACATTTTTCGGATACAAAATTAAAGTAAACGGAAAGCAGTGTTATGTGCTTCTCCTTAAAACAAATAACCGACACAGATTTACCAAGAATTATATAAGAAATGCAACCTTGCTGAGTTCCTTTCCAATTCTTCTCCGGCTACTTCCAAACCGGTGGTAACTTCAGTAGCTTTGACCTTCATAACGCCCTAGGCCCTAGGACTATACGAAATTAACTGTATTATATCAACGAGGCAAACATTTTCAGCTCTTTTATTTAGAATAGACATTACTCTTTTTTTTTACAGACAACAAATCTCATAAACAGATCCATTTATTTCATATTTTTTTACAGCAGTCTATCTTGCTTGAAATAAAACCTTGTGTATTATGTATTTTACCATGGGAAAGGTTGTACACCGTACATGACTCAAGACGCCAAGTAGGGAAATACCGGTTCTGTAACTTAACCGGTTACTAAGCGGAACTATAAATCATAGCGCAATGAAACATTCCTCGAGAAAACCGGATAAAAAACCGGTGTAGTTATAAGCAAATCAAATATTGTATTTTGCAGCGACATCTATCGACCATATAAAAGGAACTTTCAAAAGCTGTGGATAGATGGCGCTACAAGATTCTACATCGCGCTATCAAAGTTTCCCAAGCATTCGGCATATATACGAGTTACCAAGATCAACAGTCGGACCGCGGTCTCCATACGGTGGTTAGGTATCTATATATTGCTTATACATCATCGCTTGAAGTAAATTAATACGAGAATATTATAATTTAATTAGTTTAGTACCAGTCGTTAATAACAATGCAGTCTTTCGAATCAAGACGGCCTGTAAATCTACCGGATAACCTATCGGTAATTTATTGGTAACCTGTAAAATTGACCCGACCGAGTCATCCATAACATTTCCCATGGTATATACAGGGTGATTTTTTTGTCACTAGCAGGGGTGGAAGTACTCATAAAAATGAACAACTTTTACTATGGGACTAACTCTATCAGCTGTTCCATACAAAAGTTCAATACCTACTCCACCAAAATGTATGAAGCAACCGTTTTATTTTACGCGATATTAGAGTTAGCCCCATAATAAAAGTTTTTCACATCGATGAGTATTTCCACACCTGCAAGTATTGCCAGTGATAAAAAAAACATCCTGTACATATTACAGTATGTAACTATCATAAAAACGTTAGCAAGTTAGAAGCGAATAGAGACGTTAACAACATGACTCAGAATGGTCTATAACTCGCAGGATACTTGAACGGGATGGCGGCCTGCGTGTAGGCGGCCAGGTAGGCCCAGTGGAGGCAGGCGTAGGCCTCCACGAGCCGCTCGTCGGCCTCGCGCGAGGGCCGGTCCTCCTGCAGCTTGGTGAGCAGCTTCACTGCGCGGCCCCAGTGCCCGAGGGAGAAGCCGTGCCATATGCCGTACTGGATCGCCTGGGGAATGTAACCAACATATATACACTGACATTTTTTATTGGTTTATAAAGAGCATCGATCTATTATACATACGAAAGTTTGCGGGTGTGTGTTTAGTGAATGGTAGAGTACCTTAGCATCGGCGAGGTCAGTGAACTTGAGCAGATCATTATGGTTGCTGGCGAGTGCTTCGTGTAGGTCGTCGTCGAGCACTGGGGCGGCAGGGGCGGGGGCGGTGAGTGCAGGGGCGGCGGGGGCGGCGAGGGAGGCGGGGGCGGTGAGGGCGGCGGGGGCGGCCAGCGCGCGCAGCCGGCAGAGGGCGGTGCCCTTGCGACACATCGCGTCTATGAGGTACCCGCGCTGCTTCTCTTGCTCCCTGGTAAACGACGAACGTTATATCAATTACTTTTCATCCCACCTGCTCGACGATGTCCAATTACATATCACGCAACCTCAACGTAAAGCAAGTCGTTATATCCCAAGGGATGTAATGTTGTATGACCGCCCCGAGGTATAAATGTGATTTGAATTTGGAATGTTAAATATCGTATGAGAACTCTTAGTATAGATACGGGCATTGTGTAAGTTTATTCAAAAATAAGTGGCTAACATTTTTGGCCTGCCAATTAAAAAATTAAAACTCTTGGATTTTTATTGGGAACTTTTTAATAATATTTAAAAACGGGTTTTTATTTTAAATTCTTGAATCTAAATTACAAAATTGACATTTGTGTGGTATCTTATGTAGCCCTTGGTTTTTAATGTCACGCAGTAAGTATGAAAAGCAGAGCATTCACCTCGAGGATAAAGCCTGTCTTCGTCTTGCTGACACTGCTTTATTCCTTGATGCATAATCTACTATTATAAGCCAATGTTGTTGGTTCTACTAGCTAAAATCGGCCACGTTTCGCTAAGTATATAAAGACACTCCTAATTTAGTTCATTAATAGTTTATACTAGTTTTCACCCCGCGGTTTCAACCAACCGTTGATCCATTAATTGCTGCGTCTATGTGAAAGAAAGACAAGACAAACACACTTTTGCATTTATATTACACAAGATTTTTCACCTTGACACACAAAAGTTAATAATAAAATACGACTCACTGTTTAATTTTGCTAGCATCTGTCCTCGTGTCATTCTTAATTCCTAAATAAGCTAGTAATTTCTCTTGGTCTATCGCCTTTATCACCTGCGAAGAAAACGGTACAAATCAATACATAATAAAAAATACCACCAGTAAAAACAGGAATCTGTACTAATATTATAAAGGTGAAGAGTTTGTTTGTTTGTGTGAACGCGCTAATCTCAGGAACTACTGGTTCGATATGAAAAATTATTTCAGTGTTGGATAGCCCATTTATCGAGGAAGACTATAGGTTATTAAAAAAGTTATTCCATATTACACTAGTTAACGTACATTAGATATTAGTTTTAAATTTTTTATCTCTTATACAGAATGGATATTTTCGAAACCTATACTAGTTTAGTCACGCTCCATAACATTTACTATGGGACCAAATTTTAAATCGCTTACTCGCTAGTTAATTATTAAGTGAAGTAGGTACCTTATCAGAGATGCTAATTATTTGTTCGCAAAAAGCGACCGTGACGTCAGGCTTCTCGTTGGCGTGGGGCAACCTGCAAAAGTATATACCATGATATTTAAATAGTTTTAATATGCCTAAAAATACCTTGTTGTTTTACGTTTAGATTTGAAATACAATAAAATGTGACTCGTGCTATCAGAACTCCTAACTGAATTGGTTGCCAACCAATAGAGGATCTAATGTTTTCGCGCTTATTAAAAAATATACATTTGTATACGTTGCCAGTATAGTGGGTGGGTACAAGGTACAACAACAACAAGGAGAGTGGCAAGTTACTTGGTAGCGTCGGTGGGCGAGTCGAGCGCCAGCAAGTAGGCGACGTGCGTGCCCACGTAGCCAGTATAGTGGGTGGGTACAAGGTACAACAACAACAAGGAGAGTGGCAAGTTACTTGGTAGCGTCGGTGGGCGAGTCGAGCGCCAGCAAGTAGGCGACGTGCGTGCCCACGTAGCCAGTATAGTGGGTGGGTACAAGGTACAACAACAACAAGGAGAGTGGCAAGTTACTTGGTAGCGTCGGTGGGCGAGTCGAGCGCCAGCAAGTAGGCGACGTGCGTGCCCACGTAGCCAGTATAGTGGGTGGGTACAAGGTACAACAACAACAAGGAGAGTGGCAAGTTACTTGGTAGCGTCGGTGGGCGAGTCGAGCGCCAGCAAGTAGGCGACGTGCGTGCCCACGTAGCCAGTATAGTGGGTGGGTACAAGGTACAACAACAACAAGGAGAGTGGCAAGTTACTTGGTAGCGTCGGTGGGCGAGTCGAGCGCCAGCAAGTAGGCGACGTGCGTGCCCACGTAGCCAGTATAGTGGGTGGGTACAAGGTACAACAACAACAAGGAGAGTGGCAAGTTACTTGGTAGCGTCGGTGGGCGAGTCGAGCGCCAGCAAGTAGGCGACGTGCGTGCCCACGTAGCCAGTATAGTGGGTGGGTACAAGGTACAACAACAACAAGGAGAGTGGCAAGTTACTTGGTAGCGTCGGTGGGCGAGTCGAGCGCCAGCAAGTAGGCGACGTGCGCGCCCACGTAGCCAGTATAGTGGGTGGGTACAAGGTACAACAACAACAAGGAGAGTGGCTAGTTACTTGGTAGCGTCGGTGGGCGAGTCGAGCGCCAGCAAGTAGGCGACGTGCGCGCCCACGTAGCCAGTATAGTGGGTGGGTACAAGGTACAACAACAACAAGGAGAGTGGCTAGTTACTTGGTAGCGTCGCTGGGCGAGTCGAGCGCCAGCAAGTAGGCGACGTGCGCGCCCACGTAGCCAGTATAGTGGGTGGGTACAAGGTACAACAACAACAAGGAGAGTGGCTAGTTACTTGGTAGCGTCGGTGGGCGAGTCGAGCGCCAGCAAGTAGGCGACGTGCGCGCCCACGTAGCCAGTATAGTGGGTGGGTACAAGGTACAACAACAACAAGGAGAGTGGCTAGTTACTTGGTAGCGTCGGTGGGCGAGTCGAGCGCCAGCAAGTAGGCGACGTGCGCGCCCACGTAGCCAGTATAGTGGGTGGGTACAAGGTACAACAACAACAAGGAGAGTGGCTAGTTACTTGGTAGCGTCGCTGGGCGAGTCGAGCGCCAGCAAGTAGGCGACGTGCGCGCCCACGTAGCCAGTATAGTGGGTGGGTACAAGGTACAACAACAACAAGGAGAGTGGCTAGTTACTTGGTAGCGTCGCTGGGCGAGTCGAGCGCCAGCAAGTAGGCGACGTGCGCGCCCACGTAGCCAGTATAGTGGGTGAGTACAAGGTACAACAACAACAACAAGGAGAGTGGCTAGTTACTTGGTAGCGTCGCTGGGCGAGTCGAGCGCCAGCAAGTAGGCGACGTGCGCGCCCACGTAGCCAGTATAGTGGGTGGGTATAAGGTACAACAACAACAAGGAGAGTGGCTAGTTACTTGGTAGCGTCGCTGGGCGAGTCGAGCGCCAGCAAGTAGGCGACGTGCGCGCCCACGTAGCCAGTATAGTGGGTGGGTACAAGGTACAACAACAACAAGGAGAGTGGCTAGTTACTTGGTAGCGTCGCTGGGCGAGTCGAGCGCCAGCAAGTAGGCGACGTGCGCGCCCACGTAGCCAGTATAGTGGGTGGGTACAAGGTACAACAACAACAACAACAAGGAGAGTGGCTAGTTACTTGGTAGCGTCGGTGGGCGAGTCGAGCGCCAGCAAGTAGGCGACGTGCGCGCCCACGTAGCCAGTATAGTGGGTGGGTACAAGGTACAACAACAACAAGGAGAGTGGCTAGTTACTTGGTAGCGTCGCTGGGCGAGTCGAGCGCCAGCAAGTAGGCGACGTGCGCGCCCACGTAGCCAGTATAGTGGGTGGGTACAAGGTACAACAACAACAAGGAGAGTGGCTAGTTACTTGGTAGCGTCGCTGGGCGAGTCGAGCGCCAGCAAGTAGGCGACGTGCGCGCCCACGTAGCCAGTATAGTGGGTGGGTACAAGGTACAACAACAACAACAAGGAGAGTGGCTAGTTACTTGGTAGCGTCGGTGGGCGAGTCGAGCGCCAGCAAGTAGGCGACGTGCGCGCCCACGTAGCCAGTATAGTGGGTGGGTACAAGGTACAACAACAACAAGGAGAGTGGCTAGTTACTTGGTAGCGTCGCTGGGCGAGTCGAGCGCCAGCAAGTAGGCGACGTGCGCGCCCACGTAGCCAGTATAGTGGGTGGGTACAAGGTACAACAACAACAAGGAGAGTGGCTAGTTACTTGGTAGCGTCGCTGGGCGAGTCGAGCGCCAGCAAGTAGGCGACGTGCGCGCCCACGTAGCCAGTATAGTGGGTGGGTACAAGGTACAACAACAACAACAAGGAGAGTGGCTAGTTACTTGGTAGCGTCGGTGGGCGAGTCGAGCGCCAGCAAGTAGGCGACGTGCGCGCCCACGTAGCCCGGGAACCTGTCCGTCAGCTCCGTGTACACCGTCTCCAACTTGTCACCCTCTGTCACACAACAATATATTATTTATTATATTTGGATACCTTATATAAACTAAACAGTTGCGTTTTTTATCTTTTTCTTCTTCGGTTAAGGAGACTTCCGTAAATTACGTCACACGTTAAGGGGAGGAGAGGAGGTCGACGAAGTGTGACATTGTTAGACAAGGGGTGGGAGGAATCATAAACTTTGTGACATCATAAACTTTGTGACATGTCACTTGTCAAAATTTATTTAAAACTGTTTTTATTTAATTATTTCTAGATATAAAATTTGAAAATATGTGACGTCACACCAGAGGGGAGGGCGGGGGGAAGGGAGAAAATATACATGGGATTCGTGGGACGTAATTTATGGATATCCCCTAAAGGACATCAGATCATATCATTGTGGTTTGTATAACAGTAGGTACACATCACAAACATAGCCAGGCGGGTACTACAAATTACCCTACCATACCACCGTGCTATGGTTTCCTCACGATGTTTTCCTTCAACGAAAACTCAAGCTCATTGTAGAATTCAAACCCACGACCTTCACCGCGGCATATGACGTCACTACCACTGAGCTACCAAAGCCTGAATAACAAAGCCTTTTTATTTTTAATCTTTTTTTGTCACAAATATGGTAAATGGTACACATCTATCATTATGTGTAATATATTTGACGGGCCGTTTGGCGGATACACTATCAATTACGCTACACGTCGTGGGTTCGATTCTCACTCTGAGTGACAAACATTTGTGTGCATGAACAAGTCTGTTTGTCCTGAGTCTGGATGTAATTATTATATAAATATACATTATATTTACAAAAGAAAAGTAGTATATCAGTTATCTAGCTTCCATAGCACAAGCTCTGCTTAGTTTGGGGTCACATACAAGAAACTCACCCAGCTTCGCCAACCAATTAGTAGTAAATTCCTTATAAGCGTCCATGTAGTCGTCGTGGGGCTTCCCCTTCTCTTTCTCCCTGGTGTTGGTGTTGTTACGTTTAGGCGGCTCGCACACGACGTACTGCAAGCTGTAGGTGTCCACTTTGCGGCCGAGCTCGTCCTTAGCGAAGGTCACTGTGCCCGTCAGCGTCTGGCCTATTGTTAGGTTCGACCTGCTTATTCTGCAATCATAAGTTGTTATATGAGATTTTTTCTTTCTTTATATAACACTAGTAGTTCCATGGGACTTCGCTCGCGTAAAAATAGCCTATAAGTATAATAAAATTTATGGCCCCCATAAATATTTGTTTTATTTCGAATTAATTATTTATTTTTGAATTGACTATACAAAATATTCTGTGAATATTTCAAGCGTCTTCCTGTTGCCGTTATCAATATCGAGCAAAAACGAGAAGAAAATCACGTTTGTTGTATGGGAGCCCACTTAAATATATATTATATTCTGTATTTTAGTATTTGTTGTTATAGCGGCAACAGAAATACATGATATCTGTCAAAATTCCAACTGTAACTATCACGGTTCATGAGATACAGCCTGGTGGCAGAAGGACGGACGGACAGCGGAGTCTTAGTAATTGGGTCCCGTTTACCCTTTCCGTACCGAACCCTAAAAATGGTGTTTTGAATATCTTCAAAAGTGATCAAAAGTTTCTTGATACCAATATACAAAAACAAAAAGAGTTGACCTTTATGTCCCATAATTTTGCACCACCGTGCATACTTACTTATCAGAAGGCACAGCGGTGAAGTACACAGGTAGTAGGTTTCCGTTTGACACTGATGCCGTGTTGAACTTCTTGCCGCCGATTAGCGCCTGCAATAAGAAACTTTGATATAAGAAACAAACGGTCATAACATTTAAATTTATTATAAACTAGCTTCCGCCCCGCGGTTTCACCTGCGTTCCATCTTTATTTTCATCATGAGGGATCTACGATATTTCATTTTCTTTCATACAAACGTTTAACGGGATGGGCTGCTGCAGCCGCTGCTGGAGGGTGACGGGCAGCTCCTGCAGCTTCTGTGAGGGTTAGTACGACAGTACCTGCGGCTGCGAGCAGTACACGTCGAGCGGGATGGGCTGCTGCAGCCGCTGCTGGAGGGTGACGGGCAGCTCCTGCAGCTTCTGTGAGGGTTAGTACGACAGTACCTGCGGCTGCGAGCAGTACACGTCGAGCGGGATGGGCTGCTGCAGCCGCTGCTGGAGGGTGACGGGCAGCTCCTGCAGCTTCTCCAGCAGCGCCCGGTTGTCGTGCCGCACGTTTAGCCGCAGCGTATACTCGCCCTTCTCTAGCTTCACTGAGTACTGCAATGACACAGGCATATTTATGTTAGACAGAAAAAAAGAAAAACATTACGGATCCACAAAGTCGCAACACATGTGCATGTCTAAAAACGAATAGGTACATAAATACTAAACTAATGAGTGTGTGTTGCGCGGGGTCAAAAGGTCCCTACCTCAGCATAAAGTTACATTGCACATACGAAGCAGTGCAACGCTGGTATAGGCAGAGCCTTAGCTGGACAAGTCAGGACACGAACAATATAGTTATTTTTTTAAGTGACAAGCATGCAGGCGGTCTACCTGGTAAGTGGCTACCGTCGACTATAGACAATGGTAATGCTCAGAGGATTGCCAGTATGTTGCCGACTGTTGTAATACTAAATTTCTCCCTTCTTTACCAATTGGCACATCACTTAGTGGTGACTGACATCACAAGGCAATCTATAGTTTAAGTTTGTCTGTGATTACATTCACTTTGATAAAGCACGTTTGCGTTTCCTTCCTTCCGAATATTCTTTTCACTTTAATAATTCAACATCGGCCTTTATAAAGTTTAGAAGGCAGCTGGCTCTCATAAGAAACTACCGAAGCACACTATTGGGAACTTGGCGACATATTTTCAACTTTTTCGCTTTCAAATTATACTTTAGTTGACGAAATCAACACAAAGTTAAAGCCGTTTATTCACTTTAGTTAACACCGGTTCAGTAGTCAGACTTCAACTGAGAAGAACCGGCAAGAAACTCAGCATAATCTGACAATTTGCTGTTTTACTTGTTCAAATGTTTAACAATAATTTCAAAATATTTTAACAATTAAAAATATGCCTAGCCTGGTTGGCAACCACCCTCAAATTGAAAATCTATCGCTAAACTCCTAACGATGATGTGTTCCAACAGCTGCACCTTCATCACCTACCACAGTGAGATTGTGGTCAAACAAACCTATACAAAAAAGAAAAAAAAAAAAAACAAGAAATGAATAAAACTGGTTACCTTAGAAGGGTAGGCATCACCGACTGCCATGAGTTGCTTGCAGCTGTTATATATCATCCACATCTGAGACTCGAACTCGGACTCGTACAGCATGTCACACAGCAACGACACTATTGGAGACACCTGCGTATATAGAAACAAAGGTAAAGGAGTTTAATATAGAGTATTCTATTATTTTATTTTACAAATTGTTTGCCCCGTTTTTCGTTTTTGTTTTGGGAAAAATAACATTCTATATTTTATTCCAGGGCATGATCTATCCACGTTCCATGTTTTATCTAAATCGGTTCACCCATTACAGCGTGATTGAGTGAAAAACACACACAAACTTTTGCATATACTGAAATAACTTCCGCCCTAAGAGGTGGAATTGAAAAAAAAAACTAGTTCACCACTCAAGGAATTTTTAATCTACATTTAAAATCTCTAAATCAACCTATTTAATCCGTATGCTGTGTCAGTCACTCACAAAATAAAAGATGATTTTTTAAACAGCTATACAAGGTGGCGACGACCTAATCACAATAACTCACACAGTTGCTATAATAGTATTAAAATAGAAAATAAAAAGAAATTCCAATAAAAAAAAAAAACATTTTTCGAAAAAAATAAATAGCGTAAAAATAGACCTCAAATAAAACACCCCTTATGCACGGCACGTGCCGCACCTTGTCAACGGACGCCGCCGCAAAATAAAAGCGGTCACCGCGCCGCGCGCCGCCCGACAAAGGTCATTACCGTCTAGTACTTCTCAGCTGATGTCGCAGATACAGCAGATACAGGTTGATTGCAAAGTAAGAATCCTAAAACACTGTCTAAAATATTGATCTTTTGATTGTTTTTTTTGCATATGTATTTAGAATTGGGTGTAGAATACACAAAATAATTTATTGTGATTAGGTCGTCGCCACCCTGTATATATTTTTTTACTTCTTACATCAGTGGCCTTGGCGATATGAAAGGTGTATGTGTTGATCAGTTGGTATATCTGTCTACTTGGAGGGATCACGTCTCTAGCGGTCAGCGGAGCCAACTTTGATTCTGTCGGCCTGAAACAAAGATGAAAATATAAGTAAGTAACGGGCGACACTTCCAGTAAGTACTTACTTGTATAACAGAATTAATAAAAAATATACCACTATGGGAAATGCAAAGTACGACTCGCCAATTGGCTTCTTTCTTGGCCAAGATTTATGTGATATTAATTTCGTCTTGTAACTAATCGCAACATTTGTTTACATTATGACACAGTAGCGCCTCTAGCGGAAGAAATTGACAGTAAGATTCTATATCGTCAAGATTTTGATCGAGGATATGCACATATCATTAACATTTTTCGACATAAAAACGGTCGTGTATTTTCTGAAAAAATTGCGCACATACAAACATATTGGATGACCAGAGAATCTTTATTTTTTTTAAGTCAGTTAGAAATGGTCAGATTAGAGTACCCAACCACACCACACACCATACACACCACACCACATACCACACATCACATACACCACACACAAGACATACTCGTACCTGAGTACGGGCTCGGTATACTTGAGCTGCGCCGAGGGCTGCACGTCCTGCAGCCGCAGCGCGCCCACCAGCACCGCGTGCACGCCCTGCGCGCCCATCACGAGCCTGGTGCCGAAGTCTGGCCGCACGCCCTGGAACTCAATCGTGTAGTCCACCTCCAGGTCACCGATGTTCGCCCAGTACTTCGCTATTACTATCTCTAGGGGGATGCCGCCCTGGAAATGAACGAAACGATCACATGAACAACATTTTAAGGAAAATAGTGTAATATATGTACTGTAGTATAGTGTGGTACGATGTGAAGTGGTGGAGTGTGGTGTGGTTTGGTGTAGTGTGTATGTGTAGTGTAGTGTAGTGTATAGTGTAGTGTATAGTGTAGTGTATAGTGTAGTGTATAGTGTAGTTTGTAGTGTAGTGTATAGTGTAGTGTAGTGTATAGTGTAGGTGTATGTGTAGTGTAGTGTATAGTGTAGTGTATAGTGTAGGTGTAGTGTAGTGTATAGTGTAGTGTATAGTGTAGTGTGTAGTGTAGTGTGTATAGTGTAGTGTATAGTGTAGTGTATAGTGTAGTGTGTAGTGTAGTGTGTAGTGTGTAGTGTGTAGTGTGTAGTGTATAGTGTAGGTGTAGTGTAGTGTGTATGTGTAGTGTATAGTGTAGGTAGTGTGTATGTGTAGTGTATAGTGTAGGTAGTGTGTATGTGTAGTGTATAGTGTAGGTAGTGTGTATGTGTAGTGTATAGTGTAGGTAGTGTATGTGTAGTGTGTAGTGTAGTGTAGGTGTAGTGTGCGGTACCAGAAGCTGGAAGGGCAGCGCGGCGGGCGCGTCGGCGCACACGTGCAGCGTGCGGTGCGCCTCGCGGGCGCGGCAGCTGCGGCGCGGCACGGGCTGCATGGCGTGCACCAGGAACAGCCCGCCGCTGCGCTCCGGGTCGCGGCTCGACATGCGCACCACGCCCCACGTCGCCTCCGGGGGGACTACACATTTTAACACACTTTACCATATGTTTTGATATACGCGGCCGGCGATGGCCGCCCTATCAAATATAATAGCGGAAAGTCTACGATGCCGTATGGGTCCACCCCCGTCCGCCGTATTTGTCCTATTGAGTATTCTGAGATTCAGATTTTCCGACTACAAAAAAAAATAACAAATAAAATATAGCATTTTATAAAGCGTAGATATGAAACTGACCGATAACAAAGTGTCTCTTGATGGTGGCAGGTTTGAAGAGCACGTTAGTTTGAGTGATGCTGGGCGCGGCGGGCGCCGACAGCGGCAGCGGCTGCGGCTGCAGCACCGTCACCGGCACCCGGAACACCGGGCCCTTCTCTACACACCCCACGTCGTACGCGTTTATACTGGAAACGGTGTTCACTTGAATATAATACGAACATCTAATGTAACCTAAGTAGTCGAATAGGTGCAAATTTACAAGACATCTGTACACTAAAAATATACAAGGTGGATATGACGGTCGATCATTAAATTTAAACACTATCTATACAAGAGCATTAAAGCACTATAACACAATCGAAAACGATTTTAAACCAAAATAAAATAAACGAAATTTTTAAAGTAAATATACCTTCGGAACGTAAACAAAATACATCATTTATAGTTCATCTTCACTGACCTGTAAGAGGCGCGACTTTGAACGCGGCGCAGGCGATACCCTTTCTTCGTGTCACATAATGTGTTAGACTAAGAAATGGAGGTAGTGTCCCATCTACTTGTGAATTTGTTAGGCATCTACGTGATTAGTAAAATTGATAAAACGAAAATTAATTACTATGGCTAAGCTACTCCATGAATTTCAATAAAATTATTGAATGGGTATCATTTAATGATCGACCGTTATCTCCACCTTGTATATAACTTCCATCTCGCGGTTTCACCCGCGATCCCGAGGGATCTTACCTTTTCCCGGGATAAAAGTATCCTGTATGTTAATCCAGAATATATTCTATGTGCGCCAAATCTCATCCAGATCCGTTCAATAGTTTTTGCGTGAAAGACTAACAAACTTCCCCCTTCCCCGATGAGCTCTGGCGACCTTACTCACGCGCAGGAACACAACTATAAGATATTTGGCTGCGGTATTCTGTAAGGTGGAGGTACTTCCCCAGTCGAGCTGCTCTTTGAGCGACATATCGCTATGCTGTACCTCTCTGAGAAACTAACTACCTTATCTTTCCATATTACGATTAGTTACAGTGTAAAGGTGTTTAAGAAATTTGGATTTGTTCAGCTACTTATGTTGATGGTAAATAAATTTATTTTTTGTTTGTTTTGTTTTGGAATTAAATTACATAATTACAAATTGCAGACAGTTTGATATTAGAAACACTTATATAAGCCAAAACGAGATTTGAAAAATCCATAACATGATGACTTAAAACTTACCTAGTAAAGTGCGCCCCAGGCGGCAAGCCAGTAGTATCGATCCTCACAGATATAGTCCTCGCCACGTTCATCACACTGAGGTGATTGGGGGCCGAGACCCAGGCGGCGTCGCAGGACAGCGCGAGGTTCATCCCAAACTCGATCTGCTTCGGAATTATCGACTTGTCTGCAACATCACGCACGCTACATAGCTTTTGTTGTTTCTGCTCTGACACTACTTATTACATGTGATCGTATACAGACTGTATCTAAGTTAAGCCTTTATGCCCTAAGTTTACTAATGAAAGTACTGTAAATATAAAAATATCAAACGTTTAAAAATATCAAAGAATAGGGTGGTGTACTGGTAATTTAGTTCGTGTCGGTACGATTTTCAAAAAATATTGGACACGTATTTTTTGCTATATCAAATCAAGTTGGGCTTGTGACGTCACTTCGTGATAAAATTTGTGCCACGGCGTGACGTCACGCGAAATTTCAACGCACTGTATCCTGGTCATTTTTCGTTTACGGAACAAAATAAAAAATACGTGTCCAATATTTTACGGACTAAATATATTTTTTTAGGACACTATCCTATTCTTGACCTTATTATTTAAAATAAGGTCCATCTTTGTAGTTATACAATTAACCATAGAATAAATAGATAAACCTTATTACTGATTTTTTAAATATTTTTAAACGTCAAAAATCAATTAATCGGATGGACGAAGTAATTGATCATTTGATGTACTTGTGACATCTTAAAAAACTCCGTGATAAGTTTAAGAACAGCCACCATTTTACTAAAACCTGACAAACTTGTATGGACTTGATTAAGTGTTTTGAATTCTATATTATAACTTAACATTCGCAAAATACACATGCCGTGTGATGCTATTTAAAAAAAAAACATACTATTGACTGTGGGTGTGAGTGCCAGTCGCGAAAATTAAATAATTTTTGGTACAATAAAAAAATATGTAAAAGGAATTTCTAATTATTTGGTGTGATAAATCAATAGCATAAGTCTCAAGTAAGTGCGTTCACGTTTTACTCTATCCAAATATATTGTATAATTTTTTCCGCCATTTCTGGTACATACTATTTTTTGTTGAAACATTTTTGATAGCCCATACTATGGGCCAAGCAACCTACTCTATTATGATCATACATATTAACATTATAAATGCAGAAGTAAGATTAGTTTGTTGTCGTCTACGGCACACAGGTAGCCTATGGTATGAAGACAAACTGTTTATATCGGGAACGCAGGTAAAAACGCGGGAGACAACTAGTTCTTAATTACTCTTACATGCAAAAATATAGGTTCTCCTAAATTAAGTACGATGCTTTTGATGGATGAACGTATAAGTCATAAATATTGTTAAAAAATATAAGAAATACTATATTTACCTAAACTGCAGTTTAGGTAACACCTACCTAGTAACTAGCAATGATTTTGAATTGTATTTTTTTAATTAATAAATTTGGTTAATTGAATACTTAGTTCTGATATTAAGTTTTTTTCTGGAATTATTGGATTTTCTTATTAACCGTAAGATGAATATTTTTTAAAATACTTATATATGTATAACCAATACGTTCATACCTTATATAAGTAGCGGATACAGTCTGTATACATAAAGCTATGTAATTTATTAAGCTGTGAAATAGTCTACACACGTATAGTTTTAGCCGTTTGTTCGATGTCTTTTTATTCTATGCCAATCGTGATTATGCCATTTTTTTTTTTGGAATTTGTGTCCTACATTTTTAAATTTAGAATGTATATGAACAAACAGATAAAAAACTTAAAAAGAAATAATAAAATGTAATCTACAACATAGAAATTAATTTAGGACAAGGGACACGAGTGGGAATTTACATAATTAAACAGAAAAATGAAACATAAATCGACACAGTTATTGTATTCGCAATAGCAAACCTTCCAAATCCATTGGATTGCTAGAAACCCATAACAATAAAACTGATTTTAGGATTGCACTGTAATAATAGTGTTGTCTAAAAACCGATAATCGATAATTTGAACACAATTTTAATAAGATCAATCATTTTACATAGAAGCATCTATAAAAGCGGAGTATATGTATGTGTCTAATTACAATGTATATGAATTAAGCATCTCTTTGAGCATGGGTTATCGATAAATTTTAAACATCGATAAACTAGTTTTATTTATCCTACTTTGATATTATAAATACGACGGTTTGTGTGTTTAAGTTTGCTACCACACAGCTCCGTATCAGATAAACGGATTTCCATGAAATTTGGTTTACATGAGATCCTGGAATAGGAGATTTTTTATCCCGGCAATGCGGGTGAACCGCGGGTTCTATTTTGATTGTCATTCTCATAAAATTATGCAGATTAATGCGAAAAATATCGATAAATTTATTTATCGATGCATCCATACTCACAGGGTAGAGAAATAACACATAAAGAAAAAAGTTTATACCTTCATATTTTATATCATAAGTTACTTTATCTATGATTAGATTATTATTTGTTTCATGAGAAACGTAACTGGTAAATTTATCGTTTTGGTTTCGTTTTAAATTTTATGACAACTTCTAAGGCCAGTTCATCATCATTTAATCAACCGATTAACCCAAGTGTGTCGTTTAAGTGTAAATTTCAATTAACTGTTGTTTAAGCACAACTCAATGACCCTTACTAGCAGTTGTTTAAATACCTATATAAAGTATCGATATCGAGTTTTAAGCAACACTATCCAATCTTATACATCTTAAATATGATTTACACATAATAAAGTGTCTGACATTATTACGTACCGTCACAAAAACAACGCAGTTTAACATATTCCATTTGATTGGTTTCGAGTTTCAAGCCTACGGATTTAAAATGTGGTGGAAATCAAAGGGGAATACTTTCTATAATATAATAGTATAAATTATCATACTGCATGGTAAAAGGCGGGTTGTTTAATTAGTATTTAAGATAAACAATAGTTTAAACGCGATGTCTCAGTGGTAATCGAATGCAGTGACGACTACAAAGCTAGAGCTTTCGGTGAAGCAAAACATTGTGGGGAAACCTTTGTAGTGTGTTGAAAATCTGCCGGTATGTGCCGGCAGCTGCATTTGAGAGCCAGTTCCTTCTAGTGTGCGTAGGTGGTAACTTGGGCCACATCTCATACCATGGTGACATTGTGGTCAAACGCAGGCACAAAAATTTGTTAAACTAACAATTTATTAACTTAACTATTGCATTTAACCATAGGTCATCTTAATTACCAATCAATCAACCCGCCCTAAGTCAGTCAAACCCTAATTGATAGTAAAAAAAAAGGTATAGTCATATTTTATGGGGTAAATTACGTTTCAATTTGACCAACTCATACTATGGGCGGACTAAAACCTAAACTTCTAATTACACATTTTTGTTACAGCCTGTATAACATGACGAAATATATCGATTTATATTTGAAAACTCGGGTTTTGACGGAGTTGGCCAATGGGCACTATACTGGACGACCTATTTGTGACCTACCATTTTTAAAATAATATTTTTTATTGACAAATCTTATTCCTATCTTCTAGAGAGGCATCTATAATCAATTTACACATTTAAAAGTAAAATCTGACTGATTTCAGGGTTCGAAGTGATAATTATTTATTAATTAAACTTTTAAAATTAAGATAATTAACCAGATATTTTAAAAGATAATCAAAAATATTAATTTTTCGTCTCTTCAATCTGTCGTATCGTAAAGGACAACTGCGTGTAACGGAACGCGAGTCACATCACGTCTGTCGTGTTTCACATCGAATCGTTAATTTGGCCAAAATAAATATATAAATATGTTGAAGTTCGTAGAAGATGTAAAGTTTATTATATGTTCGATAATTATCCGATATCAAGAGGCCTATTTATCTTGATAATTTCACACCCTGCTGATTTCCATAAAATTACAAAAACATGAAAATAATAAAAAAATACTCACTCTCAACATCATGATGGTCCTCTAGGAACTGTGGTTCGACATTGATCCTTATGTCCTTGGGCACATCGTCTATTTTAGGTCGCAGTAGCACTCCTTTGCCGTTGCTGGTGCCGACTTGTATGTTGAAGGTGACGTCACGCTCTGGCGCATCGTGGTACGTCGTAAGGAGGTCAAAGGCCTATAGAGACATAGGGTTCTCATTAATTCAATTTCGATGAAACATCAATTTTTTTAAGTAAAATATCTTCAGGCATGATGAGAGTAAATTTTCAAGGTCAAATTTGATTGCAACGTTTCTGACGCTAAAAACGTTGCAATAAAACCTAACAACGCTATAGTTAGACTTTTGTCACGTGTACTGAGTTGCTTTGTATGTACTTTGTAAGCAACCTTCCGAACCGTGCGTTAGTCTGACTATTCACAAGTACCTGTGAAGGCCTATTTGAATGAATAATTTATTTCATTTCTTGTTTGGGTGTTGAGCACAATCCAACTAATATTATAAATGTGAAAGTTTGGATGGATAGATGGATGGATGGATGGATGTTTGTTACTCTTTCGCGCCCGAACGGCTGAAATTTGGCACAGAGATAGATTATAGTCTGGAATAGCAAATAGGCTACTTTTTATCCCGGAAAAACATAAGATCCGTCGGGAACGCGAGTGAAACCGCGGGGCGGAAGCTAGTCTCCCAATATAAAGTACATTACCTTGTCCACATTGAGCAGGCCGGCGCCCTGCGCCCACGGCTCCACGTGCGACAAGCTCGTCGCCGAGTTCTCCAGAGCGCGCTTCAGCGAGTACGGGGAGTACGGGAGGCTCTTCGCCTTCAGACCTGATATTAGCACCGCTGACAAACAAACAACATCATTTAAATATAAGCAAAAATCACCCTACTTTACTATACATTTAGGGCGATTACAGCTGGGGTAGTGAATCCGAATCGAATGCCGAAGTTGTGGATTCGAATCTTAAAGTGAGCTTGTTTTCGGTGAAGGAAAGCCGATGTGTTCCGGCAACATTTAAAAAACATTCAAATGTAGTTAGGAAGTAAGATTTTAATTTTAGTTTAATATTTTTTGTAGTTATAAGTCATGACGTAAATTTAAGGGTAGGTTGTTGACTAACCGAGGAACAAGACAAGAAGTAGTTCTTTCACCATACTTGAGAGCCATTTACTTTTAGGTTTGTGTGCTACCTTCGTCCAAACCATGCTTTACAAATGCTGTTGAGGTCGAATATAAAAATATTAAAAACTGAAATTACAATTAATAAAATAATACTTACCGACAGCACCAGCGACGTGAGGGGCGGCCATCGACGTGCCGTTCATTAGTTGACTGTTCCTCAACGTGAACCTGATAATATAGTTTATATTATTTACTAGTTGTTACCCGCGGTTTCACCCGCGTTCCCAATAAATCAAAGATCATAAAAATTGGCCTAGCCGTTCTTGAGTTATAAATGGTGTAGGTTATGAACACGACTCTGTTTTATATGTAATTTAAATTTATCTATGTCTTATATTATTATTTGTATGTCTCTATGATTAAATGTTTGTTACCACTGAACTCCGTATTGTTTGTTTTTTTTTTTTTATTATTCTAAGGTAGATTATGTTAAGGTATGCTTCCTTTTTGGTAAATGTAAAATAATGATAAGTGTATAAGTCAAGGGTGGGAAGCTGGGTAAGGAGATGGGGACGGGTGGTCAAGAAAGAGAAAAGAGAACAGGGCGTGTTAACTGTTAGTGTAGTTAGTGGTACCTAGCGACGGAGGCGACGGCCCCGCCGGGCGCCGCGACGGAGACCCCGAGGGCCCCGTCGGCGGCGGGGCCCCGCGAGCTCCAGCTGAAGGCCCCGCCGCCGACGCGGCTGCGCATGGAGTACGCCGCCGACATCATCTCCGGGGACACGTACGCGCCGACACCTGCGACATTACATATACGATCATCAATATTACGCTCACTGAATTATAAACAATGTCAAATAAAGTATGATAATGTGTATGTGACCAGAAATTAGTTCTCACAGAAAAGATTTCCGTTTTACAATCATTATGAAAAAGGTAACTCTAAATATTTTATCTACAGCCGTTTCGGAGATAAGCTGGAACGAACAGACAGACAAAAAATTAAAAAATATCCTTTTGTTATGAGTACCGTATATACGTTATATTGAATGAATGATGAATGATATATTTCGTTCAACCTTTCAGTTGTGCAAATATTAGTTTTAAAATGTACATTAGCCACGAAATGGGAAATCATTCGGGCAGAAATAAATAAAAAGAGCACCAAAATATTGCATAAGAGCATAAAATTCACATGCCTTTAGTAAAAAAAACTGTTATGGTTAGTCATATTAGATAGTAGAGGTGAATGCATTACCAATAAGTATGGGCTGAACGATGTCCGGCGGGGCCCCCACGGTGCAAAGCGCGGGCCCGTGGTTGCCGGCCGACACCACCCAGCTCACGCGGTACCGGTTCACCACGCTACATATTATGTCGCCCACCCGACTGGAATTAAATAAATAATAAATAAATATTCTGGGACATTATTCCTCCCTCACACACGGCTATGTAACCCCAAACTAAGCAGAGCTTGTACTAAGTTGTGTAAGCCAGATAACTGATATACTACTTTCCTTTTGGTAAATACATACATCTATACTAATATTATAAAGAGGAAAGATTTGTATGTAAGTATGTTTGTAACGAATTGGCTCAAAAAGTACTGGACCGATTTAAAAAATTCTTTCACCGTTAGAAAGCTACATCTTCACCGAGTAACATAGGCTATATTTTATCCCAGGAACGCGGGTGAAACCGCGCGGAAAAGCTAGTAAATAGATAATTTACAAACAGACATGTTCATGCCCACAAATTTGTCCTGAGTGGGAATCGTACCCACTTTCTTTGATGTATGAGCACTATAGTACGATTTTTGAAAATGCAACCCCTTAGTGGGTAAATAGTGGTTCGTGGAAGGCTAGTTATTATGTACTAGCTTCCGCCCCGCGGTTTCACCAGCGTTCCCGAGGGATAAATAGTAGCCTTTAGCCTTTCTCGATAAATGGGCTATATAACACGTTTGCGTTACATTTTATTATTTACTTTATATTGGTATTTTTCGTTTTGTTTTAATTGCATATTGTATGGTACATTTTGCTGTTTTTGAAAAAATATAGCCAATAGTCAGATGATAAAAATATAAAAAAATTTAACCTTACTGAGTTTCTTGCCGGTTCTTCTCAGTTGAAGGCCGACTTCCGAACCGGTGGTAACTTCAGTAAATTCGACCTTCATAAGTGCCCTCCTAGGGCCCAAATTGAATAAATGGCTTTGACTTTGATTAAGCTGAGCATAAGTTAACTTAGCTTATATTCAACTTGATGTTTCATTTCATGCAATAACTTCTTGATACTGATTAGTAAAATCATCAAACACTGTAGTGATTTTGATGGAATTTATACCTTAATAATAAGAACAATAGAGCTGTTATACAGTGTCCACAATAATAGATAACTCACCCAGCATTTGCCCAGTGTGCATGTTCTCCATAACTCATATTTATAACATCAATCTTCATTTTCTTGGACAACTCCATAACTTTGATGCAAGCCCTGACGAGGGCCGTGCCGGTTTCCATGGAAACCAATCTGCTGTCTCCTATTGTCAAGGAGATGATCTTGGCCCCCGGCGCGACGCCGTTCTTGTCTGGCTCGTCGGGGAAGTACCCAGCCGCTATCGCTGCTACGTGGGTACCGTGGGTTGCTATTGGAAGTTTACATTCAAATATCAGTAGAATGTAGTATTTACATGGTAGCTGAGTGCAACACTGAGGATATTCACCGAGACAAGTGTTTTTTTTTTTATCCTACTTAGGTGGCAAACAAGCTTACGGCCCACCTGATGGTAAGTGGTTACCGTAGCCTATAGACGCTCATAACACCACGGGCAAATAAATTACAATATTACATTTTCCCTGCCAGGGGTGTCACTCACGCGTTGCCAACCTTGAGACATGAAGTTGTTAAGTCTCCTTTGCCTGTAATTTCACCGGCTCCCATACCTTCCTAACCGAAACACAGTAAAACAAGTGCATTACAATTTCACGGCGGAATTAGATATGGTGGTAGTACTTCCCCGGGCGAACTCTGCACTAAGAGTTCTACTACCTGCAAGTTAATCTATACGTGATTTAATTGGTCAGTAGCATGATATATGGCACATACACTGAGTTCTAACCATAGAAATAGAAATATACTTAGAAATCGCATGACGCGTTGTTTCTACGAGAATCAGTGTCGCCACAAATCCCTCACTATCTGCCTCACCACTACATACGAACTGTGATTGGATATCGACAAGCTCACAAATACACTAATATACATTTGTTTAAAATTCAACATTTTCCTTTAGATTCTTATTAACAACATTATCAAATAGTGTAATAATACCGTGTGTGGTTTTTTTTATTTCAAAATCAATGGGTTCGATCCCTGGCTATGCAGTTTTAGTTTTCATCAAAATTGGGCTTGAGACTCCTTTGAGTGTTTTTCGCTATTCCTTATAGTTTAATATTTGGCTATCCACGCCCACTTGAGAAATTCACCCTATATAGATAATAAAAGATACTAATAGAAAGAGAAAGTTGCATGGAGGGGGCATAACTGATGACATCACATCCGTAACGATTTTTCCTTACGAGACCATTTTTGCCAACTAATGCTCAAATACAAACTTACATTGCGACTGCCACACACATCAACACCTTACACTGCATAACATTAAAGTTCAAATTAGCATGTCTCTGGCTAGTATAAAGCCCAACTCACAGCACATGCCGACGATCTCCAGCGTATTGCCACCATCATGTACGTTGATGCTGATAGTCATCTCGTCGAGGGCCGTGAGGTGGCGGTGGTCGCGCGTCGCGCTGTACTCGCCCACCTGCGGCCCGGACGATAGGTCACCGCGCTCCGACGTGTCGATGCATGCTCTACATAATATAATACACATTACAATCATTATTTTAAGGTTTCGATAGCTCAGTGGCAGTGACGTAGGATACCGATGAAGGAAAACATCGTGAGGAAACCATAGCACACTTTGTAGTAGCCAGTCAGGTGGCTACCATTCGTCGAGTAAATCTATTGCACACCTACCGGTGTGTTCCGAAAACTGCACTTGAAGACCAGTTCTTTCTAGGCTTTGTGATTACCACCTTCAGCCACATGATCACTTACATGGTGAGATAATGGTCAAAACAAGCCTATAAACAAAAATAACCTTTCAATTAATATTTAAGTATGCATAATTTTTTAATCCATGCGGAACTAGTGAGGTTGAGGTCACCATGTGAGGCATCCCAGGAGAGCCTTACTGTCCTGTCATATGTCAGTATTGATAGTTTGATTATCTGTTGTGGTTTATGAATGATGCAGGACTTTTCTACTTTGTTAATTTAAGGCGACGCCTTGAAGATTTTGGTTGCAAGGATTCCGATTTTTCTCAACAATGATTAAAGCGAACGAACTGAATTTTATTGTAAGAATTCATCATGTCTTTGACTTTATTTTGTACGTTGCATAACACGATTGGTTAACTTTTATAACACAAAATAATTAATAAAAAAGACCGGCGTTGAGGATCGATTTGAGGTTCCTAAATTTCTACATTATATTAATTGAAACTGATACTATAAATTGTACGTAGGTTTTATGAAATATATTTGTAGTTTTTAAATTAACCAATAAAAACCATTTTGTCGCATACGCCCGTTCCGTTTACGCGGGTTTTCTATGAGAGGTCGCTACAGTAGGGAGCGGGACGCGGCACGTTGAATTTCAGATTTTTAAGCTTAACGCGGCGTCACCTTAATGTAAATGTGGGTAAATGAATTACAACATGACATCATCACTTTTCCGTGTACTGGCTACCTAGTATAATACATGATCAAAGTTACAATGTGTATTAATTAACTTCAGGACTTTACACTTACGCTTTTGAATGAAGCTGGGCTCTGTGTTCTAACCAAAATGTATCACACAAAAAGGGCCCTATTCATTTGGCAGAAAAGAAGAACCCACTTCAAATTAGGTTTTAAATTATAATTACTAATTAGATTTCAATTAAACTTGACACACAGGATACTCTTTAGCTGGCAATACATAAGACCTATGTAGAATGCGAGTAAAACCATGGGGTAGAAGCTATTTAAGGATAAAGCCAACATTCCTAACCTCCAAACACTTCCATCATGGAACAGCACGCAGTCATACGTAGGTCCAAGGTCTAAGTACTTCTTTTCAGCGGCTTGCAGCACTTCGACTCTTGCTTCCAGCTCTTCTTTGAGCAGCTTGTCATTTTGACTTAGCGTGGGGTTTTTTGCCACTGTGGGGAATTTAATATGGTTACATTACATAGTACTCTGTAGTTCGGATTGAACAAACTCACTACATTTTGATTGCCAGGATGATGAGAGACATCGCTATATGGGGATGCAATATATGTCTATCACGCCACACATTTTTTCATACAAATAAACAAAATTAGCCTTGTACGGGACAGTGCAATATCACTTAAGATTACCTATAAGAATATGTTAGAATATTATGAAATCAGATTACGTACCAACATTATTCTCAAAGTCCTGCAACTGTTTGTTAGCTTCAGCAAAAGCTGGTTTGTGACCAACATCCCAAGCGTGCTCCTTACGGTGATCCTGTATCCTTTCCTTCAGCTTCTTGGGATACAAGCTGTACGGATAGACAATACCAACACGCCACTCACCCGTTGGGTTCTTCCATGATTCTGGTATCTGAAGTAAAAATGATGTATTTCATTAAATCTATACCTTTTTGGTCTAATTTCTGTAATGGCTTTAAAACAGGATTTTATGAAATTTGGTTTATAGATAGTATAGGTCCTGGTCAGAGAGTAGTCTTAGGTCCTATATACTAGTTAACATCAAAAATAATTATGGTCTAGTAAACAATTCTAAGGTACTGTAACATAACGGATTTTAACCCTCCCCTTGTCCGTTGCGTTCCCTAAAAGGTACCCCTGATGAAAATAAAAAAACAATTTACCGGTTCAGAATAGTATATTTAATTTGTTTTAAAGTAGAAGTTTATTTAGTATATGCCCTAGCTTCTCAGAAGGAGAAAGATTGTGGGTTACCTGAGAATAATTGCATTACATCAACATGAATTGATTAAAAATCAATAGGCAAATATAATGTTTCAATAATAATTGATAAACAATTAAAGGAACACTTAATATTTGAACTATTGATTAATTGGCTGCGAACCGTATAGATAATAGAAAGCTACAGACAATTAATCAAGGAAAAATATTAAGTTATAAACCGATTAATCGATTGACTAATCGAATGAAAATAAAAATATTTAATAATAATTAAAGACCCGTTTTTTACTATGTTACAGTACATTTGAAATATATGACTTTATCCTCTACTGTTTTTTCAACAAGTCACTTTGAAAGTTGAAACACCTTGTTGTAAGTAGGTATACACTTTGGTTTGTATTTATGTAATATGATTTGATTTAACTGTCACTGAGAATAAAATTGAGATTTACATGTTTTATAAAACCTTAATTAGAAAGTAATATAATTATCATTATTTTTACTGTGAGTTGCTTTTCTGTCAATTGGAGCAGAGTCTAAGCTTCCTCACACCTCTATGCCAAAAACAGCTGTACACCTGTCTGTCACACACAAGTCAATGACCTTAGCCAAAATCTCAAAACAAGACTTGGCTGAATTTCACTTTAAATTGATTCTATTGTATTATGAGAGATACTAGCTAGAGAGTTAGAAGTCATGTTACTAGATCCGTTGAAAACAAATTTACCTTCAGTTTACGTCCAGTAAGACCGGTAATGCACCCGTCGACTACCTTACGTATGATAGTGCTGGTGTCCACATCACCGCACCCGCTGCAGTCAAATCTCTCTATAACCTTCGTTTCACCTGTACTAGTCACCTGAAACACGACCAACACGAATTATCGACCATAAAAGCATTAAAACCTCAACTAAACAAATCGTGACAAGACAGATTTTGTACCTTCAAGCCGGCAGCGGCTGGGTCGACACCCGAATCAAATATAGCAATAATGGTGTCCCTGCCATCGTATTCTGCATTTTTATTCAGAAAAGAGACAACCCCAGTCTCTTTTTTCGGCAATAAACCCCAAACAGGGAAGTCACAGTCGATCGGTGCGTCTGCCATTTTTGATGATCCGATACGATGTGTTGCATCAAGAGAAAATTAATATTAAATTATAGAGGTTATATAGTCAATGAATGAATTATAAAATTCATCATGTTAGTTAAAAATGCATTAAATAATTTGATTTATGCTGCTATGAGCCAGAACCAGAATTAACTAAATAGATAGCCTATTCAAATATTAATGATTTAGCCATGCATACTCTAGGTTCATTCGAAGCACTCAATAGGGAGGCCCATCCATACACCGTCAATATAATTTTATTGTGTCAATATTTATTGTTTAATTTAAATTGAACCTTTATTTAACAATCATTGCAAAGAGTTAAATAAATCATACATACAATATATCATTTCCCAATACCAATTTTTCATCCAAGCCATAGACCCCTTAGACTCGTCCCTAGTAAGTAAAATGGTCTACCATGGGTCTTCTTTTATTGGTGAACCATTTACGTCAGCCAATATTTTGCAGCAAAACGTTGGAAAACGTTTAAACCCACAAAAATAACATTCAAAAAAATAATTTCAAATATATTATATTTTTATAAATTGTAATGATTACATATTATGATCATTATTTTTACGACATTGGTTTAAAAAAATGTAACGATCAAAAAATGCCACTGGCCATGCATGATAAAACAAAATAACTAGCCTGATGTCAAATGATACTAAAAAAAATCTTCGTTAGTTTTTGATAGAAGAAACCAGACCAATTTATTGGAATTGGAAAGAATATGTTATGCGATTGATTGAAAATGCTATATAAGTAAACTTGAAATTATTTCAACATTCAAATACTGCACTAAATATTTTATAATCAAACTATGTGGTTTGAAATTCTTATACCAGTTGGTATTATAACTGCTGGGGTAGCATTGCCAGGATATGGTCTTTGGTGGTTACATTATTTAGTAAATGGCAATGTAAGTATCTTTTTTTTATTGAATCGCACACTGTCTAAGGCACCATTTAATTTACTGCATTCTTAGGGCCAAAGTTTTTTCAGAGGTTTAACTTTTATCAAAAACATTGTTTTATTTTAACAAAATTTATAGGATAGTCTAATACATTAAGGCTCCAGTCTCCCTAAAATCAGTGTTCTTGCGGAATTTATCAGAAAAGAAATATTGTTTTTTAGTCATCAGAAAAGCAATAAATGAAATATATTTTACATTATTTTAAAGTGTGAGATTTGAAGTTTCCTATACATATTTTATTTTTTAATTTGACGCCACTTTTATTAGCTTTGTGAGGCTTTAAACATACCTCTATTTACGTTCCACGCGTAGAGGGTCTCATTCATGCACACGCCACGAAAAAAATATCACAAAAACAAGAAATGTATTCAGATTAAATTTGTCGGCAAATCCTCTACAATAATCTTATCTAGTTACTTTTTTTCAAAATTGTCTCAATTTCTTATTTAAACTGCTTTAAAAAGTTATAAATTTCTGAATTTGACCCTTGCAACATATATTTTTTTCTATTACAAAGTAATGGTTTAGAGAAATCAAACTTTAACCACTCCGAAAGCAACTACTTATATGTCGAATAAAAAATATAAGCATTCAAAAAATCATTTAAAATAAATTTACCAAAACTAAACAAGTAAAACATAAAACGCATCAAAATTCCATTCAATTCCGCTGGGAATTGACAGCCGATTTTTTTCGTGGCGTGTGCATGAATGAGACCCTCTACGCGTGGAACGTAAATAGAGGTATGTTTAAAGCCTCACAAAGCTAATAAAAGTAGCGTCAAATTAAAAAATAAAATATGTATTGGAAACTTCAAATCTCACACTTTAAAATAACGTAAAATATATTTCATTTATTGCTTTTCTGCTGAATAAAAAACAATATTTCTTTTCTGATAAATTCCGCAAGAACACTGATTTTAGGGAGACTGGAGCCTTAAGTGGAAGGGGAGAATATTATAATGAGTACTTTTGGCTAAGGCAGGAGAAACAATTTCCTACCTTCACTTACGACTTGTTCTTGGCCACACTGCTGTTCGTGGTATATCCTTAAACTTGTATACAATGGCAACACAGTATTGGCTGTCATTCTTTGTGAAGTGAAACTATTCCTAAATAGATTTCTGTAATTAATTAAAAATATGTGGTACGAAATCTTGCCGAGTGCCTTCATTATAACTGCTGCGTTGGGCTTGCCAGGATGGGGTCTATATCACATTCACAATCTGAGTTTAGGCAACGTAAGTAATCTAATAACATGAATGTTAGGTAACACAAACCGAAATCCCACTAATATGACCACAGATTATCCAGTGAAAAATAGAAGAGATAAAATTGTGAAGTATTATTTTAGTACCTACCTTTTGTCACGAAGAAGGTTTTAAGTTGTCAAAAAACCCTTTAATTCCTGGACCTATTAGGTATTTTTGAATAAAATTTAAACTTATTTATCCAAATTAGGCCCAGGTGAAGCACTTATGATTGTTACCATTGACTCTACCACCCATTAAGAATACACTTATTTGAAAAGAGCCCCAAAGCTACTCTCTCTAAGTATTTTTTCATATAAATTTCATCTTCGTTACAAAGATACATCCACTTACTCATATACTAAATTTTTATAACATCTATCTATAGCTATCTATCTGTGTGTGTCTGTACTTTGAAGATTGAAGAATAGTAATAAAAAATAGAAAGGGGGTAATGAAATAAAGGCTATATTCTGCTCCAAATTTTATTAATCTTTGCCTACCTGTGAAAACTACATAAAAATCCGTTCAGTAGTTCCGGCGAACACCTAGTAATTTAATATAATGTCTATTTCAGCATTACAGACGCAGCTTACTGGACAGATTTGAGCGTAGCTTGTACCAACGAGACCTGAGGCTCACTGGAAACCCGTACAAACCTAATGTGAGTATTATAGATAAACATAAATAAAAATCATTTCCTTTGTTTTGGAGTAGAATATTAAATTGGAAGGGTTCTAGTTAGTTATTAGCTAAGTATATTTTAGTAGCTTTCACATACCTTCTGAGGTTATAATAGTCTAAGGGACTCCACATGAAATAGGATTAGTGGACAAGAACAAGTGGTTTTGGTTTAAAAAAATATCTAGAGTAATGAACAGGTAAATGTTGCATTCTATATTTATAGAGAAAATTCAGCAATCATTGAAACCAATAACATTATGATCAAAACTGTAATTGAAACAAAATCTACAACTATATTGTAAAAAAACTAAAGTTAAATGCCGGGTTTCGCAAGTAAATTATAAATACCTACCACAATAATATAGTTATTAAATTTTTCTTAATTTTTCAGGGACTGGAGACTATTCCAGATGAATGAATATACAGTAATAAATAAAAATGTAGTGCTAAATTATAAAATTTTATTTTTATTATATTCTGTTGTAAAATAAAAATAATTCTCTGTATTTTTTATGTTATAATTTAAATATTTCATTCCTTTCAAAAGCTTTCACCTGTGCTAAGAAACGTAAATATACTGGGTGATTTTTTAGTCGTTGGCAATACTTGCAAGGGCAATACAGGCAGTACTCATCAATATAAACAACTTTTACTATGGCACCAACCGTGAAATCACGAAAAAAATATAAGCTGTTCAATTAAATACCTAGTCGACCAAAATGTATGAAGCAACTGTTTTCGCGATATCAGAGGGTCTCATATTGAAAGTTGTTCATATTGACGCGATAGTGTATTATATTATCTATGTTGACGAGTACTACCACCCCTGCGAGTATTGCCAACGATTAAAAACTCACCTGTATAGTACTTCTCTGGTAGGTAGATTTACCGAAAGTTAATCGTTTTCAATACAAACCAACCGAGTGTACCGTGCCTTTCAAATTTCATATAGTGCCAGCCAATAAACGTATGTAGTGTATTATATTCTATTTGGTGCCAATAGTCTCCGGGTAAATAGGCTGTGACATAATAATAATATGGATTATATATCGTGTATGAAGATACTTTCATATATTTTCGCCGAAACATATTATTCGCTGGTTTTCATTTGGCTGAAATGTTTTTGTAAGTTTTTATATAAAATTTTAATCATTTTTCCAACCACTTATGTACGGCATCCAATTGAATTGAAAAACATACATATCTATGTAACTTCGCTGATAATGCAATAATATGGCACCATGGAACTCACAGAACAATATGTTTTTATATTTCTATGATGGAACTAGTGATGAAGTCGGAAGTTGGCCATAGGAACTCTTCAACTAAACAAGATATTTGTTTGGGTTCATTGAAATTGTCGTAACAAGTACAATAGCTTTAGGTGGTGTCCAGGGTATGTTGATGGAGCCGAAAGGTGGCCATAGATAGAAATTCCTCAACTAAACAAGATAGTCGAGTTTGGGCTCATTGGATTTATCATGACGTGTACAATAGCTCTAAGTGGTGTCCAGCCAGGGTCTGATGATGAAATCATAAAACGCCACGAATAAATAAAACTAATAAATCTGAAAATATCAAACTATAACGCATTGTCTCTTCGCAAGTTCCCCCCAGAATGTTGCGTTGCGTTGCGTTTAATGCGTTTATACAGTAAGTACTTGCATTGGGTCTAGAAAATAAAAGTTGGCAACACAAAACAAGAAGGGCAATACGTCAATGTCAGTTGTCATGTCTATAGGGATGTGACATTGAGTGAAAAAACCGATTAATTAATAATCGATTTTTCGCTTTTCAGTGTAAATAAAATTGTGAAAAATTGTTTTTAGAAGAAATAATCGATTTTTTCACTCAATGTCACATCCTTGCACAGTTCCATCTCAATAATAGTCTTGTCACTGATCCAATGTAAAATATCGCAAGAAGAAACCGTTAAAAAGAAGCGAAACCAATTTACATACATACATGGCGCCGTCTTTTGATCGACTTATTTTAGTGAACTTGCTTCGTATTTTTTCATTCGTCGCACAGATGGCGCTGTTTATTAAAATCGATTATTAAAATGTGTGAATTATATAATCGATTTATATTATAAAAAAAAAACGATTAATGAAAAAACTATTATTCGAAAAAAAATAGTCGAATTATATGAAAATTGATTATTTTTTCACATCCCTGCATGTCTGTCACTCTCTCTCTGTCAAGTGTCAGTCATTCAGCAGATAGTTGATTGATGGTCGGTGGGATTTTCATTTTCGGATTTCATTGGTTTTGTTGTATATTTTTTTTAGGAGGTACAGTAGGTACTTATGATAAATGGCTAGATATTGGCCTTAGGGTCTGGATAAATGGATAATTGTTTTGTAGACATCACTTTGGAATTTCTTGCAGTTGCTTTCCACAATATTCTGTATTACACGGCTGTTTACCCGCCAAGTATTTTTGAAACTAAGAAGAAATATAATATCGTCGTCTACCGCTCCATCCATCCTGAAATCAACCAGTACATAGATCTAAGCTTAAAAAGCGTTGCAGAGTGTTTAAAAAGTGGTCAGCTAAAGCGCATAGAATTCGTTGTTACAGATAACGAATATAAACCTTTATTGAGCTTTGTTTTTGATTTATTTAGAAACGACCAGTTTGATGAAACAACAGATGCATATCTCATACAGGCTGAGCAGAATTTACGCGCTTTCTGCCTAAAATTGTCATCAATCAGTCATACATTCCAAGACTTGCTGCATGAGGACCGCAGTTTCACCATATTTCTTCATACTAATGAGTCGACAGCTGTTGCCATGGCAACTAATCCTGAATTTGAAGAATTCCCTTTGATACAAGTAGAAGAGAAGTATGAGGAATCAAATAAAATTATCCCATTGAGAAGATTTGCACTTCGAAGTTATAGTTTGGATGTTTTCATAGAAATACATTAGAAACTAAGGACAAATAACTTATTTATAAAATTTAATAAGAATATTGTGTTGATAAGGTTTACCTTTATACAAGTTTTCTAATAAATATTATAAATTGTTTCATAAATTATCATAAAAGCTGGCAATTATGAAACATGATGTTTAAGTTATTGTATCTGTATCTTTATAAATAATTATATAACTTAAAATTTAAATTTATTATGTTTATTCATCAACCACATGGTCTAACATACATAGGTACCTACTCTATTTTTATTTTATGTTTGCAAATCTATCATTTGAGTAGACAGATGTAAATAAGATGTTGGTTAATTTTTTTTTATTTTTTATAGAAGTTTCTTACTTATAAGTTTTCTTTTTGTCAAGTGGATTTAAATGTTATTGAGATTTAAATAAACATTTTTTTAAATAAATAGCACTATATCATAAATACTAAACTATTGAAACGCTAAGATGGCCATTTGTATGAACATGTGCCATGTGAATATTGTGATGGGTTCTGCAGTTTAGCCGTGAAAAGGTAACTAGAGCTACTATCGCATTTATAATATTAATATGGATTATAGGACATAAAGTCTAGACTAGAAGATACTGGCTCTTAAGAGTAGCTGCCTGAACTATCATTCACCTGTCTTATAAAGCAGTCATGTGCCCATCAAATGCCTCAATGGGGGCTACCGTTTTTGTGCTCACCATTGGCGCCACTGTCGAGGAAGGTCCTGAAGTATATATGTTTTTTTATTTATTACAGGCGTTTAAATTTAAATCTTACTTAATACCTTAAACCGTAGGTACCGTAAAAATATCGAGCATGCCTCAGTTTTGCGCAGTTCCGTTATCTTCGGGAAAAAAGGAGGACATAATTTTCCGAAAGATAAAACTGTCTCAAAGCAGTGCCATTATGATCCGAAACCGTGCCATAATTAATCTCAGGTATTGCAAAATATTCACAACATTATTCTAATTAGAAATAAACCCGCGTAGTCCACCTAGAAACAGTGAAATTTGTAATTTTAAAGACCTCACGCTACACTAGCGCCTCTAGCGGCGAATTCACTCGCGATAGCCCCCATTGCTAATGGAATTTCGGATATTACAGAATACACTAGAAGTACGGAATCAACTCGCCAACAGAATTACACCCAACCCGAGCAGCTCTAAATAACCCAGCCGGTCCTGTTGGCGCCAGCGTGAAAGTATTTTTTTTAAATTACTAAATACTTTACAATATTTTTTAAAATACTAGCTTCCGCCCCGCGGTTTCACCTACGTTCCCGAGGGATCTTATGTTTTCCTGGGATGAAAAGTAGCCAATAGCTTTCCTCGATAAATGGGCTATCCAACATTATTATAATTTTTCAATTCGAACCAATAGTTCCTGAGATAAGCGCGTTCAACCAAACAAACAAACCCTTCAGCTTTATAATATTAGTATAGATAAGTATAAGTATAGATACAATATTTATTTCTATTCTATTTATTTACGCAATCAAAATGAATAGTCAATTATTTGCTAAATAGTTTTCATACTAGGATAAGTATTATGACATAATTAAATAATTTGTGGATTTAACCATACTATCTTATTCTGTAGGTAAACAAGAAATATCAACAAAATAGGATGCAATATTTAGATATAGATACAATATTTATTTCTATTCTATTTATTTACGCAATCAAAATGAATAGTCAATTATTTGCTAAATAGTTTTCATACTAGGATAAGTATTATGACATAATTAAATAATTTGTGGATTTAACCATACTATCTTATTCTGTAGGTAAACAAGAAATATCAACAAAATAGGATGCGTTTTTATGTTAAAGTACTAAGTAATGTTAAAAAAGCAGGTAGTAGAATTCAAAATTGGCGCCAGTGTCGAATATTCTAGATTATGTGCCTACTAGCAGATACCATCTTCATTTCTCAGCTTAACTTTCAAACACCTCAATCTTGAATATATTTCGTCCCAGTCTATGTAGGCTCCAATAATTTTCCTTACATTATTTACATTGTCTTCATAAGCATTCCTGCCATGCAGTAACCTTGTATTATCGAAAGCAAGAATATCCCCATCTTTAGTTTTAAATTTAGCAGAGAATTTGTGATTCAAATCCATGAACATTGCATGAGCTTCATACCAGGGTATTACCTTCTCTATAGGCCCAGGGAAATGACTGCCTCGTTGTGGTATAGAAAAATTTATCCGGGTAATTTCGCCGCCGGCGTCGAGAGAAATGACAGGGGATCGATGCAGTTTGAAAAACTCATTGTCGTGCTCAATCCCTACATCACTCCATTCCACTTCTGTATCGGTGAGGAGTTTGTACTGCTCTGGATGATTTTCTTTCATATAATCGCCCACGAAATGGCAATCTGAGAGTAAATTTTCACCACCCTGACTTGATGTCTGCACAAGGCAATGCAGCAAATTAGTTCCGGGGCAGTATTCGTAGTACGGCAGATCTGTATGCATTTGCAAATTACTAGATAGGTACGCAACATTACTAGTATTTGCAACGTGTTGGACAACGAATTTGACGCCGTAGTGAGTTCTTTTTGTAAAACCGATCTTATTTACAATAGCATCTAATGCCGTTTCAGAATCTCGTGTATTTTGTATTAATGCGACGCCATACATTGATAAATTTAGTAACCAGTTGTATAATGCCTCATCAGAAGTTAGTATTTCATTATAATCATGTTTACTACAAATTTTGTTGAAATCTTTACCATTCCAAGTTACTTTCTTTGGTTTATAAATCGTGTCATTGTACTTCTTTTGATTCTCTGATGTGAAACTTCGGAATTTTAGCCAGTCAAACTTGTATTGAGACGTGTGGCCGTCGCTCCATGTTACTTGCACAGAATTTTGGCCCTTAACGACATCTTTTGGCTTGATGTTTAAGTCGAATTTACTCCAATCGAGGATTCTGCTTTTAGCTGATTGATGAAAGCATTTCTCACACTGACAATTGTCTCTTAACCATACGTACGGGAACTTTAGTTCTTCTCCTCGGATCTTCAAGTTTAGGTAATCCTTATTTGTCAGTAGCACATTGCCACTGTGAATGTTTTTCTTTACTTGTACACTATTAATAAGTTTAGTCGAACTTTGTACTCTTCTTAATATGAACATGTTTGAAGTCTCACTGAATGATAACGCGCGAGATAATTTTAGTTGACATAATAATGTTCCAGATAATGAAACTAATTTAATATTGGAACTAAATAAATATATCAACGAACGCCTTGTAATGATAAGTTTAGTAGAAGTCGACAACTTAAATCTGCAAACCGGTCTTTAGTTTTAATTTTGTTGCCGAGGTCAATGCGCTTAAGTGTCAAGACGAGATCTATATATGTACCTACATTGATAAGTACAAATAATTGTTTCATAAACAATAGTTTATGTTCTAATTTCTACTGTCATATAATTGTATTATCGGATTATCATATTTTTATTTACTATATTTATTACGACGACTTCATTTTGCTAGCCTACTCTTTGGTATAATCAAAACCAATAAACCATCTTATTTGTATGACAAGCTTACATTTTCCCAACGACCAACAAGAGTAACCTCCCAGCTAGTATGTCCAAGTCACGGTACAGCTGCATTCCGTGGTAGCTTTCGGTATGCTGCCAGGAAATGTTGGAATATTATTCCTCCACCTATCAGGAATGCAAACACGATTATCCAACGATCGTACAAGCAGCATCTCCTTGATTTACAGAACCATTGATTTTTCTTTTAACATTCGCATCAGAGGATTGTCGGAAAATCAGTTGTAATTGAATTTAGTATTTCATCATTATATATACAATATTTACACTTACCTACTTATTCACACTCACGTCATAGTTATTAAGTATTTATTAATTTACAATTATGATCTTAGTATATACAGGGTTATTTGTTACTCGCCGGCAATGCTTTAGGGGGTGGAAGTACTTATTAAAATAAACAACTTTTATTATGGGACCAACCATGAAATCGTAAAAAAAACTTGATTGAGCAAGGTTGGCCTTTTGTATGTTTTTTTTTTTTCCGAGATTTCATAGTTGGTCTCATAGTAAAAGTTGTTCACATTGATGAGTACTTCCACCCCCTAAAGCATTGCCGGCGAGTAACAAATAACCCTGTATATGATTTTAAAAGTCATTGTTTATTTACGTAGTCTACGTACATACATCTTAATATAAACTGTATAAAATATATAATTAATTTATCGAGCTTATTTATTGTATATTATATGTATGTATAAATAATATATACTTACTATTATATATTATTAGGCCCCTGGTTCCCACTAAAAACCAGCATCGTAGCAATATGCACCGTATTTGTGCGATATTATGCTGAGTGGGAGGCCTTTTCAGTTCTTTAGAGATAGTTTTAGGTTAAGTTATAGATTTAAGATTATAATGATTTAGGAATATTATTATTATAGATTTAAGATAAATAATTATATTATGATAAGATATATTGAGCTGAATAAATATTTTTCTATTCTATTCTATAACTTCATTACAACATAATTTCTTCTAAAAAAACTTTTTTTTAAAGAAATCTTTCCACTATTTGCACGTAAGACTAGAGATAGTACTATGGGCATGTATCTACTACATACAAACAAAAATAATATTAAAAGGATTGTTGATAAAAAAGGTAAGGTTCGGAACATTCAATTCTTGCTAAATTAACAAATCATTTTAATGATGTAACAAAATAATGTATTATGCTCAATTTTTGTAAATTGTGCTTAGATATTCTAACATTTATTTCATTAAGGCTCCAGTCTCCCTAAAATCAGTGTTCTTGCGGAATTTATCAGAAAATAAATATTGTTTTTTAGTCATCAGAAAAGCAATAAATTAAATATATTTTACGTTATTTTAAAGTGTGATATTTGAAGTTTCCAATACATATTTTATTTTTTAATTTGACGCCACTTTTATTAGCTTTGTGAGGCTTTAAACATACCTATATTTACGTTCCACGCGTAGAGGGTCTCATTCATGCACAATGATAAATTCCGCAAGAACACTTATTTTAGGGAGACTGGAGCCTTAACTACAGCATAAGTACCTTTTCGTTTCATATTCAAAAAATTATCTACATTATTTATTTTGTATTTAGTATAATCTATAAAAATAATTTTGACTAGTATTTATATGTACAACAAATTTTATTAACTCATCTAAGAAAGCAATCAAAAGGCTGACAGACTGTCCACCTGATGGTAAGTGGCTACCGTCACCTATGGACATCAGCAGTACCAGAGGGATTGCCGTGTTGCCGACGTTTATAAAGCCTAGAAGGCAACTGCCTCTCAAGTGCAGCTACTGGAACACACCAGTAGCTGTTTGGTGAAGCTAGGGAATTACAAAGTTGTTAAATGTAATAATGATACATTGAAGATGCATTATATTAGGGCCCAAACTGAATACATGAATAAATTAATAGTTAAAATGAAGCTCATTCAAATCTTTATATATAACAAATCATCTTCTATATGTTTGTGTCCGTAAAACTCAAAAAGTAGTCGATGGTTTAACTTGAAATTTTTACACAACGTTGCATTTCAATATAAGAGTATTTTTATATAGTTTTCATCCCTAAGTTACCATGGGAATGGAAAATTCTAAGCGTTTTACGAGTTTTAAATTGAGTAAAAATATTTTTTTATTAGCTTATTTGATGAGATGTATTATAATGCAACATCTTTCAACCCCAAAATTTTTGGTAAATAATAAAAAATAACCCTACCTATATAGTTATTTACACTCAGACTCAGGACAACCAGACAACCTATTCATACAAACATTTGTGATTATAAATATGTGTCGTGTGGTCAATAAATACTTGAACATTTAAAGTCTGACCAGAAAAATAATAAACCTGCGTGAGGGCGCCACTTGAAAATATATTGACAGTTCATAGTAATATCAGTACACGTATTAGTTCCGTAAAAATCCGCAATATGGCGAGGTATTTTATTATTCTGATCGGGCTTTAATTAGTTAAGATTAAATATATAATTAGGTCATATAACTTAATGTTTAAGCTGTACTTTGATCTTGTGATAAGCATTACTGAGTATACCTCGAATGTTCCATATGTCATCAAATTTCTCCGGCTGAGTGTTGAAGTTGCTATCCGTTGCCTTTGCCCATAATTCAACCTGTATATTTTTTTTTAAGTGAGTCACAGATACTCAAATATTTTTTTACACTCTATAATGTATGTCTAACAAAAAAAGTTTCAAATAAATAATTGCTTGTTTATAGTATTAGCCGAATGATATTTGCATTATAAATCGATCACGAAATATAACGATTATTTAAAGCGATAATGTCAAATATCGAATAGATGGTGGAAATTAATTAAACAATTTATCGATAAGCAGTTTGTGCAACTATAGTTCTCTCTTTTTGTTTCTGGCCAAGTAGTCTGTCGCTTTCGCATATGCCCGCGTGTTCACATAGCGTAGTCATCGCTCCGGTCAAGTAGTTTTTACGTCAGAAACGTTGCACTTTGAAACATTTCACATATAACATTGCGTGACATTTGCACTCACATTACATCTTAAAATCTCACTTCCATTGCGTCTAAAGAAAAAGAGATTAAGGCTCCAGTCTCCCTAAAATCTGTGTTCTTGCGGAATTTATTAGAAAAGAATCATTTTTTTTTAGTCATCAGAAAAGCAATAAATGAAATATATTTTACGTTATTTTAAAGTGTGAGATTTGAAGTCTCCTATACATATTTTATTTTTTAATTTGACGCCACTTTTATTAGCTTTGTGAGGCTTTAAACATACCTCTATTTACGTTCCACGCGTAGAGGGTCTCATTCATGCACACGCCACGAAAAAAATATAACAAAAACAAGAAATGTATTCAGATTACATTTTTCGGCAAATCCTCTACAATAATCTTATCTAGTTACTTTTTTTCAAAATCGTCTCAATTTCTTATTTAAACTGCTTTAAAAAGTTATAAATTTCTGAATTTGACCCTTGCAACATATATTTTTTTCTATTACAAAGTAATGGTTAAGAGAAATCACACTTTAACCACTCCGAAAGCAACTACTTATCTGTCGAATACAAAATATATGCATTCAAAAAATCATTTGAAATAAATTTACCGAAATTAAACAAATAAAACATAAAGCGCATCAAAATTCCATTCAATTCCGCTGGGAATTGACAGCCGATTTTTTTCGTGGCGTGTGCATGAATGAGACCCTCTACGCGTGGAACGTAAATAGAGGTATGTTTAAAGCCTCACAAAGCTAATAAAAGTGGCGTCAAATTAAAAAATAAAATATGTATTGGAAATTTCAAATATCACACTTTAAAATAACGTAAAATATATTTCATTTATTGCTTTTCTGATGACTAAAAAACAATATTTCTTTTCTGATAAATTCCGCAAGAACACTGATTTTAGGGAGACTGGAGCCTTAAAAAGAAACAAGTAAATATATCGGGATCACTATGGATACCAGACGACTGTATGTTTTTTTTTTCTAAATAAACACCTACACATACACACTCAAACCCAAGACAAACGGACATATCCGTCCCGTGTGGGAACGGAACCGAGGAAGCCGAAGCTCGAAGCTACATACCTGTCGGTGGTCAGGTTGGCCAGGCACGGGCACGGGCACGGGCACGTCCGCTTGCCACAGCATCCAGGAGTAGTGCCGCAGCGGCGGCGCGCCGTCCAGCGCCGCGGGGCGCGCCTGCACCCACGAGCGGCCCCCGTCCGCGCTCACGTCCACGCGCAGGATCATGGCGCCGCCCCCCGAGTACGCGTACCCTACCGACACATTCTCTTTTACACCACCGCCTGCCGCCTGCCGCCTGCCGTACTCGGCGACGTCGATTACGATTTAATGTCTGTTGCGAGAGATGTATTTCGTTTCTTTCGAATTCGTCGTTGTGCCTTTCGATATGCCGTTATATGTTAGTGTAAATATTTAGTCGATTTACCGAATTGATAGCGTTAAATTTAGGGGTCATCCATAAACTCACTTTAAGGGGCGGTCGTGAAGTGTGAAATTGGGTGACGAGGGTTGAGAGGCGGGGGGACGTAAGTTTTGTGACGTCACGTGTCAAAATCTAAAGTATTAAAACGCAAAACTTAAACTGTTAGCGAAAATGTTAAAAATATGACCGACGGTTGTTGGGGTGGTGAGAGGGGGGTTGAGAATGTTGAAGGTGAGGGTTGGGGTGTGAGGGTCGAGGGGTAAGGGATTTTGGAACGAAGTTTCTCGAGACCCTCACTTTAGTGTAGAGTGTAGACGGTTATCCATAGAGCGTATAGGTCATAGATGCGCGCTTCTTCGTTCCTTCCGAGTGTTCCACGATACTCACGATTTTTTGTAGTTTATTTTACTACATACAAATACTTTTATGTAAAAATGCATGTTTTAGTACTAAGTAGTAGCATAATAGGCGATCGACATTTGAGAGTAAATACCTGCTCGTAAATCTATGACGTGGAAACACATCTCGATTTACGTGAACTATTATTATTGGTGTTATTCTGATATATTGATAACGCGATTGTTAAGTTTACAACCTTTGAGTTCAATACCTCATAAAATATTCACCTTAATAAAAGGACCAATAGACTAAAAATCCTAATTCAAAAAACAGTACCATTTATGACCTATCCAATGATACCTAACACAACGACTTGCGACATGTTATCGATAGCATTTCATTGTTTGCCAATCACTAGCGTAAATGTAAAATAAATTGCTTTTGGCGATGTAGTAGTGCGTTCACCAACAGCTGTTAGTTTTGTGTTCCAGCCAATGCACCGCGTTGATTGTATAATTAGTGTATTTGTGAGTTTTTAAACGATAAGGTTAACTTAATCGATGTAACTATATAATTATAAAAAAGGTTCCGAGTCCTTATGTTTGGAAGACGTTAGTTTATAAAGTTTTGATTTACCTGCATTCACAGATTTAGGGAAAATGTAGAGTCAGCATAGAAATAAGCAATTTATACAAAGAAAACAATTGATGTCAATCGATCCCGTTTCTAATAAGGATCAGAATAGTCTATTCGACTAACTGTATTTCGACTACAGACAATACTAGTCCAGTCGACGTCATGATGTATGTACTACTGACCTCTGACTTCAATCTTGCCATCGTTGACTTCAACCAGGTCCCCGTCGGCGGGGTCGCAGATGGCCGAGGTGACGGGCAGGCTGTAGACGGGCGGGGCGGAGGCGAAGTCGGCCGTCTCCCACGTTTTGGACGGGTTGAACGAACGGTAGTCCTTCTGGTGCCAGTGGGACGGGCTCTCGTCTTCCGATATTGTTATTGATTCTGTTACAAAGTATTACTTTACTGTTTTTTTTTTTAAACTGACGACTTTTTAGGTCAGAGTAAGTTATATTTTTAACCGAAAAAAAAGGAAGAGGTTCTCAATTAGGATTTTTTTTTTCCTTAGTGGAGGCCTATGTCCAGCAGTGGACATCTTGCGGTTAGCATTGATAAACTCCTTAGTATCTATGTTATATGAAATGAAAATATTTTTATTCAAATAGGCCTTTACAAGTACTTATGAATAGTCTGACTTTAACGCACGGTTCGGAAGGGTGCTTTTACTGAGAAGAGCCGGCCAGAAACTCAGCAATTACTATTTTCAAAACCAACTCAGATTTATTACATTAAAGGCGACTTCCGAACCGGTGGTAACTTCAGTAGTTTCGACGTTCATAAGTGCCCCCCTAGGGCCTAAACTGAATAAATGTCTTTGACTTACATAAAAATATTTATTTAGTCCCACTGACAATACTTGTGTGTCAAAAAGGAAAAAGTATCAAAATTTTGAGTAATTTAGTAAATAAATGGATTGCATAACCAGCACCTGTTCACAAGTATGACGCATGTGGCAGCCATCGCTCTCCTCGCACATATTATAGGGAAGTGAGCGACCCGCCACACGACGCCGCCGCAAGCAAAGACCCCAAAGTGAGCATGACTAACTGGAGCTTACTAATTGCATTTGAATGCTAAAATGAAGTTAGAGTTCGAATGTTGAATGAAATTAGAGTTTGAATGCTCAAATGGAGTTAAGGTTCAAATGTTGAAATGAAGTTAGAGTTTGAATGTTGAAATGGAGTTAGAGTTTGAATGCTCAAATGGAGTTAGGGTTTGAATGCTCAAATGTAGTTAGGGTTCCAATGCTGAAATGAAGTTAGTTTGAATGCTTAAAGTGAAGGGTTGAGTACTGAAATGAAGTATGAATAATATAAGTAGTATGTCACAATAATACCGAGCCACTTGACGCTCCTGACGGCGGGCGCGCCCGGCACGACCACGCGCAGCGGGTAGCCGTGGTCGAGCGGCAGCACCGACCCGTTCATGTGCGTCGCCAGCAGGATGGACGACGACGGGTTCATGGCCATGTCTAGGGGGATCGACGTGCTGAAGTTCACGCCCGTCGCGTCTATGTCACACCCGGCGAACTGGACCACGAATTGCATATGAGCATATGAGAGAGAGAGAAAGGATATAAGCGAGAGAGAGAGAGAGAGAGATAGACAAGGAAACGTGTTGTCGAATCGTCGCGAGGAATCGATACGTTTTTTTCGTCTTGAATCACGATTCTTGGTTTCTTTTTCAGATGTTGTCTTGGACGCGTCCTATTAGTTGAGAAGTTAGTTAGCGAATAAAATTCAATAATTATAAATAAAAAATAAATCAAAATTCTTTTTTACTATTCCTTTTCTTGATTTCGAATACGACATTTATATTCTAACACCGGTAGTATGAGTTATATTAAAAATAATATGACTCACAATGACATGTTTCCCCTGCGTATCTTCTGGGTCGACCCCACAGTCCAGCAGCAAGTCCCGCAGCGGCACTCCGCTCCAGACCGCGTTGCTTATGGCGCCGCCCGCCCAGCTGATGCCCTTCACCGGCTTCACCTGCTTCGAGCACATTGTATATCCCTACTATTATAAATGCGAAAGCGTGGTGGTTTGTCCTTTGTAACGGAGCAGTAGATAGAAGTTGGTTTATGGGCTGGAGAAACTTAGTACTTGCCGTACCATTTTTTATTTAACGATAATTTATATGGATTTTTGTATGAAATAGTGAGTTGTGATGCCATAATTATAGTGCTTTTTGTAGGGAGATTGGAAATTAAAAATTATATGAAAAAAAAAACAAAATGTGTATGCAATTACAATAAAAAAATAACAATGTAGGAACTCTAATCTGACTGTGTTATCCAAAAATGAAATTCTATTACTTCTATATCTATACTTCCTACTAATCCTACTAAATGTATATACTATGTGAAAGTTTGTGAGTATGGATGTTTGTTACTCTTTCACACAAAAACTACTGAACGGATTTGGATGAAATTTGGCACAGACATAGATTATAGCCTGGAATAACACATAGGCTACTTTTTATCTCGGGAAAACATAAGAACCCTCGGTATCGCGGCTGAAACCGCGGGGCGGAAGCTAGTTGATATCATAAAAGCTAGAATTTGTTTGTATATTTGTAACTCAGCTCCGTAACACCTGAAAATACAACTTTAGATCTTAGAAGGGAAAAGGATAATTTTTGTTCTGCGAAAATTTAAAAAATACTATACATTACTACTTATTGGTAGAATAGAAATGAAACAAAAACCACCATCTAACTTTATTCATCTCGCTGCGCCTATTCCCGGCGCACATAAGCGCCGCCCGCAGCGTCACTCGCCTGAACCTCTCCAGGTCCACCAATGTGAACTGTCGCACCGTGCTCGTGCTAGAGTCAGTGCTCGTGTCAGTGCTTGTGCTGTCTCTACTCTTGATGACAACTTTTAGCGTGTGCGTGGCTGCGTCGCACTCTGGAACAGGCATATGTTGACGGACGTAAAATAATTCACTGCAACGGAAAAAGGGCTTTACGTTACGGAGAATATCATTCAAAGTTAATTTGATTGTGAATGAAAAATCATTATGACCTTTTTTTTCTTTTTTTAATTGGCATAACATAACTAAGTTAATAATAATAAGTTAAAAGTATCTTTAATAAAATAATATATTCTTGTATATATTATAATAAATCTAGTGTCAATCTATAGGAACAATTACAATGCAGTTACCACAAAGTAAAAAATAATTGTGGTAAATTGAAATTGATTGAAACTGATTGCAACAAAATTACGTAATAAACCCGCTGACTGACATATACAGTGATATAATGTGATTATAATTTTATATTACAACATGACATTGGCAAAATATACAAACAAACAAAAAACATACTTGGGTGTATCAAAGTGTTCTATCTGGTATTTGGGTGGTATTTCCGCATTGAACGGCTTCGCTGTCTTCACTATGAGCCGCTTGTCTCTGTACGGCTCCTTCACCCACAGTTCGTCGTCAGAGTGGTCGACCACGTCATCCGAATCAAGGTTTCCTGTCCAATCCATACTATATGTATATATACGATTTCACATTAAGTCAGTAAAAAGCTGTACTCATTTGATGGTGAAATGAGTATGTATACTAAAATTATGTCTCTATTTTTTATTTATACAACATTGTCGGCAAACAAGCATACGGCCCGCCTGATGGTAAGCGGTTACCGTAGCCTATGAACACTTGCAACACCAGACGTATCACTCGCGCGTTGCCGACCCTGCCCCCCTCCCCGATGAGCTCTGGCGACCTGCGGTATTCTGTCGAGCTGCTCTTTGAGCGACATATCGCTATACTCTACCTCTCTTGAAATGTCTCTCTCTCTGTACCATAAATATTTATACTAAACTAATTGTTCCCCGAGGTTTTACTCGCATTCGCGGTATAAAAAATTGCTTGTAACCTTCCTCACAAATTGGGCTATCAAATGCAAAATTATTATTCAAATCCAACTGGTAGTTCCAGAGATTGGCGCTTTTAAACAAACTACCAGTGCAATTAAATTTTTGTTTTTGCGTTGGATAGCCCAGTTATGGAGACCAGGAGGGCAATATATAGAATTTCACGCGGGTAGAACTGCAGGGCAGAGATAAAGTCAAAGCCATTTATTCAGTTTAAGCCCTAGCTAGAGGTACTTATGAACGTCGAAGCTACTGAAGTTACCACCGGTTCGAAAGTCGCCTTCAACTGAGAAGAACCGACAAGAAACTCGGCAAGGTTACATTTTATATAATTATATTATTTTATGTTTTTCGACAGTCTGACAATGTTGGCTTTTATTCCATTAAATGTTTAACAATTTCTAAAGCAATATAATGAATTATGATTTTCTTGTACTAGGAATACAACTATTGTTTCCCTAAATTCTTTACATCAAGCCCAAACTTATTTCAGTATTGAAAACAACATTACATACGGATAGATTAAAGGATTAAAAACTCACCTATCCTATAAGATTCAAGCAATTTATACACTTCCTGAGTCTTATGCATTCCATACACATTCCAGAACGGTTCTATACTGAGTCCGGCTGCATTCATGATCTGTTCACCACCCGGGTGTGATGAGAGGAAGTTTGTCACGTCATACACACCATGTTTGTATGTTACCCAAAAACTTTCTCTGCAAGTTTATATAAAAAATGTACATATGTGGTATAAATTGAAGTGTTTGTAATTTCAAAATATTAGCTTTTTACTAAATCCATATGAAAGTGGATACATATATGTTGGAAATAGGAACTAAATTATCTTTATGTGGTAACATTAACAATAAGACACAGAATGGCAGAGGTTTGCCCGCCCTTTTCAATATAACTATTTTAACGTGAAACATGGAGCTTTCTTTCATTATCGCATCTCCTATCTCCCATCACCGAACCCTGAGATTCTACACAAAATGTTAAATGCATGTCAATAGCATTAACAGTGCCATTATTCAATTAAGTACTTGATTGCAATCATTTTCAATTAGAAACCAGTTAGATATTGATGGGTTTCTGATTACTTTAAAAAATATATTATGCAAAAGGTGCTTCATTGAAAGTGATTGTAACTAAGTTACGAAATCTAACTAACTTGTTATCATGTTTGCTAACTTCCTCAGCTTTAAATGTTGGTAGACCGGGTTTCCTTTCACCAGCTTGGATCTCAATCACATCTTCGTCTGACTTAGGTTTACTTTTGTTTCCTTTTCTATTGTCTATTTGTTCTGTAAGAAAGAAACCAAACTAATAATTGATACTAATATTATAAAGGTGAAGAGTTTGTTTGTTTGAACGCGCTAATTGAAAAACTGGTTCGAATTGAAAAATTCTTTTAGTGTTGGATAGTCCATTTATCGAGGAAGGCACTTTTTATCACGGGAAAACATAAGATCTCTCGGGAACGCGGGTGATAAAAACACCTAGATTATTATAAACACACAATCCTACTTGATATTATAAATGTGAAAGTTTGTGAGTATGGATGTCTGGATGTTTGTTACTCTTTCACGAAAAAACTATTGAATGTATTTGGATGACATTTGGCACAGAGATTTTGGACAGATTATAGTCTGGAATAGCACATAGGCTACTTTTTATTCCGGGAAATCATAAGATCCCTGGGGCTGCGGGTGAAACCGCAGGGCGAAAGCTAGTAATGTAATAATACTCCAATATTCTGCATTTATTGTTTACTAGCTGTCCCCCGCGGTTTCTCTCGCGATCCTCAGTAAAAAAAGTAGCCCATGTCCTTCTCCATACCATAGGCTATGTGCGTACCAAATTTCATTGCCATCAGTTCAGCGGTTTAGGCGTGAAAAGGTAACAAACAAACAAACTCACATTCGCATTTATAATATTATTTAGGATGCATAGAATCTATCTATATCATGCAATGGTTTCTGGCAAAACGGAAATTAAAACACAGAGGCAAATAAAATTGAAAAATCCAAAATATCACAAATAATATTTCAACATATAATTGGAACAAAAATCAATTCATTTTGCTAAGTATCAAATTACATAAGCCACAGCTTCCAATCACTATCATTATCTTCAAAGATAATGTTAACAAAATACTGACTAATAAATTATTACGTAGTTCTACCACAGTCTATGTAACTCTAACAGTTGGCCAACGGACACATCTAGACAGAGCAATTGTGTGGGGCTTGCATGGTGAGAGAGGGTCGGAAGCAAGCCCAAGCTGCCATACACTCGCTTGGCCACAATGGAGCAATGACGAATGCCTATACAAAGTGGCATTTTGCATGACTTCAAACATGATAGACCACTGTATGTTATTACGCTGTGGTTTTACTACTAATGAACTACTAATAACGATCCACTAATTACCTATACAATTTACATTGAGTTAAAGTTTATAAATTATAAATATGATGTGGTAGTATGGGCCAGATAAATTGTTTTAACAGACAAAGTGTATCAGAAACTAACTTTTCCATGCGGTTTCACCTGTATTCCCAACATAAAATATAGCCCATGTTACTCACTGATAATATAGCTTACCATAGGTCAAAGAATTTTTAAAATTGGTTAAGTAGTTCTTAAGTTTATCCATTATAAACAAACATACAAAAAATATAATCTTTTCTCTTTATAAAATTAGTTTAAATATATGTATTTGAAACCAACCTTCAATTGCAGATCCAACAAGAACAGAGCTAAAAAGAGATAAAGCAAGCACTTTTTTGTATTGGGAAAGGTTTTCCTTGTATTTCCCATGACTGTCTTGTTTGTTATTTTCAATGGCTACAGCAGCAAAGTTGATAAAAGACTTTTTTTGCAGAGCTGTCCTGATGTAAGAAAGAAATGGAATATTATCAAAATTTTGTAGGTATAACATTTGGAAGGCCCACAATTTTTCGGAACAGATATACTAATAGATTAGGGACCTATATTGGTCAGAGAGCAGCCTTAGGGCTTGCTTTCACCTTCTCAGTTTAAATGTAAGTACTTTATCACGAAATAATGAACAATTTGCAATGTTCTTTTTATGAGTTTTGAGTTTGAATTACTATAGAAAAGAGTAGTATTCAAGAATTAGAGGATATTTACTGACCTTAATAATAAGTTCCGTAAAGACATTTTTCGTTTTAAACACACAAACTCAGATAACTGAACATGACGCGCTTTGGAAACTTGAGGTTATTATAGTCACAGCAAAAATATTATTGAGACCTTGATAACGAATTATTTTCGATGACATCAATCGCTTATCTTATCAAGAAATAATAAAATATCGCAGAAAATTAAAACAAGTGACGCAATTTTCTAAACATAAATAGTAGGTAGGTCGTCCGTCCGAAATGTGCAAGTTTGTTATTTATTATGACAGACATTGACAATTTGTTTGACATATCACGTTCAATGCTGCCAACTTAAAAAAAAAACTCCCTAAAACTTGCGTCAGATCATTAAATTTTTTTTTATTAATAAATTAATAAATAAATGATAACGATAATCAGGGACGCATTAGACACGGGGCACAAAACTCAATATAAAATACGTGGGGACTGCCGCGGTAAAGCTATTGCATAGCATTTTTTTATCAACTTATGCATTTATAATTATTTATTTATTTTTATTTAGGCAGTTTTTCTTTTTCTTTGATATTAATAGATACCTATACACCTATATACTTTCTCACAAACAGCTTCACTTAACGTGTATGAATGTGTGTGTGGGAGGTATTTTTTCGTTAAGAAATTTCTTGATTCAATCGCCGCGCTCAAAGCCCGAAGCCAAGGAACATATTTACTCCTAGCACCCGAAATAGAAACATAAATAGAAATTATACATAATTAAATATAAAATTCATCAATGTCATAATAACATTTATTTAATAATAAGTTATTCAATTCCTTTTTGAACTTTTGTAAGGGCATACATTTTATGATGTCAGGTATCTTATTAAATATTCTTGGAGCTATACAAAAAAAACTCTTATTCATTAAAGCCGTTTTACACTTTACATGGCACAGTTGATTCACATATTGAGCACGTATGGATTTTTTCTTTGAATCGGAGACTTTTTCTAATAGCTGTGGATTTGTTTTGACAAACAATGCCGTTTCCAGGATATACAACGCTGGAAGGGTTAATATTTTTAATAATTTAAATCAGGCGGGTCATTTGCTTGTTTGTCAACTTAGTGGTAGATAAGAAACGTTTTTATAAGCAAATTCTACTTATCATTAATATTAGACCATTTAATTTTATTATCTCAGAATCATTACTATTCATAGTTAGGAGCACGCATTCGGAAACGGTAGGTTCGATTCCCAATTGGTATTTGCACATTAATAAAAGTATAATTACATTTCTATGAATTTTTAGAGTTTAAAAGATAAACTGAAAACCTTTTAATCCCCCTTATTGAGACCCATTCGGTTGCCATTTCGATCGGAAAGGACGATTTTATTTTGTCATATTTAGGCTGATGCTGTGTTAATCGCAAAATTCATTTACTGTGAAGTCTGAAATGAGAAAATAGGAACCATCCTATTCAATAGACTACTCAATCGGTTCGTCTATCCAAGCGGGACCGCAGCCGAGCAGGTCTGAAAAACGGGGAATATCTTCATGTCCGTCTATTTATTTATCCAACGGTATTTATTACGGTTTTTTTTTTTTATTGAAGTGAAACTTCTTTATCGACATATGGGAGAAATTTTTGTAGCAAATCGTCACGTTTTTCGGTTACGCGCCATGTTGCTTTTATTATGTTTTCCCGTATTTTGGAAGGCAAAGGGTTCTAGCTCATACAGCCTAGCCATTTATCTTATTTATCTTCTTAGTTTTGAATTAATGTCTGACATCTTAAAATATAAAGGTATGAAGTTAGCTAGCGAAAAACATTGGTTGCCATTTTATCGACGTATGGGAGAAATTTTGTAGCAAATCATCACGTTTTTCGGTTACGCGCCATGTTGCTTTTATTATGTTTTCCCGTATTTTGGAAGGCAAAGGGTTCTAGCTCATACAGCCTAGCCATTTATCTTATTTATCTTCTTAGTTTTGAATTAATGTCTGACATCTTAAAATATAAAGGTATGAAGTTAGCTAGCGAAAAACATTGGTTGCCATGGCAACCAATGTTTTTTAGTAAGCGTTACTTCCGTCAGAATTTTAATCAGGGACTTTTCAGAAGTTTCACTTCTACCATGTGTGACTTGCACACACACACACTTTTTTGTGTTTATGCGTATTATATTTCTTTGATGATTGTAAAACATTTAATGGAAAAAAGCCAACATTGTCAGATTGTCCAAAAAAAAACTAAATATATAAAAAATGTAACCTTGCTGAGTTTCTTGCCGGTTCTTCTTAGTTGAAGGTGACTTCCGAATCGGTGGTAACATCAGTAGTTTCGACATTCATAAGTGCCCTCCTCGGGCCTAAACTGAATAAAACGTTTTGACTTTGACTTTATGTTATAACCATTTTACTGTCTCATTATATATTATATTAGGTTTAAAGTTCGTTTCTCTTTAGCATAATATTTATGTTGATTGTGAATGGTAATCACGACAATCTAAGGCTACCACTGTCCCAAAATAAAAAAAAATACAGAACTGATTGCCCCTAAATTCTTTCCTCCTAATTTTGGGGAAAAGCCTTAAGTTGGCAGGCCTGCACTATATCTGTCACTATCAATGTCAATGCATCTTTTTTTACTAGTTTTAAGAAAATGGCAAGAGATGGCAACTGCCCTGAGTGAGACTATTCTGTCATCATTAACCTTTCGTGCGTCCTAGTCACAGCCATTGCGATTAAGGAAAAGTGTCTATTCCATCGCATTCTAATCGCAGTTGTTGGGATTAAGGAATGTCACCATTTTGGCAATTTTCTTGAATATCATTGGTATCGTCGGCACAAGGTTTCATATTATTGGGCATTTAGTTGCCCTTTCATAAAAAATATTTCCTGAACATCCTAAGATCAGCGAACGGAACAATAGTAGATTGTATCATAGGGGAGCAAAATAATATTTTTACGGCGAAGGCGCTTTTTTGAATCCGGAGCGAAGTGAGGGATTCTAGAGTAGAATCCTGAAAGTAGCGAGGGATTCAAAGTACGTCGCCCAAGCCAAAAATATATTTTGCACTCGAGTGATACACTCTACTTTTCATCACCTCTATGAGAAAATAAAAGGCGCCTCATATTTTATTTAAAAAAAAAAGCCATGAATTTTTAATAATCCATGAAAATTTACAAAACGCGGGCTGTAGTTTGCGCGTTTTTAATTTGATATCTTTTTTTTATTCAGCCGGCGGCGCGACTATGGGCCGTCGTACCAGCCAGTCTTTATTCAAACAATATTTGCGTTCGATTTCTTTGGCGCTGAACACTAAGATGTTCCAAATTCAAAAAGTGCGCGGTAAAGATAATTGCGGCGCACTTATAAAGAGGATTAAAAACTCATTACTGCCCGCTAAAAGTTTCTTGTAGAGTACACCACCTTTGGGTGCATTTAAAGGCGAACCAAGTCGTCCTTTTCGAACATAGTTTTCGAATATATGGAATGAAAAAAATATTTAGCCTTTTTTTCTAGATCCATGGTCCGCCATTGTGACTGTTGCCGACTGTACTGTTGCGTGTTTTAGTTTTACGAGTGCCAATTTAATTTTGTGATGTCTCGGGCTAAGAGAGGGTAGGTTAAGTAAATATTATATGATTTATATATCAATTTACTAGGAATTAAGTTTAGTACTATGTGTTTCAATCAATGATTTGTTTTAGCTATTTTGTAAAGTATTGTAGTGAAAAAAGTGTCGAAAGTTTATAATATGACGTAATTTTCAACGGTAATTTGCCAATGTTTTCAGTTATAATACGTAATAATCTCAATTTGTTGTGAAATATAGATAAGTTTGTTACAATTTTATCCAGGAATTCATTTATAGTATTAGTTTTGACTTTTATAGTATAATTTAAAAAAAAATCAAGTTCGAAGTAAAATGTGCGAGACTGCTATTTGTAGGTTATTTTACTCTACTCGGCACTCGGCAGTCACGCACGGGCCACGGCGCGGTGTCATGTCGCACTTAGTTTGTTTTCATGGTTTTCGTAATGATGATTGAGAAATGAGAAGTATTTAGAGTGTTTTATGTAATCGATGCGTAAACAAATTAATGCATCAAAGTGTGAAATGTGAGAGTGTTATCAGTGTGTAGTGTCAAGTTATGTTGAGAATTACTTTGGTTTCTGAAAAACAAAACCAAAACATTGAGAAATCTACCTACATGAGAATTACAGGTTAGTGGTATATTCATAATATGTACATGACCAATTTCATGAGCTTTCCAACGGTGTATCATTTATAAAATATAATTATCGGAAACACGACAAATTACAGTTTTTATAACCTAAGTCGTAAAAAATATTGAGGCTTGTAAAACCTCAGACGCGTCGTGAACTCACACGTCGGCGACGTCCATCGAGTTGTGTGTGTCTGCCTTTGCCTATTTTTTGCGAACTAATCAAGCTACAATCTAGATGGGTCTAGATTAAATTAATTGTTCCGAGAGCCTATAATATCAGTCGTTTAATAATGAGTATTGTACGTATATATTTACACTGAGCAAATATTTGATTAGTCATGATAGGCAGGAACTAGGAAGGTAAAGGTACCTTAGGTACCGTTCCTATCTATGTAACTATACGTACCTACTGTGACATCCTAGGTTATTATATAAAACGAGTATAATATATACTAATATTATAAATGTGAAAGTTTGTGAGTATGGATGTCTGGCTGGATGTATGTTTGTTACTCTCACGCAAAAACTACTGATCGGATTTGGGGCACAGAGATAGATTATTCTGGAATAGCACATAGGCTATTTATTAACCCGGGAAAACATAAGATCCACGGGAACGCGGGTGAAACCGCGGGGCGGAAGCTAGTGTTATTTAAGGTCAATGAAAACAATAAATTATTATAGGTATATTCCTTATAATTATTATTTTCTCGTTTTATTCAATTGCGAAGCAGCCCCTTAGCATTCTCAGTAAATACCTACCTAATACCTTGTAGGTAAAATGCCCTAGATCGATAGTTACATAGCCATAACCTACGGTACTTAGTTTTAAAATTCTCATTTAGATAACACTTTAATGCTACACCACTTAAGATTGGACTTCCTAGTATGTAAGTAGGTAATACAGAACTTAGAAATCTCTGAAATGCATTTTATGCGGTTAAATTAAAATATACGGTTGCCTGCATACCTACCTAGTTTTCATAATTTTTATTGACAGGTACATAAGTAGGTATGTACCTACTGTTTAATTTCAATACTTACTTAGATACTGAGAACATTGAACCCACATTATTTAAACATTTTGATGCTGTACATACGTGATTTTATTTCATTTATTTATTAGATCACCAACAAAACACACATAATACATTCACAGATACATGCACAAGTGATGTCGATATGTGTGAAGATTATCATTTTAGGGAAGTTACTTTGGTTGGAGTCTGGTGTAACAGAAAGGCGATCGTAGTGTAAACTTATTTTAATCTCCTTGTTAGTACATTTTCTTGAGCTGTTACAAAAGGCGCGAAAAAACGGTCTTGACTAACAGCCAAGCGTGTGTCGGCCAGAGTTCTGACTAGTGTTGCCTGACATGAAATATATCGGGCCGCCACAATCATTATTCAGACAGAATGGGTTTCATCTCTTGGATCTATCAAATAGGTCCGGAATGATAAAAACCTTTTTCTAAAATAATAAGATAATAATAATAAAAATACAAGAAAAAATATTAAGTACCTTTGTATGAACTGTATGAAAACATCGTTAACCTCTTTTTCTCGTTCTAATGAGTTTTTAAAGACTTTATGAATTAGGAGGACGTTTACACTACCGTACCTCTTCGCTACCTATGCATTTAGTACAATGATTTATTTCAACAACGAGTGAAGAAACGCTTTTGAAGTACCTATAAATTATTTATATAGTCGGTTGGTTACCGAATCTCTATGTACAGTCAGTGGCAAAAGTAGCTTGGCATTTTAGTAATAAATAAATAAAATAATAAAATAAGCCTTTATTGCTGTTCTACAAGTTTACAATACATATACACATTTTTCTAATTAATAATAATAATATTAGTTTGTTAACAGATCGGCTACACGATCTGTTTCACTTCACAGCTTATCTTCCGACAAAGGCCTCCTCTAAAGCTTTCCATTTCTGCCTGTCTCTCGCTGTTCTCGTCCACTCTGGACCCGCAACCTTTTTGAGGTCATCTTCCCATCTTTTTGTTTGACGCCCTTTACTTCTTTTCCCGTTTCTGGGATACCACTCTGTTATGGTTTTTGTCCATTTTCCATTCGTATCCCTAAGCATATGTCCAGTCCATCGCCATTTTAAAGTTTTACAAGTTTTCTTTGCATCCTTAAATTTAATTGTATTTTTATTTTTTTCTAATCTTATTCTATCTTTCCTCTTGATTTTATTTTAGTACCCTTTCATAATTGACATTTTCTTGACAGTTTGTATGAAAATTATGAATTGTGTAGGTAATGTGACACGGTACTAAAGTGCCAAGATACTTTTGCCGCTGACTGTACCTAAATACTATGCGACACACGTTAACAAATTTATTCCATATTATGAATACCTTCCCAGTTCAAGAGTACAGATGTTTTGATAATTTGCATCGGTTCAACTATTTTAAGTACCTATTTATAGACGGGTCGATTGGCGTGGTTTGTATGATACTCTATCTATCATTCCCAGGTCGTGGATTCGATTCTCACCGATTGTCAATTTAGTAATATGACATGTCTGTTTATCCTCAGTGTATAGATGATTACATCAAAAAATTAAACGCTGCCAGCATGCTTCGAGGAAATTCCTTGTGTCCGTGGGGGTTCGAGGCTCGCCGATTTGTTCGGATTTTATCATCCAAGCTCATCGAGGCTTCGGGAGACTGACGGGCTGGGAGCTTTTTCCGCCATAGCATAAGCTTGACCATCCAAAAATGGAACGCTGCCAGCCCGTTGGGAACCTTGCCTATCGACAGCAGCGAGGGCTTTGATGATTCTTTCTATTTCATAGATTTAAATAGTATTATATATTTCTTTTTGTATTTTTGTTGTGAGTACCTACCTATATATTTAGAAAAATAAAGTAGCAGGATATCTATTAGGTAAGTATATCAGATATCTGGTTTCCATTGTATTGTACAAGCTCTGTTTAGTTTGGGATCAGATGGCCGTGCGTGTGTGAGGAATGTCCCAGGATATTTAGGTATTTATGTTTTCACTCATGATTTGTAAGAAAGCGATTTAGTGATATTAGTTTAATTTGTAAATAATATAATTTATTTTTATTTTTTATTCAACATTGCAAACAAGCACATAATCAGCACTAGCAGGAAGACGTCGAACTAATGCATATTATTAAATTTAAATAAATAATTATCCTTGCCCATTCGACCCAAACTAAGCAGAGCTGATATATAGGTATACCTACTCACAGAGTAAATACGTACACGTAGTAAATATATCTACTTAGACTCAGCTCTGAACAAACAGACATGTTCGTTCATGCACACAAATGTGGGTGAGAAATGAACCCACAATATATATCTACAGGGTGTAAGGGACTGTCCTCCGCAAGCTGATAGCATTCAGCTCATTATTTTGAATCATATTCCACTGGATATCCGGAATAATTACATATTTTTTATCGTTTTTTCAGTAACTGTTTTTCAATGTAAAATATTTTTTTTTGTATACAACACTCCATTTATGTAAATAAATCAGCTAAAATAGAAAAATCAGGAATGGATGTTGAAATACTCTAACGAACGACGCGGGGAGGGCGGCAGACGGCTCGCTGCGCTGCAGTTCGCTACGTGAGTTTTACCACGGTAGCGATACATTACGTATGAGGTAATCAAACAAATCAGGTTTATTGGATTCCCATGACGTTCCAGAAATAATTTCAAGTCATCTTAGTATGAGTCAGAAATAGTAGTCATAATGAAACAATCAATGTATAAAATACAAACTATGATATATAAAAAAACATCCTCAAAGCCTATCTTGTCTTGCCTATCGTCAGCAGCGAGTGCTGACGATAGGCAAGGTTCCCAACAGGCTGGCAGCGTTCCCTTGTCTTAGTATGATATACTGAATTCACCCCATTAGTTTGCGGAGGGCTGTCCCTTAAAGCCCTGTATACTAATATTATAAAGAGGAAAGATTTTTTGTTTATTTCTTTGTTTGTTTGTACCGAATAAGCTCCGAAACAATTAGACCGATTTAAAAAAAAAAATCAACCAATAGAAAGCTAAATTATCAAGAAGTAACATAGGCTATGATTTATTTAAAAAAAAAATAGAGATCCTTAAGAAAATTGCAATAATGTAACCCAAAGTAGCAAAAATTTGCCTATAAATTTAATTGAAATTTAATTAGATCGCTGGTAGAAACAAAAGTTGGTTACATTCGTATCGTAGTATTCATTCTTATTCAAATAAATAGTTTTATCATCAAGGATATTTATTTATGTAGTAAGGCATAGTTTTAAGGCGATGATAGCTCAGTGTTAGTGACGTCGGACGCCGCGGCGAAGGTCGTGGGTTCGAATTCTACAATGAGCTTGAGCTTTCGGTGATGGAAAACATCGTGAGGAAACCATAGCACGGTGGTAGGGTACTTTGTAGTACCCGCCTGGCTGGCTACCACCCTCAAGTTGAAAATCTGTCGCCAAACACCTGTTGGTGTGTTCCGGCAGCTGCACTTGAGAGCCAGATCCTTCTAGGCTTTGTGTGCTTACCACCTTCGGCCACATCATCACCTACCATAGTGAGATTGTGGTCAAACACAAGCCTATACAAAGTAAAAAAAAAAAAAAAATACTTTTTAACTCATTCGAATCGGACATTTAATTTCGAAGTTATCACGAGTATAAAAATGCAATACGCGAACCGTTCGACGCGGCCGCCGCGACGATCACTACAACAGAACAGGCAGAACGAGTGGCATAGAGATAAATTATAGTCTGGAAGAGCACCTGGGCTACTTTTTTTTATCCCGGGAAAACATAAGAACCCTCGGGATCGCGGGTAAAACCGCGGGGCGGAAGCTAGTAAATTATATGATTTTAAATACAATTAAACTCGCCAGTTTCTAGATACGAAACTATCGAATTAGCAAGGGGAACTACTATTGTACCAAAAATATAATCTAAGTGTTTAATAGTTTTATCAGAGAGAACACAAAATGTAGCGGTTGGCAAATGGGTCTGTAATGTCGCCAAATCCTTTTGTGTAGACACGTTGTCATCTAGACCGGATATTATTATCCATTTCATTGAAACCTGAGTGAGATTGCGCATTGGTGGTGTACTTTGACCATACACTTCCAAATTTCTATCTACTCCGTAGTCGAATAACGCAAAACCATTCTTCTGCATCTGACCCCAAAAATTGAAGTTTTTAAGAGACGTACCGGACGGTATGTGGTTCACAAGAACTGGAAGTACATCCTCTGTGATTTGATACTTATTGTAGCCTAATAAGGCGAATATGAATACTGAACACAGAGGATAGGAGAGCGTAGTGAGTCCGCAAAACACTTTACTCACGGCATTCGTCAGCCCATGGCGAGACAGAAGCTCCATATTCACTCCTAATTGGTTAGCAATCTTGAATACCGGGAATAAATAATTTTCCACATCTACAACAACGAACCCAGCGTTGTTTAACCAGGCTGTTGCGGACAAACCGAAACCGACCTTTATTTTTTTGTTGTACTCTGGTTTTTCAGCACACAGCACCAACAGCTTTGTAAAACCCTGCGCGTGACTGACGTAGCTCAGCTGGGTGCTGTTAGTTATGTCTAATATATAATCAATGCATGCCGGGAGGTCGATTAAGGATAATTCATCAAGGTAGAAGTTCCAGAATTCCGAGTCTTTATCCGGATCATAGGAGGTGTGGTTCCGGCTGTACACGTTGCCCCTGTCGTTTATGGCCCACACGTCGTAGCAATTATCTGCATAGATGTAGCAGTGGGATTTTTTCGGCCCCGGCACGATGCAGTCGTCGCTGCTTAGATACAGTCCATGCGAGAATACCATAGGTACTTTTTCCGCTTCTGCTGTACAGTTTTCTCTCAGTGGTAGTCGAAATAAACGCAAGATGTAGCCATCTGGAGTTATGACAAAGTGGGTCTCGACAATGTATCCGTCGTACTCGGCCATTTCAGTGAAGTTCATGTCCTTACGTGGTGAGGTTCCGAATAAATTCGTCACGTTATCATCGCTCGCGAACGTTGAATGAACTAATATTGAGCATACCAGTGTAAAGATTTCCATTAAGTATTTCATGTTGTCCCTGAAAATGATTTGTATAGAAACATGAGATGCACAATAATTTGAACTTAAAACTTGCACGATAAGGTTTATGGATAAACTATAAAATTTTAACTGAAACTAAAATTATTGGAATTTTGAAACTGAACTATGTTCTAGTACATTTTTTCTAAGTTTTCATGGTTCTTATGTAATTTACTTACGTGTGAAACTGCGTTAAAACTTGTACAGTTCAAAGCTTTCGGCCGCTTCATCACTTATCATAGTGAGTTTGTAGTCAAACAAGTCTATTATAACAAATCTAGGTTCGTCATGTTAAAAATATTATACTATGGGACCAACTCTTATATCACGAAAATAAATTCAAACACTTTATACTAAAGGTCAAATTTGCTTAATCAAAATGTATGAAAAAAATTTTTTTTTCGCTATTTCATAGTTTGTCCCATAGTAAGAGTTATTCAATGTGACAAACCTTGCTATAAGTTTACAAAATATGTCATCTGGAAAAATGCAACCGGTATATTATGAATTTTTTTGAGTATACTTACATTCTGGCAGGTAGTTTCTTCTGTTAAAAATTTAAGAATTTAACAATTTAAATTAAGGTGATACCCATTATATATACATATCGCTTATTGATTTAGTGTTGTTTAATTTAAAATATCTCCATATTAATTATACTCAAAGCGACATAAACTTGTGTAAATGTATGTATGTATTGTCCGTCATTTATAACTAATATCAATACCTATTATTGATCATAATTATAAATGACGGTACCTACCTAGGTATTAACTTTTTGGTGAAGTTTGCTTAGTAGTGATGAAGTACCTACCTACAATTTCAGGTTTTTTTTTTTCATTAAAATTACGAACGAATATTTTTATTTCATCATTTTCGGAATACTTATGACCTATACTATCCTATACTATACTATCCCTATACTATCCTATCCTATCCTATACTTTACTATGTCAAAATGATAAAATAAAAATATTCGGTCGTAATTTTAATGATAAAAAAAACCTGAAATTGTAGGTAGGTACTTCATCACTACTAAGCATTAATTAAAACCATTAAATGTTTTTATTTTTATTTTTTAATATATAATTTTACCACTGATTATGCTGGTAACGGTTTTAATTAATGCTTAGTAGTGATGAAGTACAATTTCAGGTTTTTTTTTAATTAAAATTACGTCTGAATATTTTTATTTTATCATTTTCGGAATACTTATGACCTATACTATCATCCCTCAAAAGGACCGTACTTCATTTATTAGGACCTTATACCTTATTTTGTAACACGTTGTATATACGTAGTTTTGTTTTCTTGTTACCCAGAGGTTGTCTGGAAGAAATAGCTTTAGTGAACAGGTTTTCTATGTATTGTTAGTTAGGTACTTCTTCTTCGTTTTCCTATTTTGTCATATGGTATAAATAAATTATATTAATATTATCTTATAAAAAAATATATATTTTGACACAAGTGCTCAAAACAAAAGTCCGTATATATTTAAATTACAATGCAAGGCTATACAATGAAAAAAAATATAAATTACAGACTATTGACACTTACTGTACATCCTTCTACACGAGCAGTCTGTGGGTAAATTATACTCGGAGGTCATACAACGCCCTGCGCATTCCTTTGAAGGTTGCAAGGATACCGATTTTTCTCAACAATGACAAAAGCGAACGAAATGAAATTTATTGTAAGAATTCATCATGTATTTGACTTTATTTTGTTAATTGCATAACACGATTGGTTAACTTTTATAACACAAAATAATTAATCAAAAAGACCTCTTTAAAATAAGAGATTCCAATTTTAACGACACTGAGGATCGATTTGTGGTTCCAAAATTTCTACATACATTAATTGAAACTGATACTATAATTTTTACATAGGTTTTATGAAATATATTTGTAGTTTTTAAATTAAACAATAAAAACCATTTTGTCGCATACGCCCTTTCCGTTTACGCGGGATTTCTGTGAGAGGTCGCTATATTAGGGAGCGGGACGCAGCACGTTGAATTTCAGATTTTTAAGCTTAACGCGGCGTCACCTTAACGCGTTTCGGGTGCTGTTCATTGCGGCTGCCCAGTTTCTGCAGTGCATTAGGCATGTTTGCAGAGGCGCGAATAGATTGTTTTTAAGCCACAATGCGCAAAAAATGCACGTCCTTGCTCTGCAGAGTGCGGGCCAGCACCAACAGTATCCTAGGGTGCTCTGTTCGCAAGTCGGTTGGACGGTCGGTACATGAACCATTGTTGCAGGATTCATGTGGCCTACTGTACCTAGCCCTAAATCATTTCTTTAAACCGATTATTATTATAAATTCGCGCCTTTGTGAAGTAATACGCACGACGATATAACTGCTTGATAACTATTACTGAAAATCTTGAAAAAGGCAAAATATTAATTAGGAAAGGAGTCCAAATAGTAATAAGCAACTGAACAGTACAAACAATGACAAGTTCAAATATTATTTTTTGTCAAATACAATGTACTTATTCATATTAAATACCCAGTAAGTGCAAACTAACCCAAGAAAAATTAAAATTGCCCGCAATTCTTAGTAAAAACTTTGTGCTTCCATAGGTATACTCGTAGGTTACTACTAAGTTGAGGCGTATACCTAACGAGCTCCTATTTATTAGGCCCAATGTATGTAGGGTCTCACTTGCAGCGGGAAATGTGTCAAAAAACATATTACCATGATTTTAAGGCTATAAAATCTATAATAAAGGTCATGTCAAAGTCAAATGCATTTATTCAGTTTAGGCCCTAGGAGGGCACTTATGAACGTCGAGGCTACTGTAATTATATACCACCACAAAGCCGCAAACCATGAAACTTCGTTTAGTATTTTCAAAGACTAAAAATATCTGTAAAAAGTTATCTTGCATCAAACGAAAATGTAAATTAATTTGCGTAGGATATCTCGTTTTCTTTTTGCCCTTTAGAAATCTGAAATTGTCGACCGGTGCACGGCGTTCTTATATAAACTTTTCTAGTATATTTTTTAATCATCCCCATCTACGTATACATTTACGAGTAGGTACATCAAAATACTTCTATTCAAATAGATCATGACAACAAGTACATTATAATCTGTATACTATATAATATCGTTTATGTAACATGATAGCTGCTTTGATGACCTAACAGAATTTATAATAACCATCTTAAGTCGCTGACAGTGGGACCCCGCTCCGTCCCCGGGGCCCAAAGTCCCGGGAGTTTTCCAGGGGACTGTTATTGAAAAAGTTAGAGAAGCGGCCGAGGACTGGCCGTGAATTAATGTTTGGTAAATACGGGCGCGAAAGTGAGCAGTTTTTTTCACCTTAAAACGAACCTGGTAGATCTGCGATGGAAATGGAAATATAGTATTGTACTAGCTTCCGCCCCGCGGTTTCACCCGCGTTCCTATGAGAATAAGTATTAATGCAGAACATATTGTAGGTATCTTATCTGTGTGCCAAATTTCATCTAAATCCATTAACCTGTTACGGAGCTAAGTGGTAACAAACACACATACAAACTTTCGCATTTATAATATTTGAACATAGTAAAAAGGAGTTAGGATAAGAAGTAGGAATAGTTAGTAGAATTTTAAGACGTACGATTAACTTAAGCTCAGTATAAAAGCCTTACGGCAAATACCAATTTTTTTTATACAACTAAGGTGGCAAACAACCATACGGCCCGCTTGGTGGTAAGCGGTTACCGTAGCCATGCCAATAATCATAATAATATACAATTCTATTGGTTTACGCGGCGCACGCCAGTAAAGCTCCCAGACGGCACGTTTTTTTCCGACATCTTCAACAATCATCGTCGTCATATTAAAGCCAATGTACACAAAATCTTAGTGAACTATATACTCAAACCGTATGAAAATACGTTCAGTAGTTTTTGAGTTTATCGCGTTCATACAGAAAGACAGGTGCGGTGGGGGGGACTTTGTTTTATTGTATGTAGTGATAGTGATTTTGACTCCAAACGGGCACTGGACGAGTCAGTGAATCATTTGCTATTTTCCTGTCCCACATATATACTAGAATAGGGTAGTTGCCTGTATTCAAAATAAATTATCAAACACTAACCAATGTCTAAAATCTAAAACAACAAACATCATATAAAGAGGAAATCACGATTATTTTATTAAATTTATCCATTTTATGATGTTTAATGACCAATCTAACCTTAAAAAGTAAAGCTTTTGATGATTTATAATTATGACGTTACAAGCATAAATACATATTTATTAATACACAAAACTCCATTTAAACCTATCATTTTGACATTTCATAAAAAGTTGCTGATTTGAAATGTCAGTCAACATCCCAATTCCAGAATATTATGTTAGACATATCCAATGAAGTTCATTACCATTTTTGTAGTCTGCGGTTTTATAAAATATATCTTCTTCTAAAGAAATCCAAATTTTATTATTCATTCTAAATCACAAATATCTAGCTTCCTTTTCAAGTTCCCTATGTGATATCTTGATTCCTGAACTAAGTTTCATTTGACACTAAAAAGTATGGGTCTAAAAGTTCCGTAGTACGTGACCTGGGCAGAAAATAGAAATGTAGGCAAGAGACTCGCTACTTATTTCTGTCTCGAGTTTCAGTATTCAGTCCTCTTTCCTAGAATGCTTTAATATTTTTTATATAGCAACTTTTGTGTATACTTAATAAGAATTTACTTATAATTTTGGGAGATTAGCAAAGCTGTTTATTAAACCCGAAATATTTGCGTCTATACCAAAGATTAAATTATGAAGAAGTTCAAATAAATAACTTCAACGATGTGGTAATAAAGTTAGATAAAACGAAAACTTGTCAAGATATTTAATTATTATTTTGTCATTAATAATACTAATTCTACTAATGATATAAATGCTAAAGTTTGGATGGATGGATATATGTTACTCAATCACGCCAGAACGGCAAAACGGATCTGGATAAAATTTAGCACACATATAGAATATACTCTAGATATAATAATAATATATTTATTTCCCAAAAAGATTTTTAAGTACAGTTTCTATTTCTAGTAACCCCACACTAGGCTAGGCCTGTCCCGTGGGGTTTGGAGCAAACATTTACGATTTGAACAGAATTATAAAATTACCATATATGTTTGTTACTCAATAAATCCGTTGTTGCCAAACGGACTTCAATAAAACTTTGTACATATATCGATTATACCCTGGAACAGAACATAGGATAGCTTTCATCTCGATACAATATAAGGTCCTTCGGGAAAGCGGGCAAAACCGCAGGTCGTAGTTACATTTTCTTCAGGTTTTAAAGACAGTATGACATGGCAGTAAATATAAAAGATGGAAGGCTCCACACGGTGTAGTATACTGTTTACTAATATGATGGATCAGGTTCACTGTGAAAGTCTATTATATTGAATAAACTCAGCGAAATTACATTTTTTAATCATCCTTGTGACCTGGTAACCGATCGTTTTTGTTTAATCTTCAACGTAATTTTGTTAGAAAGTAGGTAATACTATGATGGCTCAGTAATTTTTCGATGGTAGGGTACTTTGTAATACCCGTCTGACTGGATACCACCTAAATGAAAATTTGCTATAAAAAACTTATCGTTGTGTCTCTTCTACGCTCTGTGATAACCATCTTCAGTCGCATCGTCACTTACCATGGTGTGAATGTGGTCAAAAATAGTTAAAAAAAAAAGTCAAAGTCATAGTCAAAGTCAAAGCCATTAACGTTAGACCCTAGGAAGGCACTTATGAATGTCGAAGCTTCTGAAGTTACCAGTCCTACTATAAGTTTGAGCTTTCGGTGATAGAAAACATCGTGAAGAAACCATAGCTTGGCTTTAGTGGTAGGGTACTATACGGTTCCCTTCTAGCTACTGTGGTACTGGTAGCCAAAGTTCACATCCAGCTTAATTCTAGTGTTTGTGTGATTATCACCTTCAGCCACATCCTCACTTACTTTATGATAAATATAGGCCTGTCAGCACTACACTTAAAAATATACCCTAGGACTGTTTGTTATGTCCATAACGTCATCCTACTTCCTACTATCCTAATCCTAACTTCCTAACTAATATTATAAATTTGTTTGTTTGTTACTTTTTCACGCCTAAACCGCTGAACTGATTGCGATGAAATTTGGTACGCAGGTAGCCTATGGTACGGATAAGAACATAGGCTACTTTTTATCCCGGGAAAACACAAGATCCCTAGGGAACGCGGGTGAAAACACGGGGCAGAAGCTAGTTATATTATAAGTGTGAAAGTTTGTGAGGATGGATGGATGTCTGGATGTTTGTTACTCTTTCACGCAAAAACTACTGAACGGATTTGAATGAAATTTGGCACAAAGATAGAATATGTTTTGGATTAAAATGTAAGATACTTTTTATCCCGGCAAAACATAAGATTTCTCGGGAACGCGGGTGAAACCGCGGGGCGGATGTTAGTAATATATAAAGCCTTCTCATGAGGACTATGTTCTTATGTCTTCGTGGACGCTCCAAGGCAGCATGTGATGGAAAAGTATTAAATGTATATCGTAATTTTTTTGATTACTAAAAGGTATTATTGAATATTCTGTCAACAATTATGCGAATGGATTCGTCTCATTTATATTGAACAGTAGGTAATCTGATAGTGGTGCCGTATTACGTGTGACGATAGAGATTACTTGTCAGTTCCTATTGAAAATTGTATAATTGGGTTCAACTTAAGAGAGGTAGAGCATAGCGATATGTCGCTCAAAGAGCAGCTCGACTGGGGAAGTACCTCCACCTTACAGAATACCGCAGCCAAATAAATTATAGTTGTGTTCCTGCGCGTGAGTAAGGTCGCCTGAGTTCATCAGGGAGGGGGGAAGGGTCGGCAACGCGCGAGTGGTGGTGCAAGCGTAAAAAAAAAAGGCTTTCATGTGCACCTACCGGAACACACCGTTGGGCGACAGATTTTCAACTTGAGGGTGGTAGCCAGCCATGCGGGAACTACAAAGTATCTTACCGTGCTATGGTTGCCTCACGATGTTTTCTTTCGACGAAAGCTCAAGCTCATTGAAAGATTCGATTACCTAAGTACTAATAACTAGAGATAGAAATATTACTTGTGTACGTAATTAAGTAAAGTCGTAACAAACGGGGTGTGCGAAACAAATGCTCTGACAAATGGATAATGTAATGGTCCGAACAATTTGGTACCCTGTGATACCGACTACAATCTACAGATGGTTACAACCCATTGTAATAAATTGAGATAGATTTTCCGATTTGCGTATGGTATGGCTTAAGCCTTAGGGTAAATCTAGAGCTGCTAAAGATTGCTTAGGAACAGGTGATAGCCTGAGTTCCGGTCAACTTGGTGAATTAGTCGAAGTATGGTTCAGTGGTGAACGTACATAGGCAGTTAATATTTTTTCACGATGTTTTTATGTGGATTTTTCTATACTTATCGCTGGGTGGATTTTAATGTATGAAGTGTTTCTCGACAGGTCTTAACCGTGCAATGGTTAAAGGCTAGGTTTTTAGGGTTCCGTAGCCAAATGGCAAAAAACGGAACCCTTATAGATTCGTCATGTCTGTCTGTCTGTCTGTCCGTCCGTATGTCACAGCCACTTTTTTCCGAAACTATAAGAACTATACTGTTGAAACTTGGTAAGTAGATGTATTCTGTAAACCGCATTAAGATTTTCACACAAAAATAGAAAAAAAACAATAAGTTTTGAGGTTCCCCATACTTAGAACTGAAACTCAAAAATGTTTTTTTCATCAAACCTATAAGTGTGGGGTATCTATGGATAGGTCTTCAAAAATGATATTGAGGTTTGTAGCATCATTTTTTTCTAAACTGAATATGCGGGAGAGACACTTCCAAAGTGGTAAAATGTGTGTCCCCCCCTGTAACTTCTAAAATAAGAGAATGATAAAACTAAAAAAAATATATGATGTACATTACCATTCAAACTTCCACCAAAAATTGGTTTGAACGAGATCTAGTAAGTAGTTTTTTTTAATACGTCGTAAATCGTAAACCGCAATTTACCTTTCATTCAATCAACTCAAATATAAAAAAAAATATGGCAAAAAGCAAGGTCTTACAGCACAAATAAAGGAAAAATTCAAAAAAATTTAAAAAGTTGAAAATTAAAGGGTGTCCCCATACATACATAGTTTTGGCTACGGAACCCTAAAAACAAGCTGTTTCCATAAGACATCAACAGACACATTGGAAACACGTTCCAATAGCAATATAATACATCCTTTTCCATGAGAATTGATTCCATTTCATGTGGCGTGCATTGCATTGCATCCAATAAATATGTATCCGTACCTACAATATATCGTGTTGCCTCGTGTAGTGTACGGCAAACGTGGAATGTATCGTATTGGTCGATGCGATATTGTTGTGGTACAGTTGTATTTGTGGAATGGAGGTGTAGAATTTTGATCAAGTCGTTTTAGACTCATGGGGATGTTTTGAAATAAGTCCATGAGTCTTATCAACCTATACTTTATTATTAATATTATAAATGCGAAAGTAACTCTGTTACCTTTTCATACCGATAAAACGAGCGTAATGATAGTCTATGATACATGGACCTAGAATAAACAATTACTGAAGCACCTACAGTAAGCCAGCTCGCTTAAATGCATACACGTCCGGCACGCACACATTCACACCACACGAAGCCGGGGCCGCCCGCCATTACGCTCCGAACCACACACACACACAGTTACGTCGCCACCATCGGGCTGGTTGGCGTGGTTGGTAAGATACCCTATCTATCACGCCGCAGGTCGTGGGTTCGATTCCCACTCAAGACAAATATTTGTGTACATGAACATGTCTGTTTGTCCTGTGTCTGGGTGTAATTATCTATATATGTATGTATTTACAAAAGAAAAGTAGAATATGTAGTATATCAGTTATCTGGCTTTCATAGTACAAGCTCTGCTTAGTTTGGGGTCAGGTGGCCGTGTGTGAGGAATAATGTCCCAGAATATTTATTTATTTATTTATTTTGGTGCTCAATAGTTGCTTAGCGGCCATCTGTCCGCCTTTTTTTCTAGGTCCATGCTATGGTATGGAAAGGGACATGGGCTAGTTTTTTTTCTCGGGAAGTGGGTGAAACTGCAGGACAGCTAGTTTCTCAATATAAGTTCAAGCTATTTTTTTTTATTTAAATCTTGAAGTCTACCCTAAAAACTATTTACTACTACTAAACTATTTAATTTTTGTCAAGCTGGAATTCACAACCCTACCACCGTGTTGTGGTTCGAAGGGGTTTTGTGCTCGAATCCTATAATGCATGAGGAAAACATCATATTGATGAAGAAAACTATAGCATTGTGTTAGGGTGCTTTGTAGTACCCGCCTCCTGGTTGACTACCACCCTCAAATCTATCACCAATCACTCGGTGTGTAACACTTGAGAGCCAGTTTACTTCTAGATTTTGTGCTTACCGCAGTCAAAACTTATTCATAGTAAAAAAGGTGCCACGTCCAATAAATGCTAAGTACTTCGTTGTACAAATGGAATCGATAGTATGCCCAGTGCGCCGCCGGGAACGAAAGCGTCTGTTAATATTGGCTAAATTAATCGGTGTGCTAGGGTTGTTACGGAGCTTCGACTCCGACTCCGATATGTCGGAACTTCCGATTGATCTTACACCTCCGGTTCAGATACTTTTAAATCGGAGGCATTCGGAGGTTGAAGCATAGCAGCGGCGGCGGCACAGGCGGCTGCAGTTAACGTGTGCGAACAGGTTTATACATGTCGCCAGGGGAACATGCGTTCTGTTATCGATTAATATTTCGCTTGTTTAATTATATAACTATAATAAAAATGTGATTATTTTTGTTTGTGACACCTATATTACATAGGTTTATTATTTTTTAATTGTTATAGGCTGACTGATTCATGCTTTTGCTATTTTATTTTATTGCCTGCCCTTAACCCTTAACACATCTTTCTTATGCCACTACCTCCGACTCCGCCTCTAACTCCGATTCCGACTCCGAAAAACCAAATTTAAAAACTCCGACTCCGACTTCGGTTCCGATAAAACCACCTCCGTAACATCCCTAGGTGCATGCTCCACTTGTGGTCGATATTGTGCTCTTGACCAAATATCTATCGCACTTTGGAATTAACCTTCGTATTTTGCAAGGGATTATTATCCTTAAACCTTTATATCAAACCCTATCCGGAGTCTTCTCAGTCCAAGTGTATTCCGAACCGGTGGTAGAGTCAATTGTAACGTTTATAAGTATTATTATGGGTTAACTGAATAAATGAGTTTTAGAGTTTTTTGGATTAATTTTTTTTATCATAAAGTTTTTTTTTTTAATTTGCAGGCAAGTTAGTTAATTCAAGGTTAAATTAAAGGCATTTATTCTGCTTAAGAGGTCACTGAAGGTCAAACCTGCTGCAGTTACTTCAATTGAGACGAACCGGCAAAAAAAGTCGTCAATTTTGCATTATTTAAATAATTTTATTTTTGGACAATTTTATTATGTATACCTACTGGATCTTTTTTAGGGTTCCGTACCCAAAGGGTAAAAACGGGACCCTATTACTAAGACTTCGCTGTCTGTCCGTCCGTCTGTCCGTCCGTCCGTCCGTCCGTCCGTCCGTCTGTCCGTCTGTCTGTCTCCAGGCTGTATCTCAAGAACCGGTATAGCTAGAGAGTTGAATTTTTCACAAATTATGTATTTCTGTTGCCGCTATAACAACAATTACTAAAAACAAAATAAAATAAATATTTAAGGGGGGCTCCCGTACAACAAACGCGATTTTTTAAATTTGTTTTGTGGTAGTTCCCGATGACCTAGAATCACGGAATTTGGCAAAAAGCAAGGTCTTACAACACAAATAAAGGGAAAATTCCATAATATAAAAAAAGTTGAAAATTAAAGGGTGTCCCCATACATACATAGATACGCCAATTAATAAAGACCTCTGAGTTGTATGGGCGCTGATACAATTTAGAGGTCTAGCTTAATTGGCACCAACCTCAAATAAGGTAAATAAATAAAATTGTGCATTTCCCGTGATGGACGAATGATGGACGAAGTTTGTACGGAACCCTCGGTGCGTGAGTCCGACTCGCACTTGGCCGGTATTTTTTTTTCATATTTCAAATGTTAAACTTTCACTACCTGATATTAAATTAAATTTAAACAGATAAGAGGATCCATTTTATACAAAATCAAAATATTAACATGTCAAACAAACTTAAAAAAACTGTCTGCATAGACTTAGGCATCTAGGCCCACGTCAAACTAAACCCATGGGCCTAGATGACTAATCATTTTTATTTTTTAATTTTACTTGGACAACTACTTACTTAGTCCCATAAGAAAAAAGTACATTTGTTTGTTTGTTCATTACCTCTTTAAGTTTCAACGGCACACACATCCAATCGTGATATATGTTGGCAATTAGATCGTACCCTGAAATAAAACACAGATATTTATCCCGAAAAAAAAGTAAAATCCTATGGAAGCCCGGGTGAAACCGTGAGGCGGCAACTAGTCCTAACTAACTAAATCTGATATACAGCTAGCTAGTGTAACTTGTCTCCGTGCAGGCGTGCATCTACTCCAACGTTATTATCTAGCGCTGGCAAGTAATACATCATGTGGGATCGCACTGTCATCTTGCTCGGTTATCGGTTTCATATCACGTATTATATTATAAACTACTAGCTGTCCCCCGCGGTTTCACCCGCGTTCCTGAGTAAAAATGTAGCCCATGTCCTACTCCATTATATAGCGTACCAAATTTTAACAATTAGGATTAGGATTTCCTAGCTTGGGCAGTACCGCGCGCCGCCCTGTCCGCGACCATAGGAAGGGACTTGTCGCTACCGGCCGTGACACGATCCATGGTTGACAGCGACGAGTCCTGGCAGGCAGACAAGACTGTATCGCAGAAGGAAACGGCGGAGCGGGAGCGAGAAGATAGCGTCGACCGCCGAGGCAGGTAGAGACACCGTCGAGGCGATTGGCCTTCGCGGGCCGGATGCCGCCCTAACGGGGACCTGTGGGCGGTAGATTGGAGGATCTGCCGCCGACGTTAAGGGTTCCGTGCTAGAGGCGCCCAAGTATTCCTGGATGCCTCGGCGGAAGTGAGGCGAGGCTTGACTATCTCATTTGCCATGTCCCGCCCCAAGGAGGAGGGCCCCCTGAAGGGAGCGTTCCGTTGGCGGGGCAGGCGGCTGAGAACAAGGTTGCTTCCGTAGCCCCGCCATACGGTGGGGTTTTTGTCAGTACGAGTCTGACATAACCCGAGCACTTCCCAGCCCGGGTATCCACGAGGATAACCCACCTTAAAAAAAAAGATAATAGGATTAAATAAGAGTTAAAACTAAACAAATATGGAAAATAATTACGGGGAGAAGCGCATAGGCACAAGGCACTAGTATAGAAAATGTTTAATTTAATAGGTTGATAAGGCGCCTAGGCTGGCTGAGCCCCTAGGCAGAAATCCAGGGCTGGTTGGTTGATATGTTCTTATGTGAAACTAGTAAAAGATAAAATTGTATTAACCATTACGAGGCCATCACTCTTGGAGCTCATTTCTCTCATTTGATGGATGCCTGCCATTAGGTACTGACGACAGTTTAAGAGCCCGAAGCGCGCAACTTATGTCTCAAGGCTTCACTTAAAACTTATTTTATAAGTATCGTCATATTGAGAATTAATTAAAACACAGCCTTATGTATTTAAGGTGGGGCTTCACTTGATATTGGTTTACAAACATTTCCTTAAATTACATGTGAAAGATATGTAGGAACTGGTAAAGTTTCAATGAAATAAATTCTCAAAAAAAGCATAATTGACACATTTGTCATGACAACAAAGTTAATATAATTTGAGGATGTTTTCTATATATCATAGTTTGTATTTTATACATTGATTGTAAATATTTAACATAATAAAATAATTAAAAATCTAAAAAAAAAATAAGATAAGATAACAAAATATGTAGATCTATTTATTTAGTTATTGTTTTTAGTTATTTATAAATATTTTTCCATAACATGTTGCGACAGCTTGAACTAGAATAAGTTTTTGTTAAAAAAATCATTTTTAATACAAGCTTTTTTTGGTGACTGTACTTTTTGTTGACTGTACTTGCATTGTCTTCCAATATACTAATTTATACCTAATATCAAGTCAATCCGACCACTGGAAGTGGGTGAAATTCGACTTGCAAGATTCCACCTTAACAAACATAGCTACATACATATGTAGCGTCTATGTGAGTGAGTCACTACTTGATGAAGATGATGTAAATTATAGACGAATAGATAGAAGAATGATCAGCTATAATCGAGCGAAAGGATATACAGAGTGATAGAAGATGAAGGGCGAAGCTATATAATAATAGGCAGCACGTAAGGAATGAGAGTAAAGACGTTGCGAGGGAATGTATGCGTCCACTTCCGATCGGTGCATCTCGCTGACTGGCGAGGCGGGCGACGGCGTGGTGGATGACGCTAGCGGCCCGGGCGCAGGGACGGACTCAGGCGCACCCGATAGCGAGTGTTGTGCACAGGGGCGCACTCAGAATTCGTAGGTGCCACACATACATTGCAAGTTAAATAAAAGCTTGTAAAATAGGCGATGAAAGTTAAGTGATAGTGTTGTCGAATGCTGTTGCAAAGGTCGTGGGTTCGAATCCTACAATGAGCTTGAGCTTTCGGTGACGGAAATCGTGTCGATTCAGCCAGGTGGCTGCCACCGTAAAGTTACCAAGTACCTATAGGTGTGGTCTGGCAGTTAGAGCCTTACCTTTCCCTTCTAGGCTTTATGTCCTTATCATCTTCGGCCACATCATCACTTACGATAAGAATTAGGCAATCAATCTATAGAAAAAAAAAAACTGTAATCTGTGGATAGAATATTTTCAACAAACCATAAGCACAACTGAATACTTTATGCAGGATTATAGTTTTAATTGTTTAATTAAACTTTCAAGGTTGAAAAAACTCACAAATTTTCAATTTTTACTAAGAGACCGACTTTGAATATGCGAAAAAAAACAGTTCTTCACATTTTGATTGAGTGACTATTGATTAATGCTATGAAAGTTTAGCTAAATAATCAAAAGGGACTACCTTTATAAGCGAACGAATTTACTTACATAATACTAACTGGAGCCCCGGCCTGTCTACACACGAATTGTATATGAATGTATAAGTGCTATATGTACGTATGATGACATATGCTATATGTTGCTGAGTTTCTTGCCGGTTCTTCTCAGTTGAAGGCGACTTCCGAATCGGTGGTTTAACTTCAGTAGTTTCGAGTGCCCTCCTAGGGCCTAAACTAAATAAATGTTTTTGACTTTGACGTACATATTATTAATCTGTAGAACCGTAACTGGAAGAGTAACAGAATGCAAAGAGAATTTTTTCTTGTCTGTCTGTATGTTTGAACACGCTCATCATCGAAACCACTGAACGGATTTTCATGGGGTTTCCACAAGATTTTTTACGATTCATTGTGTTACCTCCTGTTTGTTGATTCTTGAAAAAAAAAACCGGCCAAGTGCGAGTCGCACTCGCGCACCGAGGGTTCCGTACAAACTTCGTCCATTGTTCGTCCATCAAGGGAAATGCACAATTTTATTTATTTACCTTATTTGAGGTTGGTGCCAATTAAGCTAGACCTCTAAATTGTATGAGCGCCGATACAACTCAGAGGTCTTTATTAATTGGCGAACTATGTATGTATGGGCACACCCTTTAATTTTCTACTTTTTTAATTTTTTAGAATCGTTTTTGGCCATTTGGCTACGGAACCCTAAAAAAAGATAGTGCAGTTTGGATTGGCGTTTCGAAATATTATTTCATTGAAATCGGGTAAAAGATTTTTTATAAAGTCTGCCAAAATTAAGTCTGGTAAATAGATGGTAGCAATCACACGTTCTCACTATATGACTTCCATGTTAATAAACATCTCTAAGCAATCATTAACTTGACCTAGCTAACCTTCGGTTAACTCTGTAGGGATCCAGGTCAGGTTACCCTACAGATAAATATTTGTGGGATTAAATAAGTATTTGTATAAGTATCTTATTTGTTGGTGTTTGGTAACCGCAAGTCCTCAATAAACTAACTGTAGGTAAAGTTGAAAATGATTTTGTACGGGCAACATGTGGGCATTTTAAAAGGTATTAAATTGACCAAAAATAAAAAGTAAAATAGTTAATGTAAGTTTGTATAATACCGTATTTTAAAATTCCATGAATAGCTTTTTGGTTACTTTAATGAATATTTTCATCCCTTTTACGTACTCTTTTTGAAGAAACTTCTATAAGGAGGGGAATCTTTATAGAAGTTTTTCTGTTTTTCAAATATACTGTTACATGTTATTCTGTTATGCTGTGGAAGTGGTTGTAGGATCTAAAGATCAGCGTTTAATGAAAACCATCCTTCAAGTTGGATCGGAAATACGAGTGAACGGGGCGTACCTACGATAATATTATATTTAATATTCTGTTTTGGAAGTCTACTTTTGATCGTCAATGTAGGTTATGCATTCTACATTCAATTTATAAGAGACTCATTAATTCATGGGAACTACTATCATTTCGGTTCAGGCCCCTATTTATCAGGTTATAAAAACACCCAAAAACATGCACAGTTTACTAATTTTTATACTGTGCTTCGACTATGGGTTCAACTAGAATTAAAAAAAAAAAACGCTGCTCCATTTTGACCTTCATTCTTTCAAAAAATAAAATTTAGTATTTTTTCCCAATGTTATAAATAATTCCCTTTAGTTTACTTTAGGTTCTGAAAAAAATCCTTGGTTACTTTTTATTCCAAAAAATCATAAAGTCCCATGGGATATCGTTTAAAATCACAGGGCGGAAGCTAGCTGTCTTATTTATGTCAGATATTGTTATGAAATAATTTATTTGTAATACAAATTAACGGATTTTCTGTTCCCAAAACTTATTCACGAGGATCCCTAAAAGTTGAGCGAAGCCATATACGATACCGAATGGAACTTATTCATATCATTCGGGTTATTGTGGTGGGAACGTAACAGGAATGTAACGAGATTGTTACGTCACGTGGAAATTGTCAATTTGGTGCCGGGAGTGCTTTCATATACATAGATAGCAGAAAATGCATTATATTCGCATTATAAAGTTCGTCGGTAGGTTATAGTCGTAACAGTTGTTCTCAAAGTTTGCGGAATGCTGAATATACAGGGTGACTTTTGTATCATCTACAAAAAAAAATCTAGGCATTAGGTACTGTTAAAAGATTACATTTTTGAAAAAAAAAATAGGTAAGTAAAATTTTCACATTAAATTAATTTTCCTGAACGAATTATCCATCCAGTGTGGTTACTAAGCCAAACATTGAAAACTATGCTTGCCGCGCAATTCAGCGAAGGAGAGAACGGGGGAAGCGCGGGAGCAGCGGGGAGGGTACCCTTGCGGGCGGCCATGTGCATCGGCCGGCCGGCGGTTAGTTAGTGGGTCACGGTCAGTCAGTGGACCAGCGCCCACGCGCCGAGTTCCGTGTTCCCATGCGCCGCGCCCGCCCCGCGGCCTGTCATTTTGCCGCGCTATCGTTTATAATGTAACTACAAAGTTTTCACACCGCAAGTACCTACTTTAAAATTGTGCGTTATTACATTTTGAGTAGTGAAAGCCTAAACAGTACCCAGAGGCTATACGAATACTAAACCAAAAGTGTACCCCGCCTGCGCAAATATGAAATAGTTCATATAAAACGTAGAGTGCATTTGGAGGAGGCCCAAAGTCACGAAAACTTATAATTGTAAATTGTGTGTGCGTGCATTTGATGAAGTGAGAAGTGAGACTGTCTGTTGTGCTAAACAAATTAAAAAACAATGTGCAAAAACGAGCTAGACTGTTTAGAGAGAAATGGAAAAATGCACGTAAGTTGATTAAATTTTTTACGCTTGAACGCAAAATACTTATGGCTAGTTTTATTTTTAAAGGTCTAGTGATTTGCACACGGAACCACGATCCGCGGGTGAGGGCGGTGGTGTGTGCTCATCGTCATAACTAACTACCGTGTTTATTATTTAGTTGTATTCGATTAATTACGTTTGTGCAACATTCTTATCACTTAACAGTATGTGAAACTTATGATTACGTAGCGTTGTATTTCACTTTTCAAGCACCATCTTGTGTCATTTTATTCTATTATTGGAGGTAACGATTTTGTCCATGATCGTTTTGTTCCGCTAGATTTCTTTGTATTGTAAAGTAATAATAAAATTAGGACAAATCACGTTACAATCATAATATAGAAAACATGTCTGCGCGACCAACCCTTATTATTTAAAAGGTGGTTCTGCACCTGAACCACAACATTAGAGAGCCTGAACCAAGGGCGCTTGATTATATTTGCTACAGGCCCCTTGCTGGCTAATTATGCATTCTGTGGGGTACATGCAAAATTTTACATTAACTGCTTTTTTTAATCTACAAAATTGCTATAAGACAGTGTTATTAAAAACTGAAGCAATAATAAAAACAAAAAAGTTAAGACCATTATCGTTGCCATCTCTGTTTGTCTTAAAGTAATAAATTGAAACAGTAGTATTAACGAAGAGAAAAAAAAACAAATAACGAAAAAGCCATTTCATTTCTGTAAAGTTTGTAGGCTCACTATTTTACTTTTCTTTTTTAACGTTTTCTCATTTCTGTGCCGGGGGGGGGGGGGGACATTTAAGGGGGACCTCTATAATTTTAAGGAAGATGTATTTTATGTTTTGTTTTTATCTTTATCCTTATTTATTATAAAGAATTTATTTCCATTTGTACGCTACGCTGAGGGTTTTAATTTCAAAATATTGATTCTTATTCTTGTAATAGAACCGTGAAATTTTGAGGATTTATTCCTTTTGTAAAGGCGTTTACTATGAAAGGATTTTCTGAAATTCTATCCTTAAGGGGGTAAGATAGGGTCTCGATGAAATCAAATAAATATACTTTTGAATTTGAATTTGACCGTTATATTGTTAAATAAAATAAATAAATATAATTTAACTCCACACTGTCTCTTAATATAAGTAAGTGAGTTCGAAGAGGGCGGGAGGTTTTTCAATTTAATAACTAGATCTTTATCGGTTTGATAGGACTCTTGCGATCGTTCCTAACTCATAACTTCATTTCATTGTTTACTGACTTGCTGACGTTATACTTTATGATAATCTATCTATATATAAAAACCGGCCAAGTGCGAGTCGGACTCGCGCACGTAGGGTTCCGTATCTATAAAAACGGCAAAAAAAATCACGGTTGTAGTATGGGAGCCCCCTTCAATATTTACTTTATTCTGTTTTTTAGTATTTGTTGTATAGCGGCAACAGAAATACATAATTTGTGAAAATTTCAACTGTCTAGCTATCGCGATTCTTGAGATACAACCTGGTGACAGACAGACGGACAGACGGACGGACAGCGAAGTCTTAGTAATAGGGTCCCGTTTTTACTCTTTGGGTACGGAACCCTAAAAATGATTGTCGGGAGAAGGTTCATATGAAAAAAAATAATATGAAAACTGCGCAGAAAATTGTAAAATTCGGGAAAAACTGAAAGTATGGGATTTTTGTATGAAATTAAGACACTGTCATTTTTGTGTTAGATAGGCAGTTTATTGAGGAACTTAGATGTTAAACCGCGGGGGACAGCTAGTTTTATTATAATAATGAGATTTTATTTTTGCGGTTCTTTATTTTCTTTGTATAGGCTTGTTGTGTTTGACCTCGTGGTCATACCTACTAATAGTATGTATTATCTTCTCTCTTCTTCTTGTGTATACAGGATGATTTATTGAAATTCAAACCCTAAGGGGGTAAACTAAGGGTACGCGGGTGAAGCCGTGGGGCGTATAAGGCTAGTAGTATAGTAATAGTGAAGGTATTCTATACCTAAAGGGTGCTAAAGAGACCCTACTGAGTCTACAATGTCTAACTATTGTGTTACATATATTATCCATTATGTTGTATGACGGGCCGGTTGGCGTGGTTGGTAAGGTACCCTATCTGTCACGACGCATGTTGTGGGTTCGATTCCCACTCAGGACAGACATTTGTGTGCCTGAACATGTCTGTTTGTCCTGTGTCTAGGTGAAATTATCTATATATGTATGTATTTACAAAAGAAAGGTAGTATATGTAGTATATCAGTTATCTGGCTTCCATAGCACAAGCTCTGCTTAGTTTGGGGTCAGATGGCCGTGTGTGAGGAATGTCCCATTTGATGAGCTGATCAAATTTAAAAATAAAACTTACTTTAATCCAACTAGCATTTACAAACGTTTTAATTGACTCTACCTTCGGTTCGGAATACACTTAAACTGAGTAAACTCCGACAAGACACTGAGCTAGGCAATTTTTATTAGTCGATTTTTCTTTTAGGTTCATATAAATTCATCAGGACAATCGGGGAGCCCCGAGCGCTGCTATTAAAAAAAAAAACATACCATAATCAAACACTTAGCATCATTCCACCCAAATAAATCCGCCCATTCTCACAAACAATGCCTATTTATATATCTCAACTACTCAATCTGACAAAGCTCTTAGCCGGTACAAGAGAGAAATATTACCTCACCTTTTCCTGTTATTGGTACCTGGTGGGAAAGGTCGTTGACCTCGGCAAGTTAATTTTTTTTATACTTAGGACATTCGTTTGAAGTGTGTAATTTGGTAGATTTCCTTATTTGTGAAATTTAAATCACAAAATATTTTTTTACCCCCTTCGGCTACATCGTCACTTACCACAGTTAGATTGTGGTCATAAGTCTATTTATATTATATATAAAACAATGTTTGTTTGTTTGCTTGATCGTTAGTAACGTATGCGCTTCTATAGTATTCATTCGATTGCCATAAAACTTTGACTAGTTCTTGTGTTAAAAAAAAACACGCCGATAGAAGTGTAAATAAAACTAACCAATTTAAACTTTAATCCTTTATCATAAACACTTCTTTATAAACCAAAAATAATTCGAAAATAATTAGTTAATTATAAATAATAATTTAATGTTATGTATACCTATACTACACATTATTAAATTATAGCTCATGGAAAGCTTTCGGTGACGCATGACGATGACGCGAGTTCCATGATTTTTGTTCACCCAAAAAGTGCTCAACACGCCCAAAGAAGTTTACACTTCAAAAATGTTGATACTGAAGAAAATATTGTTTTTTACTGTATCGAGCATAAATAATCGAGCACCTATGTATCTATAATTTAATATACTATACATACATGTTAAATTTTAAAAGCGATTTTCGTGATATAACACGAAAATACTATGTTCGTAACACCATAAACAATCAATCAATAAGTATAAATATTTACAAAAGAAATGTACTATATCAGTTATCTGGCTTCCATAGTACAAGCTCTGCTTAGCTTGGGGTCAGATGGCCGTGTGTGATGAATGACCCAGAATATTTATTTATTTGTTTAATACTTTAAGATAAAATCCCTTTTGAATTTTGATAAGTGTACCTATATATAGGTATTTGTACTCGAGACTATAAATCCTGATATAAATCTTGATTTTTCGTAATAAAAATGTTGCCAGGTAGAGATAGCTATTAGTAATAAAGCCGCCCAATGTGACCATGAAATAATAATGTAATTTTTGTTATTTTAGTGTGCCAATACAGATTTTTCTTTCTTTGATCGATTATAGTTCATTGGTAGTGAATGTCGCGGGTTTGAGTTCATTTCAAATTGGTACGCCGAAGAAGAAATGGTTGTACCATTTCAAGAACATGACTATGTAAGGAGTGGTTACTTACAAATGAAAAGTAAGTACACCCAGACTCAGGACAAACAGACATGTTCATGCACACAAATCTCTGTCCTGAGTTGGAATCGAACCCACGACCTGCGGCGTGATAGATAGGGTATCTTACCAACCACGCCAACCGGCTCGTTGTTTATAGAATTATGAATCAATCTATTCAATTTATCAGCTTGTAAAATGCTTTGAAACAAACAATACTTTAATACTTAGTAATTCACAAGTAGTAACCATCGAGGAACATATTGAGAGTGTATGTCAACACTGCAAGAGCTCTCGAGACTGAAACCCCTCTTTAGAAAACATACAATATTGCTCTGTTATTTTCCGATTCTAAGCAACGCAACTACGTCGTAGACATGGTAATAAAAATCGATCTAATTCCTACAAGATTAAGGTCTACGTATCAAGGTTGCGAAGAAAATCTTAGAATTTTCGTAATAAAAATCACAATAACACCTTTTGTTAGTAAGAAAACTTTTGCAAAATCACGTTCTCTGCAAATGCAAATGCGAAATAACAAGTTCGGGATTATGGAGTCTGCCCCTACCGTTGTTTCATTTCTCGATAGATTTTATTGACTGACGAATTTACTTTTTTACATATCCTTAGCCAGAAATGTATTTTTTTTTATACCACTAAGGCGGCAAACAAGCATACGGCCCGCCTGATTCTTATGCATTGGTTTAAAATTAACAAGATATTTAGCTATATGGCAGTCGTATTAATTTATATTACTATGGCGTGGGTTGGAATTGCTTTGTTTTTCATCGCTGATGTGTATCGTATGTTTGACGGTGTACGGTTTGTGTTTGACCACAATCTCACTGCGCATAAAGCGTGAAGTCGTCTGGCACTGTAGTGTAGCTGCCGGAATATACCGGTATATGCTTGGAGGATTTTCAACTTTGTAGCCCGTCAAGCGGGTAGGTACCAAGCTGGTTTTGTCACGATCTTTTAAGCTAATTGTAATTTTTAAATCGATTTGAACCAACAGCCTTTATTTCTAAAGCGAAGCTTTTTAATGCTTTTTATTGGAATGGGGACTTCAATGACAAAATGTGTAACGAATGCGATTCATAGTATCGACACCTCACATTTTTTTTAATAATCTGTGAATTATTATTATAACGAATACTTTACAGTTATGTAAGTTAGAGGCAGTAGTTTTTGTTAAATTTATATCTATACTAATATTATAAAGCTGAAGAGTTTGTTTGTTTGTTTGAACGCGCTAATCTCAGGAACTACTGGTTCGATTTGAAAAATTCTTTCAGTGTTGGATAGCCCTTTTATCGAGGAAGGCTATGGGCTTTTTATGACCGGGAAAACAAAACACAACACCACAGGTCATACCGGACCAGTAAGACAAGTGAAAATCTCCCGGGTCTTTCTCACATTCTAGTTCACGTAGTAACTTCGCGACAAAGCAAAGATTCTCCCCACTCAACAAAGACAAATAGAGGCAATTTTTATTTTTTTATGGAAATTAAACTGGCCCAGGGAGCTGGTGTGTATTGTTTCTGCTTACGAAATGCGTCGAAGATTTCGCGGTTTATTTGACAGGGGCGCCAAACATTTGGGCGTGTTTCTGTTGGCCTAACCTCAATTGTTTGTACATTCAGCGTGAACACTACAAGAACTATAGTGGTCTGTTACTTCATGTCTTGAACACAAAGTTTTACCAAATTGATAGGTCTGGTTTCTGAAATGATTATTTATAAGTAATATTGTAAAATAGAGGTTTAGAAATATTTTCCGTCCCTATATAAAATAATAGTAATTTTCTTAGAAGGGGTATATGGGGAAGATTGGAACAAATTTAATTTCAATAATAACTTATTTTTAATTATAAAATTTCTGGTAATTTCTGGTCATGGGGTAATACAAAAATACTATCTTTTCTATATCTATATGTTTATTACCATTCAGCAGCTCCGTAATGGCTGATCGTATTTTCTTGAAATCTGGTAAATAGGTACATGAGATCCTGGAATAGGACATAAGGTATGGTTATCACGGGAGATAACTTTTTATTTAAAACTGAGAGACTAAGACTAAAATCACTATGTATTACATAAGTGTGGTGTATCATTCTTTGATTGATTGTTTTTAATAAATTATTAAATATATACAGTAATAGCTATACCTACTGCTAATTTGACACCCATACCTGTAAATAATCCTGCCCCATAACCTCAAAAACAATAACAAAGAAGGTTTTTCTTTAAACTAAAATAAACTGTATAATATGATGTCCGAAGTTAGGTTATGAAAATAATTTATGGGTATTGTCGAATCACGTTCCATCGTGCTGCATCGCATAACTCTCCCTAACTAATCTCCGTACGTGAATATAGGTGAAGTAAAAGTGCCCCTTGTTTAAATACGCCCCACTTTCCCCTACTAAATAAATTCTCATAATAATAATAATATACTTGGACTTAATTGAATATAATTATTATCTCTTATTATAACTAATTTAAATGATTCAAAGCTAAAATTGAAATACCAATGCAAAATTAACTTAGAGTTTTAATAGGATTTGAAATCTAAGTTAGGTAAGGCTTAACTTATCAATTATATTGGAATCGCTCTCTCTACATGGATTTTTAGAACGCCTTCTAGGCTTAGATTAAAATGCAGAAGATACGGTAACCCCTTACAGCGTGTGGAACAACAAATCTATACGTCTAACCTATGCATTATAACTAAGTTAAATTTGAATAAAAACCTAGAGGCTTACACGTGCTCTCCACACTAAAGCGCCTAATAAACTCATTTCCTTCATAGACAACTAAATATTCCGTCAGATTCTGAAAAAGCTACCAAAGTTCTACCAGTTTTTCCGAGGTAGGTATCTAATATTAGATTCAATACTAAATATCTTGTACTAGTTATTGTCCCGTGGGTTATTGTCCCGCATTCCCGGGGGTACTCATGTTTTTCCGGGATAAAAAGTACCCAATATGTTATTCCAGGGTATCATCTATATATGTGCCAAGTTTCATCCAAATCCATTCAGCCGTTTATGCGTTTTATTCAACGGAATGATCTGTATATTTTTCAAATCTCATTCAAATCCTACATGGCTTTGTATATTTTTAATATAATACCAGAAAAACTGATTAATATGAGTAGCAATTGTATAGTACCACAACAAATAAAAGAACAATAAAAGACAAGATCGATGTCATAATTGTAACATGATACTAATATCATTGGGTAATTGTATTGAACGGTTGGCAAATGCCCGCAATAAGCATTCCTGAGGCAGAGCCGAGTATTCGAACCAAACAATGTTGAGCTTATTTTGTCCTTTATTGCCACATTGGAATGTGGTGAGCGGATCGCGACACCAGCGCAAAATACAATTAGGTATATTGCTATTTGTAAAATGATGCTATGTAAATTTCGTAATTCGATCTGCACGGTGGTTGGGTACTTTGTAGTACCCGCCTGGCTGGCTACCACCCTCAAGTTGAAAATCTGTCGCCAAACACCTATTGGTGTGTTCTGGCAGCTGCACTTGAGAGCCAGATCCTTCTAGGCTTTGTGTGCTTACCACCTTCGGCCACATCATCACCTACCATAATGAGATTGTGGTCAAACACAAGCCTATACAAAGTAAAAAAAAAAAAAAACATACTCATTGATAATATTAATACGTGAAGGAAAAAATTGTAACCCTCTTTACGAAAATTACGCGGACGGAGGAGTATCAAATTTGACACTGAAAGTTTATATGTAGACGGAGTGGAGAAAGATAATATTTTTATATAACATGCTTAGAAATAAATTAAATTAATAAAAAAAACATTACACACACTACCATGCGTTTGACACACACCCAAATGCACCACTGTCAGTCGTGACATCTCTATTTGTCGATAACGCGGCAAAGACAAACTTAAAGAAAAGAGGTCGTATATTATAAATATAGTGGAGTGATTTTCTTTATATTCTTAATACATAATTATACTCTTTTGTTTAATTATGGTCGAATTTTGACCACCGGCGACCACTAGTTTGAATCAATAGTTCGTCGACCTTTATATCGAACTACAATTAGTTGCTAAGTGAGTTACAGTACTTTTTAAAGTTATATCGACTTCGTAAGCGTAGATTGTAATCCAACGCCATAAAATTGTTTGAAAACACCAATGAAAACAGACCTTGTTGCTTAATGTTTAGGTTTGATATACAACAACAAGATATCATGCAATCTTGATCATTTCTATACATACAGGGCGCACGTCCCTGGACTGATAGCCCCTCAAGACAATTGATAGATTCCTAACCTTAAGCTGAATGTTCGGACGGAACAGATTGCTTGATAACTGACAAAAAAAATATGTAATCCAGAATGTATTCTATCCGTGTGCCAATTTTCATACAAATCCGTTCAGCCGTTACCGAGCTGATTATTAAAACAAACACTCACTCGCATTTATAATATTAGTAAAAAGATAAAATACCGTAAGAAAAAAATATTACACTTAATTTTCACCTAAAAATCTTGTTCCTTGGTATTAATACAAAAAATAACGTAGTACAACCAAGCTATTCTATATCGGTATGAGCCATATTGTAAACAATTAACTAAATTATAATAAAAACAATTCATATGATTGGTTCAACAAGGTAATACAAATGGAGATGGCTTTGTACAGTTCATCAATACGTATATATTATTATACGTATCCTTAACACGTGCGAATTCATCAGATAGCGGCAAGGTTAATGTATTGTGTAATCTGCGATCATAAAAATATGGAGATGTATAGAGAGCAAGCATGTGGAGAAAGAAAAGAATGGAAGAAGAAAGCTATCCATTCTTAACATTATGCGAAAATAACTCTGTTTGTTACCTTTTCACGCCTGAACTGCTGAACCGATAGCGATGAAATTTTTAACGCTTTTTAACCGAATTCAAAAAAAGGAGAAGGAATAAAGTAGACCAACTTCAAAATGGGTTTGCATTAAAAAGTATAAAATAACGATATTAGATAGAGATATTATTTATACTTTTTAGTGCAAACTTATTTTGAAGTTGGTTTTACTTTTTTGTTCAATGTTAATTTTTAAACGACTTCAAAAAAAGGACGAGGTTTTCAATACGAACGAATGTTTTTTTTTTAGATTTTCGCGCTAACACATTTAGTCTCATAGAAAAAGTTATTTATATTATTGAGTAACTAAATATTTAAATCTAACCCTATTACAAAATTGAGAGTTGAGATTATTCTATTTCTAGTGTTAAATTGGCTGAAATTCTATACTATGGCATTATCATTTGATTAATAAAATATAATAAATTTAATATAATTTAGCTTATTTATATGATATTTACAGTTAAACCTCTGTGATTTTAGCTGTCACTAGACAGTAGTTAACTTACCTTAAAGAAATTATTGAAACATAATTTAGTGGAGATTTAAATTATTGGCGTTACTTTTTTGTTTTTGGGTTAAAATATTTACAAAATTCATGGTGACACTATTCTATACCTCTTTGTTTTATGATCTTATTAATGCGCGAACGCCACTTAGCGTGTATTGCATAGAGAAACAAGGTGCGAGTACCTGAATAATTAGTCTTCATCAAGGCTGCCATCACAAGAGTGCATCAGGATTCTGCAAGTAATTTCTACGATACACAATTATTACACGTGTATGGCTCCAGACGGTTCATTAGTGGAAATTGTGTTTGTAAACCGACTATGTAAATGCATGTAAATAAACAAGATTTTCTTACAATAATATTATATGTTAAATTTAATAAAAGCGTGGATCTAAAAGGTGTCTACTTCACTTACAGATATACTGCTTTAAGGTTTGATATACCACAGAGAATTTAATAAAAAATCGTGATCAAATAAAGATTGCGTAAATACTTCCTTGTTTTTGAGGGAAAATCAACACTGTCCTCTCAAGGGACTATACAAAAACACATCAACAATTTAACATTTAATAAATTTGATTACATACTGCACCGCGGTTTCACCCGCGTTCCCCAGAGATCTTATGTTTTTCCGGGATAAAAAGTAGCCATGTCCTTCTCCATACCAAATTTTATCGCAATCGGTTCAGCGGTTTAAGCGTGAAAAGGTAACAAACTCACTTTCGTATTTATAATATTAGTTAGGATAGTTATAGTTAGGATTAGGAAGTTAGGAAAGTTAGGATTACACCCAGACTTAGGACAAACAGACATCTTCATGAACACAAATGTCTGCCTTGAGTGGGAATCGAACCGCCTGTTGGTTGTTGTTGTTGGTTGGCGTGGTTGGTAAGATACCTTATCTATCACGCCGCAGGTCGTGGGTTCGATTCCCACTTAGGACAGACATTTGTGTGCATGAACTTGTGTGCATGAACATGTCTGTTTGCCCTGAGTCTGGTACAGTCTGGGTGTAATTATCCATATAAGTATATATTTACAAAAGAAAAGTAATATATGTAGTATATCAGTTATCTGGCTTCCATAGCACAAGCTCTGCTTAGTTTGGGGTCAGGTGGCCGTGTGTGAATGAATATTTATTATTATTTACGATAGATAGAAGGGTATCTTACCAATCACGCCAATCGGTACGTCACTTATACACTCACGTATTACATACCATGGTGAAATTGTGATCAACCAAAGCCTTCCCATACCAACCAAGATGTAGAAATCAATTCCGCAGATGTCAAATGCGAGATTTAAAACACTTCTAACTTGAAGTTACTAACTTTTTCTCTCAAGATCCCAACTCCGATAACAGCTCGATTGTTTTGTGAAACAAGTCTAGCTCCATTTGCTAAGTCCCGATCGTTATTCTATCTCCGACTATAATTATTGCTAATACTTCAAAGGTACAACTTGAATCTCAATGAGATCAGATACGACTTTGATTTAAACAGGACTGTTTGGGTCCGTATGATGTACCATCTAAGATTATAGGGGGAAAGATGGATTACTAAAATGTTATTTGAATGAGAAATTATACTAGTTGATGTAGTTAAGCCTTTATTTATATACCTACTAGCTGTCCCCCGCGGTTTCATCCGCAGAAAAAAAGTTGCCCACGTCCATCTCCATACCATAGGCTATTTGTGCACCAAATTTCATCTCGATCGGTTATGCGGTTTAGGCGTGAAAAAGTAACAAACAAACAAACCAACAAAAAAACAAACTCACTTTCGCATTTATAATATAAGTTAGGATATAGTAGGATTCTTGATAGTAGGATTTGGCTTATGTCTGATCACAATTTCACTATGTTAATGATTATGTACCCCAAAGTGGTAAGTACACTAATCAGAGAGAGTGAAAAGAGATCCAGAGAAAAGCGCCTTGAAACAAACAAACAATAAACTTCTCCTTTAATATATTAGTATAAATACTTTAGCTCAAAATTGCATACCTAAGCAACTAGCTTTCAATAAAACCAGTATTTTAAATTTAACTAGAGAGCAGCAGCGTCCCTCGACCCGAGCCACATGTGTCACTATTAATTGAGCCCCCAGGGGCAGCTGGCCACATATGTCTTGATTTACAAGCGACCGACCGGCTAGGATTTCCCACGGAACTGGAAACTTTTCACGGAATACTTTCCTAGTTAGTTCTAGATATATTTCACACCTAAGGGAATTCAAGTAGGTAAGAAGTTAGAGAGTAGAGTAAGGCTTAACCTAGGTTTTCACATGCGGCTTCGCTCGCGTTCAATCATTTTTTTTGGCTCTGCCCAGTAATGTTGAGTTAGTATGTAATTTGGCTTTAATATTTTGTTTGTTTTGGTCACAGCTTAGGAACTACATTATGAAGAAGCATTTTCACTATTTGTTAAATACATTATACCATGCTCACTTAACAACATTGTTGAGATCCAATCAAAAATGATCTAAAACTGACGGCCTTTCCTTTAATTCAGACAGTCAGTAACTATAGGGCTCCTTTTTTTGACGAGCTGGTTGACGTGGTTGGTAAGATACCCTATCTATCACGCCGCAGGTCGTGGGTTCGATTCCCACTTAGGACAGACATTTGTGTGCATGAACATGTCTGTTTGCCCTGAGTCTGGGACAGTCTGGGTGTAATTAACCATATAAGTATATATTTACAAAAGAAAAGTAATATATTATGTAGTATATAAGTTATCTGGCTTCCATAGTACAAGCTTTGCTTAGTTTAGGGTCAGATGGTATGTGAGGAATAATGTCCCAGAATATTTATTTATTTATTTTATCATTTGACGGAATACTAAAAACGGTACTTCTACTCTTACATAAATTCAATCAGTTTTTGTTAAAATTATTCGATGTACACGCTGGTTCTAGTTTTATTATAGGTATGTATAAATGTATTGGAAAAGCAGCTATATCAAAGACATTTATTGAGCTAAGCTCGCAACAAAATTAAAACGAACAGCAAACGCTCGGCAAATTTAAAACTACCACTGCTATTAGAAAACTCGTAAGCCCGATATATGCAACAAGTTCATGCATGTTTATTTTAAAAACCAAACTCACTGTACAATAAACCTTGCAGTCATAAGAATAAAGGTTAAACAAAGTGCAATGTGATGTTTGCTGGTATTTAATGAGCTTAGTTTTGAAACTCAGCTGCAGGAGGCACACTAGATAATAATTTAAGCTTAAACCAGAGCAAGTTTGTCGTTTACTTTTTGTGGAATGTTCTATTGCGTGAAAGCATTTTGCGGAAATTTAGGTTTTTTAATATTCTCTCAGTATCTATACTTCTATCTTATATGCTATTATTTGTTTGTTTGAACGCGCTAATCTCAGGAACTACTGGTTCGATTTGAAAATTTCTTTCAGTGTTGGATAGCCCATTTATCGAGAAAGGCTATATACTTTTTATCCCGGGAAAAAACAAGATCCCTTGGGGAACGCGGGTGAAACCGCGCGGAAAAGCTAGTTTATTTATAAAAGGAGATATTTACAGTGCACTGTAATCTATGCATACCCATAATCCCTGTGGTTAACTTCCTTCTATAAGGAATGGTTTTTCAAAATTCAACGATAAATCGCGGGTATAACTGCGGGATGGAATATATGGGTTTTTGGGTTTGGGTACCCTACAAGTACTTTACCATCTTTCTTCAGGTTTCAATCTCCTTTCACTAAGGAAGAACTATCAAGCCTAATTTATTGTCACTCCTCATATATACTTCACGATGTTTTCCATCACCGAAAAGCCAGTCCATATGAACTCAGACGTATTTGAACCTGTACTCTCACAATCGTAGGTTGTCAGTGCAATCGCCACTGACAAAACAAGGCTTTTAAAAACTATATTTTAGGGAGCATCATCTTCCTGCCGTGTTGCCAATCATTTATGGTCGGTGCAATATGTACTCTTCTATTCGCCCCTTCTATTCGTCATATGTGCATTCACTCCTTTCTTACTCATATTATCTGCTATACAATATAATATTGCTTTCATCCCTCCTAATAACAACCATTACAACTGTTCAGTGACCGGCGCTACTTTTAAACATCCTCGTATGTACTTGTTCCTACACTTATCCATTCTTGTCACTCCACATATCCATCTCAAAATTGTCATCTACCTTTTAAACAGCAATATTGTTAAATAGCCATATATGAGTGACATAGTTGAAACATTGTGATATTTAAAATTTTCAACTGAAGCAACTTACTCAATAATTCATTTTGTTTTGACAAAGAGCATTAAAAGCCTCATGTTTTGTGCCGCCGACCATTTTCTTAAGCTGATGCGGTCAATAAAAATATGAGGGTGGTCAGAGCCGCTACGTGAGAGGAATCCGGCGGAGGGGGCGGCTGGCTGGGAGGGCCAAGCAGGTAGCGGGAAATACGATATCTCTATAATAAAGCTTGGACGATAGAGATAGCAGATTGACAAACTAGCAGATATAGAGATTTACGAATGTGGGTATCAATAACAGAGTGAAGGGGGAGAGTTCCATAGCAGTGCAACCTTAGTTTTATGGTTTCTATTGAGGTGTAAATAATTAAAATCTCGACAATAGATTGTGTCAATCGAAAATAAACTTAAGAACCTAGAGACAGGTTCTATATTCATTTCTTTTAATCTGGATGGACATTATATTCTCTTCAGTCTTATAATGAATAGTTGTAAAAAAGTTATGCAGCTTGTATATTTCTCTAAATACTTTTTTTGTGGCTTCCTACACAAAATTAATAAGCTTCTAGACATTGTGGGTTGAGCTGTACTTTGATTGCTTCGTGAATCACCTATGTGAACTTGGCACCCGACTTTCAAAAATCGTTTTTTTTTTTGCGCATTCCTGTAGAGCTAGGTAGGTAGTTGATTGTAGTGAACGAATTTTTGATTGTAGTTGGACCAAAAAAAAATTATGGGTCACCCAAAAATAGCCAGCCCCCGGATTTACAGAAATTCAATTCTCACGGTTGATTTGTATGGCAAATCGTTAGTAGTTGTTTGTAGTGAACGAATTTTCGTTTGTAGTAATTTAGTTTTTTTTTTATTTAATTTTTTATAAAATAAAAAAAAAAATCAAAAATCGTTTTTTTTTTTGCGCATTCCTGAAGAGCTTGGTTAGTAGTTGTTTGTAGTGAACGAATTTTCGTTTGTAGTTATTTAGTTTTTTTTTCATTTAATTTAAAAAAAAAAAATATATTCAAAAGTCTATTTTTTTGCGCATTCCTGAAGAGCTTGGTTAGTAGTTGTTTGTAGTGAACGAATTTTCGTTTGTAGTTATTTAGTTTTTTTTTAATTTAATTTTTTATTTTTTAAATATTCAAAAGTCTATTTTTTTTTGCGCATTCCTGAAGAGCTTGCTTAGTAGTTGTTTGTAGTGAACGAATTTTCGTTTGTAGTTATTTAGTTTTTTTTTTATTTAATTTTTAATAAAAAAAAATATTTAATCAAAAATCGTCTATTTTTTTGCTCATTCCTGAAGAGCTTGGTTAGTAGTTGTTTGTAGTGAACGAATTTTCGTTTGTAGTTATTTAGTTTTTTTTTTATTTAATTTTTTATTTTTTAAATATTCAAAAGTCTATTTTTTTTTTGCGCATTCCTGAAGAGCTTGCTTAGTAGTTGTTTGTAGTGAATGAATTTTCGTTTGTAGTTATTTAGTTTTTTTTTTATTTAATTTTTAATAAAAAAAAATTATTTAATCAAAAATCGTTTATTTTTTTGCGCATTCCTGAAGAGCTTGGTTAGTAGTTGTTTGTAGTGAACGAATTTTCGTTTGTAGTTATTTAGTTTTTTTTTTATTAAATTTTTTATTTTTTAAATATTCAAAAGTCTATTTTTTTTTGCGCATTCCTGAAGAGCTTGGTTAGTAGTTGTTTGTAGTGAACGAATTTTCGTTTGTAGTTATTTAGTTTTTTTTTTATTTAATTTTTTATTTTTTAAATATTCAAAAGTCTATTTTTTTTGCGCATTCCTGAAGAGCTTAGTTAGTAGTTGTTTGTAGTGAACGAATTTTCGTTTGTAGTTATTTGGTTTTTTTTAAATTTAATTTTTAATAAAAAAAAAAATATTTAATCAAAAATCGTCTATTTTTTTGCGTATTCCTGAAGAGCTTGGTTAGTAGTTGTTTGTAGTGAACGAATTTTCGTTTGTAGTTATTTAGTTTTTTTTAAATTTAATTTTTATTTTTTAAATATTCAAAAGTCTATTTTTTTTTTGCGCATTCCTGAAGAGCTTGCTTAGTAGTTGTTTGTAGTGAATGAATTTTCGTTTGTAGTTATTTAGTTTTTTTTTTATTTAATTTTTAATAAAAAAAAATTATTTAATCCAAAATCGTTTAGTTTTTTGCGCATTCCTGAAGAGCTTGCTTAGTAAATGTTTGTAGTGAATGAATTTTCGTTTGTAGTTATTTAGTTTTTTTTTTATTTAATTTTTAATAAAAAAAAATTATTTAATCAAAAATCGTTTATTTTTTTGCGCATTCCTGAAGAGCTTGGTTAGTAGTTGTTTGTATAAAACGAATTTTCGTTTGTAGTTATTTAGTTTTTTTTTTATTTAATTTTTTATTTTTTAAATATTCAAAAGTCTATTTTTTTGCGCATTCCAGAAGAGCTTAGTTAGTAGTTGTTTGTAGTGAACGAATTTTCGTTTGTAGTTATTTGGTTTTTTTTTTATTTAATTTTTAATAAAAAAAAAATATTTAATCAAAAATCGTCTATTTTTTTGCGTATTCCTGAAGAGCTTGGTTAGTAGTTGTTGGTAGTGAACGAATTTTCGTTTGTAGTTATTTAGTTTTTTTTAAATTTAATTTTTATTTTTTAAATATTCAAAAGTATTTTTTTTTGCGCATTTTATTTAATTAAAAAAAAAATAATAATTACAAAAACTACAAACGAAAATTCTTTCACTACAAACAACTACTAACCAAGCTCTTCAGGAATGCGCAAAAAAAGAAACGATTTTTGATTAAATGTTTTTCTTTATTAAAAATTAAATTTAAAAAAAACTAAATAACTACAAACGAAAATTCATTCACTACAAACAACTACTAAGCAAGCTCTTCAGGAATGCGCAAAAAAAAATAGACTTTTGAATATTTAAAAAATAAAAAATTAAATTAAAAAAAAACTAAATAACTACAAACGAAAATTCGTTCACTACAAACAACTACTAACCAAGCTCTTCAGGAATGCGCAACAAAATAAACGATTTTTGATTAAATAATTTTTTTTTCTTAAAAATTAAATAAAAAAAAAACTAAATAACTACAAACGAAAATTCATTCACTACAAACAACTACTAAGCAAGCTCTTCAGGAATGCGCAAAAGAAAATAGACTTTTGAATATTTAAAAAATAAAAAATTAAATAAAAAAAAACTAAATAACTACAAACGAAAATTCGTTCACTACAAACAACTACTAACCAAGCTCTTCAGGAATGCGCAACAAAATAAACGATTTTTGATTAAATAATTTTTTTTTATTAAAAATTAAATAAAAAAAAACCAAATAACTACAAACGAAAATTCATTCACTACAAACAACTACTAAGCAAGCTCTTCAGGAATGCGCAAAAAAAAATAGACTTTTGAATATTTAAAAAATAAAAAATTAAATAAAAAAAAAACTAAATAACTACAAACGAAAATTCGTTCACTACAAACAACTACTAACCAAGCTCTTCAGGAATGCGCAAAAAAATTGACGATTTTTGATTAAATATTTTTTTTTATTAAAAATTAAATTAAAAAAAACTAAATAACTACAAACGAAAATTCGTTCACTACAAACAACTACTAAGCAAGCTCTTCAGGAATGCGCAAAAAAAAATAGACTTTTGAATATTTAAAAAATAAAAAATTAAATAAAAAAAAACTAAATAACTACAAACGAAAATTCGTTCACTACAAACAACTACTAACCAAGCTCTTCAGGAATGCGCAAAAAAATAAACGATTTTTGATTAAATAATTTTTTTTTATTAAAAATTAAATAAAAAAAAAACTAAATAACTACAAACGAAAATTCATTCACTACAAACAACTACTAAGCAAGCTCTTCAGGAATGCGCAAAAAAAAATAGACTTTTGAATATTTAAAAAATAAAAAATTAAATAAAAAAAAAACTAAATAACTACAAACGAAAATTCGTTCACTACAAACAACTACTAACCAAGCTCTTCAGGAATGCGCAAAAAAATTGACGATTTTTGATTAAATATTTTTTTTTATTAAAAATTAAATGAAAAAAAAACTAAATAACTACAAACGAAAATTCGTTCACTACAAACAACTACTAAGCAAGCTCTTCAGGAATGCGCAAAAAAAAATAGACTTTTGAATATTTAAAAAATAAAAAATTAAATAAAAAAAAAACTAAATAACTACAAACGAAAGTTCGTTCACTACAAACAACTACTAACCAAGCTCTTCAGGAATGCGCAAAAAAATTGACGATTTTTGATTAAATATTTTTTTTTATTAAAAATTAAATAAAAAAACTAAATAACTACAAACGAAAATTCGTTCACTACAAACAACTACTAAGCAAGCTCTTCAGGAATGCGCAAAAAAAAATAGACTTTTGAATATTTAAAAAATAAAAAATTAAATAAAAAAAAAACTAAATAACTACAAACGAAAGTTCGTTCACTACAAACAACTACTAACCAAGCTCTTCAGGAATGCGCAAAAAAATAGACGATTTTTGATTAAATGATTTTCTTTATTAAAAATTAAATAAAAAAAAAACTAAATAACTACAAATGAAAATTCGTTCACTACAAACAACTACTAAGCAAGTTCTTCAGGAATGCGCAAAAAAATAGACTTTTGAATATTTTTTTTTTTTAAATTAAGTAAAAAAAAAACTAAATAACTACAAACGAAAATTCGTTCACTACAAACAACTACTAACCAAGCTCTTCAGGAATGCGCAAAAAAAAATCGATTTTTGTTTTTTTTTTTTATTTTATAAAAAATTAAATTAAAAAAAAACTAAATTACTACAAACGAAAATTCGTTCACTACAAACAACTACTAAGCAAGCTCTTCAGGAATGCGCAAAAAAATAGACTTTTGAATATTTTTTTTTTTTAAATTAAATAAAAAAAAAACTAAATAACTACAAACGAAAATTCGTTCACTACAAACAACTACTAACCAAGCTCTTCAGGAATGCGCAAAAAAAATCGATTTTTGATTTTTTTTTTTATTTTATAAAAAATTAAATTAAAAAAAAACTAAATTACTACAAACGAAAATTCGTTCACTACAAGCAACTACTAAGCAAGCTCTTCAGGAATGCGCAAAAAAATAGACTTTTGAATATTTTTTTTTTTTTTAAATTAAATAAAAAAAAAACTAAATAACTACAAACGAAAATTCGTTCACTACAAACAACTACTAACCAAGCGCTTCAGGAATGCGCAAAAAAAAAAACGATTTTTGATTTTTTTTTATTTTATAAAAAATTAAATAAAAAAATAAAATAAATTACTACAAACGAAAATTCGTTCACTACAAACAACTACTAACGATTTGCCATACAAATCAACCGTGAGAATTGAATTTCTGTAAATCCGGGGGCTGGCTATTTTTGGGTGACCCATAATTTTTTTTTGGTCCAACTACAATCAAAAATTCGTTCACTACAATCAACTACCTACCTAGCTCTACAGGAATGCGCAAAAAAAAAAACGATTTTTGAAAGTCGGGTGCCAAGTTCACATAGGTTCGTGAATCTATCAGTATTTGACGGGCCAGTTGGCATGGTTGGTAAGATACCCTACTCAAGTTTATCTGGTTTCCAAAGTACAAGCTCTGCTTAGTTTGGAATTAGTTGGGCGTGTGTGAGGAATGTCCCAGGGTGTTATTAGAGAATCGAGATAAAATAGAAGATAAATATTATTTTAAACGTAAACCCTTCAGTGGATATCTGTTTCTGTGGCCACATGGAAAGGTCTGTCCATTACGCACGGGGATTTGGCGTAACGTAATTTTTCATTTTATTCCTTTTTATGCTTTTGTTATTTGTTAGATACAGTACTTCTTGAGATTTGAAAAACATTAATTGTGTAAGTTCTGTATGGTTTCACCCGCGAACCTTTATTTTACTCCCTTAGGGGTGGAATTTTCAAAAATTCTTTCTTATCGAATGCTTACATCATAATAGCTATCTGTATGCCAAATTTGAGCCCGATCCGTCCAGTGGTTTGAGCTGTGCATTGATAGATCAGTCAGTCGGTCACGTTTTCCTTTTATATATACAGACAGACAGACAGAAGACAGAAGATAGCTCAGTGGTAGTGACGTCTGATGCTGCGACGAAGTTCGTGTCCTACAATAAGCTTGAGCTTTCGGTGAAGGAAAATATCGTGAGGTACCCATAGCACGGTGGGAGTACTTGTACAGTACCTTGTCCTACTTCAAGTGGCAAAACTTGTCGCCAAGCACCTACTAGTATGTTCTGGCAGTTGCACTTAAGAGCCAGTTGTCTTCTAGGCTTTATAAAGGTCGGCAACACATTGGCCATGCCCCTGGTACCTATTGCTTATTAAAATGTTACCTGGATATTGTGTTAGTCACAGACTACATTTACCGCGATCGACAGTCGATCGACTGTCTCATTTCGATTCGAAGTCTGCTGTTCGAAAATAATGTCCAGGAATTTGAGAATTCAGTGCATGTTTGAGATAAATAGCGCAGATTACAGGTTGTTTTAGATTAGTTCTTCAATATAATCAATATTTGATTTTTAATTAAAAACAGAAACAACTTTCCATTCAAATAAGTTTGCTACTTGCAAATTGTAAACTAATTGTTCATTCTACACAACCAGATTGTTGCGGTGATTTACAAATGAATAACACTCACCTTTGTGGTCTGTCGGACCCTGAATAATTTGTTAAAAGCGGCACAATAAGTGGAATTCAATGGAAGCGCGCGCGGAATGTTTATTACTTAAAAGGTACCGTAGTTTCTGCTGCAACCTCCTCGGCTTTTAAAAATTATAATATACTGCCTTTTTACGGTGGCTCTGGGGCGTGAAAGAGACTTTTTCATGCTCACTTTTGTTACAAGTAATTGATTACTCTTAAACATATCCTCCTGGTATTTTTCTTTAAGATTTCACCTGAAAAATACGTATTACTTTACTATTTACTGTAAAAGAAAAGACAAAAAAGGGGAGCTTACAGGGCAGACAGTTGGATGGCAATGCTAATTCTTTGTCCAAAATAAAGGCCAGCCCTTTGGTCGATTGTAGATATATATGTGAAAAAAAAAAAAAAGATCTAAACATAAACCAAGAAAATGCCGAACAAAATATTTGAAGAATCTGGAAGTTCTACCCTCATTAGCTAGGGCTTAGACCATTGGTAGGTATTCTATCATGCCCCTATAAAATATAATTCGAGAAAGCATAATTTATCAAGTTTTCGTCACGGTCGTATATCGACCACTTAAAATACGAATATGAAATAAAAGGCCTAAAATTATTTAGCAAGGAGGTTAGATATCTCAACTGCCACGCCACTCGATTCACATGTTCGATTCCTATCCAGAACATTGATTCCAAGTCTGTTCAATCACTACATATAAAAGAAAATCCTCCGTTTAGATAATTCATTATGTGTAAATTGGCTGTAATATGACGATGATAGTTGAAGATGTCGGTAAAAGCAATGCCGACTGGGATATATATGCTAATTGAAAAAAATGTACCCTTATATGCTATCCGTGCGAAGCCGGGGCGGGTCCCTAGCAGTATAAATTTAAAAGGGTTTGTCAAACCCCTTTAGTAAAATAATATTAGTTGAATATTATAATACACCCTGTACTTCGTTATAACATAGACGTGTGAGAGGAATGTCCAACGATATTTACATTTCAACCGCTTATACCACGATAATACTTGATAGTAAAACTCACACTATATTCATAAAATTAAACGAAGTAACAGCAGTACACATAAAATACTCGTAATAACAAAGGGACCTTACTTTCGAGTGGCAAAATGGCTTGGCTTCGGCATAATGGCTGTCCCTTATAATTTCTTATAGGAAAAAATTTAGGCGAAAATATCATCTATTGAGCGAAAGCAACCGGTGTGAAATGACACATTCATGAGGGAACACAAATGTAACGGTACGTTTACAATGTGGGAAAGGCCTCTAAATGGCCTATTAGTTTGGAAATATGGGTACTCGTATGTCACTGTATACTTTGTGATGGTTCATATGAAGATTAAGTTAAGTTAGGATAAGTTTTGAAGACGCTCGTAAACTCATAGTTACATATCTATAGTGGTCTATCGCGTTTGAAGTCACGCAAAATGCCGATCTGTATAGGCATTCGTCATTGCTGCATTGTGTCCCAAATGAGTGTATGGCAGCTCGCTACCGCCGCTCTCTCACCCCGCAAGCCCCGTACGATTGCTCTGTCTAGATATGTGCGTTGGCCGACTGTAAGAGTTACATAGACTGTGCTAATATTATACAAACTTGGTTAAAAAGTTTGTACCGGCTGTCATACAGTGGAAACTTTACTAAAACTGTTCAAAAGTTAACGTGTCATGTAATCATACAGTTAAATAATATAGGCTACTATTAATGTAAAAAAAATACTATGTGTAACTATTTCTGTCATTTTAATTTGAGATCTAATATGAATGAAGACAGTGCAGCAAATACCGTAGCTAAATTCAAACAACGCATATATCGGATATGTGTAGAGCGCACATGTTCACAAAACGAGTTTCTTACCTTTCATTTGGTTTAAGATAATAATGGGCCTATCCACCATTATCTTTCTACCCTTATTCCACTTATTCTACATCTCTTGAGACCTCCTACAGCATATTTTCTTCTTAGGTTCCTTCTTATCAGCCGGCATCAATCCATTCTAACATACACTTCTCATCAGAAAAATCGAAACGGTACTGCAACAAAACCTCTGAATTTTGGTTTTAAATGAATTTTATGTTTTATTTTTACATTAAACAAAAAAAAGTAATAATGCCAGATTATTGCGGATATTATAAGGTATCGTTTAACGAATATTAATGTTTAAAATTAAAATTAAATTTGTTTAAATATCGTGTTTTTTTCAATAGGTGTTTTTTCGCAGTTTAAGAAGAAATTGTAAAATTTTAGAAAACGTACCGCATGGAAGCAGACATTAGAGCCTGGGGAGGAAATACGAGGAGGTACTGGATAAAGTTTTTTTGTCTTACTTCTTCGTTTCAAAAAGTTTACCAAAAAACTTTGGAAAAAAACATTCCTACCTGTTGAAAAAACACGATAGTTAAAGGAATTTGATTTCAATTTGAAACATTAATATTTGTTAAACGATACCATATAATATCCGCAATTAACTGGCATTATTACTTTTTTTTTAATGTAAAAAAAAAAAAACTCATTCAAAATAAAACTTCAGAGGTGTCTCGATTTTTTTGATGAGAAGTGTATGTAATTTTTTAATCCGTCAAACAGTTAATATAAAAATGGGCCTATAAATTTTTAAATAATCAATTCGTCCAGTGTGCCCTACCTTTTATAAATTGTCCCTTCTAATGTTCGTCGTACAAGTAGCTTTCGAAGGGCCGATGGCTACAAAAACCTGAGCCCTCGTCAAGTGTTGGAATTGAGGTTTTTACCTCAACTCGAGGGCCTACGTAACTGCTCGGTTCGAAATGTTTTTAAGATACGATAACCTCTTACGTCAGAGGGTTTACTCTTAAAAACTGTTTAGGGAGAATGGTCATAATTGTGATTGAGTTTTGTTGAGAATATACTGGCAATATTTTGTGATTTTATTATGGAACGTCCAACTGATGGTAAATAGCTACCATCGCCTATGGAGGATCAAGATCAAGTAGAACTGCCGGAACACCCCAGTAGGTACCTACTTGGCGAAAGATTTTCAACTCGTGGGTACAACTAACAAGGTAGGGTACGTGGGTGGTAACCCACGGTGATATGTTTTCTACACGATGTTTCCCTTCACTGAAAGCTCAAGCTCATTGCAGCATTCGAAGGTATCCATCATGAGCTATCATCACCGTTGATGTAATTATCTCACTGTTGAGATTAAACCGAAAGGAGAATAAAATTGCTTATTTCAAAACAAATTTTGGGATCTCGTTTTAAAAGATTTGCTTGTGTTTGGACTTCTCCCATGTCCAATTCATGTAATTAGAAGTTGAAAGATATAACAAAACTTTTTAAATTGATTACATAACAAATAAATACTATAGCGCCATCACCACCACTCGCTCGCCACTCGCTCCCCGCTCCCCGCACCCCGATCCCCCGCCCCTCAGCGCTTATGCCTTGCCCACGCGCTGCATCCGCATGCAACACCCCACGGCGCGCCGACACAGTAGTGTAATTTGCTCTATCGGTGTTGAAGGACACGCGCACGTGGCCTTCGTAGCCGACGCTATTTTTAAATGTTGTTTCTATACTTGTTTGTGTATTCCGCGTGTGTTATTTGATACCCCAGATACTCACTTTCACATGATATGTAAGGTAAGCCGATGGTACTTAGTACGTGCTATAAAATTTACGCGCAATGTGTGTGTGTGTTGTGTTTGTGTTAGGTATATTGTCAGCGTTGTTTTTCATTTGAAAGATATTTTGTCGCAGCAATCAAATATCAGCAAGGTAAAGTCCACATTTGCTTCCTTGATTATGATTTGCAATAACTCTTTTTCAATGTTTTTTCTATTTCAGGTGTATTTTTTAATGTAATGAATCTTGTCGGGATTCTTCAACGATAGAGGGGTTTAGCAATTTAAATATTTTAGTAATAATTGGCTGACTACACCTACTGGTGTGTTGTCGAACGAAATTCTTATTATGTACTTACTTACGTACGATTCTGGTCAAATAGCTACTAGCCTATACAAAAATACCTTAAAATATCGTAATAGTGTAGAACTAAACAATCAGCAGAAAGAACTGAAGATGGCGTACAATATCCTGACCATGTCAAGGTCGTGGAGTTTTTCCTCACTTTTTTACTCGATTAAGTCACAGGCTTAAGCGGTTGACTTTGCGTCATTTGCGAAGTATGTAATATTTTCAATATTTGTTGTTTTTTAGTTAAATACAATTAGGTTCCAAAATAGGTATGTAGAAAAACATATACGCTAATCAACCAAATCCATTCCGAATTGCCTAAACAACAAAAAATAAATGAAAAATCTTTTATCTTTTTTTTTTGTTTATATTTGCTTGTATTTGACCAAAATCTCACCATGGTAGGTGATGACCTGGCCGAAGGTGAGCATTGAGTGAGTTTGAGCTTTTGAGGAACATCGTGACGAAACGATAACATGGTGGGTATACTTTATAATACCCGCCTGACTGGCTACCGCCCTCAAATAAAATATTTGTTATCGAACACCTATAACAGCCCTCCGCAAACTAATGGGGTGAATTCAGTATCATACTAAAATGCCCGGTACAACATGAAATTATTTCCGGAAGTCATGGGAATCCAATAAACCTGATTTGTTTGATTACCTCATTCATACCGAATGTATCACTACCGCGGCAAAACGCACGTAGCGAACTGCAGCGCAACGAGCCGACGCCGCGTCGTTCGTTAGAGTATTTCAACATCCATTGCTTATTTAGTGATTTAAGCGATTTTATTTACATAAATGGAGTGTTGTGTATAAAGAATTTAATTTAAGATTGAAATGAAGGAATAGAAAAACTATAAAAATATGAAAATTCTCCGGAGAAAATTACCTGTGGAATATGACTCAAAATAAGGAGCTGAATGCGCCCTGTCAGTTTGCGGAGGACCGCCCCTTTCACCCTGTATAGACATGTGAGCTTACCAAGAGGACCAGCAAGAGACTCAGTATGATCTGACTATTTTAGCTGCGAAAAATTTCCCATGTCGCTACCGCTAAGAGCTTATCCCTTGTGCTACGCGTAATCCTACCAATTTGTAAAGGCTTCCTGTTACCGCCCTTGGAGGACGGCATTGAGAAGTGGTCTTGTCTCTTGAATTTAAATCAACTTCACCCACTATTCTGTTTACTTTTTTTACTCTATAAATGAACTCAGGGCAAAGGACACTACTACTTACTGCCACAGGGAAGAGTCTTAGCTATTCTCATAATAGGTTTTTTCCTACAGTTTCTACTGTTTTCAATTTGGAAATCTGTCGCCAAGCTATCGGTGTATCCCGGCAGCTGCATTTGAGAGTCAGTCCCATAATATAGGCTTTGTGTGCAACACCTTCGGCTACATCATCAATCAGTGCTTTGCTTTATACATGCACTTACTGTCTGTCATGTTTTTTTTTTTACTTTGTACATACCCGAGGTACATACACTCTTACAGTCTTAGCTTTTGAGTTTTCCCTTATTTCGGGAAGGCACCATACAGCCTAATCATGTATAGTATTTCTTCTACTTTAATTTACCGGCCTAGCATGTGCTCCACAGATAAGTTTAATAGTAGTTTAGTATTGTCGGGACAGGCAAAGGTCTAAGCCTAATGTTTACATTCCGTACCAAGCAAATATTCTCAGATGCATTTTTATGTGAGCTTGGATATATTCTGTAACTTTTCCTTATATAACAATACTCGTTGTCCCCCGCGATTTCTATTACGTTGTCAGGATAAAAAGTATCCTACGTTTATTACCGTAGTCCAAGCCAGGGCTTGTTTACCGGTTAATTTTCAAACCTAAATCAGTGTCAAGTACATTAGGAGCGTTTTATTTAGGTTTGATTTTCTTAATAAGCGAAATCAAATAGGTTTTGAATCAATTTGCCGGTTTTTAGAGATTATCATTTCGCTCTTACCGACGACATCGCCATCGCCGATTCATTCCATTCAAATTTATAATGATGCCGACGCGTCCATAGGTACCGGTCTCATTTCGGACGTGCTCCGAACGAAACCTTTACTAAAAACCGGTATTAACCCTGGTCCACCAAGCAAATTTTTATATAAATCGTTTCGAATAAACATACAAAATCAGTTTGATTTTTATAACATCAGTTAGTACCTAATTAGTTACCTATATAAGTTATAAGGTATTCAAGGGAAAAGTTATGCGAATTGAATTTACTTATATCGATTTTGACAATGATATCGAATTCTACTCATGAATTTATATAGTTCCCTAGAATTCCAGATCAGATATAAAAGAGACGATATCAAAAGAATTTTCTCCATCTCACAAACTATGGGAGAAATTCAACTAACGAGTTTTAAAGTTTAAATTCAAAGTCTGTGGGAGTATTGACGTGAACTAGAAGCGCATCGATTCAATAAATGAATTAGAAAGCCGTATTTTTTAATATTCCTCATGAATGGAAACGATGACCTATTTTATTTTATCACCGTGGTGTCACCCACGTTTCCAGGATAAAAAAAATGCCTATAACCTCAATAAACGGTCTATCTAAAGCAAAAAAAAACGCAAAAAAAAATCACATCGGGTGAGTAGTTTCGGAGATTACCTCTTACATCCAAACTCATAAACTTTACCTCTTTTTTTTAATATTAACTAGTGTAGATTTTGAAGAAATTTCCCTTCATCTAGTTCAATCATTTGGACAATTTATTGACAGTTAAATAAATTGTTAGTAAAATTTATACTACAAAAGTATTATCTACTATTTTTTTAGGGAAACAATTAGATTTTAATTCGTTTAAAAACCGGTGATAAATAAATGAGTATCTATGGTTACAGAGAGATAATTTTTTAGCAGTATCTATATACCTACAGTGGTACTCCCGTCGTACTGATATTTGTTGCAATGGCTGAAACGAAAGAATATCATGATATTTACGACACGACTGAATTGTATTAAGTTAGGTTTCCATTTTTTTTTTAAGGCGACGCCTTGAAGATTTTGTTTGCAAGGATTCCGATTTTTCTCAACAATGACTGAAGCGAACGAACTGAAATTTATTGTAAGAATTCATCATGTCTTTGACTTTATTTTGTACGTTGCATAACACGATTGGTTAACTTTTATAACACAAAATAATTAATCAAAAAGACCTCTTTAAATAAGAGATTCCAATTTTACCGGCGTTGAGGATCGATTTGAGGTTCCTAAATTTCTACATTATATTAATTGAAACTGATACTATAAATTGTACGTAGGTTTTATGAAATATATTTGTAGGTTTTAATTAAACAATAAAAACCATTTTGTCGCATACGCCCGTTCCGTTTACGCGGGTTTTCTATGAGAAGTCGCTATAGTAGGGAGCGGGACGAAGCACGTTGAATTTCAGATTTTTAAGCTTAACGCGGCGTCACCTTAACTAATATTTCTTATTAGTAACTTCAGTAGCTTCGACGTTCATAAGTGCCCTGCTAGGGCCTAAACTGAAACGGCTTTGACTTTAACTAACGAACAGACAGGCAAACGACTGGTAAAATACCTTCTAGATGAAGTATTAGCCTACTCACCACGTTCTTCACCATCTTATGCGTCTTCAACATGCTCTAACGACTGCATTTAAGTCTTATAAGCCGGAACCGTCGGCTTGTCTTTTTTTCAGGAGACAGGTGTTATTAAGGTAGTTGCAAAATTCACTGTAACTATGTCAAAATATGTAACTATGTCAAATGTAACTATGATAGATATAGTAAGCATGAACATGTGCATCGAGACTTCTGTAGGGTTAATCATCATTTTTAATCTAAATATATTGAACTAGTATTCTGCTTTGCGGTTTCACCCGCGAACCTTATTTTATTCCCTTAGGGGTGGAATTTTCAAAAATCCTTAGCGGATGCCAAATCTCAGCCCAATCCGTCCAGTGGTTTGAGCTGTGCGTTGGTAGGTCAGTCAGTCAGTCATGTTTACCTATTATGTATTTAAATAATAAAAAATAATATTAAATAGAGATATATATTATATTCCACAAGTTTAAATTAAATATAATCTATTAAATAACTAAAATAATTATAGAAATTAGGTAAATATATACAAATTTTACTTTTCCAATTCTATTATACATTTATAAGAATTTTATATTAAATATTCTGGGACATTATTCCTCACACACGGCCATCTGACCCCAAACTAAGCAGAGCTTGTACTATGGAAGCCAGATAACTGATATACTACATATATTACTTTTCTTTTGTAAATACATACATATACTGGGTGATTTTGTTATCACTGGCAATACTTGTAGGGGTTGAAGTACTCATCAAGATGAACAACTTTTATAATGGGACTAACTGTGAAATCATGAAAAAATTATCAGCTGTTCCATACAAAAGTTCAATACCTACTCGACCAAAATGTATGAAGCAACCATATTATTTTACGCGATATCAGAGTTAGCCCTATAATAAAAGTTGTTCACATTGATGAGTACTTCCACCCCTGCAAGTATTGCCAGTGATAACAAAATCACCCTGTATAGATAATTACACCCAGACTCAGGACAAATACACATGTCCATGCACACAAATGTTTGTCTTGAGTGGGAATCGAACCCACGACCTGCGGCGTGATAGATAGGGTATCTTACCAACCACGCCAACCAGCCCGTCAATATTATTTCTTTTTTATTCAAACTTCTTTAAACGTTTACTAGCTTCCTCCCCGCGGTTTTAGTCTTATCTTATCTTTATCCTGAGGAATCTAATGTTACCCGGGATAAAAATATATATGTTACTGTGCTATCGTAACTACCATTTCATGTTTAACTTTTACTCTGGGGACAAATTTTGAAATTGGAATCAAATAAAAATAAATCAAAAAATATAAGGGTATTCTAATTCCAAAATACAGGCATGTTGAAAATGTGGGTAGATTTTAATTAAAGAAATCCCGCCCGGCCAACTCCGGTAACGATCGGGGAGTAATTATAAAAAACCGGCCAAGTGTGAGTCGGACTCGCGCACGAAGGGTTCCGTACCATTATCTATAACAACGGCAAAAAAAAAACGCGTTTGTTGTATAAGCCCCCCTTAAATATTTATTTTATTTTGTTTTTAGTATTTGTTGTTATAGCGGCAACAGAAAAACATAATTTGTGAAAATTTCAACTGTCTAGCTATCGCGGTTCTTGAGATACAGTCTGGTGACAGACAGACGGATGGACAGACAGCGAAGTCTTAGTAATAGGGTCCCGTTTTTACCCTTTGGGTACGGAACTCCAATAAAAAAAGAAATTCAAATTTGTAGCGAAAAAATCTATAGCAAATCTGTTTTAGGCACACATATACAAGATCAAAATCTGTCATGGATAGAAAAAAAAACATTACCGTATAGGTACCTACTACAAAGAAGACATACTTCTGAACTGTAAGGTCTAAACTGAATAAATGGCTTTGACTTTTAATGTTTTTTTATTAAAATATCAGGATAAAAACAATTTAGTTGGTTTATTGCTGCCACGGGCCCCTAAAAGGATTTTTTTTATGGCGGTCGAAATAAATTAATGGGATTATTCTTAAGAACACAGAAAGGAAAACGTTAAAGGAAAAAATATAATGAAGTACCTAATAAAATAATTTCACCCGAGGTTGCCGCTTTTATGGAATTTTACTTGATGAGATCTTATAATTTGAATTGTTTTATAGTGTTGCCGGCTCAGAGGTTGTGATATCGAAGCCTGTCTTTCTTTCGAGAGAAAGTCATGGCCCTGTGGGAAATAAGAAAATAGACTTTATTTGTACCACATGATAGAAACAGGAAAAATAATTCTATGGCAACATTAAGTTCTTTTTAAAAGGATATTCTTGATACTCGGCCATCTGATTCTAAACTAAGCAAAGCTTGTACTATGGAAACTAAGCCAGACTCGTAACAAACAGATTTATTTATTTAATATGCATTTTTTTACGTGGGATAATCATTATTCGATTAAATCGGACCGCCCCGTGGGGACCGGCTAGATTATGCCGTATTCGTAACGGCTAAAATCCCATGGTGGTCGCCATCCACGCTGTAGATGGGCCCGGGTTCTCGTACAGAACCGTCCCGGGGGACGTGTGATACCTCCCCCCAGCACCCCCGCGGTGCTATAGCACGACGAGTCGTAACGGCCTCCTTGGAGCGACTTCTGGGTACTCGGAGCCTCCGCCTTGATTGCCCACGACCTTGGAGACCCCTTTAGTAGGGTAACTTCAGTATTTAATAGACTTTTGCATATCTATGTATCTTAGGGCCCAATCAACAGTGAAAGCAAATCAAACGGGGATTAAGACGAACAAAACAAATATTTGTTCCAATACCTACTCTATGACAGACAACTTTTCCGAAGGAATATACTTACACAACCTTAAGTATTGTATACAAGCGAATGTGGACCCTATTAGAGGGTAATAAGAGTGGGGTTGAGCGCCAAAGTAAAATGTAGAGAAACCTATAAGTTTGGTTTCATCAAATTGGATTTGATCCCGCTCAATTTGTTGAACCAACGTAATTGAGCAAGTTGTTCGTAACGTGAATTTAATGATTATTAGAAACGGTCAAATATATTGTTATATTTTGTAAGTTTATGCGTTAGAGAGATTTAACTTAAAGGAAGATAATTTTAGTTTCCAACGGAATGAATAAATACTTAGGTTCGTGGATTTATCTTCAAAAATGCCAGAAAATCCCTTTTAAGCTTCATAAAGCTTGATCACTATAAAGAAATTCCAAAAACACTGAAACACTAGATATAGAATAAAAAATAAGAAATACATTTATTCATGAATCGTTGCGTGATTGCAGAATCATAGATTAATAAAAACTAATCCTCAAATATTCATATTTTCTTCAAAATAGATGGATATATCCACATTTCTAATGCCGACAGCAAAGTCAAAGTCAAAGCCATTTATTCAGTTTAGGCCCTAAGAGGGCACTTATGAACGTCGAAACTACTGAAGTTACCAACAGGAGTGAAACTTGCTCCCGGCGTCTTTGTTTCCTGACTCCTTCAATCTAGGGACTTTCAAGGTCAGAGTGAATAGGTTTCTTCTGGGTAAGCGTGCTCCATCTTAGGCTTCGTCTTCGTCTTTACGGGTCCAGGAGCCAAACGCAAGCCCATTCAATTAAAAAAATACATGATTCTATGACTATTAGTTGGTACGTACTAGTAGAAGCAGAGCGTAATCGTTTCTACCAATCCGTTTAATATAAAACGTAATAAAACTCTAACTAACGAGAAACCCACGAGCATATTTCCCAGCTTATTTCCTACAGTAAATAGCTTTAATATCTTTTAGCTATATAGTGCTTCAAAGGCTAGCTTATAAATTGACTCTTAACTTCCTCAAAGTATTGCAATCTCGAATAAGCTGCTTAGTATACTGATTAGAGTTGCCAATATTATAACGTTAGAGTAGAAGCGTGGAAAATAACGAATATCATGTAGTCATATGTGGTAACATAGTATACAGGGTTATTTTTAAAACACTGGCAGTTGTTTAGGCGGTGGAAGTACTCATCAATATGAACAACTTTTACAATGGGACCAACCCTGAAATCGTGAAAAAAAATTCAAACTTTTCATACATTTTGATTGAGCAAGGTTGATATTTTTGAAAATGAAAATGAAAATGAAAATGAAAATGAAAATGAAAATTTATTTATTTGTGACAATTATGCGTCATATATGGTAGTAAAAATATTATAACAGAGCATCAGCATAAATATACCGCTAAGAACGGTGTACAAATATTTAAAGATTACATAAAAAATATATTAAAATTTACTATTATGTCAAACATGATAAATTAGAGATAAAAACAATAATAAATAATTTCAGAAATAATTACATTTTTTGAATGCTAAATGTCGCGTAAAAAATCATTCATAGAATAAAACAAATTGTTCAACAGCCATTTGTCAATAACATGTTTAAATTTATTGATGGGGAGATCCTTAAAACCATTTGGAACTTTATTATATATTGTTATTGCCATACAATAGGCATTATTTTTATAAAGTTGTAATCTACAATTTGGAATTCTTAATTTGAATTTATGTCGTGATTCTGAAGATTTTGCATATTTTTCAAATAGATTTGGATACATTTTTATAAAAAGACATATTTCCTTAATATATAAACAAGGGAGTGGCAGTATTTTCAGTCTCTTAAACAATGGCTTACATGAATCTCTGTATTTAACATCACATAATGTCCTAATGCATGTTTTTTGGGCTCTGAAAGCCTTATTGAAATCAACAGAGTTACCCCATAGCAGTAAGCCATATCGCAGGGCCGACCCAACGTATCCGTGGTAGGCAGCGACGGACGCATCAAGCGATACGGTCTGTCTTATGTGTCTTAATGCATATACGAATTTATAGATTCTTTCACAAACACTTTCCACGTGTAGTTTCCAATTACAGTATTTGTCCAAAGTGAACCCTAAAAATTTAGTTTCATCAACTTCTTCTACTTTAGTATTTTTAAAAATAACATTTAGTTTTAAGGGTTTTGATTTATAAGTATTAAATTGCATTAAATTTGTTTTTGTAAGATTTGGTTTTAAATTATTCGATTGTAACCAGTTAATTAAATTTTCTAACGTATTATTGATGTCATTTTCAATCAGATTTGGAGACTTGTTTTGTATAACTACAGTTGTATCGTCTGCAAACAAAATGCAGCGGTGATTAGTGATTTGCGTGAGATCATTTATATACATTAGAAATAAAAACGGTCCTAGAATGGTTCCTTGGGGAACTCCTGTACCGTTTACTCTATATTTTGATCGGGAAATCGTTTTCAATTTTGTTTTTTCGTGAATGTTAATAACCTCTGTACATTGTTGTCTATTTTCTAAATACGATTTAAGCCATTTTAACGCATTACCACGTATGCCATACTGTTCCAATTTTTTCAGCAATATTTTATGTGAAACAAAATCGAAAGCCTTGCTCATGTCCATAAAGAGAACAGCAGTAGGGATTTTATCATTAATATTTTCAATTATCTGTTTGGTGAGAGAAAAACATGCAAGGGTGGTGGAACTATTTTTCCTAAATCCGAATTGTTCCGGTTTGATTATGTTAAATTTATCAACGAACTTATTTAGTCTCAGAGACATTACTTTTTCAAAAATTTTGGATAAAATAGGAATAAGTGTTATTGGTCTATAATTGTTACTGTCTGTTTTATCTCCTTTTTTAAATAAAGGTTTTACTACAGATAACTTTAATCGATCTGGATACTTTCCTTGTTCAAATGATAAATTGATAATAAATTTTATGGGACTTGCTATATACGGAATACACATTTTTAACAGTCTCGTAGAAATATTATCATAACCAACCGAGTTGGTATTATTCAGGGACAATATTATTTTGGATACTTCGCTTTCGTCTGTTGGCAATAGAAAAATTGTATTATTATTGGTTTTGATATTTTTATTACAATAATCCCTTTGTGTAGGGATTGAGTTAGCTATGTCAATGAAGTAGTTATTAAAATATTCACAAATGTCTTGGGGTTCAGTTAATGATTTATTATCAATATTACTTTTAATTAATTCAATATAATTACTTTTTAAAAAATTATTATTAACACTTTGTTTTATTATATTCCAAACAGTTTTGCATTTATTATTAGATTTTTTTATTTTTTTATTATTATAAATTTTATGTGAACTGTGTACACATTTCTTAAGGATTCTTGAATAATTTCGGTATTTATGTAACAATTGTATTTTTTGATTATTTTTGTTATTATGTATTCTTTTATATTCAAAGTATAGTGATCTTTTAATTTTGCTACATTTTTTAATTCCATTACTTAACCATTTAGAACCTGATTTACCGTTTTTTATCCTCACTCTGACGGCGGGAAAACATAGTTTGTGAAAAAGACATAATAAGTCATGGAAGCAGTTGAATGCTTCATTACAATCACTTCTTTCATAAACTTCGGAAAATGACAATGCTGCAATACATTCCAAGTATTTGGTTATATTTTCTTTGTGATAATCATTATGTACCTCAAACCAGAATGGAATAGATTTATGTTTAATTTTTATAGGGAATGTTAAAACTTGCGCAGTTTCATGATCAGATAAACCAAGAGGATATGTTTGCCCATGAGCTTCGTTTATATTGGATGCAATTTGATCAATGCATGAATTTTGTCTTGTAGGGACGTTAATGTGCATTTTGAATCTATAAGAATTAAGTAAATCCTGAAGCTCCTGTGAATAATTATTATCTTTTAAGGTATTTATATTCCAGTCTCCACATAAAACCACCTTTTTATTGCCTTTTATTTTAGTTATGTGACGCAATAGTAAATTGAGGCTATCAAAAAATATCTGGATATTGGATGTTGGTGTTCGATATATACATATTATTATAAGATTCAGGTCAGTTAATCGAGTCCCACAACATTCAAAATCATGCATTTTAGATATTTCGCTACAAAAAGGAACATCCTGATATTTCGTATCAGATTCAAGCAGTATACATGTGCCCCCTCTTTTTTTACCCCTTCTAGAATACGATGAAACCAGTTTGTAATTTTCCATTCTAAGATTAGATTCGAAACCTTTTGGAATGAAAGTCTCGCATAAACATATAGCATTCATTTTGTTATTGTTTTCTTTGAAGTTATCAAGTACTATTTCTAAATTATAACTTTTATTTATTACTCCACAAATATTTTGATGCATAATATTGAAATAATTAGTTTTGGGCACGAAAAAGTTTTTCTGAATTTGTTGTAATATTCTTAGCTGTCGTAAAATAATAAGGTATAGTTCCTTTTTTTATAGTATTTGTAGATGTGAGTTTATCATTTGTTATTATTTGATTTTGTTTTAATTTTTGAGATTGTTTTTCAAAAAAGTAGGGAATAGTTCCTCTTTTAAGATTTGGCTTTTTGTTAGGGTTAGAAGAATTACCATGTAATTTATGAATCTTTTTAAAATCCAAAAACTCTCGTTTATAGTCTAAGCTATCTATTGCAATGTTAATTTTATTGGATAACCACGATTGATCACTTGTTTTAGTTTTAATGTTAAATCTATCAACTGGTATGAATGTGCAATTATCAAAGTTTTTAATTAAAAGTTTGACATTCGTATTTAAGATTTTTAGATTAAGGTATGGGTTCTGGGTTACTTCTAGGACAAACACAGGGCAACCCCTTAACATTGCAAGTGCTATACTTAGTTCTGACAATATTTTAAAGGGATTTGGATCGTTAGCACCTACCGCTATGACAACTCTGTCGTTTCCGGAAATTATATTTTTTAGTGTATGGCAATAATTTAGAGTATTGCAGCTGTATGCACCGGGATAATTAAAAGATGATACTTTGTATTGGTCATTCCATTTGTTTTGGCGTGTTTCCCATAATATCAAGGATAATCCTGTTATTTGTTGGTCTCCTAGAACATGTATAGTCCCATTTTTTGGTTTATTCAATGCATAAAAATTAACTTTCTTTGTTCCTTGGATTTCTGTTTGACTGAGAGTATTTTTCACTATAGTGTATTCATTTTTATCGTCTTGATGGTGTACTATATGCTCGGTGATATCCTGACCAGAGACCAATTCGTGTGTTATTTCACTATTCCCATCTTTGTTCAAAGATTGCTGAGGTGGAATCGTGTCTGGGAAAAGATTTTTACTTATAGGGAGAGGTGTTTTATTTTTGCCTTTTGCTCTAGAATCCTTTTTTTTAATTGATGATATAGGTGTTTTATTCGATATCCCATCAAATCCTAGTTGTTTGTAAAGGCTTAATGTTTTTCGATATTTCTCTACAGTTTCTTTGAGCTTCTTGTTCTCCAGGCATAAATCGTCAATTTGTTCATGTGCCGAGTCTAATTCTGTGTTTAGGGATACTATTTGATTCTTTAAATCAGATATTGTATTTATTTCATCAAATGAGACGTTGGATAAGCTCATTATTGTTGTATCTAATGCGCTAGATGTTGATGAATTTATATCGTCGTATGAGTGTGATCTAGCTAGTTTGTTTCTTAAAGTTATGTTATCAGAACTCATTTTTAATATTTATTTTTTATTTTATTTCGTTAGTAACAATCAATCTTAACTCGTTGTGTAGTTACAAAAACAGACAATATGCCGGGACGCGAACTGCGGACCCGCGATTTGTAGCCTATGGACTGAACCACAACGCCAACTTGTCGTTAACACTGGTGACGAATTTAGTGATCAATATGAGTCATTCTTGTTACGAGCACGATGAGTCAAAGTTATGAATCAGCAGCCGTATTTCGTCAACGTTGATGATTTTGATTCACTTTTACCCACTCACTCAAAATTATAAAGTATCTTTAAATTTAAATTGGATTTTGTAGTATTTACACTATAACAAATGTTATTTTTATTCAGTAGTTAGCTGTTTTTAATTGTTATATATATAAAGTCACTGTTTATGCACTTATTTTGGAAACATTTATAAAATAACTTCGAACCCTTTCAGTTTGCTTTAAATTTATGAATTCCTAAGTTAATAATGTTGATATAGTTCTGCAAACAGTTTCACTTAGTATTTAGGTCACTATGCACATATTTTGCGTAGAATCGAGACATATTTTTATCTATACGTATTTTTTATAATCCAACAACACGGAGCTAATGTTTACAAGTCGATAAAATTTTTTAATAAAAAAAGCATTTTTGTATGGGCATTCGTCATTACTGCATTGTGTCCCAAGCGAGTGTATGGCAGCCTGGGCTCGCTACCGCCCCTCTCTCACCCCGCAAGCCCGCACGATTGCTCTGTCTAGACATGTCCGTTGGCCGACTGTAAGAGTTACATAAACTGTGGCAATAGTCAGTTAATATTTATATAGTAAATTATATAGTATAATTATTAACTAAGTCTCTAATATGTATTAATATTTTGCCAAATTACAAACATTTTCACCAAAAACAGACATTGGAATTGTCTCGATTCTTCCATAACCGTCAGTATCGATCACGTTATGCAATGAGGCATAGGCTATTCAGCCTGTCAAATATAAGAGGCCCCGCGGTGTACAAGAGGCCTTTTGTTGGCTAGTCGGTCGGACAAGGAACGTTTCTGTTATGTCATGCTGTAACAATAAATATTGTTTGGTATTATTACATTGTGTCCGTAAACAATGTTGTAATTTTTATAGACTTGATTTATAGATTAAATAGCATCTATTGTTTGAGCAGTTTCACCCGTATTAAACCGTTTTACTTAAGTACTAGAAAGTTGTAAAACACCTAAGATCGTTCATAGCCCTTTTCAGTTTTTTTTTAAAGTCCGAGCTCAGACTTTTTCGCATTTAAAACAATTTTTCTTTCACGTAATCTTCAATTTTATTTAGAGTAGTATTTATGTATGTTTATTTACAACAAATATTTACAATCAATGTATAAAATACAAACTATGATATATAGAAAACATCCTCAAAGCCCTCGCTGCTGTCGATAGGCAAGGTTCCCAACAGGCAGCGTTCCCTTTTTGGATGGCCAAGCTTATGCGTTGGCGGAAAAAGCTCCCAGCCCGTCGGTCTCCCGAAGACTCGATGAGCTTGGATGATAAAATCCGAGCAAATCGGCGAGCCTCGAACCACCACGGACCCATGGTTTCCACTGCGAATGGCATGAACAAAAAATTAGAATCAAGACAAGCGTATTTTTTAAATTTGGATTTTTCAGCACCGGTCGCAGCCGCCCCAGCGACTTTACAAGTCGCCAGTAAGTGGGAAGGCGCAAGTGTATTAATGTTATTTATAGTATTTTTATGAAATGGGCTTTCATTTGGCCACTGGCCCGCCCAAGCGCGGACGAAGCTGAATGTGGAGCAGGCTTGTTTATATGAAGCTATTGACTCTGGCCTTGGAAGTCCCTGGGTTTTAAGAGGTTTTTTTTACATTGTATTGTATATATATATTTTAATTGTTTGTGGCTTGTGTTTGACCGCAATCTTACTATGGTAAGTGATGATGTGACTAAAGGTGGTAAGCACACAAAGCCTAGAAGGAACTGGCTCTCAAGTGCAGCTACTGGAACACACCAATTTGAGGGTGGTAGCCAGTCAGGCGGGTACTACAAAGTACCTATGGTTTCCTCACGATGTCTTCTCTCACCGAAAGCTCAAGCTCATTGTAGGATTTGAACCCACGACCTTCGTCACTACCACTGAGCTATCATCACTTTACAGTCAGGAAACACAGACGTTGTCAGTAATATCCTATAGAATAATGACACATCGAACTGTCAATCACCACACAATAGTTCACCAATAGTCTTCAACACTCGCACCTGCGTCACTTCTATCATTATTTATTGGATCTCATGAGCATGTTACATAAATCGAGTAAAAAACACCTTCGCGACACGTGTCTTATATCCCATAACCTACTCTAAATCTAACACCCCTATTACATATAACATAGAACTCAATTTCTGACAACAATTTAAAGATGAGCCAAAATTACTTTGCGTGCGTACTGACGCATATTACAAGGTGTATAGAGTTGAAAATCAAGTAAAGCAGGTTTTATATGAGTTAGTCGGGATTTTTATATCTCGCTCTCCAGTATGTAGAGATGTTCTTTCCGGGAAAAGTGTTCGTTTACGTTTGTTCCGCTTCATGCACGATATAAAATTAAATTATGGTTTTCAGATGATATTATACTGAAGAACGTGTTGCTACTTGTTTCTACGAAGATAAGTGAAGATACCATAAAAGGTACTATCCTTATTCTATCGTAATCTATACTAATACTATACTAAGCTGTCCCCCGCGGTTTCACTCGCGTAGCGGTTTAAAAAATAGATGTTGGCCGATTCTCAGATCTAGCCGATATGCACACAAAATTTCATAAAAATCGGTCGAGCTGTTTCGGAGGAGTATGGTAAGTAACATTGTGACACGAGAATTTTATATATAAGATTATAAAGCTGAAGAGTTTGTTTGTTTGAACACGCTAATCTCAGGAACTACTGGTTCGATTCGAAAAATTCGTTTAGTGTTGGATAGCCCATTCATTGAGGAAGGCTATAGACTACTTTTTCTCCCGGGAAAACACAAGATCCCTCGGGAACGCGGGTGAAACCGCGGGGCGGAAGCTAGTACATTCATAAATATCGTGAGGAAATCATAGCTACATAGTTCTGGTGTAGAATACTTTATAGTGCCCGTCTGAGTCCTGACTACTACCCTTTTTTGGCCACAAGCCTATTTGACCACAATTTCACTATGGTAAGTGATGATGTGGCCGAAGGTGGTAAGCACACAAAGCCTAGAAGGAACAGCTCAAGAGCAGCTGCCAGAACATACCCATAAATGTTTGGCAACAGATTTCCAAGGCAGTTCTCTAGGCTAGGTTACTTTAAACCAAGTGGAAAATTCAACACACACACACACACTTACTTCACACAATCTTAGTAACTACTGGTTCGAATTCGTTCAGTGTTGAATAGCCCATTTATCGAGAAAGTCTATAGGCTACTTTTTCTCCCGGGAAAACATAAGATCTCTTTGGAATGCGGGTCAAACCGCGGGGCGGAAGCCAGTAGTTTTATAAAGGATCATAACAGTCTTTTTCAATTTTATCTACTATACACAGCAAGGATTTACCTTTTTCCAGTTCAATTTAAAGCGACGTTAAACCAAAGCAATTCCATTATTCCGACGGTAGTTACGCCGCGCGGATGCAATGCGAAAGGCTGAAAACACTGTAGTGGAAAATATTTTTATGCAAACTGACGGGAGGTATACCATGTATATTATATACTTTATAGGTATATAGATAAAGCTTGTATTTAAATACATTGCAGTTTGTTATGTTTGGATGTAAAATGTAAAACTGAAAGTGGCCGACGAGAATTATGGTTGATATAGCAACAGTATTTTATGACCATTTTCATATAAAGCAATATATTTTAATCGAGTTTTGGTGATGTTAGAGAATCCCAACCTCGTTTATCCAGGGTCAAACAGCAGCCTATTTACTATAGAAGTAATTTATACTAATGTTATAAATTCCAAAGTGTCACTGTATGTTTGTTTGTTTTCACAGCTAAACGGCTGAACGGATCTTGATGAAATTTGGTAAGGAGATATAGTATTATAGGCTATCTTTTATCTTAAACAATAGTCTTGAAAGGAGTGGAAAAGGGAATGAAAATTTGTATTGGCAATCCATAATTCCTCAAGTTCGGGATATACTTTATATTTAGACTTTTGGTAAGAAAGGAATACGAGTTTCATTGTTTTTGCAAAATCATCCCTGAAGAGGGTAAAACAGGGGATTCAATTTATTAGGTGTACTTTAGATAAACTCCTTATGTACAGTATAAATCCTTATAAATATATATATATATATATATAAATGAATCTCCGAAATATGTGTACGCGCATAACTTCCGGACGACTGCGACAAATTGGATAAATCTTTCTTTTATGTGTTCGTTAATGTAAGGAGAAGGTTTGTATGAAAAAAAATTACACCAGTAACGTGAGTGAAACCGCGGGGAACAGCTAGTACTTGAATAATAAATTCTGTGAACATACGAATGAAGTTGCGAGTAACACAACTAGTATCAAATACAGGCATTTACTTGTACAAAGTCAAAGTCGTAGCCATTAATTAAATTTAGGTTCTAGAAGGGCACTTATGAACGTCAAAGCAACTGAAGTCATCAATAATTAAATCAAAAAAATCTGCCAAGTGAGAGTCGGACTCGCGCACGAAAGGTTCCGTAACATTATGTATAAAGCGCCAAAAAAAAATCACGTTTGTTGTATGGGAGCCCCCCTTAAATATTTGTATTATTCTGTTTTTTAGCATTTGTTGTTATAGCGGCAACATAATACATTATCTGTGGAAATTTCAACTGTCTAATTATCACGGTTCATGAGATACAGCCTGGTGACAGACAAACAGCAGAGTTTTATTTTTATTTTATTTTATTTTATTTCATGGTCTACCAGTTGTTGTTACATTATTACTTAGGCTATCTTAGAACTAACATTTCATTTGTGAATGTACAACAATTTAAGGTAAACACCACATGCACAAAAAAAAAGTAATATGATAATTAAAAAATAAAATTACAGTATAAAAAGCACTTAAGCTTGAAATTAAACATAAAAAAAAACAAAAAAAATAGTTACTGATAAAGATTAAACACAGAAATAAATGACATTTTCGGTAATTATCCGCTTCCTAGACTAAAACATTCAAACAGTATCTTACGAAATTTTCCAATAGAGTCTGCATGTATATCCACTGAAACGCTTTTTTTATTTAATGATCTGCAAATGCGTGGAATCGGTGAGTTGGCACCAAAGACAGTTCGCCGACAAGGTGGCGCTAGAGGTGTCACTTTATTGCGAGGGAATCTTACGGGGGCTCTAAAATTAAACTTTTGCAATAGTTGAGGGCAGTCAATTACGTTATTAAACAGTTTATGTAAGAAAACTAGGTCCAGCATATCTCTGCGATCGGAAAGAGAGTGCATTCTATAGTAACGCAATTTCTCTTCGTATGATGGTAAATGTTTGCTAAGTTTATCAGAGTATGCAAGGTGTCGCATGAACCTCTTCTGGATACGTTCCAGTCGCAAAGCATGAGTTGCATAGTGTGGACGCCACACCACGCTACAATATTCTAAGACACTTCGGACGAGACTGTTGTACAGTATTATTTTGGTTTTTGTTCTACGGAAAAATTTACCGCTGCGTATGATAAAGCCTAACATTTTAGACGCTTTATCATTTTTTCAGTTTTATGTTTATTGGTGAACATTGAAGAATTAACAATAATTTATAAAATATTCGTGAATATTTATAACGATTCATGATCAGTTTTCAAACAATTTAATATAAATTTGTTCATAAAATTAGCAGCTGGTCGTAATAAGCTTAATTGCCGGATACAAACTGTGGCATGATTCAATTTTAATCCAACCAGACGTCTATGCACCGGGCAATAACGAACCGTGGTGATTAAGACCCTAAGTTATTGTTGTTATAATGTTGTGTGTCTTATGTCTTTTATATAAGGTCCTAATAAATGAAGTTAGGTCCTTTTTAGGGATCATAAGTCCTAAGTATTCCGAAAATGATAAAAAAAAAATATTCGGTCGTAATTTTAATGAAAAAAAAAACCTGAAATTGTAATCACTACTAAGCATTAATTAAAACCATTAACAGCATAATCAGTGGTAAAATTATTTATTAAAAAAAATTATCATTAAAATTACGACCGATTTTTTTTTTATCATTTTACTATACTATCATCCCTCAAAAGGATCGTACTTCATTTATTAGGACCATATATACTGAGTAAACAAGACCATTACATGATTATATTTTTTCTTATTGGAAACCCTCTTTGCAAAACTGAAATTAGAATTTTAAAAACACCGGTCAATTGGGGAGTGTTCTGTACTATTCCGTTTTTGTTGTGAACTCTAAGACTTTCGTATATTTTAGTTAATATCTTTTAAAATATGTATTTAATAGTTAAATTTAATGTACATTTATTTATTTACAATACTTGTATAAAATACAAATAGTTAAAAAATGAATCTTTTTTATATTTCTAATAGTGAGCCCTTTCAATTGATACGTCACATGCTTTTATCATCCAATACATTTGAAAAAATTAACTGTAACATACGGACAGACAGACGGACACGTGAATGATCCTATAAGGGTTCCGATTTTTCATATAATTTACGGAACCATAACAAAGTCAAAGTAAAAGCCATTTATTCAATTTAGGCGAACAACAACATAACAAGATAAAATAGTATATACTAATTATTATAATCAGACTAATGATCCTACATTATTATTATATATCTATTTTGTATCTTTTTTTTACAATATAAATTGTATATCACAAGATTTTTACCTCAGCTAACCGTATAGCTAGTGCAAAGTGTACATAGAACAAACAACACGTGTAACGTTGAAGTAATGGATTGGAACCCCGACACCCACATCCCCGTCCTCAGGGTACAATGACACGCTCGTGTCGTTTCCAATCACCAAGTACATAAAACAAACCGCAGATTCTTATTAACCCAATGGAATTGCTTATTAATAATAATAATAATTAAAAAAGACCGGTCCTCGCGCCGTGATGTCAGAAAGATACATTATAATAATAAATTACCTTAGAATTGCCTTAGAATTGCCATAGAATTACCACCGGTTTGGAAAACAGAATTCAACTTAGAAGGATCGACAAGATAATCAGCTAGTTTTTTTATAGCCAGCTATATAGCTATATAGCCAGTTGTAACTGGCCATCACCTTCTAGTTGAAGATCTGTTGCCATACACCTACCGATATGTTCCGGCAGCTACACTTGAGAGCCAGTTATTTCTAGGCTTTGCTACCATAAATAGTGAGATTTGGTCAAACAAGCCTATACAAAGTATTTTTTTTTTTTATAAAATATTGGGCAATACTTCAAGGAGTTAGGTACATCAAACTTTTCTCTTTAACAGTAACGCAATATCTTAATCCTAAGTAATATTATAAATGCGAATGTGGGTTTGTTTGTTTGTTACCTTTTCACGCCTAAACCGCTGAATCGATCGCGATGTCATTTGGTACGCAGATCGCCTATGGTATGGAGAGGGGCATTACTTTTTTTTTATAGTGTGTCATATTTTATTCCATCCACATTGTAAGTATCACTCAGATTTGACAAATAAATTATGCTATATTGTGCCTAGAACAATAATTAGACGCACTGTGCGCACACGACTACTTTTCGCTGTTGCTACTTGTGCACTAACGCTGGTGTTCGCGCGCCTTTACATCGCATACTCAATAATTATAATGTTCATTTTTCAGATTTGGATATATTTAATTTGCCTGCTCCTAAATTCAGAAGGGCCTTAATTAATAAACTTAATGACTTAACATAGTTAGTTATCTTATCACTAGTACACTGATGTACGTGTATGTGTGTATCTTGCGAAGTACTATGTTATATTTTTAGCCTAAATCACTAGATTTGTAAAAAAACATGGTTCACTCAATGGTATTTGTTCTAAATTAACATTTTATTAACAATATGTGGATAACGTTGTGAGCTACACATTAATTAATATTAAGTGTAGGTAATACTTGTTTGTAAGCAAAATGTGTAACTGTTTGTTTTCCCAAATAACAAAAAAAAAACACAATAACAAAACATTCTCCTATACTTATCTTAGAGCCAGATATCTCCATGGTCCCAAACAACAAACAATCTAACAACAAATTTTTACTTTTTTGCAAACGCCCGCCCATCCCAAAAGTTTAGCGAGTTCGTACAAAGTTAAAATTTATAATTATATTATTCCTGTTATTCATTTGTGACACATGTCGGTACTTGTTACGATAAATCTTCATCTCAAGTTTTAAACATGTTATTTCATGTCGACTTTTATCCAGTTATAATATTGAATATGTTCTTTTCAATTAATAATTACAGCTTACACGAGTTTAAGCTAAGTACCTTTTATATATAATAATATATACACTTCTGGACACATCTATTGGCCCACCTTAGAGTTTAGGTTTCGATGGCCCCTACCGAAATATGATTGCTAGATTGAACAAAAACTGTTGATGCAGTTTTAAACCTGATTCATTTTACCATCTTTTTCGATCGTATTGTTTTAAATTTGAATTCAGAATACCATACGACATGGAGCTACGCCTAACAAGTCGGATATGCGCCTTGTTAAAGGCAATTGATTTTTGAATAAAAAACATGTTTTATCAAATATAGGTTTAATTTAATAACGCGTGTTGCCTCCATGGGCATCTACCACAGCTCTCATACGATTAGGCATAGAGTTTATCAACCGCTCTATGAAATTTTGAGGGATCATCTCCCATTCCTCTTCTATGGCAGTTTTCAACTCCTGCATCGTCTGGGCAACTGGCTGACGAGCCCTAACACGTCTTTTTAGCTTTTTTTCTTTGGCTGTGTCCGGCCTGAATAAGTGCCACAGCTTGGGCGGCGACTTCAGGTGAAGTATCCATAGATTATTGATAGAACCTCACCTTAATGTTAAGAATAAGTAATGTTTGTTGCAAAACCAAAGATATCAATCACTTTTTCAAGAATTAAATCCAAGTAAACCAATAAAACCAAGTTTTCTTAGTATTCGATTGTTTGATATCATCAAACAGGCTCCAAATTGTCTTTTGTTTCTTTAAATTCTGTGTTCGAAATTCAAAAAAAGACTATTGAATGAAATTGTGAATGTGCCAGGTTCAAAACTGCATAAAAACTTTTTGCTCGACCTAATATAAAATTTTAGCTAGGACCAAACGAAACTGAAAATACAAGGTGGGCCAATAGATGTGTCCAGAAGTGTAATATATTTATTTCCCAAAACAAAAATGATTAAATACAGTTTCTATTTCTAGTAACCCCACACTGCCTGACGGCCTGTCCCGTGGGGTTTGGAGCAAACATTTATGATTTGAACAGAGTATATTAATTTACAAAAATAAATAATACCTTGAGAGTCGAAAGGATAGGCTTGAGTTTGACCACAATCTCACTATGATAAGTGATAATGTTGCCAAAACAAATCCTTGAAAGATCTGGCTCTCAAGTACAGCTGCCGGAACACACCGGTAGGTGTTGGACAACAGATTTTCAACGTGAGGGTGGTAGCCAGGCAGGTGGGTATAATGAAGTACCAGCATGCTTAGTTTCCTCACGATGTTTTCCTTAACTCAAGCTCATTGTAGGATTAGAACCCACGACCTTCGTCACTGTATTTAGTCCTAACTTCCTAGGAAGTTCCTAGGAAGTTTCACCGATCGCAATGAAATTTGTTATACAGATAGCCTATGGTATGGAGAAGGACATAGGCTACTTTTTATCCCGGAAAAACATAAGAACCCTGTGGATCGTGGGTGAAACCGCGGGGCAGAAGCTAGTAAGTAATATAACTAAGACTAAAGTAAGTAAATGTCTAGACTTACGCACACTTTGAAATACCTATATTTCCAAATGTGTACGTCATGTATTGTGCCTATAAACTGTTGCTATGTGAATTAAATAAATCTATAGTCTGTTTCTTTAGAACTGTCCAAAAAGGTAAACAATTTTGGCAAATATCTTGAAATAAATGTTTTTAAAATACGTTTACTTTAATTGCTCTTAGGATTTTTTTTATTATTATAGTTTGTTTTTCATATTTTTATTGTAAATCATCATCATAGTCATCTCAGCTGCAAGACGTCCACTGCTGGAGATAGGCCTCCCCTAGGGATCTCCAATAGGACCAGTCTTGGTTGCCCTTGTAAATAAAAAAAGTTAATTCCTTGTTCCAAACATGTAACGTAAACTGAGTAAAAATGTTAATTAAGTAATAATTAGATAAAAAAAAATCTATTAATATCTTACAAAAAAAATTACGATGAATTTCATTTAAACACATCAAAAATATTGTTTACCGTTTTGAACGTTTCTAAAGACTCATACTTTAATGTGAAAGACAAGACTAAAGGAAAAAAAATACCTACGTGTTTGTGGAACTAACCTAAATTTATAATATATAAAAGAGAAAGATTGTGTGATACTATATTTACTTGGATTTTTGTTACTGGGTCAAACCGTAATGGGTAAAATAGATTTGCATGAAGACACATAAGTACCTTGCACCACAGGATTAAAAAAATATTCAGTTTTCAGATTTTCCCCTTTACTTGTGCTATAAGAAATTGCTTCTTGCCAAATTTCATGATTCTAGGTCAATGGGAAGTAAGTAACCTATAGGTTTTGATTCCCTTGCGAGTGACAAAATATAGAAGATATTTTCACAGCTCCAAATGACCAAACAGAACAGAAAAGACAGACAGACGGACAACTAAGTTATCCTATAAGGCTTCATTTTCCTTTTTTTTTTTAAATAAAAATATCAACTTATGCAATTGTGCTTTATAGACGAGATGAAAGCTGAAATCTATTGAATAGAATTCAAGTTTTATTCTACTCGTATATCTACTTATAGACTACTTCAAGCTTGTATTTACAGAAAACAGTTCGAGCTCTGTCTAGTTTCCTTTCATGGATGGAGTAAAGGATGAGATTTCATCTTAAAAGCTTTGTTACAATGCTTACTCGAGTCTTTAGCAAGCGTGTCGTGTTTGTTTTTTTCTCTAATACCATTAGTGGGTGGGTATGATTAAATTCTGTTATTTTTTGATAAAATATAATAAAAAATACACTCTTTTGACAGCTTCTTTATGAAACCATAACACGGTGGTAGGGTACTTTTAAGTACCCGCCTGGCTGGCTGCCACCCTCAAGTTGAAAATCTGTCGCCAAACACCTATTGGTGTATTCCGGCAGCTGTATTTGAGAGCCAGTTCCTTCTAGGCTTTGTGTGCTTACCACCTTCGGCCACATCATCACTTACCATAGTGAGATTGCGGTCATACTAAGTAAAAAAAATATGTATATATACTATAAAAAAATATATATATACCTACACTACCTACTTTGTAAATTAAATTAATCTTCACCCAGACAAACAGACATATTTATGCACATGAATATTTGTATTGAATGGGAATCGAACCCACTAACTGTGTGTGACGGGATATCTACCCTTCACGCCGACCTCTCTATAATATTAGAATATCTTCTCTTCTGTATATATAAAAGTAAAACGCGACTGACTGACTGATCTATCAACGCACAGCTCAAACCACCAGCTTGATGATGTAGGCATCCGCTAAGAAAGGATTTTTGATAATTCCACCCCTAAGGGGGTAAAATAGGGCGGTAAGCTAGTAGTAAAATAAAACAATATTACATTTTTCCGCTTCCACGCACAAAACTCTCAACAAAAACATATAAATTGAAAATAGGTAAAAAGTAGATGGCAAGGTCTTATCCAGTTTAACTGACGAGGGTTCAAGCCCAAGGGGTAATATTACTAACTCTAACTGACAGCTACCTTCATGTACGGGTGCCGACGCGAGGGCAACACAATTATTCTAATGGTAACGCACTGTCCGGCTTGTTGGAACCAATTTGTAGGAGAACGTCTTCCGGGACTTAATTTGTCCCCTTTGTGGGGTGAAACCGTTACGGATTGAAATGGGCGTAGTGTGATTCAAATTAATTAAGTTCCATTTGAAAATTATCATTGCTTCACCCATGTTTTTGGGATAGAAAGTAATCTTATTTCTTTTCTTTTTAAAATCTCACCATGATGTGGCCGAAGGAGGTAAGCACACAAAGCCTAGGTACTGCAAATGAATCTTCCAGATCACACCAGTAGGTGTACGGTGACAGATTTTCAACTTGAGGGTGGTAGCCAGACGCAGGTAGAAATTATTAAAGTAGCACTGGCAACATAGTCAACAAGCTAAAACAAATAAATTGAAAATCAAACATACATCCTTAAGATTTATAGAATCGCCTCATTTGATAATGTAATGCCTGGACGGTTATTTCAAGATATTACGAGAACCTAACATCAATCATAAAGCTACGACCACACCGCACGAGGGTAGACACTGGTTGATAAATAAAGCCTATTTGAGATGCTTGATAACTACTAATTAATTATCAAGATTATCTTAGCTTGTTGTGGTTGCGGTGGACTATATGCCTGCGTTCCCACTAGAGATGCGTAGCGAGGGATGTGATTGTCTCCGCCAATAGGATCGCTTTATTTTTGCAGCCTATTTGTATGTGGCTGTTTATTAGGTAGATATATTATTATTCATCTATGTCCTTTATAATATTTCCTAGATATTGTTATTTAGTTTCTGCACTGGTCTTAGTTTATAGAGTACTAGCGACCCGCCCCGGCTTTGCACGGGTGCAATTTATATACACAAGCCTTCCTCGTTTATCGTTCTTTCTATTAGTGAAAGAAGTAAGCGGAGAAACAGGCAGAGGCAGATAGTGATTTTATTTTATACTATTTTATTACCTATCGATGAAAGGGGTGAAGTTCCATACATTTTGAATTTTATATTTGTTTTGCAAATACAAAAAAGGTAAACTAGCTCAACTTGTTTTTTTTAGATAGGTTAATTTCTTTTGTACGTAAATCAACTAATATTTTGGAAAGTCACAAAGAAGGTCAATATTTTAGAGTAGAGCATTTTCAGCTGGAATGATCGGACGTATGATTTTTGATTTGTGCGAACCAGTCGAGATCAATTCTAAAATTCAAAATGAACTCATTACAAGTAGATTACCTACATTATCTATCTATTTTTAATCGTCATTTACAAAAAATATAATTAAATATTAAAATCTCATACTTTTCTTTACATAGTAACTGACAAACCGACTTTCAGTCGAAAAAAGAATTTTTCAGAAACCCAATCAAAGGCCATGAAATAGTCTGCGGAGTGAACAATTCATTTTCAGACAGTTTGTGTTTATTTCTATTATATTACGCTTTATCAAATTAAGTTGACTGCACTTAAAAATTACCTTTTTTTTTAAACAAGATTAATGGGTATACTAGATTTTATTATCACTTAGTGAGTAAGTTAGGTGGAACTAGATATATCTAGAGAACTAGAAATAGATATAATTTTTTTACCAAAATAAAGAAACCCGCAGTCAAAGCATTTTTGCCACATAAGAGATATTTATTTGTGTCGCCTATTTATTTATTTTTGATAATAATTACAGTAGTAACAGGAGATTTCAGTGGCATAGTGTAGGTTCAAACAACACATAGCTTATACAGTTACCAAATATATGTCTGAAAGATGGCTCTTCAACAATAAAAACTACTTACTTCTTACCTCAAGCACATATGTATGTAAACGTTCTCTGTTCTATCGTGGGTAAAAATCTTATTCGTTAATGAAATATCGAATGAGCGCACTTGCACAGTCTATTAGACTTGACTAGTTCCGATCCTTTGCTTTAAGTTACATCCGCTCGAAGTTTCAATATTAAAAGACTTTTGCTATAAAGAGAAAATATTGTACAGTCCGGGGATTTGTCGAATAGACGTTCTCTTAACTTGCTCGTAACCGGGATACGTAAATCATTTTATATTACCTTCGTTGGGCAGTCGGCTCACCCCAGAAGTAGTTACGACAAGTGAGAATTATTTGCATTTTAAATTTCCAAAAATAAATTAATTAATCCATCACAATTTTTATGTGCAATGTGCAAATGACATTCCTATAAGAATCTTTTCAAAACATAAAACTCATTAAAAATCGCTCAATTCTAGAAGTTGCTAAGTTCAGATTGTTTTCAACTGGCTCTCAAGAGCAACTGCCGCAACACAACAGTAGATGTTTGGCGACAGGTTTTCAAATTGAGAGTGGTAGCCAGCCAGGCGGGTACTACAAAGTACCCTACCACCGCGCTATGGTTTCCTCACGATGTTTTCCTTCACCGAAAGCTCAAGCCCATCGTAGGACTCGAACCCACGACCCTTACCGCGGCATTCTACGTTATTATCATCGCTTTAAATTAGATCTTATCTACAATAATTCCGCAACAACCCTTCTATCTATAATTAGTAAGCTTAGCATTTGACAACATGAAGCGGATTGTGGTTATACGGCCGTCGAACCCCCTTAATTATACAACTTGTAACTAATTGTACGAATGGGCCGGTCTGGCTGTTCGTCTGCATGTAAATTACGTTTGTTTATCTGTATACAAATGAATTTGTCTGTGTCCATTTATCGTCTCATGCAAGCGATCTATGGCTTCTATTACTGCACCAATCGCCATTGATTTTGAAAAGATGTGTAGGTATAGTCGCGAGCTTAAATAGGTATACGCTTAACAAAATTCGTGTTATCTGTGTTTCGGTTAGGAGGGTATGGTAGCCGGTGAAATTACAGGCCCAGGAGACTTAACAAATTCATGTCTCAAGGTTGGCAATGCGTGTGTGATGAAAAATATAGTAATGTATTTTCGTTGCCCGTGGTGTTATGAGCGTCTATAGGCTACGGTAACCGCTTACTATCAGGTGGGCCGTAAGCTTGTTTGCCACCTATGTAGTATAAAAAAACCCTGAATTCGCTTGTGTGAAAATTGGTATGTGTACCTATCCTACACAAACTTACAGCATAGCAAATATTAAATTAGTATTTTTTTTTTAACTATGATTCATATAACACCACTATGTAGTAGGTACGTTCTTAAGTACTTACATTCTACCTGAATCTTCTGAATGTTTATTTATTTTCGACTCTATGTTATAGCATAAAAAGGTTACGTTTCGCAATCGCGACTGAATATTACCAATAGAAGCGAACTTATCGACATGGAAACGCACTCTGCAGTGTGTTGTGTTGAACAAATTTAAAACTTTATCGTCACTTGAAAACTTATCCTACGCTTATCTATCTATATTATATTTATCTATATATATGTATATGTTTAAATAAATAGATAAATATAATGCAGTCGGGCTAGTTACACAATTTGACCTACTGATTTGTTGGATTTGTCTCCGCCCAAATAGCAGAATAACAATTAAAACACAACACAACATTTAAATACAAGCCTATAAAGTAAAAAAAAAACATTTTGAAAAAATTATGAAGAAAATCGTAAAACCGCGAGGGGAGAAAACCTTGTTTATCAATACAGCACTGTTGTTTTGTCACAAATTGTGTTTATTTTGTTAATTTTTTTTAGGGTTCCGTACCCAAAGTGTAAAAACGGAACCCTTTTACTAAGACTTCGCTGTCTGTCCGTCCATCTATCTGTCACCAGGCTGTATCTCAAGAAACGCGATAGCTAGACAGTTGAATTTTTCACAAATTATGTATTTCTGTTGGTGCTATAACAACAAATACTAAAAACAAAATAAAATAAATATTTAAGGGGGGCTCCCATACAACAAACGTGATTTTTTTGCCATTTTTATAGATAATGGTACGGAACCCTTCGTGCGCGAGTCCGACTCGCACTTGGCCGGTATTTTCCTTAAGGTGTACCGAGTCAGTTGTCAAAAGAGTAAGAACTATTAAGCTTTAAACGATTAAAATCATTGGATTTCAGTGTATGAAAACAATGTGAGGTACACGGATATATGCGATGAACATAAGAAGCTACTGAAGTTACCACCGGTTCGGGAGTCAGACAACAACTGAGAAGAACCGGCAAGAAACTCAGCAAGGTAACATTTTTAGGGTTCCATACCTCAAAAGGTAAAAAAAGGAACCCTTATAAGATCACATTATTGTCCGTCTGTCCGTGTGTCACCACCGATTTTCTCAGGAACGGGTGGACCATGTTGAAATTTATACCAGATACTGAGATCTATAGTCCCTCTTTGGTATATAAAAATCAAAGTCCAACACAACTTGAGTCAACACGATAAAAAGATATGGGCAAATTTAGATTTTCGCGAAAACTTGTAAGTACCAAAATTTACCTTAATTTTCAACTTTTTTATTTTTCGGAATTTTCCCTTTGTGCTGTAAGACCTTGCTTCCAACCAACCCTAATTTATTTTCAAACGTATTTTCCCACAAAACAACAATATAAACTGATGAAGACATTGTTATTTGAGGAGCTATTGTTTTCAAGAAAAACTCACCTTTCATTTACTTTTTGAATAAACAGTTTTCTTTAAACAAAAAACGTAACGTAAACGTAACGAAGGCAACGTAACAAAGCGGCAAGACGACACAAAGCACTCACTTTAACAATTATTACAATGTAACGATACAATTTGTGGAGCTTCGCGTTCATACGCAACTCATTTGTCGTGTTGCTCACCTGCCTTTTGTCTCACAACAATTTATTGTTCTTTTTTAATAAGTTTGAACAATGCTGTTTGTTAGACGCACGTGGCGCTATTGTACCCAATTGGCTTAAATCCTACTAATATTATAAATATTGTAAAATAGTTTGGATGAATGTTTGTTACTCACGCCAGAACGGCTGAACGGATCTGGATGAAATTTGGCACAGACATAGATTATAGTCTGGAATAGCACATAGGCTACTTTTTTTATCCCGGGAAAAACATAAGAACCCTCGGGACCGCGGGTGAAACCGCGGGGCGGAAGTTAGTTTGGAATAAGTTTTTACACGTTGTTAATATAATAAACTATCATATATGTCATATATCATGGATGTAATAGCATATATGTCCCCCGTGGTTTCAGTCGCGTTCCGGAGTAAAAAAGTAGCTCTCCATACCATACTATATTATCAGAAATAACGTTAGCGATTCCTTGAGAAAGTGGTTACATCCGGCAGCACATCTGTCGAACGCGAGCGGAGGCAGGTGTCGCCACCTAGCGTTATATGTTCGCACATTTGCAACGAAAATTCTTTATTTTCGAGCTTGTTTGCACGACAGTTGTATTTTGAAGTACCCGTCTGGCTGGCTATTGCCTCCTAGTTTCTGTTTTTACCTTTTTTACTAGTAATATACAGTGTGATTTTGAAGTCGTTGGCATTACTTGCAGGGGTCGAAGTACTCATCAATATGAACTACTTTTACTATGTATATGTATAGGTAACTTTAGCTGAAGTAGGAAAATTCCAAATTGGATTATTGGACTTTTCTACCCTTATTACAACTCCTTGATTAAATATTAAGATATCGAAAGAAAATCCTTGTTAAAGTTTATAACTTGCTCTGAGATGTCGTTCGGATTTCACCTTTATTTTTCACTAGCTTCCGCCCCGCGGTTTGCACCCGCGTTCCCGAGAGATCTTACGAGTTCCCGGGATGAAAATCCTAGCCTTTAACTTTCCTCGATAAATGGGCTATTCGCATTAACTTCTTCTGGGGTCCGTCGATGAGCGAACGTAAGTTAATTTTATATTAAAAAAAATAAGTGCTGCCACTGTCATACAATTTTATAAAACAGCGCATCTCAGGCGTTTCTTTTTTTTAATAACAAATGGTAAATTTCAGGGTTTCACAATGCCATTTCTTATAAAACTTAGTGGCAAAAAGATATTACAATTCAAGTAGTAATACGTTGTCGTTGCCATGTAAGTAGAATTGCCTCAAGGATACGATATAAATTATATTGAAATAGGATCTCATGCGTAAATAGTTTATTTGTGTTTTTTTTAATATCAAAACTAGCTTTCCACCACGCGGTTTAATCCAAGGCCTCTATATTACCCCCTTAGGTTGAAATTACGAAATATCCGTTCTTTGAAATACATATTAATATCCTTCAAACATGGTTCTGGCGCCTCAAGACTCAGAGTTTATTATCACTTGTCAGTCAGTCAATCAGTATTATATTAGTTTTCAAATCACCAACTAAAGAAATCTCACTAAATACTAAAACTAATTAGCAAGTCCTGACAATTATATCAGTGGAAAATCGGAATACGAGCGCCGGCTCGCGGCGGAACTGTTTGGAATATTTTCTGCACTAACTTCCATTTAATTGCGGAAGTTATGACTGCATTCGGTTAAGTTTTATTTTTCCACTTCGTTAAATGCAAAATTGTGGTTAAGTAAAGCTTGGGAGTTTGAGTCGAATTTAGACATAATTAAAAGTAAAAAAAAAATATGCCTATGTTTTACATAGAACAGCTTTTTGGGCATAAAAAGTATCTTATGTAGGCTTTGAGCTATCTAAGTGAAGTTTCTGTGTATAAAATCCATCAACTTATTTTTACGAAGATTCTATACATCTATAAACATTAATCTTCGTTATTTTATAAAAGAAATTGACACAATAATGTAAACGCAAACAAAATAAGTGGATTCGGCGGAAAACGAGGGTGTGAGGGAGAGAGGTTCTATGGGTAGATATAGTAAGAAAGCATGCGGGAATAGATTGGGTCGCTAAGGCAATGGATCATCAATTACAGAATGATATAGGAACGGTGCTTTAAAATGTGATAATAAAGAATAATTTATCGATAGGTATATAAAGTCCTCGGGACAAGTTAAAAGCGAATAAAAAAATGATAATACACTTTAATTAAGTAATGGAAACAAACCCGTAGACATATCTATGTTATAAAAGACATCTTAGCTTGGATAATAGCTTGCCGCCCCGCGGTTTCACACGCAATCTCCTAATTTACTCCCTTAGGGATTGAATTTCTAAAAATCTACCATTATACCTTATCTATATCATAAGAGGACCCTCTGTGCAAAATTTCAGCATGATGAGAGGGCCGAGCTTAGAAACCTTTATATAATATCAAAGTCTTGAGAAAAGCTTATAATATTTATTAATATTCTTCGGTTCTATGGCTGTATCTTTGATCGCTTAATTAATTATGTCTTTTTATTAGTTTATTGGTTAAATATGAATATTTTCCATTGAAATGAATATTATTTATAGGTAAAGATTGATTGCTATCTTTTTTAGGGTTCCCTGCTTAAAATACGGCTACACAGTTAAAATGCACGCTGGAAACATCTACTGGTGTGGTACAGCAGCTGCGCTTGAGTGCTAGTTCCTTTGGTTTACCATTACTAATCATGGTGAGATAGTGGACAAACACAGGCCCATATATTGTAAAAAGAAAACAATAATTTTGTAAAAATCTAGTCTACATTTACTTTTAAAAAAATCTGTTTATTTCATGATGGTACGGAACCTTTAATGCGCGAATGCGACTTGCATTTTGGTTTATAATCTTAAAATGATGAAGTGGTGAAGCTGGTAAATCCTTGACTTTACTTTAATCATTGAGATAGCATTTGCAAAGTCAAAGTCAAAGCCATTTATTCAGTTTAAGCCCTAGGAAGGCACTCCTACTGAGAAGACTTCCACTTTAACTGAAAAGAACCGGCAAGAAACTTAGCAAGGTTACAATTTTTATGATCCGACTAATAAAAATATGAAAAATATACAATTAAAGATAAAATCTATACTAATATTATAAAGCTGAAAGGTTTGTTTGTTTGTTTGAACGTGCTAATCTCAGGAACTACTGGTTCGATTTGAAAAATTCTTTCAGTGTTAGATAGCCCATTTATCGAGAAAGGCTATAGGCTACTTTTTATCCCAGGAAAACACAAGATCCCTCGAGAACGCGGGAGAAACCGCGCGGAAAAGCTAGTAAATCCGAAAATGTTACTCAAACAAGTTCTTTGCTAATGGCTAAAACTTTTAAAAAATAAGTATAAGCAAGGGCCAAGGTGTACCTGCCAAATTTCCATCTTCAATATAATGAGCTACTTTGTAATCATTTCAAAATGTGGCTTCGTATATTGTTAGAAATTATATTGATTTTCCTACTCTATTAAGGTTGATTAAAAACGTATCAAAGCGAAGATACTCAAAGATATATACAATCGTTCCTACTAAAAACGACGAAATATACTACCGATCTTATCGCCGACTGAAAAGTCAAATGGGCTTGGGCCCAGATTAAATTGAGATATACCTTTTCAGTGATGTTTAATCAGTAATTAGATTTAAATGGGACATAAACTTGGCATTCGGGATGGAACTGTTTTGTGTAGAATTGGGATTTTAATGTATTTAATTTTTTTGGCTTGTGTTTAGCCACAATCTCGCTATGGTAAGTGATGATGTGGCCGAAGGCGGTAAGCACACAAAGCCTAGAAGGAACTGGCTCTCAAGTGCAGCTGCCGGAACACACCAATAGGTGTTTGGCGACAGATTTTCAACTTGAGGGTGGTAGCCAGCCAGGCACTAAGTACCCTACCACCGTACTATGGTTTCCTTACGATGTTTTCCTTCACCGAAACCTCAAGCCCACACACGACTTTCGCCGCGGCGTCCGACGTCACTACCACTGATCTATCAGCCTTAAAATGTAGGATGCTATTGAAAATTACGTGTGCAGAGGTCGGAAAATGTTAGGCGTAGGCGTAATATTAGTGGTATTTTATAATTTAATATCTTTAGATTAAATGATGAGTTTTTTTTAATAATTAACAATTTGGTACAATTTTATCTCAAAAAAGGCCCAATCCTCTCCTTTTTTTTTTAGTAAATGTACTATTTCCAGCCAGAGTTGACATTACAAAACCTTTTTGAAACATTCCATCCATTAGAAAGAGAAGGCGAATGACACCGCCATACTATCCGGGGGTCGATCTTAATATCCCGTCTCATTTCGCGCGCTGTCGGACAACTCCACCTAGATGATGTTCGATTTTCAAATGTACGTGAATATTGGAATTCCAATTTTAAAATTGATTTCAATGTTGTCAGCGATTGTTGATAGGAACAGATGATTAATTTCCCATCGAGCGTCACAGATTATACCTTTGTTAGAAGCCTTTTATGGAGTATAAGCTACGCAAATACAGCGGCTTAGCAACGCGATTACGTATATTTGCTACAGCGATTGAAGCGCTGGTAAATTGTGAATCTGCTGAATTACAAAAATCTTTATAAGCAAAATGTTTACTTAACAATGCTAGGTTTAGCTTTTTACTGTTGTTATTAATTCAAATTATTGGTGTGGATTTCGACGCTGTAATATCATAATGGATTCAAATAAAATTTTGCACATAGATAGATTTAAGGCGATGATAGCTCAGTGGTAGTGACGTCGGACGCCGCGGCGAAGGTCATGGGTTCGAATCCTACAATGAGCTTGAGCTTTCGGTGAAGGAAAACATCGTGAGCAAACCATAGCACGGTGGTAGGGTACTTTGTAGTACCCGCCTGGCTGGCTACCACCTTCAAGTTGAAAATCTGTCGCCAAACACCTATTGGTGTGTTCCGGCAGCTGCACTTGAGAGCCAGATCTTTCTAGGCTTTGTGTACTTACCACCTTCGGCCACATCATCACCTTTCATAGTGAGATTGTTGTCAAACACAAGCCTATACAAAGTAAAAAAAAAAAAAAAGCCCTTGGATAATACGTGCAATTTATCCCAGAGTAACTTAAGATCTCTTAGAATCGCAGGTAAAGCCATGGAACAGAAACTATAGTCATCCATATCTCATGAAAAATCATTTAATTTATTTTTCTGGGACATTAAATATTCTGGGACATTATTCCTGACACACGGCTATCTGACCCCAAACTAAGCAGAGCTTGTGCTATGGAAGTCAGATAACTGATATACTACATATACTACTTTTCTTTTGTAAATACATACATATATAGATAATTACACCCAGACACAGAACAAACAGACATGTTCATGCACACAAATGTTTGTCCTGAGTGGGAATCGAACCCACGACCTGTGGCGTGATAGATGGGGTATCTTATCAACCACGCCAACTGGCCCGTCAACAAAATAATTTCACATTCATTGAATACAAAGCTCGTATTGTTATTTTCAAAGTTATCTTTTACATTACTCTGTATCGAACGGGATAACCCGTTACAGAGTTCATTGACCGCTATTACCTAGCTAGGACTATAGGTTATACTATGTATGTATTCATTAATTAATGTAATATATTATGTACGTGAGCTCAATTCATCCATTAATGCTATTACTGTTGCAATTATCCTAACTAATAGTTAGTTTATCTAGTTGGTTTGCTTGTTTGTTTGTTACCTTTTTACGCCTAACCCGCTGAACCGATCGCGATGAAATTTGGTATGCTGATAGCCTATGGTATGGAGAAGGACATAGGCTACTTTTTATCCCGGGAAAACATAAGATCCCTGGGGAACGCGGGTGAAACCGCGGGGCGGAAGCTATTAATTGACTGACTGACAGATCATCGCATAGCTCAAACCGCAATTTGTTCTTAGTTTAATTAGTAAACTCCATATGTGCGTCGGAGCTGACAAACGCACACTTTTTTTTAATAATCTTTTCTTTTTTTTTTTTTTAACTTCAGCCATCATCACATACCATAGAAAACAAAAGCGTTACAATACGTGTCCTACATTCTAATGCCCCACTCCGACATAACAAATACGTAGTTTACGTTGAAAGCTACGAGACTGCTACGCGTGGGCGTAGACCCGCTACGACCGTAGCCGCGTAGTACGGAGCTACGAGCGTGGGCGAGCCAATATTATTGCGTATTTTGACGCGGCTTGGAGTCAGCTGATCTAACGTTGTTTATACAATTTAAAAAGTAAAAAGAACCAATTATTTATCTGCAATCCATTTTCGATGTATTAAAAGATATTTTAGATTAATAAATACTTTTAGTTAGTGAATAAATCGGCAAAAAATCTTAAACAGTATTAAATTCCCAAGAATCGTTAGTTCAATCAATTTTCTACTCCATTAGCTTTAGTATTTAATTTAATTAAAGGCGAAACTACCCTTTTGAAGGTATTTTATGTATGACGTAATAGCACAGCGTAAAAAACATACAGTGGTCTATCGCGTTTGAAGTCACGCGAAATGCTGCTTTGTATAGGCATTCGTCATTGCTGCATTGTGTCCCAAGCGAGTGTATGGCAGCTTGGGCTCGCTACCGCCCCTCTCTCACCCCGCAAGCCCCGCACGATTGCTCTGTCTAGACGTGTCCGTTGACCGACTGTAAGAGTTACATAGACTGTGGTAATAGTAATGGAGAGTGTAAACAAAATATTGACAAATTAATTATGAGACAAACTGTTAACTTAAAAAAAACTATCAAAACATACATCTACTATTGGTAAACCAACTTTTTTCTTAACAAAATCTCTGTTAAAGTCACTAACATATTAAAGAAGAGTTTTTTATTTGTTTGTATGCGCTAATCTCTGGAACTACCAGTTTGGATTTGCAAAATTCTTTATGTATTTGTTAGTCCAATTCTTGAGGAAAAATATAAGCTATTTTTTATCCCGAAAACGCAGGTGAAACTACGGGGAACAGGTAGTATAGAATATGTATTGGATTACATAGGATATTTCTTTATACCGGGACCGCGGGTGGAACCGCGGGGCGGAAGTTAGAAAATATTGCAGCAATTGCAAGCATTTTATATACAACTAACTATTGCCTGCGGTTTCACCCGTTCCCAGAATAAAAAATATAGCTTTTAATCTTCCTTAAGAATTGGGCTATCAAATGCAAAAATAATTTTTCAAATCCAACTGGTAGTTCCAGAGAGATTAGTTCAAACAAACTGCATTATTGTTATTTTCTTTTTCATTTTTTCTGGAACCTCCGAGAAAGTCGCAAGGAGGTTTTTTTTTATGTATAAACACGTATATAATGCGATAAAAGTTACTCATTATGACTTTTCTTAGTACTTTTAACGTTTATGCACCTATTTGTTTCTGGTAGAAAATAGACAGAAAAATAATATCTAATATGGATAGTACACGTAGTACACATATTCAACTACCTATTAACATAATGACTATTATTATTAAGTGGCGTGTGGCAGTGGATTATTTGTATATAAATAAACTATATTTTTATATATTTTTAATACCATACGCTGGTTCCTTATCAATAAATAACGGATATTTGTAGTTAAAGAACGAATGTTCTATATTGTTTTGAATATATACATAAATCCATTGCCATACGTCTCAGGCGCAAATAATACAATTACTTATGTTCCATATGCGCATGAAATTGACGAAATAAATAAAAAAATCAAGAAAAAAAAAATTACAAGAAATGAAAATGGTTACCACCTTAACGTGCCTAACCCTTAACCACATAATTACTTGCTTAAAAACAATTAAGATTGTACCTACTCATGTTAAGAATATTGATCTTTTTGTTTATCATAATAATAAGCGATATTGGATTACTCTTAGGTTCAGATTACAACAACAAAAATCTTAAAGGCACGAAATCCTTTCTGCCGCTTTTTTTAATAAGCATCAAGGTGTGGAGGGGCTGAGGGGCGCGGGGGTGGGAAGGGGCGCTGGGGCGCAGCGGGCGGGGCGGGCTCTCGCCCAGACGACCGCCTACGCGCGCGGCAGCGGACGTATCTACGTCGCGTACCCTCGCCCTCGCTCGCCACAGCGTCGCTAGCGGCTGGGCCGCGCGCCCGCCGCGCCACACACACGCCACACGCGCACGTGAACGCGACAATAAATATATTTAATAAAATATAGTATAGTTTCATGTACTTAGTAATATTTATCGGCAAGTTAACCTGATGTTTTATGGGTGAGTTTACGATTCTCTTTGGCTTAGAAGTTTTGTTTGCTCTGGTTGTGTTTTGAATTTTTTTGATTAATTTATTTTACTTGCTTTAAAATCATGGAGTTATTGATTTGCTTTCTTTTTTAATTTTGAAAAGGGATTGTGTGATAAACCTGTCATAAATATATTATTTTATATTTTTATTGTTTTTTTTTTAATAAATTTAAATATTTGAAATAAATTGGTCCAGGATAATATTTTTATCAATACGCCTGTTTAAAATAAACCGTATTTTTAATAATTAATTTTGTATAGTAATTTTTATTTAAGAACTCTGTATCTTGATCATAGTTTTTTAAATACTTAAATAAACTTCCATTCAACCTATAGTCCGGTCAAATGAGACCAAAAAATAATAGTGAAGTTACAAAAATTCGCACCCAGCTGAAAATTGGTAGGATTGTAATTATTTTTCCAGGTGTCGGATCGATGAGGACATTTTAGATTTCATTTATGACGGTGTTTTGAACAATCCTACCAATTTTCAGCTGGGTACGAATTTTTGTACCCTCGGATGTCTAAATTGACCGAACTACTACCTATTAAAAAATAGTAATAACTTAAATTTGGTAGTTCGCAAATACTATTCGAATTCCAAACCATTATATATTTTACAATTCACAGTCTTTTGTTTTTAAAATTATATCCAAATCAGCATAACATTATTCAGGCTCCGTTTATATGTGACGAAATAGGCAAATGTCTTTATATGCCCAGGTTTAACGAACCCAGTTGGGTCTTATTGCAATATCTCTTAAGTATTTATTAAATCTAAACCTTAGTTCACCGCAAAATAAGTTCTAAATTAAAAGCACAAAGAACCGCAAACAAACACCACGATAATTTTTAATTAATTAAGACTAAAGTTACTTAAAACGATCACAAGTTTGTTTGGAGATCAATGACTTTTCAATATAAATTAAATTCTCTCTCTTAGATAGATCGTTTCTTTTGTTACATTTGTATTTTTTAAGAGTATAGGTTTGTTAAGAAATTCAGTAAATAATTCACATACTCTTTCGTTATTAAAGCCTGGATTCTTACTGGAATATAATTAATAAAATATTTCGTAAAAAAATCTCTTTTTCAAGAATTTATTGTTGCTACTTATTAATTTCATATATTAAAGGACTTTATTTTGTACAAAGAAGTAAAAACAATGCGTCCAAGAAAATTATCCGTGTCATAAAAATGTATAAACGTGTAGCGAAACCTATAAACTACACGCGAAACTTACACTACCAGTGGATAGATGGCGCCACAAGATTTTACATCGCGCTATCGAAGTTTTCCTTTTTTTATCAATTTTATTTACAACAAGTATTTACAATCATTGTATAAAAATACAAATTATAATATATAGAAAACATCCTCAAAGCCCTCGCTGCTGTCGATAGGCAAGGTTCGCAACAAGCTGGCAGCATTCCCTTTTTGGATGGCCAAGCTTATGCGTTGGCGGAAAAAGCTCCCAGCCCGTCGGTCTCCCGAAGCCTTGATGAACTTGGATGATAAAATCCGAGCAAATCGGCGAGCCTCGAATCCCCACGGACCCAATTCTACCGCGAATGGCATGAAAAAAAAAAGATATCTAATTATTCAAAATATATAAGGCTTTCCAACATCTACCATCATCTTCTTCTCCCGTCAAAAGCAAAAAGATCTACTGTTAGACCGTGGTCCCCAGGCACAATGACCTATTCTTGCGAAAGATCTTCCCTTTTTAGGGTTCTGTAGCCAAATGGCAAAAAAAGGAACCCTTATACATTCATCATGTCAGTCTGTCTGTCCGTCCGTATGTCACAGCCACTTTTTTCCGAAACTATAAGAGCTATATTGTTGGTAAGTAGATGTATTCTGTGAACCGCATTAAGATTTTCACACAAAAATAGAAAAAAAACATTAAATTTTGGGGGTTTTCCATACTTAGAACTGAAACTCAAACCTTTTTTTTCATCAAACCCATACGTGTGGGGTATCTATGGATAGGTCTTCAAAAATGATATTGATATTTCTTATATATTTTCTCGCGAGAGACACTTCCAAAGTGGTAAAATGCCCCCCCCCCCCCCCCCTGTAACTTCAAAAATAAGAGAATGATAAAACTAAAAAAAATATATGATGTACATTACCACGCAAACTTCCACCGAAAATTGGTTTGAACGAGATCTAGTAAGTAGTTTTTTTTAATACGTCATAAATCGTTAACCGTAATTTACCTTTCATTCAATCAACTCAAATATAAAAAAAAAATTGGCAAAAAGCAATGTCTTACAAGCACAAATAAAGGGAAAATTCCAAAAAATAAAAAAAAGTTGAAAATTAAATGGTGTCCCCATACATACATAGTTACGCCAATTAATAAAGACCTCTGAGTTGTATGGACGCTCATACAATTTAGTGGTCTAGCACCAACCTCAAATAAGGTAAAAACATTTCGAGCCAAAAAATTGCAATTAGAAATGGTAGTTTTACGGGCAAAGTAAATGAAAATAATCAAATAACAATCAAATTATGATAAAGCACCGACGTTAAATGTCACGACAAAGGTCGTGGGTTCGAATGTAACAATGAGTTTAAGCTTTTGAATTCGTGAGGAAAACAGCACGGTGATGGTAGGTACTTTGTACCACCCAAAACTTGAAAATGTGTCGCGAAGCATCTACTGGTGTGTTCCGGCGGCTGTTCTTGTCTGCCAGTTGCCTTCTAGGCTTTATAAAGGTCGGCAACACATTGGTAATGCCCCTGGTACTGCTAATAACCATAGGCGACATACACTTACTAAGTACAAAAAAAATTAAAAAGCTTTTATATATCTTATTAATAAACTATTTTTATAATAAGATTAATTTATAAGACGTCTGATCCTCTTTGTTCTATATTAAAGCTTAAATTATTAAAAAAAATATATAAGTATTTAATACCTTTACTTTAAAGTGGGATGAAAATAATTTAATTCCACTTAATGAATGTAAATTAATTAGCGAGATGTTTAGAGCTCGCAAAATGCTCGAGGGAATAAATATCGCTTTCGAAGAAATGTTTTGAAATTGCACTATACAAAGGAGATGTAGGCATAAACCTCCTTTAGATAAAGGCGCTTAATTAAAGCCATTTCAAGTGCACGCTCTTGACATGTCACGCTTTATACTTGAGTACTTGATGGTATGTACCAGAAACAGGTATTATTTAGGCATAGGCATAGGCCCGTGAGGCCAACATTTTTAAAATTAATCAGGCAAGTACTAAAATCTGAAATATCTATCAAAAAGATTTAAAAACTTTTTTTTTAATGCTAGCATATTATTTATTTACGAAATTTGTTTTTTATTTCATAAATTTCATTTTATACACACACACATATATGTATATATAGATTTATATATATACTGTTACGAAAGAAAAGGGCGCCATATGGTCTCGGGCCTAGCGCGCCCTCAAACCTTAAGTCCTGCCCTGTCTATATGGTTGTGTCTTTTGGAGTAGAAACTCCGGGGCCTAACTCGAGGCGCGGTGATTTTTTAAAGAAAAAAAAAACGACTAGGCTGTAAGGCTTTGAGCCTTTGTCTGCAATCCAACGATAATGTTACCAGTTTTCTGGTCAATTTACCAAAGGGCAGTGACGTAAAATGGAATAGGAAATGTAAAATCTGTATATATTTATCTTATTTTTATATTTTACTAGCTGCCCCCGCGGTTTCACCCGGGTGGCGGTATAAAAAAAAATATAGCCTTCGACCTACGTAATATCCACAAAAACTTTCATGAGAATCGGTCGAGCCATTTCGGAGGAGTTTGCAGACAAACACTATGACACGAGAATTTTATATATTAGATTTTAATTTTGAATAGATTAAAATAAATTTTAGCTTTATAAGCGATAAATAATAGATAACACTTTATTGTTACACCACATGATTGCAGTAGTAATACAAAACTGTCCCCTGCGGCTTCACCTGCGTTCCCAAGTAAAAGAAGTAGCCTATAACCTTCCTCAATAAACTGGTTATCTAACGAAAAAATATCGGTATCTTGATTTCATACATTCAGTTTTTATCGAATTATACAATTTTCCAGGCAACTTTTCCAATTTTTCTCTTCATAAAAACCTTCTTCGGACTTCGGTATTGGTCCACCCGTTCTAGAGTTTTGCGCTTAGCAACACTTTTTGCCATTCATTTTAATTTAGATAGATAAATATTAAGGGCTAACTTTCGCCCGCAGTTTTAGCCACGTTCTGAACGGAACTTAAAATCATCATCATCTTCGCAGCCAGTTTCCTTTTAGGCTATTTATGCTTACCACATTCGGCCACATCATCATATACCATAATTACACAATAGCCAAATCCAAGTCTATCCATAGCATAAAAATGGGGTAATTTTCAAATCTCAAAAGTACTGACTTAAATATGTTTCGGGTCTCAAACCGCGGCTTCCCCCGAACCTTTTTTATTTGAGGGTCGTAAAAAATTCAGCAGCCATTATTGATGCTGAAAAGCACTAAAAAAATATGCAAATGGCGGCGAGTTTCATTACGGAGTGCTCCGTGACAAGGGCTTGTGGCTCCGCCGGGCGCGGGTCGTGTTGGAAATATTATATTGGGAATTGGGATCTACACTGTTTTTAAGCATTAAAAAATAATTTATAGCAGTTATTCACGATTATTTTTCATAGACAGGGTATGAACTTGATATACAACTAGGTATGTACAATTAGTCTCCCCCCCGGTTTTGCCCGGGTTTCCGTGATGAAAGTTAGCCTATATTTTTCAAACTTAGATTAGAATTAGACTAGCTGAATCCGATGGCTTTTCCAATGCAAATATTGTCACTGAGACAAGTTAAATAATTGTATGTAATTAATAAATGTATTTTTGTTATGAAAAGAGTAAATGATGAGCTTATTGCCGCCTCTTCTCAGCAAAAGCAACATTCGAAACCATGCGTTAGAGCGTCCATCTGAAGGCCTATTTTACAAACTAGCTTCCGTCCCGCGGTTTCACTCGCGTTTCCCAAGGATCTTATGTTTTCCCGGGATAAATAATAGCCTATGTCCTTCTTCATACCATAGGCTGTCCACATACCAAATTTCATCGCGATCGGTTCAGCGGTTTTAGCGTGAAAAGGTAACAAAGAAACAAACAAACTCACTTTCGCATTTATAATATTAAAATTAGGATTAGGATAGTTAGGATAATATGCAGTTTATCAGTTATCTGGTCTTCATAGTACACGCTCGAGAGTGAAGACTTTCCCAGAATTTTTTTTCACCAAAATATTTTTTTTCCCTTTTCTTGTAATTTTTTTTTAACTCAAATTCCAAAGTCAAAATAATAGGATAAATAAATAATTGTTAACAAGAAAGTTAAATCTCATAAAATGATTAGCAAGTTTTTATTAAAAAATCCATGATGAAGAGAAATTTCCCGTTAAGTTTTCAAAGAAACCTTATGGCCATTGAGTGCAGAGTTGTTCCTTTACTCAAGAGCCGTTCATCGGCTTAGTAATTATCTTCAAATAATTTAAGTGGTTGTTAATTATGTTCATTTGAAGTGATTTATCTGAGAGTCTTGGAGTTTCAAATAGATTTGAGATTATTATGTAGTCTTTTTTTCATATAATAATTATTTATTTACAACAAGTATTTACAATCAATGTATAAAATACAAACTATGATATAAAGAAAACATCCTCAAGGCCCTCGCTGCTGTCTGTAGTCTTTTATGTTATAAGTTGCGTGAAATAAGAGGTTTTTAGCACGAACCGAGCGCGGACTAAATTAAACTACTTAATTGCGATTTTTTTTACAGCATTTTTGTGTTCTTTATAATAGCGTTTGACAATAAATAAAATCGACTCCAATAGGTTTTCACTGCTATGTTAATAAGGTACTATTTTAAATGAAAAAAACTAAATCAATTGGGAACTCCTAAATGTAATCAGCTACTATTTGATTTGAAAAAATATATACCGAGAGAAAGTAAAGCGAAAATAAATTGTAATGTAGGAGTGTAATTCCTGCAGTATTATATTCATACGAATAAAAAATATAATTCCCCACCTATTTTTTTTTTGAAGTGAAACTTCTTTATCGACGTATGGGAGAAATTTTTGTAGCAAATCGTCACGTTTTTCGGTTACGCGCCATGTTGCTTTTATTATGTTTTCCCGTGTTTTGGAAGGCAAAGGGTTCTAGCTCATACAGCCTAGCCATTTATCTTATTTATCTTCTTAGTTTTGAATTAATGTCTGACATCTTAAAATATAAAGGTATGAAGTTAGCTAGCGAAAAACAGTTTTTTAGTAAGCGTTACTTCCGTCAGAATTTTAATCAGGGACTTTTCAGAAGTTTCACTTCTACCATGTGTGACTTGCACACACACACACTTTTTTTTTTTACTTTTTATAGGCTTGTGTTTGACCACAATCTCACTATGGTAGGTGATGATGTGGTCGAAGGTGGTAAGCACACAAAGCCTAGAAGTATCTGGCTCTCAAGTGCAGCTGCCGGAATACACCAATAGGTGTTTGGCGACAGATTTTTCAACTTTAGGGTGATAGCCAGCCAGGCGGGTACTACATGTACCCTACCACCGTGCTATGGTTTCCTCACGATGTTTTCCTTCACCGAAAGCTCAAGCTCATTGTAGGATTCGAACCCACGACCTTCGCCGCGGCGTCCGACGTCACTACCACTGAGCTATCATCGCCTTAAAAAAAATCTGTAAAGATACAAAACGTAAGCTGATGAAGTAACCCTTCTAAACCGATATAATCATCGACTTCTCGACGACAATATTCACCCTCTCTATCATACCATATGAGCGTGAGTGAGACGGCTAATGTTCGAGTACCCGACCCCTCATATAGGTCAAGTTCAGTCGGCATCTGGAGTCGATTTAATGTTCTTAAGTTTGACAATAAAATATCGAACTGCTTTGGAAACGGGAAGGCATTTATACCTGAAAATACCACTGGGTATTGCATACCCCAAGTTTATAGCATCGCGTCGTTCGGAAATGGTGCAATTTGTTTTTAATCGAATCGCTTTTTATGTGTGTAAATGAAAATAAACATTTTGGGATTTCAGTTAAAGAATTTGGTTACACTATATTCTAAATTAGTCAAAAATTGTAACATAAGGCAATCCTTTCCCTTCACCATGGTAAGTGATGATCAGGCCAAAGGTAGCTAGACCGGTACTAAAAAGTAGGTAGGCTATGGTTTCCTCTCGACGTTTCACCTTCACCAATTAGGATTCGAACCCACGGGATTTGACGCCTCTTACCTTCAAATATGATTAGAGAAATAATAGTCCATAATATAAAGTTATGACCACTAACTCTTTATTACTTGTCTTCGTAAGAGAAAGCAATAAAAGTTTGTTGAAGCAGAAATTCCAATTTGCCTCAAATTTAAAAAAGAGTCTTTCAACTTTTCATCTTTCTATGTAATAGCTGTGGCATGAGTTGGGATTTGTGCGAGTCGATTAAGAGCTTGTGTCTACGTGCTTAAAGCTACGATAGCTCAGTATTAACGAAGGACATGGGTTCAAATTCTACAATAAGCTTGAACTTTCGATGAAGGTAAAGCATCGTGAGGAAACCATATCATGTTGTTAAGGTATTTTATGGTACCTGGCTGCCTATCACCCTCAAGAAATCTGTCACCATACAACAGGCAGTTGCATTTGAGAGTCAGTTCCTTCAAGGCTCTATGTGCTTACCACCTCCGGCCACATCATCACATACTATGGTGAGATTGAGGTTACATGATAGTGATGTTGTTAATATTAAATGAATATCCTGGGAGATTTTCCACACGTGGCCGCTTGTTCCTGAAATAAGCAGATCTAATTAACTCATAAGATATATTATATTACAAATAGTATATTAGTTGTCTGGTTGCCATAGTACAAGGTCTGATTGATGTGTATAAAAAATCCCAGGTTATTTATTTATTATACATAACGCTTATAAATCTTTGTATAGGTAGTCACGAGTATCTACTATTAGGTATAGATACAATTAGTGAAATCCGAAAGCGATTTTCTCATGAAATAACGATTGCTATTTTGAAATAATAATATCTATATCATGAACAAATTCAATCAATAGTTTAATTCATTCTACATTCGCGTTGGCGCGATAAAAACATAGTGTACGGTATACGCGATGTTCTTGTCTACATGGTGACGATATACGCTAATGACCCTGTCCCGCACTAAACTAACGGGCGAGAGAGAGAAGAAGCAAAGGCTATTTCTTAGTAAAAATACGTTTAAATTTTAAGGTAAAAAATGAGATAGATTTTTTGAAACTTAACAAAATAATTCCCTTTGTATATTACATCTGAGAATGTTTGTACTTACTTAATTATTTTCAAGTTATTTGGAAGGGTAAAATATGAGATTTTTTTTTTTTTTAATTTTAAAAAGACATAGTCTCGAATTTTTCTGATGTTATCAATAAAAAAAATTGTTCCATGGCATAAATTTTCCAGTTTAACATATATTTTTACAAATCTCTTGCGAGTTCACAATCTAGAATCTTTCTACAGACAGAGAAAACCTTAATTTACATAATTTTGCGTATATCGTAGCATTAAGCAGATAACGTGTTCGCGATGTCTGGACTGTAATGGAAGTGGTGAAGTGAAGCCACGCAAGCGGATATAGTTGCGACGAAACCACAGATTAGTAAATAGATACTATGTAACAAAACCCTTTGATGCGCGCCAGTTTACCGACAGTGTTGCGATAAGCATTCGGCATTCAAAGTCAAAGTCAAAGCCATTTATTCAGTTTAGGCCCTAGGAGGGCACTTGTGAAGGTCGAATTTACTGAAGCTACCACCGACTCGGAAATCAGCCTTCAACTGAGAAGAACCGGCAAGAAACTCAGCAAGGTTACATTTTTTATATATATTTTTCTTTTTTTTTTATAATCTGACTATTGGCTATATTTTTTCAATAACAGCAAAATGTACAATACAATATACAATTAAATCAAAAAGAAAAATACCAATACCAAGTAAATAATAAAATGTAACGCAAACAAGTTCTTATTAAATAATAGCGAATACGCTACATAATGGCTAAAACTAAAAAAAAAACTAACATTCATCGCCATCTCCCGAATACTAAGCGAAACGACGGACTACTCGGATAACGCGAATATACGCCGAATCCCGCTAATGTAGCCCCAGCATTAGACATAATTCTATATGAATCCCGCTAATGTAGCCCCAGCATTAGACATAATTCTATATGAATCCCGCTAATGTAGCCCCAGCATTAGACATAATTCTATATGAATCCCGCTAATGTAGCCCCAGCATTAGACATAATTCTATATGAATCCCGCTAATGTAGCCCCAGCATTAGACATAATTCTATATGAATCCCGCTAATGTAGCCCCAGCATTAGACATAATTCTATATGAATCCCGCTAATGTAGCCCCAGCATTAGACATAATTCTATATGAATCCCGCTAATGTAGCCCCAGCATTAGACATAATTCTATATGAATCCCACTAATGTAGCCCCAGCATTAGACATAATTCTATATGAATTTTGCTATATGTATATAATATTTATGCTCGTACCTAGGCTGATGTTTTAATCGTTGGCAATAGTTGCAGGGGTGGAAGTACTCATCAATATGAACAACTTTCACTATAGGACCAACTCAGATATCGCGCCAAATAAAACATACACTTTGGTCGAGTAGGTGTTCAAAGTCAAAACCATTTATTCAGTTTAGGCCCTAGGAGGGCACTTATGAACGTCGAAACTACTGAAGTTACCACCGATTCGGAAGTCGCCTTCAACTGAGAAGAACCGGCATGAATTACATTTGTTTTTTTTTTTGGACAATCTGACAATGTTGGTTTTTTTTCCATTAAATGTTTAACAATTTTACAGAAATATAATACACATAAACACAAAAAATTAAAAAATAACAAGAAAAATAATTAAAAAATAATAACCTGAACAAGTTCAAATTGAACATTTATATGAAACAGCTAGTATTTTTTTCGTGATTTCACTGTTAGTCCCATAGTAAAAGTAATTCATAATGATGAGTACTTTCACCTCTGCAAGTATTGCCAACGACTAAAAATCATTCAGTATATGTATGTAGTCAGTACCTAAACAAAATGACCTTTACATGTAAAAAATATTGATGAAATTATCAACTCTTCAGAGAAGTCAAATATTGGCACAGGATCATCATAAAATGAATGTATCATCGAAACCGAACACCTATATTTTTTCGGTGCAAATGGACGTTCAATTTTTGATTTATTGGCGCGGATATAATTTTTATGGGCTCTACACACTGCTATTCGAAAGTTATTCAGCGAAAAACCCATTAATATTATAAATGTGAAAGTTTGGGCGTGTGTGCATGTTTGTATGTCTGTCTCACAGATTTAAGTGAAACTTGTCATAATATGTAGTACATTATGATACAAGTGAGCTCTGTTGCTCATTACGCACGAGGCTATGTAGAGCTCATACGACGTTTTTCAATACATTTGCGAGGAAAATACAAAAATATTTTTTACCACACAGCGACAAATACGATAAAACAAAATATCAAAATTATGGGAAATGGCGCGCAAGTTGCTTTTTCACGCGTCAAATGGATGGTCAATGAACATACAGCCTACTTCTAAATTATAATTTCTAACCGACTTCAAATAAAGTTCTCAATTCGATAGTATGTTTTTTTTTGTATGTTTGTTACGCGATTACTCCGCCAATTATGAATCGATTTTCATGATTCTTTTTTCGTTTGGTAGGTCATACTTGAGAGGTAGTCCCATATAAATTTTATCATGATCTGTCATGGACTTCGAAGATATGACGGAATTCCTCAACGAAAAGGAGTAGGAATATCGCGATTGAAATATCTTATTCAATATTATCGACAATTATTATTGATTTGCATATCCTCGATCAAAGAGAATCTTAGTTATTCAATACACATAAGAAACTAAAAATGGAAAAATAATTTTAACATTAAAAAAAAATTTAAACCAACTTCAAAATAGGTTTGCACTAAAAAGTATAAAATAACTAAGATATTAGAACTCGTTTTTAAGTCAGGGAAAGGAAGCACGTGTTCCAGAAACTCAAATTCTTTCGCTTGTGCAAACCTATTTTGAATTATGTTTATAACAAATTATTGTAATTTATGAATAATTTGATTAAATAAATGTTTGTTTTACTTAATTAAAGACGTACACATTTATTTATAAATGTTTATGCATTTTCAGCGGCATAAGATCTCTTTGTTGATACTAAAAATTGTATTACCCGGTTAAATTGAAAATACCCGCGTTCCCAAGGGATCTTATGATTCCCGGGATAAAAAGCAGCCTACAACCTTCCTCAATAAATGGGCTATCCAACATTAAAATAATTTTTCAAATCGAACCAGTAGTTCCTGTGATTAGCGCGTTCAACCAAAGAGACAAACAAACTCTTCAGCTTTATAATATTAGTATAGATATCATCTTGAAATTTCACTCAGTCTATAATGCATTTAATTCCAGGAAAACATAAAAATCTTGGAATTAATGCAATTACTTTGAACTAAGTGACGTCGTTTGTTTTTTATAAACGTTAGAAATGCCTCGGTGATAATGTCCAACATGGTGATGTTTAGTGATGATGTCCCCAACAGGGACAGTCCCCTAGCATTATATTACATACATAAACATTCGACTTACATTATAAATACAAAATAGTAAATACCTGACGGAAATATTATGAAAATATTTCCGCAACAGCACGTTAATTAATTGAAGGTCACTACTCCAGATCAGGGAATTTAATATAATGTGACATAAACGAAACCTTTCCACTTGAGGCGATGTTAGGCTTACGGAATCCTATTAGAGCTATAATGAACAAAGCCTCATATAAACTGGGACGTTCTTGTTTAGCAAGTAATCGGCTTTTGGTGAATCTGCGTCATGTGGAAGTATTTTATCAGGAATTAGCTTCCGCCCCGTGGTTTCACCCGCGTTCCCCGGGGATCTTATGTTTTCTCGGGATAAAAAGTAGCCTATGTCCTTCTCCATACCATAGGCTATCTGCATACCAAATTTCATGGCGACCGGTTCAGTGGTTTAGGCGTGCAAAGGTAACAAGCAAACAAAATCATTTCCGCATTTATAATATTAGTTAGGATATATATTTTTGGTGTAATGTACATACACATGTACAATTTTAGGGTAATTCATCACCTCACCATGTTGAATGTGGATCTTCGGACATATAATCACTTATCGTGGTAAAAGTGTGGTCAAAAATACTTATACGTAAAATATTAAATAAAGACTTAAAAACACAAATAAGTTTCACAATAAAACATCAAGTACAGAAAAAAATGCTAAGACGAGCTAATGGCATTTACCTTCGGCACCCAAGAACTAACTATGGTAAGAGAAATTTAATATTTGTAGGCGCACAATTGTATAATAAACTCCCAAGAGATATAAAAGAATCGAAATCTATGTATAGTTTTTAAAAAAACATTAAAACACCACATACTTCAAAATACCACACATATTTCGCGCGTTGTGAAAGGGGGCTAGACGGAAAAAATTCTTACGAAAAGTTGTCACGACACTTTTTGCTAAAGCTGTGCGGCGTCGCATGTTTCTCTGTCTGTCTCTCTCTCTCTTATAGAAAGCAAGCCAGATATTTTCATTTCTGATTTACTTGACCACATATTTCAAAATTGCAACTTAATTGATAAAACCTGAACTAGGCCACTTCTAGTAGTGCGTAAGTTGTATGCAACTATATCCGTGTTGTTTTGTATCGATAGAAGTCGGCGCGTAGCTGGTGTGACTAATAATTCGATTAACTACCTTACATTGTAACACTATTGATTTCTTTACTAATGATTTTGTACGCTCATCAAATTGATAATTATTACTTAAATAGATGTGTAATGTCTCACGTAAGTGAATTGTTGTAATTCTTGTGGGAAATAAAAATATTCTTAAACCTCAAAAACAAGTCTATGCATAGTAAAAAAAAATTGGAGATAAATAAGATCTTTACGAATTCGTTGATTTAAAATAAATAACTATTTTGATAATCTATTTTTATTTTATATTTCTTAAAATTACAATAATATGGTATAATAGTACATAGTATTAATTAAAATTAAAGTAAAAAATACAAACTATGATATATAGAAAACATCCTCAAAGCCCTCGCTGCTGTCGATAGGCAAGGTTCCCAACAGGCTGGCAGCGTTCCCTTTTTGGATGGCCAAGTTTATGCGTTGGCGGAAAAAGCTCCCAGCCCGTCGGTCTCCCGAAGCCTCGATGAGCTTGGATGATAAAATCCGAGCAAATCGGCGAGCCTCGAACCCCCATGGACCCATGGTTTCAATAGTATTAATTATGGATTATTCAAAAAATTCTGCCTTTGCTTTAATTTAAAAGCATTTACGATACCTACTGCTACAAAAAAATCTTATTACGCCATTTTAGTTTACTTTTCTTTTCATAAAAGTTTTAAGACTATACGACACTTAATCCTTGCCCATAACCACGTATTATTTAATCCAATTATTTTCTACCACACATTTTATTCCTCACATTATCCAACAACAACTTACAATCACGTGTAAGACTTATATTTACTTTTGTTCCTAGATCCCAATGTTTACTTTCCACATATTGTTACACACCAACACCCAGTTCTACCCGGTTTTGTATAAGTAAAGATTATTAAGTGCTCAACGAAATGCGAACATGACTGTAAACAGATTTTGGTGAGAGTGTTGTTTGAGGGAAAATCGAGTGATTATGCCGGGTTTGATGTTTCGGTTGGGTTTGTAAGTTTGTTTTTATTTATCTGTGTAAAGGTTGTAAGATGTAACGCTTTTAAGAAAGCTCTGGAAGACGGACATTTATTTTACCCCCTTAGGGGTTGAATTTCCAAAAACCCATCCATTGTAGATGCCTATACTATATGAGGTACCTATGTGCCTTTCCAGTTTCTAAGTCCAGCAGTTAAGGCTGTGCGATGTTATATCACCCAGTCAGTCAGTTTACCATTTTATATACAGGGTTATTTGTTACTCGCCGGCAATGCTTTAGGGGGTGGAAGTACCTACTCATCAATGTGAACAACTTTTATTTTAATGAGTATTTCCACCCCCTAAACCATTGCCGGCGAGTAACAAATAACCCTGTATATTAGGTACAGAAGATAAAATTTGCGTAAACTTTATTAATATCTGTGACTTTAACTTTTGAAAATGTAAACACTATTATTATTATTACTACTATACTAGTATTATTTTATATACAAGCTTTAGTCATTTATTGAAAAACTACCTTAATTTACAGTCATTTATTTCACTTGACAGTAAAAATAACTACCAGCAAACATTTAAATCCTCCATGTTGCTAAGTACACTCATTTTTAATTAAGTAAGAGTCTCCGATGCCTTTGTTTTAATTAAAAAATGTGATTTAATTAAAGATGTGAGATTACCTTTGTGCGGGATACGTATCGTGAGCCATTCAACGTTTGAAAACAAAGGTGAATTTAAAAGAACGCATACCGTAATTGGAATTCAATGTAGTATTAACTTTTTTAATTATTGTAAGTGATCGACTGCGACATGGTGGTCTCGTTGAAAAGGGGAGTTTTTAATGGAAGTTTCCGTCAACGTAAACAATAGATCAAATAATTTGGTGATCAGTTCACGGAATCCTCAACTCTTAATATCATCCATAGATAATGATAAAGCACCAAACAATCATCTTCTACCCGGAGTTATCTGCCACTCCTGTGAATCATCATTCTGCCTCACCAAAGTTCTTCAGCGAAATTTCATAAGATTTAACTCAATATTTTTTTAATCTATATTAAAAAAAATAACAATGATGTGATCCTAAAAATATTGCACTTTTTAATAGGTATGTTTTTTCATCTAAAATTCTAGAGAAGTCTTCAATTTCACACAAATAAAGTAGGGATAAAATTCAATGTTTCATAATATATGAAATAAACTGGTGTTTTATTAAAAAAAAAGTGTACTTACATCTAAAATTGTGGGCGTCAATACGAGCGTGCAGGAAATGAAAGGCACTATTCAAATATGAACGCTACGGACGCGTCCGTCGGACGTTTCGTATTTCGTGTCCGTAGAATATTTGATTTTCGCTTTTTTGCTGACACTCCGAGTTGGAAGTAGCGGCTCTATATTCGTAGCGTGCCACATGAATAAATACAAACCAGAGTTCAAATAGATAAATGCACGACGACAAGTGTTATTAATTTCATATAAATTTTCCCCTCGGATTTCTCTCGGGAAAATTATATGTGTTCTATATCTGTACTTATGAAAGTAACTATGGTTGTTTATGGATATAAATCTTTATTCTATTTCAATAGTAGTATTCATGTCATACACCGTACAAAATATTTGTATTTGGTACTTATAATACACTTCTCTTAAAAAAATCAATACCTTATCCGCAATAATCTGGAATTATTACTTGTTTTTGTTTAATGTAAAAATATAACATAAAATTCATTTGAAACCAAACTTCAGAGGTGTTGTTGCAGTACCGTTTAGATTTTTCTGATGAGAAGTGTATTTGGAGCCAATGAATACACAAGTTGTTTATATTAACGACTCAATTAACGACTAGCAATTACAGTAGATAAGTATCACACACTTAGCCCCGACGCACACGTGGCAGCCCTAATGAATTATTTTACGTGATCTAATGTAGCTTGCACTCTTGTCGGTATTTACTCATGCGCTACAAGTACTTGCACTATATTTACTATGCTCTTATCGATTCGTATTTGTATTCAGTTGCTTTCAGACTTTTGAGCTTTTCTTCGAGGTATATTCATGTTTAGTGAATTTGTGAAGTTTTTCCAATATACAGGACTATTTTTAATACGCACCATATTTTTATACAGTAATAGTTGTCAAAGGGAGTTTCACCAGCATTTCCGAGAAAAAAAATTGCTTATGTCCCTCTCCATTCCATCCATCAGCGTACCAAATTTCATCGCGATCGGTTCAGCGGTTTAGGCGTGAAAGGGTAACAGGCAGAGTTACTTTCGCATTTATAATATTAGTATGGATTCGATTTAATTGTTTGTTTAAACTTTCAATGTTGGAAGTACTCACTAATAGAGATACATTCTTTTTATTAAAATTTGAACTTGTTCAGGTTATTATTTTTTAATTATTTTTCTTTTATGTGTTAAACATTTAATGGAAAAAAGCCAACAATGTCAGATTGTCCAAAAAAAAACTGGTAAATTCAATAGTTTCGACGTTCATAAGTGCCCTAGGGCCTTAACTGAATAAATGGCTTTGACTTTGACTTTAAATACTTATAACTTTTACTTGGAACCAAATTCTGATGTCACGAAAAAAACATTTTTTTTTCATTCATTTTGATGAACAAGCTTAATCTTTACTATGAAACTAGCCTTCTACCCCGCGGTTTCACTCGCGTATCCCTATTTTACACCCTTAGGGGTTGAATTTCAAAAATCCTTCCTAAGTGGATGCCTACATTGTATAAGGTATCTATGTGCAAAATTTGAAGTCTCTAGGTCTAGTGGTTTGGGCTGTGCGTTGATATATCAACAGACAGTCAGTCAGTTTAGCATTTTATTTATACAGATTTAATTTGCGATTTTAGTTAGTCCCATAGTAAAAGGAAACGAAAAGGTTTCGAAAATATGCCATCCATACTAATATCCCACCCGATACTTATTATATATATTATAATTTATTATTTACATATTTACAATTAAAGTAAAAAATACAAACTATGATATATAGAAAACATCCTCAAAGCCCTCGCTGCTGTCGATAGGCAAGGTTCCCAACAGGCTGGCAGCGTTCCCTTTTTGGATGGCCAGCTTATTATATTATATTTAATAATGTACGTTCTTGGTTATAAGAGAGGCAGAGCATAGCGATATGTCGCTCGAAGAGCAGCTCGACTGGGGAAGTACCTCCACCTTACAGAATACCGCAGCCAAATAACTTATAGTTGTGTTCCTGCGCGTGAGTAAGGTCGCCAGAGCTCATCGGGGAGGGGGAAGGGTCGGCAACTCGTGAGTGATACCCATGGTGTTGCAAGCGTTCATAGGCACTGGTCACCGCTTACCATCAGGTGGGCCGTGCTTGTTTGCCGACAATGTTGTATAAAAAAAAAGTTTTTAACGATTCATATAACTGAGGAAAGCCCAGTTCATCGATAGTTTACGAAACATCGCAATTTCGGAAATCATTGTAGGTACATTTGAATAGGAAGGGCTTTTAGGGCTGAAATCTAATGAATTATGTACAAGGTGCTTCATACCACATGTCGGTTGGTGTAGGTTTGAATTCATAATTGCCATTTCCTGTTCCCACCTGAATTATGTAACAGGTTTGTGAATTGATGCATTTTATAAAATAGGACAATTCATAATTTCATAATCCATAATTCATTATTTTATTTATGCTAACTAGCTTTCGCCCCGTGGTTTCACCCACACTTCTGGGATATAATGTAGCTTATATCACTCATCGGTCCAATAAACTATCTATAAGCGAAAAATCACGTCAATCCATGCTCCGTGAAAGAAGGACAAACCAACAGACACACTTTCGCTTTTATATGTACATCAGTTATCTGGTTTCCATAGTAACAATCTCTGCTTTGTTGGGGATCAGATGGCCGTGTGTAATAAACGTCTAGGCATATTTATTATATCAAATACCCGATTACAAAGAATAACCTTTATATTAATATAGTTTAATTATTATTTACTAGTGACACGCCCCGGCTTCGCACGGGTCGCAGAGCATGTACGCCTACATTTTTTTTTAATAAGCATATAGGTCTGGTGTAACTCTATTGGTTTACACGGCTCACGCCTGTAAAGCTCCCAGACGGCTTGATTTTTTCTGCCATCTTCAACAATCACCGTCACATTTCAGCCAATTTACACAAACCTGTAATGAACTATATACTTAAATCTTTTTCATAAAACACTCTGTCCATTGGTGAGAACCGCATGAAAATACATTCAGTAGTTAATGTGTTTATTGCATACAGATAAGCAGAGACAGACGCGGCGTGGGGACTTTGTTTTATAATATGTCGTGGTAAAAACCGGCCAAGTGCGAGTCGGACTCGCGCTCGAAGGGTTCCGTACCATTATCTATAAAAACGGTAAAAAATCATGTCTGTTGCATGGGAGCCCCCTTAAATATTTATTTTATTCTGTTTTTTAGTATTTGTTGTTATAGCAGCAACAGAAATACATCATTTGTGAAAATTTCAACTGTCTAACTATAACGGTTCATGAGATACAGCCTGGTGACAGACGGACGGATATCGGAGTCTCAGTAATAGGGTCCCGTTTTACCCTTTGGGTTCGGAACCCTAAAAACTGACTTAGAGGTTTTCTTAAAGATTCCTATTAACTGTCTAAGCGTGGTTTTTTTATTTAGAAAAACACCTCCACCGTTATATCATCAATCTACTTACCAAGTCGTCATTCCCCTCTTGAACAATGTTAATTCCAACAAAGAATGTGTAATTTCAGGTAAACGCATCTGTTGAGGTGTGCCTGTGTGCGTGCAGGCTGTGCATCTGTGTGTTGAAGAGCCTCCATATATTAGAGCAGTTAAATAAATGAGCACAGAACTTTGGCGCGGCTTGCACCGAGATGGCGTCTTTCAAAGGTGAGTCTAACTAGAATATGATAATAAATAATAATAATAAATATTCTGGGACATTCCTCACACACGGCCACCTGACCCCAAACTAAGCAGAGCTTGTACTATGGAAGCCAGATAACTGATATACTACATATACTACTTTTCTTTTGTAAATACATACATATATAGATAATTACACCCAAACTCAGGACAAACAGACATGTTCAAAAAAAATTACAAAATTTAAAATCATTTATTCAGATTAGGCCCTAATAAGGCACTTATGAACGTTACAATTGATTCTACCACCGGTTCGAAATACACTTGGACTGAGAAGACTCCGGCAAGAAACTCAGCAAGGGATATTTATATAAATCTTTGTTCTTTTTTATTTAATTTATGTAACAACAAATGTGTTCATGCACACAAATGTTTGTCCTGAGTGGGAATCGAACCCACAACCTGCGGCGTGATAGATAGGGTATCTTACCAACCACGCCAACCGGCCCGTCAATTAATGTTATTCAAATCACTAGTTCCCATTCACAATTTACGTCTTGATTCAGTTATAAACACGTAAACGTGTACTGCAATATTTTTATAGGCTTGTGTTTGACCATTATCTCACTATGGTAAGTGATGATGTGGCCGAAGGTAGTAATCATACAAAGACTAGAAGGCTCTCAAATGCAGCTCCTGGTATACATAGGTAGGGAGTTGGTGACAGATTTTTATCTAGAAGGTGTTAGCCAGCCAGTCGGGTACTACAAAGTTCCCTAACGCCATCTAAATGCATAAATGCAATTATCATTTAGGAGTTGTTTTTTTACTTATTATATTATGTATAGAAGTATGTATTTAGAAGACAAAAGTAGTATATGTAGTATATCAGTTATCTGGCTTCCATAGTACAAGCTCTTCTTAGTTTGGGGTCAGATGGCCGTGTGTGAGGAATATCCCAGGATATTATTATATTTCTCCTTATTCAAACCCATTCGGTTTCCATTCCGATCGGTACAGATTTTATTTCGTTAAATTTAGGCTGATGCTGTGTTAGTCGCAAAATTCATTAGCCGCGATCGTGTACCGATCGACTGCCTCATTCCATATGGAAGTCTGAAATGAGAAAATAGGAGCCATCCTATTCAGTAGACTCTCAATCGGTTCGTCTACCGAATCGGTTACACTAAGTTACATTTATGTCAATTAGATAGTATGTTTTAAAATCCATCAAAGAAACAATCTATTCCTTTAAAAAAATATGAAAGCTGCGGTATTCTGTAAGGTGGAGGTACTTCCCCAGTCGAGCTGCTCTCTGAGTGAAATATCGCTATGCTCTACCTCTCTAAAAACCACCTCTCACCTTCGGCGATAACATCACATACATAATTTTAAAAAACCCGACCCATAAATATTATACGCCAATAATTCCCATAAACAATACTAAATGAATAAAGATTAATTAATCTTTAATTACAGTTAATTTACAAGATAAATAGCATCCACTGTCAAGCATTGGATGTAAATTAAATCGGAATGAGAACGGTTCAAATCTAACAGAACTTAATGATGTCAAAGAGGGTTGTTACGTTCCGCCTTTCATTTCCTGATTTAAGAATTTCTTAATAGCGGGCTGTGTTCCTATGGAATTTTATTTCGTGTGGCCATAAAAACAGCGGGTATAGATACAAGGTGCTACTAAATTATGTGTGGTGGTGGAGAGATGAATGTACGGGTAATAAATAGTCATAAAAATATAAGAAAAATATTTAATCGTATGGTTAACTAGAAAATTCAAAAATGCTGAAACTGAATTTGACATAATATATAATAGGTGTAAATATTAATTTAGACTTATAATTATCAGAAATAATAATCAGTGGTACAGTTATACAAAAAAAAGATTACGTTGCGTGAAAAAACGACCACAAAAAAAAAGTAAAAAAAAAGTTTCTTCATTTCTCAATTTTTATTCCATTTCACAGCAATTTCCTTCGTTATTTCATTCGCTTATAATTCTTAATATGCTTATTTGGTGGCCACACAATGAATCCGTAGGTTATAACGAAGCCAAATAGAGAAAGCGACTCGCAGTCGGTAATTTAAAAATGTTTCTTTACAAATCTCATGATATTTTTAATCTGTGACAATACTTTAATCATAACGGAGGAGCTGTATAAAAGCATATTTTTGAATTCGGACTGATTATTGTAAGAATATCTTCATTCGTATTTATTTTATTCAAGTTTTTCATATTAGGAAGATGCATAAAAAAAATAACAAGAGAAATCCTACCAATATTTAAAATTTTTGGATTTTATGAAAGAGATAAATATTTCTTTTACATAATATTAAGAAAATACTACACATTTTACAAAGTAATTGGCTTAAAAATACGTAAGTATAGTAAGTTAACATTTTTTTTAAGTTAACTATATTTTTACAAACACAAAGTAAAGAAAAAGAAACCCTCTAACGCTCAAATAAATGTTTAATTTGCTTATGGTTTTAATCTGCCTTCTCAGATCCTTTGCTAAAGGTTGCTACGTAAACGTTAACAAGGATTAGTTACAACAAAATTAATAATAATCTTAGTAAGGGGTTTCAACCGTGGGTGTTTACCGTTGAATCAGCAACACGAGGTAAAATAGAGCTGAGAGATAAGTCGCCTGTAATTTTATCTGAGTCTTAATTACTTAAAACGCTTTAGCTATAGTAAAAAAATAAATACTTCACTGCGCCCAGTATTTCCCAAGGGGTAATTCACGGATGTGCCAGATTCACAAGCAAATTTAAACCATATCTTAGCTCCATGAAGATTGAAACACCAGGACGAAGATTTTTTGCCTTCGTTTGACCACAATCGGACCATAGTGACTATGTGGGAAAATGTGGTAAGCACATAAAGCCTGGAAGGAACTGGTCCTCGAATGCAGCTGGCGGAACAAACCTCGAACAATAAATACAGACATAATTTGATACCACAACCACATTATATCACCTCTAAAAAACATCTGTATTGCGACCAATTGTCAAATACACGCTACAGCAAATACACTTGCGAGAATAGTAACGAGGCTACGTTGAATAATAAATAAATAATATTATCTAAAGAACATTATGTAACTTCAAAGCAGTAGTCTTGTAAGCCGATTTCCTAGATGCTCAACTGTTTGCATTGGGGAATTCACATAGAGGTTTTCCTTGCGGTACCAACCTAAATACAGCCTATTATAAAACCTATTCAGAATTTATAAGCTTCTTAAGCCATGGGTTTTGGTTAGAAATAAAATAATATCAAATATGTTATGTGATGTGATGTTGTGGCCAAAGATTGTAAGCCCACAAAGCCTTGAAGGAAACTGGCTCTCAAATGCAGCAGTCGGAACACACAGGTATGTGCGTGGCGAGAGAATTTCAACTTGAGTGGTAGCCAACCAGTCTGTAACAATAAATTACCTTACCACCTTGAATCTATCAATCAAAATAAGATGTTATTACACATTACGTGAAATTTATATAACTTTATTGATCGTAAGTGTAGTTAGGAAATAAAATATCTGTGCACACACACTTGAGCAATCACACTGACTCATACATACTTAAGTGGTCATAGGCGATTATGTGCCTATGCACAAAGCCTAAAAACCGGCCAAGTGCGAGTCGGACTCACGCACCGAGGGTTCCGTACAAACTTATAGGTATGTAAATAGTTCGTCCATCACGGGAATCTTAACGATAAGATATGGATTGAGGGACAAACTTAAGTTTGTCGTTGGAAAACTGTTGTCCTCATACATCGCACAGTGTAACGATCGCTTTAGTCTTTACTGTAAAATAAAGATATTTTTGATAAAATTGACAATTCTAGGTCAACCGGAAGTACCCTATAGGTTTTGGGTTGAAAACCTATATGGTAGTTCCCGTTGACATAGAATCACGAAATTTGGCAAAAAGCAATGTCTTACAGCACAAATAAAGGAAAAATTCAAAAAAAAAAAAATAATAATTGAAAGGTGGCCCCATACATACATAGTTTACGCCAATTAAGATAGTCCTCTGAGTTGTATGGGCGCTCATACAATTTAGAGGTCTAGCTTAATTGGCACCAACCTCAAATAAGGTAAAGTACCTGGATGACCGAGCTTTGGTCCGTATTTTTTTTAAACGACGTTTTCTAAAAATGAAACCTAGCTAGATCGATTTATTGCCCCCGAAACCCCCTGCTTACAAAATTTCATGAAAATCGTTGGAGCCGTTTCCGAGATGATTATATATATAGGTATATGTATACAAGAATTGCTCGTTTAAAGGTATTAGATAAATAAAATTGTGCTATTGTGTGAAAAATAAAAAAAAGTTGAAAATTAAGGTAAATTTTGGTACTTACAAGACAAGTTTTCGCGAAAATCTAAATTTGCCCATATCTTTTTATCGCATTGACTCAGGATCTTGATTTTTATACACCTAATAAGGACTATCAACCTCAGTATCTGGTCTAAATTTCAACTTGCTAAGTCCACCCGTTCCTGAGAAAATCGGTGGTGACACAGACGGACAGACGGACAAGAGAGTGATCTTATAAGGGTTCCTTTTTTTACCTTTTGAGGTACGGATCCCTAAAAAGGAATACGGCCTACTACTTTTACCCCGCGGTTTTATCCGCTTTCTTTATAAGAAAGAAGCTTAAGTTCAAGACAATAAAACTTATTTACACTAGTTTAAATAGATACAAAAAAATACAAAATATTCTACTCCTCCAACTGAAATAGTCACTAAATGAACCTAGCCCCACGTACCGTGGCACTGTTTCGATAAGCAAAGCCTGTTATCAGCTGGCTCCGCGAGGCTTGCACCGCTCCGCGACACTTTTACGTGAATACAGTGAAGAATGAGTGAACAGCTTGCAAAATGCGGAATAAACTCGAATTATGTTACGGAATAGGGCATTTGAATGTGCGAAGTGGTAATTTAAATATGGAATGGCATATAACGAAATATAGTACTGACCTTTCGGAGGCTTAGGCAACTCGTGAAAAAAAAAATAGGCCCACAGTTTGTTACTCTTTCACGCAAAAACTACTGAATAGATTTGGATGAAATTTTACACAAATAGAATATATTCTAGACACGTATAGGATACTTATTATCCCGGGAAAACATAAGATCCCTTGGGAACGCGGGTGAAACTGCGGGGCGGAAGCTATTAGATATTTTTATATATAGACTATAGTACATAGTTCCCACGATGCCTTTTTTTAGAGTTCCGTACCCAAAGGGTAAAAACGGGACCCTATTACTAAGACTTCGCTGTCTGTCCGTCCGTCCGTCCGTCCGTCTGCCTGTCTCCAGGCTGTATCTCAAGAACCGCTATAGCTAGAGAGTTGAAATTTTCACAAATTATGTATTTCTGTTGCCGCTATAACAACAAATACTAAAAACAAAATAAAATAAATATTTAAGGGGGCTCCCATACAACAAACGTGTTTTTTTGCCCTTTTATTTGTTTTGTGGTAGTTCCCGTTGACCTAGAATCACGGAATTTGGCAAAAAGCAAGGCCTTACAACACAAATAAAGGAAAAATTCCAAAATATAAAAAAAAATTGAAAATTAAAGGGTCAGTCCCCGTACATACATAGTAACGCTAATTAATAAAGACCTCTGAGTTGTATGGGCGCTGATACAATTTAGAGGTCTAGCTTAATTGGTGCTAACCTCAAATAAGGTAAATAAATAAAATTTTGCATTTCCCGTGATGGACGAACGATGGACAAAGTTTGTACGGAACCCTCGGTGCGCGAGTCCGACTCGCACTTGGCCGGTTTTTTCTTTTTTTTTACAAACATTGATTTTTATATAATACTAGCTTCCGCCCCGCGATTTCACCCGCGATCCCGAGTGCTCCGATCGCCACCAAACAGGAACACCCGCGGGGTTAATACATATAAAGATTGTCTGAAAATTTCATCGCGATCGGTTCAGCGGTTTCGGAGTCTATAAAGACATACAGACAAACATTTATATATATGGAAGATGTATAAACATAAAGTTGCGGTACCCAACTAGGTAAGTCTGTGATACAAATATTAGGCCCTCCTCCCTCCACTAGATGGGGGTTCTTAAAATTATTACATTGAGTATGTGTTAATGTACCACTCATAAAAACGTGAATAAAAAACCGTCAAATATTTCTTTCTACTGACAGATCTCAAAACAAATTCTAGCTTACTATACTATATATAACTTTTCATGTAATTTTCCTTTATACGGATCTCGCTGAGTTTTACAAAAAACAACGATGTATACTTAACAAAATTCTTTACTTACATACACAACTTTTTACATTATCCCCTGTAAGTACATTGTCAACTAAAATAAAGCGTTCACAAACGGTCCGTTTTTAATATCTTGCTAAGTAGGAGAGCCTCCACAACTTCGATGGTAAACTTTTAGGCGGTGAACAAAACCTTTTATGCTGTTAACACACTACCGCGTCGCACCGATATTGTAAAACGACAGAAAATTGTGTTTATTGAAACTTATCAGATTTTTGACAGGACTTATCTTTATAATTTGAATTGGTTTTATTATTTAATAATAATATCTATACTAATATTATAAAGCTGAAAAGTTTGTTTGTTTGAACGCGCTAATGTCGGGAACTACTGATTTGAATTGAAAAATTATTTTAGTGTTGAATAGCCCATTTATCGAGGAAGGCTATAGGCTACTTTTTTATCCCGTGAAAACATAAGATCCCTGGGGAACGCGGGTGAAAGCTAGTAATAAATAAACGGTTTAAGAGTGATGCGAAACATAATAGTCTACTACAAATAAAGGCAGCGTTCTAACGGCTTCGCTTGTATTATACGTTGCGTGGGTGTCATATAAGCATAATGGTGGATTCATTATACAGTTATAATACATTTGTTCTACTGTTTTTGAATAACAAATACAATACATTAAATTCTACTTATAAATAAACTTACTGAATATTGTATTAATTCATATTTATATACGTTTTGACCGTATTTGACACTTACAGGTCATTTAATTGTTCTATTGTTTTACAAGTTATTAGTATTGTTCAATTATCCGAATATATTTTGGACAAATGTAACCATTCAGTGACCTCTTGGCATTTAGAATCTACCTAAATGTTTGTGGAAAAGTTTAAAAGGTTAACAATACGTCTATGGTTGAGTTTTTGGTTTATAGGCATGCATACAAAGAACAAACAACTTAATTAAAATATTGTTAAGGATTTTTTTCAATTCTTTGGAATGTTTCTAAAACGAGAAAAAGTTTGTCTACAGATTCTGTTTGGTAATAATAATGTGTGCTGATTTAATTTATGTTTTATATAAGCTTTCCAACCGGTTTTACCCGCGTTCCCCAATTTTACCTCCATAGGGTTTCCCAACCCTATGGATTCCCAAAAATCCTTCCTTAGTGGGGGATGTCTACACTGTATAAAGTACCTATATATGTGCAAAATTTCAAGTCTCTAGGTCCAGCAGTTTGGGCTATGCGTCGATATATCAACAGTTAGTCAGTTTACCATTTTATATAATATATTATATAATTTAATGGAAAAAAGCCAACATTGTCCGATTGTCCAAAAAAAAAAAAACATAATATATAAAAAATGTAACCTTGCTGAGTTTCTTGCCGGTTCTTCTCAGTTGAAGGCGACTTCCGAATCGGTGGTAACTTCAGTAGTTTTGACGTTCATAAGTGCCTTCTTAGGGCCTAAACTGAATAAATGGCTTTGACCTTTACTTTGAGGGTATCATTTGTCTTTGTATCAAATATCATTAAAAAAAATCAGACATTACAGCATGATTGAGTTAAACCCCATTAATAATATTAGTAGAACACCATTTGATACTCTCTACTGATACACAAGCATGTGAACTCAAGTCAACCGTACACATATGCTACAGACCTTTCGATTGAACCCTTTCAGTCAGATCAAGATGTCGAAAGGTTAGTTTTTATTCCCTTTGACCCTTCGCCCGAGGCAGATTGTGAACCTCTAAATAACCACTAGGTATATTAAATACGCCATGGAATATGTACATTTTATTTTATAGAGACATGGTGATGTGTGTTTGTTATATGATCTACCTCAATCTATACTAATGTAGAAGCTTGTCCTGGCTGACTGAAAACTAGAAACATGAAATTTTGTACACAAATTCCTTAAATAACGTAAGCATTCACTAAGAAAGTAGTAGTATGCGTAGTTTTTATTATTTCTTTCTCACACGATATACTATATTACAATGAACTAATTTGAAGCCCAATTTATATTTTTATTTAATTTCTAATCGATAATTGGCAATATATGTGCGCGTCATCATGACGTTATATTATGCCAAATTCCAAATTCATACGTTACATAGTTTAAGAAAACATCTATGACAGACGGACGGACGGATCGCAATGATCTTATATGGATTCCATTTTTTCTTTTAAGGTAAGATACCTTAAATTGTGAAGCTGTCACTAAATATAATATTGTTATTTTTATACCAATTCATGGCAAAAAAGGGTCAGATAAAAAAAATAAGTTACAAATATGGCAAAATCAGCCCCCTGGTCAGTTAGATGATAAAAAGTTATAATTTTAAAATAAAATAATAATTATTATATATATATCAATAAAACGACAAAAGAAAAAACATTTAAGATACAAATCCATATTGCCTCCTTAAAACAAGCAAGTCTTTTAAAAACATATTCCAAGTGTTCTAAACTTACACTTCAAATGCTTAAAGCTCCGTAAAAGTTGTCAAGTAACCGCAATGCACTTAAACTTGGCATTTGGCAAATTACAAGTTGCTAGAAGTGGGGAGGGGTAACGATAGGGGCAGGGGGTGTACATCCATTAGTCAACCGCTTAATTATGTACTTTTCCAACTGGATGCAAAACGAAGTATCTGAAGTAATTCCCGCGTTTTTGGGATAAATGGTGTCCTGTGTTTCTCTCCCTGATCAAAACTATGATAAGGTCTCAGATTGTGTCGGAGGGTAGTGTTAAGGTGGGAAAAAAAAACTACCACTCGGCCAAAATTCATTAAATTAGTTCGGCTATAAAAACAAACCTCACCCCTATAGAAAAATCACATTTAGTTTTTCCTGTCTTTTAAATTTTCCATTTTGAGGTAGTGTACGCGTAGGCGTAGCTATGCCCTATGTGCTGTTGGCTTTCCCTATTCGTTTAAATCTAAGTAAATTGAACTAGAGACATAAAAAGGTGGTCAATTTATAAAATAGCTTTATCTACCTACATATACTATACTTATAATATTATAAAACTGAAGAGTTTGTTTGTTAAACGCGCTAATCTCAGGAACTACTGATTTGATTTGAAAAATTCTTTCAATGTTAGATAATCTATTTATCAAGGAAGGCTATAGGCTACTTTTTATACTAGGAAAATATAAGATCCCTCGGGAACGCGGGTGAAGCCGCGGGGCGGAAGCTATGTCAATAATAATGTTCATTGGTATCATTAGTAATGAACTTAATTTATTATATGTAATGATTCATTACATATAATATATTTACATAGCGACCTCTCTACTAAGTTTCTACTTTGCCAAGACTAATCTTACCACATTTGAGTTATTGTCAAATGTTTGAGTTTGTGTCCTCAAGAGCGACGTTCAAGAGTAATTAAGCGGTTTAAATACATCTATCTACTAGATAATTAAACCATAATCTAAACTAATAATAATAACTAGGACTCTGTTCACGATACCGTTGTTTTTTTTTTATATTTTTAAATGTATTTTTTTATAACTTATATTTAAAAATGTAATTTATAGAAAATGTATTTTAATAAATGGAATAATAATAATATAATATTATAATAAAGAGGAAACATTTAAAAAAATCTTTCACCGTTAGAAAGCTACATCTTCACCGAGTAACATAGGTTATATATCGGGATAAAAATCCCGGGAACGCAGGTGAAACCGCGCAGAAAAAATATTTATAAAATTAGGAAACTATAGCACGGTGGTAAGGTACTTTGTATTCCCCTGGTTGGCTACCACTGTCAAGTTGAGAACCTGTCGCCTTACTATGATGATACTGTAATCAGAATTAAGCCGATACTCGATTTTTTAATATGTATAAATAAATAAATATTCTGTGACATTATTCCTCACACACGGCCATCTGACCCCAAACTAAGCAGAGCTTGTGCTATGGAAGCCAGATAACTGATATACTACATATACTACTTTTCTTCTGTAAATATTATATAAATAATTACACCCAGACTCAGGATTTGTGTGTATGATAATTTGTCTGAAGATAAGCAATTTCACCTGCCGGAATACACCGGTAACACATAGCGACGGACTTTCAACTGGATAATGATAGCCAGTTACTCGAGTACTACAAAGTTCTTTTTAAGATTCTAAAATAAACTGGCCAGTATCAAAGGTCACAATCAAGCCTTCCAGTTCCATACGCAAAGCCTTTGAAATTAATTTCCCTGCGTTAAATAAAAACAGATATAAAGCGGAGAATCCACTAAAGCCTGCGAGACTGGCTCCCGACGAATGACAGCCTTATATTTTACCGCCTCCCATTCGTTTGAGCCTCTTTAGCACGTCGTCATATAAATGAGATAGTTTTATACGCATTCTTAGTATTTATTTGTTAGTAAATAGCTTTTTATGGAAGTACCGCCTTTCTTTAGTCTCTGTTGCCAAGCAGACATCGCTGTTTTGCAGGAAATTGCTGAGTTTCTTGCCGGCTCTTCTCAGCAAAAGCAACCTTCCGAAACGTGCGTTAGAGTCTGACTATTCATAAGTGCTTGTGAATTTGAATTAATGAATATTTCATTTCATTTCACGTGAAAACCATATTCTGGGACATTATTCCTCACACACGGCCATCTGACCCCAAACTAAGCAGAGCTTGTACTATGGAAGTCAGATAACTGATATATTACTTTTCTTTTGTAAATACATACATAATATATAGAAATCACACCCAGACACAGGACAAACAGATATGTTCATGCACACAAATGTTTGTCCTGAGTGGGAATCGAACCCACGACCTGCGGCGTGATAGATAGGGAATCTTACCAACCACGCCAACCGGCCCAAATCCGTTCAGTTTTTTTAGTTTTCAAGCTTATTGCGTTCAGACAGACGCGGCGGTGGGATTTAATTTTATATTATGTAATGAAAAAATATCTACAAGTAAATTAAATAGCTTTGTTGGGTTTTTTGCATGAGTTTTCTCAGTACAGAGTCAATTCTATGTAACAACCTCACCTGAGCCTTATCAAAATAAATGAGTTTGAGTGTGTACCAAAACCGCCATATCACGTAATGATACAAACAAACAGTCGGTTTGTTATTCTGTGAGGTAAGTGTAGTATTCATTTCTGTTAACATTACGTTGAGTTCATTCACACTTACTTATAATACGATACCTGTAATTATACACTGTAGGTCAAAAAAAGGTATAACAAAATTCAATATAAATAACGAAAGAAAGAAAGAAAAGAAAAACATTTATTTGCTGGAAAAGGACGCACATACACAAAGTAGAATTTTTACAAACAAATCACAAAAAATCGAGAGCAACAACAGAAAAGTAAAACAAATACCATGTTTTCCATATAATTGTTTACTCAAGTGTGTCTGTTTGAACGCGTTAATGTCAGGAACTACTAAACTAATTTGAAAATATCTTTTTGCGTTAGATAGCCCGTTTATTATGGAAGGTTTATATGCTACATTATTATATCCTGGTAACGTGAGTGAAACCGCGGGGAAGAGTTAGTAATTTAACAGAATGTAACCTTGTTGAGTTTCTTGCCGGTTCTTCTCAGTTGTTGTGTGACTTCCGAACCGGCGGTAACTTCAGTAGCTTCGTGCCTTTCTAGGGTTTGAAATGGCTTCTACGTTGTCAAATCATCCACTTTTGTTATAACAATCAAATTTATAGAAGACTAACTGTTCCCTGCGGTTTCATCCACGTTTCCACTATAGTAAATGTAGCTTATAAACGTCAAGATACTCCTTATAACATCTGCAATCTGCCAGTGGAAGTTTCGTCAAAATCGGTCCAGACGTTACGGAGATTCGCCGATACAAACAAACAGATAGGCAAACATTTTTTTTTTCTTACCGTATATATATATACTCTAATATGCATTTAGAAAAAAGTTATATCTTGTTACTTAAATTTTATTTATTTGTATACTTTTACATGCACGCTATTGTACGATATAAAGAGACAGTCGTTATACATGTTGATGTTAATTCCACGACACGCGGCATAGTGGGGGACTAACCCGAGCCCGCGGGATTACATTAGTGTAATTAAACAGCTACACTTTATTGTTATGTTACATAATCTTGTTTATATGAGGGATTAATTTAGAAGGTATTATGATGGGATGAATTAGTTGATTGTGTGTTAAATTGTAAGTGTACGTGAGAAAATAGTACGGTGGTAGGGTACTTTGTAGTAACCACCTGGCTGGCTACCACCCTCAAGTTGAAAATCTAGTACCCTGCACCTACTGGTGTTCCGGCACTTGAGAGCCAGTTGCCTTCTAGGCTATAGTAGCGACTTACCATCGGGTCGACTTTATTGTAGCGAGTTTGTCAGTTTCGTAGCTACCTGATCGGAATCTTTTTTATTACATAGCGGTTTAAAGTTCGCGCATTATTTATCATATTTTATGAGATAAAAATCCTTTCATTATTCAATTATTTATAAGATTTTAATGCTTGAAGTTCATTGACTTTACACACACGAACATAAATAATATAGACTTCAAAAGGTATTATCTCTGAAAGTATAGATCGAAATTTTATGGTGTTACAAACATAGTATTTTCGAACCAATACTAATATAATATGGAAATTTCAAAGGTGCTGTCGTAATATATGTAGTAGTGCGTCGTAGCAGTTCTACAAATCTCGTAGCACGTAGTACTCGGCTACGAGCATTTCAACAAAAATATCGTTCTTAGATCTTTGGTTAGTAAATAACTTTTATTAGGATTAACTGTATAATTAGTAGTAAAGACGTCTGTTGTAGTATATCCCACTAATCCTACTTCTTATCTATACAAATATTATAAAGCTGAAGAGTTTGTTTGTTTTAACGCGATAATCTATGTAACTACTGGTTCGATTTGAAAAATTCTTTCACTGTTGGATAGCCCATTTATCGAGGATGGTTACTTTTTATCCCGGGAAAACACAAGATGCCTCGGGAACGCGGGTGAAACCGCGGGGCGGAAGCTAGTTGATACTATAAATGCGAATATTTATGTGTATATTTGATATCACTCAGCTCCGTAACGGCTGAATAGATTTATATGAAACGTGGCACATAGATAGATCATATCTTAGAATAAAACAAAATAAAACCACGGGGCGGTAGCTAGTATTTTCTATAATAATGTTGAAGTCCCTACATAATAGTTTTTTGTTTGCTTCATTGCGTTTCTGTGGCACTTTTCTATCCCGAGGGTAGAAAAAGACAGGCATATATTGCACAAAGGAAAGAAAGAGACGTTGAGAGCGCAAAGGGTTGAACCACGTACGTAGATCTTACTTCGGAGTAATATGGTAGTGGTTGCAAAATAGTTAGGCGTATACTGTTTTTAGGGTTCCGTACCCAAAGGGTAAAACGGGACCCTATTACTAAGACTCCGCTGTCCGTCCGTCCGTCTGTCACCAGGCTGTATCTCATGAACCGTGATAGTTAGACAGTTGAAATTTTCACAGATGATGTATTTCTGTTGCCGCTATAACAACAAATACTAAAAAATAGAATAAAATAAATATTTAAGGGGGCTCCGATACAACAGACATGTTTTTTTTGCGTGAGTCCGACTCGCACTTGTTTTTAAATCGGGCACTCATTGAAATTTGTTTAAGTCAGTCACCAAGTAGGTATTAAAATCTCCAATAAAACGTGAGTAAAAATTAACACACATTAAAGTCAAATAAGAATTATTATAGTATGAAAAGTTGAATACTAAAAAAAACAGATAAATATTTGAAAAAAAATACAATTAAAATACTGATGGTTTTGCTGACGCTACCGTACGAGGAATGGTACGTGTGTGTCGTCGCTTTTCAGTTTATCTGGTACCGCCTTACTCCCGACTTGAGGATTTTTACTGTATTTTTGTTTGGCCACTGTTACTTTGTGTAAAATCTCGTGGCTTTCCTCAAGTTCTCTCGTTAGATTTAGAGATTTGGGGCCGTTTTCAGGATGGAATGGGGCTTTAAGATAGTGAGATGTTTTGTTATATATTGTTATGTAAGAAGGTTCTTTGATTTTAATCTTCGCCCCGCGGTTTCACCCGCGTTCCCCAGGGATCTTATGTTTCCCCGAGATAAAGTCCTTCTCATGGTATGAAAAAGGACAAAGGCTATCTGCATACCAAATTTCATCGCGATCGGTTCAGCAGTTTAAGTGTGAAAAAGTAACAAACAAACAAAGTCACTTTCGCATTTATAATATTAGTTAGAATTAGGATGTCTTTATCACGTTATGTCTTTATTTATATAATACATTACAAAACGGGAAAGAAAATGGATGCCTAAGTGATGTGAATATGTGTTTGTTGGTTTATCCTTCTTTCACATAGTAACGGAATAACAGTCCAACTTGATTTTTAGTGAGATAGTTTTGATCCGGAGAGTGACATAAGTTACCATATATCCAGGAAACGCGGATGAAACCGTGTCTGGCACACAAACGTACAGCTCAAATTGCAAAGTTTAGAAACATGAAAATTTTCAATGGTTTTTCAAAATGACTAACCTTAATTTTTGCCATTTTTTTTTATATTTGAGTTGATTGAATGAAAGGTAAATTGCGGTTTACGATTTATGACGTAATAAAAAAAACTACTTACTAGATCTCGTTCAAACCAATTTTCGGTGGAAGTTTGCATGGTAATGAACATCATATATTTTTTTTAGTTTTATCATTCTCTTATTTTAGAAGTTACAGGGGGGGGGACACATTTTACCACTTTGGAAGTGTCTCTCGCGCAAACTATTCAGTTTAGAAAAAAATCTCAATATCATTTTTGAAGACCTATCTATAAATACCCCACACGGTTTGATGAAAAAAGAGTTTCAGTTCTAAGTATGGGGAACCCCCAAAAGTTATTGTTTTTTTTCTATTTTTGTGTGAAAATCTTAATGCGGTTTACAGAATACATCTACTTACTAAGTTTCAACAGTATAGTTCTTATTGTTTCGGAAAAAAGTGTCTGTGACATACGGACGGACAGACAGACAGACAGATAGACATGACGAATCTATAAGGGTTTCGTTTTTTGCCATTGGCTACGGAACCCTAAAAAAGATTCATCGAAATGTTTGTACGCGCATAACTTTCGAACGACTGCACCAAATTGGATAAATCTTTCTTTTATGTGTTTGTTATTGTCAGGAGAAGATTTGTATGAAAAAAAATAGCACCGGGAACGTGGGCGAAACCGCGGGGAACAGCTAGTTATTAATATTTTAAGGTAATGGAAGAAGAGGTCGCATCACTACTATATCAATAAAATATCAAAAAAAACTCACACATAATGTAGTAATATATACCTTATCGTATAAAGAATAGAACTTAAGCTAATAACGTCTTAACTGCAGCTATCAATACCTCAAACTTCTTGCTTATTATAATTTATAATAACTGAATATCTAGATGCCGAACTTAATCACCCTAAGACTAAGTGGGACGCACGATCGGACCTCTTGCTTACTCTTGCAGATTTATCATTCCTTTGAAATTGAAGTAGTGATATTAGAATTTAGACCACAGTAAGTAAATTTAGATGGAACAGTAACTCAACTGACAACATAAGATTTTACACGGAACTAAATACATATTTTAAAATAATTTTAAGAAATTACTGTAATTGATATAGAATGATTTCATAACTAGCTTCCTTATTAAGCTTTATTATCAAGTTTTCTGAAATTTTCCAATTTTCTTAATTTTCCTTTCCAAAAGAACTCTCTAAGTATAAAAAAATCTTAAAAAAAGATGAATGAAATCAGTAAAGACGTTCTCAAGTTAAGGCGTGACCAAGTAAAATAGAGATTCATTTTTATACGAGTATAGGTATATAGATGTAAAATTAATTAATTAGTTCTTGCATATCGATTAAATAAAATGAAAAGTATAAGTTTTTTCCAAAAATCAGGCACAATTGCGTACAACCGCGATAATTTTCAGTTTCAAAACATACAAGCTACATTATCATATTGGATACTGTCTAAGGTATTCTATGTACTGTCGACATATGGCCCCATTGGCTTGACTTTGTAGATCGAGATGTGGCCGCACCACCATTGCCATTCAATATTCATTCCTATTCATATAAATTCAAGTTCCGCTTCATAGTTATACTGAATAGCTTGTCAGTGTAAGTCAGTTCTCAAAGGGAACTTAACGTAAGTACACTAATGATTTCCCATTAAGGAAACATTTGCTTTAAAGGGAAATATTTCGATAAAATTTATGCAATTTTACGTACTGAGACAATATAAAAAAGTCGTGTAAGCAGACTTTTTATATTTCTTTATTGTCAGTGAAACTAGATATCAATTTTATATAATAAATCCGAGTTGGTTTTGAAAAGAGTAACTGCTGAGTATTCATAAGGCCTATTTGATAAATATTTTCATTTTCAACTATTCTGTTTATGAATGCTTTTTCTACTAACCACAGATTTATAGAACCATCGAAATTTATCTATGTTAGAAAACATTTTAGTTGATGCGATTGACCTCTTTACAGATTTTCGGCAGCGCTACGGCATAAGGTTTATCAAAAAGAGCTCTTAACGGTTGACAAGACATTTACAGTCCTCAAAGTCCATAGCTTGTTAATGGTTGACAAGAAAAAGTCCTATTTGAATCGTTTCATTCGAAATAAACTAACAACTAATCAAATATATAGTACATTGGTGTAATAATACAAAATGGATACCTGCAGAATATGAATATCTCAAATGAAATAATTTCCCGGCTTAACCGAAAGCTATATAATTTAATTCACCTGTCCTCACTCCCAGACTATCTCCTAAATCGGTTGGTTTGCATAAATCAGCCGTTACGGTGAGAATTCGATTAAAATCATCGTGATAGAGCTCGCAGGATATAAGGTGGTCGCTTATCGTGTTGTCTTCACCATGTGTTCATTTCAGGTTGTGTTCTGAATTATAACTTAATTTAATTTAACCAAACTGGTAATTAAAAAACATGGAACATAAAGTAAAATGTTTTTTTTTATCTGAGGGATTTACTTTGACATTTAATTTTTGAAGTGTAAACTTCTTTTAGCGCGGTACGCATATTTTTAGATGAGGTAAACCTCTGGAGCTCGCGACACCGAGACGCAGTTTGTCGTTTAGTTTCTTTTTTTTTCTCCCATTAAAATAATTGCGGCCAGTAATGTCGCTAGTCGCTGTCAGTACTTTTGGCGCCATAACAAAACAAACTCACTCAGAAAAAAAATCTATTTTAGATTGTAATAATTTTAATGATAATGATGATGATACAAGTGCTCAATCTCAATCGCTCAAAAAAAAAAGTTTTCATGTGTGTCGGCACTCCGGGAGTGCAATTTTTTTTTACGTCAGAAAGCCAAAGATGGGAAAAACACAAGATCCCTCGGGAACGCGGGTGAAACCGCGGGGCGGAAGCTAGTTAGTAATACCAGGGGAATGACCAATGTGTTGCCGACCTTTATAAAGCCTAGAAGGCAACTAACTTATAAGTGCAACTACCCGGAACACACCAGTAGGTGCTTGGCGATAGATTTTTAACTTAAGAAAGGTAGCCAGCCAGGCGGGTACTACAAAGTACCCTACCATGGTACTATTTCCTCATGATGTTTCCCTTCACCGAAAGGTCATTATAAGATTGATGAACATCTTCATCGTGTTGTCATATATACAGGGTGATTTTGTTATCACCGGCAATACTTGCAAGGGTGGAAGTACTCATCAAAATGAACAACTTTTATTATGGGACTAACTGTGAAATCATGAAAAAATTATCAGCTATTCCATACAAAAGTTCAATACCTACTCGACCAAAATGTATGAAGCAACCATATTATTTTACGCGATATCAGAGTTAGCCCTATAATAAAAGTTGTTCACATTGATGAGTACTTCCACCCCTGCAAGTATTGCCAGTGATAACAAAATCACGCTGTACACTGAAGATTCTTGTCAAGCTTTTAAATTATACCAGCTTACCTGTCTAGCATCGCCGAATATTTCATTGCATAACATGTTAATGGACGGAGGACTCTTCAGTACTCAGGTAGTCTAAGGGCGATCATATTTGTAAGTAAAAGCAATTGACCTATATAAATCCTTTATAATTAATATTATTGAAAGGCAATGATATTGGTTACTTACATACATTCGATCTTCAAAAACGGCACACTAACGCACACATAAATAACTAAATAATTCGGTACGTGAAGTGCATCCTTTAACGCCGGCAACGTGAGACTGAGGTCAAGTCTGGCTAATTAGCTACATTTTAACGTGCCGCTTGCTGAGCGCTTATAACCTATCTACACCTTTTTACTTATAATATCATTGCTCAAAGGTCAAAGTCATTTTTAAAATTGTATGATAGGCTATTGTTTTGAAGCTACAATTCTGTGATTAAGAATTTAACGATTAATCATGATGTTGTATTATTTTTCCTAGATTTCAAAAATTCCTAATTCTTATGCGATACAATGTTACCAAAAATATAATCAATATATTTTTGCTAACATTGCTCGCCGATTTGCTCGGACTTTATCATCCAAGCTCATCGAGGCTTCGGGACCGACGGGCTGGGAGCTTTTTCCGCCAACGCATAAGCTTGGCCATCCAAAAAGGGAACGCTGCCAGCCTGTTGGGAACCTTGCCTATCGCCAGCAGCGAGGGCTTTGAGGATGTTTTCTATATATCATAGTTTGTATTTTTTACTTTAATTGTAAATATGTTAATAAAAATTAATCAGTATATAAAAAGAAAAGTCCTGACTCATCAAAGGCCAGCCCTTGAGCCGAGGCCTTGGGTCTAGCTAGACAGCTGAAATTTTCCATAGAGGCTCTCTTTATGATTTATTAATTAATAAGACCGGATATATTAAATACCAACCCCTAAGTGTAGGTATAAATAAATAAATGTCATAAATATAGTATTCTTTAATTGTTTCAATTTTGAATCAAAATTTATTTTACTAACATAATAATTTAATATTTCACATTAAAGACATACCATAGACACTAAATATGAAGATAAACCAACAATCCTATATACACCGTAATAAGGAAATTGTTCAGACGCTCAGGGTCTTACGCCGGGCCCATTGTCCGACCCTCTTCAAATAATCACTAGACGTTTCCAGTAACTTCTGCATAATATTGTGCGAATGATAAATCCGTAAAAGCATTGTAAATATGGCGCGGATCTATACGAAATGGGTTTATCTGAGTGATATTTATCACTCTCGGCTCTCAATATAATGTTATGTGAAATGGAGTTTCAGAAGAACTTACCTACATAATAATATTAAGAGTTCGTACTGTTTGATTGTTTGAGTTTGAAAAATATAAAAGAATTTATGTTTTTTTACAGAAAGGCGGTTATATATGAAACGAATGTTCACAAGAAAAATATTTAGGACACTAGGTGTGCTTTATATACAAGGTGTAATCACCCTGTATAACTAAAATTGAGTGAAGAGAAAATAGTATGTCAACTTTCCCATATCTAGTTAGTCTATAAAATTACAATAAATATGAAGCCGTTTTCAAACTGGAATAACAATTAATTTAATTTGTAAAACAATTGGATTTATTCACACGCAATGGAAAAACATAGTTTATTTATGAACTACTAGCTTTCCGCCCCGCGGTTTCAACCGCGTTCCCGTGGGATCTTATGTTTTTCTTTGCTATAAACCTCACGGAGCCCGAGACCTTTCCAACGAATGCAAAACCGTGGAAATCGGTTCGTGCGTTCTGGAGTTATAGCGTCAGGAAGGAAAACCTGACTTATTTTTATATAGTAGATTACGAAGCGGGTATCTAAAGGAAAATTCATTGTTCATTCAACAGTGGGCAGTAGAAAAATCATTATTTGTTCACGTTGTTGTCATGGAATTCGCTTTTCATTCCGCGCCTACGTTCACATGAACATCTGTGGTACTGCGGTTCAACTGTACTTTTATTATGTAAGCTCCGTGGTCGGGAGTTTGTAGTACAGTCAGCAGCGTAAGTAGTAAGTCTAGATTTACAAAATAATTGTTTACTTTATCTTTCCATCTTAGATTGTTATTTTGTATAGGTTTGTAAATTACATGTGGTTCAAAGGTCTCCTAATTTACTCTGAAATGGGATGATCAAGATTGGTAACTATTTATTTTATGTAAATTAGGACCTTAGAGAGATTTAATATTTTTCCATCACGATTATAATTTTATACTATAACTTGACATTGGCAAAATACACACGCCGTGAAAAGCTATTAAAAAAAAAGAAGAAATACTACAAACATAAACCTCATTTCTATTCAGTGCAGAAAAAAAAAACAAATTATGTTCAAATAACGTCAAAAAAGGATCATATACCTATCGGTTTATATTAAAATTTTTACGCATCCACCCAACGTAGACCTTAAATTCTTCATTATCAACGTATTGTTTGTACTGAAAGTCAATGTTAACTGATACCGGTGGGGATCTTTTTACAATTGTCGGTGATAACTCAAAATTCTTAACAAGATGTCAGAAACAGATTGGTTATACGTATTTCTATACAAACTTTATTTAATCCATTATATTTTGTTATGTGATACCTCATTGTAATGTCTGCTTGAAATTTTTACTAGCTAATAGAGAAGTTACCTATCATTGTTGTTCGGGCTAGGGAGTTCATCAAAGTAAATTTTTCACACTAATATTAGAAATGCGAAAGATTGTATGTATGTTTGTTAATTTATCTGCCCTAATGGATTTAATGGGTTTAAATCAAATTTAACGAATAGATGTAGGATGTTGTTTTCTTTTGCTAATGCAAGTAAAACCGTGGGAGACGCTTAGTTATCTTTCAAATACGCGCCTAACAAACTATGTAATAAAATACCGATTATAAAATTACACTCTTACTTCAAAACTGAATAAAGCACCAATTATAAAATTCATGCAACAATTAACCCTAAAGTAAACGCATAACTTCCCTTCGAAACAATAGGATAAAAGGCCGGTATTTATGTAGTGAGGCGGAGAATGTAGGAATTCGCAACTAAAGGCATATGTCAGGATGGAAACTAGATTGTTATAGCGCCCCTGCCCGGGGGAAATCTTGCCTTAATGTTATATTGTGTTATATGGCTTTCCAATTTATGGTAGCACATACAGTATATTAGATAGATGTATATGTGAAAGGGAAGGTAGAAAATGAGATGGATGATATTTCCGTGGTAATGACGTCGAAAGCCGTGGCGATTGTCGTGGATTCAAATTCTATAATAAGCTTGAAGTTTCGGTGAAGGAAAACGTGAGGAAACCAAACTTTGTGGTACCCACCTGGGTGTATAATCTCTCGCTGAGTGTGTTCCGACAGTTACCCTTGAGAGCTAGGGCCTTAGAGGTTTGTGCTTACCACCTTCGACCATATCATGACGTAACATGTAGTCAGGCAAGCGAGTATAAATATAATAGTATATTTAAATAAAATGTAATTGAAGTCACGTGTCGGAGCAACCTAGCCCCCTCAAGCAGCAACTGTTCACAATAGGCGTGGCAGCCACCGCCCTCTTCGCCACGTTGCGCAGTTGTAAACTGTTTGGTTGTTGCAGATTGGCTGACAGTGACGTGGGCGCAGAGCGGCATGCAGCTCCAGCCAGACGGCACGGCAGACGACATAGACTCCGTGAAAGGACGGTAAGTGAACAATATTATATATCTATCTATATATATTTTATTTACCGTATCGTATTTTACCGCGATTCCGATATAGTATTATGGATTTCGCTTTAAAGTCGCAAATATTTCCTACCACATCGATTTCGTTTTTTTAGTAAACTACTGTGCAGTTTTTATGTGAATTTAGGAGTTACTTCGGTGAAAGAGTATAAGCTATAATAAATTGGGAATATAAGTGGAAAGTATTATAAAAATCTAAGTTTGTATGTTTGTCATCGATTCATTCCTAAACCATTCATCCGATTGTAATGAAACTTTGGTGAGTTTTTGTGCGATGGTTTCTAATAAAAAAAACAACATTGCAACGCACGCCAGAGATTAGTTAAATTATAAAACAAGTAAGTAAATTAATTTGACATAAATGTGGTCAAGTCAGCACACGGAGTGGTAAGCTCTCAGTGACTCAAGTTCCCATTAATCTAGTTTGCAATCTTGCCGAAGTGAACCACAATGTTAAGTCGAACTTCACAGTTGGTTAGTTGCTAGCGGGTACTTTTACACGTTGCGGAGTCGCTTCGTCGTTATAACTTTCACGTGATTTATATTCTCTTTGGTTAAGGGCATAAGAACTATGATTTATTGATTCCATTACAAACGATAAAAGGTAATTTTATAATATAAAATGCCTATTAAAAGAGTTCGATAATACCTACCCACACAGAATATTAAATATAAAAAATTAAAAGGATTTTATTTTTTCTGCCCACTCATAAGAGCATGACTGAGCTCATTTTGCGTACATACTGACTCAAAGTAATCCTACTATGGATGTATGGATGTTTGTGTGTTCATTTAATGGATTTGGATGAAACTGTGCACATAAATCGATCATACATTTGAATTAAATATAGGATACTTTTATCCCGGGAAAACATAAGATCCCTAGGGAACACGGGTAAAACCTCAGGGCGGAAGCTAGTTTATTAATATTATCTGAGAAGATACAAATATTCTGAATGCTTTTTTTTATTGACCACAAACTACATAGCTGTGGTAATCTTACAAGATTTGTAGCTGCATTGAAGTAAGGTTAGGTAGGTGACAATATTTTATTTCCAATATTAGCTTCCGCCCCGCGGTTTCACCCGCGTTTCCCAGGGATCTTATGTTTTCCGGGATGAAAAGTAGCCTATGTTTTTCTTCGTACCATAGGCTATCTGCATACCAAATTTCATCGCGATCAATTCAGCGGTTTAGGCGTGAAAAGGTAACAAACAAACAAACAAACAAACAAACTCACTTTCGCATTTATAATTATATACATAATAAGTAAAGTAACAGTAATAAGTAATATTATAGTGAGGATTATCAATAAATTGACGTCTCGTCCCCGTATCGTAACTTATGCTGGGGACCTATCAAACCTCGCGCGGCGTGCATTGGCCCGGAACTCAGCCACTGTCGTCTGCAGATACACCGGGCTATTACCACGCCATTAAAGTTTATTGTGCGGAGTTTCTTATCATACATTTTTTTTTACTACTTTTGATCTTGAGTTTGAAATTTAATTTGCTTATTAAAGAGGGCTTAAATATGGTAATGATATTTAAATAACGTAGTATATTTTGTTTTTAAACTTTGAGATAAAAATATATCATTTTGAGGGTTCTGTAACTGTAGTTAAAAAAGAAAACATTAAAGTGTCGTCGTGTCTATCAGAACTAGAGATGTGCCGATTATAACATTGACTAATCGGTATCTATATTAAATACCTAACGATATCCAACCCTGATACCCTATCCTACATTTTATTGAGAAATAGATACAAAGTAAGAATCCAGATCTTTTCCGAATAGTCGCTAACTAGTCGAAACATCTCTAACCATAACCATTTTATAAAATATGCAATAATTCAACGTGATAATAATTACGTATCATGTTAATAGTTAATAAAAAAAAACTAAAAAGTGTGTGTGTGTGCAAGTCACACATGGTAGAAGTGAAACTTCTGAAAAGTCCCTGATTAAAATTCTGACGGAAGTAACGCTTACTAAAAAACATTGGTTGCCATGGCAAACAATGTTTTTCGCTAGCTAACTTCACACCTTTATATTTTAAGATGTCAGACATTAATTCAAAACTAAGAAGATAAATAAGATAAATGGCTAGGCTGTATGAGCTAGAACCCTTTGCCTTCCAAAATACGGGAAAACATAATAAAAGCAACATGGCGCGTAACCGAAAAACGTGACGATGGCAACCAATGTTTTTCGCTAGCTAACTTCATACCTTTATATTTTAAAATGTCAGACATTAATTCAAAACTAAGAAGATAAATAAGATAAATGGCTAGGCTGTATGTGACGATTTGCTACAAAATTTCTCCCATACGTCGATAAAATGTGTTACTGAAAATATATAAATGATATAATTAAATAAAATAGTATCATAATAAAAACTCAGTATAACAGACTATGCCATCAATGCCACATCTAGTAATAATCGAATTTATAAATCCATGTTGTACTTATGATCGAGTTTATGTTATCGGTTTACCCACATTATTTTCCTTTTTTGCTGTTTCGTTTTGTTCCTTTTTTAGTGTACCTCTGTCTGTGCGCTATAATTATTAATCTTAGTTTTAGATAATGTTTCTCAGTAAGTGAATTATGTATGCAATTCTTTATGAGAAATAAAGTTATTCTTAAACCAAATGGCAACCAATGTTTTTCGCTAGCTAACTTCATACCTTTATATTTTAAGATGTCAGAAATTAATTCAAAACTAAGAAGATAAATAAGATAAATGGCTAGGCTGTATGAGCTAGAACCCTTTGCCTTCCAAAATACGGGAAAACATAATAAAAGCAACATGGCGCGTAACCGAAAAACGTGACGATTTGCTACAAAAATTTCTCTCATACGTCGATAAAGAAGTTTCACTTCAAAAATTAAATGGCTAAATACGCCTCCTGCTTTCTCTTGCTCACCATATTCTTTGGGGTATCGTTGATATTTTTTTTTTTTTTTATATTGAAATTGAAATTGAAATCATGTAACACTTAAAACCTATACTTTTCCTTAAAAAATCAAAAATGTATTTTTAGGTATCACCTCGTATACTGACTACGGAACACTACAATGTCATGTAGGTACGACACTAACTTGCCAGCTGTAATTTTTTTTTATCAAACTTTTTTATGGCATTACAAAAGCCTAAAAAAATATCCTGGTTATTGGTTTTCCATGCTCCGCTTTGAATCCCTATTGAAGACAGGAAGTTAATCAAAAAAAAATGTGAAATCAGCTATTCATAAAGCGTATTTACATTTCTGTGATATTGTTCGAGATAGGACAAATATTTTGACAACGTACGAAATTAATTTGAACAAAAATGAATAAACATAAAAATGTTAAATGTGAAAAAGCAGAGGACAACAATTTCACAAAATATTTTGTTTATAACAGTGAACTATTTAGGAGCAATTTTCTAGTTAATTCTTACTCATGTAGGTATTTGGGTTGTAATGTAATTACTTGATGGATGTATCTAGAGTATGTTGTTTTAAAATAATTCTTAAAGTAAAGGAATTAGATATAATATTGAGTGAAACATGTTGCTAAATAATATCTACTTATGTAGAAAATGCCTTGTAATGTGACCAATTTAAAATAATATTAAACTAATGTAACGCATTGGTAGATCAAAAAGTACATTACAAAAACATTAGTGGCGCCACCTGGTGACATTGTGGCTGTTTGATGAAACGGCAGATAAAGAGCCTAATGGACAGTACCCTTTTAGGGTTGCCACCAATCAGAATCTGTACTCGACCTATCTATTAAACTTCTTATCTTACTAAAATATCTTAACTTTAGTATATTATAAATGCGAACGGATTTGGATGGAATTTGGCACACAGAAATATTTTTTTTTAGATTATGGCGACGCCTTGAAGATTTTGGTTGCAAGGACACCAATTTTTCTCAAGAATGACTATAGCAAACGAAATGAAAATTGTAAGAATCCATGATGTATTTGACTTGATTTTGTCCATTGCATAACACGATTGGTTAACTTTTATAACACAAAATCATTAATCAAAAAGACCTCTTTAGAAATTATTTTTGAGGATCGATTTGAGGTTCCAAATTTTCTACATATATTAATTGAAACTGATACTATAATTTGTACATAAGTTTTATGAAATATATTTGTAGTTTTTAAATTAAACAATAAAAACCATATTGTCGCATACGCCCTTTCCGTTTACGCGGGTTTTTTTTTATGAATGGTCGCTATAGTAGGGAGCGGGATGCAGCACGTTGCATTTCAGATTTTTAAGCTTAACGCGGCGTCCTAAAACAAACAATACTTTTTTCCCAGGAATACGGATGAAACCGCGGGGCAGAAGCAAGTATAATATATATTTTTTTCTTTAATGTTAGGTTTAATTTAAATCTACAATGGGCTTTAGCTATCAGTCATGGAAAATATCGTGAGAAAATTAATTAAGTTTATACTCGTACCAAGAAATAGCAAATCTATCACTACCTATTTTCAGACAACTGCACGATTACCAGCTGTGAGTGCTTATTTATGAGATTGTGATCAAATCTTTACAAAGACATTATTATGTGCCCATATTATTCTCAATTATTTGTAATCCACGCAATATTAACGTAAGACGCACCTTCCCGGTCCGCCTATGTACAATTCAAGCATTTTCTAAAAGACTATTGTTTCGTCCAACGCAATTTTTCAAAACGAGGCACTGTGAAAACATAGACAGAGCAGAGCCCTCCGCTAAAATAACGTGAAAATAATATGTAACGTAAAAGTGTGCGCTGAAATTTCATAAAAACCGTTTTTTTTTTTTTTTTCGAAAAAAGTCTTAAATTTTTTATAGTTTTTTTTGTCATAATCTCTATTACATGCGTGAGGTCCTATTGAAATTTTTTATTCAGATAAACACATATAAATGGCCTAAGTTCGCGTAATATTAGTTTTAAATTTTATTTTTAAAGATTTTACTGAATTTGTCATTCAACATTAAAAAATTTAAAATTTCATAATGCACAAAATCACTCCATAATCACGTACACGCGTTTGAATGAAAAGTATGAGGGGTTGGTAATAAAACTTAAATATGATTTCTTATTTCGAAACTGACAACCCTAGCAAAATACGTCGTTTCATCGATCGTGTAGATTGATGTTAGCCCTAAACCTTTGATTGGGACCTTCAGCGCGATCCGTGGACGCTCATTCTGCCATATCATTCAAAGAAACGACTGGACATCAATACTGGACTCCACAAATGTAGACACACGACTATCTAACCACACTACGCTGATAGGCAAAAAGGTAGAGTTTAGCTCAACGTGAATTACTTTACGCTTCGATCAGAGTTTACTTTTTAGATGACTATATATTTTTTGCACGTATTTCTGGAATCATAGGCTTTAGGGTAATTTATATTTTAAAAATTTATCACCAGCACTTGAGAACCAATTACCTTTTACGCTTTATAAAAGTCAATAACGCATAGTCAACTCACCTGATGATACTAATATTTATGGCGATGGTAGCCATTTACCATCAAGAGGAGAGGACCGCCTGCTAGTCAGCCTTCTGGCATAAATAAAAATCACAAAATAAATTGCAAATCAATGAGTAGCTACGACTCATTCTAACAAGCACATATCCAAGTACACATCTCTCGAAACTCAAACGTTCAATTCAAAACACAGACAATTAATCACAGCAATTTGCGATCGTTAAGTTGTTCCACAACTCCTGCGGGTCTATTACGTAACTTTATAAAACCAGTTTCAATCAGATTGTATTTCAAACCAGTCTAATATAGCGGTTTTCCGATTTTCACGTTTTGATAACTGCATATGCAAACAGTGCTTCATTACGATGGAATAATTTTCTCCTATTCATAGTTCATAGTTATTTATTGGCAACAATAAGTTACAGGTCAATTCAATCACACGTTGCACAAATACAATAGTAAGAATAATAATAGAAATCAAAAAACTTATAATTAATAATGTCAGACACTCATCACGTCGTCAAATTCATAAAATGCCTGCTCAACAAGCCATTTTTTTAATTTATCTTTAAATAGTGACCTGGAGGATGCATTCAATACGATGTCTGGTAGCCGGTTGTAGACCGCCGGCGCCATCACGTGCACTAGTTTCGCCGCCTTCGTTAGTCGCCGCGGCACCGCTCCGATATAATTTGTTGTTTAGGGTTTTTTTATGTTAGAAGGCTGACAAGTAGGCAGGCAGTCCACCTGATGGTAGTGGCTACTGACGCCGATAGACATTAGCAATACTAAGGAGATGCCAATGTGTTGCTCACCTTTATAAAACCTAGAAGACAACTGGCGGATTATACCAGTAAATGTTTCAAATTGAAAAACAGATTGTTTTAAAAGAGGTTGTTTGTATCAAATTGTCACTGATTGAAACTAATTGCAATAAATTTACATAATCCACGTACAACTAAGTTTATTTAACTTCGGAAATGTTCGATTACGGAATACGGATGAGAACTCACATCTAGGAAATCCTTGATTTTGAATATTTAATTATGGAAGCCGTTTTCAATTTTGGATTAAGAATAATTTAAATCATAAAGCTGTCTATACCTTCACCCTTGTGCTAAGCGGGTGTCTTTGGCTGCATCTCTTCAATAGTGCAGGCAAGAGATAGTATCCTCTAGGTGTACTTATATCACAATCTGATCCCTCCACTTGTTGGATCTATTATATCCACGTAAAAAGGACCGTCCTATCGGCGGTCAACTCTATATATAAAGGAACTTTTTTATTAGAAAATAATCAAATAGTAACCTTGGGTCCCAAACTAGGTCTTGATGGATCATGGCTTTGCTGGTTGTATTCCATATACCAAGCATGCCAGATATTAGTTAAGGCCCTTCGAATCGTGGCGTGCGCCCAAAAACTCACCAAAGTTTCATGGCAATCGGATGAATGATAATTATAGAGGTGCACGTTACAAACAAATATTTCATTTTCATTTTTTTGTTTTAATTGTTTTTCATGTACAAGTTATCTATCTAACAAAATTCAAATTTCTAAATGTTCTAATTTAGATTGTGCGTTGTCTACCAGTCTGTCCGTCAGTCAGTCATGGTATTGAGGTATAGATCATTAAAATCCTTTATCACGTCGCGTGTCAGCAGTTAACTTTCACCAAGTATTAATGAATAATATAGTCACACCTACCTATAACTGTGAGAGGAATCTGAGAGAAATATCCCATGTAAGGATCATCTGACTGATCTTGAATGGTTTTCGTCTCTGAATGTTGGAACCTAGTACTTAAGTCGATTCAAATTCTAGAAGGGGATCCGACAGCTGCCGGAACACCCACTTAGAACTGAATAGGGTCCTTAGAAACCTAAACACGATTAGAGTACTAATTCGTGAACTTGACGTGTCAAGGTGAAATGAAGCATTTTGTCACGCTTATGTTAAAACGGCAGATGATTAATTATCTAATTTTACTCACCAATCCTAACACCTTGAAGAGTTATGAATTTATCATTTAATTTATTAATAATAAGCTGGGGTTGGTGAGATTTGAGAAAAGCAAATAAAATGAGTATTTCAAAGATTTCTGCGTATTTATATAGGGTATTTTACTCTATATGAGAAAAAATCTAAAAATGTACAATTTAGATAGCTTAGGCAATAAGCAGTCGGAAAACGTTAGTTTTAGTTCATAAAATAACTTAATTAATTTTAACATTCACTTCAAAGTTTTCAGTTTTTTTTAATCTGTTTCTAAACAAGCGAAACAGTAGCCGGTAAAAAATTGTGCCTATAGTAGTTTTCGCGTGATTTTTGATTAGATTCTGCCTCGCGGTTTCACCCGCGTTCCCGAGGATAAAAAGTACCTGTATGTTATTCCAGAGTCTATCTATATGCCAAGTTACATCCAAATCCATCCAAATCCATCCAGCCGTTTGTGCGTGATTGAGTCACAAGCATCGAAACAAGTTTATAATATTAGCAAAATTGTTATCAACCTTGCGGATATACAAGACGGCACACTATTAATTAACCTGTAAAAAACTTGAAATTTGAAAAGTCTAGCCATTCTCTGGTCAATATTGCGAACAGCAAAGGAGCTCCCGGCGTCTTTGTTTCCTGACTCCTACAATCTAGGGACTTTCAAAGCCCTTGAATAGGTTTCTTCTGGGTAAGCGTGCTCCATCTTAGGCTTTGTCTTTCGACGGGTCAGAAGCCAAACGAAAGCCCATTCTATATATAAAAAAAAAGCTCAGTGGTAGTGACGTCGGACGCCGCGGCGAAGGTCGAGGGTTCGAATCCTACAATGAGCTTGAGCTTTCGGTGAAGGAAAACATCGTGAGGAAACCATAACACGGTGGTAGGGTACTTTGTAGTACCCGCCTGGCTAGCTACCACCCTCAAGTTGAAAATCTGTCGCCAAACACCTATTGGTGTGTTCCGGCAGCTGCACTTGAGAGCCAGATCCTTCTAGGCTTTGTGTGCTTACCACCTTCGGCCACATCATCAAGCCTATACAAAGTAAAAAAAAAACTCCCAATTAAGTTCTCTAGTACAGTTACTGCAAAGTCTTTAAGCTTGATGGTGGTAACAATGGACTTACTATCGATGTTACGACGTAAGTTGCCCTCCACCAACCGTCAGAATCAGAGTCAGAATCATTTATTTGCTTTAAATGTGGTTTTACAATAAGGTCTTACAGTTAAAATATGATTCAGCACATTTAGCTTCTAAAAAAAGCATGCAAATACATTTTAATATTTTTTCAACTACACTATCTATTTATTATTATTTTTAACAAGATTATTATTATTATTATATTATATATTAGTATTTATAAAATTATAATTAGGTCAATATATTAATATTTCAAAATAAAACAGAATATTAAACACTCATAATTATCATCTACCTACAATATGTCAACTGAGATGAAGCAGCAATACACTTAGCAAGGTTATGTATACATCTATCTATCTATACATATAAATAAAATTGAAGTGTCTGTTTGTTATGTCAAACAGTTTTTTTTAATAAATACATAATTGAAAGTATATACGGTACTAATGACTGTTATACTGTTTAGCTGCAACAAATTAAATAAATAAATGGATATAAATAACAAAACAATCATTAAAAAAAAAAAAACGGTCGGTCTGTTTGTTCCGGCTAATCTCCGAAACGGTTGGACCGGGACGGGACTTTCTCGTGCAGATTGCTCTTTATTATACTGAAAACGCGGGTGAAATCACGGGGAACAGCTAGTATTTTTATATAATTTACTATTTTGGCTTTTTTTTTTTTGATGAATACCATCCCAATTAAGTATACCCACCATCCTTAAATTAATTCATTAACACTTTGTTGCAGGAATGTGCAAGAAATCATTTACAAAATAACCGGTTATTTACACCAGCTAAAATACAATTCAATACAAATGGAAATACGAGCTTAAAAACTGAAATTAGCATAGTCATTCTCAATCAAGCGTCTTCTATATACTATGTACATAAAGCTATTATGTATAGTACATACATAATTACATTTCAATTCAGTTGGAGGTCGGTATCCGGTCATGTAGTCTGTCACCGTGGTTTATATAGATTGATGTGTGGCCAGTAAAAATGCGTTTAGTAAGCGCCCGCTGCCGCTTGTGTAGGTAAAGCGGGAAATGAGATGATATTAATGAAGTTTGAAAATTCATAATTTATTGACTGTATTCGTGAATAAACCGTATAATAAGAGGCCGTACAAAAATACTACTTTAGTAAGTAACTCTTAATATTCTAAGAGTTAAGGTAACAAAGAAAATAGGTGACAAACAGACCCGGACAACGTTCGAGTAACAAAACAGTGCACAAACCTCTCCATCTAGGTCTGTATCATTTGGTCCCACGTTGGGCGCCAATGGCAAGTAGCCCCAAATAATGAAATAATTTAAGAAAATGTTTGTTACAATAAATGACATTAACAAATATATTGTTATTGGGTTCTGGCAGTGATACGTTACTTGAACGTTGTCCGGGTCTGTTTGTCAACTACATAATTTTGTAGTAAACTTCACATTGCTTCTAATTAAAGGAAAACCGGGTAAATAAGGGCTTTGAAAAATCAAGGGTTTTGTGTTGTTGTATCTCTGTTCTTTTCTTTAATCATTCAATTTAAATTTGTTGAAAGTATAATTTTTTTATATCTTTATCCATTTCCTTTAGTTATTATGTTATTCGGTGGAACAATATAATAGAAAACTTTCGTTTTAAGGTTATCTTCGGTCAAAGAGCAGTTCAGATAGGAAAATATACCTCCACCTTACAGAATACCCCAGCCAAATAACTTAATATAGCGTTCCTGCGCGTGAGTGCAGAGTGTAGAGCTCACCGGTGACGGGGAATTATCGGTAACGCGTGAGTGATGCTCGAGGTGTTGCAGGCTATGGCTACGGTAACCGCTTACGACCAGGCAGGCCGCTTGTTTACCAATTTAACGGTATAAAAAAAATTATGCTTCGCATAACCAATATGCCATTCACTTTCCGCTTGAAATAAATACCTGAACCGCCTCCGCGACCCAACTCGCTAACTCCCTGGCCTCAGTAATGATTGCCCAGTCCTCACCAGTGTCCGAGCATTCACTCCACACATTAGGGAGACAGTTAATCACGGGCCGGTGAGTTGTGATTACACCGCCCTTTGCCCATTTACCTGTCGTTTTGTTACAGAATGCGGCCCTGATTTAGATGTGATTCTTACTTAATGGGCTCAGATTTTGTCTATAGATGCGGATAATCGATGGGATGATGAAATAATGGTTCTTTAAGAGGAAATGAAATAAGATTAATTTAGTAGTTTAATATTATCTACCTACCTACTTTGTGTCGACGCATATTGGTAAAAATCTCTGATAAATAGTTGGTTAGCTAGGAAATTGGATACCCCAAGTGTTACGCCACAGGTTGTAGGTTCAGATTCCATCCAGGACAAGCATTTATGAACACACATGTTTATTTAAGGTGACGCCGCGTTAAGCTTAAAAATCTGAAATTGTGCTGCGTCCCGCTCCCTACGATAGCGACCTCTCATAGAAAACCCGCGTAAACGGAAAGGCCGTATGCGACAAAATGGTTTTTATTGTTTAATTTAAAAACTACAAATATATTTCATAAAACCTATGTACAATTTATAGTATCAGTTTCAATTAATTTATGTAGAAATTTTGGACCCTCAAAGAGGTCTTTTTGATTAATTATTTTGTGTTATAAAAGTTAACCAATCGTGTTATGCAATAGACTAAATAAAGTCAAATACATGATGAATTCTTACAATAAATTTCATTTCGTTCGCTTTAGTCATTGTTGAGAAATCGTTCCTACTAATATTATAAATGTGAAAGTTTGTGAGGATGGATGTATGAATGTCTGTTAGTCTTTCACGTTAACACTACTGAATAAATTTGGATGAAATTTGGCATACAGATAGAATATATTTTAGATTAACAGATTTTATCCCGGGAAAATATAAGATCCCTCGGGAACGTGGGTGAAAGCGCGGGGCAGAAGTTAGTGTAATTATATTTTGAAGTATCAGGTACCTATTTTATTTCTTTTGTAGAATCTCTGTTTAGTTAGGGATCAGATGGCCGATTGTGAAGAATAGTCCAGGATAATAAGGTTTCATTCTGTGATGAATATCCCAGATTAATTAATTATTTATCTTGACTATTTCAATCACATTATGGCTTAATATATAATCAAATTGATCATAGTCTGGGCTTTGGATAATACCCAAGAGGGTGATTAGATAAGTCGATATCTCGCTCCAATGAGCATAATAATATTAAACTGACGGAACAGAATATCGACATCGATATATTCGCTGGATTTTGACCTACATATGAATAAGTAACCTAAATTTTCCACCAAATATTGAGATCAACTAGAGCATGTTTGTAGGTTTCTATGTCGTACCCACTTGCCTAGCTACTACGCTAAAGTTGAAAAGCTATCACTAATCACCTACCGGTGCTGGCAGTTCTCTTTTAGTCTATGAATCGACCCTCTAGTTTTCAGAAGATTTAAAAAGCATTTACCAATAAAAAAAAATTTAAAACAGGAACATTCAGACATGAAATCCATTCAGGATATCATTAGCACTTTGCAGAAAACGAAATTGAAATGATAGGGCATGGACTAGAAAAAAAGGCGGACAGATGGCCGCTAAGAAACTATTGAAGCACCAAAATGGTGGCGACGTAACTGTGTGTATGTGTGTGGTTCGGAGCGTAATGGCGGGCGGCCGGCTTAGTGTGGTGTGAATGTGTGCGTGCCGGACGTGTATGCATTTAAGCGAGCTGGCTTACTGTGAGTGCGTCAGTAATTGTTTTATGAGGTGGCGTCCGCCTTTTTTTCTAGGTCCATGTCCTATCATTTTAATTTCGTTTTCTGCAAAGTGCTAATGATATCCTGAATGGATTTCATGTCTGAATGTTCCTCTTTTAATTATTTTTTATTGGGTAGGTAGTTAAGAAACTCACTAAACAAACACCTAACAGTTGGATGCAATATGGACTTTTAGAAGTCAATTTTTTCTAGGATTTCTATGTTGTCTTCGGCCACGTCGTCACTTACTACAGCGAGATTGTGATCGAATAAATGTTTCCTCAAAAAATGGTAACCACAAAAGATTTGTTCAGATGCTTATGGATGCTTATGGCTTAATTCTTCAGATGCGGGCGCGCCGGCAGTCTAGCAGCGACCCCCGGTGAGAAGATACTGGAACTACTACGGCCGAGTGCTGGTACGCCACGTCGCCACTCAACGGCTGCGTGTGCGCCTGCGCAGCCACAGCGGCCCTCGGGCTTCGTGTACTGCCCATCAGACGCGCTGCCGTACTGTCCACCGTCAAGGATCCCGCTGCCACGACCACCCATCAAGGTAGGTCATAAACAGCTGAATGCTGTTCAGTAATAGGGGATATAGGAACGACTGAGATATAAATGAACTAATGGGCTCATGAATTTGAAGAAAAACCAACTGCTTCAGTTAAATTTGTTAGGTAGGTATTATAATAATAATATTCAGGGACATTATTCCTCACACATCCAAACTAAGCAGAGCTTGTATACATATACTACTTTAAATATATAATATATTAGTATATATATGTATTTAGTATATTAGTTCCAGTTCCTTATTTAAATTTCTACAATTATTAATATAGATTCTTGTTGCAGCTCCAACCACCCCCACAAATCATGCCTGTTATTCCGCCACAACCACCGCCCGTTCCTCAGCGAACTGCCCCCATCATGCCGGCGCCCCTCCCGGTGCCTCCTCCTGCGCCCCCGCGTCGCTCCTCCCCGCAGCCCCCACGTAGAGTCCCACCACCGACACCACCTAGACCGCCGGCAACCAGTCCAGCTGCTGACCCCAACGGCAACAGAAAAACACCCACAATACCTCCATTACCACGGCTTGACTGCAACAGAAACCCTCAACCGCCAGCACCAAGAAACAGACCTCCTCAGAAAATGCCAAATAGTCCGTTCACACCAACGCCAGTACCGCAGAATAATCAAGTTAAAAGATCACCAAGTTCTGGATCCAACATCAGCGTGAGACAAGACTCAAATGTGTCTTCGGACTCGTTCAGTCAGACGTCATCACCCTCGTATACGACGAAGACAATGGAAACGCCTCTCTTACCGCATCAGAACGTGAATAAGAGTCTTAATGCAAAGATAGCGAGAGGTTTGCTCCTAAAGGAGCAGGACCGTGATTCTGGGAACTCGTCAATTACAAAGAGCATGTCGACGCCTGCGTCGCTGCAGACTATAGTTAGGTTCCAGAATGGCAGCAACATGTCCCTGCATCACAGGGTGAGTTAATTTCTTTTACAAGTTTTTTTTTTTCAATTATTTAAAGGAGATTATTATTTATATTAATAAACTATGTGGTTATTAGCTAAAATGATAATCTAGGAAAAATGATGTTGTCTATTTGGACTCACATAAATAACAACAGTGTATTTATAAACAATACGAAATCCCTACATTGTAAATAAGAAAGTGTTTGTTGGTTTTTCCTTCTTTTACGCGGTAATGGAGCAACGAATCGACGTGATTTTTTGCATAGAGATAGTTTATAGATTGGAGAGTAACATAGGCTACTTATTTTCCCGGAAACATGTGCAAAAATGCTGTAATTTGTGCAAGTACGAGTAACTATATGTTTATAATCTATTTGTCGGCATGGATTGCTATAATTTATTTGGTTTGAATTGAAACCCATTATAAGCATATCAGTGGTATACTCACACTCAAAATACTGTTGTTTATTTGGTTATCAATAAATTTAAAGCAATAAATATCGTATCGTAAATATTTAACTTTTGTCAAAAATACAGATCCACTTTACTGGATATAAACGCTGTAGAACATATGTGGCTGCAAAATTACCACAGTTTTAAGTGCATGTCGCATATGCACTATCTGCGATTGTATTTTACGTCGGCCGCGACGCAATGTGGTTTAACAATTAAAATATATACCAACACTTAGTTAGGTAGCACTATTGTGAAAGAACAAACTTGGATGAGACTTTGTTTGAGTTAGGCCTTTACCAAACTACTGTCCCAAGGACCTCTGTTTAGTTTACAGGATCTCATCTTGCTTCTATATCGATTTTAAGTGGAAAATAAAAATGCATAATTTGCATAAACGTTATATTTTTTGAGCTCAACAATACAAACAACTAGCTTAAATTTACTAAATTTGATTAAACTCCTAGTTTCTAGAAGTCTGGATAAACGTTAATCTCTTGTTAAAAGTATACCTGTCACTGTCTATGGCGTACAAAATGACAATGACAAAAGTCCTCTATCTCTCGTACTAGTAACAAAATTGTATCACTTTAGGGTAGGATTCCTCGTCGACACATAGCAACTACAAGGCAAGCAAAGTTTATGGAAATCATGTAGTATACGTAAAAATATAAGATAATTACCAGATATATATTTTTTTTATTTATTTATATATATGTATTAACAATGATAAACATTTTAATACACACTCTTTTATAAAATACATATTATTTTACGGTTCAATAAATGAAATAAATAAGTAAATAATATTTTTTCATTGACTTACTAGTCAAATGATTCCAACAATATAGATAATTATATTTAAATATACGATTATATAATTATAATAATAATAATAATTGAAAAAATCTTCAGCAATTTATACGGCATATTAAAACAAAATATTTTTCGTGTTTTTGCGTAGAGAGCAATATTAAAGGTTAGTTTATTTTTTTCAAGATTATGAGAATATCAATAATATTTTTTGTGCCAAATATTATTATTATCATGTACTTTCTAGAATATCATTATATTTTTTCTAACAAAGTTATTTATTTATTAACTTTCAAAGTCAATTTTAATCTCTTTTAAAAGATTTCGCATCACATTTACAAGAAAATAAATAATTATCAGTTGATCGCATCTTTCGTGTTTGGAGTTCATTAAAAAAGTGCTATCAATAAAAATGTACTTGAGTACATTTCTATTTCGCTGAAAACTTCAAAGCTTTTTCGTTTATTACAGCTTGTATTTGTGAAATTTTACTCAATTTCGTGATATAAAATTGAAAACATCTATCAAAATCTGTCATCATTCATCTGTTAATATTTTCGTTCCACCATTTTGATAGCATCTTTATTGAAAAGTATTTGCAAAGTATTTTTTTGTATATAAAACTAGCTGTTTCACCCGCGTTCCCGGTGAATTTTTTTGTCATACAAACAATCTCCTGACAATTACGAACACATAAAAGAAAGATTTATCCAATTTGGTCCAGTCGTGCGGAAGTTATGCGCGTACAAACATTTCGGCGATCCATTTTTATTTATATAGATAGATAGATTAAGGTTTAGGTATAGGAGCGAAGTATTTACAAACTATATATTTTTTGTATAAAATTAGTTAAGGTATAGGAGCGCATACATTACAAATAAACAAACATTGATTGTGTAGAAATGTGGCATAAATACAAAATTTTATACACCTGATTTGGGAAGTCATCTATCTACCTTTCAGCCTACCCATTTCATAATTAAAGCCATATTTGAAATTAGCAGCACTACCTTTTAGGATGTAGAAATCATTCACTAATAATAATCCTAATTATCCTAACTGATATTTAAAAAACCGGTATACATTGATTGTAAATACTTGTTGTAAATAAATAGATATATTATATCTGATAATAAATATTCTAACTTATATCCTAACTAATATTACTAATAATGTCCCAGAATATTTATTTATTTATTTATTACAAATGCGAAAGTGAGCGCTGAACCGATTGCGATGAAATTTGGTACGCAGATAGCCTATGGTATAGAGAGGAACATGGGCTACTTTTTTTCTCGGGAACGCGGATGAAACCGCGGGGGACAGCTATAATAATAATAATAATATAAAGAGGAAAGATTTGTATTTTTGTATGTTTGTAACGAATAAACTTAAAAACTACTGGACTGATTTAAGAAATTCTTTCACCATTAAAATGCTACATTATCCTTAAGTAATATGGGCTATATTTTATCCCGAGAACGCGGGTGAAACCGCGCGTAAAAATTAGTTCATTATAAATTACATAATTCTCCGAATATTTTATATTCCAAAAAGGACAGCGATGACGTAATTTTCTCCAATAAGGTTGTAAAGGGATATTTTTTTTGTCGAGAGGCCCTCTAGCTGTAATTAATTGGAGGGCTATTGTAACTTCGTTCAGGCTTGCTGATGAGAGCCATACAGATATTGAGATTGATGAAATTAGGTAGGTATTATACATGATTATTCGTTATATATCTTTGAATAGGAAACTCGGCTATATCTTAGAACATACTATACTAAAATTGCAATATTTTAATAAGCTTTTATAAAAAGAAAACCGCAAAAAATAAGTTAGATTTTATGAAGGAAAATATCAATTTTTAAAGATGTTGGACTTATGTTACAGTTAATCCTTGATGCGTTAGATTCCTTGTCCTTATCTTGAGATACTAGAATCCCAGAATAAATATAAAACCCCAAATATACGATATAGTTGAAACGTCACCACTAACTGCAATTCTATTCTTGCTTGGAAATTCCAGTTTTTTATAAACCCTAGTTTTACCTACTACCCAAAAGTTCCGTTTCCAACTCAATTTTCCAAGTCTGTGGATACAATCTCAGTTTCCAATCAACGTCCTCTCTTCGTATATACAGTTGTGGTAAATTGTACATACACTATACATATACAGGTGACTTCTAAGTCGTTAACAGAAACCACGTATTCCGATAAAGCTGCCCAAGATCAACACGTAGCACTAGTGGTAATCGAAGTCACACATTACAACAAAATAAGGATATCAATTCCTATTCATGTTATGACGTGTAAAACAGATTGTAATTGTCAATGATATGTATCATTATCACCAGTTTCCAGCCAGTAGTATGAAGAAGGTTTAATTAATTAATAAGTTAACATTTCAATTGAATGTAGGACGACCAAAAGTTATGACAAATTATAAAATTTAACAAAATTTAATGTGGATAAATTAAAATCAACAGATTCACAAAGTATTATGTGCAAGTATTTTTTTTTTTTTTACTTTGTATAGGCTTGTGTTTGACTACAATCTCACTATTATAAGTGATGATGTGGCCGAAGGTGGTAAGCACACAAAGCCTAGAAGGATCTGGCTCTCAAGTGCAGCTGTCGGAACACACCATTAGGTGATTGGCGACAGATTTTCAACTTGAGGGTGGTAGCCAGCCAGGCGGGTACTACAAAGTACCCTACCACCGTGCTATGGTTTCCTCACGATGTTTTCCTTCACCGAAAGCTCAAGCTCATTGTAGGATTCGAACCCACGACCTTCGCCGCGGCGTCCGACGTCACTACCACTGAGCTATCATCGTCTTAAATTTATACCAAGGGTTCAGAGTTTAAAAAAGTTATTTCTGGTCACGACTTAGAAGTCAACCTGTATATAATGTAGAGGGTACGGCAAACCGCATATGGCTGTTTGCACGGGGCAAGACTGCGAGACTGGCGACCCGTGCGGCCGTGTGGTGTAGAATATGTGAAAATTAATCTTTTAGACAGTTTGTATTGAGGATGAAATACAAGAAAGGTGATAGTAAACAGTGTTCTGTACATGTTACGCTATAAAGGTATTGGATGCTTATTAACTGAATAATAAGGTTCAATCTAACATTGCTGAAAAATTAGTCTTAAATTAGTTTTTGGTTATATTTTCTAACTGAAATGGCCAAAGTTATGAATGGCAAATAGTTTTCTAGTATTACACATTTGCTTTATATAGGTAGGTACTTACCAAATGTGTAAATCAAAGCCTATGTACTAAAATTAACTAGGTAGTTACAAATGCTAACACGGTCCGTTTTTACATCATCTGGTTGTCAACTGGACCCAAAGTCAAAGTCATTTATTCAGTTTAGGCCCTTATGAAGAAGGGCACTTATGAACGTCGAAGCTACTGAAGTTACCACCGATACGGAAGTTGCCTTCAACTGAGAAGAACCGGCAAGAAACTCGGCAAGGTTACATTTTTTATATATTTTTTTGGACAGTCTGACAAAGTTGTTTTTTTTTTCATTAAATGTTTATCAATTCCTAAAGCAATAATAATAATAAGAATAAACAACAAATGAGGAAAAAAAGAATAGCCCAAATGAAATTCTAACTTTAAAACTATCTACGTTCGTAAATCCAAACTGTATTTCTTATTCTATTTTAATCTAGGTATATAAGGTGATACAGCATTAAAATATTTGGTGGTGGTGACCGGTGACGAGTGGGACGGATCGTTCAACAAATGTTTTTTCTCCTACCCACATTATTAATTATATAAACTACTGTATGTTCTAATTTTAGTAGTGATTTACCCTTTTAATGTTATGGTGAACCTTTTACTTAAATAATAAATATTTGTGAAACATGGTGTACGGTAACTCGAAAGAGTTTATGATACACTATTGTAATCAATTAATGTGTAAACTGTGTGATGGCATATGGCACAAAGACGCCTCATAAAGAAGCTCAAAGTCGCACAACGAGCCATGGAGAGGGCTGTGCTCGGAGTTTCTCTACGCGATCGAATCAGCAATGAGGAGATTCGTAGACGAACAAGGGTCACCGACATAGCCCAGCGGATTGGCAAGTTGAAATGGAAATGGGCAGGGCACATAGTGCGCAGAACAGATGGCCGATGGCGCCGAAGAGTTCTGGAGTGGAGACCACGGACAGGCAAGCGCAGCGTAGGACGTCCACTGGCAAGGTAGACGGACGACCTTGTAAAGGTCGTCGGAAAACGCTGGATGTAGGCCGCCCAAGACCAGCCCTATTGGAGACTCTTAGGGGAGGCCTATGTCCAGCAGTGGACGTCTTGCGGCTGAGATGATGATGATGATGTGTAAACTTTAGTAACGAATAATTAAAAATAAAATAAATAAACTTAAAAAAAAACATTCCAAAGCTATATTTTCACATTGAACGTGAACATACAAAAAATTAGCATTTAAAATAAAAAAGCAGCTCTAACTCAGACAAAACTCTAATAAATTATATGCAGACGGCTGAAGTTAAATCAAGGCAATTTGCTTGCACTAGATTACAATGGTAGGACTATGTAGCTAGCTTGACTGTAAATGGACAGTTCTTGACATAATTTAAGCAGAAAGCCAGTTACAGTAGAATTTCTGCATTCATTCTCTCGGTGTAAAAGCAAATTTGCAAAAATGGTAGTGTGCTAGGAATTGCTCAACCATCTTAATAATATTTTAAACAGTGATAACAGTAGTAGACTTCTTGATGGTAAGTGGCTACCGTCGCCTATGGGCATTAGCAATACTAGTGGGATTTCCAATGTGTTGCCGACCTTTATAAAGCCTGGAAGGCAACTAACCTAATGGCTCTCAAGTTCATCTGCTGGAACCCACGAGTAGGTGAACCTACAGAATACCGCAGCCAAATAACTTATAGTTGTGTTCCTGCGCGTGAGTAAGGTCGCCAGAACTCATCGGGGTTGGGGGGAAGGGTCGGCATCGCGCGAGTGATACCTCTGGTGTTGCAAGCGTTCACGGCTACGGTAACCGTGGTAGCCAGACAGGTGGGTACTATATCAACACATCAATCTACGATATAAGACTCAGGTCAATTTTTTCGTCAGAGATAACTATAGATCTAATAATGTATGTATGTATATAGTGTATTATATTAAACGATATGTGTTAGATGCTGAGAGACATGCGTGGTGCGACGAACGAGGGCTCTCCACACAAGTTCAGAGTTATGCAACTGGCGCTCAATGCGGTCGCGTTGCTCGCCATCACTGGTGCACTGTTCGCTTACTTCCGAGCCAATCCTGCTGTACAAGTAAGTGCTATTCCTTGCTATTTTTCACTCAGTTTGTCTAAAGTCTAGAAGAAAACATGCTCTGAAGAGCAGTCGCTTGCGGTAGGTGCTTGGGTCAGATGTTTTACTTGGAGTTGCACCCAGGTATTGTACCACGGAGATAGAAGTAGAGTGTTACTGGGAACCAGACAACTGATAAAAGGCATTATCAAATTGAATGTTTAATATCTTTAGACGAGGAAAAAAATAGTTTCGTTGAAATATTTCAAAGGAAGGAGTGTATTATTTGTTGGGGCTGCCACAAATTGGATTCTGTCTATTATATTTTTTAATAAATACAGTTCAATTTAAGTAGGTGATACTGTGATAAACTAATGTTTTTTTTTACGCAAAACGGTTACGGAATTTTATAGCAATTCAATAAACGAGAATAAAAGCTCAAGTACCTATCTTTTTATTTGAATAAGCCATCGGCTATGGAAGTTTTTGATTATTTGTTAAGCATTGAACATCACTAAACTGAATGAAATTTTTATGATTTTTATTAGGTTTCCGTACCCAAAGGGTAAAACGGGACCCTATTACTAAGACTCCGCTGTCCGTCCGTCTCTCTGTCTGTCCGTCTGTCACCAGGCTGTATCTCATGAACCGTGATAGTTATTCAGTTGAAATTTTCACAGATGATGTATTATATAAAAACGCAAACAATCACATTTGTTGTATGTGAGCCAAAACAAATGTGATTTTTTTGCGTTTTTACAGATAATGGTACGGAACCCTTCGTACGCGAGTCTGAGCCTACAAAAAAACTGACTTTCAAATGCAGCTGCTATGGCTACCTCGCGATATTTTTCTTCACTGACTTAGATGATGACTGTGACACTGTATTATTCTACTATTTAAATATGCTTAAAAATCGAAACTGGCAATTGGCAACCCTATTATAATGCAAAATAAAATAAGCGTCCAACACCCACAAGCTATACTTACACGTGTCTTATTTTAACCTTATTCAATGGTATTTATTTATAGATAAGTATACCCTTTTTACTTGACAATGATATTCATGTTCATTCATTTTGTTTTTTTTTAAACACTTTAAAAAACTTGGTGTCCGTTAGGGTGCCGAATTGAGTCTAGTCGAAATGAAACATATCGCGTCCTATAATATGGTTTAATAATTTTTAGCTAAGGCATTAAAAAAATAACACGGAGTCACGCACAGCCTTAAAAATGGATCTTTTTTACTTTATATCCATACTTTTGACTTACACGTCCACGCCTTCAAAGGACCTCAGCTAAATAATTATAAGACTTAATACATTTACTTTGAAACTGTGTCATCAGCAGAACTGTAGCGTGACGAGCCAAATTACACTTCCATCGCCTGTAAATTTTTACTCCCGGGGGCGATGCATTTCGATTAGATTTGGCGCGATTCTCGTTAATGGACCTTTATTCCTAAATTTGTTAAAATTTGTGAGCTAAAATACAAAAACCATATATTTTTTTTACAATAAAACTGTACTACATGTATAGTATTATTTGTTGGGGCTGCCACAAATTGGATTCTGTCTATTATATTTTTTAATAAATACAGTTCAATTTAGGTAGGTGATACTGTGATAAACTAATGTTTTTTTTTACGCAAAACGGTTACGGAATTTTATAGCAATTCAATAAACGAGAATAAAAGCTCAAGTACCTATCTTTTTATTTGAATAAGCCATCGGCTATGGAAGTTTTTGATTATTTGTTAAGCATTGAACATCACTAAACTGAATGAAATTTTTATGATTTTTATTAGGTTTCCGTACCCAAAGGGTAAAACGGGACCCTATTACTACGACTCCGCTGTCCGTCCGTCTCTCTGTCTGTCCGTCTGTCACCAGGCTGTATCTCATGAACCGTGATAGTTATTCAGTTGAAATTTTCACAGATGATGTATTATATAAAAACGCAAACAATCACATTTGTTGTATGTGAGCCAAAACAAATGTGATTTTTTTGCGTTTTTACAGATAATGGTACGGAACCCTTCGTACGCGAGTCTGAGCCTACAAAAAAACTGACTTTCAAATGCAGCTGCTATGGCTACCTCGCGATATTTTTCTTCACCGACTTAGATGATGACTGTGACACTGTATTATTCTACTATTTAAATATGCTAAAAAATCGAAACTGGCAATTGGCAACCCTATTATAATGCAAAATAAAATAAGCGTCCAACACCCACAAGCTATACTTACACGTGTCTTATTTTAACCTTATTCAATGGTATTTATTTATAGATAAGTATACCCTTTTTACTTGACAATGATATTCATGTTCATTCATTTTGTTTTTTTTTTTTTAAACACACAATAAATAATTATAAAACTTGGTGTCCGTTAGGGTGCCGAATTGAGTCTAGTCGAAATGAAACATATCGCGTCCTATAATATGGTTTAATAATTTTTAGCTAAGGCATTAAAAAAATAACACGGAGTCACGCACAGCCTTAAAAATGGATCTTTTTTACTTTATATCCATACTTTTGACTTACACGTCCACGCCTTCAAAGGACCTCAGCTAAATAATTATAAGACTTAATACATTTACTTTGAAACTGTGTCATCAGCAGAACTGTAGCGTGACGAGCCAAATTACACTTACCCATCGCCTGTAAATTTTTACTCCCGGGGGCGATGCATTTCGATTAGATTTGGCGCGATTCTCGTTAATGGACGCCAGCCTTTATTCCTAAATTTGTTAAAATTTGTGAGCTAAAATACAAAAACCATATATTTTTTTTACAATAAAACTGTACTACATGTATTCTTATGTGTTATTAAAAATATTTGATTTTATCGCTATACAGGTGTTTTTTTTATCACTGGCAATACTTGCAGGGGTGGAAGTACTCATCAGTATGAACAACTTTTACTATGGAGCTAACTCTGATATCGCGTAAAATAAAACGGTTGCTTCATACATTTTGGTCGAGTAGGTATTGAACTTTTGTATGGCAGCATATATAGCATTATACAGCTGATAATTTTTTCATGCTTTCACATTTAGTCCCATAATAAAAGTTGTTCATTTTAATGAGTACTTCCACCCCTGCAAGTATTGCCAGTGACTAAAAAATCACCCAGAATATCATTGTTTAGTAAAAAAAAACGGTTTAAAGCAAATCCATTTATTTTTCAAGAGCACTCACTAAACAATTATTCCAATGTAAAGTTACAGTTGGTAGAGTTGCGTTCACTCGCGACTCATTTGTCTTACAGCTCACCTGCCTTTTGTCTCATTATACTTTGGTGTTGCCTTTCGCGGCTAACTTTGAACAATGCCGTGAAACGAACGTGGCATATACTTAAAGAATAATCATGTATCCACAGTGCTTACCAATTTCAGAAATGTTAATGTAATTACCAAGATGTAAGGTTAGAAGAGAAGTGGTTTCCATTTATTAGCTACCAGCACATAGGTGGCAACTAACAAATGTATAAGACATTAAATAAAAATAAATAATAAGTCAAGCATAAACTTTCAACCGTAAGTTTGAATGATTCAAAACGAGGCTAATTAAGGTATTAGTTAAAGTGATGTTGTAGTTAAAGTAAGTTAACCATTATGTTGTTAAATATTAGTAAATAGGCCTTTTCTGGGCAAGCATAGGCCTTAGCCTTTAAATTTAATTTAATATACCCTTTCTATCAACAGTATGTGTCCCAAGTGGTGAACCGGTCTGCAGTAGTCACATGGCCAGCCCCTACAGAACCTCCTGGCTCCAGGAACCCAGCTCCAGGGGTCTGTCTGCCGGTCATCGTCAGCTTCTGCCAGCAGCACAGGATCAACTATAACTTCACCGTCTTCCCCAATTATATCGGCCATTTTGGTCAAAGGGATGCGCAGCAAGTAAGTTATTACTTGCATTTTTAAGGTTTTATACATCCGATACAAAAATGGAACCCTTGTAGGATCATTCTCATGTCTGTCTGTCTATATGAGATAATATACCTATTGAAATTGCGCGTGACGACGGCAGGATGCCGGATAGTATGACTTTGATCCAGTAGGTAGAGTGTCAAGCCGTTGGTGTGGTATGCCATATATGTTGATACACTTGCGCCTTCCCACATAATGGTAACTTTATCGCTGGGGCAGCTGTGACTGGTGCGGAAAAAATTTAATTAAAAATTACCCATACATTGGACCAAAGTGTTTATGCCTTTTGCTGTGGAAACCATAGCTCCGTGGGGATCCGAAGCTTGCCTGTTCGCTTGGATTTTATCATCAAAACTCAACGAGGCTTCGAGAGACCAGCGGGCAGCGGGATCCTTGCTCTCGCCAATGCTCCTAATTAGAAGAGTCTATAACCAAACGCAAGCCCATTTAATATAAAACTTCCCTTGGGCTACTAAAATATTATAAAATAGGGACAAGTTAAGCCTTTAATCTTTATTAGAACGCAAAATTGCCATAGTTATGTTTGAATTGTTCAAATTAATAGGTTCTGTATTGGCGCAGGGTGGGTTTGCATGCTAATAGACTGAACTTAGCGAGATATCCTACGTTATGTATATATTTGAACTTGTTCAGGTTATTATTGTTTATTTATTTTTCGTGACGTTATTTTTTTTTTCATTTTGCATTGTTTTACAATTAAATTAAATTGAACACTTAATGGAAAAAAAGCCATCATTGTCAGACTGTCCAAAAGTTTCTGAGTTTCTTGCCGGTTCTTAGTTGAAGGCGACTTCCGAACTGGTGGTAACTCAGTAGTTTCGACGTTCATGTGCCCTTCTAGGACCTAAACTGAATAAATGGCTTTGACTTTGATCTTTGATTCCTGTCGTTTAGTCTTACTTTGAGACCCAGACTTAGTTATATTTTTATGTTGGGTAAATTGATTACATGATTGTGGAGTCATTCTCTGAACGGGAAGAAACATTAGAGTGGTAACCGTACGTACCACCGATTTGCAATACACTTAAACTGAGAAAACTCGTGTAAGAATCTTTTGAATTGATTATTACAATTTTCATTTAAAATGCTCATTCGTCATGTAGGTACATTAATTTGGGAGGCTTAAGTTCATCATAATGTAATAAGAACTGTCTGAACTTTTCGACAATATTCCTATTAAATCGTGAAATGAAAATTGTAAAAACACATTATTGGCCAATTAATTGCTCACTCTATGGTGAACAAGTTTCAACTGAACACTTGGAATTGTGTGTATAACTAGGTTCCGCCCGCAGTTTTTTATGTTTTACTTGGCACTGACTTCAAAATGAGGTAGTTTTTTTTATAGCTTTTCAGTTTTTGAAGTCGGTTTTTTATTTATTTATAAATTATATATAACTAGATGAAAACCCGGCTTCGCTCGGGTGAAATGTGACTCTTAATACACAATATTTTACAAAATGAAGGTAGATATTTTTGTAGTTATCGGTAGTGGTTTGTATTAGTTACCCGTATCAGACTATCGGATCCGACTATCGGATGAAAAATACTGACGCGTATTCCCGGCCTTAAAGGCGCCAGTTTTAGGTGCGTTCAATTTGGATACGTTCATAAACTGTTTGGAATAAAAATCTAGTATTACAAATCTCGTTGTTCTCAAAAGATTCGAAAATTGCCTTAAATATAAAAATTACTTACATGTTACGCGAAGAGGTCAAAAGTTACGAAAAATGTACGAAATGTAACCTTCTGGCACACTGTCTGACAGCTCAATCCGATTCCAATTTATGGTTTATGGCTCCATCGTGCCAACGATGACTACGTGTCATGGTTAGAAAAAACAACGGGAAACAAAAATAATAAGCTGTCAATAAAGGCTCATTTACACACTGAGAACACTGTGTCATCTCATGATTAGGCTGTACGGGCTAGAACCCTTTGCCTTCCCGAAATAAGGGAAAACAAAAGAAAAAACTGACACTGACTGACAGGGATGCGATCATTGAAAATATGGCGGTACTGTGCTCGGCCAATATGGCGACTGCCATTTGCACCATTAGAATTTAACAAAATACTCGACAATCCGAATATTGCGGATGTATATTGTCGTGTGTGTTTTATTATTCAGGTAAGGTTTCAATCGAGTCTACCGCACCCCTTGACCGAATTATTAATATAGATTCATATAGAACAAGCATATAGCCCATCTAATGGTAAGCGGTTACCGTAGCCTATTGACGCTTGCAACACCAGGGGAAACACTCGCGCGTTGCCAACCCTGCAAAAATCTCTTTACACCCTTCATGAAGAATCCAATGCTGCACTCCCTTATAAAAACTATATTATCTATTATTTTTACAAGTAAATATTAAGTGGGTATTTTTCTTGACTGAGCAGAAATCAATATGTCTAAGTATTATTTTTTTATAAGTTGCGGAGAAAATAATTATGAGCGCCGATGAGCTTATAAACTAATTATATTATTTTCAATGGAGGAGAGGACGTGATGTGCCCCTCGGTGAGGAGATTAGAGGGGACAGACACTCAGTTGTCGAGCACACAAATTAATTGGATCTAGAGCCCTTTGATCTCGCCGGCACATTCGCTCGGAGCTGCTAAAATCATCGATTAATTTTCGATTTTGCGTTTCAGTATTTGAGATGATTGGTTTTTGGAAATGTATTTTATTGATTCATAATGTGTTTGTTTGATGTGATTATTTGGGTTGTTTTGTTGCGTTTACTTGCAGCCTTTAAAAGTGGTAAAGAAAAATACAATCACTATTACTAAAATAATTATTTATCTGTATCTGATTAAATAAAAGAAAAACTTGACTGACTGACTGATCTATCAACGCACAGCTCAAACCACTGGACGGATTGGGCTAAAATTTGGCATAAAGATAGCTATTATGACGTAGGCATCCGCTAAGAAAGGATTTTTGAAAATTCCACCCCTAAGCGGGTAAAATAGGGGTTCGTGGGTGAAACCGTGGGGTGGGAAGCTAGTGTTATTATCTGTAACTATTTGGCAATTTTTTTTTAATCATCGAGGTCTATGGACAAAGTTCCCAGCACGCTGGCAGCGTTTCCACATTGGATGTCCGAGCTAATCCGTTGGCGGAAAAGTCTCGAAGAATTTTGATGATAAAATACATGCGTTATCGTGATAGGGTTTCTAGCCACCACACTAAACAGTCTATCGATATAATATAAATAACGTATAGCTAGAAACAAGCCACTGATAGTAGGCGGCTAATATTTTAAACGTCATCCGCCATTGTTCGATGACAATGATTGATTCAGGCACGTGAAAGCCTCCCATTAATGATTATTTATGCTAACGCGTTGTAGCGAGCGTGTTGCTGAAGCTATGAAACTAGTGGTGTTAGGTATATTGTAACTGTTACCGCAACCTGTTCCTTGGGAACAGGTGTCTATTGTAAAAAATAATAGGTGCTATATTATTATTTTATGTCTATCTTTCAATGTATATCTTTCAAGATGGCTATGAAAAGATCAAATTAAATAATATTAATTGCTTTATAAATTATTGTCGGTAGGTGGCAAAGCAATTTTTTAGAAATAAGATTTTTGGTAAATTTCGGTAAACTTTCGATTCGTTGATTGGATTAAAACTATGAAAAAGGTATGTTCAGGCTTAAATACCTAACTATTTTGACAATCAAAATAATTTAATACGGAGAGTGCGAGTTTACAACCAAACAAATATAATTCAAAATAAAGAAATCACGAAACGTATTCAGTGTATATTTTTTGACAAAATAATAGGTTTTTATAAAACAGTTACCTACTTATCTTTGTCATCCCAAATCGAACCCGGAGGCGTGATGTTTTTACATAGCAAATACCCTTTGACGTAACAAAGTAGAAGAAAAAGAGGCTAATTATGCTCCTTGAATGTGATGCGTTGGTCGTCGTTCTTCGTAAAAAACCTTTTGTTGGCACATTTACCGCGCGTTCAATTTGTTACGTTTCGCTTAATCTTTTCGCTTCATATTTTGAATTAACCAAGGCCCGTCGAGGATATCTCTTTTGATATCGCTATATTCGTTTCTTTTTGTCACATGGATACATATTATAGGTAGTGTAATTAGTACTGTATAGGTAATTATTAACTTACTAGCTACCACCCCGCGGTTTCACTCGCGTTCCCGAGGGATTTTCCAGTTTTCTGCGCTTTTGCCGAGGGAAATAGAGATACATTTATACATATATAAATATTATATATATATATAGATATGATAACATTAGAAATCGTATAGTATAATACTAATATTATAAAGCTGAAGAGTTTGTTTGAACGCGCAAATCTCAGAAACTACTGGTTTGATTTGAAAAAATATTTCTGTGTTGGATAGCCCCTTTATCGAGGAAGGCTTATAGGCTATCCCAGAAAACACAAGATCCCTCGGAAACGCGGGTGAAACCGCGCGGAAAAACTAGTTTATGATAAATTGACGATTCGGGGGGGGGGGGGGGAATCATCTTTAAGTACTCACTCACCCAATATCTCTTTCCAAGCACGTTTTTAGTCAGAACCTATGGCGTTACGTTTAATATCTTGTTCAGGACCTAGACATATACGACGCAGTGGTGGACGTGCGGTGCTACGAGCTCACAGCACTGTTCCTGTGCTCCGTGTTCGTGCCCAAGTGCGGCCCGCTGGGGCACATGGTGCGCCCCTGCAGGAGTCTGTGTCAAGGTCAGTCTAAATATCACCATCATCTTTTTAAATGGGAGCTCAGTGGTAGTGGTGACGAATGTCTTTTTTTTACCTACCACAATGTCGGCAAACAAGCATATGGCAATAAGCTATTTCAAATAAAATAAATATTATTAGGGAAGTTATAAAGTGCGTCATTTGTTTCGTACAGAGACGATGCGGCGATGTGGTTTCTTCCTCGACGTGTTTGGGCTATCAATGCCAGAGTACTTACAGTGCGATATGTTCCCGGAGTCCACCGACACCGACGTGTGCCTCGGCAACCGGGAAGTCAAGGAGGCGCGCTTCAGGGCTGCTAAACCTGGTCAGTGTTCCTTGCATCCTTAAAACTTTGGATTATTTTTAGTCATGTCTTTGATGATTTTAAATGTTACTCCGTTAAACCAATGATGAACACACTAAAGTGTATGAAAATTAATGCACTCTCTGCAATTTACTTGGTATGTGACAGAAATAAGTGTTTGAAGAAAAACATCGTGAAAACATAGTGAAATCTATAGCACTGTACAGCTGTACTCAGTACCCGCTTGGATATCTTCAACCCTCGAGATGACAATTTGTCCCTAAACACCTACTGCAATTTTCATGCGTCTACAGTTCTCCTAGGTTAGCGAATTTACGCCATTTAAATAGTAAACGATCCACAGTGTGCCCGACGGGCTTCCAATGCGACGTCAAGCGGTGCATCCCACACGACTGGCGCTGCGACGGGCACGTGGACTGCGCGGACCGGTCGGACGAGCTCAACTGTCGCGTGTGCAAGCGCAGCGGCGACGTGCACTGCGGCAACCAGCGGTGCATCTCGCAGGCGCACATGTGCGACGGACAGCTGGACTGCCCCTGGGGACAGGACGAGAGGAACTGCTGTCAGTTACTCTTGTCATATTTTATACTTATTGTATTAAGGATTATATTTTACTATCGAATATATATTTATATGGTCAGTGCTGTAGTTATGACTATAGTATAGTAATTATATTTGTGAAAACGTTTAGCTCCATTTGGAACATAGGCAGAACTGATGTGAATTCCATAAACATTGTCCATAACTGCAATTTTTATTGATCATATACTTGTTAACATCCAGTGCGGCTAAGTGAAGCAAACGGCGACGTAGGTCGTGGCGAGCTGCAAGTGTATCGTGCGGCCAATCATTCCTGGTTCCCCGCCTGCCTCACCACCCTCGATGACAACACCACCATGGAGCTCTGCAAAATGCTCGGATACTCGTGAGTGCATTTTGTGCACCAATCGCTCGTTTGCTCGAATGGCATCTTTGGCGTCTTTTCCTTCTGATATTATTCTGCTTAATGGAGTTACGCCTAGATCTTTATATTGTCGCACTAAGCTGCTCTGAACCACTTACCTATCATAGCTGTCTTATTTCTATATTGCTTTTCAAATATTTGTATAAATCTTTAAAAAAACAATGTTAAAATTCATTCAGTTACTTATATCATTTTAAACAAGAAATAGTCCCTTCCCTTAGAGTCATTTAAGGCCCAAAAGGTGTTTTTGATGAAACCAGCACCACATTTTAGTACCTATAATGTTAAGCAACCCTAAAGACGGAAGTTTTTTTGGGAAAATTTAAATAAAACTTAAAATGTCTCGCAAACTATGGTATTTACAAGGTCAAATGTAAGAACAATATTGTAGCGCATTTAATTTTGCTTTTTATCACACCCCACAAAAGCTTACATGTGACATACTATCTGTTGTATACGTAATATTCTAAACGCGGCGGCGGCCATTTTGATGACGTCATAACTGGTGACTTAACCACGTTAGAAACTGTCTCCCGATGGTTTTTTAGTTGGAATAACATCATCTGCACATAAAATATGACGCATGTGGCAGTTACTAACATTTTCATCGTAATATTGCACGTGTAATCATGTATCGTATCTTAAATTATTCACATTAAAAACTGATTACTTTTTCATACAGGGCTACACCACAATATAGACAAAGTACCCCAGAGGACGAGTCCACGGCACATATACCCGAGGGGTTCAAGACATCATCAACGGTCCTAAGGTAAATTATTCATCTGTACCTAGGTATAAGCTATACAAGTCATATAAGCTAGATATATGTCAGATATATTATATCAGGTTTCGGTATTTCGCCAAGATCTTTTTAACCCCCGACGCAAAAACGACGGGGTGTTGTAAGTTTGACGTGTCCGTGTGTGTCTGTCTGTGGCATCGTAGCTCCCGAACGGATTGATTTTCTTTTTTTGTTTGAAAGGTGAATCAGTCGGGAGTGTTCTTAGCTATATTTGATGAAAATCGGTCCAAGATGGCCGCCGCCACAAAATGGCGGATCACACATTTTTCGATTACAACATTCACAACGGTCGGGGGATTTCTAATTTTTTAAATTTAGTTAGATCATTTACTCAAGCTACTATCTATCGTATCGGGCACAGATGGCTCAACCGCACAGGCGGCGACGCGGCGGCGACGCGGCCGCACTCGCGCTCGCGCTCGCACGCGCACGCGCACGCGCACCTGGCCGGCGCGGCGCAGTTCGTCGCGTTCCAGCGCAGCGAGGGCGGGCTGCTGCGCGAGCTGCGCCACTGCCACCGCGGGGCGCCGCGCGTGCGCCTCGTCTGCACCGACTACGGTCAGTGCCTTTTGTGATATGGTCGACAAATTAACTATGTATCTTTATACTGCGCACTGAATACCTAAATGAGATTATCGTTTTCGTAAACTTATAAGTATTTCTAATCACCTCTAGACTCGAGACGGATAGACGTGTTCGTGCCCCGGAATGTCTATCCTGGTAGAATATTTTATCGACCACACCTTGTGCGATTATAATTATTTATTTATTTTTTATTTAATATTAATAGATACCTATACACCTATATACCTTCTCACGAACGGCATACACACACACGTTAAGCGTTCGCTTAACGCGTATGAACGCTTACGCGTAAGAATTTTTTTAATCAAAATTTCTTGATTCGGTCGCCGCGCCCAAACTCCGAAGCCCGCGATAAAAGCTATCCAATAGCTTAAAAATTATGAAGTAACGTAGGGTATATAAACCTAGTCCATCCTGCAATAGAGTTATGCTAGACAATCTTATGTGACTAAATCCGGCTATATATTTTTATTTTATTTTAACTCCTCAGTATTTCGCACGCTTGATCTTACATAGTTGCTTAGGAATATTTTTTACAACTCAATAAATTGCTCTAAACTTCTATTTATTTAATGGCAACGTTCAAATAACTTTGAGAGAAAATAAAAGAAAAACATTCATAATCAAATTATAACATCTGAAACGCCTTTAATGGTGACCACAGACGCAGCGATTTGTCAGGCGCACCGCAAATATACGGTGCGCGTAGCTTTACTTTGACAAACCGTAGCAAGCCTTCCACACCACAAAATAAATAAAACTAGCCCGCGTTCTAATTACAAATATATTTATTTTTTATCGATTTCTTTAATATTTTTTTCCTTTTCATAATTAAATAAAAACGGATGAATACCTACCTCTTTCAATAAACAAAACGATGATGTATATTGAAAGCGGGTTTGTAGTACTTTTAAATCCAAGTTAACAGTATTCCTTATTATCAGAGGAAGTATTATGGTGTTATTATGAGGCCCTTTAGGTAGGCATTGGGCACTTTGCTTAACTCAACTAACATCCTAATCTAAATCATAGATAATAAACTAATATTATTCGGTAATTATCGGTAGAGGAATGTTCAAAATACATTTTAGATGTATTTTTTTTGTCAGAAGGCTGACAAGTAGGCATCCGTTTCACCTGATGATATTGGTATGTGGCTATCCGTCGCAACTGGCTCAAAAAAGAAGGCAACTGGCTCTCAAGCGTAACTACTGGAACTCACCAGTATGTGCTTGTAGCCAGGTAGGTACTACAAGGACTCTACCACCGAAAGTATAGAATAGAACTGGTCTATGAATAATAGAGTTAGGCGACAGATTTACAATATGTAGATTCCATCCAACGTAAAAAGAAATACTTATGCCAATCAAATCAAATTGTTAGTGATAAATTTTCTTATCTCTCAATTCACACCTATATTTTATTTAGAAACATAATAAGCGTTGAAAACTTACTACACAATTGAATTCAACTCGCAAATAAACAATTATTATATCCTAAAGAAACCTTCTAGTGAAACTTTTCTAACTATTCATACAAACAATGAATTTAAAGAAAACATCCCTTTGTATTATATAAAACCCAGGTAGATACCTCCCCTACGGTACTACCCATTAGGGTTTTATTAAAACGTTTGCAACTCTCGGAATGTTTTAACAGTTTTATGCTTTGTTTGTTTTCACAAAAAAAATACCTATTTGCCGCGTATAAAGCGTAGGTTTGTTTTTATAATTACCAGTTAAGGAAGACTGTTATGAAATTATGCTTTGCTGTATGGTATTTAGGTTGAAAATCTGTTGCCAATAACGTACTGGTGTATTTTAGCAAAATAGGTAGTTCCCTTGAGATAAGACAGAAGTGAAAAGTTCCTTCTATGTACAGTTGAGTCTATAAAAACCCTATAAAAATATATATCTGTACGTATCTCTCAAAACAATTCACAATAGGCACACACAGAGCGGAGCTTTTAAAAATAAACGTGTATTTGCACTTAATGCCTGTCAACGGTCCCGAGAGTGCTCCATTCCCCATTTAAAAGATGGGGTAAAATAACAGACGAAAAATAGCAGCAAAAATAAGTTAGTACTTATAAAACTGGCGTTTCAGCTTCGCCAGAGTGGTAGCCGACCAGGCGGGTACTACAAAGTACCCAGCGACCGTGCATTGGTTTTTAGGGTTCTGTATCCGAAGGGTCCAAACAGAGCCATATTGCTGACACTCACGTGTCCGTCTGGCCGTCGTCTGTCACACAGGTTTTACAGCCAAACGGTTGGAGCTACAGGCTTAATTACACCCAGACTCAGGACAAACAGTCATGATTGAGCACACAAATGTCTGTCCTGGGCGGGAATCGAACCCACGACCTGTGGTGTGATAGATAGGGTACCTTATCAACCGGCCCATCAGTATAGTAGGGACTATTATTGTCATATGGATGATGACGTAGCTCTGATATAATTTTCTAGCTTCCGCCCCGCGGTTTCACCCGCGATCCCGAAAGGTCTTGTGTTTTCCCGGGATAAAAAGTAGCCTATAGCCTATAGCCTTCCTCGATAAATGGGCTATCCAACACTGAAATAATTTTTCAAATCGAACCAGTAGTTCCTGTGATTAGCGCGTTCAAACAAACAAACTCTTTTATAATATTAGTATAGATAGCATACATTTAGTTTTTTTTTTTTTACGTTGTTATATGAGTCTTTCAAAGGCTTTACTGTCTTTTTTTCCTATTTTTAGATTGCTGAAACTCTACAACAAATCTTTTCAAAATTGTTACGTAACAATTTATCTTGTGTCTAAAGTAAAAATAGAATTTCTTGCTTTGTTATGCCACTTTACGCAATAAAGACACTTCAGGGTACACAAAAATAAGATAAATTTATTAAGTAAGTAGGTTTTTTTAATTATTTAAATATTTAACAAAATCAAAGGAATGCTATGACGAAATACATTTATTTTTGTAATAGCTTTTCTCACATTTTGTTAATAATTTATTTTATCAAGTGGTAGTTTCTAACACTTTATCATAAAATCCGTTTTTTTGTACCATAAAAAAGTCATAGAATTTATATATTATCGATGTAGTGAGAAGAAATCCATTAACTCTAACAAAAAGGCGGTATGGAATCTAATAAATCTACCAATTTACTTGAAGGCAACAAATATAGGGCATAAAATCAAAACCTCTCGCCTGAGGCATGAGGGTGGAAAACAAAATCTTTTATTATCGGTATCGGAATAAAAATAAATGTACCTAGGTAATTTAATTTCCTGGAGGCTATAATTTTTTTTACGAGCAATATCTTTGTAGCTGGACACGAGGTAAAGGTGGCATTCAATAAAGTATGACTTCAAAATTCTGTGTTGAAAACATTCAACATATTTTTTGTCACTTTTGAACTAAGCTTTTGATTTTTTATTCTACGCATAGTTTGAACAAAAACCTTTGGGCCTTGGCCTAGCTTTTCTTGTCTCTCAGCAAAAGTAGGTCACATGACGCGCTGTCTCTAATAGGTATTGTCATTAGTGAAACATTTAGTTACAATAAGTGATAAGGAAACCCACACATAAAAAAAACTATTGTAATAACTCACAGAAAGAATTATTTTACATAAGGACTTAATTACACAAGATATAGATAAATTTAATAACTCGAAAAATTCAAATTTAGTCAACATTTAAAGAGACAAAGGAACTGATTTTTTCAGAACAAAATATATCATAGAACATGCATAATACAATACAAAACTTGCAAAAAAAAAACAATAAACTGTAAAAAAATATATTGCTAAAACTATGAGGTATTGAGAAAATGTCATTTTAACAGACTGTCATACGAGCACTCGTATTGTTTATCTTGATAATAATTAAATAAATAATAAATAAATAAATATTCTGGGACATAATTCCTCACACACGGCCATCTGACCCCAAACTAAGCAGAGCTTGTACTATGGAAGCCAGATAACTGATAAACTACATATACTACTTTTTCTTTTGTAAATACATACATATATAGATAATTACATCCAGACACAGGACAAACAGACATGTTCATGCACACAAATGTTTGTCCTGAGTGGGAATCGAACCCACGACCTGCGGAGTGATAGATAGGGTATCTTACCAACCACGCCAACCGGCCCGTCAGTTAATTCTTAGTTAATTTTATGTTTTTTAAATTTTTTATTATCATAATTTTTCATGTTACATGTGAAAAAATTCTTAGTAAATGTTTAATTCGAACCCAATACCTTTACTACCACGTCCAATGTTTTCTACCAAGATTTAAAAATGAGCTTCATTAGCTGTAGTTAGGTACTGTAAATACGAAATATACTATATTTCGTGATAGTAGGTATATTTTCGAAACATATGCTAGGTACCCTGAATAACTATGAGACCAAGTTTGAAATCGCGAATTAAAATCAAACTTTTTATACAAAAAGTCAACCTTAATTGATCAAAAAGTATGTTTTTTTTATATGAAATAGTTGGCCCTAATAGGAAAATTTAATCAGGATAACCTAACGTAACATACGTTTCGAAAATATACCATATAGTTTATTTTTGCCCAGTATGTATGTATAATTAAATGTCCCAACATTTATTCATCCTCATCATCTCAGCCGCAAGACGTCCACTGCTGGACATAGGCCTCCCCTAAGCAAGACTTTTGCAAATATTTTGTATAACTTTTTTATTACGTCATACTACAACAATACGCATAATATAAAACCTTCCAAGTTTTCCAATAACTTGAACCAAACCTTCGCTAGGGGAAAATTGCGAACACATCTTAAGTAATTCATTTTACATTATTCAAATCAAATTGTTTAATTAATTTTTCTGCCCTCAGTTACTTTTGACAGATTGAAGGAAATTCGCGATTTGAATTCTTGGCTTACTCTTGACATTCTTTTAATTAAATTAAAAAAAAACTCCTTAAAGTACATGCTGTGTGGTTAGTACTACCTTTATAGGATTTATTTTCTAAATTAACACTGCTTCTTTGCCTGGCCCTTTCCCATTTTATTTGGGGTCGGTCCTCCGTATCATGCGTCTCCGTATCAGGCAGCTCGGTCCTGGGTCGTCTCTTTGTTGACATGAACTTCTTTGAGGTTCTTATTTATTATGGACATCCATATGATTCGGGGTCTTCCTCGTCCTCGGGGGTTTGTTTCGTTATCTAGCACTTTTCTGGTCATGTGGTTGGATGGTCTCCTGTAGTTTATCTGGGATAGGTCTCACTTTGTAAATTAACAGTATAGGTAAGAAAACTAAATAATAACCTTTAATATGAAAATACACTGTGTTATTAAAATAGATCTAAAAACTAATGTAAAAATGACCAATTCTTCAAGACATTTAAACTTTGTTATTTGTATTTTTTTTACGAACCATTTTTAATTAAATGCTTTTTTTTTCACTATTTTGCATATTAGTGTTTTTTTTTTTTAGTTTTAACCGTATGTGCATTTTTAGAATCAACCATTCTTAAAATTGTAAACTTTCGTCAATTAAAGTGTAAAATCTTGCTAGTAAGAAAAATACTGTAGATAAAATTCGTCTCCACACAAACTTTCGCAACAATATTAGGAGAATTGTTAATTTTTTTATTCAACTAACAGGACTATTCACGCTATTGTACTGTTTCATAGAATAGGGAGCTAAAATCACGAACTCTCTCCTGTTGACCCGCAAATCCTTTTTGGTACTCACAAAACTTCAGAATTCCATTTAGATAGATGTTTACCACAGCAAGCTACTGTTTGTTTACAATAAGCGCCCGACGCCCCCTAGCCTGTACCACCGAAAACTTGTTTATGAAAATAAAATTCAATCTGTTACGACGAAATTAAATTATTACTTTGAGTTGGTTGGATTGTCGGTTTTGGAACAACTTTAGTCAATACAGACGGTTGGTGTATTTCAGATTGTTGTGTCAATACTGAATTGGTGTTTAGAATGAATTATTTATGTTTAATGCTTTAGTTAAAAGTCTTGAATCTAGTGTTGGGTAGGACACGGTTTTGAAATGAGTTTGTAAGAGTAGCCAGGAGTAAAAAAAAATGTTTTAAAGTCATAGTCGTTTATACAATTAAGACCCTAGAAGAGTACATGAGAAGGTTGAATTTACTAAATCTACCACAGGTTCGGAAGTCTTTCACCTGAGAAGAACTGACAAGACTATTATTTTTTTAATTAATGAATTATTCTATTTAAAATTGTGTAGGTTTAACTGCCAACGCAATGTGTCTGGCTAATTATAAAGGTATTAAAAATACACAGGTTTTAATCCGCTGACAACCCTACCCACACAAAGTCTTTTATGTAAGCATAATAGGTGCCTCGTCGCTTCAAACCAAAAGTCGTGTACAAAAGTCCTTTTGAAGATTACGTAAGAGGATCCCGCGTGAAAGGAAAACGGAAAATGTAGTAATCAGTTTTTTTTTTGCCTCATTTTGCATTTATTTTATGTATAATTTTGATCAGTATTATATCTTAAAAGGTCATTTATGTGAACATTAACTATCAATAGTACCATGTATATAATAAACATTAGATAATTGTAAAAATAGGGTTTAAAAATGTCGCTAACAATGAGGTCTGTCAAAAAGAGAGTTCTAAATTAAAAATAATACAATAATAACTAATGAAAATCAACGTTACAAAATCAAAAATATCAATAAAGCCATACAGTTTTTTTGGTAATATGTCTACCAAAAAAAATGTCTATTAGACAAATCAAAGGGATAGAAATACTACTTTAAATGTCTTTGGACACAACCTTTATTTTAACCGAAGCTTATCAAACAAAGGCTTAAATTTGCATATATTTTTTTTTGCGTGCTTACCACCTTCGACCACATCATCACTTACAATTGTGAGATTGTGGTCAAAACAGATCTATACATAACAAAAAAAAATATATTCTTTTGCTTCCCATGTACAAACGTAAATTTTTACTCGACTTTGCAAACTGCATTGAAACTTAAAATTTAAAAGCTACTTTTCTTCAAACTGCATTAACAACGAATTCTTAATATTATATATGGTACTTTTGCAGACGCAAGGCACAGGTGTGCCTAGACTTTGGCGGGTTATCCCTAGGGCAAAGGCTCCGGTCGTTGCCCTACTCCATGCCCTCGAACTCGTTGCGTAAGCACCGGCCCTGTCTTGTACTTGTAAGGATCGATACGGTTTCTTTTTCAGCCCCTAGAGAGTTGTGTTCATCTTTATATTGAAAGCAAAGTTTGTTTTGTTCGTTTACTTATACCATGAGATAAGTAATATATCCTGGGACATTATTCACGCACAGCCATCTGATCCCAAACTAAGCAGAGCTTGTACTATGGAAGATAACTGATATACTACATATACTACTTTTCTTTTGTAAATACATACAAATATAGATAATTACAACCAGACACAGGACAAACAGACATGTTCATGCACACAAATGTTTGTCCTGAGTGGGAATCGAACCCACGACCTGCGGCGTCATAGATAGGGTATCTTACCAACCACGCCAACCGGCCCGTCCAAATTTACAAAGAACTTGTACACTATAAGTATCCATAATATGGAAAAATAAAGTAAAGTGGTGTTTTAAAAATGTATGTCTTCAAAAACCTGCATACTATAAATGTATACACCATGGATAGTTTTAGTGTACACATGTTTTGTAAATTTGTATCTGTTCAGCTACTTATGTTGCTGACCGTACTATGGAAACCAGCTAACTGATATCCTAGTACAAACTATAACTTTTTTTTTAAGATTATTGCACCCACACTCGGAACAAACAACTTTTTAATAGCTTTTTAATGTCTCGGTTGTCTTTTTACATATTAAGCAGCCAAACCAATATTAAACGATATAATTTTAATGTAAAAGTGATTTAAACTTAAATCATTCTTTGCTAAATTTATAAATCAGTAAAAACCAAATTCCCTAAAAAAATTCCATTAGGTTATTACCTGGCAACATTATTTAATATTTGATCGAACAATAAAAATAAATCACCTACTCTAAATTTATAAAAAAGTGATCACATAATTTTTTACCTCCAAACTTAATTAAAGCAACTGATGGTCTATTAAGACGCCACCTTACGTCGACCTTCTAACTACCCACAAATACTGTTACGACAATTTATTAGAGGCAATATGAACCTTACAGCTAAGGGTATAACGTTAAAATTGCATGGTCTCATTACCTATAATGAGAGGCCATAAGTTCTATCGTCGTGTAGCTCATACAAACCGCGAATTTACGAGTTGGAATAAAAAAACGCCGCAATAATATACCTTCCTATAAAATATTGGAGAGGCAATTTTATTTAGCGATACAGCGGTCGAGATTGCACTGAAATCATGGGAGTAATAAAAATATATGAGTTCTCTCTTACCAATAAGTTCGTAAAATCTTTCACGGGGTACAATTTCGAAGTATTTATGAAGTTTTGTCATAAATATATAGATAAAGCGTTATAGCTCAGTGGTCGCATAACGTGGCGAAGGTCGTGGGTTCGAATCCTATATGAGTTTGAACTTTTGATGAAGGATACATTGTAAGGAAACCATAGCTCGGTGGTAAGTTGGAAACTTGCCCTCAGTCAAAGCCTAAAATCAGTTGCACTTGAGAGCCAGTTGCCTTCTATGCTTTATAATGGTCGGGAAAACGTTGACAATCCCACTCGTATTGCTAATGTCCATAGGCCACTTACTATCAGATTGACCGCCTGCCTGCTTGTCAGCACCCTGACATAAAAAAAAAACGAATATACTAATAATATTATAATGAGGAAAGATTTGTATTTTTGTATGTAAGGAATAAACATAAAAACTACTGGACCGATTTCAAAAATTCTTTCACCATTAAAAGCTACATTATCCTTGTGTAACATGAGCTATATTTTATCCAGGGAACGCGGGTAAAACCGCGCGGAAAAGCTAGTGGTATATAAAATAAAAAGAGTAGTAAGCTTCGTAGCAGTTTCGTAGCAATTTCGTAGCACGTCCGTAGCAGATTTGTAGCAACTTCGTAGTTAATTTTGTATTACGAACTACTAGTAGCATATTTGTCAGTTTTTGTTTTGAAACAAATTAAATGGTTATGTGTGCAAGGTAAAATCTCCCTTAGATAACATAAAATAAGGTCTTAAATTCCAGTTAAGTAGGTACTTAATCCCGTTTGACATATTATTTTATAAATGTCATTCATAACGTAAGTTATTGCAAAATCATAATAGCAGTCTTATAACAAATAGTGGTCGTTTGACACGAGATTAATGCCCTTTTTATTAAATTCCTAAGACATAAAGGAGATATTTTTAACAGTTTACGCATATTGTTAAAATTAAAAAAAAAATTGAATTAGTTGGTACCATAATGAAAGGTTTCAAATCCGACTGGTAGTTCCAGAGATTAGCGCCTTTAAACAAACAAACAAAACTCTTCTGCTTTATTATATTAGTATAGATAGATAGATGGTAATTCGGCGTGTTTTTGGTATATTTAAAAAACATGTAAAATAAGTTTTTTATACTGAAAATCTTATATTTCTTAATTACCTTAATAAAATACATATTTTTCGAATAAAAAAACGTTTTCGCTGCATAGCAAAAAACAGTTGCATAGAACGCGCGGTGCGCTGTTCAACTTCTAGTTTCTCGGTCATTTACTTTCATTTACACACACTTGATTTTTTTTGTGAGCATTTCTAAAGTCGATAGCTTGCTACTGACAGAAAATTAATTACGTATAGGTAAACAGTACTAGAAACGCAACACGTATGTATACGTGATCCGCTTTTTGATCACGCATAGAATGGCCCGTTGAAAAAAATGCTATCTTGTCCTAAAACATCAAATATGCCGACAGTGTTACCAATTGAGAAGAGTAAATAATATTGAAAGCTTTCTATACCATTTTGGCATTACAGAAATAACGTTTTTTGAATACAAATGCTAAAACGAGTAGATCTAAATTGCCTTTATCTTTATCTTACTTTCAACGAGGCTCATTCTCAGGGATTAGGAAAGGAATCATTTATTTAACTTTGAAATTTCTTGTTTTTAACAAAGAAAAATATATATTGAGACCTTTACTGGTATATACTTTTGATTTTCAAGAGATAACACATGCTCGGGATTAACGATGTAAAATTCAAAGTCAAAGTTATTTATTCAGTTTAGGCCCTAGGAAGGCACTTATGAATGTTGAAGCTACTGAAGTTACCACCGGTTGGGAAGTCAGCCCTCAACTGAGAAGATCCGGCAAGAAACGATACCTACCTATGCCGCTTTCATTATAAGAATAAAGAATAAGAAACCATTTAACATTTATTATAAGAACAAATACCTGTTGGCATCATCACCTTCCTACGCTCGCTGGTGATGAGGAGCTCATCCTCATATCTCAATCGTTCACACAACAATTAAATCGGACGTTCCTACTGCGGATCATTAGGATATAGAATGAAATAAAAATATTTTTTATTCAAATACTTAAAAGTACTTCACAAGCACTTATAATCTGATTCTAACGCTCGGTTTGGAAGGTTGCTTTTGCTGAGAAGAGCCGGCAATTAACTCAACGATTAATCTTATCAAAACCAACTCAGATTTATAAAAAAAAAAACTATTCTCATTGACAATATTTGCGTGTTGATTGGGATCACAGCTAAAATCACGGGGCATATGCTAGTGTTTATGATTACTAAAAAAAAATATTTGTAATAAGTATAAACTACGTTTTGTCTAAACGTATCGCGAGACATTCGTCTAGTTTGTAACATTGTAATATGTATTTATTGCGCATACCGGAGCGTTCCGTCTATTTATTAACGTCGTCGCAGATATAAGCTGGAGCTCACCAATCCTTCTTTGTCAACCTTACTGATAGGGTTGTCCACATTGAAAAAATTATAAAGAACTAGATACGTCGCATATAATTTCATGTATGCGAAAATTTTTAATGTGACATAAAAGTTTAAAATAATTTAAATAGGCCAAACGATCTATAACTAAACGATTAAGAAATAAAAATAAATGCATCTAAATATATCCTGTATAGAATATTAGACAAAAGCCGTTCGCAGCAGAAAATAAATAAAAATGTTTTACTTTAGCTTGGCAACCCTTGTATAGTTGTTATAAATTGTCGAGTGTTACCAGGTGGGCTCGCAACTATAATTTTGAGGCTGGCAACAGTATTATATGAGGTAGGTATAGGCGCCTCGTAACGATATACAATACAGCCGACGTCATTTTTGTTATATTATTATGTATGTGTTTGAGTAACCGTTTCCTATAACTATGCCAAACTTCAATCATCTTCGTGAATAGTCTCTGAGATAAACAGACAGACGGACGGATAGAGATACTGCGAGGTGTAACTCTTAAAAACTGTATTAAAATCCATAAAGTACTTAAAGAGATTTAAATAGCAAGTAGAATAATTTTCATTTAAAACTGCTTCGTTACGCAACAGATGGTTCATAATAAGTCGAGTCTAGACAAGTTATATAGTATGAGGTAGCCGGTACAAGCTCACATAGCTAACTTCATGGCCAGGGTAATCTGGTGTTCTTAATTGCCGGCCACACTGGTCCGGGCGCGACGCGATTACCAAAACTTCAATTATGTTTTTGTCAGGGGCGTTCCACAGTGGAGTGCCAGGTGGGCGCGCTTCGTAGTGCTGTCAAGTCATGAGCGATTAGCTTTTTCAAAAACAGAAATTGTCACTCTCGTATTTATAAGTTAATCAGGGTCTACGTCTTATGAGAGATTCTTTACACACGGCCACCTGGAACCAAATTTAAGCAAAGCTTGTACTATGAAAACCACATAACTATATAATACATACTTATATAGATAATAACAACCAGTCTCAGGACAAAAAATATGTTCATGCATACAAATATTTGTTCTGGGCGGAAATTGAACCCACGACCTGTACCGTGATAGACAGGGTATCTTAACTCGCTGGCTGACCCGTCATCATACGTAATCACGTTAACAAAACGTCACGCGAAACAAAACTTCGGTATTAAAATCAAATATTAAACCAAAAACTACCTTATAAAAAATATCTAGTAATGACGTAGGTGAAACGTCGGGGCGATGCTTTTTACTTAAATAAGTCTCCTCTAAGTGAATAAATAATTCTTTATCAAAGAGGACTTCATGAAAATATACACTACGCTTCAGTCGCATAACTTGTACCGAGGAAATTTTTTGTTTACTTTGCCCCAAAAAGGGTTTTTGCTTAAATTTCAATTTACCAACCAACCGCCCGTCAAGGTGAGATGAATAAAGAAGTTATTACAGCTTTACAAGTTTTAAATTTTGCTGTCTCCGTGCTTTGTGATGAGGACAAGCCAAATTACATTTTGCAAATTAGAAAAACAATTTGTTTTATACTTATCTGAGCTGTTTTTGCGAAGATCCATTTTTCTTTATTAATATTAATGTTGTTACTAAGTTTTGTTATTTCTTTTGTACTGATGGTACTGACTGCTGAATTTTAGGATGATCAGGGTTTGTTCAATGAATAGTTTTATTAGGTGTTTGCTGCTTAATTTGATTTATTTTGAGATATTGAATACAATGAATAATGATTAGTATAGTAGGTGATCGGATGGTGGAATGAGAGAGCGAGCTCGAGCGTTAAGCCCTTTTATAGATTTTCTCCCCGTTACTTCACACAGTGGTGCAGGTGCCCCTGCAATATGTTTGTACTGATGGTACTGACTGCTGAATTTTAGGATGATCAGGGTTTGTTCAATGAATAGTTTTATTAGGTGTTTGCTGCTTAATTTGATTTATTTTGAGATATTGAATACAATGAATAATGATTAGTATAGTAGGTGATCGGATGGTGGAATGAGAGAGCGAGCTCGAGCGTTAAGCCCTTTTATAGATTTTCTCAGCGCCCTCTGTCGGTGCCGTGCGCGTCGCCGTGCGCCGTCGTGCTTGATGATCGATTTCTTAACAGTTATGTTTTAAGTTGTTTCCACAATAAGTATCTACCTACCTAGATTATCAAATTGCGTAACAATCTCATTTATAGATGCTATCCAGACAATGTGTTAAATAATGAAGATTCATTTACTCTCTCTAATTCATTTTAAAATGCCTAACTGTTACCATGGCTACTCGTAGATGTCTTACTCAAAAGTAACGTTCAATAATCTACTCACAAACATATCTTTCACACCTTTTTTATTTTCCATAGAATGCGGTAAACGCCGGACTATAGGCGGTGCAACAAAGCGCATCGTGGGTGGGGTGGAAGCCTCCCCGGGCGACTGGCCGTTCCTGGCCGCCATCCTCGGCGGTCCTGAGGAGGTGTTCTACTGTGCTGGGGTGCTGATCGCTGACCAGTGGGTGCTCACCGCATCGCATTGTGTTGGCAAGTGAGTTAAGTTGTGTTATGGAACTAGTTTGTACCTAAATTGCTTTTGATGTTAAAATATAAATACATCTACACCTGTTTTGTATAATATCGTATCAAACCAAATCTACCACAGTTATTTAATGCTCTGTGGAAATGACGCCATGGCCAAGGTCGTGGGTTCGAATCCTACAATAAGCTTTTGGTGAAGGAAAACATTGTGAGGAAACCAAAGCATAGTGGTAGAGTACATTGTAATACTCGCTTGGCTGATGTATTCCGATAGCTGCACTTGAGAGCCAGTTCCTTCTAGGCTTTGTGTGCTTACCACCTTCGGCCACATCATCACTAACCATAGTGAGATTGTGGTTGCCACACAAGTCTAAATAATGTAAAAAGTAACCAACATTGTACAGTATCGTCATATTCTGTGGGCTCATTGCAAATTTCTCTATTACCACGTTCTAGATCCACCATGACTCGGCATTACAATACCCCCTTGGACATCCCTAACTCTCCCAACACTAAATTTAAGTTCATTCAAATGTTCTCATCAAATTTACTCAACCAATGATGTCTCTCAACTGAGAAGGGGATTAGTACTGCAGTAAAAGGAGAGGTGGGGTAGGGGCTTCCCCTCTCTACACGCCTAACATCACTCAACATTTCCATTATACACGACTGAAGCGGATGATTAAAAACAAAAAATAAAGTACAGCTTCATTAAAAACGTAATGTTACCACTAATAAGGAAACGATTATGGATTTCATCGGACCTCAGCTCCCCAAGGCCATCGCTAGGTTCATCCGGTACCCAATTGTTACGCGCTAGCTCCCTCGGTTCTCGGTTACCGAGTAATGTGAACCTCATTAGAATAGGTATCTGAAACAAATGAAAGTGGTACATATTCCAGTCACTCGGACGTGAACGGGTGGACGATCCAGCTGGGCATCACGCGGCGCCGCTCGCACGCGTACTACGGGCAGAAGGTGAAGGTGCGCCGCGTCGTGCCGCACCCGCTGTACAACGTCGGCGTCGCGCACGATAACGACATCGCCTTGTTCCAGGTGGGTTGTGCCGTGTGCCATACGCCTCCTCTATTTTACGGTAATGAGGATCCCCAAATAAAGAGCATTAAGCGACTTGTATAATGTAACACCTAATACCTAGTGAAATTCTAATTATATGATGATTTGAAGCGAAGATAGTTCGTGGTAGTGACGTCGAATGACGTGACAAGTCTCGTGGATTTCAACCCTACATTTTATTTTATTTTTTTTATTTTGTATAGGCTTGTGTTTGACCACAATCTCACTATGGTAAGTGATGATGTGGCCGCAGGTGGTAAGCACACAAAGCCTTGAAGGATCTGGCTCTCAAGTTTAGCTGCCGGAACACACCAATAGGTGTTTGGCGACAGATTTTCAACTTGAGAGTGGTAGCCAGCCAGGCGGGTATACTACGAAGTACCCTACCACCGTGCTATGGTTTCCTCACGATGTTTTCCTTCACCGAAAGCTCAAGCTCATTGAAGGATTCGAACCCACGACCTTCGCCGCGGCGTCCGACGTCACTACCACTGAGCTATCATCGCCTTAAACAATGAGCTCGAGTTTATAGTGATGAAAAACATCGTAAGGAAACCATAGCATGGTAGTTTGGAACGTTGGAGTGCACGCCTGACTGCCTCCTACGCTCAAATTGAAAATCTATCGACGCCGGCAGTTGAATTATGGCTTTGTAAAGGTCGACAGTACATCGGCAACCTCCTTAGCAGGGCTCGAAACCGATTTCGAAAATACCGGTAAATAAAGGGCAGTTAATACCGGTTTTTAGTAAAGGTTTCGTTCGGAGCCCGTCCGAAATGAGACCGGGACCTAAAACCTTAATAAAGCGACAGAGCGACACGTGCACGCGTCGGTATCATTATAAATTTGAATTGAACGAATCGGCGATAGCGACGTCGTCGGTGAGAGCGAAATGAAAACCTCTAAAAACCGGCAATTCGATTCAAAACTTATTTGATATCGCTTTTAAAGAAAACCGGTTATTTTAAGATATAGCCAAACCTAAATAAAACGCTCCTAATGTACTTTAGACTGATTTAGGTTTGAAAATGAACCGGTAAACAAGCCCCGCTCCTTAGTATAGTGATGTCCATAGGCGAGGGTGGTTCCTTGTTGCATTGTGTTGTGTCATGTCGTGACAGTTGTCAGTCCGCGTCCGGTACCACGAGCAGCTGTCGCCGGTGTGCCTGCCGCCCGAGGAGCGCGCGCTGCCCGCCGGCACGCTCTGCACCGTCATCGGCTGGGGCAAGCGGGACGACAAGGACAGTCTGTACCTCATTTATTCATTCATCCCCTAGTTGACCTCTTTTATGTTAAGCATTATTTATAGATTTAATCTCGTGAGTGTAGGAGTTAATTTCTTGCGACTGAATCGAGAAATTAGGTTACACTTTGCTTTATGTACGTCTTTCTTCCATCCCCTTGGTGGCCCAACATTATTACACATCACTAATACCTACAATACGACAGTCTACGAAAATGAAAATATTTTTCTTGTAAATGCCCGACTCTAACGCTCGGTTAGGATGGTCGCTTTTGCTGACAGTAAACTCGGCGACCTACTCTTTTCTAAACCAACACAATTTACTTATTACTTACATAAAAAACATTTATCTACCTCCTCATTTAGTACCTCCACCTTACGGAATACCGCAGCCAAATATCTTATACATGTGTTCCTGCGCGTGAGTAAGGTCGCCAGAGCTCATCGGGGAGGGGGGAAGGGTCGGCAACGTGCGAGTGATACCCCTGGTATTGCAAGCGTACATAGGCTACGGTAACCGCTTACCATCAAGCGGGCCGTATGCTTGTTTGACGTTTATATTGTATTAAAAAAAAATCTAGTCTCACTGACAATACATGTTTATGCGTATTCTAATACATAATCTAATCACGATTCGCCATTTGATCGTCGTTGCAGTGTCAGAATACGAGCCGGCAGTGAACGAGGTGAAAGTGCCGGTCCTGAACCGGGACCTATGCAACCAGTGGCTCGAGCACCGCGACCTCAACGTCACGGAGGGCATGATCTGCGCCGGCTACCCGGAGGGCGGCAAGGACGCCTGCCAGGTGGGGTCTATGTACTGTGTGTAGGTGGGGCTGGGTAGGTGGGTTGGGGCGGAAGAAGGCTATGGAGTTTTTTTATAGACAATGGTGACCATTTACCATCAGGTTGACCGTCTATTTGTTTGTCAGTCATTTGACATAGGTTACTACTTAAGGAACCACAGTACAAGGATTGTATTTTAAATTGCTATTACTTATAGCATTTCCCTATGTTCCACTAATTTGGATATTTATACCTACATGTGGTATCCGTAAACTATAAAATTCTGTTGTCTAATAAATAAAAAATAAAAACTGTACGATCAACGTGTACATGTACACGTACACCTATTGTATATTTACCGTAAACTGATTGGGAGTGATTTTTCACCCGGAGTTAAGTGGTAACTAACCACACACACACTAAAATATGGCGTGAAAAAAATCCGACATTACAACCTTCACATTAGCAAATATCTATTGACACTAAGGCCCACTTGCAGAGGATACCGGGTTAAATTCTTAAACGCAGAGTTAATTAGCTCAGAGTTAAAATGTTATAAATTTAACACAAAGATTGTGTTGCGATAATGAAATCTAACTCGGAGTTAGCCCTTAGGCTAAGCTATCTGGTCTTCGCTCGCGCCCCTTACCATTACTCTACATGGTGCTCCGTCGCCGCGTGCAACAACACGCGTGTCACTATGTTCGCCAAGCACCTTGCGGATCCGGCGATAGATGTGTACCCGAGCGATGTCTCGACGGATTCTTCATCTTCACGTCACCGCGTGATCCAGCCAGCCAGGTGAGACCCATGGGGGAGGCCCAGCTAGCGATCGACAGCGGCGACGGCTCGGTTGACGCTTTTCTTCCTTACGGAGACATCGACTCGGGCGCTGCGGGTGCAGCGGGTGGATCCGGGTGTCGAGGGGGTTCGTAGCCCAGCAGGGTTCCGAACGACAGCATCCCCTTCAAGACCGGCGTCGGCGCCGGCGCGGATGGCGCCCAGCACCTCTGCAAAGGCCGTCAAGACGGTTACTAGAACCGCCTTAGGGAGGCCCTCGATTGCCTCACCCGTCCTGGTTTGTGCCGCTGCTGCGGGACGGGGCCGCGTCGTCGGGTCCCCTTCCCCCGCGGGGGCGGGGGCGGGGTCGGTGTCTGCGGCTTTCTTTTTGCGGCGACTGTCGCGTCGCCGTCTCTTCTTCCCCCCTCGGTGCGGGGGGCGAGGGTCATCGGCCTGGGCCATGAGCGTGGCGGTGGAGGCGCCCGCGGCGTCTTCTTAGGGCCCCTTGTCGAGGCGACTGTGCCCGCCTTACGGTTCCGCGCTTCCCGCCGTTTGACGGGGCACGAGGAGTCGTCGGCGGGATGGGGGCCACTGCAGTTGGCGCAGGTGGCGGGTTCCTTGAGCGGGCGGGGGCACTCCCTGGCTAGGTGTTCCCCGCCGCACCGAACGCAGGCTCGGTTGCGGTGGCTCTGGTGCGAGGAGTGACGGAACTTTTGGCAGCGATGGCATCGTGCCACGCGGCGCTTGCCCCGCCACATCTCGACGGTGACGCCGGCCATACATAGCATCTCCGTGATGCTGTAAATGCCCGGCGCGGTGCTCGGCGTGCGTCGCAGCTGCGCGACGGACACGCGGCCGGGGCGTCCCTTGCGCCCTTGGGTGGGGCGCACGTACTCGGGCTCGTAGCCCAGCTCCTTCGGCTCGTCCTCGATCTCACCGGGTGGCATCCCTGAAGGTGAGCCACGGATGGCCACCTTCAGGCTCTCGTCCGCCGGGAGAGAGTACGAGAACCAGGTGTTCGGCGGCGGCGACGGCGGCGTGCCTGGCCTGCTAGCAATCTCGGCGAATGAGGTGCAAGCATTGCCGGGGGAAAAGGCAGGAGGACAGTAGTCCGTCCCACTCCCACCTTTGGCACCTTCGGGGGGGTGCTCGGGCGAGGGGGAAACACCCCTCTCGCTCACACTTGGAGTCTGTCTCGCAGACGGTGTGCGCGCGCCTTCAGGGGAGTCCTTCAGGCACGCGCGTTTCGTTGGCTCCTCGTCTGCGAAGTCGGCACTCGGTGGGCGGCGTTTGCTGGACGAGGCCGTGGGAGCAGGCTCGTCTTCAGAGTCGGATGCGGAGATGGTAGCGTCGCACGGTAGCCGGCCACTTGAGACAAGAGTCGCGAATGCAGCGCGTCCTCAAGGGCGGCCTCGGGCATCTCGTTTGGGTCCATGCAGACCGGCGGCGTTAATTCTCTACCTACATAAAATATGTGCACGAGATAACATGACAACTTACGTATTACGCCTCGTATACCTACCCATCGACATTCTATAATAGGTACGTAAACAAAGCGTAAAAGAACTTACCTTTGCTTTGTGTGCACAGTAATCTATGTTTAGTTTTATCCAATAAAAACATTACACTTTCTTTTTGGAGTCGAAAATGTCTGTGAAACGCTTTATACCTTTGTGAGTTGTAATGATCAACAAAATTATTGGTGGCACACTGGCATATTGTTTCTCAACATCAATGAATTATGACATTACTGACGGAGAGTTAGCGACTTAACCCTTCAATTTTGGTGGGTTAAATATTTAAAGATTTAACTCAAAGTTTGTTACTAACACTTGGTGGCGCAAGACGATTTATCAGTTTAACCTCTAATGAGCAGGTAACTCCGAGTTAAAAAGATAACCCGGGCTTCTGCAAGTGGCCCTAAACTACATTTTTCAAAATTTTATATTGTTTGTCCAACTTTGTTATTTGGTGGATAATACAAAATAAATCAATAACAGTAATCAAAACAGAATCTTGATTTGATATTTTGTTTCATTTCAATACATCTTCACTTTATTGTATCAAAGCCAAAATCAATCAACTGTGCGACAACTCTATCGCTCAAATATTTGCGAGCCTATTGCTAGGTAAATCCAATAAGAGTAAGCCGCCCACTGCCGGGTGACGGGTGGCAACAGTAGACAGCAAGTAGGGCGACGGGTGGCTCTGGCTGTACGTACATACTGTACTGTGTACAGTAAGCAACTCTTCCGACCCGCGACGCGATCCCAATCCAATAAACTTTTCAAGTGCTCTGAACGTTTACTCGTCCGCCGACAAATTGTTTGAGCGCGGTTTGTTTTGCACGATCATTGAGTTAGGGATATAGATTATTTTAGTTAACTCTAATTAGGTATTATAGTAGTAGTATAAGTGAGTAACATTTTCTTGGCAAAAGGATTACTAAATTCAACACTTAGTAAAATCATAGCGTAATTACATACAGTGGTCTATCGCGTTTGAAGTCGCGCGAAATGCCGCTTTGTATAGGCATTCGTCATTGCTGCATTGTGTCCCAAGCGAGTGTATGGCAGGTTGGGCTCGCTACCGCCCCTCTCTCACCCTGCACGATTACTCTGTCTAGACGTGTCCGTTGGCCGACTATAAGAGTTACATAGACTGTGGTAAAATACACATTGGTATTCCTTTGCGTTGCAAACGAGATAGGTCAATCAAATGAGTAAAATGGAGCTAATTTCAAGCAAGTTAAGCACTCGTCTTTAAAGCTGATGTAATATTGATTTAACTTTAAAGACGACAGAGATAAGTCTTCCTCTTAGACCTCAAGTTCAAGGTTGCATGTTCACTGTTGTACAGTTATGTCGTGCGGTCGTGAGGTGCTGTTGGGTATTTGCAATATGGATTATTTATTGATTGTAATTATACGCTCGGTTTGTAATATACTAGCTTTTAACCCGCGGTTTTGCCTGTGTTCTCTAAGGATCTTGTTTTCTCGGGATAAAAAAAAATCTTACTTATAAATAGTCTGACTCTAACGAACGGATCGGAAGGTTGTATTTTCTGAGAATTCTGCAATAAAGTCAACAATTACTCTAACAAGCTTACATTCATTACATACATACCTTGAATGGAAACAGAAAATAATACATTACGAAAATGTATGGAATATAACCTAATTAATAATTTATAAGTGACTTTATTTCAACTTTACGCGTAAATGAAAATCCCTCGCTACCTTTCTCCCCATTGTACAATCGTTGATTTATCGTTTTTAAATAAAATAGAAATAATCCGCTTTCTTGAAAAATGCTCGACGGAATTAAATTGAAATATGACCTCATTCCGTTTTTATGCTCAATATAATTTGATTAAATATACAAAAAAATGATTACTCATTCAATAACACAACATTCTCTCTTTAAAAGAGTCGGGCTGCCTTGCGATCAGATCTTTTTGGACATGCGGATTTAGTCAAGTCATGGACTATGAACATTACTTACATTTTGCGTTTAGTCTGTTTTCCGACGACCTTTATAAGCTCGTCCGTCCACCTTGTAAGCGGACGTCCTACGCTGCGCTTGCCGGTCCGTGGTCTCCACTCCAGAGCTCTTCGGCCCCATCGGCCATCTGTTCTGTCTGCGCACTATGCGCCCTGCCCATTGCCACTTCAACTTGCCAATCCGCTGGGCTACGTCGATGACCCTTGTTCGAAATAAATTAGTCGTATTATCTATATGTCACCGCCAGTCACCGGAAAATAACAAGATCCGCGAGTTTATAAATTTCCTAGGAAATTTATAAACATTCCTAACCTAACCCAGAAAATTTATAAACTCGCGGATCTTGTTATTTTCCGGTGACATATATAAGTTTGTATAAAGAAAAAAAGGTATGAAGCTCCGCTTACATTGAGATCTGACGGCCGGGTGTGAGGAATGTCCCAGAATATTGATTTATTTTATAGACCGGTAACCCTTTACGAAACAGATATCAAAAATGTCTAGTCTACGGTTTGAATTGACATATTCCAGGGCGATTCCGGCGGGCCGCTCCTGTGCAAGGACCCGTCGGACGCGTCCCGCTGGTACGTGGGCGGCATCGTGTCGTGGGGCGTCAAGTGCGCGCACCCGCGCCTGCCCGGCGTCTACGCGTTCGTGCCCAAGTACGTCCCGTGGATACAGAACCAGATCTCCATGTACAACGACGACGACGCCGAGTCCGACTCCGAGTCCGAGGACATCTGAGTATAGCATACGGCAAGATAGCACCCGGGTAAACGGAAGGTTGGCAACGATGTATGAAAGCCCTCCCTGGAACGAGTTTTATGAACTATATCAGTAGGCGATGTCGAGTTCTAAGGAGCTTCGGATATCTTCTCCAGAATCTGCCGAGCTAAATAATTTATGACAATAAACTGTTAACTATTTGACAATAATAAATCATTATAATATACACAGTTTACATAATTGCCGATATTTATAAGACACTTGTTATATTATGCATAGGTACTTGTAAACGGCTGGGATGTCGTATCGCCGATTCCTTCTTTATATCGTATCCGTATTGTGTGTAATGGCTAACTATTTTTACATATCGCACGATCGCGTAGTAAATTATGTAAAGCTGTGATACTATGAAATCTTTTATGAAATGATGAGGTCGATATATTACGAGTAATAAAGGTTTACCCATAACGTGTAGGTACAAGGTTGAGATGGAGAATAAACTTTGATCGTTTATTTCATTCTCGAAACTTTTTCTCGAGATTTAAACATATATAATGAAACTGTTTTGATTAAATGTGAATTAAATGATAAGCCGCTTATTTAAGTGACGTAGAGTTTTGAAGCTTTAGCCTAAGCTATTTAAATATTTTAATTTAAAATATTTGTTCTTTTACTTACGTTTTCTATTCCGTGTTGTTGAACGTTAGTGTCGGATTAAGCACTTAAGTGTATGTTTGTTTGGTGTTTGATGTTAGTAAATTTAGGGAAAAGTGCTTTTATAGATTAATATATATATTGATTATTTTTCATTTTTACCTAGTATTATATCTACATGAAAAAAAATAGAAAAATGATCTTGGAAAATATCTTCCTAAATTGATAATAAATGTGGAAAAATGTAGAGACAATAAAAATGAATACATAATTGATAAGTTAATAAATTGTATTCGTTCGACAATAACCTTTCACGAGTATGACATAAGTCAGTTATTCGTTAATCAAAAATGAGTGAAAAAAAAAAAAACAATCAAACGATTGACAATAAATTACTTTTTGACAATATATTTACAGATTATAGTGTAAGCTTTGTTATATATACAAAGTTATTGTACGAAATAGAATCTTCAGTTTTAAATGTATCTCTAAAAGTAGGTAGTGTCATTGAAAAATTTAAAAAGAAATTAGTAACATAGCTTTAATAGACTATAAGGTAGATAACTTATTGGTAGATATAGTTGATGTAGTGTGGTGTATATTTAAAAAAAAATGGAAAAAAAAAGTTCCTTTTTACATCAAAATTATTTTATGGCATAGTGTCTTTGATAATGTTTTATGAATTCCTGAGGCAAATTTAGGACACTATATATGAAATGATATTAATGCGGTATTAGCAAAAGCTATGCTCAATGTAATATATATATATATTATATAGATAAAAAAATAGATAAGTATAATGAAGGTATGGTTGTTGACTTTCTAAGAGTCCTCTTCTTATCTCGAGCTTTCTACTAGAGTTATGAATGTTGAGATTTTATATTGAAATTACAGAAATGTTATAAATTGGTCTAAAACCAAGTAAAATAATCCCGTTTTATTTACTACGGTAAAGGAGGGTTACAAGATTAAAAAAAAAAAACTGTTGAGGAACATGCATTCCAACATTTTTGTTTTTCCAATCAGTTGATAATAAATTTATTTATTTTAATTAGATTATTGGAGAGAATAAAAAGTAAATGGCGATGAATAAAATCAGTTTCCAATCTCGTCAAATCTAGTCTTAAATATGTATAGGAATTAAGGTTAATTTTAATCAAATATCTTTATATATGTACTTATGACTATTAGCGGTACAAAGCTTAGTGTTATGTGGCTTCTAACCTACACATTAATGTATTTTTTAAGATTTCTACGAAAATAAATAGACATAACTGTTATAATTGTCTATAAATTATATTTTTACAAAATAATCCTTATTATATCTAAGAATTAACTGGAGCCATCTTATAATGTTGCAGTCGTACTTATGTTTTTATTGAGTGAAGTGTTTACTAACAGAAATTATGTCTATTTATTTTTCAAATTGTCCACATTTTTCTCAAAGCATTTTTTATGTTATTCTTATAATTAATATCTTTTAAAGATTTACAAAATAAGAGCGGATCCGATGCAGTCTTGTATAGATAGATAAGAAATGATGGTAGTCCAAAGGCTGATGAACAAAATTAATGAGATTATTAAGGTAAATGCATATAATTACAAGGAACTGGTATAAAGTTTACAGCCGACTTAAAAATGTCTAATTAAATCAATATCACTTAAAAACTCATTTAAATCTGTTTTTTTTAAAAGCTTAACTCAAAATTTTGACGTAATAATTAAAATTTTAAGTCAAATAAAGTCTGCACCAAAATTGCCATATAAAAATAATAAAGAGAAACAAATTAATTAAATGGACGGTATTGGTTGATAAACAAGACTTCTACGTATTTTTTTTTAATTTTCAGTTAAACCTTTTTATATCGCCAACACATCCCATTATTTTGTGTGTCTATTTCATTTCTCTTTTACTAGTGATGCTTGTCATTTATTTTTAGATACAGAATAGAATGTCTCTGAAGAAAATCTACGTTTATACGTAATGATTATAAATAACATAAAGATGCATTGGTATTTGGCTTTATATAGAACATTTGACATGTTCAGCTCTTAATGTTTAATACATAAAGATGGTAGTTTTATGTATCACAATATATGTAAAAATATGTAACATTATATCGTATACTGATGTAGATAATAATTGCTGTTGAGTAAAACAAACTCTCAAACTCGCACTACAATCATCCGATGTGATATTTCCGGATATCCGGAAAAACACATTTGTCCGGATATTGACCCCCCTCAATGCCCCCATCGATTGCAGCCTATCCCATAAATACGATTCAAACTATTGCAATCGATGTTCGAGTTCGACATACAAAACTTAATAATGAAATGAAAATTGTTTTATTAGTAGACTATAGGTTCGAAAAGGTCTTACATTACATTAATATTTTTCCACCACGATGGTCCGGATTCGCGATAGCCGGATGCTTGCAGTTCGAGTCCAAAAGTAGAGGAAAGTGTCGTGTTCAGAGCATACCTTCATTGAGTCAGCAGGGTTGACTCTAGCTCATAGCATAGGACATTATAGAATACGTATTTGTAAAGAGAACTAGATAAAACTATCGTAACTTAGCGACAATAAATATTTTGATAATGAAAAAAAAAAAACAATTCTAAAAATTCGACTTAACTTTGTATGAAGCTTGGTACTTGAATTTTATCGCATTTCTTTATGTGTTGATTTTGGAAGTATTTTAGTGTTGTACAATGAAGTATCAAGGCACATGTTACAGGCTAAAAATAAAGGTTGTGTGATAAGTGTTTAGCGGTGTATCTACTGTATACTCTACGTCACTAGTATGACGTCACTATTTAGTGCTCACAACTGGCCCCTATTGGATGTTGATTGTTGTAGAAAAAAATATATAAATTAGTATTTAATATCTGTAGGTATACATATTTTCTTTCTGTCCTTTGGGAACTATTACTTTGTTTGTTAGTGAATAAATCACTACCTATATGTACCTATCTACCTATATTTTTATAAAATAAGTCGTCAATTTCACATCAACGATGTAACTAATGCAAATCATTGAAAATATCAATTATATCTCAATTAGTGACAAATCATAAGTTTAAATAGATGCCTAATTTTTATAGACTTTCATAATTTTTCCCAGAAATAAAATTGCATTTATAAACATCAAAATTATTTATTTAAATAATGTTATCATAATATATAATATACCAAATTTTTTATCGAATATAAAGTTCACAGAAACATAATTAATTTATAGAAAAAAAAAGTTTTTTTGAAAGTAATAAAATAATATTTATTACAAATCAAGTTATAATAATATTACCTTAATTACAACGAAAGAGTTAAATGCTATTTTACTTCTGGTAAAAATAAAATAAATTAAGACAATAAAATTACTTAAATAGACAATTACTGTAATGGACAATAATTTTAAATATATAATTATGTATGTATTGAAATTTGTATTTTTTCAACGTCTAGGCTTATGAAGAGATCCTTCGTAGTTTAGCAAATTAGGAGCTTAGGTTTTAGTAAGAATAGGGTGGATGTTATCTATTCAATTGATTTTACGATCTTGAGAATTGATAAAAGTACATATCTTGTATTAGCTAATTTAAATATTTTGTAATAATAAAAAGTCTCCAATATTGGTCGCATGAAATAAATAATAATAAATCGAAGTAAACAGAAAAAGGATTTATCTCGTACCACAGAATAATAAGTATTAACCTCGTACTAAATTTAATCCAGTCTAATCAATTAATTATGACTGTGTTGAGGTTATCAAAACGTTTATTGTTTAGTTTGTGTAGTTTAGTTTGTAAGAGCTCACGGAGTCTTTTTTTTCTATAATTTACTCAAATAAAAAAAAAAACAGAACATTTTTTAAATTAATTTATATAAAAAGTAAGTATGAGCAAAAACCATCTTATAAATTTGATGGTCTTTGGTATGAGGCATCAAAATTAAGGTAGCTGACTCAAAATTCGTTCGTGTTCGCGGTGGTTTTCTTCCAAAAAATCCGGTAATCATCCATTATCTTTTAATGCGCCCTATTATTACATTAACCTGAGATAAGAAAATATAAGAGGTAGACATTAATAGATACGCACAAATTGTTCTGTATTATAAAGCCACTATTTTAGACCTTTTCCGTTTGTTATACGAGTCATTACTGTTTAAACGAACATACATATTTATATCGATGTTATGTGTGGTAGATGACGGTGTTGCTTTCATAGCCAGTATGTTTCACTACGCGATTTTATATGTACGATTATTATTTAAAAAAAAAAAAAAATTTTTTGCTGTTATTCTATATTTGAATAGAGTTGCTTTTTAGTTAGGTAAATTAAGTATTTAGTTATGTATAAATTATAGATAATTTCTCTAAAAATATAATCTATGTGCGAATATATTTTATAGTTGAGTTGACTAAATAACGGAATTATTTACTAAACTTTAGAATTTTATTACCAATGACAATAATTCTACAAATATCAAAACTAATTAAATTATGAAAATTGTTGTTAATTTTTACAAAATACGTTATTTTTTTCTATTTTTATTTTTAATACCTATCGAGCAAAAAAATATCAGATTTGTAAAAATATGTATAAAAAGTAAAGGTAATTACCTTATTTATATATCATTAATTTATCATATTATTATCGATCAAACTCATGACATAATTTTATTTATTAAATTAGAATAAAGTAATTAATTTAGACTTTGAAATCCAACATATATTTTTTAAGTCCAACTTAAAAAAAAAATGTTTTATAAAACTTGTAATGTTTTTTCAAATTGAGTTTAATGAATTAATTCGAATATTTATTATTGATACCTGATTATATTTATTATTGATTAAATTATGCTTATAATATAGCCGATGTAAATATTAGTTAATAATAAACTCAATTTTAGTAAACATTTATTATTTCGATCACTTATCAATGTACCATTTAAATACCTACTGAAATATGAAATATAAGTTTGATTATATTTTATCGAATTCAAAAAGGATGAGTGTCATAGTTTCTATTGTGTCGCTATTCTTTATTTCTCAAGCTTGAATTAAATAATATAAATAACGTGCAGTTTTATTTATTATCAACCAGTTTCTACAAAAAAAAACCTGAATATCAGAATAACTATTCTGATAAACGCTATGTAAGTAAGAACCTACCTAAAAAGATTTTTTGTATTGTTGATAAAGTAAAGAGTATTACTTTGTTGTTAACTTGAAAAACCCACGACGGCGACGGCGGCTGTAAAAATTGTAGTCGAATAAAAGTTGTAATCAAAAAAGGATTAAATAAAATTTTCAGCAAACCCCCGTCAGCACTTATCAAATATAGAGGTACTACTGCAAATCCAAGAAAATCCGTCGGGTGCTGCCATTACCATATCTGTTCTCGATTTCAATTAATATATTAGCAGTATAGAAAAGTTATGTGTCGTAGAGATATAGCAATTTATATCAACTAGATACTACATTTATTTACATACTCAACGCAATTTCAATTAGTCACAAACTCATAAATAGCAAAATTTTAGTTCATTTTGGGGCAGGGAATGGCAGCCCCCCATAACACCTATGTAAGAACATGCACCAATCAAACCCGAACCCATAACTGAAAACTGCATCAAAATCGGACTAGTAGTTTGGAGAAAAATGGCAACATGGATTTGCACAAACAAACAAACATCCTCTTACCCCAAACGCATATACCGTCTCCGTTCCGTCGTGGGTAAAAAGTGCGCCATTAGTAAAGGTAAAGATTCGTTTACACGGCCTGGGGGCTTACTATCAACTCTTATTGCAATTCAAATGACGACCTAAACTGAGTTGTATCGCTATTTCGTACCATGACATCGTTATAGCGATCCAACTGTCATCATTTTAGTCAATGGTTCGCATTTGGTTCGTTTAGTGATTTCGTACCATGACGGCAAATATCAACCTAATCTGGATCGCTAAACTGTCAAAGTAAGCAGACCAAATAAAGTTACTAATATCTTGCCTAAACTGAATTGTTTTCTATATAAGTTGCAAAAAAGTGATAAATTACGAAGTTGAAGGTATTTCGTATTATTAAATAATGTTAAAATATTAAATGAATATGATTTATAGTTTTTCTTTTAGATGAGACAAATTCATATTTTTTGAATTCATACTAAAGAAGCGAACACCTAGGTAACCACCAACGCGTCTTAAAAGATACACAACGAAGTCTTGTCCCTCTGGCCACTGATTTTACCCTATATACTTTGGTTTTAATTTGGATCCGGCACTCATTAAAAACTCACTCGCTGATATTCCAAACATTACCGCGTTTACATATTCAGATACTTTGCTGCAATTTTATCGATATAGAAATATAAACAGTAAATTTTGAAATATTTATTTAATGTTATTCCAAGTTTAATAAGAATAACTATAAAAAATACGTTTAGAATATTAACCTTTATATTATAATCATTCAACAATACCACTTTTAAAAAAATATCACAAAACATAAGTATGTACACTTGTGCATGTATCCGATCGTATATTTGGACAAGGGTTACGTTCTTAGCTCGTGTTAGATTTTTTTATTTTTTACGACAAGTCAACATTCTTATTTGTTTTAAAATCAATAATATTAAGTCCTCTTGATCATCGATGGCTAAGTTAATAAAATAAAGTATAATTTAAAAGTGTGAGACGTAATTAAATCACTTATTTTTTGGTAAAAATGTCATAAAAAAAACCGTAACTTACCGCAAAATCTCATAATTAGGTTTCAAAACGTATCGCATACGGTTCGAGTAAAAGAGACGGGCTTATGTGATGTCTGTGTAGCGTCATCACTTTCTAGCAAAACGCGGATCAGTGACAATGTCGTTCATTCATTCCTCCGTAGGCGAACCATATGCGATTTTTTTGAAGACGTTTCATGGTACGAATTTTAGCGGTTCTGTTTAGGAACCTAGATTGATTTGCGTCGGAAATGAATCGTTTAGTAAAAGTTGATAGTAGGTCTACTGTACCCCGAGTGTAAACAATTGACGTTAGAAAACGCTTACTATCACGTTAGCGTTTACGACATTTTTCTATAGGAATCGGCACAGCGCCTCTCGCGGAATACTCATAGAACTAATTTCTTCCATACAAATTTTTTGTAAACGCAAACGTAATATGCGTTTATTTACGCAAATTCTTTACACTCAGGGTACTGATCAAATATTATATCGACCGATATTACGTTATGATTCGATAATAATAGTGGTGTGTGTTAGTACCTACCTTGATTTATTCCTATAAATACAAATATTCGTCAAGTATATTTGACAAAACTTTGACAAATACGTTTTTGTAGCCGAGTTAGATATAAAGACCCATATTGATAGCTTGTTTATTATTATGATCTACAATAACAACGATTTCCTAAAATTAATACTGAAAAAAGTAATGTGTAACAATACAGCCGAAATATTTCAAAATTTACTGTATAAACACCGATATGAATTGAGATGATTGTTTATCTATACTATATTATAATACTAGCGACCCGCCCCGGCTTCGCACGGGTAGAAGAGCATAATATTATATTCAGGGCCGAATTAAGACTACATGATGCCCTAAGCAATCCACGTCTGTGGGCCCCCCTATCCACTAGTAAACTAGTATGAGTCTTAATTTTTTTTAATGTAGGTATTTATTACAATGAGATAGATCAATACATACCTTAGAATATTATGTACGAAAGAGATAGGTATGTAGAGTAGGTATTACAATAAAAACCAAAACATATTTTTTTATTTGTTCAACTTGCCCTAAGCAATTGCTTAATTTGCTTATGGGATAATCCAGGACTGAATATATTATGCCTACTACATCAGCTTGTTGCGTGGCAACAGCGGGCAGTGGAGCGCGGGTGGAGGTGACTGCATCAAGCGAGACCCGTGTCGTGTCGCGTTAGTGCGAGACCGCTTGAATTTATTTTCTCGCGCGCAATTTTTAATTTACGATAGCTCCTAAGATATTCATTTAAATTATATGGTGTAAAAGAGTAAAATAATGTGCATGAAATGCTTAAAGCCTCTAACTTATTTAAAATTATAAGGATTAATACCGTATTTGTGTAAATAGCTTTCCAATAACCGCTTTATAATTGCCCATTTTTTTAAGCATTGAAATGGATATAGTATGTTATCCTTAAGAGATAGACATATGCCATCGCGGACTTTTCTGTAGACCTATATAAGATACAAAATTCCACTTTACATTATTTTGTTATATCTCAAAGGGTTAAGGCAGCGTTTTCGTTCAAAGCTCCCAGGCGGCTTATTTTTTTCCGACACCTCCAACAAATATAATTATATTTTAGCCAATGTATACAAAAACTTGACAAATTATATACTTAAATCTTCCTCAAGAACCACACCATTGGTGAAAACAGCATGAAAATGGGTGCAGTACTTTGAGTTTATCGCGAACAGACAGACAGACAGACGCGGCGGAGGACTTTGTTTTAGAATATGTAGTGATTATAAAGCTGAAGAGTTTGATTGTTTGAACGCGCTAATCTCAGGAACTACTGGTTCGATTTGAATTTTTTTTTCAGTGTTGGATAGCCCATTTATCGAAGAACGCTATAGTTTACTTTTTATCCCGGGAAAACACAAGATCCCCCTGGAACGCGGATGAAACCGCGGGGCGGAAGCTAGTTAATTATAAGATATAATCTATAGTAACTACGATTTCCTGAACGGAACCAGATTTGTATTTTCGAACCGAATTGAGATGAACACCTCAATCAACATTGATTGAAATTAGTAACTAACAAGAAATAACTAGAGGCGTATTGTTGCGTGCCGTCCATTAATGACGTGATGTTTTTTTAGCATGTTTGAACCCCCTCCTCCCCCTAGTTTAGTTTATGACTAAAATAAATCACGTGTATTTTTTTGTACCTACAAAGAATCTTATTTTTTTTTGAATATTTATCTTTAAATACTGTAGGTATAAAGTATAATCTAATTTTGTTCTAGATAATCGCGGCGCGCGGGGACTACGTTCGTTGCCTGGCAACGGCGAGTCAAGGTCACACTACACGCCGCTTTTCGGTTTTAGAAATCACGCGTTTGACAAAAAATAAATACACGTGATATCTTACTACACCCACCTCCCCCTTCTCACTTCGTAACGTACCCTATATTTCATGATTTTTGCCGAATCCCCCCTCCCCCTTTCATGGCCTCACGTGATTAATGGACGGCCCCTTATGAGCGCGATAAAGAACATACACAATTATGCATGCACCCGAACGCACACAAAGACATTCGAAGAATTTGTTGCAATTTCATGTGTTTTTAATGTTATATAGGTTGGTGAATACAAATGTTCAACAATAACACAATAATACAGATGTACGAATGATAATTTGGTTAAATTATAGAATATCAAAGAAATTAGCCCAAGAAAAATGCTTAGCGGTAAAAATATCGGGTACTTAAAAAAAAGATCCGATCGAATTTATTGAATAAGTTATTATGAATTTAAATGAAATTGAGATAGTTTATGTAAGATTACAAAGAAATATCATGGAATTTAATAGTTTTTAAGTATTACCAGAGTTAATTCCCGGGTTTCGGCGCAAAAAAATGTGGTGTCGTGGCGGCCCTTTTGTTAAAAGGAAGCAACTGACCACACTAGGTCGAAGCACACTGTTAAAATTATTGATAGGTACTTCATTGAGAGCCCAAATTGCTTCAGCTATTGATATCTATATTACCAAACAAGTTATAATGCAGACACTTACCTTGGACTGCTTCACGGTTTTCCTGGATGGCAAGACTCGAAGACTCCTCATTAAATACTTATTCGCTGCAAAATTTTTGATCACTCACACTAAAGTTCATATTTTAATAAACACAAGACAATTGTTGAATTAGGAACTCATTTCCAAATCACCACTAGTTTTTATGGAGACACGTTATGCAGATCGCACGTAAATCACCATCTTTTTTTCCCCCGTTAAGCTCCAATCAGGGCTCAGTAAGGTGCTGCATGCATCGACTTCATAAATCGAGCATCTTGATTGGCCGATATCAATAAAGATTAGATTAAAAACGTATTGCATTAAAACTATACACTAAGAACACATTGTGAACACAAATATATTGTCGGTCCTTTTTAGGATGGGAATACACGTCAGATTTTTTCATCCGATAATCGGATCCGACTATCGGAAGCTGGCGAACATTCAATACAATTCCGTCCGACTATTGTATGTTCAAACAAAGTAATGGCTCCAACGCCTTCCGATAGTCTGATCAGACTATCGGATCCGACTATCGGATGAAAAAATCTGACGTGTATTGCCAGCCTTAAAAGTTAGTTCACCTCTGTATCTCAAAAGACTAGAGCACCAAAGTTTTGTAGCTCTTAAAAATAGTCACTAATTATTTGTTGGTCCTTAGTTTAGTAGGTAGATACAATACATTTATTTTCATATCGAGTAGTCAAAAAGCTATATAGCATATTTTGCACACGTACCTTAATAATGATTAACGTCGATTTTACGGCAGTCCTAGTCGTGTTTTGTGCGTCTAGTATACGTTCAAAATAATTTTGCCAAAAGGCTATCTTCGTTAGCTTTTTCCATTAGAGATGTACGAGAGTACATAGTGATGGATATGTACGACATACGTCAATAGGCTCGCTTTTTAAAGCCTGTCTCACCTTTGGTGGATGAATTTTAATAAAAACAACACAGCTTATTGAATTAATATTTTACTAATGGATATAATATAGTTACATTAATCAACAATAGGTATAAATAACTAGGTGATAACCAGTATGTAAACTAATATGAGACGTAGTTACATGTTTTATACAGGTATACGTTCATTGTTCGTTCACATTGTATGCACAAGATTTGTCGACGTAACTTAGGTTTATATTTAAAAAAAAAAAAAAATTGGAAGAAGTTTTCGTTGTCCTGTTTATAAGACTATATCGGAAAAGACTTAGGTATATCGGAATTAATTGTTTTGTAACAAAATTACCGTGCTTTTATTATTAACATAATATTTTAAGGTTTTTGTTATTTTCAGGTTTTTTTGAGTTATTAAAAAAAAGTCAAAAATAGACAAGACATAAAACAAAGATTAAAATAAATTGAAATAAAAATATTATATTAAGTTACGCCATACAAATCTTGACCTTACGTAACATTATATTTTTAAAATTATAATCTAATCAACAGTACATAATGATTGACATGCCAAATACTTAATATTCGATTCTAATATAATTAAAAAGCTAGCGCCAAAATGAAGCCACAGAGAAAACAATCTATATAAGTTTATTACAAACATACCAGGTGGATATTTCAATATGGTATTTTTTCGAAACCTATGCTTGGTTTATCATTCTGAACAACTATTAGGTACTGTGGGGGTGTAATCTAGGTGCTGGTAAATTTTTAAGGATCTTAGTTTTATGTTATTTTAAATTATATAAATGAATTATCTAGAACCTTGCTCAATAGAATTTTGGTAAACTAACAATGCTACCACCAACCTCTTACACTTCCACCGCCCGTCTCAGGCGCGGGTCAGCAGCACTCGTTCTTGGTTCTTGTACAAATGTTTGAATGTTCGATTTTATGCACAATTTCACACGGTGAACAATAAATAGTGAATTAGCTCATGACAATATGTCCAAGAAACGTTCTTGAAGAAGGCACTACAATTGTCTTTATACACGGTATACGCACGAGTGTTCACATACAGTTCCATAAGCTAACTAACAAGTACTTCACGATCATAAAAAGAGGGTAGTTAATAAAAAAAAAAGCAAGTGACAACATTATTAATCTACCTTAAATATTCTATTAATGAGCAAGGTCTGAACAATTACTATGGGACAAACTCAAAATCGTGAAAGAAATACAAACTTTTCATATTAGAGATCAAGCAATCAGTTTTTTCCGCGATTGTACAACCTAGGATAGGTTTCGAAAATATGCCATATTTAAATATCCATATCTGGTATATCATGGTATCCTTTTCTCACACAAGATGTTCAAAGGTGTGATAGGATAAAATTCAGGGTTAATCTTCTATCTCACTCTCGTAAGTAAAAGCGGTATATTTTAATGAATAAATGGCTTCAATTTGGCCCACAATTAAGTATTCATGACGAAACACAATGGTTAGCGCACAACATCGAATGTCAGTCTTGAGTATTTTTTTTTCTAAATTGACTAATCGATTGATCTGTTCCATTTTAATTGTTACAATTTATTTATAAGTTACTTTAAAGGTTATTGAGAGAAAACTTCGATTTTAACTTAAGTATATTTTACTAAATGTAAAATTCAGGTTAATTTTGTATATTTTGGACGGGTTTATAAGCTACAACATAATATTATATTAAGATAGTTACTAATATTTAGTTTTTAGCAAGGAAAATGTTTCATTTTTCGCCATTTTGACTGATGATTTTTGTTAGGTACATCTAAATTTATTTGCTTTTAGGACCTTATATTTTGGTGGTATTATTATTTATGCAGAAAAAATAACATACTTTTCTCTCAATATCCAATTCGACTAATACAAAAGCAAATATCAAACGGTGCATTTAAATATGAACTTTACGACTTTGCAATAAGAGCTAGTTTGTTTCACAACTCCCGATTCTATACACAAATACATACACGATATTATATTGTTATTTATATTACAACTGAGTCTATTACAAACGACTTTTCTACATCACACGCCAGTCTTTAAGACTCGAAAAAATAATTAAAATGTCATATAATATAATAAATATTTGTGAAACATCTTTTGATTAAAACCACGAAAAATAATATTAATTTAATTTAAAATCATTATTTACAGTAAATAGATAATAAACTATTTTTTTTTAAATTAAAATGCGTTGTGATACTTTCTGGCAAGGGAACTGCGATTATTGATTAAACAGAAAAAATGCCTAACAAAATGAATTAGGCAATTTCTTACCAATTAACGACAATGTCTGAAAGCAATTTCGTCTGTAGGCCTGAGCACCTTCTCGAGACAGAATAAGCCTTGTCAGTAAGAGTCTATGGCCACCGAAAACCCATACATTTCTAGAGAGGAACGATTCGCTCTAAAGTTTTACGACCAATTTCTATTCTACATTTTTTCTGTCTAATCATAATTTAAATTCATGATAGCCCTGCCAGAAGATGCCACACTTTTTACTGCAAGTTAATTTTGCAGGGCGGATTGACTCAGGTTAGTTCGTTAAACTAATTTAGAGTTTCTATTCATACGAATAATATTGAAATACAATCTATTTCATTATATTATCAGGAAAATACGTTTAATACTCTGCAACTTGAGCACAAAGTCGTCTTTACATAATCAAACATTATTTTAAGCTAATACAGTACCTAGCTAAAAGCGATTAAGGACAGTCATCTAACTTATTCCATAAAAATACTGAGATTTTAGTTTGTTTCATTAAATTAAGTTCCGAAGTAACTATTGTACGATTAGAATACTTACAAAATTGACGATAAAGGCGCTGGTAAAGAATCATGGCGAGTTCCATCCCTTGATTTGTACAAAAAGTAAATATACGTAAATAATTGCAGGACCCGTTATGGCAGAGCCACCAAAAACCCTTATAACTTTTGACTCGACAAAATTTATTCAGATTCAGAATTCAAATCCGTGATGGTGGCCCTGCTAGGATGAGTTACACGAAATATTTTATAAACCCCGCAAAATTAAATACCACATTAAAATCGCAGGTTTTCGTCGCGTCATATCATATTTTTATTCCGGGGCTCAATATTTTTTTAAATGTCTTTTTTTTATTATTCCTTAAGCACTTTAGCGCCATTCCAATTTCTATCTATTTTTATACAAATCCTGCCACGATTCTTTCTGTATTATTTTTTAAAATAAACGGTAATAAAATTGTAACCGTTTAAAAATCGATCCGATAACTACAAAAACAAAACTATTTATCATAACGATTCCCGCGAGATTGATCGATTTTAAACTTTATGCCTATACAATTAAAATTAAATACACAAACTAAGTAAATCTACTGTACAAGTAAATACTTTCTATTATCATACTTTTTAAAGTAAATAACCTCTGTTATTAGTAAATAAAGAATAATAAAACCGACTACAGCTACAGAAAATACTATAATATTATGTAACATTTGTTATAAAATGCGAAATGCGATTATTATAGAACATCTTGGCTTTTAAAAAAATATCTGAACAGGAGAGAAGTCTTGATCGTGTTATTGGAAAATTAACCCTAAGACATTGGTGCAGGATTTATGTATTTATGTAGTACCCGCCAGCCAGGCGGGTACTACAAAGTACCCTACCACCGTGCTATGGTTTCATCACGATGTTTTCCTTCACCGAAAGCTCAAGCTCATTGTAGGATTCGAACCCACGACCTTCGCCGCGGCGTCCGACGTCACTACCACTGAGCTATCATCGGCTTAAAAATATTAATTGGATAAGCGATCTGTAGGATTGTCATTTATCAGATTGAAAGTAAATTTAACCGCATTTCGTAATTTATCATTTTTTATATCCATTTACCAATAGACAAACCGCGTTTCGACTTTCAGATAAAATATCAAAGTACACTTCAACACATGTAATAATTTTCTATTCTGATAGATAACATATTATGTAGCACACGATTTTAAATCCACGACTTAAATTTAATGATATGAAACAAGCGCGAAGATTCATAATATCAAACTATTTTCAATTTAAACACAGCTTCACTCAATGGGGGCTACCGTTTTTGTGCTCACCAGTTGGCGCCACTGTCGAGTAAGGTCCTGAAGTATAACTATCAAAGGTTGTTATTACTGGTGCGAAAACAATGTTTACATTTAAATCATGTTTAATACCTTAAGTCGTACCGTAAAAATATCGAGCATGTCTCAGTTTTGTGCAGTTCAGTTTTGTTCGGAAAAAAGGATGTCTCAAAACACTGAATTCATTGATCCGTAACTCATATTTGGCATAATTAATCTCAGGTATAGCAAAATATTCACAACATTATTCTAATTAGACATAAACCCTCGTGACAGACCTCACACTACACTAGCGCCTCTAGCGGCGATAACCCCCACTAAGCATTGCCAATATTTAAGCAATATATATTTAAAAATGAAATATAAAGCGATATTCTATAATTAAATATTTATGACCGAATCTTTCTTAATCAGTCCCGATATAGCCTCTTTCGTTCACATACAGTCGACTTATGGACACCATCTGGCATGATGAATATGCCATTATGAACTCAATTCAAAAAGCAATAAAATTTGTGATGGCATTTTAGACCGTATGGGTATTTGGTGCTGGCAATTTAGCACTGGCACAAAACAAAGCTACAATTTATAATAGTCGACTGAATACGTCTCAATAATAAATAGAATGAATAGCTGAATAGTCTTTGGTTTAACATTAAAATTTTAGAATCCGTTTTAATTTATTTTTTTAACAAATGGATGGGAGTCAATGCAATCATTTGAATTACCATTCATTCGAAAATGTTATTTATTATTTTTTGCTGTAATTTGTGCATTTAAACATGCATAATAATAATTAAAAATCATTTAAGGTTACTGTTCTCATATAAATTGTCGCAGTCAAATAGAAAAGGCCAGGATATAGCTATTTTTACTAGCTTTATCACTACAGATACAGCTACATCTCAGCTATTTGTATTTCCAAGATTTAAGGCGAAATTTGTGTATGATAAAATTAACAAAATACTTATCATTTCGAAGATAAATCATCATCCCATGTGATAAATCATGTTCCCAATGATTTGGGGTGGAATACGTACATTTCTTTCATTCGACTTTACTCATATTATTTTTTATACAATCTATCCAATATATTTATTAAGTCAATTTCGAAGATAAATGCATTTTAAAAGCTTACTATTTTCATACAAACCCTTGGGGATCAATTCTATTGCACAATTTTGGAATATGGTATACATAAAATAACCCATTATATTTGTATAAAATAATATGTTTAAACTTTAAATAAAAATTAAAATTAATTGGTTTTAATTTTATAACACATTTGTAGCATGTTATTTTATGAATTTAAGCGCGAATGACGACTTAAACGATATACCGATACCCATTTGTCCATACACTGGAATATTTCTAATTTACATTTAATTATTTGTCCGTTCGTACATAGTATTAATTCACATAAAGTAAGTAGTTGTTATTTTAACAGAGTATTTTTTTTTCAAGCTTAAAATGGGAAGATAGGGGAAAAAGAGGGGCAACTCCCAATATTGCGTTGTTCTGCTTATTTCTTATAACATAAAGGCGTTAATATTTGCAATTATTTTTATTTAGTAATATTATACAAAAAAATGCTACTAACAATGATTGTGATAATTATTGAACTTTTTAGTATTTAAAGAGTAATGATTTTGCTAAAGAATAATTATGAAATAACTTTAAGCGTAGTGTAAAAATAAGTGCAAAGAAAACACGCCCTTATCACAATATAGTTAAGATTCAAAAATAGATCTGTAGAAGGAACAACAGTGGAGATCACGATGAGATAAAAATCTAGTCTTCAAAATTCGCTGTTTTTGTTTGTCGAGATTATATCTTAGGCCTATAATTAGAACCACTTTATTAAAAGTAAAATAAAATAAAAAATGAGGTACTTTTGTTTGTCTTGGACACGCGAGGCATTTGTTTTTAATGTACAGTCAGCGGCAAAAGTATCTTGGCACTTTAGTACCGTGTCACATTACACAATTCATAATTTTCATACAAACTGTCAAGAAAATGTCAATAGATTATTATGAAAGGGTACTAAAATGCCAAGCTACTTTTGCCGCTGACTGTACTTACCTACTATACAAGCCTTTTTGAATATTATAGGGTATTAACTCAGAAATTGCTTTTCCATACATAAATTCAGTATAATTTCACTGAAATGTATGGGTTTCTATAAAATTATAAGAGATTTTCTCTAAAATATTACTTTACGTTAATTAATAAACACGCCTTGTGTATCCAAGAAATAAATTTACTAACTTTAGTACCTTTTCGAGATGCTTGTTAATGTAATCTAGGCCTTATGTAAAGGTAGTTAGAGTACCTTTCATTTTGAGATTAGCGCGTATTTCAAATAAATTTATTACAATCTATTTGAATTAATTGAATGTCGGTTTTGCGAATAAATTTTACGATTTGATTTCAATATTGATTCAAATAGAAAGTGATTGAAACGATATTACGTAATCCACGCCTTAGGTTCCTTGAGTATAGTTAAACATTACTTGAGATTCAATAGATGGCGTTAGTCTCGCAAATTTTAGTTTTAAATATTTTCTAACTTTCAAACTGTCCGATGTATCAAATCTGTTGGCAAATAATGTAGTATTCTTCAATAAATATCCACCAAAAATGAAAAACAAAATTAGCGAAGCTAGCGCCGCTAATTTACAGTTACCTAGACCTGTACAACATTATTTTTAGTAAAAAAAAATGAAACACTAGGAGAATCGATGTTTTTTTTTTTCAAAAAATCATTTTGTAAACATAGATAAAGTGGTCGCCCGCTCGGCGCCGTGTCTAAAATCTTTATTGACATGATCCAAGATATTTTTATGGAGACACTTAACCAGGTTTTAAGCTATTGTATAGCTTTTATCGCGGGCTTCGGGGTTTGAGCGCGGCGACCGAATCAAGAAATTTTGATAAAAAAAAACAAAAACACCTAACACCTCCCACATGCTGTTTGTGAGAAGGTATATAGGTGTATAGGTATCTATTAATATCAAAGAAAAAAAAACAATAAATAATTATAATTGCATAAGTTGATAAAAATATGCTATGCAATAGCTTTACCGCGGCAGTCCCCGAGTGCCACACGTATTTTTTTTTCCAAATTCTTCAAAATATTTTTTGGGTTCGGTTTAACGCTATGCCAAAAATAGTGTTGTATATAATATAATATGGATTATATAATATAATATGGTATTTCTCAGTGATGCATGTTGGCGAGGAAGGCGGGGTCGACGGAGGCCACCTTGGCGGTCAGGAACGCGTGCATACAGAACAGCAAGCTCTGCAGAATCTGGCATTCCAGCTCCTAACACATACATTATTGATGATCGACCACGATACACAACATTTAAGATAAATTAAATTAGTTGGCGAAACTATACAATTGCATTTTATACAGGATGATTTTTTAGTCACTGGCAATACTTGCAGGGGTGGAAGTACTCATCAATATGAACAACTTTTACTATGGGACTAACTGTGAAATCACGAAAAATTATCAGCTGTTCCATACAAAAGTTCAATACCTACTCGACCAAAAAGTATGAAGCAACCATTTTATTTTACGCAATATCAGAGATGGTCCCAAACTAAAAGTTGTTCATATTGATGAATATCGATGAATACTTAGCAATGTCCTTGTTAACTTAACACTCACCTTAGTTTCAATAACTTTGGTCTCCGAGTCTTGGAAGTGTAGTTTTAGCTTCGACTTGCCATCATCGCTTGAGCCTCTTAATTGAGAAAACCTGCAAATTATGATTTGTTTTATAAGACGAAACATACACTGTAACCTGGGTGAGTAACTTTTATAATAAACGATTTTGATGAAATAAAATCAATCGAAACGGGTAGCATGAAAATCCGTTTACTGGTTACGAAGATTAGCGTGTTCAAAAGAAAGACAAGAAAAAAAACGTTGGTATTACATCCAAATAAACCATACACCAAAAAAATGTATAGATGTAGGAGAAAGAAGCGAGGAATTCAGTGAGCATTAGTATAAGTTCTGTAAAACGTTTGGAGTATCCAACTATAAACGAAAATAGACTGAGAGCTAGATTTGAACTCTGAGCTTTCTCAGGGGTTCATCACATATCCACACCCATACATGTGCGTGGGGAGGGGGGGGGGGGAGCGAGACAGCAGGATCAGGTGGAGGCAGTAAGCGTGCATGCCGGTCGTGTCGTGGCCGTCCCGTGTTGCAGTAGTGGTGTACCTGTACCTGTATGCCCAGAGGGGCGGGTCGTGCGGCACGCCCTCGCTGAGCGCGAACCCGCCCGCCCAGTCCAGCGTCAGCGTCGCCGCGCGCCCCACGTGCACCACCGTGAACGTCTTCTTCTGAAACGGTCATGTTCTACATCAACAACAACCTCCATTATAGGTATGCCTTGTACCCATCATTCTTACTCAATACGCACTTCACACCCGAAATAAAATAAGAGATCTTATATATTAGCCATTGTAGTGTAACGAGCCGAAAAGTATTTCATACTGGTATATAACTATGCCCGCAGTCTAAGGAGTAAGGGTTTGTAACCAAAAGAGCGCGCTTTTCAATAAATCAGAAATCCAGATTTAATTACGTAACTCATAGATAAAAAGCTTCAAAATAATAAAACGTTCCAATAACTTACTCCTTAAGTTTATCATTATCTGAATCGACAACCGAATCGACTTAAAACCTCTGTTCTATTTCAAGTAAATAAGTTAACAAAGAAAACAAAACTTCTTGACACAAAAAAGAAGTATTGCTGTCAACTGTCAGCCCAGACTAGAAATATTAATTTTCTGTCACCATTTCTTTTAATTTATGTAAATATAGCTGATATTCTAGTAAAATGAGTTTCAGCGGTAAACACGTATGTACTTTACCACAAGACCCGAAATGCTTTGACTTACCTCCCAACGCTGGGTTCTTTCGTCACCAGGTATACAAATATTCATACAACTCTACACGACTACTCCTAACACCTGTATTTGACCACAATATTACTATGTGTCAGTTATAGGAGGAAGCCAGCCAGACGGGTGCTACAAATTACCCTACCACCGTGCTATAGTTTCCTCACGATGTTTTCCTTCACCGAAAGCTCAAGCTCATTGTAGGATTTGAACCCCACGACCTTCGCCGCGACATCTGATTTCACTAATGCTAAGGGAATAGATTGAATTACCCCTGCTACTATAACATGAGCACCAGGCTATCAAAAGATAAGGACTTCTCCTTCTAACTTATATAGTGTCAATCCTCCCGTAGCGAGCCTCTTTGCGGGTGACTTGAAACTGGCGTTTTGAGCCCTGAGTTTGATTACCTCAGTTAACGTATCTGTAGACCGGAATAACAGTTGGTAATGTACCCGAGAGACAGTGAGTTGTGTTGGGACTTAAATTATCTTCAGTGAAATGTCGGCCATATTTTAGAGGTTTTCGCTCTTCGGGGACGGGCGTGTATTAATTATTGTCGCCATAATTACTTAATAACCATCATCATAACCAGATATGCAATATCCGTCAACTTTTACTGCCGTGCGAGTGGCACCACGGGTCCGTGCTGTTCATCCGGAGCCAGAAGAGCCTGAAGCTGGAGAAGAAGCGACAGGTGGCAACGGCGCACTGGCTCATATGGCACCCTTACAGCCCCATCAGGTTCTATTGGAACTGCTTCTCGATGTGTTTGACTTTAGCCGTTTTTGTGTACATGCCTTTCCAGGTGTTTTTTGAGTGTAAGTGTAGTCAGTTGGTAAGCAGCTATCACCTCTGTTCAGGTAGTTCTAGTTTTATCATAGGATTTTGGGAAAACAATGGAAGCTATCCAAATGGAGCAGGTTCTCGAACCCTCGTGACTATAAAACTAACGTAGACACATTCACAACTAGCGTCTCGGTGAAGGAAAATTTGATGAAATACGCATGCTTTAAACGTATTCCAATCTTTGTGTGATGGTATGGGTTGTGCTATGGACGTATAGTCTCCATTCCCCACGCTGCCAGAAAGTGTGCCAAAAGTGAGGTATATAAGCTGTTGGTGACAGTGACGATTTGTATTCTGCAGGAATAAACCCATTAATATTTCTCCCAGGTCCAAACCCTTACGACCCGTTTATTTTAATGACCGATTTCATCGCCTTTCTGAGTTTATGCACGGGCTTCATAACCGGGTACGTAGACGAGGACAACAAAATCATCGTATTGGACACCAAACTCATCATCAGGCGCTACCTCCGGAGATATTTCATACCAGACTTAATTAGCGTACTGCCTTTGCAACTGATAGAACCATTCGGAAATTGCCAGTACCCAACACATACTACAATGTTTATATTTAAGCTGCTCAGACTAGCAACCCTAAGGGATGAATGGGGGAATCTCCTGCAGCAATTAGAAGTGACGTACATAAAGAAAGTGGCCCTCACAATTATGTTGCAAGGCCTGTTGTTCCTGCATTGGATGACGTATTTTCACTATCAATTACCGGCATTTTTTATTCATATCTACACAGAGGAGGCTCGAATGCTCGTATGGCTACAACGGTTTGCTGTTACAACAAACCAAAACTCTGTATTCAAAAAGTATACTGCAAACTTGTTTTTGGTGACTGGTCTTTGCATTGGCGCGGGTTATTATAGTCCTACAGACGATTACCTAGTCCTGGAATTAATCCAGTCGGCGACTATTTGTATCGTCGGTCTTGTGTTTCTCGCTCACTGCTTCTCAACGTTGCTACGTCTGGTGACGTATAAACAATTCAAGTCTCATTTATTCAACGGGAGATACAAAGAGTTGGAACAGTACATGATTTTCAAAAGACTGCCAAAATTTTTGCAGCAAAAAATTCATTTGTTTGTCAACTATAAGTTCAACAGGCATTATTTTAATGAGGAGTTTATAATGAAAACGATTAATGAGCAGGTCAAGCAAGAGATCAATATGCATTGCTGCAAGCGGCTTGTCATGAATGTGCCGCTGTTTCAAGACATGCCTATTGCGTTAATGAACGCTATTGTATTCAATTTGAAACAAGCCTTGTATATGCCCGGAGAAGTGAGTCACATCAGCTTTACTATTTATTTATTTTCTTTTAGGAAGATTTACAGCAAAATAGTTGTAATAAGTTAAAAGTTGAACATTCATATGCCATTTAAAAATCTCCACTACTTAAGATAGATACTATAAGATTGATTTTCGAATAACTTCAATTTGTAATTTTCAGGTTGTAGTTAAATGTGGTGACGGTGGAAGCTGTTTATATTTGATTTCTTCTGGTACTGTCGGTGTTATGGATTCTACTGGCAAAGAGGTGATTATAAATAATTTATATCAGATATATGGGGAACAAGAATTTAGGAATATTTTCTAATAGCTTGTCTTATATTTTAGACACAACAATAAGCCAAATTATATATTGGTTTTAGGTTGCACATTTAAGGGACGGGTCGTTTTTCGGCGAGAATGCGCTGTTTCGGCCGGGCGCATTACGCAGCGCTACCATTATAGCGTTGGAAATCACAGAAATGTACAAGTAAGTTGAAGACTAGTTTTTAAATAAAAAAAAATTTAATAATTTAAACCCTATCGAAGTTCAGAGAAACATACAGTCGAAATTTAAAAGCCAGTTCCTTTCTGGGCTTTGTGTGTTCACTTTCTTCTACATTATCACTTTTGAGAATTAAGAAATATCATAAGAAAGATCATAATCACAAATCAGTTAATAGTCTCATTTTTTTTTTTACAGACTACACAACAAAGACTTTATAACGTGCCTGCAACCGTACCCGCATCTCAAGCGGCAGCTCGAGGAGGCCAGCAACCGACGACACCACGCGCCCGTCCCCGCCTCCGCCACTAGATAACTTTACTTTATGTTATGGGACGGCTAAATATAAGGAATGATTTTGTAATATTAAGCATTTATTTGTTCTATAGCTCATTTAAAAACATGAAAAATGAATTAAATTTGGTAGGTATAGGCACCGCCAGCTGTTTTGGTTTCATAAGAAACTGCATCAAAATATAACCTGAAATACCGGCCAGATAACTCTAAAAATCAAAACTTTGAAATTGGTATAGTTTGTGTTGGCTTTTAATTATTACTTTCTAATAAAACATATAGTCGTATCAAACCGATTGGCGGCCGCGTCTCAATATTGTATAACTATAACTGACCCCGAGCCTGATGACAGAGTTGACGATGTTGGCGGTCCAGGCGGCCTCGACCCGCAGCAGGTCGCGCCGCGTCTCAATATTGTATAACTATAACTGACCCCGAGCCTGATGACAGAGTTGACGGTCCAGGCGGCCTCGACCCGCAGCAGGTCGCGCCGCGTCTCAATATTGTATAACTATAACTGACCCCGAGCCTGATGACAGAGTTGACGATGTTGGCGGTCCAGGCGGCCTCGACCCGCAGCAGGTCGCGCCGCGTCTCAATATTGTATAACTATAACTGACCCCGAGCCTGATGACAGAGTTGACGATGTTGGCGGTCCAGGCGGCCTCGACCCGCAGCAGGTCGCGCCGCGTCTCAATATTGTATAACTATAACTGACCCCGAGCCTGATGACAGAGTTGACGATGTTGGCGGTCCAGGCGGCCTCGACCCGCAGCAGGTCGCGCCGCGTCTCAATATTGTATAACTATAACTGACCCCGAGCCTGATGACAGAGTTGACGATGTTGGCGGTCCAGGCGGCCTCGACCCGCAGCAGGTCGCGCCGCGTCTCAATATTGTATAACTATAACTGACCCCGAGCCTGATGACAGAGTTGACGATGTTGGCGGTCCAGGCGGCCTCGACCCGCAGCAGGTCGCGCCGCGTCTCAATATTGTATAACTATAACTGACCCCGAGCCTGATGACAGAGTTGACGATGTTGGCGGTCCAGGCGGCCTCGACCCGCAGCAGGTCGCGCCGCGTCTCAATATTGTATAACTATAACTGACCCCGAGCCTGATGACAGAGTTGACGATGTTGGCGGTCCAGGCGGCCTCGACCCGCAGCAGGTCGCGCCGCGTCTCAATATTGTATAACTATAACTGACCCCGAGCCTGATGACAGAGTTGACGATGTTGGCGGTCCAGGCGGCCTCGACCCGCAGCAGGTCGCGCCGCGTCTCAATATTGTATAACTATAACTGACCCCGAGCCTGATGACAGAGTTGACGATGTTGGCGGTCCAGGCGGCCTCGACCCGCAGCAGGTCGCGCCGCGTCTCAATATTGTATAACTATAACTGACCCCGAGCCTGATGACAGAGTTGACGATGTTGGCGGTCCAGGCGGCCTCGACCCGCAGCAGGTCGCGCCGCGTCTCAATATTGTATAACTATAACTGACCCCGAGCCTGATGACAGAGTTGACGATGTTGGCGGTCCAGGCGGCCTCGACCCGCAGCAGGTCGCGCCGCGTCTCAATATTGTATAACTATAACTGACCCCGAGCCTGATGACAGAGTTGACGATGTTGGCGGTCCAGGCGGCCTCGACCCGCAGCAGGTCGCGCCGCGTCTCAATATTGTATAACTATAACTGACCCCGAGCCTGATGACAGAGTTGACGATGTTGGCGGTCCAGGCGGCCTCGACCCGCAGCAGGTCGCGCCGCGTCTCAATATTGTATAACTATAACTGACCCCGAGCCTGATGACAGAGTTGACGATGTTGGCGGTCCAGGCGGCCTCGACCCGCAGCAGGTCGCGCCGCGTCTCAATATTGTATAACTATAACTGACCCCGAGCCTGATGACAGAGTTGACGATGTTGGCGGTCCAGGCGGCCTCGACCCGCAGCAGGTCGCGCCGCGTCTCAATATTGTATAACTATAACTGACCCCGAGCCTGATGACAGAGTTGACGATGTTGGCGGTCCAGGCGGCCTCGACCCGCAGCAGGTCGCGCCGCGTCTCAATATTGTATAACTATAACTGACCCCGAGCCTGATGACAGAGTTGACGATGTTGGCGGTCCAGGCGGCCTCGACCCGCAGCAGGTCGCGCCGCGTCTCAATATTGTATAACTATAACTGACCCCGAGCCTGATGACAGAGTTGACGATGTTGGCGGTCCAGGCGGCCTCGACCCGCAGCAGGTCGCGCCGCGTCTCAATATTGTATAACTATAACTGACCCCGAGCCTGATGACAGAGTTGACGATGTTGGCGGTCCAGGCGGCCTCGACCCGCAGCAGGTCGCGCCGCGTCTCAATATTGTATAACTATAACTGACCCCGAGCCTGATGACAGAGTTGACGATGTTGGCGGTCCAGGCGGCCTCGACCCGCAGCAGGTCGCGCCGCGTCTCAATATTGTATAACTATAACTGACCCCAAGCCTGATGACAGAGTTGACGATGTTGGCGGTCCAGGCGGCCTCGACCCGCAGCAGGTCGCGCCGCGTCTCCGCGCTGAAGTACCGCGGGCCCGCCGCCCCGGGGCCCAATGTAGACGCGCTGCAATATTGTATTACTATCATTCACGCAGTTTAGACCCAACGAGGGCATTTATGAAGGTTGAATAGACTGAATTTACCACCAATAAGTCTTCAACTGAGAAGAACCGGCAAGAAACTCAGCAAGGTAACACTTGTTCTTTTGTTACGAGCCGTAACACACCTACAACTAACTGTGGATCCAATCTGGATCTCATCTGCTCATCAATCGGCTCTAGAAATTGAATCACAAATTGATTGGGTCATCATCCACGGATGATAAAGCCCACGACGTTTTACTTATTGTTGGATCACACGGCATCCCAAATGGGGAACCCACGTTTTTGTCACGGCATTGAACGATGCAACGAATCAAGCTAACAAAAAAACTACCACTAATAAAGATCTCCACTAATATATGTTCTAATATTCAGCAAACAATTGTTTTATTATTTGATGAGATATGTATTGTTTACCTGCTTTGTACTAAGAAGCAATGTTGCCGCCAGTCGACAGTTTCGCTCTCCTTGACCGTCCGGAACATCGTCTGGTACACCTTCAGGATCTCCGGACACTTGGCCACTTCGCTTATGTTCATCTATCAATAGGAACCAGATATATGCCGTAAGTGTCAAAAACATGTCGCTGGATAAACCTCATTCATTGTTCTTATTTCAAATTAACAGTCAAATACCGTTCAATGAAAAAACATATATTGCAGGTGTTCATTGTTTGCCACTTACGCTACTTAAGCTACTTTTACAAGTTTTAATAATTCTTCAAAAAGTTCCAACAATTTTATTAATAATAATAATCTTTGTAAACGAAAATAATTAAAGGTTATACTTTACACTCAGATTTGGATCAAACATATTCATACACACAAATATTTGTAGTGTAGTGTGTAGCTTTCCGGTCTATTAGGACTGATTTTTGTATTGTACTGATCTCATATTTAACAAATCTCAAAATCACCTTTACCTAAAATGACCGATTTTCTAAATGTCTTTATTTAAGAATGTCCAAAATAAAACTGTCAAATAAATGTAGTCAGTAACACTTTGTTTGAATAGCGACTAGTGTGTAGTGTGCAGTGTGTAGTGTGTAGTGTGCAGTGTATAGTGTGCAGTGTATAGTGTGCAGTGTATAGTGTGCAGTGTATAGTGTGCAGTGTGTAGTGTGCAGTGTATAGTGTGCAGTGTGTAGTGTGCAGTGTGTAGTGTACAGTGTGCAGTGTGTAGTGTGCAGTGTAACTATACACACTAGTGTAGGTGCAGTGTGTAGTGTTTAGTGTGCAGTGAAGTGTAGTGAAGTGTGCTGTGTAGTATGTAATTAAGCGTGTAATGTGTAGTGTATTGTATTGTATTGTGGTGAAGTGTGTAGTGTAGTGTGACCTGTGTGACTGACCGGGGGCACATCGTAGAGCATGACATCGGTCCCCTTGAGCAGCAGGAACTTGGGCCGGTAGGTCTGCCAGGGCTGCGCCGCGCTGACCACGCCCTCGTGCACCCACCCCATGTACTCGATGCGCTCGCCCGCCGGGAAGTGACGGTTGAAAAGCTTCATCTGGATAATAACATTTTTTTTTAGAACAGTAAATGTGCATATCACTGTCCGTGCACTGGCATCATTAAAACGTCACGCGAGACATTTTTTAAATTTTGATTTTTTTTAGACTAAGTTAAAAGCAAATGACGTTTGCATTTGTAATTGGTATATTATGTTACCAAGTTCGTGCATGATTAAGATAATCTATACAGGGTGATTTTGTTATCACTGGCAATACTTGTAGGGGTGGAAGTACTCATCAATGTGAACAACTTTTATTATAGGGCTAACTCTGATATCGCGTAAAATAATATTGTTGCTTCATACATTACTTCCACCCTTGCAAGTATTGCCAGTGATAACAAAATCACCCAGTATATATAAAAATGGATCGCCGAAATGTATGTACGCGCATAACTTCCAAACGACTGCACCAAATTGGATAAATCTTTCTTTGATGTGTTCGTTATTGTCAAGTTTGTATGAAACAAAAATTACACCGGGAACGTGGGTGAAACCGCGGGGAACAGCTAGTTATTTATAAATAAACTTTTGCTTTATGATCAAGATTGAAAACGCAAATATATCTTAACCTCAACATGTATCTTCTTAATCTTCTTCAAATCAAAATAAGTAAACATAAAAAAATATTTATTTATTTTATTGCGAGTGAAACAGTTACAAAACCTATTTCTACCAAAGCGTTTTTAAAATAGATGGCAGCACAATCATTCAATTTCAGAGGTCACATATCATCAACATATTTTTTTAGGATTCCACAGTGAAGTCAGGGTCTGTGCCGTGGAAAGTGTCCACGTATCACGCATGTACCTGCAGATTGGTAAGTCCCACAATATTGTCAGAGATGCTTTTCAACCAATGTGACAATGCAGCAGGATCTTCAGCGTGAATTACGCCTGTTGTTAAATGTGGTCGACCACCACGGACCTAAAATAAAAGAAATACAGTCAACTCATAACGGTTGGTCATGGATTTTGGTATTTTTTTTAATTTCTTTCGGTTGGAAATATAGTTTTGGGTCGTATGTATGTGGGCATAACTTCCCACACCGCTGGTTTCCTGAGGTACTAAAGAGTCTAAAGTTTACTTTGACTAGCTGTAACTTGAAAATTATAATCTAAACATTATTTTTTGGGGCAACATGTAAAGTACAGACACAATCTGGCGTTTTCGGGGAATGTCAGCGTTCTGACTCACCGGACGGTATAGTAAAAGTTGTTAAGAAATAGTTTGATTCAGTGACTTACCTCAAACGCTCCTGGCCTCAATTTGTCCGTCCCCAAAACGTATCTCGTTACGTAGCCCATCATAAGTGGCACTGAAATCATAATAATGCTCTTAACTTTGCATAGTTTTTATTTATTTATTACATACTTTTTTATTTCTTATTAAAGTGTCAATTGATAATATCCCAAGACATTTCTTAACACACGGCATATTTGATAGCAAAATAAACAAATATGTATAAACAGGCAGGCAGGTCCGCGGGTCGGTCGGAGGCGACTGAGGGCGGGCGGGAGCCGCGTGTGGAGCCTGTAGTGTAGTGTAGTAGATAGTGTTGTATAATACCGGAGACGACGTCGATCCACTCCTTGGTGGGCAGGTCCGCGGGTCGGTCGGAGGCGACTGAGGGCGGGCGGGAGCCGCGCGTGGAGCCTGTAGTGTAGTGTAGTAGATAGTGTTGTATAATACCGGAGACGACGTCGATCCACTCCTTGGTGGGCAGGTCCGCGGGTCGGTCGGAGGCGACTGAGGGCGGGCGGGAGCCGCGCGTGGAGCCTGTAGTGTAGTGTAGTAGATAGTGTTGTATAATACCGGAGACGACGTCGATCCACTCCTTGGTGGGCAGGTCCGCGGGTCGGTCGGAGGCGACTGAGGGCGGGCGGGAGCCGCGCGTGGAGCCTGTAGTGTAGTGTAGTAGATAGTGTTGTATAATACCGGAGACGACGTCGATCCACTCCTTGGTGGGCAGGTCCGCGGGTCGGTCGGAGGCGACTGAGGGCGGGCGGGAGCCGCGCGTGGAGCCTGTAGTGTAGTGTAGTAGATAGTGTTGTATAATACCGGAGACGACGTCGATCCACTCCTTGGTGGGCAGGTCCGCGGGTCGGTCGGAGGCGACTGAGGGCGGGCGGGAGCCGCGCGTGGAGCCTGTAGTGTAGTGTAGTAGATAGTGTTGTATAATACCGGAGACGACGTCGATCCACTCCTTGGTGGGCAGGTCCGCGGGTCGGTCGGAGGCGACTGAGGGCGGGCGGGAGCCGCGCGTGGAGCCTGTAGTGTAGTGTAGTAGATAGTGTTGTATAATACCGGAGACGACGTCGATCCACTCCTTGGTGGGCAGGTCCGCGGGTCGGTCGGAGGCGACTGAGGGCGGGCGGGAGCCGCGCGTGGAGCCTGTAGTGTAGTGTAGTAGATAGTGTTGTATAATACCGGAGACGACGTCGATCCACTCCTTGGTGGGCAGGTCCGCGGGTCGGTCGGAGGCGACTGAGGGCGGGCGGGAGCCGCGCGTGGAGCCTGTAGTGTAGTGTAGTAGATAGTGTTGTATAATACCGGAGACGACGTCGATCCACTCCTTGGTGGGCAGGTCCGCGGGTCGGTCGGAGGCGACTGAGGGCGGGCGGGAGCCGCGCGTGGAGCCTGTAGTGTAGTGTAGTAGATAGTGTTGTATAATACCGGAGACGACGTCGATCCACTCCTTGGTGGGCAGGTCCGCGGGTCGGTCGGAGGCGACTGAGGGCGGGCGGGAGCCGCGCGTGGAGCCTGTAGTGTAGTGTAGTAGATAGTGTTGTATAATACCGGAGACGACGTCGATCCACTCCTTGGTGGGCAGGTCCGCGGGTCGGTCGGAGGCGACTGAGGGCGGGCGGGAGCCGCGCGTGGAGCCTGTAGTGTAGTGTAGTAGATAGTGTTGTATAATACCGGAGACGACGTCGATCCACTCCTTGGTGGGCAGGTCCGCGGGTCGGTCGGAGGCGACTGAGGGCGGGCGGGAGCCGCGCGTGGAGCCTGTAGTGTAGTGTAGTAGATAGTGTTGTATAATACCGGAGACGACGTCGATCCACTCCTTGGTGGGCAGGTCCGCGGGTCGGTCGGAGGCGACTGAGGGCGGGCGGGAGCCGCGCGTGGAGCCTGTAGTGTAGTGTAGTAGATAGTGTTGTATAATACCGGAGACGACGTCGATCCACTCCTTGGTGGGCAGGTCCGCGGGTCGGTCGGAGGCGACTGAGGGCGGGCGGGAGCCGCGCGTGGAGCCTGTAGTGTAGTGTAGTAGATAGTGTTGTATAATACCGGAGACGACGTCGATCCACTCCTTGGTGGGCAGGTCCGCGGGTCGGTCGGAGGCGACTGAGGGCGGGCGGGAGCCGCGCGTGGAGCCCGCGGCGCTGCCCGGCCGGGACGAGCCTTCGTCGCACGAGCCCCACGCACTCTGGAAGTTGTTTTATTTTAATCAAAAGGTTCGACTGAAAGCAAGTTGTGATGGTTAAACGTAGTCGTGATCCTTTTCGACATCACACGTGAATCAATTTTTGTTATATTTTTCTTTCTTTATTTCTTGGTTTAGGGTCTCGAAGACAAACCCTTATAGTTTCGTCATGTCCGTCTATCTGTCATGGTAATTTTACTAGAAGACTACAAGTGATATGAAGCAGAAATGTTGTAAAACATTTATGACGCAAACAAATTGTAACGGTGATTTTTTTTTGGTCATGTATCATATCGAACGGGGTAATGTTAAAAAGATATTTTACATAGAGAGTTGTCTGATTTTTTTGATACAAAAATTCATTGCTAGAGTTGCGTCCTCTAGTAGCAGCTCAAGTTGTCGCGCAACGAGCCATGGAGAGGGCTATACTCAGAAATGAGGAGATTCGTAGACAAACTAGGGTCACCGACATAGCCCAGCGGATTGGCAAGTTGAAGGCCACTTCGACTTGCCAATCCGCCGTTCCGCCGTTATGCGCACTGCCAAATGGGCAGGGCACAAAGTGCGCAGAACGAAAGGCCGATGGGGCCGAAGAGTTCTGGTACCACGGACCGGCAAGCGCAGCGTAGTACGTGGACAGACGACCTTGTAAACGTCGGCGGAAAATGCTGGATGCATGCCACTCTGGACCGGTCCTATTGGAGATGCTTAGGGGAGGCCTATGTCCAACAGTGGACGTCTTGCGGTTGAGATGATGAGTGTCCTCTAGTATCGCGAAAAAAATCAACTGTTCCGTACAAATCTTTAATACTCACTAGAAAAAAAAACAGCTTCCGTATGTTTGTAAAACTCGAAACGTAGTCGATGGATTAACTTTTACACAACGTTGTTTTTATGTAAGAGTATTTTTATATACTTTTGTAAAGAATAAATCAAGATGTTCTAGCCATATTGTAATTCTTTATTCCTTTCTACAGTGTTGCCAACAGTTTTTTAAAATAAAGTACATAAACCTTACATGCCCTTTAAATTTTCGAAATTTAAATTAGGTACTATTTCAATTTTAAAATTTACCTTTCTAAACACCTTACACTTTTTATCCCTACGTTCCCAGAGGAACAGGAAATTCTAAGCGTTTCGCGAGGTTCAAATTAGTTTCGCTAGTAACCTGTAAAACTGTACCTATAGGATAAAAGATATAGGTATTTTAGTTTTAGCTTACCTGCCATCCACCATTAGTATGTTCAGTGCTCTTCTCGGTGTTACAGTTGGCGTCGACTTGTGGAGTCTTGTTGTGAAGGGATGGGTGGTCGTCTCCTGTACTACTGTCTGTGTCTGACGCGCCATCCGCTGTGACACATATTTCATAGAAAAATTAACCTTACTGCTTTAAAATAAGATCCAGTTCATACAGATAAATCTTATTATAAAACTAAAAAGGTTAATTTCTTCTGATACTCTTAAGGCGACGATATACGCAAATAACCCTGTGCCGCACTAAACTAACGATCGAGAGAGAAGGAACAAAGGCTAGTTTCTAGTAAAAATTACGTTAAACCTAACAAAAAAAAATAAACCACCGAAAAAACTGAAAAGTAAAAAATAGTAAACCTTTTTTATTTAACCTTAATAACTAAGTTCTTTAACTAAGGTAAGTACACCGAAGTAATTTTGAATTTTTGAATTGGCGCCAAACAATCAATAAACAAAGATCACTAAATTACCTTAAATTTATGGGAATAACTAAATCAAATTAACAATGCAACGTGAAATATCCAGCGATAAACATTAACTTATTTTCCATTTTTAGTCTTTTTTGTACGAACTGGACATTTTGGCATATTGTGCATGACACATTTCGAAAAAACATCTAAGGTTTTATACTGACATCAAACTATAGAAACTGAAACTTGCAGGTATACAATCTAAAAGAACGTGTTAGCCTCAAATGATGTTCTCTTACATAGACATGTTTGGTGATCACCACCATGTCGGATCGTCACCGCGTCGTCGTATCGGCGCTTCACTTATATACATACTACAACGATTTGGTGCAGGTGTACTAGTACTGGGTGTACCTTGTTTCTGCAGGAAAGGCGTGGCGGCGCGGTAGTGCTTCACTGTGAGTACCACAATGTCGCCCGCGTTGCGCAGGATCGTCACCGCGTCGTCGTGCTTGCACGCCGTTATATACTCGCCGTTAACTAAATACAATGGAATATAATACGATACGATACGATACCATACGATACGATACCATAACTCAAACAAATTTATTCAGTTTAGGCCCTAGTAAGGCACTTGTGAAGTTGTGAACGTAACAATTGATTCTACCACCGGTTCGGAATACACTTGGACTGAGAAGACTCCGGCAAGAAACTCAGCAAGGCATATTTTATAAATCTTTCTTTTGTAATGTATGTATTTGATTACAAATAACAATGTTTTTAAAATTATAATAAAATAGTTTGTGAAGCTAGAATTTCATTCAAATGCATTCTTGTCTTCTACAAAATCAGAAACTTTATAGTACCCTTTCTTAGATAACTTCTCTTTAACATTTTTTTTAAATTTATACACAGATACGATACCGTACGTTACGATACTATTCGATACTATACAGTAACGCTATGTTACTATCCACCCATTCTATGTTAATTTGCAAATATGTCTACCAATGGTATGGACTTCCTACCAGAGGAATTCGTACTTACTTCTAATATCATAAAAGCGAAAGTATGTTGTGTAGTTGTCTGTTATCTAATCAATCACAACGTCATAGCTAAACCCCAGCTAGCCTAGCTTTACAGCCGCAAACATAAGTTGGCCGTTTAGTACTACAAACCTATGGAAGAGAGTGCATGATATATATTGACAGAAGTCACACATTATAAGATACAGCCAGCAATTAGCCAACTGAAAAATACTCAAGACTCGTATGAAATGTTGTTTTAGGTTCGAGACGCCTTTTTAACGCCAGGGTATTATTTTTCCTTTGTTTTTAATTTATGTTACTTTATTGCTGGGTGTTCTCAGTCTAAGGCTGACTTCCGAACCGGCGGTAACTTCAGTAGTTTCGACGTATAGAGTGCCTTCCTAGGGCCTAAACTGAATAAATGACTTTGAGTTTGATAAGTGCCCTCATATGGCCTTAATTGAGGCTATGGCATTTTGCTTTGAATATGACTCTAAATGTTACATTAAAATTGCGTCTATACCACAAGAATTTATAGAACAATTATTGCACAATAACAGTTTGTCATCTAAGAATAGAAACACTAAACAAGTACAATTGGGTCTAATTCCTCAGTCGATGGGAGGCCGCCTCACTGTTAATTGTTGTCAATTAACAAACTGCAACCTGCCAGACACAATTTGCATTACTAAGTTGCAACTGCTAATTGTGATGTATGTGGATAGTTAAGTTTATGTAGGGATATGTTAGAAGCAGCATTTAATGGTGTGAATATATTATGTCAAACAGATGTTATATTCAACGTAGAAACTGCTATTATTGTAGAGCTCTTGGGGATGGGGTAAATTGGAAGTAAATTTAAGCCATCTCTCAACCCTGGTGCCTCAGAAGTGAAACAAAACTAACATTTTAAAAAAGGCCTGACAAATTTGCACTCCTCACTCCTTAATGCCCCAGATATAATCCAACAGAGTTGAGTGACTATTGTATTATAAAATTCAATGAACTGTTGGTCCTACAGTTATGTCGCATTGGAGCTTCTTATAACGTAGTAGGTGTATTAAGAAAGCATTGACTGATTGATCACTTGGTAGCACAGTAATTATAAGAAAGGAGTTATTTATTTTTAAATTCATGTTAAATTTAAACAAATATCCTGGTACAGTCAGCGTCAAAAGTAGATCGGCACTTTAGTACCCTTTCATAATAATCTATTGACATTCTCTTGACAGTTTATATGAAAATTATGAATTGTGTAATGTGACACGGTACTAAAGTGCCAATCTACTTCTAAAGTACCAATCTACTTCTAAAGTATCAATCTACTTCTAAAGTACCAATCTACTTCTAAAGTGCCAATCTACTTTTGATGAAATGAAATGAAATAATTTATTCATTCAAATAGGCCTTCACTGGCACTTGTGAATAGTCAGACTCTAACGCACGGTTCGGAAGGTTGCTTTTACTGAGAGATGCTGACTGTACTATCCCAAATATGAATGAAAATACTTTTTATTCAAATAGGCCTTCACAAGCATAAGGAACTAATGAATAGTCTGACTCTAACACATGGTTCGGAAGGTTGCTTTTGCTGAGAAGAACTGACAATAAACTTAGCTATTACTCTTATTTACTCTTTTCTTTTTTCTTTCCACAAGCAGTTTTACTAAGATGGTAACAACTCACCATATATCACATCATAACTTAAAATATATATAATAATAGGTGAATTGTACCTTCTTTTTTGGGTATGGCCATTATTAAATGCAAAACCTTACCTTTAATAACAGCATCGCCAACAAACAGCTGTCCGGTCTGATCAGCTGCCTGATCCTTGTATATCTTGGAGATGAGGATGGGCAGCTTGTGTTCGGAGCCACCTTTTATGCTCAGGCCCAGACCACCAACCTTTTGGCGAGTTATTTGTACCATTCGCTCCTGTAAAGGGATTTTAAGGGATTAGACTAGTGTCAACAGGTCAAACAACCATCACAATCTATACTAATATTATAAAGATGAAGAGTTTGTTTGTTTGAACGCACTAATCTCAGGAACTACTGGTTCGATTTGAAAAATTATTTCAGTTTTGGATAGCCCATTTATCGAGGAAGGCTATAGGCTACTTTTTATCCAGGGAAAACACAAGATTCCTCGGGAACGCGGGTGAAACCGCGGGGCGGAAGCTAGTAAAATTATAATTACCAGTACACCATTTTTTTTTTCATTGAAACCTATGGAGGCATGAGCATTTTTTGATTTTGATTATACTTAAATATTGCAATCCAAGCTCAATTAATAATATTCAATTCATCCTAAACATTTGGTAAAATTTGCTCACTTTTTATTTATTTAAATTACCATAATATTTAAATCAAATAAATGGTTACCAAAATTATTTCAGGGTCCCACTAAGGAAAATAGTGTTTCTAAACCAAGTAGATTTTGCTGTGCATTTTTGACAGATTTGTCACAAGTCACAAATGATACTAACCCTAGCATGAGGCACTTTGTCCCTAGGCGGCTGCACAGGAACTATGACCTCCCTCTGCACGGTCACCGCTTCCATCGTAAGAACCAGCCGTGCTGGCCGCGGCCGTGACTTTCCATCCGACACTTGCACCATGCCTGTGCGGATCTGTAACATAGATTGCATTGTCAGAAAGTAAGTTAAAAAAGAGTTAGATACAGCCATTTTAAATTAAGAAGAGGTTGTACTATTGCAACCAGATAATTGGTTTAATACATTATTACTAAGGGTTGCCTGGTAGAGATCAGAGAGATTATAGCTTAAAGGCCACCATAAGTTAAGTTTTTTTGTACTTCTACTCTTTTTATGTATGGTGTAACAATAAAGTGCTATCTCTATATATCTATCTACTAACTTATATTACATGATAAAAGCTTTAGCAGTAAATTGTGAAATGCAAAGTGACTTTCAACACTTTAAGATACTTAGGTGGTCATAATGATCTCTTTAAACAAATAAATAAGTAGGAAATGTAATAAGTAGGATTTTATGGTTACTGGATGCCAGTAGTTCAATTACCAGTCAATGAGGAAATCCATGTAAGAGGCCTATGATTAGCAGGCGATAAATGGTGATGATGATGAGGCATTAGGCAAAGATCTATTCAAGCATTATAATTTCAGATGACATGAACTTTCATCATAATTATCAGAACTTGATTTTCTCTAAGTTTGCATGACTTGAAACTAACCTTTTCATCTTTCTTCTCCTCAATAGGCGTCATCATTGTGGAACATGCACACCATAACGAATAAGAAAACTTTTCTACTATTATTTGATTATAAAATCAGTTACAACAGATGCGGGCACTTCCAATTTTCACTGATTTTTCCATCATTCATTTTTCTACCGAAATTATGTACTTAGACAGATGCTGTGTGAAGTTAACATTACTGACCGTATTAATGATATTATTAATTATTTACAGGGTTACACGTTACTTATACGAAAACAGGTCACTGGCATACGATAAATCAATATAGGTGAACGGCATCAAAACAATACCGAAATAACCGTATTTCTAGATCTTTCCATACATTATTGGTATTTGATTAGATCTTGAAGCCTTGCTGCACTAATTTATCATATTTTCATTGATTAAATTATCGTTAAATTACACAAAAACAAATATTTTTCTCTTCGAATTGAGACGGTGGACAACATCAACGACAGACATCCACTCACTCGCAAATTCTTGCAAAGTAGTTACTTACTAGTGTTGTAAGTACTACTGCTGTCGTACAGCCGTAGACAAAGGAGAGAATTCTACTAAATACGATGTCATAGAAATAGTCGATTTTAATAAACATTTTTAAACTAAGTATGCCAGAAACCTCCAGAAACTTATAAAGTTGCATTGTCATTTAATGTTTATAAAATCGACTTTTATGCATTATTAAATAAATTAAAATAAACTAAAAAATACAAATTCAATTTTACAACAATGAAGTGAAATGAATTCTTGTAATGACTTTCCCGTGGTTTTAGTGTCTTTGAATGTAATGAAATGTTGTGCCTGTACTGTGCCATGTACATTGTATTTGAATAAAAATGTCAAAAAGCCTGTTACAACAATTAAGTACCAATCTGATCCAAATGCGTTTATATGCACATTATTATTGTGTCTGTGTGTGTGTATGATGGCACAGTTACCCACACATAGCAAATTTTTGGCTTCGATTCCGAGCAAGCGTTGTTTGAAAACCTCCTTTCTATACGTAATAATTCTATGACCACGATCTAACTTTTGGGACGCGGGATTAGTCAAGGGAATTAGAAAAAAAATCGCTTATTTATAAAATATTATTATTTTACTAAACGGATCTCGATTACCTACTGTTAGTCATGTATATACTACGAATTATTATTTATTCGTATATGTTAGGTATATACACCTAACAGACAAACTGACATTCCAAACTTCTGAAATTCTTTATTAGCTTTAGGTTTACGGAGTCTTTGAAATTGTTACAATTTTAAGTGTGTAATTCAAAAGCAAATTAGTTGTAAAATTGTAATACTTTTGATGTTCTCTGTCTTCAGCTCAATTCAAGGGAGATTTATAGTAATTAAGTGAAATCAAATTACATAGTACCACAACACAAATTCTTTATTTTCTTTCTCGGCACTAATATTAATATTTTTTTTTATTATTACACAACATGTATATAGAAAGACTTTTATACAATAGTGTATAAATTATTATCTAATTAACTATCAACAATACAGTAAAAAGAATTAAATTACTTAAATACTGGCAGTCTATTTTAATGATATGTATCTTTTGCATTTTGGAACAGCCGTTAACATTATATTACTTATTACTACAAAAATATAATTAATTAAATTAAATCTTTCAATTTACACAAATATTAATGACCATATTAAATTTAAGTACTTACTTAAATAAGTCATTTTGACGTCGCAAGAGCAAATTTAAGACAAAATGTTTTTTAAAGTAGGTAATTTTGTTTTTACAAAGGTAGCAATACTGTTGGAATCAGAATAATTATCATGAATTAGTTTTACTCATAAAACATACAACCATTGGTTTTGAAATATTATTTCATGATAAATATGAATTGTTTTGGCAATTTACGTTACTATCATAACCACAAGCCATCAAAAAGCAAAAATAATTAATTATGATTCGTGTACCTTATAAAAAAATATGACACTTAACAAACTGCACATGTAGTGCCCCATTGAAACAAGTACAACATGTTCCATATGTAAATCATAGCTGACAAGATGTTTTAATAACTTAACTACAATACAATATAATATTATTTTTGTCCTATTATTTACAAATTTATTAACATTACTTTACCACATTTAAAAATCTAAGCTGTCTCAGATTAACAGCGTTTAAATAAATCACATTTTATATTAAATATTATATCATGTAACAATGTTGTGTTTATTTAACATTACGTTAATGGGGAGCCACAGCATTCTGTGGCAGCTATGACATTGAACAATTTAAGCTATTTTATAATAATAATTAAACAATCGACCACTTTGGACGCGTTTCATTTTGTTTAGTTACACTTAAGTGCCATAAGGCATAATTTTTCTTGCCATTAAATGGAAAGTTCATCATAAAGTTTTAATATTAATTTAATACTAGACGTGTATAGTACATTCACGACGCTCTTGTTCTTTTCTTTGTTGATATCTGAAAATATAGAAGTTTTGTAAAATATTGTACAGGTCAAAATAATATGCATACTTTTTTCCACTAATTATAAATACTCATACCAAACGTACTTGTCAATTAATGAAGATATATCAGCAGGGACAGGGGCGAAGCTCCCAGAGAGTCCATCGCTCCCGTTTTGGCCTCCGCTATGACATAACAATCGTTAAAATCCATAATGAGTTAAAAACAATAAAACAACAAAAAGTACAGCCAAGCTGGTGTGATTTTCAAAAGCCTTGTATGTAGGTAACTACTAGAATAAATAGTATGTATGTAGTCTTTCATATTAATATCAAAAAAAATATTATACCTAATAGGTAAAAAGAAAGTTATTTTTTTTTGTATCGATTCTTCACTAAATAGTAATGTGCTATTTAAATTTTATATACTTCTCAGAAAAAAACAAATAAATAAATAATACAAATAAATTATTAAAACAATAATTAGTAAAATAATAAGAACATTAAAATTATGTTGAAGTAAATTACACTAACAGTACATAACCAAGTAGGTACCAGAAAATATATTACGGCGTAATGCAGGACGCAGAATGCATATTAAGTAGAATGAGATATTATTCAAGTTAAGAAAAGTGAAGAAAATAAAACATAAGCACACACAGCAAATAAATAATGTCAAACAGCAACCAAAAATAGAACTACTGTAGCTTGCACGTAATAAAAAAATGTACAATCACTATGTCTCATAGCTTCTAATTAATCAAATCGGTAGCTGTTATCTTCTCACTAATTTACTATAGCGCACAGTTCATAGTCATGCAATTGATCCGATTATGAATTTAAAAGCGTATCTACGCGTGTTTGTAGGACGTGCGTAGAGCTAGCGGTGTGTGGGCATGTGTGTGTGTATGGGCTGGTGTGTAGGAGTGAGCGGGGGAGGTACCTGAGTTCTACCTGCTGGTGGTGCGCGCGCTGCGCCGTCCGCTACCGTACGCGCTGCCACACGGCGACGTGCCAGAACCTATGATATTTACTCATGTCAATTCATTCGATTTATTAGTATATTTTTGATGATAGCTTACATATGTCCCTATAATAGTAAAGACGCTTTGAGAATCTAATTTGAGATAAATAATGAATAGTAATTAAATTGTAATGTTTAGTCGATTTTTTTGTAATGTTATATCCCCACACTAATGAAAGTGAACTGACTGTGTCACAGGCCGTAGTTGATTGCTCTGCTCTGTCTGTTTCGATCCGTCCAATATCCATGAGCCCGTCAAATTCAAGTTTATTTGCATCTACTTCTGCCATACAAAAGTATTGTATAACCATCTTAAAAATTTAATATCGCGTGTTTTAAATGAGAATAGCATATTTGCAGCATATTTTGGAAAACAATCTGAACTGAATATTCTATTCATTATAAATAAAATATTTATGATGAATATTTTTTTTTTCGAACGAAAACATGTGAAACGCTACGTCTACACTCACTTCAACTTTAACGAATGTATGTGTAGGTAGATCAGGCCAAGGAAGAGGAAATGAACGTGAAAAAAATGTTTTAACGAAGTATGAATAAGACTATACAGGATGTTACCTTTAGTGGTAGTATTGGCAGCGCTATCACTATTATCGTCAGAGTCGGTGTGAGTGTCGCGCCACGAAGCGGGCCCGGCGAGCGCGGCGTGGGCGGCGTGGGTGGCGTGGGCCGAGTGGGCCGAGAGGGCCGAGTGGGCCGGGTGGGCGGGGGGCGCGGGGGGGCACGCGCCGCGCAGTCGGTGCCGCGCCTCCACTGTCGAGCATTTAGACAGGCTCGATTCCTCTGGTGGCGGAAACATTGATAGACCGTCGCGCGTCGGCACACAAGAGTGTAGCTCGACAGTTAATACGTTACATACTCTGTCTCTCCCACTATAAGCACTGGCATGTTATTGCAACTTTGAAAATATGGTATAGTGTGACCGCAAAATCATAACTCAAGAATCATAAGTCATAAACGGCTACGGTGTTCCCCTGCCTGTCGTAAAAGGCGACTAAACGGGGACCTTCGGGGTCGGGGGCGATCAGGACGGGGGTCCCGAGCGCCCCGAGGCACGCAGATGGCGACCACCGTAGGATTTTAGCCGGTAAGAGTCCGGCATAACCCGACTACTCTCCCCGGGGCGGTCGGGTATCCTAGGAGGATTTCCCCACGAGAAAAAAAAAGATACCTACGGTACTGTACAATCTACATACCGTATCGGTAGTGGTCGCAGGCGCGGTCGCGGTCGCGGTCGCGCGGGCGGCGGCGGTGCGCGTGCGGCGGCGCGGCCTCGGGGTCGCGCCGCGCGAGCGTGCGGAACTGCAGCGAGTGAGCCGCCGACACGCCGAACGTCGCGTACGGACTGATCTCGTACAACTCCGCTACGACATAGTAATACATTACACGCTCGTATGTTGTTTTATTTCGTAGGCACATCGTCCAACTTAAGAACGCTATTAGGGCACCATCGGCTGGTGAGATTAAGGTTAAAACGAAGCACATTACAATATATCATAAAAACATACCTGAAGAGTCGTCATTAGATTTTTCATTTCCATTGATTGATGAGGACGAATATAATTTTTGACCTTCTCTAAGCTTCTCTCTTTCCGCTTCGTTGCTTTCGCTTAATTTTCTGTCGTCTCTCATGTAATGATCGCTTGAAATGCAGAAAAATCTGGAAAAAATTGTATTTCATTTTTGGAATTGATACATTTTAAATTAAAAGTCAAAACATTTTTTTTATTTTGTCTTAAGTATCTTCATTATGTCTGCACCGCAGGGATGGACTTCGTGAACCATTAAATTTTAATTATCGGCCATGTATTTCAACACGATGGTATTTATATTTTCCTAACAGTAAAGTTTAGTGTTAAGATATATAGTACTAACTTCCTGTTCCCGTGCAGCAAGCACACGATGGCAGCGAGCGTGGCCAGCACCACCAGCGCGCTCGCCGCGCACGACACCAGCACCGTGCGGAGCGAGCCGCGCGACCCCACCGACTGAGGAGATATAGCTTTCATTGGAGGGATGCGACCTGTTAACAAAACATATCGCCAACATTATTTATCTGATTTACATCCTAAATTGATAGGAAATAAAGGAAGTAAAGGTGTGGATCGTAGGGTATACCGATCGATGTCAAGTAAGAGAAATTAAACTGTAACAGCATAAAAATCATCCGCCATAACGATTTTAAATAACAGATAATTAGTGGGATAGTTCTTTCTACAGTTGTCGCGCATAGTTCCAAAATCGACAAAATTGTTTTCGTTCACATAAGACCGCGCGCACAATTGTCAGCATGACCTGGCGATGCCAGTTCCGTTACCACTTACCTCCGGTGAGCGTGTGCGTGTCGGCACGCAGCGTGACGGCCTCGAGGCCGGCCTCGCTGAAGGCCTCCACGGCGAGCTCGTACCACGTGCCGGGGCTCAGCTCGCCCACCACCTGGCTCGCCGCGCTCAGTGTGTCGCCCACCTGCACACAAACAAACAGCTTATCGTCACCGATACGATAACATGAGGCCGATGAAGAAAAAAATCTAATTCTATTTAGAATAATTCTACATAGGCAGAAAAATTTCGTTCGAGGAACGAACGTTGAAGACGTAATATTTTAATTTTATACTTATCTTCCTACCGTTTATTATAGAGATGAAAAGATCACTTAACAGTGATTTAATACTAAAACGTATAAATGGTACTAAAGCAGCTCACTTTAATCCAGTGTTCGGTGCCAGCTCTCCGATATGACACTCGGAAGCCAAGGATAGGGCAGCCACCGTCCCGCCACGCGTAGAAATTGATCTTTATCGCTGTTGAGTTCATGTACACGTGGTCTTCTGGTTTTGGTGGCTTAGGACCTAGTATGAGAATAAAAATAAGAAAGGGTAAGGTACATATAATGAAAATCTAATAGATTGATCTTTTATATCTACTTAACTTTTACCCTGACCCTTTCTAAAACATTATTGCTAAATAATAATGATTAGATAATCTAATATTACTTACGTCCACCTCTCGTTGTAGCAGTTAACACTTCACTGGGCGGTCCTATTGATATTTTGTTCCGCGCTTGTATCTTTGCGTTGTATGTTGAGCCACATTTGAGCATGTCCATCGTATATGACGTTATATCGGGGGATAGCTCTATTGTATACCATTCTGTTTCTGATGCTTGTTTGTAGTGGAGGAGATAGCCTATAGGGATAGAAAAGAATTATGGTATCAATGTAAGTATGGAACAAAAGTGGACCTAAAATCGACCCCTGAGGCACTCCATTGTTTTTTTGGTATCCACTACTACAAATTACTCGGTATCTCTATTTGTTGACTGATAATAACATAATATGAGAATAAATAATATTTGTGTACTTACTAGTAGAATAATAAATATTGGAAATAATAGTAGAGTAGAATAATAAATATTAGAAATAATAGTTCAATAAGTATTATTAATGTGTTCAATATAATCAAATGTCAAGGTAAAATCTAAAAATATTTTTTTACTATTTTCCGCCACGCGTTTTTAGAATTACAATAAACTATGCCTTCTTCGTCCTTGCAGCTATCACCGTCCAAAAAAATTAATCGATACATTGCTATTTAGAACGCGAAGGGAGTACAATTCACTTTTGCATTTATAAGTACCTGGGATAATTTTAACGTAATGTGTCACCATACCGAGTATAGGTTGAGTGTTATCAGACAAAGCCGGCGCCGGCAGCTGCCAGTGCAGCTTGATGCTGGAGCTGGTGGTGTACTGCAGCGACAGCGCGGGCGCGGCGGGCGGCAGGATGGCCGACACAACGTACACTATCGAGTCCTCACCGATCGTATTGCTGGCCGTGCACGTGAAGTTACCTGACGATTGCTCGTTCACTTCTGTAAATGATATATTTTAAATACATGAAATTTAAAACGGCTAGAGAGAGACACGCGGCGAGGGGCGACGATGACGTAGATTTGAATTTGTAAAGCGATACTTATGAAACGAAGACTGGAGTCGTCAGGGTCAGGTGGATAAGGTAAGGTAGGATAACGTGAAGTAGAGGTACCTCTGATGTGCAGATGCCCCTGGTGCGTGACCTGGTAGTAGGGGTGGTGCGTGACGGGCGCGCGCGCGTGCACCCAGCGCGAGCGCGGCGGCGGCGCGCCCACGCACGCGCACGGCAGCCGCGCCGCCGCGCCCAGCGCCACCCGGACCGCGTAGCCGAACGACGCGATGCGCGCCGGTACTGGACATGTGCAAAAGTAGAGGTCCGAACGGTGCGACTTGGGCTCGGGACTTTCCGAAGGGCTAAATCGATATTTTAAAGATCGAATCGAATCCCTCCGTGACGTCGGGCCGCTGCGCCGATTGAGGCTTAACATTTACCATCCTATCTAAAAATTATTTTCGAATTTATGCCACTTTTCCGACTCGATCTTCCCGACCGCTAGTAGTTCCGAGCTAATACCTACTTCGGGCGCTGGGTCCCTGCCCCACGACGAGCGTGGACTCGCCCTCGCCGGACCCGGTGGTGGCCGACACCCAGAACTCGTAGAGCTGGTTCTCTAGCAGATTGCGCACTTGGAACATCGACTCCATGTCTACCTGCTTATCCGCCGTTACTGTGAAGCTGGAGTGTTTGCCCAGTCTGAAAAGAAATTAGTGAGCGATCGATTAAAAATTACTGAAGTGTCAGATTCGTCTATTAAAGTCGGGACGTTCGATGGCTACTTCGATGGAGCAACTGAGTTTTAGACTTGGAGTTATTCAGACCTGCTCGAGAGAGGATCCGATTCTGGTGATCATCCAATTGTGTACAGTGTAGTCTACCAAAATGGCTTCTATTTTCCAATTTTGAACCTCGATCTGTACATAATTGCGGTAAATGTAGCAACTAACCCAGCACCTAAATAAATTCAAATCGTTCCCACTAATAATAATAATGGCAATAAAGTAAATCTGAATAAGGGGGAATTTGTAGCATGTAGAAAGTAAGCATTTTCATTTCCTCCAATATAACACTACAGTGAATACTTGGCTGGGCTGGACAACGGATGCTTTAGAAAGACGTAGGCCTAAATAGGTTGAATCTACCGGTTGAACTTACCGGCCAGCTTCCCTGTAGTAGACTGTGTAGTGAGATATGATCCCGTTAGGATTGACTGGAGGCAACCAGCTCACCAGCACTGAATCACTCGAGTACGCGAGGGCTTTGATCTTCTCGGGAGCTGAAGGTACTGGAATCATTTATGTGGTGTGAATAAAGGTAATTCTAGATCTGATATATCCGTTTCTAAGGGTTCTCTTTTTCCTATTTATTAGTCTCCCTTCAGCACATGGATGCAGATGAGCTATCAAATAAGGTTTTAGATCTCTGGATCAATTTAAAAAAATTATGGGTTTATCACGATCTACAAATATTGGTGTTTTTTTAAAACATAAAATGTGGAAACCTACTCGTACATGGGGTTCTTTCCAAACAATAAGGAGGACAAACATACCATCTTCCTCGGTCATACAGTAGACAGGCGGGCTCCTCTTGCCATCGCCCGCGTTGGTGAAGGCCAACACTTGGACGGAATAGTTGGTGTACTTGCGGAGAGTATGGAGATACGTGTCGGTGGTTGTCACTCGCTTGATCTCGCCTAATTCCGCTAAAAATGGTAAAAAAGCCACAATAAAGAACAGCTTGCTGTGGTCGTTAATAATTATGGTACCTTGATATCAATACCTACTGGTGTTTTCCGGGACATGGATTAGTTCTCTTCAAGCTTTGTGTAATCAACGGTGAGCTTGTAGTCAGATGAAAGACTAACTATACATCATAAGTATTGATAAAAGATTTGTGGACCGACGCCAAAATCACCGCAAAAATGTGGGAGCTGTGGACTGTGGTCACTCGAATATCCTAACAGATGTATCCACTCTTTCCTTACCATGATCAGAAGTGAGGGGAGAGTAGATAACTTTGTAACCCTGCAGGAGTCCCCCGTGTTGTCCGAGGGGTGGCGGGTTCCAGGACACCTTCATATTAGACGACGAGAGTGGTGAACAGGATACACGCATTGGATGGGATTCTGGAACTGAAATGTAAAAAATACTATTATACTAGGTAATTATTATTGTTTGGTCATTACGTTTTGTTGTTCAAGACCTTCTCTGATTCTTACCATTGATAGATAGTTGACAAGAAATTAAACTTAATTGTTGTACAATGGCTGGTATTTTTGCCAAGAAACGACATCTTCCAGATAACCTTTGGATGTCAACAACAACTTAACCATGTCAAATAGACGGACAAACGCACAAGTGATTCCATAAGTATTTTGATTTTTACAATCTGTTAGGAAACTTTAGATTATAGAGAATCCAATTGTACTATTCCTGGATATTTTGATATTTTTATTAGTAGGCGAAAGTTTTATGTAGCAGAATAATGGTTCATTTTACAATAGACTTCTTTACGTACCTCCTTCCAAAGTGGTGGCAGTAACGGGCGCAGAGGCGGGCCCGGCGGCGACGCCATTGAACGCGCGCACGCGCACCTCGTAGCGCATGAACTTGCGCAGCGCCGACAGGCTCACCTCCGTCGCCGACCACCCGTTCACTGTTAGCGTCCTGGGATTGTACAGATACCTTATCATTGGCTGGAATACGTTGGAGCGACATCTATTAACTACAAAATAAACTATATGTACTCGTGGATAGATGGCGCCACATGATACTACATCGCGCTAACAAAGTTTCCTGAGGACTCGGCATATATACGAGACTCCTACATCTACAGTTGGACCGCGGTCCTCGGACATACACACACCTAAAGCCTAGATGAGAAGTTGCTAATAATGCACCAACCTGGTGGTATTGTTGTTGAGGAGGCCGACGAGGCCGACGAGGGTGCCGGCGGGCTCGAGCCGGGCCTCGGCGCAGGTGACGACGTACCCGAGCAGGTCGCCGTGCCAGGCGTCGCGCGGCGGCGGCCTCCACGACACGTGCAGCTCGCCCGCGCCGCCCGCCGTCACGTGCACGTTCGTCGGGGCCTCCGACGGACCTGACAATACAATTTATAGGTAGTTTCATTATTATATATCGTGCTCATTATTTGTGAGCCTTTGGAAATAAAAAAATACCAGCGGGTCATTATCGTAATTCGTTTGTTCACCACGAGTATCACAGCTTATTATATTATTTTGAATTATATACAGGGTGATTTTTTAGTCACTAGCAATACTTGCAAGGGTGGAAGTACTCATCAATATGAACAACTTTTACTATTCCACCTACTTCCACCCCTGCAAGTATTGCCAGTGACTAAAAATCATCCTGTATGTACGTTCCTAAATTTAAGGTTATGTATTCTAGTATGCAGATAAATTTCTAGTAGTATAAGAAAAGCCTCCGAAGGTCCAAAAGGATCTCGATAAATGAGCTGATTCAATCTTGTGGGAAAGTGATAATAATGTCACGACAAACTTATAGAAAAAGAGTGACAATAATGTTACAAAAATCATAAAACAAAACCTTGGTTTCATATGTTTGGTTGTGCTATAAGACGAAGGTTGCTATTGCTAGTTAGAAGAGCTAACCTTCTTCCTGAGTCTTGACAACGACAGGATCAGTGAAGGCACTTTTGTCAATCTGGTTGATGGCAGCGATGCGGATCATGTACGCCGTATGCGGCTTTAGTCCACTCAGCAGCGCCTCGTAGTGGATGTCACCCTTCTTACTCAAACTGGAAGAGTTGTTTAAGACTAACTGATTCTTGTAAACGAGGAAGTACTCTCTGGACTAGAATTTAATATAGCAACTGATCGAGAGGGTTGGAAAAACAAAAGGGTGGCTTTTGCCAAGCTGGGAGTATAGACCTGGTCTGACCACAATCTCACCGAGTGATGACGTGATCGAAGGTGGCAAGCTTGCAAAACCTAGAAGGACTCGGCTCTCAAGTACAAAACGATCATGTTAAAAATAGTCTTTTATCATCCTTTATTTTGGAAATGTGAATTACTCCAAAATGATCCGGAGTAACAAAAGCAGCAGTGAGTAGCGGTACTGACGTGACATGGTTCGCCCCAACGCCAACGCCAACGCCAACGCCGGAGCCGTGGCCGTGGAACGACACGTTGGTGGTGGCGGTGTCGGCGCCCCACTGGTCGCGGCTGCGGGCGGCCTGCGCGAGCAGCGGCGCGTGCTGCAGCACGTAGCCGAGCAGCGGCGTGTTGCCCTCGAAGCCCTGGCTCCACGACAACCGCACCGCGCGGCTCTGGATCTCAGTCACCGACAGGGACTGTGGGATGTCGGGCTTTTCTGGAATGTTCCACATTTAACGTCACGATTGGTAGAAAAGACTTAAAGCATCCGTTGCGTTGTGCCGATATACCAGCAGTTATTGCGATACAAATGTAGTTGTCGATGCCGTATGTGCTTATGATACCTAATGAACTTTGGAATCTTCTAGAAAGTTCAATAGGGTTATAGGAGAAAAATATAGATACATATTGATCAGCTTTACGAAGACAGTGATCACAACTGAAAATGGGTGACAGATTTTACTGGATTATTTGACAAAATGCTAAGATTTATCTGGAATAACTAGTAGAAAAATGTAAATAACAGTGAAAATGCAAGAATAACTTTGGTCACTTGAAGACCAATAAAATGTTTAAAGAAGAAGGTATATCTCAATTATCCATTTATAATGAATAAAGATTGAACAGTTAGTATCATACCTTGGACGGAAAGATAAATATAATGGTCGCTGTGTCCGTACGCATTGACGGCCTGGCACTTGTACACGCCGGAGTCTGTCCGCTCGGTGCGGCTCATGTACAGCTGCGACTTTAAACCACTATCAGTCTTTGCTTCGGAGATGCTTAGCCTGAAACAGTACAAGAGGAGGACTTATCATCTTTCTTTCCATAAATTAAATATTAAAATCAAATGTTACATTCTTTATGGGCTATATTATTGTGTGAGTTGTACATTAGGTGATGCTAGAAGCAGTCATGCTGCAAAGAGACTACGAATGAATACAACGAGTCTCTATATAACTAAGCTTTATGAAGAGTATTCCTACCGAACAGTTGTTTATAGCAAAAAATCCAAATCCTTGAACATTTGCTTCTTGGACAAGAAGTAAGCTAATGAGAGAGGATATCAAAAATCAACGTGGAGGATATAATTCTGGAGTACAAATTGAAAAATAACTGAAGAATAAGTAGAAGAGCATACCTATAAGTATTAAGATCTAGATGGTTCATGTTGTGCGCCCACGTGACGCGGATGGGCGTGTCGCCGCGCACGTCGCACGCGAGCGTGGCCGCCGAGCCGCGCCGCGCCGTCACGTTGTGTGACGTCACCTCGAAACGTGCTGGCTCTACAGGAGACATTATAAATAATAGCCTGAACTGGACGTAACGAAAGTCTCCTCAAGAGTGACCTCACACACGGCCATCTGATTCCAAACTAAGCAGAACTTGTACTATGGAAACCAGATAACTGATATGCTACATATACCTAGGTATTGCTTTTTTCAAAACACACAAGTTTATGCACACAAACGTCTGTCCTGCAGCCAACCGGCCAGTCACATTTTGCTTTAATTAAAAGCTTGTGATTAATATTATTAAGAAAGAAAGAAAGAAATCACCTACCATTAATACCAACAAATATGGTCTTAGTAAGTGCAGAACCGACACCATTCTCTGACTTGCACATGTAATGCCCCTCATCATAAGGCAAGGCGGACTCGATCCAGAGAGTCCCGTTCGATAGGAACTGGAAGCGACCACCCAGGTTCACCAGCGGGACGTAGTCTGATGATGATGTACCTAGGGGTGAAGAAGAACGTATAATCAATGTTTATGGAATTCCAGAATTTACTTTAATTAATTAATATACGTAACTTCCACACCAGGCATGAATCCTGGTGTGGAGTAATTTAGTAATCGAACCCACTATCCCCGAATGCGAGCTCCTAACTTTGAATAGTAAATGATTTTAGGTCAATTAAATGGTGTAATATTAATACTAAACAGAATGTGCTTCTAAAAAAAATTATTTTCCACCACTAAGTTGGCAAACACGCAAACGGCCCACCTGATGGTAACCGAGTTACTATCCGTGGAAAATTTCATCAAAATTGGGCAACAGAACAGAAAATCAATCCTGAAACCTTTCAATGATTTGAAGGCTAAATAACATAAGGCAGAAATACGAACCTTTGTGTCCTTCCTTTAAATTTTAATGGAACATAGAGAAAATATTTGGCTATTTGAATTAGACAAATTATGACATAAAACAATACGTATCATTTGACGTACCTCGTTGCTTTAACCAGGTTACTTGAGGCGTGGGTGACCCAGTAGTCTGGCAGTGTAGTGCAAGAGGTTCACCAGCCAATACGGCCTCGTCCTTTGGTTCCATTAGCCATTTTGGTGATACTGCCGCGTGTAATGAAGATAAATTATATAAATATATTTTTCTAATCCAAGCAGTGGATATAAAAATAATAACGAAAGAAATAGTACCGAGTCACTTCATACAATTACCTGATCCAGTGGCTAAGAAAAATAGAGACGCACGTAGAATATAATAATATATACAGAAGACATAATAAATATAATTTACTACAGACCATGTTGTACATATATTTCCAATCATTGCAGATCCTACGAACTAAACAATAAACAGGGCTAATAAATTTTCGATTCAATTTTTCAAAGTATTCCTTATTTTTTAAGCAATTAAAGATATTTTTATCTGTTAAGGGATAGTACCTAACCTATACCCATACATTACGTGAATAAAGAACGTAGAGGTCACAACCAAAGCAATTCCATATTTTTGTTTTTAAATTCGTTACTTGTTTAAAACAAAAATAAAATAAAATTTACCCTTTCCTAGAGCCATCTGTAATCCAACGCTGAGCAAACAAAAATGACAATAACAAATATAATATTACACTATTTCATAATTATATAATACATACAGTTATAATAAAAAAAAGTGCTGTACTGTGAGTGTTGTCCATATTGCACAATAAGTTTAGCAGATAAACTGTTGATTACTTCTGTAATTTTGGGAAATAATCTTGAAAATTTATAAAATTGGAAAGTCAGTAATCTGAACCAAGTCATTGACCTACCTATTGCAAGCAAACAAGAGCAAACAATTTGATATGAAAGACTTAGGGTCTCTAATGACGAACATGTACATGTCTGTACACGTACTGAGCGGGACTCATGGCAGTAAGGTGGAGGAGAACCTACAAAAGTCTTGATAGATTTGATTCTAATAGTAACGACATGTGTGCAAATGTGCAATTTTATATGAGATTTTCTTATCTACTTATGTTAGTAGGATACAAAACTTTGTATGTTTGTATGCATATTTGATACTCAATCAAGTCATAATGACTCAATTGACTTAGCACACATAGATCTTTCCGAAAAGCTTGAAATTGCGGAGTGGTATATTTATGAATGGAAAATAAAGACGATTAAAATTAAGAGATTTCTAACCCAATCGGAATTTCATGATTAAAACACTGGCTGTAGAAGTAAGTGATGAAGGATTTCGGGAATGTGAAGAACTGGTGACAACAAAAAATTATATCGTGCAGTAAGGACAACATCTGAATTGAACCCTCAAACTTATTCTAAATACAAAGGTAACAATGGAGTGAACCCGGTGCAAAGGAAACAGCGTGTACACAAAGTTATAAATACATGACAATACAGTGCACTGTGCAAGCGTGAGTCGGTGCTTCTGTGCTATCTGTGCTAGGATCCTCGCTAACATATCAGAGGCAGAGATTGTGAGCTATACTGAGAGGTAAAAGGATCGTACATTCACTGCATTGATGTAGTGTCAGACAGATATGCATACAATGATGGTTGGCAAGTTACAAGTTTTGTGCCTAGTGCATCGGGATCGGGATTCATTCAAATTATGTTTGAAACAAAAAAATACAAAATGATGGACTTTTTTTTAACTGTGAATGTATTTACAAATTCAATGTCGTTGGTTAAAATAGCATAGACTAAATTAAATTCACATATCGCTTTCTGAATAAAAAAAAATACGTGTGGCACTCGGGGACTGCCGCGGTAAAGCTATTGCATAGCATTTTTTTATCAACTTATGCAATTATAATTATTTATTTATTTTTTATTTAGGCAGCTTTTTTTTCATTTTTTTTTGATATTAATAGATACCTATACACCTATATACCTTCTCACAAACAGCATACATATGTGTGGGAGGTGTTAGGTTTTTTCGTTACGGTTTTTTTTTAATCAAAATTTCTTGATTCGGTCCCCGCGCTCAAACCCCGAAGCCCGCGATAAAAGCTATACAATAGCTTAAAAAAAAAAATTATACTTCGAACCTTTTCAACATCAGTTTTTAATTTTTTACATCCTTATCAAAAACATTTTTAAAATTTTCGCAGTCGATCTATTGATGTTTTGTTGTCACAAAGCAATCATCAAAATATACCTTACACTTAACCCAGTGCACTAAATGCAACCACGATTCCTTTACCAACTCAGCACACAGTATTAATCTCAGATCTCCGACATTACCTTTAACGACCAGTTCGGCCGTATAGTTAACTTTCGCCGCGGTATTGGACGCCACACACGTGTAAAGGCCGCTGTGGTGGGCCGACACCTCTTTGAAAACGAGATTGCTGAAAAATTCAGCGCCCCGTTCTTCCACCTATTACAACCATTTCTTATGATAATATTTACAAGTTGAGGTTTCTTTATGGTTCTTGCAATGATACACAAGCCATGGTGCCCATAAGTGAAAAATAGTTTCACATAGCCCGCCAAATTCTTTCTAGTTTTACATTATACATAATATAATATGCAGTGACTCCCTAGTTAGTAATATTATCGCAAAGCTAACACGTATAGAAGTCAGAACTTGTAAGAATAATTCCAATAAAAATGGATCTATAGGGATAGCTTAACATACAACTTTCAACTCTCTAACAGAGATCAAAGATCAATAATATTTTGAACGTTTACTTGACGGGCTATAAAAATTGTACCTAGAGTTTAATTTGACTATCTCCAGTGTCAATAACTGTTAAAATACCATGGTTAATAAAATAGTTCGACGTGCTTACCTGTAAGCTAGAAGGTATGGGCGTGTTGTCTTTAAGCCATGTGAAGTGGACGGGCATATCTCCTGACGTTACGCTGCAGCTCACCTGAGCTCGTTTGCCTTCTTGCAGGTTCGCGGAGAAGGAGAACGGCTCGATTTCTGGGGGGTCTGAAAAAACAAAGGAAAGGAAATGATATCTTTCTTCTGTGGAAAATAAACTGTTAAGCTATAGGGACAGGTATAGAAAATAACCCAAGAGTACAGCAATATAAAAGTTACGTTACAAAAATCACGATTCACAGTGAATTATTGAAACGACTTATTTTTCTATCTGTTATACTCTTACTTAGGTACCTCATTTTACAAGGTGAGATAAACAATACGAACGTGAAAAAATTTTGCGCGACAAAAATTTTGATATACACAAATGCGTTAAAAATAGCTCTTTAGTTAATAAATACAACTTACTACTAACAACGAGCTGCAACTCCCTCCTGGCTATTTCCCCATGAGGGCCCATTACTGCACAAGTATAGGCTCCCGCTTGTGAAGCTTCCACCCTCGTTACTCTTAAGGCTCCGTCAATACTGCTATCCCACTCTACTGGGTTACCATCACGCTCCCATTTCACTGAACTGGAATGGAATGGACTGTTGAGAATGTGGGAGATGGAAAATATTCAAGGCTAGAATAAAGAGGCATCTTCTGAGTAAATGTTTGCATACTCAGCTCAGTGGCAGTGAAGTCGGATACCGTGGCGAAGGTCGTGGGTTCGAATCCTACAATGAGCTTTAGCTTTTGGTGAAAAATTTCGTGAGGAAACCAAAGCATACTTTGTAGTACCCGCCTGACTGGCTACCACAGTCAAGTTGAAAATCTGCCGCCAAGCATCTGTAGCAGTGTATTCCAACAGTTGAGAGCCAGTTCCTTCTAGGCTTTGTGTACCACTTTCGACCACATTATCACATATCATAATTAGATTGTGGTGAAACATAGTAAAAATAATTATATTCGAAATACCACGTCCTAATTTGGTTTACAACTAAAAGATCTGCTGACCAATTGAGACATTCAAGTTTTGGCCCTAATAATTCACGTTGAAATTGTCTCTACGGTCAGTTTGTAATATACATAAACTGAAAAGACCGGTAAGAGATAAATATTCTGGGAAATAAATAAATATAAATATTCTGGGACATTATTCCTCACACATGGTCAACTGACCCCAAACTAAGCAGAGCTTGTACTATGGAAGCCAGATAACTGATATACTACATATACTACTTTTCTTTTGTAAATACATACATATATGGATAATTACAACCAGACACAGGACAAACAGACATGTTCATGCACACAAATGTTTGTCCTGAGTGGGAATCGAACCCACGACCTGCGGCGTGATAGATAGGGTATCTTACCAACCACGCCAACCGGCCCGTCAAAGATTAAAGGGTTTTTTTCATTGTAGATCTTCCTTTTGCATTTATAGGTATAATTTTAATTTTAGAGCTTGAAAGTAATGCTATCCCAATTTTTCTAATGCGGACTTTCAATCTTATGTTGATAATTCAATCCAATACAGCAGTAAACATTTATCGACAGTGCATAACAACGATATAGTAACAAGAAATGAGAAAGTTAATGACATTATATAACTCGATACAATTACAAACTTTATATGAAATATCGTTTCTCCACCACTGAATACATTAGAAAAAGAATAATTATTGGGACAAGTAGTGGTAGATTTATACTTATAAACTACTTAGTTTGATACATCAAATTAACTAAATCTTCTAGCTTACGTAATGGGGTAGCCAGAATAGGGACAATATAGCACCAGTTCCCTCCCAGCTACAGCTCTTACTGGGCCTATGGATCTCACATAGGGTGGACCTGAAACAAAAATATCAGATAGATCAATAAATAAACGTGTTGGATCTTTAATTGAATCATCTATTTTACCATTTAACTTAACTACAGCCTTTGAACATTAACACAAAAACATCGTCTTGATTTTAGTTTTCCACGATTCACGCCACAAATTTTGTAATCTAACCACTTCTGTTTGCAGGTCATTTATTTACCAAATTCTCTATTGTTCGATTTTTTTTATACGTCTAAAATGAGCATACGGCCCGCCTGATGATATGCGGTTACTGTTGCCTATTGACGCTTGCAACACCAGCTCACTCGCACGTTGCCGATCCTACAGAAATCTCTTCACACACTTCTTTTTCTTCTTCTAAGATCTTCACTTAAGATATTTGGGAATTATCTCACCATAAATATTAAGCCTGGAAGTATGCACCACATCCCCTAGAGAGTTGGCCGCCTTGCAAGTGTACAGGCCTCCGTCTTCTGACCTGACCGCGGATATGTTCAGGTAGCTCACCACGTCGTTGGTCTTCGTCGCGAACTGCTCTACGCTGTACCTGTTAGTTGATACACTAGGGGATATTATAATATAAGGTCCATGCTTTTGAAGGATGATTGTGTAGGTCATAAGTGTATTCATAAAACATTATATGGAAATGATGTCATGATATCGTTGATGAGAAACTCAAATATCCAAAGTAGTAGGAAGGTAGTCAGTTATGCCCACCTGCTTGCCGCTGTCCGTCCGAGGTCTTCACACTGCACGCTCGGTCAGTGTTTACCTATACCTAGATATAGATAGTATCGCAATACGATGGAATATATTTTTTAAAATTTATGATTCCTTATGACCTTTACTTTTATATCTCAAAAGCATCGAATTTAATTTAATAATAACATAATTAATTTTAGTGGGAATAATACATTTGTAGGAGCAAATGTCTACATTCTCACTCCCAACTTAAAGATTTTTGCGTTTTACGTTTACGAATTTACTGAAAATTTTAATTCGACTTCCTAGTGCGATGAATATATCATGATGAAATGGTTGTCAAACATAAGCGTATCTTTAAAAATAGTTTGAAGATCTTAAAAAGTTGGCTTCCACTGAAGTAGAGAAGGGAAGCGGAGAAGAAATGGCAACTGTTTCACCATTTGGTAGGTACCTATTTATTTCTGCTACTTATTCCTGGCACTTTAATGCAAAATTAGTAATAAACACCTGTGCCCCCTAGCCATGGTGTTCAGCGGCTGTCCATCGAGCAGCCAGGTGAAGTGCGGCGGCGGGGAACCAACGGCCGAGCACTTGAGGGTCACCACCTGACCAGGTCGAAGCACCTGCTCGATGAACGTGTACTGGAGTTCGGGCGCTGTATCTGATGGGAAAAATAATCAATGTTACAAGGTGTTTGGAAATATCAAGTAATTTAAGAAATGCGGTGACCTTAATCTTAATCATGATGAAATATTGCTTTTTTTTATATAATACTTATATTTTAGCACCATGGTATGGTTTTCATAGTTAGGTTTTCATTTAATCTACCAAATGTAACATTATATTCATCATCATCATCATCTCAGCCGCAAGATGTCCACTGCTGGACATAAGCCTCCTCTAAGGATCTCCAATATGACCGGTCTTGGGTGGCCTGCATCCTGTATGATAGTTGCCTGTATCAAACTTTCTCAAAGACTTATAACCGAATAGAAGCTGATGAAGTTCAGTTTAGCAGTTCTAGAGGCATTTTGAGTTTTTTTAAATCTCTTTTATATTTATTTTACGAAGCACCTGCATTTGAAGCTGTTCAAATGTCCTTGACTCTTGTTCTTAACTGAAACAAATGTTCTTAACTCACCTCCCAACCTTAACTCAGCACTAGCCTGCGCAGAATCCCGCTCATTCCTGGCCATGCACTGATATACTCCTTTATCTGCTCTATGTACAGACGAGATGACAAGTTGCTCCCCATTGTTCTGTACTCGCACCCTGCCGCCAGCCACTCCTGCGCCCAGAGGGATACCGTCGTGAAGCCACTCCAAGCGAGGAGCTGGCCACCCACCCCATGTACAGTTGATGGTTGCTGTTCCACCACTGTTTATCACCTGGTGAAAGATATTATTTGGATTAAAAATGTGGGATTTTAGTTTTGGAAGTCCATTCATATATTATAACGAAATTATATGAAATATCTTTTATTAAAATACGCCTTTACAGGCACTTACGATTTGTTAAACTAGAACGAATGATTAAAAAGGTTGCTTTTACTGAGAAGAACGATAACATAAGAAGTGATGTAAATGTCATAGTAAATGAAAGCGAAAAGATAATGATGACGCATAATTTTCAGGAGGATAAAGCTCCTTAGTGAACTAGTTTTAGGTGGCAATACAGAAAGAATATATCTCGAGGTCGATTCTCATCATCTGAAAACAGCAGTAAAATTCTTCTCCACTTTTACCTTCCTGATTGTAGTTTTTAAGCAAAAACACAAAGAATCATCATGACAATATGCCATTTTGTATACTGTGTACGAAAATAAAAACGGAACACATTATTTAGCGTCAATTTATCGACTAACAGCAAACGTTTTGACTGCGGCACTAAAATATGCTAAAGCATTCTGTTTATGCATCCAGAGTGCGACGAGAACGTGCGTTACAGCTTGTCGCAGTAATTGTGTGTTATATCTAAATAAATTCAATAATGTAGCGTAGAGTACGTCAAGGCAATATTGAAGGCTCTATAGAATGACGACTTTAGTCATAAGTATATAATAATGTAATAATCATTAAGTTGGTGACCGAGTAAGAGTACTATAAATAAAAAAATCAACTATATATGTAGCTTTAACGTGATAAGAGCTATAGTAAAGGAAATTAACATACCGCTTGAACTTTAGAAATACTTTTGTAGGTGTTTTTTTTAAACAAAAGCGACATTTTCCTATTTGAAGAAGAAAAATGTATTTTTAGATTCAACTATGACATTTTTAAATGAGGCTTTTAAATTAATAGACTCTTCAGATATAACTCTTTAAAACTAATTATGTTCAAAGGAATATTGATCTAATTAACATTTCTAAACGTTTTAATTTTTGACTAGCAGTGGAAGAAACGACAGTAAAAATCTGGATCTGCTGAAACGCAAAATCTCGTTACGCAAAAAGCAACCAACGGCTATTTGAAACAATCTGATTTGCAATTCCAGTCCCTAAAAGGGTCTGCACTAACTAAAAGAATCCCGGGCAAATGTTTGCGACATCCCTTCCAATCTGAAACAATCAAGAAGGGTTTCTCTAACTCCACTATATTATATAGTTTATAGACTGTTCTCGATAGTTGATCTTACTTTTTACTGCGACAACATGTACTTAGTTGGAGTGGAGTAAGTAGCTACACGTGAAGTCACTTTCCTTGAGAGCTTACACTTGAGAAGTTAGCAATGAAAATCTATCTGTACTGATAACATATGTATGTTCTTACATAAAGATAAAATATATTACTAAAGTATAATAATAAGAGAGACATTGAAGAACAAAAGCTAGCGCCATCTTAGACGGTAAACCAGTGCTGTCTGTCACATACAACGTTGCTAGGCAACGTGTTATGTGATGTTTCAAAAAGAGTTTATTATAAAAAACGAACGTACTTATACACGTTCAACTACCTCGTAAATAACCCTTTATCTTTTATATTAATATCTAAAACTCCGTGAATGTATGTAAAAAACAGTACACGAATACTAAGTGTGAGATTTTTTTGGTTTACCGAAAGACAATTTATTCTGTGATTATTTATTATTTGTAGACGTTCCCATAAATTGTTTTGAAGTTCCATACATTATGCAAGCTACCAAAAATTCACATGTAGTATCTATATAGATGATGAAGTGTAAGGATTTAGCAAAATGGGTATGTATTGTACTTTTGTGTCATGATAGTAGATAGCAAAATTCTAAGGATAAGATGTATTTAGCATTATTTATTATGTTGCCTGCTAAATTCATAACATCATTGTACCGGTCAATTCTTCTATTAGAGTTTTGCTTCTTAAAACTCAACTATAAATACATCCAAATATCTCACTGACTATTACCTACCACAAATCAAAGTCCCAAAAGGCCGAGTGACCTCAAAATGCATTAAAGTCGTCCGATGACGTTACAGCCGCTATGCCACAGAAACATCCACCGCAGTGTCCATTAAAACGAGCGTGCACGTAAATTGGACGACCGATACATATATGCGATCGTTTACTACGTTATATTTTATTTAAAATGCTTTTAACTTCGCTGTGTTTATTTTTAACGTAATCCACGATTCGTATTGGTAATGCATACAGTAAACGTAGCTCTCGACGTTTATTTGTGTATTTTTGGCTTGTAGTGACCATGAATGACCTATATTACGTTGCTGTGTTAATCACGATAATCAATATCTGTTTGTGTGTTGGTGTAAAAGTTTGTTTTCGGGATTATCCATAATTTCTTACAGTAGTACCTCCTGCCTGATATACATGACTCTCAAAAACAACCACAGACTGATAAGAAAATAATTGGGGACTACCGCTATAAAAAGCGAAAAGAAAAGTGAATTATTCAGATAATTACAATAGAGATTCTGATACAAAAGAGTGATTGATAGCATCCATAGTTACATTACAAATGCTTTAATGTCTTCGAGAAGAACGTCTGCTTCTTCTGTTGATGATGGCTTATTTTCTTCACAATTCCTTCTTTTTCACGGTTTTCTATCCAGCCTTATTTTTTTGTTATTTTACGAAGTCGGCAAACAAGCCCGCCTGATGGTAAGCGGTTACCGTGGCCTATGGACGCTTGAAACACCAGGAGTAGGTATCACTCACACGTTGCCGACCCTTCCACCAATCACCGATAAACTCTGGCGACCCTACTCACGCGCAGGAAGACAACATTAAGTTATTTGGCTGCGGTATTCTGTAAGGTAGAGGTACCTTCTTCCCCAGTCGAGCTGCCCTTTGAGCGAAAAAAGCGCTATGTTCTGCCTCTTTCAAAATAACTAATTTTTCAGCCTAATTTAGGTATCTTCCGGATGTTTACTGACCTGCGTATGTGGCTGCGCGTGCACAGTGAGATGTGCACGTATGTAAACGTGCAGCCTCAAGGTAAGGTGTCCGTGTGCGTTGGCGGCGCGGCACGCCCATCGTCCACCGTCCGCCACCTCCGCACGGCGGATGCCAAGCGCATCATGCGTCTTGCTGTATCGACCTCCACCTTCCCCGTCGCGGATCTCGCGGAGGACTCCACTTGCTGACTCGCGGTACCATCTGAAAGAAAGAGAGTTTAGATTGAATTGACACTTGGCTATAGATTTACTCCTATAAGTACCGATTATAAGATCGAGGATGAAGTACTTATTTTGAAAATTTTAATACAAAGAGATTGTAAGTCAGTAAACTATTTAGTTTGTTAGTTAGTTACGTTGTAAATCTTAACAAATTATAGTTGCTACACAATATAAAACAGAAAGATACCTTCTGAATTGCATAATTATTGTTATAGTATATATTGTGGTATGATTCAAGGCACGAATTGGATGATATTATGTAAATGCTCACATTGAAGAAGGTTCAAATAACGTTCAATAGTTACAGGATATTACAGTATCAGGCGTTATATTGATGTTGTTTGTATGGGCCGGTCACGTTTGGTTTTATATCGTCAGTTTAGTCAAATGGATATTAAAAATCAAGCGACTAGACTTGGTATATGCTACTATCTATAGAGAAAGTATGTATGTATGTATGTATGAAACCGCTGAACTGATTGCGATGAAATTTTCAGCGACCGAAACCGCGGGGCGGAAGCTAGTTTTTTATAGAACTTAAATCCTCTGTTAGGACTTATATCAGGTTTATTTAGGACTTATATCAAAAATGGAGTTTAGAACTTATAACTAAGGTTTATTTTCAATTGACACAATTTATTCTTGAGATTTGTCGTCAGTTTTGATATCGAGTAACATTTTCCCAAATTTATTTATTTACATACATATAATTTCACACAAAACAAACATAAAATTATTACACTAGTGTTACTTTGAAAAAAAAATCGAATCTAAACCCTAAAAAGCTACATGCACTTTAGTTTAAATTGAATTCAAACTCCTTTATCAAGTAAATTACATTAAAATTAAAGGCCTTTAGTTAAAAGTCGTCAAGCTCCCCTTCACAATGGAAGCCCACAACCTTTAGAAGAGCTTTTTTATTATACCCAAGCGTACTTACAACTTCCGGTAAACGGTTACGGATGTCCATATTAAATTATACATGAAAAAAATATACGGAACTTCCGGATGAATTTAAGTTGTGAAAATGTTTAATGCAACAGGAATCTATGTGGTTTAGCTAGTGAATAAGAAATGCTCTCAGGATAATAACTGGGTAAAACAATATAAAAGGAGACCCAATGTTTTAGCCCTTTTCAGATTTATCCGCGGTAGGGTAACAACCATACCTATGTTTATTTTAGTTCAACCTTTAGTTTTTCAATGTACAATCGACAAAGTTCAAGCATGTCCACCATAAGGCTACTTTTTGTGTGCAGCGACCAGCGACTACCTGGTTGTCGACAATACAAGTGGACAATGCGCTTATCATAAAACTAGTCAAAACAAATGAAATTACACAATAGCGGCTTTTGTCTTGACAATGGGTGGGGCGAGCTATGATGACTGCTTGCAAGCGAAAAGGGGTACCTACTTTAGATCATTTGTTTCTTATGGGACTCCGAACTAGTTGCCAGTTAAAATTTATAAATAAAAATAATAAGGTATCTGGGCCCATGGATCTAGTTTGACATTGGGCCGTATAGTCTATGGGCAAATAAATATTCATAGAGGTAAATCATTTGAAGATAGTAATGTTGTTACCAATGGTAATGAAAAACAATTTAATAACTTCTTTTATTTCTTTTGCGATTAGTTTAAATTTCAGTTCAGTTAGGTCCTGTTAGGCATACATAACTTTGATTTTATTATAGTAGGTAGTCGTTTTTTCAGCTCAAAAATTCCTATCCTTCCTGATACTTGTATCACTAATAAATTATTATAAATGCGATAGTTTGTTTCTTCACGCTCAAACGGCTGGATCAATTTTGATGAAATTTGGTATGGAGGTAACTAATACCCTGGGTTTAAACATAGGCTACTTTTTTCCCCGAAAAACATAAGATCCCTAAGGGGAACGCGGGAGAAACCGCGGGGCGGAAGTTACTATAATTATAATCTCGAGAAAAGAAGACATTCTAAATATGTTTTTTTTTTAACTTATTATAGACCTGTGTTTGACGACAACCTTGCAATGGTAAGTGATGATGTGGCCGAAGGTGGTGAGCACACAAATCCTAGAAGGAACGTTACCCTACCACCGAGCCATGGTTTCCTCACGAAGATTTTCTTCCCCGAAACCGAAAGCTATTATATAAATTATAACACATATTTACTTATACCATAACAAACTTATACTAACTTATGTCGTCTTAACTTATACATAACCTAAGAATGGTTGCTAAGCGACGGCACGCTCCGGTTGCGTGCGGTCATTATGGACATACAAAAGGACGAGCCACATTACAAAGGAATGTTTAATCTTTCACCTTCAAGCAACTTACTATTGTTTTGAAGTTATTAGAAGTGATTGAGATATTATATTTTTGTCTATTATCTATTGGTATCTAGTATCTACATATAATAAAACAGTTGAATCTGGTGTGTCTGTACATTGAAGAAAAGTAATAAAAAATAGAAAGGTGGTAATCAAAGAAGGGTAATATAGAACACACATAAACCAGCGATTTTTTAAATCTGTCTGTCTGTCTGTTTGTTTGCGCACTTCCCCGGAACCACTCAACGGATTTTCATGTAGTTTTCACAGGTTAATTTGGAAAAATACCAAAAAATAGGCTTGTTTTATTTCAAAATAAAGTTGCAAAAAATGTTAGTCATTTAAAGATTTTTGGAATTTACTTTTATACCTACTGTTCGTTTCATCGGAAGTTTCATCTGTTACAGAAATTTTATAAAGTCTGCGCGAGCGAAGCCGCGGGTGAAAAGTTAGTAATCTTTATATAAATGAACAAGAGCTGACTTATTGATGATGAGAGATCAACCCCAAACCACTGGTTGCCATCCATGAAATATGACGGGTAGCTTCGTCTCATTAATTAACCCTAAGGGGGTAAATAGGGAATCACAGGTGAAACTACGGAGTGGGAAATTAAAATTTTATAAATCGAAACATAATACAAATAATACCTTGGAGTGATAACAAATTTGACTAAACATGAGTTTGATGATTTTAATGTAGACTAGTTTACGCCCGGCAGTTTTACCCGTGTTCCTGTGTAATAATTTATTATGGAGATAAAAAATCCTATATTTTATTCTACGATATTTTCTATCGTTGTGCCAACATTAATTCAAATCCGTTCAGTTGTTTATGTGTGATTGCGTTCACAAACATCCAAATATGCATACATACAAAATTTCACATTTATTATATTAGTAGATAACTTCTTGAAATCAGCTAAAATCACCAATCAATCCAATTGCTGATTTAAAAAAAAAGGTCCAATAGATAATTTCAATGCCTGCTTATTTAGCACCGCGGTTTCACCCGCCTAGGATAGAAAGTATCCTACAACCCAAAACAAAAATTATTGTTTGTCTGTGCTTTTCATAAAAATCCGTTCAACCGTAACAGTTGAAGTAGTAAAAACATGCACGCACTTTTTTAATTTAACATAAGTAGATAACAGAAATATTCAGTAATTTACAAAGCCTTTGAGAGACAAGCGTCAGTCACTTTATTCAAAGAGATTATTTCCCCATCTTTGCTATCAGGTTGACAATTGAACTTTTTAAACAATCCCTCACTTGATTCAGTTGAAAACTCGTTATTTAAAGTTCGCAAGTTGCAAACTTCTAGGATTGGCGCTTTGAAATCCGAACGCGTTTGAGCTTGCACTTTGTGATTAGAACTTACGCCACTCGATCGGGTGTTTAGGGGCTTTGTTACGAGCGATATTAGTTTGACAAACAATCGATTGTGGCACCCCTTACTTTGTTATGTAAAGGTAAGTTTTATCCGCAATGAAGTAATTTAACTATTCTAACTATACTTTTTTTATCCTACTAATTTTATCTTACTTAATATTATAAAGTTTGTGTTTGTGTGTGTGTGTGTTTGTGTGTGTGGCGGGGTGTGTTTCTGCGAGTGTGTGTGTCTGTGAGTGTGTATGTTTGTTACCACTCAACTAACTAATGGTTAAACGTATTTGGAAAAAAAATAACTCACAAATAGAATTACACATCTATCAGCTTGAACATTGCAATGGATTGCCTTGTGATTGGATAATGGTGCACATTATGTAGCCCACCACACTCCTTAACTATTCCAGATTAAAACTAGCTATTTTTTTTCTATTTGGATCAATGCAACGATCAAAATTTGTTTACCAAGTAAGCTTGTTTATCTACATGCCTTAAGGTGTTCCTTATTTACTACACTTTTATTGGATACCCGAAAAAATCCCAACATACAAATAAATGACGTCATTTGGACTAAAGCCACAATTCTATTACGTACCATGCTTTGCATTGGACGCTTTATTTCTTTTTACAAACAAACAACATCAAGGTCTAACAATCCAATATTGAAAGAAGGAAAAACAAAATGGAAGTATTTATCGGGAAAATACAAGGTGACTTTTGGTATGGACTTTTGTTAGGATTTTTTTTTTTTTTATGGTAAACCAAACCGATTTTTTTTGAGATAAATAAAATATTGATTGATAACTTTGATATAAGTATATAGTTGTAATATTAATAATGGAAAGAGTATCCTTTCTTATCCAAAAAAGATATCCTGAAAACGGACATATTATAAGTAACTATATTTATTTATTTATTTTGTATTAGCCCGCATTTTCAAAAGGATCTTATTTTTTCCCAGAATAAAAAGTATTTTATATGTTAATCCAGAATATATTCTATCCGTGTGCCAAATTTCATCCAAATCCGTTGAGCCGTTACGGATTTAAATAGTAATTAAGTAACAATTATCCATCTAAACTTTTTCTTTCTTTTTTTAGGTCCAAGGGTTTGAGCTGGGTATTGATGAGTCAGCCAGTGCGTTACGACTTTTCATTTTACATGTATTGATTAGCAACAGAGGTACTTACAGGGTAACTAGTATTTTTTTTTAACTTTAATGGAAAAATGTATTCCACAAACAGTTTGAGCTTTCTCAGAAAAGCGCCAATTTCCGACGACAGGTAACTTTGTAGTCTTACTCGTCATTGTTACTTATTTATTGTGAATTTTCTACGAAACCTGTCACAAGGCATTTATTTGTATTACTTCAAGTGTGACATTTTTGATAATACCACGACGAAGGTGAGTTCGAATCGAACAATGACTTTTTTGTGAAGGAAAATATTGTGAGGAAATCATAGCACGACCAACCTCAAGTTGAAAATCTGTCGCCAAGTGCCTAAAGATGTGTTTCGATAACTGCTCCTCTGCTCTTCTAGGCTTGCTGAACCGATCGCGATTAAATTTTGTACGCAGATAGCCTATGGTATGGCTACTTTTTACTCTCGGGAACGTGAGTGAAACCGCGGGGGACAGCTAGTAATATTATAAATTTGAAAGTTTGTATGTTTGGATGTTTGTGACTCAATCACGCTTAAACGGCTAAATGGATTTGGATGAAATTTGGCCCATAGATAGATCAAATTCTGAAATAGCATATAAAGTACTTTTTATACCAGGAAAACATGAGATCCCTCGAGACAGCGGGAGAATCCGTGGGGCAGAAACTAATTAATAATAATAAAGTAAAACTCAATTGAAGCTACATAAGGAATATAATATTAAACAAACGTAGCAAAAAAAAAAAAACTATTATATCCCTCTGGATGGCTATGTTCAATGTGTTGGAAATTATTACGTGGACAAAAGAATTCTTCGTTGTAACAGATCCCTAAAAACCGAACAAAAAATTATTACACGTGCTAATCTTTACCTATACAACGGAACCATCCTGAAGGCGTATATTTACTTTCACATAATAGGGTACAATTGACCCGCTGGCGATAGTGAATATTTACTTTTTTCCTTGTTTGGGATGGGGCGCGGCGTGGGTCGCTGCGACCCGCGTAATTAGGTTTTGCGAGCAAGGTTCGGTTTGACCTTACGCTGTACTGAGTAACGAATAAAAAGTTTATATAAGTTTTTTACTGTTGTTCAAAATATGTAGGGTTGATGTTTCTTTTATTTCTTTCTTTTCGTCTGCATAATAGTGGATTAAGCGAATTAACACTGTATTGTTAACTGCATAAATTACTAAATCGAAGGGCCGTGGTCCTCTTTTGTTTTGAGACCTAATACCTACTATTCTATTCTATTTCGATCCAAATGTTTTAACCTTTATGTTGTTAGCAGTATGGTGTAAAGTCGTGAGATGGGAGAATGCGTCCGTGAAACTACGCACCATGGGATCGTGGGATCTACCATTATGAAATAAGGTACGATATTCTTGACAGGCCGGTTGGCATGAAAATTTGACATCCTGATTGTCACGCCACAGGTTGTGAGTTCGATTTCCATCCAAAACAAACATTTGTGCATAAAAATTTGAGCTTGGGTATAAATATCTATGCAAGTATGTAGACATGTGACATATTTACAAGTAGTATATATTATGTAGTATATCAGTTATCTGGTTTCCATAGTATATTAGTTTGAGATCAGATGACCATTTGTGATTAATGTTCCAGGATTATTATATTACAGTGGGGCTTCAGCCTTTCAGCATCGAAAATAGTTAAACGGTAAATTCTGGTCCATTATTTTCATGTCTGAAATTAATAAAGGTAAGCTCTCGGTTCTTCCAATATACATTATAATACAAAATCTATACATATAATAAAACAGTAGAATCCGGTGTGTCTGTACATTGAAGAAAAGTAATAACAATAGAAAAGGGATAACTAAAGAAGAGTAATAGAACACAAACCAGCGATTTTTAAAATATACCATTAGTAAGATTATTACTAGAAACATTAAAATAGACCATTGGCATGTTCGTTTTGTTGTAAGTAAATGCTTGTGTGATTTTTTTATTGTTTAGAATCAGAATAAATGTATTTGAATTTTTTGTAACCTACAGTCCACAAATAAAGACATTTGACAGGCCGGTTGGCGTGGTTCGTAAGATACCCTATCTTTGGACAAACATTTGTGTGCATGAACATATCTGTTTGTCCTGAGTCTGGGTGTAATTATCTATATAATGTATGTATTTACAAAAGAAAAGTAGTATATGTAGTATATCAGTAATCTGGCTTCCATAGTACAAGCTCTGCTTAGTTTGGGGTCAGATGGCCGTGTGTGAGGAATGTCCCAGAATATTTAAAGACTATCTATCTATAAATCTATCGATCATAGTCAAAGTCAGAGCCATTTATTCAGTTAAGGCCCTATAAGGGCACTTATGAACGTCGAAACTACTGAAGTTACCACATCTTTATATCTATTTATCTATCTACACGAAAAATACCTAACTTGTTCACCAAACTTGTTGTAACAGACTTTATTCCGTAAAATTTCACAAGTAAACATCGTCAGTGTAAATAAAATACCGCACCAAAAAGTCAAAAGTCAAAACATGGATATTTGAACAAGAAATAAACATTATATATTTGTTCCAATACATACAAGTCCAAATATATAAACGTGTCTGAGTAAGTAAATAACCTGTAGGGCCACAAGCTGTTAACTTTCCACCTTGCTCTTATATACAAGAGTTTAAGGATTATTTTTAGGGTTCCGTACCTCAAAAGGAAATAAACCCTTATAGGATCACTTTTTCATGTCTTAACAGACTGACGGACGGCGTTTCTAAAGAACGTGTGGAGGTATCAAGATGAAATAAATATCAAATACTTAAGTCTATCGTCCGTTGGAGCTGTAAAAAAAATCAAGCTTCTAAGTCAACGCATTAAAATAATGCGGCCTTTTATGCTGCATATTTCGATACTTTTGTCAAATAAAGCTTGTACTATGGAAGCCAGCTAACTGATATACTATATACAGGGTTATTTTGAAACCGGCAGTGCTTTAGGGGATGGAAGCACTTATTAATATGAACAACTTTTACTTTAGGATCAGCCTGAATTCACGAAAAAAAAATATAACTTTTCATACAAAAGATCAACCTTGCTCAATCAAAATGAATGAAAAGTTTGATTTTTTTTCACGATTTCAGGGTTGGGCCCATAGTAAAAATCATTCATATTGATGAGTACTACCACCCCTTAAAGCACTGCCGGTGTTTTCAAAATAACCCTCTATACTACTTTTCTTTAGTAAATACATACATATTATATAGATAATTACACCCAGACTCAAGACAAACAGACATGTTCATGTACACAAATGTTTGTCCTGAGTGGAAATCGAACCCACAACCTGCGGCGTGATAGATAGGGTATCTTACCAACCACGCCAACCGGCCCTAATAGATGATAAATTTCAGTTGACCGTGACATTTATCAATGTATAGAAGAGATGGACGAACCTATCTAAATATAAATTTATACGGAACCCTCGGCGTACGTATCAGACACGCACTAGTCCGGTTTTTTTGGTCTTGTCCCTGAAATTTATTAACCATGTTGAGTAAAACGTTGTTTTACAGAAGATATATTCAAATTAGTATAGAATAAGGGGTTTTGGATTTGGAGCGAAGCTGGAGTAAAAGTAATAAAGAATAAATATTTATTCACTCACGACTCACGACACATGTACTGTCTATCATTACTAATACATCAAACATATTTTTTACTAGCTTTCGCCTCGCGATTTCATTCACATTTCCAGATAAAAAAGTGGACTACGTTACTCTCTGGTTTATAACCTATGTCTATGCAAACACACTGTCTCAATTATACATGTCACAAAATGTAATTGGTGTGTTCTGTGACCTATCCAAGGCTTTTGATTGCGTTGATCATGGGACACTTTTGCGTAAGTTAAATTATTATGGAGTAAAAGGTATGGCACTTGATCTTATGAAATCATATCTAGGACAGAGAATTCAAAGTGTCGATGTAAATAGGGTTAAATCATCTGGTTCTCCTGTGCGTATGGGTGTACCGCAGGGCTCTATTCTAGGTCCTTTTCTATTCTTAATTTATATTAATGACCTTCCTTTTTATGTTAAAAATACCTGTGGAATTGTACTGTTTGCTGATGATACCTCACTGATTTTTGGTGTTGATAGACTTAAATCTAATTATGACGATGTAAACGGCGCATTAGCTCAGGTATTGAATTGGTTTACTGTTAATAATCTAGTGTTAAATGCAAAAAAAACTAAATGTATTAAATTTGCATTACCCAACGTAAAAAAAGTAGGCTGTAATTTAATGTTAAATAATGAAGCTCTAAATCTTGTTGAGTCAACAGTATTTTTAGGGATTACTTTAGACTCAAAGCTTCAATGGGGCTCCCAAATTTCATCAGTTGCGGCAAAACTCAGTTCGGCAGCTTATGCAGTTAGAAAAATTAGACAGCTTACAGATGTAGATACAGCTCGATTAGTATATTTTAGTTATTTTCATAGTGTCATGTCCTATGGCATTTTACTTTGGGGTAAAGCTGCTGATATAGAAACAATTTTTATTTTACAAAAGAGGGCAGTGCGAGCTATTTATAACTTGGGCTCTCGAACTTCCCTCAGAGATAAGTTTAAAGAAACTGGCATACTCACAGTTGCATCTCAATATATATTTGCAAATATATTATTTGTGCATCAAAATATTAGTCTTTTTTCGAAAAAAAGTGATGTGCACTCTATCAATACTAGAAATAAGCACAAACTTGTAACTTCTGCCTATAGACTCCAGAAAGTGCAAGGCTCATTTCTAGGACTAAGTACACGCATCTATAACAGAATCCCTACTTCAATTTTAAATTTGCCTTTGCAAAAATTTAAGGAACGGATTAAAGCTGTATTAGTAGAAAATGCTTATTATACTGTAAATGATTATTTCAAAGACTCTAATGTTTGGTAGATTTGTTACTTTTGTGTACTATTATTGTTATTATTTTGATTTATAAACCTGTTAATAGTCTCAGTGATAACATATTGTGTGTTATAATTCATATTTCTCGAAATAGTTTCTCTTTGTATTATTTGTAGTAAGCTTAAGTTAGTCATGCTCACTTTGGGGTCTTTGCTTGCGGCGGCGTCGTGTGGCGGGTCGCTCACTTCCCTATAATATGTGCGAGGAGGGCGATGGCTGCCACATGCGTCATACTTGTGAACAGGTGCTGCTTGTGGGGGCTGGTCTGCTTAAGTTTGCAATCCATTTGTTTACTAAGTTACTCATAATTTTGATATATTTTTTTTTCCCTTACTGTCATATAACACACACATATTGTCAGTGAGACTAGATAAATAATTTGATGTAATGAATCTGAGTTGGTTTTGAAAAGAGTAATTGCTGAGTTTCTTGCCGGCTCTTCTCAGTAAAAGCAACCTTTTCCGAACCGTGCGTTAGAGTCAGACTATTCATAAGTGCTTGTGAAGGCCTATTTGAATAAAAAATATTTTCATTTCATTTTCATTTTCATTTCATTTCATTTTCATAATAGTACCTAGTTAAGGGATGATGAAAGGAATAAGTAAGGAAGGATAAATAAGGAAAGATATTTCTGTGAAGGAATGGGATATAAATAATGATGATACTTGTAACTAATTAAGTGTACATACCTTCCTGCCCAACTACAGCAAAATATTCATATGATAAGGTAGAAATTATTATTATATTATAAACTAGCTGTTTCCCGCGGTTTCACCCGCGTTACCGGTATAAAAAAAATCTGATGTTATTCTGCTATTCGGGGCGGAGACGAATCAAACAAATCAAAGATCATAAAAATCGGTCCAGCCGTTCGTGAGTTATAAATGGTGTAACTAACCCGACATTGTTTTATATTATAAGATAGTTTGAACTACTGGTTCGAATTGAAAATTTATTTTAGTGTTGGATAGCCCATTTATCGAGAAAAGCTATATCACAGTCTATGTAACTCTTTCTTACAGTCGGCTAACGGACACGTCTAGACAGAGCAATCGTGCGGGGCTTGAGGGGTAAGAGAGGGGCGGTAACGAGCCCAAGCTGCCATAATGCCTATACAAAGCGGCATTTCGCGCGATTTCAAACGCGATAGACCACTGAATGTAATTACGCTGTGCTAATATTATAAAGAAGAAAGATTTGTATTTTTGTATGTAACGAATAAACTCAAAAACTAAAGGCCGATTTAAAAAATTCTTTCACTTTTAGAAAGCTACATTACTCCTGAGTAACATGGGCTATATTTTATCCTGGGAACCACGCGGTAAAGCTAGTAATTTATATAAAACTTATGGGCCACTATTTTACGATATTTTCCGTTTTACCCATAATAGGTTGTGTAGATAAGGCCGCTATACTGTATCCTTGTCCTTTATTTATTTGTTACTAGCTGTCCCCAGCGGTTTCACCTGCGTTCTCAAGATAAAAAAGTAGCCTATAACCTTATTAAACTGGCTATCTAACGCAAAAATATCAGTGTCTTAATTTCATACAAAAATTTCATACTTTCAGTTTTTTTAATTTTCCAATTTTCCAGGCAAGTTCAAATTTTTCTCTAAGAACCTTCCTCGGACTTCAACGGAAATTAAAAAATATAGCCGAATCGGTCCACCCGTTCTCGAGCTTTGCGCTTAGCAACACATTTTGCCATTAATTTTTATTATTTACTAGCTTCCGCCCCGTGGTTTCACCCACATTCCCCAGAGATCTGTGTTATGTTATGTTGTACCTATGTTTTTTCGAGATAAAAGTAGCCTATGCCCTTCTCCATATCATAGGCTATTTTTATACCAAAATATCATCGCGTTTAAGCGTGAAAAGGTAACTAACAAACTCACTTTCCATTATATTAAAATATTAAATATTAGTTTGGATATAGATTACTTCTCTACGTAAACGGAATTCAATTCAATTATTGAAAATCAATGCAGTCAATAGAGCAGTCAGCGATCGCTATCGACAGCGCTCGGTCCCCCGAGGCTTCGGCGATATGTGATGGATGTAGCGAAATATCGCTCGAGGCAGCGCTATTTTGATTGAAGGGGGCAAAGATCGAAGAATCTGGAAAATTGCGGCTGTTTCTTTTTTTTTTACTATGGATTGTGTTTGATAAATGGCTCTCAAGTGCAGCTGCCGTAATACTATTTGTGTGCTTGGAGATTTTTAACTTAAGGATGGTTGCCAGCCTACAAAGGTACTACAAAGTACCCTACCACCATTCTATAGCTTCCTCAAGTTCTTTCACCGAAAGCTCTAATTAATTGTAGGTACCCCACAACCATCGTCACGGAAATCTAAGATGTTAAAATTTTGAACCGTCAATAGCATTTCATTTAAATCTTATTAATTTAGCTTTGTGTGATACTGCTATATTTATGTTAAAAAATAATTGCTGGTTAACAGTTAAGCTGGTACTCAATATGCTCAAGAACGGCAGGACCAATTTTTAAGATCTTTGATTTGTTGGATTTACCGCCCCAAATAGCAGAATAATCATTTAAATATGAAATTATTTTATACCAGGAACGCGGTAGAAACCGCGGGGAACAGCTTGTTTTATACATAAAAATAAACATATTTACAATAACGTAAAACAGCTATAATATTAAAACTAAATGGTATTCAAATGCGTTGTCAAAAATTGCAAAACAACAAGCCCACGGCCCCAGGGGCCCATAAGGACCGAAACTGGAATCCAAAGCGTAGAAAAGCAAAGTCAGCGCACATTATGTTACCCGTTCCCTCGGGGCTCCACTCAGCGGCATGTGATGGATTCAGCCTTGAGTTAGACCTATCAATACGTTACTGTTGTGGTTTAAGTTATACACTGAAAGCGATTTGAAATGAACACTAGTTAGACACTAGAATAGTCTTACTCTAACGCACGGTTTGGAAGGTTGCTTTTGCTGAGAAGAGCCGGCAAGAAACTCAGCAATTACTCATATTTATTACATCAAATTATTTATCTAGTCTCACTGACAATATTTGTGTGTATATGACATTAAGGAGAAAAATAAAATCTTTTGGATCTCAAATATACGCTATTTGAGTCATGAAAATTATGTAATAAAATTGTTAGTAGTGATTATGTACATGTTACTAATACTATAAATATGAAAGTTTTTATGTTTGGATGTTTGTGACTCACGCATAATTTATTATTTATTTATAATTGAGTTTTGTTTTTGTTTAATCGCACAAATCTTTGAAACTACCAGTCGGATTTAATTTTTTTTTCATTTGATAGCCCAATTATCGAGGAAGGTTATATGCTACTTTTATCCCAAGAACGCAAGCAAAACGCAGGGCGAAAGCTAGTTTCAATATATTTTTATTTTGATGTTCATGACTTACAAAAATACACAAACAAATTAATAACTATAAATTATTTTAAAAGCTTGGCGCTCTTAACTTGTCACCCTATAATTTTTTTCACTGATATTATTCATATAATGCAAGCAAGCGCCGCGAATATTCCTATCTTTTTGTAACTCCTGAGATATGACACACATAAAGCGCGTTCAGTCATTCCCGAAGCTATAACACGAGATGGCTCTCTAAAACAGGGGAAGTAAAGGAAAAAGTTGATTTTAGTGTATTGATATAATGTTAGAAGAGTTATGGCTCTTAAAAGATTATAGATTTTTAATAGTAAACTGACATTTTTTTATTTAGCTTGCCCTGTTTATTTGGGTCAAATCTAGTAATTGAAATTTGACCCCCTTCCTGTTGACGGATTGATCTGAAATTCAGTACGCACCTTTAGTTCTGGTGACAATATGTATCACTGTAAATTCAAGATGGCCGCTGCTACAAAATGGCGGATTGCATATTTTATCACTTCTTCCTCAATATGGGTATTAAATGAAAAGGCTTGATTAGTAGAATAAAGTTCCTTATGAAAGTAAAATTAAAATCCACGAACGATTTTATTTTTTGTCTGATCAATGCCCTAATTTGATGAGGAGAGTGGTGTGATGACTAGTACCTAGGACATACCGATTTATTTTTACCCTTTAGTACATTGACTACATTTTTTTTTTTTCTCTAGGTATCCGTGGTTTGACTTGTGTTCTCGGAATATAAAGTGTCAGTTACTTCCAAAGAAGTATTCAATTGTTATCACTCAAAGTGATAACAATTGAATCAAAGTAGTATATGTAGTATATCAGTTATCTGGCTTCCATAGTACAAGCTCTGCTTAGTTCGGGGTCAGATGGCCGTGTGTGAGGAATAATGTCCCAGAATATTTATTTATTTATTTAAAGTTTAGGCCCTAGAAAGGCACTTATGAACGTCGAAGCTACTGAAGTTACCACCGATTCGGAAGTCACCTTCACCTGAGAAGAACCGGCAAGAAAATCAGCAAGGTTATTTTTTTTTTTGGACAGTCTGACAAAGTTGTTTATTTTTTCATTAAATGTTTAACAATTTCTAAAGTAATATATAATAATAATAGACGTACTCTATCTATTTTAAACTCCGACTGTAAGCAAACATATCCAGTCCTATTCGCTTCCGACCGCGGGCTCAAAACATCAATGGCCGATGGCCCTTGCTTTTATGCGTCCCTGAGGACAACAGGCGTTTTCCATTACCTGCGCAAAGTATCTTTTGCTTATAAAACCGCCGGTGCAGGTAAAGTGTTCCATATAAAAGATGGTTAGCAAAAGGGTTCGTAATGCAAGGTAATTAGTATGAATTTATATATTTAAGGTTTTTGTTTGTAGTCGCCACTCACGAGCCAAGGGATTAAAGTGTTTGTTCGTAGCGAAATTTATAAGAAATGTAAAAAAGGTGATGTATTTATTTAACCCGACATAGGTCATGTATATGTCTGTGACGTATGAAATAAGATATTTGTGAATTTTTAATGGTCATATGTTCCAAGTGCATAATAATGAATAATAAACGACCTCAGAACAGATTTAAAGTCGAAAACATTGTGTTTTTTCATAAACAACAAACGCAAAACAATTACAGTACAGAAAAAGAAAAGAAGAAAGAAAGGTTTATATTTAGAGAAAATGTTTGTGTAAAAGCTGAACAAATTTGGATATAAGTACATATTGAAAATATTTTTCATGTGGCTGAAATCTAAATTTATATTTTCAACAACTTTTCTCCCTCACTTAGTCTATAATAAGTCCAATTATTATAGACTGGTTAAGTGAGGGAGACCAATGAGAAAAATAAGTCGCAACTCATGCCGTCCCGAAATTGCGTCAACCCGCTCTATTATACAGTTGTAGAGCAAGTACTTCAGGGGGAAAATAGATCAATCCATCTTAATCCATGTCCTGCCGCCTCGTCCCATGCGTCCAGTTCGTCCCGTTCGTCCCGTCGTATCGACATAACACACGCATATTTTTTTATTGTTATAGATGGTTGGTTCAAAGGTGAACATATTGATTGTAGAAAATTATTGGAAGTTTATTTTGAGTTACGTACGAGTTGGAAGTACATTTATTTTGAGTTAATAATCTAAACAGAAAGCAATCTCTTTAGAATGTTACGTAATAAAATTATGTAAGGATAATTATTTTCTGAAATCTTTGTTATATTTTAAACATACTTTAAGAATATTTAAAACCCTATAAATACCTATATAGGTTATTTTATGTGCCTCTTATTTAATTACCACATTAATATAGCAAATAAAGCTGCAGTATTTTAGTTAGTTGTTTTTTTATTATATATATAACTAGCTGTTCCCCGCGGTTTCACTCGCGTTCCCGGTATAAAAAAAAAACAATGTTTTAATAGTTATTCGATTGGATCATAAAAATCGGTCCAGCCGTTCTTGGGTTATAAGTAGTGTAACTAACACGACTTTGTTTTAATATAGACTAGATTCCGCCCCGCGGTTTCACCCGCGTTCCCCAAGTATCTTATGTTTTCCTGGGATAAAAAGTAGCCTATGTTCTTCTCCGTACCATAGGCTATCTGCATACCAAATTTCATTGCGATTGGTTCAGCGGTTTAAGCGTGAAAAGGTAACAAACAAACAAACTCACTTTCGCATTTATAATATTATAGTTAGGATTATGTCGCAGGTCGTGGGTTCGATTCCCATTCAGGAAAAACATTTGTATGTCTGTTTGTCCTGTGTCTGGGTGTAATTATCTATATATGTATGTATTTACAAAAGAAAAGTAGTATATGTAGTATATCAGTTATCTGGCTTCCATAGTACAAGCTCTGCTTAGTTTGGGGTCAGATGGCCGTGTGTGAGGAATAATGTCCCAGAATATTTATTATTATTATTTATGTTTTGTTTTTTAAATTGTCCCATAAAAATACATATTAAAGTTGTTAATTTCGTAATTATTATCCACTAATATTATATTAAACCATAATCATAAACCTTCATAATTAACGTACCACGTAACGTATTACTACAAAAAAATACCAACTGAAGACTTGACTATATTCTTTGTAAAGAGAAGAAATTATAAAATGCTGAGGCAACAATTATTACAGTAAGTTATTTGGATGTTGGTACACCCCACTCGGTGGATAACAGCGGAAGTGGCGACGGAGGTTGAGGGCAAACGGAAACAGCTCGGAGCAGAGAGATTTATGCCCACAGTCGCGCCATGACCCACCGTTCTACCGACTTACATTATGAAATTAATTTACAATTTGATTTCATATATTGTAAAGAAAGATAAAATAATTTTTTTAATGAATACGAAGATTGACAAAAAAAAACCGTACGAGTCGAACTCGTGCGCCGAGAGTTCCGTACCTACCCATTATACCGCCAAAATATTTTCTTTCACACAATAGCACAATTTTATTTATTTACCTTATTTGAGGTTGTGCCAATTAAGCTAGACCTCTAAATTGTATGAGCGCCCATACAACTCAGAGGCCTATCTTAATTGGCGTCAACTATGTATGTATGAGGACACCCTTTAATTTTTAACCTTTTTTATTTTTTTTAGCTAAAATTGACAATTCTGGGTCAACCGGAAGTACCCTATAGGTTTTGGGTCGAAAACCTATATGGTAGTTCCCGTAGACCTAGAATCACGAAATTTGGCGAAAAGCAAGGTCTTACAGCACAAATAAAGGAAAAATTCCGAAAAGTAAAACATAAGATCCCTCAGAAATGCGGGGCGGAAACTAGTCGAAGATTATTTTAAGTCACTGACAGCCGGTTCCCGAGAAGCAAAATTATCGAAAAATTACGTGACAGGTTGCTAATCTCGGATTATTCATATTTTGGGTTGCCGGGTCAAGTGACACTCTATCAACAGTAAAAAAATAAATCAATTATAACATTTTTGGGTTTCCGAAAAGCTTTGTTAAACCCATGGACATAGGACATCATCTCCAGCTAAACTGCCTTTTATATGGTATCAAAACTTGTTGCCTGTTTTATATGGCAAATTTCCTTTGAGCATAAAGCCAAACCAAATTTCATATTAAGTTAAACTGAGCAAGTAAATAAATATGCAGTAAACTAAGTAAACAGACTCAGTCAATAAACACGTAGGTTGAAATGATTCGCGGACCGTAAGCACTCGATCGCTATTTATCGGTAAAAGTTCATAGCTATACATATGTTATGTGACAAAGGAATAAGCGATAGCGGGTAAAGTAGCGGATGCAGTAGGTAGAAATAAAATTGGTCACAACTAGTTGTCCCTCGTGGTTTTTATGTGTGGCATATAAAAATAGATAAAAGAATACTAAGTTTATTAAACCAAGAAAAAATGAAATAGACAGACTGCCTTTAACATTTTAATAATATGTGAGGATACTAAATATTGTATAAGCCTAGTAAAAAAGTAAGTAATTCACCTTAACAATTTAGTTTTATCATAAAACTAGCTTTCGCCCCGCGGTTTCACCCGCGTTCCCCAGGGACCTCATGTTTTCTCGGGATAAAAAGTAACCTATGTCCTTCTTCATACCATAAGCTATCTTCATACCAAATTTCATCACGATCGGTTCAGCGGTTTAAGCGTGAAATTGTAACAAACAAACAAACTCACTTTCGCATTTATAATATTAAAAGTATTATCAGTGCTTATCCTAGCAATGGGCCATTGAAATGAAATGAAATAATTTATTCATTCAAATAGGCCTTCACAGGCACTTAAGAATAGTCAGACTCTAACGCACGGTTCGGAAGGTTGCTTTTACTGAGAAGAGCCGGCAAGAAACTCAGCAATTACTCTTTTCAAAACAAACTTAGATTTATTACATAGAATGTATCCTGCAAGAGCGAGCGCATTGTCGTCATTTAAATATTCATTAATGTTATAGTATGCCTTCTGTACTAAAATGGAGTTAACACGTTCCTTAAATGTATGTAAAGGTAAATTTAAAAGTGCAGGAGGGATCTTATTATAGAAGCGTGTACTCAGTCCCAAAAATGAACCTTGCACTTTTTGGAGTCTATAAGCATTTTTGAACCTTTCTGCTGATATAGCATATTATTTTACAATTATTATAATTGCCCGACTGTTAACAGCTGTTACTATTTTGTATTGATTTTCTGAAATATCAAAAAACAAAATAGAAAATTTTGTTTTTCTGTTGTACCCAATCAATTGCCACGAACCGGTAACGAACGGTTTATAAGTACCCGGTTCTTGAATCAAGTTTTTAATTTCAAATCGCAGAAGTTCATAAATCGTACCACATTAAAAAAGTTAGAACATGAAATGACAATAATGCAATGCAACATACCGTAGGGTACTTAAAAGTTTCCGAACTAACGAATCGAGAGCATTGCTGCGACATAAAACGGTTCAATTCGTATAACTACAACTGTACTACAACTATACTACAACTATGTTTAATATTTAATAATTGGCAATGATTTTAATGACATGCACACACACGAGCATAGAAATAACAATTGCAATTTTGAGAAAACACCTACAGATACTAGTATTGGTTCAAAATCTATACTAATATTATAAAGCTGAAGAGTTTATTTGTTTGTTTGAACGCGCAAATCTCAGGAACTACTGGTTCGATTTGAAAATTTATTTCAGTTTTGGATAGCCCATTTATCGAGGAAGGCTATAGGCTACTTTTTATCCCGGGAAAATACAAGATGCGGGTGAAACCGAAAAGCTAGTACAATATAATACTTTAAGAGGAAATCCCATTTGAATTTTAAGTTTGTTTTTTATCTTTTTATTCAGCATACATATTTTCGTTAGCTTTAACATCGCCAAACTACTGACGCAGTATGTGGGCGTTGCGCTCTTTTACATATTTATATTATGCTGGTATGGATGAGTTTACAATTAAGGAGAACTAACTAGTTCAGTACCGCGATTATACCCGCATTCCTAAGGGATTTAACTTAAACAATGTTTTTTACGAAAAAAAAAAATCCAATAAGTACAAACCAAACCAGCTTTTTTCCCCTTTATTGTTTTTTTTTGCGATTTCCAAGTTGGTCCCATAGTAAAAGTTCTTCAGCATTACAAACCCAACATAGGTATCGAAAATATACCATCAGAATATCTACACAATATACAGACGGGATTCCAATTCGATTAGTTACTAATATACTTTAGTTCGATTACATTACTAAGTCCAAATAAGATCTTAAGCAATAAGCACTCTCGAGCTAAGGCAAATAGCAATTTCACGCGGTAAACCAACTTCAAACACCTTGATTTGATTATTGTTATGGTCAATACGAAACTGAACAGGGTAGTCTAGTTGGTTAAGAACTTACTGTTCACGATACGATGGTTTTGTTGAATATAAGAGAGGTAGAGCATAGCGATATGTCGCTCAAAGAGCAGCTCGACTGGGGAAGTACCTCCACCTTACACAATACCGCAGCCAAATAACTTATAGATGTGTTCCTGCGCGTGAGTAAGGTCGCCAGAGCTCATCGGGGAGGGGGGAAGGGTCGGCAACGCGCGAGTGTTACCCCTGGTGTTGCAAGCGTACATAGGTTACGGTAACCGCTTACCATCAGGCGGGCCGTATGCTTGTTTGCCGACTAAATACCCTGGAAAATTTCACACACACGGCCAACTGATCCCAAGCTAAGCAGAGCTGGACTATGGAAACCAGATAACTGATATACTACTTTTATTTACATACTTATATAGATAATTACACCCAGATATGTTCGTGCACACCTGAGTAGGAATCGAACTCACGACTTGTAACGTGATAGTTAGGGGGTATTTTACCAACCACGCCAACTAGCCCGTCAAAAAATAAAAAAAATAAAGTATCTTACATGTTAATCCAGAATATATTCTATGTGTGTGCCAAGTTTAGGAGTTGAGTGGTAACAGACATCCAAACATCCAATCATACAAACATTTACATTTATAATATTTGAAGACAAATAGTAGATATACTGGGTGATTTTGTTATCACTGGCAATACTTGCAAGGCTGGAAGTACTCATCAAAATGAACAACTTTTATAATGGGACTAACTGTGAAATCATGAAAAAATTATCAGCTGTTCCATACAAAAGTTCAATACCTACTCGATCAAAATGTATGAAGCAACCGTATTATTTTACGCGATATCAGAGTTAGCCCTATAATAAAAGTTGTTCACATTGATGAGTACTTCCACCCCTGCAAGTATTGCCAGTGATAACAAAATCACCCTGTATACTAAAAATGTTTATACGTATATTCATGCATTTTTATAATGACAAGTTATACAAATATATATGATCGTCTCAAAGGGTCTTTGTCACCAGGGCTGCTAAGGATTTTAAAAATCCACAACATTTACTTGTATAAAAGTCTAGTTTGGCCCCAGCTCGAATACGCGAGTATGATCTGGGATCCTTACTACGAGAAGTATAGTGATGCCATTGAAAAAAATTCAATATAAACATTCAAAAATTTTAACTATAAATTGTACCGACACAACCGGTTACCATATGAAAGCTTATTAACCAGATTTGAACTCACTTCCCCTGTTAAAAGACGTCTTTTTCTACAAGCAATGTTCCTACACGAACTTTGCTACAACAATTTCAACTGCGCGCACCTTGTCAATAAAATATGCTATACAGTTCCTCGGGGTCCCATTCAACGGGTGACGCGCGCCTACCGGCAGTTCGCGACGACTCCATGCCGCACAAATGCCGGCGCGCGCGCGCCCCTTCGCCGAATCCTCTATAGGTACTTACAATCAACTTTACCCAGGTAGACATATTTCACCTCTCTACAACAGTTTAGAAAAGCCATTTTAGAAGCTTTTAGTTAGGTTAGTACTTAAATCAAAATCAAATATTTTCAATTTCTATGCATGCTACTTTCCTTATAATCTTTAGTTGCAAAACTTGCACCACCACTTCTAAATTTTCTAGTTTATACCTGTATTCTTATTTTGTCTGTGATCTCATTTAGCAAACAAAATGATGAGAGATGTAGGTAAATGTCAATGTAATTTACTATCTATTTAAACAAACATATACTTTTAACACTTTGCCTTTGGCAACCTTTACTTTGTAATAGTAATATGTGGATAATGCTGTTGATCATGTTTAAAGTAAAACCAGTTGTAACACATGTTGTAACATATATTGTATGGTTGTTTGTTATCCCTAAAATAAATAAATAAATAGAAATTGCTATTTTACGAGTTGTCATACCGGAATGCGTGGGTAAACGTTACCCAGATAAAAACACCAAATTCCCCGAGGACGAGAGTTGGGTACCAACATGGGCTATCATTTTAATCTTAATTACTTTCTTTAAAAGCTAAATTAACCAACTAATACAAACATTGAAAATAAAACAAAGATATAAAGATAATTAAAAGTGAAAATTCCCAAAAGTACTATCGCAAGAAACATAAATAGTTGAAACGGCCTCATACGTCACTGATAGTGTGACGTAGATCACTAACGACGGGTATGACGTCACGCAACAATGATAGCATCATTAAGCGGAGTATTTGTAGCTACAATTAATTACTTCCCATCAACATGTTAGATCTAAGGGAGCTGTTTTATCGAGCCCGAAAGAATAGATGGATAACTCTTTGTCCATATGTTTTCCCAGGATAAAAAAGTATCCTATATGTTAATAAATAAATAAATAATATTCTGTGACATTATTCCTCACACACGGCCATCTGACCCCAAACTAAGCAGAGCTTGTACTATGGAAGCCAGATAACTGATATACTACATAAACTATATTTCTTTTTTGTAGATACGTACATATATAGATAATAACACCCAGACTCAGGACACACAGACATGTTCATGCACAAAAATGTTTGTCCTGAGTGGGAATCGAACCCACGACCTGCGGCGTGATAGATAGGGTATCTTACCAACCATGCCAACCGGCCCGTCCAATCCAATATATACAATCTAATCCACAATATATTCTATCTGTGTGCCAATTTTTTTCCATTTCCGTTCAGTAGTTTTTGGGTGAAAGAGTAACAAACTTTTACATTTATATTACTATCTTCTGCCTCTCGGTTCTGAGGGATCATATGTTTTCCCGCGATAAAACGTACCCCCTACATGTTGTTCCAGGATATACAGGTGACTTTTTAGTCACTGGCAATACTTGCAGGGGCGGAAGTACTCATCAATATGAACAAATTTTATTATGAGACTACTAACTGTGAAATCACGAAAAAAATATCAGCTGTTCCATACAAAAGTTCAACACCTACTCGAGCAAAATGTCCAAAAGCAACCGTTTTATTTTACGCGATATCAGAGTTGGTGCCATAATAAAGTTGTTCATATTGATGCGTACTTCCACCCCTGCAAGTATTGCCAGTGAATAAACAATCACCAAGTATATCTATGTGCCAACATTCATCCAAAACCATTCAGTCGTTTATGCGTGATTCAGTCACAAACATCCAAATAAACTTTCACATACATAATACTAGTAGAATAGTAGGAAGTAGGATTAGATACAACGAAGTATAGTTGCTACCACCCACATTTAATGAATAACTTGTAGTCCATACTAGTAGCTTAGTAAAATAGAGTTCCAAAGCACCCCGAATAAATCACAGCAACAATTAATTACACTACCATCAAAATATCGGATCTCAGAACGCCCCTTATACAGATATAACCCGGCGAGGATCCATTAGCGGTCGGACGCGACGCCTCTTCAGCAGTCGGCTGACACATGACAAATGGTCGGGTTATTGCCGAGTTTGAGCTGCGTTCATAGTACAAGCGGGTTGTTTTTTTTACTTACCGTAAAGTGGAGGTTGAGTATTTAGGTTATGTGTTATTCAATAACTCCGTTTGTATCCCATTTTAAAGCATATGTTATAACAATCACATCGGCAGGGCTGTTTGCGGAGGCTAGTACGGATAGCTTTCGTGCGGAAAAGGTCTGCATCCCTGATGCGTCATACGCGAGAGCACCAACAGTATCCTGAGATTAATTGGCGAGAAACCTGACTGTCCGCTTCTGTGGCACTGGACCAGTATGCATTGCTGCGGGTTTGGTGCACCAGAGGGTGGACATAGGTTTTTAAATTAATATAAATTTAAGTATAATTTTTAATGTTACTAACATAGTCTGTAAGTCTTATTACTAACCCATATGGGTAATTGTCTGATATATATAAATAAATAAAATTATTAGCAGGTCAGTGCAAGTGAATACATAAACAACGGGGTTTGTTGGTGTAAATTAACATAATAAGTTTATCAATGAAAGTACAAAGTTGCGCATAGAAAACACAAGTAAAACATGAACTAATGCATACATATTGTAACTTACTAAACGGTACCTAATTAATTGTTGATGTTGTGAAATAATGTGCAATAGAAAGCCAATGTGAGAATGTAAATCAGGGATGTGCTCTATGAAAAATATTGTATTTTTTAAATTTGTATACCGATTTCTTCGAGATTTCTATGGCGATTTAGAAGTTTCTTTTTGTATTAAAAGATTTTTATTTACAATTAAATTCCTTATAAATTTTGCTATGATGTGATAGTGGATTTTGAAGATTTGACGGAGTTCCACAACGGTAAAGGGCATTTAAAAATCACAAAAAGCTATTGTAAATTAGATAGAATAGATGCCAATAATAAAAGCAGTGCATTTTCTTGAAATTCACGAATATATACAGTTAGAATCCCCTTTTTCGCACATGTCATCTATACTAATATAATAAAGCTGAAGAGATTTGTTTGTTTGTTTGAATGCGCTAATCTCTGGAACTACCAGTCGGATTTGAAAAATATTTTTGCGTTAGATAGGCAGTTTATTGAGAGAAGATATACCTACCTAGGTTACTTTTTATCCCGAGAATGCAGGGTGAAACCGCGGGGGATAGCTAGTTTTAGATAAATTATTTATTTGGCAACAGTTATAAACATTGGTACAAAGTAATGACAGAGAAAAATAACTTAGTCACAGATATTGTCAGAGTTTAGGCGTATGGTATCCGTTAACCGCTTGCATTAAACACGGAGCCTTATTTAAAAGCATCAGTCACGGAAATTGAGATGACAGAGTTCTCAAATACTCCATAATCTAGTCCTCGCTAATGTTTTGAAGACGTTACAAAATATCTTGTACATTACTCACAACCGTAATAAAGTGTAGAACTTATAGTTTTGTAAGGTTTATGTACATTATTTTAGAAAACTGTTGGCAACACTGTAAAAAGAAATAAAGAATTACAATATGGCTAGAACATCTTGACTTATTCTTTACATGGCGCTGGGCCAAAAAAAATTAATTTTAATGTTTTACATAAGTATTTTACCTAAATAATGAAGTAATTACACTATGTAATCTTAAAGTTATATAATGTGAGTAAAATTTTGCGAAAAGGTTGAAGATTAGCAGTGATATTGTTGGATACAATTTTTTGGTTATGTACGTTTAACTAACCAAAGTAACCAACATTGTGGTGAAGAAGTTAAGCACACGTTTAGTGCATAAATCTTCAAGAAATAGTGCTGTACGTCAAACAACACTTAAAAGTAGTTAATTATTACCTTTCAGCATAAATTTTTAACGCATTTCAAGAAAAAAAAATAACACGTAAACGTTCTACGAAGTAAGTAACACGACAAGAAAATGGAGTCGCTCGATGAAGATTTTTTAGATAATTTTACTGTAACGCAATTGAAAGAAGAGCTAAGGCTTAGATGCTTAAGTATGCAGGGACTTAAGAAAGATTTAGTTTTGAGAATTTTAAAAGATAATGTGTTACGACAACAAAATGGATCATTTGAAATTTTGAAGGAAGAAAGAGATCGTCGTCAATCAAAAGATTTTGAAATACAAAATTTACAGAAACAAATTGAAGAATTTAAAAATAAAAATCAAGGAACAAGTCAAATGGAAGGTATGGCAACTTTTGGGACACAAAGTAGTGATCAAGGTACGTGTATTAATGATAATCAATCATTAATGATTAAAATTTTATCTCAAGTAGTGGAAACTCAAAATAAATTAGCAAGTCAAGTCCAACCAACATTTCAAGTATTTTCAACAAGTGATACAAGTAACGCTATTCCTATTTTTGCTGGTAACAAAATAGATAATGCTAAGAATTGGTTAAACCAAGTAGAAAGAATCAGAACATTGGCAAACTGGACAGAAAATTTAACGTTAATAAATGTTACAATGAGACTAAGGGGTCCTGCAAGCGACTGGCATAAGGCTATTGGTAAATACATAGAAAGCTGGGAAGATTGGAAAAGTAAGTTTGTGGATAGGTTCAGTACTAAGATGTCATTTGCTGAGTTTATTTCATTTCAGGCCAAAAGAACATTGCGTTCAACAGAAACATTAACAGAGTACATTTATAATAAAAATGCTCTTTTTGAAAAAAGTCCTACAAGTTTATCGGATATAGATAAGGTTTCTTTAATTTTAGAAGGCATTGTAGATATTCGTTGGTCAATTCCATTAGCTTCACATTGCTGTCAAACAGTAGAAGATTTGCTTAATCATGCTTCAGCTTTAGATCAGATTAGAAAAGTAGTACCTAGAGAGCAATATTTTACAGAAAAAAATAATATGTCAAATAGTAGTGAAAATAAGAAAATAAGTAATAGATTCATTTCAAAATTCAACCGTGAAACAGAAAAAGAAGAAGATCAGACATGTTTTAAATGTAAGAAAAAAGGACACATTTCTTATAATTGTATTTTTCAAGGAACAAGTAATTTACCAGAACAAAAATCATCACTTAAAAGTAACTTTAATACAAAACCTAACAGCAATATAAAACCTCATTCTGAAGAAAATTTTAGTAAGAAACAGGTAAGCTGTGTACAAAAACTGGAACCAAATGTTACATTGATACCCATAACTTTAAATAAAACTTTACAGCTTGATGCACTTCCAGACTCAGGTTCTGTTATAACGATTATTGACAAAAGCAAATTACCGGAGGACACTCAAGTCTACCCATGGCAAAAAGGAAGTTTTAAAGCTGCCGGTGACGTAATCACACCAATAGGATGGATAACAGCACAACTCCAGGTGGGAAAAATTGATTATATTATGCCCCAAATAGCTATTTGTGAAAACCTACCAGTACCCATGATATTAGGAAAAGATTGGCAATTAGCAGTTTATGCAAGAATTATTTATGACCCTGATGGTAAAGTTTGTATTATGACACCAACTCACACTGAGTATTTTCCTACATTTTCCATAGACAACAAAACAGTTTCATGCTGTGTAAACTCACAAGAAGTTAATAATCCAATTACTGAAAAATCAAAAGAATTAATAAACATTCTTGTCTCAGAATATGATGATATATTTAAAAATGATAATTTGAATGATATAGGAAAGTTTCCAGACTTTGAGTTAGAAATAAAATTAAAACATGATAAACCTATTAGTTGCAAACCATATAGATTACCTCAACCACAGAGAGTATATTTAAAAGAAACTATAGAAAGAAAAAATCAATTAGAATTACTTTTTCAAGCAAGAAAATCAGTAGATTCAAATATAATGAAAGTTCATATAGAAAAAAAAAGAAGATATAACCTAAAAAGATTTCAACATAATATTGAACCAGGTGACTATGTTTTATACCAATGGATTAAACCTACTGACACAAAATTGACACCAAAATATAAAGGACCATATAAAATTATAAAGAAGATTGGATCTGTGTTATGAAATTGAAGATGTCAGCAAGCCCACAAAAAAGAAAATAGTTTATGTTCAATTTTTAAAACTTTTGTCTAATCCACATAATTTAGATTTAATTTCAGATTTTTCAGATAACCATATTCATAATGATTACCAAACTATAATCGATGAGCAACCCTTGGATGATTACCAAACCCTAAATGATGACCAACCCATGGATGATGACCCACTCAATAATAATAATGAGGAAAAAGTACCATTTGTGACCAGCAGAGGGCGCAAGACATATAAACCGCGTTCATATAAGCTTTAAGTGTAGTAAGCAGGTTTTTAGTTTTGTATAATTTTTTTTCTCGTAGCCCTTGATGCATTTAAATAGTTAGTACATTTATATGATGGCAAGAGTATCATAATCATAATTATAAGTAAAGGTATAGTTAGGGATTAATTAACGATTTTACTTAACAAATCAAACTAACAATGTAATTTGTAGTATGAAAACTAAGTTCTGTATACTTAACCTTAATTTGTTGTTAAGTATTACATGCAATTTATTTAAAAAGATGTTAGATATTCAATAAGTTTACTTTTTTTTGTAGGAACAATAGATTAACATTATTGGTTGAATATAAATACATTTTCTGTTTTCATGTAAAACTTTATAAACAGATTTAACTATAGAAGTGTAGAATTAATAGCATTACAAGTTTTGTAATTAGTTTAGAAGTTTGATGTTATTTTAGTTAGCATTTATTTTGAAGATTTCATTATTTTCTACTAATCAATTTAAGTACTTAGGAAAAAGATAGATGTCGCTACTTTCTTAGTGTTAAAAAAATCAATAAATAAAATAAGTTTTTGTTTTCTATAAAAGTTCATAGATGGCGTTAGTAGTCATACAGTGTTTTCAATATTATATTTTTGATGTTTTCAAAAAAAAAAAAAACTTTTGTATAAAGTAAATAAGTAAAAGCTGTTTTATTATGTAAAATTCATGTCATATCAACTTAAATAATGTAAAATCAAGTAAAGTTTCGAATGTTGTTAGACTAAGGGCATGTAAGGTGTTTAGAAAGGTAAATTTTAAAATTGAAATAGTAATTTAAATTTCGAAAATTTAAAGGGCATGTAAGGTTTATGTACATTATTTTAGAAAACTGTTGGCAACACTGTAAAAAGAAATAAAGAATTACAATATGGCTAGAACATCTTGATTTATTCCTTTACAGTTTATAGGGAGATATTGTGTAATGGTTTACTTAAAAAGCTGGAAAAGTGAGCTCTAGATTCTTAGGGTTCCGTATCCAAAGGGTAAAACGAGACCCAATTATTAAGACTCCGCTGTCCGTCCGTCTGTCTGTCTGTCACCAGGCTGTATCTCATAAACCGTGATAGTTAGACAGTTGAAATTTTCACAGATGATGTAGGTATTTCTGTTGCCGCTATAACAACAAATACTAAAATTTTAGGGGGCTCCTATACAACATACATGTTTTTCTTGCCGTTTTTATAGATAATGGTACGGAACCCTTCGTGCGTAAGTCCAAGTCGCACATGGCCGGTTTTTCTCTTTGTGTTGAGACTTAACGTCTATTGCTAATCCTAATCCAAACTAATATTATAAATGCGAAAGTGAGTTTGTTTGTTACCTTTTCACGCCTAAACCACTGAACCGATCGCGATGAAATTTGGTAAGCAGGTAGCCTATGGCATGGGGAAGAACATAGGCTAATTTTTATATCGGGAAAACATAAGATTCCCGAAAAACGCGGGTGAAACCGCGCGGCGGAATCTAGTATTATATAAATAATAATTTGTATTTATTGGAAAAGTTTAGTAAAAATAATGTGCTTGAAATAAGTAATTTGAATTATCTGTTTATAATTATGTATAAAGGATAAAGTTACTGACTGACTGATAGAGACAGCTCAGCTATAAGCAGCGACGTTGGGTCTTAAACTTGAAATTTTGCACACAAATTCCTCATTTATCTTAGGCAAAGAAGGGTTTTTCAAAATTAACCCACTAAAGGGGTAAAATAAGGGATCGCGAATGAATCCACGGGTCGGTAAGCAAGCCTCACCAAGTGCCAGTCATATTTACCGCTACTAACTCTATAATAGAATTGCTTCATATCAGATTCAATTTTAAAACTTTTACCTGGCATCTAGCAATTTAGCCATTCAAATCTAAACTGGCGCGCTAGTCGCTTTGTAACTTTAGTTCAACATAATTTGAAGGCTGGAAGAATCAAAAGTCAAAACGTGTTTCAAATTGGATTGCTTTAAAGGTTAGGTTCAGGTCCCAGGGGGAGTCACGGAAGGTGATATACGAGAGATATGTTAGGACCAAGTGTTGTATGGCAAATCAAGGTTTATATGTCATGTCAAATATTTTTTTTTTCATTCTTACTTTATGGTATTTTTAGTTTGAATACTTTTCGATATTAGACTTTGTCTTTGGCCTCTAAGGGTGGGTCAATGGCCAAACGCAAGCCCATCATACTAATATTATACAAAGGAAAGAATCGTATTTGTGTATGTTTGTAACGAATAAATTCAAAAACTACTGGATCGATTTAAAAAGATCATTCGCCATTAATGCTAAATTATTCCTGAGTAACATGAGCTATATTTTATCCCGGGAACGCGGGTGAAACCGCGCAAAAAAGTTTGTTTAATATACAAACAAAATTTAGAACCAAAACTTAAACCGCATGAACCGGTCTCTGATGAAGCAAAATCTCTATTCAGAGGTGCGTTTATCAGTGCATTGTATCATTCTACAGTCGTTTTAAAATACACACTATATATTTCATACATCGCTTCGCTTTCCCACTTGATGCGCGCTTTAGTTTGCAGTCCGACGTTCCTTGAACTGTGCTATCATATCCATGTGGCGGAAAGTTAGTAAGAAATATAGAAGGCGAACCCTTTTCTGAAGTAGAATGACTTTGCAAAGCACTTTTAGCATTGTATTGTCATAAATTTACATAATTTTAGCTCAGTAGTGGTGAAAGAGTAACCTTTGGACTTGTGGTTTGTCTGGCAATACTAGAAATGGATCTAAATAAAAGATTTTGTTCATAGCCCTACTCCTGATGGATACACACTGCTCATGGTGCACTGGTGATCATTTTGGTTCAATATATATTAAGCCTAGTGGACCTTATACAGAGGACATTTTTCTTTGTCGTAAATCCGATCCTAAATGTAAATTACAATGCATCAAATTATTAACGAAAATTATTAACTTTTCCATATATAATAATGATTAATTCATTATTTTTAAGTGTCAAGGAATATGTTGTATAACAAACAAAGTTACCGCTTTTGGTTAACAATTAAAACATACCCCGAGGGGATATGTGCACAAATTTATTGCTGTATACGTAATTTGTTGGAAAATTAACCAGCCCCTATGTGTAAACTGGTGGGAGGGAAACATACGAGTAATATTGTAAAATTAGAACGTTAGAAATTAAAATTCATAAAAATTATGGTAAAAAACATACTCGAACAATAATCTCTTCTTTGGGGACAGGTAAAGAAAGATAAAGTAATTTAATCAATTTTGGGTTTAGATCTAGTAGAATTGTATCCAAAAAAAGAGACTTAAATAATAAATCTTTAATAAGTTGTCTCGCGATTCCTGGAATTCTATTTTTTTGTAGGTGGTTTAGGAACGCGCGTCTCATTCGCGAGCCAAACAAGATTAAAGGCAGATGTGTAATCTGCTAGAAATTATAATTAAACGCCAAAAAGTCTTATGGAACTATTATCATAACAATTTATAACAAGTTAACTAAGCTTAATCTTAAATTCAAATCCAACTAAGATCCTTATCTTCAATCACTCAAAGACCCTAAACTTCTCTACCGCAGTGCAAGCAGCAACACAAAACCGTATGTTCCCACCTAATGTTCGGTCCACGGCTTAAAACTTCCAAGGTCGTGTGCGCCGAGTAATGAGAATCCCCTCGTAAACGTGTGAAACCTATCCGGCAGTGAAGTGAGCGTTGTTACACTTCGGCAGCGTAATTGAGTTACACTGGTTTAGTTATGGGTTTGGATTTGCTTGTGTTTGCAATTTGGAGCTGTATTTGAAGCTAAGAAGAAACTAGGTAAATGCAAAAAAAAATCGTAAGTACGTATGTAAGTCGTTTCTGATGCACATGGGGTCAGATTTCAGAAAAATTACAATACGCCTTTAAATTTGACCTTACTTGAACTTGGAAGACTAGTTTTGAGAGGCGCTCGGCAACGTGTGACCCTTAGTTTACCGTAAACTGTTACTTACATTGAAAAGAGGGATATAGAGACAGAGATTGGATATTGAGACGTTATTGTATTAAATTATAATTGAATTATTAAATAAAGAAATACTCCAAAAAGTTGAAACCATTATGAAAGTTCTAAATAACAATTTGACACTATTTATTTTAAAAAGTGTGTCAGAATGAATCGTATAACTTCATTTTATGACAGTGCTTTTATGTAACATTTGCAAAGTGTTAATTAACGTCAAACTAGCCAACAAAAACCTAGCAAATATAGCCTTTATTGTCTTGCCATAAAATCCCACTCAAAGATGGCGTCGCAAATTGAATAAGAGAATAAAAAGATAAATAAAATGCGACAGTAAAACAGTTGTAAAACTGTGGTTACATGGCTGAGGGCGGAAGGCGAGGGACGAGTGCCCTTTGTGACGGTTAATGAGGGACCGCTGTGTTGACAGCGAAGTAGGTAGGGTTGCAGAGGTGATAGGGTGTCCTTGGATAGGATATAGTGTGTGTGTGACCACGTCCGTGTAGACTCAAAGTATCCAAAATAAATGGTTTATAAAGGTCATATTACAGTTTTTAATAGAGATTAAAACAATTGAATATGAATCTTCAGTTGATTGATTGAAGGTTTATTTTCAATTATCTCAATGTATTCTTAAAACTTGAATTTAATCTATAAAGGCTTTTGGAATTCATATAAGTAAAAGTTACGTCATCAACGTGGTCTTAATAACTCAGGAAATTTCGAGGTAGCATCCCTAAAGGCAAAGAGTTGAGCGCGTGTCATACAAAAACCTTAAAGTACGGAACACACCCGTTCATTTGTCACTCTTGACTTTCGAGTTGTTTTTGCTCAGCACATTACACTTGCGGCGCACATAAAGTGTACACTCTGTGTCAGCCAATTTCGTATATAAATTACTATACCACGTCATAGGTATTTACCTATTTATTGTACACATTCCGGTAACTGAACAACGGTTTCCTGAAAATAACTTGCCGAGCTCAGAAGGAAATAACCTAAAAATTGAAATATGTCGTTAACCTTGCCGAAGGACATTGCTTGGAAGTTAATTGTTTTTGATTTGACGTGCCTGAATTACACTAGCAATTTTCAACATTTATCGATAATTTTAAAGTAATTCACTAAAACAACCTGAACCATTTTCTTTTTATGTCAGAATGCTGATAGTCAGGCTGGCGGTCCACCTGCTGGTAAATGACTGCCGTAGCCTATAGACATTAGTATTACCAGGTATTTGCCAATGTCTTGCCAGCCTTTAAAATGCCTAGAAGGCAACTGGCTCTCAAGTGCAACTACTGGAACACACCAGTAGATGCTTAGCGACACATTTTCAACAGGAGGGTGTTAGCCAACCAGGCGGCTACAAATTACCCTACCACCGTGCGTCTATTTATTGTCACTAGCGTACACGTAGTATTTAAAATTAAATTTTGAACATATACCTAAATTACACTGTCCTTAAGTGTATTTTATGTATTGTATGTATGTATTTTGTTTATTACTCTAGTTGTCTGTGTTTCAACAGCAGGGTACATATTACTGGGCCCTTTGAATGGGTATGCGTTTTCCACCATTATTCTTCAGGCTAATTAACTACCGTTTGCGTTTAAATTGAGGTATTATCCGTAAGTACGTATTTGTTTGATAAGCTAACAATTTATAGTTTACTTTAATGGTTAAAGATTCATACTTTTCATGCATTTTGATCGAGCAAAGATGATCTTTTGTATGAAAAGTTGCAAAGTTTCTGTTTCGTCCAAAGATTACGCGAGCAAGTTGAACATGAATTATGCCTCAGCTGCATTTTCTTATATTTGACTAACTTCCACTACGCGGTTTCACCCTCGTTCCTGAGATCTCTAATGTTTTCCCGAGATATTATATTATAGACCTTATATGTTAATCCAGAATATATTCTATATGTGTTCTAAATTACATCGAAATCCGTTCAGCCGTTGAGTGGTAACAAACATAAGATTTTCCAAATGATTATTTTTTCCATAATTTTGAATGAGTCGACGAAAAATTTCAAGTTTCCATCGTTTTAGTTTTGCTTTTTAGTGTTCCGTACCCAAAGGGTAAAAACGGGACCCTATTACTAAGACTTCGCTGTCTGTCCGTCCGTCCGTCTGGCGTCCGTCTGTCTGTCACCAGGCTGTATCTCAAGAACCGCGATAGCTAGAAAGTTGTAATTTTCACAAATTATGTATTTCTGTTGCCGCTATAAGAACAAATACTAAAAACAAAATAAAATAAATATTTAAGGGGGGCTCCCATTTTGCCGTTTTTATAGATAATGGTATGGAACCCTTCGTGCGCGAGTCCGACTCACACTTGGACGGTTTTTTTATTCTTTAGCTTACAAATAATAACGTTATAATTACATAATCCGATAATTAATAAAACCATGGATTTTCTTTCACTTCTTCACTCCAGTAACAGCAAAAACTACGTAAATATCCCTTCATTGCCAAACACCGTGAGCTATGGGTTTTCTAAAGGGTCCATTAACCTGGCTAATACGATACGTAAACGTAATTACGTAACGTTTTAGTGTCGGGTCGTTTACGAGGCGTTCGGGACTCGTCGGCGACACTACCGCTAGGTGACAATAAAAGGAACTTACGACTCTTTTGTCTTTGGTCTTACATGACAAACTAGTATTAGTAGTATTATTAATAGTAAGTAAGGAAGAAGGTTGGTTAAATTAACAATCAAGAAATCCTTGAGGAAATTTTCTATATAATTAATGGTACCTATATTGCCTCTACATCGAAATATACTCGTAGATCGAGATGCAAAAAAATATTTTATATTTTATTTTAATATGTATTAGCACTGTGTTTGAAAACTTAAGATTTAAAGTAGAGTTTGTCTGTATTTTTGGTTATTTGGTGTAGGGTCAGTTGATTTGTCTGCTCTTTATGTTTATGTATATTTGTTTGTATTTTTTTACATAATGTAAATCCGTCATTTTATGTCTGGTCTAATATTGTGTGTAATTGATCACTAACTAAGATCTGTGGATTTTGTGAAATAAATAAATGAACAATTCTGGGACATTATTCCTCACACACGGCCTGACCCCAAACAAAGCAGAGCTTGTACTATGGAAGCCAGATAACTGATATACTACATATACTACTTTTCTTTTGTAAATATATACTTATATAGATAATTACACCCAGGCTCAGGACAAACAGACATGTTCATGCACACAAATGTCTGTCCTGAGTGGGAATCGAACCCATCGTGGGTTAGACGGTGGCGCGATAGATAAGGTATCTTATGAACAAAGCCAACCGGCCCGTCAAAAAAATAAACCATTCATTATACATACACGAAAGAATTAAATTCGATTGTTGACTTCATATTAGGAACTAAGGAGACTTTTTCTAAGTGTAGGTATGATAATCATGTAGGTATTTATCGTGATATGAAAATGAAATGAATATATTTTTTATTCAAATAGGCATTCACAAGCACTTATGAATAGTCTGACTCTAACGCACGGTTCGGAAGGTTGCTTTTACCTTTGCTTTTACTGAGAAGAGCCGGCCAGAAACTTAGCAATTACTCTTTTCAAAACCAACTCAGATTCATTACATCAAATTATTTATCTAGTCTCACTGACAATATTTGTGTGTTATATGACAGTAAGGAAAAATATATCAAAATGATGAGTAACTAAGTAAACAAATGGTTTGCAAACTTAAGCAGGACGCGACGACGCAGAAGATAGATATGTACAATATATTTTGAAAACTGTCGCCAAACACCTACCGGTATATTATTCCGGCAGCTGCACTTGAGAGCCAGTTCTTTCTTAGGCTTTGTGTGCTTACCACCTTTGGTCACACCATCACTTACCGTAGTGAGATTGTGGTCAAACACAAGCCAAGTAAAAAAAAAACCAACAGTTCTACCACTAGCATTAACAGAATTGTCAGTCCATAAATGAGTAAACTTTACGATCCTCTCACCACTATTAGCTGTTACCAGTTGTTTATTGCTAAATGGACCTACCTCATAAAAAAACTACTCTAAACTATCTTATAAATGACCACAGTTAACACATTAACTTGTTCATGGAAAATAAGTGAACTGTGGACTGGTTACATGTCTTAATGGACTCCAATGGTTTCTAAAAACTTTTTTTTATCTTTTAGGGTTGTTTACCATTTTCGAGCACATCATCATTTACTATGCTGGAATTGTGATCAAATAATATTATATTTAAAACAATAATATTTAGGTTAGAGATCAGGAAGCCATGGGTGATGAAAGTCCCAATATTTTTATTTATAGACTTCTAACATTCGCCCCGGTATCAAACGTAGCCTACGCATTTAAAAATATTAAGGACTAGCTTTCCGCCCCGCGGTTTCACCCGCGAACCCCTATTTTACCCCCTTAGGAATTTTCAAAAATCCTTTCTTAGCGGATGCCTACGTCATAATAGCCATCTGTACGTCAAATTTTAGCCCGAACCGTCCAGTGGTTTGAGCTGTGCGTTGATAGATCAGTCAGTCAGTCACTTCAACAAACTCATCCACTTTCTCGAGAAAAAAATTAGCCTATGTCCCTTTCCATACCATAGGCTATCTGCGTACCATTCATCGCATTGGTTCAGCGGTTTAGGTGTGAAACGGTAATAGACAGAGTTACTTTCGCATTTATAATATTAGTATCAGTATAGTTAGGATGAGTAACGTTGCCACAAGCCAATCTAAGGGTGGTCAATATTTGGGGAACCGTGAGATGTATGAATCAAACCACTGTTGTAGTACGATATTTGTAATAACACTTTACACAGTTCCACCTTATATTAAAACACGTATTATAATAGTTGAGTAAATCTAAGTCTAGAATGGGATATCTGGGAAGACGGTTACAAATTCAAGTGCCTAATGCGTAGTTAGCCAGAGTAGAGTTTAACCATAGCCGACAATCATCTGTCTCTTGTCTGTGCGCTAGAGTTGGCCCACAGACTATCAATATTTGGTGCGGCCTGTAGACGCCACACCACCACGCCACAAATATACATATATGTACATCCTCAGACTAACAAAAAAAGGTCATTTCACAGAAGGCAATGTACGCAAAACACTGGCAGATTAACGAGGTGGCATAGCAAGCAGATAATGAAACACGTGCGCTCGTTAGTCACCTGTCACGTACATTTCGCTGGCTGTTACATACGTTACGGCTTTTGGTCTGATGGGCGCGGCGAGATGAATACACATTAATATTGTTAGCGGGAGGCGGAATGTGAATGCGGAAGAAATTGGATTATTTATTGTTGCATATTTTTTTTGTTTTCAATTAGGACTTGGGGCGTCTTATGTTTTGTGTACATGAATAGTAAGAAATAAATGGTTCAAGAAAAAATAATAGTCAAATGGTTTTATGATATCTTAATTTCTGCGCCGCGGTTTTACTCATTTAGGAGGATTTCATGTTTTATCGGAATGAATAGGATATTATATTTTACTAGCTGTCCCCCGCGGTTTCACCCTCGTAGCGGTATAAAAAAAAACAGCCTACGACCGATTCTCAGACCTACCGAATATACACAAAAAAAATCATAAGAATCGGTCAATCGTTTCGGAGGAGTTTGCAGACAAACACTAAGACACGAGAATTTTCTTATTAGATTTATTTAAGTGCCTTTCATCAAAATCCGTTCAGCAATTACAGTTTGTAACAAACATACATTATATTCTTTTGCATTTATCATATTAGTAGGATATAAGGTTATGTAAAATGCTCTAAAATTCAAAGTCAAAGTCAAAGCCATTTATTCAATTTAGGCCCTAGGACGGCACTCATAAAGGTCGAAGCTACTGAAGTTACCACCGGTTCGCAAATCAGCCTTCAACTGAGAAGAACCGGCAAGAAACTCAGAAGGTTTTTTTATTATCGCTATATTTTTACAAAAATAAATAACAAGATATATTGTTAATTAAATAGAATACAACAGCCAGTGACCTTGGTCAGTAATACATTTGAGGCTTTCTCAAACATTCAACTAATTCCGCACTAGAGCCACTAATGTAGGCTCCGGATGGCACCCCAGGGTGCTGTTACAACACCCCACAAATGTACTGATGAAAAACTAACTATAGCTGTTTATATTTGAAGGTAATTTTGGGAGGAAACAATAGAAGGGTAGCTTATGCTCGCCCGACTGGTTAACACCTTCTAGTTGAAAATCTGTCGCCAATCGCCTGCTGGTGCTACACTTAAGAGCCAGTTCCTTTTCTAGGCGTTGTGTGCTTACCATTGTTAATGCCTTTAAGCGCTATATAGATTTATTCAGATTTTGTGGCAAATCTTCATTTAAATTGAATTATTCATTTATGTGAAAAGAAAGACGAGATCAAGTTGTGTATAAAGTAATGTAATTTATTTTCCCTCCAAAATATTGTGTATTAAAAAAGAATAAAAAAAAGAATATTAAAAAGTTATTATGTCTATAGGCTGAACACATTAATTACACTGCCATCTAGCGGCAGTGTGATGACAACTTTGCACATACAATTGTTGCGCCAACATGCCGGCCGCCTTGGAAGTATCATCTTCCAATAGCTTCACGTTGGTAGTGTGACATGGAGACCACTTCTCACGCGTCATTGTTGATGTAATCCACCGTGGTTGGCTGCAGCGGGAGTGGGCAGATCTTAGAAAATGCTCGATGCACTGGCCCTGTCGCCGTGTGAATTATTGCTACTCTTGACACGGCATCTTTTCCTGTGAATACTTTCACAATTCTGCCCAAGCGCCATTTCAAAGGCGGTAAATGATCATCCTTTATGACTACGAGTGTGTTCAGTGCGATGTCTTGATTGTGATTCTTCCACTTGGTTCGTGCCTGGAGCTCAGATACATATTCTTGAGACCAGCGCTTCCAAAACAGCTGTCTTATCTGCTCCACCTTCTCGAAGCGTGCCAGACGATTAGTTGGTGCCGTTGTGAAATCGGCACAAGCTGGTGATGTGAGTGGTCGACCGATCAGGAAATGAGCTGGGCTTAGTGGGAGAAGGTCATGTGGATCTGTTGACATTGGTGATATTGGCCGGGAGTTCAGGACGGCTTCGATTTGCGTCAAGACCGTGCTGAACTCCTCGTACGTTAAATTAGCGTTCCCTATGACTCGTTTAAGATGATTTTTGCAGGACTTTACTCCTGCTTCCCACAATCCACCAAAATGAGGTGCGTAGGGTGGTATAAAATGAAATTCAATGTTATCATTAGAAGCAAAGTCAATAATTTCTCGTGAATTGGTTTCAAACAGTAACGATAGTTCTTTCATTGCTCCTACAAAATTCTTACCATTATCTGAAAAGATTTGAATAGGTTTACCTCGGCGAGAGATAAATCTTTTGAGAGCAAGCAGGTAGTCTTGTGCAGAAAGGCTACCAACCAGTTCCAAGTGTATTGCACGTGTCGTAAAACATACAAATAAGCAAATGTAACATTTTTCAAGCTTCGCTCCTCTACCTTTGCGACTCAATATGAGCATGGGTCCGGCATAGTCTACTCCACACCGAATGAAAGGAAACCCGGGTTCCAAGCGTGACGATGGTAAGTTACCCATGATTGGTGTTAATGTTTTCCCTTTTATTCGTGTGCATCTTACACATTGGTGTGTAACCTTACGGGCCAGATTTCTACCACCCAGTGGCCACCAACTCTCACGTATGGTAGATAAAAGTAGCTGGGGACCAGCGTGAAGTAGCTGTTTATGTTGTTGTTGGAACAGAAGCAATGTAAAATAATGTTTACTACTTAATAGTACCGGATGTTTTTTATTGTAATCAAAGTCAGGTGAATTACTTAGGCGTCCACCTACTCTGATAATATCATTTTTATCTAGAAATATGTTAAGTTTAGAAATTGTACATGATGTTTTTAAATTTAAGTTATGTTTTAAATAACGATAATCCAAAGGAAAAGATTCCATCTGAACAAAACGGGTTAACATATGTGACGACGCATTTAATTCATCTAATGATAACGGCCCTGTTGCACGATTTTGTTTAAGTGTGCGTAAGTTACTAATGAATCGCAACAGGTAAGCACCGGCACGCAGCATACGATTAAATGACGAGAACCGTTCAAATTCAAAAAACCTTTGAGTACTACAGGCCATACTTGTACTTTGTGATTTAAGTTCTGGCAAGTCTGATATGGTTATGTCGTTATTAGTTGCGTTCTCACATGACCACTTTGAAGATTGTAAAAATGGTGGTCCGTTCCACCATAGACTGCAGTCACTGAGTGCGTCCAAACTAAGACCACGTGATACTAGATCAGCTGGATTGCTTTTACTACCTATGTGTGACCATATGGCATTACTGGTTATATCATTGATTTCTACAACCCTATTCTGAACGAATGTTTTTAATGTATGAGGAGGCATTCGAAGCCAACCTAGAACAATAGTTGAGTCAGTCCAAAAATATGTTTTATTAAATTGCAATCGTAGTGACTGAACTATTTTTCTATACAATTTTGCACCCATCAATGCACCACATAGTTCAAGACGGGGAATGCTGACAGGTTTTATGGGCGCGACTTTACTTTTCCCGCATAACAGTTTGATTGAAACAGACGAGTCGTCCGAATAGGTTCGAATATAAGCGCACGCCCCGTAGGCGCTCTGTGACGCGTCTGTAATTATATGTAACTCTACGTATTGTTTGTAATCGTTCATAACATAACGTGGAATCCTTATACTATGTAAATATTTTAATGTAATTAAAAAGGTTTGCCATTGCTGTGCAACTTCATTGGGAATTGGCTCGTCCCAATCTATTTTGCATAACCACAATTTTTGAATAATAATTTTTGCTTTTATGACCGCTGGGGCTAGCAATCCTAAGGGGTCGTATATTTGAGAAATTACAGATAAAATTCCTCTTTTTGTAAATGGATGATTTGTTTGACTAACCTTAGTACTGAAGTGGAATTCGTCAGTGTTATTAAACCAACCTAAACCTAAGGTTTTATTTTGGCAGTGCTCACCTAGTGAAAGCTCTTTGGATGTATTGTCAACGCTAGCCTCTGTGTTAAATTTCCATTTGCGTAATGGAAAGCAATACGATTTTAAAACATTGGCTATTTTATGGCACGTTGCTTGTAAAATAGACAAATCATCATTTCCAGTAATTAAATCGTCTACAAAAAAGTCATCCCTAATCACCTTCGAAACGATTTCATCATCACATTCAAGCGCAATTTGTTTAAGACATCTTATACTCAAATATGGTGCAGATGCAGTGCCGTACGTCACAGTGTTAAGGCGAAATATACCTATTGGTTCCGACGGATGTTCTCGCCACAATATTAACTGTAAATCACGCTGATCTGATTGTATTAAGATTTGACGGAACATTTTCTCTACGTCAGCACACGCTACATATTTATGTTGCCGAAACCGTAATAGTATTGAGAAAATGTCGTTTTGCAGTGGCGGACCGATGAATTGTATATCGTTTAAAGATTTGCCTGATGACGTCACAGCGCTTGCATCAAAAACTGTGCGTAGTTTAGTTGTAGTGCTATTTTCATTTATTACACCATGATGCGGTAGGAAATAATGAGAAGACCCATACATATCTGTGCGACTCATGTGTCCTAAGCTCTCATATTCATGCATGAATTCCGAATATTTATTTTTAAATTCGGGTAACCTTTCAAATTTACGCTCAAGTGAAAACAAACGCTTCTCAGCTGATTTATAGCTACTACCGAGTGTATCAGCTGGTTCTTTGAACGGTATTTGCACGCAAAATCTACCTTCTTCAGTGCGTTTAGTAGTCTCAATGAAGATATTCTCACATGTGAGTTCGTCGGAACTGAGAATATTACCTACATTAGGAAGTTCTTCAAGTTCCCAGAATAGTTTTAACTGTGCATCTAAAGTTTGTGAATAATTGCACTGGACCTGATTAGATCGATTAATGCGCAAGGTTTTATTAAGTAATGGTCCAGAAATTATCCAACCCAACTGTGTGTTTTGTAAGTAGGGCCCGTTTATCAACTTAATTTTGCCATGACTCAACAAATCCCAAAACTTATCTGCTCCTATTAGTATATCGATATCCGACGGTGAGTAAAAGGTGGGATCTGCGAGTTGGATATTTTCCGGAATGTCCATGTTATTTATATCGATAACGAATTGCGGTTGGTTACTAGTAATACACGGCAAAACTAAACAATCAATGTGTGTGTGATAATTGTTTGTTTTTGACCGTATTTGTATTTTACATAGATGAGTAGATTGTGTGACTGAATGACCTACTCCGGTAACGCGATAAGTGGACTGTATTAATTGTACGTTTAATTTTTCGCATAATGATTTGGTAATGAAACAATGTTGACTTCCATTGTCAAGAAGTACGCGTGCAGTATGATATTTATTGTTAACATCTACAATATCAACTAACGCGGTGGATAACAAAACTGCAGGCAATAATGACCGTTCGTTTTTATTTATTTGTAAATTAAAATTATTATTGGTTGTTGAATGAAATGTGGTGGAGCTAGTGGAGACGTTAGTGTTAACCAGCTGTGATTCTGGCATCGCTCTAGCAACCTGTAATGTACCGTCTTCACAACTCTGGATATGAATTAAGCTATTATGTTTCCTACTACAAAGTCTGCACGGCCCTAGCTTGCATTCTGTAACCGTGTGACCCATGCGTAAGCAATTACTACAAAGTTTCTTTGCGTCTATTAACTTAATTCTATCATGAATAGGTAGGTTAAGAAAACTCGAACATGAATATAGCGCATGATTAGCACTACACATCGCACATACACGAGTGCGCTTGACTGCGATGTCTGCGCCGGGGGCGGCTCCGCGGCCGGCCGCGGTAGTAGCGACACCGCTACCGGCGGCGTGTGTAGCAACATGGCTATAACTATTGCTCGATTGTTTCTTACAATCGCTATTCCTATTATCGTATGTATGTTTGTTATGGCTTACTTTTATCATTTCCAACATATCAGCCCTGTCTTTTAGAAACCTAAGTAAATCATCTAATTTCAGGGTTGACTTGGACTCATTTTGCGAACTAGTATATTGTAATGAACTTTTAAACTTTTCCCACGCTCTTTCGGTAGACTGATCTAGCTTTGAAACTATCATAAATATAATCAATGTATCCCACGAATCTGTTGGTTCACCTAATGTATTAAGCGCACGTAAATTCCTTAAGATCGTATCTATTAGTTTTCTTATCTGTGAAGCAGATTCCTTATTTAAAGAAGGAATTGTAAATAAAGCCTTTACGTGGTTATGTACCAACAGACGAGGATTATTAAATCTATTCTCTAGAAGGTCCCATGCGTGAGAGTAATTGGTAGAAGTGAACTCAAGGGCACTTATTACTTGTAACGCGACCCCACTTAAGGAAGATTTTAAGTAATGAAACTTTTGAATTGAATTTAGATCATTACGTTCGTGTATCATACTAATATAAGAGTTTTTAAACTCCAGCCAATGATCATATGAGCCGTCAAAGGTAGGTATTTTAATATTAGGTAACTTAATCCCAATCATTTTGTTATCACAGTTTGTATTACACTTGGAACTGCTATGACTACCCTTTTGAAGCATGACTTTTGCAGAAGCTACTACTCTATAAAACTGATCTTCAAAAGATTCTCTCTCTTCAAGTTGTCTCAAGAGTTCCTTATCATCTACTTCATTTTCTATGCTACTTTGTCTCTCATTGTATGTAACTAACAGATTTGAACTTGTTTCCAATCGTAAATTAAATTCAACTGACTGTTGTTCGTTTATTGGTAAACTAAATTTGTTAATGTACTTTTCAAATAATGTTAACCTTCCTTTGATAACTCCTCTTTTTTTGACTAAATCCGCAATTTTAGATTCACTCATTTTGGGGATTATGGAAAACAAGAGTACTCACGATTAGTGTGTATTGGTGGGAATGGCAATTTGTGAAGCCGAAGTCCGCAAAATGTAGATGTTGAAATTCGGTAACTCACGGGTATTACAACTGGAATAACAACACAATATTAACGCAAATCGAATATTAGGACGGGGAATAGAATGGATAGCCCAGACTTGACCACTCCTGCCGATGCTGTGTCCGCTTCGGCCTGCTTCAGCTTATTCTTGTGAGGCGTAAGCTTGATTCAGGAAGATGATGAAATGGATCCGGGTTTCATGTATTCCTGGTTCTGAAGAAATATGGCTCGACGGTCCAAATTATGTTAATGCCTTTAAGCGCTATATAGATTTATTCAGATTTTGTGGCAAATCTTCATTTAAATTGAATTATTCATTTATGTGAAAAGAAAGACGAGATCAAGTTGTGTATAAAGTAATGTAATTTATTTTCCCTCCAAAATATTGTGTATTAAAAAAGAATAAAAAAAAGAATATTAAAAAGTTATTATGTCTATAGGCTGAACACATTAATTACACTGCCATCTAGCGGCAGTGTGATGACAACCTTGCACATACAATTGTTGCGCCAACAACCATCTTTGGGTAAATCATCGCGTACTCCTGTGAGAATAAGGTACCTATCAAGATCAAGCCGGTTTCAAAAGTAATAAATATCCTAAGGCCTCTAAATGTATTGTTTGGGCTGGTATTTTTTTTTGTTGTTAATATATTTTGTATTTGTAAAACGTTTGAAAAATAAAATAGATGAAAATATAACCTTGTTGAGTTTCTTGCTAGCTCTTCTCAGTTGAAGGCTTCAGGTGGTAGCATCAGTGCTTTGCCCTCAAAACTGACTTTAGCTTTATATTTAAAACTGAGTAAAGTTACTTTGTACTTAATTCCCAAAACATTGAGTTTATATTTGTAAAGCAACATTGGTTAGCAAAGTTATGTTTTCCATAGTAAGTTTGCACTACTCGTATCTCACGCCAGACAAAAATAACGTTATAGGGCACTTGTATATTTAATCTCAATGTTTTGACTACGCCCGTACCTACTTTATGTTGACATTGGGCGTGTGGTCCCAGTTCGGGCGGATGAATTACTTAATTTGCTGTCAAAATTTAAATTAGCATTTATTTAAATGTATCAGAATTTCCGCTATGACAGTAGCTTGGCGAAATAATTAATAAAAAAACCGGCCAAGTGCGAGTCGGACTATCTTAAGCTAAAAAGAGATATAATTTTGCCGTTTTTATAGATAATGGTACGGAACCCTAAAAATGATTTCAATATTTTATTTAAACCTCACGGTTTAAGTCTAGCCTATAATCTTAAGTGTATATAAGCCTATAATCAGTCTCATAGTTTGAAAAATAAAATTTTATCTCTTTTTAGCTTAAGATAGATTTGTCGGGAAATATATTTGAGTTGATTGAATGAAAAGTAAATTGCGGTTTACGATTTATGACGTATTAAAAAAAAAACTACTAATTAGATCTCGTTTAAACCAATTTTCGGTGGAAGTTTGCATAGTAATGTACATCATATATTTATTTTAGTTTTATCATTCTCTTATTTAAGAAGTTACAGGGGGGGGACACTCTCTCTCGCGCAAACTATTCAGTTTAGAAAAAAATGATGTTAGAAACTTCAATATCATTTTTGAAGACCTATCCATAGGCACCCCCACTTATGGGTTGGATGAAAAAAAAAATTGAGTTTCAGTTCTAAGTATGGGGAACCCCCTAAATTTATTGTTTTTTTTTCTATTTTTGTGTAAAAATCTTAATGCGGTTCACAGAATACATCTGCTTACCAAGTTTCAACAGTATAGCTCTTATAGTTTCGGAAAAAAGTGGCTGTGACATACGGACGGACAGACAGACAGACAGACAGACATGACGAATCTATAAGGGTTCCGTTTTTTGCCATTTGGCTACGGAACCCTAAAAAAAGGCAAAAAGCAAGGTCTTACAGCACAAATAAAGGAAAAATTCTAAAACATTTAAAAATGTTGAAAATTAAAGGGTGTCCCCATACATACATAGTTACGCCAATTAATAAAGACCTCGGAGTTGTATATTTAGAGGTCTAGCTTAATTGGCACCAACCTCAAATAAGGTAAATTAATAAAATTGTGCATTTCCCTTGATGGACGAACAATGGACGAAGTTTGTACGGAACCCTCGGTGCGCGAGTCCGACTCGCAATTGGCCGTTTTTTTTTTAAAAAGCTGACTTATAGGTGTAAAAAGCCTAAGCGTCGACATTATCATTTCTTATAATATTGTGTTCAAACGTATTTTTTCTAGTATAGTAATAATGTGGTCGGCCATTTAATCCAATTATTGTTAAAATTAGAACTTGTTCAGGTTGTTGTTTTATATATTTTTTTTTGTGTTTATGCTTAGTTTAAAAATTGTTAAACATTTAATGGAAAAAAAACTATCACAGACTGTCCAAAAAATAAATAATATAAAAAATTTAACCTTCCTAAGTTTAAAGGATAACTGTGGTAGCTTCAGTAGCTTCGAATAAATGGCCATTTTTCATAGAATCTTTAACTTGCGATGACACGCTAGACTTAAAATATTTCTATGAAATAATGTGTACATTGGAACAAGCAAACAACCTTTTACCAAACCCACATACAGTCTCAGTTCCGTCGCGAGTAAAAATAGAAAATAATAATTAATTTATTCTTAAAACAAGTTCATAAAACAGGGTGGAGCTAGTTATAATACAGACATGTTGTGGGCGGTGCTCGTAATAGAGGTCTCAATAAAGGTAAAAATAATGGAATATTCTCATCTTTCCATATCTCTGAGGTTAGGGCCACGAAATAAGCGACATCCAAATACAATATTGATAGTAACGTATTATCTCGATAGAAACGTTTTATCTAGTTTAATCAATTTACAATTATAAATAAAAGGTCTTATACAATTAGCTAGATATACATGGTTAGTTTTAATGTTTTTTATAGTGATTTCAGGTTTGAAAATTTTGCTAAACAAATAAAAATAAACTGAAAATGATGACAATCTTGTCAACTACAAATAAATAAGCATTCTTGATAACGGGACTTCTAAAATGAACAAGAAAACATAGATTATTTAGTAGTGCCCACCTATTTAGCACCCTCAAGGTGAGAATCTGTTCTAGCCAAACGTACGAGAACCAGTATCTCTAGGCTCTCTATGTATATATCTATGGCTTTATAATATGCTCACACCTTTTAACTACATCTTTATTGTGATAAGATTATGGTCAAGTAAAAGCCCATCCATAATAAAAATAAAAAGTTTTTAGCATTTGTTAAAAACCGCTTATTTTATGACCCGAAAAATTCTTAGATGAAAAATTGGCGCGCCCACTCTGACGCAAGTAAACAAGATTATCGTGTTTGTTTCAATAATAAACGCTTACATTTCATATTCGATAATATTGTTTTTTTTCATGGTATTTTATTATGTCTAGTCTATGAAAAATGGATGGATTGAATTTCTGTGTTACTGAAAATAATAGTCTAGACACTAGACACTTAACCTGAAGGTCATAGGGTTGATAGAACTCTATTATATATTTTAGTAGCATTTACTTACTTTAAATCTTACTAATATTATAAAGATGAAGAGTTTATTTGTCTGTTTGTTTGAACGCGCTAATATCAGGAACTGTTACAACTAGAGCACCAAGTAGAAATATTCTTCAGGCAGCCCCTTTTATCCATGCAGTAGAATCACACGGAGACCATTTAGAGAGTATTAATAATGATCATTAACATGTGTCTTTCATTGAGACCTAAAGAAGATTCTAGTACTCACGTGACAGCAGGCGGAGGATTGGCGTATGCGAGACAAGGCAGCACGATGTCGCCTCCTCTCCTCACACTCGCTTCCCATTGGCCGTGTGACATGGCGCGTGGGGCAGTCGCTGGGCTTGATGCTGGGAAGTTGACGGTTCATTTAGATTGTCTATTCAGGACTTACTTAATGGCAGAAAGTTCTACTTAAGATTGTAAGGAAATTGTAATGTAATGTTGTATGTAATTACTTAATAAAGCCCTATTTATATTCTTCTTACATTAGGATCAGGATTTAATGATGCAATAATGATTGTTATAGTGTATTCTATGTGTAGAAAAATGCTACTTTTTCATATTCTAGAGGTTTTCTGTAGAATGAAAGAAAATTTACACTAAAACCATTCTTAAAATACAGTATCGACCTAAAATTTGATAACGAATCTGATACAAATCGTATCATTAAAACATAATGCTTCTATATCGTATAAAATTTCATTATTATATTCACCGAGCGATCCATCTGTATTGGATCCAATCTTTAACATCTTAATATTACTTTTTTATTTATCATAAATAGAGTTGATAACTTACGAGAAATATCAATATTGACCGACGTACTCCTCCGGCGCTCTCCTGTGAGTGAGTCCAGCACTGAGCAAGAGTACTGAGCACTCGCGTCCTCCATACGAGTTGAGCGAATGATGAGTCGCCAGCCTTCATCCACGAGTAGTGTGGACCCAGCTAGTGGAAAATCATAAAGGAATTTAGTCCTAAAATATTCCACCGTAGATACTAAATAGTTTTTAGTACCCGCCTTGCTGACTACCACCCTCATGTTGAAAATCTGTCGTCAAACAACTATTGGTGTGTTCCGGCAATTCCACTTGAGAGACAGTTGCCTTCTGAGCTTTATTATTATGAACCTAGTCGGCCTTCTGCCTTAAAAAAAGGTTTCTGTTTTATTTTATGACTAGGTTTTAATTAAGTATAATAACTTCAATTATTTGAAGTGTTATACTCGATATCTGTCTAAATAATGACCATTTAAGAGTCTCTAATGAACACTGATCAATTATTTAAGATAAGATGAGATGAGATAAGATAAATATAGTGTATTTGTACACCACAATATAAGACAGGAAAACAAAGTAGAAGTAGCTAACAATACATAGAAGAAATGATAACAAAACAGACGGTGTTATCGCTAAAGCGATTTCTTCCAGACAAACTTTGGGTAGCAAGAAAAACCAAACAATATGGCAGTTGTAACACATAAGAATTATTTATCATATAAATATGTAGGCAAAGAGAAAATAGTTAAGTACCATTTTCTCTTGTCGTTTTTTTTTGTAACTATAGACTAGCTTTAGTGTTAACAATTAAAAAAAACCAGCCAAGTGCGAGTCGGACTCGCGCACCGAGGGTTCCGTACAAACTTCGTCCATCGCTCGTCCATCAAGGGAAATGCACAATTTTATTTATTTACCTTATTTGAGGTTGGTGCCAATGAAGCTAGACCTCTAAATTGTATGAGCGCCCATACAGCTCAGAGGTTTTTATTAATGGGCGTAACTATGTATGTATGGTGACACCCTTTAATTTTCAACATTTTTTATTTTTTTGATTTTTTTCTTTATTTGTGCTATAAGACCTTGCTTTTTGCCAATTTGTTTTATATATTTGAGTTGATTGATTGAAAGGTAAATTACAGTTTACGATTTATGACGTTTTAAAAAAATCTACTTACTAGATCTCGTTCAAACCAATTTTCGGTGAAAGTTTGCATAGTAATGTAGTTTGTGCTATAAGACATTGCTTCTTGCCAAATTTCATGATTCTAGGTCAACGGGAAGTACCCTATAGGTTTTGATTCCCTAGCGAGTAGTTGTGAGTCTCAATGTATGCGGCATAAACGGCCGTATCTTTTGATTGCGTTGACTTAGATGTTTGATTTTTTCACAGCATCAAGACATTGCAGACTTGAGTTTTTGATATTAATTTTAACTTGATATCTTCAAGCGTTCCTGAGAAAAAGGTTTTCACAGACAGACAGACAGACGAAACGTGGCCGGGGTTACTCTATAGACAAATAAATACTATATACTATACATAAATAACCAAAATAATAAGCGAATGCATAGATCATTATATGATAAGAGAAAAAGATTACATATTTTTGAGCTGAGTTTATGTTACGAATCAAAACTATTATGTACTTACAAAGGTGGTCAGCAGCCGGCAGGACAGCGTCATCTCTGTACCAAGCTGCGACTGACGCGTGGTCCCTCAACGCTGCTGGTGCCACACACGTCAGCAATGCCGGCCCGCCAGCTTCAGCTGGTGTTGACGTCACGTGGACTTGCCATTCTTCCCATACAACTGTAAATAAAGGGGGCATATTTAGTAATTCTACTAATCTTTCTTATATTTTAGCATTTACAGCGTGATTGAGTAAAAGACATCCACACAAATATAACAAGCTTTCGCATTTCGCTAGTACTACTAGCTTTCACCCGCAGTTTCAATGTGTTTTCTTGCGATGTAAGTGCATCGCAATTTTTTTTCAGTACATGATTTATGATGACATTTAGGGCACCTGTCCTAAAATTGCCCTTTAGAGAAGTACTATAGTAACTATTTTTTAAGTCTTGTATAGCCAAGCAAATGCTTGCAAGACAAGAGACAATTTTTTTAAATTTAGAATTTCCAATAAATCTAAAGATAATAAAAAATTAAAATCTTATATATAAACAAAATAAACACCGACCGTTTCAAATAGAGCCAAACGATTTCACTCAGCAAATAATCTCTGATTTCATAATATATTCGGCACAAATTGCCGTCATTTCTCGACAGGACGCCCGTAAATTTGCATCTGAGCATCAAAATGAAGATATACAGACCGATAGACTAACCTTTGTGATATACCTACGAATATTATCAAGCAACTTTAGACCCTAACAATACAACTTTGAAGTATAAAGTGAAACAGCAGAGAAGTTTTTCAGGAAATGTGTTGTAAGCCTCCCTAATTCTGTTACAAGGAATTCATTTTATACTAATATTTTCAAGTTTGTTTTGCTTTATAAGACTGTTTGAGCGAAACAAAGTTAGTATATTATGCGACAGAACAAAGCGTAATTGATTAAATAAAAGCTTGTTCTTAACAATGCTTGGCCTAAAAAAAAAAAACAAAAAACTCACATTATACCTGCTAAAATAGAAAAAAAATATGTTTCTTTGTGTGTTTTTTCTCTATGAAAGAAGAAAAAGACACATTAACATATAGCACAAATTAGAGAGCCTAGAATCATGAAATTTCACCACAGGTACCTTATAACGTAAGCACTAAGAAAGAATTTTCCACTGAAAAATAATTCACCGGTGATATAATAAGATATTGCGAGTGAAACCGCGGGGCGGAAAGTTAGTTTTAAACGTAAATCAGCGGTATTCATGAAACTTGTACGGTAATGAAATTTGAGTCAGTGCCTTTGGCGTTTGCAAAATTTCCTTTACTATAATATTTGTACCTTTTTGTGTTAGCTCGGTTAGCAGGGGGGTGAATTCAAACCTTCACGTTTGAAACCTACCTACTCAAAATGATTTTCAAAATGGAGAAGCTACGGGTACTAAAATCAACTATAATTTCCATTATGGGGTGAAAGTAGAGAACTAAAAATATCATAATAAATAAAAAGTATAGTAATTCAAAGGGGGGATTACACATTCATATGATTTGAGTACCTTTTATTCGACTTTATGACGACGGTCACTTTTTTTTCACATCAAATATAGAAAGCCAGTTGCCTTCTAGGCTTTATAAAGGTCGGCAACACATTGTCAATCCCCTTAGTATTTCTAATGTCTATAGGCGCCTACCATGTGGACCAAGTGGATCACCCGCCTGATTGACAGACTTGAGTTGTCCTTTACTGTTTTTTTTTTTTCTTCTCTTTTGTTCGTCACGTATGTTCGTGATGTCAAGGACGCGGGCCCCGTCGTGCATCGTCCTGTTAATTGTTTGTTTGTTTGATAATATAAAAAATGATTTGTCTGTGTATATAGTTAATTAAGTAAGTAATGTAATGTTGTGTGTTGTCATGAATAAATGTTTTTTTCTTTCTTTTCCTTCACCTAAATCCTTTATATATAATACTTTGCATAATAGATATTTTTGTCTGAATATGACAAACATTAAGAAAATCTTTAGATAAAACAAATATTTTATACCTATCTAAGCAATAGAATGAATGAATCTCCAAAAAACTCGTTCAATTTAGCCGCGGGTAACAAAACAGTTTCTATGTAATACCAAATATGGACTGGCTCGTCGAGCAATATTGCGTGAACGTGAGCTACTTAGTTTATAGAAAGAAGGTTGTTGGATAAAAAAGGAAATCTTATTATCTTTCTTTACGTTATTAGGACGTTGAGTGAAGTAAATTAAGCCTTTAAGATTAAGTTTGGATGTACCTACCAATATCTGCTTTTATTAAGATTACCTGCTTTCCGCCCGCGTTGAATTTGAAAAAACCCTTCCATAGTGGATGTCGACACTGTATAAGGTATCTATGTGCAAAATTTCAAGTCTCTAAGTCCAGCGGTTTGGGCTGTGCGTTGATATATCAACAGTCAGTCAGTTTACCATTATATATTATACATAATAAGGAAAAGTAATACTTATAAGGATTTAAAAATCTATCATTTTAGTGGAAGATCTGTCGCCAAGAATCTACCAGTGTATTATATCTGCACTTGAGAGCCTGTTCATCTAGACTTTGTGTGATAGCTACCTTCAGCCATATATGGTCACTTCCCATGGTGAGATGTGGTAAAAAACGGCCCATCCATAAAAAAAAAAATATTTAAAAGGCATGGACTGTATGTACAAAACAATGGTATATTCATTTAGTACTAGCTTTCACCTCGCGGTTTCACCCGCGTTCCCGGGATAAAAAAGTAGCTTGTCTCTCTCTCCGGTGCATAAACTATCTCTGTGCAAAAAATCACGATGTTCCGTTGATGCTTGAAAGAAGGACAAAACAACAACAAACACACTTTCGCATATATAGTAGTAAAGGAATTTGGTTGAGTTTTTATGCAACTAGTACCTTGGGTAAACGAATTTTAGATGATATCTCTTTTTTAAATAATGTAATGAATTGAAATAAATTACCCTTGTCTTATGACGAGCCGGTTGGCGTGGTTGGTAAGATACCCTATCTATCACGCCGCAGGTCGTGGGTTCGATTCCCACTAAGGACAAACATTTGTGTGCATGAACATGTCTGTTTGTCCTGTGTCTGGGTGTAATTATCTATATAAGTATGTATTTACAAAAGAAAAGTAGTATATGTAGTATATCAGTTATCTAGCTTCCATAGTACAAGCTCTGCTTAGTTTGGGGTCAGATGGCCGTGTGTGAGGAATGTTCCAGAATATTTATTTATTTATTTCGTCACGGGTAAGCTTATTTAATTAATATGTAAATTAGCTGAACCTTTTTTTTAAGGATCATAATAAAAACCTCGTAAAATATAATACCTTTTTATATCAAATGACCCTTCCTGTGTTTTGTGAGTACCATATTTAATAATCGATGCCACTTGAATCTAGTACCAATATACAGGGTGATTTTGTTATCACTGGCAATACTTGCAGGGGTGGAAGTACTCATCAATGTGAACAACTTTTATTATAGGGCTAACTCTGATATCGCGTAAAATAATACGGCTGCTTCATACATTTTGGTCGAGTAGGTATTGAACTTTTGTATGGAACAGCTGATAATTTTTTCATGATTTCACAGTTAGTCCCATAATAAAAGTTGTTCATTTTGATGAGTACTTCCACCCTTGCAAGTATTGCCAGTGACTAAAAAATCACCCAGTATAATCTGATTATGAAGAATTTAAAATTCAAAATTCAAATTCAAAATTATATATTTGTTAAAATAGGTTACAATGATCTTATAATGTATATGGTAGTCCCGCTATTTTATGTCTATAACAAGCTTACAAATTAATAGAATATTACAAAAATACAATAATCACCATATCAAATTCATTAATTAATTAAATTATCATTAAAATAGTCCCTAATGTCATAATAATTTTTGTCGCCTAAAATATTTTTTTTATTTTGTGCTTGATTTTATCATAGCATAGGCCTCTAATGTGTTCAGGAAGTTTATTCAAAATATGTCCTATCATGTTGTACGAACTATTTCTTACTAGAGTGCAAGTCGGTGCTGGCAACACTAATTTATTTTTTGCCCTACGGAGATTCATTTTCGATGAAAACTTTTTAAATCTGTTAGAATGCTTTTTTGCAAAAGTGAGGCATTCTAGTATATAAATACATGGAACGGGCAATATTCACAGTTTCTTAAAATATGGTCTGCAGCTTATCCACGGCTTTAGACCTACAATGGCTCGTATACACCTTTTCTGTATATTGAATACTCTTATCCAGTTTGGTGAATTACCCCAAAACATTATACCATATTTTATTAAAGAGTGAGCATATCCATAATAAGCTGTAATGGCTGTATCTTTATTTGCTGTACTAGCTAGTTTTTTTAAAGGGAATATGAAGCTATTGATTCTAGAGCAAAGTTTTTCTATATTTACTTTCCAATTACAATGTTTGTCCATATTTCAATTTGTTGATCGTTAAGCTTTACATTTAATTCAGGTACTTTTGCTAGTGGTTGATGAAATTGCATAATCTTGGTTTTATTTAAATTTATTAATAAGTTATTATCCGCTAGCCAAGTCTTAGCCTCATTTAGAGTGTTAATAATGTCAGTATTAAAAGTTTTATAATTATTACATTTTACTAAAATGGTACAGGAAGTAAATGGTTTAGGAATACGATCCTGTATTCCTTATTTAATAATGGGAGCACAATAAAATACGTCTTACGTACGTATTACCTTACGTATACCAAGTTTAATCGACAATAAAAACTAAATATATTGTACCTACCGAATTAAAAAACTAGATATTACAGCCTCACTTAAAAAAAAAAAGTATGTTTAGTAAATTTAAGCCAGTGTTTGCCAAACTAGAGCATCCTTGGATTCACAATTTAAAAAAAACTTAAGTAACTACATAATAATATTCTTATATACCATAAGATTTCTCACTCATAGTAAAGCGAACGTGATTCAGCCAAGACACGTTTACCTACGGAAACGGTAACAACTGTTTATTTTCAAATCCCCCCTGTACATCAACACTTAGTCCTACCCTGTGCATATTTTATTTGCCCTATATATTATGTAAGCGCGTCTACGTAACGACTTACCTACTCAACATGATTTCTAACTGACAGTCACTAAGTTATTATTATTTCTTATAATACGATGCTTTAATCCAACAACGAGCTTGAGCTTACAGTGAAGGAAAACATAGTGAAGAAACCATAGTACGGTAATAGGGTACTTTGTAGTAGGTATCCGACTGTTGTCGACCTTTATACTAACTGGCTCTCAATTGCAACTCCTGGAATACACCGGTAGATTCTTGGCGATAGATATTTCAATTTAGGGTGATAAAAGGCCAGGTGGCCTGGTGGAGGCAAATATAAATAAAATAATAAATATTCTAGGACATTATTCCTCACACACCGTCTGACCCCGAACTAAGCAGAGCTTGTACTATGGAAGCCAAACTGATATACTACATATACTACTTATCTTTTGTATATTACTTTAAAAAAAACATTAAAAATATCCCTTGCTGAGTTTCTTGCCGGAGTCTTCTCAGTCCAAGTGTATTCCAAACCGGTGGTAGAATCAATTGTAACATTCATTTAAGTGCCTTATTAGGGCCTAAACTGAATAAATGAGTTTAAAGTTTGAAGTTTACATACTTATATAGATAATTACACCCAGACTCAAGACAAACAGACGTGTTCATGCACACAAATGTCTGTCTTGAGTTTATATGTCTGTTAAGAACTCTAAAAAATTATATTTTAGCAGCAATTTAATAAACAAGATATTGTTGTTTACAGAATCATCAACGCGTATAATTTCGATAAAGTCGAGTTTCATAAACACTCGACGAATTTAATGCAAACTCGTTAAGTCGCCGACGAAAGTACTTTGAAAACTCAGGGTGTTTGTATTCATGAACGGCCACGTCGTGGTTTCGGAAAAAAAAATGAAATAAATGTAGAATGCTTTAAAAATTAAAGAATAGATTATCGTAAAAGAAGGACGGCTAGAAGCCTAAGCAAGACGAATGCCGATGCTTTTGTTAGTAAGTAAGTAATTTTTGAATGGAATTGACATAATAATGTCTTGTGTGGTAGTGAATTTGTCATGTGATTATATTATTTGTTTGTTTGAAAAACTTATGGTTAACAATAAGTAATTTTAAGTATTGCAATAAGTAATTAAGAAACCAATAACTGATTTATTTTTATTATTATGTATATTGTTTTATGTCGTCTATTAACGAAGATATGTCGACAGCCATCTTGTCTGGTGGTGTCAATATTTAATTTTGACGATAAAAAATAAGTTTGTTGGAAAAACTTTTACTATCACAAAGAGACTTTAAAATATTGCGTAATATTAAACTATATACGTGCAAATGGATAATTAAATCCATAGAGTCAGTTTAATACTTTTAATGTCAAGCTAATAGACACCGCAGACACATTTGTAACTCAAAACTTTACCTATAATATTGACTGTAACGCTGCGGCTCCGTACGCAAGCCTCTCCCGTGAATTCACGCATTTGTAAAATTAATTTCAACTAAAGTTTTGAATAACTGAAATGACCTTACCTCGGTCTCGTTTTACAAAATTTCATTCCATCCCCTTTTAGAACAGTGCGTCTTGGGCCCTTGTTCATTGGATTCAATTAAGTCCCCCATACCCATCTGCCCCTTCTGAATATTTGAAACGGCCTTGTGATTAATATCTTTTTATGAATATTTAGTGAAGAGTAAATTTATTCATTAAAACTTGTTATATTTTGCAATAGGAAACCACAAATTTGATGATAGATTATATCCTTAATTGACGGTTTATCAGGTAGCAACAAGTGAACAGTTTCGAAACCGAAAGATATTTCAAAAATAAATATTTTCGCGATCTAAAGAATATTTTATGAGAATGACAAACTGTCCCTATGATAGGGGATAACTCTATGTGGTATAAGTACCTATTTATCAAAATTAATATATCTCAAAATAATGCGTTATTAATTAGTAGAGTATATATTATAATTTATCGTACTTTCTAAAAAAACAAAAAATGTTTGTTTATGTATGTTTGTCACAACTCAGCTTCATAATGGGTGAACGGATTGTCATGAAATTTGGTATAAAGTTACGATACTATTATTCCGAGTGACCATGAGATATTTCGGGAATGTATGTAGGTAAAGACGCGAGCGGAACCTAGCCTGTTATATGAGGTAAAGATAATTATAACTAGATTACTTATAAACGACATTCTCTTCTGAAATATGATTGCTCTATAAATATATCCAACTACAAATATACCTGTAGATAGTAATTAATAAAAGAGCTTTCGGAAAACCTTTTAAGGTACCGTCTAGACTCTAGACTTAGTTCAGTCATTAAAGGGAAATCTATTGGGAGCATTTTTCAATACATGTGTCAAGCTCTGTCACGGCCTAATTAAATAGCTACTTTTATGTTATATACTAGATTCCACCCCGCGGTTTCACCCTCGTTTCCCAGGGATTTTATGTTTTCCCAGGATCAAAAGTAGCTTATGTTCTTCTCCGTACCATAGGCTATATGCATGCCAAATTTTATCGCGATCGGTTCAGCGGTTTAAACTTGAAAAGGTAACAAACAAACAAACTCACTTTCGCATTTATAATATTAGTTAGGATAGGATTATATACTGGCTTTCACCCCGCGGTTTCACCCGCGTTCCCGAGGGATCTTATGTTTTCCTGGGATAAAAAGTAGACTATAGCCCTTCCTCGATAAAAGCGCTATCCAACACAAATATTTTTTCAATTCGAACCAGTAGTTCATGAGATTAGCGCGTTCAACCAAACAAACAAACTCTTTAGCTTTATTATATTAGATTATGTAGATATTAGTATAGATTAATGGTCATTCTGATTCTACTATATGTAGGAAGTAGGATACTTCCTACTTAATTATAATATTATAAATGTAAAAGTTTGGATGGATGGATGTTTGTTACTCTTTTACGCAAAAACGGCTGAACGGATCTGGATGAAATTTAACACAGAGATAGACTATTGTCTAGAATAGTACATAGGCTATTTTTTATCCCGGGAAAACATAAGATCCCTCGGGAACGTGGGTGAAACCGCGGGGCAGAAGCTAGTAGTTTATAAAAACCATCTGCTTCATTTAATGCTGACAAGCAGGTAGACAATCCATCTGATGGCAAGTGACCGTCATCGTCTATAGATGTTAGGAATATCAGATTGCCAACAAAAACTAAAAGGGGTTGGCTCTCAAGTGTAACTGGTGCACCATCAAGTGAGAACACATAATGTTAATAGTAATTCTCCAAAATCAGAACGACATAGGTATAGATATCCAAGAAGTCAATCTGACATCAATTCAGAAGAAATTTTTATACAGGTTGATTTTTTTACAGGATGATTTTTTTGTCACTGGCCATACTTGCAGGGGTTGAAGTACTCGTCAATATGAACAACTTTTATTATGGGATCAACTCTGATATCGCGATACTTCCACCCCTGCAAGTATGGCCAGTGACTAAAAATTCACTCAGTATATCTTTTAACGTCATTTAGAGTAGGTATTTGTTTTTGCGGACCGAATCGACCCCTACTTTTAGGTTTTTCCGTCCGTGGTCCGAACGCTTAGTGGACGAAGAAAATTAAAGCCCCATTCCACAACCTAATAAGATAACCTAGTCGAATACACAGTAAATTACTTACATTATAAAATAAATGGAGTAAAATTATGAACGAATAAAATAACTTCAAAAGATTTTTGTTTAAACCTCTAAAAAGATAGACCCTTTTACAAATATGACATTACAGCTTTTGTTTAACATAAAATATATTTTACAAAATAAAATTAAAAATACACTAAGCTTTATAACATACCAAATACAGTTCTTTTTAGTTCACATAAAAAGGATTACGTTATGAGCCCGGTATTAAAAAGGAATACTTAATGGGAATTGCTTTTTCGTGGTCAGTTCTGATTATAGAACCTTTCTACTCGTTTTTAATTTAGATAAAAGCATTTATAGTTATTCTCTCTTAGTTATGTTTTATTATAAACACTATATATTATACTCTATCTCTGTATAAACTTATTTATGTCTAGTTAATATTTAATGGTAGATTTACAGTGGTAGGATAATTTATAGTATCGTAGTAGCGAAAAGGTCACAAATAGACAGACAGTGTTACTTTTCGTTACAAAAGAACCATAAATCATAAACTAAAATAAAATACACATTCGATTTGGATTCATACAAAAACTCAACTCTAAAGTTCATAAACTGTTGAAAACTTTATCAAAATCCGTCCAACAAAATTAGACCCCAAAATAGTCTGCAATCTAGTGCACAGTTAGATTGCATGCTTAATTCAGTTGTCTCGGTTGAATAATTGGCGGAACGGAGCAATGGACGTCGTGGCACGCGACACCAACCTCTGATTTATGCGCAAACGCCCGTTTTAGCGGCGAGATAGTGCTGTTTGTATTTCGGTGTGTCTGTACATTGAAGAAAAGTAATAAAAATAGAAAGGGGGTAACTAAAGAAGAGTAATAGAACATAAAACCAGCGATTATTAGAATTATTTTCTGTCAGTCTGTCTGTTTGTTTGTTCACGCACGTCTCCGGAAATACTGAACGGAGTTTCATGTAGTTTTCACGGGTAGATAGAGATTAATTTGGAGCAGGATATAGGTTTTGTTTCATTAAAATTGGATGTTGCAAAAAAGTTATCGTCATATAAATATTTCTGGAATTTCCGATAATACTGTTAGAAAGTTATTCATAAAGGAAAAAGTTATAAAAAAAATATAAAGTCTGAGCAAGCGAATCCGTGGGCGAAAAGCTAGTAAGTATTTGAATATGTTTTGCATTTAAACAGCTATTTTTTTACTGCCCAGGTATAGACTAGACCACAATCTCATCATGGTAAGTATTAAGTATAAGCAACTGACTTAGTTAAGCGAGTCTGCAAACTGATGCGGCTTATTTTTAACCGACTTCAAAAAAGGAGGAGGTTCTATGTTCCACTCTACTTTGGTTTGCACTTTTGAAAATGTACGAACGTACGTACTAAAGCTTTTGCATTTACTTTCTACATGCAATTACAACTACGAATAAAATGTACACTCGCACAATAATCATAGCAATTTTAAAGTTAGCAATGCCAATGTGTTGCCAACCTTTACAGAGCCTAGAAGGCGTCTCAGTAGATCTGGCTGTTCCCTATATCCTTTTAGTATCCTTCCCGCGGTTGTACCTTCCTAAAGGATCTAATATTTTCCCAAGGTAAAATATAAAATTTAGTCCAAACCCATTCAGCTATTAGATCATGATTGAAAAAACCTATACCAACACAAACTTTTGCATTTATAATAATAACAGGATTAATATAAGTAATCTGAAGAAGAATTTAAAAAAAAGAACATTCTCGAAGTTTAGAACAAGACTCAACTTTTCCAAGAACTTTGCCTTCCTAAGAGTTTTTCACTCAAAAATACACCTTAAGTAGGTAAGGTAAGCAAGAGGAAGTATAAACTCAAGGTGGTTCAAATACCGGAAAGCAAGTTGATTAAACTCGTCCCTGGGGTGAAATTGTTTGTGGGCCCAGGCCGACTTGGTAGGAAGCGTTAGGTTGACAGTTAAGAAACACTTACGGTTTAAGTTATGTATCTTGTATCTATATATAAATCAATGTTTGTTTGCAACATAATTTTGCGCTCGCGATGAATGTCAAATTTATGAAAAAAAAAGTAACCGGCCAAGTGAGAGTCGGATTCGCGCATTTAGAAGGGTTTCGTACCATTATCGATAAAACGGCAAAAAAATCATGTCTGTTGTATGTATGGGAGCCCCCTTAAATATTTATTTTATTCTGAATTTTAGTATTTGTTGTTATAGCGGCAACAGAGATACATCACCTGTGAAAATTTCAACTGTCTAACTATCACGGTTCATGAGACACAGTCTGGTGACAGACAGACATACGTACAGCGGAGTTTTAGTAATAGGGTCCCGTTTTACCCTTTGGGTACGGAACCCTAAAAAGGCATTGCAACGGACGCTGGGAATTAGTTCGTAAAGGTATAGATCATGTAATATTGCTTACAGCTAATATTAAAGACTGTTTCCACCCAGTTTTTTCTTTCGTATTTTAATATAAATGTTTTTAGTGAAACAAATAAGAATGAATGGGGAACGGAATGTACGAGTGAAGGAATGAACTGGAAAAAAGGATTAGATTTAAAATGGCGTATATTAGCATAAAGACACAGGTTATTGTAAAAGGTGAAAAAAAATAAAGAAGATAGTTTTACTTGAAGAAACAGTTTTATTTCGAGCTCCTAGACGTATCCCTACATAAATATATTTAGATAGACATTTATTTAATAAAAATTTAGTTCGAACATAATATTTCCCGTTGTATTCTCTCAGCACAATTGATGAGTAAGCTGTATTTAAATAACAATTCACAATGGATCCATCAAACTGTACCTATTACCCAAGCAGAGTCCTACATACAGGATGTTCGTGCCGATATATCATGCGGAACAGAAAGCGTTTTTTTATTTACGTCAAATAAATCATTCGTACCTACGTCAATCATTCGAATAACACCGAACCGATTTATGGTACATTCGATTTATGGAGTCTATATACTGGTGAAACAGAAAAGTGTCCTCATATTTTTAGATGGATGGTCCCCGTATTCTTTTTTTGTGTATATTTCTTGCGATTACGTCAATGGAATAATTATTTGGAAGAATTTTTTGATTCACGCAAGAGGCGTATAGTAATGGATTATTGTATTCAAAACTAGTTACAATCTTACGCTGGTTCCTTAAAAAAAATGCGGACTTGGAAAATCTCACCTTGGTAAGTGTTGATGTGGCCGAAACCTAAGATGATCTGACTCACAAGTGCACCAGTAGTGCTTGGCTACGAATTTTTATCTTGACGGTGGTAGCCAGCCAGGCAAGTTCGGGGCAACAATCACTGAAAATGTATGTGTAACTCCAGTGATAAAAGGTCCGGAACTACTGAACGGATTTTCATGTAGGTACATGTGAATATAGGCTTTCTTTCATTAAAATTGGATTATGCAAAAAAGAGATGTTGCCAGATTTTTTGAATTTACTTCTATACTGTTAGGATTAACTATAGGAGAAAAAAATTATAGAAATTTAATAAAGTCTGCGCGAGCGAAGTCGCGTGCATAGAGCTAGTTAACAATAAAGTTACAATATCAGAATCATAATCAAGTAACGAAACGTGTATTTTACATCCTACTTAATATTATAAATGTGAAAGTTTGTGAGTATGGATGTCTGGATGTATGTTTGTTACTCTTTCACGCAAAAACTACTGAACGGAGTTGGATGAAATTTGGCATTGAAATAGATTATAGTCTGAAATAACACATAGGCTACTTTTTATCTCGTGAAAACATAAGATCCCTTGGGAATGTGGGTGAAACCGCGGGGCGGAAGCTAGTAAATAATACTTTATTACAATTATTTCCGTCGCTCACATCCTACACTGAAGCTCACCAATCAAATAATGAATACTATAACAGTTTAATATTTGTTTATTTGCTTCGATATTTCATTAATTTGGCGATGAATGGACAGTTTCATATAGGTTAATTAATATTTTTGGTTCCCAATGAATATTGTCGTTATTTTGAGTGGCAACGTATGATATGCAATGATTTATCTTTGTGAAGAAACTTTTTACCCGTGACGTTGAATTATGATGGAGTACCGTATAATAACTCCTAACTTCTACCTTATCCTTTTTAGGGTTCCGTACCTCAAAAGGTAAAAAATGGAACCCTTATAAGATCACTTTCTTGTCCGTCTGTCCGTGTGTCACCACCGATTTTCTCAGGAACGGGTGGACTTAACAAGTTAAAATTTATACCAGATACTGAGGTCTATAGTCCCTATTAGGTGTATAAAAATTAAGATCCTGAGTCAACTCGATAAAAATATATGGTTAAATTTAGATTTTCGCGAAAACTTGTAAGTACCAAAATTTACCTTAATTTTCAACTTTTTTATTTTTCGGAATTTTTCCTTTACTTGTGCTGTAAGACCTTGCTTTTAGCTAAAATTGACAATTCTGGGTCAACCGCAAGTGCCCTATAGGTTTTGGATTGAAAACATATATGGTTCCCGTTGACCTATCACAAAATTTGGCGAAAAGCAAAGTTTTACAGCACAAATAAAGGAAAAATTCCAAGAAATAAAAAAGTTAAAAATTTATGGGTGTCCCCATACATACATAGTAGACGCCAATTAAGATAGGCCTCTGAGTTGTATGGGCGCTCATACAATTTAGACGTCTAGCTTAATTGGCAAGATAGGAAGATAAAGAAATAAATTGTGCTATTGTGTGAAAGAAAATATTTTGGCGGTATAATGGGTAGGTACGGAACCCTCGGCGCACGAGTTCGACTCGTACTTGACCGGTTTTTTTTTCTTAGTTTAGTACTAAACGTAAAAGTTTGTTTGGATGTCTGTGACTCAATCACGTATAAACGGAATGGGGTACACATAGGGTACTTTTTATCTAGGGAACGCGGGTAAAACCGCGGGGCAGAAGCTAGTGTATTAATAAACGAAAATAAAGAAAATCTTCAACTACCACTGTGGAACAGGCAGAATACATCAGAATCCAACATATTGTTTTATTATCCAAAGGGCAAGCAAACAGAGGGTTCCCCTGATGATAGGTGAGCACTATTGCCTATGAATATTCTATGGATGATCTTTACAAAGCCTAGACAACTAGTTCTAAAATGCAACTGTCGTAAGACACCGGTGGTAGGGTACTTTGTAGTACCCACCTGGCTGGCTACCACCCTCAAGTTGAAAGTCTGTCGCCAAGCACCTACTGGTGTGTTCCCGCAGCTGCACCTGAGAGCCAGTTCCTTCTTTGTTCTGGCTTTGTGTGCTTACCACCCCGGCCACATCATCATTTACCAAAGTGAGCTTGTGGATACAAGTCTATACAAAGTAAAAAAAAAACTAACGCAGTCTTATAACATCAGTTTGATTTGGTAACAAATCGTAGCCGAATACTGACTCAACTTACTTAAACAAGGTAATAAGAATCCAAATCAAGCTGTAATTTATCCCTTGACGTAGGAATCGTTTCATGAAGTATCATTACACTGCGTTTGTGCCCATTCGGTCCGTGCCCATTTGGTCCCTGGGCACAAACCGACACAAGCGGGCAGGCACGTGCCCTGTGCGCGACAAGCGTTGGCGACGTGGACGTGTGATTGTTACGTCGGCCATTTACGCGGATCTACTTATAGGTAATAAGGTAGAAGACACTAGCGGGTAACTTTTTTTTAAAGACAAATTTTAGTAAAGACAATAAAGACAGGAGAGAGGAGCGAGGAGAACGGTTTAAATTATTTTTGCTTCACTGTTATTGTGATTTTTTTATATATTCATACTAGCTTCCGCCCCGCGGTTCCACCCGCGTTCTCGAGGGATTTTATGTTTTCCCGTGATAAAAAGTAACCTATGTGCTATTCCAGACTATAATGTATCTCTGTGCCAAATTTCATCCAAATCCGTCTAGCAGTTTTTGCGTGAAAGAGTAACAAACATACATCCAGACTCACAAACTTCCACATTTATAATATTACTAGCTGTCCCGGCAGACCTTGTTCTGCCCTATTTCTCTAAAACAAACTAACATTGTTTTTTTTATGTTAATAGCTGCTCCGACAGATTTCGTTCTGTCTAACGCGCCTTTGTTTTGTTTTGATTGACGTCTAATGTTTGACAGCTGGGGACAGAGTGCTTTGTATTGGTAAAGAAAATTGTTGTTTTTACTATTTTCCTCTTATTATTTACTTTTTTTCTCTCCATAAAAACCTTAGACTTCATCAAACACAAAAAAAAATACGTATATATCACATTGCACCACGTGTTGTTGAAAAAGAAATTTCGAATTCCAACGTGGCGCCATCTATGAGAAGTTCACAATAGATGGTCCGAAGTTTTCTGTAAAAAATCTGATTTAAGGCGCCATCTGTTTGAGACTTATGAAACTTACGATTAATAACAAACATCAACATTGACAATCAGTTTATTGTTAATTATAAATTATCAAGACCATTAATCGAAATCAGGGAAAACTAACCTATGCTTACAATTTTTAAAAAAGAATTAATTTTGTTGTATTTTAATTTTTTTGTTCATATATTTTGTTGTATTAATGAAACTGCAATTTAGTAGTTGAAAAGGAATATTCAGAATTATATAGAGCACATGAAATTAAATGAGAAATAATCCAGAAAAAGCGATGTTACGTTATAGATCGATCAAAATATCACATTGCACCACGTGTTGTTGAAAAAGAAATTTCGAATTCCAACGTGGCGCCATCTATGAGAAGTTCACAATAAATGGTCCGACAGTTTTCTGTAAAAAATCTGATTTAAGGCGCCATCTGTTTGAGACTTATGAAACTTACGACGTGGCGCCATCTATGAGAAGTTCACAATAGATGGTCCGACATTTTCTGTAAAAAATCTGATTTAAGAATCAGTTTATTGTTAATTATAAATTATTAAGACCATTAATCGAAATATAAACTATCCTATATCTCAAGTTAGACCGAATTACACATAAAATGCCATATTTCATCGAATCGGTTGACTTGGTGAAGAGTTCACTGGGAACATACATATGACACTGGATTTTTATATATTAAGATATTAGTCTATCAAATCAAACTTGCGTTTTGCCGCCCCATAAAGGACAACGGTGAAGCTGTAGATGGAACCCGCATGCCGAAAGAAGTTTATGGTCAATTCATAATTTCACCACTGTTTCATGATCTATACAAAACTATTAAAGTAGTTCTTAAGTATAGCTGTTACAACATCTAGCTTAAAGAAAGATCCTAAACCTAGAAATTTCCAAGGCAAACGTATTCAATGTTATTTATTCAGTTTTATCTTTTTTTATCTAAATAAGACATGATTTAGGTAGAAAAAAGTAGTAAAATCGGCAGTTTCCCTGATATTACAGTCTATAGGCAGTTTTCTTGTGATTCTAATTCGATATAAAATAAAATACCTAAGTGTTATTTCTTTCAAAATTGACATGTTTTTAAAACGCTGTCAGTTTAAAAACTGTTCCTACGTTACGTAAACGGTAAGCGATTTCTAAACTAGTATGGGGGGTGGCTATTTTCAAATAGTTAGCATTCAGCATGTAGGTATGTTTCATCTGACAATGTGTCAGATGAAAGGTGAAACGAGAATATTTTTTAACTTTCTTGCTTTTTTAATCCTTATCCTAATCCTAACATAATAATATAAATGCGAATGTGAGTTTGTTTGTTACCTTTTCACGCCTAAACCGCTGAACCGATTGCGATGAAATATGGTATGCAGATAACCTATGATATGGATAACGACATGGGCTACTTTTTTTCTCAGCGCGGGTGAAACCGCGGTTGTCAGCTAGTATTATTATAAATATGAAAGTATGTGTTGGTCTGTTACCACTCAGCTCTGTATCTGCTCAATGGATTTGGATCAACTTTGGCAGATAGATAAACCATACCCTAGAATAACTTATAAGATACTTTTTTATCCCGGGACAACAGCAATACCTTCAAAAGCAATTATAAAATAAATCAGTTCGAAGAATCAGTAAGTTGAAGTGGCAACGGGTAGGCTCGTCAAAAGATTCAAGAGTAGCAACCTCATCCTAATTGCGTATAGGTGGATGACTTTCCACCAAGTGGACTAGCAATTAAAAATACACAAAAGTGTCAAATTTGGTCCGATTGTGGTAAAATTACATAATAAAAAAATCACCAGTCCGAGTATTTGTCAAGACTATTGTGTGGCTTTTTAATTCCATTTCAACGGATCTAACATAATAGAAACTAGCTAGATATAAAATAAATCATGGACAATATAATATAATAAATTAATCAAAATCAGTATCAGCTTTGATCTTAGACATTTTAATACCCTCATTAAAGACTCGATAATTTCTAACTTAAACGACGAATTAACTCCCCAATAAACTTGAATGAAACTGGCTATTAGACAACTCAGCACAAGTCGACAGTTTCCCCAATTAAGTGACGTACCGTTGTGAATGTTTAAATTGTAGAGACAAGGCGAAAACTTGGAAAGAGGGCAGGTAATCAAGCAGAAGCTCAGAGCGCGTATTATTCATGAAATAATTCTGTGTCGACGAGGGATGATTTTTTGTAAATGTAAAAATTGTTTCAAAAAGCGTCGAGAGACTACGTAATATGGATAAAGAGAACGTAACATAATTAGGGCAGTTTTGTGATATTTCCATAATTGTACAAAATCATGGATGTAGCGACATCTATTAACTATACAAGAAATCCGCTAACCGAGGATAGATGGCGCCACAAGATTCTAAATCGCGCTAACAAAGTTCCCTGAATATACGCGGTAAATATTATACAAAATTTATTAGTCATGCAAACATTAAAGAGAACAGCTTAATTTAGAACATAATGAGACTACAGTTATAGTTTCATTAATTTTTAAAATTCCAATATCAACAGTTGGACCCTGATCCCTAGGCACGATAACCTAGTATGGCGAAAGATCTTCCCTGTTAAATGGAGAGTTTACCACCTTACTCTTCCATAAATATCCGTAATTTTTTTCGACATATTAATTTATCGAAATCGTGAGTATTAAGCCCTGAATATGGTGTACTGCACAAAATGCATGCATAGTTTAACCACACCATGGTTGAGCGATGTCAATGTGTCGATGTTGATCGATTACATGATACGGACGTTGTCAGTATTCAATAAATTATAAAATACTAACCAGTGTATAAAGCATCTAGAAATAAACGGAATTATCGAGTAAAATATAAAATTCATCCAATAAACAAGATATTTTGATGCACAATTATGACGTCACGTCACACAGACTCCATATAAAATATAATTTTGATATTTATAATAAAAATGTTAAACATCCTGTATATTTTTTTAAGAGACCTTTTTAACGATACCTTCACAAGTAGGGGAGGGTTTCTAATTATTTTTATCTTTATGCTTAAGCAAGAAGGATCAATTTCTAAAAACATTTAACTGATACGTTTACATCAAAGTCATTTTAAATTCTGATTATTTAAAAGTCAACTAATAAAGCTAAATAATATTAAAGTAGTTTATTTAGCTGAAAACGGGTCAAGTTACGTTGGTTCTTGTTTTAAACTAGGTACGCGAAACCAAAGCGAAAGAAGCTCCAGATATACTTGTTTTGCGTCGAGAGGTGAAGGCTTTACGGCTTCATTGTAGTTTGATAACTTTTTATTAAATAGGTTACCCGAACTGGTAAAATGAAACGCGAACAATTTTAGGGTTTTCATAGAATATAATATTTTATTATAAAGAACTAGCTTCGACCCCACGGTTTCACCCGCATTCCCAAGGGATATTATGTTTTCCCGGGAAAAAAGTAGCCTATAGCCTTTCTCGATAAATGGGCTATCCAACATTGAAATAATTTTTCAAGTCGAACCAGTAGTTCTTGAGATAAGCGCGTTCAAACAAACAAGCTCTTCAGCTTTATGATGATTTTTATTTCTCGTTTAAAAGTATATAATGCAATGGTTTTTTTTAAGAAGAAATAAGATTTTTCCAGTGCCATTTTCCCGAACTATAAACTGTAAACAAAACTTATTATCATCAAAAGTTATGACTATCTGTGGAGAGGCACAATACAAACGTCCATGCTCTGCAATAACAGGTCTCGTGGCGCCACTTAGTGTTGATATAAAGAATAATTTATGGTCATAGTGTTGCCATTTTAAAATCAGTGTTGCCATCATGAGCCGTGTAAGCTATTTCATACGCACTACAGTATTGATACCTATATGAGGCGACTAGTTTTCCGTTACACGGTTTCTCCTTCTACCTTCCTAGAGGAAGTATTTTTGATTATAAAAAAAAACTGGCCAAGTATGAGTCGGATTCGCGCACTGAGGATTCCGTAAAACCCTGTAGGTATATAAAAATAAACTGCAAATTTACAGTTTTTGGATTTTTCCCTTTATCTGTGCTATATTGTCAAACAATCACAACGATGTAGACATATTCCAAAAAAAACTATTTTCGTTTAAAGTACTGTTGTATAAGTATTTGTAGTGGGTCGAGTACATACAAGTAGACATCAAAATGCATTTTGTTCAATTGAGTTACATTATCTGTCAGCACTTTTTTATCGTTAAAATATTATATAGCTTTTTGTAAATGTTGTGGACACATGTTATTAGTGTAGGTGCAAGAAATATTGATAATTTATTTTATTTTTTATGAAAGTTGTGTACTATACGCTGTTTGTGTTCCTTAATAAATAAATAAATATATGAAATTGCTTCTTGCCAAATTTCATGAATCTAGGCCAACAAGAAGTACCTTGTAGGTTTTGATTCCCTTGCGAGTGTCAAAATATGCGGGATAAACGGCCGTATCTATTGATGGCGCTTACTTAGAAGTTTGATTTTTTCACAACTACAAGGGATTGCAGACTTGAGTATTTGATATTAATTTCATCTTGATACCTCCATGCGTTTCTGAGAAAAAGGTCTTGATAGACGGACAGACAGCTATACAGACAGACAGACGGACAACGAAGTGATACTATAAGGGTTCATTTTTTCCTTTATTTCATTTTTCATAATTTTTCAGAGTCTAAGTAATAAAATCTTACGTCACTAAATAAACAACTCCATAAAAACAATCACGATTGCTTGCTAATAAATTGTGTATTACTGTCAGTCGAAGCTCATACCAACCTCTTTGCTATAATGGACAGGCGAACAGCACTCGTGGCGGTAATAAATGTCATACGCAACGATAAAAGGCACAATAGTTGTGTAACTATTGTAAATTGTGTCTTTTGCGGCAATAAATACCGGTTGTTATTGAACGAGAAAAAATGGACTGACGAAGGAATATATTGTCCGAGGCCATGAAGATGTTTGGGAATGAGCACGTATGAAAGATAAATCATATCGTTTTATGTTCTTTATTAGACTTTTATAGTTATTTTGATGAGCTTCGAGTATTTGGCCGTGATTTTTGAATAGTTTTTATTATATTGAAAAAAAAACAGTTTTCACTGAGTAAATTAACTCAACCTATGGTTTTGTGCTTTCCAAATAAATAAAATATTCTGGGACATTATTCCTCACACACAGTCATCTGACCCCAAACTAAGCAGAGCTTGCACTATGGAAGCCAGATAACTGATATAATACATATACTACTTTTCTTTGTAAATACATACATATATAGATAATTACACCCAAACACAGGACAAACAGACATCTTCATGCACACAAATGTTTGTCCTGAGTGGGAATCGAACCCACGACCTGCGGCGTGATAGATAAGGTATCTTACCAACCACGCCAACCGGCCCGTCATTAATATAAAATTTCAATAATATTTTTACGAGTTTAAAATCTGTTGCAAAGCACCTATCTGTACTGGTAGCTCCACTTGAATGTCATTTTCTTTAGGCCTTCTATGCTTACCACCTTCGGCCACATCATCACTTACCATAGTGAGTTTTTTTTCTTAAATCTCTTCATGTTACTCTGCATGAAAACACAGGCATATCAAAAGTAAAATAAAAGCAATACAAAATCTTTTGTTAGAATTATTATTAAATACTCGAAGGAAGATTCATAGGCACCCGGAACCGAGATCTCATTTACACGAGACGACTCAACTTATACAATAAATATAAGCGAAGTAAGCCAAATTTTACATAAGAGATTCACTCATTACGTAACTAACCACCACTTGAAAATTGGTCTTTATGTTGGTATCTTTTTTAGGTCTCGTATTTATAGGTCTGTATTTGACCACAATTTTTGTATTACTTTGGTTACGTGAAGGGACTGGCTCTAAGGTGCAGCTGCTGGATTATACCAGTAAGTGCTTGGTACCAGATTTTCAACATGAGGGTGGTAGTCAGCACGCTTTGATTTCCTCACGAAAGCTCAAGTTTATTGTAGGACTAGTTTCCACCGCAGGTTTTCACCCGCGGTCCCAAGGGATCTTATGTTTTCCGAGGATAAAGAAAGCCTATAGCCTTCCTCGATAAATGGGCTATGCAACACTAAAATAATTTTTCAATTCTAACCAGTAGTTCCTGAGATTAGCGCGTTCAACCAAACAAACAAACTCTTCAGCTTTATAATATTCGTATAGATAATAATAATATAGTATTGTATGATTTGAACCCACGACCTTCGCCGCGGTATTAACATCACTATTTAGCAAGGGAGTCGAAGCATAGTGACATAATTATGTAAGATAATTGAAACTCACAAAAAAAAACAAATGAGACAGCTAACAAAATGAATATTCAAAAGATCACATAGTACCAAACGTGTTATGTAAACTGGATGTTCGTAACAATGGCGTCCGGGACGCGACGCGCGTAACAACCGGGTCGTGACGTCACGTCCTCTATTGTACGACATATCCGTAACAATATATACTGCGGTGTCCAATATTGATGTACGAGATTGTGTACAAAATGTATTTGTGTTATGTATGTACACGGATATATCATTTACATATATAGTGTACCTATACAGGGTGACTTTTAAGTCACTGGCAATATTTGCAGGGATGGAAGTACTCATCAATATGAACAACTTTTATTTTAAGACTAACTGTGAAATCATGAAAAAAATATCAACTACTCCATACAAAAGTTCAACACCTACTCGACCAAAATGTATGAAGCAACCTTTTTTAAACCACTTTTACCCAGGGAGATTTTTATGTGAGTGAAATCGCGTACCACTATCTAATTACATAATATAGAGGTCCCGTTTTACCCTTTGGGTACGTAACCCTAAAAACGATATAAATATGGGTACATTAAAGGATTTTATAAAACTCTATAACTACGTTTGTAAAACCACAGGTTAATTATAATTAATAGTTTAGTAAGAAGCATAAGTAAAATAAAAGTATTTCTTTTAAGCAAAATTAACTGATCAATAAAAAATATTCAAACGCCAAAAAATTACCTAAAATTGCAAACAAAATTATAAACCAAATAATACAGACTTCGTAACAAGTAAATTAAGATGCTAGTGTCATAGATTAAAACGTTTCTTTCCCCCCGACTGGTAAAAACACGGCTTTTTGCTCTTACGTTAATTACTGGCCGGCGCGTAGCAGCTCGTAGCAGCTCGTAGCCTCGTAGGCAATTACCTGTAGCGCATCGTAGCGATAGCATTTTGTAGCAAAACCGTTGCAAAGGGCGCCATAGAATAGTTATAAGGAATGGAATGGCCGTGTGGATTAATGCAAATTAATATTTTAACAGAATTGTCTTAGGACTTGAATTTTAATGGACGCTGATCAAAGGAATTATCTTTTTATGATTTTAATTTACCCAACTTAAGCTTAAAGATATATTATGTTAATGTAAGGACTACACTATTTTATAATTTTTATATCATGTCAAATTATATTTTTTAAAACAAGTGTAGTCTGATTTTGTATAGCTCTTTAAAATATTTTTGTATACTGAAATCGGAGTTAAAATTAATTAATGATGGACGTTCCATCTGTGATCTATTCCGTGTGTCAGCTATTAGTCGTCCACTAGTACCGATTAATTAAGAGTATTGACAATGATAGAAGCCGCTATATACAATTAAATAATGACCATATAATAATGGAGGTAGAGATTAAATTGTACTGAGAAATATATAAAATGTAGATTTCAATAGAATATTGGCTGTAACAAATTTATATAATAAGTCAATTTTACTTAATTTTTATTTCTATTAATTTAATAAAAGTCATCGAAAATCCGATAAAAATCGATGAAATGAATTGAACATTCTGATTCGATGATTACATTTAATCGAATCTAAATACCTTATTGAATGCGACTTGAAAATGAAATACAATATACCTTATCGTAAAGTCATTCGATTCATCAGACGTGTATATATGGCGATTGAGACCGATCGAGTCGCAGCGAACCGATATAGTCTAAATCGATTTATGGAAAGAAAATGCTTTAAATTTTCATTCAAACTAACATTAAGTTCTGTAAATTCTCATTGGAGAAATCCAACTAGATTTAAATCTTGAAACGATAGCTGAAGCAAAGGAGACATTCCTCACACACGGCCATTTGATTCCAAACTAAGCAGAGCTTGTACTATGGAGACTTAATAATAAAAACCTATACAAATAATTACACAACAGATTTGTCTAATTGGGAATCGAACCAACAACCTGGTGGCGTGGCAGTCAGGGTAACCTCCACGCTTACCGGCCCATTAAGTCGTTAAATTAAATTAATTAATTAAGCTACTACACTATGGCCAAGGTGCAGTACTATCCAGATGGGTAATAGCTACATAATTCGTCCATAGGTACCTCTGGTTTTGCAAGCGGTCATAGGCTACGGTAACCGCTTACCATCAGGCGGGCCGTATGCTTGTTAGCCGACAATGTTCTTCCCCCTGATAATGGTGAGCACTCACTATCTGGTGGACAATCTATATGCTTATAAAATGTACGGTGATACTTTATAGTACCCGCCTGCCTGACTACCACCCTAAAGTTGAAAATATATCGCCAAATACTTATAATTTTAGTATCCCGGTAGCTGTACTTGAACAGCAGTTCTCTACACCTCTGGCACCATCATCACTGAATAAAAAGGATATTTTCTCAAACTGAAATCATCTTCAAAGAGAAAATCTTTGTAAAATACTGGCTCGTACACAAATAGTGTAAAACAGCCAGTTACACGAGTTTCAATAACGAACGGAGCGTTGGGTTCGCAGATAGATAAAAAAAATATATATACGCAGCGTCTTAAAGGAAAACTGAGACAAGATCCTTGAGTGCAATGAAGTGGAATCATCTGAGAGTTCAGTACTTGTAACTTGTGTATTATTTATTCATCCATAAATAAATTCGTATTGTATGTTTTCTGTAGTTTAGTAAAATGTCCAAAATATTTCGTAATAATTTACTAATTTAAAAGGTACCTAACTAAGCTTATTGTAAGATGTTAAATTCAGTAGGTACTTAGTGGTAACAAGGAACGTTTTCGAAAACCTAAATGAAGGTAATTACAGTAATTTTATTATATTGAGACTAACTTTTAGGGAAAGAAGCAAAAAACCTTTGTTTGTAATTACTGGTTTATGCTGTGTATTGCCATACAGTAAGTCTGTCAGTCAGTCCGTCAGTCAGCTTACTGCGTTTACTTGTTTGGTGTATCGTTACACATTCAATATAACAATACTTCCAAAAATATTCTTTCAAAACAAACAACAAAAAACCCAATTAGTAACCCAATATGTATTTATTTTACTTATGAACAGTACTAAGACGGAAATAAGACACAATTTGTTAGTCAACATTTTTACAGGAAGCAAACAACCGGATATGGTAGCAGGCAAGCGTATAATTACATTTTTTTGCCATCATGTTGGCAATACCGCGGAAGCACTCGGAAGTTGAATGATAATTATACAGAGGGAGAGAATGTAATGTATTTACACGACAATAAACTTGTAAATTTTTCTTATTTTCTATAACAATAATAAGTTGAAATGCTCTATATTTGTTTTTTATAAAAAGTAAAGGTGATCATAGCTCTGGTGTTGCAAGCATCCATACGCTATAGTAACAGTTTACCATCAGGCGTGCCGTGTGTTTGTTTGTCACCATAATAACTGCTTTGAATATTCGTGGGTTCGAAAACTACAACGAGTTTTCGGTGATGTCCTGCCTAGCTGGTTACCTTCTACTTTCATGCTGAAAATCTGTCATTAAGCGCAGCATTTCAGAAATCGCACTTGAGAGCTAGTTGTGTAATGTCGGATTTAACTTTAATTTTAATGACGGTTAGGTATATCTTTCAAAGGAAAATATTTCATATTTTTCCAGTTATTTTCCGAAAACATAATAAAACCGAATAAAGTCACAAACAATTCCTAGCGAAATAATTTATTTACCAAATCGGCGACACTCAGCAAGGGTCAGGTGATAAAGTGCCCGGAATCAAGATAAATGCGGCTATTTATGAATGTTAAATCGAGGGTTGTATGCTAAGAGCAAATGTGTGACCTCAGACTATGTGGAGAGAAAAAAAGGGTGACATTTCGTTTTTGGTCGGGTTACAAAGTACATGTAATGAATGACAAATTGGGCTCAAAAAAACAAGTGAAAAATAAAGGCACAATGCTTCAATTTTCTGTGATACCAACATCCTATGTTGCCTGGCTGGCTTCCATGCACTGGTGTATTTCAGCAACATAGAATAAAAGCCAGCTTTTTTGTATGTTTACCACTTTAGCTCCCTTAGTTAGTACCACAATGCGATATAAATAAAGACTAAATACAATGCATTTTATTTTATACTAGCTTTTCCGCGCGGTTTCACCCGCCTTCCCGAGGGATCTTGTGTTTCCCCGGAATAAAAAGTAGCCTATAGCTTTTCTCGATAAGAGGGCTATCCGACACTGAAAGATTTTTTCAAATCGAACCAGTAGCTCCTGAGATTAGCGCGTTCAAACAAACAAACTCTACAGCTTTATAATATTAGTATAAATTGATCTTATATTTTGCCATATTTTATGCCTTTAAAAAGGGCATAAAAACAGTATACAAACTATATCTTACTTATACTTAGATATTAAATGAAATATTACTATCATACTAATATTATACACTAGCTTTTGCCCCGTGGTTTCACTCGCGGTCCCGGGATAAAAAGTGGCTTATATCACACTCCGGTCCATAAAATATCACCATGCATAAAATCACAATCTCATCGTGGTAAGTGATGATGCGGATGGTGGTAAGCACACAAAGCCTAGAAGGAACTGGCTCCGAAGTTCAAAGTTGTTTGCCAGTCAGGCGACTACTACAAATTAACCTACCACCATGCTATGGTTTCCCCATGATGTTTTCCTTCACCGAAAGCTCAAGAAGCCATGGACGACCTTCGTCATGGCCTAAAATATAATCAATTATTTCCATTACCTTTTATATATAAATAAATAAATATTCTGGGACATTATTCCTCACACACGGCCATCTGACCCCAAACTAAGCAGAGATTGTACTATGGAAGCCATATAACTGATATACTACTTTTCTTTTGTAAATACATTCATATATAGATAATTACAACCATATCACGAAACAGATTCATCATTAAGTTCTCATAATTTAATATTCATGAACGTGTCAGATACCTAAAAATTAGTTACATTTCTAGGCGACCCGTATATACGTTGATGTAATAGAACACGATATACACTGAGAACGTAAGCCCCATTCATACGTTTATAAGGCCGTAATGGCACTGTTTTTTTTTTTTGATGAAGTGGCCGAAGATGGTAATCACACAAAGCCCAGAAGGAACTGGCTCTCAAGTGCAGCTGCCGTGCTGTTAGGTGTTTGGCGACAGAATATAATGTTACATGTTTTATCTATATGTAATTGATTGATACTATTTTATATCTTCCATTTAATGATTTTAATATAGTAATATGTGCAATTAATAAAATTAAATGAAATGAAATTACCGATGTTAAATTTAAATTCTACTTTTAAATAGTCAACGGCCAATTTGCCGACAATTTGCCATTCTAGTCAGTCTGGTTTTAGTAAATCGTTAGTCGGTCTAATAAAACTTACCACGGAGTTTTTGAAAAAACCACTCATTTTCAACCAACCAATTTCATTTTAGTTCACTACAAATACAACATACCCGCTAAAAAGTCCGTCAGTTCAAGTGTGAGAAAAGGACAAAAGAGACACCTTCCAGATAAATATGGCATGTAGATAGCATACACAGCTTTTGATCATTTTCAAATTCAACGTGCTACTGTAGTAAATTTATAAGCCACATGGCATAAACATTGGGTGTTTAGTCAAATAGTTTTTTGTTTAGTTTGTGTTAAAATTGGATCAAACATTTGGACATAAGTAAAGCCTAATAAATAAATATCCACGTAAGTTCGGTTATCATATTACTTGAAATATTATAAAGGTTTGCGATGGTATTTATATAACCGAGGCCCAGGCACCAATCAATCGCGTTATGTACACAAATTGTCGAAGCAACGAGCGAAAAATTGCCTACGAACAAATAATGTGAAATAATTCAAGAAAATAAATTCTATCTTCATTTATTGACGGAATAGGTAAAAATATTTGATTTTATTCAAACAGCTAGCAAAAAAAATACGGTCACGAGCATAAATATTATTATAATTATTTTATGTTTTTTTTCTAAACATATACATAAATAGATAATTACACCCATATTCAGGACAAACAGGCATGATCATGCACACAGACGTTTGTACTTAGTGGGAATCGAACCCACTGAGGCATCAGGTAAAGTATCTTAGCAACAACAACCGGTCCGTCAAACTGCACCACTACACTATAGGACAACAAACATCATGCCGGTACTGTAAGGCATAAAAAACCAGGTATACTGATGTACCAGGTGTACCACAAGTCTCCATGTAACATATTAATATGTACTCTATTACAATATACATATGACTCACCGGCTTGCGCCCTCATGTCTCTAGATACGATGGTACCGTGCGCGTTATGCGCGCGACACCGGTACAGTGTGGCGTGGACGTCTTGCCGGTACTGTACCGCTGCGAACGGCAGGAACACCAGGGTGCCGTTGTCCAGGACTTGTCTGTAAATATAAAAACCTTATTTATTTCCTTGTAGATTTACCCGCGTTTCTGAAAGAGATTTTTTTTCTCCGCAATATTTTATTAAGATTTTAATTAAATTTATTTAGCGATTACGTAATAAACACACACATACATTGTTGTTTGTTTGTACGCGCTAATCTCAGGAACTACTGGTTTGATTTGAAAAATCTTACATTGTTGGATAGCCCATTTATCGAGAAAGGCTACTTTTATCCCGAGAAAACACAAGAACCCTCGGGAACGCGGGTGAAACTGCGGGGCGGAAGCTAGTAATAAATATACAACGTCCAGATGTTTTCCTTTCATGGTAACCGCTGTCAAAAAAAACCGTGTCTAAACTGCTCACCGCAAATTCCAAGCAAACTTTATCCAGCGCCCGAACTGTCTTAAAAAATTAAATTCCTCTCAAGAAATAAAACAGCCGCAGTCAATTCTCGTGGCATTATTCAACTGACTTTAATTTCCACCGTGAAAAAAAAGATGAGACTGAATTAAGGAAAAATCGTAGAGCCTTTTGTAGCGGAAAAAAGCCCGGGCTCTGCCGTAATTGGCGCTCTGGATCTTGGGTTCTCACGGGGCTGGAATTCCGGGAATATTTTAGGTACGGCGGTGCATATTTGAGGTATGGGACAGGTACAAAGTGAGGTGGAAGGTCGTTCGCCTCACAATATCGGGTAAATTAACCTTTGAACGACACAACCGTCTATGTTATTGTGTTAGATTAAATGCGTACTGGACTCTAATAAAACTGGACAGAGGGACAAAGAGTTTGTTGGACGATACCTTTTTGAATAGTTCTTGTTTATCTATTTCACAGGGCTATTTTTTAATTTATGAATAAAAAAAATATATTTTATCTACAGAATAATATAAATACGAAAAAGCTATCGTGGGATCTTCCTCACACACTGGCATCTGATTCCAAACTAAGCAGAACTTTATGGAAACCAAATCACTGATACATACGTACAACTTTTTTTAAATTTACTCATTTATTATATAGTTGATTATACCCAGACTCAAGACAAATAGATATGTTTGACAGACAAAAACACAACCCTCGCACACCCACACATACACCCTTTGTTTTAATATTAAGTAATTTCAGTTCAAACATTGAAATAAGTTAATTTAATTAATTAATAGTAAAATGTAAATATCAGTTAAATTTATTTTCTTTACTCACTTAAAATTAAGAGCTGTGGAATTTAATTTAATAATAAAATAAAATAAATGATATAATAAACAAGCTGTAGTGTGGCCTATGTCCCTCTCCATACCATAGACTATCTGCGTACCATGTTTTTTTTTTTTTTATTGTGATATCTTTTAGTTGCAATCGTTATTTCTCGAGAAATTAGCTTTTGTATTTTACTAAGTGTATATACAGGCTAATTTTTTTGTCGTTGGCAATACTTGCAGGGGTGGAAGTACTCATCAATATGAACAACTTTCACTACGGGAACAACTCATAAAATAAAAACAGTTGCTTCATACGTTTTGGTCGAGTAGGTATTGAACTTTTGTATCGAACAGTTGATATTTTTTTCGTGATTTTACAGTTAGTCCCATAGTAAAAGTTGTTCATATTGAAGAGTACTTCAACTCCTGCAAGTATTGCCAGTGACAAAAAAGTCATCCAGTATACATAATATACTATTTCTCCCAGGAAACATTAGAATCTTTAAAAACGCGAGTAAAACCGCGAGGCGGAATCTAATATTACTATAAATATTCATAAACTGAAACTTCATAAACTTTTTACTCATCAATCGTTATTATTTGATATAAAATCAATTAAAATGAAGGGAAATTGTTCGGAAGCGACGTTCCTTATTTTCCTTTCATCCGCTGTAAAGTAATAAGCTACCCACGAGTTATTTCCTCAAAGACAATTAAGTTTGCGAGATTATTTAGTATCTTTATTAAGTAGACTATTGCTTGGGGACACGGCTTTATTACTCATCCGTTTGAGATTCAATGGGGGTGGGAGAGGGGATATGCCGTTGTTTCTTTTGAAGATGGAATTTGTCATTTTCTCAAATATATAGCAGGAATTGTTGCTCATTATTCCTTTAATGCCGTGTTTCATAGGATCATAATCTTAGTGAGTACAGTCTGCAACATAAGTAGCTGTACAAATCCAAAATAATTATGAACAAATTAAGTAAACAAGTATTTTGTTAATGTGTGCCTTCAAAAACTTATTATACCTACATTTCTATATCATGGATAATTTTAGTGTATGTTGCTGACCGTACCGTGGTGAAAATTTGTAGCAATTAAAAACATACCTATTTGAATGTTAAATAAAAGTTTGTAAAAACAACTTCATCACAAATAAAACAGTTGGTTTCCCAACACTACCAATAAACACAAACTTAACGTGAAATAGAGTAATCAAATTAACTTCCATAAACAAACAGCAGTATTCATTTGAAACAAAATGGAATTTATTCGAAAACAATTTCAAAGGTAACGCAATAATTTCATTCGCAACTGAATTAAAATCAGTCGTACTCCCTCGGGGGCATTCTAACGCGGGTACCGGGGAAATGTACCTGAAGTAAACACGAGACAGAGGTTCCTTCGTTTGCATTCCGTAAAGCTACATGAAGTACGGAAATGTCAAATTAAAGTACTTTATTGCAAGTAGAATAAGGTGTCAAATTGCTAATTATACGTAAAACGTTTTTAAAAGCAAGAACCGATTTGAGCGACGCGCATTGAATAAAGAAGTGATGAGCAACAAGACAATGATAGTTAGAGTCAAAGTCAAAGCCATTTATTCAGTTTAGGCCCTAGAAAGGCACATGAACGTGGAAGCTACTGAAGTTACCACAGAAGAAACTCGGCAAGATTACATTTTTTATTTATTTAAATATTTTTTTTGTTGACAATGTTGTTTTATTTTCAATCCACAGAAAACTCCAAAGAAGGTTCTGGGTTTAAATCCTATTGAAATTATGAGCAGTCAATTATGAACCTACAAAGGAATTGGCTCCCAATTTGCAGTTACCAAAATATACCTGCATTTATAAAGCACTACTATATATTATATATATAACTGACTTACCACAATAGGATAGTATATATCCACCTAGCTAGTACCACTCTCAAGTTGAAAATCGATCACCACCTACTGGTAGGTTCCGGCAGTTGCACTTGAGAGCCAGTTGTCTTCTAGGCTTTATAAAGATCGGCAATACAGTTGCAATTCCCCTGGTATTGCTAAAGCCACTTACCGTCAGGTGGACCGCCTGCCTGCATCAATAACTTTTTTCAAAACTAGTTTTTCCGCGCGGTTTTACCTGCGTTCCCGGGATAAAATATAGCCCATGTTACTCTGGGATAATGTAGCTTTCTAATGGTGAAAAAAATTTTGAAATCGGTCTAGTAGTTTTTGAGTTTATTTGTTTCATACAAAAATACAAATCTTTCCTCTTTATAATATTAGTATAGATAAAAATACAATATGTAATATATAGAAACTCAAGGCAACTGCTGGCAGCAGGCTTGTAGCATTTCTTCTTTGGAACTTTATACTTGTATCGTACTATAAGGATTTGAAGTGTGAAGTATAACGCGGAAAAATTACCTTTGACGTGACCTCGAAAGGAAATGGAACAGTTGAGTGACTTCCCTATTTATGCGCTTAATGTTGATCTGAGAATGTAGTAATTTGATTTATAGGATAAAGGTGGATCTGTTTTGTTTGGAAATTGAAGTTTTAGAGATTTTTAAAGGATTTTTTTACCATGTTTAGCATATAAACCTTTGAGTTGGCTCTCAAATGTAGCTACCGGATTACACAGGTCTTTTAGTGATAGACTTTCAACTTGACGGTAGCCGAAAAGATCTTGACTGACACTGAATTCGAAAAATAAATGTTGTGTGGACTTTAACGTGAGGTATTATACATTTTAAATGGATGGTCCAAACATGTAAATGATTGCATTTATGGATTTAAAATCTTGGCCAATTATTTAACAAAATCGTGTAACTAAGCTTACATTATGTTAAATTAAAGCATATGTACATAGCATGATAGATTTTGATGATAAAAAATAAATAGATAAATAAATTATTGCTAATACTTACTAAAGTGTCTGTTTTTTCTTAATATGAAAAATACAATACAGTTATACAAAGTGGCATCAAAAACTAGTTACCAAAACAAAGGAAAGTTAAAAGAAAAGATAAATTTCATGAGTCAGAAAAACAATGCTAAAAGTCAGAGCTCCCTCGAGGCTGACAGCTAAACGGTCAGAAATGAGTTTGTATGTTTACCGTCTCGAGGGACAGAAATGCTGTATAAACGATTTTTTTATTTATCGTTTGAAATTGTGATTTTATTTTTTGTAAACAAAGGTATGCTTTATTGCCACCTTCAACAGCTCCTTTAAATAACGAGGAGACAAATACCACTCGGGCCCAACTCAAATACAGGCATTTTACCACCCATTTTACCTCTCAGGCATGAAGACTTCCTGACAATGCGCGATTTTTCAATCACAATAAAAAAAAAGTTATGTCAGTGCTATCTCACTTTTAGAGGGCTGGCAAGCATGTGGACTATCCACCTGATGGTAAGTGGCTACCGTCACCTACGAACCATAGCAATACCAGGGGGATAGCCAAAGTGTTGCCGACCTTTATAAAGCATTGGCATCTGGTATATATTTTCTAGCTACTCGTGTGTCGGTGTCTGAAATATTCACGATTTTCTTTACTGATATTACCCATATTTTACCGATACAATAACCGAACTATACATTTACGTACTATGTCATGACGTGTACGAAAGTTTATTTCCCACGGGAAATCATATAGATAACTTAGTCTAAATGTATTAGTGAAAATGCTTTCCCGTCAATTTTAATAAATTTTCTTTTGAATTTTATCTTAGTTATTTATTATAGTATATAAAATGATTACTAGTTACATAATTTTTATTTTTTATGTATGTTTGTTTGGTTGAACGCGCTAATCTCAGGAACTACTGGTTCGAATTGAAAAATTGTATTAGTGTTGGATAGCCCATTTATCGAGGAAGGCTATAATATATAGGCTACTCTTTATCCCAAGAAAACATAAGATCCCTCGGGAACGCGGGTGAAACCGCGGGGCGGAAGCTTGTATAACATAAAAGCGAAAGTGCATCAGCCTATCCATCCATCTGATTTCTTAAAATTATCCTAGGACTACAGATGAAACCAGGTTGTACAACCAGTTTTGAATAGTTTTAAAAAAGTGCCAGCTTTCAATCAATAAGATCCCTTTGGGCAGGTACTTAAGTTATAGTAAATTGCTTATTCATATAAGTAGTTAATAAGTTAGCGGAGCAAATATGACTGTCAGCGTAAGTTACTTACTTATGTAACAATTTTGGGAATTAGGTTACATCTAAGTCCTAACTCATAATATACCTTAACTAAATAATGTTCAAATGTTCAAGTATTTATCGACCACCTTCCAGCTATTGTCAAACTATGTGACATTATTAACTTGACCATTTTATTTATATATTTTTGTTTTGTTTAGGATAGGCATGTTTTTTATTACAATCTCAACATTGTAAATCAGGATGGTAAGTGGTAAGTGGTAATGGAAGGTGGTAAAAGTAAGCACACAAAACCTGGAAGACAACTGACTCTCAAGTGCTACCGAAATACACTGGTAGTGCTTAGGGATAGATTTTGAACTTGAGGGCATTAGCCAGCCAGGAGTAAGAGTAACCTTAGGTACCTAAAGGTGTATGTTGATTATAGAAATAACAAATAATTTTTAATTTCTTGTTGTTTTTTTGAAAAATCCCAGTGATGTATTCGTAGGTAGTTCTTTCAAAATATGGATGAATCCACGATATATTATTAAAGTAAAACAATCAAATTACTATTCATACAAAAAGTGAAGTTTAAATCTCGTTAAAATTAAAGCGCTTGCCAGACGGGGAAGCGTTGCCCGAAAACAAAAGTTTATTGCTGCCCTTATAAGCCTGTTCGCTTAACTTTTGACATCAATTTTTGTCATTCATTTCCCATTAAAGCGAAGGGTAATGTAATTTCCGAAGGGACGAGCTTTCCAAATTGTCTTTGTCCAGCGTCGGGGAAGGGTGGGCAGATATTGATATACACCAAAATACATTAAAGTTAATTCAAAATATATAACGTAATATTAAAAGAGTGTCTGAAAATCTTTGAATATTAAAAAGATATTTTTCAATATGGAGTCTCGGATGAAAAATAAAAATAAAAATTACACTTTTTCTTATTACGGTGTTTATTTTTTCCTTACATTTTATTTTAGATGTTACCTATGTCCAAGTCATAAACGCTATAAAAGTCTAGAAAATATTTAATTTTGTAACCAATTATTTAAAGTGACATTTACAGTGACCATTTTGACATACATTTTGTGCGCATGAAGAAATGTTTGGCTTGAGTCTGGGTGTATTTATCTATTTATATATATTTGAATATATATTTAGAAAAAAAAATAATGTATATCTAGTATATCAATTATCTGGTTTCCATAGTAGATACACGCTCTTTTTATCTTGGGATCAGATGACCGTGTGGAATGTTCCAGGATGGCAGAATGGCAGAATGGTAGAATGGCAGAATGATAGAATGGCAGAATGATAGAATGGCAGAATGATAGGATGGCAGAATAGCAAAATGGCAGAATGGCAGAAGGCTGACTTCTAAACCGGTTGAAGCATCAGTAGCTTCGACCTTCATAAATCCCTTCCACAGGCTTAAACTAAATAAATAGCTATGACATCGACGAATTAATAATGAACATCGTTTATTATAAGACTAAGGTATAAGACTAGCCCGCTGTTCCTAACGCTGTTTCACCCGCATTCCCGGGATTTAACATATCCTAACTAAAATAACCTTCCCTCAAGAATTGGGCTAGCAAATACAAAAATATTTTTTCAAATCCGACTGGTAGTTCCAGAGATAATCAAATTAATCAATTATTCAAATCATTTAGCCATAGAAACGTTAGTTTGTTTTGCAATTGTGGAGCAGACAGTAATTTGTAGATCAGATCAACATTTATATTAAACTAGCTGTTCCCCGCGGTTTCACCCACGTCCCCGGTGTAATTTTTTTTTTATACAAACCTTTTCGTGACAATAACGAACATTTAAAAAAAAAATTGGCCAAATTGGTCCAGGCGTTGTTGAGTTATGCGCTTACCAACACATTTTGCGATTCATTTTTATATTATAGATTATTGATAACTTTTTACCAATTAACCTTTAAGCCAAAATTTTGCAAGCCACTGATGTATTAAACTATCAAAGAAGCAAGATAAGTATAGTAATAAGGTTAGGAAAGGGTCTCTATCAAAATTATTTTAAATTAGAAGCGGTATGTTTGATAGTAAACCAATAAACATCAAAGTGATCGACGGCCGCTATCCTGTCATGCCTTCGACCAACCCTAAGCTTCCCCGGCCCAGTGCTCAAAGGATCTGCCATCATTAGAGTCCCGTCTCATACACTTGACAGACTTTTAGTATATCTTTGAAAAAATATCGCACAGATTTTTCCGTAGTTAAAGTTTTAGTTAAGTTAGATTTTATTATAATTTACATTTAAACATAAAACGAAAAGGAAGATACGAAGATGTGGTAAAGTCTCTATGAACAAGATGGCATTTTATTTACAGTAATTATATTTTAACAATATGATTTGTGTGCCGTGCTTTAGCTAGACACAACAAATCGTGAATTCTATTTTCATCCTGGACAAACTAGTGTGCATGAACATATCTATTGGTCTTTAGTCTGGGTGTATATAATAAGTATTTAAGAAAAAAAAACAAGTATAATTCGTATATTAACTCAATTATCTCAATCTATCTTCTATCTATCTATAGTAATAAAGCTGAATAGTTTGTTTGTTTGATTGAACGCGCTAATCTCAGGACCTACTGGCTCGAATTGAAAAATTATTTTAGTGTTTGATAGCCTATTTAATAAGGAAGGCTATATGCTACTTCTTGTCCCGGGAAAAGATAAGGTCCCTTGAGAACGCGGGTGAAACCGCGGTTCGGAAGCTAGTAAAAAGGACTTATCTGGTTTCCTTAGTTTAACATCTGATGGCCGTGTGTGAAAGTCACATTTGGATGCCAGTTTTACCCAGAGATAAATGTATTTCGTGGTATATGTTTAAATAATGACTTGATTTGACAACTATGTATCAGACAAAGTGTATTTTTCTAAAAAAAAAGGTCACCATCTTTATTTATAAATGGAATAGAACTAATTTTAAAACGTGCGTCAGAATATCAACGTATTTTGGGGTGGTACCAAAAGATGTCTGATTTACTATTTTAGCTTCACAAACTATTTTCATGTATTATTATGAAATAGTTTTTTATAATTTATCTTCTTTTATGTAAGTGATGATTTGGCCGAAGGAGGTAAGCACACAAAGCCTAGAAGGAACTGGCTCTCAAGTGCAGCTGCCGGAACACACCAGTAGGTGCTTGGTGACAGATTTTCAACATGAAGGTAATAGCCAGCCAGGCGGGTACCACTGAGCTATCATCGCCTTAAAAATCTTTACATATTTTATTATTATGCGACGTTGTTGTTTTTCTGTCTATCAGTGTACTCATAATTCTAAAACCATCAGTTACTTAAGGGACTCCTAATAAAGGCTTGTACCTATAACTATGTAAGTTATATCAAAGACGATAAATTTGTACTTTGATCGTCTTTGGTTATAAAAATATACCAAAAACAAAAAAAAAAATTTGAGTGCTATTTATAAAGGGGACCAAAACATTTAAATACAACACGATTAACTATGGACCTTCTTTATTTTTAAGGCTTCGTGGGCCTTAAAAAAGGTGGGAGCGTTTGTTTTCTTCTCAAACACAGTCTATGACCGTAAAAAAGCGTTAATAGACCCGGAGCCCGAGTATTTACGGTTAACGAAATAAATTATAACTTTGTTTTTTATTAACAAAAATATCGTTTTTCTTTCTATCCGTATGTTTATTTGTAACGTATTTCAATACTATTCATCCGATTGCGATGAAACTTTGGTGAGTTTTGTGCGCATGGTTTTTAAAAAAAAATCATCACCGGGGATTAAGTTAGTATATTATAATTATTTAATAGGATATTGATAAAAAATCGACTCGGCAGCCGATTCTTAATAAGTTACTTTCAGAGTGTGAATTTAATTAAGAAGGTACATCCTGTATTTTATACCTAGTAACAATACAACTGTCGTATAACTGTTCTTTGTAGGAAAATAAACTTTTTTTTAAAACGCAGCGTCTCATCGTTAGCAATTCTCAGTATAGTCAGATGAAAATGCCATGGGATGTTTTGCGTTTAAAAAAATATAAAGTTTCTTTTCTTACAAAGGTACAAATATTTTCCTGTAAAATATCATACAAAAATGAAACATGGTATGCAATAGTGAATTTTACACTCCAATAATATTTGTTCGATAAATATAAAAGCATGTACATTTTGAACGAAATGTTCGACATTTTCCCCGATTCATTCGAGGAAATTCGAAATTCCACTGAATTTTCGGAATGCAAAGCGTTTGATTGGCAAAATGATAATAACGGGGCAGTTAATGATGATTTAGGGCCTACAAATACGGACAAAATGGTTTGTTTTGCAAATCCGAGTAAGTAGAAATATTTATGCACAAATATGCACCAATATTTTGACTCTGAGAGCAATTTAATGCTATTATTATTGTGAGCTTTGGCGCGGTAGAATAGACTTTATTATTTAGCAAATTTCTACGAACATCTTTACAATAACACCTATCCTATGAATCTCGATCAAACAAACCATAGACAGCAACATAATCCATAGAATTTATGTGTCAAGGTTGGCAACGCGTGAGTGATACCCCTGGCAGGGAAAATATAATATTGTATTTTGTACAGGCAACGGTAACCGCTTACCATCAGGTGGACCGTAAGCTTGTTTACCACCTAAGTAGTATAAAAAAAAGACTTAAAATATAGCTTTTAATGTTGTCAACTTAAAATACATTGTATCCTTACATTTTTACGCGTATCTGTAATTACCTATTTTTTAAGACAAGTACGTGAAATTTAAGGATTGTCCCTTAACATAGAAACATAGAATCAAATCGATGAATAGCTCTAAGTAGAGATTAGTACGAAGTCTACATTAATAAGTAAATTATAGATTTTCTCATTTATCTGAGCATTATTAAATAAACCATTGTTCCGGGAAACCTCATTTCTCATCACAGATCTGATAGCCGCAGTAATAAATTTCAGACCAAGCGAGATGCAAACCCAAGCTCAAAACCATTGCATAGATAACGATGACGAATTGGTACATTGGCTGCTGGCCTAGCTACATAAAGCGAGTTGACCCTCCAAATACATTTAAACCTTCCCTTTGAAAGACTACGAATTATGCAAATGAAAGAAAACTTTTAGTCGAATTTATTATGAAATTTGTACTCGCTCGGATGGACGGACGACATTTTAGGCGTAAAAATTATTAATGGATTTAAGGTAAATTAATGTTGAAGTATAAAACTGAATCGTTTATTAAAATTGATCACTAGTTTCCGTAAAAAGTGTCGAAGAACAGAATAGAGTGGAGGAAGATATATACCAGATTTTTAATACAGGATAAGAAGCTTCCGACCCGCGGATTTACTTACGCTCCAGAGGCACATTGTGTTTTTATCGAAATAAAAAGTGTGCTATGTTTTAATCCATATTTATTGTGTCGAGTTTCATCTAAATCTGTTTATCTTTTACGACTATCCTTTCCTTTCCCTTTTATTAGTTACCTATTCCCTTATATTTGATATATATCTGTTATCCCTATCCCTACTATTTCCATAGAGATAGTTTCTAGGTTAGAGAGGGACATAGGCTACTTTTTATAGCTTTTAGAAACGCGGGTGAATACGCGGGGGTGGCAACTAGTTAATTTAAAATTTTAAAAATTAGTTAATTTTTATATTTGACATTTAAAAATTAAATACATAACATTAACTCAGTTCAATAAGAAATTTATTTCATAACCAGAACAATGCCAAAAGTTTTGCTTGCAGAATATTACGTGCTGGACTTTGACCTCCTTTATATTCCCCTTCAGTAAAGGGGGAGGAACGTCCGCTGTCCACTCCCCGGATAAATCCGTCAAGCAAAGATTTACGAGCTCTCTGACATATTTGGCTAGAATTTCCGGGAGCTGCTGACTAGCTCGATATCTAGTTATTCAGCAGCGTCGTCCATTGTAATAGAGGAGTGATGGCGCAGCCGAATTTGATGTCTCAGGAGATTGGATTGATTGGATACGTGAGTTTTAAATGTGATTTAAGCTTTTCTAACACAATCTTGATGGAATTTTTTAAAACCTGTTTATATCAAAATCATCTCGATTGCAAAAATTAGTAAAGTTAAAAAGTTACTACAAAATCTCTGCTATTTATCAAAGTACTAGCTTTTGCCCCGCGTTTTTAATCACGTTCCCGGAATAACAAAAGTAGTCTATGCCACTCTCTGGTTCATAAACTATTTTTATGCAAAAGATCACGTCGACCAGTTGTTCCGATGCTGCGTGAAAGAAGGACAAACCAACAAACACACATTTGCATTTATGTAGGGATTTGTCGTTTTAAATTAAGAACACGTTCACTTTAAGTTTAAGTTTACTGTCAAATTTTGGAAAAGGTAACACGTTTGTACCCAAAGGGTAAAAACGGGACCCTATTACTAAGACTTCACTGTCTGTCCGTCCGTATGTCTATCACCAGGCTGTATCTCAAGAACCGCGATAGCTAGACAGTTGAAATTTTCATAAATTATGTATTTCTGTTGCCGCTATAACAACAAATACTAAAAACAAAATAAAATAAATATTTAAGGGGGGCTCCCATACAACAATCGCGATTTTTTTGCCGATTTTATAGATATTGCTACGGAACCCTTCGTTCGCGAGTCCGACTCGCACTTGGCCGGTTTTTTTTTATAATTATCTACGTTTTTACCCCTACGCCTCCATAGCTAAGCATCAAGTTATTATAATCATTATAGATTTCTAATGCGTTTCGAGTGAAATAACTAGCAACAAGCCAATCTCTCTATCTCTCTCATTACGTGTGATCAAATTTGTTGAGCTATTTTCCATGACATTTATAGTTGAAACTTGGTCATAATGTATTAGTTATTCCTACTAATATCTTTTAGAAACACAAAATAGTGTAGAGTTAGTAAAAAATACTCCGGGAGTGCCGATAGAAGTGAAAACTTTTTTTTTTTGAGAGATTGAGATTGAACGTCAAACTTTGTCTCGCTCGTAACGGTGTCGCGAGTCCAGATGTTTTACCTCATCTAAAAAGAAACCAAACGTCAAACTGCGTCTCATCATAACGGTGTCGCGTCTCAACGGTGTCGCGAGTCCAGAGGTTTTACCTCATCTAAAAATATGCGTACCGCGCTAAAAGAAGTTTACACTTCAAAAATATGGAAGCTTTATACGGTGAACTATTCAAAAAAATAGCGTGCACCCTATTCATTATAATAATAAGAACCCATCCTCTTTCAAGAGGTGAAGATCTCTTGAAAAAGGTTAGGTTGACAATGACATCATAATGGGGTAACTCCAGCCGGGTGATCAATGGCCTCAAAGTGAGATTACAACATGATCGATATTGTCCAACTTTTGTACACCATATATTAATCAACGAATAATAAATCCTACAGGTGTTTACCTTTCGGATAAATTTGATTCCAAATGAAAGCATTAATTAGGCATTATTGGGTCGTGGGTTCGACTCCCACTCAGTATAAACATTTGTGTTTGTTTGTTCTAAGTTAGAGTTTAAAAATATATTAACAAGTAGTATATATAGCAGATACTGGCTGTTTGCCGCGATTTCACCTGCGTTCCCGGTATAAAAAAACATTCCGATGTAAATCATTTTTTTAATTTATTTAGTTATTCAGCTATTTGGGGCAGAGACAAATCCAACAAATCAAAGGTCATAAAAATCTTAAGTTATAAATGATGTAACTAGCACGACTTTGTTTCATCTATTATAATATTATAAAGCTGAAGAGTTTGTTTGTTTGAACGCGCTAATCTCAGGAACTACTGGTTCGATTTGAAAAATTATTTCAGTGTCGGATAGCCCATTTATCGAGAAAGGCTATCCCTCAGGAACGCGGGTGAAACCGCGGGCAGAAGCTAGTATATGACAAAGATAAAAAGTGCTAGCCCCAAGTAAAAAGAATCAAGGATATTTCATTTCTCTACAATATTTACGTTTGCAGAAAGACATAAATTGCAGAACAATGTTCTGTGGAGTTATTAGTCTAATGGTTGTTCTAGATCGTGTTTTCTTGCCAAATGACATGCTATTGTTGATTCTATAACATACTTACAAGATACATTTTTGTTTGGCACGCTTTTGTTGGTTCAGTAAATCGTTTGTGCCTTACTTTGATATTTGCTTCAGGGTTTTACTTAAGATATGTTTCTTTATTTGTTATTTTATACTGTACTAGCTGTCCCCCGCAGTTTCACCCGCGTTCCTGAGAAAAAGAAGTAACCCATGTCCTTCTCCATACCATAAGCTATCTGCGTACCAAATTTCATTGCGATTGGTTTAACGGTTTAGGCGTGAAAAGGTTACAAACAAACAAACTCACATTCGCATATTTATATTATTAGTTAGGAAATTATAATGGACTTGTGATATAAAAGCATATAAATCTGATATGTCTGCCTGTTTGTATACTTTTCCGGAATACTTGAGTTTTTTTTTAAACTTAAAAGTTACCTAAGGAGATAAAGTTAGACAAGTACTTGTTAATATTGGCATGGAGCCAAAATATCAAATTAAAAACCCAGTATTATTTATTAGTAACTTAAAAAATGAAGTTTAAATGAAACTCAAAACTGCTTAAAGTACAAGTGATTTTGACGCGCGCTTCTTGCGGTAATTAATAGACCTCTAAAAAGGAGGAGGTTCTATATTCGACACGTATGTTTTATTTTTAAATACAAACAGTGACCGAATTTAACGAAGCATACTGTTTGCTTAGAGCGATTGAAAGTTCTATATCTTATATCAAAGACATAGCGTCCATTTTGGCTCAAAATGCATATAATTTATTGGCCATTTGGATCATAATGTTACTAGAAAATAGACCTTAAATCTCTTCAACATAGCATATAATTCATTGTTGATTAAAGCAATTACAAAATGTGTCAGTGGAGTGAAAATATGCCGTATTAATGTTGTATTTAATTGAAATAGAATCAATATAGTAATATGTAAATAATTAATTACATTTCATTCCATTGTAATAATCGTGTCTGTCGTCGTAATCTGAACTCTATAGACTAATGGATGGTAATGTGTTGTTAATTAATTGGGTAATTGCAGAGCCGAGCTCTAAAGTCGTTACTAATCTATGTTTCAATTAACTACTGCATTAAATGGAGATTTGATTACAGGAAGAGTTATAATGATTTTCAATAGTGACAGCAATAATTTTTTAATTTTTAGGGTTCCGTACCCAAAGGGTAAAAACGGGACCCTATTACTAAGACTTCGCTGTCTGTCCATCCGTCTGTCAGTCTCCAGGTTGTATCTCAAGAACGACGATAGCTAGACAGTTGAAATTTTCACAAATTATGTATTTCTGTTGCCGCTATAGCAAAGAATAATAAAAAAAAAAAAAAATAATATTTATGGAGGGCGCGCATACAACAAACGCGATTTTTTTGCCCTTTAATTTGTTTTGTGGTAGTTCCCGTTGACCTAGAATCATAAAATTTGGCAAAAAGCAAGGTCTTACAGCACAAATAAAGGGAAAATTCCAAAAAATAAAAAATAGTTGAAAATTAAAGGGTGTCCCCATACATACATAGATACGCAAATTAATAAAGACCTCTGAGTTGTATGGGCGCTGATACAATTTAATTGGCACCAACCTCAAATAAGGTAAATAAATAAAATTGTGCATTTCCCGTGATGGACGAACGATGGACGATGTTTGTACGGAACCCTCGGTGCGCGAGTCCGACTCGCACTTGGCCGGTTTTTTTTTATACCACTAAGGCGGCAAACAAGCATACTCAACCTATGAACTTGAAATTTGGTGATAATGTTTATAATTACGTATATTTCACTAACAAATATTAAAATATTGATAAATCAGATTTTTTATTTGAAATTAACATACCTAAAAGTTTTTACGGAACCGTCGGTGCGCGACTCCGACTTGCACTTTGCCGGTTTTTTTATTTGACCACATTCTTACCATGTTCTGCTGATGTGGTCAAATGTGGTAAGATTTTTTTAAGGTGGTCGTCAGCCTAAAAATCACACGACCGTGTATTTAATAGAAACTGAATCATAACTTGTTACAATAGAGTTTACTTTCACAGTCAAGTGACTAACTTTACCAAAGATTTTTCGCTTTGACATTGATTTAATCAAAATACAAACCTCCATCTTATTAAGTTAAAGTATTTACACGGCAAATAAAACTAGAACTAGGCTAAAAGATTTATATTTAGCCAAACATCAAAGCCAAAGTCGGCTGACATCAAAGGTAATTTTCACGAAGTTTTTAAAAGAGCCTCCTTCATATACATTTACTTATCAAGAGTAACTTAATTTTATTTAAATTTTAGCCCGAAGCCGATTTGAAGCTGTTTTAGGATCTTTTAAAGAGCCTTTTGTCTTTATTTTTAAAGCCTTATAATATTAGTCAATCGCTTACAAAGAAGGTTTTTAAAGCAATTCTATTTATAGTCTGCAATATTATTTCTTTGCCCTTTTCCTTGATTTTGCGACATTTATTAATTGTATGTTGGCCAAAGTGTTCGTTTATTCCTATTTTTTTAAAGATTCATTTTCATCCTACTGTCCTACTAATATTATTAAAAAAAAATGCGTGTTGTTTATTACTCAACGTAAGTCAAGACTACTCATCGGTTTAGGCCCAAGGAGGATGCTGATGTAGGTCAAAGTTACTGAAGTTACTCTTGATGGTAATTTTATATAAATCATAACCTGTATTAAAGTCGTCACAATCTAATAGGTCTATTTTGACAGCCCATATGCACTCCAAAGGAGACAAATATGTATAGCGAGACCAAATTTAAAAGACCATACCCTTTTGTCAAAATGATCCTATTAGATTGTGACAACTTAATTATTTTTTACTAGCTGTCCCCTGCGGCTCATCCGCGTTTCCGAGAAAAAGGGTAGCCTATGTTTTTCTCCATATCATAGGCTATCTGCGTACCAAATTTCATCGCGATTGGTTCAGCGGTTTGGGCTTGAAAAGGTAACAAACAAACATACTCATATTCGCAAGTTAGGATTAGGATAGTTAGGATGCTGGAATGCGAGTCAAACCACGCGGCGAAAGCTAGTTTGAAATATGACACAAAGACGAGAGACATAATTATATAATGAAAAAATGTGTATACAAAAACACAAAGAAGTTAATGATGAAAGACAGAGGACAGTGAATGATAAAACACCTAACAATATAAACAAACAAGCAAAAATACATTAGTGTAAAAAAAATGCCATGAATATTTGTGCCTCTTTCACTTGTTATAAAGTAAAAGAGAAGCAAATAGAAATAGATTTCATTCTCAATCACATTTATCCGACAAAATGCATTACAATTCAAACACTAGCTACCAACACAGAGCTCAAGCACGAACTCTGCACGGACGATGCTTCCAGATAAATCCTTTGTGAATATTCATAGGGAGAAACAAAACAAGACATTATGTGGGACAATACCGCCTCTAGCTCTATGCGACGTTTACCTGTGTGGGCAATGGAGGGATATACGGAGGAATATTGCGTTGTCACACGTCGCGATTGCTGTGAGCTTATTTGTGTGGATGTGAGGTTTAGATTTATTGTTTGTATAAGTTGTATTTAGTTTAAATAATATTTGAAGTTATTGTTTTTTATTTATTTTTCTTCTTGTTATTTTCTTGTATTCCTTTAAAAATTGTTAAACGTTATATAATGGAAAAAAAGCCAACATTGTCAGACAGTCCCAAAAAAATAAACAAAATATATAAAAAATGTAACCTTGCTATGTTTCTTGCCAATTCTTCTCAGTTGAAGGCGACTTCCGAATCGGCCTAAACTGAATAAATGGCTTTGACTTTGACTTTAGTATATTGTTTGAAGATAGCATATGGTAAGAGTGAATTGAACAGCTTTTGCAGCCCAAATAGTTATGTAACTTCGTAAGTAAAGAATTGAACAAAATTTTTAAAATTCTATTATGTAGTTGTTCATTTATAGGTACATATCAGTAATAATATTGTAAATGTGAAAGTATGTCTGTATGTTTTTGTGGATTAGTATTATTTTATTTAATCACGCCGCCGTTATGGTTGAACAGATTTAGATTAAACTTGGCCAATAGATAGATCATAATAATATCACAGTCAATGTAACTCTTACAGTCAGCCAACGGACACGTCTAGACAGAGCACTCGTGCGGGGCTTGCGGGGTGAGAGAGAGGCGGTAGTGAGCCCAAGCTGCCATACACTCGCTTACAAAGCGGCATTTCGCGTGACTTCAAACGCGCTAGACCACTGTATGTTTCTTTACGCTGTGAAAATATCCTGCAATAAACAAAGTACAAGATCCCACGGGAACTCGGGTGCAGTTAAAACCACGTGACTGATACTAGTTAAATAAACTAAACGTCTCTTTTTAAACCGTTTAACAATTTTAACGCAAATTCAAAATCAGTTTTTCACTTTTGTTTGAAAAATCAACGCTACAAAGTTAGTAGATAAAACCTCGTATGTTTACAACAAACGGACAATGATTTCGCTAGCATTTGCATTGCGTTGGTATACATATAATAGAGGAATGTCATAATTCGTTTTAGTATGAATATTATGCAGCGATTATACAGTCTTCGTTTGTTAGTACGATTGTATTATGTGATTTTAGATAGTTTGAACTTAGTCCTTGTGATCTTTACTAAAATTATAAAAAACAAAGGCGAGCTTTTCAGTTTGTTTGCTACTTTTTTTATTTAATATGTATAGGCCCCTACATAGTGAAATTGTGGTCAAATACCACAATTTCACTATGTTAAGTCATGATGATGTGTGTGTGTGTAAACTTTTAGAGATTATTTTCCGTATTTTGATAATATATTACATTACTACAGTGTGGAGGTTGTGCGTTAGGTAGTTGCGTAGTTAGTAGAGAGTCATTCAAACATGAGATTTTAACCAAAAATGGTATATAATATATCGTATATATATCCGTAAATTATGAAAAACTTGCACTAGGCTCTCATCATACAAGAACTATCGTAGAATATCAATCTCATGTGAACCCTTGCTCTTTCCTCGCCCCGCCCCACGCCTGTCAAGGCGCGGCACAGCACTCGCGGTCAGACCACAGATACAATGCAATGTCACTGAGAACTACAAATCAAATCAAACTGCTCCAGGCGAGTTGGTCCCAACATCTGTAGTTGCAAATATTTGTCATGACCCAGTTAGTTAGTATTGTGTTCAGAGTTAACGAAATCATCTCGCCCAACAATTTTTGTTTTTTTAGAAAGCTAATGATTTATCATAATTGAATGGGCTAGAACAAAGAGTTGCTCTTATGTGGTAGATCCATGTGAGCCCTTCGCTTTATGATATAAATAAAATATCATATACTATCTTCGACCCCGAGGGCTTACCCGCGTTCCCAGGGGATATTAAGTGTTCTTGCAGGTAAAGTAGCCGAGTTCTAAATCCGTCAAGCCATTACGACGTAATTTAGAAACATACATTTATTTACAAACATACACATGAGCATACTATCAAACTTTAACCTCCATACTTATTATAAATGTGAATATTTGTTTGTTGGTTTGTCCTTTTTTCACGCAACAACGGAGCAACGGGTCGACGTTATTTTTTCATAGAGATAGTAGGGCCGGAGAGTGACATTGACTACTTTTAGGGTTCCGTACTCGAAGGGTCCGAACGGAGCCCTATTGCTGTCACTCACGTATCCGTCTGTCCGTCGGCTGTCACAATTTTGTACCGAATAATTTTTCAACTTCCCATTGACCTATTAACTTGAAATTTGGTCATTATGTTTATTTACTCGACCGAGGAAGTACCTCCACCACTAGCTTACCGCCCAGTGGTTACACCCGCGAACCCCTATTTACCCCCTTCGGGGTGGAATTTTCAAAAATCCTTTCTTAGCGGATGCCTACATCTTAATAGCTATCTGTATGCCAAATTTTAACCCGATCCGTCCAGTGGTTTGAGCTGTGCGTTGATAGATCAGTTAGTCAGTCACCTTTTCCTTTTATATATACAGATTAGATTTTTAAAACATACCTACAAGTTTGTACGGAACCCTCAGTGTGCGACTCCGACTCGCATTTGGCCGTTTATTTTTAACCCGGGAAGCTATTAGGAGTATTTATAGGGTATAAAATCTATGAATAAATATGCCTCAAAAATAACATTTTGCCAACATCAATAGAACCTTTTGCATATAAAACTTAACCGCATATAACACGACAAAATTAACGAGGTAGCCGACTACCCTGCCAGCGTGTGCGGTGTGACGCAAAACGCCCTATCCGCCAATTTACCATCATAAACATGCACTTACCTTGATGGGGTGGTGTGGTCCTCATTAGTGGTAATTGGTTACCTGTATACTCATCACGCGTCGTTATTAGTTGTGAAAATATTATATTTATGTTATATACTTTAGGAAATGTATGGAGGGATGTTTATTTACTAGAAATGTTAAAACAGTGAGATAGATAGATAGACTGTTTATTTTACACGAAAATTCAGTTAACAAAAAAATACACTGTACAATGAGTCGTATTACTACAGGCTAAAAAGTGATTTTGTTCTGGTAACCATTGGTTAAAAAGAAAATAAGATTCGGTAATAATAGACGGACATATTTTAAAAATACAATTAGGTGAAAATATAAAGAAATAAGTTCTTGCTATACCATTATTAATTACATTAAAATAGTTTCCCTGAAAATATTTTTACTAAGATCCGTTTTTCTTATCACTGGGCAGTTCTATAATACTCAAGAACTATCCGGTACGATGACCTAGCATAACGGTAGATTTTTCCTTTTCAATGAAGAAGACTACCACCTGACTTCTCCATATCTTCAAAAAATAATTTCATACAAAAACTCGTTCATTAGTGAATCCACCAATGTAATTAAATAAACAACCTGTATATAAAGTATTATAATACGAAACGTGATGTAGGTACACCATAAAGCCTTCATAACTTCGGTATTGTAGAGATATTCCATTTTTTTCCCACATATTCGCGAATCGCATTACAGAAACGTGATTCTCGATTTAATTTTCAATTTTTATCCTATGTCGTTTCCTTTAATGTCTTCCTTTCTACGGACCCAATGGGTTTTTATGAATGTAATTTTCGGAGGGTAGGTGTTATTGGATTTTCAAGCCTTTGTCATGTATATTAGATACAATAGCATATATTATAGAATGGTACATATTATAATGTTGATTAAAACCTGACAACCATGTAGAGAGTTTACAATTTCGTTACAAAATCTATGGAGCAACGAAAAAGTCATATATTTTTTTTAACATTACATAGGTTTGTGTTTGACCACAATCTCATGTGGTTGAAGGTGGTAAAACACAAAGCTTACAAGTGAACTGGCTCTCAAAACGCAGCTAGTATCCGTAAAATAGAATCAAACTTTATAGTAACAAATAAATAAAGAAAAAGAAAAATAAATGACAGGCGGCCTTATCGGTTAAGGGATTTCTTCCACTACCTTTGGGTAATAGGAAACAACATTTATGTGGTCTGTGTGAAACACTATAAATAGAAATACTAATACATACTATCATTTTGTTTTATTTTCGGCCATTTCATTTTTGCGGCAGATGTTCAACTTGAGTATGGTAGCCAGCCAGGTGGGTACTACAAAGTATTACCGTGCTTTGGTCTTGTACCATATAAAGAACTCAATTTAAACAGTTCCACTGATAAACTAGCAATGTATTACAGATTGGATGATACTGTCGTTAAACTAGGGTCACTCCATACTCAACAGCTTTATCCAGTAAACGATCGGAGCCCAAAGAAATCCTAACTTAACGGCTGTCATAAAAACCACAATCACAAACCTAATCTTGTGAAGATCCTTTTTCAGTGCAATCGAGATAGGCAGATGATATTTTAGTTCTAATTACTTTTTGACAGCTATAAAACTGAACCCCCTTTTATAATCCACCGCTTTTTACGACTTTCATTCAACCGACATTCGCCTGCGGTTATACCTTTCCTTTACATTGTTATAGAGAATAAAAGAGAAAGAACATACAATTATGTTACCTATTATTTGAGTGGACTTTTTAAATAACTCGTTACAATAAAAAAAGAGTGAAAAAAGGTGTTGTAAAAAACTTTAATGAAATTCATTTTCATGAAAATTAAAATGATTAAATTGCCGTGAATTATTCTCGCTGAATGCAAAACTGCAGTTTTTATACAATGAAACAGTTGAGGGGGAATAATGCCTGACCGCAATATAAAGGGGAATTGTAAAGCTGGTTGCCCAGTGTCTACCGATGCTATAAAAAGTAGCGCAGTATATTAGAATCAATAACATAGAATATTTGACGTCAAGGTCCCTTTATGATGGAGATAAGTAATTAAGACAGATTCGAGATCAGGAGATCGCGTGATACCAACGATATGGAGCTAATCCTCATATCCTCGAACCACCTCGATCGCTACGATTCAATCGGACGTTCCTACTGCGGACCTATAGGATGTGGAATGAGCTCCCCATTACAGTTTTCCTTCAGCGCTACGATATGCGGCTCTTCAAGGTCGACACTATATCGGCAATCCTCCAGGTTTCTATCAAGTATTCGTTAACGACAGTGATCACTTACCATCAGATGGGTCGTCTGTCTGCTAGTCAACCTAATCTATACTTCTTTACTCATATTATAAAGCTATAAAGCAAAAACTACTGATTCTATTTGAAAAATTATTTCAATGTTGGATAGCCCATTTATTGAAGAAGGCTACAGGTTACTTTTTATCCTGGGAAAACTCAAGATTTCTCGGGAACGCGGGTGAAACCGCGGGGTGGAAGCTAGTGACATAATAAAAAGAAAAAAGAGATCCCGGGGTAACAAGTTAGTAAAATCCCACAAAAACTTTTGAGAGATTCAAATACAATAAAGTATAAATTAGTACAACATAGCGAGTGCATAAAAATCAACACTCGTACTAAATCTAAAGTTGCGTCGCTTGGTCGCGAGAATAAGGGGAACACTTGAAATGAAAAAGGTTCACTACGGAGACCAATCTCAACTGAGTTAAACATTACGAACAAAAACCTCCAAGTTCTGAATAGGGGACAGAACATTAAGGACTTTTCGAGGATGTGAAACGGCGACGGAAAATTTTAAAGTATAAAATTACTGCGCAAAGTTTTAAAGAGATCTACACAATATACGCAATAATAAACAAATGCAAAATGGTTTTATGTCCACAAATAAGTTTTGAGTTAGATACTTTCTTAGTCTTACAAGCTAGAAGTTTACAAAAGAAAAGAGTAGATAGAAGTGGTAAACTTGAGGTGGGATGAAATTGAATATCAAAATGTTACTCTTGATTTTTTTTATAACCTAATGTTTGACCATAATCTCACCATGGAATGTGATTATGTGGTCGAAGGTGGTAAGGAAATAAATTTGGAAGAAAACTTACTTTAAAGTGCCAGCTGCTAGAACACAACGATAGATGGCAACAAATTTTCTGCTTGAGGGTACTCACATATAGACATACATATGTCGTGCTGTGTTTCAGTAAATCATATTTCATTTTTATTTTATAAATCCTTTAACCAGTAACTTTCACTCTTTTAATTTTGTACCATGAGTTTACCTTAACCTTTATGACACAGTACAAAATATTGATAAAAAGAAAACATAACTTGGTCAGTGCTATGAGTACGTAACTGAGTAATAATTCATTGGTTACCTACTGTACCAATATTCCCATTTCCCAGTCCAATTCTATAGCACACCGAAGCTGCGATGTTCGACACAAACGAATATACTCATGGGAAATATAAATTGTATTTTTAGTTAACTATGCACTAATAACTAATAATATACTGCGACATTTTTCACACACCGCCCTCTGATATCAAACTAAGCAGCGCGAGAGAAGCTAAATATTCTGGCACATTATTCCTCACACACGGCCATCTGACCCCAAGCTAAGCAGAGCTTGTACTATGGAAGCCAGATAACTAATATACTACATATACTACATTTCTTTTGTAAATACATACATACTATATAGATAATTACACCCAGACTCAGGACAAACAGACATGATCATGCACACAAATGTTTGTCCTGAGTGGGAATCGAATTTAACCCACGACCTGCGGCGTGATAGATAGGGTATCTTAACCACGCCAACCGGCCCGTCAAAAGCTAATTGGTAACTATTTAAACGACTTGTATTTTTGATATATTTACCTAAGATTAAAAACCAACAGACATTCTTTCATAAATACCAGTTGCCTAAACGGAAGCAAAATATAAAGTTTATATGTAGGCTTAAAAGAAAAGGTTACTGTAGAAATTAATGTATATCGCCATGACAGGAAGGCGGAGAGAGAAGATAAGACTCGATGAAATCTAATAAAATATAGGTTATTATATTGTCAAAATGTTTGAGAATCCATTAGTTTCAAAGGGTCGTGAATTCGATAATTATCCATGACCTGGCATTCGAAGTATTTAACTCCGTAAATTTCCGTCAAGTGTTTCCTTTTCATGTATTTTATTTAAAAAATATCAGTAGTGATGGGTCCTACTAATAAAATGTCAAAGCTTGTAGGTTGGTTTATCCAACGGAGCAACGGATCGAAGTATTTTTTTGTATACAGATAGTTTATGAACCGGAGAGTGAATGTTAATTTTTTATACCGGTACCGCGGGACAAAAGCTTGTTGATTTATATAAACTGAAATCAGAAAACACATTTGAAATTTTAAAAAAAATGTGAAAACATTTAAATCCTCAATTGTGTCTTGAAACTCAAACCCGAAAACACAAAATTAATTTAAAATAAATATCAATGTACAGACAACAGCATTATTTACCTGAGGCGCCTCCACAATCCAAAACATAACAGGGAAGTCCCTACATAAACTGGCCCACCTAACTGAATTATAAACAGGAAAAACAAAAGAGGCCGGTGCCGTCACAATAGCCTCTTTGTTGTCGAATATAATGTACCACCACCCTACAGTGAGCCTGTTGCCGGGACCTAAATACGTAGTTTATTTACAACGAAATGTATATACCGGTTATTTGATTGTTATTACGATAAAAGTGTAATTAATTATCATATTTTTATCTATTGTTACACAGGTATGTATTATTTAGAATAGTGTTCTAATTTTAAAGTTATTAGAAAGTATAAAATACGCTATAACACGTTAATATTGTCAGTGAAACTAGATAAATATTTCTATGTAATCTGAGTAGGTTTTTGTTTTATGCCAGTTTTTTTCAACAAAAGCAACCTTCCGAACTGTGCGTTAGAGTCTGACTATTCAAAAGCACATGTAAGGGCCTATTTGCATAAATTATTTTCAATTTAATTCATTTAATTTTAACATAGATCGAGACTCACGACAAATATTTGGGTGAACATGTCTGTTTGCTCTTAGTTTGTATGTAAATATCAAGTCCATAAGTTACATAACTGTAGTATTTATCCTTCCTAACTAATATTATAAATTCGAAAGTGAGTTTGTTTTTATGTTAGTTTGTTACCTTTTCACGCCTAAACAATAGGGTATTTTACTCCATATGAGAAAAAATCTAAAAATGTACAATTTAGATAGCTTAGGCAATAAGCAGTCGGAAAATATTAGTTTTATTTAATAAAGTAACTTAATTAATTTTAAAATTCATTTCAAAGTTTTCAGTTTTTTAAATCTGTTTCTAAACAAGCGAAACAGTAGCCGCAATTATAATGACGTCATACGGTGCTGTATGTAAACTAAAAAGTGTCAACTGAAGTATTTTTTTTTTTTTTTTACACTAGTATTCATGCATTCAGGAATAGCACACTAATAAAAAGGATAATAGCTCATTTTTAATTCATAAAAATTTATAAGTCCAATTGAATCAGCGCATTTATTTACTTACAAGAGACCAAATAACGTCATGACCGTAGAGTTACATGACGTCCAGCGTTTTCATCAAACTACTCCCGACATTTGAAAATGTAAAATTTAAATGCATTTTTATGGCACTTTTCGATTGAATAAAATTTTTGTGTTTTTTTTGGTGGCTTATTAGCACCTTAGGAGCGAATTGAGGCATTTTTCAAAAATGGGTGTAATACCCTATTGAACTGATAGCGATGAAAGGTACACAGATAGCTTATGGTATGGAGAAGGACATGGGAACAGCTAGTCTAGCTATAAGTAACTATTAGCTCTATGCGTTACTGTTTACAAAAGTACAGAGCAAAATCTAGTATATAGAGGCTTAATTAAACCACTAAACTTTTGCCTAAAGATAACTTACACCGTACTTAATTAAAATTAACTGTCAAAGTCAACAAATACCTTAATGTATAATTCAAAATATACCTCCACTTTTCAGACGTGAAACATTATACAAAAAGAGGTATTCACTTTAATATTAGAGATAGGCCCCATTCACAGCGATGACCATCCAGGTCGACACGCGAGGAGGCGATTAGAGTCGCATGTGATTTTACAATGTTTTGAGTTTAAACGCTCATCATGTATATTAAATGTATATGGATATAGGAAGTTATGGATTGTTTATATGTAGATTTACGTGTTGACTTACTTGTATTTGTTCCTTATTTACCCTGTCGTTGTATGAAGAAGGAACCTTCCTTTCATGGACTGTGAGTTGATAGATGAGACAGTCAGTCAAAACTAAGTATTTTGAGATGCATAGAAAATAGATAGATGGGATGCCCTATGACCCACCGGACAGACAACCTAAGAATGATGGCGAGAAGTGAGTAAATGAGAAAGAAGTTTCAGGCGATGATGCTCAGTGGTATTGACGTCGGATGCCGCGGCGAAGGTCGTGGGTTTGAATCCTAAAATGAGTTTGAGCTTTCGGTGAAGGAAAACATCATGAGGAAACCATAGCACGGTGGTAGGGTACTTTGTTGTACCCGCCTGGCTGGCTACCACCCTCAAGTTGAAAGTCTGTCGCCAAACACCTATTGGTGTGTTTCGGCAGCTGCACTTAAGAGCCAGTACCTTCTAGGCTTTGTGTGCTTACCACCTTCGGCCACATCATCACCTACCATAGTGAGATTGTGGTCAAACACAAGCCTATAGAAAGTAAAAAAGAAAAAAGATGTAGAACTGGATGCAATGGCGTGTCTTGGGAGAGGTTTATCTTTACAGTAGCGAGACTGGATTATAAGTCAACTGAGTAAGTCAATTAGATGCAAAGATTTGTATTTTTCTATAAAAACCTGGATTGTTAAGTGATCCACATTAGAAAGATCTAGAAAAGGTAGTTTTTTCTTTAACCGCCAAAGATATCAAAGGCTTTGAACAGTACGACCAAGAAGATATGAAAAGGAAATATTTAAACATGAAGGTATATAGATTTCTTCAATTTAATATCCGGTCATAACTCTACTAACATGTCATCGCTTCAAACTAAAAACAAGTGCAATTTTGAAAATAAAAATATATAGCTCGTAAAGCGCAAGTTGGCCGCCGCTGTCCTCATAAATAACCCCTATTTTCTGAACAATACAGGTGATATTTCAACCGTAATTCCCACAGGCCATTCCGCCGTAAGCCTCAGAAGCCTACAAGTTATAAACTGTTCGGGCTTAACCACTAGACCTTATGTGTAATACGATAATAATATTTTATGTACCCCAACTACGAGTATGTATATAAACTTGCTTTTTGCCCTTTGGTTTGATTTGCAATTTTGTATTGCTCACTGCATACAAGATGGGAAGAGAAGAAGGAGAATCATGACTCATAATCGGAAAGAATGGCAAGCTCTTGGGGAGGCCTTTGCGAAGACGCAAGACAATCTCACTACCGGTGACACATCATTAAATTTAAATTAGTTTTTATATATTTATAAGATTGTTAAATAAAGGCAAAATACATAATTAGGAACTACTGTTATATTGCTTTAGTTGAACAATTCTCGATACAGATCTAAATATAGCATCAACGTATTGATCGTCTGGATTTCCGGGAATAGGACTATCTGAGTCCTCTAAAGTTGTGTATGACTGACTTGGAGAGGACGATTTATATTGTATGAATCTTACGGTTGAGTGTACTTATTCTATAAACTTATTTAGGCTCTTGGAGGGTATGTAGGGTCGAACCTACTGTTACCAACGGTTCGACATTCAGTCGAATATATATATATATATATATTTATTATCATGGATAGAGTGAATTCAAACGCAAGCCTATTCCATAATAATACGCAATAATAAACCTGCCTTAAAATGACTTTGAATTTCATCTTTGAATCAACTCGTAACTGTACACTTCGCCAGTTTTTAATTTCAGTTACTTAATTGGGCACTTAAACTGGTATCAAAACCTATTTTGACAAGAAAAATACATGAACAAATCCTTTATTCTATAACAAGCTTTTCGCCCACAGCTTTGCTCGCGCAGATTTCTACTTTTTCCTCATATAGATAACTTTCTAACAGTATTCCAAAAATCTTTAAATGACGATAACTTTTTGTGCAACATCCCATTTTAATTAAACAAAGGCTATATTCTGCTCCAAATTAAGTTATGCCTATCCGTACTACATGAAAATCCATTCACTATTTCCAGTTATATGTGTTAACAAATAGACAGACAGACAGAAAATAATTCTACCTATCTCTAATATATAAAATTATCGTGTCACAGTGTTTGTCTGCAAACTCCTCCGAGACGGCTTGACCGATTCTTATGATATGTTTTGTGCATATTCGGTAGGTCTGAGAATAGATAGTAAAGTATTTTTCATACCGCTACGCGAGTGAAACCGCGGGGGACAGCTGGTATATATAGTAATTATTATTCATTGTAATAGGCTCTATTATACAATTACGTGAGGTCTAAATTGCATAGAAATTGTAGTGTGCGATTTCAGAAATCTTGATTCATGTATGTGTGTGTGATGCATTCTAATTAGATAAGGCAGTGGCCCGAATGTGGCGTAGGTGCGATGATAGGGTACAGTCATGATAGTAAATGGGTTGATGGTGATCGCATATTGCTTGATTGTGCTCAAGTGAAGTAAGTGATGACATTTTCATCGTGGTTGTCAAAAAATGTAAGCGAACCGTAGTTGCTTTCACATAATAATTTTATGCTCATAGGTGTGCCGCCGGTAGAAGGAAGTGAAAATACATGGATTACTGATATTTCAGTATAAAAAAAACAAGATGACGATAGCTCAGTGGTAGTGACGTCGAATACCGGTACGGGTCGTAGGTTCGAATTTCACAAAGAGCTTGAGCTTTCGGTGACGGAAAATACATTGTGATTCCCACCTGATTGGTTAGCACCCTCAACGTGACTTAGTTTATTAACTACCAATCAAACAACCCGCCCTTATTCAACATTCAATCCTAAAAATAGCAAATTAGGTATGTTAACAAATAGCTTAATAAGATACTAGCTGTCCCCCGCGGTTTTACCCTCGTTTTCGAGAAAAAAAAGTAGCTCATGTCCTTCTCCATACTATAGGCTATCTGCGTACCAAATTTCATCGCGATCGGTTCAGTGGTTTAGGCGTAATGAGATAACAAACAATCAAACACAAATTTGCATTTATAATATTTGTTAAAATATAGATACCGTTTAGAGATAGGGTTTTTCTGAAAAAAAAAGTTCTTATAACTGTATAATAATAAGTTGAAAATCTGTCGCCAAACACCTATTGGTGTGTTCCTTCCTTCTAGGCTTTGTGTGCTTACCACCTTCGGCCACATCATCACAAACCATATTGAGATTGTGGTCAAACACAAGCCTATAAAAAGTAAAAAAAAAGTGCATCAGTGATTTTTGCAAATGGAATCATTTTCTACAACGAATAAATTTTCATAAATTTTTATCGATTTAAAGGTTGTTTCAATTTGTAACTGATTACGTAATCTACGCACATTTTTTTTCATTGGAGAAAAAATGTAGAAACGAATAGTAGAAACATAATTAGATACAAAGTGATAAAAAAGTCTGGGAGGCAAAATGTATTCCAGAATTTGCATTTCCTCCGTTTTCGCTAATTTGTCATAACTCATAGACGCAAAAGTGTCTTTTGTCACAAACGAAAAAGAAAAAAAACTTAATTTGCAAAAGAGACTGGGCAAACAAAGTTTTAACAGAATAAAATAGCCGGCAGGTGAAATCTAGTTCAAAATAAAATACTTCGAAATAATGTTCCTCTTAGTGTTATGAAATAAAAATTATCTTTGCGCTTATGAATTGAATTGAATACATAATGAATTTAGATTTTTGAAATGTGTTTTTAATAATATTTATATTTAACTTATTACCCATTTAATGAGCCTTTTATGTTGTTTTTATAAAACTTGAGAAGCTTGATGATTATTCGTGGTTTTTAAGTCAAAGTACGAGATTTTTAGCTGCTTATGTACGAGGAAAAAAGTTCTACGATTAGCAACCCTGCCATCAAGGAAAAATATTCTTTTGTTTGTTCTTATGTCTTCATAATCATTATAGAATAGAATAGTATTTATTCACATAGATGAAAACACTTACACCAAATATACATAGAGTAAGGTACTCAAGTAAAGTGCAATATGCTGTGCCTCGTCATATTATTTTACTATAAGTATATTAGGTATAATGTCTATATTTAAAAAATGTTAATGAAATTAAATATTTTATCATCCAAATAGGCCTTCATCGGCACTTATGAAATTGATAGACTAACGCACGGCTCGGAAGGTTACTTTGCGGAGAAGAACCGGCAATAAGCACAGCAATTACACTTTTCAAAACATACTTCGATTTATGTACTATCTATACTAATATTATAAAGCTGAAGAGTTTGTTTGTTTGAACGCGCTAATCTCAGGAACTATCGGTTCGATTTGAAAAATTATTTCAGTGTTTGATAGCTCATTTATCGAGGAAGGCTATTGGCTACTTTTTATCCCGGGAAAACACAAGATCCCTCGGGAACGCGCGTGAAACCGCGTGGCGGAAGCTAGTTATATATTATAAGAAGATGTATACTGCAACAGCGAACGGCACACCCAAGCATTATTGTAATTTAAAGTGTTAACCTCTGTAAGGTAAGTGTACGAGGGTTCTTATTACAGAAGCGTATGAAGAAAGTATATCATGTATTAGTCATCCCGTTTCATAATAAAAAATCAGATGGATGGATAGAAAGTTTGAATCTTTGAACAAAATTAAATAGTATAACATCGCAAAAAATTCACCGACTCCGTATAAACGAGACGGTATTCAAAATAACCGCCAGATCGATAGTGTGCCGCCGACGTTGAGTCTGGGGTATACCAAGCGGAATTTGAAATTATCTCAATTCTGGAGTAGGACGTGAAAAAACATATAAGACTGTTTCTCTCGAAATATTAACAGCCGGTTTCATTGAAAAAAAAAATCATTTTACAAATTCGTATAAAGTAATAGTATACAGTAAAAGTAAAAAAAAAGACGTCAAACAAAAATCAATCTGTAAATGTTTGGTTGCTTAACGTACCTATATCAACAATGCAATAGTATAACGTACAAAGTGAATAAAGTTTGAGAAATCCGGCTGTTAGTATTCAAATAGATATACGAGAACTTTGACTCTTATTACTCAAAATAATACAGCCACGGATTCTTCTAATATATAAAATTCTCGTGTCACAATGTTAGTTACCATACTCCTCCGAAACGGCTCAAACGATTTTTATGAAATTTTGTGTGCATATCGGGTAGGTCTGAAAATCGGTCAACATTTATTTTTAAGCCGCTACGCGAGTAAAACCGCGGGGGACAGCTAGTTTCTTTGTATAATTCACTTGTTTTGTTAAATTCCATAATTATGTAAATCAACAGTGTCAGTTCAAATGCGGACGTACATAACGACTCACTAGCTGGATGTCGCAGGTGCATTGATATTGCTCTAAAGTTAAATTAAATTATTATTATATTTTTTTTTATTTTAAACTTTTTTTTTGAAGTGAAACTTCTTTATCGACGTATGGGAGAAATTTTTGTAGCAAATCGTCACGTTTTTCGGTTACGCGCCATGTTGCTTTTATTATGTTTTCCCGTATTTTGGAAGGCAAAGGGTTCTAGCTCATACAGCCTAGCCATTTATCTTATTTATCTTCTTAGTTTTGAATTAATGTCTGACATCTTAAAATATAAAGGTATGAAGTTAGCTAGCGAAAAACATTGGTTGCCATGGCAACCAATGTTTTTTAGTAAGCGTTACTTCCGTCAGAATTTTAATCAGGGACTTTTCAGAAGTTTCACTTCTACCATGTGTGACTTGCACACACACACACTTTTTTTTTTGCATGTTATATGCTTTTACTTTTAATTAGTTGTACATAATAGATATTAACGTCTTCTATTTTGTTGTAATTGGTGTATGTAATTTGTGTAACAACTGTTAGTATGCTTAATAAATAAATAAAAATAAAATAAAAATAATTTTACGTCACACCACCAAATAATCTACACGTGCCCTCACTGTATTCCCAGCTTTAGTGCAGGCGAGGCAAACTATTCAAAACATCTGATACATATTTCATGCGGCGCTCATCTAGCCGAATCTTTACTTTGTCGAATAACGGATCATTTTTAAAGATAACCTCTTTCTCGCCGACAAAGGATTGACTCCAGCTTAGAGAGAATTTTAAATGCCAGTGTACTTCTTTACCGTAAACTCACAAAATATAAAACTAGCTGGCAACATTTTCATTGAAATGTGGCAATTTATGTAACAAAGTTTTAAAAACGTACATAAAACTATTTTTGTTAACAAGTTTCTGTTGAACTTAAAATGTCCGTTCGACGAATCTAAACCTTGAAGGATACTTTGTACATATTTTGTTTCTATTTAATATTATAATTAAAAAATAGGGTAGGAACGCGTATACGTATATATTAAATATACGTGAGATTCAAACAAATCAATTAAAATAAAATTTTAAATAATAATACTTTAGAACGCGGTACACACCAATATAGCTTTCGGTTGCCTATTATTTTTTATACCATGCACCGAAAAGTTCAATATTTTTAAAAACTTCCTCGGAATTTTACCCCACATTCACTAACCAACTTGTCATCCACCGTCAAAGTTTGCCCATACTTTGTAACGTAGAGTTTATAAACACGTATATTGGAGTGTCGTGTATAATATAAGAGGGTATCGGATCAACCACCTGGGACCTCGGCTTGGTTAGAAAATTCAGTTTTACTGTTGAAAGTGTTTAGAATCACAATGAGGGTAAACTGTCATAACTGTAATATTATGAACTCGTTTAGGTTTAAATATAAATAGGGAATGTGGGAAAACTATGTTTATAAAAAAAAATGTGGTGTGGTGTTCGTAGCAAAACCGTAGCACTGCTACGAAGTTCCGATGAATAACTTTGTATATTTAAAAGTACTATAATATGTATGTAGTGCTTAAAATTTGAAAATTAACTAATTAAATTAATTATCAACGCAGTAGTAATATTTGGTGAAGTAAATTAAAAAATAATAATTTTATCTATTTTTAAATATTTCCATATTATATTTATTTTTCGATACGATTGTAATGTTTTTATTATTTCCTTTGCCCTAATCGATGTTATATATGCCTTACAAACTTAGTATATCTCACCCTCGAAACAAATATAATACTAAATTGAAAATGGCTTCCAATTAAATTTATCGAATGATCACTACGAGTCTGCTACGAGTATTTTTAACCATAGTATAGACATCAAATACTGAATATTGTAGTTTGAACTTTATGAGCTTTATAATAAGAGTACACTTATAATATTTTTAAAAGTAACATTGTCCGAATTATTGTATTACGTAAATACTTTGTTATTCTTCCCTCCTAACACATTGTAACTTAAAAAAGTAAATAACAATGTTTGCATCTAAATACAATTTAATAATTGTAAGGAAGTAATAAAACCTATAGAAACATCTAAATAATGTATTTTAATACAAGAGTGCTCCACGTTTAAGCACGCAACTGCCATTTAAAGGAATCCTAATCTAGAAAGATAAGTTTAATCTACAACTCACCTAAGTCCTGGTACATCATCGAGCTGGCCGCCATCCAGCTGCTGCCACGCGAGCTGTGGTGATGGGAACCCGTGTGCAGCGCACGAGACCCTGGCTCCCGTCGTGTTGGAGAACAACAGGCGGGACGGTGGCTCCATCAGGAACACTGGCCCGTGCTCCTGGCCCTCACCACCTAACGAAGGACATTTTAATTTAAAATAGCCTCCCATCTATTTAAGGAGTGATTATTGAGGATGAGGACTTAAGAAAGGTAGAGCATAGCTATATGTCGCTCAAAGAGCAGCTCGACTGGGGAATACCTCCACCTTACAGAAATCCGTAGCCAAATAACTTATAGTTGTGTTCCTGCACGTGAGTAAGGTCGCCAGAGCTCATCAGGGACCTTTATAAAGTCTAAAATATATTTACAAGTATTATATTATGTAGTTTTAACGATGGTAACTTCAGTAGCTTTGACTTTCATAAGTCTAGTCTAGGGCCTAAACTAAATAAATGGCTTTGGCTTTGACTTTGACTTTTAAGTATCCATAAAAGCTTTGAATTTATAATAGCTTCGCTTAGTTTGGAATCAGATGGCGGTGTGGGCACAACGTCTTAGAATATTTTTAAAACTTGTTTGCCACAGATACTTATTTATTGTACTTGCTTAAATGAAGTTTTAAAGAATGAGAAAGTGAGCAAAATAAAATTTTATAACAAAACTAGCTGTACCCCCTGGGTTTCCACCCGCGTAGCATATTTGAAATATACTTTACGACCTATTCTCAGACGTACCAAATATGCACAAAAATTTAATAAGAATCGGTCAAGCCGTTTTGGAGGAGTTTGCAGACAAACTATGTGACACGAGAATTTTATATATTAGAAGATTTACCCGTATTTTAAAACAAACTGGTTGTAATGTATAGTTCTTATATAATAACCAAGCACATGATATAATAACTAAGCGCATGAAGGCTTGATTAGCAATTATAATGTTATTACAAAAAGCTTATGCCATGTACAAAATTTAATTATATTTTCTAGGATAGTCTTTGTAAAACCCAATAAGGTACATTATTGTTTGAGCAACCGTAATCATCTATACTGTAGCAAAACTGAATCAACGTAAATTATATTACAGTTGCATTTGGTATTAAATCTAAAACCTTTCTTTATTATCTATTTATATTTTTGTTATATCACAAGGTTGATAAGTAAGAAGATTTATCTAATGGTAACTCGCTACCGTCACCTAAGGACATTGTAGGGGGATTTATATGCAAATAATATGAAAAATATGCCTTGCTGAGTTTTTTGCCGGAGTCTTCTCAGTCCAAGTGTATTCCGAACCGATGGTAGAATCATTTGTAACGTTCGTAAGTGCTTTATTAGGGCCTAAACTGAATAAATAATTTTGAGTATGAGTTTGATTGATAAGTTTTTGAACTTAACAAATCCTAGAAGGCTGAATGTAACAAAGCGTCTAAGGCTAAGTTTCCCCCAGAGATGCGTAGCGAGCGTCGTGCCTTAACCCGTCAAACAGGGTCGCTACATGAGACCTATGACTAGCTGCTAAGCTGTGAAAATAAAGCGATTCTATTGACGGATAAAATCATATCCCTCGCTACGCAATCTCTAGTAGATACGCAACCTTATAGTTAGAATAATATTATACCCAAACACTATATAGCTAAGCACAGATTTGTCAAATTAGAGACCAAGTTAACTGGCTAAGCTAGTTAGTGTGTCAGACAGACAGGCTTGATACGTAATAAGCGATTTGAATTTCAAACTCCATACTGGCGTAGCTTGCCAGCCTGGTATAGCCAGCCTTGGTAGGTTGTTTAACGCGAATTATTTTAATATTACTGTTTACCCGCACTTTGACGTGTTCCCCCGGGATAAAAAGTAGCCTATATAAGCTTCATCAAGAATTAGATTAACAAAATGTAAAAATATTTTTTCAAACCTTAACTGGTAATCTATAGATGATTAGAAATCAAAAGCATCATAGTATCTTTTTCTTAAATAACTTCTGTTTTACGATCAAACATCATTATATACAAATAGTTCTGTGATTTAGTTGGGAACTTTTTTGAAACAGTTACTCAGATGCAACATGCTCTTTGTTTTGTAATACTAATGACTTAACTGGATTAATGTAACCACACGTAACTAACTATGTATACATCCATTTGAATCAAATCTAATCAAATCAAAACTCATTTATTCAGTTTAGGCCCTAATAAGGCACTTATGAACGTTACAATACTATGAAAATGATTCTACTAATCCTGTAGACTTGAACACAGTATTGCAAATAAATTATTATTATTATACTTTGGCCATATCAGCTGTGGTAAAATCAGAACTCAATCAGAAAGCTAAGTTTTAACATTAATATTTGCTTATAACAATGACTTTTAACAAACATACTGAATAATAAAAATCTACTACCATATTGTATCTACAAAATCCTCCCCTCATAAAGGTACATTCACACACCGCGCACACGTCCACGAATCAAACGTTACACACGACACCTGTGTGTGACATAGAGCAGAATGATCCAATTTTAGCGAACATTGTGTGTTCAACACATAGGTGGCTCTAGTTATATGCATAACGTTTGATGCATCCTAGCGCCCGCTATTTGACGCCGCGCCGCCGTGTCACAGAGCTCATAGATTTTTAGTGTTGGCTAAGGTATTTTTAAAAGTATTTCAATTCAATAGTCAGTTTTATGAAGTTTGATGGGAACTATACTAACAAACGATGATGATTTATTTACAAAATAGTGTTGGGGACCTTATACAGCTACTATAATATACCGTCGATTTTTAATTGGATATTTAAAATACATGACATTTTATATAATCTTACTACTTACTAATATTATAAATGCAAAAGTTTGTATGTGTGTGTACTAGTGTGTGTGGGGGGGGACTGTGTGTGAGGGGGGGGGAGTGTGTGTGTGTGTGTGGGGGGGAGTGTGTGTGTGTGGGGGGGAGTGTGTGTGTGTGTGTGTATGAGTGAGTGTGTACGTTTGTTACCACTTAGTTCCGTAACGGCTGAAGGGATTTGGATCTAACTTTGAAGGTAGTAGAACTCTTAGTGCAGAGTTCGCCCGGGGAAGTACTACCACCATATCGAATTTCGCCGTGAAATAGTAGTGCACTTGTATTACTGTGTTTCGGTTATGAGGGTATGGGAGCCGGTGAAATTACAGGCACAGGAGACTTAACAACTTCATGTCCCCTGGCAGGGAAAATATAATATTGTATTTTCTTTACCCGTGGTGTTATGAGCATCTATAGGCTACGGTAACCGCTTACCATCAGGTGGGCCGTAAGCTTGTTTGCCAGCAAAGTAGTATAAAAAAAAAACTTAGAACTAGATAGATTTTACCCTAGAATAACATATAAGATACTTTTTATTCCGAAAATACCTACTTGAGATCCCTCGGGAACGCGGACAATATTGCGGGATGGAAGTTAGTATATAATAAAGATTTTTGTTTAAAATGATTTTGCAAGATCCCACAATAATAAAAACTCAAGTCGGGGCTAAACTATTCAATCACTTAGTGTTTGCAAACATTTATCTACAGTGAGTGAGATTTATCGACCTTTGCACCCAGAAGTAAGCTACAAGTTCATGGAGATACATCTGCTGTTGAACAACACTTAGAGGTTGCTTCGGCTACCATCGTCAAAGGGAATATTAGCAAACGTTATGTCACTTTAAATTAATAACTGGACATTGAGTGACAACATAAGTAGAACAAATACAAATTTTAAAAAAAGGGCTAAAACTATGCATACTATATTATATTCTGTGACATTCCTTTCACACGGCCATCTGACCCCAAACTAAGCAGAGCTTAACTGATATAGGTACTATATAATAATACATTTCTTTTGTAAATATATAGATGCATACATAGATATAGATAATTACACTCAGACTCAGGACAAACTGACATGTTCATGCACACAAATGTCTGTCTTGAGAGGGAATCGAACCCAAGACCTGTGACGTGATGAATGGATTGCCAACCCACTCCAACCGGCCCGTCAAATGCTAATTAATGTATGAAAAAAATAATAGGGAAATCCCTAAAGAACAGCCGAAAAATCAATGCAGTAAATATTACCGATCTCACGAATTCCAAATTCATTGGATCATCTATTTATTTTAAAAATATAGAATTCTCTTTGATATCTTTTATTAAAAAATACTTGCTACACCCATTTTCCTTAAAAGTAAAAAAGGAAGTAATTCCTTACCACGTATTCACCGTAGATACCCCTGAAGTAAAACCCAGTAAGCCTATATTAGAATAAGGACAAAGTAAGAAACTTGGAACGCATAGTTGGATTACGAGTTGAGTGGATTATCGTACCGTATTCTACGTAGGGTTGTCACATGACAAATATTTAAATATTGCACTTTTTTATAATTTTCGATATTATCTACAGGGCTCTTGTTGTCGCCAACGAGGCATGTGCTGATACTCTTGTGCCATCCCATGTGTGCGACTTGTGAAATAGCTAGGGCGTCTGCGACTGGTACGGACAAAGCAAAATTCAAAAATATACGCTTGCGTTGGACCAAACTATATAATTATGTTTTTTGCGGTGGAGGTCTGAAGCTCGTCGATTCGTATTTTTGTTGTAACAACTCGTTGTAAATACATATATTTTATAATAAATAGATTCTTTGGCAGCCCTGAGTCCAAGGTACCTGGTACATACCCTGGGGAGATGCGTACGAGCTACTCTTGTACGGAGCTCCCTATTGTATGTATTAGGAAGTGAGCTCTCAGTATGGAAATAGGACTAACTGGAGAATATATTACGTTCATTTTAAAGTGTGAGTTTAAAATAAAATTGGTGTTGAATTTTTATAAACAAGGTTTTCAAAATGATCTTTTGAGTTGTAGCTTTCTGCCCTTGGTTTTGCTCGCAATTTCTTATTTTACCTCCTTAAATTTGGGATAATATTTTTATAGGTACTCTAAAAGAAGAGGCGACCTTCTATATCGCATTGTTCTTGTTTAAACTCTGTATCAATATAAAAAAAATAGGGGATCGCGGCACAACCCTATTAAATTTAATTAAAATTAGTCATAGGGTAGCGCTTAAACTTAACTTCTGAGATAAACATAAGATACTTTTTTTTATCCTGGAAACACTGTGAAAAGGGCAACTAGTCATGGACCACTTTAACTAACCACAAATAAATCTGAATAACTATGAAATTAAGCTATTTGTGTAAAAGCGTACAAAATAATTTACAATTTAAACATAAAATAAAAAAGAAACAAAAAACCAGCTTCGTTATAGAACAAAACCTAAAGTAGAGAACGCGCGCTCCGCAACCGTCCACAATGTACGAATATGACAAAAAAAAAACAAACTTATACACGCTTTTAATACTTTTTATCTCGACCGGCCGCGTCCTTTGTTCACTTACAGGAAATTCTCTAAAAAGCGTCACTATAGGCACTTGCGCCTTTGTGTACGAACGCAAATGGAGGGTAGTCTCACAAAGAACTTGTCTAGATCATTGTGAATCTATTGGGTGGAAATAACGTACCCTTTCAGCAATTGACGATATGTGTAAAGTGCTTGGATTGTACTTGTATGAGGTAAAGAAGTGATATATCGTAAATATCTAGAGGAATCTATGACACAGTGGCAGTGTACTTCGGAACCTATCTTAAGACATAAATACTTGAACTGGACATTCTGGAGTAACTCACAAGATTGTCACTGAGAGATATTCCTAAAGGGGAACCGTTACATGCCCAAAATCATTCAACATGAATGTATCGAAGGAGCAGATGCTTATAGTTAGAATAGAATAGAACAGAACAGAACAGAACAGAAAAGAATAGAATAGTTTTTTGTTTGACAGTATATCAATTTCTAAATCTATGACAAGTTACATGGACTGATTTCAAGATCTCTACAAAAAATATTGTTCGAAAATTATTCCATCAAACGATTATGCACTCTAAATGACTAAGACGAGGACACATTACCAATAGACACGGGTGTGATGCGTGATCTACTTTGATCTGACTAACCTATACAGTATATAAAGTAAGCAAGTGTTTTGTTTTTTGTATCTGTTCAGCTACTTAAAAATTGCTGACCGTACGTGAAGATAATAAATTCTGAAAACTTCTGACACAAACAAGATTTCATTTAAGACACATTTACAATTCTGGACTTAAAAAAAATATGTTAACTTGAAAAATGTCAGCTTCATGAAAATCATGTAGAACTTGAAGTTTTAAGTTTGCATAACTTATTCATAAGACGCAGTTATATCCTCAGGAGTGCAAGTTCGTTTATGATCCAAAGTTAGAATTTATAATGTAAAACAAAAACATAAATGGAGTAGTGAATGTTTTATGTATTCGACGTGGTTGTTCATTAAACTCACGACACAAAGACGCGCAATTGATATAGCAAAACCGCGGCATTTAATAATATCGTAATGAAACATGACTTCTAAAAGTTATTAATTATTTATAGAAGTTTTCATTAAAATTAATGCGGAACTAAGTAAGAGTAAATTTTTTAACCGTTTTTTTGTTTACATTGTATAGGCTTGTGTTTGACCACAATCTCTCTATGGTAAGTGACGAGGTGGTCGAAGGTGGTAAGCACACAAAGTCTGGCTCTGAAGTGTAGCTGCCGGAACACACCAATAGGTATTTGGAGACAGGTTTTCAACTTGAGTGTTGCTTGCGGCAATTGGTACTACAAAGTTTCCTCATTGTAGGATTCAAAACAACGACTTTCGCCACGGCTTCAGACGTCACTACTACTGAGTTACTTTCGCTATAATTTATATCATAAAAACCTAATTAAGCACCACTTACAAATCATCACACAATAAATTCATTCAATAAAAAATACAATCATTGTAATCTCGAGTTTTAACTGAGAAAAAACGCCCAATTTCCAACATAAATATCGTGCATCCGTGTGCTAATAAACTCAATGTGTTTACTGTAAAGTTAGCAACAAAAATAAAAGTTAGTTAACAGTACACGATTTTATCGATAAGCTTTAGGTAACTGTATTTATCTCCGACGCGTTAAATCGATATCATTCGATTTTACTTGCTCGCTATTGTCAAGAATTATCTATGAATTCCTAAATTAGAAGACCTATCTAAATATACCCACACGTATGTCTCGGAACCCTCAAACTGTAAACGTAACATTTTTTTTGGATATTTATAATATCAAATTTTACAAAAAACTGTTAGTGACAAAAGTAAAGCAACATTTTTGCGAATGTAAAAACAAGTTGTCGCAGCAAACTAGTTGACCGCAGAGCCCAGGCCGCAGCAGACTTTATCCTCTAGAGACTTTTTCTTTTTGCAGCCTTAAAAGCTTGCTCTAACGTTTGCTTCTATTTGCTACATCCTACACTTTGCTAAAATATTTTATTCTATTACATTTACTATCTTGAATCTATTATATATTTATGTGTTTTGGGTCTTAGAAACAGAACTCTCACAATATGGTACCAACATAAAATAATAAAAACAACTTTAATTATTACGTCATAAGGCTAGCTTGCAGGCAGGCAGTCCATTTGAAGGTATGTAGCTAGCCAGGCAAATACTACAAACCCGACCACCGTGCTATGGTTTCCTCACGATGTTTTTCTTCAACATAAACTCAAGCTTATTGTAGAGTTCGAACAACCTTCACAGCATTAGGCAAAAACAGACAAGAATAATTAAGCATTAAATAAGAAATAATTATTATTTTAATTTATGTAGTTTAAGTAAATATTTATCTACCCTTGTCCATAATCTCTTAGTATATGAACAATTTTCAAATTTTTAATTAGTTATAGTTTACACAGCGCTTATTATTTTTGTTTCATGTGAAATGTCAACAAAGTACCTGAGCTAACAGCGTTTACACACAGCCGACAACAATGTCCACCGAAAGCAATTCACGTCGTCATAACTCCGCTCTTTTGTTGGTATCATTTATATTTTTTGCACAACTTTTCCGTAAACGATGGACAAAAATACGAGTGGAAATTATAAATAAAATAAATGTGTACTCGTTTTATAGGTGTATTATTGTTGGTTTTGATCAATGTTTTTTTATTGACCACTTTCAAAGTCAGTTTGTGGTCACTTTGTAAAAAAAAAGTATCAGCCATCAAAAAACTACAATATTATAAATAAATAGTAATTGCATACTATGACTTTATTGTTTTGTGACTGAAAATCAGGAATTTTCATTTTATTTTCACCATTCCGTAAACAAACATCTACTTCCCCAAGATTGACAGTACCAGAACGATGTTTCCACATCAATCTTAAAAGAACTACAAAAAAAATAAAGTAAAATGCGTAACAAAACCGTGAAAAACCGAATTGCCAGTATAAATTTCAGGTGTCATTTATCACCCGGGTTCCGGGAAAACATCCTGATATCAAAGACGTGGTCGCCGCGCGTCCCCAGGGATGAGGGGTGAGGAGAGGTAAAGGGGGTGAAGAAGAGGGATAGAAAAAGGTGGATTAAAAGTGATAGAGGTAGCCGTTTGGATTTTATACTAAATAAGTAATAGTAATACATAGTAAATCGATAAAATACCTAGCTAGTACTCGTACTACAAGACCTAAAATGTTGCTAGTGCGCAGTATTTAAGGATAGTTACAAATTCAGATTATACTAAAAAGCATAAACGGTATCAAAATTTGATTAATAGGGTTCCGTACCTCAATAGGAAAAAAGAAACCCTTATAGGATCACTTCGTTGTCCGTCTGTCTATCTGTTATGTTGCCTCTTTCTTAGGAACACGTACAGGTATCAAGTTGAAATTAATATAAAATATTCAGGTTTGCAATCTATAGAGCTGTGAAAAAATCAAACTTCTGAGTCAAAGCAATCAAATACACGGCCGTTCATGCCGTTGACCTAGAATCATGAAATTTGGCAAGAAGAAATGTCTTATATATAGCACAAATAAAGGAATAAATCTGAAAATCGTAAATTTGTTGTAAATTTTTGTTTTGCGATTTTAAATTTATTTGCAGTTGGTAAATTGACTGCGACCTATGTCGATGTATGAGGACAACAGTCTACCAATGGCAAAGTATATTTTATCTCTCAATCTAGTAAATCTTTTCGTTACGAGTCCCGTGATGGACGAACTATTATACCTACAAGGTTGTACGGAACCATCAGTGCGTGAGTTCCATTCGCACTTGGCTGGCTTTTTTATTTTGTGTTAATTAATACCAAACTAAGCTAAACTTGTATTGAAACTAAACAACTGAAATAACATAGTATACTCATATATGAGTGTTATATCGCCATTTATATTTATTTTGAACTCACTTTCCACGCCATGATTTCACCCGGGTTCCCCTATTTTACCCCCTTAGGGGTTGAATTCTGGAATACTCTTACTTAGTAGATTCAAGAAACCTGTGTGCACAACTTCAAGGTTCTATACCCAGCTATCAAGGCTGTGCATTGATAGATCAGTCAGTATGTCAGTAATAATAAACAATGAAAAACTAAGCAGAGCTTGTGCTATGGAAGCCAGATATCTGATATACTACATATACTACTATTCTTTTGTAAATATATACTTATTTAGATAATTACACCCAGACTCAGGCCAAACAGACATGTTCATGCACACAAATGAACCCACGACCTGTGGCATGATAGATAGGGTATCTTACCAACCACGCCAACCAGCCCGTCAAAAATTCTTAAATATATCTTCATATGGCTAAATTAAGAATTAATTTAAATTCCTATCAGAGTTCGAAACTTAACTTAGAGCCCGCGTAGGTGCCTAAGAACTCTTTCAGTTGTAGTATAAGTAAATATATGTTTTTTAATTGATTTTGTTTTTGATGTCAAAAGGCTGGCAAGCATGCAGGCGGTCCACCTGATGGTAAGTGGCTACCGCCGTCGGATACTAGTAAAACCAAGAGGACTGTCAATGTGTAGCTGACAATGGAAACCTGGATCTACATTATTAAACTCTGACTGCCTTGGATTGTCGTGTTTTGGATTCTATTCCCATTTTGGACAAAATTTATGTGCATATTGTATTTCTTTGTTTTTCTTTCAGGGTGTCAATATTTTTAAATTTGCAAATATATATATTTAGTATAATAGTACCTCTGCTTTATTAGGAATCAGATGTCTGACTGTATATGAAAAATGACGATATTTATTAATTTAAACA